>OW804101.1:62668678-67508678 GCA_942159475.1 Sthenelais limicola | reverse complement strand
TATCTAATATATGTCTTTGCATTTCTAAGGTCAGTTAGCTACTTTACTAGTGATTGACCATTCAGAATTATCAGTAACGTTTTATAAACATACAAAGATGATGATAGAACCTCACGAGTAGGTATTATTAGGAATAGGATTGCATGGGACAGAGTCAAATCTTTTCCATGGCAGCACGAGAGTAAAGTCAATTTTGTCTAGTCTAAAAATATTGAAAGGAATTTAACGTCTGATATGGGTAATATTAGAATTAAATTAAATATAAAAATAATATAAAATGTTAAATCAAATTTACCAACCTGGAATGTCTTCATATCTGGAGAAAATATGTTGGAATATGGGCTGTTCTGACGAGGTTGGGATTGAACCAATAAACTGGTACAACCGGCTGTAAGAAACAGAGTAAGAGAAATAATGACATGATCCGAGCCACTAAAACGTACAGGTAACGGCTGGGAGAGCTGGATGTAATCTAGAAGTCAGTATACCTGTTTGTCTATATGTCACTATTCACTGTTCAAACTTTGGATAAATAAAGTAGTTTCATATCTTATTAAATAATTTGATAAGGGGATACCAATGAAAATCAGTTCTCCCAATCAGAGAACTGAGAGGTATTTTTTCTTTTGTTCCATGGGTATTTATTAATTCATGTTAATAGACATTGATATTCTGATGTAACTGTAAGCACTGCAACACAGAATTTGTACATGAAAAACAAAAACTAAAATGTGTGCAATCGATTGATTCATTCAATTTCTTATATCTTACACCATTTTTCTAACATATCATCTCCTAAATGCTGTGTACATCGTATGGACATATCACAAAAGAATTAGCATAACATTTTATACCAGTGTGTTTACCTTTCACTTTCCCCGCTATTCATATCTTGTCAATTCATATTGTTTATATTTTTCGTTCAGTACTATTTCATGCATACCCTATTAAGGTCGAATTGTATCGTGCACCCTGGACTGGCCCATGAATTCTTTTTTTTTAAATGCCCATGAATTCTTAAATTTAATTTCAATAAAAAAGCGACACTAACCCAGGTAGAGTTGCTACAACAAAATATCGATATTCTGTGAGAGATGTTGATGGCATCTTCTCAAATTCAAGTCCAGTAACCGGCGTGGTCTTTTCCTTGCCCAGGTTGAAGAGCTATAGGATACAACAGTTGACAGTGTGAATGCACAAGGTATATACGCCAGGTTGAAGAGCTATAGGATACAACAGTTGACAGTGTGAGTGCACAAGGTATATACCGAGTACTGCAACACATAACACAACATAGACAAGAGCCCCTACAGATGTTCAGCAAGAATGCTTATTCAGCATTTCAATTATGTGTATTTATAAGTCTCATTTATTACTTATTAAGATTCATTTGTAATGATCCTATGTTCACCTGAGGAGGAAAAATAATTTTCTTTTCATGTATACTCAATAAAGTTTGGATAATGTTTCAAGTTGAAAGGATTTTTTATCTTTTAACAAACTGTAGGAGCTGACACAGGCACCAATACTTGAGAATTATACCATGCAGAGCAGACAGTTTACTTTGCATCTCACATAAAAGCACACTTCTCTACAGATTACTTTTAGAATTTCAGACAGATATTCATTACTTGAATTATTATTTGATTTAAAACATTATTGAATTTCTATTAACATATTATGGTAGATACTTCCATAAATACGTTTTCCTTCATAAAACAAGCCACAACAGATATGATACTAATTTTTCGCGATTCTTACGATATTTTTGGTCAAAATTTAAAGCAAAAATAAGTGCGCCACTGACATTTGAACAAGGGAAGCACTATTCATTCCACGAGAAGCTCTCTTTTGAGCAAGCAATTCTCCAGCAAAAAATGAGACATCCGAAAAAAATGTAACCTTTTTTATTAATATCTTAAGCAAAGAAACAAAATTTCACTTTTCAACTTTTAAAGAATTCAATTAATGTTGATGGACAAGTCCTTGGAGTTATATAACAGTATAAAATGAAAAGTGATATTTTACTTTTAGGTTCGGTGGCGAAATTTAATCAGACAAAAAGAGATTTTGTACCTCAAATGTTTTGGAAGGAAGCATAAGCTTCAGAATGCGATTGAAGAAAAAATAAAAAACGACACTTCATAAATATGAGACAAATTCATACCAATATAAACACCTGAGAAAAACTGCTGACCTTAAAATGTGCTTCTTAAGACTGCACTCTCAGTTAACATCGGTCAAAAACAAAAGATTTTCTACTTTTCGTTCAGTTCTTTTCCAACGAATTTAAAGGTCATTTGACCAAAGTATTTTTGGGTTGTTTTTGCTACAGGGCTTCACAAAAGTCCTCAGTTATATTTCGGAGACCAGCCCAAATCTGTTCCGGTGATGGCTTGACTCGATAAATTCAGTCCCATTAGTCATAATATGAGTAATTAATTTCGGTAGGATTTTGTTTTCATAATAGCTGAGAATGCAGCTTTAAAATCAATCTATTATAAAGCACTTGCATAGATTTCCCAATGTTTTCTGCAACCAACTTCAGGAATTTGTCACAGCTTTTCAATGACCCCCACCCCCTTTTCAATTAATTAGATAAACAATAATTTATTATTTGTTGCGTTGGATGTAGTCACATTTTAGAATAAATATGGGAAACCTATGCAGTGGTATACTTTAATCTATGGTTTAAATCAACATTAAAAAAGTACATTTTCTGACTTAAATGTTTTTACTATCTCCCATTCATACATCAAAATGAATAATTATTTCATAATTTACACCATGTTACCATCGAAATGTACTTTATTCGCAGTTTACCTGCACTTTCTATAAAGTACGAACGAAAATTTGAGTTTTATAATAATCAATTACCGTATTACAAATAGGTGATTTGTTTAAGCGAAGTTTTTACACCAGTATTTACGGTAGCCGTCACTGATTATCGTTCTGTACTTACCTGTTTCACGTACTGCTCAAGGCTGGCCTGAAAGAACCTTCCGTCCTCAGCCGAATTAATCTCCGTCTCAAAAATTAATCCTGAAACCATAAGGTTGTTTATAATATATAACAGACATGATATGATGATTAGAAACAATATCGAAAATACTATTAAAATTATTGTTATTGTATTAATTGAAGTTTTCAAACTTGTTCATAACAAGTTTTAGAAAGTTTGTCGAACTGCTTTTAATCACCAGGTCGGATATAATGGGCTGAATAAGAAGTACTCTGATGAAACATCATACAATAGTTGGTAGTATACTACGCCAGGAGACAGGCAAGACCAGATATAAGAGCTGGACTAGAAATATTCTGGTGAAATATTCATCATTTATTTCTAACAGCTTGTAAAACATACAATAATAGATGATAGTATACTACCTCAGGAGTTAGCCGAAGCCCAGCTATAGGAGCTACACTAAACAGTCTGGTAAAATAGCATATAGTAGTTAAGTATACAACCCCATGAGCTAGTGGCAGACCATTTATAAGGGGTAAACTAGAAAGAACCTGGATAAAGATGGCAGTATAATACACCAGGACCTAGTGGAAGACCCGCTGTAAGCGATGTTTTATCAGGCTGTTATACCCTAGGGTAGTATACTACCATCTTAGTCAGGTTCACTGTGTTCATTTTTTAACTTTCGTTGGCATTTTGTGGAGATTAGTAAAACTATACATTTTTGGAAACGTCAGAACGTCCGCAATCCAAAAGTGGATGATGTCATTTCCGCTGAAGCCAATTTTGCAAATTATCAATATTTTTGTAAAAAAAGTGAAAAATATGACTTTAATTAATAAAAAAATTTAAATCATTAGGAGATTAGTAAAACTATACATTTTTGGAAACGTCAGAATGTCAGAAATCCAAAAATGGATGATATCATTTGCGCAAAAGACTATTTTGGGAATTATCAATATTTTTGTAAAAAAAGTGAAAAATATGATTTTTAATTAATAAAAAATTATAAATCATTAGGAGATTAGTAAAACTATACATTTTTGGAAACGTCAGAACGTCAGGAATCCAAAAATAGATGATGTCATTTGCGCTGAAGCATATTTTGCGAATTATCAATATTTTTGTTTAAAAAAGGAAAAAATATGATTTTTAATTAATAAAAAATTCTAAATCATTAGGAGATTAGTAAAACTATATATTTTTGGAAATGTCAGAACGTCAGCAATCTCAAAATGCATAGTGCTATTTGCGCCAAAGCGTATTTTTGCAAATTATTGATGTTTTTGTTAAAAAAAAAGTGAAAAATAATATTTTAATGAAAAATAATCATGCAATTCAATTAAAGGTTTCATGTTAAACAGCCTATTCATGATTGTTTCAAATAATTTCAGATGTTCTGAACAACATATCAAAAGTTGGAAAAAATCGGAGCATGAAAAAGTTAAAAAATACGCAAAACCAAAAAGGCTGCCACTCAAATTTGGCATCGTTAAGATTGTCTTTCTTTTTTTCACTTCTTTTAATGTCAGAGTTAATATTATGACCAATATTCAGATATATGACCAAAATAGATCAGGATGATAAGTTTCAATTGAAAAATCTGCAGGTCTCAACAAATTTGTCTCTTTAGATAACAAAAACTATGAAAATCTGCTTAAACTGGGCTAAGTTAATATACTTATTGGTGTCTGTCCCCTGAATAGTCAAGTATTTCCCCTGATACATTGTAGACATGTGGGACTTGAGAATCGATCATCCTGAGACTTGGAGGGAACTTCAGTATTCAAGGGTGACATTCCATTTTTGTCTATTGGTGCAGATCATGCATGTGAACACCTGAACAAGCTAATGAAGGTTCGCTCTGGACTGGTTGGCATTTCTAACAATGCAAATGCTAGACAGCGATTTTTCATGGCTTCACCAGAAATGTCCTGCCTCTCAAGAGAGTTGGATTTGAAGGAGACAAAGGATCTTTATGGCAGGTTGATGGTCCTTGCAAGATCCAACCGAGAAATCAACCAGAATTATGCCATAGAAAACTATGAGTTCACTTTGACCCCAAGGGCACTATTTTCCCTGGATGGAGCAATGCTGCCATGCACTGACAAATCAAAGTTAATCAATGCACTGAAAAATTTGACAAGTGTAGATAGCCCACATCAAAATTCTGGATTCATGCTGTACTGTCCTGTAACTACAGACTCAGTTTATGCAATTCCTACAGATGATGGATATCCAAGTCCCAAGATTGCTCTGGTGGATGGTATAGTAGTTGTCCAGAAGTTAACTAAGTTGTGACAGTAAAGGACCTCAGTGAATGGTTTAATGACCAACTGATATCTCTAACAAGAGACTTTGATGAGATAATTCTGGTGTTTGACACCTACAGGGCTGATTCCCTAAGGCTTGCCACAAGAGAGAAGAGAAGACAGGGAAAGGATTCAATCCAGTATCAGGTAAAAGATGATACAAGCATCAAAAACATTCCAATGAGTCGATTCCTTTCTCATGACCAAACAAATGCTGACCTTACTGGATATCTTGCTACCAATATCCTCAAATATAACAAAGACTCAAACAAAGTAGTAATTTTTTTCTGCCTCAGGATGTACTAAAAGCAACCATCCATTACATTTTGAAGACAACCATGAAGAAGCAGACACAGTGTTGATCCACCAGGCAGTGTAGGCATCTCAGAGAAACCCCTTGGACGCACCACTGATGTTCTTCTCCCCAGACACAGATGTATTAATATTAGTTATAGCCAATTATGAACTCTTGCTGAGAAATACATGCATTTCATTGGCATCTGGGGTTGTGGAAATAAAGCCAGGATGGACATGTCTTGGTGTGGAATGTGCAAAGGCTTTGCCAGTGTTCCATGCATTCACAGGTTGATATATAATAAAATCCAGCAGAAATTGAAGACAGACCCTTCATTTATACATGGAAAACTAGTAGTCTTATTGCATGTTTTCTATAATATCTAATATTAATTTTCTTTGACACCATTGCCAATAATTTGCAACTTTACTGTAATCTTTAACAGATACGGTACCTTAGTTTATATGGGTAATGTTTATGTGGTGACCCCATTTGACCTTAATATCTGACAAGATATCAATGTATAATTAAATCCACCATGTCACTGCATTATTAAGTCCAAATGCCATGAAAATATTAGTTTTGTACCCAGATTTAGAATTTTTTATTAATTTAAAATCATTTTTCACTTGTTTTACAAAAATATTGATAATTTGCAAAAATACGCTTCAGTCCAAATGACATCATCCATTTTAAGATTGCTGACATTCTGACGTTTCCAAAAATATATAGTTTTACTAATCTGTTAATGATTTAGAATTTTTTATTATTTAAAAATCATATTTTTCACTTTTTTTACAAAAACATTGATAATTTGGAAAAATACACTTCGGTCCAAATGACATCATCCATTTTAAGATTGCTGACGTTCTGACATTTCCAAAAATATATAGTTTTACTAATCTCTTAATGATTTAAACGATTTAGAATTTTGTATTAATTAGAAATCATATTTTTCCCTTTTTTTACAAAAACATTGATAATTTGCAAAAATACGCTTCGGTCCAAATGACATCATCCATTTTAAAATTGTTGACGTTCTGACGTTTCCAAAAATGTATAGTTTTACTAATCTCTTAATGATTTAGAATTTTTCATTAATTAAAAATCATATTTTTCACTTTTTTAACAAAAATATTGATAATTCACAAAAATAGACTTTGGCGCAAATGACATCATCCATTTTCTGATTGCTGACGTTCTGACGTTTTCAAAAATGTATAGTTTTACTAATCTCCAAAAAATGCCAACGAAAATACATAGTGAACCTGACTATCTATTGTTGTATGTAAAAGTAAGTGCATATTTACCCCGTGTTGTGCCCAGGAGTATCTCTCCAGTGCTGGTGTCCTGTGTGTTCTGTCGGTTCCAGCCCACGGCGCTAATCTGATGGCCCTGGGTTGTTGGAGAAAAGGTGAAATTATTTGTGTGTCAGGACGCTACATAAATATGTACAATTCACCTTTGCAACTCCTCTCAAATAACCCAGATTTAAGATAGAATTGAGATCCAAGATATAGTCTAACATAACCGAATGGTTTGTTTGAATCAATGAAAAACCTATATATACTCAGAAAAATCTAGAATTTATCATTTTCCAACCTAATATAGCAGAATTTGCTCAATGGGTAGAGCGGCCCATTGTACATATTCGGACGGTCTGACCCTTGTACATAACAGAGACATGATGACGATTCTAGTGAATGAACTTTATAGAACTGGATGTTTGACACCTCTGATGTACGAGTTTTTGTTTGTTTCAAGAAACGGTTCGTTAATAGTTGTTCATTGCAGATACCGACCAAAATATTTCGATATTCGGGAGGTTCAGCAAGTCATACATAAATGTATCCATATCTCTGATATACAAACATAAGTTAATAGAAAGAAAGAGATTCAGCAAAACATGGCGGGAAAAATGTAACGTAACATATCAAGCAAAATGTTTAATCTCACAAATTACTAAGTAATTAATCTTATCATCAACAATCAAAGTGTACCTGTCCTTCATCAGATATTTAGCGGAAACCCCACCTTACTAGTAACTACATCTTAACTTTTAGAAAGGTATCCTACTGGTTTGTAACTGTGAAACAGTGAAAAAGCGATCAAATAACCAAGATTTACCTTGAGTTTGCCAAGTGGGCGGGGCTTCTTAGAGTTGCGTGACAGGTAGTAGTTTTCTGAAGAGACCATGCTCACAATAAGATGTCGCCCGGTGGGGTCCTGATATATCTTGTAGATTCTGTCATCCAACGCTTTGGGAATTTCAACCTCTGCAAATTCATTTTCATTTCCAAAGTGAGTGAAAATGGTAGTGGAACGGAGTAAAAATGTTTTCTGATGTTGATACGAGACGAAACCATGAACAGAATTGTCTTACTATTACATCATGAGTAACTAATATAATCAGTGAATGCAAACTGTAATGTCTTGGTGATCTGATCAAACTGATATACTTATATTCCTTGGAAATGTAATCATGGATTTGATCATCTTAAATAAGTGCAACGAGAAGTAATCTACACTCTCTCTTAATCATTTAATCACTGGCTGTGCTGTAATAATTACCTCAAAGTTGATGATGATAATTAATATGAATTTTGATAAAACTGGCGACGAATACTGATGTAATCATATTTGGGGTTTAGTGTACTTGAAATTAAAATTTTGAAATCTTATGTTTAGATGATCTAGATCAGTAAGATGAAAGAGTATAAATGAATTCGCTGAATGATTTAAAACAAGGAGAACTAAGTATAATATGGAAGTCGTAGATTATAAGCGACTTCAAATAAAGTCTTTCAGAAATTCGCTAGAGTTCATGTTGAACACCAAAGCGTTAGCGTTTAGGTTGGAGTCTTACTGGTAGACATGGAAACTTATTTTCTGCAGTTCGCTTCTTATCGGTACTTTGGCTGCATATAGAACTATTCTCCTATGAATTATCGCCCGAGCCTTTAGGCTTATCTCGATATGTATATGTCCCCGATAGATTATAAGTTCTTACACTAAGTCAATACCGTTAAGAATAAATACTTTAGTTATGCATGGGTCAGATTTTCAGAAAATGTACAATTGGCCTTCACCAATCTTCTCAAATAACCCAAATTTAAGACGAAAATCTGGTTCAAAATTCAGTTCAACATAACCAGACAGATTCATTGAATGAATACTATACAGAATACACTCAGATGTACCTAGTATTCATCACTTTTCACTCCAATTTAGCAGAATTTGAGAGATGTGTAGAACTGTAGATTGTGCATTTTCTGAAAATCTGACCCGTATTCGTTTCTAACGATATCTCTAAACCAATTGGCAGTAATAAAACTAGATCACAGCGAGCGTGCTTTGGCAGATTCGTCTCTATTATTCCACTTGATATGACCAATTTTAATTTAAAAAAAAAAAAAATTTAGTTCTGTTCATTCCTTTAAGTTAAATTTCAAAACCTCATGAAGGTTCGAACTCTTATACAATCACCTCAGATACATTTCAATTTGGGCACACAATATTCAATTTTTCCAACAATCATCAGCGTTCTCATTGACCGATTGTATTCGTTATATCTACTCCTATCACACTATCATAAATACTTCTTGTCGATGTTGTACATACCATCGCTTTCCCCTAAAACTGAACAATATTTTTTTTAAAGAGAGAATTAGGGCCTGCACTATGATATATATTTGAAAACTGATTTAAAGAAAAATATTTTGATAACAAAAACATATCAGATTTTGAGAATTCTAACGAAATTTTGCCAAACGGAAATTCTGCGAATAATTTTGAAAAAAGGTTTGGTGAAATCTTGCCAATCGGACGTACATAATCTATAATATTGAAAATTGATATACTGAAAATGTGGACGAAATGTGGTAATAACTGGTGGAATTTGGACAAGATTTGAGAAGTTTTCAAAAAATACTGGTTTCAGTAGAAACACTGAAGACTTATAAATATATACATGGGGTTGTGCTCACCGTCAGGTTTGTCTGGATGCTCGAGGTCGATACGTAGCAGTATGTTGCTACTCATGGCCATTACCAGGAAGTTATTACACACCACCAGGTGCGTGATGGGGTCAGACGGACTGGAAATAATGAGAGAAGAATGTGTTATATTAACAACTCTCTTAGTCGTATCCTTGAAGTAGGACTAATCACTGACAAACACATTATCTCCCCCCCCCCCGGCCCCCTAAGCCGGCAAACACACAGATATAAGGAGGAGAGACATCGGATCTCCCGACTGAAAACCCTCGTACCAGGCGGCTTAAATATCTTGGATTAAAATATACCAACTCAACATTTACACGTTTACAAATTATCTTCCTGAAAATTTCAAACGTCCCCGCCCCCTCCCCTATCTTTTCTATTGTATGTTATATATGTTGATAGGGCCTAAAGGGCCTTGTCTACTAAGCCGATTCTCATGCGATTCTCACAAAATTAAATGTAAAATTGCATGAGAATCGGCTTGTGTGGATTAGGCCCTTTAGTTGAATAAAGAAGCAAACTAGTATACTCCCGATGAAATAGCAAGAAATTTGAGATTTTAGACATGACAAAAAGGATCAATATCAATTCCACAATCCTGCATTTTTAACATGCACGGTAGTTAATGGGATGAACCTATGGTTACTTTTTAAATTATTATTTGTTTACATTCTCCATTAAATAAAGCTTTCTTGTTGTAATATCTTTCGTCAGAACCTGTTACCTGTGCAATTATAGAAAAGGTATTGCAGGAGGGACGAATCCTTAATAGATAAGTTAAATGCTAGAAACAGGTTTAGAAACTCTTAACTTTCAGTAGAGGATAGAATAATATAACTTACTTGAAATTGATCTTTTGTTTGTTGAATATAGGAGTATCATCTTCTAGTGTAGCGTTGATAAATCCGGTCGATACCTGGTAAGAACGAATGATACAATTAATAATCAAAATATTCTATTTTTATAATCTAATATATTTGTGACGTGTCGCATAAAAATGAGTCATAATTGAAAAAAAGTGAAGGATTTGGAAATACCATTATATTTGAAAAGACGAGATTATGTGGATTCCAATGATGGTACATTAGGAGATCTAAAACCTATTTCTATATTTTATGTTTGATTGGCCTTTAATTAAATGATTTAAAAAAAATGCTACTGCATGTGGCATAAATTTGTGCTGAAAGTGATACATCCTTGTTATACCTAGGTATGGTACATATTGGGTATCGCGTTGATACAGATAATTTGTTTGGCTATTTTGAGCCGTAATTGAAACTCATTTCTGTCTTGAATTTAAGTTATTTGAGAGAATCACTTAATTTATTGGTGGAATTCAAGACTTTCGCATGGCTCGCGTAGACCCTGCTGTAAGTCTTCTGACACCCGCGAATAGACAATCAAATATTATTAATAATAAAGATAACTTGACTCACAGGTTCAGCCATGGCACTGGGCTGACGTCGGCCCAGTTTGGGTCCGGAGGAAGCCTCCTCATACTGATCCAAGATGGACGCCATGGTCGCGGAGATCCTGCACCCCCAGGTACCGACGACTCTGTGACAAAGAGGGGAACAAATCTAACATGAAATTCATTCAATTCATCGAAAGTCTTTCTTATATCGATCATAGACATAGTACAATCTGCATGGGCGAGTCGCATTCATGCCATGCGTGAGGCAAACTGTCTATCACTCCGTGTTTCATTTATTATCCATTGACATTGCAGTATTTTCAAACAAATTACGCCCATAAAATTATGCTATTGATTTTAAGGACATAATTTACAAAATGGAGACAAAATATTCGCCTCCTTGCACTCAGAGGCGGAGCATCGGGGACCAGGGAATCAAGGCCAGCTAAGCAGGCTACCTAGAACTCTAGTGAATTTTTATTCCATTTCACAATTACATATCATACTGATATAGGTTAAGGTGACTCAGTAGTGATTATGTAATGGGGTGCGCGCAACGCCTAGCGTGAGTAGTGGGTTACAACTTTTGCCATTTTTCACGCGCCTGTGTGTGTGTGTATTCAATATATATGGCAGGGAATATCAGCATTATGCAGATGAAGTATGTATATAATTTAGTCTTGATATAAACTATTCAGCCTGCTGATTTTTGGTGTGTGAGTTAGTATCTACAGTACCGGCATCTATATTAAATTTCATTAAGATTCATGGAGCCGTTTTTGTTCAAATCAAATATTTATCAGGAATTTCATTTTTTTCCCATTTTTTTCTCATAAATAAGTTGTAATATAAAAAAATCTAGCCTGGAAAGCCATCCTGATTTTTTGTGTATGAGTTAGCAAATACTGTATCTACATTCATATTAAATTTTAAAAAAATTCATCAAACAGTTTTTTTTTAAAACGCTGATTGTCATCAGCCAAAGTCAATTTTGCTAGTGCCCTATACTGCCACTGGGGGGCTTCCAGGGGGCTAACTCAGGATTTGAGGAAAAAAAAATTATCTGATGATTAGTATATATATGTTGAATGTCTGGGTGAAATTTGATGTCTGAATTCATGTGAGAACCATTTTAAACCAAATATGTTAATAAATCACTCAAATGTAGTAAATCACTCAAATATGATTTATTATTTCTATCTCCATACCGCCATAACATGAAAACTAGGCTGGTGACCTATATTTTTTTTTCAATCAATAATGATTATTTCATGTCAAGTATCATTGGTAAAAATTTTAGAAAAATTCATCAATAAACAAAATCACTACTGAGTCACCTTAAACTACAACTTACTACAGGAAACAGTCATAAACTAGTCTACATAGTAGGTCTTCCAGTTTGACCAGAAATTAAATGTTGTATGTGCTGTGGAAATACTTATTGACTCTGGGGTTTCTGTACCCTAGCGTCGTTGGACCCCAGGCCAGGGCGTCTGGAAGGAGTCAAAGCCAAAGGCAAATAGAACCAAAAGGCAAAACTGGTAAAAGCCAAGGGGCGGAGCCAAAAATTAAACCTACCCAATGAGTGTCCCTACAGAAAGCATCAATACAAAGTAAAATATTGACACTTATGATGACTGTTAATATCTCTTTGAATATGACAGTTAAAATCACTCACCAGATATCCAGAAGAACGGCAATTTTAGTAAAGTTCTGGTAGTTATTAAGATTGTCAGAAATGGGGTGGATGACGACCGGAAGTTGTGAGTCCCCGTGTAACAATCCAAAGTTCCTTTCGTAAATCAGGATAAATGACAGAATATAGAACAATAAGCAAAATAAAGATATATACAATTATAAGTGAAAGATGAATCACATCTTTGTATAGTATATGACATGGAAACATAGTTAAAGTATCTACCATTTCAAAGAAAATCCCTTTTTAATATTTCGTGAACGGCGCGATCCTTACAAAGTCTACTTTCCCCAGATCTCCTGTTCAAAGACCGGCCAAGATGGCGTCCATGAAGGCAGCTGTGAGGAACATAACATTTTTTATCATTTCGCGTTACCCTTTCATCAATGCATTGTCATTCATCATGCTGCTGGCTGAAAGATCACAGAGGGAGTCGTAAGTTTACAAACTTTGGGCCAATTTGATCGCTTATTTTGAGTTTATTTACTTTGAGAATCCCATCACCCACGCCCGTCTATTTCGGGCCCGAGACGCCGGGGTGTGACCCAGTGGTCGCGGCAGCGTGGGTGGAGATGGACACGGGCCGAGTTTTATCGCCCCGTGAAAGATTAGGCAAAAGGCATTATAGCGATATCTTGATATCTGGTTAACATGACCTCGATATTTGCACTGCTCTAGGCCTGCTATATTAACATGTTGACATACCAGTCATCACATCACCATTTGGAGTTCTTTCTTTTCTAAGTATTTTTTTAAAGCACATAGAATATGATAGATGTATGGCCTATGATTACAAATTTATGTCATCCAACAAATAACTAATAATTAAGGGGTGGGGTAGGGTGTGTATACTCAGAATGCTGTATTGTTAAAAAAACGTAATGTTTGTTGATATTTATCATGTGGATTTAATGCCATACAACAAATAAAATGCCATGAACCCTCTATTTTATCGTAATACTAATAGATAATTTTAATTTAGCACCAATATTACAAATTGCCAGGTTTAATATGAAACACTGTAACCTAAGCTTATTGTTAATTCATAAGATATGTGTTTTAATTATATTTAATATAGCCTTTTCAGAACAAACTGAAAATATACAGAGTGGCGGTATTAAAATAGCTTGAACTTATATTTATAATGGCCAGAGCTATACTTGTAACCTATAGCTGCAATACACACACACTCTGCTCATTGAATTATATTTATTTCATTTGCTTCCCATCACGTTAAGGTATCCCTTCATGGAACCCAATTTGATCTACGCTCACGTGGTTGTGTCTATTGTCTGCGGTGTCTGTATGAGCTTCAACATGAGACGTAAGGAGACGTCAATCATCACGGCAGGACAACTGCTCTACTTTGCCTACAATCTTTATGTCAACGAGAAGATGATGTACCGGCGCTGGGTTGTGGTAAGCTTGCGTTTCTATTTATTTTCATAATTCATTTAGATTTAAACGTAGTAAAGTAGTTCCCATCACCCTCACTGCTCTAGTCTCTATCATACTTGATGAGAAATACCAAACTACGAATTCGTACAATGGTGTCTACAATGCTACATGGCAACCATGCCCAGGGTTTTTAGACTCCGAGAAGTGTATGTTTGATTGTTTTTAACTTATTATGTTCGATTTTTTTCTATGGTGATTTTAACTTATTATTATTATCATCTCCCATCTTCTCTCTTTATTCCTTCTTCTCTATTTCTTCTTTTCTTTTTCTTCCCTCTTTCGCTCTCCTCTCTATTCCTTCCCCCTCCCCCTCTTTCTCTCCTCTCCTCCCTCTCACTCTCTCGTTCCCCTCTCCCTCTCTCCTCTCTCCCACCTCTACTCCCATTCTTTTCATATTCCATACTCTCCTCTCTTTATCCTCCTGCCCACCCTCGGTAATAAAACGTCACCGTCCGATGCGTTATTGCGGCAGAATTTAATCATTTTTATAGCGAAGACACAGTTTGATGAATATACTATCGTGTTATCCCTATTTCTTTCTTTTTATACCATGTCTTCTAATTACTAAAAATAAAAAAGATTCGTCAAAGTGTCGTTCAAATGTTTCATTCTATAGATTCCGTGTGGTAAACGGTCATATTTATCATCAATTCATCTATCAATAACCATATATATATACTAACTCAGTAATAAAAGGACTAACTTGCCCCTGGCCCACAACCTCTGATTCTGAACAACATTCTGTCTCCACAGGCCCGGATGTCCAGCCGCCTGGTGGGCACTGCGGGAATCATCATGCTCTTCGCCTTCTTCACCATGCCTAAACCGCGCTCCCCTTCACTGCGGAGAATAGGAGAAACTCTCATCGGAATCTGGCTAGTCTGCCTCACCTACGCGTTAGTCGAGTCAAGAGAGGACAGATCAGCCTTTACTAACTTCATGCCTTTTGGAGAAGCTACTCTGTACATATGGGTCGTTCTATACGGCGTGTCTGCACTGTGTTACATCCCTGGTATGTTCGTACACGACATGACACAAGTTCTGGTGGTCATGCTGTGGATAACTACCATGGTCGTCGATTGCCGGATCCATTATTGGACCACTCGCTGGGGAATGGATCTCTGGAATCAAATCAGACTCTTGTCAGACAATATCACTATTATACTCGGACTGGCCATGTATCTGTCCTGTACGAAGAAGAGGATTTACGCCACCAAAGAAGATTAATTAAGGATGTTTTTATGGTTATTATTCGGCGGATTTTTATATAAGGACGTTGATTCTTTTTTAAGAAGTGTATGTTTGATTGTTTTTCTATGATGATTTTAACTTATTTCCTGTATGAACGATGATATTTTCCCTCAAATCTTGTTAACTGTTTTTTCTTATTTCCGAAATAGTCTTTTTGCCAATCAATCATTTTTGTAATATTGTTTCCGTGTTTTAGACTGGTTTTGAAGCTGAATACTCGCTATTACTCATCTTTGTATTCAGGCGGATGTTTTATGGATGGAATCAATAGGGAATTTGCATGTCTCACTGCGCATGTCTATTACAGTGCATGCTGGGATGGATTCAGTTTAAATCTGACATACAAATGTTTAGCAACATTTATCGAAAAATTGCAAGGATCGTTTCACCAATATCATAGTTTGTGTAAATGATCTATTACAACCGAATGTATGATGGGGGTCTTGTTTAAAGGAAACCTGTAGAACACATGGCTATTTACATGAGATCAAGATGGTAGACATGCAAATCCCCTATTGATCCAAACTAACAGCCATTCATCATTTGTGCTATTTAGCCTAAATTGAGAGATTAATCATACAGACGCTTTTCCCAATTTTTGACGGGAAAATGGAAGCGCCACTAGAAACGTCACTCTCTCCTGAAGGATATCTGGATACTTGGTGTGTGATCATCCGTAGATAAAAGATTTTCATTGAAACACAAAATATGTCGCTCACTTTGTTACACGTTCAACTCCAGGAGGTGTTCTACGGGCGAGTAGAACTACCATGTATAGAGAGATTGAGTGTGAGTGGAAATGGAAAATTTCATTTTGGGTGATTCATTGAATCCGATGGGAAATAGAAGATGTATGATTATGGATGGACCTAGCTGTTACTTATATATGAAGTCAACATGATTTTATTTCTTTAGGACATTCACACAGATGTCTGACAAGATGTTATAGATTAGGGTACGCTCGAATGTATGCTCGCTTTGTATGTACAAAACATAGAATTGTTCTCTCGCATTTAGGTAGAGAATACATAAATATCTGGCCCCAACGTTGATACGGCTCTAAATTTCTGACTTTTCGTCACAAAAGAACAGTTTTCATATCAATGCAAATGCCTCTATTATAATGTCCGAATATTAAGAAGGATTGGGCAGGTTAAATTTTCGTTAAAGATCTTAGAAAATCTAGTTAACAAAAAGGTGTTTTTGCAAAGGTGGATCTGCTACTGAATCATTGATAACATTTATAAGGAGCTTTATATCAAGGGTATCTCGACATAGGTGGTTCTAAGCGAAGAACTTTGGATAAGAATTAGTTCTGATCTACTTGTATTGTTTAAATCTGTATTCTCGACCAATTATTAATGATCCAGTGCTGCTGCAATTTCCTTCTCTGAATATTGACATGTGATTTTGATTTGAAAGTTATTACTTTCTGTTAAAACTCATGTAGGATGTTTACCTTTTAAAATGCATGTATATAATTTTAGTCTAAATTGATCACGTCAAGGAATGTCTGAAAACTTACCTCTTGTGTTTGTATATTTTGTCTTGTGTTGGTGATTGGGCCCTCTTGGATCGTATTTATGATTTGGGTCAGGTCGTCAGAAAATGTACAATTGGCAGCTCTGCACATTTAGTAAATTCTGCTAAATAAGGCTGCAAAATGATGAATACTCGGTATAGGTCTCGGTATATTTGGTATTGTGTTGTTGAATCAAACGGTTTGTTTTGTTATGTTGGACTGTATTTTGAACCTCATTTATGTCTTAAATTTGGGTTATTTGAGAGGATTTGTGAAGGCAAATTGTACATTTTCTGACGACCTGGCCTCGGATAGTTATCCCCTGCATTTTTTCTTGTCCAAAGATGAATTTCCTAGATCTGATCATGACTTATAATTGTTATTGACTTATGAACAAATCCATTAAATGTGAGTTTAAACTTCTTAATTCTATTGATTTTCTGTGCAATACATGGAATACTTCGTTATCTGAAGTCTGCGGTATATCAGATGTGTTCCCTCCGGGATAAAGCCATGTGTCCACTCGGCCGACTGACTCCCGTCTGCTTGATTGCAGTATATACCTGCTAATAAATAGCAGATAATAATTATATACTTTATTGTTACAAATGTCGATCAAATACACATCTTTCAATTGTATTGAATTGAATACATCAAGTCTCCCCACTGCAGTCTGGGACGATTGGACTCAGCCAATAATCGGTGACTGAGTCATGTGGGAAAACTAACAATCAGTTTTTTTAAAATAGGTGTATTTTGTACTTGTTGAAACGATTTGCTTCGTGTGTTATCATACCATTCTAATGTTACCAATGTTAATCAAACCCTGCCATTTGTTGTGTCACTGCTGCCTGAAAAATAATATTTGGTAGCGATCTTGGATTCTTTTCTAAAGGTTTCTGTGCGTAGAATTTCCATGTAAGTCCTTGTTTGTAGCAAACATAAATTTGTTCAATTATGTCTGCGTGAGCCGGCTTCTGATATAACACAATTTCAGTTACAGCCCCCCATCTTTGCCGGGCTTATCAAAGCTAGCATTTATTTTGGTGACCCGCGGAAATTCCAGATTGAAAACACCGGGACTGCATTGGGCCAGGTAGGTAAATCTAGAGGTCAACGCATTTCTCCATTCTTATCAATTTTTCTTCTTTGCAATCTTTCATTCTGCAACACTGGGTATCCAAGAAAGGAAAAATCGAAAAAAATAAATTTGGGGTTGATTTGGGGAATGCGACTTTAACCACTCAGAGAAGTGAGTATATGTTGAATATGAGCTGACCCTATCCCTTGTGATGACTTAACATTGATGTGATGACTTGATCATGATAATTTTGAATAAAAATGATATTTCAATATTGATTCTTGGTGTCATGTTTGTAGCTATAATTCTCAAGGGACAGTGGGGGTAGATTGGTTGCTTTACGTCCCTTATAACACTGTACTTACAAAAGTTGTTGAAAACGGGAAAGGGGGCACAGTAGTACTCAAATTCAAAGTCCCACGACCTGCTTTTCGGGTACAATCAGTCAATAATCACTAATTTCTGCCAATATTTTGATCCAGCTACAGTATCCAGGTTTTCTTGATAGTCACAAGACATTTTCTTTCTTCAAAAATCAGCATTGACTTTAAACACAAGCAAGATCATTACCTCTTCTGCCATTTCAGGTGTAACTATTGAAAATATCTTTGATTTTCTGTAGTAGATTATCATTGATTTTACTTAACTTGACATAACTTTTGTGTGTTATATTGTTTTTTTTATCCTCTTGGACTTCTTGTCCAATGATTTGAATGGGATTTAAAACTACAGCTAAAATTGTCCACCCTCTGCCGGCTCAGGGATTGGAAGGAAGACCACCAGTAGGTGAACCGATGAGCCATACTGTTAAAATTAATTTGATTGATCCTGATGTATTGCTCTAACCTGAATAAAAACGAATTAAAGAAAAAAAAAACATTTCCTAAAATCCGTGCGTCGACGCCCGCGCACACATTACACAACAAGCCTAGCAACTCCTTTGTATTCACCAACGCAGGAGTTGCCACTCTCACGACCACAGCACCACCTGCGAAATACCCGGATTCTCGTCTCAAAGATATTTTCTCAGGGCGAGAGAGGAAACATGCTAACACGATGGGATATCCTACTCCATTGAATTCTTATTAAATGACCTTGAATTTTCAGATTCCCAGTTTCTTACTGTACACTTTTCCCATCATTTAAAAATCACTGAAAGGGGCTTGAATAAAAGTCTTGAATTTCTGACAAAAATCGCACATTTAAAGGACCAGAAATTGAAACCAAAGTTTACCGATGTACAAGTAACAACCAGTAAGACCGATATTTGTAATGAAGATTTATTCAAATATAGATATTTACAAGGTATATAATTACACGTACACTATTTGCACCTATATTTTTGTACAAATATGGAACATTTTTACAGAGTTGATATTTTTCCACGATTCATACTTTCTCATTGCCAGAAGCCGATACATTCAACATCAGTGGAAACTCTTTATTATGTTTACAAGTCATAGATATGTAGATGCAAACGTTTTACAATCGTCGACGTCAAAAACAAAAAATGCTTACATGTGTATATGATCTGAGCATAAGCAACTAAAATAAACCCTTTTCAAGGATGATACAAATATGGAGTATTTTATTTAAGCTTGAAAGTAGTTCCTAGCCTTCAAGGGCTTTAAAAGGAATACCTTTGTTACTAACATAATATTTTTGTCATAAAACTATTCATGTATGAATAAATAAGCTCCCTTTGGATGCAGGGACACATTTACTCTCAAGTAAAGCCGCTGTTTATAAAGATGAACTGCAGAAATGAAAAACACAATTTGTAATCATAACATTTGTTTATCTCCTATATGGCTTATGGGAAACAGTCATATAGCCAAGAAGTATAATACCTCCTAAATATGCTCAAATGATAGCTGGTCTTTGGTGAGTGGATGAAGGTTAGAGGTGAAGTGATGAAATGTTGGTTGTTGCCATGCGTTTAGGACAGGAATAATATACTGAAGGCCATTGCAATACAGCACACTGCCACGTACGGGCTCTTTCTCTCACCTAAAAATCAAGAAAGTTAGATTGTAAATATCCAGGGTCACTCTTCAATCAAATCAAAAGTTGTTTAATACCACTGTTTCGTTACGTGAAGGATGGAGGACTGTTTATGGTCAAGATTACATTTTTTTTTTAAATTTAAAAATTACAATTACTTCAGGTATAACTGATTAGGGTTAAGATTCATTTTTTTTAAAGGATCTTATTTATTCTTGGGTTGCCGACTCCCCTTTTCGGGGTTAGTTCTGCCGGTCCAAGGCGGTTTTGCTGGATATGTTACAATAATTTTCCATGGTGCAGTAGTCCAGCAATTATTTACAAATGAGAATGTTTGTGACGAGCAACGCTGCTCAGGGACGACTATCAGGGACGACAAAGTCTTCCCTCTTCCTAGGATTGCACGGCCTTACAGCGAGTTTTAATACGTGGGACTAAGGAGTAAAGTTTTGATCTACTAAAAACTACAAGGGATCTAATATTGTCAATACCCAGAAATGGACGAATAATGAGTAAGCATATTTTTACATGTGCACGTCTTCGTGTTTCTGTACAAATTTATTAAAACTGCTCCTTTCCTACGATTGACAGATGTTCGTTAACTATTAGATATACAATGAAAAACAAGGATTGGGAAATGAACTTACCAATTCTTGCACACTTCCAGAATATACCAAGCATTCTGAAAAGATATTTAACACATTTTAAAAATCAAATATCCGCACTGGTTGGAACGCAATTATCAGGTTTAAAAAATTGTCAGTCAATCCAAAATATATATTTTCATTGATAATTTGTTTATGATTTACATCATAAACTATTCTTCGAAAAAGCTATTGGTAATGGGGATTCTGGCAGGGATAGATTAGACCTGATTGTGGTAAGACCGAAAAACAAGCACAACTCCACAAGAAAGCTTCTGTACATGTATTTAATTAACTATCAATCATCACCCGGATTTCAGAGACCACACATTAATTAATTATAGTTATGCCATTTTTATAACGATTCCATATAATCCGTACGGTAGGTTATTGCTTTGATAAAACAGTTACCGGTACTACCTATTCTCAGTAACAGATAACTTTTTTCAACAGAGCTGGTGCACTGATCATGTTGGCAGAGATTATGATGTTTAAATTAATTTAGGCAGGCTTGCTCGGGGAAAAGAGTGATATGATAATGTGCTTCAAAGATGGGTGGAACGGCATAAAGGTTAATTGCGAGAGGAAACACTAAGTTAAGACCTTCTCTTTCAAGCGGTCCTTGAAAGGGCCTCAATAGTACCACTTCTGACTTACCCTTCTTTGTTTTTGTCCAGCATACGCGGGGCAATGGCCCTAATGTACGCACATGTGCATATGAGTAGGAGAACGATCGTCAGCAGGCTTTGGAAATTGAATATGGCTGACTGGAAAATACAAAAGAATTAGGTATTAGTACCATAAATAAGCAAATACAGACTAATACTGAAGTATAATCTTTCCTTCATATTTACACCAATGAGGAAAATGACAGGCTGTATTTTTTTATTTCCCTTCCAAATTCGACCATTAAATATTCTGGGTATCATAATTATGAAAAAAAGACCCACGTCGATATGAATTCTAATAAATTAAATGAATAGGTTAATATGTATATGATAGATTATTAATATACAGTATGCATGTATTCAATAATTATAATACTCGACAGGTCTGGGAAGTCTCCTATGTTTACCTACTTCGCTCTTCCCTCTTACTGACTGAGCCTGGGGAATTATTTTCTTCCACCCACCACCCTAAATAAATATACACTAAAATCTGTAGGGCTATAATAATATAGCCTACTTTAGAATTCTACCTCCCAGTCCAAGTCCAAGACTGGCAAGAGACTAAATATTATATCTTTAATTGTGATACTCATTTATCAATAAATTTTTACATCCAGATGTCTCCAGATGGTCGACACCCTACTCAACGGATGTTATACTGTTTTACGCCAAAACTAAATAAAACTGAATTAATAAAATTGCCTTGAGCCTCTTTAATGTCAGTGAACATGACCCTACTGTCTGTGTACATCTCGTCTGTGTAAGGCAACACGACGTGGCACCCGGCTCGACCTCAAAGTCATCTTTTCCAGTAAATTAGGTAAGACAAACAGTCAACCAGCTAGATTTTCAAAGAGTGTTGATTAAATATCAATTCAATCCCGAAAATAGTTAAAATTAGGCATAAATATTTGTAAAATTGTTCATTTACCATTTTGATAGGTTGCGATTTTGTCCACACCGGAAGAAGTACCTTTGGCTTTAGTGCGAAAGTTGTGGATTGGATGACGCTTCGACCAATCAAAAAGCCCCTTACATGAGCCGCACGAGCGATAATATATGGAATGTAAACATTTCAGTATAGTTGCGATCCAGCAAGAAATATCACCGGTAAAGTTTGTTTTCCAGTGATATTATTTATTGATTTGCTGAATATTTGTTTCAAACGTGTTCTCCTGAATATAGTATACACGTTTACAGTTGTTGTCTATTGGTAAAGGTCTTGATCTTTAGGAAAACTGTTAGAAAAAGGGCGCTTTGGCTGTGCCCTCATCTGAGCCTGAGGGGTGGGAGTGGTTGTTTTGACTTAGTTGGGTTCTCTAGACAATAGATCTATATAGATTTTTATTGCAACTAAAACATACCAAGGCTAGTAGTCTAATACACATCAGTGGGTCTTTATGTTAAACAAACCTTTTCATCCTTTCCGGGCCATCCGGCACGTTAAAATGTCTAAAATATTATAAATTTTCATTACTTTTTAGTTGAAAATTCGAGTTTAATTAAAGATGACAGTGGAAAAGATTTTGTCCAAGCTTACTGCAACTGACGGTGAGGAATATTACCTCCTTACTTCGCTACACGATGACGGAGACGCGGGGATGGATCTCGCCTTGGTTCTCTCTGACAGGGCATGGACGGGCACAAGTAAGATACATATGTTTTTAATTAATTAATTCAATTTTAATTACAGTAAAATATTTCCATTATGGCTTGTACTATTCACTCTTTCTCCTTCTGCCATTCATTATAGTCTACGAATTCTGCAAAATTCCACAAATTACTTGCATATAATTCTTCTCCATAGCCATAGGCCCTATATATGTCCCATTTGTATTTCCCAAATAAAATATAACAAACGAATAATTATTGATATCCGACTTTTAAATAACACCTATATAATTAACTCAAGTAGGTATCGTATCAATTTCATATCAATTCAAGTAGGTATCATTTCTAAGTCCGGGGGGGGGGGGGGGGGATCATTTCCCAAATTTTTAAACCGAAGATTCGATCTACTAGTCACTATACACCCTACTTAACATAAATATTTAACAAAATACAGTCCCTTAGAAAAATTATTCCAAATTAGGGTAACTAACAGCTGGAAGATATGCATTGGACTCTGATTCGATGCATAGGTATGTCGACCCATTTGTCTACCCATCATTGTAATTGTATTAACTTAATTGGACACATAAACGATTTTCTATTCTATCTTTATCAGAATAAATATTTTTTTATCTATACAATTCCAATTTTTGATATACAAAAGGTCTATCTTTCTACCATTTAACTCTTCAAGAAAAACAAACGACGGGGATAAACTGGAAGACCTGACTCCTGCCAGATGTTTCAATTCAATTCAATTAATAATTTATGATGGATTTCTTATTCTAGTGACAGAAGATGATTTGGAGTCTGCATGTCAACTTCTAAAGATGGACTACACAGAGTTTGTCATCCAGACCAGGAAAGCCTTGACCAGACAAAATGTTGGTGGCCTTGACTTCCAATACACATGCAAAGTCCGAGCTAACAACATGCATCTAACATGGAAGAAACATGTCTCCACAGAAAACATTAAGGTAATTTCAAGCCTATTTTAAAAGTTTGAAGCTGGAAACTCAGTAGGCCTAAACCAGATTATATTGGTACGATTTTCGACAATTCCTGCTTTTAAAAAGTCTAACATTTTCAACGCAGCCAGTAAATGCTGTAATTAAGATTAAAACGTATACATGTGTTCAATTAAATCTGAAAAAGTTTAAAAGTTCGTAAATGAATATTAAGATCTAGTGCTAGGTATATGTGGACAAATTATGCAAGCACTGCTATCACATATTTTCGGTTCATGCTTTTTTTCATTTAATACAGTTACCCATTTGATCTACCATCAAATGATGACAAAACATAATGTAACGTATGGTATAATCAAACAAAAAGACCAAGTCAAATTAACATTGATCAACACCAAGAAGAATATCTTAAAACCTGGGTCTAACTAGCTGTCTCACGGAAGGAATGAAAAGCCCTTTTCCTCATATAATGTGTTTGTATATTTAAATGGAAATAAAACTATAATATACACATGTAGGACGAGGTTAAGCCTGCTGATTCTCATGAAGCCCGAAATGTTTTACAGATACAGCTAGGCAATACAGTCCTTAAAGAGAAAGAGAACGCTGGTGACGTCATAACCGAAATATTTGAGCATGCCCTGGAAGCTACGACCAGATTACAAGGCAGCATTACGTCTCTACAGGCAGATAAGGAGAGGCTGATGACGGAAAGAGCTTCAGCTATCAAGGTAAACGATATAGTCCAAACATAGCCTAGGCTAGGAAAAGTAGATCTGTGGTACAGCACTGGACGGACGACCTTCGGAGGTGTCTGGCGTTGGTGAAGGTTAGCGTGTACATGTAGAAACATATATTCAATTTTGCACATTTCTTTATTCAGGAAGCATTGCTGGCATGTGCCAAGATATACGATGTTGTGACTAGGGTAATTCTAGCTATCTCCCATCACACCCTGAATTTATTGAATCACGGGTGCAGTTTTATTACTGGGTGACATGTTATGAACAGATACAGAACGAAAAATCTACACTAGCTATATCTATGAAGTAACATTTAATGAAAATAAATATTAACGGTATAATATTAAAAATTAAATTAAAAATTATTAACGGTATAATATTATAACGGTATTAATTAATATAGTAGTATATTCTGACACAAGGAGGAATAACAAATCGCTATGTCAAGGCAAGCATTTTTCGGAAAGTCTTTTACAGAATTTTGCTATTTAATTATTACATATCTAGCGACTGGAGAGCCCTTTTAAGGTCGAAACCACACTAAACTCCACCGAATAATTACAACTCAAATTTAATTATTTCATTGCGTCATTATTTAAACACTGTACAGCATATCCGAGGTTCCAAGCTTAATATTTAACTAATGTTTCCTTTCATTACAGCGATTGGAGAAATGTGTTGCAAATAAAGTGCAAATGGAAGAAGATATGTATAATAAGGTAGGAAATAAACTTGATCTAATTTCATTATTCTTATCCTTATTTAATTCCATCCAATCTATTCCAATTAATCCTAAACGGTAAAACTCTTTTGTACTATAAATAGCTGAGATACAATTTATTGTTAACTATTTCGATCAAATAAACATTTATTCGATTGAAATGAATTAATACAATTATATTCATATAATTATATTCTCCCCACTCAGTCGGCGACGATTGGATTATTCCAATTATCGGCGACTGAGACTTTGGTAAATAAAACGGCGTAGTGGACACGTGCTTTAAGCCACCGACTTCATGCAAAAGGGAAACGTTACAAATGTGACCACATTAGCAACCATTACATTTTGAACTATAGCATCACTGTAAATGTATTAAGATAAGATAAGATAAGATGTTTTTTATTCATCAGATAGGTACAACAAGGGTACAGTAATATAAAGATGATGAATAGGTCTACATGCCTATGATACGTCTAGATACCATTTCTTCCGGCGGTTACCCAATTTGGAGGACTACTTACAATTAGAAGCAATATAGAGAGAATGAAATGACGAGTTAAAAAATACATTAAATGCCACATTTAGTTTCTGTATTACTGAAACAGGCAGAAGATATATCACTATAATTACAGGTTGACAAGCCATGGTTGAATTGAACCAGGGTTTGGTAGACTAAGATAATATATATTCAAGGACGAGAGAAATAAAAAACATTATTTCTTTGATAAGGTAAAGCAACATATCTTTACAAAACGACAGAAACAGGAGACACTATTTCTTGGTCTTAAATCAAGGAATACACTTAGATTTTTTGATCGATATATTAATGTTCACGCAGTATTTATTTTCGCTATTTTAGCGCACCCACCCTTGTGCGCAAAAATAAATCATGCTAATAGGTATAATTATTGCATAAACAAGATGTGAGACTTCCTTGTGTAGGTGAGACCTGCGCGAAATTAAATTCGCGCGAAACAGTGTCAAAGTACTTAGTGCGCGAAAATTTATGTGTGCAAAAATAAATACCTTTACAGTATAGTCCATCTCCATCTCACCAACCTGCTGAAATAAGTTAAAACATTCTACATTTTATTGTTTTAAATTAATTAATCAATCGTGGCATTTTTCTTCGCAGTTCGCGATCGTCATCAACGACAAAAAAGCAAAAATTCGTAGTCTTCGGGAGCAAAGTAAGTTTGGAACCTTGTATGTATGTATAGGTTTTTATTTCCGGAAGTGTACATTTTCAATAATATAACAAATTTCAACACCGAAAAAGGGGGTGGGTCTCCTCTATGAAACCATAGATCTTCCTGAGGGCCCCCTTTGGAAAAAAATGGAGTTACGTTATTAAATTTATACAGTTGTAGTTGATATATAGATTGATGCTGCGACTACATTAATATGATAAACTATTATGGCAGTTATAATAACATAAACAGGACAAATACAAATTTCTTGGTAGTTTGCCTACCTCCTCACTTTTAACTGAGGTCTGGTACAGTACAGTACTTCTTTATGCTTTTGTTGATACCTTCCCATTGTTACTTTATCTACTCAGCGAACCAGTCCGGATTTATTCCACCAATGTTACTATTCTGGGTCTTATGGATAAAGTCGCCTACAAATGTACAATTCGTCTTCACCAATCTCCTCAAATAATCCGAATTTAAGACAGAATTAAGTTTAAAATTAAGTTTAACACAATCATACATATAGTCTGAATCAACGCAATAGTAAATATACTCAGATACACCGAGTATTTATAATTGTTTAACCTTATTTAGCAGGATTTACTAAATGTATTGCGCTGCCTATTGTACATTTTATGATGGTCTGACCCAGACTGGTATGAGGTTCAAAATACAGGGTGTAGGGAGTCTACCTTGCCATTAGGATTCTGATATATGGGTCAGATTTTCAGAAAATGTACATATTTAGTAAATGCTGCTAAATTAGGCTGTAATTTGGTCAATACTACGTAAATTCGAGTATATTCGGCACAGCATTGATTCAAGCAATCTGTTTGACTAGGCTAAACTGTATTTTGAACTTTATTTTCGTCTGAAATTTGGCTTATTTGGGATGATTGGTGAAAGTGAATTGTACATTTACTGATAATCTGACCCATATGCATAATTCCACCCTTTTAGTTTGGCACCGTTCCCGAATACCTATCTGACTATAATTCGCCTATGTGCTGCCCCCTCTACCGTATTATGCCAATTTTATTCATAACAAGATCACATCCGTATTTATTACAAATATAATTTTCTTGAAATTTAAAACAACTGCTTCTTATAAAAAAATATGTTTATTTTTTCAGCGAATGGCGGAACACAGGCTGTTTCAGGTAAAATTAAAAGCTCCTCATGACAAATAAAACACTTGTATTTGACCATACTCAAGTTTTCTTACTTCCAATGAGACAACCCTTCTTGATTCTCTCTGAACATGTCATCCATTTTTTTGGACGTTTTTATATTCTTACAGGAAATTTTTTGCAGAAATAACCGTCACTGACATTTAGCGTTTTTATAGGTCATCTGCAGACATATCTTTTAATATTTCATCGTAATTTACAAAAGATGAATTTAATTAAATTGTGTATTAGTATATATTTACCAAATGTACATATTAAATCAATTAAATCATTATAAAATTTGATGTCCAATATTGTCCAGGTTCAGGAGAAAGTGCAATGGTCGGGGAAAGTTTGGCTACAAAAGAAGATTCTGGAGACGACACAGATGACATGGCCAAGTCCGACAGGTCAGGCAAATGTTTGCGCAAAATTTCTAATTGATTAGAAAGAGATATTAAGAAACAAATTTATCAAGAAGTATCTTCAAAATTAAAACACAGTTTTTGATGCATCTTTAACAATTTGTGTTATTCAATTTTCAGCGGAGATGAAACAGATGATGGACGGGTATGTTCTTTTATTTTATATACACGACATTATTATATAGCCAACGTTAGAGGATATATGTGTCAAAACACCAGAAAATATACAATTCTCCTAATCCTCTCAAAAATTCAAATTCAAATACAAAATGCGGTTCAAAATACAGTTCAACATATCCGAACAAATATTTTGAATCAATGTCATACATCTCAATCAAATATACCTGATATTTAGCATTTTTCAGTCTTATTTTGTCAAATTTATTAAATGCCTGCTTATATATATGTTGTATATACCAACTTGCAATATTATGTAAGACGTGTAAACACCTCTGCAGCGCTACCACAAATGAGATCAGGATCTCATCGAACGTTCTATCCAGGCTCTCTTGGCAACGTGTTGACGTTGCTAATTTAACTTGGTAACCCTTATTGTTGCGTCAGAGTTATGGCTGTTGCCTCTCTTGACAAACAAATGCTTGGAAACTTCTTATAAAATAAAAAAACAACTTGCAATATTATGTTTTAAATGTCAAGAAGAATATAATTCATTGTATAGAGTATCCTCCCCCTCCTCCCCCTCCTCCTCCTGCTCTTCCCCTCCCCTCCTCTCTTCCTCTACCTCCCGCTCCTCCTCCACCTCCTCATCCACCACCACCACCTCCTCCTCCACCTCCTCCTCCTCCACCTCCTCCTCCTCCACCACCTCCTCCTCCTCCTCCTCCTCCTCCACCACCTCCTCCTCCTCCTCCTCCTCCTCCTCCACCTCCTCCTCCTCCTCCTCCTCCTCCTCCTCCTCCTCCTCCTCCTCCTCCTCCTCCTCCTCCTCCTCCTCCTCCTCCTCTGCCTCCTCTTCCTCCCCAAAGTCCTGGTAAAAAGAAATATGTAAAGGTAAAATGAATGACATGAAACATATGTAAAGAATGGATGAAATGTACACGTCTAGTAGTTACAGCTCTGGTTACTACATTCAGGGCACTCCCCCACCGGTGAAGAAGTCTCGGCGTGTCATGAGAATAGTATCATCTGCCGACGAAAGCCTCCTTCTAGACGAGTCTGCCACCAAAATAACCACACCTGTCAACCCCAGACGGTAAGCTAGCATTGGTTCAACTGGGTCCCGGGGCCTGAAAAAAACTTGAATTTCGAAAAAAAAAGAAATAAATACAAGGTCTTGGAAAGCCTAAAAAAACTGGCATTTTGATCAAAAGTCCTGAAAAATAATCATATTGGGCTTAACTCTGTTGAAATATATTAAATGGTCTGGATTTTCTGAAGATTCTCGGATCTATATGACGACAATAGAATATGATAGACGATAAGGATTGACTATATCTTTACCACTCCCTTTGGTAATTAGCTCCCTTTCAAATAACAACAATTTAAGATTACAAAAAAATAGGTTCGAAATACAGTTCAACATAACCGGACAGATGTTTTAAATCAGTGCAATAACACATATGGGTCAGACTTTCAGAAAATGTCCAATTCGCTTTCACCAACCCTCTCAAATAACCCAAATTTCAGACGAAAATAAAGTTCAAAATACAGTTCAGCCTAACCAAACCGATTGCTAGAATCAATGTAATGCCGAATATACTCGAATTGACCTAGTATTGACCTAATGTAGCAGAATTTACTAAATGTGTACAGCTTCCAATTGTACATTTTCTGAAAATCTGACCCATATGTATCCAGATATACCTATTTTTTTTATCATTTTCTCAGCTGTGTAGAGCTGTGAATTGTATATTTTCTGAGGATCCGACCCCTATATCGTATTAGTGCCTCTATAGTGTCCGACTCAAATCATTTACTGTTTTATGTTCTACTGTATCAGGCGAAGGCAGCAAGAGGCAGCTAATAAGAAAGTCACTCCGTCCAAACCAACTCTACCTAAAGCGTCCTCTTCAACCCCTGGGTAGGTATAGTCTTCTACCCTACACCCTACACACAGGTGGTACACATAGCGGGAGTAGATCTGGAAAATAAATTCAATGCCTGGAAAATGGGGATTTGGATCAAAGGGCATGGAAAATCATTATATGGGCCTTGAATTCTGTTGGAATCCATTAAATAACATTGACATTTTCGAAGATTCTGTTTCTTACTGTACACTTTCCCCTGATTCGTCCCTCTCATACCTTACACAGAGTGACTCAGAAAGTAAAAGGTGAAAAATGGTGGTCTATGAAAAACAATAATTACTCCCCCCTGGTCCCGTCATTAAGGTTCTGAAAAATTATTGATCTGGCCTAGGAAATCACTATTGAAAGGCCGTGAAAGGTGCGGAGACCCTGTAGTCTTCTTCCCTACACACAATTAGCTGGGTACACATAGCGGTAGTAGACCTGGAAATGTACCATTAAAGGTGCTCTCCACTGGCTGCGGTAAGCTCTGCGGTAAGCCTTGCAATGGTGCTGTGTTGGTGAGGAGTGGCGAGGTCCTGCCTACATCGTTCACTGACCATGTAGGCAAGGACCTCGTCATTCCTCACCACCTACAGAACCAGCACAAACCATCGCAAGGCTTACCGCAGAGCTTACCGCAGCCAGTGGAGACCACACTTTAGCCTTCACTAATCCTCTCAAATAACCCAAATTCAAGGGGAAAAGAGATTTTAAATATATTGCGCCTGACCCAAACAGATTTGTTTAATCAATGCAATACCAAATGTGCCTAGGTCCTCAAGTCCTCAGATAATGTTTTTGTGATTTAATGTAACGTTTTATTTTACAGCACATCTACTGGGCGACGGGCGGCACTTCGTAAAGGGCCTTCTAATGTATCCTCCAACACCTCGTCCGAGAATATGGATAACCTCCTGGATGATTTCTAGTCACAGATGTATTGTAATGTTACCAGGGAGTTATATAATCTTGGCAGATGCACAACATATTGTTTATATAAGGGTCAGGTTATCAGAAAATGTATAATTCGCCTACAGTAGTACACCAATCCTCTCAAATAACCCAAAAAGTTCCAAAATATAGCTCAACATAACCAAACAGATCGCTTGAATGAAAGCAGTACTAGATATATTCAAATACACCTTGTAATTAAATAACCTGGTAATTATCTTGTTTCCGACTAATTTAGAAGAATTTACTAAATGTGTAGAGCGGCCAATTGTACATATCCTGGCGATCTGACCCTTATATGATGGGAAGATCAAATAAGCTGTGAAAAACTTGGATACACTTCTCCGCACTAAGATTGATATTGAAACACTTAATTTATCTGTTATAGTTATCAGCTATGTTAATTAATGTAGGGACATGGTATGTGACACCATTTAAATCAGTACCTAAGCATTTTGTTACTGCCAACCCACTCCAAGACAAAATATTCATTATCATTCGACTTTATTCTTGTTTATTCTACCGTATACATAAATTACAGACAAGTTATTCCTCTGGGAGTACAATAATGGCAGCAATATCTACATAACATTACATTTTATGCATGTTTCTCTGATTGTCATCATTCACATTCTCCTCGACATGTTGAGATTCCTCTTTATTGTCAGTGTAACACAAGAGATAATTATTAGTATTCCAAGTCTATGAATGAATGTATCACGGACTAATTTTGTTTGAGTCCCATATAATAAAATTATTTTCAATATATCTAATTGTTATTTTTTTTAAAATAATTTGAGAAGTCTATTGGTGCACTATGTAATAGGCAATATTCGGAAACCCAGCAACAGCTGGCACTGATTTCATACAGGGGCAGAGGCCTATCTGAGGGCTGGATTGTGGCTCTGACCACAGCTGTAGCTAGGTGCCCCTTTATGTACACCGTGCATCCAACGATGTGAAAATCTGATTGACCACAATTCATTTAGAAATTGTTTTTTTTTTGTTATCAAAGTTTGTGTCTTGAATTTAGTTTAAGGTATGTATTCTGTACATGTAGTAGGGGCCCTAAATAACAATACACACTTTTCCCCAAAAAAATGTTCAGGTTTTTATTTTTGCGAGACCATTGCATCCGTGTAGTAGCACTTCACTTCTATAAATAATATTCATTCAATGAATGAATTCTTCCTGCAAAAATAGAAGTATACAAAACCAAAAGAGCTGGATTTTTTTGTACAGTTTATTATAATTTCACAATTATATTACATAGAAGTAATGATAATATATCAGTTCTTCCTTCAATACTCACTTCTCCCTCCCATTGCAAAAATTTCACGAGAAATCCGCGAAAGCCAAAGATGATTCTTTCACAAAATCCAATCAAAGGGAGCAATTGAACCAACTCTCTTCGTTCACTGGTCCTAATATTATTAGATTGCTTATACTGGGTAGTTCTTCATTTCTGTTTTGACTTCTTCTAAATATTGGTCGTACGTGACGCTTGGTCCATTCTTAGCTTCGTCGTAGTAACGCTTGTGGATGAACCTCCGTCCACTGTATCCGCATACATGCTCTCCGGGAGGGTCCTATAAAGATATTTGGAAATATTTTTTTATTTTTGTTTTGTTTTGACAAGTTTTATACATCAAATCCTGCCTTCTTGGGAGATATTTTTTTATAAGTTTATTTCCCCATTTCATAGGCCCCTTCAGACTGCTGTTTATTGAGCGAAATACATGGTGAAAAAAAAGAAGGAAGAAATATAAATGTATGAGATAGTGGGTCAAAATTACATCGAATTTATGGAAAGGACTTGCATTAAAATTAAAAAAGTAGCACCAGATTTCTGAACATATATTGGCCAACATGTTTTATTCAATTAAGGCTAACCATCATTTAATAATTCCAACAGAATTCAAGGCCCATATAATGTTTTCTAGGTCCTTCGACCAAAATGCCCATTTTCCAGACTTTGAAATTTTTTTTCTTCCAAATTCAAGGCTTTTCCAGGCCCCGCAGCGACTCTTCAAGCGGCGTTAACGTTATTTGTTATTATTGAATTTTTATTCATGTCTTCGTATCCATTTACCAGTTCACAATTCATTAATAGGGCAGACAGTTCTACACAGTAGATCTTCCACAGCGTCCTAAACTTATACAAAATAGGAGATAAAAGATTGGTGTTTACATTTTTTAATTGTTATTAGGGAGTTTCGACACCGCTCACCTATCCGCAACCGTATCCGTATCCTTATTACTTTAGGGATGCGTGGTCAGTTCGGCACCCAAGGTGGCGGTCTCTGACCGGGTCTCCGACGCTATAGTAGTGTTTTTTTAACCTTGCTTTCTAGGATAAAGGTGTTAACTATCACCAAACTTGCTAGGCAAGGACATCAACAACATGTTTAATATTGTTCCCAAACCTTTTTTTTAAATGTAAAATGGCTAGATAGTTCGTCATATACTTAGGTATAACCCCCGTAACAAGGGGCATCCTTACGGATTTTCCTCAGTGGGGCCGGTATCGACCCTCATTACCTATGCATAACCTGACATAGTGACCTAATTCCGCGCGGATACGTACAGGTTTGCTCCTGAGGAGCGTCTGTCGAAACTCCCTAATAGTAAATATGCGTCAGATTTTCAGAAAATGTACAATTCAACTTCATCAATACTCTCAAATAAACCAAATATCAGACGGAAATAAAGTTCAAAATACAGTTCAACCTAGCCAAACAGATTGCTAGAACCAATGCAATGCAGAATATACTCGAATTTATCCAGTATTGACCAAATTCCAGCCTAATTTTGCAGAATTTACTAAATGTGTACCGCTGCTAATTGTACATTTCTGAAAATCCGACCCATATTCAATATGTGCTACTTACGAGGTTGAGGTAGACGCGTGGGTGGCCTAGTGCACCGCCGCCATCACTGTGTACAACGCGCTTCTCACACACTACAACTGGTTCCTCAGCCACCATGTCAATGGCCCAGTTAGGGTTCACCTGGGGGAGAAATCACAGCATTATTATTATTGGCATAGAATTAGTTATGCAGGGATGAAAGAGGGGCCATGGTAAAACTACTGAAATATTTCTGTGACAAGGGGGGTCGGGGAAAAGGTGCGCGTGTGTGTGTAGGGGTGGGGGGGGGGGGGGGGGACGGGGTGGAGGGAATGAGTAAGTGAGTGATGGTTGCTTATTGCCGCGACGACATCCAAGTGGAGTCATATTCACGCCAGTGAGATGGGGAGAGCGGATTGAAAAGTGATAATTTTGATTTTGATATTTTGATAATTTCATGAAATATTTCAGAAAATTTGTCAAGTATAGGAGACAAATGGTGCATAGCAGGGGGGGTAGGGGGGAGGGGTGGTCATGCCTGGTGTATGCCTACAATTTTCAGGGATTTGATGTAAAAGCTTGCAAAATATTTAAATAAATTTAAGGACTTGATTTCAAGGCCCTGTGCGAATCCAGTTTAGTGTATCATCTTTTCAAATTACAATTAGGTGACACACCACTTCTGACCTTGTCAGAAGAAATCATGTCATGGCAAATTATCAATTGGACTATTTTTAATTCGCACAAATATCGACAGCGAATGGTATTACCACTAGTTTACCGCATTAAATTAATAATTCAAAAAAATATATGCAATATTTCTAGGATTTGTTTGTAGGATACAAATCTTTGGTCTAGTTATACATACCAGTTTTTGCTTCCCAACGAAGCGAGCCTTCCTATAATCCCCGACCGCGAATTGCTGAAATATGGGATACAAATCATGGACTGTGACGGAGAGGTTTGTATAAAATGTTTGTCCGTAACTTATTTGAAGTATTATTAGTAGATATAAGTTATCTTCTAGTTCCCAACTAAGCCTTTAGTATAAGGAAATACATTCCTTCATGTTCCTTGAAGTTGTGACATTCCCGATCCGTCATATTACGCTCAGTATTACTGCAGAACAATATCAACTTAAGACTTAGAGCAGATTATTATTGTAACTGTTGTAACTTTATTTGTGAAAAAAAATCGCGGGGGTTATCCCATCCTCGTCGCCATTGTTGTAACTGGTTCAATCTAGTTTATTAGACAGAGGTGGCGCCTCCAGTGGCGGCAACATACACTACAGTAACTTTTATTTTCCATTTGTATACTATGTCTATGCCCATTAATAATGGCCTACATGGAGAATTAGATCTAACAATTCTAATGGGCAGTTATAGGTCAGCTCACTAAACAAGTAAGCACATATAAGGCCCCTAGGCCTGAATATAAGTTATAGCTATTATAAGTTATAACTATTATATTTTATTGGGGTTTTTTTTCTGGAGGATCCAGTCTCAGTTGGTTGCTAGCATAAAATAAAATAGTTTATCAACTTAAATTAATGCAGCTGATACTAACACGTCAGTGTCTTCCCAGTAATATGATGTCAATGCAAATATGAATATTTCACTAGAAATAATGTAGGAACCTAGAAATCAAGTCAAAATTTCTGTTCAGTCAAGAATCTTGTCACTTGTGGGAGAGTTCTAACTTCTACAGCAGAGTCAGAGGCAAGTGACATATGAACTGAAGCCAGTCGCCAGGTACACGGAGCGAACAGTCCAATATTTAGTATTTAAACAAATAATTTTCAGCTATTCACCTGGCCCGTGTGTGTTACTGGCTCATCATTGGGTTCTGATGTTGATGCTTGCCGGGTAGAAGCCAAAACTTGACGCCCGGCAGGCAAAATTCTGGAGAGAAGAAACCGCTGTCGAACCAAAGCGGCCATCGTGACCTTGTTGGTTGGTTAGAGCGTCATGTCACCGTTCGCGAGTTTATTCTTCAGTAAAATGACAGAAATGCTGTCGATTAAGCTAAATCAAGTGTTTAAATTGTATTTTAAATTACTACATTCATTTTTATGTGAGAAACTCGGATCGTAACTGAACCAAGAGCTTTATTTACAATGTTACGTCGGAGTAGATTATGGTGACACCAGTTCGAACTCTCCGGTGAATGAGGAACGGATAAGTAGATTTGGCAGAAGACAGACGTGGAAGATAACATTTATTGTTTTAACCCCTGTTCTAATTTAAGGAAAGGTAAGGATGGGGGGAGAATTGAACACACCTGGAGATAAGAATAAGAAGTTTTCAAAACGAAACGTTATATGTATTGACATTTATTTGTGATTTGACTAGAAAGCCCTGTAAAACAGGATGTAAATTGTAATGATTGATGACTACCCAGGCACTGAGGCAGTAGCCAACCTGTACTTTTCATTGCAGTCAACAATATAAATTGTATTCATGATATCATACCGCGAATGTCGGTGATATTAGGAAGCTTTTAAAGTGTAGTTTGAATGAAAATTTGTCTTCATAGCTGCCAGAATTAAAGGAAAGGGAACGCCGGCCTGTTATCGAGTATAAATTATCACTATAAATTATTCTGAGTATATAATTATAAATATATTCTACCTCTAATAATTTTGTTGTTACCGTACATTTTGACTTTAATTATCTTGTGTTTTCAGTTGGAAATCAGCAAAAATGGATGACGACGACTTTGGAGATTTTGGTGGTTTTGAGGTGAGTCTGATCGTTCATTATGGTCAAAATGACAATAAGATATAACGATAAGATGTTAAATAGATAAATGTAACAACCCCACACCCATTTGTCTAAGGAAAATGTAACTTCTTGCTATATTTTCAGGCTGCAGATCCTCTGGAGGCCCAGGAGGTGTTACCTACAGTGGAGGGAGTGACAGCCACGCCTTCACCTTGGGCAGTATTTACAGGTGCAATAGTTTACAACTGTGCTTATGGGACAACAATAGCAGTTGTATACCTTTATTTAAACTTTAAAATCATCTACCTTAATTAGTCTGGCCAAAGTTACATACTACTGGTGGCTTCTGGTGAACAATCATACAATCATGTATTGAGGTTGGTAGAATATTGCTGTATATTGATAAGACCGCTAGATGATTCTAGTCTTTGTGTTTGGTAGGAAAAACCCTAAGTTTTAGATTCGATTTTAATTTAATTAATCATACAATTAATTCAGCAATAATCATGTAATTAATTCAGTGAAAGAAATACTCACAGGCACTTGATTAAGCCAATCCTCTCAAATTAAAAAATGTTGTGATTTCATGTTGCAGCTGTGGAAGGAGTGAGAGCTGAGACGGCACCAGTGACTACAGTAGCAGAACATACAGACACACAGACATCACAATCCAACATTACATCAGAAACGCCAGAAGCTAAACCTAGCACTGAAGAGGTTTGTTCTGGAAATTTGATTTTGTTTTACTCCTGCCACTAATGCGTGTAGATGGTATAATAAATACAACTTTTGCCTACAGTTATTAGTGTATGTCTTTCAATACGAGAGACCTGCTTACAGCTCTAGAGCTCACTAAAAATAAAAAAGTTATTAGTGTATTGTAAGACACACTTTGCCCACAGTATCTTACTGTATGGCTAAGTTTGCATCTATGCACCACAGACCTAGATTAGCCTTCGTCCCTAAGACTGGTGTTGTTTGTAGGGCCCTATACTGCAGGTCTGAGTCAAGGGGAGAGTGACCAAAACATGGTAGTGACCATAACATGATAGTTTTCGTTTTTTAAACAAAGAAAATTTTAAGATTTGTGCAAGTCTACCACAGACCTTCTAACAGCCATCTCCTAAAATATTGTGTATTGAATTATGATTACAATGTAGTAGAAACACTGTATTCGTTACAAAGCGACTTAGTACAGACATGTCTGAAGTGTAAACGCTTTTAGCTACATCAATGAGTAACAACCATCTAGGTGAATCGCTGTGTAGAGACCCCACCCCGGGCCCCCGCCCTCCTATTCACCCCCAGAATTCGCTTCGCCTGTAGTCTCTTAAGAGCTCACAATTCTACAGTATGTTCAGTCACACACATCCCAAGTTGCATTTATAAAAATGGTAGTTATTTAAATACTTTGTATTTGTGTCCATATATTATGATTTTGCTTCTCTTTAGGTAAGAGAAAGTTCCCCTGAGACAGTGTCTACAGTGACGCCCCATGAAACAGCGGAACAATCGCCAAGGTTAGTTAAGTTCGGTTTAAGGGCATTTTATTCAGTAAATAAAATGTAAATTTTTTAAAAAAAGTACCAGGAATATATATCTACTTCATGACATTTTAGTGTATTAGAACAGACTGTTACCGAAATAAAAATAGGATTCAGTTCACACCGTGTCATCATTAAGACTTCTGCTTAATCTACACAAGAGTGATACAACCAGTTGGTAGTCCTTCCACACAACCATTTTAGTTAATTAGTTTATGTAGATTTATGTTACACCAGTCGTAACACTTCCTTTTACTGCTTCAGTTCACCTCCTGCAGATTCAGCAAGTACACAAGAGGAGTTGGCTCAACTAAAGGCAGACAGATCAGCTGAACAGAAGGTACTCTCCATCTCACTTGTCCTGAATACTACATCGTATATTATATATTGAATTTTTATTCCAGTTTACCAAAATACAGGAATTGAACTTCTGCAGAGCAGGACTTCTAGTTAGTCTGAGGAAATTAATTTAAAATCATACTAGCTACATTAAGTTGAATACTTTAAAACTATACTTGATATACAGCGCAATTGATAAACTTACTTTTACTTTTGCGATATTGTGAACATTTATAATTTCTAGACTATCATTTTTACATTTTATATACCTGACACTTAATTTTGTTCCTTGATTCTTGGTCTTTCTACATCATTACGTTTCATTCATTGGAAGATGAATGTTACCATTTAATTACGCATTAGAACATTGTTTTATACATGCATATTGTTTCATATTATGCTTTTATTTCTCGGCAATCGTTTAATCATGGTATCTGACTAAGTCCAGGTTTTGTCTTCTTTGCCCTCTACAGGCCAGGGAGCAATTAGAACAGTCGAAAGAGAAACTAACGCGAGATTTGGAAGAGGTCGAGAAACAGCTAAAGGAACAAACAGACAAATACAATGAACTTCAAGTGAGTGTGGGACCTTTTGCTCTGGTTATGTCTCCATCAGTCTAAAGTATAAATATCTAGTTAACATTTGGTGTACTAGTGTGTCTAGCAAGACACAATTTAAATGAGAAAACAAAAAGTAATGCTATAGTTTATCGTTTATGTACTGTTCCTGTTATCCCTCGAGTTGCCTGGTTGAATTGATTGAACTTTCAATGCAAATTACTGAATAGTAAAGTCTCTCATTTATTTTTAAAATTCTCGATAAGTTATCAAAGTCTTAATTACCAAATGTGGTCTAAATTTTCAAATATTGAAATGATCAAAATTAGATATTTTTGGGGTCCTATTTCCGGACCCCTCCTCCCTATGGGCCTATTTCACTGCCAGAAATATTTCCATATTTTTACTTGACCCCACTTCCATCCATGTGTTTTGGCATTTGGGTTTTAGGTGTGTCTAGATTCTAAAATTGACTTTCATCCCATTGCTATTGCCATATCATCCTTATTTTTAAATTTCCCCTGACTGGAACCCCTGTATATATTAAAGACGGTTTCTACTGCAAGGATTCATTAAACAAATCAAATATTTCTTTCCTGTACAGGCCGTCCAAGAAGAAACAGTTGCTAAGATGCGGGAGGCAGGACACGACGCATTGACTGTAATAGTTAACGAGTATAAGGTACAGTTAATAGTTAATTAACTTTAGATAACCACATTTTCTCAGTCACTTTGTCTAGCTGAATATTTTAATCAAGATGGTATAGAATTGACACAATACCCAATAAGACACTGAGAGATGAAGTTTTTTCAGTTGTCGTTTATTTAAGCTTGACAAAACATATTTCGAGTATTGGTTGTCCTCTTCATCAGTGGTGAATATTATAATATTAATCAATGGTTCCTTTATTCACAACAAAAATACATGTACACAAATGACAGTTACATTTTTGGACCTGGGTCATTTTGTTGTTTTAAAGAGTAAGATGCAAAAACAAATGTAAATAGCTAATATGCTGTATAAGAACTACCGAAGAAACCTTTTGAATTTAACTGTATACATTAAAGAGTGTAATATAAAGATACAAATACAAATATGAATAGCTAATATGTTGTATAAGTAGTACCAAAGAAACCTTATGAATTTAACTTCATTGGTATCTATGAATATTATTGATTGATGCATAATTATTCTCAAGATAAATTTTTCACTTTCTACTTTGCAGGAATTAAGCAAAACCACATTGTTACAACAACGGGAAGTTAGTCAACAAGAACTGCTCACATTTATTGAAGAGCAAAATAAACTATCACAAGAACTTCTGAAGAAACAGGTTTGTTCGCGAGATCTTAAATATAATAATGCCTCTTCCCTATTAGATGTGCATTGTCAGCTATTACGACAAAACATCCTACCACATTTTGGTCAAATGACTTTTAGATGGGTTGGAAAAGAACCGAACAAAAAGTAGAATTTTTTTAGTTTTTGACCGACGTTCATTGCAACTGAAGTTGATGAACTCCCTTTATTTCTTCAATAACAGAATGATGTCCAAGATACAACTAATATATGTATTCTGTTTCAACCGTATCTCAATTATCGCCCCCGCCCCCCTCGCCCCCAATGAAAAGCAGGGTCAAGGATATTTTCCAATTTTTTCCCGACAAAACGTAAAAAAACAAAGTCACAAAAAACAGTCAATATTTCCCTGCTGGACCGTCCGTATAGCCGGCTGGTTTGGCAAAGCCCTCTATGGTACTAAATATTGACTCCAGGGGGCACCTATGTTCAATTCTTGTCAAGTTTACAAGTCGATGTTTAAATAGACATAAAATAATACACCATTATCCATTCGGTTACTGATTTGATTTCAGAGAGAAGATTTCCAGTCTGATTTATCTGATATGAAAGTAGCTTTCGAGGAAAATATTAAAGAAGCCCTACAGGAGCAGAAAGAGAAATTTCAGGTAAGTAAAGTACTATGTCCTTTTGTATAATTATATTCGGCCCATCATTGTGGATAGACAAGTGATGGACTATTATATGTATTAGTTTTTTACTCTTCAACAATGGAGGGAGTGAATTGCCCCTACCCCATTAAATTTTAATTTTTGTTTTATTTGTGATGTGTCACGGAAAGTTGCTAACACATCTATTTTGAGGTACACTAACATATCTAAAAAGATGAGATTAAGCAAATTCAGATGATGTTAACCTTTATAAAACCTAATAAATACAAACCTGACACGTTCATAAATGAAACTTAATAAGTACTTATTTAAGTACAATCTATGTTACGTTTGACAAAAAGTTAAGAGTATTTTTTATGCCAAAGCAAAAGAAGTAAAGTAGCTAAATAAACGAAAATGGCATTAAAATTGACATGCCATGCCATGTATTTTTAACACCGAAAGCCCTAAGTAACCAACAAATTGAAGCATTCCCACAAAGAGCCTCTGTAGAAAAATCTTTTTAAAAACATAAATTTTGCCACTTACAACTCATTTTTCTGCGACGCATCACATTTTTGATAGGAGACAATCATAAATCACTCATAGTTGTTGCCCTAACACCACTGGCAACAGCTAAAAGGCTGGGGGCACCCCTTGCAATAGGATATCATCCACAACATCACTAAGGGAACTAAAGTAGCATGGTCGACCGCATTTGAAGAGAGAGAACACTTTTTGCTTCGTTTGATCATAATCTATATATATATCATGTTAGATTCATTATTGACCTATGCTTATCCCCTTACAGAAAGATGCCGAAGCCATGCTTAAGGAGGAGAGAGAGAAGCATCAGAAAGACATGGAAGAAACGTTGGGGGTAAGTTAGTGTGCAATAATTTCAAACTCATGAAACCTTTCCAATACATACCTGAAAACTTAATAATTGATTTCTTGTTACGGATCTTTCGCTATATCCTAGGTTAGATTTAATATATATGTACTACCACCTACACTATGTTCCGCTTAACCTGAACTAGATTTAACTGAATTTTCAGTTAACCTGAACCATTTGCAATTACTGTTTAGCTGGACTTTCGGTTAACCGGAACTTTTTCTGATTTCCCCTCGAGTTCAGGCTAAGTGGAACATAGTGAAATTTACCAGGTTGCTCGGTATATCTCTTACAGCTTGTTTTCCACTAGCTCCCAGGGTAGTATACTACCATCTATTGTTGTATGATGTTTTACCAACTGTTTAGTTCAGCTACTATAGCTGGTCTTTCACTAACTCCTGGGGTAGTATACTACCACCAATTGTTGCATGACGATATACCAGCTGTTTAGTTCAGCTCCTACAGCTTATCTCCAACCACCTATTCTTCTCAAACCTAAAGAAACCCATAACTAAATACCAAATAATTCACAAGTAATGGATACGATCCCTAACTACCGCAATAAATGTAACTATGGACATGTTTTACATTTGACACAGGCAGAAAGGGAGGCGTCCAAGACAGCATTAGAGGAAGCATTGAAGGCTGAGCGAGGCCGATCACTAGACGCCTTGCAAGCTGAACAGGTAACTGGCATTTCAAACACATTTATTTGTTGATTACCGTATGTATTATAGACATTTCAAAATATTGGCCTAACATGCATTTTGCTACATTAGAAGTTGAGCGTATTATCCATGAATACTTTTAATTTATTCAAAAAGGTGACCTTAGTTATGTTTTACATTTGCAGAAAAAGTTTGAAGAATTCCAAGAAAAGGAACGAGAAAAATCAGAGAAAGCCATCAAAGCAGCGGTTGAAGCTGAAAGAGCACAATGCAAGGTTTGTTCATTATGTTTTAATAATAATAATAGATTTTTTTTTTTTTTTTTTTTTATTTCCATATTACATTTACAACAATTGTTATACAATGTAGAATTAAAAGAGAGAAACCTATGGAAAGAGGAATAATCTCTGTGACAGTCACAGCTCTTCCGAATATCCCTTAAATTTTGTTTTATTTTGCTATCCCTATTGTTTGTACATCTATTTCTAGTTAAAATATAGACAGTGTCTAATATTGGACCTGCCTGCTACACAACAGTATAATGTAATTACAAAATAAAGTAAAAGCAAGGCTAACTAAGTGAATAAAATAAAGTGAAAGTAAAGCAGTTAAATTCTTTAGAATGGCCTAAAGAATACAGTCCTATTATTCACCACTGTATACTGTATACTGTAGTGACTATACTTTCAGACAGGGGGAAGCACTAGGGGTATAGTAGTATATGGTCACTAGAAAACTTATTTGGTCTTTCTTTTCTGTAATGTAAATGGCTTAGACCACTGATCAGTAATTATTTTATCACATTTGATAATCACAATGTGTCTTTCCCTTGAGGTTATTTTCTTGATTTGTATATATTCTAACTACTTCTGGTATAATTCTATAGTTTGTTTGTGTATTAATTTTCAATATGACTTGAGTCTATTCTTTGTAAAATATTTGCTTAACCTTAGTGATCGATTGACAGCTTTGACTGAGAAAAATTTATTGTCATAATGTCTCATACTGAATAAAAATCTTAAATACAAAATACAAAACGGGAGTCTAAGTAAACGGCTGCTTGGCTAGATCAAGGACAACTATCACGAGGACCTGCTTATGGGTCAGATTTTCAGAAAATGTACAATTCAGCTTCACCAATCCTCTTAAATAACCCAAATTTCAGACGAAAATAAAGTTCAAAATACAGTTCAACCTACCCAAACAGATTGCTAGTATCAATGCAATGCCAAATATACTCGAATTTTCCTACTATTGGCTATATTACAGCTTGATTCAGCATAATTTAGTAAATGTGTAGAGCTGCCAATTGTACATTTTCTGAAAATCTGACCCTTATACTGCTATATATAGGTACGCATTTAATTTAAACCTATTATGTGTAGTATACTCCCCCTCCATATATCTCGGGTAGTAGCCCCCCCCCCCCTCCTCCCCCCACTATCCGAGCTATGCAAGCCCGCACATGCGTGCTGGGTCACATGGACCACGCCCACTCCTGAACTACAATAAACCAGTTAACATCTATGATCTAGACTTCATCGTGTCCACTTGCTTTTCATTCAACATCAAATATAATTATATAACAATACTAGACTGCTGTTTATTGATTGTAGACATAGATAAATCATAGGTGTATGAACAATAACTCCAACCCCCTGGTCCCGTCATTAGGGCTCTGAAAAAGCACTGAATGGGCCTTGAAAAGCCTGGAATTACTTCTGACCAAAAGTGCGAAGACCCTGTCGTGCACTGGGTTTAAATCATCCCACCCAGGCACTAGTGGAAGACCTGCTCTATGAGCGGACTAGAAATAGCCTGCTAGAACAAAATACTAAAGATAGTAACTGGGTCAGATTTTCAGAAAATGTACAATTGAACTTCACCAATCTTCTCAAATAACCCAAATTTCAGACGAAAATAAAGTTCAAAATACAGTTCAACCTAACCAAACAGTTTGCTAGAATCAATGCAATGCCGAATATACTCGAATTTACCGAGTATTGACCAAATTGCAGCCAAATTTAGCAGTATTTACTCAATATGTACAGCTACCAATTGTACATTCTCTAAAAATCTGACCCAGTAACTGGTTATTCTCTTTGATTGCAGGAGTGTTTGACCTCTGCCCTGGAGGATGAGCGAGGGCGGGCTGAGACGCTGGTAGAGAAGACCCTGGAGCAGGCACGTCACACCATGGAGCAGTACGTCGAGGAACGCAGGAAGGTAATATATAGAATACAAGTATGGTCCTGGGTACGACCATAAAGTGCCTTTCTGTCTCTTTCCTCTGTCTCTCTCTCCCTTCTTCTCTATCTCTATTTCCTGGGTATGATCATAAACTGCCTCCCTCTCAGCTCTCCCGCCCTTGGTATAACCTCCAATGTGTTGATAAGGGCATAAAGCAACCAATCTCACTCACTCACTCAGCTCTCCCACCCTTGATATAATCATATTAAATGTGTTGATAAGGGCATAAAGCAACCAATCTCACTCACTCACTCACTCAGCTCTCCCACCCTTGATATAATCATATTAAATGTGTTGATAAGGGTGTAAAGCAACCAATCTCACACACTCACTCAGCTCTCCCACCCTTGATATAATCATATTAAATGTGTTGATAAGGGCGTAAAGCAACCAATCCCACTCACTCACTCACTCACTCACTCACTCACTCACTCACTCACTCACTCAGCTCTCCCGCCCTTGATATAACCATATTAAATGTGTTGATAAGGGCGTAAAGCAACCAATCTCACACACTCACTCAGCTCTCCCGCCCTTGATATAACCATATTAAATGTGTTGATAAGGGCGTAAAGCAACCAATCTCACTCACTCACCTATAATACAAGTATTTTTATTTCTATTTAATAGTTACAGAAATATAGAAAAAGGACGTTCTCTTCTGACAAATTCAATTCTTCCAGGATGTCCCGAACTTAAAGCTAATATTACAATTGTTTATGAACTTCATTACACAGTTTTATACTTCACTCATTTCGCTAATATACACTGTGGCAAACCATAGCATCTTTAAACATTAATTCTACAGCATTATTCACTTGAGTTCTCATATAGTCTCACAGCTTTCCTTTTCATTACCAGCAAAACGTTACATAACTATCTTTAATATCGAATTTGATCTACTTTGATTTAAGTATCATTTTTTTAAAAAAAAAATGTTAAGGAGGTTTTATTCAGCTTCCTGCCAACTAGGCGTATACAATTCTAAGATGTTTCTTTGCTGTCACCCTCTTACTTTTTAAGTATTAATTATTAACAAAGTCACTTTTCTTAGAAATGTTCCCCTCTGGTTTTATTTTTTTTTAATTTGTACTAGAAACAAAACTAAATTACTGTGTGTTTTCAAGGCTGATGGACGGACACGGTTACGTTCCCTAGCAACCCTGGATCTGTTTGTGGATGGAGCTAAGAAACAGTTGGATTTGCTGATGGACGAGACCCGGCAGGACCAGGCCAGCCCAACCCCCACTGCCCAGGACCAGGCCAACCCACTCCCCACTGCCGCCCACTGTAACCCCTCAGGAGACGACGAGGACGAGGAGGAACTACTGCCCAAATTATAGCCATGTTATAGAACTTTTATTAAAGGATTAATGCCTGACCTTGAGGGGAAGCTGGTGCACTGTTTGGTGCTTAATCGTGAGGTTAATGACTGACATTGAGGGGCTACTGGTGCAGTGTTTGGTGTATAATCCTGAGGAAATGGCGGTTATTAATCTTTTTAATCTTTGCCTTTAATAACCTGATGGTTATAGCCACAAGACATTTCAAGACAGTGACTTCCAAAGAGTGTCAAATCTATCCCAAATTTCACCATTTATAACCAAATTTCGTTTAAAAAATTCAAATTCAAAATCCGATTGACCCATCTTCGTCAATATTGTCAAAAGTTTGAATAATCAAAATCTGATTAATTTACTTTTTGTCATCAAAATGTGTGTCTGTAAATGAGTTTGAAATATTCCTGTATAGGTGGTAGCGGGGTCATACATAATGAGAATTCGAGTTTTTTAGTTGAAAATATTCAATATTTTTGGCATAAATTGTCTTTAATTCTTTTCTTTTTCATGAAAAGAATACTATAGGAATTGTATCGGGACAACGTCCAACCCTGAACAGGTCAACCTCAAAATCCTGCCTTTTGAGAAAACATTACCGAAGTTTTAGAAATGAAAACATATCTTTGGAATCTCAGCTTGTACGGAAAATGAAATTCCATTGCAAAACGCTTGAGGTGAAACGGTTTAATGTTCTGTCCATCTGACTTGATAGCGCTAGTTTTATAGAGATTTCTCTCATTTCGTTACTGTATATTTTTATCAGTAGCAAATTCAGTTGTAAAATAGCTGTTGCTATTTTGTCATGTGTTTCCTGTATTATTCACATTTGAAGTTTTGTTTGTGATCGCAGTGAAGTCATATGGATGGCAGTATTTCTACCATGCAAGTGAAATTTTAGTTCATGCAATAAGAAATCAAAGTTTTTCAGTGATCACACACACCATTAAAAGTCCTTAAAAATGAAAATAATATTTTAAGGACCTTAAGAGTCATTCAATTCGGTTTTTGAGTCATTAACAGTTGTAGTGCCCTGATAATTTTACCATCAGCTTCGGAATGCAGTTGAAATGCACCAGAAGGCATTATTTAATTAGTGTATTTTGTAAATTTTCTTCACCCCCACCCCCCTTGCAGTGCCTCTGGCGCTTGCAGACCCCTTCCTCACACACATTCGTCAGAATCCTTTCCATCAAATTTGAATTTTTTAGACAATGAATATAGATAATAGTATATACTACCCCTAGGATTTAATATATTTGTATAATCGTCCAAAAGATACAGTATCAACCGTTCCTCTTTACTTCGAATTTATGGATTGCATGAACTGATGTGAGAGGAAAAATGGTATCAAATTTGTATATATACACTGCTATAAAAGTTAGCAAGTGAAATATCAAAAAATCTCACTTACCTTTATATAGTGAGTGGCCGACCAAGCTCGCATTAACGTCTTCTGATTTGATGTACAAAAATTCCTCTATTTTGATTTTGACAGATAAATCAACCTGGAATTTGGCATAACTACTCTAAATATATTGTGTTATCATCCTGCCCAATTTGCCAGGCACAGAGCTTGTAGTCTTGGATCTTGGCGCCTTTGGTGAAGGTATAATAACCACTGGGGCCCGTTGCATAAGGTATTTTTTTTTTTTTTTTTTTTTTTTTGTCCAACATCGGATCTTTATTCATTAGAGGCACATAGATATGATCACATACCTGATCACTTACATTCATAAAAGGAGGAAATTTGGCTTATACCATTTGCGAGAAATCAATTTGAGGTACTATATTAATTACATGAGATATTGTTAATCGAAACTCTGTCCTTAAATGTCCTTAACACCTTACTGTTGCACCAGCCAATATCGTATCCTTAAAGGCAAACGCTACTATTCACTGCCACGCCCCCCTTTTCCATATACCAAATATACGGGCATTTTACGTACTATTGCTTTAGCACTGCAGTCTATGAGGAAACGGCCCATTTTTTCATGTTTTATAGTATAAAACAAACAATTAATGGCTACTCCTACTGTCCCAAAACTTTCTACACATATAGTGCAGGTTATATACTACATATTAAAAGGAAAAAAAACATATGTCATCGAGTTAGATTTTTTTTTATAGCTGTCTGAAATAGACATGTTTGGGGAACTGAGCTAACTGTGGGTACCCTCAGTTGTACCCATTTAGTATGCAAGTCTATTGGGAAGTGCTGCATTTTTCTTTCACGGTTTTGGTAATAAAACAAAAATGAAAACTCCTAATGTCCCAAAATTTTCTACACATATAGTGCAGGTAATGTTCTACACATATATAGGGAAAAAAATGTATGTCATCACGCTAAAAAAATAATTGTAGCTGTTTAAAATAGACATGTTTAGGAAACATAGAACACATTGAAACAGCAGATTTTATGGTTGTCATGCCATGTTTCAAAGCCCCATAATTCAGAAACTAGCACGGTGACCCATTATTTTTTTTTCAGTTTTATGAACACACATACTTCAAGAACCATATACTAAAGAATCAGAAAAATGACATTTAATTTCGATGAGAGAGAAAAAAAATGTTTTTATTAAATTAGTGAAAAAAAAGTGGGTTTTTTCGAGTTTTTAATTTAAAATTTGCATTTCATATTTTTTGTTTTCAGAATAAAAATAACCATGCATTCTATAAAAAAAGAGGCATAGAATTATTGGCAAAATAATACTCTCTCTAAAACTGTTAACCTTACTTAAATTGAGGGAATATAAATAGCAAATATGAACTATGAAGTCGAGGTACTCCAAAATGAGCCCCCCTTTTGATCCTCATTGGTTCTTTTGAGATACCAACTTTTGAAGCACTCTAATTAAAAATTGAGCACGGTGACCCATTGATTTTTTTCCATCCTTATGACCAGAAACACTTCAAGAATCAAATTTCAAAGTTTCAGAAAAATGACATTTATTTTCATTTTCCACTAGATAGTAGCGTTTGCCTTTAAAGTGACACTTGCCACTGAGTTACTGATTTGGAGGGAAAATGTTTGAATTTCAACCATGTTCTAGATCAGTATGTCATTAACGACTACCCAAAGCATTACTCATCTGAGTATATTTGATATTGCGTTGGTTTAAAAGATCTGATCGATTATTTTGAACTGTATTTTGAACCTCATTTTGTGTCTTAAAAGATTGGTGAAGGCTAATTGTACATTTTGTGGCGACTTCACCCTTATGGTTAATGTAGTTAATGTGTTGTCAGGGTCTCCGCGGGGTGAATGGGCATTTTGGTTGAAAGGCCCTGAATAATCATACATATGGGCCTGGAATCATTGTGGGATCTATTAAATGGAAAATTCTGCTTCTTACTATACACAGTTTTCTCCTGATTCGCCCCTCCCACACCACCACCCAATTGAAAAACGGTGATTGATATAAAATATTAATATGTTATATACATCATTGATTGGCCTGTGAAAAACAAAAAGTATAACCCCCTGGTCTCGTCATTAATGTTCTAAGAAATCATTGATATCGGCCTTGAAAATCACTAAAAATGGGCCTAAAAATGGGCTGGAATTTCTTCAGTCCAAATGCGCGGAGACCTTGGTTGTTATTCTTATGTTAATGTACTTAATAAACTGCAAGGTTCTAAGTTGTAAAAAATATTTTGTTGATTGTCTTGGCCCCGAGGAATATGTTCCACATGTTATTTGTTGTCGGCTCATCTAATTAATGTCAAAAGTTAGCATTAATGTCCACATCTGCAGGATGTTAACTGATTATGTATGAATGAAATCATGAAATAATAAAGTCTAATTATTAATCATATATGCACAATTTGTTCAGTGATTCTCCAGGTATTCCAAACATCATGTCAAATAGGGGTATCCAACCAAACATCCAACTCAAATTATCTCAGAATCGACTGAAGCAACCAGCTTGAAATTAAGCAAACTCGTTAAATCCATTGCATAGAACAACCCTCCCCCCCCCCCCCCCCCACCCCTTCTCATTTATGGACACCTGCTCGTCCTGAAATTACCCAGCCAGTTTACAGTGAAATTATATGATTTAAAACAGGGTATAGAAATAAAGAAACCCATTCATGTCAGGCATATAAAGCTTGCATTGATAGGGACACAGAATAATATTATTATGAACACCTTGAAGAAGAATCTGGCCATCACTGGACGAAAAAACTGCTTTACAATTACACTTAGGTCACATTATAGCAGCCTGTAACAGAAGTAGCACATGGATAGTAGCTGCTATTCACAACCATTATACTTAAGCTTATAGCAGGAACTTATTTTGCATACAACAATTCCTCACACTCTACAGTTAAATTACAGGATTTAAAGCATGGGAAATAACTCAAACGTCTCATTTATGTCTGACATATTAATTCAAATAAGATCAAAATGAAACTAAGGCATTTTCGAAGTTCTTGAATTGAATCTTAACATATAATCATACAAAATATGCAAGGTTTATTTGAAACACGTAACTGTGAGAACGGATTGAAAACTTGTTAGGTTAAACCATAGGGAGATGTTGTTTCTGTTTCATTTTAATGCGCCACCCTTAGCTGGCTATATCATAGTAAGAACATTTGTCATAGGCTCAAAAGTACCTGGCCTAAATTCGGGTTTCAAAGATATGAGGAAGGTATATTGTTCAGTAGGGATATTTTATGGGTGTGGCTTATTGAGATTCACATATCCTTGCAAGCCCTCAATCGCCCTCAATAGGCAATAGATTTGAATTATCCAGGTTGGCTTGAGATAGGTGCAGCTGACATTAATTTTTTAGAGCAACCGAGGCCAGGTCTAAGGGTGGGTGGGGCTCTGACCACAGCTGTAGGTATGTGCCTCCCCACACCCGCTCACACACAGTGCAGGCGTATGTATCATGCACTCAATCTGCACCTACATACAACGCATCCAATGACCTGTTGACATTTGTTCTAATAATTGTTTTCCATAATTATCTAAGGAAAATAAATTAATATGCAGATAGGGCATGGTGTTACATCCTCAAGTTTGGTGGCAATATTAGATGTTTTTCTGCCTCTAAAATAACTTTTATCAAGGGTCCCTCTCTGCGTCCATTGGAACCTGCACTGGTGGTTGGTAATGGGAGAAAAGATCTCAGTAATGAAGAAATAGTTGGTGCCATGAAACTATTTGTTCCAGAAATAGGAATATCTGGTTGGTAATAGGAAAGGTGTTTGTTAATGAAACATAATGAAATGGCTCGGCACCATTTTTGGCAATGTGCATGTGAAATATAATGGAGATCTGGCCAGCGGTTTCAGAGAAGATAGCAGTTTAAGGCTCACCACCCTTATTTTTATTAATATAGAGATCCTTGTTAATTTAAGTGTTCTATAAGGGCTTCAAGCCTCTCCTAGTGCACCACGCACTCTGGACAATAATTCTAACTACTAATTGCTAAGTCTGAACCTGGGTTGTGTTGGAAGAACACTACAATTATTGTAGTGATATTCAATACTCTAGGTGTCATTATATTTCATACTTGGTGCTGTTGAGTATAAAATACGAACACGGCACCCAAGTATAAAATACAAAAAATAATATTATAAAATAATGCAAACTTATAATGAATTTGATCTGACCATTTATTATCCATCCTCTTCATGTTTATATATTTGAACAGCAGTGTTTTATTTTATATATTTATTTGTTATAAAGGTGATCCAGAGGAGAACTGATGGGAGTGTCAACTTCACAAGAAACTGGGCAAACTACAGTCACAGGTTTGGAGACGTAGCAGGAGAGTTTTGGTTGGTCAATGATAATATCCACACCCTGAGTGCTGCAGGACTGACCAGACTACGTATAGACCTAGTGGACGGGGAGAACCACAGACATACGGTCTACTACAATACTTTCAAGGTGTCCGGGGCTCCAGACAAGTACAAGATGACCGTATCTGGATTTAGTGGATCTACCCCACCTGGTAGGTCAATATATAGTTATTAGGCAATTGTATCTAACAGGAAGAAAGTTTTTGTTTGCATCCATGTAATGCATTAACCCACCATACTGGTTTGAAGTTCAGTACTTATTTATGTTAGTGTTCGCTTTCTGGTAATGCATTAACCCACCATACTGGTTTGAAGTTCAGTACTTATTTATGTTAGTGTTCGCTTTCTGGTAATGCATTAACCCACCATACTGGTTTGAAGTTCAGTACTTATTTATGTTAGTGTTCGCTTTCTGGTAATGCATTAACCCACCATACTGGTTTGAAGTTCAGTACTTATGTGTATACATGTTAGTGTTCACTTCCTGGTAATGCATTAACACACCATACTGGTTTGAAGTTCAGTACTTATGTGTATACATGTTAGTGCTCACTTCCTGGTAATGCATTAACCTACCATACTGGTATGAATTTCAGTACTTATATGGATATGTTAGTGTTCACTTCCTGGTAATGCATTAACCCACCATACTGGTTTGAAGTTCAGTACTTATGTGTATACATGTTAGTGCTCATTTCCTGGTAATGCATTAACCCACCATACTGGTATGAATTTCAGTACTTATATGGATATGTTAGTGTTTGTTTCCAGGTGATGCATTAACCTACCATACCTACCATGGCATACAGGCATTAGCTGGGACACCTGGACCTGGTCCGTGAAGGCGGCCACCATGATGCTCAAGAAGCCCTGACCCAGCACCACTCACCACCAGCCACCTACAACTGATGTGAACTCTCATATGTTGAGACATTTTGAGTCTTCAATACAATAAGACAAGTCAAATTAAATGAATACTTGAAATGAAATTAGCATTACTCCTTTTTTGGCTGAATGATTTTGATTTTGGCTGAAGAACATTGTGCATCACTGTGCATCACTTGTACAACTACCTCTGTACCTACCCATCAATACCACCCTCCACATTCAACCATTTCACTTCTAAAAACTACCTCTGTACCTACCCATCAATACCACCCTCCACATTCAACCATTTCACTTGTACAACCACCTCTGAACCTACCCATCAATACCACCCTCCACATTCAACCGTTTCACTTGTACAACAACCTCTGAACCTACCCATCAATACCACCCTCCACATTCAACCATTTCACTTGTACAACTACCTCTGTACCTACCCATCAATACCACCCTCCACATTCAACCATTTCACTTGTACAACAACCTCTGAACCTACCCATCAATACCACCCTCCACATTCAACCATTTCACTTGTACAACTACCTCTGAACCTACCCATCAATAACACCCTCCACATTCAACCATTTCACTTGTACAACAACCTCTGTACCACCCATCAATACCACCTTCCACATTCAACCGTTTCACTTGTACAACCACCTCTGTACCTACCCATCAATACCACTCTCCACATTCAACCATTTCACTTGTACAACCACCTCTGTACCTACCCATCAATACCACCCTCCACATTCAACCATTTCACTTGTACAACAACCTCTGTACCACCCATCAATACCACCTTCCACATTCAACCGTTTCACTTGTACAACTACCTCTGTACCACCCATCAATACCACCTTCCACATTCAACCGTTTCACTTGTACAACTACCTCTGTACCACCCATCAATTACACCCTCTGCATTCAACCATTTCACTTGTACAACCACCTCTGTACCTACCCATCAATAACACTCCGCATTCAACCATTTCACTTGTACAACTACCTCTGTACCTACCCATCAATAACACTCCACATTCAACCATTTCACTTGTACAACTACCTCTGTACCTACCCATCAATTACACCCTCCACATTCAACCATTTCACTTGTACAACTACCTCTGTACCTACCCATCAATTACACCCTCCATGTTCAACCATTTCACTTGTATAACTACCTCTGTACCACCCATCAATACCACCTTCCACATTCAACCGTTTTACTTGTACAACTTCCTCTGAACGTACCTTTCAATAACACCCTCCACATTCAACCATTTCACTTCTAAAAACTACCTCTGAACCTACCCAACAATACCACCCTCCACATTCAACCATTTCACTTGTACAACTACCTCTGTACCTACCCAACAATACCACCCTCCACATTCAACCATTTCACTTGTACAACTACCTCTGTACCTACCCATCAATACCACTCTCCACGTTCAACCATTTCACTTGTACAACTACCTCTGTACCACCCATCAATAACACCCTCTGCATTCAACCATTCCACTTGTACAACTACCTCTGTACCTACCCATCAATAACACCCTCCACATTCAACCATTCCACTTGTACAACTACCTCTGTACCTACCCATCAATAACACCCTCCACATTCAACCGTTTCACTTGTACAACTACCTCTGAACCTACCCATCAATACCACCAACCTACCCATCAATACCACCCTCCACATTCAACCATTTCACTTGTACAACCACCTCTGTACCTACCCATCAATATCACCCTCCACATTCAACCGTTTCACTTGTACAACTACCTCTGAACCTACCCATCAATACCACCCTACACAGAGACGGAGGACAACTAGAAAGTTGCCTTCCCTTCCTCATTAGAAAATATCAATTTGGCGACTTGTGACATTTTCCTGAAATACATCACATATTGTGTCTGGTGCGAGAAATACTCAAACTTGTGGGACCTACATCTTAAAAATACAAATTTGAATAATGAACTCATGCGTTTGGCATTGAAAGTTCAGAATAGAACTAGAAATAAAATATAATTATATTGTAATAGTTTTATTTCCGCAGCTTATCACAGTTAGAGATTCGGAAAAAGGGTCAAAGCGGATACATCTTTCAATCAAAACCTTCTGTGAAAAAGACACATGTCTTCCAGTTTATTCATGTTTGATTAGATTGGTTGAAATATTATTTAGTATTGATGTTACAATGCACCTTGTGCAAACCCTAACGATCTTACCAAATTCAATACCCTTAATTTTATAGACTTTTATATCATTTTAACTTTAAAATATATCATCACCGGTATAGTTGTTTTTATTCCTTTAACTTGATCAATGTTAATCAACAGTCTGGATATGCAGTGCCAACTGTTGTGGTAGGGGCGTTATCGAATCTGTAGGTGGTGATAGTCCTCTCATTACCATTAGCAGATATCGTACATTTTCTGTTAGGCCTTGTCAGGAAGCACAGTGTATATAAGGACAACTCATACTCAGGACTGGTTCCCACAAACAGAGATCCTATGCGTTTGAATCGTCCAAACCAATAGAAACGCGTTACATGTAGATTTGGCTGAAGAAAAATAGCAAAAACAGATTAATTTGATTCCAAACCAATACAATAGAAACGCGTTGATTGTATGCTAAATTCGGCTGAAATAGCAAAAACAGATTAATTAGATTCGTAATACAGATTAATCAAATTAAAATAACGCCAAAGCCAAATGACATAATTTTTACCTAAAGAAGCAGATTATTTGCCTTTTTAGGGCTTTAGGTTTAAACGAGTAAGATTAAGTCTAAATCCCAAACCTTTGGATAACTGACTCAATCATTTATGGAGCAATTATTTCCTACTACACTACCTATAGAAACTACAACACAATAATAATCCCCTGATTATAAAAATAACAATCCCCTGACATAAATTTTGATAGTTCTTAAAGTAGTCTATTGAAAAATGCTATAATTATTTATTTTAATAAAGCTATGACAATAGGCGATTTGCATGTCTCACTGCGCATGTCTGTTACAGTACATCCTAGCATATTCATGCTAGTACAGCGCTAAGCACCCAAACATTAAGAACATTCCAATAACGGGATCTTGTGAATACAGCACTTTGAAAAATAACATTTAATTGGTGACTTGTGACTCATTTGTCTGGAATCCATCACAAAATTAATCAGCAATACTTACTTCGCAGCCCTTGATGTAGCTGGAATACTCGAGGTCACCATTCTCCTCTTGCTGGTAGAATTGGACCCAGTTGTGGAAGCCACTTGCTGATGTTCCCTTCAGCTCTCCAGCAAACACGTGCTCGAAGCCACAACTGTCAATGGCGGCCCCACGTGACCGGCTGTAGCGGGTGAACCAATAGTTGTACAGCTGGTCCCTGAAGCCCTGCTCATTGCCACTGGCAAGATCTAAATCATTGTAAATACAAATACATGTTTTTCTTATTTGAATCTAACCATAAAGCTTTAGTGGTGCTGGGTAAGACCATAAGTGCCTTTCTGTCTCTTTTTCTCTGTCTCTCTCCCTTCTAATATATGATTCATAAACTGCCTCCCTCTCAGCTCTCCCGCCCTTGATATAACCATCTTAAATGTGTTGATACGGGCGTAAAGCAACCAATCTCACTCACTCCATAAAGATTTATATAGAGGCAAGATGTTGACTTTATATATGTCACTCTATGTGACTCACAAATTTCATTTGTATTAAAATATACAATATATATGATGACGTATATATGTATAGGCTTATAACTAAACCGGAAGATGACAGCTAACCCACGTGATACCCTAACCTGGATTGTACAATAAACATTAAATACAGAAACGTTTATGAGTGACTCTGTACATAATATGAACATAGTTATAAAGATTTATACAGAAGCAAGAGGTTGACTTTGTATATGTCACTCTACATGTGATTTACAAATCCATGCCTGTTCTAACAGAGAACAGCGAACAGAGCTTTCATGCATTTCACCAACCACGGGAGCCATCATACTTTTTAAGTAGGTCAAATCCAGCCGACGCGACGTTGTGACACCACAGCGCTGGATCTCCTCATCTTTTTTATTTTAGACAATTACGGCCTGCATTCACACTGACGCAACGAGATGTACCCATCCCAGCCTTTGAAGCTCGGTCGGCACTCCGAAACCCAAATTTATTTAATACATCCTTTATTACATAACATGATGTAACTTCCCATAACATTTTTAACCCTTTTTATCAACCACCATTTTTGGCATTTACGATGCTTGTAATGCACAAAAATACCTTTATCTTAATTGTATGTTTATGGTTATGTAACATTACGTAACATCAGGTGACTTTGTTGCACCCAAAAAGTTGTACTTAATTGTTTTAATTAGCATACTTTAATTGTGTAAGTTATTACATGTTATTTACAGGGCACTGTTGCATCTGTCTGTTAATTAGTTTTTGATTAATTATCTCTTATTACGTAACTATTAGGCCTACATAAGGTTACACGGTGCTGTGACCGTATTAATAACACAGTTCACCTTATATTACTTTAACACATTATTGCATAATTAGTATGTAACATTACACAACTCTGTATAATTGCCATTTTTACTAGTTTTATGAGTATGACAAGCAAATATTGCCCATTTTTCATATTTCTCCACTATATAATGTTATATAACACTCTAGCCTTATCTCTATTATTATATAACCAATAATTATTACATCACAACAAGTTAAATTGATTTAATAACTACCCAGCAGAGCGAATTAGTCATTAATGGGGGATATAATAATTATGTCATTGTGTCACATCTATAATTTATAATTTATGTGTGCTAGCTCCTTCTCCTATCAAAGCTAGCAAGGGACTGATTAACACTATACCCTGATTGGTCACAACCCACCTGCCAATTAGCCTGAAAGGATTACACCCAGGTAATCCTTTCAGGTATATGGCTCAGATTTTCAGAAAATGTACAATTCGCCTTAATCTCTCGGTATTTATCAGTAACTAAGAAGGTGTTTACATTTCATTGAACATTGGGATCAATATAGGAAAACATCATTTTGATGGCGGAGATTAGAATCGTTTTCTGAGGATATTCGACGCTAGTGAGTGACAGGTGACGCCACTCAGTTATGCAAATGAGGACCCCCTGCTGGGTCCCCACTGTCCATACATAACCTCGATTTTTACATATTATGGCGTCACCCCATGATGGTGTCTTACATAATACAATTAACATCCAACATGCTTCATTACCAAACATCATTAAACATTAATGATTAATAATCATTATATAATAATATAATATCCATATCTGACAGTTTTATGGAAAGCACTGGTTCCTTACCCCTGTCTGCCAGAAATTCCCACAGTCTCTGGCCGGGTCTACTCCTGACGACTGCTGTGAGGAAATCCCTCTCTTGGCCACGACAAGAGGGGCAATCCTCCTCTTCCACGCCGATCTCGGGCTCGAAATTTGGGAAAAGTGCCGCCAACAATGCATATGTTCCTTGTCGTAGCTTACCAGTATTGACATCTGTGATGAACCTATAAAAATTCCCCGGTGGAGGAGAATATAGAATAGAATAGAAAATCTTTTTATTTGTCCAATAATAGGTAATACATAACATAGGTTTACATGATGGTAAACATTCAGAAAGCTAACAAGGATTTGTAGATTTTAAATTTTATTTTTTTTATTTTTGACAAAAAGCGTTTGCAATATTTCTGTGTGGGCCATTATATACTAGTAAAGTTGCTAAATATACCCCATAGGATGACCTAGATTTTAGTTTTTAAAAAAAAGGTTTGCCATATTTCTGGGTAGGCAGTTAGTATAGTAAATCTTACTATATAAGATGACCTTAGAAATGCAAGGATATATTTAATATACACAGTCTATATTCAAGTATTCATGCCATGAACAGCGTTAAGCACCCCAAAAATAAATAAACTAAATACACAAACACATCTTGTGAATAAAACACTTTGGAAAAATAGCATTTTTCGACTTTAGAAAAATATACAAAGACATGTTTGCCTTGGCCCATCAGGGTTCACTTTAAAATCGCTGCTGCCCATGCGGTTGTCATCCCTTCTGTAAAGCTCTTCAGAAATGTTTATGATATCATCATCCGATACATAGGTTTCCGGCAGCTTGCTGGCTGAAATATTTAACAAATATCGAAAATGACAATACAAATTATAAGACAAAACATTTCGTATTTGGGTCAGATTTTCAGAAAATGTACAATTGGCAGCTCTACACAATTTTAGGAAATTCTGCTAAATTAGGCTGAAAAATGATGAATACCAGGTATATCTGAGTATATTTTGGTATTGCATTGCTTAAAGGTATCAGTTCTAATAATGTTAACCTGCATTTTAAAGCTTATTTTTGTCTTAAATGTAAGATATTTGAGAGGATTGGTGAAGACAAATTGTACATTTTCTGAAAATCTGACCCATTTTAGTAGAGAGGTAAGATATCGCTGTATAGCGATCTTGGTCGTTCGGTAAATGATGATTCTGGTGAAGGATGTAATAAAGTTGTTGTTTCTTATTGATTTTATTTTACACAAGCTTTCGGGCTAGTTTGTCCTTCTTTCATACTTTAGACTGAAGTTTGTTTAGAAATTGGGTATGTTTCATGCACTTTACAATCGAACAACACAACAATATCATTAAAATATAATCTTAATTAGTTAATTAACAAAATAAACATGGAATTTGATAAATAATTCTTACCATGTGCCAGTGCAAGGAACGTCAGTATAATTACTGCCTTCATTTCTGTTTGATGTGTGTAGTTACACTTCATGTGTGGAACGAAGTAAGGATTCCACATCTCTTCCCCTGTTATATCGACAACTTCTCAGCTATAGTCAGTACAGTGAGCTCACAAAAAAAGGTTTCCGGTTAGAATGGATAGAACATGTGAATGTACATATATATATGTGAGTCAGATTTTCAGAAAATGTACAAATGGCAGCTGTGCATATTTTGTAAATTCTGCTAAATCAGGCCAATACTAGGTAAATTTGAGTATATTCGGCATTGCATTAATTCTAGCAATCCGTTTGTTTAGTTTGAACTGTGTTTTGGACTTTATTTTCGTCTGAAATTTGAGTTATTTGAGAAGATGGGCGAAGTTGAATTGTACATTTTCTGAAAAATCTGACCCCTGTATGTAACTTTCCAGTAATTGCTAAGTTGTTACTGGAAACAGCCCCTCTTGCAACATGAACACAAACCCCGACACAAACACATGCACATGTTTACCAAAGACAATTTGAATGCATAATATAAATGGATGTACCATATCATCTATATGGGTCAGAGTTTTAGAAAATGTACAATTGGCAGCTGTACACATTTAGTAAATTCTGCAAGATTAGGCTGCAATTTGGTCAATACTAGGTAAGTTCGAGTACATTTGCCATTGCATTGATTCTAACAATCTGTTTGGTTAGGTTGAACTCTATTTTGAACTTTTTTTTCGTTTGAAATTTGGGTTATTTCAGAGAATCTGTGAAAGTGAATTGTACATTTTCTGAAAATCTGACCCATACATGTACAAAATTGACCTGTCCAGTTAGACAAACTTGACTGTATACCACGCATAGTTTTCTTTCATTAATTATCGCCATGTGAGTGACATTGTGATATCATGTGTGTTGCATTACGAAAGAACAGATGCTCCTGTTATCTATTCATAGATAAAACCCATCATAATGACTATGAGATGCCAAGAGCCAAGAATCAACCTCACAAGTTCGTTGATTAAATAACGACTGTTGACAAAATGGTTTGTTGGGAATGAAATTATTATTCTGTTCTTTAACAAATCAATTTTGTTGACAAAATGGTGTAGCAGGAACAAAATTGTTATTTTGTTCACTTTGTAACGTTTTCTGTTGATGAAATGGACTGAAATGTTAATGAAATAGCTATTTCGTTTATTTTGTAATATATTCTGTTCCTATTAGAAACACACCATTTTGTCAACGAAGTTGTTACTATCTGCACAAAATAACAATTTTGTGTATATAAGATCAATTTTTTGACATAATTAATTTCTATATGACCAAAATTGCTATTGGTTCCCTAAATAACCATTTTTTTTTTAAAAAAAAGAAATCGTTATTTTAATGGGATTGTGAAATTGACACTTGGCACCCCATAAATGACTGAATATTTTTCTTTTGTTGAGAGCGAGCTCTAAACTAGGTATTAAAACTTGTATACAATGAAAGGATTTATGTCAGCTGTTTTAATCAATTGTTCAGCGTCTTCTGCTGGTGATTCAATGATGGATATCACCTACCACCAAAGAGGTTGTCCACGTATAAATGATACTATTGTTTCTTTTTAATTTCTAACTAAGGTAAAGTGGGGTAGAAAATATTTCAATACAGGAGGAGCAGAAGGGTATGATGTAAATCTCGATGTTATCAACCCAGGATGAGAGGTTCTTTGTTGATATATTGACTAAAAGTGGTTTAAAAAAATAAAATAAAAAAAGAAGAGGTTGTCCACTCGACAATAAGGTGTGTCTTGGGTTTAGGAAAAGGCATATTTTTAAGAATGTTTGGCAAAATGCCTGTGTTGCAAAACGAAATGAATAAAGTGATTTTTATTCCGATCAAAATTTCGCATCAGACACGGATACAATCCTCTGCAGTGTGTTCAATAAAAAAAAAGCTCCTCAAAATGTCACCAGAAAAACTGCAATTCAGATATACCTAGTGATGACGATTTTCTAGAAATTTAGCAGAATGTACTCAAAGTGTATATATAGTGACCCGGTATCGTTTGAGGAGGAGAGATAGATAATAAAAGACACAAGCCTTAATATTATTACTCTGACTTATTGAAGCTAAAGGGCAGAGTCTTCATAATACATTTGGTCATACAAGGGTGTCCGAAGTTGGTATAACATAACATTGGTAACAATATAACAAGAACATACAGTAAATGGAACAGAGGTCCACCTGGTGTTAATATAAACATCGACTGTATACATAGATTTCACATGACGTCACCCAGTAGGCTGGGGTATCACAGTGGCTACCATGTCTGGGGTCACTGCTACGCTTGCCGTCTATGGCGGGGGTATCAAAACAAAGTTGATAAACCTCACAAGAGTAGATACTTGAGGCAGATTATCTAACCTATCATAAGATAAGATAAGATAAGATGTTTTTTATTTGCCTTTTCGATGAGTACAAAAAGAGTACAATCGTGTACTATATAAACAGACAAAAGGGTCGACATACCTATATGGACTACATGGAGTACATTTCTTCCGGCTGTTACCGTAATTTTGAAGATATGAAAGTAAGCTATACTAAGTGACTTAGAAGTGTAATATAAAGTAGAACAACAATGTGCAGTAAGGCACTAGAATATACCATAGGGGTACTTCGAGTTATAGTAGAATGATAATAACAAATGGCAAGTGTTTTTAAATTGTTCATGTGTACAGTACAGTACGATACAATTTGATACTACAGGTACATGTAGTATTTACAGGTGCATAAAATCCATGGAGGGACTGTAATAAAATACATTATTACTTTAAATATCAATCAATACGATTTGATATTACAGGAGGTATGTATTATGTACAGGTTTACAAAAGAGCATGAGAACGTAATAAAATACATTATTACTTTGAACATCGAATTGTACATAGTGTTACTCTGCGCCCCTATACTGGGGTGCTTGATATGACCAGAATATACTCTCTATTCACATATGTGGTACAGTAGATCTGAGTACATTTTTACCAGTGGATCTGAGTACATTTTTACCAGTGGTAGTAATAAAATCAAGGTTAGAATAAGTAGGGGGGTCCATATCCTAGGCATTAGCCATCTCTCATCTGTGTTCGAATCATAGATTGTACACCTTTTCGAAATTCTTTCTTTAATTCAAGGTTTTGTAGATTTTGATTTAAACTATTCCAGGCTTTCCTGGCTTTATAGAGGAAGCAATTCTGGTAGAAGGCCGACTTAGGGTTAGTCAGTATAAGGTTTTTTCTATTTACAGCATGGCTCCTCGTGGGTAGATTTCTCACATCGAGATTTGCTTGATTTTTAGCCAGGTAATGTGCACATTCTAGGATATGAACCTCCCTTCTCTTATCGTTTGGTAAAATATTTATATTTTGCAATAAGTTATCCACATTTTCCCTTTTGTTGAGATTCAAAGCTGCTCTCACCGCTGCATTTAATAAAGAATGTAGTCTGTTTAGTTGGTGTTTGTTCGAGCTTGAATAAAATATATCACCTCTGTCTATCAAAGGAATAATTAAGGTTTTAATTATGTCTATCTTTACCTTTTTAGGTAACATGTATCTGGCATTACCCAGAAGTTTAACTTTCCATTTAATATTATTTGCTGTTTTTGTGACCTGGTTTTTGAAAGACAATCGACGATCAATTATCAGGCCTAGATAGTTGTACTCTTCAACTTGAAGAATCTTTTCATTACCCAGAGTAAGTTTATTATTGTCAGTCACAATTTCTGATTTTTTATGGATGTTTTTGAAATTTATATATTTAGTCATAGAGACATTCATTGAAATTTTGTTGGATTTGCACCAGGTGTCGATCAGGTTAAGATCTTCCTGAAGGTTTTGGGCGATTTTTTCTTCCCTTTTTTCGGTACTAAATAATACCGTGTCGTCAGCATAATGCTGAATTGTTGAACTCTGGACAACCTGATGCATATCATTAATATATATTGTGAAGAGGATCGGTCCTAAAATTGTTCCTTGGGGTACACCGAATGTAATCTTACCCTGGGTAGAAGAAGAACCATTGACCCTAACATATTGTGTTCTGTTAGACAGATAATCTTTAAACCATGATTTCTCATGGTTGCACACACCAATTTGTTCCATTTTTTCTAGGAGTATATTGTGATTGACGGTATCAAAGGCCTTTTTGAAGTCAAGGAAAACTGCAGTAGTGACCTCTCCATGGTTTATTCCCTCATAGATGGGAGTCAACAAATCAATATGAGCCTGGTCAACCGAGTGACCTTGGCGAAAGCCATATTGTTTTTGATAGTAGATATTATTTTCTTCTAAATAATTTGATAGTTGTTTTTGAACAATTTTTTCTAAAACTTTGGCTGGCATTGAGATGCCTGATATTGGTCTGTAATTATTCGCAATATTCTTTGGTCCATTCTTGTGTAGAGGGGTCACTACTGCAGCCTTGAAGGCCTCTGGCACAATGCCCGACGACAGGGAAAGGTTCAGCAGAAAAGACATCTGAATGATCAATGCCTGAAAGCAGCATTTCAAAATTTTCCCTGGAATAGTATCAACACCAGAGCTCTTATGGGGGTCGATGTTAATGACAATTTTCATGAAGGTATTGTTGTGGCAGATTAAAACTGGTACAGGTTAAAACAGCCAGAAAACGATATTTTCAAGTATCGCAGCATACATAGCCATCTAACTTGACCCCAAACATGGCCAGGGCCGTGACGTCAGTGAAATCTATGTATAGAGAGTTCATGTACAAGTAGTATATGGAGAGTGTTTATAATTCTTTCATGGCACTACAAATGTGTTGATCTGCCAATTTTACACTTTCTGAAAATCTGACCCATATAGAGAAAGCATTTTGTTTATTTTAAAGACATTTTTTGACCTGCTAACAACTTTATTTTATCAGCAAAAAGGCAGTAAAATTCAGCTAATTATCCCCCCTCTCCCCCCCACAAAAATTAACATAGTCGAAAAATTGATATTTTCGAATGTCTTTTATAGACCATTAAAACCTCTTGGTAGGAATGTTCTCATCTTTGGAATAATGTACCACTTTAAGTTGTATGAATACATGTACCAAATTCCAAGATTACATTGTTTGAAAATCAGGTGATTCTCAATTTTATAAATGAAGTCTACAAAGTGTAAAGTGTTTTCCTTGATTCGTTAATCTATGCAGCTATGAATCGAATTTCTTGCTTATTATAATTTCATTTGATTTGAAAACAATTTATTATTCCATTTTGTGGGTACATCTCCTCGATTGCTCGATTTTTTTCATCAGTATCCCTGACGTACATTAACCATTACTTCAATTATTAACAAAATGATAATTAATAGGCCTACAGTTTTAGTTTCCTAGTTCATTCAATTAAGCTAGTTAATTATGGATTATAAGACAAGGTTAATTTCAATATGCTCTCTGACTTTAATAAGAAACCGGCTGAGAATTTATATATTCTTGGTTAATTTTATTGTGAAAACAGTTTTCATGTAAATTGAACATGTGTTACTTTCAGCACTTCAGCACTTCACTTGCTTTTGACAAATTGTGTTTTAAATGTGCCCTTTAAATGTGCGCTTATGTCCTTAAAGCCTCTCTGTTAGAATGTATATAATTAGCCTATATGCTCATAAAATATAAGATGATAGGCCCAAATGTTTAAAAGGTTAAATATGGTTCAGATTTTCAGAAAATGTACAATTGGCAACGGTACACATTTAGCAAATTCTGCTAGATTAGGCTGCTATTTGGTCAATACTATACTATACTATTCGAGTATATTCGGCATTGCATTGTTTCTAGCAATGTGTTTGGTTAGGTTGAACTGTCTTTTGAACTTTATTTTCGTCTGAAATTTTAGCCTATAATAATTAGGCCTACTCGGAATATATTACCTTTTGTTTTTTTCTTGGTGATCATGAGAACATAGATGTCAGTCTAAATTGAGCGCCCGGGATTGAGCGCAAATAAAATTACCGGTATCTAAAAAAAAAAATGCTCCCTTTCAGAGATTGCGCGTGTGAGGGGTAGCTAGGGGTGCACTTGGTGCACCACACAAAAGTCTCTCCCCGCGCCGTCTCTCTGCGCACGCGCTGCAACTACCGGAAAAAGAATCATCACAGTGAGCCGCCAAGTTCGAGAGGCAGGAGTACACGTGAAAATCCTCATCTTTCACTCATCCAATTGTTGCCATCGCTAAACCTCAAGATGCCCAAGCGGGGAAATAAGCAACCTGCCAAGGGGAAAGCTGACAAACGCAGGAAGGTAATTGATGAAGCTAGCTCGACCGGAGAGTCAGGTAGGAAGATGTGCTTTACTAAGTTCTAGTCCCGGGTTCTAGTACGAGTTGACAGTTGGGTATAGATGGCAGCACCTGTCACTGACCTCTCATAGTTGCAAATTGCTAAAGGCTTATTATATTTGGGCCTACAAGTGCCTTCGGCACTTGGATTGTAGAGGCAGTTGTGTTTCTACTTCTTATAGGAATCTCACAATTTACTGGACGTTTTTGTTTTTTTTAAAATTTGGACATAATAATTTGATTGCCCAAAATATACTCAAAATGGCTAAAATCACAGGGTGCCTACATCAGGGGTAGTAAAGTCTTTAAAAAAATGATGATTATTATTATTCATCTTTCACAACTTAGTACTTGAGCATTCTAAGCATATATATGAACCATAAGCATATGAACAATATATGTGGAACATATTTGACAAAATGGTCACTTTACCCTTGCGCTATATTCTAGCCTTTTAAATTTTAAATACATCTTACATGGTATGTACCGTAACATCTATGCAGTCAAGACAATTCATCCTATAAACTTGTCTTTTATACCAAATGAATCAGAAACATGTCAGCATTACAGAGAATTTTGAATCATCACAATCCCCTGAGAAATGGTAACACAGTACCGTACCCCAATATAAGCCGGCACTTGGGATAGAGCAGGTTTGATGTCCCTTCTGAAATCTCTCTTTTCCCTCTCCCCCCTTCTGTTTCTCTGGGTAGGCCTACATATAGGCCTACTGAGAAAAAAATGGAACAATATCTTCATTATTTTGAATGTTAGACTTACCAAATTTAATTGGAAATCTATTTGAAACAGAAATAATGGGGATTTAATATCATTTCTAAAAAGAATTTATGAATTCATTGAGGAGTAATGTGTGGATGAGTACATTCTTTCTCTGAGAGAGACAGAGAGGGAGAGGGAGGGACAGAGAGAGAGAGAGAGAGAGAGAGAGGGGGAAGGAGGGAAAGAGAGACAGAGAGAGAGAGGGGGTGAAGGGGAGGGAGGGACAGAAATAATGAGGATTTAATATTATTTTTAAAAAGAATTTATAAATTCATTGAGGAGTAATGTGTGAACAGGTACATTCTGTCTCTGAGAGAGGAGGGAGGGAGGGACAGAGCGAGAGGGACAGAGAGAGAGAGAGAGGGACAGAGAGGGAGAGAAGGAAAGACAGGGAGAGAAGGAAAGACAGAGAGGTAGAGAAGGAAAGACAGAGATGGATCGAGGGAGAGACAGAGAGGGAGGGAGGGGGAGGAAGGGACAGAGAGAGGGAGAGGAGAAGAGAGGAGAGAGGAGAATGACAGATATAGGGTTTCATGGAACTTGCACCCCACCCCCACCACACACAGCGACACACATACCTATACATCTATCAATTTTCCTTCTCTTCCTTTTCTCCCCCTCCCCGACTAAGGGGAGGGAGGGACAGAGAGAGAGGGAGGGAGGGACAGAGAGAGAGGGACAGATAGAGAGGGGGAGAGTTCTCCCTCCCCAACTAACTTCCTTGCTCTCCCTCCCCTTTTGTTTCCCCCCTCCTTCACCTCTCCTCTTCTTCCTCCTGCACCTCGATCCCCTTCCTTCTTCCATTAACCCTACCTTCCTGTCCTCATCATCCTCCCCTCACTCCGCACTCCCCAGGAGGAGGTTGAGGTCCGGGTTGAGGTGGGGCAGGAGAAGGAAGAGAGATGGAGGAGGGGTTGGTAACAGGTATTGACTATGGTAGTGAGGTAGAGTAGGACGGGGAGGAGGAGGAGTAGGGGAGGAAATTTAAGGGATGAGGGGGAGAAGGAGTAGGGAGATGATATTTGGCTTCATTAAAGAATAAATAATATGAGTTGTGTCCAAATTGTAGAAGTATTACTAAACCTATTACATAAAGATTAATATTTACATGGTGTATTATAATTAAGGAGAGAGAGAGAGAGAGAGAGAGAGAGAGGGGGGAGAGAAAGAGAGAGGGGGGAGAGAGAGATGGTGTATAATTATGGAGGGAGAGAGAGAGAGGGAGGGAGAGAAGGAAATCAGAGGTTAAGAAAGGAGAGGGAGAAGGTCACAGAAGGAGAGGGGAAGGGGGAGGAAAGAGAATGGAAGAGGAGAGATGCAAAGATACCAGTCAGTCATACAAAGTGCATCGATGAGTGGGGTGCCAGGGAGGAGAGCCATGCTGCACACACTGACCACTGAGTGCCCTGCGCTGAGTCAGGTACACCGCCAGTGCTTTCGTTGGTACACACTCTGCCCTCATGGACACCTGCACTCACGGAAACCACCGAAGTAAAGTGAAGCATGTAAAAAGCACATGACAGTGAATGTGGAGTACAGTATCACATGGAAAATGCATCTTGGATATAATCAGGGGTATTACATTAGTTTTAGGCAATACTTTCACAACAATAAGTAGGCCACGATTGCAGAGCCCGTGGAGGTTGTTATAACGCTTTCTATATAGAGGTTATAATATAATGGCATAGCCACAGCCTCGTAGTGTTGGATAGGTTTAGGGGCAATCCACAGCTAACACAGTAACAGCCCCCCCCCCCTTTACATTCCTCTAGTCCAGGGGGGTGTGTGGCACCAGATTAGAACTATCGTCACAATTTGATGGGAATGAAGGGATGTCTTGGGCTATTTACTTTCATAAGTATGGAATGTTTTTGTACATTGACATTGCCCACCATCCCGCCCATCAACAAACGCATTAGAATCGTTTGGTTTGTGTTTAATTAAATGTGCAAAACGATCGCCGCGATGACGGGCGATGTTTTGCAAATCATACGGTGGCTGCTATGACGTCACTACGAGCATGTTACCGAGTACGGCCAAGTGCGAGGAAGAAGGCTTAAGCACTGGAGATAGCTAGACATGCGTTGGGAAATCAGGGTATGTGCATTACAAGTACAATATAGACACTATGAACCCCGACGTTTTGCTTCTTAAACATGTTGAGGATGTCAAATCTGGCATTGGTTTTTCACCTGGATGATGAAAACATAGGATATCGGGACATCGAGCCAACTTTTATAGAGTAAAATCGTCGCTCCAGGGGGCTGGTGGCGCGCTCTTGTGCCTATGTGAGAATCAGGATGCCTTGGGGAGGAATGCCACAGCGCCATCTCGTCTAGGTACGGTACATAATTAATTAAATTTCAATTAATTTGATTAAACTTTAAAGGATTAATGTCCGAGATTTCATTGAGCCATTTGAGGGGTTGCTGGTTCACTGTTAGACGTATCACGAATCACTGTTCAACTGTGGGTTTCAGTGTAGGCTCAGAGATGGAGAGTCTCTTGCTCCAAACCGTAAAATGGCTATACTCACATTAGGACGCATAGGGCCTACTTCAGGGCCAGGAAAGCCAATCGCCCAGTAGGCGTCCAACCACAGACATTGGCCTACTATTCTTATGTGATCTGAGAGTTTCTGGGCCATAATCTTGTATAAATCTGAAATAAAAAATCTGAAATAAACATCACTTGTCTTTTGTTTATCATTTGAAGAGATGAGATTATATAAGATAAACCTTGAAATGAATTGAAGTGTTAATTGGAAAATAGTTTCCTATGGTAAATTGCACTTGGTCAATTTTCAGCCCAAGATTAATCTATAATAATTATGACGTCATGAAGGGGGTTAAACCCGAGGTAAAACCCAAAGCAATATTAATTCAACCGATAGTAGAACAATCCACTGTTGTAATCAGTATCTTATTCATTATTTGCTCATTTCTCTCTCGAGAGAGTGAGTGAGTGAGATTGGTTGCTTTACGCCCTTATCAACACATATATATATATTGAAGGTTATATCAAGGGCGGAATCATAAACTGCCGCCCTCTCAGCTCTCCCACCCTTGATATAACACTTAAAAGTGTTGATAAGGGCGTAAAGCAACCAATCTCACTCACTCACTCACTCACCCTCTCTGCTCTCCCGCCCTTGATATAACCATCTTAAATATGATGATAAGGGCGTAAAGCAACCAATCTCACTCACTCACTGCCTCTCAGCTCTCCTGCCCTTGATATAACCATCTTAAATGTGTTGATAAGGGCGTAAAGCAACCAATCTCACTCACTCACCTCAAGTAGACAGTTAGATCCTGAGTTTATGGTCCACATTTTTCTCTAAGCCTGCCAGGAACAAGACGAGGCGAAGAGTGTCTGTACTAAGTCAGCTCCAGATCACAGTAGCATGACTGGGTGTGCTGCTACCTCCATTGTCAATCTCACAGATTGAGCAGTTTGTCTGGCTTACCAACATTCTCTGCATCATGTCAGTGAGCCTCCACATCAGATGTTATATTGTAGCTAGGGTTGTAGCTTAATATTCACAACCATCGCCATTGTGGGGGGTGGGGTTGGCAGGGCTAGTTTGATGTCTATGCAATACTTGAAAATACCATTTTCTGGCTGTTTTAACCTTTACCAGTTTTAATGTGCCTCAACAAACCCTTCGTGATAGGTTAGATTATCTTTCTTTAGTGTAGTATTACTCGAGTATCCACCATTGGGAGGTTTATCAACTTTGTTTTGATAACCACGTCATAGACGGCAAGGATAGCGCTGTCCCCTGACATGGTGGCTAGTAGGATTCCCCAGCCACCCGGGTGACATCATATGAAATCTATGTATAGCAATAGTAAGGGGTATACTACCGAATAAGATAAATAAAATAAGTACTTACATAAACACAGTATCAATTTACAACAGTACATCCCAACAACTCAAGTATTACACCACCCCCTGGTCCCATCATTACCTGTCTGATAAATAACTGGAAAACCAGTGACCCAGTAGTGCAATTGGGTGCATATAGTAGGCCATGGTGAAGGAAACCGAGCCATGTTGTATCTTTTCCAGCTTTGGAAAAGGGGCTTCCAATGAAAAATACTGGCGACGGCGGAATAAAGCCATAGCCTGTGCTGCTTCGAGTGATCAAAGTTTAGCATGAGGAAGCATGTTGAAGGATAGAGAGCGTTGAACATGGACAACCTGAGGCTACCTGCATGGTGAGTCCTTAGGCTAGCACCTTTAAACTGCCTCTTTTCTGTGGGCTGGTTGTATGGGGGGATTTCCACCTTATATTATTCTCTTTATATATATTATTGCTTATTGTGAGATGGCCATACTCAAACTCAAATTTTATGCCTCTGTGGCTGGCAATTTCTTCTCTCAATTATGAAGGTAAAAGGGACTTTGTCATGCACATGACATTGGGTTGAATCATTTTTACCTATGCCTTATAGTCGGCTCGGGAGGCTTTGTGTGCCTTTACGGGAAAACTGTTAATTAAGGCCAGTTTAGCTTAGTACCACTAAAGAGAAAGATACCCGGTAAAGAGACTGCTCTGAATATTTGGCACAAGCAAAATCCTGAAAAATAAATTCCGAATAATAAATCAGAAAAAGTTGTCATTAGGAAGCAATATGTAGATCCTGGGAAGTATATGGAAATAATTAAAGTTTATAACTGCAAATAATGAGAAAAAATCTAGCGGTATCAGAGGCTAAGATATGAAGGAGCAAATAGGTCACTCATGTTGCCTGCCAACTTTTGCAGTTGCCTACTCTACACTTTTTGTAAATTTTGCTAAATGGGACTGGAAAAATAGGAAAATACTGGCTTTATTTGAGTGTTTTTGGCACTGACTTGATTAATAAATCAACTGTAATTCAACCTCAATTTTCTCTTAAATTTGATTAATTTTGTGAGGATTGTTTAAGGCTAATTGTAAAACTTGTGATGATGTCAAGCAAATAACTGTTTAACCATTACCTTTTTGATGCGTTGTCTGGTAGGTGTGATCGAGGCAGAGGACTCGTTGCCAATATATCAGGAACAGCAGAAATTACCGTGTATATGTAAGTACTTAGTAGTAAGTATATTTTCGTAAGTACATTTTTCGCGCAAAGGCAAGCAATATTGTTTCACTTTGTGATAGGTGGTTTTCTTTCAAAATAATTACCACCTAAATTTTAGGTACTATAAACTGGAAACACTTTTTTGGCCTAAACCACAAATCGCCCTAGGGACCGCTTTTTTTTAAAAACAACCAGCGATATACATCTTACTTGGGCACTCTTTAATATTAACAAGCGAAATTTTGTCAGAATTATTCCTTTAAAATGAAGAGATCTTGTGTATTTTAAACACATTTGTTTTTTGGCCTGCTAATGACTTTAACGGCAGTAAAAATTGGGCTAATAGCATGGTTCACCCGGTGAGCTCTGGTCTCGACAATAGTGCATCTCCTTTTTTTTTAAAAAAAAAACAAAATCTGAATTTCCACAATATTGGGATATGAGATCATTCGTTGTTGGAAAATTATTACTTCTCAATTGAATGTTTTAATAATACATCTAGATCAATGAAGAATGTTACATTTCCCCATTTCAAGATCTGGGTTCTCCACCAGTGTTATAAACCAACTATTGTAGTAGCAAGTAAACAACATGACTCGTTGAGGGTTCAGTTAGTAATGATTACTTTATTGTTCATGTCTGTGGCCAGGGTGTGTGTGTCCCAACGTGAATAGTTGGCTCGGGGGGGGGGGGGGGGCTACTTATACATATTCAGATTTTCAGAAAATGTACAATTGGCAGCTGTACACATTTTGTAAATTCCGCTAAATTAGGCTGCAATTTGGTCAATACTCGGTAAATTCAAGTATATTTGGCATGGAATTGATTCTAGCAATCTGTTTGGTTTGGTTGAACTATATTTTTTACTTTATTTTCGTCTGAAATTTGGGTTATTTGAGAAGATTGTTGAAGTGGAATTGTATATTTTTTGAAAATCTGACCCATAACATACATAGATTTCACATGATGTCACCCGGGTGGCTGGGGAATCCTACTGGCCACCATGTATGGGGTCAGTGCTATCCTTGCTGTCTATGGCGTGGTTATCAAAACTTGATAAACCTCACTAGAGTGGATACCTGAGTAATACTACACTAAAGGAAGATTATCTAACCTATCAAGAAGGTATTGTTGAGGCACATTAAAACTGGTAAAGGTTAAAACAGCCAGAAAACTGTATTTTCAAGTATCGCAGCATACATTGACATCTAACAAGCCCCAGGACATGGCGACCACCGTGACATTAGTGAAATCTATGTATAAAAGAGTTGAAATAAAGAAAATAAAAAAAACATAGAGATAAATAATACCTGAGTATAACAATTATATCTCCTTAAAAAAACTCTATAAAACAAGATTTTAATACAATAATCAGATTAATAACTCTTGTTGCAGACCCCAAGGATACCGAGTTTAAGGATTATATGAACAATATCCAGCTGTATCTAGAGACTGGGTTCTACCCTGATGGACTACCCAACAATGCTAAGCGCACCATCCGTAAAGCTGCGGCCACAGGCAACTATATATTGGAAGGTAAGATAAGAAATATGCTGTCACAGGATAATGAGTTTAAAGTTGACAAATTCAAATTCTTCCAAATGATTCTTTTTCCACAAGAACCCTAGGAATGTTCTCATTTCTAGGGTGTAAGTATTTATTATATCCGCATAGCTCTGAGGACAATGTATCTAGAGTTAGTTATGCACAGTGCGTATTTCACTAGTGAGTTACATGTGGTAGTCATGGCAACCAATGCACCTTTTACTAAGTTTAAGGCCAAAATTCAACTTTATGACCCAAAATTGTTTTCTATTCATATAATTAAAAGCATAATATATGTCATAGATATAATAAAATAGTTAACTAACTCGTTGGTTTCAGTCACTTAGAATATTGCAAGACTACTGAATATATCTATGTGTCAGTAAGGACATCGTTTTGGGTGTGTAGTGTTTTAAGTTGTATATTTAGCTACTTTACTAGTGATTATCCACCCAGAAATATGGCTAACTTTTTTTTTCAAATTTCAAATAATCATGAATCTGATTGAAAAATTATAAATCTGAATTTCCACAATATTGGGATATGAGATCATTCGTTGTTGGAAAATTATTACTTCTCAATTGAATCTTTTAATAATACATCTAGATCAATGAAGAATGTTACATTTCCCCATTTCAAGGTCTGGGTTCTCCACCAGTGTTATAAACCAACTTGGAATCCACTTGATCTCATTTTTTCCAATTTAAAAAAAATTGAGAAAGAATAGAAAAATTAGATTTTTTGCGTGTACTACTTTTGAAGATATTGAGTGTACAATATAGATAGGGTCATTTGAAGGTTAGCTCAGGTAATTTCCTGTCAAATGCATCAGCGTGGGGGTCACTCCACAAATGCATTGAGAGTTCTGTGAGTTCATAAGATTTTACTATTGGAAATATAGAATAGAATAGATAATCTTTTATTTGTCCAAATTAAGTAAAATTACAGTCGGTTGCAGACAAACAGGTTGACATGCTTATGCATCGGATCTTTGTCCGATGTATATCTTCCAGCGGTTACCTTAATTTGGAATAATTTCTAGGGTACTACCTTTGGCTAAACATAGTGGCTAACATATAGAGTCAAGTGACTAGTTATACATGAAAATACACAAAATAGCAGTGAGACAGATAAACATTTGATGATAGTGCCCCCTTATCCACCTCCTTTTATTACTTCTCCATGATATCTCAATCATGATCTCGTCTGACAACAAAATATACAATGATCTTCACTTTCAGGTAAAACGCTCTTTTATCAAGGAACATCGTCGGGGAGAAAGTTGCGCGTCATAACTGATCAAGAAGATCGTGAGAAGATTCTATGGCATAACCACTCTGCTCCTACAGCCAGTCACTGCGGGGTGAACACAACCGTCAAGAAGATCTCTGAGCACTATTGGTGGAAGGGCATGCAAGCCGATATAGCTAACTATGTGAGTCAGCATTTTCTACCAAGAGATATATGGGTCAGATTTTCAGACAATGTACACTTCAACTTCACCAATCCTCTCAAATAACCCAAATTTCAGACAAAAATAAAGTTCAAAATACACTTCAACCTAACCAAACAGATTGCTAGAATCAATGTAATGCCGAATATACTCGAGTGTACGTAGTATTGACCAATTTGCAACCTAATATAGCAGAATCTACTAAATGTGTAGAGCTGCCAATGGTACATTTTCTGAAAATCTGACCCATATATCAACGTATTATTATCTTCAAAACATAATGGAATATATCCACAGACACGTGTCTTAATTATATAGGACTATCTTGTGTACATTCAGTCCTATAAGTCATAATGGGAGTAACTCTTGGATAAACATATTACAGCAGCAGAAGATTGATAAATTCAGGTAAATTTGGTAAGTTATATATAAATATTTAGCTCTGAGAAATAAGGCAAAGATGAAAATGTTAGAATTATTTCCTAAAACATTCTCTGGCACTGGCAGTTTTAGACGAAAGACCTAGCTAGCCCTTTAATGGGATATCTCTTCAATATAAACCCTGCTTTTCCATTGTAGATAGTTCACTGCGATGTCTGCCGCGACCACAAGAAAATCCAAACGCAGGCTCCCGAAGTTCGCTCTGTCAAGGTATAAACAATAAACTTGTAACACTCATGTTAAATAGAGGATTTGCATGTCTCACTGCGCATGTCTACTGCAGTGCATGCTTGGATGGATTCTGTTAAAATCTGACATACACATATTTGGCAACATTTTTATCGAAAATTGCAAGAATGTTTCCACAAATATCAGAGCTTGTATAGATAATCTATGAAAACCAAATGCATCATGGGAAAAATGGTGGTGTGTAATGGAAACACGTAAATCACATGGATATTGACATTAGATCGTTGATAAATATCACCTGCTGAACATGACATGTTTTCTATAGATTTTAGAGTGTACCATTACTCCCACAATTCCATGCAAATCAAGGGTATAACCATAATGTGCCTTTCTGTCTCTTTTTCTCTCTCTCTCTCTCTCTCCCTTCTTCTCTATCTCTATTTCCTGGGTAAGATCCTAAACTGCCTCCCTCTTAGCTCTCCCACCCCTTGATATGATCTCAAGATTCAAAATGGCAGCTATGCAAACTCCCCTATTGTATTGAATTGTAGGTGCACGAGCCGCTGCATAAAGTGAAGGAGCCGCTGCACACAGTGGGGATGCATTTCTACGACCCTATGGTGGAGACACGGGCGGGCCACAACTATGTACTCATTCTCACAGACTACTTCACCAAGTTTGTCGACTTGTTCCCCCTCAAGGACAAGACTGCCACCGCAATCTCTCAGTCCATACGCACCTTCATCTGCAGGTTTGTCTCTTAAATTATTTCTAATAATAAATAATAATCATTTTTTTGAATGCGTAAATCGACATTATTCGCTCTGAAACGCAGCATATTTATTTACATTTATAAAACAAAAGATCCTCCTAACAAGAGGTCCTCCTAACAAGAGGTAAACTAAACTAACCATGCAAAACCTATGTCAGAGATCCTGTCCTTGTGCGGTTATTTTCTGGACCAAGTGTTAACCTCATTCACTTTTCTCTGCAGATGGGGTACACCACAGAACCTTATTGCCAACTGCCAGATAGAGTTAGTGAACCAGGTAAACCATTGATAATAATTGCATTTGGTGTTAAAGCTGCATTCTCAGCTAATGTTATGGTCATGGTCATTCTTTGCGACGGAAAGTCACATGATTGCAGGTGGCGCTGCAAACCAGGGGTTGACTTTTGAGCGGTATTAGGTGGATGTCCCATAGAGCTCCATAGTAAACATTGGAGATTTAAGCCCCCCCCCCCCCCCCCCCAAAAAAAATATAGAAAACATTCGTAAAAAATGAATTGCTTTCATTGACTCAAAGTTTGATATTGTAAGTATCACATATGTTGAGAGCGGAACAATTTCTCATCGTTATCATGTACAACCAAGAGTATTAACTTTGGGATTTTAATATGGGAGTCTATGAGGGCCATGTCAGTATGCAATCCCTGCCATTACCCTTTCCAATGCACTTCATTCAAAACTATGTTGAAATTAAAAGTTATCTGGAAAGGAATATTCTTATTAAGATATATGTTAAAGAATTTGTCCTGATAGAGACCATAAATGATTGTGAAATCCAGAATTAATTTTATGAAAACATTACCTGTTGCACCGATACCACCACCGCCACCGGCTTGCCGTCTCGAAGAATTAGTCTACCAAATACCAAAATTGTATACCAACTACCTAAATTGTATACTGGTCCTGGGTATGACCATGAAGTGCCTTTCTGTCTCTTTTCTCTGTCTCTCTGTCCCTTCTTCTCTATCTCTATTTCCTGGGTATGACCATAAAGTGCCTTTCTGTCTCTCGACCTCCTTCTCTATCTCTATTTCCATATCAAATGTGTTGATAAGGACGTAAAGCAACCAATCTCACTCACTCACTCACCATTCTTGTAACACTACTATATTATTAAAATCTTTGCTTTTGACCTGTGGTTTTGAGGTCAAGCTGCACTATCTAGGTCAGGCCAGTGTGAATGAGAGGCTGCCAGTCCACTCACCACTCCCGGAGCAATGAAGGACGGGGACCGGTTTAAGAGAGGCTGGGCGTCGACTGGTCCCTCCCTGTTTTTTTTCCTAAGTTGTGAAAACCACCATATTTATATGTGCAAACCTCTTTTTTTCTACTAACACTTCTTTCTACAACTGGTCCGGTTTTAAACATGTTTTAAATGGAGAATCCAAAAGCCTATCCACTCCCGGGAGTGCGAGAGTGGCGAGAGTGTTTGTAAACAACCTATGACGTCACACCGTTTAGAGGATTACGTAACTCACTACCCAGACCTTTAGTGGTTGCATTCGGGTAGGTTCAGTGACTCAGAGATGCAAAAAACTAAAAATATAGACGTTAGAACTGAATTAAATTATTCGCATATTAGTATGAAGGAATGAAAAGGAGAAATAATGGTAGATGAGAAAACATGTTTCCTTACTATATTATCAAACAGTTCTTGAGGAGAGACGGGACATTAGAGAGAGACCGAGCAAGCAGATTACTGATTTTTTTCCTGAGTAATGTTTTTTAAATTTCATTTTTAAATTGGTCATGATCGTGAATATTTCGAATTTTGACAGGTAAATTATTCCAGGTAAATGCAACCTGGTAATGGAGAGAGGATTTATTTGTGTGGCCTAAATATTTATTATATCCACTCCCAACCCCCGCACACTTCCAATGATGTCATATACATGGATTAATTATATTTTGAATACCTTCATGTAGGTAGTTGTTACATTGTGTTTGGAATTTTGTTACTTCCCTTTCAATTTGTGAACATGAGCTTTGAAGACAACTTAATTGTACTGTATCTCAAGCCATGAGGCATGGGGTCTGGGGCCCGCCTAGGGCCCCAGAAGCTACAAGATTTTGCTTGCTCTGGTGCAATTTAAATATTCTTAGGGTTTAGATATTATCTGGTCAAAATTACATTTTTCCGGGACAAAGGTGTCTGCGGGCGGGAATGCGGGACAAAGGGCTGATTTCCGGGACTGTCCCAGACAAATCGGGACACTTGGCATCTCTGCAGTGTGCACCTCTATCACCCAGAGGTGCACACCAGTGGTGGTACCAGGGGGGGGGGGGGGGCTGGGGGGCACTGGCCCCCCCTAGACCCCCTACAATGGTCCCTGTGCCTCCCCTAACTCAGAGGAGCAGAGGGCCCCTAAAGGGCCGCTAAAGCACTGCCAGAATGTGCACTTTCCTTCAAACCAGTGACTGACTCTACATGTACAACACTCCCAATGACCCCATATTTTATTTTAGCTTCTTTAATTAATTCTTTTAACATTAAACTATATTTCTATAATTCAGTTTCAGGGCCTCTATTCAATAAGCATTTTTGACCTGGAATGTCTCAACAGGGTTTTAAATTTCAGACGGTCTCAAAGTTGGTATCCAAACAAGAATCAGTGAGGGCGAACTCGCCGCGACGTAATTAGTATGGGCTATAGTATACCATACCTGTGAGGAGAGGTGAAGGGGGGTGACCAACTTTATTTTCAACCAACTTTTTTCCGACCCATATTTTTTACGACCCAACTTTATTTCGACCAACTTTTTTACGACCCAACTTTTTTTATGACCAACTTTTTTTTCGACCAACTTTTTTACGACCCAACTTTTTAAAAGGGGAGGGAGAGCAAGGGAGGTAGTCGGGGAGGGGGAGGAGAAGGAAAATTGATCGACGTATAGGTGTGTGTGTGGGGGGGGAGTGCAAATTTTTTTCCATGAAACCCTATTATATCAGTCATCCTCATCTCTCCTCTCCCTCTCTTCTCCACCTCTCTCTCTGTCCCTCCCTCTCTCGCTCTCTCCCTTCTACACCTTAGGCCTACTACCCCGACGCAGGCCCCCTGTGATTTTAGCCATTTTTGGCAATCAAATTAATATCTCCAAATTAAAATAAACGTCCAGTAAATTGTTGGATTCTTATAAGAAGTAGAAACACAACTGCCTCTACAATCCGAGTGCCGAAGGCACTTGTATGAATACAAAATGCATCAAACTGTCTTGTAGGTGAATGCAGAGCTGGCTCAATGGTTCTGCATTGAGAACATGGTAACCAAGAAATCCCATCCCCAGCTCCATGGCCTCAATGCACGCACCAACCAAACACTCAACACTCGCCTGTCTAAACTGGTCAACGATACTCAGGACGACTGGGATGAGATTTTAGAGGGCGTGGCCTTCTCCATGCGCACACAGAGACACGCTTCCACCAAGTATAGTCCCTTTTTCCTCATGTTTAACCGCATCGCAAGACTACCTATTGAGATAAGGGAGAGCAGAGGACTCGACCGATATGATTTCAACATCACTGAGGCTGATGAGGAGGAATATGTTGCAGATAAGATGAAGAACATGGCGGAGGTGCATGAGAAGGTAATACATGGGTCAGATTTTCAGAAAATGTACAATTGGCAGCTGTACACATTTAGTAAATGCTTATATATTACGGTACAATTTGGTCAATACTAGGTAAATTCGAGTATATTCGGCATTGCATTGATTCTAGCAGTCTGTTTGGTTAGGTTGAACTGTATTTTGAACTTTATTTTCGTCTGAAATTTGAGTTATTTGAGAAGATTGTTGAATATGAATTGTACATTTTCTGAAAATCTGACCCATATGTTGTTTGATTATGGAGATTAGCATTTATTCAGATAAAATGCCAGTAACTGTTGGTCATTTAGCAAAGTTCCATCATGGCACCATTTATAACAGAATTTTCAAAAAAGATTCTAAAAAGATGTGGGTTCATTCAAAGGGAGGAGGAGAAATGCATCGTAATATAACTCAGTCCCAAACAAAAGAATATAAATCACTTCCAAATTTGGATTTTAGTACCTATTTCACCTCTGTATGAAGTATTTACACCTCTTCCATTCTCCGCCAGGTGCACCACAACATGGAGGCTGCACGTGAGAAGCAAGGCAGGAACATTGTAAAGCAAGAGTCCCCGGATTTAGATCTTGACATCATTGTATGACAGCGACAGGTGGCGCTAAATGTGAGCCATTTGCAATATTGTAAGAATCTAAGAGCATTTGCCCATAGGTTTGGTCTTGTATGAAGTTGGTAGAGAAGAAGTCAGAGACCAGTAAAGTTTGTCAGGTTCAGCCCAGGCAAGGAGTGCCTGAAGGCTTCCCCTCCAGCTTTATTTATACTCAGCAAAACACTTAATTAACTCACATACAGAGCCTCAAGAAATATTCCACTGCCCTAACCCTTCTCAAATAGGCAAGATCCGAAATGCTCTCTTTAGGTTGAGATAGCAACAGCTGGCACTGATTTCATACAGGCACCGGAGCCTATCTGAGGATGGGTGGGGCTCTGACCACAGCTGTAGGTACACACACACTTACACACAGTGCATCATGCACTCAACCTGCACCTGCACACACCGCAGATCCAATGACCTGTTGAAAAGTTGTTGTGTCATTTTTTTCCATAATTATTAAAGGAACATTAAGTAAGATGAAGATAGGGCATGGTGTTTTTCTGTCTCTAAAATTACATTTAATGTAGGGCCCTCTCTGCGTCCATTGGAACCTGCACCCACATAATGTAAACACAGGTGGCTTGGCTGGCCCCTGTTCCGGTCAAAATTACCCATGACCCTCTACTCTGGCCCCAGTCTACCAGTGCATATCCCATTCCGAATCGGGGAGAAAGTTGATTTGTGGAAAATGTTTATTGGGTGAGAGAATCCTTCTCCTCCACGTGCACTGACCTCTACCCCCAAATCATGCCACGGTCATGCACTGTGCATATGTAAGATTGATCCTCCTCAGCCTCTCCCCCCCCCCTCCCCTCCCTTACCCTTAGATACCAGAGGTTCTGCCTGTACTGGGTTATGATATGCAGGTTACCACTCATACACACCGATGTATACAGTTAAAGTCATAAGGTTCTTTTGGAACTACTTATACAACATGTTAGATATTCACATATTGTTCTATCATTGTACTATGCTTTTTAAAACAAGAAAGGAGCCTCGGACTTTTATGAAGATGTTGCTGTGAAAAATGGGTCAGACCTTCAAAATAAGTACAATTGGCAGATCCACACATTTAGTAAATTCTCCTAAATTAGATTGAGAAATCGTCAATACTGAGTACATCTAGTACTGCCTTAATTCAAACGGTCTGTTTGGTTGTGTTGAAGCGTATTTTGAACCTGAGTTTTGTCTTAAATTTGGGTTATTTGGGAGGGATCCATAATGATAATTGTTATTTTCCTACATTTCAGACTGATGTGGACTCAGGAGCGGGTGCAATCATCCCCAGTGGACGGTCACATGCTGTACAAGCCCCAACCCTACTACTGCAAACTTGCTAAATTGTTGCCAAATTATCTTTTGTATTGCATAAAATGTTATTGCTCTTGGGATTTGAAGAAGATTGAAATGGTGCCTACTTACATATACATTGTTAAATTATTTTTATATATGTGTGTGTGCTGGGTTGTATTTATAAGAGAATAATCTCAGAGAATTTCCTTGTCTTTATTATTGTCTGATTAACAAGTGCCTTTCACTGTGTGCAAAAGCGTGAAGTCTTTTTCTTTTAAATATTTTTCAGGGCTCGAAAAAACCTGTTTACTTGCCTGGGGCAAGTAAAAAATGGCTCTGGGCAAATAAAATTTAATGTTACTTGCCCGAGTGGGCAAGTGGAAATCTACGGCCGCGATTTCAAACCCCTGTTGTGATGTTTACTTACAATGAAACAAGATACATACAGATCAATGTGATTTTGTTTATAATTCTGCAAATAAATTTGGGCAAGTGAAAATGGATGTCGGGCAAATAAATCTTGGCTGCCACTTGCACAATGGGCAAGTGAAGTTGGTAGGTTTTTTTCGAGCCCTGTTTTTATTGGCCTTAAATTATTGAAATATTGTTTCACGTATTTCCAAGTATTCAAATAGTTACACTATGACCTGGTGAGATTGATACAAATTCACATGTAGAGAACTGAATTATTTTTTGTATTTTGGCGATGGTAAAAGATAAAAATTAGATGGATGTTCAGCCTACGTCAGTGTAAAAACAAAAGACAAAAGACAAAAGTCATGGGATAGCAAACGTATAACACCAGGATAACAGAAGAACATCACATATATAATTTGCACTATAGGGTATCGCATCCCGTTAGCGTTGTTATATTAATGCAACCGATTCCGATTCAATTACTCAATCCATCCTGTTTGGTCTAGTCCATTTCCATTTCCAACTGTTCAACATTTATAAGTTTATGAACGAATTGTTGTTATTATTTACTTGTTTCCGTTCCAACTAAGGAGTAAGGTGGGATATATTTCTTAATGCTGTATATATATTTCTATATAATGTATAATATGATATATGATCTGATTTTGCAATAAAAAAAACAATTTAATGGTGGTCTTCGATTTGATTTTTTACTTGGCCCCAAAGAAATGGAAAGATTTAAAAAAAAAAATCCAAGAGTGCGGGAATTATATAAATGTTGGTTCATTAATCCTTTAAAGTGACACTTCTCACTGTTCTGGGATTGATTCACGAATAATGGAATTTCTATTCAATCTTCTAGTACATCTCAACCTAACTAATCCCTGATGATATCAAAACTATGTAATCCATATTACATATGGTCCTGGGTAAGACCATAAAGTGCCTTTCTGTCTCTTTTCTCTGTCTCTCTCTCCCTACTTCTCTATCTCTTATTTCCTGGGTATGATCATAACCTGCCTCCCTCTCAGCTCTCCCGCCCTTGATATAACACTTCAATGTGTTGATACTGGCGTAAAGCAACCAACCTCACTCCCTCTCAGCTCTCCCGCCCTTGATATAACATTTCAAAGTGTTGATAAGGGCGTAAAACAACCAATTTCACTCACTCCATATTATATAAAAATAGAGTAAGCCCATGTCCCTGTATCTATTTTGGGGTGTGGTCCCATATACAGGGTGGTGATTGGTCAATAAAGATTAAAATTATTTTCCACTAAGTATTAGTACCTCGTTCTGCATGGCCCCAACCTTGTGGAACTCTCCACGCTTTTACAAGGAGAGAAATGTTGACTATATTTAAAGAGGTCATACATAACAAGATATTAATACTTAACACTTACACAATCAGTCTACTCTAGGCCCAAAGTTGAGAAAGTCCCTTCCAGCGAAGGGAAAGCCTCTCGCCTCAAAACACAAAGTGCCATTATAATTCCATTAAGACCGCAAGATTTCATCATATTCGCATTAAAACGGCGAGTTCTAGGCAGGGATACTGATTAGTGAAGTAGACTGACATACCATTCTTATCTGATCTGAGGGTTTGGACCTAGAGTGTAATGGTCTGGATAACGGTTTGAATATTAAACAGATTTACAGTTGGACAATTATTATATGAAACTAAAATACTAGCCACAAGAACAACAAATTTTGCTTGGGCCGATATGGCATAAGTGAATGTTATATTTCTTTAAATAACAATTTGTTCATTCAGGTAACTATTTATCAAAAGCAGTCTCCTTCTGACAAACGGTTTTTAGTTGTGCCCTGATACTCATACTGTGTATATTTATACTGCCTGACGGTGCTTCTATCGGTCTTGGGTAAGACCTTAAAGTGCCTGGTCCTGGGTAAGACCTTAAAGGGCCTTTCTGTCTCTTTTCTCTGTCTCTCTCTCCCTTCTTCTCTATCTCTATTTCCTGGGTATGATCATAAACTGCCTCCCTCTCAGCTCTCCCGCCCTTGATATAACACTTCAAAGTGTTGATAAGGGCGTAAAGCAACCAATCTCACTCACTCACGGTGCTTCTATATATTTGTGTGTACATTTATACTATATATATGCCCTTGTGAGGGTAAAGGTAAAATCAATGTCAAAACTCTATGGTATATGTGACAAAGACACCCTCCTGTTAATATATAAGGTAACCATTCTTCACCACCTAGATTATGGTGATATATTCTATCAGACAGCACCGCAAAGATACACTGATCGTTTACAATCCCTACAAAATGCGGCATTAAAAATAGCCTTGAAACTCCCAAAATTTACAAGCACAAGGGAAATACACCGCACTGTTAATATACCCACTTTAGATACAAGGAGACAAAGTCATACTCTTGAGATGGCATTCAGGAGATCTTTGATCACTGATAACCTTGACAATAGAAACATAACTCTTCGGGGGTTAACAAAGGGGAAACAACTCTAAGTGCCCCACCCCAAGAATGAACGTTTTAAAAAATCCTATATTTACCGCATGGCAAAATTATGGAATGACCTTCCAGCTAAACCTCGAGAAATCCAAACCAGAATAGGGTTTAAGTGGTACCTCAAATCCTCCTACCCCAAGGAATTTGATATTTATCTGAGTTGTGATGATTGAAACTGTTGTTGGAGACCAGGGTTGTTTTATACTAGGAGGGAGGGGGGGGGATATTAAACGGGCTTGTAAGACCTGTGAACAAGACCAATTCAGTGGTGGGAGTGGGAGGGGAATGTTTCTTAAAACATTGAGGGACACAACTAATTTTAAGAATTTTAAGGGATGGTAAACCATTCCCTCCTGTTATTGTTGCTTTGTGTAAATCAGCCAGTATAGGTTGAGAAGAATATCTCCCACCCCTACCAGTACAGGTACTGGGGCATTTGTTGTAGATTTTCTGAGAAAACGAATACAGAAGACTCTGATGTACATATACCAATTTATCAAAACAAATGTTGAAAAGTGTTGAAAACTCTAAAACTCTAGAATATTTGCAAAAGAAATACCGGAAAAAAGAAAATGCACACCAAATTATGCAACTTTAGGCGACTTAGATCTGTATATTAAGGTTAAAACTGTGTTTAATGCAGGCACAAACTATAGTAAACATTGTAAAACGATTAGAAACGAATTGGACTTCTGATATCATCTTATCACTACACTTGACTATATGTATAACTAGCAAATTGTAACTGACTAATGTCAACTCATTCTCGACTACTGTAATCGTATTTTCCACACTATACCCCATATTGTTTCAAGGGGCACATCGGAAGATCTCCGTAGGAGAACGATCTCTGTCCTTTTCTCACTGTCTTTTCTTGATTTATATTGAAATATGAAATTGTACACTGTGTAAATATCTCTTGAATAAAAGTTTCATAATAATAATAATATATATGGCTGCTTTTCTTAATGGTTATTCTACGTGTTTGTGTTCCTACGGACATTATGTTTTATTTACGATAAAATCAAACAACAACATATTTAATTTGACCTCTTCGCCGCCTCAGGGCTCGGGCAGACCACTGCAATGGTGACATGAGATGCTGTTATATGAAATTTAACTTATTACCATTGATGTATGCAAGCTCATACCTGAATGAAAATGAATTTTAAAAAAAATACTAAATACATGTACACAGTTTAACTTACTAATACAACAAATCCCGATTCTTTTACAAATAGATCTCTTTACAAAACTAAATTATAAATCATTATTTTTCACTTGAACACAGAAGCCCAAGTCGAGGATCCACCGAAGGAGAAACCAGAGACGAAGTCTAAAGGGAAAAGCAAGAAAGCTCAGCCCAAAGCCAGCACTAAAGGTAACGATACGGGTCAAATCTTCAGAAAATGTACAATTGGCAGCTGTACACATTTAGTAATTTCTGCTGAAATTTGGTCAATACTAGGTAAATCAGAGTATATTCGGCATTGCATTGATTCTAGCAATCTACTTGGTTAGGTTGAACTGTATTTTGATCTGTATTATCGTCTCAAATTTGGGTTATCTGAGAGGATTGGTTAAGTTGAATTGTACATTTTCTGAAAATCTGACCCATACAGAGAAATCTGAGGCAAAAGTTGAGACAAATGGTGATGGGAAGAAGACTGGAGCAAAATCTAAGCAATCTACATCAGAGGAAACAACTGGCTCGAGAAATTACTGGCTTCTGAAATCTGAGCCCGAGACTCGCATTGAGAAAGGAGTTGATATGAAGGTATGCTTGTATTAATTCCCTTTTTTCTGAGGATATTCAGGTCTAAACGATCAGATAAATCGTTTTCATATAGCACAACCAGTAATGAAGAGTCTTTTGTGGATTTCTCAAAATAATTTAATCAATCCAACTTGTACATTACATTCATTATTGATTATTTCTTTATATTTTGCTCATACCTACTACCGTATATCACATGTTAAAATTGAGGACAGATTTGCTTTTATTGCATATGTTGAAAATAACTTTGGATTACTAATGGAAAATGGAAGACAGCATCATCATTATCATATAGTCCATATCACATTGATCACATGTCCAATTATCATCTACACTATGTTCCGCTTAACCTGAACTCGGTTAACCTGAACCTCTTGCAATTTCCCTGCAGACTTCCAACTTAATGTTTCTGTTCTCTTTAGCTGAATGTTCGGTTAACCTGAACTTTTCTCCTCGAGTTCAGGTTAAGTGGAACATAGTGTACTTCTCTATGCTATGATCCAGTACCTCACAGCCAACTGCTACCCATGGAAATTTGGTCCTGGGTATGACCATGAAGTGCCTTTCTGTCTCTTTTCTCTCTCTCTCTCCCTTCTTCTCTATATCTATTTCCTGGGTATGACCATAAAGTACCTTTCTGTCTCTTTTCTCTCTCTCTCTCCCTTCTTCTCTATATCTATTTCCTGGGCATGATCATAAACTGCCTTTCTGTCTCTTTTCTCTCTCTCTCTCCCCCTTCTTCTCTATATATATTTCCTGGGTATGGTCATAAACTGCCTTTCTGTCTCTTTTCTCTCTCTCTCTCCCTTCTTCTCTATATCTATACATAGATTTCACTGACGTCACGGCCCTCGCCATGTCTGGGGTCCACTTAGATGCCTATGTATGCTGCGGTACTTGAAAATACCGTTTTCTGGCTGTTTCAACTTTTACCAGTTTTCATCTGCCTCAATAATATCTTCTTGATTAGGTTAGATAACCTGCCTTTAGTGTAGTATTACCCAAGTATCTACTCTTGTGAGGTTTATCAACTTTGTTTTGATACCCCCGCCATAGACGGCAGGCGTAGCGATGACCCAAGACATGGCGGCTACCGTGATACTCCAGCCTACTTTTTTTTATATAAAGGTTTATTATGAGTATACAATTGATATTTGACTGATAGATCCCTCGTTGCTTGGAGGAAGATCTTTGACAATATGGAAAAATAGTACACAAAAATATTTGACTACTCACAAGAGGCATGATGCCTCAGCTCAAGGGCAAGCCTTTTGCTGGTCTACTGACAAAATGCCTTTCAAGTTCTATTTAATAATTAGACATAAGCAGAGTGCGTACATATAATGTAGGATAAAACGTTGAAACATCAAATTACAAGAACAATGAATAATACTAGTGATTGATTATGAAAGAGATGAGGATGAGAAATGAGAGATGGAAGGCAGGATTACCCCGGTAGGGTATCAATCGATTTGGTGGATATTGAAGTTAATAAAAGTTGTCATGAATTGTAGATTGGAATAAGGGATTCCTGTTTGGTGATTTTTTTGTATGCCTGATAAGTTTCAATATTTCTAACATCAGCAGCGGTATTGTTCCATAGAGAGGCTGATCTAAATTGTATGCTGTTTTTATAGGATGTTAATTTTGGTTTTTCGATTTTTAATACAGGAGCATTCCATTGTCTCGTTCTGCCCCCTCTTTGGTCTACGTATATTTCTTTTCTACTTCTTCTGTATGCAAATTGCGCTAAGTGCGCCTTTCTTCTATCACATAATAATGGTACATTTATGAGTCTATGAATTAACATTGTTGGGGTTCTCATATGAACCTTCAGCGCTGCCTTGATACATTTGTTTTGGATAACTTGCAGTCTATCTAAATTCTTCACAGTACAAGTGTCTTACAGTAGGTCACCATAATCAAAAACCGGCAAAACATAGACCTTGAACACCCTCTGTAGGACAGGGGATGGAAGGAATTTTGAAATTCTTCTTAAAAGATATAATTTGTGTGAGGTATTCTTTATAGTATACAAAGTTTGGTCTTTGAAAGTAAGATTTCTATCAAGTATAATGCCTAGGTATTTATAATTTTGAACATTTTCAATGTTTTGATTATTTAAAGATATTCTCATTTCCATATCTTTACCGTGGAATAACATTGTTTTAGTTTTTCCTACATTGAGGGACAGTTTGTTTTTGGTGCACCAAGAAAGAAAATTTGTACAATCCTGCTGTAACTGTTCATTTATGGTGTCTGTATTTTTACCCGACACGTAAATGACAGTATCATCTGCAAAAAGTTTGACCTTACAATGTTCAAGGCAGGCTGTCATGTCATTGACATATATCAGAAAGAGTAATGGGCCCAGTATAGACCCTTGTGGTACTCCGCAGTTTATATCATGTGATGCTGAGACAACATCATTGCAAATGCTAATTTGTTTCCTGTTTGTTAGATAATTTTCCAATAAAGAGAGGAGGGAGCCATTTACTCCATATATATTCAGTTTGTCTATTATAATCTTATGATTGACCGTATCGAAGGCTTTTTTTAAATCAAAAAATACTGAGGCTGTTGAAAAGCCACAATTTTTACTAATTCGAATATCATCTGTAAGATCAGATATAGTGTCCATGGTGGATCTATTTGTTCTGTAGCCATTTTGATTTTGAGACAGAAGGTTGTTGTTCTCAAAATAGTTTATTAGTCTATTGTGGATAACTTTCTCCAGTAATTTAGCTTGAATTGGTAACTGTGTGATTGGTCTATAATTGGTAATTTGTGAGGGGTCACCTCCTTTAAAAAGAGGTGTAACACTACCAATCTTCCAGTTGTCAGGAATCTTACTGTTTTGAAATAAAAGTTTCACTGGGTGACGTCATGTGAAATCTATGTATTTCCTGGGTATGATCATAAAGTGCCTTTCTGTCTCTTTTCTCTCTCTCTCTCCCTTCTTCTCTATATCTATTTCCTGGGTATGACCATAAACTGCCTTTCTGTCTCTTTTCTCTCTCTCTCCCTTCTTCTCTATCTCTATTTCCTGGGTATGGTCATAAACTGCCTTTCTGTCTCTTTTCTCTCTCTCTCTCTCTCCGTTCTTCTCTATATCTATTTCCTGGGTATGGTCATAAACTGCCTTTCTGTCTCTTTTCTCTCTCTCTCCGTTCTTCTCTATATCTATTTCCTGGGTATGATCATAAACTGCCTCCCTCTCAGCTCTCCCGCCCTTGATATATCCATATTAAATGTGTTGATAAGGGCGTAAAGCAACCAATCTCACTCACTCACTCACTCACCCATGGAAATATATATGTAGAGAGAATGGAACGAGGTCTTAGTAATTCAATGTTTATTGCATGAGTAATATTTTACTTTTTTCCAGTTTGGGATTGATGATCTGATGAAAGAACCCGACCAGCGCGCCTGCTGGGACGGCGTCAGGAACTATGCTGTAAGATAATCTTTATTTATTTTATTACCGTCCTTGTCTTAGTAAGTCGGATTATATATAACTAGCACAATATCCAACGGGTGTACGATGCACCTTAGGTGATATATTGGTCAGATTTTCAGAAAGTGTACAATTCGTCTTAACCAATCCTTTCAAATAACCCAAATTTAAGACAAAAAATTCTGCTTCAAAATAATGTTTAACATAACCTAACAGATTGTTTGAATCAAGGCAATACTAAATATACTCAGATATACCTAGTATTGACAAATTTTCGTTCTAATTTAGCAGAATTTACTAAATGTGTAGAGCTTCTAATTGTACATTTTCTGAAAATCTGACCCATATATGGTAAAGTCGCCAGAACATGTACAATTCGCCTTCACGAATCCTCTCAAATAACTCCACTTTAAGGCAAGAATTTGGTTGAAAAATCAGTTGAACATAACCGAACAGATTGTCTGAATCAATGCAATATAAAATATGCCCAGATATATCTAGTATTGACCATTTCATCAGTCTAATTTAGCAGAATTTACTAAATGTGTACTGTTGCCGATTGTACATTTTCTGATGATCTGACCCATATATGTGATGTGGCACAGGAAAATTCTATTCCGTCTCCACGTTCCCACGTACATATATTATATTGAAGAATTCAGGGCCATTCTCCGATAAATATTTAGGGTCAGCAGTTGGGCAAGAATTTCTGAATAAGACTTCAAATAAAAATTCTAACACCCAAAGTGTAGGTCTGAATTTTTACAATATTATAGCTAATAATACAACAATAACTAGATGGTTAGAAGACTATGACTTGATGTATAGACTTTTCGAGTTACTGTATTAAAAGTATTGTATATATGGTAGGACAGATGTGATTTGCTTATATCAGATAGGAGATAGATATTGATCTGGATGTAAAACATAAATGCTTTGATATTAAATTAACAATGGATTATGTTTTGAATTGTCAGAATCAGACATAGCACCACTGTGGAATTTCGACTCAATCAAATTTGTTCAAAAAAATAATAGTTACTAATCCATTTCAGTTCTTCATCGTGTAGCTCTGACAACGATTCCAGAATATCAAGAGTAAACACTGTTTTTGTTTTAATTTTTTTATAAGGTGGGAGAACTAATCACTATAAGATCTGAGATGCAACATTGACGAAAGTATATTCTTGAGTGGTGACTTTTATCTCCAATGTTTCGTGGCTTTAGTAGCCCTTCATGATGAGTTCATCAGGGAAAAGTAATATTAATATTCTTATTCAACAAATGCATTACGCAAAATACACTATTCTCAGCACAGCCGTATCCAATAATTTTTTAGAAAGGTATAATATCTAGATAATAATTTATGTATTTCCATTAATTTGTCTTCAGGCAAGAAACATTCTCCGGGACGAGATGAAGGAGGGAGACCTGGGCTTCTTCTATCACAGTAACTGTAAGCCGCCTGGCATCATCGGCATCGTCGAGGTAAATTTAGAACTTTTTGTTTCTTCTCCCCTTATCATCATCTCCCACAGATAAGATAAGATAAGATAAGATAATTCTTTATTTGCCATAAGATGTTTGACAAAGAGGTTACGTTCTTCTCAAGAGGAGGTCTTCCCGAACATGCCTTTCTTGATTACCTTTTTTCTTGGTTACATTTGACTAAGCTACGTTTATATTAGACACTATGAGTATTAAAACGGTGATCCGAAAACAAGCAACTGATTAATTACTCAATCAAGAATCAATCAATCATTCAATTTCAATGTGTACATCTCACAAAGAAGTATAATTACAAATGCTGCATGTACTAGTGCTAGTAATAAGTGGCATAATCATGGGGATGAATTATAACCAGTTTTCTACAAACATTTCTAAAATTCTGATTGGCCAATTTGAGTCCAAATCTTGACCCAAGTTGAGTCCACCTAGCCGTTATACGAGGTAGGACGATGCAAATATTTATTTTGTACAGAGTTTATTTCATGTTAGCTGCTGCTGGGTAACAACAGAGATGCGCATATCCGGTCAGGTGGTCAGTCAGCTTCCGGTTAAAAACCTCCATGGTGGCGTGCTTTCGGTTCCAGGATAATCTTCGAGTTTAATCCAGGAACATCGGACGGAGAAATTATCTTTTACGTGATAATTGGCCCGTATAGCTGTCCTAGATTCCCCGGGAATCTAATTTTAGACTTTTTGAGTCGTTTCTCCCCAGAGCAGAGGCCAGTGGGAACTTTTACTTTGCCATCATGTCCGATGAAGAAGCGGAAACCCGCATGACCCGGGGTCAGAAGGATAAGGACAAAGGGGAGGCTAGCCCGGAGAAGGAACCTCCAAAAGGCAAAGGTGGGAAAGGTTTAAACAAAACCTCCCTTGAGCAAATCAGAACGCTCTTAAATCAAGTCGTTGATTCCAAGTTGAAACCCTTGGAAACTTCCATTCAGGCTGCGAATGATGTCGCATCGTTGGCTCTCGCTGCGGCAGGAGAGCCTAAGAAGCCGGAGGAAAACGACAGTGAGGAAGAGGATGAGGACGATGATTCCCATCAAAACAATGATTCACAAGGATCTAAAGATCATTCCTCTATTCCACATTCGGAAGATTTATTCGACGTAGATACTTTCGAACAGTCTTTCTCCACGCTTCTAGCGGACAAGTTGGAGGGCCCAGCCCTGCCGGAGAAGATTGTGCTCCCGTTCGGCAAAATTTTCGGGGAACCAGTGGATGTTAAAGTAGTTCTAGAGAAGAGGAACTTATATCCTAGACCAGCCAATGCCGAAGGCCTGAAAATTCCTAAGCTCAACGAACTTTTGGAAGAAAAAGCTTCGAAGGAAATGAAGGCAGTGGAATCGAAACTACGCCACGTGCAGGAAAACATGGCCGCGGCCATGACAGCGATAGCTGTACAGGCACAGGTAGCGTACGATTTCAATAACTTGGCCAAGATTGGTGGGGAGGATAAACTCAAAGATTTTCAACGAAAATTCTATGAAAGCTACGTAGATACCATGCAGGCTAATCTACTGCTCTCCAGAGCCATGCACGATGTCATGATGACGAGGCGCGAGGTGATCAAACAAGGGGTGGCTTATCCCTACACTTCTCTCCTGACAGAGAGAAATCCCCCGACTTCTAACTACATTGCAGGGGATGATCTCGCAGCGGCCATGGAGAAAGCCAAGAAAGTGGCAACTATGTCTGAGAGCTTGATGAAGTCCAAATCTTGGACGGCCCAAAACAAGACCAGACATCACCCTTACAACAATAATAATAATAACCAAAAGAAGGGCAACTACTCCAACAACCAAGGCAAAGGTGGTAAAGGAGGCTTTAACAAATCCTACAAAGGAAACAAGAAAGGCGGTGGAAACAAGAATTTTCACCAGAAGGAGGCCCAATAGTCCAGGTGAGTTCTCCTTCAAATAACTTTGGGACTTTCATAGCAGGTGGGACCCGCTTAAGACTTAAAGCCTGGGCTAAAATCACTTCTGATCCAGTTATCATAGACAAAATCAGAGGGGTTAAGATCGACTGGAAGGACCTCCCTCCAGAAAGAAATAACATTGTACCTTATTTTCGATCGGAACAAGCTTCCAAAATCCTAGATGCTAAACTCCAGGAATTACTAGACAAAAACATTATTGAACCCACTTTGAACGAACGAGGTCAATTTGTGTCGAACGTATTCTTAAGACCAAAACCCAATGGGAAATTTAGGCTGATTCTAGATCTGACGGATCTAAACTTACAAGTGACTTATAAACATTTCAAAATGGAATCTTTGCAAACTGCCCTCCTTCTAGTCCAGAAGGATTGCTTTATGGCCTCTCTAGACCTCTCGGACGCTTATTTCTCAATAGCTGTTAGGGGTGAGGATAGAAAATTCCTCAAATTCTGGTGGAATAACCAACTTTACCAGTTCTCTTGTTTACCCATGGGACTAGCACAAGCCCCAAGAGACTTCACTAAAATTCTCAAACCTATCTTTGCGTTCTTAAACGAAAGGGGTCATACCTGTATTGGATATATTGACGATACCTTCATAGTAGGGGAGAGTTTTGAAAAATGCCAGGAAACAGTAGAATTACTGCTCAAAATTTTTGTGGATTTGGGTTTCAAAGTACATGAACAGAAGAGTGCTAGGATCCCTTCAAAAGAAATAATTTTCTTAGGCTATTGCATTAACTCCAATGACATGACAGTCAGACCCACGACAGAAAAAAGGGAAAAAATGTCCAGGGCTATCATAGATATCCGCAACAAACAACGCCCCTCTATTAGAGAAGTGGCAGGAATCCTAGGGTTAATGGTAGACTTATCAAAAGGAGTCGAATTTGGCGAAGCCCACTATAGGAGACTAGAAGGGGACAAGATTAGGGCGCTAAAAGCCAGAGCAGGGGATTTTGATGCAAAAATGAATATTTCGGCAGCCGGCCAAGAGGACCTTCAATGGTGGAAAACACACATTAAGAAGGGATTCAAAGCCATTAGAGTATTTTCCCCAGACAGCCTGTTAACGACTGATGCTTCCAATTCAGGGTGGGGCTGTGTAGCAGGGAAACAAGTTGCTAGCGGTCTATGGGATGCCTCAGAACAAGAATGGCATATCAATGCACAAGAAACCTACACGATTCTGTTAGGCTTACGCACCTTTTTCAAGGGAGAAAAGAAAATCCAAATTAAATGTCTTACAGACAACATGACCGCGGTAGCCTATGTGAATAACAAGGGCGGGGCTCACAGTATCATGTGTGATAGGATAGCCAAACTCATTTGGGAATTCTGCGAGGAAAGAGACATTTTCCTTTATGCAGCTCACATCCCTGGAGTGGATAATATAGAGGCAGACAGCCTCTCAAGAAAGGAAGGGTACATAGAATGGGCATTACCCGATGAAGTGTTCAGACACATTTTAGGAAGGGACTTTAAACCTGACATTGACTTGTTTGCGTCCAGAGTAGCTCACAAACTACATAACTATTGTAGCTGGGGCCCAGATCCAGGGGCTTCGGTGATTGATGCTTTCTCATTCAATTGGAATAAACTTCTAATCTATGCCTTCCCTCCTTTCAGCATTGCGCTTCGAGTAGCCAGGAAGATGATGACAGACCGAGCGTCGGGCCTCCTGGTGACACCAAATTGGACTACCCAACCGTATTACGGATTGCTCTCCAGAATGTCCAAAGGAAAGAAAATCCTACCCAACGTCCCCCTCCACAACCCCATAACGAACGAAACATGGTCCGTGCACCTTGTCGCATGGCAGATCTAGCTAAAGATCTGACGGACCAGGGTTTGGATCCCCTTGCGGGAGAACTCCTTATGGCGTCGTGGAGGCCAGGAACCATTAAACAGTATGATTCCTACCTCAAACGGTGGACAACCTTTTGTGAAAAGAACAAAATCCCAGAGAGAACTCCACACATCAACCATGTAGTGGCTTACGTAGTTAGTCTGTACAAAGAAGGACTAGGGTATTCGGCTGTAAACTCAGCTCGATGTGCTCTCTCATCCTACGTCCATAGGATAGAGGGGGCTACAGTAGGTAGTACCTGTGTAGTTTCCAGGATAGTTAAAGGGGTCCATTTCAAGAGACCCCCAGGTACCAGATATAAAGAGACCTGGGACGTAAACTATGTTTTAAATAAGTTAAAACAATGGTCTCCAATTGAAGAGATTTCTATGAAGAAACTTACTTACAAGACGGTGCTCTTGCTAGCTATCGTCACTGCCCAAAGAATGCAGACCCTGCACTCGATCAAAAGGAAAAACATTACCTGGGGCAAGGAAGACGTTCACCTCCAAATGGAGAACCTCCTAAAACACTCAAAACTAGGTGATTCATTCGATGACTTTAGAGTAGACAAGTACAACATCGATAAAAGAATCTGCCCTTACAGAGCACTCAGACTCTATTGTGAAAAAACAAAAAACTTTGATGTACCTACGGCGACGCTGTGGGTTTCACTGGAAAAGACTCCAATTCCAGTCACAAAAAACACAGTTTCTAGATGGGTGAAGGAAGCCCTCAAGGAAACAGGCATAGACACGAACAAGTATAAAGCCCACTCTACACGTGGGGCAAGTGTTTCTAAGGCCAATAACATGAACATCCCCATTGACTCCATTCTGAAGAGGGGTAGATGGACGAATGCAAAGACTTTTGCCAAGTTCTACAAAAAGAAGATTGACCCTGAGACGGTGTTCCAGTCAGCGGTCCTTTCCAGTTAAACTGGTAATTACACTTTACATCTTCTTTTTTCAGTTTCCCTTACAAATTTGCTTAAATTTACAGGGTTTTATAATTTGTCAAACGGAGGTTTGAGCTTACGGTTTGGAACCGAGGCTTTCAAATCTCTGTTGTTACCCAGCAGCAGCTAACATGAAATAAACTTAGGAATTAAAGGAGGCTTACCTTGGTTAAGGTGACCTTTGATTCAAAGTTTATGATGTTAGTTCTGCTAGCTGGGTTGAACAACAGTCCCGCCCGGATTAAGGTTAACCCTCCCTATAAGGGAAAAATCCGGTGGGTTTTTCTTGTAAGTTACTGTTGTTCTCAGTCAGTAGGTTATTCATAGGAGTCGCAGGACTACCTATTCAGGTTATTTATTTTACTGTTCTCGATTCCAAACCTATTTGACTTTCAAAGCTGACCACCTGACCGGATATGCGCATCTCTGTTGTTCAACCCAGCTAGCAGAACTAACATCATAAACTTTGAATCAAAGGTCACCTTAACCAAGGTAAGCCTCCTTTAATTCCTAATTATTTGTAAAACACTAATAGGGGATTTTCACGTCTCACTGCGCATGTCTACTGCAGTGCACGCTGGGACAGATTCAGTTCAAATCTACATAGAAATATTTAGCAAGAATTTCATGGAAAATTGCAAGAATTTTCTCAACAATATCATAGCTTGTGTAAATGATCTATAGAAACCAAATGCATGATGGGAAAGATGAAGTTGTGTGTTAAAGAAACATGTAAAACACATAGATATTGACATTAGAGCACTGGTAAATATCCCAAGCTAAAATAACATGTTTTCTGTAGATTTTATACGGTACCATAACTCCCATAATTCAATGTGAATCAAGATTCAAAATGGCGGCATGCAACTTCCCTATTAGACGGTGCGATAGGTCTTGACCCGATCCGAGCTACCATGTATCCGGACGTTAGGAACGTGTTAGGCATACAAAAAACATATTTGTAAAGCATTTAACAGGGCGTATTGTGTTACAAGGTAACGAAGTAATGAAGTTTAAAGATGTATTTATTCCTGGTACAGGTATATAAAGTGATGGTATAACCTAGTTGGAATTCGGCAGGCAACTGATGAGTAAGGGGTCAGAGAGCCCCTAGCAGCTTATATCCTAGGGGAGGCTTACCATCAGGTCCGCCTCCTACCCTCATTGGGGACCAATGGGGGTGAGGGATATAGATGGAACCTAGCAAGGGGGAAGTCTGTACACTTGTTATTGACCGAGGGAGCGCGGGAAGTTAGAGGGCGTTAGCCCGAGATCTTCTGTGCTCCCGAGGTCACTAACAAGTGTACAGACTTCACCCGAGCTTTGTTCCATATTTATTACACCCCATTAATAAATAAAAAATATAAATAATTAAAAATAAAAGAAGTAATTTACGTTTTGGGCGGACCTACTTGTTGTATGTCCCCAGGGTGACATAACTCACATGTTATGCACCACTTTGACCAAGTGTGACATACAATGCTGAAGGTATAGGAAGCAACAGCACAGGGGTGTAATAATGCTCATTATAGAGGTGGCTTCCATGGAGGTAGGAGCTACGGTGAAGATATAGGCATTAATAATTAAAATTTTAGGTACATTAATATATTATGACACAATGAGTTATAACAATTGTGTGTTGACAGATCGTGAAAGAAGGGTACCCGGACCACACACAGTTTGATTCTAAAGATGCACACTACGATCCGTAAGTAGCCTTTTAGACATTCTAAAAGCTGGAGGCATTTATTCTGTACTAATTGTAAATGGGTCAGATTTGCAGAAAATGCACAATCTACATTTCTACACATCTCTCAAACTCTGCTAAATTAGAGTGAAAAATGATAAATACTGATTATATCTGACTGTATTCTGTATTGTATTCATTCAATAAATCTCTGGTTATGTTTAACTGTATTTTGAACCTGATTTCCGTCTGAAATGTGGGTTATTTGAGAGGATTGGTGAAGGCCAGTTGTACATTTTATGAAAATCTGACCCATATTATTTTACAGGCATATTTGGAAGACCTGTAATATCACAGAGAATATGAACTTTTTCCTATAATATGACTTTGTAACCTGTTCATAAATGTCAAATAAAGGGTGGTCTCCACTGGCTGTGGTAAGCTCTGCGGTAAGCCTTGCGATGGTACTGTGATGGTGAAAAGTGGCTATCGAGGTCCTACCTACATCGTTCACTGACCATGTAGGCAAGGACCTCGTCATTCCTCACCACCTACAGAACCACCACAAACCATCGCAAGGCTTACCGCAGAGCTTACCGCAGCCAGTGGAGACCACCCTTAAGTTAATCAAAACAATATGGGTCAGATTTTGTAGAAAATGTACAATTCAACTTCACCAATCCTCTCAAATAACCCACATTTCAAACGAAATTAAAGTTCAGAATACAGTTCAAACTAACCAAACAGATTGCTAGAATCAAATAATGCATTGCCGAATATACCCGAATTTACCTAGTATTGACCAAATTGCAGCCTAATTTAGCAAAATTTACTAAAAGTATACAACTGCCAATTGTACATTTCTGAAAATCTCACCCATATAATGTTTTGTGCTGAATAAAACTATTTAAATACAAATACCGTCTGTCAGTGCATCTAAGAAGGACGCCCCCCGGTGGTACATGGTGGATGTGCAGTACCAGAGGAAGCTCAAGCGCTACATCCCGCTGCCGGAGCTCAAGAAACTGCACCAAGAACACAAGGCTGCTGGGGGCGCCCTCGCCAAGATCGCTCTCTTTACCCGCGCTCGCCTCTCCGTCCAACCCATCTCACAAGGTAAGCAAAAAGTATTTAAACGTACTCGATGAATATGAACAGTTTTTCGTCAGTAATTTCATTTGTTTGATGGATATTTTGACAGCAAATTTTCGGTGAGTATAATATGAAGATGTTACTTTGTTTCTTACCTGCAGGAGAGTGGGAGTTTATCCTGGGTCTGGAAGACAAAGAAGAGGAGGACTAGACTGACCTTCAGCCCTCAGGCCACCCTCATGTGTTCAACGTGACAACGTCTGATGTAACCATGACAACACAAGTAAACAGACACAAGTAAACAGGCAGAAGTAAACAGAACTGTTGTGGGGCTGAACACATACCCCTTGTATTGTCTGTAGTTAGGTGATAAATAGCAGTTAAGTGATTATAGATGAGCAAGGAGGGTTCTATAATAAGTACATTTATTTTTTATGTTTTGAACAACAAGTTAGGAATATCTCTGGTTAGCTAAAAATATTCTTAGGAAGACCTTAGCTATGCAAAGATATATTGAATACAGTCTTGAAATTTGATACATGGGTCAGATTTTCAGAAAATGTACAATTGGCAGGTCTACATATTTAGTAAATTCTGCTAAATTAGACTGAAAAATGGTCAAAACTGAGTATATTTGGTATTGCCTTGATTCAAACAATCTGTTTGGTTGTGTTAAACTGAATTTTGAACATCATTATTGTCTTAGATTTGGGTTATTTGAGAGGATTGCTGAAGACAAATTGTACATTTTCTGGCGATTTCACCCACATGTGTTCATGTGAGTAAGAGGGGTAAACACAAAAAAAATGAGAACATCCCTATCAAGAGTTCTAGAAAAATATCAATTTTGCAACTCATATTTGAGGTTCTTGTGTCGTGAGAATGCAGTTTTAACATTTCCAGTTAAACCTACATGTGCTTCTGATATAATTGTATAGTCCACCAGTGATACCTTTTGTAGTTAAGATTTTTTATTCAGCCACAAACATTATGAAACATATACATTATTCTCAGATTAAGCTGTACATCTATAGATTCGATATTATGAGAAAGACATACATGATTTATTCAAAGTAAAAATGTGAGATGATCTATAGGACGAGAGATAATTAACACTCAGCGTTTGTCCTGTTTTATGCTAATCCTTTCCAGTTCTATATTATATATCGTTGGGGTTTTAGAGTTTGATATCTTATAGTAACAATGACAAGCTAAGGCTTAGGCTTCCAGTATACAAGTGTTTTTATCCATTTGCTGTATATGGTATTACATAGTTCACCTTAGCTGGGGCCCCGCCCACTATTACATAATTCCCACACCTCTTGACCACTACTTTGGGCAGAACACTTCCCCAATAGTCTCAGCTATTGTTTATTAAATGTTGGGCCAATTTGTTCCCAGACAAAAGTTCCAGTATTATGACCATGCTTGTAATGGGGAAGTCAAAGAGTCTCATTGGTCAGTACTTACGGTTGCTGGCAACTATTCTAAATATGTTTACAGTCACTTATACATTTATATGGGTCAGATCCACAGAAAATGTACCATCAGCAGCTTAGTGAAATCTACTAGGAATATTTGAGATGCAATTACACTAGATAAATCAGAGTATGGTTCTCTGGAGTATATCACCACATACTGCATAACGGAAACCGCCCTTCCTAGAAACATATTGTATATGAGGTCAAATTTTTCTACCTATATACCCATTCAATCGATTTCAACATCCTGATGTATAATCTTCACTAAATAAAACTATAGAAATCGACACAACACGTTTTATTCATATCCATCAATTAATATATAACATCGATTTCAACCTTCTAATATTCAGTATCATGTATATAAAATAGAATCACTGAAAATCCCCCTCCCCCCACCGAACGATACTATTTCCATAAGTCCCCCACCGAAACAGAGCCAAAAATTCACCTCGAGGAGCCCCCGCGAGAAAATGACCAAGCAACGAATGCAGTACCCAAGGAGATATCATGTCAACAACCATCGTTACACATTTTTCAATATAACCTAGCCACTGACAGAACATTATGTACTTTTTCCCTGAGGAAGGGCCACTAAGGTCCGAAACGTTGGAAATAAAAAAGTCACCATCTACAATATATACTTTCGTCAATGTTGCCTCTCAAATATTATAGTGATAGTTTTCCCACCTTATAAATAAATCAGAGTATTTTGGTGTTGCATTGAATACAAATCTCTGTTTGGTTATGTTGAATTTCTGTCTTGAATTTGGATTATTTGAGAGGATAGGTGAAAACAATTGTTACGTACATTTTCTGACGATCTGACCAACATGAAAGCCTTGATGTATTCCACTATATACATCCATGTTTGATGATCTTACAAGAAACACGTGTTCAAACATCTGCAATTACTTGCATAATATAGAATTATTATGGCTTTTTAGTGAGTGGCTGTTGGTATGAGTTCGAAATATCCTGAGTGATTTGCATTTTTAAATGATATTCTATTTTAGATAATATAAACTTATGGATGAAACTGTTACATATTTTTGCTTACACTACATGATATTTATCGATAATTCAAGGTTTATATTATAGGATCTTTTGTGTGACATGTTTGAGAGAGTCAAAAGTCTTAAGGAGGCTACCATATTGTAATAAAGTGGATTACCAATTGACAATTTGAGTGCACATTTCTTTACTTGGGATCCAAGAGTCATTGGTCCCCATGGCAATAGGGCGCGTAAGTAGTCCACCGTGGTGATCTTTTATGTCACCCTACTGTAGCAGTTTCATGACGTCATGTGGACATGTCGTGTGAAAGTCCCATAGCCCCAACAATACCGTGATTGTTCTTTCAACGATCATATAGTTGTAGGACTTCTAACTCACATATATATCCATCTTTAGAGGCAAACGATTTCAACTAGCCTCCATAATCATTAATCCGTTACTGGGGCGATGTATAGAGTAATTATTTATCGCCGCAATGCTAACTCAAAGTAGGTTGTTTACTTCCGGTCCACACATATGTACAACATAGGCAACTAATTTTCGTTATTCGCGCCCTGCCGCCATGACACTTACGCACCCTATAGGAGTGTAATAGAGGATATCATTGTCTCACTGTGCATGTCTATTACAGTGCATGCTGGGGTGGATTCAGTTTACCAAGTACAGGAGTCACTCTTAAGGCTGCGATTCCACTGGCTCGCTCTTTTGGTCTGCTCATGGCCCGCTCTTTTTATATCCCCGAGCGCCTAACAAGCAAAGACAGCAAAACGAGAGCCGTCCAATAGAATCAGTTATTGCGCTTTATATACACTCTTAAAAGATGACATTGGTTCTCATTTTGGACATTGCACTAATATCTATTGTGTTTGATTTGAGCACAACAACACGCCGCTCTTTCTGCCGGTTAAACTAGCGAACCAAGAGCGCAGTGAGAGTGCACCAACCCATTTCCTATTGATTTCAGAAGGAAACAAGTACACCAGTAGAATCGCTCTGCACTTGTCTAGTGCTAAAAATATTAGCAGATGAAGAGCGAATTACAAGCGCACTATAAACAAGCGCAGCAAGAGCGAGCCATGAGCACATATACAAATGATCCAGTGGAATCACACCTTAAGGCAATTATTTGGGGAAAATCTAGATCCATGGTTTGTCTTTTAAATCGATATATAAGTATTCATGCAGCTTCTTTGTGGGGCCTACGAAAGCTGGAGAAACCTTGAATTTGGACAAATAAATTCAGGGCCTTGGAAATGGGCATTTTGGTCGAAAGGCTTGAAAAATCATTATATGGACCTTGAATTTTGTTGGGATCCATTGAATTGATTTAAATGGAAGATTCTGTTTCTTACTGTACACTTTCCCTTGATTCGCCCCTCTCACATCTTCCACAAAGTGACTCATGAAGTAAAAGTTGAAAAAACGGTGATTGATATAAAAATATGAATATAAAACTTATTAAATACATCATTGGCCTGAGAATAGCTATAACCCCCAGGCCCAGTCATTAAGGTTCTGAAAAATGATTGATATCGACCTGGAAAATAATTAAAATGGTCCTGGAAAGGCCTGGAAAAGCTTTAGTCCAAAGGCACGGAGGCCCTGTAAAGCTACTCCATAATAAGAACATATGTAAAAACTAACATCCAAATTATTGAACCAACATTTCCCCAGAAAATCGCAGGCTGCTGAGGTTCATTTATACAAATGTATCGTTAACAGGATGAGTTTTGTTCACAGACTAATTAAAGAATGTACCGCCCTAGAAATGTATGATTTCTGGGACACACTATAAAGCAGCAATCTGTAGTAGAAGTGGGCAGGTGCTATACACAGCACATGTTCAGGAAGTAATACATCGCTGTGTAGCAGTTAGTGCCAAGAAGCCTGCCTCACCATCACAAGGTAAGTTATTTTTTTAAAGAAATTTTATTGAGCTGGTTTCGGTGGGACAGTGATATTCCCACAGTCTCAAGTCAAAAACGATACACAAATTCCATTTCAAATTCAATATAGAATATGTTCATTAGAATTATATATAAACTTTTATTTTCCATATTACATACTTATGGCCTACATGGAGAATGGGTGTCCTGTCTCAGTCAGTTTTCAGAAGACAGTTCTTCAGACAGGACCCTCTACTTATTAAAACTAAGACCCTCTACTTATTAAGATAACATATACTTATCATATAACCGATAAGTTTTTAAACAGTGTAAAATAGAATAACACTAAAACAAAGCACATATTGATACAATTTTGTACAGTGTTTTCTGAGGGGGCTGCCTAGCTTGCAGTAGATCAAAAATATAGTGTGGGGTAATTCTTACATGCTTACAAATGCTTTGGTTTTTCATCAGGTTTAACATTTAATAATTAGCTGACATTGATAGCCAGTGTCCAATTGCTGACATTAGTTTTAATAGACATAATCATAATCGTTAAACCCTTTCGTTATAGTTTATTATTATGATAAATTATTTCTCCTATATGTGATGTGCTACAGGAAAATATCTATCAATATTGTATCATCCGCAAGATGTATTGGTTTCTATTTTGGGGTTATTTTATTTATCTAATTATTATTATATTATTTAACTGTTATATTACCGGCTGTATGAATACATGTGGGTCAGATTTTCAGAAAATGTACAATTCACCTTTACCAATTTTCTGAAAATAAAGTTCAAAATACAGTTCAACCTAACCACACAGATTGCTAGAATGCAATGCCAAATATACTAGAATTTACCTGGTATTGACTAGATTGCAGCCTAATTTAGAAGAATTTACTAAATGTGTAAAGCTGCCAATTGTACATTTTCTGAAAATCTGACCCATGTACCAAATTTCAATACGTGCATTTCTAAGGCCATGCTATAGAGTATATTTTGCCACTGTACTGTAGTAATTGTCCACCCAGAAACATTTAATTATGATTGAGAAACTGTAATGCAATATTCTCGTATGTGTACTTATTAATCTAGGAAATGTTATAAAATGGTTGAAAATGATCGCCTTGTAATAAATAATGAAATGGCTAAACATGTCAATAAGAATTGCTCTCCCTTTCGCCATGATATGGAAATAAAAGATATATCTTTTTCATCAATTAGATTGAACAAGCTTTCAGATATGACACGGAAATTTCAGGTAATCAAGTGAAATGTTACAGGAAACATACTGTTAAAACAAATGTTTTTTTAAAAAAAAAAAATGTGATGTCTCACAAGAAAATGAGTCACAAGTCGCAAAGATTGGATTTTGAGATATCATCATATTATTTGAAAAGATGAGGTCGTGCCGATTCCAATTATGGGCAACGTCCAATAAGTGTTTCTATATTTAAATTTGATATTCTTTTTTGAAAAAATAAGGTTAGCGATATTTCAGGGTGGACCATTATTAGTAAAGTAGCTAAATATGCTCTATAGGATGAGCATAGATATATTTAATACACAATCTTGAAATTTGGTCTCATTTTCTAGGCCCTATTTGTTTTATTATTCGGCAAGCTGCACTCTCAGTTAACGTCGTCAAGAATTGAACATTTTCTACTTTTGGTTCCATTCTTTTCCAAACCATCTGAAATACATTTGACCAACATTTTCAGTAAACTATACTCGGCATCGGTTCCCCCCCGTAGTTATGGTGTTGCAGCTGGTCCGTTCGGTTGCCACATTGCACTCGCCCTTTCAACACTGCATTCATGCCCTTCTCTCTTGAACACATCTATCAATGCATGACCTCCCGCGTCATATACAACATCTTTAGGCCAAAAAAAATAGGTGTGTTTCCGATTTACCCCCCCCCCCCCTACCTAGAAAAACCATCCCCTACCTAACTTTATTTTTACCATACCTGATTTTTTAAAAATCATATCTTACTTTTTTGGGATTTTTTTGACCAAAAAAGCTTATGAAAGCAGGAAAACGGGTTTTCCTAACCCAGAACTGTCAAAAAGCACATTTCCCATGTTTAAAACAACTATTGTTATGAAATAGACATTTTTTTCAGTTCCTGGGAGGTGGTTTCCAAAAAGAAAAAAAAGAAGAAAAGTTAGCACCCCCTACCTAGTTTTTAGCCAGATAAATCGGAAACACACCTATTTTTTTTGCCTTATATATGACAAGAGGCTTCGCCCCTTGAGAAAGTAGTGAGAGAAAGAGGAGGAGAGAATCACTGAGGGGTGTGCCTGCGATTATATAATCCTAGATAGAAATGACGTCATAGGCCATTGAGGGGTTTTTCAGGGTTTTCCCAGTGCATGCATTGCGCGACGAGGGATAGTAAACAATGCGACAGCGGAAATGTATAGCCATCTTTCTTAATGCCAGAGTCAGTTGCTCATTTTCATATACTACTATGTGGTGTCTGAATTGTGGCTAGTAGACTAGTGCTGAGTCCCTTAGGCTATTCTCATAGACAAGAAATCCGACCAAAGTAAAGTTGGTTAATATATGATACATTTCATTTCTGTAAAAGAATAATTAGTTTAATAATTTTTTTGTAGGTCCTTCAGGAATTCATCCAGTTTTGAGAGTGCAGTGCACTGGAATTACACATATTATTGGTTGCAGATACAATGTATTTATATACAGGTGGTCTTGTTCCCATGTCGCTCTTAATCAAATTTGTGTAGGCCTACCCTGAACCTATTGTATAAGCTATATTGTATATAACTATTGTATGTCAGATTTGTTTCCCAGCCAATTCCTACCCACCATTGTGTGTATAGGCTATTTCTACCAGCTGGTCGATATTCCCCCACCCCTTACATGGAAAGGAACTCAGACAAAACTTTTCTTTTAATAACAGCCCCCCATGGGGAAAGGAATTGCCTTTTTGTGGCTATTTCTCCACCTGAAGGAAGGATCAAATTCATTTCTATATGTCATTCCCAGCTGTTGGGATTGTGGGGTAAATCGGAAACACACCTGGCTCAGATTCTCTGAAAATGTTCAATTCAAATCTTCTCAAATAACCCACATTTCAGACAAAAGTAAAGTTAAAAATACAGTTAAACCTAACCAAACAGATTGCTAGAATCAATGCAATGCAGAATATACTCGAATTTACCTAGTATTGGCCAAATTGCAGCCTAATTTAGCAGAGTGTACTAAATGTGTACAGCTGCCAATTGTAGATTTTCTGAAAATCTGACCCACCTATGTTCGTAGCCCAACAGGCCCCTGCATGGTCGGCCAGTAATCAAAGAATAATCACACGAGTGTGATACATTTCTCACGATGCTTTAACCGTTTGTGTCTTTGCTTAGCTAAGAAAGGATTATGTGTTGCATGCATGGGGTATTAATGTTAGTTGTGTTGGCTATGTGTTAGTTACCATCGACATACATCGGTCAGATTTTCAGAAAATGTACAATTGGCAGCTCTACACATTTAGGAACTTCTGCTAAATCAAGCTGAAAAAAGATGAATACCGGGAATATCTGGGTATATTTGGCATCGCATTGATTTAAAGTATCAGTTTAAACTGTTAAACTGCATTTTGAAGCTCATTTTTGTCTTAAATCTGGGTTATTCGAGAGGATTGGTGAAGGCGAATTGTACATTTTCTGAAAATCTGACCCACATAATCAATAGCTCTATCTACAATGTAGAAGGTAAGAGGCTCAGATTCAGAAAATGTACAATTGGCAGCTGTACACATTTAGGAAATTTGGCTAAATTAGGCTTAACAATGATGAGTACTATTTGGTATCGCATTGATTTAAAGTATCTGTTTTGCTGTGTTACACTACGTTTTGAAGCTCATTTTGATCTTAAATGTGGGTTATTTGAGAGGATTGGTACAGGCAATTGAATAAAAGTTTTAAAACAAAAAAAGGTGAATTGTACATTTTCTAAAAAATGGTTTTTGCATTCGTCTAGATGTATACATTTATCAAATGGAAAACTGCGTTCTTCTTGGCATTATGTTTAGGCAGAATAAACAATTTAAACAACAAACATTCTTGTCTTTCCAGTCTGGCTTCTAATGCTGGTAGAAAGTAGACATAGCCAGATTGATTGGCAATAAATCAGCAAGACTCCAAGACTTTCTTGTCAGAGCAAAAATGTGATCCGTTTTAGGGAAATGAGTCACAAGTCGCAAAAATGATATTTTTTAAAGTGTTTATTTTACAAGATCAGTTCATTGGAATGTTCTGATTTTTGGGAGGTTTATTACTTATGGTCAAATCGATCAATGTATCAAATTTCAGGACAATCTATGTAATATATCCTTTCGTTTTAAAGGTCCTCATATGGAGTATATTTAGTTACTTTACTGTTTATTGCCCCCAAGAACTATTGTTAACTTTTTTATTCAAAAATACAAATACCAAACTTAAAATCTAGAAATACTTATTAGATTATTAGACTGTTTACTATACTCTGTCTCCCATAGCGAGGGAGTAAGATAGTATGGCCGAGTACAGGAACATCAAAGGATACCGCAGTCTTGGCCACGGAGGCCGAGTATATCATTGAAATCGGCTTGATCTCATCTTTTTAAATATAATGGTATCTCAAAATCCATTTTTTGCGACTTATGACTCATTTTCCTGAAACACATCAAAAATGACGATTATGGAAGAAATCACCTCTTCCCTGAAGAAGACATCACTGAAGGGCATACCACGAATCTTCTCCTCAAGGTCATTGCCCCTGAAGGTCATCTGGACGATTGCAACCATTTCATTCCTAATCATTTGTGGTTTTAGTGTCACCAGCAATCTACAAGAGTTCCTTGACCATGACTCAGTGATCACTATAAAAAAGGAAACATTAGATATGAACAAACACAGGAACCTAACTCCAGACGTTCTTATCTGCAATAAAAACCCTTTCTCAAGCAATATCTCTGCCTATCACTCAGCCGGGGCTCCTTTACCACGCGCCTTGTTTGAGCGGGTTCACTACAGTGTAGTTTGCTATAATTGTGATATCTATTTTAAAACAGCATATGCATTTGCTAGAAAGTTTATGCTTTCACCAAAGGGATATTATCAGTCCGTCGGTAGGGAGAAAGCATCGGAAATCGGCCATCAAGAGATGATAGTAGACTGCAATTTGATTGTATACGTGTATGGGGTCAAACTGACTCATCATTGTGAAGGCCTTGTGAAGATCAACAAAGTGGTTCTTCCAGATTTCTTCAACTGTTTTCATCTTCAGAATATGGACATATACCCTGGCTGGGATATCATTGGCTATTCTTTTGTGCTGCACCTGGATAACTATGAAGATAACCCAAACAATTTTGTCACATATGATATGATTCCAACCAGTAGTGCTGGAGCCTATATTTCCCTCTTTCCTCAAGGTATTGTATAAAGTTTTGTATAATTTACAATTATTTACAATTATATCACATAACATACAGGTCAGATTTTCCGAAAATGTACAATTCACCTTCACCAATTCTTTCAAATAACCGTAATTTAAGTGAAAACTGACTGGGAGAGATATTTCTAATCAACACAGTGCCAAAGATAATCTGATATACCCAGTATTCGTCAGTTTTCAGCCAAATTCAGCAGAATTTCCAAAATGTGTCTAGAGGTATGTGGCACCAGAGTAGGTCTAGCATCACAATTTGATGGCAATGAGGGGAAGTCTTAGGCTATTTACTTTAAAAAAATAGATTGTTTTTGTACATTGACATTGCCCACCATCCCACCCACCATCCTCCAACCTACAAAATCCTTTAATTTTAGTGTTAAATCTACGTGCAAAACCATTGCCAATGTTTTGCACATCATACGGTGGCGCCACTGGTGAGAGAGTGAGAAACCATCTCAGAAGTTACCCGAAGTTTACACGGGTAGGGCCGAGTGCGAGAGGGATGGTTATGCGAGAGCATGGCTTGGTTCTTTAGATAGACATGGCATTGGAAAGTAAGGGTGTGCATTTATAGTTCAGTAAAGACGCTATTGACCCAGACGTTTTGGCTATGAATCATGTTAAGGATGACAAATCTCTAATTCTTTTCACCCGTGGAATGCAAAAACAGAGGTATTTGGATGATCAAGATGGATTTTCTAGACTAATAAAATAGCCGCCGGGTGTCGGTGGTGCAGCCTAGCGTCAATGTTGAAATGCAGGCATTGCTTTGCTCTGCCACTAGGCGCTGATGTGTAGAGCTGCCAATTGTACATTTACTGAAAATCTGACCCAACCAGATTTGTATTATTAACAATTATGTCATATCATATATACGGTCTCAACTAGCAGTACTATATATTTCTGTTCAAATGACGTTTTATTTTCATGATAATTCCTATGCTTTTCTAGATTCTTTAAATCACCTCACAAAAAAATCGCTTCGGTTATAGTTTTGGTGTTCTATCGACTTAAATCGAATTAGAATATTTTCTAGTGATTGTCCACCCATAAATCTCATCTTTTCAAATATGATGATCTCAAAATCCATTTTCTGCCACTTGTGACTCATTTTTTTGTAACACATCACATATTTTTTTATTCCACTGATCTACTTCTAGGATGGTCCTGCATGGGTGAGACCATAAAGTACCTTTCTGTCTCTTTTCTCTATCTCCCTCTCTCCCTTCTTCCCTATCTCTATTTCCTGGGTATGATCATAAACTGCCTCCCTCTCAGCTCTCCCTCCCTTGATAATCATATTAAATGTGTTGATAAGGGCGTAAAGCAACCAATCTCACTCACTCCCTCTCAGCTCTCCCGCCCTTGATATAACCATATTAAATGTGTTGATAAGGGCGTAAAGCAACCAATCTCACTCACTCCCTCACTCCCAGCTCTCCCGCCCTTGATATAACCATATTAAATGTGTTGATAAGGGCATAAAGCAACCAATCTCACTCACCCACTCACTCTCAGCTCTCCCACCCTTGATATAACCATATTAAATGTGTTGATAAGGGCATAAAGCAACCAATCTCACTCACCCACTCACTCTCAGCTCTCCCGCCCTTGATATAATCATATTAAATGTGTTGATAAGGGCGTAAAGCAACCAATCTCACTCCCTCTCAGCTCTCCCGCCCTTGATATAACCATATTGCTATATATAGGTACGCTTGTGTAATTAAAACCTATATGGGTAGTATACTCCCCCTTCTTAGCATCTTGGGTAGTATCCCCCCTACTATTGGAGATTGCCAACCAGCGCATGCGCGCTAGGTCGCGTGGGACGCGCCCACGCTCTATGACTAAATAAAGTAGTTAACATCAACAAGCCGCCGTGTTCACTTGCTTTTCCCTTACATTATATTCAATAATATAACATACTGGTGGAGAACTAAACGGTCCAAATGATACCTAAAAGGAGCGGAAGAATTTCCGATCCAGCTTATAAAGGGACTACAGATTACAGAAAAGTTTTAGGACATAGGGAAAAAAGCATTTTTAAAAGCAAAGAACGCGAATTGGTAAAGGCATCCAAGCCCTCATCGCAGGAAAAAGGCAAGCCTCAACAGAAACCTGCGGAAAAGAAAGATTTACCAATAGCAGAATCACCTGTTTTTGCTAAGAAGGTGGCGGATCAAAAGAAGGAATTACAAGCGTTTCTGAGCACGGGAGGAATAAAACCTACAGTTATTCCAAACTATTCTCAGGACGATAGTTTTATCAACTACAGATCGGCTGTGGAAGACACAGGTAGTAGTTCCTCTACCATTTCTACGCTAGCAGAAACCACTGAGAGATTCAGACTATACGATTTCCAAGCCTTGACTGATATGCAAAAGGAAGAGGAAGCGAGGCAACAAGAGCACGAAGCTTTACAAGCGAAAGAAAAGTCAAGGTGGGAAACGATCAGAGCAGAGGACGCGAAAAAGAAGAAAGAGTACGCTGAGGCCTTACAAAGGGACAAACAAAAAGCTTGGGAAATCAGGGCTGAAGAGAAGCGAAGACACGAGGCTCAAATCGCAGAGGAAGAAAGAAGAAAAGCTTTAGCCCTAGAAAACGAACGAAAAATCGAATCAGCTAGATTAGAAAGAGAAAGAGCCCAGCAGGCCCACGAAAAGTGGCAACGCGAGGAAAAAGTAAGGATAGACGAGGAAAAAGCTCAGCAGGCTCACGAAAAGTGGCAACGCCAAGAAGAATTAAGGTGGAAAAAGGAACAAGAAAGAAAGGAACACGTTGCCGAAATCCTCAAGGAACAAAAGAGACAAAGAAGAGTAGAGGAAGAGGGCCGCAGAATTAAACAGGAAAAAATGGCGGCCGCAGCTAGACAAAACAAGGAGAAATCCACTGACTCAGAGACTTATCAGCAAGAATTCCAACCGTGGATGAAAGAAGCCATGGAATATATGGCCAGAGGCCCACAGAAGGAATATTCTAACGATAGAGAAGAGAAAAGGGATAGAGTCCTCGGAGATTTAGCCGCATTAATTCAACAAATGATGGTGACCCAGGATAGAATAATTACAAAAAATACAGATCTTCACAAGGAGGTGCTTAGAACTCACGAAGACATAGCTGGGAGAAGTAATGCCCATCAAGACGAGAAAATAGAACGGTTAACCTCTACATTATCGGGGGTTGTCGATAAATTGGATGAAATCAAACCTGTGCTAGGAGATGGAGGAACGAGAAAAATGTTAGTACAACCTCCAAAAGAATTCTCTTACCCTACCGCTCTAATGTCTGCCCAAAACTTCATGACAGAATACGACGAATTTACCAATAGCTTAAAGGCCGACGATGAACTGAAAATGTCAGGTCTGGCGAAATACTTGGATGGGGAGGCAAAGGCATATTTCGATCAGTTTAAGGTAATTATGCCAAGAGCAGATTTCTACACTTTCAGAAGAGCATTTGAGACTAAATTCGAGTCACTAAGCTATGATGAACGACTGAAAGATTATAGTAATAGAAAACAAGGAAAGGACGAGAGAGTGAGGTCCTACGACAGGGAGAAAAAGGTTCTTCTAATAAGGTCGCCACTGCCGGAGATAGCAAAGGTTGATTTATATGTGAATGGACTAAAAGAAAGCCTCAGCAAGCTAGTGTTAGCAGATGTGCCGACAACATTGGAACAAGCCTCACAGTTAGCCAGAAAAGCAGAAGTTTGGCTGGCAACCCAGAATGGAGAGAAAAAGGTGGAAATCGCGGAGGTAAATTACATGAACTATAACAACCCAAACGCAAATTATACACCACACCAGAGTAGGGATCCATCAAAGGGGTCTAATACTAGCAGAGAATCATCAAAAACCAGGGATTCTTCACGAGGAAGACAAGGGTATCAGGAGGCTCGAGATAAAAGCAAGGAGAGAAGGGACAAGAGCATGGAGAGACGCCAGGGATATCAACCCTATTTCCAGCAATATAACCCTTACCCTTACCAGCCGTACCCGCAACCTTACTATCCATATCAACAGCAATTCCAGCCACAATTCCCCCAACATTTCCAACAGTTCCAGCCCTACCCGTATTTCGCCCAGCAAGCTTCTAGATCGAGCAGCAAGGAGAGAGGCAGAAGTAAAGAGAGAAAGTTCGACAGTACTTCTACCACTACAGGTAGTTCGTCAAGATCTTCAAGCAAAGATAAAAGGCGAAAATCACAGGAAGACAAGAACAGACCCCCAACTCCTCATCCAAATGGGACGAAGGAAAACTAGAGCCTGGCAGCGATGGGAGCAATCACTGTCAGACAAATAGCCTAGAGAACAATAAGGAAATGTCCACGGATGTGAATTATGAACAATGTGAAACAGAGCTAGACGGCCAGCTAACGCTGAAGAAAGGTAAGGAAAGTCCCATAATTCTAAATGTCAGCAAGGGTTGTATTAATATTGAGATGGAAACATTTAAATTACCAGTGTTGATAGATACGGGAGCTAACTATTCCTTTATTTCAGGCAGTTTTTTCAGGGCTTTAAGAGCAAAATTAAAAGCTATGAAGATAAAAAATTGTCACGTTAGAGTCTATGTGGCGGACGGCTCTGCACAGACCGCTAGAAAAAAGGTTATTATTTCGTTTGTCTCTGAAGGGAATACATTTATTAACACCTTCATAGTAGTACCTAAATTAAAGAGATCTGTGATTTTGGGTACAGATTTCCTCAAGAACTACAGAGCAAACATCGACTTTGATATTTATAAGAGGAGACATATTATTAGGGCGACCAAGAAATACGTGTTGGAGCCCTCGACAGAACTGATTTGTACTAATCAGGTAGTCGCACATATGAATCTATCCGAAACGATTGGTATAACAGAAAATATGTTCAGAAAAAGACCAGTAAAATACTTGGTAAAAAGAGTTCTAACCAAACCAAAGGGTCACTCAAACAGAATAGCAATGTGTATATTTAACGGTTCAACCGACAGATTGGTTATACCCCAAGGGTCTATTGTAGGATTATATTCTATCTGCGACGAGAAAGACTTTGTGGAGGTAAACTCGATAGAGGAATCTAAAGTAACTGAATCAGATGGTAATTCGAAGCAAATCTCGTACCAATTGGGAGAGAATTTGAACGAAAATCAGAAAGAAGATGTGAATAAATTACTACAAGAATACGGGGATCTGTTTGTAGGTAAAGATAAAGCCCTGGGCAGGACAACTATTTATGAACACCCAATCGATTTAAAAGAAAATTACCAGTCGAAACAATTCAAGTCTTATAGGGTAAACCCAGTGATTAGGCAAGAAATGAAGAAAGCTTTGGACACCCAGGTAAACCAGGGGGTTATTGAAAAAACCGACGAGATTTTGGAATTTACATCTCCAGCCTTTTTGGTGGCTAAACCAGGGTCAACTAGAGGGAATAGACAGTCTGACAGTCTGTTGTAAGTAGAGGAACATAATTCACATGCATCAAAGATAGGTACGATTCTTCTTCACACATATCCATAAATAATTAAAGACAAGGAAAATCCCTATAAAAATGTCAGCAATTGTTTTTCAAAGCAAATATCATTCTATTAATTCATAAGAACTCTGAGTAACTGGGCGTAACCCAACACCACGCTTACCAACATAGAAACCAAGGTTAAATTCGTTAGTAATAAATATTAGTGGCGTGTTTTACCTACCCCTCGTTTTTTCTTAGCTGTTGTGGGCTCTTTCGGTTCCACTTCAGCTGAACTCTTTCTCCGTTGGGGTAGATAAGTACCAGGAGAATTGATACACAAGGGTTGTTCACTAAATTTTCTAAAATGTTCGATTGCTTTCTAGATAGCTTAACCTCTTCTTTCAATTTGTACTTTTTAGGGAGCCCCCAGCACTTAAACGTGAGCCTTCCTGCCCAAGTCATCTTTAACAGATTAGGCCTGCACCACCTAGACTCGATGGATGTCTGCAGAAGTATAGGGGCGATGGTGTCCGAAATAGCGTTGATTTCCTCAGCGACTTGCTGTATTTTCACAGTGCATGCCTCATCTAACCACTGGAATTTGAGGCTGACCCAGGCGCAGTATTCGCAGCCTACTGAGGTCGAGCAGCAATTATTACAAATACAACATTTCATGCATTTATCCCTTAGGCAGCCACAATGTTTCCAAATTAACTTTATAATGAATATGGCCACTATGCAAGCTAAGATGATTGTTGCCCAGTCCGTATGATCCATCTCCTCGATCTTGAATCGTGGGAGCTTGTCAAAGGTCGGGATGGTAGGGGCTTTCCTGAGGTATTTGCCGATACGATAGGGCTTCAGGCTTAGGCGCGATATGTTGAGGCCATTTGTCGCCGGTGCAATGCACAGGAAGCCTATGTACCTGTTCAATTTGTACACAAGAATTATCACCATTGCCAAAGATATACTAGACAATATTAACGAAATCCAAGTGATCGGTGAAACCTTTCCTAAATCTTTGAACGTGAGATGCAGTTTGTTCCACTGCGACAGATTTAAGGTGTCGTTTTTTAACATTTCCTTCGCCATTTCTACTACATTTAAACCATTATCAAGTATCTCTTGAGGCACTTGGCTGAAAGCCTTTTGTAAGTCGATCTCGTTTGGTAAATGTAATTTAATCAAATGATTATGCATAGAATTTGCCTCCAAGTCTTTTATATCCAGATGGAAAGCCATGGCTATGGGCATATTAAAGCCTGCTCTAACTTCGAGAACATTATGTCTGTCGCTGCAGCCATTTGTTTTTGCTGCTATCGTTGCAAACTTAAACTGAATCTCACATCCGCATGGTAATGATACAATAGAGAAAATTGCTAGTTTAATTGTATTGCTAGGTTCTCCCCTGCACGATACCATTCCTGTGTCTCCGTTATTTATAAGAATATGTTTGTAATTATCTAACGGAATATGGATTGAAGGCGTTGCCAAGGTCAAAAATGTTTTGAAATGACACAACTTCATAATCGCCTCCTTGTTATCCGCAAAAATTGATACTAAACATGACGGTTCCCTCACGCTAAATTCCATTATACTCTTTTTGCAGAAATAACTCGATTCCTCCAGACCACATACCTCCTGCATATCCTCCCCAAGTTCTACAAAGAAATTTTCGTTACTACTGATGCCTAGAAGGATGTTCTCATCGTGTTGTAGCATAGTATAACCGAGAGCTTGATGGGTATGGGCGTGGATCGGAATTGGAAAAATGACTGGTTTGTAGAGGTTATAGCGATGGGGGGCGTAGCTAAATTTGATTTTTATCGTTACTGTTAATATATGTCCTCTATAGGAAGCATCGATATTTCTTCTCCACTCGTTATAATCTCCTAAAGGTTTAGCGTTTGGAGTTTGCTGTTTTAATTTTTGTGTGAGAAGGCTCACCGCATATTGTACCTGTTGCTTAGATAATACAACCATAGGCAGATAAGATGACTGTAAATCGTCGAGTGCTCTTAAGAGAGTATCTGCGGCTTGCTTATATTGCAACTGGACATCAATATTCGACAGTTGTTCTTCCATAGTCAAAATACCTGCTACGTTTGCGTCTGTAAAGTTTACTCTGTCGTCGAATTCCTTTACTAGGATTTGTAAATCGTGGTCTGCCTTAGAGAATTGTCTAATGGTCTGACCTCTTAGTTTATTAGCGAACTGAGCCATAACATCTGCATTTTCCGCTATATCCAAAGTTAATTCATCTCTTTCTATTTCAGATAGCTCGGTTTCTCGCATGGCCTCTATTACTCTGGATAGATCGGACGACATCGCCTGAAACTCTGGTTCTGTGGCCGTTCCTACCGCTAAGTTTAGAGCATTACCGATGAATTGAAAACCTCTTCTTTTTGGTCTGGTAATAGTCATACTATCTAAAACGTGAATAATCCTATCATAGGTTCTATTATTCTGTGCGCCGAGCACTGCTTGGAGCTTCTTTGAATCTTCCAAAAATCGGTTAAAGTAGACATACTCCGATCTAAATTCTGAAATTTTATAGACTTGTTGCGGCACGGTTATAGGTATCGAGATTCTCACAAAATGCAGATTTGTCTGGGTATCTAACATTTCCTCAACCTTTCTGAACATAACCCCATAGTTCTGTCGTAATACTTCTGAACTAATGGCGCTGGTCGCCATAAGGCATAACCTAGAATAAATGGTAAAAGAAAAGATTTTGGTTAACCCTAGCAGATAAACTTTTTCCCATCTTAACATTTTAACATAATTTCATACAAATAGCCAAAATGTAATCCGTGATACAATTGCAAACCTCACAGTTCCTATCCTTGGAACAGGGTATAGGCACAAGAAAATGCTAGTTTTGAATGACTCACCATAAAAATATGGTCGAACTTCTCATCGTGAGACTGTTGTCTTTTCTCCACAGGAGACGTGCAGGTTTACTTCTGTAAAGTTCGGAGTCCAGGGTGGAAGTGTCCAACTCTAGGATAGCGTCACTTCAAGTGTGACCTATATAACTACAGCGTGGGTGACCAGGGACGCTACTTAGCCGATGAAGTGACACGCCCCCTTATACCAGTCCTAGGTGTGTAACCTAGCCAGCTTTGGCCAAGCCGCTGCAGCCCAAGTGTGAGTCTACGCACATCCCACCAAACTCTCCTGACGCCAAACATTGGAGTATGTGTTAACAACCAGTCCCTAGCAACCTGCTGCTTAAATATGCAGTCCAGGGTTTTCATGAATCGGCGACTGTATCTGAGGCTGCCTAAACTAATCCCCTTCCCCTGGGTTTTTGTATCTATAAAGTATTTATCCTTGATTTATTTTTCTAAGCCTGCCCCTAGTTAGTCACGTCGTACTTATTTTATCTCTATCCTGTAATCCTTATTTATTAATCGGGTAGCTTGCCACCGCCTTTCCCAGGCTTATCTTACGGATAGCATAAACAAAGAAATGTCTTGGAAAAATATAATTACCCAATCTAGATGAGCTTGAACCTGTTCGCTTCCCTTAATAACTTATCCTCGTCCAAAAATTTTGTCAGTTTGAAGTTCTTTAAACTCCCCGGCTTTTCCTTTTGTTCTTCTAGTAATTCACTCTCCCAGTCTTCAGTTTCCCACGCTGAGCCATTATTCTCTGGTTCTTGTACTGGTTGAAATCCTATCGTTACGTTATACCAGTAGGTCCTAGTAAAGTCATTAGTAATCTGTTCTAATTCTAGCTCTTTCTTCTCCTCTTCAGAAATTTCCTGTTGGAGTCTGGTGATAGCCATTGTGATATAATATTTTTTTCTCTAGGTAGTTCTTCCCTCGAGTGTCTTGCTTAGAATGGTCTATCTCCTTAAAATTACCTTCCTGACCTTTGTTAATGCAACCCTTTAGCTTTATTTTTAAGGTTCGCCTCCCCGGTCGCTTTGTTTGTCGCGTCCCCCTTTAGACAAAGGTTTTAATTAATGGGGTTGACTGATTGCGAGTTGTTAGTGGCGTCAAAGCCGGGACAAAGGTCGGCTTGGGTACTTTAGCGTGGCCTCTTATTTGTGTAAGCCAAGCTGCCAATTCGCTAGCCCCTTTGGTAAAGCTACGATTACTAATCCTGTTGATACCAGCTGTTAAAATCTTTACAAGCCTGGTCCCGTATGAGTGGCCTTATCGACTCTTTAATTACTGACGCTGGCATTTTCCAAAGCCTCCCACTCTTTGTCTGATAAATCGATAGATAAATTGTTTACCAGCTCCTTTGATAGCTCAGCCCTTAAAGGCTTTATGTGGGCGATGTGAACTGGCTTTGGCAAATCTTTATTGTTCTTTAAGTCCCTCAGCTTTACTGTCGTTGGGCTAAACCTTTCAGTAATCAGCATCGGGCCGCAGAAAGCCATTTGTAATTTCTTACTAGTCATGTTATCTAGCAATCTGTGTATTTTTACATACACAATTCTACCTGCTTCTAGCTCAACCTCCCTAGATTTTGAATCATGTCGATCCTTCATTTTTTCTTGGGATTTTTCTAAGTTTCTAGAGGCGGTAATTGCTAATTCTTTCTGAACCTTTACTATTTTTGCCAGTGTATTTAACACTGTGTCGTTCGTGTCTGGGCCTGCCAGAGCTGCGTCTGGGGGTGTTTTTACTGATCTCCCTGTTGCTAAGATAAAAGGGCTATACCCCAAACTATACGAATCTGTTGTGTTTAAAGCAAAAATCACGCTTTGTAGGTAGCGATCCCAATTTTTCTGATTGGCTGAAATAAAAGTTTTTAGGTGTTCTATGATCGTGGAATTATTTTTCTCCACTAAACCTTGGCAGCTGGGTCTCCAACTTGCCCCGAATACCTGTTTTATTCCCATTGATTTACAGAAATCGCCAAACTCTGTGCTTGCAAAGCATGGCCCGTTGTCCGAATGGAGAACCTGTGGGACCCCTACCTGGCATATTACCTTCTCATAGAATTCGTGTTTAAGGTGTCCTGAATCTATTGCTCTGGTTGGCCAAGCAAAAACGAATCTGGAAAAATAATCCACACATACTTGAATATAGCGGAAACCCGTTGACGACTGTGTCATTGGTCCCATGCTATCTATCACAAGGTGTGAAAATGGGTAGGGTGCTCTGTCCCTAATTGTCAAAGGAGGGTTTATGGGATGTTTCATCTTTTTAGCTTGTAAACAAATATCGCAAGAGCCCACAAAATCCACTATATCTCTTGACATCCTTTTCCAGAAATACCTTGGTTGTATCAACTTTAATAGTTTAGTTGATCCTACGTGTCCGCCCAACGGCCTGCTATGTAATATCTTTAGTAATGTTTTCACATAGCTTCCTGGGACGACGGTCTGGACTAATTGTGGGTCTCCTTTAACTCTTGTTGGGACCCTATATAGAACATCCCCCTCAATAAAGAATTTATCATTTGTTAGGAGGATTTCTCTAGATCTTTTATCGTCTTTTGGTAGTTTATTATGGCAAATAAAGTCGCTCATTTCCGAGCAGAACTCATCCTCTGCTTGGAGTTTGATAATCTCTTCATTATTTAAAGGATTCTCGACTGTATTACCTTCACCATAAAATTCTTTATCTCTCGATTTTGGGATTTTTGCTGATTTATCTAGTATTTCTGCTTTACTTGCAGCTCGAGTCTGTACTGGCTCGCAAGATGCTGAAATTATGTCTACGTCAGCCTCGTGGAGGATCGTTTTTTCTGTTGGTGACCCTGCCTTCAGAATCGAGTGATGTTTGTACTTCAAGATAGGATAGTTCTCGAGGGCATCTGACTCCTCAAAAGGTTTGACTGCATCGATTGGGTGAAAAGAAACGCCTTTTTCCGAACTTTCTATGTGTTCTGGAATAATCTTAGGTTGTTTATAGTCTCTTCTACTAAGACAATCAGCTACTGAATTTAATTTTCCTTTCACGTGTTCGATCTCGTAATCAAATTGATTGAAATATTCCAGATACCTGGCCATTCTACCCTGTAAATTTTGCTTCGATTTTAAAGCCAGTAGGGCTGCATGGTCCGTCAGGATTTTGAACTTCGTTCCATGTACGTAGTGACCAAACTTTTCTAAGCCAAATTTCGTGGATAAAAGTTCCCGATCAGTCGTAGAGTACTTCTGTTCGGCTGAGTTTAGTGATCTACCTGCAAAAGCTATTGGTCTCAATACGTTGCCCTTATGTAGCTGGGCGATTACTGCCCCGATCGCAAAATCGCTAGCATCTGAACTGATGACCATTTCTTTAGAGTAATCTGGATATCGTAGGGTCACTTTCTTACAGATCAAATCTTTTATTCTTTGGAACGAACCTTCACACTCCTTGGTCCACACAAATTTGTTTTTCGCTTTTGTTAAAGCGTACAATGGTCTCATAATGTCACTAAAATTTGGGATAAATGATCTATAATAATTTGCCAATCCATTGAAAGCCCTCACATCCTTTAACTTTTTTGGTCTTGGGTGTGTTCGTATAGGCTCTACCTTTTCTGGATCTGGCGATATCCCTTCTTCATTAACCATAAAACCCAAGAATGGGACCTGTGTTACCCCAAATACACATTTTTCCTCCTTGAATTTTATGTTTGCTTTCCTGAAAATTTTAAACAATCTTTCCAGGTCCCTGACGTGATCTTCCCAACTGCTGTTTGCAATGAGAATATCGTCAATGTAAAATACTGCCGACTTCAAGTCCGATAGCAGAGTATCTACCACCCCGTGAAAGGCTCTTGGACAAGTTTTCAAGCCCATGGGCATCACTTTGTATACATAATTACCGTAAGGTGTTGAAAAACCGGTGAGTTTCTCGTCCCCTTTTCTAATGGGAATTTGGTGGAAGCCAGAATGACAGTCCATCTTTGAGAAATATTTACCTTTTAGCTCTCCCACTTTTTCTAGGGTTTCCTCTGCTGAGGGAAATAGTTTACTCTGGTCGCGGATCTGATTATTCAGGAACCTAAAGTCCACGACAAGACGATAAGCTCTATTCCCTCTAGTTGCCCGGGTTCTCCACCAGTATGTTATATTATTGAATATAATGTAAGGGAAAAGCAAGTGAACACGGCGGCTTGTTGATGTTAACTACTTTATTTAGTCATAGAGCGTGGGCGCGTCCCACGCGACCTAGCGCGCATGCGCTGGTTGGCAATCTCCAATAGTAGGGGGGATACTACCCAAGATGCTAAGAAGGGGGAGTATACTACCCATATAGGTTTTAATTACACAAGCGTACCTATATATAGCATAGTCCCCTCCCCTCTTTTCAAATCAAACAATCTTTTGATTTCCTTAACTAATCGTACAATATATAGTAGCAAAACTTAATCTAAATACCGATAATCCTACTACAATTCGTTTGCGTTTACAAATATAGCGCCTCATAAACAGGCTCGGAGTTCTGCTCCTCTCGCGGTGAATAGAAAATAGTATATCGATATGCTTAGCAGAGCTAAATCTTTCGTCGATTCGACGCGCTCTGGTTCGGCGAAAGACATTCCAAGCCTGTACTGGCGATAGCTTACTACATAACTCTAAAATCTTCTAATATACCTTAAATACTTTTATACGCTCAAATGGTCGCCATCTTATCCTTACATCTTCTCATTTTTTGATGCTTGGATAATTCTCTTACATAAACCACACAATCTCTCCTTTTTTATTTTTCAGACATGAATAAAATTAAAAGTGACGGCAAAAATAAAACAACTCACAAATAAATGACATAAAAATGCAAGCTTTGAGCGATTAAAAGCCTCGACATTTAATACTACTAAACTAAAAGTCGAAGAAATAGCTAGGTTTACGAAAATACCGTTGTAATCGGGAATAAACGCCTGGTGGCGCCACTATGCTTCCGCAAAAATCACAACTTTCGCTATCAAGAATGCCGTATTTCTTAGCTCGCTAGTTGTGATTCGCTATAATTAATAATGTTCTATTCTTTGAATTTCTCCTCCTGGTGTCGACGTGGAGCTATGCGACCTAGCCTTTAGTCGCTGAAGTCGGGTAATCCAGGGGCGCACGCAATTACTTCCTCCTCTGAGTCTGACAGTCTGTTGTAAGTAGAGGAGCAGAACTCCGAGCCTGTTTATGAGGCGCTATATTTGTAAACGCAAACGAATTGTAGTAGGATTATCGGTATTTAGATTAAGTTTTGCTACTATATATTGTACGATTAGTTAAGGAAATCAAAAGATTGTTTGATTTGAAAAGAGGGGAGGGGACTATGCTATATATAGGTACGCTTGTGTAATTAAAACCTATATGGGTAGTATACTCCCCCTTCTTAGCATCTTGGGTAGTATCCCCCCTACTATTGGAGATTGCCAACCAGCGCATGCGCGCTAGGTCGCGTGGGACGCGCCCACGCTCTATGACTAAATAAAGTAGTTAACATCAACAAGCCGCCGTGTTCACTTGCTTTTCCCTTACATTATATTCAATAATATAACAATATTAAATGTGTTCATAAGGGCGTAAAGCAACCAATCTCACTCACTCACTCACTCACTCACTCTCAGCTCTCCCGCCCTTGATATAACCATATTAAATGTGTTGATAAGGGCATAAAGCAACCAATCTCACTCACCCACTCACTCTCAGCTCTCCCACCCTTGATATAATCATATTAAATGTGTTGATAAGGGCGTAAAGCAACCAATCTCACTCCCTCTCAGCTCTCCCGCCCTTGATATAACCATATTAAATGTGTTCATAAGGGCGTAAAGCAACCAATCTCACTCACCCACTCACTCTCAGCTCTCCCACCCTTGATATAATCATATTAAATGTGTTGATAAGGGCGTAAAGCAACCAATCTCACTCCCTCTCAGCTCTCCCGCCCTTGATATAACCATATTAAATGTGTTCATAAGGGCGTAAAGCAACCAATCTCACTCACTCCCTCTCAGCTCTCCCGCCCTTGATATAACCATATTAAATGTGTTCATAAGGGTGTAAAGCAACCTCACTCACTCCCTCTACTTCCAGGTACACCCCCCTTTTTGTCACCAGAAAGAACTGCCGTTGCTCCGGGACAGGACACTGAGATCGCCTTTAAAATCTCAACCCACAGACGACTATCTCGTCCCTATTGGAATGACGACTGTGAAGAAACCTTTGATGAAAATGGAAAAAGTCCATTTCCAAATTTTAACTACACTCAGGAGATGTGCATTTCTGAATGCATGATTCGCATTGTCGCTAGGGTGTGTAATTGTACAGACATTTCAACTCTAGCATATCCTGAACAAAACTTCACATCAGATCCAAAGTTAGACTACTGTGCCTCATACACAGAACACCTTAACCATGGACTATTCCTCTCAAGGTTATCGTGCCTGTCAGAGAACTTGTTCCTGATAACCGACGCATGCGCAGATTCATGTAAATGCCCGTGCTCCAAGACAGCTTACAAGGCGATGGTATACCCCTCTAAATGGCCCATCAGGGCTCAATTGGGTGAATTCTATACTAAATACGTAGCATATTCTCAATTTGGTGAAAGGTACAAGAAGTTTGCCCCCGTTTACGAAGCTCTTAGATCTGGGAATTTAAGCGCGTTTTCAGATCAGGAAATAGCAACTGCCTCTAAACTAATAGAGGACAACTTTGCACAGGTGACCGTTTACAATTATGATGAGCAGGTTGTGCGATATGTTGAGAAACCTAAAGTGACCCCTACTGGGTTTTTCGCACAACTTGGTGGCACCTTGAATCTCTGGGCAGGAATAACTGTGGTCCTTGCAGTAGAAATCCTAGATTGTCTTTTCAGGTTACTTTGCAAGTGTAATGAGTTGAGGAATGTAAGGAAAATAGAGAACCTTAAGGACCCGAGTATAGTCACAATCCGTTTATAAGTGTGTTGTGTCTTTTTTAAATGAAAAAAAAATTAGAATAGGCCTATTCCTAAATTCCCTGATACCCTGAAGAAGGAGTAATGTAAACTTCGAAACGTCAGTATCCTATTGAATAAACCATCTTAAAGCATAATCTTTTCCTCCATTTGTCTTTATTACAGCTTTGGTGTTTTTCATTATCACTTTGAATATTCCTAAAATCGATACAGCGAATGATGACTGTACTGAACAAATCAAAAAGTAGACCTGTAAGGCCGAATCAATGAGGCAATTGTCATAGCAACGCTAAGACTAGTTGAAAGGGAGCAAAAGACTTTTACTTTTTGATATTTTGTAATTTAGTGTATTAACTCTTGACTATATACATGTTACTGTAGATCTATCTATATACATGGGTAAGGTCATTAGAAAATGTACAATTGGCAGCTCCACACATTTAGGAAATTCTGCTAAATTAGGGTAAAAGAATATGAATACAGGGTATTTATTATATACGCGTTGCCGTTGAAACAACGTATTGTAGAGTTGTATACGTTGAGTGTGTATACAACTCCACGCTCTGAGTTGTGTCGTATACAACTCCACGCTCTGAGTGGCCAATGTGCCAATTTTGTGCCTAATCTTCAACATTCAACAGCCGTACTGAAGTGCCTTCTTGTAGTGTCAAAAAACCCCACAAATTATCCAAATTATATATCCGAGCAAACCATGCACATAGAGAAATCTTTGGAGCTATTTTAAATAAATCTAAATCAAATATCAACTTGACAATTAAATCAGATTAACCACACCCCCGGGACCACACCCCGAAGGCGCTTATATATTATGTGCCCACCAAAAGTAGGTCCAACTGAGGGGAATCACGCTATTAGGCTGATAAGCTGTACACACAGGCAGCACGGGCTTGAACGGGAGGCAGAACGGTAACATATAGATCAAATGAAAGCTAATGAAGGAAATAAACTAAAATACTTTCATCTGTATTTAAATCTACCTTTCGTTAAAGCATTAGTTTAGTTTTAAAACTATTTAAAACTGTGGAAATAATGTAAGTGATTCGAAAACGTGAGCGATTTTTCCGCAGTGGCCAACTGACAGCAAAATGATCTTGTTGTCAGATCGTCGTAACTTTCAACGCAGGTATAGTTGTAATATATCTATCAAATGAAATAATAAACTAAAATCGTTTCAACCTTATCGAAGCCTACCCTTTGTCAAAACATTAAATTATTTTAAAAAGAGTTTAAGCTGTGAAAGTGTCTGAAAATGATTTGGAAATGCGAGTTCTTTTTTCTCAGGTTTCCCTCGCAGCACAACGCGGTAGAACTGCGTGGTGCATAGTAATAGGCCTAGGGCCTACATATTAAAAAAAAGAAGCATGATCATAGGCCTACCTCACATAAGGTCGTAATTTGATAATATTTCTACAAAATATACATTCTTTGTATTTCATATATAGCATATATAATAAATCATATATCCATATATAATAAATCCATATATCCATATATAATATATCCATATATAATAAATCCATATAATAAATCCATACGGTATATAATAAATCAGAATATTGCACTCGTTGCTGCGCAACTCGTGCAATATTCACAATCCTTCAACCAACGAGTTAGTTATCCTGTATATATTTGATATTGCGTTGTTTTAAAGTATCTGTTTGGTTAAGTTATACTCTATTTTGAAGCTCATTTCTGTCTTAAATGTGGGTTATTTGAGAGGATTGGTGAAGGCCAATTGTACATTTTCTGAAGATCCATATAGACAAACAGTGGTAGACGGATGACCTGCCAAAACAGAACCAACCACCTAGGCTATTACTTGTACATACATAAGATCTCAATAAATACTTAAGAAACTTTTCAAACAGAACAACAAACTGATTTATATTATGATTTATGGCTCCTATTTTTACGACACCCTTAAATATCAATAAATAATTGTTTAATAGAATTGAATCTGTCTCGCTCTCACTCTCTCTCTCTTCCTCTCTCTCCCTCCCTCCTGTCTCTCCCCCTCTCTCTCTGTCGCTCCCTCCCTTCCTCTCCTACTTCTCGCTCCCTCCCTCCTGTTTCTCCCTCTCTATTCCTTTTTCTCTCCCTCTCTCTCCCTCTCTCTCGCTCCATCCCTTCCTCCCTCTCCTGTCTCTTCCCTATCTCTCGTTCCCTCCCTTCCTCTTTCTCCCTCCCTCTCACCTTTCTCTCTCACTCTCTCTCTCTCTCTCTCTCTCTCTCTCTCTCTCCACGACTCTCCTTCCTTCCCACTCAACATATGTCACATTGTGTTCTTTATCAAAGTGAATCGCTGTCTCTAACTCCTCCCCAGGCGCCTTATCTATGCTAAATACTATCTCCGATGATCTTACACACGACAAGAAATCCCAGCACAGTTATAAACCACACAATGGCCACCGTTAGAACTCCTTCTGGGGAATTTACGCTCTGGACCAACATCTCCAGTGATTAACCAACAATATTTCTCCCAGAACAAGGTAATTTCCACTAAATTTCCTCCAATATATATCTATTCGATTTTGTATTGGAAATATTTGAATGGATTTATCAGGATTTTGACGATGATTCTCCTTGGAGAGGTCACTCAGAATCAGGTGAGAGTCCAGGTAGACAGTCTTGAAGCCTATATATCACTTTCAACTTATCACTCATTGTGTATACTGATAGATTAGTTGTATTTGTTGCAAACAACATACAACGCAGTATAATTAACATGTGTTATATGTAACAGGATAATGAGGCACAAGTCGCAAACAAATGATATTTTCTAAGGACCTCCCAGAAGGAACCATTGCTCAGAATTAATGTGTTCATTTTGGGTGTCAGATTTTCAGAAAATGTAGAATTGGCATCTCTACATATTTAGTAAATTCTGCAAAATTAGACTAAAAAATCGTCAACATTAGGTATATCTGAGTATATTTGGTATTGCCTTTATTCAAACAGTCTGTTTGGTTGTGTTGAACTGAATTTTGAACAATATTATTGTCTTAAATTTGTGTTATTTGTGAGGATTGTTGAAGTTGAATTGTACATTTTCTGAAAATCTGACCCATGGCGGGGTGTTTATCGCTGTGTGTAGCATGAATACATGTAGCAAATCTCAAGGCTGTGTATTGAATGTGTTCATATCTGGGATTATCCTAAGGAGTTTATGGGTGAAATCTCCAGAAAATGTACAATTCACCTTCAGAACCACTCTCAAACAACCAAAATATAAGATGAAAATTAGACTCAAAGTACAATTCAACATAACCAAACAAATCCTTTGAGTCAACACAATACCAAATATACTCAGATATACATGGTAATTGTCATTTTCCAGCCAAATTTAGCGAAATTTACTCAATGTGTAGATCGGTCGATTGTTCATTTTCTGGTGATCTGACCCATAAATCTTTTCCCCCTAAGGAGTGTATTTACCTACTTTACTAACAAGTACTTATTAGATGTACTAATGTTTACCACCATAGGAACCTCCCTGATCTCATCTTTTTATATACGATTTTATATCCTCAAAATATCACATCACATTTTATGGAAGATTTTATTTATCCTGGGTGCTCAATATCACCGAGCGGGGATTTTGAAATGGCCACGATCGGCCGGTAACAGAAATAATGCAGTATAAAAAGAAATTTTAGGGAAAGGGTCGTGCAGAATAACGGTATAACACGAATAATGTGATGTGTTCCAGGAAAATGAGTTACAAGTCGCAAAATTGATATTTTTCAAAGTGTTCTTTCCACAAGATCTCTTTATTGGAATGTTCTGATTCTTAGAGGATTTAGCACTTATATATAGTCATATGAATCCATGAACAAAATTTCGGGACATTGTATTAAATGTATCCTTGCATTTTGAAGGCCTTTATATGGAGTATAATTATTTAGTTACTTTACTGGTAATTACATTGCAAACTTTTTTTCAAAAATAAAAATATCAAACTTAAAATATAGGAGTACGAATTGTATATTCTAATATTTACTATCATTGGAATCCACTTGATCCCATCTTTTCAAATATGATGATATCTCGAAATCCATGTTTTGCGACTTATGACTCATTTGTCTGTATTATAGCACATTTGTGTGGATGTGTTACTTCTGTGTGTGTAATACTTAATATATTACAGGGCCTAATACTAATTACTCATCATCAAATTGATAATAAATCACTTCGTTAAACCATTTTTGACCTTAGAATCTGCCACAAAGATCTTGTAAATCAGTTTAAAAGTGTCATGCTTCACAGAAAATTGAGTCTTAAGTCGCAGTAAATGGATTCTGAGATAACAAAGCTGCAGTCTCTGCTTTTTACAAAAGATCTAATCAAATTTTTACTAATATCAAGGCTTGTCAGACGGATATTATCACCTCTTATGACTTTTATCAACCTTCATGAAGCCCTGTATGATAGCGAAACTCCACTAGAGGAAAAACGGCGGCTACAAATTTTCTTGTTGCCCAGTAACAACAGTTCATTACATGTTTGCAATGAACACGCAAATGGAGGAGTGTCAGATGTGTTGCCACATTGGGAACTGTTGTTTCTGTATGGATATTTGTTGCAACAAGTTAGTGGCAAACAACAAAATTTGTCGGCGCTGTTTTTCTCTCTGGTGGAGTCGCCCTATGATAAAATGCTCCAAAACTTTGGGCTAAAAATGACTAGAAAAGAGCAAAACAAAAAGGAGATAATCAGTTTGACCGATGTTAGCTGAGAGTGCAGCTTTAACCTGAACTGAATTATTTCCGAGTTTGGCTGTTCTATATGTTTCTGAATAATCATTGCAAGTTCAAAAATCCTTCGGACTTATTTCTGAAATCCTAACAAACTTTAACCTGAACTTAGGCTGAAAAAAACAGGATCTTTCCACCGATGGTCTACATGGGACTAACACCAGAACCGCAAACCTCTGAGCTATTTGAGAGGATCGGTGAATGCAGCTTTTAATAAAAGTGATTTTGTTACAGACTAACGGTAAAGAAGAATTTGTTACAGTGTAGCCAGTAACCAGTAAAAGTGAATTTGTTACAGTGTAACGGCACGACCACGGCCTCGTCTTGACGCTGTACTGAAGCATGTGTCCAGCCATCCGGGTATTTTTGGGCTTCATTCTATTAATAGAAGCTCGACCGGTGCCGCCTCTTCCTGCCCCCACTGCCCCCCACAACTGGACCTCCAAGACGGCAATATTGGACCCCAAGGTAAGGGTTCATGGGTCAGGTTTAGTGAACATATATAATGTGATTCGGTTTAGGAAAATGATTCATAAGTCGCAAAATATGGATTTTGAGATATCATCATATTTGAAAAGAGGAAATCAAGCCGATTCCAATGACAGTAAACACTAGGGCACCTAACAAAGTATATTTATAATATTTTAAGTTTGATATTTTTATTTTTGAAAAAATAGTTTGCAATGTTTCTGGCTGGGTAATTATCAGTAAAGTAACTAAATATACTCCATACAAAGGTCTTCAAAAGGCAAGGATATATTCAATACAATGTCCCAAAATTTGTTACATAGATTCATATGACTATAAGTGCTAAATCCTCTAACACTCAGAACATTTCAATAAAGGGATCTTGTAAAACAAACACTTCGTGAAATATCAACTTTGCGTCTTATGACTCATTTCCCCCGAACACATCACATATGTATTTAATATTTTTATTCAGACAAACACATTATGTAATGGGTACACTATTCTCAGTGATTGCTGATTCTTATAATTTGAATTTATGTATACATCAATAAACAAAGAAAAACTTGTAATCTATGTAATGAAGCAAGAATAAGAAATATGACTCAATAAAACCATCACCGACGCATGGTTCAAAATCAGGACAATCCAGTTAAATATTGTGATATGCCATAATCTAATAATATTCCAGATTGGTGAAGGCGAATTGTACATTTTCTGAACATATGACCCGTCTGTCCTGCTTCTGTTACAGTTGGGCTGTGTGTAGTCTACATTTTTTTATCATTATTTCAATTTAAGGCCTAATACATTTAAAGCTATAAGCATACGGAAATACTGAAACCTTTTGGCTGATTATGTGGATAAGTTGTGTAGTTCATTGGTAAATATTAAATCGAACTCAATTGAAAATAATAATACAAATAATTGCATTTCTTCAACTTAAACTGAGCATAGCATTGTCAAATATTATACTTTTTAAGATCGCCATCATGTAAAATCCTACATCTACCAATAACTCAGCTCCTATACCACTTAGGATCACAATCTTAGGCCACGGATATTACATCACGGGCCGCGTCTCCTACTCTGTACCCAGATCCTGGAGGAAGATCTGTAGTTTCATTTAGATTATTAAATCAGCTGCTTCGCTCTTCACATTACGTAACATTGTGTAACCTCATTATATTTGACAATATTTATATCAATTATTAATTATCACCCATTTATTATATTATGTCATTACAAAAATCGCCTCAGTGTTCCTTCCTCACACCTTAACATTATATTGACAGGCCCTAATAAGGAAGTGTTTCTGCCCGGCCGGGTATCAGCCCAGGAGGAACTGTTCCCTGCAGCAGGCTGCAGTGTGTGAAAGATGTCCTTCCGGCTTCTACTCGGATGCACCCAGTTACAACGCCTGCCGCGCATGCGCAGAGTGCGAGGCGGGCACATACCAGGTGACGGCGTGTGCAGCCAACCATCAAACAATATGCACTGATATTAACCAACTCAACGCTGTTTGTAGAGGTAAGTTTGTTTGTTTTTTTAACTTTTCCGCCCTCATACGTCGATAATTAAAGTAAGTATGTATGTATGTATGTATGTATATATGTATGTATGTATGTATGTATGTATGTATGTATGTATGTATGTATGTATGTATGTATGTGTGTATGTATGTAATAACTTTATTTCCGAACTTTATTTCCGATCTTACATTTACAGAGATAAAATGTTTTTTAGTATGAAATACTGACGCCTTTTAGTTTAGTGAATGGACAATCTTTAGATTTTAATGCCAAAAATAACTGAGTTTGATGTAGCGGAATAGAAATGTTTATAAATAATGCAAGCGGTCTGTTTATAAATACATAAAGGTTCAATTTCCACAACCATTTTAATAAATGTGTAATTACATCATACTGTAAACTTATTAATTTTCATGCAGTATAATTTATTTCTGCTATTTTAGCGCACCGACCTTGGTGCGTGAAAATAAATCCTGCCCGAAAGGTATTGTAAGCCATTGTGAGAGTGCTACCTTTTCTATGTTAATTAGCCCCTTTTCCTGTAATTATAAGCCCTTATTAAGCCCCTTTTTAATCGCCCAACCCCTCATCCCTTTGTCTCCCAGCCCTGGCCGTTATGTTGTGACTATAAAAGTACTATACTTGAACGTCACTTGACGTTTTCATGAACTCCACTCCGTGACCCGGTAATCTTCCAGTAGCGGGACGAGCCTCTGGCTCCGCCCACTCTCCCTGCATCAGCCAATCAGAATGTAGCTTACAGACAACGCCTCAGCGCGTTTAAGAGGAAGAGGTTATCACATCTGGGGTTTTCCCTTCGTGGGGAACATATATACACCGATATAGTGAGTGTGAAAATGAGCGATGTATTTCTCACTTCGCTGACAAGTTTGATAAATAGAAAGTTATTAAAAGTATTGATCAATAGGATACCTGACCTTTCTCTTATAACGCCGACCCTTATCTTATAATGCCTCATTTGCATATTAATTGTCTTTCTACTTATGGTTCAGATTGTAAAAAAAAGTGGAAAATTATAGGTGATTTGCGTGTCTCACTGCGCATGTCTATTAATTACATGCTTGGATGGATTCTATTCAATTCTAACATACAAATATTTAGCCACATTTTTTTTCTCGAAAATTGCAAAGATCTTTTCACTAATATTTCCATTGTGTACATTCATGATCTGTAAAAACCAAATGCATGATGGGAAAGATGAATTCTTGTTTTATGGAGACATGTATAACACATGGCAATTTACATGAGATTAATATTCCAAGCTGAACATAACATGTTTTCAATAGCATTTACACTGACATATATTACTCCCTTAGTCAAAACAACAGATTGGTTACCATGACAACCCCACATAACTCACTATTGGAAGTTGCACTGTGCGTAACTCACTCTATATATACGTTATTTTCAGAGAAATGTGTGTATAACAAAGACAGATATGGGTCAGACTTTCAGAAAATGTACAATTGGCAGCTCTACACATTTAGTAAATTCTGCTGAATTAGGCTGCAATTTAAGATTAAGATTAAGATTAAGATGTTTTTTATTTGTCAAATAGAAACTACAGAGCTTCTGTAAATATAAAAGGTGACAAACAGGTCTACATGCCTATGATACAACATTGGTACCATCTCTTCCGGCCGTTACCGAATTTGGAAGACGTGATACAATTAATTAACTAATAAATGATGCAAGATAACATAAACAAGTAAATAGAATTACATATAATTAAACATAGCATAGTAAGTACATACTACAGTAAGTCCTGATTTAGGCAGGAGAAATCTTTAGTTTCTTACGACGTTACAGTAAGAGTAGAAGGATCCACAGGACGTGGCCTTTCACGAGAGACTGTCAGACTAGAACAATGGTTGTTTATACTTGAGAAAAAACATGAGAAACAAAGGATATCACCCCTTAGACATGTTAGATAACATTTTTCTGTAAATGAGAATACTAGAAATAAATAGACAAAATTGACTCCTGGTTGTGTGAGAGGTGGTTATCTCCCGCGGGCGTACCAATATCGTAAGGGTGCGTAGCACCTGACGAAATTGGGTAGCCCAAGGGAGATAACCACCTCCCACACAACCAGAAGTCTATTTTGTATTTATTATACCTCTCCAAATGATTTTGTGTGAAAAAAATTGTGAAAATTCGATGTCAGATTCGGTGTCAGACAATAAGCTCACCTCTCCACTTGTTTTGTTTACACTCTACTTAGCTTCACTTCCGGTCCACCTCACTCATTTTCGGGTCTATTTTTTTATTTAAATACGCAATAAATTCGGAATTTTACAGTTGCTTATCATTATAATTATTATTATATCATTACATATGATGTGTTACAAGTCTTTTTTCCGTGAAAATAATTATTTAAATAGAGAAAATAAGGATGCGAACATGGGCCTATTTTTTCAACAAAAATTCCGCCAGGGGGCAATATGATATGTAAATACCGCCCAGAGGGTAATACGGTTTTCCAATGCTGAAGCCTATGGCTTACCATACCATCCCGCCAAGAGGTATAATAAGGGACATTATTTCTTTGACATATAGGATATCTGATCGACATGAACATTGAAGAATGAAATAAAATACATTATTTCAGGGTAGATCAAGGAGTACACCCTGGTCTCTTATAGTGATAACAACGTTTGGATCGGTGTTTGATAAGAGAGTAACATGATAATATAGTACAACTATACAATGTGGTCAGGTTGTTGCAATGCATTATAGCAATGGAATTCAGTATTAGTGGTACATGTGTAATACATAACTATAAGAATATTATGAGGTGAGAAGGAGGTTTTACTTCAGTGTCCCACTTAACTAACTCGTGTATCAAGGTATTTTTGTACGGATTTCCGAAATTCTTTTCTTATTTCAAGATTTTGTGTGTTTGTGTTAAGCTTATTCCAGGATGTTCGAGCTTTGTAAAGAAAGCAATTTTGGTATGAAGCTGAGTTAGGATGAATTAATTTTAAGTTTCTCCTGTTCTCAGCATGGCTTCTTGTTGGTAGAGCTCTAAGATCAAGGTTCTCTTTTCTGTTTGCGAGATAGTGGGCACATTCGAGTACATGTAATTCTCTTCTCAACTCATTTGGTAATATGTTGATTTTTTTGAACTCACTCTCAACATTACATCTATTGCTAAGGTTTAAGGCAGCTCTTACCGCAGAGTTTAAGAGAGCCTGAAGTCTGTTTACATGATGTTTGTTTGAATTCGAATAAAAGATATCCCCTCTATCAATAAGAGGAATGATTAAGGTCTTGATGATATCAATTTTTACTTTCCTAGGAAGCATGTACCTAGCATTTCCTAGTAATCGAACTTTCCATCTCACATTGTTCACAACTTTAGTCACTTGAGTGGTAAAACAGAGGCTATGATCGATTATTAGTCCTAGATAATTATATTCTTTTACCTCATGTAATTGTTCGTTACCCAGGGTGAGGTTGGGGGGATCAGGTTGAAGTACTGATTTTTTTCTATTTCTGTTTTTGAAGTTTATGTATTTAGTTTTCGAGACATTCATTGAGATTTTGTTTGATTTGCACCAAGTGTCGATCATATTAAGATCATTCTGAAGTGAATTAAAGTTGTCTCTTTCTGATTTTTCATTAGCAAATAATACAGTATCATCTGCATAATGCTGGATTGTTGAATTTTCTATCACTTGGTGCATGTCATTTATATAAATTGTAAAGAGGATCGGTCCTAAAATTGTTCCTTGGGGCACACCGAAAGTAACCTCACCTTGGGTAGACATAGAACCATTTACTCTGACTCTTTGGGTCCTGTCTGTGAGATAATTTTCAAACCATTGATTTTCGTGGTTACAAATTCCAATTTTCTTCATTTTTTGTAATAATATGTTGTGGTTTACCGTGTCGAACGCCTTCTTGAAATCGAGGAAGACTGCAGTAGTGACTCCTCCCCCATTTAGTTGTTCATATATTGGTGAAAGGAGGTCAATATGGGCCTGGTCCACGGATCGACCTTTGCGGAAACCATATTGCTTGGGGTAAAATATGTTATTTTCCTCCATAAATGTGGATAATTGTATTTGTACTGCTTTTTCCAATATTTTAGCCGGCATGGAAATTCCCGAAATCGGTCTATAGTTATTAGGGATGTTCTTTGGACCATTCTTGTGAAGAGGAGTCACCACTGCAGCCTTGAAGGCATCCGGCACGATACCTGTAGACAGTGATAAATTAATGAGAAATGTTATTTGCATGATCAGGCAAGAGAGACAATTTTTGAGTATTAGACCAGGAATGGTATCAACCCCTGAGCTCTTGTGAGGATCAATATCTTTGATAATTTTCATTATTTCTTTTGGTGAGACTGGCTTAAAGCTAAAGTTCTCTTGGGTCAGATTTTCTGATGATTTTAGTTTTTCCTTTAGAAGAAGAGTCAACGAACTGTCTGGATCAGGTATTTTTGATGCAAGCGTTGGTCCGACATTTTGGAAGAATTTATTGAATTCATCTGGGACATTAGGCAAGTTTTTATTGTCATGGTCTACCAGATGTATTTCATTACTATTTTTAATTTTCTCTGGATTTATAACCGATGTTATGGTTTTCCAGACCGCTCTGGGATTTCGCCTATCCGCATGGAGCCTTTCTTTGAGAAATATAGCTTTCTTTTTTTTGCAGAGAGAATTAACTGTATTTCTTAGTTGCTTTGCCTCTATAAGGAGGTCTTTATCTTTGTTTTTTAGTGCTTTGGTAAATAGTTTATCCCTTTTGTTCATTAGGGTGGTAACATCTGGGGTCATCCAGGTCTGTTTCCTTCTAACCCTATGAAATTTCTCAATGGGACACATCCTATCAACAAAAGTTAAAATATAGTGGATTATTATATCCCAACAGGTATTTGGGTCTCTGGAATTATAGAATAGATCCCAGTCTTGTTCAAGAAGTATTTCATTAAGAATTTTTTGGTCAATAAACCTGGTATTTTTGGCATTAAAGGTACCAGTTTCATATTTGTTTCTAGATTTTTTCAGCGTTATGAAGGTCGGATAATGATCCGAGGTAGAATTTTTTATTACTCCTGCTTGTTGAATGATTTTAGAGTTTGAGTAAATGTGGTCTATTAGTGAGGAAGAGGATAGAGTCCTCCTGGTAGGTTGACTAATGAACTGAGCTAGACCATGTTTTTCAAACATAGCTTGTAGTTCCAGAAGCTTGTTACCAGGAGTACTCACCTCAGTCAGGTCGATATTTAGATCACCTGAGATTATGACATCACTGGAATAATCTAGGTGTGATAGGAATGTTTCAATATGTTTGAAGCTATTTTTTAAAGGAGAGCCAGGGGGTCTATATATATTTGCTATGAGACAAGGCTTGCTTTTCCCTTTCCTGATTTTTATAACTTGTGTTTCGATATATTCGTTAGATAGATTATGACAAGTGAAAGAGTCAGAATCGATTTGGTGGTCATCACGTATGTACATCGCAAGACCACCTCCTCTCTTCTTACCTCCTCTATCCTGGCGAAATAACTTGTATCCATCCAAATCGTACGTGGTGGTACAGTGATTTGTGTGGAGCCAGGTCTCTGTCAAACAGATAATATTAAGGTTGTTATTTGTCTCGTTAACGGAATGTTGGAGCTCGCTAAAATTTTTTGGCAAGCTTCTAATATTCCAGCCTATAAGGCTGAAACCCTTTGTATCGATAAAGGCACTAAAGGACTCCATGGTAGTATTTGCCATGGTATTTTAATAGTAGATGAGGTATGCTACGGTAACATCAAACGAGTACTATTAAACAATAATAATAATAATAATGTTGTACATAGAAGGTTGATAACAGTGAAAGTTACAGTTCTCACCGTCGTGATAGAATAACACGAATAAAGTGATAGAATAATATAAATATGGGCTGTGTTCTAAGCTTGTTAATAGAGCGCATTGACACAGGACATACAGCTCGAATACTTGAATCTACAAATGCATAGAAGGTTGATAACAGTAAAAGTTCTCACAGTCGTGATAGAATGACACAGATATGGGCTGTGTTCCAAGCTTATTTGTTAATAAAGTGCATTGACACAGGACATTCAGGTCGAATCGGTGAATCTATAAATACATATAGAGGTGACAATTCCTGGCTTTATGCAGTCATAGGTAACAATTCTGATATTGATAGTTAGTTTAACTCTAGGTACAGTCGTACCGTATAGTTTTTTGTCGGCGAGACACGCCGATGAGCGATAATGGATGACATCGAGTAACAAGGCATGTTTACATGATGAGAATAAAAGTGTTTCTGAAAGTTGATGGTACTAAAGTTAAACAGTTGCCTTAAGCTTTTTGTGAAGCTTCATTATCATGTTTCCCTGGATATTCTTTCCTTGGAATCTTCGTGAAGATACTTGTCCAGGTTCTGTCAATAAGTCAGGAAACCTGAACCCGGCACCCCACTTCCGGTTCAGGGTTACCTCGAAGAATTTTTCAAACGGCTCTGACTTTAATTTATCACTTAGTTCCTTGTTTTGCTCGAATTTCTTACTGATTAAATCCGAGAGAAGTTTCTCTTCATTTTGCAGGAATTGTTTAGATGGAATAATGTCTTTTGCAAGATGTTTAGCCTCGTAGGCCGATGTCGATTCGCTGATCTTGTCATAAGCGCCTTCGGTCACTCCCGCCGCGCTTGTTGCCTTCAGGCATTGGTAGGCATGTTCGACGGATCTATATTCGATGGTTTCGTGTACAATTTTACATGGGAAAAAATTTGACATATATGAATGTTCTCCATAATACCCAATTGATTTTCCCTGGTCGATGTCTAAGAGAGATGCTTCCACTGGGGTGCAACCTTGTGGAAGGGCGTATAAGTCATCAATTGAATATGAATGGTCATGGTATAGAATGTGATTATAATATATTTCAGCTGTGTAGTCGTTTTTCCTCAGTAGAGCAAGGCAGTTTTGCAATAATGCCTTTTGGTGGGGGAAGATTTGTAGACCCGATTTGTTTATCCAGACTCTAGAGTGAGTCTTTTGTATCTTCGGTATATTTTCGATCAAGAGCTTTCTGCTATCCGATTCCTTTAGGCTGAGAAGAATGGGCCTGTTCTTTCCCTCTTCAGGCAGGCCAATTCTGTATACTTCGTGTATGTCATCAGCTGAGAAGTCTTCATCTACCAGTTGTATGAGTTTCAATATTTCGTCATCTAGGATTTCATCTGTTTCCTCAATGAGATCTTCTATTATTACAATTTTATTATTGTACTCACGTTTTGGCTCACGTTTTGGCTTGTCAGTCGTGGTTTTACCTTGATCATGTTTTTTCTGACGAGGATGACCAGATAATTTTTCTTTTCTAGTTGGTTTTGCAGTGTTTCCTAGGATATTACTAAACAAAGGAGGAGCTGCGGCTGATCCGATGGGCATATTTGCAGTCAGATTTCTGAGGTCATCAATACTGGATTGTACTTGTGTTTGTTGGTCTTTAACTGATTGGTTCGGTTGAACTGTATTTTGAACTTTATTGTCTGAAATTTGGGTGATTTGCGAAGTTTGTCGAAGTTGAATTGTCCATTTTCTGAAAATCTGACCCATATACAATGTTCATCTATAAACACCAATACAAGTACAAACCTTTTTACTTTCTCATTACAGATGTTAGACATGTTGAGCCCAACCCACCTAATGATGATATGCCAGGTACGCTAAAATAGTCACTATCCTTTCCATGCTCATACTTATCAATTAATATCATGGCCAACTTCAAAAGGCAAAATGATAGTTATCATATTTGCGGAAAACAAACTATCAAAAAAATGTTTACCAATTGAAGGCGACATGTTTATGATGATATCTTTTACAAATCTCCTTAAAGGGTCATTGATGTTTGACAGGTTCTGTCTACAGAATCAACGAACTTTATAGTAGACAAAATGTAATGTGTTACAGACAAAATGAGTCACAAGTCGCAAAAGATTTTGAGATATGATTATAATATGATGAAACCTCAAAATCCAGTTTTTGCGACTCATTACTCACTTTCCTGCAACACATCCCAAATGGCAACCAGTTTTTTTTGTTTTTTGTTTTCAATTAGAGATCAATTGATTTTAAATATGTTTATTCAGGACAACAAGAAGTACATTTCAGCGACAGGCGTTGATATTCTCAGAAGTTGCCTGATTGCATAAGGCAAAAGGCGTTAATTATTTTTTTTTAAAAAAAAAGCATAGACCATGAAGATTTTATATAAAATAAGCAATTCTGACAGCCCCGTCTCACTCACTCACTCACTCACTCACTCTCAGCTCTCCCGCCCTTGCCATAACCTTTCAATGTGTTGATAAGGGCGTAAAGCAACCAATCTCACTCACTCACTCCCTCTCAGCTCTCCCGCCCTTGATATACCCATATTAAATGTGTTGATAAGGGCGTAAAGCAACCAATCTCACTCACTCACTCCCTCTCAGCTCTCCCGCCCTTGATATAACCATAGTAAATGTGTTGATAAGGGCGTAAAGCAACCAATCTCACTCACTCACTCCCTCTCAGCTCTCCCGCCCTTGATATACCCATATTAAATGTGTTGATAAGGGCGTAAAGCAACCAATCTCACTCACTCACTCCCTCTCAGCTCTCCCGCCCTTGATATAACCATATCAAATGTGTTGATAAGGGCGTAAAGCAACCAATCTCACTCACTCACTCACTCACTCACTCTCAGCTCTCCCGCCCTTGATATAACCTTTCAACGTGTTACTTCGGATATGTTGTTAATAATGAATTATGATATACCTGTTGTAAAAATGTATGAACATAAATGGAAAGGTCTTAGAGTATACTAAGACTTAACTATTGCCAAAGTACTCACTGTATGTAAATTAGAACCAATAGAGCTAAACTCAGATATAATTGTATATGTAAATCTCGAGACATGTAAGATATTTTATTTTATTTATTTTTAGGACTCAGTGGAAGACCTACTCTGTAGAATTGTACGCCCATTTCATGATTATGTAACTGTTGACAAACCATGAATAAAAATTCAATATATATATAAGTGTGTAAAGCAACCAATCTCACTCACTCCCTCCCTCTCAGCTCTCCCGCCCTTGCTATAACCTTTCAATGTGTTGATAAGGGCGTAAAGCAACCGATCTCACTCACTCCCTCTCAGCTCTCCCACCCTTGATATAACCATATTAAATGTGTTGATAAGGGCGTAAAGCAACCAATCTCACTCACTCACTCCCTCTCAGCTCTCCCGCCCTTGATATAACCATATTAAATGTGTTGATAAGGGCGTAAAGCAACCAATCTCACTCACTGACCCATGTTGCAGACTATGAGGAGGCGGCTGGACCGTCCAACATGGAGCTGGTGGTGGTGGTACTAGTGCTAGCAGTGGTCACCCTCTCCAGCGTCCTCTACTACGTCACCAGAGCCTCCTCCTCCAGGGTCTCCTCCAGGGTCTCCTCCAGGCACAACTCCAGGGCGGTGGAGAATGCTGACATCTTCCGTAAATCCGGCTCTATTTATCAGGTAACATTTTTATTTAAAAAAAAACTCATGATCGGGATACAAGTTCAGATGAATAACTTTTTTTTTAGTTCAATGACCCATTATTTCTTTTAATTGGGAGGGTAGAATAACATGTCAGCTATGTATATGCAGATTTTAAAGAGAATCGTATGATTCAATCGTCTGCTATTGGGGAAATACAGAAAATACCCGTTTTCCCATAGACTTCTATAGTGAACAGTAGTAAATTTCAGCAGTCCCTGAAATAAAAACTAATCCAATGACATATATGGTTTTGGGGGGCTTTTTGGGTTCATGATGGGTCATGTCATCAGAAAATGTACAATCGGGAGCTCTACCAATTCTAGCAAATTTAGACATGATCAATTTTAAACATGATAAATATTAGGTATATTTGATTATATATAATATCACCTTGATTCAAAATATCTGTTCAGTTCTGTTGATCTGTATTTTGAACCTCATTTTTTAAAAAAAATTATATCATTGGAGAAGATTGGTGAAGGCGAATTGTACATTTTCCTTTAAAATTTTCCGACGGTCAGACCCATGAAACAGTTTACAGGTTCAAATGTACAGAGTTATTTCTTTTTACATGTATCCGTGCCCTAAGGTATTGTTCTGCAAGCATCAAAGCAAAACAAATACAATAATTATTATTTACATGAAACATTATATCACAAAAGCGATATTTCCTGTACCTTACAAATTAAATTTAAAGGGCTTCAATTGATTGGAAATATTGTTGGTTATAATTACCATATTCAAATATAAAATATGCGTATTGTTAGAAAAAACCAACAATCTCATGCATCACCTTTTTAAAGCCATTGCATTATACTACCCAGTAGAAATATAATTATAATTTCAACACGCATAAAAACGCGTGACTTAAAATAAGTCAATATTATCCAACAAATAGTTTGCACATACTTTTTAAATTCTTAAGTACGAAGTTACATAAATAGATATAGAGTTATGTCAAATTAAGACTGATTCATATTTTAAGGGATATAATTTTATTCTTTACAGAATGACCGAAACACGGAGACAGGTAAGAGATCTATATTTTCAGCATTCGTCTTTATGGGTAAACAATGGGTAAACGATCCCCCCTGAATACTGTATGAGATCAGTAGAGGGTAGGGACAGACACCCATTCCCCATGGCTTCCCACCCCCACCCCGTTCCTCCCCCAACTTCTACCCCCTTTTCCCATTTCCCTCGCTTCCCCCTTCCTCTCTCCCTCCCCCTTCCCTATCTCCCCATTACCTCCCTCCCCCTCCCTGTTTCTCCCTCCCCCGTCCCCATACCTTCCTGTCTCCCTCCCCCTTCTAGTTATCTCGAGGTATAGACGTTTTTTCGGGGGTTTTCCCAGACGTCTAGACTTATCAGAACTGTACCTATCTGTGAGATTAGTATCCCTAGAAATAATTATCAGTCCATTCTAAGTATATCAATAGACAATATAATTGAACTAAACTAAAAAAAGCTTAAGAAGAATTACATTAAGCCGCGATGATACCTTCATATTAACATGTACACATATTATGGACATACAACATGGGTCAGATTTTCAGTAAATGTACAATTCGCCTTCACAAATCCTCTCAAATAACCCGCATTTAAGACAAAAATGAGCTTCAAAATGCAGTTTAACTTAACAGAACTGATACTTTAAATCAATGCGATACCAAATATACTCAGATATACTCTGTATTCTTCATTTTTCGGTCTAATTTAGGAGATTTTGGCAATTGTACATTTTCTGAAAATCTGACCCATATGATGATTAGAATTAGAACGAATGTCGTCTGCCTCTACAGTGGCGGCGTGACCTTGACCTTGGGGCCGATGATTCACGTCTGCTTATCTCTTCTATGGTGGATATTCTCGTGTCCAAGTATGAGTGAAGTAGATCATTCAATATCTCAAGCTTTCAACGATTACTTTCGGTTTACCTTCATCTTAAGTAGGCTACTCGCTATTCTTTTTGTCAGAAATTTAAGGCCAATAAAAAATAATTTAAAAATAAAATAAAATAAAGATCTATGGTCCAGGTCACTGTGTCATAGAGAGCAGTATATTGTTATTATTTTCATACAGTTTTCATTCAACAAAAAAATCACATGTAACGGGATAGATGTCTTCTGTTTAAGAGTTCTTCCTGGCTGCCCTTGAACTTAATATTAATATGGGATTTCTTAACATTAACAATCATGTTTAAGTTTTTTTTTTAATATTTAAGGCCAAAAACATTTAAAGCTACAAGTATACAAAGTTGACCTTTGATACATTCGTTTATTACTGTAAACGCATTAATGTTCACGCAGTATATATTTTCGCGCACCCACCCTTGTGTGCGAAAATAAATCCTGTGCGAAAGGTTTGATTATAGCAAAAACAAGGTGAGGGACTTCCTTGCTGCGCCAATTTAGATCCGCGCGAAAAGGTGTCAAAGTACTTCGTGCGCGAAAATTTATCTGCGCGAAACTAAATACGTTTACAGTAGGATTTTTTATTAGATTTAAACACATTACAGTCAGCGGTTGATGTCGTTTGAATTGAATTGAATTAAAAAACTTTTGATCAATCGTAGATTGCTGTGAGGTGGGTGGGGGTGACCGAGTGGTCGGCCCATTGCCTTGGTAGCATGTTGTGCAGCTACAATTCCCCCCCCCCCCACCTCCCCACAGGTACTAGAGAAAAGGGCCTAGTCCACTAAACCGATTCTCATGCAATGTTGCGCTGCAGAAGACTCTTATCCACTAAATTCTGTGAGAATCGGATGAGAATCGGCTTAGTGGACAAGGCCCTGAAGACCACCATTGAGGTGATCCGGTCCTGGGGTAAGAAATGTAAAAAGAAATCCCCTATTGGGATGTGTCAAAAAAATGACATTGGAAAAAGTGCAATTAAGCAGATTTCAACAACACCAACTTATTGGAAATCAGATAAGAACTTTCCTGATCTGCCCAGTTATCGTATGTTATCTTCTCTTATCGACCTCTTCTGGAACCGGCATGTTTTTAAAGATATAACATGTATGCGAGGTAATTAGTCTTCAAAACATTGGCATTATGAATTCCCGGAAAGAAATTGATGATAATATATAAAGGAAAAGTCCTATTGTTTCAGTTTAAAGATGGTTATTTTGTGATACAAAAGTTTTAATTATTTTGTATACAGCATTAACCTCTAAATGACCTCATGTGTTCTGACGAGTTGAATAGTAGTTTGTAATAATAGGACTTTTACAAATTATTAGATTAAGCTGCACTCTCAGCTTTTACAACACAAACAATCTCACCAAATTTACTCATTATGATTCGTAGAACTGAAATTATCAATATTCTGCTGCTGTTATATGTTTATACAAGTGTTACTCATATTATGCCTTATAGGACTGAATTCTAAATACATATTTTTTCAGGAATATTTTTCAGGAATATACTCTAAGTGACTGAAACCAAAGTGTTAGTTAATTGTTTTATCATATATGCTTTTAATGATATCAATAGAACACATTTTTGGGTTGTTGTGAAATTCGGCCGTCAACTTAGAAAAATACCATTGGTTGACATGACTACCACAATAACTCACTAGTGAAATACGCATTGTGTACAACTCACTATAGATGAGAACAATGCGTATAAAATAAATAATAGTATATGTTTTGTCCCAAATAGGTCAGGATATCTATATGTAATAGGAAATATCCCCATATCTTATTGAAATATCTATTTCTTTTTCCAAGATATTTCAACACATTTCGAATGGAACTAATGGATACTTTATTATCAAGACACAAACTTTGTGGGATTTTGGAAATTCTTACGCCAGAGTCAGTTGCTCATTTTCATATACTACTATGTTGTGTCTGAGTAGTGGCCAGTAGACTAGCACTGAGTCCCTTAGGCTATACTCATAGACCAGAAATGACCAAAGTGAAGTTGGTTTTTATACGATTCAGTTAATTTCTGTTAAAGAATAATAACTAGTTCAATAACTGTTTTGTAGGTAATGCCCAAGAAATAGTGGTTGTGTGTGAATAAATTGCATTTCTTTGTATATATTGATATTATTTAGATTATAAAAATAATCAAGGTGTGCAAGTCTATCCATGACGATTAGAAAAGAATAATAATAATTTTAATGAAATCAGGGAATAAAAGTAAGATGACCACAGTGTCAAGTATACAAGGTTAATTATATTCACCTCGTGTGTCCAGAAGCAAAGAGGTCGTATGATACAGGTACAGCAACACCAAATCTTACTACAGTATTACCCTTTAAGTTACCCAAGTTAACACTAAAGACACTTAGGACATTCCTTAGAGACTATATGCTAAGGGAATAGAGAGGACAAATCTCCTGAGTCACTTCCCTTTGTCCTAGGTATGCTGTAATAATATTATGATAATAAGCACTTATACTTACGTAAGCATGTAAGTCTTACTCCAATGCTTATTTACAAGGTACTGCAAGGCTTACTAGCCCCCACCATGTTGGTGAAAACCACTCAAATATATTTTACTCATTGTTTTATTTTGTTCTATTGTTTACTATGTGTATTTACTATTTAGATGTAGAAGGTCCCGGCGGACGAACTGTATCTGATGAGAGACAGAGCTGAGAGTCCTATTTTTCATATAGACCTTATGTGCAGCAAAATAAAAATAAAGTTTCAATATATAATATAGTAGGACTTTTTACCTATTGCAGGCATGTCTGACTACAGACCACTGGCAGGACAGTTCTGCTCTAATTCTAAACCCAAGAAGCTCAAGTTGCCTGTGTTGAGCAACTCAGGCAGGGAGTCCTACTTCCCTCCCTCGACTGGCTCCAATAAGATGCTGCTCGACTCCCGGGGCTTCTACCAGAACGCGTTCAGCTCTGAGGGTGGTACACTGGAGCACAACGAAGTGGCCATCACTATATGTAAACTGGCCGTCCCCAGAGACCAGACCTACACTATTAGAGGTATGCTTCTTTTGTTTACTTGTTTCTTTGCTAACTTGGTTTTTTATTTACCTGATCACCTGACGAAGGGCAAAACAGGCCCGAAAGCCAGTGGAATAAAAAAAACAATCAAACATCATTATTTGGGGTTTTTTCCTAACCTTTCTAGCAACCAAAAGATAAGCGACGACCATTCAACCTTGTTAGATCTTTTTATTCACCTGTTATAATACATTTGTGTTTCCTTTTTTGTTTCCCTGTTGTCTCTTCCCAGGCAGCTCAATGGCTGGCCAGCACCTATTCAATCATAGCCATTGCTAACAAGGCTCTCCTTGTTAGCCCCCATATAATGCACTGTTTTTACTAGTTTTTATTAGTTACCTGCCTAATAACACCTAGCTAATACCATCACGTTATATACCTGTACCTGGAATACATACATCTTTAAACTTGTTACTTTTAGTGTTAAAGCTGGGTTCCACTGGCCGGCTACTTCTCCCACTACTGCCTCCTCTACTGCTCCCGCTACTGCTCCCGCTACTGCTCCCGCTACTGCTCCCGCTTCTTGATGCAAGAAGCGAGAGCAGAAGTGGGAGAGTAATGGAGATGGGTGCTATTGGGCCCCGCTACAAAGCTACATTACTTCTTGCTTCTTTTGGAGCGTTTTCAAAGCGTAGAGTGCTCCCGCTCCCATCAAACATGTTTGATTTAAAGCGGCAGCTACTTTGTAGCGGGAGGTAGCAGGAAATAGTGGGGGCTGAAGTGGGCTACTTCTCATGCTACTTGATGCGTTCATTTCTGCCAACATTTCTGAGAAGCGATAGAAGTAGCGGTGGAAGTAACGTCCCAGTAGCACCCATTCCGGTTACTTTCAGTTGCTTGCTCCCGCTTGTAAAAGTGGGAGCAATAGACAGTCAAAGTAGTGGGAGCAGTAGCGGGAGTAGTAGCCTGCCAGTGGAACCCAGCCTTTTCCCCTCGTTGTAACAACTGTTCTAATGCTTGGCAGGTAAGACGCACACAGGACTGGAGGAATGGAACGCCTGTGTAGAGCCCGGGGATGTGATCATAGCGCCCCCTCTCGAGCTGCACGTGGACGGCAACCATAGGTTTAATGATCACGTGACTGTGTGTATCCCACATTGTCTGCAGGACCACTTTAACCGGGCCGCCATCAGGGTCTTCTGGGGGAACAGGACCAGTGGTACCACCTTCAAAGTGGGTATAATGCATGGGAGAGAGAGACAGAGAAAAAGAGACAGAAAGGCACTTTAAGGTCTTACCCAGGACCATAACTTAGCATGTTATGGTCCTGGGTAAGACCATAAAGTGACTTTCTGTCTCTTTTTCTCTGTCTCTCTCTCTCTCCCTTCTTCTCTATCTCTATTTCCTGGGTATGATCATAAACTGCCTCCCTCTCAGCTCTCCCGCCCTTGATATAACCTTTCAATGTGTTGATAAGGGCGTAAAACAACCAATCTCACTCACTCACTCACTCACTCACAACTTAGCAACAATTGTATTTTACTTTACTTTATTTTCTATGTACCTATGTATGTATATATGTCTATTCCTACCTACATTTATAGATAGGGACTACTAGTACTGATCAGATACTGGCGATCTCAGTACATTATATTATATTTTACTCCACGGTGAAGTGTGTATCACATAACATTTGTATGTAGAGGCGTGTGGTACATACCGTGTGGTACATTGTTTTGTACCACACGCAAAATAAAATCATTTGATTGGTTCCCTTCCTAGCGGGAAAATGCGTTGTCAATGACTCTTTCTAGCGTTACTAACGTTGCAACGTTATGATGTACACTATTGCGTCGTCGCCGGCATCAGTGAGAGAAGAATGGCCGTAACTTTGTAAGTAAATAAAAGACTTTGTGTTCTAATTTATAATTGATGTAATGGCACCGTGGAGTAAAAATAGCACCGCATCTCGTAGGTGTTCTGGCGTAAAGGATCGCATAGACCCTCGACGATTCTTTTCAATATAACACACTCGCCTATCGGCTTGTGTGCCATGTGAAAAGAATCATCTCGGGTCCATGCGATCCTTCACGCCAGAACACCTACTCGTGCGGTACTATCATAATATTACATTGACAACTAGTATAGGTCTTATTTCCAAATTCAGGGGTATTTGAAGACCTGTATACCTCCTAGCAGAACAAATTTCCGACTAGTTGTATCTTAAAACACAGTCTCTTAACAAATTTAACTTACTGATGGAACATTCTATGGTCCAGATGACCCTTCTCCACCAAATTACATTCAACATACAGCTCATGTTCTGCAACATTCCCCCCTGCAGCCTATAGGTCGTATGTCTGAGAAGAACCGGAGCACAGAAGCCTTCTATGTGGTTGATGAGGACCATGTGTACATCCACACTACACACTTCAACAACTCACAGTTTGTGTGCACCATCAGCGGGGGACAGATAGATCTGCAACTGCAGGTGGGTGGATGCATTAAAACTGCATTCTCAGCTCTTATGGCAAATCTTGCCAAAAAAGTATAAATTTGATTTATACTCATATGTGATCCGTTTTAGGAAAATGAGTCATAAGTCGCAAAATATAGATTTTGAGATATCACCATATTTAAAAAGAAGAGGTCAAGGTGATTCCAATGATAGTAAACACTAGGACACCTACTAAGTAATTCTATATTTTAGATTTGATAATTTTATTTGAAAAAACGTTTGAAATGTTTCTGGATGGGTAATTACCAGTAAAGTTACTAAATATGCTCCATGTGAAGGCCTTCAAAACACAAGGATATACTCAATACAATGTCCTGAAATTTGTTACATGGATTTATATGATTATTAGTACTATAGCCTAAAAATCATCAGAAGATTTCAATAAAGAGATCTTGTGAAAAAATCCCTTTGAAAAATATCAATTTTGCGACTTGTGACTCATTTTCTGAAACACATCACATATTATGACTCATAGGACTGAATTTATCAATATTTTCCTTCTGTTATAGGTTTATACAGGAATTTGAAGTCAAATCTCCAAAATATAAATGTGGACTTTTATGAAGCCCTGTGGCAAAAATAATGAGACAAAATTCTTTAAAATAGTGGTCAAATGAATTTAGATGGATTGGAAAAGAATGGAACAAAAAGTAGAAAATCTTTATTTTTTTACCAATGTTAACATAAACGTGAATTTTAAGAATGTATTCTGATAATTGACATTAAAATACAGTAATAAGGGAATGAGAATGAATGTGAAGTAAATGTTTGCAGATGTTGGTGTTTTACGAGCATCGAGTTGTGGCTGACATGCAGCATTTGAAAGTGAAGCTTACTTTCTGTGATAGCAGACACACTATTCCTGATCTCAGAGAGGTAGGTGAAGTCATATTCAATAAGTAATTGATAAATTGACAATTATACCAAAATCTAATATCAGCACCATCCTGTGTGTTATCCTAATATCACATGATAAAAGTCATTGAGATGGGGATGGAGATGGAGATGTGTGGGCTTGTGTTTTAACCCTCCTAGAGCAACCATTGCTCTCCCAGGGCAACATTACCTCTGTTGGGACAACTATAGCCTCCAGGGCAACTATACCTCTGTTGGGACAACTATAGCTCTCCCAGGGCAACTATACCTCTGTTGGGACAACTATAGCTCTCCCAGGGCAACATTACCATTGTTGGGACAACTATAGCTCTCCCAGGGCAACTATACCTCTCTCAGAGCAAATATAGCACTCTCTCCCAAGGGATCTATACAAAAGGATGCCCTGTCTCCCTTATGTCTCCATTATTACTGTACTAAGAGAGCTATAGTAGATCTATAGGGGGATTTTCCTTGTCAATAAACATTGTCTATACATCATAGAGGGGTGGAATCATCCCAATATAGACTAAACAGATTAATGACCTCTATTTCACTCTCTTCATTGTATGCAGGGCACCTAACACATATTGATTATTATTATAGCAACCACCTTTTGTCACCTGCAGTTAAATATGATGTAACTGGTGTTGATGTGGAAATAAAGTCTAATAATACCAATAATGATGTCCTTGTATATTTGCAGGCCTACCTGGCCCAGGAAGGTTTGCCCCTCGTACACAGCTGTTCCTGGAAGTCACTAGAACTGCCTCATGGCTACACAACACCCCAGACTGAGGTCATGGTGGAGCTCATCCCAGATGAGGACTGGGAGGAGGCCATCTATGGTGAGATGAAGATACCACTACGTGTGGTAAGTATAGTTATAGTTACATCTATGGTGAGATGAAGATACCACTACGTGTGGTAAGTATAGTTATAGTTACATCTATGGTGAGATGAAGATACCACTACGTGTGGTAAGTATAGTTATAGTTACATCTATGGTGAGATGAAGATACCACTACGTGTGGTAAGTATAGTTATAGTTACATCTATGGTGAGATGAAGATACCACTACGTGTGGTAAGTATACATTTGACTAAATTAGATTAGAAAATGATAACTATATACTATGTATATTTATTATACATGCATTCACTACCAAGGCCCCAACGGCCATTCATTATTTGTAGTGCGGTAATGGAATAGTACATTACCGGCACGTTGTCATGCCAGCGCATTGTCATGCTGACACAAGTTTGGTGCGTACGTTTGGTGAAGCAAATTTGCCGGTGCAAGTGCTTTCTTCCTCGATCGTTTCAACTGTTTCTAGTTATATTACTCTTGTACGAAAAACAGATATGGTAAATTATGTTATTATCTTTTTAGTTAAGCACGTTTTACTTGCAAAACTAGGCATGTGTAATAATCAACTTATAGGACTCGTTTCCGCACGGATGCGTAAATAAAGAACTTGACCTCCGATCTCTTCTTTATTTACGTGCTGTGCGTCAACTCTTCCAATAAGTGTTAAATTCAGGATTGGTTGAAACAAGTTATTTTAAGTGAGTTGAGCATTCTAAGAGACTGAACGAGTTAGTTAACTGTTCTATTATAATATTCTCTTAATATTATAAATAGGAAACAATTTTGGGTCATAAAGTTGAGTTTTGTCCTTAAACAAAGTAAAAAAAAAGGCATTGGTTGCATAATTCACAAGTGAAATACGCACAGTGCATAACTCACTCTAGATATGTGTTGTTCTCAAAGCAATGCATAATATATCTGAATATATTTGGTATTGCCTCGATCAAAAATATATGTTTGATTATATTGAGCTGTATTTTGAACCTCATTTTGTGGTATTGAGGATTTGGGAAGGTGAATTGTACATTTTCTGCGCCCTGACCCACATAAATATTTAATGGGTTATTACATGTGATACGTGTGACAGACCTCTGGTAACATTTGGTAAAAGCTTGTTTCAATTTAATTTCTATTTAAATTATTAAAAGCTTTATAATTCAGTTGGCTGTCACCATGCACAACTTTAGATCTATTAAGGTACTAAATGCAATCAATTAAAAAATACTTTCAAATTATCTGAGTGATATTACCAGAAATGCCAGTCAGAGGAAATTTGTATCTGAAGTTTGATAGATGAAAGTTGCGTTTCAAAGTTGTTAAAACATTAAATTGTTATGATTGTAGAACCAGAAGTTGGTTGATGTCCTGAACATGCAGAGCAACCTTCTAGCAGAGTTCTCTCTGAAGCGACACATAGTGGGCAAACCTGCAAGTACATTTGAAGGTCAGCCAAATTATTATTACTTTATGTGAAGTTTTAGACAATGTTATGTAACACTCTATAACATATTAAAATTATATTTAAAAACTATTAGCATCTCTTATTAGTGACTATACAAATACCACTCATCGTGATATAATGTCCTCTTTTAAGGAACGCTGATCTTGGCTGCCTCAGAGAAGATAAAGGAGGAGATTACGCCCCTGACGGTGACGAGTGCAGGCGGGGTGATCAGGAAGGAGTACCTGAGGGGACGGGGCTCCACCCGTACCTCCATAGAGACATGCAAGTCCTCCAAGACAGAACACCCAGTCTCCATCAACCTCAACTCCAATGTCAGTACCCTGTCTTGGGTTAATATGTTCCTTTTTATTAACCATGGTGTTCATAGATTCTGCCACTTGCAGTTGGATATTTTCCTGACATGCATTCGAGGTAGCTGCGCTTTCTCGTTGTGAATCTATGATTGCCTGCTGCTGATTATTGTTTGAAATTACTAATTCTTCTTGATTCTTGTTCATATTCTCCAAGAGCATGGTTAAATTAGCTAAAATCTTTACCGTTTATGGATCCTGAGCAGGAGGTGGGGGCGGTGGCGGGGGTGGTGGAGGTGGTGGTCGATACATAGCTTGCATTATATGGGTCAGATTTTCAGAAAATGTACAATTCACCTTCACCAATCCTCTCAAATAACCCCAAATTTAAGACAAAAGTCAGGTTCAAAATACAGTTCAACATAACCAAACAGACTGTTTGAATGAAGGCAATACCATATACACTCATATATACCTAGTGTTGATGATTTTTCAGTCCAATTTAGCAGAATTTACAAAATATGTGGATCTGCCAATTGTACATTTTCTAAAAAATCTGACCCATATGTTTATGTTTTCATGAGTAAAATGTTATTAATATCTAAATCATATTATTATCATTAGTGTTATGCAAGTCTTCAGTATTTGTACTGAAATTAATATGTTGGAAACTTGTCAAATTTCCCCAATTTCCACCGTTCATAACCAATTCTTTTCAAAATTAATGAAATTTTTCAAAATCTGTTTCGACACATTTTGTCTACATTTTCACATGTAAAATTCTCAAAATCTGATTTTATTTGTTATCAAGATGTTTGTCTTTTAATCACATCACATATTAATGACACTAATGTTCTGGTGTGTATTTCTCTGTATAGCTTACACATCACATATTAATGACACTAATGTTCTGGTGTGTATTTCTCTGTATAGCTTACACATCACATATTAATGACACTAATGTTCTGGTGTGTATTACTCTGTATAGCTTACACATCACATATTAATGACACTAATGTTCTGGTGTGTATTACTCTGTATAGCTTACACATCACATATTAATGACACTAATGTTCTGGTGTGTATTTCTCTGTATAGCTTACACATCACATATTAATGACACTAATGTTCTGGCTGTTGCAGGAGACGTCAGCGTCCAAGTCTATCCCGGGCAAGGTGGAGGACGGCATGACCTTCATCGCTCAGAATCTGTCCAGCTCTGAGTTCAGCAAGTTCTACCGGCAGCTTGGTGTGAAACCAGCAGAGATAGACAGCATCAGAGAAAGGTGGGTTACAGCTAAACATTGCCTTCTTTTTGCTACTTCTGTAAGATCCGGCCCCCCCCCCCCCCCCCCCCGCCAAGGCAGTAAAAGTGCCGAGTACCAAAGGCGCTTGTACAAGTGGCGAATACCGAAGGCGCTTGTACTGGCAAACCTTGTGGGTGAAGCCGCCAAAAATGTACAATTTACCTTCGGTAAGTCCTACTTTTTTCATTGGCGACGCCATCTTTTAAAGGTGAATACCAGCGTCGTCAGCTGATTTTGTTGTTGTTGTGGCATTTATTGATCGTACAATTTCGATATCATCGGTGGGTCTAAGCTCCCTATAGGGAAGGGGGATTACAAGCCCTACCACATTCTATTAGGATACAAATGATGTTATTAAGTGAGGTTAACAATACATTATCAAGTGAGGTTAACAATACAAATGATGTTATTAAGTGAGGTTAACAATACATTATCAAGTGAGGTTAACAATACATTATCAAGCCATTTTACCAGACTTAGCTTGACTAAGACTGAGGCTGTTTCCTACTCGTCCTACACATTTCCTTGTTTATGTTTTATACTATTGTCTTGAGTGTTTATATTCTAATGTTATTATATGTGTATTGGCTGACAAATACTCCTAATAAAAAAGAAACAAAAAAAACTAATGGTCCTCACGCATCTGATGTAAATGTCAATGAATTAACGCAGGGAATCAAGATGGCATCCAACTTTACAGTGGCGTCAAATAAGAACCATAAATGTTTGGTTTACAATAATTATATACCTATAGGCCAAGGGAAGAACAAACTACAAATGTTTTAAAGACATGATGTAATTGATATAGATGGGCAGTAGTATATAGATCGATATATTCAATTCAATTCAAACATTTATTGTCGTATTTGTACAAAACAATTTTGGTGGGCCAATTCTGGCGTGCTGATATTGCAAGATATCAGCAGATTTTCAGTAGTCTTGTGAGCAGTGACAAGTGGAAGCTGACAATATATACGGCAATTGGTATCCACACAACGTTGAATATGTCAGGAACATATTTAGATACGAGTTGTAACTGTTTAAGCAAATTTGAAATGGTGGATTGTGTATTGAATATACCTGGTATATTGAATATACCATCTTAAAATCCAAATTTCGCAACTTGTGACTCATTTCATATGAGGTGGGAGGGGAAAAGGGGTGTGGGGGTTTACCATAGAGTGTTTGAAAGATTAAATACAAATGAGATAACACGATAAGGAAGGATAAGGGTTACTTCTGTAAAGACTAAAGGGTGCATGGTTGGTTACAGATGTTAGAGGCTGCCATGACAGACAATAATATAATCTCAAGTAGTTCCAACACTTGTCAGCGATTAGGATGATATTGTAGCTATGCAAGATGGCAATCAAAATGACAAAACTCAATACAGTACACGCAAATAGAAATACACTTACATTACTATCTGGGTCAGATTGTATGCAAATGTATAAATTCATCTTCACCAATCCTCTCAAATAGCCCAGATTTAAGACAGAAATGAGTTTCGAAATAGATTTCAACATAACGGAACAGATTTATTGAATCAACCCAATACCAAATATATACCGTATTTCCCCGTTTATAAGCCCGCTCCGTTCATAAGCCTGCCCCGTTTATAAAACATATTCTTATGGTAAAATATGCACTATAATCCTTACCCCAAATATAAGCCCGCCCCGAATATAAGGCTGATATATTGTAAAGAATTGCAATTCTTGAGAGCGGAATTTACCACTAAAGTGGCCGTCCCCCCCTCCCCCTCTCCCCCTCTCCCCCTCTCCCCCCCTCCCCTCCGCCTGGGCCTCGACCGCCACGCGGGACCTGGGTGGAGCGGGGGGAGAGCGGGGCGCTGGACATCTGTTGTTATGTGTCTACCTGTTTGATTGTCTTAGCAACCGAAATAGCATCGCCACTTGTTCTCCGGCGTGACTCTCATTAGTGGGTGGGGGGAAGGGACTGGGGGAGGGAGGGGACGCTACATGCTTGGGTCAGGGATAATGGGAGGGGAGGGGGGGTTGAGGGCAAGGGATCCTCCGCGCATGCGCACAGCGCATGACCTTGGCATGGGAGAGCGCTGGGGGTCATGATCATGTGGCAGGAAGATCCCCCTCAGCCAATCATAAGGGTGGATCGCCAGGAGCGCACATTGCTATACCCATTTTTGATGCTAATGAATAATTAACGTGTGACTATAAATAAAGGGGACAGAGTAAGCTTGGACACACCTTGCTGCCTGGCCGAAGACTACTATCATCCAACTTCTCTGACTTCATCATTTACATACCAAATCTCTGGGCAAATTGCCATTGCATTCTCACAATATCACCATTTGAAATTAATATAAGCCTTGGCTTATAAACGGGGAAATACGGTACTTTACTATATACCTAGTATTGTTTTTTTGAAGCCTAATTTAGCAGAATTTACTTAATGTGTAGAGCTGCCGATTGTACATTTTCTGACTTTCTGACCCACACGTATAAATAGATAGTAGGAGAAATAAATCTGATGCTGTTATCTCACTGTGGTATCTGAGTAGGGACAATATATATAGGATGTATCACTTCTCCTATCTTTCCCGTGTATAGAGCGAGGCAGACTTCAGAGCACTGATTGACTGGTGTGATACCAACTATATCGTATTATTTGTATACACACCTATTATGGTATCTCTGATGTGGAGGTTGATATGTGGGTCAAATTTTCAGAAAATGTACAATTAGCAGCTCTACACATTTAGCAAAATCTCCTAAATTAGACTGAAAAATGAAGAATACCGAGTATATCTGAATATATTTGGTATCGCATCGATTTAAAGTATCAGTTCTGCTATGTTAAACTGCATTTTGAAGCTTATTTCTATCTTAAATATGAGTTATTTGAGAGGACTGGTGAAGGTGAATTGTACATTTTCTGAAAATCTGACCCATGTATGCCGCTCCCATTCCTCCCTCTCCCTATATAATAACCTTCCACTCTCTCTCTCTCTCTTCATTCTGTCCTCCACCCCATCTCTCCCTTCCTCTCCTCTATCTCAGCTCCCCCTTCTCTCTCCTCATTGTCCCTCCTTCTCTTCTCTCTCTATTTCTCCCTCCTCCATTCTTTCATTCTCTCATTCCCTCATTAAATGTCTCCCTCCCTCTACTCCATCTCATGCAGCCCTCCCCTCTACCTCTCTATCTCCAGCCTCAATCTGTCTCCCCTTTCTCTCTTTCTCTCTTCTCCTTCTCGACTCTCAACACTTGTCCCTTGTCCCCAGAATCCCATGTCGATTTAAAATTTGTCCCTCTGTAGAAAGGGTCTATGTCGTTTGTCCATCATAAGAAATGGCTATGTCAGTTTGTCGATGTTAGGCATCAGGACCCCTTTTCCTCTCTTCCTCCTCTCTATCTGTCATTCTCTCTACATGATACCGTTTTATCCCTGTCCCTGACTCTTCAATTGCCGTCTGTCTGAATGTATCAGTTACATTAATAAAATAAAATAATTAATTAAATCATAAACAACAACTTTTAATGATATCTACATCGATTCATCATTTCCACCCCGGCCCTAACTAATATATCGGTCAGATTTTCAGAAAATGTACAATTCACCTTCACCATAACCCAAATTTCAGACGGAAATATAGTTCAAAATACAGTTCAACCTAACCAAACAGATTGCTAGAATCAATGCAATGCCGAATATACTCGAATTTACCTAGTATTGACCAGATTTCAGCTTAATTTAGCAGAATTTACTCAATGTGTACAGCTGCCAATTGTACATTTTCGGAAAATCTCACCAATAAAGCGATACTCTCCCCTTCTACCAGTTACATTAATCATTATTTCTCATGACATATGTCAATAGACCATGAATCATCAAATTCACAAAACTTGGCAGAATGCCAATAGGGGGTTTACCTGTTTGCAGTTACGTGTGCGCGAACGTGCACTCCCTCAGTTCTACCATTTAGAGATATGATACGACATGACACATGTCATGTACACATACACATGTCATGTCCTCTCCTTCCCGCACTCGATAAGGAAATGCAAGCACCGGTAGCATTAAATCTATATGGGTCAGATTTTCAGAAAATGTACAATTCACCTTCGCCAATCTTCTCAAATAACCCAAATTTCAGACGAAAATATAGTACAAAATACAGTTCAACCTAACCAAACAGATTGCTAGAATCAATGCAATGCCGAATATACTTAAATTTACCTAGTATTGACCAAATTGCAGCCTAAGTTAGCAGAATTTACTCAATGTGTAAAGCTGCCAATTGTACATATTCTGAAAATCTCACCCGTATATGATTTTTTTTAAATCATTTATTTTATATCAATTATTTTTATTCATTTGATAAGTTTCGAATACTTCTGTAGAATGTCACAGTTTATCTTTGTTATCTGTCCCTTGTCAGACATGACAGGACGAGGTGCTGTCGTTATACATTGGTATTCTTAGAAGTTCCTTGATAAGATCTGAGAGATCTCAGGAGTTTTATCAGATGAAAAAGCATATATCTGTGGTATAGATATTGGGTGGGTGGGTGGGTGGGTGGACAATCTCGAAAAAGGATAGAGAAATTCATGAGTCATTGGTAGTTATTCCCTTTTGAATATTGTTAGTTTAAAGATAAATCCCAATGAATAAAAGAATAAATAAATAGATAAATAAATAAATGGATAAATATCACTGCAATAGTATTCTCCAAACTCAAACAAGTTGCAATGGGGAATAATTAGAGGGTGCATTGCACTATACACGATAGAATTGTGTCTTAAAGGCCGCGCAACACCCTCTTAAATTTACGATTACGAGGGCTTTATGATACATGTACCAGCGTTGTTGCATTGAAACTCATGCATTTGAGCAAGGTAAGAGGTTTCTCAGAGGTCTCCCAGAGTTCTCTCAGACTAGTCACAGAAAACAATCGTAAATAGTGCAATACAACTTTTGCTAAGAACGCAGTATTGGAATTTGGTACATGTATTTATAAGACTAACTGCACTTAATACCAGAAAAATTAAAACATTCCTACAAAGAGTTCTTGTGGAAAGAACATTTGAAAAATATCAACTTCGCGACTTCAAACGCATTTTTCAAATTGTGATGTGTTTCAGGAAAATGAGTCATGAGTCGCAAAATATGGATTTTGAGATATCATCATTTTTGAAAAGAGGGGATCAAGGTGATTCCAATGATAGTAAACACTAGGACATCTAATATGTATTTCTATATTTCGAGTTAGATATTTTCATTTTTGAAAAACAAAAGTTTGCAACGTTTCTGGGTGGGTAACCAATAAAGTAACTAAATACACTTCATACGAAGGCCTTCAAAACGCAAGGATATATTTAATTCAATGTCCTGAAATTTAGTACATACATTCATATGACTATAAGTGTTAAACCCTTCAAAAATCAGAACATTTCAATAAAGAGATCTTGTAAACAAAACACTTTGAAAAATATCAATTCTGCGACTTTTGACTCATTTTCCTGGAATACATCACATGACTGTCTTTCATATGTAGATACATGATATTTATAACCAATATTGACCCATACATAGAAACCTATGAACAAGTACTGCCACTATCTGTTCTAAAACTATGTAAAATCTTAGGTTAAGTCAATATTAACCATTTGTTATAGGTGTAGTAATAAAGGTATTTCGATGTACCGGTACATTTTCCAACGATAGTTCCCATTTCTTTTTTGTAATATGGGTGAAATCGCCAGAAAATGTACAATTCGCCTTCACTAATCCTTTCAAATAACCACAATTTAAGACAAAGATTCGGTTGAAAAATCAGTTCAATTTAACCGAACAAATTGTCTGAATCAAGGCAATATAAAATATGCCCAGATATATCTAGAATTGACTATTTGTTCAGAATTTACTAAATGTGTACCGCTACTGGTTGTACTTTTTCTGACGATCCGACCCATATTTGTTTTTTATTGTATCTGGCAGCCATTGGAAGACCGGAGCAATCGGAAATGGACAACCAATTTTGGAAACAAAATAAAGAAATTCCTTTTATTCAATTTAATTCAACTTAAACCTGGTATAATGGGTACAAAACAGAAAAACCAAAAACGTTACTTCAATTGAAGCTACTATGATTGTCACGGTTAGAATATATACCTACTATTTCATCTTCAATGTATGAATGTTGTTAAATTGATTAATGTATGTACTATTGTAGTGTTTGTCTTTAATATTTTTCCATTGGATTCTCTTGAGAATATGGTGTACCACTAAATAGAGTCCAAATAAAAATGATTCAGAAAAAATAAATTCAATACATGGGTCAAATTTTCAGAAAATGTACAATTAGCAGCTCTACACATTTAGCAAAATCTCCTAAATTAGACTGAAAAATGAAGAATACCGACTATATCTGAGTATATTTGGTATCGCATCGATTTAAAGTATCAGTTCTGCTATGTTAAACTGCATTTTGAAGCTCATTTCTATCTTAAATGTGAGTGATTTGAGAGGACTGGTGAAGGTGAATTGTACATTTTCTGAAAATCTGACCCACATACATGGTGGGGTAATCATACATATTTCATGTTTGAATTGTTCTTATCACTTTATCTGGGGAAACTGTTCTGTGATCCAATACAAGTTATCAGCAAACCTCAAAACAATACTTTCTTGGACATGAGTGTTGTTGGTGCATGGAGTGTTTGGCTGCCTCCGGTTGATAAATAAACACAGCATGACTGAACCAACATAAGGAATTGATAGGACAAGATAATTGTATCTAGAAGTAGCCCGCCGTGTGAGTGCCAATACAGTCTAGGCCCAAAGATGAGAAGGTCCCTTCAAACGGAGGGAAAGCCTCTCGCCTCAAATTGCAAAGTGCCATTATAATTCCATTAAGGCCGCAAAATGTCATAATAATCCTATTAGAATGCCTAGTTCTAGGCCGTGCGCCTACCTACACAGTCTAGGCCCGAAGCTGTGAGAGTCCCTTCAAACAGAGGAATGCCTCTCGCCTAAAACTGCAAAGTGCCATTATAATTCCATTAGAACGCCTAGTCCCAGGCCAGGAAACTGATTAGTGAAGTAGGCGTCCAACCACTGACATACCATTCTCATCTGATCTGAGGGTTTGGGCCTGGACTGAATAGGGGATTTGCATGTGCCCCTGCGCATGTCTGTAACAGTGCATGCTAGGATAGATTCAGTTCAGAAAAGAGAAAATCAAACCATGAATTTAGGGTATTTTTTAGCCATTTCTATAGATTACAAATGCCAAAATGTTGGTTGATCCATTTAATAAACATCTTGCAACAGAAATCACTTTTTAATTTTAATCAGGTTCTGATGCTTTATTCTGATTATTGAACTCTCTTTTACAAAACCTGAACTTTAGTAACAAAACTGTAGTATTTGTAGTATATACATGAGATGATCGAGAGCAAGCGGTTTCAAGGGTGCTAAACTTCAGGAAATCTAATAAGTGCTTCTATAATACTTTATGGTTGACAATAAAGTTTCTGTGGACACATACATATATTTAATACAAGTGCTGCACAGCCTTGGGATTTGATACATGTGTTCAACCAGCTAACAGCATAAACCAACCCATAAATATTCTTACCAATAGTTCCAGTGGATAAATACATTAAAAATATCAATTTTGCGACATTAGACTACTTAGAATAATGTACTAAGGATGTTATAATCAATCAGGAGATTTCTGGGAAATGATCACCCAGGCTAAATAAAGCCTCTAAAAAACATCCTTAGGATAATCTAAGAAATGCAGAGACATTGAATACACATTTGTATTGGTCCTGGTTGTTGGAATCTGGTTGGGACCTGCTGAAGTTGTACTAGCCTAGATAGCTCGGTCGGTAGAGCATTGGAATGTAAATCCAAAGGGCCGGGGTTTGGTCCCCGTCTAGGCGAGAGCATTTTTCAGCAGGTTCAGTACAGACTTGAAGTTTGCTACATGTAATGTTATGACTAAGAGCACTGACAACCTTGAAAATTAAAAACATTCCTATGATGAGTCCTTGTAGAAAAAAATCATTTAAAAATATAGATTTTGCACTTTTAAACTAATTTTTTTCATGCATCACATTTGTTATCTAATTTCAGGTTCCGTGATGACTTCCACGAGCAGAAGATGCAGATGATGTTGACGTGGCAGCAGAGGATGGGCAAGATGGCGTCCAACCGTGACTTGCATAATGCACTCCGCCATATTGGATTGTCCAAGATGGCGGAGGAGCTGGAGATGGAGCTCATGATGGCACCCACTTAAAGCTGCACTCTCAGTTAGCGACTAAATGTTTTCTACTTTTTCTTCTATTATTTTCCAAACTATCTAAAGATCAATTGGCCAAAATTTTGAAGGATTTTGCCAAGTTGTTTTTACTACAGGACTGCTAAAACGTCCTCATTTTAATTTGGATGATCCGCCGGAATTCCTTCCTATGGTGACTCAGGGAGGTATATACAAGGGAGTAGCAACGACTTCAATTGACTGAACCAAAATATCCGCAACTGGGGCTTAATTTATCACTGCATGCCAGGTGACACTGCAGTTTTGTTGTTGGCAATAATACCACATATAGCCCAGGTAGTTTGATTGCCCCTTACCAAGGAATTTAAGAGCATACTATTAATACACTTATAAATAGTTGGTCCTAGTAGTGGTAGTGGCATTACTTTCAACTATATGCCACCTGCATGCGCATATTGTTCGTTACTACTCCCTTGTATATACTTCCCTGGGTGACTTCACTTATCACCGCTTACCGGCGGCAGATTTCCCTGAGCGTTTACACTTTAAATTCTTGCATAAACATAAAACAACAGCAGAATATTGATGAATTCAATCCTATAAGTCATAATTTTAGGAAATTTGATAAGATTTATTTTGTTGTAATGACTAAGAATGCAGCTTTAAGCACCCTGTCCACTGAGCCCAGTTTGTCACGGGAGGCTGTTGGTGACTGATGGAAACACGGCCTGACAACAGAGGATTTGCATGTCCACCATCTTGAATCCTGATTCGCATTGACTTATGGGTGTTGTGTTTCAGTGTAAATGTGTTATGTTCAGCATGGAATATTTAACAATGATCTCATGTCAATAGCTATGTGTTTTACATGTTTCCATCAAAGAAGACTTTATCGTTCCCATCATGCACTTCATTTTTCATGAGTGTAATCCATCCCAGCATGCACTGTAATAGACATGCGCAGTGAGACATGTAAATCTACTATAAGATTCTTCCAGCCATGATGGAAAGCACTGTGACGCACATTTTATGCATAGGGCCTAATATATCTTGATTTCTTATCATTATGACATAATTATTGTATAAATTAGCATGGTTAATAATATTCATTATCATATGATTATAATAATATATGTCTCCATTAAACATTACATGTTCATATTGCCATATCAACTCATTACATAATGCCAAGCTTCCATAACTAAGAACCTTATTGGTTACCTCATGAATAATTAATGAATGGTGCTTCAGCCTGATTGGATGATATATCACATGTATTATAGGCTATACTTAACCTTGATGCCAATAAAGGACCAGTCCCTTGTGAACCCTTATAACAGTAAGTCATCTCAAGTTCTTACTAGTTTCCCACATACATTTATAAATGAATATTCTATAAAATGTTAAAGCAAATCTTACCCAATTTACACATATTATACTTATAGGACTGAATTATCTATATTCTGCTGCTGTTATATATGTTTATACATGAATTTGAGGCCAAATTAGCCAAGCAAAAAACACCGCCGGTGAGCGATAATAAGCGAAGTCTTTGGAAAGGATTTGGGCGGGTCCTCCAAATACAAAAGGGGACGTTTGAGTGAGTGAGTGAGATTGGTGGCTTTACGCCCTTATCAACACTTTGAAGTGTTATATCAAGGGCGGGAGAGCTGAGAGGGAGGCAGTTTATGATCATACCCAGGAAATAGAGATAGAGACGAAGGGAGAGAGAGACAGAGACAAAGAGACAGAAAGGCACTTTATGATCATACCCAGGAAATAGAGATAGAGAAGAAGGGAGAGAGATACAGAGGAAAGAGACAGAAAGGCACTTTATGATCATACCCAGGAAATAGAGATAGAGAAGAAGGGAGAGAGAAACGGAGAAAAGAGACAGAAAGGCACTTTATGGTCATATCCAGGACCACAGGGGACGTTTGAGAAGCTGTTCAAGAACTGAACATTTTCTACTTCTTGTTCCATTCTTTTCCAACCCATCGAAAAGTCATTTGACCAACATTTTGGAGGATTTGGGGCTGTCCATAAATTACGTAACGCTCGTCTGATCATGCGTTACGGTCCCATATAGGTATAACATTGGTTACAAACTCCAGGGGGGTGGGGGTGTCTAAAATTTAAGGCAAAAAAGCGTTACATAACTTATGGACAGCCCCTTTTGTTTAGTCGATTCTCCCACAGGGCGTTTAAACGTCCTCATTTGTATTTGGAGAACCCGCCAGAATATTTTCATGCAATGATTTCACTTATTATCTCTCACCAGCGGAAGTTTTCTCTCAGTGATTATACTTCAAATTCGTGTATAAAGATTATATATATAACAGCAGAATAAATTAGTGAAGGCGAATTGTACATTTTCTTTTTCATTATAAATTCGTACTATACAGCTAAATATTATAAATTGATAAATTCAGTCCTATAAGTTATAATTTGAATGAATTTGGTAAGATTTGTTTTGTCGTAATAGCTGAAAATACAGTTTTAATATTCTATAAATAGTGTATGAAAAAAGTATGTTTTCTGTCACGCAATGCAATCCAGAAATAAATAAGTTGTTGTTGATAGGAGACAAATGTGTGATAATGCAGTGTCAAAATGTTATGTGGGTCAATTCACCAGAAAATGTACAATTGGCCTTCAGCAATCCTCTCAAATAACCCGGATTTAAGACGAAAATCAGGTTCAAAATACAATTCAACATAACCAGACAGATTTATTGAATGAATACAATACAGCATACACTCAGATATACCCAGTATTTATCATTTTTCACTCTAATTAAGCCAAATTTGATATATGTGTAGAACTGTAGATTGTGCATTTTCTGACAATATGACCCATGTATTATTGTATGTAAAATGCAAGGGTGGCTCCCCCTCGAGCTGCAGCAGGGAACCACGGGAGAAGCAGCTGCAGGACCCTGCAACCACGAGTACCAGTGATCCTGTCGCTAGCATTCATAGTGAATATGGACCACTCACAACATTTGTGTTATCATTGACACCTCAGCTAGTTTATATATGAACATTCCATGCTTTGATCGTTACCATATCTAATAAGTACTTTTATATTTGTGTATGTTTGAAAATATAGTTACTGTTATTTCTAGAAGGACAATCACTGGTAAAGTAGTTAAATTTACATCTACGACGACGTTAGAAGCGCCAAAGAAGGGTTAAGATTTGGCACATGTACTCATATGACTAGGACAACAAAAACTCTAAACATTTCTATGAAGCGTTTTCGAAAAGAAATATTTGTGAAATTTAATTTTTGCGACTTAAGACTCATTTATCTGAACTAGGCATGCTTTGTATATACACAAGCTCAGAGACTAAACACTGAAAACCAATTCTTTAATATCAAATTTTATTCAGATCAGGATACATGTAACCAAGAAAACTGAGATTCATTTTCATACCAAACCCAGAATAAGGGATAAAGGATGAACATACTTATAAATATCACAGGAGTATTCATTATATCATGGGTCAGATCGTCAGCAAATGTACAATTCACCTTCAACAATTCTCTCAAATATCCCAAATTTAGGACAAAATGTGCTTTACAATACAATTCACTAGACCGAAAATTGAATTTAAATCAACGCAATACCAATGTATACACCAAGCTATACCTGGTATTTATTCATTTCCAGCCTTGTTTAGCAGATTTTACTTAAAGTGTAGAATGGAAATGAAATGAAGTGGAAATTGTACATTTATAAGCGATCTGCCCCATATAGATACTGTAAACCTATTAATATTCGCGCAGTATTTATTTTCGCTATTTTTGCGCACCCACCATTGAGCGTGAAAATACATCCTGCGCGAAATGTATATTTATTGCATAAAAAAAGGTGTGAGACGTCCTTGCTGCGCGAATTTAAATCCGCGCGAAAAGGTGTCAAAGTACCTAGTGCGCGATAATGTATCTGCGCGAAAATAGATACGTTTACAGTATGACATTCAGCACTTTGTGCCTGAGGTATGACATTTCAATTCAAACCAATTTATTGCTATTTCTATACTTGAATTGTGGTAGAATCAAAATGTTGTTGTGGCATCAAAATGAAGCGAAACATTAGAAAATAGCACATGTAACAATGCAATTACAATCCAATCATATTTACATTGCTAGAAAGGAACTTCGGTTTGGTTAAAGTTGGAATTCTTGTTTTTTTTTAATTGTTTGATTTTAATTTTTCATAATAACAAATTTTGAATTAACCAACTGTATTTTAAATCTGTAGGCCTACTCTCAGCTAATTCATAATAACAAATTTTTAATTAACCAACTGTATTTTAAATCTGTAGGCCTACTCTCAGCTAACATCGGTCAATAATTAAAGTCTTTCCACTTTTTGTTCCGATCTATTTCAACCCTTCTAAAATTTGTTTTACCAACATTTTGGAAGATTTTGTCCAGTTGTTTTTGCTATAAGGCTTCATTAAAGTCCAGATTGATATTTCGAGGACCTGCCCAGCTCCTATCCTGTGATGACTTCACTTATTATCACTCACCGGCGGCCATTTTTGCTCAACCGATTTGATTTCAAATTATTGTATAAACAAATAACAGCAGAATATTGCTAAATGCAGTCCTATGAGTAATAATCTGAGTAAATTTGGTGAGATTGTGTTTGTAGTTGAGGATGAATTGTTAAAACTTTAAATAAATATCATGTAGAAAGTATTAATAGTTACATATGAAGTCATCCATATTCATAAAACATGTGGGTCAGATTCTTAGAAAATGTACAATTCGCCTTCACCAATTCTCTCAAACAGCCCACAACAAAATTGAGCTTCAAAATGCAGTTTAACATAACAGAACTGATACTTTAAATCAATGTGATACCAAATATACTCAAAAATACCCGGTATTCTTCATTTTTCAGCCTAATTTAGGAGAATTTCATGAATTTGTAGAGCTTCCAATTGTACATTTTCTGAAAATCTGACCCATACAGTCTAGATTCACAGCCTCTCAGATCAGATAAGAATGGTATGTCAATAATTGGACACCTACTGCGCTAATGGGATTATAATGGCATTTTGCGGTTTGGAGCGAGAGGTTTTTCCACAGCGTGGAGGGACTCTCTCGATTCTGAGCCTAGACTAAGTAAGCACTTGACAATTGTAAACATGATAACCATTGAAGTTAGTACTTTTCATGTTTTCATGCAATAAACTATGTATACATATGTGATGTGTTACAGGAAAATGAGTCACAAGTCGCAAAATTGATATTTCTCAAAGTGTCTTTTTCACAAGATCAAATTATTGGAAAGTTCTCATTTTTGGAGGATTTATCACTTATAGCTATATAAATCGATGTATCAAATTTCAGGACAATCTATATAATATATCATTTCGTTTTAAAGGTCCTCATATGGACTACATTTAGTTACTTTACTGTTTATTGACCGCCAGAAATATTTTCCAAAAACGAAAATATCAAACTTAAAATCTAGAAATACTTATTACATTATTAGACTGTTTACTATCATTGGAATCGGCTTGATCTCATCTGTTCAAATATAATGATATCTCAAAATCTATTTTTTGCGACTTATGACTCATTTTCCTAAAACACCTCACATATATGAGTAATTTTTGGTCGATTTCTTGAAAAACAACTCGGGGGTGGGGGTGGGGGGATCCACAAGGTAAAACAGCAAATATAACACACTCGGTCAATAAACAGTTCCTGACCATCAAATCTTGACACATCAATTGCTATGGAAACCACTACAGTTATAAGATATTGTATTAATGTAAGCATTATATTGGCCTTTATTGAATAGAAAAATGAGATTCATCCCTATACAAAATTTAAGATAAAACGTGTGTTTCATCAAACCTGAACTTTGAGTTATTTGTGATGTGTTACAGGAAAATAAGTCACAAGTCACAAACAATGATATTTCTCTTTTTTTCACTGAAACCCGTAGTTCATTTTTGGGGTGTTTAGTACTGCTAGTAGCAATACTAAATCCTAAGACTGTATATATTGAATATGTCCATGCATATCGAACTACGTTACTAGTGATATAGAAGTACTTAGAGGATGTCCATGTGTTTACCATCATTGAAATCAGCTTGATCTCATCTTTTCAGAAATGATGATATCTCAAAATCTATTTTTTGCGACTTGGGACTCATTTTTCTGTAGCACACCACATTTATTATTATTGCTATCTTTTATTTTTGAAATTTTGAAATAAAATATAGAGTAAAGTAGAGTTTCTGGATAGTCGTCCAACTGCTGCTGAATAAGATGGAACTTGAATCCAGTAATATATGGGTCAGATTTTCAGAAAATGTACAATTGGCAGCTGTACACTTTTAGTACGTTTTGCTAAATTAGGCTACAATTTGGTCAATACTAGGTAAATTCGAGTATATTCGGCATTGCATTGATTCTAGCAATCTGTTTGGTTAGGTTGAACTGTATTTTGAACTTTATTTTCGTCTGAAATTTGGATTATTTGAGAAGATTAGCGAAGTTGAATTGTACATTTTCTGAAAATCTTACCCATGTAAGACAAGTTGTATTGCATGGTCAGTCGATTTTAACCGCATCCTATAAATAATACTGAATGGCACTATGCAGATTTTTGCATAATATGTGATGTGTTCCAGGAAAATGAGTCATAAGTCGCAAAATTGATATTTTTCAAAGTGATATATTCCAGGATCCCTTTGTAGGAATGTTCTCATTTTTGGTGTGACTAACGCTGGATGAAGTATGAATACATGTACCAAATTGCAAGACAGTGTATTAAATATTGTCATGCATTTATAGGGTCATTCCATAGAGTATATTTACCTACTTTAATAATAATTGTCCACGCAAAAATATTGAAAACATTTTTTTCAGAAATAAAAATATCAAACTTAAATTATAGAAATACTTATTAGATGCCCTTAATGTTTATATTCATTGAATCCCCTTGGTCTCACCTTTTCAAATATGATAATATCACAAAATCCAATTTTTGCGACTTATGACTCATTTTCCTGAAACAAATCACATAATTATGTCATCAAATAGGGGATATTTGCATGTCCGCCATCTTGAATCTAGATTTGCAAGAAATTATGGGAGTTGTATGTCAGTTTAAAAGCTATAGAAAGCATGTGGTGTTCAGCATGGAATATTTAACATGTGAATAGCCGTGAATTTTACATGATTCAATGAAATAAGAATTTAGAAAATAAGATCTTTCCTATTATGCATTTGGTTTGTATAGATCATTTACACAAGCTGTGGTATTGGTGAAAAGATCCTTGCATTTTTCTACAAAAATGTTGCTGAATATTTGTATGACAAATTTGGAGTGAATTCATCCCAGCATGCACTGTAACATACATGCGCATTGAGAGATGCAAATCCCCTATTGGGATACGATTTCAATTTGCAATTCGTATCAAAAATCGGTCGAATGAAAAAATCGGGTTTGGTGAAATCCACGCTTCAGATGTCTGTCTTGTTACTAAATATGAAATGACCTAAATATATAAAAATGTTGGGAATATGTGACAATCCTTAAATAGACATGTGATCTATTTATAGTACAGAGACTCATTTCTCTTTAACCCATGTATTTTGTAATTATTAATCCATGTATTTTGTAATTGTTTTTTGATCAGTAAATGTCACTGGTACATGATGTATTTGATTGTCCCAAATACAAAGCTGAGGTTATTGGTAAATGCTTATACTTTGTTGCCTTCGAAACAGCGTATTTTGCCTTCAATTTCAGTGAGATAAACCACCTCTGAAAACCTCAACCAAAATGTTATAGCGAAACCTTAGGAGTTATTCCAGTCAGTCGATTGGTATTGTAAACCATTCGGTTAATTGGTTCATTAACCTCTACAACTTTGTCAAACAAACTATTATCCCGAAATAAAAGAGATAATTCAGGCCATTGAGGCATTGATTTTTGGTGTATGCGTAAATTGATATTGCCCCGTTGCATAACAATCTGCGAGTAGCTTTTTCAGTGTTAATATTGAGCTCGTAGATTGTTATGCAACGGGGGCAATGTTGAATAATTCAATTTGAGTTTATACTCAAAATAGCAAACTAATCTACTAAACCCTTCGTTCTTGTTCTTCAGAAATGAAATGCAAATAAATGAAACTATGATCAACTATTTGGATGCCAATGTAGCCTGAACTACATTTCTTTTAGTAGTTTAGTTTTTTTTAAATTACATAAATCAACAAGTACTAGATAATAATCTCACTCGTAATTCACTATTTGAGTTATCTCCTAGTCGTCTAGCCAACCTATGACATGCTTTCTTGTCAAGAACAGGCTCTTTTTGTGGTTCTTCCTTTTTTAGTATCATGTCCGACAACCACTTGGGTGCAGATTGAGCCAGCCTGGACACCTCCCTGTGTAACGGTACACTGGACACTGACTCAGACCCTGTCCGGCTACTTAGCGATGGAATACTTGTGTCCGACATTTGACTTGGCACTTTTGTAAGATCTAAACTTTCAACAAGCGAGTCTTTACTGATTGAGTTTTTGATGCTGCTCTTTGATTTTGATTTGGGTCGGCTGTCCCCAGAACGCCGTCCCGATTTTGATTCTTCTTCTTCTCCTTTTTCCGCGATCTCCTCCAGAACTTCAATCCTTCCCAGTTTTCTAATTTCTATATGTTTATCTTTGAGTTCTGATTTATCTTTGGCCGGCCCCAGCATGAGAACCTGCTCCTCCCCGATGGCCTTCTTACGCTTCTCCACCAACCTTCCTTTCCGTTTCTTATCACTTCCGGTGTCACTTCCTTCCTCGCTTCTGATTGGCCCAGTTTCTGTTGTGGCGTCACTATGAGCCTCGGAATGAGTTCCACTGCTTCCTCCACGAGTTGTACTCTGCTTAGACTCCATACTGTCAACTGTCACATTCATGACACCCTCACCGTCATGCTTACTCATGCCATCCACTATGTTTTCATCTGGTGCATCATCCGCAGCCATAGCGCTGAGTATACTTGTGTTGTAGATTTGTGCTGCTATAGGATCCACCTGCGACCTCTTGGTGTACCGGTACGCGTACTCCTTGCCCCCGCCTTGCTCCCGGGTGTGCTGGTACAGCTTGTGTAGGGTGCGACCCACGGGAGAGTGGTCATAAGTTGGTCCTGTCACTATAACATGGCCACCACGACGAGCCTTCGTAGCAAACCATCCTCGAAATCTGCGGAGTGAAAGCACAGCATAACATTGAGCCTATGTATAGTACGAATATACAACAAAAAGGAAAATGTACAATTCGCCTTGACCAATCCTCTCAAATAACCCAAATTCAAGAGAGAAATGAAATTCAAAATACAGTTCAACATATTTTCTAATCAACGCAATATCATATCTTCTCTATGTATTAACTTGTATCTAACATTTTTTCAACTTAATTTAGCAGAATCAACTGAATGTGTGGAGCTGTAAATTTTCTGACGATCTGACCCTGCATACATATTTTCATATACTACTCACGATGGCCATTTATCATAAGAGTATGACTGGTGCACTGTTTGGTACACTAGCACTTCTTCAATTTAATTTTATTCAGGTAATCAAGCGCATACATAATGCTAATATTAGGACAATTCAAAGAATGCTCCCCAGATCACCATGCAGTGGTCTTCCTCTGGGAACTGAGCCAGACAAAACCAGACAGAGCCAGACAAAATATCAAATTGATATTAAGCTTATAAATGGTATAAAGATCATTTTCAGGGTTAGTACTATTCGGTGTATATATACAAGTGACCTTCTTCTCATATAAGAAGGTCATTTATGGTTTATACATTTATGGCAAAAGCGTGACTTTTTTGTTCAGCTATGACATGGAATAATGTATACATAATGTTTGGCTGAAATAAAAGTAAGCATGTCTAAAAAATAAAATGAGAAAGTGTCCTACCTAGCATCACAGGTCTTGGCATGCGAGTCAGTAGTTACGTGGCGTTTTACAGCCGAAAGTCTTCGGATGGTTTCCTCGTCTGGTCTTGGAGTCTTGGGTGGTGATGGAGGAGGCGGTTCAGGGGAAGGGGCTGTGGAGGAAATTGCCAATAAATAATTGTAATCAATTTAATCAATAAAAGCATTCAATTAATCATTCTCAGCTATTACGACAATACAAATCTGACTAAATGTACCCAAATTATGACTTACAGGACTGACTTTAATTCTCAGCAGAAAGAATATTTCTGTATTCTTATATAAATCTATATTGCTATATCTAATTCATAATTATTGTTTCAAATTTCACAACAGCACTTTGCAATGTATATTAGTCACTATATCAAAGTGCTTGGATGGTCATGAATAGTTCACTACGTGAGATCGATCAAAGCCCCATTCCTAATTTTAAACATTTATTTTCTTATTCAACATATTTTATTTAACATATTTTCTTATTCAACATATTTATTTAATCATTTTGTCTATTAGCGTTGTCCATGATCTTTGGCCAGGGGCTGATGTTAATAATAAAGTGAGAGGCAGGGTGGGTGCAAGGGGAGACAGGTTTAGTGTATAGTGCTGGCGGTGTTGGTTAATGTAACATAAAAGAAAGCAGTGATCTCAGTATGATGATAGCCCCATCTCTAATCATTGAGCTAAAGTGGATGTCAGGTCGGTTTGAACTTAAATGTGATGTGTTACAGAAAATGATTGCAGAAGAATTATATTTTTCAAATGTTTCTCTACAAGAACCTTTGGTCAAAATGTAATTTTGTTGGTCCCTAGCGCTGCTAGTAGCATGGATCTATGTATCAAATTCCAAAACTGTGCATTGTATATAGCTATGCATATCTGAGATAATAAGGAGTATATTTATCAATTTTACTAGTGGTTGACCATTGAGAAATATTGCAAACATTCTTTTCAAGCATAAACAATATAAAAGTAGTTATTAGGTCTGTGTCCAAATGTTTACCATCATTAGAATCTGCTTGATCTCATCCTTTCAAATATGATGTTATCTCAAAGTCTATTTTATTTTGACTTGCGACTTATTTTCCTGTAACACATCACAAATACGGGAATAATAAATATGTTGGAGAGCATATATGTTTGTCCAAGTCATTCTTAAATGAAATTGATGACAGAAGTTTATTTAACAGAGAAACTATTAGACATTATTGGAAAAGAATTTAAATCCAACTACAATACCTTTAGGGAATAGATTGTTTTTATTTGTTATCCTCACTTTTAGATTCGGCGGTTTAATGTAAGAGATATTCATAAATCAATCAGAATGTAGTAATTGTATGAGAAAAAATTGACTGAGGTGAAGCTGATGTCCTGATTTGGTTTTACTCTGGATTAAAGAATGTAATATGTGATGTGTCCCAGGAAAATAAGTCACAAGTTGCAACAAAATTAATGGGGTTTCATCATATTTAAAAAGATAAGACCAATTTCGATTCCAATGATAGTAAGCATTATGGCATCTAATAAGTATTTCTATCTTTCAAGTTTTAAACTATTTTTATTTTTGAAAAAAACAACTTTGCAATATTTGTTGGTGGATTGTTAGTAGAATGTACTATCTAACTGAGAGCACTAAGCATTCCAAAAATGAGAACATTCCTATAAAGAGATCTTGTGAATAAATTACTTTGAAAAATATCATTTGTGCGACTTGTGACTCATTTTCCCCTACCCCATCACATTTAGCTTTTACTCTGGGTTAAAGAATATAATATGCTTAAGTGGGTGTAAAAACTAAACTCTTAACTCGCAACTTTACCTAGATTGATCTGTTTAAAATGGTGACCAATACAAAATGTTAAAAAATATGATTCTAGTCGTTATCAGTGTCAGTTTTATTTGTCTTAACATATACTAACTGTATATTAAGTAATGTGTTTCTTTTATTCTTTATTTGAATACTTAAAAATAGCATTTATTATACCTTTCTAGCAGGTAATACGGAACGCCATAGGCTAGGCCTACTGCACTGGCGCTCATGCCACACACAGCGTGTGGTATTGCCTGAATCATGCGGTAACCAGAGGTAAGCATGTAAACACATTAATTTTCATCACATTTTCACTAGTTTCACCATAAAGGCTTTTGCCCACTAAGCTGATTCTCATGCGATTCTCACAGAATTTAGTGGAAAAGGGTCCCCTGTGGCGCAAAATCCCACGGCAATCGGCGTAGTGGACTAGGGTCTTAAGTATCAGGTAAAGTACAATAGATAAAAAAAAATTGATAATTATTATCCAAGTGCCATATTACACTCGGGCTATGTATTTAACTTTTTGTTCACTCGCTATGCTCACTTAGTGCAATTGCTATGCCCTGAGTAATATGGAGCGTTGCAATTGCCGTTGGTCAATTTTGTCTATTTATTATACCTCTTGGCGGGACCGTATGGTAAGCCATAGGCTACAGCATTGGAAAACCGTATTACCCTCTGGGCGATATTTACATATCATATTGCCCCATGGCGGAATTTTTGTTGAAAAAATAGGCACATGTTTGTATCCTTATTTTCTGTATTAGAATAATTATATTTGCCGAAAAAAGACTTGTTATACATCGTATGTAATGATATAATAATAATTATAATAATAAGCAACTGTGAAATTCCAAATTTATCACGTATTTTGATAGAAAAATAGACCCGAAAATGAGTGAGGTGGACCGGAAGTGAAGCTAGGTGAGAACGTAAACAAAACGAGTGGAGGAGAAAGTTTGTTGTCTGACACTAATTTCCATCGAATTTTCACTATTTTTTCACACAAAAACATTGGGATAGGTATGATAAATACAAAATAGACTTCTGGCAGTGTAAGAGGTGGTTATCTCCCTTGTGCTACACAATTTCGTCGGGTGCTATGCACCCCTTAAGAAATTGCTACGCCCGGGGGAGATAACCATCTCTCACACAGCCAGGAGTCAATGTTGTCTATGTATCATATAATGGTGTGTTCAATAGAAATTTATTTACAAAATAACATAAAGGCAGGGAATGGATGGTTGATACACAATGTCCCAAGGTCATACAGTGTCACAAGGTACAATGTCACAAGGCCATGCAGTGTCACAAGGTACAATGTCACACGGTCATGCAGTGTCACAAGATACAATGTCACAAGGCCATGCAGTGTCACAAGGTACAATGTCACAATGTCACAAGGCCATGCAGTGTCACAAGGTGCAATGTCACAAGGTCATGTAGTGTCACAAGGTGCAATGTCACAATGTCACAAGGCCATGCAGTGTCACAAGGTACAATGTCACAACGTCACAAGGCCATGCAGTGTCACAAGGTATAGGCCTACAATGTCACAATGTCACAAGGTCATGCAGTGTCACAAGGTGCAATGTCACAAGGCCATGCAGTGTCACAAGGTGCAATGTCACAATGTCACAAGGCCATGCAGTGTCACAAGGTACAATGTCACAATGTCACAATGTCACAAGGCCATGCAGTGTCACAAGACTCACAAGGTGCAATGTGACAATGTCACAAGGCCATGCAGTGTCACAAGACTCACAAGGTGCAATGTGACAATGTCACAAGGTCATGCAGTGCCACAAGGTGCAATGTCACAATGTCACAAGGTCATGCAGTGTCACAAGGTGCAATGTGACAATGTCACAAGGTCATGCAGTGTCACAAGGTACAATGTCACAATGTCACAAGGCATGCATGCAGTGTCACAAGGTACAATGTCACAAGGCCATGCAGTGTCACAAGGTACAGTGTCACGATGTCACAAGGCCATGCAGTGTCACAAGGTGCAATGTCACAATGTTACAAGTTGAAGGCTTACTTGGCGGTGGTCTGTTGGCCATCCTTATTCTGTAGCGAGGCAGGTATGCATCCAGATTGTCATCTAAATATCGCCCGTATTTCTGGTCCTGAATCAAGGGAAAATTAGTAATTTAATAAATTGTTCTTATTGCAGCCATTTATCTCACTAAGGGATGAAGTGGTTTTTGCTAACAGGCGTTACTTCAGTCACATTTACAAATAATATGAACAAAATCTTTTCAGACTTTACCTAATTTTCTGGTTTAATAAACAAAATAAAAGCAATCTTTGCAGGCCCGCCATCTTGAATCTTGATTCACGTGGAATTGTGCGAGTTGTAGCTATGTCAGTGTAAAAGCTATAGAAAACATTTTATGTTCAGCATGGGATATTTAACAGTGATCTCATGTAAATAAACAAAACGTCCTTGCATTTTTCGACACTGTAATAGACATGCGCAGTGTGACATTACAAATCCCCTATTCAAAACAGGTCTCTCTGGTGCAGGTTATAGGCTGCAGGATTCCAGATTGCCATCGTACTTCCATTCTCTCTATACGTGTTCTAGGAAAATGAGTCACTAGTCAATATGAATACATGTATCAAATTTCAAGACAGTGTATTAAATATCCTTGCATTTCTAAGCTCATCCTATAGGGTATATTTAGCTGGGGAATCAGCTTGATCTCATCTTTTCAAATAAGATGACATCTCAAAATCTAATTTGTTTGCGACTTGTGACTCATTTTCCAGAAACACATCACAAATCGGGAATGTGAAACTTAAACCCAACTCACGGTAGTTTTGATATCAAAGTCGAGGGCCTCCCTCAGGTGTTCAGTCTTGACCATATCATCCGGTGTGACGGCTACAGGTGTGCGCGGCCGGACATACTCCGACACCACCGGCCTTGGCACCTCATCACGTACATTGGCAATACCTGGATAAATATCAGATACCTGGCATTTATTGCTAATTAAATAAGGATTTATTCATAATTTTATGACATGAATTTAATTTATGGGTCAGATTTTCGGAAAATGTACAATTGGCAGCTGCACACATTTAATAAATCCTGCTAAATTAGGCTGCAATCTGGTCAATACTAGGTAAATTCTAGTTTATTCGGCATTGTATTGATTCTAGCAATCTGCTTGGTTAGGTTGAACTATATTTTGAAAGTCATTTTCGTCTTAAATTGGCGTTATTTGATAGGATTGTTGAAGACGAATTGTACATATTCTGAAAGTCTGACCCTTATGGCACACCAACTCCCAGCCGAACCATCAACCCTATACCTGGCTACTGTGTACACGTGAATAGGTCACTTGAATGGGCTGTATGTACACCTAACCTACTCCCAACTCTGAAAAGTCTAGCTGTGACTGGACGCTAGGGCCTCTATCATGGACCGCCCCCAGACCCCATAATTCCGGGGCAGGACGGCGTTTTGCTGAACCTTGCACTTTGGGTCATACGATGTTTATTTATTGATTCTAAATCTCCAGAATCTGCTGATTCCAAAATTGCCACTCTCTAAACCTTGAGAAAATTTAACTTTGAACGTTGTAATTTCTTTTTATTAAATTCAATCAATACAAAAAATTGCACCCTGAATATCCACTATCCTTGCAGAATAATGATTGAAACAAAACCTGTTAAGTGGAATTAGATATATAAAAAGTTAGAGACTCCATTATGACTGTTAAAGTTAATGTTCAAAGGTAAGGTCAAGTCCTGTTTTTAGTGGATAAGAGTATTGTATTTGAAGGATTATAAAATGGTTCATTACCAGTCTAAGCTGTATTAATAGTAAGCTACTTAATAGCAACAGAGAATGGTCTGACATAAATTTTATTGTTATTAAAAGGAGTCACTCCTTAAATTGATAGGTTGAGGCAACGTATGAGAAACGTCGTTCAACGACAAAATACGTATTTTTCTAACTATTGTACTTGTAAATTAATGACTTGGCCCTAAATGGAATAAAAAAAAATAAAATAAAAAATAAGGTACCCTCCCCCTCCTGTCCCTAGGTCACATTTCATATACTACTACGCGGCCTATAGTTACCCCCATAGTAGTAGTGTACACAGAGTGGGCTTGTTACCGGGCTAAAATTCCTACCCACAATTTAGAAAATACATTTGTACTTTGTAACAGGATACTAGTAGATAACACATTGTCATATCAAATGTATATCAAAATTCAAAATTCAAGGATTATGGACCTGTAGAGCTGCAAAAGATTCTAAAACTATAGTTATAATTAAAAACAAAAATTGTCTTGTCCCCTAGTCCAGGGACACACTGGAAAACCATCTTTTTCTGAAGTATTTGTATGAATAAATAATGTTTTGAATTAAATTAAAATATTCACCTCTTTCTTCTCCCTTGTTAGCGGAGGGGGCGTATAGATGTCTAGTTATCTCGTACACCGTTTGGGGGCGCTCCTGTCCGGTAGACCACGTGCTCTCACTGAACTCCACCGCCTCGTCATACGTGTTGAGGTCGGGCGCCGACAGGGGGCGTGTGCGTACGTACCCCGCCCTAGCGGCGACCACGTGATCCTGAGATTTGCTGATTTCAGACTGCAGTTGTCGGTACTTGGCCTGGTGCTTCCTCACCTGGCGTGGGCAAAGACATATGTGGGTCAGATTTTCAGAAAATGCACAATTGGCAGCTCTACACATTCATGAAATTCTCCTAAATTAGGCTGAAAAATGAAGAATACCAAGTATATCTGAGTATATTTGGTATTACATTGATTTACAGTATCAGTTCTGTTAATTCAAACTGCGTTTTGAAGCTCATTTTTGTCTTAAATGTGGGTCATTTGAGAGGATTTGTGAAGGCGAATTGTACATTTTATGAAAATCTGACCCATATATATAAATAATTGTATTTCTCAAAGCACAATTACAATAGTCCTTCAGTTGAGAAAAAGGGGGTTACACTCCTCCTAGCTCCTTCCAGCATATAAACATGTTTCTACATCAGATCTGGACGTTATAATCAAATAAATTATATGATCACCAACTCCTGAAGAAGGGCAAGTCGCCCGAAAGCTCGAGATAACCAAATAAAACAACAATCAAGTTTATTATGCTCTTTCATCAATTACATCAACCATTTTAAGCCAGCCTCCCCGATATACAGCGAGCCCCCTTCCCTCTACCAAATAAATTATATCATAATTATTCTACGTTGGTAAGTAAGTGACAAAATTCTCAAATAAACACCATCAAGATTTTATTTGAAGTTGTTGATTTATTTGAAGATTACTCGACCTTACATGCTTCGGGCCGGGTTGGCCCCTTCATCCGAGGTATATTATAATTATATTAACAGCATTAACATGAATACATCAATAACTACAAAGTTATGTATTTAGAGTGGTTGAGGAAATCATGAGTCGCGAAAAAAAAGATTTTGAGATATCATGATATTTGAAAAGATGAGATCAAGCGGATTCCAATGATGGTAAATATTAACACATCCAATAAATATTTATTGTATGCATGAAAAAATATATTGATATAGTAAAGTAGTTAAACACACTCCTGAGGATAACCTCATATGCATAGATATGTCCTATACACAGTCTTGAAATTTGATACAAGTATTCATGTTGCTCACAGCGCTAAGCACCCCACACATAAAAACTTTCTCAGCAAGTAACATTCCTTGATAAAGAGCAAATGACGCCCAACATGTCGGACCCATAATAAACGAATCTACAACTTACCCCTCCGCCCCTGTCCTTATTCTGTTTTGGGTTAAAGGTGGTCTCCACTGGCTGGGGTAAGCTCTGCGGTAAGCCTTGCGATGGTTTGTGCTGGTTCTGTAGGTGGTGAGGAATGACGAGGTCCTGCCTACATGGTCAGTGAACCATGTAGGCAGGACCTCGCCACTTCTCAACAACACAGCAACATCGCAAGGCTTACCTCAGAGCCTACCGCAGAGCTTACCACAGAGCTTACTGCAGAGCTTACCGCAGCCAGTGGAGACCCCCCTTTGCATCTTGCAACTTGCATCTTGAGATACAAAATAATATTTTAAACCCCCATGTATTTACCTGTTTCCTCCTGACCTCTGCGTCGACTGGCGGGATGTCCTTGGGCAGCTTCTTACTGGAGTGTTTCTCCTTAGTGAAACGCCACTCCTCCTCATGGTACACCTGGTTCAGCTGGCCTGCCATCTTCTCATCATGGTGCGTCAGGATCTCATCAAACTCCTCCATCTAAATACGCAAAACAGTCATATTATGTACTTTTTACATTATTTTATTATACACGCATTGCTCTGAGAACAATGTATCTAGAGTTATGTATAGTGCGTATTTCACTAGTGAGTTTTGTGTGGTAGTCATGCCAACCAATGCGTTTTTACCAAGTTTACTGCCCAAATTCAAGTATATGATGAGAAAATCCATTTTCCATTTATATTTTTATATATATGTATAGGCCTATAATATTATATACATTGAATTTTCATTCCACCATTTTATAAACAGTTTCATGGAGTGGACCGACTATATTAGTTTTACAGTAGTTCATTGATATTCTTGGGATCTGTGATGTTTCCAACTGTTTATCTGCTTAGTACACTTCCGCCGACGCTTTCCCTACTGAAATATGTATGTGGTTTGTGAAGGTATCTGTGGTGAAAATGTGCTTTTGACACCTTTTTTAATCCAGATATCCCCACTCTAAATATGGACAAATCTAACCCTTCAATGCACCCTCTGCTTCACCTTGGGTGCGTTGAACAGTTGTAAATACCTGGTGGAAAGAAAGACTCGGTTATTAATCCTTTAATATAAGGGTCAGATTGATTTTCAGAAAATGTACAATTGGCAGTGGTACACATTTTGTAAATTCTGCTAAATTAGGCTGAAATTTGGTCACTACTAGATAAATTCGAGTATATTCGGCATTGCATTGAATCTGTTTGGTTAGGTTGAACTGTATTTTGAACTTTATTTTCGTCTGAAATTTGGGTTATTTGCGAGGATTGGTGAAGGCCAATTGTACATTTTCTGAAATCTAACCCATATAAGTACAGTACCTGGTACATTTCACGTTCATCTTTCTTCAGGTCCATGTGTTTGGGCTCTCTCTCTCTACCTGAGTACATCTCACACCTGTAATATACACAAACAGGGTGGGCAGGGGGTGAAAACATGTACAATCAGCATTTTTTTGGTACAAATTTATTTATTCAGGAAATTTTAACATAATTATAGCACGCTCATCCGTGATGGTTTTTCGTTGTGCCCTGAGAATATACAGAAATTAAACAGACATAGAGAGAGGGCATGATGATAATTAGACAATCAAAGTACTACAAAAATCAAATTAAATTACAAATCAGGAGTAATGGATGTAATAAATGTGATGAGATGAAAAAATGACATACAAATATTTGGTGAGATTTTTACTGCAAGAATGTTTTCACCAATATCAGAGTTTGTATACATGATCTATGAAAACCAAATGCATGATGGGAGATTGAAGCATTGATAAATAGTCCATGCTGAACATGGCATGTTTTCTATAGATTTTACACTGTACCATTAGTCCCATAATTCCAGGTGAATCAAGATTCAAGATGGTGGACCTGCAAATCCCCTATAAGATTTCCTTTTATTTATTTATTTTTTAACACTGAACCATTAGTCTCATAATTCCATGCGAATCAAGATTCAAAATGGCGGCTATGCAGATCCCCCTGTTAGTCAGTTTGCTCACCAGAGGAGGAGATCAAAGAACTCGTGCAGCTGGATACGGTCCGGCTCCTCAAAGTTATTCCTCATGTGCTTGATCCGGTGCATCATCTTCATGGGTGAAATAGTCCGACCACACATCTACAGCAGTAAAACACAGGATTAATGGGTGAAATAGTCCGACCACACATCTACACCAGTAACACACAGGATTAATGGGTGAAATAGTCCGCCCACACATCTGCACCAGTAAAACACAGGATTAATGGGTGAAATAGTCCGACCACACATCTACACAAGTAAAACACATTATATATGGGTGAAATAGTCCGACCACACATCTACACCAGTAAAACACATTATATATGGGTGAAATAGTCCGACCACACATCTACACCAGTAAAACACATTATATATGGGTGAAATAGTCCGCCCACACATCTACACCAGTAAAACACAGGATTAATGGGTGAAATAGTCCGACCACACATCTGCACCAGTAAAACACATTATTAATGGGTGAAATAGTCCGACCACACATCTACACCAGTAAAACACATTATTAATGGGTGAAATAGTCCGCCCACACATCTACACCAGTAAAACACAGGATTAATGGGTGAAATAGTCCGACCACACATCTGCACCAGTAAAACACATTATTAATGGGTGAAATAGTCCGACCACACATCTACACCAGTAAAACACAGGATTAATGGGTGAAATAGTCCGACCACACATCTACACCAGTAAAACACATTATATATGGGATGAAGACCACACATCTACACCAGTAAAACACATTATTAATGGGATGAAGACCACACATCTACACCAGTAAAACACATTATTAATGGGTGAAATAGTCCGACCACACATCTGCACCAGTAAAACACATTATTAATGGGTGAAATAGTCCGACCACACATCTACACCAGTAAAACACAGGATTAATGGGTGAAATAGTCCGACCACACATCTACACCAGTAAAACACATTATTAATGGGATGAAGACCACACATCTACACCAGTAAAACACATTATATATGGGTGAAATAGTCTGACCACACATCTACAGCAGTAACACACATTATATATGTGTGAAATAGTCCGCCCACACATCTACACCAGTAAAACACATTATTAATGGGTGAAATAGTCCGACCACACATCTACACCAGTAAAACACATTATTAATGGGATGAAGACCAAAAGGTGTTAGGGACTGTTCATAATTGACCACTGGGGGTGGGGTGGGGGGGGGGTGCAGTAGAGAATTTGGGAAAGGTTCTTGTGCAAGATTGTATGATCCCCCCTTAAAGTCTTATGCAAAATTTCTTCCCCTCTCCCCCCTTGAAAGTTTATGCAAAATTTCACCCCCTTCAGGGTCTGCACAAACAAGGTTCCCCACTAGCAATTTTCCTTTCACCCTAACCCCACCCCCCACCCCCACAGTGGTTGGTTGAAAATGAACAGTCCCCTAAATTTTGGGGAATTATTTGGGCGTAAACAAACTAAAATGTCTATAAACGCAGAAGTTTGATGTGAATAGGAGGTTTAAATCAAGATTCCACTGGTGTCTAACGGTTTATGTTTCGAATAGAGTTATGAGTCAAAAGATTTATATTTCATTGTTATTTGTTTAGCATATTGTAAGAGCCCAGGTGGCAGGTACAGGAAAATAAAGAATTTGCACAAACCCGCCCCCCCCCACATTATTAATCTTAAAGCTACACTCTCAGTTTACGTTGGTCAAAAATAATTATTTTCTACTTTTTGTTCCATTCTTCTCAAATCCATCTAGGAGTTATTTAACCAAACCTTTGGAAGATTTTTTAAAATGTTGCTATAGGGCTTCTAAAGCATCCTCAAAACAGTAAGAAAAACATTATATATTGATACAGTTTACGGTTTATGGTGCGGGGAAAGCTTTTGCCTTGCCCGTTCATTTCCGAATCCTAACACCATCACCTATAGAATTTAATTTCATCAAACAGTATCAACAGGCCACAAAAACATCTACTGAATATGTGGTTGTAGTGAGCTTGTCCCGATATTTTCTGTTTATCGTAAAATTCTACAATACTACATTCAATACTTCCAATACTAGAATAACACAAGTAAATAAGAGTGAGATTTAAGTGAACATAACAAATATTTCTGGCAATCTGATCCACATGATGTAAATGTAAAGTTTGTTATGACCTTGAGAGCGCGGAGTAGAATCCACTCGTCAATGAGGAGGCCCTTTGTATCCGGGGACTCGTACACCTGGTAGGCCATCCGGATGGCTTGGATCTCCGCGAAACTGCAAGAGGCATTTCATAGGTTTAGTTGAATACTGGTTTTCTCTGTCTCTCACTCCCTTCTTCTCTATCTCTATTTCCTGGGTAAGATCATAAACTGCCTCCCTCTCAGCTCTCCCGCCCTTGATATAACCATATTAAATGTGTTGATAAGGGCGTAAAGCAACCAAACTCACTCACTCACTCACTCACTCACTCACTGGTAGCAAAAGTAATGTGTTACAGGGAAATGAGCCACAAGTCGGAGAAAACGGATTTTGAGATATCATCATGTTTGAATAGTGGAGATCATGCCGATTCTAATGATGGTAAATATTAGGATAAACATTAGGATATTTAATGAATATTTCTATATTTTAAGTTTGATATTTTTATTCATTTTAGAAAAAACTTAGAAGAAAAATTTTTTGAGGTGGACAATTACTAGTAAAGTATTTAAAAATCCTCTATAGGATGATCTTAGAATTGCATGAATATATTTAATACACTGTCTTGAAACTTAGAATATTTATTCATGCAACCTCAAGGACTAGAAGGACCCAAAAGATGAACACGTTCCAACAAAGAGATCTTGTGGGGAAATCACTGTGACAAATATCAATTTTGCTACCTGTGACTCAGTTTCCTGTAACGCATCACATGTATCACGCATCACATCAGACATAGTTTGCATTATCATTATTATTGTTTTTTTATTTCCATATAATCCTTGAATACAATTTCCCATGGAAAATTGTACAGTCCTTCTTTTACAGAAGACATGTAAACAAATTAATTACTTTTTGTTCGGTTTTTGCCGCCTACACATCTGACAGTCATTTGATATACATATAAGTATTTGCACAGTTACAATAAAATTTGAAGAGGAAATGGTCCTTAAGTCAAGTAGTTATTCTTCCGAGAAGGCCGAGGCATATTGAATACATTGATACTAGATTAATAGGGTATTGATTAGCGTTACTTGATACAGATATAAATGGATAACAACTTATAATAATCATGAATATGAATAATAGGGAAGGACATGTTGCCCTAGCTCAACAATAACAGACCTTGAATGTATTTCAATTAAATTATTTTGGATACATTCTTATTTTTCAAAAACATTTGATCAAAACTGTAACCATACAATTCACCCTGTTCCTATATTGTTACACAGCTTCACAAATGTGCCAGGAAAATGAACCACAAATCGCAAAATAATGATTGTTTTCATTTTCAGTGTGTTCAGTGCTGCTAGTAACATGAATCCATGAACCGAATTCCGTGACTGTGTATTGGATGTATTTATACATATCTGAGTTAATTATAAGGAGTATATTTCAAATTGAATTGAATTGAAAAATTATTTATTTGTCAGTAATATAAAAACATTCACATAGAAAATGACAAGCTGGTCGACAGACTTCTGAGATAATCCCAGTTTTTTCAGTCGTTCCAAATTTTTGAAGATTAACTTTAACTACTTTATTAGTAGTTAACAACATTTTTATCGAAAGTACTACAGCAGAAAATTGAACAATACCGTGAAGAAATATTGCTAACTTCTTTTTTTATGCACAACAACAGTACAGAAGTACTTATTTAATGTTTACATGCATCATTGGAGCTTGATATGATTTATTCAAATATGATATCTCAAATCACTTTTTGCGACTTGCGACTCATTTTCCTGTAACATCACAAATATCCATTTTTATATTTTTTCGTTGGCCCGCCGAAATCAGCAGCAGCAGTAGGTTAATTCATTATCGCCCACTGACGCTTGTCTTCAGTATGTTGATTCGTTTATAGTTCTTGTTTTGAACACATTATAATTAGCCACATATTGATAAATTCAGTCCTATAGTTCAAATAGTAAGTAAACAAAGTTTTGGTGTTGTATAATAGGGAGGTTCCGCAAGCAAACCTATCTCAATTACGTATAACCGTATCCACATCTTATTTTGCGAATTACAACGCATTTTTATGTATAGAAATAAATAGTGAGATGAAACATGTTGCTTGATATGTTACGTTACGTTTTCCTGCCATGTTTTGCTGAACCTCTTTCTTCCGCTTAACGTATCTTTGTATATCAGAGATACGTATGGGTCACATTTTCAGATCAATTGGCAGATCAACATGATTTGTAAATTCTGCTAAATTGGACTGGTAAATCATCAACACTAGGTATATTTGGGTATATTTAGTATTGCCTTGATTCAAACAGTCTGTTTGGTTATGTTGAATAGTGTTTTGAACCTGATTTTTGTCTCAAAATTGTGTTATTTGAGAGAATTGGTGAAGGCGAATTGTTCATTTTCTGAAAATCTGACCCATATACGTTTACATATAGGTTAGCCTTGCTGAACCTCCCTAATAGCTGAGAAGGCAACGTTAAAGGGTCAGATTTTCAGAAAATGTACAATTGGCAGCTCTACACATTTTTGAAATTCTGCTAAATTTGGCGGAAAAATGATGAATACCGGGGATATTTGAGTATATTTGGTATCCCATTGATTTATTGTATCACTTCTGTTACGTTAAACTGCATTTTGATGCTCATTTCTGTCTTAAATGTGGGTTATTTAAGAGGATTGGTGAAAGCGAATTGTACATTTTCTGAAAATCGGACCCTAAAGTGTCTACGGTCCTGTTGTCCTGCTCTAAACATGGATTACAGTATGTATAATGGTGAGTGGTTTAAGCAGTTCTCCAGCGAAGTGACTCAACACTTCTACCATGAGAAAGCCAAGTAAATATCAATAAATTTCTATTTAAAAAGTCTGCTTCTCAGAGTTTCAACTACACTGCTTCAACATCGAGAAATACCAATACATTTATCTCCAACTCCCGGCAATGATACTTATTCCTTCAAAAAGTACTATACTAAATTCAACAAATGTAATGTGTTACAGAGAAACGAGTCACATGTCACAGACGATCAATTTTGAGATATCATCATATTTGAAATGATTAGACCAAGCCGAGTCCAATGATGGTAAACATTAGGGTATCCAATATGTACTTCTATATCTGAGTATGCAAGAATATTTTTAGCAGTGATACTTGACGGTCAATCTCTATTGTAAAGTAGTTTCGTATACTCCTTAGGATAACCTTAGATATACATAGATATATTCAATACACAGGCGTGAGATTTGGTGTATGTATCCATGTCACTATCTGTGCTAAACATCCCAAAAATAAATAAATTGCTTTGAAAATGATCAATTCTGCGACTTGTGACTCATTTTCCTGGAACACATCACACAATTCATGCCTGAACTTTCTCCGGATCACAATGTTGGTCGCCATGGTTCACAGATAATACAGTCCTGGTTTGTATCTATCCAAAATCGAGTGAATTTGTAGAATATTGTTGTTTAGAATCTACACTGCTACTCTCCATTCTGCTTCATTGAGCAGGTTTTGTGTTACTGTGAGGCAGAGAAGTGGGTATCCAGTCGTTTAAAACACATGTTCCTGCTAGAAAGTTGTGTACCGTCTGTGACCCGTGTTTAACTATGTGACTATCAGCTACACTCTTAAAAGTAAATGTTCTTTGAGGTTTTTGGCGTTTGCTCATATATGTGATGTGTTTCAGGAAAATGAGTCATAAGTCGCAAAATTGATATTTTTCAAAGTGTTTTTTTCACAAGAATACATCATTGGAATGTTCTGATTCTTTGAGAGTTTGTCACTTATAGGTATGTCAATCGATGTATCAAATTTCAGGACAATGTATATAATAAATCCTTTCGTTATAAAGGTCCTCATAGGGACTACATTTAGTTAATTTACTGTTTAGTGACCCCCAGAAATATTGGAAACTTTTTTTTTCAAAAACGAAAATATCAAACTTAAAATCTAGAAATACTTATTATTTTATTAGACTGTTTACTATCATTGGAATCGGTTTGATCTCATCTTTTCAAATATAATAGTATCTTAATGTTTTTTTTGCGACTTATGACTCATTTTCCTGAAACACATCACATAATGATGTGTCAGGTGTTTAAAATAGGTGTTTGTTTATATTTCTTATGAAGTGAAGAATTACATGGTACAGTTTCTATGTCTATTTTAATTAAAGGGCATTTAGATTATGTCCCCAAAATCATTAAAGCTGCATTTTCAGCTATTATGGTAAACACAATTATTACCAAATTCACCAAATTATTCTGCTGCTGTTAGAAGTTTATATAACAACTTTGAAGTTGAGTCAGCCAAGCAAAAAAGGTCACTGGTGAGTGATAATAAGTAAAGCCATCACAGGGAAGCTGCTAGGCAGGTGTCCAAAATATAGATAGGGACCTTTATAACGGAAGGACTGTAGCAAATCCAACTCGACAAAATATTCAAAATTTTGGTCATATGACCTTTAGATAGGTTGTAAAAAATGGAACAAAAAATAGGAAATCTTTAGATTTTGACCAATGATAAAACATGAAAAAAACCCATCTGATATCATATATAATTTTACGACCAAGAGCTTCTCTTGGTCTCCTTGATCTCCTTGAAAAACACTCCCAAATCATTACATGAATAAGTTTTAAATAATTCTTTCAAGGTTGATTTTTTCAAGGTTGATTCTCTATGACACTTTGACATGGAATTTCTATTAAGCTCTGAAGAATTAATGTGTGGCATTGAAGGGCTGCTGGTGCTCTGATTTGTCCATATTTATCATTATGCACAAATGAGATGTGTTTCAGAAAGATGAGTCGCAAAAATGGTATTTTTCAAAGTGTTTATTTTACAAGATCCCTTTATTGAAATGTTTTGATCTTTGGGGATTTCAAAATATATAGAAATACTTGGTAGATTATTAGATTGTTTACTATCATTAGAATCAGCTTGATCTCATATTTTCAAATATGATGGTATCTCAAAATCCATTTTTTGCGACTTGTGACTCATTTTCCTGAATCTCAAATAGAGCACCTGCAGACATGAAATGACGCTCATTAATCCATTCAGTCTCTGCCTACGGTGGTTATAGCACGGTTGAAGGCAGTGAGTTGTCACCAATGACAAACCTTTAATTCACTGTGGAACCTGAACATTGTTTTAACAGTGTAGACATGACACTGCTTTAACTAACAGCAGAAGTCAGTTCATTCTCGCACCCAGTAGTTGTATAATTAAAACAAACACTCACCAACCACTCAAATATACATATTAGTTCAGGACGACTAGGAAAATCACTTCAAATCGTAATTGAATGGTTTTGGATTAGTCTTACGGGCTACTTGAGTGAACATTTATGTGTTCCCTGACGGTAATTATTCGCGGTAATCCAGGTATATTTGAGCATGGCGAAGGGGAATAAGCTCAATTGTAGTGTTGTTATTTGGTACTGGGGATTTGTACCCAGGGTATTTTGTGGTAATTTATTTTTTTAAAGTTTATTCAGTGGCGTGCGGGTTGATACACTGCTCTCAGTAACCCTGACTGAAAAGTATTTTTTCTAATATTTATATTATTAAATTGCTTTAATTTGTTCAAGGTTTTCCATAATCATCAACTTAATCATAAGTTTTACTAATATGTTTTAATGATTTTAATCATTCAATTGATGGGAACACGTTTCGTAAAGAATAAAATGGACTAGAGGGAAATCCTATTCAGTAAAGAATCTTAAAAATTTAAATGTCAATGACCACCGGTAAAGTAAAATATAGAACCAAAGAAGCAGGAACTTCCTATATTTTCCTGTAACACTTCACATTATAATATGTGGCGTGTTTCAGGAAAATGATTCATAAGTCACAAAGTAACTGTTTTTAAATGTTTTTTCTTCACAAGATCTCTTTCTAGGTGTGCTCTTATATTTGGGGTATTATCTAGCACACTAAGGGTGCATTGTACTTTATGATAATAGTTATAGCATCGCTCAGAGAACAACGTATCTAGAGTGAGTTATTCCCAGTGCGTGAGTTATGTATGGTAGTCATGGCAACCAATGCGTTTCTTAACAAGGTTACGACCAACATTCAACTTTAAGATTCCAACGATACACTGTTAAAACTCCGCGTACATAGATATGGATTTGCGCGTTTATTTTCGCGTTTTGGGGCGTCCTCAGTGCTTGCAATGTTAATGATTCATGGCGTCAGGAAGCTGCGTTCAAATGCACGACCTGTCGCGTTATATAATAATAGCCTATACCTGTGTGCGACCAAGCATGATGACATGGAGCTATTGTTTTAGTAACAGGTAATAGCTGGTAATGGTATCTTGGTCAATGCACATGTATATACACCAGTAACACAAGGGATTCAGTCAGTCACTTAGAGGACAGGAGCAGTCTGACTGTAACAATGGAGTTCTACTGTATATACCTGCCACGCTCACCTGTACATCTACAGTCCTTGCATTTGTTTAAAAATATTTTACATATTGTGTGAATTTTATATAATTATTCTGCTGTTTGCTGAGCATTTCTCCTGACTATTTGGAATTGTAAATATTATTAATACCTCTTGTTGATTATCATTAACAATACTAGTCTGTTTTAGCAGAGCTATCCCCATCCAGCCACACATTGCCGATGCTTGGTAAGCTTTACTATATATAGGACTGCAGCCAATGTTAGGCGTGAACGCGCGGGCAGGCAGGCAGAATGGTAGTGGGTGTAATGGTAAGAGGAGGGGAGGACGCTGAGTAAACGTCCTTGGAAGGTATACTATGGTAAGTATCATGAGGCCTTATTTTACTCTAGTTTTATGTAATATTCTCTTTACTATTATTCATTATCATTAGCTAAAACTATACTTCATCTCATTTATGAATATACTCCCAATGAAATGACTGACTGACTAGTATTTTCTTGTTACAGAAACTGGCAAAAGGAAGAAACACTTCAAACAAGGAAATGATGCACCTCCCAAGTCCAATGGTCTGTAAAATCGAGTACTACCTTTTTTCTGGGGACTTCACGAAAATGGAAAAAGGGGGTGTTAATTCAGCTGGTGAAGTCTGGGGGTGAAGTGAAAGGTTTGTGACGGAATTGTGTGTGACATTAAAGCTTGGGGAAGTTATGATAGAGATAATCCAGGAAGCAAATTCGCTCTGCTGTGTGGGTCTTTACTCTTGGTCATTTGATCTTGTCCATAGGGGATTATAAATTGCTCTTACCACAGGAAACTCAGAGCATCTATTACTATGTGGGTTGGTCACTTCTGTTTTAAGAATGTTGGGGGTAGTGGGGCCATAATGGTGTAGAATAATTGATTATTTTTAAAATGTCAGCGTTCTAATGAAAAGGGGGTTAATTTAAAAAATGTCAGCGTTTTTCAGAAAAAAGTGGTGTTTTTGAGGGCTGAAAAGTCAGCGTTTTCATGGAAAAAAGGGTACTTTTGCAGCTCAAAATCTGCGGAAAAGGGTATGTTTTCTGATAGGTGGAACGAGCCTATGTGTTTGATGTGTTTCATTTGATGTATATACCTGTACTTTTCTCTTTACAGAAGCTGGCCCATGGAAGAAATACATTAGAGAGAAATGATCCACCAAAATAATGATGAGTTTGAAAGAAAGAATAAATTTGCCCTCTTAGCTCCTCTTCAAAGTCAATGAATGAATAAACAAATAAATCTTTAAGCAATATTTTCGTCTGCAATAATAGAAATGAAACCCCTCCCCCACCCCTAATTTCCCTGCCCAACCTCTGAAGCTTTTCATGGTCTACTGACCACACCCCCTCCCTACCCCTGCAAGCTACCTTTGTTCCGCTTCGCCGCCCGCCATCCTGCCGGCGTCTGTTACGTCACACCTTATTGTTTTAGGTTGAAATTTAACGCGACTAGCAAAACAGTCGTGTACAAAGACCTGGATAGCCGTGGCATAAAAGTTGACATGTTAATAACAGGTATAATAACACGTCTACCGTGTTATTACTTGCTACAGTGTATTAAACATTAAAATATCTCATGCATATTTCTTTATTTTAAGTTTGATATTTTCTACTTTTTGAAAAAGAAAGTTAGCAGTATTTCTAGTTGGACGATTACGAGTAATGTAACTAAATATACCCTATTGGATGGTCTTAGAAATGCATGCAAATATTTAATACACTGTCCTAAAATCATTGTGGCTCTTTTTTTATTATTCAATGGAGCCCGAATTTCTTTATTTCACAAAAGAACATGTTCATAAATGACAGTTACATTTTTGGCCCAAGGCTTCATTTGTTCTTGTTTTAAAGAGCAAAATATAAAGATACACTTCTCTCTCCCTCTCTCCTCTCTCTCCCTCTCTCCCTCTCTTTTCCTCTCTTTTCCTCCCTCTCTCTCCTTCTCTCCTCTCTCTCCATCTCTTTCCCTCCCTCTCTCCTCTCTCTCCCTCTCTTTTCCTCCCTCTCTCTCCCTCTCTCCTCTCTCTCCCTCTCTTTCCCTCCCTCTCTCCCTCCCTCTCTCCTCTCTCTCCCTCTCTTTTCCTCCCTCTCTCTCCCTCTCTTTTCCGCCCTCTCTCTCCCTCTCTCCTCTCTTTCCCTCCCTCTCTTTCCCTCCCTCTCTCCTCTCTCTCTCCTCTCTCTCCCTCTCTTTTCCTCCCTCTCTCTCCCTCTCTCCTCTCTCTCCCTCTCTTTTCCTCCCTCTCTCTCCCTCTCTCCTCTCTCTTCCTCTCTTTTCCTCCCTCTCTCTCCCTCTCTCTCCTTCTCTCCCTCTCTTTTCCTCTCTTTTCCTCCCTCTCTCTCCTTCTCTCCTCTCTCTCCCTCTCTTTCCCTCCCTCTCCTCTCTCTCCCTCTCTTTTCCTCCCTCTCTCTCGCCCTCTCTTTTCCTCCCTCTCTCTCCCTCTCTCCTCTCTCTCCCTCTCTTTTCCTCCCTCTCTCTCCCTCTCTCCTCTCTCTCCCTCTCTTTTCCTCCCACTCTCTCCCTCTCTCCTCTCTTTTCCTCTCTTTTCCTCCCTCTCTCTCCCTCTCTCCTCTCTCTCCCTCTCTTTTCCTCCCTCTCTCTCCCTCTCTTTCCCTCCCTCTCTCCTCTCTCTCCCTCTCTTTTCCTCCCTCTCTCTCCCTCTCTCTCCCTCTCTCCTCTCTCTCCCTCTCTCCTCTCTCTCTCCCTCTCTCCTCTCTCTCCCTCTCCCCTCTCTCTCCCTCTCTTTTCCTCCCCCTCTCTCCCTCTCTCCTCTCTCTGCCTCTCTTTTCCTCCCTCTCTCTCCCTCTCTCCACCTCTATATTCCGATCTTTCCCACTCTCTGCCTTTCTCGTCTCTCCCCACCCCCTGTCTCTCTCCATCTCCCAACTCTCCCTATCCCTATATTCTCCCTCGCTCTGTCCCTCTCTCTCCCGTTCTCCCTCTTCCACCTCTCCCTCTCTCTCCCTCTCCCTCTCCCACCTCTACATCCCTCTCTCCCTCTCCCCCTCTAAACACCTAAGAATGAGAACATTCTTAAAAAGTGAACCTATGAAAAAAAACACTTGAAAAATGTAATTTTCTGCAATTTACACTCATTTTCCTGTGACATCAGTATTTTATACCTGCCTCAGACGAGGTAATCTATAATCAGCCGGTACAATATTGACATGGCCTCTGATCTCCTGATCCCTCCATGCCCGCTCTTGATCCCTTAAAGTGACCCGACTCCATCAAAGAATCAACTCAAAGCAACACAAAATCTCACTTTGCTTTTAGTCACTAATCCCGGGGCGTTGTAATGTTGAATGAGGCACTGTAATAGGGGAATTGTGCAGGCTTGCTACATCATGGTTGTTCACAATAGGGGAGTTGTAACCGCAAGTATATGGGTCAGATTTTCAGAAAATGTACAATTCATTTTCAACAATCCTCTCAAATAACTCTAATTTCAGACGAAAATAAAGTTCAAAATACAGTTCAACCTAACCAAACAGATTGTTAGAATCAGTGCAATGCCTAATATACTCGAATTTACCTAGTATTGACCAAATTGCAGCCTAATTTAGCAGAATTTACTTAAAGTGTACAGTTGCCAATTGTACATTTTCGGAAAATCTGACCCATGTATCATCGGCTCAAGCAAACCGAGAGAATTTTGTATGGTGACACCTGAAAATGTTAATTAGTTACGCAAGTATGTACTTATTTGGGTCACATTTTCAGAAAATGTACCATTCGGCTTCAGCAATCCTGTCAAATAACTCATATTTAAGACAGAAATTAGCTTCAAAATGCAGTTTAACATAACAGAACTGATACTTTAAATCATTGTGATACGAAATATATTCAGATATACCTGGTATTCTTCACCTTTTAGCCTAATTTAGGAGAATTTCTTAAATATGTAGTGCTGCCAATTGTACATTTTCTGAAAATCTGACCCATTTGCAAAGATAACATCATTCAGGAAATGTAGTTGTAAATTAATTAAGTAGATTTCTTAGATAGACAGGTAGACTATTTAAATATAGATGACTGCAATACACTCTCGTTGTTAATATTAATGTAGAATACTGTGCCAACACAGAAATGAGAAATACAAAACTATTCTCATACACATTTTAACCATAACCACTGTCTGAATATTGTTGCTGCATGCTTATGGGTCAGATTTTCAGAAAATGTACAATTCAACTTAACCAATCCTCTCAAATAACCCAAATTTCAGACGATAATACAGATCAAAATTGAATACCGTTCAACCTAACCAAACAGATTGCTAGAATCGATGCATCACAATTGTGAAAATGTGTCAATAAAATTTAATAAAAAAATGCTATAATTTAGCGACAACTAATGTCTGAATAATTGTGTCTCCTGTATGTTACTACTTTAATTTATATTGTTTCGGACAAACGAGAAGGCCTACATTATAGAGGCCACTGTCCATTTCTGTAATTTGTGGCAGAATAAAAGTTCACTATATATATTTGAGCCTAATTCAGCTGCACGTACTCAAGGAGCTACTGATTGTACATTTTCTGACGATCTGACCCACGTATGACGTCACGTTCCTACGTGTCAAGGGAATACAGTTCTATGTGGCGGCCTCTAGCGATACAATTTATAACCCTCTGACTTTATCATGGGCGGTCATAAAAAATGATTAACCTACTTTTCATTTAAATTAATCAATTAGTTGTGATCTTAATTAAGCTAAATTCTCCAGTATATAAATGCTATTCAATTTGAACATATTTGTGATGTGCTATAAAAAGATGAGTCATAAGTCGCAAAAAGTGATATTTCCAAATGTTTTTCCACAAGAACCCTTGCTCAGAAAGTTTTCATCTTTGGGGTGTTTAGCGCTGATAGTATATGGGTCAGATTTTCAGAAAATGTACAATTCAACTTCGCCAATCTTTTCAAACAACCCAAATTTCAGACGAAAATAAACTTCAAAATACAGTTCAACCTAACCATACAGATTGCTAGAATCAATGCAATGCCGAATACACTCGAATTTACCAAGTATTGACCAAATTGCAGCCTAATTTAGCAGAATTTACTAAATGTGTACAGCTGACAATTGTACATTTTCTGAAAATCTGACCCATATCTTTGTATGTTTGACCAAATAGTTACTGATATTGCTGGATGGACAATCACATGTTTCTAAGCAGTGAAACATATTCCAAGCACTTAAGAATGCAAAACATTCCTATGGAAAGATCTTGTAGGAAAACACATTTGAAAAATATCAAATTTGCGACTTACAAAAAGTTTGCAATATTTCTGGGTGGACAATTAACAGTAAAGGAACTGAGTCTACTCCATAGGATGACCTTTGAAACGCAAACATGTGATATGTTTCAGAGAAATGAGTCATAAGTCGCAAAAAATAGATTTTGAGATGTCACCATATTTGAAAAGAGGAGATCAAGACGATTCCAATGATTGTAAACAGTCTAATAATCTAATAAATATTTCTAGATTTTAACTTTGATATTTTCTTGTTTGAAAAAGAAAGTTTCCAATATTTCTGGGGGTCAATAAACAGTAAAGTTACTAAATGTAGTCCATATGATGCCCTTAAAACGAAAGGATATATTACATAGATTGTCCTGAAATTTGGAACATCAATTGATATAGCTATAAGTGATGACCTCCCCAAAATTCAGAACATTCCAATAATGTGAACTTGTCAAAAAAACACTTTGAAATATATCCATTTTGCGACTTATGACTCATTTCCCTGGAACACAACACAAATATATTTAATACACTGTCTTCAAATATGGTACGTGGATTATTATGACTTAAAGTGCTAAGCCCTTAAGAAATGGGAACATTCCACTAAAGAGATCTTGTAAATAAATCACTTTGAAAAATTTTATTTTTTATTTTGGGGCGAGCTGGAAGAACTACATGTAGAATTGACAGCCCATTCCTGTATGCTTAAAGGAGGAATAAGAATTCAATATTCCTGGTGCATATAAACCCACTATTTTGACTGGTACTTAATGGTGTATATAAACTCCCCTATTGTGACTGGTACTTATTGGTGTATATAAACCCCACTATTGTGACTGTGGTACTTATTGGTGTATATAAACTCCCCTATTGTGACTGGTACTTAATGGTGTATATAAACTCCCCTATTGTGACTGTGGTACTTATTGGTGCATATAAACTCCCCTATTGTGACTGTGGTACTTATTGGTGTATATAAACTCCCCTATTGTGACCGGTACTTATTGGTGTATATAAACCCCACTATTGTGACTGTGGTACTTATTGGTGTATATAAACTCCCCTATTGTGACTGGTACTTTATGGTGTATATAAACCCCTCTATTGTGACTGGTACTTATTGGTGTATATAAACTCCCCTATTGTGACTGTGGTACTTATTGGTGTATATAAACTCCCCTATTGTGACTGTGGTACTTATTGGTGTATATAAACTCCCCTATTGTGACTGGTACTTAATGGTGTATATAAACTCCCCTATTGTGACTGGTACTTATTGGTGTATATAAACTCTCCTAGTGTGACTGTGGTACTTTATGGTGTATATAAACCCCCCTATTGTGACTGGTACTTATTGGTGTATATAAACTCCCCTAGTGTGACTGTGGTACTTTATGGTGTATATAAACCCCTCTATTGTGACTGTGGTACTTATTGGTGTATATAAACTCCCCTATTGTGACTGTGGTACTTATTGGTTTATATAAACTCCCCTATTGTGACTGTGGTAATTATTGGTGTATATAAACCCCGCTATTGTGACTGGTACTTTTAGTGCATATAAATTCCCCTATTGTGACTGTGGTACTTATTGGTGTATATAAACTCCCCTATTGTGACTGTGGTACTTATTGGTGTATATAAACTCCCCTATTGTGACTGTGGTACTTATTGGTGTATATAAACTCCCCTATTGTGACTGTGGTACTTATTGGTGTATATAAACCCCCCTATTGTGACTGTAACCACTATAAGTCCTAAGACAGTAATCTATGGGAACTCTCAGTGGTACTTAGACACAGAGGTAAATTATAGTGACTCACAGGTGCCAACTGAGAAAGCTAAGGTAAAACAGGTTAACACAAGAGGGCACTGTAGGTCCTGTGTGACTTCAGATTTGTGGCGCTTGAAATGTCCACAGTGCCCCTCCTGACGGTTTGTTTTGCCAGCTTATTTCAACACTTTGTCCATATAGGGGAGTTGCATGTGCCACTGCGCATGTCTGTTGCCGTGCATCCTGGGATGGATTCTGTACAAATCTGACATACAAATATTCACGCAATATTTTTATCGAAAATTGCAAAAATGTTTTCACCAATATCATCCCCTGTATTGGAATGATCTGTGACAACCAAATGCATGTTGGGAAAGATGGAGACTTGTGTCATGGAAACATAAATACACATGGGTATTGACATTAAAAATTTGATAAATAGTCCATGAACATGACATGTTTTCCATAGAGTTTGGACTGTACCATTAGTCCCATAATTCCATGCGAATCAAGATTCAAAATGGCGGCTATTCAACTCCCCTATCAAGACATAGGCAAACAGTGGCGCCCTGAATAGAGTGTCATAATGTGAAACTACTTTTTCTCTCATCTAAATGGGTAAAACTCACTTAATGTAAGGCAGCACAAAACACCACCATGTATGGACCGTTATACATTATGAATAATAGCAACAAATTCTTCATTGTCAATATAGATACGTTTTCCCTCAGGAAACGTGGCAGGGGCACAGTCAAATTACCTTAGATGCATTAATTGTGGTCAACATTTTGCTACTTGCACTCTTTATATATTCTCTCGATATCTTGCCATGAAAATATCCTGTACTGCATTGCCTCTAGTCCGCCATTCTATGAACTTATACCGACTATTCCATGTTTAAATGATATATCTCACATATTTTGTATTTTTATATTTTATATTCTCACATTCTATACTTTATATTCTATACTGTTTTATATACTGTATCACGCAACCAAATTATGTAGAAGTCTATCCCTAGTGTCATGGGAACGGCCGGAAAATCTGGGTATAAATCCTGAATGGTACCCAGAGGTTTGTCCACCAGTCTGTCTGCTCTATTCTATTCCCCGACGGGCAAATGGACGCGATTCAACGCGATTTTTAATGCGCAATCATCTCGCCATAGTTCTGTGATGAGAGTGGACGCTTTTCACGCAATATCTATTGCGCAATGATTGCGCCAAAGGTATAACGCTATATAAGTGCAAAAATTAGCAAATTCTTATGGCGTTTTGGGCCATATTTTTTCTCACAGAAAGGTATGAAGTGTATCATTATTACCTAAAGATTTCGAAGAGAGTTTAGGGCATAGCATGTGTTGCCCTTTCTTTATAGGCAACATTTTATTTTCATCAATTCTACCATTCTCTTTGTGAGCCTTAGCCTATTCTTAGAGTAGAATATTTGAGTATATTTGGTATCACATTGATTTAAAGTATCAGTTCTGTCATGTTAAACTGCATTTTGAAGCTCATTTTTGTCTTAAATGTGGGTTATTTGAGAGGATTGGTGAAGGCGAATTGTACATTTTCTGAAGATCTGACCCACATGCTACTTGCATGCTCACTCACAGGCTTCATTCACAACTACTCACGGAACATAATAGCCAAGAGGTTGATTTTCTCATAATATTTTGAGGCTTAGTGACCCTGTATAAGGGTAAGATTTTCAGAAAATGTACAATTGGCAGCTCTACATATTCATGAAATTCTCCTAAATTAGGCTGAAAAATAAAGAATACCGGGTATTTTTTAGTATACTTGGTATCACATAGATTTAGAGTATCAGTTCTGTCATGTTAAACTGCATTTTGAAGCTCATTTTTGTCTTAAATGTGGGTTATTTGAGAGGATTAGTGAAGCGAATTGTACATTTTCTAAGAATCTGACCCTGTATATAGAACCCCTAAGGAGAAAAAGGGGGTTCTATGTAGAACCGCTTTGAGTTAAAGAACCCTTCAAGTGCACGAAGAACCCTTAAATCTCTGAAGAACCCCTATGGTTCTAGATGGAACCCCCGGTGGTCCCGAAGAACCCTTTTAGGTGTCGAAGAACCCTATGGTTTTTGGTAGAACCATGGGGTCCTATCTAGAACCCAAAAGAACCCTTTTTTCTTAGAGTGTATAACAGATTGTGGGACTGACCTGAAGACCCGTGTATCTAGTAAGACGACAGCCCGCTTGGTGACGTGCAGGTTCCATTCATCAGTGTGAATATTACACGTCCTATCCAGAGGCTCATTCAAGTACTTGAAGAAGTCCATTAAATGGAACAGGTTCTGAAACAATAAATTATTTATAGAATTGACAATTGTTTGTTTTCTTTCTTCACCGTGGGGTTATAATTAACAAGAAGTTGACGTTCATGACATACTGGTGGCGGTCTGGTGGTTTTAAAGCTGCATTCTTGGTCAATGTCGGCCAAAAATTAAACATTTTCCACTTTTTGGATTGAAATTAGGTTATTTAGCTTAAGTTTAAAAAGTGTACATTTCAGTTTTTATCTATTTATATCACAACTTAGCTTGTTATAAACGCCACAGTTTGTTTGCAAAAACACATGCGTTTTATACAGTAAGACATCAAATATTTCTATAATCTAAATTTGATATTTCTATTTTTGGAAATTGCCTCCCAATATTCCTGGGATGCAACTAAATATTCTAAATATACCTATACTAAATATTCCTGGGATGTAACTAAATATACTCCATAATGAAGACCTTTCACAACCCATGTATTCAATACAGCGTCCTGAAGTTTGGTTCACCTATTCATATGACTGAAAGTGCTACGCCCCCCAAACATCAGAACATTTCCATAAAGACAGGTTTCGATAAATCTTGAAACAAAAACACTTTGAAAAATATCATTTTCGCGACTTGTGACTCATTTTGCTGTAACACATCACATTTGGTAATCACTTAGATGCATTGATATATTTATAATGATTGTTATTCAAGTTGATCAGTACAGTTACACGAAATGGACAGGAGCCTCTGCGAACAGATCTTCCTGGTCCGCCCATCAGGTATACCTACTCCAATCTCCAGAATAGTAAAATAAGATACAAAGCACCACTTCTGGATACATTAGTAATCAAGTTAAAGCTAATACAGCACCAATTTACAATGAAAACTCACTACAGAGTCTATTGATATGATATGTGATATAATGAGTAATAATTATCTCGTGTAAGACATTAACCCAATAGACGAATATATGAGCATACATTTCGATTCTCTTTAGTGTATTTCGAAACTGGAAATGAAATAAAAAGTCGTGGCTATACACAGGTTACACATAAGTTATAATTTCCCCTCGATAGGTTGAGCAAAGTGCATTTGAATATTTACCCAAGAGAAATATGGCACAAATTACATATGGAGCCCATATTTGTTTTGGCCATATACAAAGTGCTTCAGGCTAACTGGGACGCGATATTCAATAAGGCTTATATAACAGGATAGAGAAAGGGTGAAGCCATGCGTTATTAAACGCGGTATTATTGGGTCAGATCGTCAGAAAATGTACAATTGATAGCTCTACACATTTAGTAAATTCTGCTAAATTAGCCTGACAAATGATAATTACTCGGTCTATCTGAGTATATTTGGTATTGCCTTGATTCAAGCAATCTGTTTGGTTATGCTGGACTGAATTTTGAACTTGTTGTCTTAAATTTGGGTTATTTGAGAGAAATTGGCCAATTGTACATTTTCTGATTATCGGACCCAACTGAGGGTATTGAACGCGGTATAATTGGTATTTTATCGGACATAGATTAAGATGCAGGGGCCTTTCTGACTGATCAATGTTGCTGCCGGCTTGTATTTGATGGGAAATATTTCTTTCTGTGGTGTTTCCCTCTTGGCATACATGTGCTTCTGTTCCTATCTACTTATTCTACCCTTGCTCACTATCCATCTATCTATCTATCTACCTGTCTATCTGTCTATAGATCTACTTATGATTTAAAGCTGATAAATACAACCAGAAAACGACAAATTATTTTCCCTCGCTAGTCAATAAAAGGGTCAGATTTTCAGAAAATGTACAATTTGTCTTCACCAATCCTCTCAAATATCTTACATTTAAGACAAAAATAAGCTTTAAAATGCAGGTTAACATATCAGAACTGATACCTTTAAGCAATGCAATACCAAATATACTCAGATATACCTGGTATTCATCATTTTTCAGCCTAATTTAGCAGAATTTCCTAAATGTGTAGAGCTGCCAATTGTACATTTTCTGAAAATCTGACCCAAGTAACACACAATAATCACCTTTTACATTTTGGACAATGAATTCCATTAAACCTATTAATAGCAACATGGTGGATAGTTCCTGGACTCTACACCAGATGGCCTAATGTGGAATAAAATAATTTATTTTGATGTTCTGCAGATGGCTTAATAATAGGGGATTTGCATGTTCGCCATCTTGAATCTTGGTTCGCATGGAATTATGGGAGTTGTATGTCAGAGTACAAGCTATAGAAAACATGTTATATTCAGCATGGAATATATAATAGGGTGAAGTCACCAGAAAATGTACAATTCACCTTCACCAATCTTCTCAAATAACCCAATTTTCAGACAAAAATAAAGTTCAAAATACAGTTTAACCGTACCAAACAGATTGCTATAGTCAATGCAATGCCAAATATACCCGAATTTACCAAGTATTGACCAAATTGCAGCCAAATTCAGGATAATTTACTAAATGTGTACAGCTGCCAATTGTACATTTTCTAAAAATCTGACCCAATAGTGATCTCATGTAATAATAAATATCCATATATCTATAAATATCCACGTGTTTTACATTCCTTCATACCACAAGTCCCCATCTTTCCCACCTGGCATTTGGCTTTTATAGATCATTTACACAAACTATGATATTGCTGGAAAGATCCTTGTATTCCCGATTGTTTATTTTATTCAAATTCTTTATTCAGGCTGTTGTTTAGACATTTTATTTTTACAAACAAAGGCCATTGTACAATTAGTCACATCAATAAAGACGCATGTCGACCTAGTCGATGTTTCCTTGCGTTGCCTATTGATATAACATTTGTAACATGTTGAGGAGAGGATCAATAAAACATTAAAGGCATCGATGCACAATAAGACCCTAATCAGCCCTGTACTAAGTGGATCACATGGACACATGTGGGTCAGATTTTGAGAAAATGTACACTTGGTTCCTGTACACATCTAGTAGTTTCTGCCCAATTAGGCTGCAAATTGGTCAATACTAGGTAAATTCGAGTATATTTGGCATTGCATTGATTCTAGCAATCTGTTTGGTTAGGTTGAACTGTATTTTGAACTTTATTTTCGTCTGAAATTTTGGTTATTTGAGAGGATTGGTGGAAGTGAATTGTACATTTTCCAAAAATCTGACCCATGTAGTATTGCACCTTCATGTACCAGGCGAGGGGTTTGGAAGAGCTCGCCAGAACATATTCAATAGGGGACTTGCATAAACGCCATCTTGTATCATGATTCGCATGGGATAGGGGAGTGCATGCTGGGATGGATTCAGTTCAAATTTGACATAGACATTTTTAGAATTATTTTTTACCAAAAAATGCAAGGATCTTTTTGTTGATATCATGGCTTGTGTGATTGATGTATGAAAACCAAATGCATGATGGGAAAGATGAAATCTTGTGTTATTGAAACAAGCATAGCACATGGATATTGACATTAGAGCACTGATAAATATTCCATGCTGAAAATAATATGTTTTCTAAAGCTTGTTCGTTGTACCATTAGTCCCATTATTCCATGTTAATCAAGATTCAAAATGGCGGCTATGCAAATCCCCTATTATGGGAGTTGTATGTCAGTGTTAAGTCTATGAAAACATGTTATGTTCAACATGGAATATTTAACAGAAATCTCATGTCAATAACAATGTGTGTAACATGTTTCCATAAAACAAAACTTCCTCTTTTCCATAATGCTTATATGTCGTTTCACTTACACAAACTATGATATTTTTAAAAGACTCTTACATTTTTCGATAATAATGTTGGTAAATATGAGTGTGTCAGGGTAAAAGCTATAGCAGACATGCCATGTTCAGCATGGGATATCTATTATATATCATGCTCCAATGTCAATATCCATGTGTTATACATGATTTCATAACACAAGTCTCCATCTTTCCAATCATGCATTTGTTTTTATAGATCATACACAAGCTATGATATTGGTGAAAACATTCTTGCAATTTTCAATAAATATGTTGCTAAAACTGAATCTATCCCAGCATGCACTGCAATTAAAAATCTGCACTGGCTCATGCAAGTCCCCTATTCACCTTCACCAATCCTCTCCAATATTTCTAATTTAAGTCCAAAATGAGATTCCAAATACAGTTTAACATAACTGAATAGATACTATGAATCAACATGTTGTCAGATATTTTTTCCTATTATTTAAAAAGTTTATACAGCAAATTAATTGGTCAAATCATTTCACAAGTAGTCAAGTACAATGAAGATACATAGTCATTTCGTAAATCAATTTTAACCTAGACATGGACTCACGGGTATGTATTCATTGCTGAATTCCATGGGTTTCTGTCCACTGTTGTGTCTAACTACTGACATATACCTTGTGTTTATCATAATATTCATTAGAGCCAAATTGAGCAGATTTGAATAGATGTGTAGATCTGCCGATTGCCTATTTTCTGACGATCTGACCCATAATTAGGGTCTTTATTAGTAGGTAGGTGTACCAATAGAACTTTCACATAAAATGGTATAAATTAGAGTTAATCAGAGCTTCATGAATGTCATATCTAACAGGAAAATAAACAAAAAATGGATTGTGAGATACAGTGATGACATATTTGAAAAGATGAGATCAAGCCAATTCCAATGGTGGTAAACATTGGGGCATCTAAGTTGTAAAGAACCTCCAGTAAAAGAGGTTTTACATGTTATTTCTATTGATTGATTAGGCAACTAGTACAAGATGTGCCTGCTTGTTGTTATGGGAACTTGAAGTATGAATAGACATTACTGTATTGATTGATTGATTATTAGCTGTGTGATATATTATACATTTAGTTTATTAATAATTTTTGGTTTGCCTGGGAGACCTGCATGTCGGTGGACACGCAGATGGTGTATTCATTTCTGATTATATGTATGTCTATTCAGAATAAAAATCCTATATATATATATATCTAAGAAGTATTTCTATATTCCATGATTGATGTGTTTATGTTTATTTATGATTATGTTTATTTATGCCCCCCCCCACTCCCTGCTGAACCTCCCTTGTTGTCAGTACTTTCTAATAAGCTTAGTTAATACATTGGAACGAGCTTATTTAATACATTGTAAGAGGCTTATTACATCTAGATCCACTAGACTGACTGTGGGAGTGCGGTATATCCACCTTGGAGCGCTGCAACGTCGGACATGGCAATAATATCCATGTATATATGGGACAGATTTTCAGAAAATGTACAATTGGCAGCTCTACACATTTAGTAAATTCTGCTAAATTAGACTGAAATTTGGTCAATACCAGGTAAATTTGAGTATATTCGGCATTACATTGATTCTAGCAATATACTTTGTTAGGTTGAATTGTATTTTGAACTTTTTTTTTCGTCTGAAATTTGGGTTATTTGAGAGGATGGGTGAAGGCGAATTGTACATTTCCTGAAAATCTGACCCGTATATATATCTTTCATGTCTCATTTTTCAAATGTTTTCCCACAAGGGACCCCGTGCTCAGAAGGTTGTCATCTTTGGGGTGTATTGCGCTGTTAGTAGCATGAATACATGCATCAAATCTCAGGACTGTGTATTGAATATAAAGATAACAAATTTAAGACCAAAACAAGAACCAAGGCACTCGACGGAAGAACTGATTATTCAGAGTTGAATTACCTGTTTGTATAAACATCAGCAAATAAAGAATTCTTGAACTGAATTGGATGTATCTATGCATATCTGAGGTTATTCTAAGGAGTATAATTAACTAAATTACTAGTGATTGACCATTAAGAAATAATGGTGAACATTTATCTTAATGGATGTCCTAATATTTATCATCATTTTGCGACTCATGACTCATTTTTGTGAAACACATCACAATTGTGATGCCTTACACCAAAATATGCATTTCATAATCACTGGTAAAGTAGTTAAATATAGAATCTTCAGGACAACCTTAGAAACGCACAGACACATTATACATACAGTCCTGAAATTCGGCACATGTGGGTCAGATTTTCATAAAATGTACAATTCGTTTTCACAAATCCTCTTAAATAACCCACATTTAAGACAAAAACGAGCTTCAAAATGCAGTTCGAATTAACAGAACTGATGCTTTAAATCAATGTGATACCAAATATACCCGATATTCATCATTTTCAAGCCACATTTAGCCAAATTTCCTAAATGTGTAGAGCTGTCAATTGTACATTTTCCGAAAATATGACCCATGTACTGATAAGGCTAGGAGCACTAAACAATCAAAAGATCTAAATATTCCTATGAAGCAATCTTTGAAAAACATGAGAAACATTTAAACTATAAATATAATTTTCATGACACATCGTTTGTGACAGATGGCATTTATGAGCATGGAAACTAGACAGTGACTGTCTGAAATGTACAATGGTCTCTTTTGCCTGGCCCTTTAAAACATGATTTATTACCCATGCGTAATTTAGATGTTTTGTTTAGTAGCCAAACCCCCTGGTGCTTCAAAAGTGTATTTCTGGCTGAAGCAGGTACAAGTGTAATGACCCCCCACAGCTGACTACATCCCTCCTACAGCTACCTACAGTAGGCCTCTTCCAGCTCTGACCTATACTCAACTTGCACCTAGTCCAGTGCAGTGAATAGGGGATTTGCATGTGCCACTGCGTATGTCTGTTACAGTGCATCCTGGTATCCTGGTAAAATCTGACACACAAATATTTGGCAACATTTTCGTCGAAAATTGCAAGAATTTTTCACCAATGTCATAGCTTTCATAAATGATTGAAATCCAAATGCATGATGGAAAAGATGGGGACTTGTGTTATGGAATATGATAGGATGTAACGAGGTTGGTTTCTGACTTACTGTACGCGATGCCGACATGTTTTTTTTCGACCGGGGATGTCCATCGAAGCCTGCGGCTTCTCGTGACATCCCTGGTAAAAAAAATGAGTGGGCATCATTTACAGTAAGCCAGTTCTAAACTAACCGAGTTACATCTTATTTTTATACCATGATCTCATATTTTAAAATAAATTGAGAAACAAACTATTTATTTACCTCGCTTCTCTCTGATGACCCACCATATTGATTTTTGATACCAAAGTGCTAGACAAGCTTACAACTGATTGGCTAATCAACGATGAAACAGATGGCATATGACGTCACAAATAGGCATGACATCATGAGCGAGCGTAACCTCAACCAATAAGAATGCTTCATAGATTTAGGCCAAAAAAGGTTCCTATTTTCACCCGTGGATCCATTCAACAATATACGATGGCATGTATTCACTCATTTGCAGCGTGTACAACCCCCGATCGTGGTATGTGTTCATGTATAACACACAGATATTTACATTAGAATCGAGATGTTGAGATCAATCCAAAACAAGGCGAAAACAGAACATGGGGTGTGTGAGGTTGGTTTTGGTTTATTAGGGGTCCGACGTTTCGGTCAACATACGACCTTTATCAAGGGTGGGTGATTATTCATTAAATTGATGCTACCTAAGTACTAAAATGTGCACAGTTGTTGCCATAGTTACCTATTGTTCATTGGGTCCCAAGTAAAGAAATGTGCCCATAGGGTCCCGGATGGGGAATGGGGTTTCAGGGGTTCCCAAGTAGACGAATGTGCACCAGATAACTTTTAATATTATTTTTATTATATTTTCATTAGCTCATCCTTGCAGTGTCATAAAGATTTTTTTGGCATACAGAGTATGAATTTCAGGTAATCAGGTTTAATTATAGTTATTAATTGTTCATCGTCTTGGGTATGTCTTGAGGTATCCTCGGTTAATCATGGCGTATGCCATGGCCCTGCCGATTTCCTGGTCTATATTGTTCACTATTGTATACAGGTCGTATAGCACTTCGAAGGCTGGGATCCTATGTGGGTTTGTGTCCTCAGGTTCGTCATGGAATGGCTTGCGTCTTTCTTTCATTTTCTTTTTCCGGTCCTTTGGAGTCGGGTCATATTCGGGATATGGTTTGGGGGTGGTAACATGGGGTGGTGAATATTCAGATACTGATAGTTTGGTGGAGGTTGATGGGGTGGGCGAGGAACGTGAGGAGGTGGTTTGATTAGCTATACTGTTGGTGCTGTTGTTAGAGGTGGATGCTGGGTTTTCATCATTTTCATCATTTACATTAGAACATTGATGAATAGTCCAGGCTGAACATGGCATGTTTTCTATAGATTTTATACTGTACCATTAGTCCCATAATTCAATGCGAATCAATATTCAAAATGGCGGCTATGGAAATCCCCTATTGTGTAAGAGGGCCCGTTGGGATAGGGGGAAGGGGGACTGTGGAGGTTTTGACGAACACTTTGTTACTGCCTTTAACATTCCAGGGGCTCTAACACCTGTTTTAGGATTAATGACACACACCATATCATATACATTATAGTCATGTCTTATGGACACTTGTAAAACACATGACAATTGATATGAAAAATTACTGTTAAATACTCCATGCTGAACATAACTTCTTTTCTACAGCTTTTACACTGACCTACAACTCCAATAATTCCATGTGCATCGAGATTCAAGATGGCGGACATGCAAATCCCCTATTAAGGACTCCCTTACATGTAGATAATATCTGAGGATTAAAGTGCCCACCTCCTATGTCTCCTCTTGATTAGTCATCGCCTTGGTAAGGTATATGTGCCAACTTTCAACTACATATATTTGGATTCATATATATATATATATGGGTCAGATTTTCAGAAAATGTACAATATACGGTATATCTGAGTATATTTGGGATCACATTGATTGAAAGTATCTGCTCGGTTAATTCAAACTGCATTTTGAGGCTCATTGTTGTCTCAAATGTGGGTTATTTGAGAGGATTAGTGAAGGCGAATTGTACATTTGCTGAAAGTCTGACCCACATATAAATAATTTATTTCCATTTTTGTAAAGGTGTTGGTTACAGAGGGAAATCTTGGCGTAGAATACAACTTCTATATAGCATAATAGATGCAGAGGTGCCATTTGAAAAATAATAAGTACAACAATCTTAACACAATATCATAGTAACAACTTAGCGGCTAAGATACAATGACAAATTCGTATTAACTCCCGGGTTACAAGAATAGAATAAAGGAAATATATACTTTGTATACCTCTGGGAACTTGTCAGCACTTACCCATATTATATGTATATTGTAAGGGTGAAATCGCCAGAAAATGTACAATTCACCTTCACCAATCCTCTAAATCAACTCCAATTTAAGGCAGAAATTCAGTTGAAAAATCAGTTCAACATAACCGTACACATTGTTTGGATCAAGGCAATTTAGAATATACTCAGATATACCTAGTGTTGACCTTTTCTCAGCGTAATTTAGCAAAATTTACTAAATGTGTACCTCTGCCGATTTGACCCATATATATTATATCATACATGTAGAGTATAGTTCCTAATTATAAATCATAGAGGAATAAATGTTTAGAACTAAGTATTGCAAGTGCAGTTTCATAAATACCAGGCATTTAAGAACAGAAATATGGTACAAGAAACATTGTATGGCAGGTATGTGAGCTTTATAATAGGCATTGTTATAAATAATATAGGTAATATTTTCTGGCGACTTGACCCATATACCTGGCTGCATACCTGGGTGGTGTAGCTCCAACCACTCAGGGGTAGCGTTCATAAAAGGTTTAATTTTTACAGTTGTGTTGTGTTCCAGGAAAATGAGTCATAAGTCGCAAAATTGATATTTTGTCAAAGTGTTTTTTTCACAAGATCACAATATTGGAATGTTCTGATTTTTGGAGAGTTTATTATTTGGACTTTTATCAATCAGTGTATTAAATTTCATGACAATCTATATAATGTATCCTTTAGTTTTAAAGGTCCTCATATGGATTACATTTAGTTAGTTTACTGTTTATTGACCCCCAGAAATATTGGAAACTTTTTTTTCAAAAACGAAAATATCAAACTTAAAATCTAGAAATACTTATAAGATTATTAGACTGTTTACTATCATTGTAATCGGCTTGATCTCATCATTTCAAATAATGATATCTCAAAATCAATTGTGTGCGCCTTGTGACTCATTCTCCTGTAACACATCACATTTATATTGACCATTTTTTGCGACTTATGACTCATTTTCCTGAAACACATCACAATTTTGTCACATATATTTGTGGCGATTCCACCCTTTTGTTAATTGTATTGTCCCCACCTACAATTATTTACTACTAATATAATTATTTCTTATGCCATAATTGTGCTTATTGAGTAGTTTTCTATCAAACAATGCATTATCTATTTCTAATATTTCAACATCTTTGTAAATTAAATATGAGCTTAGAAAAACCTAGCTGTATCTACAGTATATATAATTATGAAAGAAAATCTGTTAAAGCAATAGGGGATTTGCATAGGCGCCATTTTGAATCTTGATTCGCATGGAATTATGGGTGTAATGGTACAGTCTAAAAGCTATAGAAAACATGTCATGTTCAGCATGGAATCTTTATCAGTGCTCTAATGCCAATATTCATGTGTTATACATGTATCCATAGAACAAGTAAAGCCTCCATCTTTCCGCTCATGCCTTTGGTTTTCATTGATCATTTATATACGCTACCATATTGGTGAAACCATTTTTGCAATTTTTGATAGAAATGTTGCCAAATATTTGTATGTCAGATTTGAACTGAATCCGTCCCAGCATGCACTGTGACAGACATGCGCAGTGAGACATGCAACTCCCCTATTGCAGCTATATGAAACATTATGTGTACAGTGCATATGAAAATTAATGTTGTTCCTTTTTTCATGACATCAAAGTTCATGGACGGAGATTGGCACAAAGATAATGCACTTGCCAAATAATACACATAACATGTTATTAATTGATTATCGAGGACAATGTAATGTATTCAAGGATTCCCCTTATTATAGAGTTACTTTTCACCTATAAAGTGGGTTATAAAACGTTTAAACTTCATCCAAATGTTACCTTAATTATGAGTTATTCGTGATGTGTTATAATTAGCAAAAAAGGGGATTTTGAGATATCATCATAACATTATTTGAAAAGATGAGATCCAGTGGATTTCAACGACGGAAACAATTTTTCCTTGGTAATCAATCAAGAATGAATGGATAAGCGTATCGTGTCAAATTATGTAAAGATATGAGTGAAGAAGAAGCGATGTTTGTATTATTCAGTAATTGAACAGTTTATGAGGATCTGTGGCGTATCCAGACAAAGAATGTATATGTTATGTAAACTTGTAATATGATACTTAATACTAGAATATTGTATATAGGCAACGCAACAAAACATCGGCAGAGTCGACATGCGTTTTTGATATGATTATTTAAATGTAAATGGCCTTATTTGAAATTTAAAAAAAAAATAAAAAAACACTAGTAAAGTAGTTAAATGTACTTAGGATAACCTCAGATATAGGTGACATAATTACAAGTCTTTATACATATTTGATCAACCAAGATATCGTATAGTGATTTCATATAGAATTATGTAGAATCATTAAACGGGTCAGATTTTCAGAAAATGTACAATTGACAGCTCTACACATTTAGTCAAATTCTGTTAAATTAAGCTGCAATTGGTTCAATACTAGGTAAATTCGTGAATATTCGGCATTGCATTGATTCTAGCAATCTGTTTGGTTAGGTTGAACTGTGTTTTGAACTTTATTCTCGTCTGAAATTTGGGTTATTTGAGAAGATTGGTGAAGGTGAATTGTACATTTTCTGAAAATCTGACCCAAACATGGGTAGATGTGTGGGCCACTCTGATACCTGTGAATACAGGGATTCCGATTGAGTAGAAAAGGTAGTCAAATAATTACCCTTAGGAGATATACAAGAAAACATTGTAAGTTACGGTTGGTCTGCTTTACCACTCGGATCCCAGGTAGTTTTCAGTTGATGGAGTGTTAGCAGAAAGAATTAAATACAAACAATTTGCAATTCTAACAGATGACCCAAATTTACGACAAAATGAGAGATTTAAAATAATGATCAGCATCACTGAACCCAACTTTTAGTAATTGCAATAACAAATATTTTCAGATATGGCTGGTATATTTCATTTTTCAGCCTAAGGCCAAAGAAAATAATAGGTGTGCTTTCAATGTATATAGTCGAAAACTAGGTATAGGGGGGGGGGGGGAATGGTACCTTTCTTTTTAGGATTATCACCTTCTAGGAACTGAAAAAATTGTCTATTTTAAAACAATAGTTGTTTTAAACCAGAGAAATGTATCTTTTAAGGGTTCCTGCTTAGGAAAACTTGTTTTCCTGTTTTTATCAGCTTTTTTCCTATAAAATCACCCAAGAGAATTAGACATATCAATTTTTCAGGGAGGGGGCAAATCGGACACACACCTATTTACTCTTCTGGCCTAATCAAGTAGAATTGGCTAAATGTGTAGAGCTGCCAACTGTGAGGTGTTTCAGGAAAATGAGTCATAAGTCGCAAAACATAGATTTTGATATACCATTATATCCGAAAAGATGAGATTCCAATGATAATAAACAGTCCAATAGTCTAATAAGTATTTCGAGATTTTAAGTTTGATATTTTAAGTTTTGAAAAAAAAAGTTTCCAATATTTCTTGGGGTCAATAAACAGTAAAGTAACTAAATGTAGTCCATATGAGGACCTTTAAAACGAAAGGATATATTACATAGATAGTCCTGCAATTTGATACATCGATTGATATACGTATAAGTGATGAACTCCCAAAAAATCAGAACATTCCAATAATGTGATCTTGTAACAAAAAACACTTTGAAAAATATCAATTTGCGACTTATGACTCATTTTCCTGAAACACATCACATTATTGTTCATTTTCTGGCGACCTGACCCATATCTCTTTAGAGACCGAACGAAGGCTGTTCTTTGTTCAGATTTACAAGCGCTTCGAAACCAACACATTGACTTCAAGGTAGCGCTACGAAACTAATGTTAGGCGTCAATAGGATAAGTTTGTGAGGCCTTTGTTCAAACATACTGTAAATAAAGGCTAATGTGCCGGTGTTGTATACACCAAACACAGATATGGGTCAGATTTTATGAAAATGTACAATTGGCCGCTCTACTTATTTAGGAAATTTTGCCAAAAATAGGCTAAAAATGGTGAATACCAGGTATATCTGAGTATATTTAGTATCGCATTGATTTAAAGTATCAGTTCTGTTATGTTAAACTGCATTCTGAAGCACATTTTTGTCTTAAATGTGGGTTATTTGAGAGGATTGATAAGGGCGAATTGTACATTTTCTGAAGATCGGACCCATATAGTGTGTAGTTACACAGAGCCAGGTGGGCTAAAGTATGTGATGTGTCACAGAAAATGAGTCACAACTCGCAAAAAAGGATTTTGATATATTATCATATTTGAAACGATTAGATCAAGCCGCTTCCAACAATGGGAAACAATAAGACATATAATAAGTACTTCTCTATTTTGTATGTATGGAAAAGATGTTCGCGATATTAATGGTCAATCACTAGTAAAGTACATGAAAGTAGATAAACCTACTCCTTAGGATAGCCTCAGACATGCATATATATGGGTCAGATTTTCATAGAATGTACAATTCGCCTTCACCAATCCTCTCTAATAACCAACATTTAAGACAAAAATTAGCTTTAAAATGCAGTTAAACATAACAGTACAGATACTTTAAATCAATGCATTAACGAATATACTTAGATATACCCGATATTCTTCATTTTTTAGCCTAATTTAGGAGAATTTCCTAAATGTGTAGAGCTGCCAATTGTACATTTTCTGAAAATCTGACCCATATATGTATTCGAGTCTTGAAATAGTTTGGTACATGTTTTTATGTAGCAGCGATAAACAGCCGAAAAATGAAAGCATTCTGAGCAAGGGTTCTGTGGGAAAACATTTTAAAAATATCATTTCTCTGAACCTTTCACTACAATACTGTATCATATGTAAATGCGATGTGTATATGCGTGAATTCAATGTCAATAAAGGCTAATGTACCCGTGTTGTATGCACCAAACACCGATATAGTGTGTGTATACATACACGTAGCTGGGGTAGGCCAGAGTATATCAATGTTTAGAACAGTGCCACTCTTTTATCATAGATTGTCTCGAGTAAATTGAGACTCGGATACATTAGCAGCTTTTGTAACTTCATGAAATATAAATAGAAAACAAGAAACAGAACATTTACTCAGGGATGTTAGAGGGAGAGGTCTCCGGATGAAATGGCAGAAAATGTACAATTCGCCTTCGCCAATCATCCGAAAAATAACCTGAATTGTAGACGAAATTGAGGTTCAAAATGAACATAACCAAACAGATTTTTTGAATCAAGGCAATACTAAATAAACTCAGATTTACCTAGTATTTATCATTTCTCGACTGAATTTAGCAGAATTCACTAAATGGGTGGAGCTGCCGATTGTACATTTGCTGACGATCTGACCCATATTCACTCAATGTTACACGGTTCGCCTCCCTATAGCTGATCCTGGTCAATATAAATGTGATGTGTTACAGTAGAATGAGTCACAACGTGCTCAAAATCGATTTTGAGATATCATTATTTGAAAAGATGAGATCAAGCCGATTCCAATGATAGTACACATTAAGAAAGATAATAATTAATTCTATATTTTGTATGCATGACAAAAATGTTCAGAATAGTGTCAATTCAATTCAATACAATATATTCTTTATTTGTACCTAAATATGTCGTACAATTAAATAGGAGCCATGTTTCAGAAAAGAAATCCTGGTCTTCCAGCATGGTCCTTGACTACTATACTGGAGTGGATAATTTTTAGATAATGTCTGTAAAGGCCAGAAAGTTATTTGTTGCTACACAGAATGTCTACACTAAATATCTTTGTTATTACACAAAATGTCTACACAGAATATCTAAACCACTTGGACATAGTAAATAAGCATTGTTGAGTAAACATAAAACAAAAAGAAACAGTCATGGCAATGTAACTGAACATGAATATAGGTTATGTAATGTATATAGATATAATAAAGGTATGTTATAGATTGGTCGCTCCCTGGCAGGGCGAAACTGGTATATGTCGCCACCAATGACATAATGAATGATCATAACAGTGATAATACAGTCATACAAAACACAATCATAAGTATTCAATCAAAGTAGTTAAATTCACTCCTTAGGATAACCTCAGATATGGATACCTATATTCAATACAAAAAATTGATACATGTAATCATGCTAATATGAGCACTAAACACCCCAAACATAGATTATTCTGACCCAGGGTTCTTGTGGGAAAACATTATTTTTTGCGACTTGCGACTCATTTGTCTGTAACACATAACAAAGGGATTTTGAATCACCATCATTGTTTGAAAAGATAAGATTAATTGGATACATGATGTTAACACTTAGAAAATCTAAAAAGAATTTCTTTATTTCATGTTTCACGTTTGCTATGTTTCAAAGCAAGGTTGGCAATATTAAAGTATTAAAGACCTAAAATTTGGTACATGATGGGTCAGATTTTCAGAAAATGTACAATTGGCAGCTCTACCTATTTAGTAAATTCTGCTAAATTTGGCTGAGAAATGAAGAATACCGGGTATATCTGATTATATTGATTTTTTGATTTGATTTTAAATATTTTATTCAGGACGTTTGAACATTTTCACACATATAGTACGAATATTAACCTCAATAATATAATATAATATAATATAATATATTAACCTCAATAATATAATATAATATAATATAATATAATATTAACCTCAATAATATAATATAATAATATAATATATATATATATGTTGAGTTTGAGGCACTCTCTGGAAGAACTGGTCTCAGGGGTCTGTCCCTGTGACCAGACATTGAACTACCTGTTTTGTAATACTATCAGCAAATAAAAGAATCTCTGAATTGAATTGAATTGAATATTCTCAGGACAGCCTGGTATCAGCCTTGGTATCACATTGATCTAAAGTATCAGTCCTGTTATGTTAAACTGCATTCTGAAGGTCATTTTCATCTTAAATGTGGGTTATTTGAAAGGATTGGTGAAGCGAATTGTACATTTTCTGAAAATCTGACCCACATGCATGTGTTTGTACGACTTAGAGCGCCTCTGGTTCCAATATTACACGCATGGTGGATGGGAGTTCACAGAAAAAAATAAGAGTTGGTGCAAAGAAGGAGAGGCAGGTTTAATATGTGTGTTGGAATAGCAATATAAGTAAATAGCCTTTCCCCTGTATGCTCTATATGGGCCAGATTTTCAGAAAATGTACAATTCAACTTCGCCAATCTTCTCAAATAACCCAAATTTCAGATGAAAATAAAGTTCAAAATACAGTTCAACCTAGCCAAACAGATTGGTAGAATCAATGCAATGCCAAATATACTCGAATTTACCTAGTATTGACCAATTGCAGCCTGATTTAGCAGACTTTACTAAATGTGTACAGCTGCCAATTGTACATTTTCTGAAAATCCGACCCACATATACAGTCAGTAATATGATGTTGGAAGCCAGGCAATGGTGTATACTATATTATAGTCTCTATTGGAATAAGGCTCACCCTCAAATAACCCTAATTCAACACAGAAATGTGATGTGTTATAGGAAAATGAGTCACAAGTCGCAAACATTATATTTTTCAAAGTGATTTATTCATAAGATTTCTTTGTGGGAATGTTTTTCATTTTTGGCGTGCTCAACGCTATTTCTAAGATGAATACATTTACCAAATTTTTATTGCAAACTATTTTTTAAAATTTTAAATACTTATTAGATGTCATACTTGTTTACTATCATTAGAATCCGACTGATCTCATCATTTCAGTTATGATGATATCTCAAAATTATTTTTTTGCGAGTTGTGACTCATTTTCGTAAAGAAAGCCATTACATATTGTTCAACATAACCGATTATGTTCAGATAAACACGGAATTTATCAGTTTCAGCCGAAGTTAAGTTAGGTTAGGGTCCTGGGTATGACCATAAAGTGCCTTTCTCTCACTTTTTCTCTGTCTCTCTCTCCCTACTTCTTTATCTCTATTTCCTGAGTATGACCATAAACTGCCTCCCTCTCAGCTCTCCCGCCCTTGGTATAACCATATTAAATGTGTTGATAAGGGCGTAAAGCAACCAATCTCACTCACTCACTCACTCACCGAAGTTAAGTTAAATTCATAGAGTTTCTGATCGATATTTATCAATTATATTGTAGCAGCTGATCGCATTGATACCAACTATATTGGTATAATCCCTTCATGGTTACCAGGATCCGACAGCTTAAGCAGATAATCTCTAGACTATGGGTAGTCACAGAGTGGGAAAACCCACAAGTTATCTAGGATACATCCATCAAGTGTATATAACCACTGATATTGTATCTAAATAGAGGACTGTAACTTTCCATGGCTTTCCTAATTTGGACAGTGCGTTTTTTCATGGGAACTATTTAAATATTGTATTGGCCTTAAATGAATTTTAAAAAAATTGAGAGGAGAGGGCTTAAATACTTCTTGGTGTATTGGGTAGAAACCGTCAGAAAATGTATAATTCACCTTAACCAATTCTCTCAAATATCCCAAATTTCAGATAAAAATAAAGTTCAAAAAACACTTCAATTAACCTAACCAAAGAGATTGCTAGAATCATTGCAATACCGAATATACTCCGATTTACCTATATTTAAGCCTAATTTAGCAGAATTGACTAGATGTGTACAGCTGTCAATTGTACAATTTCTGAAAGTCTGACCCATTATAGACAAGGACAATGTTTGAAAACGTCCGTGTGGGATATAGCACTGCTGATGGTTCACAGCCCCCCCCCCCCCATTACACACACACAGACCCTAGCTAACATGCATATATGGGTCAGATTTCCAGAAAACGTACAATTGGCAGCTCCACATATTTTAGCAAATTCTGCTAAATTAAGCTGAAAAATGATGAATACGGGGTATATCTGAGTATATTTGGCATTGTATTGATTTAACGTATCAGTTCTTTTATGTTAAACTGCATTTTGAAGCTCATTTTGGTGCTAAATGTGGGTTATTTGAGAGAATGGGTGTAGTTGAGTTGTACATTTTCTGAAAATCTGATCCATATAATGGGTGAAATCGCCAGAAAATGTACAATTAGTCTCCACCAATCCTGTCAAATAATTCAAATTTAAGGCAGAAATGATGTTCAAAATACAGTTCAACATAACCAAACAGACTGTTTGAATCAAGGCAATACCAAATATTATACTCAAATATCCCTAGTTTTGACAATTTCTCAGCCTAATTTAGCAGAATTTGCTAAATATGTCAATCTGCCGATTGTACATTATCTGAAGATCTGACCCATATACGTATTTCTGAATTTGAAAATGTTTATTCAGGTACAATTTAATGTATCACACAGTTAACATTCTAATTTTCTCAACATAACTTGATCTGATTGTAAATGTATTTTACACTTTGTCGCATCATAGGCGTATGCATAATGATGGATCATTGGTGCCACCTCTTGGACACGCCCCGCACCACTTTACCCATCATCCTCTTCCGCCATACCCCCCTTCCTCTCTTCCTCCCGCTCGCCCCTTCCTCTCCCTCATTCCTCGCTACTCCACGGTGCACCACACACGCACCCCTTCTTCCCTTTTTTGTCACCCTGTTTGGCGTGCTCATCTCTACAAACCTCGAGATGACTAAACAAAAGACAACTAAAACCACTACTCCTACCAAGAATAAGGGGAAGGGAAAAGGAAAAGGTATTACAAAAGCCAAAGCTACACATACCAGAACTTCGGCGAGGATAGCTGCGATGCCCAACGGAGATGAAGAGGAGACGCCATCCCAATTTGGCGAGGGTGCATCCGGAACAAACCACGAACTTAGGCTAGGAGCACTTGAGGGGTCTATGAGAGACATAGACACAAAGCTGGAGTCAGTGATCGACATAATGACCAAACAAAGGCCAGCTGCGTTTCCTATCATCCGCTCATATGCCGGAGCTGAAGACGTGGCTGATATCCAGGAGATCCCAACTCCCGCCGTCCTAAGAGGCCAAGAAAATCACGATGGTTACAGGTTCACTTTGCTGCCGATCTGCTTACAGAAAGGCTAATATCAAAACCATATATGTACTATGAGAAGGATGGCATTAGCACCATGAAACAAAAGTTGGAACATAGATATAAACTGGAACCATTGGACTATATCTATGGCATGGTGGCAATGATCAGAGATACCCGACGTACCGACCACAGACAGGACCATCTGATCTTAGCTCACATGCAGGACGTAATCGCTGATGCACGGGTAATGCCCTGGCCTGTGGTGAGAAAATTCAGCCAAACCCTTTTCGACGATGTAGAAAAGGGCCGAATTGGTTGGGGAGACTACAATAGGATTCAAATGGCCCGGGCAATGAACGCGGCCATAGGGGATAACAAGGCGACCGTTACGCACCAGTCCACCAGCGGGGGACACGGCTCAGGTAGCAACAAGCGCCCTGGGGCTCAAGGGAATTCTAGTAACGCTAACGCCCAAAAGGCTGCCTGCCAGGATTTCAACTCGATTAGGGGCTGCCGTTTCCAGTCTGACCATGTGGAGAATGGCACTACATACTTTCATGGATGTGCGTACTGCTATTCGGTTGCTTCACGAGTATTTGGCAGACACACTGTACTCAACTGTGAAAGATCCATCCAACGGAGAACATGAGACACACATCATATCAAAATCCCGTCCACGCTTGACACACGCCAAGGAAGTCGCCATCTTGGATGATCTCGTAGGATCTCGCGCATGCCAAATCCAGCACTGGGCCTTGGGCGAGAATCAAGATGGCGAACAAAACAACAACAAAGCGGGAGGCGGTGTAAGTGAACTTAATGTATCATCAAATTGTATGAGCCTCACACAGTGTAACCTTGAGGCATGTCATGTCATGCAAACAAGACATATAAATTTAGATAGTGAAGTGCCAGTGGACAACACTGAGCACCCCCCTAGTGCTGAGTCAGCCCTCGAGTCCAAACACTCGCTAGGAGGCCCCGACTTTGACACGATCAGAGCTATGTGTGAAACCAACAAGCCAGACCAAAAGATAGACACGTTGCCTCGGCGATTCGCGGCCTACCGCCGAGAAAACTGGCCCTCCAAAATGTATCCTATAGGGCAGGACCATAGTCTACCGGAGATATATGCTCTCGTGAGGGAATCGGGACTACCAAACGCCATGGGTGCCTGAGTGAGAGTCCCTTCGGGGCTTGCGATTCAAGCCTGGGAGAACAGACTTCCCAAGACGCCGGAGGGTAAACAATTATTAGACCTACTGCAGTTCGGCTTTCCATTAGGCTATATGGGCCCGGTGAGCAACACCATAGATATACCTAATCACCCCAGTGCCACTAACTACCCTGAAAGTGTAGACAAGTTCATACGCAAAGAACTGGAGAAGGGAGGCCTGGTGGGGCCTTACGACCACGCCCCCTTTGCCGAGTGGTGTCATGTGTCCCCCCTTATGACGAGACCCAAGCACGAGCCGGGGGATAGGCGTATCATATCAGACATGACATACCCACCTGAAACATCAGTAAATGCGTTCATTCAAAAGAATGCTATCTTCGGGAAGATACGAGAACATGGCCTACCGGGAATCGATGCCATATCACAAAGGATCAGGGACATAGGCCCCGGATCCCATATGGCATCAGTGGACATCAGCAGGGCCTATAAGAACTTTAGATCATGCCCTAGCGACTGGGCCCTGCAGTGTCTGCAGTGGAAAGAAAAGTTCTACATAGAGACAGCAATGCCTTTCGGGGCGAGGTGTTCCAGCATGCACATGCAGCGGGTATCGGAATCCATAGCGTCCATGTTGGCCCTGGAAGGTGTATGGGTCAGGGTATACCTGGATGACATTATTGTCGTGTCGGAATCAAAACAAAAATGTCAACATGACCTGCGGATAGTCACCGCCTTACTGGAAGAGCTTGGTCTCCCAGAAGCCAAAGAAAAGAGGCAGGAGGCTCATACGGAAGTCACATGGTTAGGAGTGACCATAAACAGCGCGAACATGACCCTCTCTGTCCCCAAGGAAAAGCTGACAGAGACAATCAAAATAATAAGAGGGATATACAAGAGAACGAAGATCACGACAAAACAAATGCAATCAATACTAGGCAAGCTCCTACATATAGCCAAGTGTATCCGCCCAGCAAGGCTATTTGTAGGGAGACTCCTTGAAGCCCTTAGAGAGGCTAAGGGAGCGGATATCGAGGTCTGCCCCTCAGTTAGAGCAGACCTAGATCGGTTCCTGGAATTCTCTATATCGTGGAATGGGGTGGCGATCATACCGGATGAACGAACCACCAGAAATGTCGCCATCGACGCCACCACCACGGCAATTGGCGCGACTGATGGACTGCTAGCCTATGAGATACAAGTAGCAAAACTAGGCAATGGTGTGCATAAAAAATCTGAGTTAGAAGCCCTAAATGCTGTCGTCGCCCTACACTCCTTCATCAGGGAGGAGGATACCGGATGCAGAGTAAACCTGCAATGCGGGGATGATGCTGTGGCACAGGTCCTTAAAACGGGGCGTGGCCGCAACCACATCATCCTAGAGTGTGCACGTTTTATTTGGATGCTACAAGCATCGATGCAAATAGAAATAACTATCATTCACACTTCCAGTAATTTGTCCAAACTAGCATCACACCTAGCTAGGTCACACATTTCAAACAGGCATAAGGGCCTCAGTCAAAAGTGTATGAATTCCTTACGTGTTAAATTGTGTCATCCTAACATGTACATATTCAACTATATGCACCCTCTCTTATGCTGTAGATCCGGGGATCCGGTCCCTCCAGATCCTGGCAGAAGCCAGACAGCGGCATGCCAGAGCCCCAGGAACAGACGCCAATAGAAAATCTGCGGCCAGCACTTTTCTAGCCTTCCTACGAAGGGCTGGAATGAGGATTGAGAAAATCGACCAAGACATCATCTGTGCATACATAGAATACTTAGCCTTACACATCCAGTGCCCCGCCACCATCAAAAACCATCTATCGGCGGTCAGGGAACACATGAGGAGGCGTGGCATAATAACTGTGCACCTAGACCACCATCGTGTTAAACTAGCGCTTGACGCTATTGACAGAACATCCAACTATAAACAGAAGTCCAAGGAAGCAATCCCCATGGATATATTCAGGAATGTGGTAATTATAATGTCGACCAACGAGGAGGGCCTATCTCTAAAGGCAGCTCTACTAACGTTATACTACGGGGCCCTAAGACAATCAGAAGTCGCCCCCAATAGTGTTAAAACCTTCGACCCTGCAAAAAACCTAACTTGAGGTGACCTCATCATATCTCAGGACTCAATTGCAATTAAAATAAAGCATGCGAAAAATTTGCAGAAGTACAATCAGGAGCAGACAAGACAGCTATACACGGTACAAGAGCACACTTGGTGCCCAGTGCGTGCTATCAAACAAATGATCATAGCAATCCCTACTGTTACAGAAGATGATCCTTTCCTCATGTTCAAGAACAGGACACCCATGCCAGTGACATTCATAAAAAACTCATGGGCGGCCGGCCTCAAAACTTTAGGGAAAACTCCCCTAACTTTCTCGTTGCACTCAATAAGAAAGGCAGCAGCTACACAGGCATATGCCCAAGGACAGCCAGAATTGAATGTCCAAAGATATGGTGGGTGGGCATCTACCTCCCACAGAAAATACATTGACAATGACATTACAGCCTCAGTTCATAACTCTCTGGCTACTGCCATACACCCCACATAACTCTTACCCCTACAAATATAAATCTCTTCCCTCCCTCCCACTCCATTTCTTACCTCCTCCGAGACTTGGCATTTTATTTTATTTTCTTATATTATCTTTAATTATAATTTCAATTATTTTAATAAACTTCAAATAATTACATACTTCTCAATAAAAATTACTTCTCCAAGCCAACGTCTTCCCTCTTGTGTCCGGGTGTGCACTCATGGTCGCATCATAGGCGTATGCATAATGATGGATCATTGGTGCCACCTCTTGGACACGCCCCGCACCACTTTACCCATCATCCTCTTCCGCCATACCCCCCTTCCTCTCTTCCTCCCGCTCGCCCCTTCCTCTCCCTCATTCCTCGCTACTCCACGGTGCACCACACACGCACCCCTTCTTCCCTTTTTTGTCCCACCCTCCTCTTCCCTCTTCCATAGGATATTCCATATCCAAAATACCTCTCCTCCCTCTGCATTTTATTTTATTTTCTTATATTATCTTTAATTATAATTTCAATTATTTTAATAAACTTCAAATAATTACATACTTCTCAATAAAAATTACTTCTCCAAGCCAACGTCTTCCCTCTTGTGTCCGGGTGTGCACTCATGATATTATATAACCATTATTAAACTATTTCACTGCAATCAATCTGCAGTTGGCCATTGTTTACATACGATACACGATCAAGTTCAATACCTCATTATATATATTTTTTTGTTAGTGAGATCTTTTCTTTGATCTTGTAACTAAAAACCGTCGTAAGAAAGCATCACTCAAATATGTGTGTAGATCAGTTAGTTGCAGAGTTAATAACAAGTTATTTTTTCAAAAAATAAAAAAAAAAGTTATTTTTTCATTTTCTTATTCTCTATGACATACAGCAAAGAGAATTCTTAAACTATCTTTCTCTTCCAAGCTCAGAGTAGAATCTCTTTTTTTTTCAAGCTAAGTTAGCTATAATATATATAAAAGTCACTCTTTTGCCATAAATGTATAAACCATAAAATGACCCTCTTATATGAGAGCGAGGGCACTTGTATATACCGAATAATATTAGCCCTGAAAATGATCTTTATACCATTTAATAAGCTTAATAACAATTCGTACATGTCTTTTCTCTCCGGCTCAGGTCCCAGGGTAGGACCACCGCATGGTGCTTTGGGGAGCATTTTTTTAATTGTCTTAATATTTATTAGCAATATGTACGATCTCTATTACATGAATAAAATTGAATTTAAAGGGGAAGTAAGTGGGTAAGATTTTCAGAAAATGTACAATTCACCTTCCCCAATCCTCTCAAATAACCCACATTTAAGACAAAAATGAGCTTCAAAATGCAGTTTGAATTAACAGAACTGATACTGTAAATCAATGTGATACCAAATATACTCAGATATACCCGGTATTCTTCATTTTTCAGCCTAATTTAGGAGAATTTCGTGAATGTGTAGAGCTGCCAATTGTACATTTTCTGAAAATCTGACCCATGTATTACTTTACTTTAGAGTTGTTTTAACTACTCTCAACAAAGTGTTTAAACCTCACCATCATGATTTTATAGATTTTGTACTTGTATTTTAACCATTTGTAGATCTTATTAGTAAACTCTAAATGTCCTCATGAGCGGTAACAGCTGGAAGAGATGGAAGAGATGGAATATAATTCCATAAGCTTGTCGACCCATATATGTCGAACTTTACACAGATGTACCTTTTCCCGACAAATAACAGATTTTTCAATTTCAATTTTCTCAATTTCCACACACTCCCAACTATATGGTCAGGATGCAGCAAACTCTTATGGTTAATCATATGGATATTGCAATCTTACAGGGATCACTCTCATAAGATAGAGGTTATTCCCTTCGTACAAAACCATAACTTACATGTACACTTCTTATGCGTTATTGTACCAATGGGTCACACTTTACACAGTGGTTATCCCATCATCTCTTCTCCTCATCACTTCTTATCATCAGTATCATTTACTACTTTACCTAAAACAACTCTCCTGTCAAAACTTTTCCAAGGATTCACAAGTTACCTATGTACAAAATGTATTTATGTTCTTTAAAATGCTGGGTTATAACCAGAACATTCTACCACCATGGGAGGTGCTGTACCCAGTGGAAATAAAATCTTTTAAAAAAAGATTAAAAAATGTCTTACCCGTAATGAGATGCCATTCTCCTTGGTGGTGTACTCCTCGGGTAATGACTTCGTGAAGAGCTCCGTGGGAAACTGGAAAAATAGAACTTTATATAAATATACACGCATTGCTCTGAGAACAACGTATCTAGAGTGATTTACACATGGTGCGTATTTCACTAGTGATTTACGTGGGGTTGTCATGGCAACCAATCTGTTGGGGTTTTTTTTACTAATATTCAAATTTATGACTCGATTTTTTTCTATTTTTATGATCGAAAGCATGTATAATAAATCGTGTAATATTCACGCTCCTTCAACCAACTCGTTAGTTAACCTGTATTAGGATTAATGGATTAATTAGGATTAATTAGAATCAATGGAATGCCGAATAAACTCGAATTTACCTAGTATTGGCCAGATTTAAGCCTAATTTAGCAAATTGTACTAAATGTGTTCAGCTGTCAATTGTACATAATTATTCTGAAAATCTAAAAATCTGACCCATTATAAATAAAGTATAGGAGGATATTTGATTATTACCGCATATCCTTGAGATGGTTAAATAACTCATGTACCTGGCTGTAATTCATGACTTGGCGGTATTAAAATATTGGAAAATATTAAGATAATATTAAGAACTGGGTCTGATAGCTAACGGTAATTCAAGGAAATACGACATGTATACATAGCAATTGATAATAATGAATTATTTATGTTGCAGCGGAGAAACATGCTCTTCAGATAATAATCTGGTCTTTTTTTCTTTTTTTTTTGCGACGTCGTTTTTTTTCTTACACATTAACAGTTGGCGCATATTACATCTAGGATAAAATTAACGAAAGGAATCATTTCTCCCCAGTAGGAGATTATACCTGGATAACCCTTGCTAGAAACTTTATTATAGGAGCTTTTTATTACTCTAATTTTGACAAGCCAGGTTTTACCTTTTCAGTTTGTCTATACACTCTGTGATATCATCCAGGAGACGTATCCATGTTTTTCTTTCCTCTCTTTTTTTCTCACTTTCACCTATATTTATTCTTACTAGCGTGGCTCTCATTCTCAATTCGTACATAACCATTAGCATGCTCATATCGCCGTTGTGGAATAGTTTCTGTCTATGTATGTATGCTTTGATCTGGAGAAATATCCAGTTAATTATTTTCGACTGTGGATTTATTTCTTCTATCCCAAAGAGGATTTCTCTAGGGTCTAGAATAACTCTATTCCTCGTGCTACATACAATTTTTTCGCCACTTGTTTTTTTATTAATATATTCAAGCTCTGTTATCCATTCAAGGATTGATATCCAGATTCTTTTTGTTTTAATGCAATTTACAAAGAAATGAGTGATAGTGTCAACCTCAGGACATTGATTACAGTGTGGTTGATCTTTAACATCGATATCTTTTAGAAGCTTGTTTGTTGTTATCGCTCCATGTAGAATTTTATACTGCAGAACCTGTAATCTTGTCTCTGTAGTACTTTTATATGGTATAGTGAAAATTTTGTTCCACCTTATTCCTTCGAACTGATCTTCATTTAAATTTAATAGCCCCTTCCATTTAAGGAACTTCTCCCACTTGGGCTTTCTTTTTTCGATTAACAGTTGATATATAACTTTCGACGGGCAGTCTTTTAATCTTAACATTTTTTCCCCGATTTTAAAATCAATAGAGCCATTACATAGGTGAGGTTCCTCCTCCTTCAGCTTACTTTTCCATTCCTTTGGAATGGCATTCCTCAACGCTTTTAGTTCATAACAGGATGGTCTAAAGTTAAAAGCCTCCATAAAATTCTTAGCCGACATGATAGAGCCATCTTCATTCACGATATCACCCACTACAATTATGCCCTGGTCTATCCAGTGCTGCCACCTTAACAAGTTACCTTTATGTTTGATACTCTTGTTGGTCCACAACCTCTCTTTTCTGATCTGGTTTACAGTCGATGGTGAATTCTTATAATAACAATCATTCCACGTTTTAAAAAGCTTTTGATAGAAGACATTAAGGTGGTAACTCGGTTTGAATCTTGCTAGAAATATTTCTTCTTTAGGTCTACCGTGGAAGGCTTCCACTACATCGAACCAATTGTTTCTACCCGAATAGAGGATTCTTTCCACCCATTTGACTCTATTTGTCTCGCATACTTCCCCTAGCAGTCTTAGGCCCATGCCTCCCTTTTCTATACATTGCGTTAAAAAGTCAGCACTGATTCTATTAGAACCGTTCTTCCACACAAATTTCAATATGATGTCATTCACCTGTTTAATAACATTTTGATCTAAATATATACATGACAAGGTATGCAAGAAAACTGGTAGTAAGAAGGTGTTACACACAATAATTCTCCCTTTAAGGGTTAGGAAACGATTGTTCCACTCATTTAGTGTTCCTTTTACTTTCTCTATTAAACTCTCTGTGTTAATTTTGACCAGTTTGGCTTCATCTCTGGGATAAAGAAGGGTTATTCCAAGGGTTTTCATCTGACTTCCCCAATTAATTTGTAATAATTCCCTGTTAGTAAGTGAGATTTCCCCAACTAGTAGGCCGTTTGATTTGGAGGGATTTAGTTTAAGCCCTGAGGCGGATCCAAATCTATCAATCATTCTTATAATATTTAGCAGGGAGAATTCATTTGCACATGTGACAGTGATGTCATCCGCGAACTGGACTAATTTTGCTTCGTTTTTTCCTAGAGTTATACCCTGTATATTCTGATTATTTCTTATCTGGTCCGCCAGTTTTTCGACGACCAGCAGGAAGAGAGAGGATGATATGGGGTCCCCTTGTTTTACCCCTCGTTTAATCTGGAACCATCCCGAGGTGTTACCGTTATTACAGAATGTGGCTTTTGAATCTTTGAACAGGGCCATAATCCAGCTAATAAATTTGGGGTCCATGCCATCAGCTATAAGGGAATTTCTTAAGAATGACCAACTAACTGAATCGTAAGCTTTTACGAAATCTAAAGAAGCTATAATCCCCTCCTGCTCTCTTTCTTCTAAGAGTGAGATAATATCGTCCACTTTTCTGATCGCAGTCCCTATGTATCTTCCCTTAAGAAACCCAAATTGATCGTCTCCGATTACACTTGGGAGTATTGCGTTTAATCTAACAGCTAGGGTTTTAGAAATCATTTTATAATCCACGTTGAGGAGAGTTATCGGTCTATAATTTTTTATGAAGACAGGGTCTGAACCCTTCTTAGGAATCACACTAATGACGCCCCTTTTCTGATTCTCAGACATTTCTCCACTTTCTAAACACTCGTCCATCATCTTCATGAATCTTCCCCTGACTGCATACCAGAATTTTTGGTAGAACTCTACCGTGAACCCATCGCACCCTGGGGATTTGTTTTTCTTCATGGCTTTGAGATTTTTTTCTACCTCTTCTTCAGAGATTTTTTCCCTAAGAAACCCATTATCCCCTTCGTCAAAACGAATTCTGTTGGGGTTATTTAAAAATTCTTCCGCTGCCCTGCTATCAGAGAGGTGTTCTTCGTACAGATCTTTATAAAACTCACCTCCTTCTTTCAGGATTTGCTTTGGGTCCGTGGACAGGTTCCCTTTGATGTTCAACAGTGTAATAGTTTTATTTTCCGCCCTATACTTTTCCAGGCCGCAGAAATATTTACTTGGCTTTTCGCCATCCTTCACCCACTTAGCTCTAGACCTTATGAGGGATCCTTCTGCTTTTTTTAGTTCTATCTCCCTGATTTCTTCCATTAACTCCACTCGGTTGTGTCTCTCCTCTACAGTTAATCTTCTCTTTCTGTCTAATGTATTTAGTTTCCCCCTAGCTATTTCCTCAGCTTTTCTTCTTCGTTTCGCTTTTTTACTACATATGCTTATCGCTAGCTCTCTTATATTTAACTTTAAGAATTCCCAGGTTAGTTTAGGGTTTACATTTGGGTCGATCTCTTTGTCACATAGCTCTTCTACACCTTGAGCAAACATAGGATCATGCAGAACATTTGCGTTGAGCTTCCAAAAGCCCCTACCTCTAGAAGTGTCTCCTTTAAACATCTTAATTATAACTTCATTATGGTCCGAATGCGGACAAGATTTGACATTCGAGAAATGTACACCATTCGATATGTTTTTTGACACCAAAATATAATCAATCCTTGAGCTTTGCTCTTTTCTAGACCATGTAAAATTTGGGGGTCCCTCTGTTTTCGTTTGAACTATATCACACAGATCCAGTCTGTTTACAAAATCATTTAGTGCCTTGCTCGAAGGTTCACTTGCCTTGTAATACATATCCGCGTTTAGATCCCCCATTATTATTAATCTATCGAACACCAGCTCTTCTATCGAGTCTTCAATTTGTTTGTGAATTTTTTTTTGCTCTACCAGATTATCCGCATTAGGTGCGTACACATTATACACACAAGTGATAGTTTTCTTTTCTTGTATTAAGACATACTGCCATCTACCCTTTTATAATCTGGTCTTTCTAGGGGTGACTATCTACGATGTAGATCTATATTAAGCGCAATAAACAACATAATAATTGTCCATTAACGTCTCTGATCTATAGAACTTTATCTTAGAGATTTTCTAATCTAATTCTGTTGTCATTACACTCTCGGAATTAGGAGATTCTGAAGATCAAGAATCAACCAAAGAACATTGGTATTACCCAAATATTAAACATTCACCTAATAAATAATATTCTGCCCCGGGACTATCAACAATTAAGCCAAGCCATCGGCTCAATAGGCTTTGTAGTGCCACTGCCCAATTTCACTGCCCAATTTCTCCAAAACCGCAAGGAATTGCACGAAGAACTTTATTAGCAATGAGCAATGCGCAATGAGCAACAGCTGACAAAAAGTTTCCGGGAACTTATTTCCGATTTTATATATATAATCGGAAATAAAGAATACCGGATACTAGAACGAACACCACCTTCTTGCCACATTTTGGGGCTCAGCTTCACCTTCACCAATCGTCTCAAATAACTCAAATTTAACACGTAAATAAAGTTCAAAATGCAGTTGAACATAACCAAACAGATTCCTAGAATCAATGCAATGCCAAATATATTCAAATCTTCCTAGTATTGACCAAATTTAGCCTAATTTAGCCTATTTTTCTAAAGTGTGTAGAGCTGCCAATTGTACATTTTCTGAAGATCTGACCCTTATTTCTTTATGAATCTGACACTCATTGTACTCTGAGGGACATAAGAAAATACCGTAGAAAGACATGTTTCCTCCACTATGCATCTGTTGGTTTGTTATATATTTAGTATTTTGATTCTAAAAACATCAAATTCAATATTTCGATCTAGATGCATTTTTGTATTCGTACATGCACTGCTATTGAAAAGGGGACCCGTTGCATACGAGATTATGTTCTTTCAGGAATTATTTTACAGAAATGTTCCACCGATTAGTAGGAATGATTTATGAAATCAATACTTACGCCAAGTGCACGAGCCAAGCATCTGCAAAAAGAATGTGACAATGGTTATCAATTAATTTAAAACGTTTCTTTGTATCTTTTGTAAACTCATTTTTTATCTTTTTTAAGAATCATTTGATTTAAACTGGGTTGATCAAGTCCCTCTGATGGGGTTTTCATTTGCTCCAGTGTGTATTAATACAGATAACAAATTACGACTGTTGTACCATAGTAAACGCGACTAACTATAGTCTGAACTGTAACGGAATTATTATTCTAAAACTTACAGATTGACTAAATATTATATTTATAAATCATAATTGTGATTGCCGCTTGTCACTATTATAATGGTTCAGATTATGGAGTGTTGGTGGTTATCGATTACTTGTTCAATTTCAGTGCAATTGATTTTCTGTAGTCAAGTGTTTACTTGACTTTAGTCCATTTTGGGTCAGATTTCGCGTCCACTTATGGTACTACAGACCGCGTTGGTCTAGTGGTGCCACCTGACGTGTTCCATCATGGACTAAAATCAATATACAACTCGGATTGTAGCCTTCGAACGGTCTTTACTCCCATAGACGTCCCTCGGCCTTCGGCCTTGGGACGTCTATGGGAGTACAGACTGTTCTCACGCTAAAATCCGAGTTGTCTAGTGCTATAACAGAAGACCAATTTTACTCACAGTACAGTAAAATACATGTACAACTATAAGATAATTATTCTTATTCTATACCTGTATTTATGTTCAGCCTAACTGACCTTATATATTCGTAGAACCATATGTAATCAAAACTAAAACTAGTGTAGAAGCGTAGCATAGAAGGGGCTGGCCATTTCCAGACATTATTTTATTTTGACAGCCAAACTTGTGGCAGGTCACAGGCATTCTGAATGGAATTTATCAGTTTCAGCCATAGTTAAGTTAGGTTAGGGTCCTGGGTAAGACCATAAAGTGCTGTTATGTCTCTTTTTCTCTGTCTCTCTCTCCCTTCTTCTCTATCTCTATTTCCTGGGTATGATCATAAACTGCCTCCCTCTTAGCTCTCCCGCCCTTGATATAACCATATTAAATGTGTTGATAAGGGCGTAAAGCAACCAATCTCACTCACTCACTCCCTCTCAGCTCTGCCGCCCTTGATATAACCATATTAAATGTGTTGATAAGGGCGTAAAGCAACCAATCTCACTCACTCACTCCCTCTCAGCTCTCGCCCTTGATATAACCATATTAAATGTGTTGATAAGGGCGTAAAGCAACCAATCCCACTCACTCCCTCTCAGCTCTCCCGCCCTTGATATAACCATATTAAATGTGTTGATAAGGGCGTAAAGCAACCAACCTCACTCACTCACTCACTCTCAGCTCTCCCACCCTTGATATAACCATATTCAATGTGTTGATAAGGGCGTAAAGCAACCAATCTCCCTCCCTATCTCCCTCTCAGCTCTCCCGCCCTTGATATAACCATATTAAATGTGTTGATAAGGGCATAAAGCAACCAATCTCACTCACTCCCTCTCAGCTCTCCCGCCCTTGATATAACCATATTAAATGTGTTGATAAGGGCGTAAAGCAACCAATCTCACTCACTCACTCTCAGCTCTCCCGCCCTTGATATAACCATATTAAATGTGTTGATAAGGGCGTAAAGCAACCAATCTCACTCACTCACTCCCTCTCAGCTCTCCCGCCCTTGATATAACCATATTAAATGTGTTGATAAGGGCGTAAAGCAACCAATCTCACTCACTCACTCCCTCTCAGCTCTGCCGCCCTTGATATAACCATATTAAATGTGTTGATAAGGGCGTAAAGCAACCAATCTCACTCACTCCCTCCAGCATTCTGACGAACACTGGGTGTACCACTGGGCTGGGGGTCAGATAACAAGGTGGCCCGACAGCATTCTGACCAACACATGCCATGCCATGCACATTATTAATGGTTAATATGAATGAGCACGGCGTCGACACAACTGTATTATATGTATTTTAATCATCCTACAACTTTGCATTATCTAGTGTATCAGGAATATGGACACTGTTCTTATTTCATTGCATTGACTTATGTAGACATATGTTTAAAACTAAGCTTAATTTACCTATCTTTCTATGTTCGATAGAGTCACTTACGGTAGTTATTATATTATTATTTAAACTTTTGTAAATGAACTCTCATCTTGCTGTATTATGTAAAAAATATTTTTCTAATAATTCAGGCTCCCCTGAGAATATTTGTGCTTTATGTGATGCTTCATGAAAATGTCGAAGTTCCTGAATAAAATATTTTTAAATCAAATCAAATCAAATGCAGTCCTGTCATCACAATAATACATGATATGGTGAGGATTGTTATCAGCAGGTCAATACATGACTTAATTAATTTTATTTAATCAGTATTATTTGAGGAAGTACACAATATAAGTACAATGGCAGTTTCGCTTGACAGTGATTTTACATTCTGATCTCCCAAATATCTCCATGTCACTATTTCTTTACTAGTTTCCCTTACACTCCTTTTAACATTTTACTTCCATATATTTGATCAGGCCAAAAAAAAAAATAGGTGTGTTTCCGATTTATCTGGCTGAAAACTAGGTTGGGGGGGATGGTAACTTTTTTTTTTTTGTTATTTTTTGTTGTTTGGAAACCTCCTCCCAGGAACTGAAAAAAATGTCTTTTTCATAACAATAGTTGTTTTGAACATGGGAAATGTGCCTTTTGACAGTTCCAGGTTAGGAAAACCCGTTTTCCTGCTTTTATAAGCTTTTTTTGTCAAAAAATCCAAAAAAAGTAAGGTATGATTTGAAAAAAATCAGGTATGGTAAAAAAAAATTTAGGTAGGGTAAGGTTTTTCTAGGTAGGGGGGGTAAATCGGAAACACACCTATTTTTTTTTTGGGCCTCATACTGTGTTGAGAGAGGACACAGGATACCGGGATGAGATACCCTACTCTATTTGATACAGCTATAGCAGCTGAACTAAACATCCTGGTAACACATACATCAATATACGGTAGTATACTACCCAAGAGCTATAGTCAAAGACGAGCTATATGAGCTGAACTAAACAACCTGGTAAAACATTCAACAGACGGTAGTATACTACCCCAGGAGTTAGTCAAAGACCAGGCTTTACAGCAGCTGAACTAAACAACCTGGTAAAACATTCAATAGACGGTAGTATACTACCCCAGGAACTACCCAGCTATGGGTATACTACTCCTTCAATAAGATCTGAAGTAAAGGGTAAGATTTTCAGAAAATGTACAGTTAAACCTCGCCAATCTTCTCAAATAACCCAAATTTCAGACGAGAATAAAGTTCAAAATACAGTTCAACCTAACCAAACAGATTGCTAGAATCAATGCAATGCCAAATATACTCAAATTCACCTAGCATTGAACCAATTGCAGCTTAATTTAACAGAATTGACTAAATGTGTAGATCTGCCAATTGTACATTTTCTGAAAATCTGACCCTAAAGCGGGCTCTGACTACAAGCAGACTGACGTCCACCACTGTGGGGGAGGTGGTATCACGTGTAATTAAGTAGCATTTAATCTCTATGCGTAACCAAGAAGTATATAGGCTACTTAAGCTTTAATTAGTTTATATAGGCTCATAATTGTGTGTTATGGGTAAGATTTTCAGAAAATCTACAATTGGCAGCTCTACACATTTAGCAAAATCTCCTAAATTAGACTGAAAAATGAAGAATACCGTGTATATCTGAGTATATTTTATATCGCATTGATTTCAAGTATCAGTTCTGTTATGTTAAACTGCATTTTGAAGCTCATTTTTGTCTTAAATGTGGGTTATTTGAGAGGATTGGTGAAGGCGAATTGTACATTTTCTGAAGATCTGACCCTTATATTATATGGTGTGTACAGGTCTAGAAATAGCATTTTGACTAATGAAACCTTTGCTTGGTGTGTGAAAAGGCTTGACTTCACTGACGTTTTTGTCCTGTGAGATCATTGCCGTTTCATTCTGCAGTGCGTTCTCAATGCGAATATAATAATAAATGCTCCATTGATTAATAATAATAGGGAATGGAGGAGAGTGGTGACAGGTTGTGGGAATGTTAAAATATAAGGTTGAATTTGAAGTATGTGGGTCAGATTTTCAGAAAATGTACAATTGGCAGCTGTACACATTTAGTAAATTCTGCAAAATAAGGCTGCAAATTGGTCAATACTAGGTAAATTCGTGAATATTCGGCATTGCATTGATTCTAGCAATCTGTTTGGTTAGGTTGAACTGAGTTTTGAACTTTATTTTCGTCTGAAATTTGGGTCATTTGAGAAGATTTGCGAAGGTCAATTGTACATTTTCTGAAAATCTGACCCATATGTCAATGTAGATTTCAGTCTGGGCTCAGAGCCTCTCAGATCAGATAAGAATGGTATGTCAGTGGTTGGACGCCTACTGCGCTAATGGCTTTGCTGCGCTGGAGCAGGCATCCTAATGGAATTATCTGCTTGTATCGGTATAAGTATGCTTAAATTTATACTATATTGAGCTGATTTCTTTTGATTTGAAACGACTCGGTGAAATATAATATATGCAGTAGAAGATAGAATAACTGCCTTAAAATGTAATAATTAAACAGGTTAAATGATTATGATTATTAAATTAACGATCAAAAGATCTCGAGTGATATATCCATGTTAATGGTAAATGGTATGAGTTGTAATAATTTAATTGTAAGCTTTTGTTACTTTGCAAATGAGAATTATCATGATATGAAACTTTGTCCAATAAAATCAAAAAGAAATAAAAAAATGGCATTTTGTGGTTTGAAGCAAGAGGCTTTCCCTCCGTTTGGAGGGACTCTATCAACTCTGAGCCTATTTTTTGTTAGGGCATGAAACTTTTTCAGATTGTTGTTTTGTGAAAACAAACCCAGATATATATATAGTTCCACGAAAGACGGCACTATTCTTGAAGGAAGGGTAGATTGTAAACCCTAAAATCTGATAATCTTCACGAACGATATTTATATATACCGTGCTGTAAAAATAGTCCAGCCTACTTCCCTTCATGGATAAAGTCGCCTGAAAATGTACAATTCTCCCTCACCAATTCTCTCCTAAAACCCAGATTTGAGGCTAAAATGAGGTCCAAAATACAGTTCCACATAACTGGACAGATTCATTGAATCAACACAACACCAAATACACCCAGTATTTACCAATTCTCAGCCTAATTTAGCAGAATTTGCTAAATGTGTAGAGCTGCTGATTGTACATTTTCATGCGAAAATGACCCTTTATAGAAATACAAGGGAATTAACTGCTGCGGTTTGACATGCACCAAGAAACTGTTGCTGCTCGTCAATATTTGCTGATCACCTTAAGTTGCAACTCAGTCAATGGGTAACGGCTAATCCCGACCTAAGACTTGGTCAACAATTACTTGTTGGGTAATGGAACAAGGCAAAGGGAGAGTGGGGAGCTGGTGGGGCAGTGTGGGGGTCCAATCCTATGGGCAAGCATTTATTTATTTAGTATTTTTATATAGCACTAGCAAAAGAGGGGGAGCCGGGGGGCACATACCGTCCAATCCTATGGTCATGTAAAATATCTCTTTCTTTTTTATTATTTATTTATTTATTTATTCATTTATTTATTTAGTATTTTTATATAGCACTAGCAAAAGAGGGGGAGCCGGGGGGCACATACCGTCCAATCCTATGGTCATGTAAAATATCTCTTTCTTTTTTATTATTTATTTATTTATTTATTCATTTATTTATTTAGTATTTTTATATAGCACTAGCAAAAGAGGGGGAGCCGGGGGGCACATACCGTCCAATACTATGGTCATGTAAAATATATCTTTCTTTTTTATTATTTATTTATTTATTTATTCATTTAATTATTTATTCATTTATTTATTTAGTATTTTTATATAGCACTAGCAAAAGAGGGGGAGCCGGGGGGCACATGCCGTCCAATACTATGGTCATGTAAAATATCTCTTTCTTTTTTATCATTTATTAATTAATTTATTTATGAATTATGTATTTAGTATTTTTATACAGCACAGGCAAAAGAGGGGAGAGCTGTGGGGGGGGGCACATACCGTCCAATCCTATGGTCAAGCTTATGTAAAATATCTCTTTCTTTTTTATTATTTATTAATTTATTTATTTATAAATTATGTATTTAGTATTTTTATACAGCACAGGCAAAAGAGGGGAGAGCTGGTGGGGCAGTGGGGGGGGGGGCACATGCCGTCCAATCATATGGCCAATCTTATGTAAAATATCTCTTTCTTTTTTATTATTTATTTATTTATTTATTTATTTATTTATTTAGTATTTTTATAAAGCACATGCAAAAGAGGGGAGAGCGGGGGGGGGGGGCACATACCGTCCAATCCTATGATTAAGCTTATGTAAAATATCTCAATTTGTTTTCTTTTATTTTGTATTATGGTGTCCTGTAGAAAAATGAGTCACAAGTATAGCAAAAAAATGGACTTTGAGATATCATCATATTTGAAAAATGAGATCAAGCGGATTCTAATGATGGTAAACATTCGGACATCTTATAAGTACTTCTGTATTTTAAGTTAATATTTTTATTTTTGGAAAAAAAAGTTTGCAATATTTGCGGGTGGACAATAACTAATAAAGTAGCAAAATATACTCTATGATTACAACAATAGAAATGCATGGATATATTTGGTACACTATACGTCTTTTGGTACATGTATTCGTACAACCCAGATTTTGAGATATCAAATGAGACATTTTAAATGTACAATCTTGAAATTTTGAACAGGACAAAGGAAGAGGGGAGAAGGGGGCGGGGTCATGAGATGCCCTCAAATCCTAGTCATGTTTATGAAAAATCTTATTTGTGAGGTGTCACAGGAAAATGAGTCACAGGTTGCTAAAATGATATTCTTCAAATGATGTCTTTTCATAAGATCTTTGTGTCGGAATGTTTAGATATTTGGGATGTTTAGCCTACTAATACACGAAGCTTATTTCAAGAATGTGTATTTGAGTCAGATTTTCAGAAAATGTATAATTGGCAGCTGTATATATTTAGTAAATTATGCAAAAATAGGCTGCAATTTGGTCAATACTAGGTAAATTCAAGTATATTTGGCATTGCATTGGTTCTAGCAATCTGTTTGGTTAGGTTAAACTGTATTTTGAACTTCATTTTCGTCTGAAATTAGTATTATTTGAGAGGATTGGCGAAGGTGAATTGTACATTTTCTGAAAATTTGACCAATCTATAGACTGTATGAACCAGGGTCGAGGTGAAAATCAGATATTTATTCTGATCCTTGATTGATTTGGGATAGCAAAGGCCACACCCTTGATTTGTGTAAATATAAAAATCTATAAACTATAATATGATCACTTTCGGGAATATATGGGTCATATTTTCGGAAAATGTACAATTGTCAGCTCTACACATTTAGGAAATTTGGCTAAATGCGGCTTGAAAATGATGAATACCGGGTATATCTGAGTATATAATATTATTATGACACATTGATTTAAAGTATCAGTTCTTTTAATTCAAACTGCATTTTGAAGCTCGTTTTTGTCTTAAATGTGGGTTATTTAAGAGGAATTGTGAAAACGAATTGTACATTTTATGAAAATCTGACCCATATAATGTTCTGTGAAGATTATCTTGTGAGACACTTTGGTCTCGTTGTAATACCCGTGAAAGATGGATAAGAAAACTCGAAGCCTAATATTAAAAAGTGGAAATGATAAAGTCTATGCAGATTATTGGCAACTGTGACCGAAAGATAATTGGATCGACTAATTATCAAAATTCAAGGACGAGTAGAATAACAAATAGAAATCTATTAAATAATCCCAAAACCAACCATCCTCACCCCAAAAGCCAGGAGTCTTCATTTCTTTCATCACATCGCATCATCACTTATTATCGTATTTTTTTTTTAATATTTCTCTTTTTATATTCTATATAACTTACAATTATCGTATCGATACGTATTAGGATTGGAGGGCATAAGATAATGTATGAGTGTTAAAAATGTAGGAAGTAAATTATCATTATCATTAACTCTCTCTCCGCGATGAACAAATGTTATTTTATTTCAGGACACAACGAAAAACACTGCAAGAAATACTGCATATATGTATATTGCTATATTGTATATCCCACTGCTTATTGGATAATGCATAGCCCTTATGTATTGGTCATTTCACATATATGACATTTCTTATTGCATAGTGCCAAACAGAATAACATAGAATTTATCCCATGAGCTTTGGCCTTGACAAATAAACATGTCTTGCTGAATAAAAATGTTGAATAATAAAAAATAATAACAAAAAGTTGCATATATATGTACACATATGGGTCAGATTTCAGAAAATGTACAATTCAACTTTGCCAATCTTCTCAAATAACCCAAATTTCAGACGAAAATAAACTTCAAAATACAGTTTAACCTAACCTAAGAGATTGCTAGAATCAATGCAATGCCAAATATACACGAATTTACCTAGTATTGACCAAATTGCACCCTAATTTAGTAGAATTTACTAAATGTGTAGATCTGCCAATTGTACATTTCCTGAAAATCTGACCCATATATTGGATATTCTTATTCCATTTATTGATATTTATTGCACAGCGTGGGTGTATAATAAACACTAATTTGTAACCAGTAACGCCACTAATTTAGGATAAATAACGCCCCCCCCCCCTCACTGACACCTTCTTCACTCCACTAGACATTTAACCTTTAGCTACCTTTGTAGTTGGTGTTATCTCACACAAGGGTTTCAAGTGGCTAACAAGTATGCCAGCATACGTCTAAGATCTAAGCCGGCAAACTCTTCCCACTACTCTCTCAAGTCCGCTCACAAACCCATACATGGGTCAGATTTTCATAAAATGTACAATTCGCCTTCACAAATCCTCTCAAATAACCCACATTTAAGACAAAAATGAGCTTCAAAATGCAGTTTGAATTAACAGAACTGATACTGTAAATCAATGTGATACCAAATATACTCAGATATACCCGGTAGTCATCATTTTTAAGCCAAATTTAGCAGAATTTACTAAATGTGTAGAGCTGCCAATTGTGCATTTTCTGAAAATCTGACCCACATATGAACCATCACAAATAGCGTCTCACAATAATAAAACTTAACACAAAAAATCACTTCTAACTCACCCTTGCTCCCCACAAGAGAGAAACCCCCTTTTCTTGGGGTACTTTAGGTGCATAGCCATGGCGCGTTAGTATGTTTGTCCTTGTAAACGACTGTCTGAATAGACTACATGATAATCATGTCCTCTTGGTAAATATCCATTTGCATGTTAGCCATGTGAGTGGTTACATGTTTGTTCAACAAGTAGGAGAAAGAGCGGCGCTAGGCTGGGACTCGTATCTCGATCACAGGCTTTGTAATCTACCGCGCACACCCCCGATATGTTGGTAAATGTCTGGTGATATTAGGTCATGAATGATGGGTTTGATCGTTATCAAAATCAACAGATTAAAAGTTAATGAAATTTGCGATGTATTCTTAAAGTTTTGATATTTTTTTCTGGGTATTTTTGTAATTAAACTGGATATTCATTTGATTATGCCAATCGAGAAGGGAAGTGGTTCAGTTACTGGAATAGCCGTCTCCATGCGACAATGGTGAGTAAATTGTTCTGCATGGGTTGATGTTAGTTATGGTTCATGCATTTTACACAAGGGGTCACCATTGTTCAAAGGTGTCATATGAGCTCCTGTTGTACCGTAATTGAAACCGCGTAAACGGGAAACATATAGATGACTAAATACAATAAAACTATTATTGATTAATCAAAAAGGTGCCAACGCGCGTTCAAAGAAAAAAAGAAATAATCATGGATTTTTTTAAAAACTTGAAAACAATAAAAACATGATAAGATTAGTTTTAATTTAGGGACCGCTCAGTCTAGGCCCAAAGTCATGAGAGTCCCTTCAAACGAAGGGAAAACCTCTCACCTCAAATAGCGAAGTGCGATTATAATTCAATTAAGACCGCAAAATATCATTATATTCCTATCAAAACGCCGAGTTTTAGGCCAGGAACCCGATTAGCGAGGTAGGCTGACATAATTAAGGTATAGAAGGGACCTCCTGGTAGAGCTACGATTAGCAAAGAATGGTATTGAGTGAGTGAGTGAGTGAGATTGGTAGCTTTACGCCCTTATCAACATATTTAATATGGTTATATCAAGGGCGGGAGAGCTGAGAGGGAGGCAGTTTATGATCATACCAAGGAAATAGAGATTGAGCAGAAGGGAGAGAGAGAGACAGATTTGAATGTGATGTATTAAAGAAAAATGAGTCACTATAGTCGCACACAATGATACTTTCCAAATGTTTTGCCACAAAAACCCTTGCTTAGAATGTTTACATTTTTTATGTGTTTTCCAGTCGGGATTTTTGGCACCCATTTATTCATAAAACAAAACAAAAGAATTTGGTCCTTTACAGTCGCGATCGTGCAGACGCACAGATATGTAAGGAGGATGAACCAGAATTGGCCTAACCGAGAAGATGTATAATTAGACTAAATGCTTAAATAAATTGTAATTTACTAGGTACTATGGGACCCTCTAGAAGACCTATGATTAGCACAGATGTGGGCACCCCTTTCCAGAATTATCAATTACTTGATTATTACTTGTGATACTATGTATCATGAAAACTGGAAATAACGAATATACATACATGCATACAGACACAAGAAATACGGTGGGAATTTTGGGTGGGCATACGGTGGGTAATTTTGAGATATCACCATATTCGAAAAGATGAGATGGAGCCGATTCAAATGATGGTAAACATTAATACATTTAATAAGGCCAACAAAAAAATAGGTGTGTTTCCGATTTATCTGGCTGAAAACTAGGTAGGGGAGGGGTGGTATTTTTTATTTTTTTTTATTTTTTTTTGTTTGGAAACCACCTCCCAGGAACTGAGAAAAATGTCTTTTTCATATCAATAGTTGTTTTGAACATGGGAAATATGCTTTTTGACAGTTTCGGTTTAGGAAAACCCGTTTTCCTGCTTTTATGAGCTTTTTTGGTCCAAAAATCCAAAAAACTAAGATATGATGGGGGAAAAAATCAGGTATGGTAAAAATTTGTTTAGGTAGGGTAAGGTTTTTCTAGGTAGGGGGGGGGGGGGTGTGTAAATCAGAAACACACCTATTTTTTTTCCTAAGTGATATATAGTTTTTAAAGAATAAATCCCTTTGACAAATATCAATTTTGCTATTTTGTGATTAATTTTCTTGAAACAGATCACGTGATGCCAGTTCACAACGAGCAGCTATTATGACGAACAACGTTGTACCAAATATGGGTCAGATTTTCAGAAAATATACAATTGGCAGCTCTACACATTTAGTAAATTTTGCTAAATTAGGCTGAAATTTGGCCAATACCAGGTAAATTTGGGTATATTTGACATTGCATTGATTCTAGCTATGTGTTTGGTTAGTTTGAACTGTGTTTTGGACTTTAATTTCGTCTGAAATTTGGGTTATTTGTGTAGATGGGCGAAATTGAATTGTACATTTTCTGATAATCTGACCCATTTATATGTTTAAGTTGTGAACGTCCTCCTTTTATATCCTTAAGCTCCACGGTTGATGCTCTACTTTGGTCGCTGGGTTGATCTTGTGGTTATGGGTCAGATTTTCAGAAAATGTACAATTGGCAGCTCTACACATTCATGAAATTCTCCTAAATTAGGCTGAAAAATGATGACTACCGGGTATATCTGAGTATATATGTGGTATCACATTTATTTACAGTATCAGTTCTGTTAATTCAAACTGCATTTTGAAGCCCATTTTTGTCTTAAATTTGGGTTATTTGAGAGGATTGGTGAAGGCGAATTGTACATTTTCTGAAAATCTGACCCTTTAAATGGGGCTCGCGTCTGTTCGCAAGTACTACGGGCGGGCGTAACCATGGCAACGCGCGAGCTCGAGTCTCTGGGAAGCTGAGGTGAGGAAACGGGGTCAAACTGACCACTGCCGGTGACCACTAGTACACTAGCTACCACTATAATGAGTGCGGGAAACAAGCTGTAAACAGCGCTAACTTTATTCATTTTTGTTTCTCTGCTATTTATAGCAGAGAAACAAGGGTATTACTATGAAATACGCCAATCACTGATAGTGGATCACATCTGATAATATTCTTTAGCTGTCTGTGAGGTGTTTAAGCATGCCTTATCTAATCCTTTCGATCAGGTCCTATATTTCACACTCCGTCGTTATTGTTACACTGATAGCTACTGATTGACAGCTTTTCTATAGCCAAGGGAGCTGATTGGCTCTTAGTTGATTGGCTGTTAGTAATGACTGGTGGGGTGTGGAGGGGCAGGCCACATATTGCCTGTTAGCCACTCACAGTTCACACCGCAGTCTCCACCGCTGCTTCCCTCCACTTACACGGATTTCCGAGTGCGCATGTCCCAAACACTTCCTGTCCCCGCACAAGGGGGATAAACAAACGCACATGGTAGTGGTACTGCTGTATTAGCGCATAGTGCTAGTGAGGTGCGGGCCTCTCCTGCTGACTGTTTTTATCATCTAATCACCTTTTTTTACTTCATAAAGCATGAATATATTGCATAGGTTTATAAGACAAGTTCATGTCGGATTTGGTATTCAAGGATAAGCTCAAACTTATATTAGATGTAATGTTTTTGCAGCAACTCTGGGTGTAATCTCAGGGATATCTGTTTATGTACTTAGCCACGAGGTCACCAGATTATATCTGTGGCTATGGGTTGGGATTAATTAACCCAATATCCTCTGCATATTTTTGAATTGCAATCGTTTGCAACAATAGGGGTGTATACATTCAATTCAATTCAAAATTCATACCTAAGTGTGGCCAACAAATACGTCCCATACATCTGAAAATAATTCCAGGTCTTTCAGTACATTCCTTGACTACAGGGAATGTTGATTATGTACACTAGATGGGAACATCAATTCATAAACTAATCTTTAGTTTATAAAAAAAACTCTCACTCTCACAAGGTTTCCAACTACATGTATTAATCCGATATGTAAATACAACATTTTCACCATTAATTTATTTATTCGAATAAAATATCACCCATTGGGCCTATTTTAGCTTTTCCTAAAGAATATCATATATATTCTCATAACTTTCTAGCCCCTCAGTCCCCTTTACAACCCATTTTTTATCCCTTACTAGCCTAATGTGCTATAATGTGTCAAAATGTGTTAACTAATCATCGTGTGTAAAAATGTGTCAAAATGTGCAATTTGTGCTACACCTCGAAGAAGTATATAAACAAAAACCTTCCTAAACTATCACCATATCAGTTCATCCCCTGACGAAGACCACCCTAGGTCGAAACGCGTTGGGACAGCTTGTAACATCTCAACTAATAAATTGGAACTTACAGCAACCATACAAAGTGTGTGTGACAATATATATTATACTTTTATCTTTTACAATATGTGCGTGTGTGTGTGGTGGTTGTCTATATATAATTATTATGGTTTGAGATGTTGCTTTTACAACAAAGAACCTTGAATTAAGACCACTAAATTTCAAAAGCCATGCTAAAGGGAGGACGAATACTTTTCTTAATGTTTTTTTGTTCAGAATAATCAGCAGCAGACAGTAGATGTAGTGTATAATTTGAGCCAATTTCTGTCAGGTTCAGGTTGAGTCAGGGGTTTAGTTTGCCGCTATTTTACTGTTTATATCGTTATTTGCACTTGTCAACTCTAGAATCAACTTTACCCAGAGCTAGATAATAGCTTCCTACTGGATTCCACCATATGTACACTTCTTATACATATTGATTTCAACAGAAATATCCATCTTCTATGCAGAAATTACCGATGGCTATATATGTGTGAACAGTACTCTGCTATACATGTATAGTGAGTGCCGCACCCCCAGTGGTTGTTTATCCCCCTCACTCAGTGGCAGGAGCCGTGCGCGCGGAAATCCGAACTCGCTTATAGGCTTACCATTCTCCTCCCTTCCTCTTATACCCGCTCTTGATTTGAGTTTTCAATAAGCCAGTCACAGAGCTTTACTCCTTGCGTCCTGCGTTCCTGCGTCATACGCCCTGCCCCAAAGCTCCAACTTTTCGGGGATTCATGAATAATTCATCAGCCCTCTCATCCAATCACTGGGCTTGCGTCAAGCTTTCTGTACGCACCTATTTTTAGCTGTGGTCACTTGTCCAGGTCCTATCAGACCCTCCTTCAATAGGGGAATTGCATGTACCACTGCACATGTCAGGGAAAGATGAAGGTTTGTGCTTTGGAAACATGTAAAACACATGGATATTGACATTAGAGCACTGACAAATATCCCATGCTGAACATGACGTTTTTTAAATACAGATTTTACCCAGTACCATAAGTCCCATAATTCCATGTAAATCTAGATTCAAGTCAGCGGACATACAAGTCCCCTATTGCCTCAGCTGCACTCAATTAAGGGGGTCAGACACACAGCGGGTGTTCTGTCCGCAGAAAACGGCCAGAATGGGCCAGGGCTAGATTAGTAGAATCTGCCCTGGCTGGCGAGGATGAGTCATACTGGTACTTCTCCAAGGTTAAACATTTGCCTTTCTCTATGCTATCCTTTCTCTATGCTTGTTAGTTTGGGAATGTTATGAATTGGTTGAACAGGGAATTATATGGGTCTGAACAAAAAACTCAATACCATATACTATTCATTAATAATATATATCTGCCTTTATGGGTTGTAACTTGTATGAGTTAGGTAAAGGTGCATAGATGCAACTGTGTGTATGTGGCCAGGGGTGGGTTGGTCACGGGGGCAGGGAGGCTAGCGCTACACCTACCCTCAGAACTCAGTGCCCCTCACCGGGTACCTGCCCCCGTCCACGCACTGGCCACCGACCAGTGCAGGCATACACACATGTATGTTACACCCATGTGTTGGCATATCTTGAGTTGAATAATCGTACTGTGCATTTATCTGGTAAAACGTCTAATATCCCAAAGTAAAACTATAACTTATCTACAATGGTAAATGGTGTTAAATCTTATGTACATGCCTTTATGATCACAGTTATGGGCATCCAAACTGAAGTGTCCCCCTTTGTTTTGGTTGGCGTACATACTGGGTTGTTGCACAACTAGACAGTAGACTAGAGATGAATAAGTGTGGAGGCTTCAAACTCATCCATTTCTTTACATAGAATGCCCCCAAAGTACTTATGTTTTAGAAAAAGGGTCTGTCAATATTTCCCTCGATTCAAGTTTTTGCCTAGATGTGTCGTTTTCCATATTTCCCTTAGCAAAGTGCACGGTAATGACGGCCGTGTGTACCCGGCCATTCCTCCATGCTGTTGACCTATTTACCGAACAGGTCCTTCTGCCTCCCTGGTGCGCGCACATCGGTACAAATTAGGATGTGTTAGTTAAACCATATAGAAAACGATATAGCCAGCCAGAGATTGCTCCGGTGTACAAATCGCAGCACAGGGTACCAGCGTACGCGTGGGATAAGCCGGGTACCAGAGTTTTTTTCATCGGTTGGACTTCGGGTGTTTCCGTCTCGCTACCCCCGAGCACCATAGGCCAAGTAGATGCTCTCAGCTACACAGGCACACACACACTCGCACGCAGGTCTCGGGACGGGTGAGGGTTGCGGTAGGTGACGTCACGCATATGTTCAAGTCCCGAGTGGATGCATACACTCCTACCAGCGAGGGGCACTGAGTGAGTGTTGGGTCCATCCTGGGTCCACCTCCCTGCTATACCACGGTGACGGGAGACGGGTGTAGTGAGAACACTGCACTCACAGAAAGCAGGGGCGGATCCAGAAAGAGTGGCAATATGCTAGCGCTGGTCTGAACGGGGGGTCCGGGGGCATGCTCCCCCAGGAAATTTTGAAATTTAAGGTGCCCCCCTCTCTCTCTGTGATTTCTTTATCTCCCCCCTCCCCTCTCTCAAGTGGCGAAGCCACTTGTCAACACTGAAAACGGTCTTGTTAATGCTATACAGTGGCCGTCGTGGGTTTGTTTGTCTGAGGTTGCACCGCGTGGAGTCCCGAGAGACAGTGGGCGGAGCATAGCCCCGCTCGTGGAGAGGTTAATTGGCAGATCTACACATTCACTTAATTCTGCTAAATTAGGCTGGAAAATGATGAAGAATGGGTATATCTGAGTATATTTGGTATCAGATTGGTTTAAAGTATCAGTTCTGTTACGTTAAACTGCATTTTGAAGCTCATTTCTGTCTTAAATGGGGGTTATTTGAGAGGATTGGTGAAGGCGAATTGTACATTTTCTGAAAATCTGACCCATATGCACCCCTCACACAACCATAGTCTCCCGCCAACAGATCGACTGGGGATCGGCGGGAGTGGGGGTAGGGGGTTCAGCTGGAGTGGGTGGGGTGGGGGAGGTCGGCGGGAGTGGGGGGAGAGGTCGGCAGGAGTGGGGGGAGAGGTCGGCAGGAGTGGGGGGAGGGGGGTTGGAATTGCTTATAATTGCGATATAATCTCATATGGTACTGTGCCCTGAGGGAACAGTGTTATGTTTTTTGTGCAATATTTGTACTTTGAAATGTTCGGATATAAGTTAAAATGTAAACTTTGTAGGTAAATATTTTGCATTTTCAGTCTAAACATGCCTAAAGTGCAATAACGATAAGTTGACATCAGGCACAAATGATTGTGGCAGAGAAAATCGTTTCCAGTGGAAACGCCAAGTATATGAATTAAGTTGACACTGATTACAAAGTTAAATATGTTAACAGTTGATCAAATCGGTGCATAACTTGATAATTAGTTAACTTAGTACTTGTTTATTCGGATAATTCACTCTATTGGCACAAGAAGTATATACTGAAAGAGGTCACTTGACATCTGTGGGTGAGCGATATTTCAATAATAGAAGCATCTTAAGATATATATTTTCACCAGTTGTGAACCTGTTTTCCACGCTATACATAGCGATAATAGGGGAGGATGCCCACTTGTTCCTGGGGACTCTGCAATAGCAACTCTCAGTATGGGTGCAAGGGCAAGCGTCCTCGCGCTGACATGGTTGGTGTAACATTTATTCCTTTCCCTAAGCCTAAAACCAACCTAGCGAAGTGCAGGTTATGGATAAAACTGTGTGCAAATGCAAAGCTGACGGTGGAAACTGTAACGAAAAATAGTTATATCTGTAGTAAGCATTTTGTGGGTGGAAGTGGCCCCACTGACCAGTACCACGACCCACTACCATGTCAAGCTTCACACACTGAGAGCGAACATTTCTTGAAAACCTGCAAGAAAAGACCCCCGCCTAAAGACAGAAGGGAAGGACACCGAAAGAGGATGAAGCAGGATGGAGTCGACGATGGGAATGAAGATGTTCTTCCTTGACCCTCAGAAGACACTGCATGAGTGAGTCACATCGCATAGATGTATGGATCAGATTTTCAGAAAATTTACAATTCGCCTTCACAAATCCTCTCAAATAACCCACATTAAAGACAAAAATGAGCTTCAAAATGCAGTTTGAATTAACAGAAATGATACCTTAAATCAATGTGATTCCAAACATACTCAAATATACCCGATATTCATCATTTTTCAGCCAAATTTAGCCGAATTTCCTGAATGTGTAGAGCTGCCAATTGTACATTTTCTGAAGATCTGACCCTCATGTTCTTTTTCTAGGCAGCAAATAAAGGACCTGCTCGAGATTTGCTTCTATGGGAGGAGTTTCTCATCTGTCTTGTTAGACTCTGCGGGGGACTTGAAGAACTTGCAGACCTTCTTGCTTTGAAAGCAACCTTTTCCCATGAAAAACAATTGGCTCCACAAGCTACAACAAAAGCTCGACGTTACTATTGCTTGTGCTAGAATCCTTGTGGAATGGGCCCTTGTGTCAATGTCCCAATTTATTTAGTAATAAATCCTGATTGTAGTGTCTACGCTCTACAGACATTAACACTTGGACGTTTAGCATTCTGGATGGAATAATATACTATTACTCTGATAATGAACCCTCAACTAAATATGATCATTATCAATATCAACTGCCAATGAATAATACTTCTAGCTCCTGTAATGGGTTTAACGCAAATTCCCATTAACGTTCTTTGTCTTGTTTTGAGAAGATTGAATTGAACATAAAATTATACAAACTAAAATAAGATGGCTCAATACCAAGTAGGACCAACACAAATCAGAGCGCCATGAACCAAGATTCCGGATTGACATTGCTGATAAAAAGTTACTCAATGCCTTGGGCATCTGCGTACTGTTATTCACAAAAAAACCTGGCTCCCTCTCTTCACCCATCAAATAGTAATGTACTACATCACAGCCAATGATTTTGTTGATGATGTTTTATTTTGATGAAATATACAGATGAATGTTGGTGGTTGGTGGTTCCAACATTTTAGACTGAATTAATTATAATTAATTATCCTCTACAGAGAAACAAGGAATATCTGCTTAGCAATTCAGTCAAATATTTTGTTCCTAAATCCTGTCTCTTTTCTAAAATTTGGATGGATATTTCACCAACAGTACGAGTGTCATTGCCCGGACCCATATATATCCAGGCATCAATATCACTGGTCTGATCTTCCGGAAATATCTCTGATAATGTTAGCGCATGGTGACACATCCTGGACTGGGATTATAAATAATGTGAGCATTTATAGCATCTCCACCCATTGGGGACTTGCACTGGAGACACAAGCAAACTACACCCTTTCACCTCTATACATCTATCATATAGTTGGTATGGGTGGACATAGCACTGTCCTACTGCTAGCTTGCCTGGCCATGCAAGCTATAGCCATTTCTGGTGACAATAATACCTTGCCAGTAACGACCCAGGAAACTGACCACAACAGCATGAGAGAAGAGCTTGCAAAGTTAACGGAGGGAGCCACCAACTTTGGTGACAAGTTGAGAGGATTCACCGCTAAATTCTCAGCTGAAACAAATTTAAAGGATCAGACCTTGGAGATAAAGAACCAAGGACAAATGATACAACAACAAGGGCAGGAATTAAAGGCACAGGGAGATTATCTAAAAGTACAGGGACAAGTTGTGGAGAAAATAGCAAAGGACCTCAAGGAACTCAAAGAACTGGTGGGCGTTATTGAAGATCTAGGGACATCATTCCGTGACCTCAGGAAGGGCATTGTTCATGAGCTTGAAAACCAAGATAAGAAGATTGAATGGGCAATCACTGATGGGTCTCTTGCCCCTAGAAACACATCCTGGGTGGAAGCGGTGCGTATACCAATGATATGATTGTTGTTGATATTTTATTCAATTCTTTCCAATACAACAACATTTCCTTTAATTTGTAAATATACCTGGTAATATCTTTTCTTTGGAAAAAATATGTATTGTAAATAGACAATACAAGTGTTAATGGGGGATTTGTATATGCCACTGGAGATGTCTGTTACAGTGCATGCTGGGGAAGATCCAGTTCAGGTTTGACATACAAATATTTAGCAATATATATATATTATTATATATAAAATTGCAAGAATATTTTCAATATAAATTGATCTATGAAAACTATCACTGTCTATGAAAATCTATGGCACATGGATATTGACAATTGAGCCCTGATAACTATTCCATGCAGAACATGACATGATTTCCATTTATTTTACTCTGTATCATAACTCCCATAATTCCATGCAAATCCAGATTCAAGATGCCATACATGCAAGTCCCCTATTATATACATACTGGGATAAATTAAAGAGAATCCTACAAATCTTATTCAGATCCTACAGGCAATGAAAGAATTTAACCACAAACCTAATGCTGGTAATTAGTTGAGGTCTTATGTAAAATATCAAATATAATTGCAGGCATGCCACTTAAAAAAGGTTTCAATTAAATCTCAGAATTTCCAAGCTTTGCTGAATCATGCGAATAGACAACAGAGGCAGCTGGATCAACTACAGGAACAGATGGATAATCTAACAGTCCATATAAGTACGTTATATTCTTCAGCAAGAAGCTCTCTCCATTAACATTTTGCTATGCTGCCTTTTGTTTGTCAGGACTTTTGATATAAACTCACCATGCATATATGACAAACAAACATTTCAACATAAACTGGCTGGTATATTGTTTCTGATGACTACAGTGTTCATTAAAGAAACCAAGAAGAACATTAATCCAATTGTTCAGAGGCTGATAAATATGTTGTTACAGGCATGAATATAATAACAACAAACATTGTTGTCACAGGCACAAATGTGATGTATTACAGGGAAATGAGTCACAAAACAATGGATTTTGAGATACATTATTATCATATCATATTTGAAAAGATAGATCAAGCAAGTTCTAAGGATGGTTAACATGAAGGACATCACAAATATCGTAGCCAATTAGTATTATAATGTCTATTTGTCAGTATAGTCAGTGGCAAATGCAACAAGTATCGTTATATATGTATAATGTACTACTAATGCCTTTCCTAGGGAAAATAGTTATAAACATATTTCAACACAAACTGGTGTTTTTGTGTATACAAGATTAATTAAAAGAAACTTTTCATCCTCAGAACAATCAGATGGCCCTGGTAGTTCGTCCTCAAAAATAATAGATATCCGTGGTTGTTCAGACGCTGACCAGTCTGGCATATACACCGTTGTCAAATCTGGTTTAAATATGACAGCCTACTGCCAGGTGGATGAAACAGGAAAGTGGACAGTGAGTATGGACATTATGATTAATATAACTATAGTGTAGTGTTCCATCAGGTGTCAGTGTCTACAAAAGCAAAGGTCTCATCAAGCTAAGTCATGTCCATTTTCTAATACTTTATATATCTGTAAGATGTTGCCATCCATCTATTTTATAGCTCCTACTGGCCATTGGCTTTATATTATTTCTTGCTTTGAACCATTTCCATATTAATGTGCTTGTGTGGCTGAGCCAGCCCCCAGGCAGTGTTTTAAGTCCAATATCCATTACTACGGCCACCTGAAGTACTCTTGGTGTGCTTGCATCCCATGGCAAACACCACAATGTTATAATATTATAACATCTGTGACAATGGAGCTGAGCCTTTCTCTTTGTTACCATGAACTATTTGATCAGAACAATTGGACAAATGTGCCAAATAATTCTAACCTTCAGAAAACTCATTGGGCTTACATTCTAATAAGTTTGTCAATACTTTTTTATTTTGAACCTTAGATAGTATTAAGGAGGCTGGGCACAATTCTGTGTGATCGGTGCGATTTGTTGGACGGAATTTGACATTATACAGTCGTCATATTCTCTATTTAGCGACATATCTAGTCTAATAATTAACAGACAACACTTCACAAATCATATTGAAAAACGAATTATGAATAGGTTTATGTTGTCTGTTAAAGTACATTTCTGTCATGGTTTCTGTCATTCTGTCATATTTTACGACATACATATATATGGTTTAATTCCCAAGCTAAATCTCGCACTACTTTGTTTGTTGACAATTCGCCCACAGCCTAGTTTTTCAGGGTAAAACATGGAATTTTCTGTTGAAATCAATATTTATAACTATAAGACATGCGAAGGTTGTACAATTGATCCGAAAAGTAGTATCTAGCTCTAAGCTATCTAACTTAAAGTTAACAACAGCAAACAATGATGTAAACAGTCAAAATTATGACAAACTCGACCTCTGACTCAACCTTGACCTGACACTTGCAACGTTGTTTACCAACAAATCTAGTGTAGGGACCCCCAATATATTGGACTGTTTGGTAATCTAAACTTGTATGAGAATATGATATGTGAATTTGAAAGAAATCTGGTGACTTTTTTCTGGTGAAATAGGCGAAAATGTGTTGAATTATGACATTTTCTCACAGCCGCCTATAGTTAAGCATCCTGCAGGAGATCGACCTGACAGTGGGGAAATGAATACGGAAAGGTCATTAATAAATGGCATTTTCAAATCCAGGATATTTGAAACTATCACTGGAGCAATTTAGGGGAAAATCTGATGATGTTTTGAAATTGTGGCCAGCCCCCCTTAAGTTCTGTATAGATTAATTTAAACCATTTTTGGTCATTTATGTGAGGTTTACTGTCATAGTGCAGTTTGAGGGATATATTGGTGAGAATTCAAAAGTTCATTTATTTTATAAAGGCGATGTGTATATTTAAGGGTTTTTATTTTATGTTTATTTGTTATAAAGGTGATACAGAGGAGAACTAATGTAAGCCTCAGCTTTGCAAGGGACTGGGCAGCCTACAGACAAGGGTTTGGAGACGTGGCAGGAGACTTCTGGTTGGGAAACGAGAATATACACAAGCTCACTGCTGGAGGACTGACAAGACTGCGTGTAGATCTTCAGGACTGGGAGAACACCAAACATACCATCTATTATAGCACATTCAGGGTTGCTGGAGCAGGGGACATGTACAAGATAACTGTGTCAGGATTTAGTGGACCCACCCCTCCTGGTACGTACAGCATAAGACAATGCATGATGGCTTACCCTTCCAAACTACTAGTGTAACAAAACATATTCACATTTAATGATGACTGAGAAAAAAACTACTATTTTGTTGCATGAAAATATGTTATGGCAGAGAGGTATATACAGAGGGAGCAGAACCGAGGTTCAATGTGTGGTACCCCGATAGTTAAGAGTAATGCCACTACAGCTTGTGGCACTAACTACAGTCATATAAATAGACACATAGAAATAGACACATGTGTGTATTTCTATGCTACAGTGAATCCGGTCCACCCACATCCAATAGCCAGCAATTGTGTAGCTATTTTTAACTATGTAATGTGACTGCTATGGTGTTGCTGGGAAAAGGCAATCAAATTTACCTGGGCTACCAATGTGTCAAAGATTATGTATGCTGATGGAACAACTTATAGTTATATAGCTGTTGTTTATTGATGTATGATTAAATGGTACTAGTGTCAACAACAGCACTGCAGCGCCACCTGGTATACCATAGTGATAACACAACCCTGAAAAGGATCGTCCTGTGTGATCAGCATGTGGCTTCCACTCCCTTGTATATACCTCCCTGGTTGTGGCAAGCATTATGGTATCAATTTAATAATGTATTAATGGTAGCACTAAGTCTTAATGGTCAATCACTAGTAAATTTATTCAATATGCTTGTTAGGATAACCTCAGATATGCATGCATCTCTTCCATACACAGTCTTCAAATTTGGTACTTGTATTTATGCTACTAGCCGTGCTAAACACACACAATATGAAATCCCGACCAAATGTTTGTGTTTGCTTCCAGGTGATGCATTAAGGCCCTGGTCCACTAAGCCGATTCTCATGCGATTTTGCACCGCAGAGGACTCCTTTCCATGAGAATCGCATGAGAATCACATGAGAATCGGCTTAGTGGACAAGAGCCTTTACCCTACAATACTGGCATGGAGTTCAATACTCCTGTGTATATGTTTGTGTTTGCTTCCAGGTGATTCATTAACCTACCATACTGGTATGATGTTCAGTACAACAGATAGGGATAACGATCAATGGAGTGACGGCAACTGTGCCTCCGTGCGTGGTGGTGGAGGCTGGTGGTTCAATGCCTGCCTGGTCTCTAACCTCAACGGCGCCTATAATGGCACAGGGGTTACAGGCATTTACTGGTACTACTGGAGAGACAACTACTCCCTGAAGGCGTCCACCATGATGCTCAGCTCGCCCTGATACAGCGCCACCCTCCATCAGACAACCACATCGTCCAGCTAACAATAACTATTACCAGTATTTCATATTTGTTTATTAATATGTTTGGGAAATAAATAACTAATATGAAACATGCATTGCTTGATTATATGCAGCTTTATTCTTGAACAAAACCTGAAACGCCTGCGCTGCACCGGTAAAGTTACACTATAAACACTCCCACCTACATGCACTCGTTCTAATGGGCTTGTTCTATGTGATCAATATTAGTGGCCTTTTTTATTTATCTCTCTCACTAATCATTGATGTGTAACAACGTCTGAGACTGACACGTCATGAGTCTGACACTATTCAGTTCTATCAGCCCAAGTCTGTTATTTTCTTTGGGGGAATATCTGACTTTACGACGAAAAGCGCAGTCACTAGAAGGGTCACACTCCATTGGAATGATCGTCAGGCTCTTGAAAATCATGTGGAGTCACAAGTTGAGTGGGTGACTGATGCCATGCAGTACTATTTTTCCCATATTATTTCCATCTTTGGGGGGATATGCGGGATGCCACTCAGTACATATAATAGAGACTAAGTCAGTACTACCAAGATGTCAATCAAGGCATATTGGATGGTGCTATTGCAGACGTAAATTACTTCATTAAAGCGCATGACATGAATTGAGGCCTTATCCACCCGACCTTAACCAGTAAGGTCCACAGGCGTATCTATGGATCAACCCAAAACAACTATGGCACCCTCCACGATGGACTCCACGCAAAGCGGTACCTCAACCAGGACTGGGCGAAAAACATTGAAAAAAATCATAAAGCCAACTCCTAGTAATTTTTCTCCCTGGTATATGCCAATATTAAGGACATACTGCAGCCTTTACTATGTTATTGTTATTTAGTAGCCGATCTTTGGATTCTGCTGGGGTTTTGGATAGTGATAAATTGTTGTTTTGAGCGGATTTAGTCACTTAGGATAGCGGATGTAGTAAATTAATTTTCGGATGTAGTAAATTACAATAGCTGGCAGTGGGTCCCGCGTTTCCGCTCATTCACTACCAACCTCATCAACTAGTTGTTTGTCGTTGATTCCGCGTTCAGTTTGGAACTGGTCACCCAAAAGTCTTTTCTCCACTGTTTCTGATGGAAATATTAGCCATTTTTAAGTATTTCGGGCCTAGGGCTCGCCATAACGTGATGACAGTAGACATCGTGCAAGCGATGTTGTGATACAATGGTCGCCTCCTAGAGACAACCAGGCGAAACAGGCCATGCCGTAATTCTACTGCTCTGTAAGCATCAATACCACTACCATTAGCTCCAAAATCACCGATAATGTTCCGAATATCCTTGTACTTAGCATGATCCGCTTGCGGAATGGTGGTAAGCCACGAAATAGGGAATAATCAATTTGTCAATTCCGGCAAAACATTGTCATGCTCACAACAGTCGGCCATGACAGTTCTATGTTCAGAGTTCAATGCCAGGAATAATTTTCGTGTCAAGGTGTTTTCGAATGGAAGGAGGAGTGTGCTAAATAGACTACAGTACACAATGCAACTCCAAGTGCACATTGCACAGAGTGGCTATGCCGAAAGTCTCCACACCTCCTGGTCTGCCTTGCTTGTATGGCTTCTGAAATCGCCATTCATTGATTCCCATAGACTAAAACTTCGCTATCGGGGTAAAACAATATTACAACCATTTCTACCGATTCAGATTTTTATTTATTTATTTTTTAATTCCCTAGACACACTAATACGGCCGGAATACAGCATTCGTAGTGCAAGCGATGTCGATTTCAGAGTTTTGAATGCATCCAGATCAATTGGAATGGGGTATATGTATTAATGAAATAGAATAGCCCTTACATCGATATCTAATATATAACAAATCGAACATAAAATTATACAAACTAAAATAAAACGAGATTCCGGATCGACATAGAATAATAAATAAAATATTTTCTAAATCTAAAAATCAACAAAATGTATGTATTTGAAAGGCCGTCATCACCATATACATTTCATTTAGTAAGTTTGGTGTTGATCCCCCAGGATTGTAAACCAGGATATCTTTTGTTATTTGCTTATTATTATTATGTTGGGCAGATTGTATGTTTATAAATAATATCCGGCAGGTCTACAACATTTCCATACATGCAGCATGAATATTTTCAGGACTGCCTGATTCATTTAACAGAAAAAAGAAGCTAGTACATTAACTCTACTGTGAAAAATATGTGATCAGATGTTGATACAATATAGTATTATATGCTAGATTTATATAGTACAAATTTTACAGACATGATATAATAAAAGTAATAAAAACAATGTATCCTTGCTCATCTCACATTGTTAGTGGAGAGAGTTTAGGGAAAAAAACTAAAAAACATTATTATACAGTTTTGTATTTAGGGGATTATAAAGGAATTATGAGTATGTCTGTTTATAAAAAAAAAACAAGAAAAAAAAGTCTGTAAATCATTAGTGTTTTTATCAAGATAGTCGCGCTTTTAAGACCTGATAGCACCATCTGTTACATTTTACTGACTTTATTTGAGAGGAATAGTTGGCAAAATTATTGTAGAACACATAATCAGGGCTACAGGCGGAACACAGCATATCACTAACAGGTGAACCCTACAAAAGGGTTCGTACTTTTCTGTCATGCTAAAAAAATCAAGGATCTTCCACCAAAAAATATTGCAAACATGATATGATTGTATACCAAACATGATATATGGGTCAGATTTTCAGAAAATGTACAATTGGCAGTTGTACACATTTAATAAATTCTGCTAAATTAGACTGAAATTTGGCCAATACTAGGTAAATTCGAGTATATTCGGCTTTGCATTGATTCTAGCAATCTGTTTGGTTAAGTTGAACTGTATTTTGAACTTTATTTTCGTCTGAAATTTGAGTTATTTGAGAAGATTGGCGAAGTTGAATGGTACATTTTCTGAAAATCCGACCCATATAGAAATACTTCTTAAATGTCCTTAATGTTTACCGTCATTGGAATCTGCTTGATCTCATCTTTTCAAAGATGATATCTCAAAATCCATTTCCGCGACTTGTGACTAATTTCCCTGTAACTCATCACATTAATTAATGTAAACATCTTGACGAATTAGTAAATGGGTCAGATTTTCAGCAAATGTACAATTGGCAGCTCTACACATTTAGGAAATTCTCCTAAATTAGGCTAGAAAATAAAGAATACCTGATATATCTGAGTATATTCGGTATTGCATTGATTTAAAGTATCAATTCTGTTATGTCAAACTGCATTTAAAGCTCATTTTTGTCTTAAATGTTGGTTATTTGAGAGGATTGGTGAAGGCGAATTGTACATTTTCTGAAAATCTGACCTAAATATCATTCTTCCGGGTCAACACTATAGGATGGGTGACCGCCGGTGATCGGATTACATGACTTTAATATATCATTGTACTTTTAACGCTGTCGAACCTGTTTTTATTCTCATTTTATTTTCAAGTTTGATACCAATGTATGTCACACTCTATGACTCACTTTCATTGTATGGTAGCTTCATGTAATTAAGGGTTTTTCACTTTGGTAGGGAGTTAAGAAAAATGGGGCCTAGCTCATAGGATCGTAATCTTCTAAGAGAGGAAATTGGATACTATAGTGTAGATAAACTTAAAACCGACAGGACAATGACATTGGACTCTTTATTCACAAGAATCAGTCGGTTAAAATACTACTATTTTTATTATTAATAATGTATGGTATTATAAACTAGAATTTGAGCGAATTGGGGAATGAGCTAGGGAGGGAATTTTTTTCATATTTGTCATCGGACCGACTTATGTACATCTCAATATCATGTTAACTGAATAGCTGGTATTAATAATATAGGATCCCCCAGGAAGACCTCCAAATTGAGAGGCTGGCGTCCTTTTCTGGAAATATGATGTAACTGTTCGACTCAGAATAAAAATACAATACATATTTTTATTTTATGGTTCAATACTTGTGACATGAACATGAAACATTATCCTCGATGTAATTGATATCGTCATCTTTAACCTAAATAATAAAATTGATTTGAAGAAACAAAAAGGTAATTTAAAAGGTAAATTTCTTTCATCGATATGTGCATAATAAACTCCATGTATAGGTATCTTTGATACATTATAGGCATATAAAGGCCTATATTCCAAAGCATTGATACAATATCACCAAGTTTTTATGAGACAATGGAAATATAGCAAACATATTTCCGAGGAAGTTTCTATGCTGGATAATTAAATGGAAGAGTAGTGTGTGGCAACGTGTTTCTGTCAATTAATTTCGCTATCATCCCCCCCTCCCCCTCTGCCTCCATGCCATTCTGTTTTCATCATTTGATGACTTTTTCAGGTTGAGCTTTAGCAGAGCTTGTTGCGTCCAATAGTCGTAATCTGTATGATATATATGAATTATTACAGACCTTTCTTCTTTTTTTTGCACATATTACGCATACCCAAAATACATTACTAAGACACCTTTTCCTATTACCAACCAGATATTCCTATTTTAGGAACAAATAGTTTTATAGCACCAACTATTTCTTCATTACTGAGATCTTTTCTCCCATTACCAACCACCACAAAGCGATTACAAGGAGTCTTTTTCACTATTACCACTCCCCTATCACCTGTAGAGCAGGCTTGGCCACAGCCAGGTCTCGTACCTTTCCATTATATAGGTTGTTGGAGAACTCAGCAGACTCGTCTTCACTCCCATCATTGGGTGGAATGAATTTTCCACTCTCATCTTGTCCACTGCAGTCCAAAATCGCATGAGAATTGGCTTAGTGGACTATAGGCCCTTTAGACAGTTTAACTAGTTTAATATTGATTGACCATCAAGAAATAGTTGTTCATCCATACTAAAAATAGAAGTACTTAATAGATGTCTTAACTTTTATCATCATCAGAATCGACTTTTTCTCATCGTTTTAAATATGATATTTCAAAATATTTCTGCGATGTAAGACTCATTTTTTTTAACACATCAGATGTATGATTTGGAACTTCCCACACCCATCCAACCCAAATATGTTGATCTTATGTTAATTACTGATGATAGTAGCGGGTATCCTTCCTTGGTGGCTGCATATCTGGTTATTCTTCAAAATTAAATTGTACGGATGAGTTTGGATGCTATTCTTATGTTATTTTATACCCTATTTAGGGCTTCACTATTCCATAGTGCAACTTGTGTATTGAAGAAAGTTTAGTAATGGAGTAGGCAAAGAAAAACAATTGTGTTTTCGATTTAAATACCTGAAAACTAGTTGGGTGGAGGTTGTAACTTTTTTTAGGAAACCACCTTCCAGGAACTGAAAAATATTTTGTAACAATAGTTGTTTCAAAACAGTAAAAATGTACCTTTTGACGGTTTCTGGTTAGGAAATGTTTTCCTGCTTTTATTAGCTTATTAACAACAAAAACACCAACAAAAATCAGGCATTGTCAACAAATTGTAGTTTGGTATGTTTTTTTTAGGTAGGGGGTATAAATTGTAAACATATCTTTTTTTCCAGATGTTCGTAACACTATTTTCTATATATTTTGTCTCCATATATTCATCAAGAAACAAAAAGAGTTCTTATGATAATCAAGAATAAATTATTTTTTTATCTAATTCTTTATCACCATGAATATTTCAATACAAATCATGTTAATGCTTTTAGTTCCAGGTTTTGTTCAAGAATTAAGTTATTCAGCTGCATATGAACAAGCAATGCATGTTTCATATTAGTTATTTATTTCCCAAACATATTAATAAACTAATATGAAAATACTGGTAATAGTTATTGTTGGCTGGACGATGCAGTTGTCTGATGGAGGGTGGTGCTGTATCAGGGCTTGCTGAGCATCATGGTGGACGCCTTCAGGGAGTAGTTGTCTCTCCAGGTGTGCCACCAAATTCCTGTCTGCCCTGTGCCATTATAGGCACCATTGAGGTTAGATTGGCTGCAGTTGCTGAACCACCAGCCTCCACCATGCTTTTGGGCACAGTTGTCGGAACTCTTATCATTATCACTGTCTGTTGTACTGAAGCTTACACTATAGCTGGTTAATGGATCACCTGGAAGCAAATACAAACATATACACATGAGTACTGAACTGCATATCAGTATGGTAGATTAGTGCATCACCTGGAAGCAAACACAAACATTTACACATGAGTACTGAACTCCATACCAGTATGCATGGTAGATTAGTGCATCACCTGGAAGCAAACACAAACATATGAGTACTGAATTCCATATCCATATGGTAGATTAGGGCATCACCTGGAAGCAAACACGAATATATACACATGAGTACTGAACTGCATATCAGTATGGTAGATTAGTGCATCACCTGGAAGCAAACACAACCATGAGTATTGAACTCCATACCAGTATGGTAGGTTAATGCATCACCTGGAAGCAAAGCAAATATTTGGTCGGGATTTCATATTTTGTGTGTTTAGCAGGACTAGTAGCATAAATACAAGTACCAAATTTGAGGACTGTGTATGGAAGAGATACATGCCTATCTGAGGTTATCCTAATAAGTATATCTAATTACTTCACTAGTGCTTGACTATTAAGAATAAGTGCTACCATTTCTTCTTGCATAAAGTGTTATTGAAGTACTTATTATCTTTGCAAATATGATGACATCTCAAAAATCTTTTTTTTGTACGACATATGACTCATTTTATACAATAGTAAAATGTGGTTGTAAAGGTGGAATAGAACGAGTCACTTTAAGACGATCTGTTCCAAAGATGTCTAAGCAATAAAGTATTAAATTGATGCCATAATGCTTGATGGGACATATTTTCAAAATAGTAAAATAGTAGTTTTAATAGTAGTCATTAAATACTGGTTAACTAACGAGTTGGTTGAAGGAGTGTGAATATTCTAGCGTGAATATTCTAAGCAACTGAAACCAACGAGTTAGTTAATAGATTATTATACATGCTTTCAATCATGAAAAAAGGAAAAAATCGAGTCATAAATTTGAATTTTACCGGTAATCTTAGTATATAAAAAAAACAGATTGGTTGCCATGACAACCACAAGTAAATCACTAGTGAAATACGCACTATGCGTAAATCACTCTAGATATGTTGTTTTCAGAGCAATGCATGTATAATAAATGTGAATATTACCCCAGGAGTTTGGAAGCGTTTGGTAAGCCATCATGCATTGTCTTTTTCTGTACATACCTGGTGGGCTGGATCCTCTAAATCCTGACGCAGTTATCTTATACTTGTCCCCTGCTCCCGACACCCTGAATGTGCTATAAAAGACGGTATGTTTGGTGTTCTCCCAGTTCTGAAGATCTACACGCAGCCTTGTCAGTCCTCTGGCAGTGAGCTTGTGTATATACTCGTTTCCCAGCCAGAAGTCTCCTGCTACGTCTCCAAACCCTTGTCTGTAGGCTGCCCAGTTCCTTGCAAAGCTCATGCTTCCGTTTGTTCTCCTCTGTATCACCTTTATAACAAATAAACGTATACAATAAATCACTGCTGTTCAAATATATATACATGAAGAGGACGGTAAATATATGGTCAGATCAAATTCATAATAAGTTTGTGATTGGCTGCCAAACTAATATTGACTTGACTCCTAAAATATAATTATACATTTTTTAAAACGCAACATGAATGGCCAAAAACGATTGAAATTAATCTCTACAAAACTTCGTTTTTTTACCAGGACTAGATCACCGCATTGGTGGTCTTCCTTTATACAATAGTACCTGGGGGGAGGAGGTGAAATTGTAGCCACGCCCAGGTTTGAACCCACAACATGTTACTCATGCCACTGGGCCGACCCAGCCATATCATCTTATACAATTAATTAATTAAAACATTGCCCAATGAGTACAATTATCTGAAGGTTAGAATTATTGGCAGTACGTCCAATTGTACATAAAGTTCACGGTAATGATGAGACAGGCCTATATCCATTGCCACGGCCGGCCAACTATGACATATTTTTTTTACATCTTTTATTAAACAATTAAATCTGTTGACACTAGGAATTTTCCTATTTTCGGTCTCACAGTATGAAAAGTTTGTTTTGGGGGGATTTTTTTGCAAATTCTTTATTTTCTCCTTGGTATGAAAGGTTGTAAACTGAATGAGAATATTGTCAAGAAGAGTGGTCAGACTATGAATGGTTCTCTCTGGCAGTTTTCAAATTATTCTCTAGCTTGTTTTTAAATTCTTTTGTTGAAGGAAGATCTCTGTCATGGGATGGATTCATTCCACAGTTTTGCCATGTGATATCTTACAGTTATGTAACATGTTAGAATATGGACATGACTCAGCTTGACCAGGCCTCTGCTTTTATAGACACCTAATGGAACACTACACTATAATTATACTGATGATCATTTGGGTCAAATTTTTTTAGAATGTACAATTGCGAAATTTACAACCTTTGCACATTATACTGAATGGGTATTGCATACAACTAAATCAATCCTTATGATCTTGGTATCATTGGAAAGGGGACATCCTAAGCTTTACGGAAATGTACACATTAGTATACATATTTGTAGGTTTTGTATGTAATAAATCACCCTAAATATCAATTTTCTTATAAAACACCTCAGAATTCACTATTTTTTCACATTATACCGCCATTCTGAAAGAAACTAAATGTTCTATGTACTAAATTTCACCTGGTTTCATTCCTTATACATGTCCATGAGAACTTGGGAAAGTTTAAGCCTTCTACGAGCCCTCATCACTGTATGTTGGTTCTATACTGAATCGTCCAACCTTTTTTTGTCACTAGGGGATGCCCGGTATCAAACATTGATTGTAGTATACTGGCTAAATATTTATCTGTCACATATGATTTAATACATCTAAAATACACTTTAACATATTATCAATGCAATGCTGGTCTAATTCGGCCAGTAATGCAGACATTAGCAGGGCCATGCTTCAATGTTTACCAGACAAGAGATTTTATACAAATTGGTACCGGGCATCCCCATGGACACATCATAATGTAGACCCAGTTTCACTGTAACTGGGGACCTAAAACCCTGTATATGTAATCCTAGTATCTATCCTAATATTCACACCAAATGACAATCTTCCCAATAAATTTATTGTGGAGATATGAATGCAAATGGCATGGGGGGTATACCCGGTATATTAAGGGATGCCCGGTATGACAGGACAGGAACAACTAGGAAACATAGTCACACTGGTTTCACATGACCAGGCCTGTTTTTTTAACTCTAGAAACCTAGTTAACCACTATATGTAGTGATTGGGAGGGTATACCTGAAATTTGTTGTACATTGTCAACCAGAGTGTGAGTGACAGAGGATTATACATGCACTTGGATATCGTGGAAATATCGTTAAGATGATCAGGAATCAGTAATATGTGTGATATTCAGCTGTCTAATTATTATTTATGTGTTTAAAAAGTTGTTTTCAATCACTCTAAGTGAAGCATATTTCTGTCATAAGTTATAGGAAGGAGTAATATAGCCTTACAGTTAACAAGAATCAAAGGGGGGATGCCCGGTACCATTATCTTTGAACTTGATTTCTATACACATTTAATAATTTTTTCATAATGGGGATCATGTTAAGTTAGTTTTTATTGATCAGAAAGGTCATATGCATAATTCAACAAACATTTATGACTACAGTTGCAGGGATATTGAGACAAATGTGCTTTGAATGGATACCGGGCATCCCACACAAATCATTTTCTGTTGATAAATTATAGCAAAAATAGCATTATTATTGCAGCTAGGGTCCTCCTATTATATATCAATGTCCCTTGCTATTCCTTCTTCAATGTACAAGTGAGAATTTGTTCATAAACACAATACATACTTTTTTTAAGCATATTAAAAGAGTAGTTGATACCGGGCATCCCCTGATACCGGGCATCCCCACTTAAATCCTAGTGCCTTTCACTAGGTCCATTTTGAACCTATAAATCACCATAAAACTTACCATTCAAACATATCATGCCTTACTCCACATATGTAAGTGGCTTTATGCCTCATTTCCATGCAATTTTATTCAACTTTGATCAAAATCATGATACCGGGCATCCCTTGGCATCCCCTGAAATGTAGAATTTTTGTCATAATTTCTACCCATGTGACTTTATCTTCTGCATTTTTTGCACTAACATGGCCTGTTCCTTCCCCTAACATGTGGAAACGTTAAAAATGAGATGTGGTAACTTTCATTTTTTTTATGTTCTCCACCCCTATATATTTTTATTCAATATTTTTATGATCCATTATATTGAGTTTTTATCATTGATTATAGAGCCTGCATGCATTACCATACATATTTCCTATGTACTTACTGAGTATCATGTACTTGTGTCCATTTTAGTAGCCACAGTGAGATGTCAGATAACGTGTACTCTTCAGGGGATGCCCGGTATATGTAGAGGGATACCCAGTATATTTGGGAAGGTGTTGGTCTCAGGCCAAGTGAGGGGATATTTAGTCAAGGAGCCTGTACATGTATTACCATATATGTTGTTCATATACTTGCTAGGTTTCAATTGATTTTGTCCACTTTGGTAGCCACAGTGAGATATCAGATAATGGTGACTTTACTGGGGGATGCCCGGTATCATATGCAAAGGGATGCCCGGTATCAAAGGTGGCTTCTACTACCAATGTTCTCAGAGATACTGAACATGGTAAATTGGTTGTAAGTTGCTATATTGATGGATAAGATGTATGTGTTACATGTAAACAGGTTTTGACCCTGTTTATGGCAACAACTACAGCATTATTGAATTTATATTTGAACCATATGTTACTGATCAAAACACTCCTATTTTTGAGAAATGTCATCGAATTGCTTTCTTGTCTCATAAACGAACCTGTTATGATACATATTAATGGATTGGTATGCTAGTAAATGAACATGTAATTTAATAGGGAATAGAATTTATTTGGAAATAGAATCATTCTGTCCTGAGTTATTGATGACTTAAGGAGCTGCTACTTCATTTGATACTGGGCATACCCACAAATAAGATCCCCTTGTTTCAAGGTCAATAAAAACTGACATATTGAAAGTTGGTGAGTATAATTGGTGTTTTTAGGTGGTGGGTATATACATGATAACAGTCAGAAGGAATATGAGTTTATACTTATTACTTTTTTTTCCCATCCTCCTAATCCTCATGAAATCGCAATTGTACATTCTAAAAAAATTTGACCCATTTCCATACTCACTGTCCACTGTCCTGTTTCATCCACATGGCAGTAGACCGTCATCTTTAAACCAGATTTGACAACGGTGTATATCCCAGACTGGTCAGCCTCTGAACATCCACGGATATGTGTGCTCCTTTTGATAAATCCTGTAGACACAAAAACACCAGTTTGTGTTGAAATATGTTGCTAACTATTTGCCCTAGGAACGGCATTAGTACATTATACATAAATAACAATACTTGTTATGACACGACTCAGTTGTGGCTACCAAAGGTACCGCAGGTTCCAATCAATTGCCTGAAGGTGTCAACCCAGTCTCTCTATTTCAGAGAAAGGATGTATGCTTTTTTTTTTTTTTTTTTAAAAAGTTTTTATTCAGTCTATCAACAGATTCTTTCTTCATCCGGGGTCGATCACACTATTTTACATCGTACCCTCTCTTTTCCTGGACATTGGCATTTATTTAAACGTGAAGATTGAAGAATAAAAGAGAACATATTAGCTTCATGCGCATGGAAATGGTCTTTTTTGTTAATAAAATATGACATGTACAGAGAATGACTATTTGGTAACGTTCAAGGTTTGTGTACGGAGTATGACACTTTGGTACCCAGTCAAGACAAACTACTCTGATTTAAAATTTGTTGTCTAAAAGATTTATGTACCGGGAATGACTTCTTGGCAGCACGCAGGCTATACATTTGATATGACACTTTATCACCTTAAAAAAGGGGTTTTTAACATCGACATCGACGTTCCTACGACTAGCTTAAACCTATAATTCTCATATGTACTGAGGATGACTTTTTGGTAGCCGTCTTAAGACATATATTAATAATTTGTTATCTAAAGGGCTTATGTACCGAGAATGACTTCCTGGCAGCACGAACAAGCTATACATTGGATATAATCTTTCTTTTCCTAAAGAGGTTTTTTACCATCTACAGCACCACTTCTACAACTATCATGAACCTATAATTCTCATATGTAGTGAGAATGACCTTTTGGTTACCGTTTTAAAACATATATTTCTATGTAACTTGGTTACGTATTATATACATTTCCAGGTTAAGCCTGACTAGACTATTTTAAAATCTCAAACCTATCCTGAGAGGTGTTTGGATTTTCTTGTCACCATTTTTATTACCTGAATATTTTGGCGAGGGAAAGTGTTATTTACATTGTGTTTTGAACTATATATTAAGAACTAAAAATGCAGAAAGGAGATCTTCTTAGCTAACTAGTTGTTTCCCTCAGGATCTGCTCAAGTGTACGCCAAGGTAAGGATTGAGCTCTGTTTTTTTTGTACATCGACATACTTTTCACCTGGATTTCAACTCTAAATTTCAGTTCCAAGAGTACTAAGAGTCTGGAAATTTCTCCCATATGGAATAACTTGCGTCTATATATAAAAGCTTTCACCTGTAGAAAAATCCAATTAATAATACTTACATTATTATTATTTTCGTCAATACCAAACAAGATTTCAATTGGCTTGATAATAACTCTTCCTGACGAACTTTTTCTAATAATAGGTTCTTTTTGCGCGTTTATATTAAGAAAGTCTGTTTCTATAATCCAATTAAAAAGATCTTCCCATACTTTTCTCGTTTTCTTACATGAAACAAAGAAATGACCAGGGTCGTCTCTATGGTTACAGAACTTACATGTAGGAGACAAAATTATTTTGTTATGAAAAAGGTACTCATTACATGTTATTGCATTGTGCAATAGTTTATACTGGAAAGATTGAATTCTGGTTTCTGAGCTTACTTTATAAACTCGAGAAAAGATCTGCTTCCAGTTTACATGCTCGAATTCTTGGTCAGACATATGTAGGTACATCTTCCATTTTTCAAACTTTTCGATGTTTTTTCTTTTTCTCCACTGTAGCCTGGTGTATTATTTTATGCGTACATTTTAGTATATCGAAGTCTTCATTCACAATATGAATTTCAATTTTATTATTGTCAGGAATTCCTGTGATTGATCTGCACATATTTAACCATTCTCTAGGTATGGCTCTTGCTAGGTCCAATCTTTGTTCAAAAGTGGTATCAATATCGTAATAAGTTTTGAGCTGTCTAACAGACATCAGTCTCCCCTGCTCATCAATAATATCACCTATAACTTTTATACCCTTATTTTTCCATTTAGGCCACTCTAGCAATTTACGTTTGATTTTAATATTATTATTTGGCCATATCCTCTCCTTTCTTACTTGCGAAACATTTCGAGGAGTCTGACTGTAAAAACATCTATTCCAGTATAAGAAAAGCTCTCTATAGAAACCATTTAGGGCCTTGGTTGGCTTATTTCTTCTAAGAAAAATCTCTTCTTTGGACATATTCATGTCTTGTTCCAGTATGGCGTACCAAGAATTGTTATTGGTATTTATTATTCTCTGGATCCACATCAATCTATTTACTTCATAGAAATCTTCCATCAATTTTAAACCCATGCCTCCATATTCAACTTTTTGAGTTAAAAAATCGGCGCTTATTGGGAATTTCTTATTCCAAACACCTTTTTACAGGGATCTGATATATCTAGTCATTTCCGTTGCCACAGAACGCATCCTCAACATCTCTAAATCGATGTTTTAAAGTAACACAGTCATCATAGTATTAATAAAGGAGTAATGGACGTTTTCCTTCCTCTGCCATGCGTTGGCCCCTCTCATACCACTAGCCTACACTAGCAACGTTCACCCTCACTGCTCCACCAAAGGTTCATAGCTCAGTGGTAAGTCACTGGCACAGAGAGTGTAAGATTGGGAGTTTGAGCCTTGGTCAGGCACCACAGTCTTTTTTTTCTTCTCTGGATCGCGTAGATGCTCTCATTCTATGCGACAGGGATGGTGGGTGGGTTGGCATGGTGATGGGAAAGGCAGGAGAAACAACATATGTATCCTTATAATGTTTTACACATAATTACCCATCAATACTCAATGGGCTATCGATAATACTAAAGGAAAAAATAGGCGCTCAGGCCAGCGCTAGCATATCACCAGAAAATGTAAGAAAATACTTGTAATTGTTTGTAGCTACTATATTTATGCCTGTGACAACATAGTTATCATTCTTTGAAAATTTGAATTGAATCGATTAAATTGAAAAAGATATTAACAAGACATCAAACAAGTTAAAAGTTATAACAAATTATTACGTTATAAAACAAGTTATAAAACAGATAATAAAAAACTCACTACTATCATCTGTCCTTCCTGCACCTTCAGTTAATTTTTAACGCTAATAATGTTTGAATAATATAATAATTATTTGAATTTTCACAATTAACTTTTTATAATACTTTAAACATCAATATTTTCTAAATACTTTCTAAGCCCTTTTCTTGTTTCAAATTCATGCATTTCCGTGGTCAGGATGTTTTGGGATTGTAGAGAAAACTGGAATTTTTTTAAGAATCAAATTTCTCCTGTCCATTGCATGGTTTCTGGTTGATAATGATCTTTTCTCTAGCTTGTTGTCCAAAAGTTATAGGTGAGAGGCACTATCCAGGATATGTATCTCTGTTTTATTTTCATTTTTTCGTATTTCTAACTGAAAAATCATTTGTCTTTTTGTTAACTTTCAAAATTGATTGTACAGCTGAATTTAACAAAGACTAGTCTATTAAGCATCTATACCTTTTTATTTGATACATGGCTTGATTTTCTGAATAAATTTACTTTCCATCTTACTCTATCAATTGCATTTTGTATAGGATGATTAAATGTTAATTTCTCACCAGTCACTAAACCCAGGTATTTATACCGGTCAGTTTGAGTCAACTTTTCACTTCCCAGGATAAAATTTTGTGTTGTTTTTTGTTGGCTCATGTGTTGTATCTTGTTTTGAAATTAACAATTTGGGTTTTGCTGACATTCATGGAGATTTGTTGGCCTTGCACAATGTGTTTATGCAATTCAGATTTTCTTGTAGTTGGTTATCATCTGCATAATGTTGAATAATGGAATTTTCTACTATTTCCTGTAAATCATTTATATATATATATATTGAAAATAGTATCGGTCCTAGAATTGTTACTGGAGCTATATTTGAAATAAAGGTTTCTTTGATGAACCCACTAGACATCAGGACCAGCCAGTTTGTGTTGAAATATTTTAGGAAAGACATGCATTAATATATGTATATAAGAAATAAATTGTGATACTGGTTGCATTATGAATAAGTGAAAAATGTTTAATAGGCTGTGAGATGTTTAAATTAGATGGTTAAATAAATAAATTTTGGGGAAAAAACACATTTTCGAGAGATCAGAAATTCTCATGGCTTGGCTTTAGTTGAGGCAGCGTAACTCTAATAAGTAGTGGTTCTAATATGACAGATTTTAATTTCGTTTTTGAAAACAAACCAAACAAACGTTTTTGAAAACAAACTCTGAAGAGGACTTACTTGTAAGATCATCCTGTAGTTGATCCAGTTTCTGCTCTTGCTGATCCAGTTGCCTCTGTTGGCTATTCATATGATTCAGCATAGCTTTGAAATTCTGAAATTTTATTGAAATCTTTTTAAGTGATACACCTGCAATTTTATTTAATATTTTACATGAGACCTAAGGCAAACTTCTTTAATCCTGTATAATTATAGTGGAACATATCAGAGGAATTCTGAGCAATGTTGTTGAAAACCAAACCAACATTAGGTTTGTAGTTAAATTCTTTCATCAACCATAGGATCGGAATAATCAGGAGTCTCTATAATTTATACCAGTATGTATATGATAGGGGACTTGCATCTCTGGCCTCTTGAATCTGGATTTGCATGGAATTATGGGAGTTATGATACAGAGTAAAATATATGGAAAACGTGTCATGTTCTGCATGGAATAGTTATCAGGGCTCTATTGTCAATATCCATGTGCCATAGATTTTCATAGAAAGAAAGCATTCACTGTAATAGACATGTCCAGTGTATATATATATATACAAATCTCCCATTTTGACTTGTATTGTCTATTTTGAAGATATATATTTTCCGAAGAAAAGATATTACCAACTATTTACAATTTTTTTTTGGGGGGTGGGGGGCGGGGGTGGTGGGGGGGGGGGGGAACTTGATGATCTGATACACATTTTGGAATTAGTGCCATTCAGTAAGGATAGAGACATTGCAGAAGATGGTCGAAATGAACTGGAGTTAAAGTGGATCCACCGTTTGAAGACCAAGTCTCTGACGGAATTGAATATAATGGATGTCATAACCTGGAAAATGGTCTAATAAATGGTCTCCCCCTGTCCCTTGCACCAAGCTATCTAGCCATGTTGAAAACTTTACATACAACCGATAGTAAGGCTGCAAGACAACTAAGGGGAACATAGGGGCTGCCAGCTGGCTTCATTATGAATCTATCTTCTTCAACTAGGTTTTAAAATGTTAGGAGGAATAATCAAATAAATAAATGTTGGGGGACTAGCCTCCCCCCCGCCTGACCCACCGGTTTGCGTGATTGGGAATGTAGAAAAACTTTCAATGATATCACACCATTCATGTAGGTTACCATTAAAACTGTACCTATGTGTCATTGTTCATAATTTAAACCATAATATCTAGTATATTGTGAAAATTACTGATCAGATCTTTTATTTCCATTGAAAATAAAACTAGGGTGAACTTGATTTCATCCATCTTCATTTATCCCTCATTGATATTACTTGTTGATGTCAATGGCCTGATGAGCTATTATTAGCAAAACCATGTAGTGCCAAACCAATGACAACGTCATTGGGAGGAAGGGGTTTATTTGTCTCTAAAAAATCATTTTTATCTCATGTTGGGAATTTCTGGATTTTTTTTATTTAAATTCCTTTTTAATCTCATTTGATTTTATTAATAATGACATTAAACGGCTTGGATGCAGATTCTAAGCAACAAGAGCACCCTTGACCTTGTTGATGTCACCATGACATCACCAAGGGTATGAGTGAGGTCGTAGTAACCCACGTCTGAAGAATGTGATGTTCTTCAGTTGCATGGTAGCCTTCGTGAGGGAGGGTTGTGTGTTGTCCCATTCAAATAATAACCAAGTATTTACAAGTTTATAGAAATGTTGCTGTATTGGAAAGAATTGAACAAAATATCAACAACAATCATATCTTTGGTATACTCACCCCTTCCACCCAGGATGTGTTTCTAGGGGCAAGTGAGCCATCAGTGATTGCCCATTCAATCTTCTTATCTTGGTTCTCAAGCTCATGAACAATACCCTTCCTTAGGTCACGGAATGATGTTCCTAGATCTTCAATAACGTCTACCAGGTCCTTCAGTTCTGTTCCATGAATCTTGAGGTCCTTCACTATTTCCTCCACAACTTTTGCCTGGTCCTTTAAATGCTTGCCCTGAGCTTCTATTGCTTCACCTTGAGCTTTAATCATTTGACCTTGGTTCTTCACCTCCTTTATCTGCTCCTTTAAATCACTTTCTGCATCAACCTTTGATGACAGTGCCTTCACTTTGTCTCCAAGGAGCAGCGTTCCTTCCAGATTCTTCTTTATCTGAGAACTAACTTCTGTCAGCTCTTCCAGGAGTGAGTTCTGCCCTGCCTCAGAACTATTCTGGGTTGATACCAGCATTAACTGTGACATGTAGCAGAGGCATGCCAGCAGGATAGTTAACTTCTTACAACTACCCATCTCTCCCTTGGTAACTGTGGCATATGGAAATGGGTGCTTGTATCGTAGCAATGACAAGACCAAAGTGGATGGATGTAAGGCGAGATGTTGGTGGTGTATACCAGGTCGTGGATGCATCCTGTAGTTTCACTCTCATAATATAGGGTTACGCTGACATCATATCTGAGGAGACAGATCTATTCAAGTCAGGGATCAGTCACATGCACCAAAATAAGTACAACTGGAAATTTGATACATTTGTTGGGAATCTTGCACATGAGTCATCTTGGACACTAAAGCTGTGTTTCCACTGGACTGCTCTTTAGATTCACTCTGTACTCTGTCTGTATACTTGTCTCAAGCACTAAACAAGAGAAGGGCTCCTGATGGACAGGGGCGGGGGGGGGGCAGGGTGGGTCCTGTGTCGATTTGTCACGCTAAGGGTGAGCATTGGTCCCTTGTCCCCAGAATCCCATGACGATTTGTCGCTCTAAGAAAGGGTCTATATATCATTTGTCGATCATAAGAAATGGCTATGTCAGTTTGTCGATTTTAGGCATCAGGACCCCTAAGAGAACATAAAGCGAAACCAGAGTGGTGCAATGGAATCGGTTAATGTGCTTTGTATCCTGTTTTAAAATTCAATGTTTGCACTTCTTTAGGTGCCCTGAGGACGTTCTGCTAAAATTCTTTCTGCCTCTTTTAGGTAGCGGCCCAATACACATCATACGCTTTCTTCATCTGCTTTTTTATTTAAAGTCAGAGTGAAAACAGAGCGGTCCAGTGGAATCGGTTACTGCGCTTCCCATACGCTTAAAACAAATCTTGCACTTCTTTAGAAGCACTCATGCAGCATGTTCTGCTAATATCTCTAATATCTGACAGGTTTGATTTGAGCGCAACTATAGGACGTTCTTTCCATGGCTTTAATAGCGGTCTATTAGCACAGTGAGAACTGACCAATGTATTGGTATTGATTTTATAAGGAAACAAGAAAATTAACCAATAGAATTGCTCTGCACCTGTATTGCGCTAAACATAAATGCGGGTGAAGAGCAAACTAAATAGTCCAGTCAAACTAAAATTTCGCAAGAAACAAATTGCAAGAAAAAATCATTTAATTGGTGGATCATGTAGGGATGGTAGAGGACATTTACCAAAGAAATGTCCCGTGTCCTAGGCCGATGCAAAGGTCCCTAAAATTGCCGCTAGGGGGACACTCTTTCACTTTTTATTTTATAACTGCAGGAACATAATACTTAGAGCTTAGTTCATATTAGACCATCTTTAGAGGACTCAATGATCTTTTCTTGAGGTCACGGAATGATGTCCCTAGATCTTCAATAATGTCCACCAGTTCTTTGAGTTCCTTGAGGTCCTTTGCTATTTTCTCCACAACTTGTCCCTGTACTTTTAAATAATTGCCCTGTGCCTTTAATTCCAGCGCCTGTTGTTGTATCATTTGTCCTTGGTTCTTTATCTCCAAGGTCTGATCCTTTAAATCTGTTTCAGCTCTGAATTTAGCGGTCAATTCTCTCAATTTGTCACCAAAGTTGGTGGCTCCCTCTGTTAACTTTGCAAGCTCATCTCTCATGCTGTTCTGGTTAGTTTCCTGGATCGTTACTGGCAAGGTATTATTGTCACTAAAAATGGCTATCGCTTGCATGGCCAGCCAAGCTAGCAGTAGGACAGTGCTATGGCCACCCATATCGCCTTTGAGATAGATGTATAGAGGTGAAAGGGTGTAGTTTGCTTGTGTCTCCAGTGCAAGTCCCCAATGGGTGGAGATGCTATAAATGCTCACATTTTTTATAATCCCAATCCAGGATGTGTCACCATGTGCTAACATTATCAGCGATATTTCCGGAAGATCAGACAAGTGATATTGATGTCTGGATATATATGTGATGTGTTTCAGGAAAATGAGTCATAAGTCGCAAAATTGATATTTTTCAAAGGGTTTGTTTCACAAGCTCACATTATTGGAATGTTGTCATTTTTGGGAGGTTCATTATTTATAGTTATATCAATCGATGTCTTAAATTTCAGGACAATCTATGTAATATATCCTTTCGTTTTAAAGGTTGTCATATCGACTACATTTAGGTATTTTACTGTTCATTGACCCCCAGAAATGATATAATTTCTTTTTCAAAAACGAAAATACCAAACCTAAAATCTAGAAATACTTATTAGATTATTAGACTGTTTACTACCATTGGAGTCGGCATGATCTCATCTTTTCAAATATAATGAATAAATGATATCTCAAAATCAATTTTTTGCGACTTATGACTCATTTTCCTGAAACACATCACATATCGGTCTGGGCAATGACACCGGTACCGTTGGTGAAATATTATCCATCCAAATTTTAGAAAAGAGTCAGGATTTAGGAATAAAGCAAAATAAAGGAAATAAGACTTTATTATGAAACGTCATGTAAAATAACATTTTGCAATTAAACAAAATATTTGACTGAATTGCTAAGCAGATATTCCTTGTTTCTCTGTAGAGGATAATAAATTATAATTAATTCAGTCTAAAATGTTGGCACCACCAACCACCAACATTCATCTGTATATTTCATCAAAATAAAACATCGTCAACAAAATCATTGGTATGCCCAAGGCATTGAGTAACTGTTATCAGCAACAAAGCCGGGTTCCGAAAGACCACCCATATATTAACTATTTTAGAGTGTGCCACAATCAGTGACAACTAGGACCACAATCTCAAGCAACAATCACTGATCTAAGATGTAGGCAGACCTAAGCACATCCTCTCACCTCGCCATACTCACACACTTTAGGGCGACCCCCTGTCACTGGATATTGGTATCCTTTAACGATGCTTTACAAAATAAATTGCTGTGAAGTGTCAGGTTCACTTAAATGTCAGATTTCATTTTGACGTTGCCATACAAATTGATCAAAGTATTTAATTTTCAAATTGGCTTAAAGTAAAAAAAGGCACAATTATAATCTAATGCTGATGGGATTTTTTATTGAAATAATGTGATTCTTGCAAGTGCATTCTGTTTTTATTATTCCTTTTCCCTCATCTCCCACCTCTTGTCACTCATCTCTCGTCCTTTGTCTCTCACCTCTCGTCCCCCTTTGTTAAATACATATCACCTCCTTCAGCCCACCACCTCCACCTGCTCCTACCTTCCTTCTCCATCTCCTCCTCCTCCCTTCTCTCTCCTGCCTATCCTGCCTTCTCTTCCTCCTCCTCCCATTCCTACCTTCCCGTCCTTTTCCTCCTCTGCTCGCTCCTCCCGCCCCCGGCAGAGGATGTGCAGGAAAAGGGAGGAGGAGGGGGACACCACCTAATTAATTAATTACCTGTCTAATAACACCAAGGTTATATCACCATAATAGCATACCTGTACCTGGAATACATCTGTTACCTTTTTAAAACAAATTGTGTTTCTAGATTCTGGAGTCATAAAAACAGTCAAAAATGATAGCATAACCCAGAATGCAAAGTAGCCCTCCCCACCCTTCTGTCCCCGGTTGTAGTGGTAAACATACATGGTCAGATTTTGAGAAAATGTACAATTGGCAGCTGAACACATTGAGAAAATTCTGCTAAATTAGACTGCAATTTGGTAAATATTAGGTAAATTCGAGTATATTTGGCATAGCATTGTCTGTTTGGTTAGATTGAACTGTATTTTGAACTGTATTTTCATCTGAAATTTGGGTTATTTGAGAAGATTGTGCTATATATAGGTTACCTCACTACATAATTTAATGCTTTTATTTATGCATATGTATATGTGTATTGGGTAGTAACCCCCCTCACTGAGAGTGACCGGCCTGCGTGCCTGGTCACGTAAGTGACTACAGCGTCACCTATTAAGGTATTATGAATAAACACTTACAACGAAGTCCTTGCTTTGACTAGACGTTCTTCTTCCACAGCTCCCTATAATATAACAATTGGCGAAGTTGAATTGTACATTTTCTGAAAATCTGACCCATAAGTTTTAAGTTGCACATGCGCATGATGAGTGGGTGATCTAAACTAAGACATCGCTTTTTGTTTCATGGAGCCCTGTAGCATTAGTGATAGTCCTGATATCTCATGACCAGGAGCATTAAGCTGTTACACCCATATCATATTCTCACCACAAGGTCACATACACCATGCATCTGTTGCTTGTTAGATATTTAAGGCAAGGACAGAAGGGATAATTCCATCACCAACTCATTTCTGTTACAGGAATTGAAATTTTTGCCAACAGAAGTTTGACCATTTGAAATCTAAATTATTATTATTCTTTAATTTTTATTACTCCAATAAGTTAGACCTGCATCTTATTCTACATGGTAGGTCTTTCTGAACATTCATGAAAAAATCAACAAAATACAAAAGTTGGTACAATATTGGTTGGTATAATATTTGCCTACAATCCTTTATCTCTTAACTGTTACTGTGGTAAATTGACCAACGAAGATAATTTATAAGGAGTGACAGTTGTATCAAACTCTTCCCCCGTATTGTAAACTGAGATACTATATTTACGTTTACAGAACTTATATACAAAAACAAGATACAGGATTCCGCTGAAGGGATGTCAGGAAATATAATGTTGTATATATAGGGTTTTCTCCTATGGTACAATCATGTATGTGAGTGGATCACACTTTTTTTTGCTTTTGATAAAAACTGATAACTATCTTTTAAATTTTGTATTACTAAAATATTCAATACAGGACTTATGTACTATGCCATAATTATATAATTATAGGGCTACATTATCAAATAAAAGTATTTTTTCGACCTCATAAATTGAGCAACTGTACCTGTTATAATGCTGTCGCTGAATAAACTTGTCTTAAACTAAAAACATCTCTTTCCATTGTGCTGTGACTAACAATAACTGATTGGTATTCTCATGTTCATATGGAGCTCATTCCTGCGACATAAAGGTCCTTGACCTTGCCTGTTGCTGTAGGATGTTTGGGGATGTTCTGCCTCGAATGATATTAGGGTCAGATTTTCAGAAAATGTACAATTCAACTTTGCCAATCCTCTCAAATAACCCACATTTAAGACAAAAATGAGCTTGAAAATGCAGTTTAACATAACAGAACCGATACTTTAAATCAATGCGATACCAAATATTCTCAGATATACCCGGTATTCTTCATTTTTCAGCCTAATTTAGGAGAATTTCCTAAATGTGTAGAGCTGCCAATTGTACATTTTCTGAAAACCTGACCCATTAGTAAATCGGATGTGCATGACTCCCATCCTGACTCTTGATTCACATATGTGATGTGTTTCAGGAAAATGAGTCATAAGTCGCAAAATTGATATTTTTCAAAGTGATATATTTCCAAGATCTCCTTGTAGGAATTTTGTCATTTTTGGTGTGACTAAAGCCGGATGAATTATGAATGTATGTACCAAATTGCAAGACAGTGTATTAAATATTGTCCTGCATTTATAGGGTCATCCCATAGAGTATATTTAGCTACTTTAATAGTAATTTTCCACCCAAAAATTATTGAAATATATTTTTTTCAGGAATAAAAATATCGAACTTAAATATAGAAATACTTATTAGATGCCCTTAATGTTTATATTCATTGGAATCCCCTTGGTCTCCTCTTTTCAAATATGATTATATCACGAAATCCGATTTTTGCGACTTATGACTCATTTTCCTGAAACACATCACACATGAACTTATGGGAGTTGTATATCAGTGTAAAAGTTAAATAATGCATGTTATCTTCAGCATGGGATACTAATTACTAGTCTCATGTAAATATATTTTTTACATGTTTCCATGAAACAGGACTTCATATTTCCCATCTTGCATTTGTTTTTCTTAGATCATGACAAGCTATGATATTATTGAGGAGCTCCATGGATTTTTCGATACAAATGTGTATGGTTTGATTTGAACTTAATCCATCCCAGCATTCGCATGATGGGAAAGGAGTTGTTCTATGGATATATATATGTATAACACATGAACATTAGCACACCAATAAATATTTGATGCTGAACAAGACATGTTTTCTATTGATTTTACACTTTACTCCATGTTGATGTATGTACCACATGCTATTTGTATGGGCGGAAGTAGTGTGGTAATTTGCACCAGTTCCATGCGTGTGGTATGACTTCCTGTCCCCAGTAAACATAGCCATATTATATAAGGGAAGCATATAGCAACGTGGGAGTAAATATAGAACCTAAATTTGAATGTGGTACTCGGGACACTATTACACTGTCCTCGATGTTTGTGTTTTTTTTCGTAACCCACCCACCTATCGGCTTGTGGGCCACGAAAAAACAAACATCTTAGACAGTGCAATAGGGTCCCTTAAGTTGTACTACATTCTCATTAGGTTCTATCTATGTACTACAACTCCCACAATTCCATGCAAATCAGGATTCAAGATGGTGGACAGTGGTATGAATTCTGTTAATGATACAGAGCAAAAAATATGCATACCAGAAATACATTTCCAACACACCCTCACTCCACCTCCCCCCCCCCCCCCCGCCACCCACACACTCATTAAGTACCCCCCCCCCCCCCCCTCAGCTCTACACATTTAGGAAATTCTCCTAAATTAGGCAGAAAAATGAAGAATACCGGGTATATCTGAGTATATTTGGGATCACATTGATTTAACGTATCAGTTCTGTTATGTTAAACTGTATTTTTAAGCTTATTTTTGTCTTAAATGTGGGTTATTTGAGAGGATTGGTAAAGGCGAATTGTACATTTTCTGAAAATCTGTCCCACATATTATATACGCAATGGGTTACTATAGTAACTGTTGCCGCGGTAATTTGAGAGATGATCGAGTGGTGGAATTCAACTAGGCCTACCCCCTCCCTCCTACGCTACCCACTCTCAGATTCGGCATGCTCCTATAGTCCTCCCAACGACCCTCCAGTGAACTGACTGGCACTGAAGCTATAGGATCGTTGGTCTTCCTCTCTAACTCTCTAAGAGCTCTCAATTCTACAATATAGGCCAAATAGGCTACCGCGGTATTCCTACTTGTCATATTTCAATATAATTCAAAGCAATTCAAACGAACGTGGACGTGCAACCGGTCAATATCCTAGTCGCGGCCTAGTCGTAGCTATATTGGCCTAATTGATTATTTATTATAATTTCCCCATTTAACTGACTTCAAGCGCTATTTTTAGTTTGTATTGATTTGTCCAATTACAATCATTAGATATAGGTTTAGATATACCGGTATCCACAAAATCATGCGTTTGTCTCTAATGCCCGTCTAATGTACCGTACCATTTCGATCCTCACATACATATATGCCTGGGTCTAGGCCCACCCTGGAATTGGCCCTACCTTGTAAATTAGCGCTACAGTACTACGCTACTTAATTAGGCCTTATAATAGCCTAATAATTATTAATTAGACCTAGGCCTACCAATCACTAAAGTATAAATTAGGTATGGTATGGTGCCCTATGGTGCCCGTAAACCAATAGGGGAGTTGCATAGCCGCCATTTTGAATCTTGATTCGCATGGAATTATGGGACTAATGGTACAGTCTAAAATCTATAGAAATCATGCCATGTTCAGCATGGATTATTTATCAATGATCTAATGTCAATATCCATGTGTTATACATGTTTCCATAACACAAGCCTCAATCTTTCCCATCATGCATTTGGTTTTCATAGATCATTTGTAAAGGCTGTGATATTGGTGAAAACATTCTTGCAATTTTCGATGAAATGTTTGTAAAATATTTGTATGGCAGATTTCATCAGAATCCATCCCAGCATGCACTGCGGTAGACATGCGCAGTGAGACATGCAACTCCCCTATTGCAGGACATATTGTTGATCTCTATGATAGGGCTATTCTCTCCCATGTCTGTCTTTCACATAGGCCTACCTATTTCCATGTTTTCATAAACGAACCTCATAAACAAATAATTTAAATATAGATGGATAAATAGGCTAAACATTTAGGCCTGGGGCTAGCCTACTATAGGCCTATAGATGTATGTGACAACCATGTTTTACAAGTTAGTGTGTTATTATCAAATAGACTCATAAAATGCAGGCTATATTCCGATCTATTAATTCATCAATCGAGGATTTTGAATGACAACAGTCAGTTGAGTAAAAAATGAGGATTTCCCCTAAAGATCATACTTGTAGGCTTACAGATCAAATTCAACATTACTTCAACAGTGGTGTTTATCCAACTCAGTGCTGCTACCTCGTGGCTATTCACCGACTCACTAATCTGACTACCGGAAGTGAAGCAACGCACGCGCACTCGGATCAACATTCCAAGATGGCCGATGATGCTTCTGGTTGCTAGCTGCAAGTTTACCGCTTCAACTGGGTCGATAAATGACAACAATCGAAGCTGAGATACACGGAAATACAGTTGAAATGGAATGTTTGAGTTTGCCAAACTTTATAAATGGATAGTTAACCAAAGGACGGTGTTTTCTGTACACGAAGGTAAGGGGAAACGTGTTGTGTTGACTTTTCAGAGTTCTGACAGTTCGGTCCTAACTTGTCCCGGGTTCGCGATCGATTTACGATCATTAGCTGTCAGATTTATGTTGGGCAAATCGACCGTGTGGAATTTTTCATATGACAAGCTATGCTTACCACGCATTGGTCCGGATTCTTTTGCAAGTGATCTCTAATTTGGTATCGAGAGTTACTTTACGCGGTCTATTTTTACCACTGACATTTTATAGAACTAAAACATGTCAGGTTTGAGCTCGGGGTGACCGGTTGTGGTCGTGATTAATTCTATCAATTCTTTGTACTGAGGTGTCACTCAGTGTAACAAGTTGCATGTAGGAACTTGAAGGTATATTCTATTTGTGCCGTACGCCTAGGGATATATAACATGTAAATGTCCCTTTTATTATTAAAGCCAAACTTGGATTCGACCAGTGTCTATATTAGTTAAATATATAAATTATAAATAAGTTAAATGCATCAACGCCGCCAACGATATGCACATAATAACCATTAATTGGGTGGCATAATTTATCAGCATAACTTATCATTTCACTTACAAATGAAAAGAAATATCATGCATATATACGTTATGCATTACTAGCCTATACAGTAAAGGATATTAGGAGCTATACATAGTAACAATGTATGCATGAATATATAGTATAGCTCTGCTGTACTCTATATAGAAATGATATTTTCTAAAATGACATAATGTCAACTATCTGGTTAATGATACCCTATCCGCCAATTGATTATATCCTTTAATGGTCAGCCTGTTTCTTTAAGTGACATTTCTCGCTATTTTCCCACCATGCATGTGGAATTTCTTTCCCATTCTCATCGAAGGTGGCCTACCTTCGATGAGAATGGGAAAGACATTACTATACTGCCAAATATGTCTTCCAGAAAAAAACGTTTATTCAATTTAATCAGTGGTTTCATTTCATCAGAAAAATGAAAGACTTCCTGACCCAAATAGGTGCTATAGCCTTCTAGCCCATTCTTTCCAATAATCATTGAATGAAAACACAATATGGTACTCTGTTAATATTGGACTTATCGCATAACTATGATTAATAGGGTATTTGTATGTCCCCTATCTTGAATCTTGATTCATATGGAAGCTATAGTATTTTTCGATAAAAATGTTGCTAAATATTTGTATATCAGAATCAAACTGAATCCATCCCAGCATGCACTGCTATAGGCATGCGCAATGAGACATGTAAATCCCTTATTCATGACTACTGGATGTCGGGAGAATAGAGACAATATTGAGGTAGTAATGTAATAAATCAATATGATCCATTTTCAGACATGCTATAATTGTGCTTTTAACTTCCTTGGTGCACAGAATTCAATGCAATCAGGAAGCGGGGTTAAAGGTTGATTGACTCATTAATTAATATTTAATTGGGCTGACACTTCATAAATATCATGTTAATACTATTCTAAGTGTACACCGGTACCGAAAGTCACAAAATGTAGTTACACCGTTCCTGTATGTATAGTCAATTCACTTACATCAACAAACGATTATTACTATTCTGAACAAGCTATTTCGATCATTACAAATGTAACACAGTTCGTGATTCAACTATACAGAGATGACGTAACTCTAACAATCTACTGCATGCAACCGAGCACTAAAATCATAGCTATAAATCCTGCGTATTTATACCAGAGAACATTTAAATTCGGCACTAATGAATAGTAAGTAAGTGACAACTTGTTAGAATAGCTATGAAAGATAAGTAAAGAAAAGAAGTAAGACATAAATAAAAAATAAAAATCAATCCGGCCGAGTCGAGTACGTCTCTTATCCCCAAAATAAAAACTACTGCACATCATAGAAGAAGTCATTTTAAAAAGGTCGTACCACCTTCTTATCAATTAACGAATTCCTGTCGGTAAAACTTTTATTTTACTGGATCTAGTTCCTTGCCCTAAATATAGGGCTTGCTCAGCTAGTGTACTGTCAGGATCAGTGGTCATTCACAATAACTGCTTCGTCATTTAATATTAAAACTCTTTGTTGGACTCCTTGTTTGGTACGTGTCAGCTAGCAGAAACATTTATAATCCTGGCACCGACGTACATATATCCAGAATACTTATTATATGGGTCAGATTTTCATAAAATGTACAATTGTCAGCTGTACACATTTAGTAAATTCTGCTAAATTAGACTGAAATTTGGTCAATACTAGGGAAGTTAGAATGTATTCGGCATTACATTGACTCTAGAAATCGGTTTGGTTATAGGTTGAAGTGTATTTTGAACTTTATTTTCGTCTGAAATTTGGGTTAGTGGAGAAGATTGGCGAAGTTAAATTGTACATTTTCTGAAAATCTGACCCATATATGGGTCAGATCGTCATAAAATGTACAACAAATGTTCTATAGGCGGAAAAATACGATCAATATCTTATAATACATTTTGGTATTGCATTGATTTATAAATCATATTTGTTTGAATGTTGAATTGCGTTTTGAACCGCAGTTAGATATTTTTGAAAGGATTAATTGGTGAGGGCGAATTGTATATTTTATGACGATCTGACCCATACGCCCATGCTGATTGAGAGCGCTAATGGGTTTGCCGGCCCTGGAGTAGGCTTCCTCATGGGATTATAATGGCATATTTTGCGTTTTGGAGGGACTCTGAACTCTGAGTCTAGTATAAAGTCGAATTTGTGGTGAAACCACTTCAGAGCAGTTATTAATATATTATGTGTGGTATACAACAATATATATTTCAATTTCTGTGCCATATGCGTCAACAGGTGCGAGTTTTATGTTTGTCGCCATAGACGTCTATTTATAGACATATGGGTGAGATTGTCAGAAAAAGTATATTTAGTAGCTCCTCACATTTGATTTAGCAAAGTCTGCTGAATAAGCCTAAACATGATAAATACTAAGTTTATCTGAATATATTTTGTATCGCGTGGATTTCAGTTATATTGGACTGTATTTTGTACCTCATTTTTGTATCAAATTTTGTTTATTTGAGAGGATCTCATGCCTTGCCCACAATGTCCTGTGTAGATAAGAAAGTATGTCTATGGATTTATACCAGACTATACTAGTGACTGATAACACTTAGCCTATATACATAAATGAGATAACCACCAAGTCATATATACTGATACAGATTACTCTTGTATACCAATAACCATGTTTCTCATGTAAATAGGCTCCCTAGAGGCATATACTGATGTTGAATCAACAGTTTTCCCCCCCATATTGCTATAGAATAGTAGTTAGATAAGAGTCACAACTTATATATATATATAGATTATCTTAAAATTAATCTATTTATTGAAGTATTGAATTGGAATAGAATTGTAGCATAATATACCTTGTAGAAAGTATAACATACCTTACAGGGTTGAACAATTAACATTTGTGTCCTGTTTGTCTATGTTAATTGCCATGCAGACTATATATATATATTTTGAAAAGTGCAGGACAACCACTTTTTGAAGCAATTTATTTAACCCTGCTTACAATACATGTACAACATCTCTTACCGTATAACATACATCTTATATCACAGCATACCTTACCGTATACCTCCATATAAAACACCAGCCCACATTGCAGGAGCTGACACAGCGAGCACGAGGCGTATGAGCTGATGGCGGCCGCAGATTCTGCCCACGCGTCACACAGTCATATTGGGTCAGTCTCAGCTTTCTATCAGTCCAACATACAGGGCAATTACAGCTGCATTCTCAGGCCAATTACAGCTGCATTCTCAGGCCAATTACAGCTGCATTCTCAGGCCAATTACAGCTGCATTCTCAGGCCAATTACAGCTGCATTCTCAGGCCAACTTACAGGCCAATTAAGCGAAATTCTCAGTTAAATCGGTCAAAAACTAAAAAAAAATCAACTTTCTGAACATTCCATTCTTTTCCAAAATGTCATTTGACCAATATTTTGGACGATTTTGGTACTTAATGCTACATAATGGCTTCATACAAGTCCACATTCATATTTTGGAGACCCAGCTGAAATCCTTTCGTTGTGGTGGCTTAATTCACCTACTATTGCTCACCGGTGGTTGCTTTCTCTCGGCCAATTTGACTTTTCAAATTCAGCAGAAAATGTACAATTCGTCTTTATCAATCCTCTCAAATAACCCAAATTTAACACAAAAAGAGGTTAAAAACACAATTCAATATAACCGAAGAGAATGTTTGAATCAGTACAATACTAAATACGTTTAGATATCCCTAGTGCATGTTCATTTTTAGCCTTATATATATTCAGGTAAATTCTCTAATGGTTTATAGCTGCCAAATTTACATTATTGTCTGATGAGCTGACTCATTATAGGCCCACACACAGACTAACTTAATTAGCAAATGGTAGGAGAAAAACACAATTTTAACAAATTTCCCGATTTTCTCTCGATTAATAAATTTCTCCATTTTCCCAAATAAATAAATTTCCCCATTTTTTCAGGATAGCAAATTTCCCCATTTTCTCAGATTAACAAATTTCCCCGTTTTCACCAATTAACAATTTTCCCCATTTTCTTAGATTAATAAATTTCCTCATTTCCCTGGTTTCAGTGGAGCCCACATCAACATCACGCTACCAGTCATGGAGCCCAGCAGTATTATGGGGCGGGCGTCCTTCAGTCCGGCCCCCGACCGGCCTGCCAGCGCCCTCACACGGGGTGTCCAGATAACAGAGTATATGGAGCAGCGAGTGAATCCTGACCCAGTGCCGGCCGAGGAGACAGACTTGCTGATGGAGGAGTTTCTCTCACCCAGAAAACTGGTACGATCATCACCCGTAACGTGGGAATATTACGGGGAAGTGGAGAAACTGGTACGAAATTCCCAGCCCAGGGAACATCTAAGTGGGGCAGGGGAATTAACTAGTTTAGTTCTTATATGCAAGGTATCCACGACCACATCCAGCCCCACGTCAAACCTCTCATCAAAACTTCCAAGGGGGGGAAAGATGTTTTTGCATTCATACTAAAGCTCTTTTTCATTGACAAATATTTTCCTCTAGACCCCTAGAGACAAGTGCAGAACTTCCATGAGTTCTGTAGAACTCACCAGGTTTCAATCAAGTCAGGTTTCACTGACTATATCTTCTGTTGCAGTGTGCCTGTTAATAGAGGATATTGCACCACAAATTATGCCCCCCTTAGCCACTGGCCATTCTCGGTTTATCCACCCAGTGATTCAAATTGATAAATTCTGTAATACAAGAAGCCTCTGTTGTATTGTGTATTATCGCTGATAATGTCAACACATTTCATGACAATGCAGGACCACCTATAACTAGCTCCACACACTCTCTGGATAGAAAAAGAGACAAAAATAAGTTAAAGTATGCAAAACCCTCTTCTTCCCCTTGGACGTGTTGATGTGAGGTTTGTTGTGAGGTTCATGTGGTAGTGGATGTCAGGCGTTAGTTTGGATGACGTCAGACAATAGGGGGCTGTAATGTACTAGATTATTATTTTTTGTGGTGGGTCTTTACTCCCTTGGCAGGAATTGTGGGAGCTAACTTATTAACATCTAGGAACATCCTGTCTTCAAATTGATTTATTTATTTTACTAATGCAGTTTTTTGATAAAAGAAAGCTTTTTTTTTTATTATTAAGCTGGGAGTTTAATTTCAGAGGAAAATATTAGAGCTAATAATTTGATTTGCTGCATATATTTTTGATTCCTTGTCACGTCTTTATGAAACTGAAAAACTGCTATATGATTTTGTCTTAGATGTATGTTCATCTTACTTTGTCAAAAACTAAGTATTCTATTTTTCGTTATATGAAATAGATGAATAAAAACCATGTGTATACATATTCTAGTCCTAGGCAATTAAATGTGGATATATATATAAAAAAAACTTGTATTTATAAGTTTGGGAAAGGGTTCATGAATTGCGGATCTACCAAAAATGTTAATCATTTTATTTTACATATTTTTATTCTGAGAATTCATCTCCAAACTCATCTCGTGGTGTTTTCTGTCAGTTATAATAATATAATCACAGTCATGGCGAAAACTTTTCAGGTATCACCGGTCAGAATAAGATTTCACCAGACCAAACAGAATAATAAGCTAATAATAATCAAAGCTGTTTCTCTCAAGTATGGCTATTGAAAGTTTCATTGTTTTTTTCATCATATTCACCAAACATCAATTTTATGTGTTCTATTGTATCTCAAAAAAAGCAAAAATAGCGGCCACTATCTTGGCAGTGGGACCATTCATTACTGATGAAATGTTAATGTACTTGTGCTTTACCATGGGAACTACTTTCTGTTCAACTATAGTGCTCCCGAAAATTAAAGTATTTGTCATGAAAACAATATTAAGCATGTATAATAGGCATGTATATTAATCAACTTATCGTACTCGTTCTCTGCGCAGATGCAAAAATGACAAACTTGGTCTATGGCATAGGAATACAAGACTCACTCTCCGTGTTTGCCCTGTATTCCTACACCTCTGAACTTGTTCGTGATTTTCGCGCCACGCGACTAACTTGTGCAATAAGTACCGAGTATAAGAGAGATAATGATGCAGACTGTTAATGATAATCTGTCTGCTCTATACCCTACAGACTATTTATTAATAAATAATTGTCCCAACTCCTCCCTAATGTTCTCACTCTTCCCTATAACTATATTTTGTAAAATTAAAGTAAAAACCCTTTCATCATTTGTAGCTTTACTAAGAAGATCATTTTGTAATCGTTACATAAAATAATATTCGCCAGTCCTGATAGAATCTGTATTAGATTAAAGAATCTAAACACAATAAATTTGAATAATGAAATTGATTGCTATTCCTTACACTTTCTGTTGTTTTTCTAAACATTTACTATAAAAAAGTACTTTATTTCCACAGAGGGACTTAACTGGAATAGATGACCTCAACGAAGTAAAGTATTTGGAATTAAAAGTAGATACACGAGAAACAAGTTTAGGAAACTTTGGTGTTCACCTCCCTAATTTATCACAACTCCGTCTGTCAAACAGTATAATTACCACAGTCAGGTAAGAACTTTATCTTTCATTTTGAGATTTGCTTACAGGGTTCATACAACGCCCTGAAATCCATTAAGTTTTCTAATCATTTAAGATTTGTCAAAAGCCTTAAAAAAATAGACCAGTTATATATTTCAAACAGTTGTTGTTTACAAAAGTGATTCCATTGGAATAATGAATATTTTATGATACAAAAATGCCCCCAGAATGTATGCACCATTCCACTCCTGTTTTCCCCATATTACAGCAGCAGAATATTGATTAATTCAGTCCTATAAGTCATAATATGAGTAACTCTTGTACAAAAATATAACAGCAGCAGAATGTTAACAATTAGGAAATCTAAAAAGTATCTATATTCTATGTATTATTTATTTGATTTTTGTTATGTTTGAAAAACAATTTTGCAATATTTCTGGGTAGACAATTACTAGTCAAGTAGCTAAAGATACAACTTAAAGCACTACACCGACCCAAAATTGAAAAAAAAGTCCTACAAAGAGATCTTTTGAATAAAACACTTTGAAAAATATCAATATATTATGTCTCATTTTTCTGTAACACATCACATATGAGTAAATTTGCTGAATTATTTCTGTGGTATCTATCTGAGAATGCAGCTTTAAAAGAAATGTTTTTTTCCCACAGAGACCTAGGCTCTTCACTCGACCAGCTGCGGATATTGTGGATGGCGCGATGTGGCTTAGAGGACATCGATGGCTTATCTTCCATGTCTAATCTACAGGAGTTATATCTGGCATATAATGAAATATACGATATTAGTCCATGTTCTATGCTTGAAAAGCTTAAAGTCCTCGATCTAGAAGGGTAAGTCCGAATTTTAAGATTGTATAAATGAGCTATGAACACCAAATGCATGATGGGAAGGATGGGGATATATGTGTTATGGAAATATGTATAACATATGGCCTATTGGCATTAGAGCATTGATAAATACTCCATGCTGAACATGTTTTCTATAGATTTAAACTTTATACTTTTGCTTGGATTGTTCGATACTTTTTGAGATTGTTTTGTTTGTATTCTTTTGCCTCTGCTGGTGGATTATAGACGTGACTCATGTTTTTCTCTGATTGTATGATACTTTGTGTGAACAACACTTTCTTCCCCTTTCCTTGGACTATAATGTATTTGAGTTAGAATGCCACTGCTATGAATGCAACTAGATATGTTTTATTATGGTTGAGTAATATCTGTTTATCTATTGTGTTTTCCCTAAAATTTCCTTTGCTTCGTATGACTTAGATGTACAGCTGTATCTGAGAACAGTGTGTAATTACATGTTTAACTGAATACATTTTTTTAAATACAAATACAATACTGCACCATTAGTCTCATATAATTCCATGCGAATCAAGACTCAAAATGGCGGCTATGCAAACACTCAATTGAAAGTATTGAATTTGTTTGTTGCAGGAACAATATAGACGACATGGCGCAAATAGGATTCCTGTCACTCTGCAATAATCTACACCACTTAACACTAGATGGTAACCCTGTATGTACAACACCGTTCCCAGATGAAACCTCAGTAAGTCACATTTATAAATAAACCTTTAATGTCTAATAAATACTGGGGCGGTTGTATATGCCAAGAGGGAAATTAACATTTTCTTAGGTGCCTAAAGTCTGTCCGAAAAATAGTTGACACAGGATTCCTTCATTCCTTTAAGAAGAGAGAAACATGGGGGAATTTTGACTCCAAACCTTTGCCCCCTGAGTCGCTGTTTGCGATCGACCATGGCCAAATATACAGCTGTATTGAATTGCGCTGTCTCTGTTCCATGTGCATCAGCTGTTGTTTGGCTTAGAAGGAAGGAAGGGCTGGTTAAACTGGCCCTGTTTCGCCATGGTTGATTGCAAAGAACGGCTCACTGGGCAAAGGGTTGACAGGTCCTTGTCATAAATAGAAGTACAAAATCCTCCACTTTTCCCTCTTCAAAGGAATCCTTTGTCTTCTATTTTTCGGACAGACTAAAGTGAACAAGTAAAGCGTTAAAGAAAATAAGAAAATCTCAACAACAAAAAATATGAGGGAGACGGCCGATTATGCCTTAGAAGTGTAAGAGCCCCGAAGGCAGAATAAACCAAAGAAAACCTTTTAAAAAAACAAAACATTTTCTTAGAATTCAATGGATTAGGGAGTGAGTGGAGATCTTGAGGTATGTTGTAAACTTGAGGTAGCCATTTGTGATGTGTTTCAGGAAAATGAGTCACAAGTCGCACGAAACGAATTTTGAGATTTTATCATATTTGAAAAGATGGGATGAAGCCGATTCCAATGATAGTAAACATTAGGGGCATCTAATGAATATTTCTATATTTTAAATCTGATATTTCTATTTTGAAAAAGAAGTTTGCAATATTTGTGGGTGGAAATTCACTGGTAAAGTAGATAAAAATACTCTAAAAGATGACCTTAGAAAAGCATAGATATATTTAATACACTGTCTTGAGATTTGGTACATGTATCCATATGACAAGGGGCATTAGATACGCTGAAAATGAGTACATTCCTAGAAAGAGATCTTGTGGATATATCACTTTGAAAATTACCATTTTTGCGACTTGTGACTCATTTCCCTGAAACACATTACATTTGACTAGAGCTCAGATGGATCAACAAGAGAGAAGTTGTCACATTAAATCAATATCAATCTCGATGTTGAACTAGAAGCTGAACCTTGTACATTGTATATGAACTGTAAAACACTGTAGGAATTGATGTTATATTATTTCCATTATTTCTGGACGATCTACTTGTAGAAGTGACATTTCTGTGTGTTTTAAGGCAATACAAATTAAATATGTGATTTTTTTTAGGGAAATGAGTCACAAGTCGCAAAAATGATATTTTTCAAAGGGATTTATTCACAAGATCTCTGTGTTGCATGTTCTCATTTTTGGAGCTAGGACTTAAGTAATATTAATTGATATACTAAAGTTTAAGACAGTATAAACTATATCCTTGCGGTTCAAAGATCATCCTATGGAGTATAATATTTAGTTTACTTTACTGGTAATTGCCCACCCAGAAATATTGCAAACTGTTTTTTCAAGCAACAATATATCAAACATAAAATATAGAAACACTTCTTAGATGTCCCCAATTTTTACCATCATTGAAGTCCCCTTGATCTCATCTTTTCAAATGTGTCTCAAATATCTCAAAATCCATTTTTTGCGACTTGTGACTCATTTCCCTGTTGCACATCACATATATACGAATATACCAATACATGGAGGTTTATTAACATGTGTCTTGTTACTGACAAGTTATATCAATGATATGAAATATTTAGTGCTTGACTTTTTGTTTAACACAAAGAGCTTTAATAAATAAAAATTGATTTCAGATTGATTACGACTACCGTAAAACGGTAAAGTCAAAACTGCCTCAGGTGAAATATTTAGATGATGAGCTTCTAGTCGATGCAGAAAGTGGTCCAAAGAGGGCAGCATCAGCGTTTGATGACGACTGGCGGCTGATAGAGGAACTAATGGAGGATGGGACACTAGTGGGGGGAGAGGAAGACACAATAGACAATATAGGTCAGTTATGTCGACTTTTCTACAACTTCTTCATTCTCTTCTTCTTCATTCTCTTCTTCTTCTTCTTCTTCTTCTTCTTCTTCTTCTTCTTCTTCTTCTTCTTCTTCTTCTTCTATAACTTCTTCTATAACTTCTTCTATAACTTCTATTATAACTTCTACTATAACTTCTTCATTCTCTTCTTCTTCTTCTTCTTTCTCCTCCTTCTTCTTCCTCCTCCTCCTTCTCCTCCTCCTCCTCCTTCTTCTTCCTTCTTTTTCTTCTTCTTCTTCTTCTTCCTCCTCCTCCTCCTTCCTTCTTCTTCCTCCCTCTTCTTCCTTCTTCTTCCTTCTTCCTTCTTCCTCCTTCTTCATCTTCTTTATCAGATATCACTTGCTATAAAATAATCACATAATTTTAATTTCTGGTCTTGCAGGTCGACCAGGGTCAGCTATCCGGCCAGCAACTGGCTACCGTCCTGGTTCTGCGTTGAAGCAGCAGGTCACAGCTCCACTTATGTCAGCATCTGGCAAGAGACCTCCCACCGGGTTACGTGCCGGTACCACCGCCCACGGTAGACCGCCCACGGGGAGGGTGACAGCTGCAGCACGTCCCGGTAGTGGGCGGCCGGGGTCAAGTAGACCAGGCTCTGCTAGACCCAACTCTAGAGGGACAGGTTAGTAACTCTTACTACACTATCCACCAACTCATGCTTTAAAAGGTCATTGAAAGGGTCACTTTTGGGGCAGCAAAAGTTATGATTTCATAAGTACAACACCAAAGTCTCATTTTTTAAGGTGAAACTGCACTCGTGCCAGGTTTAAGTACATTTTTTTTTCAAAATTCAGGGTGTTTATACAGCAAGTCAAACAATAATAGTCAAGTATGAAATACATGCATTTGTACAGTGAACATAATTATGACACAGGCTCACGGGTTAAGGAATAGCCATGGTTTTCTGCCTACTGCTGTGGCTAAAATTTACTAATGCTACTTCAGTCACTTCCAATGCTTAGATCTATAGATGCTAATGATATAGGAGTATACATAAGTATATGAGTTCATTCAATCTGAATGAGGAGTGGGTGTGATGGTGTGGTACATAATTGGTCATACACATCTGAGTTAAAACCAGGACTTGCATGCCATCCGCTACAAATTAACCTGCCTTCCGCAATGTCAGCTGCACTCTACCCCGCCCCTCCCCCCCCCGCCCCACCCCCTACTCAGAGGTAGATATGGACCGCGACCGTGTTCCCAAATTCTCCAGGAAAGGGGCACATTTTGGCTAGCAATCTTTAGCCAGAGAATCCTAAATAAGGGGTGCATTTTGCTGGGGGCCCGGAGAAAAACAGAAAAAGGGGTACTTTATTACCTAGCCCGGAGATATCTAAAAAAAGTAGTGTTTAAAGCCAGCCGATAACTTAATTAGACATTGTATGTCACCAAAGTTGAGGCTCGAAATAACGTCCCCACCCTGTCAGCTTTCAATTAATGGAAATAAGGGGTAGAAAAAACGAGAACGATGCCTTGAAATTGGGGGTAGAAAAATGATGGTATTTCCAGAGATAAGGGGGTGTTTTTGAGAGATTAGGGAATGAGCGTTGGTGTCCATCTAATATGCCGAGTGGGTGGCCGCACTCTCAGTTAACATCGGTATAAAAAACTAAAAATTAATTGTCTCCATTTTGTTTCCATTTTGTTCTGATCTTTGCCTTAACCATCTAAAAGTCATTTGACCAAAATGCCTTTGTTTTCTTTTTGGCCGATTTGACTTTATATCTTCGTATAAACCTAAAACAACAGCAAATTATTGATGACTTCATTCCTAAAAGTCAAACAATAAATTTGTTAAAGTTTTCTTTCTCGTAATAACACAAAATATGCAGCTTTAATCTCCATGTCTGAGCTGACATTTCTGATGATGAAAATAAATATGGTGAAAAACTGAATCAGACACTTAAATCATTTCTCATATATGTCTTGATCCATTTTATAATGACATTATGAATCAATTTGGGGCCAAATATATTGGCAAAAATACCAACTTATTGAGTCCAAAATCATCCTTTTTTTTCAATCATTTGTGAAATTAAGGGTGATTGAAACTGTTGATGACACTTGGGTAAAATATGTATATGTGATGTGTTACAGGAAAATGAGTCACAAATCACCCCCAATTTTTTTTGAACAGATTTTATTGCAGGGTAGACAATACAGCGTCGTCTCGGTGACGATGTTCCCACTGCCTGCCTATTCAACAGTTGCAGTGATACATTTTTCATTTTATGAGGGGAAAAAAATAGAAAAAAAACAGAAAAAAAAAAAAAAAAAATGCTATTTCAATGTTAGTAAGTCATTAGGTATGTCGGTCGAGGGGGAAGATATTTTTCCAGTGATTTTTCCACATGAACCCTTGCACATTTTTTTTTCATTTTGTGGGTGTTTGGCACTGCTTATAACATGAAAACATGTGCTAAATTCCAAGACTATGGATATCTGAGGTTATCCTGAACTTATATTAATTTGAACTGAATTTATAATTATTAATTTAATTTAACCTGATTTCTGATGTGTCAAGACAAATGTCTATCCCATTATAAGACCCCCCAACCCTTCCACTTCATCCATTCACCTTCTCAACAACTCATTACATCTCATTACTATCCTACCCCTTTAGAGGGAAAAGTATACTAGATATATTATAACACACACACAAATTTAAGTTACGAAATGTATTAGCGAAAATTCAGGCTAAGGAGGAATATCGGATATACCCGATCCTTATACACCAACAGCTATGGCATATGCCAGCTTATATTCCCTGAAAAAAGATATGTTCAAAAAAAATATGTGTGATGTGTTCCAGGAAAATGAGTCACAAGTCGCAACATTGATATTCTTCAAAGTGTTTTATTCACAAGATCTATTTATGAAAATGTTCTGATTTTCAGAGGATTTAACACTTATACTCATATAAATCCATGTCACAAATTTCAGGACATTGTATTAAATATATATCTATGTGTTTTGAAGATCTTTGTATGGAGTATATTTAGTTACTTTACTGGTAATTACCCATTCAGAATCAATGCAAACTTTTTTTTCAAAAATAAAAATATCAAACTTAAAATATAGAAATACATATTGGGTGTCCTAGTGTTTACTATAATTGGAATCGCCTTGATCTATATATATATATAGAATTTTTATTCAGCAAACATGTACATTTGTTGTAATATATGCAGGAAAAGGACAAGGTTCAGTCTCCTATGGAGTTCTTCCGAGTAGCCCTTTTTTAAAATAAATAGATTGCAAAGTATACATGACATTGTAGTTTGACAGTGTAACAGTGGTACAATTTCTATTCAATGATTTAAACAATTATATTTTGGATCTCTTTTCAAATATGGTGATATCTTAAAATCCATTTTTTGCGACTTGTGACTCATTTTCCTGAAACGGATCACATATCTAACTACTTTTCTACTGATTGACCATTTTAAAAGGAATATTGCAAAGATATTTTTCATGCAAACAAACATATAGAAGTACTTATTAGATATCCTAATGTTTACCATTATTGGAATCTACTTGATCTCATTATTTAGAGACAGTCGACTAGGATCCCCACGAGGTAGATCTGTTGGATTCTGTTTCTCACTGTAGACTCTAAACTCAAACCCTCAGATCAGATAAGAATAGTATGTCAGTGATTGGACGCCTACTGCGCTAATCGGGTTCCTAGCCCAGGAGTAGGTATGTCCCAAGGAGATCATAATGACATGTTACGGTCTTAATGGAATTAGAATGGCACTTTGCTGTGTACTGTGTACACTTTCCCCTGATTCGCCCCTCTCACACCTTCCACAGAGTTAACCATGAAGTAAAAGGTGAAAAACGGTGATTGATATACAATATGAATATAAAACTGGTTAAATACATCATTGGTATATGAACAACAATAACTATAACACCCAGGTCCCGTCATAAGAGTTATACAAAATCATTGATATCGGCCTTGGAAATCACTAAAATGGGCCTGGAAAGGTCTTGACAAGCCTAGAATTTCTTTGGTGCAAAAGCACGGAGATGTGTGGATATATATATATATATATATAAAGACTTTTATTCACATGCTGACATATAATAAATGAATGTACATGAATAGGAAACTAATCCTCTGAAGCCAGGTCTTCCTGGATAGTCCTATAGAAATGAAACGTTTAGAACTTATAGTCTTTCCGAAAGTTGTATTGTTCTGTAAATTGTCCGTCACATGGTAAAATACTCGGTGTATTACCAGTATGGTCGTTCTTGTAGTGGTAGCACTATGCAAGATCGTATTGTCCGTAATGTTCATATTAAACTATTCAACTCGATATTTATAATGCTATCGTTTTGATAGGTTCATTACTCCATCATTATTTAATCTATTAACATAATTCATACAATAAGTATCATCATTAATCATTAATAAGTACACAGCACATGTTTTGTAATACAAGGTTATATTCTTCGAAGCCAACTTGTACTAGTCAGTATCTTACATTTTACCTTTGTAAGTCTTCATAACATCATAACTCTTACAGAACAAATAAAATTTGAATCACATTCATGGTAATGGCTGGTTTTCCCCTCCCCCCTCCCCCCTCCCCCCTCCCCCCTATTGGTATATCGATCTTATCCAAAGGAATACAGTCCTTTCTTCCCCTCCCTCCCACATAATTACATTGTAAGAACACCTGAAAACCTGAAAAACATACTATCAGGATATTACAGCTTTAGATACTGGTCGAACTCATTGATATACACATTGCGTAGATAACTCCTAAATTCCTTCCTATTATCAGTAAGTTGGATATTATCTGGGAGTTGATTCCACAAAGTTGGTAGAGCAAAGACATAAGATTTTTTAAACAATTCATTTCTTGGGTGAGGTTCTTTTAATTTCTTCCCCCCTGTTAACCTCCGCAGGCTAACTTTTCTATTGTCAACATTTTCTACAATTTGTGACTGAATAAACGCTCTTTCTAACATGTGTGATTCTCGCCTCGTTTTTAAAGATGGGATTTTCAATTTAACATGAATGTCTTTCGTATTAGTATATTTTGGTAGTTTCAGTATAATTTTCAATGCCGAATTTTGAAGAGACTGCAACTTTTGTAAAAGGTTTTGTGTAGTTGATCCATATAAGATATCCCCATAGTCCACGATTGGCAAGATAATTGTTTTATAAAGCAATAAAAGGGTATTTTTTTTTGTTTTGGGCACACCAGCCAACAATATTGTTTAAATCTTCTTGTAAAGCATCTATTTTCGGAGAACCAAGCGATCTTTCTTTAAAAATAACAGTATCGTCCGCGAATAATTGGACATCGCATTCCTTGGCAACATCACATAGATCATTAATATAAAAACTGAACATAAGAGGTCCTAAGGATGTTCCCTGAGGGACTCCACATGTCACTGGTTTCAGGGAGGAGGAATTTCCATCCAGTATCACTCTTTGAAATCTTCCTGAGAGATAATTCTCAAACCATCTAAACGACTTATCTTCAATCCCATAATTTTTCAATTTGTTTAATAATAATTTATGATTAACCGTGTCGAAAGCTTTTTTAAAGTCCAAAAATATCAAATCTGTTGCTTTTTTAGTATTTAAGTTATTATAAATTTTTCCCAATAATTTGTCATGAGCATCTACTATAGATTTCCCCTTCCTGAAACCAAATTAGTTGTCCACTATTAAATAATTTGACTCAAAATAATGCGATAACTGACTCTGAATGCAACTTTCCAAAATGTTTGCGGGTAACTTAATACATGAAATGGGCCTATAATTGCCCGGTAATTTCTTATCACCCTCCTTAAATAAAGGGGTTACATTGGCTTCTTTAAAATCAACTCGTATCTCCTCTGTTTCAATAGATAAGTTATATAAGTAAGCGAATTGATCGCTCAAAGCCACCATACAGGGTTACAATATTCGTGTAGGCATAAGGTTGATGCCCGACGCTTTATAATTCCCAACCTGCCAAAGAGCTGCCTCGACATTACCTTTACCTATCATGCTAATTTCAAATTTACTCCTAGTGGGTGAATTATCCCTATTTATATTTTTTATGTCTTTTTCTTCATCTTCAAGAGGTGGTATTTTTTCGGCCAACGAGGGTCCAATACCAACAAAGAAATCGTTTATCTCTTCGGCCGCCTCGACCCCTTTCAGTTTATCTCCTTTTTCATTAACAATAATGGTTTCAACACTACTACCTTTCCCTTTGTCAGCCGACATCAGAGGTTTTAGTGCCTCCCATATTTTATGAGGATCATTTTTATTTTCTTGTAAGTAATTTGTTAAATAGCTATCTTTGGCCTTTTGAATTTCATTATTAACTCTGCATCTGAACTCCTCACCTATAACTATTCATGACTTATTTTTATCATTGTTAACAAGCTCTGTATTCTTGAAGTGATTTAAAATCCATTAGAATAACACAATTTAAGACGTTATGAATTTCTGATTCATCAATAATGTATAAATCTATATAAATGTACACAAGAACCGAACGAAAAGGAGCAGATATTGTATCATGATGTATTATTAACAACAACAACAAAAAGTAAAAAAATAATGTACAAAATAGGTAGTGTCACAGGTTACGGAGGAAAATATGGAGAAATCCAGGAGATGTACCTGTATAAAAAGAATAAATAAAAACGTATTCAAATTAAATCAAATCGTGGCATAATAACTTTGATAGAGAATAATAGATCAGAAATTTTTAATAAAATAGATAGTTTCTGAGCGTTTATATGATCGACATTGATATATGCATTAATAGAAACCATGCAGTACTTCAGCAACTGATAGCGTTAGTGCTCACTTTACATTTAGATAAGTTATAGTGAATGGCTATAGCTGCTTCCAATACTAGCGCCAGATGTATCACAGGAAAATGAGTCAAAAGTCTTAATTAAAAAAATGATTTTGAGATATCAACATATCTGGAAAGTTGACATCAAGCGGATTCCAATGATAGTAAACACTAGTAAATACCCGTGCTTCGCACGGGATTTACTAGTGGGACAGTCGGGCCCACATCCTCATCTCTCCTTGTTCCCTCTCCCACTATTTTTCTCTTTCAAGTTGTCTCTATAACTTAGTATCTTCATACCACAAATGGAACCCTGTTTAGATGCTTTTTTTGGTCACTGTTCATTGTTGTGCTGTTGTTGTGTTCCCTGTCCCTGTCCCTGTCCCTGTCCCTGTCCCAATCCCTCTCCCACTCCCTCTCCCGTTCCCTCTTTCATTGTGAGGTAATTAGTGGGCGGGTAAATTTCTGTGTGGGTGGGCCTTGTCCTTGTCTCTGTCCTGTTCCCTCTCCCACTCATTCTTGCTCTCTCCTTCCCTCTCCCTCTCCCATTCCCTCTCCTGCTCCCTCTTTCATTTTCAGGTAATTTAAATTAGTGGGCAGATTTCTGTGTGGGCACGTAAATCTCTGAAGATTCAACTCTGACGATGCTCCTTTTGGTGGATATATCAACTCCCATCCCGTAGTGAAGCAACAATGTGCCCGTCCATGACGCCATGTTTTGGGTGACCCAGAAACCTGGTGTAGGGGCACTGATAGGTTTGTTTTCAGGCAGCGCTAGGGGCCCTGGATGGGGGTGCTCAATGTAACCCATTTCTAACCCCTTTCCAACCCTAATTTGTTAATGAAACATAGTGGAATGGCTCGGCATCATTTTTGGCAATGTGTATGTGAAATATAATGGAGATCTGGCAGCGGTTTCAGAGAAGATAGCTTTTTAAGGCTTGAAACGCTTATTTTATTATTATTAATATAGACATTAGGACATCCAATAAATACTTCTATATTTTGATTTTGTATGCAAGAACTCATTTTTTAGCGACATTTCTTGATGGTCAATCCATGCTAAGTAGTAAATGTCTTTGGCTCTGAAATTGTAATAATAATAAAAACAATATATACCCCTCAGGATAAGCTCAGAATGATATGCATTAACATATTCAATACACAATCTTGAAATTTGGCACATGTAAATTAAAGCTACTAACACTGGTAAACGCTCCAAGAATGAAACAATTCTGACCACGGGCTCCTGTGGAAATACATTTGAGAAATGTCTTATTTTTTACGACTTATTTTCATGTAACACATCCCATTATATGATGATATAAAGTTACATTTATATTACCTGCTTTATTGGGAATGAATAGAGCAGGAAGACAATCAGTTCACCTTTCATATCTTATACTAGCAATGAATTATACTTTCCTATAAAGCAATGAATGCCACAGGAAATATATGGGTCAGATTTTCAGAAAATGTACAATTGGCAGCTGTACACATTTAGTAAATTCTGCTAAATTAGGCTGCAACTTGGTCAATACTAGGTAAATTCGAGTATATTCGGCATTGCATTGATTCTAGCAATCTGTATCGTCAGGTTGAACTGTATTTTGACCTTTATTTTCGTCTGAAATTTGGGTTATTTAAGAAGATTAGTGAAGTTGAATTGTACATTTTCTGAAAACCTGACCCATATATGATGGACAGGCAATATAGCTGCATGCACATGTATCTCACATTTCTGCTTCGCCCTTGTCATATGTCAGTGATATGGATTGTGGTGGTCATAACATCACCATAATTTGAATTGAATTCTTCATTTGCCTCGATTGGATGACCGTATATATAATACTGTACATGTATTTATTTTCACGTGGATAAATTTACGCACACTATGTACTTGGATAACTTTTTGCGCGGATTTAAATTTGTGCAGCAAGGAAGTCGCACCTTGTTTATGCAATAATTATAGGTTTCCCACAGGATTTTCATACACATGGTCTATTTTCATACACATGGTCTATTTTCATACACATGGTCTATTTTCATACACATGGTCTATTTTCATGCACATGGTCTATTCTAAATACTGCGCGAACATTAATACGTTTACAGTATTTATCAAATATAAAACTACTCAAGTCCTATCATATTTGCCTTTGTTTGATTGTATGATATTTATCTAATATAAAACTACTTTTGATTGTATGATATTTATCTAATATAAAAGTATTTTTGATTGTATGATATTTATCTAATATAAAACTACTTTTTATTGTACAGATGAGCCAGACACAAGAGAGGACACAAGTGATCTCACGCTGGGAGGCATAGTCTGCGGAAACCCTTCCAAGGCTCTCAAGAATCGCCAAAGACAGCAATATGATGACTCTGATGCAGAAAAACTTCACAAGTTATTTTCTCAGGTAACCTTTAAGTCATCATTTATATCAATATCATTGTAACTTTGTGTGTTTTCTCTAACAATAGATGGTGGTATACTAGCCAAGGAGTTAGGGGAAGACCAAAATAAGGGTTACATCTCTGGTTGTAGAAGGCAAATCAATATAGTTTGCTTGAAATATCTTAAAATGGGTTAAACATAATTTTACCTTGTAAGGCCCAAATAGATAATTCAAATAGATAAAGTGCATTCCATTTTCTTGTTCATGATAAGCTGTGATAATTCTTACGTTGAACAAATAAGATTAGTAGAAGTGGTGTTTGCACAGATATAAACAAGGACTAATTTTAATGTAAACCTTTTAACGTGAAATAAAAGGTACTATAAGAAGCCTAACTGAAGTTAAGACCTCCGTCCACTGAACCAATTCTTTGACTGGCAAAGGGGGCGGGGAATGGATTGGGAGGAAGCCATTGGACATCAGTCAACAGTCAGCTACAATCATCTTTCATGCATCTCTGCAAGCCTGACTGCCGTTTCTCCTGCACTGGCCTGAATGCCCTGTGTTTCTCCTGCACTGGCCTGACTGCCGTTTCTCCTGCACTGGCCTGAATGCCCTGTGTTTCTCCTGCACTGGCCTGACTGCCGTTTCTCCTGCACTGGCCTGACTGCCGTTTCTCCTGCACTGGTCTGACTGCCCTCTGTTTCTCCTGCACTGGCCTGACTGCCCTGTGTTTCTCCTGCATTGGCCTGACTGCCGTTTCTCCTGCACTGGTCTGACTGCCCTCTGTTTCTCCTGCACTGGCCTGACTGCCCTGTGTTTCTCCTGCATTGGCCTGACTGCCGTTTCTCCTGCACTGGTCTGACTGCCCTCTGTTTCTCCTGCACTGGTCTGACTGCCCTCTGTTTCTCCTGCACTGGCCTGACTGCCGTTTCTCCTGCACTGGCCTGACTGCCGTTTCTCCTGCAGTGGTCTGACTGCCCTCTGTTTCTCCTGCACTGGCCTGACTGCCGTTTCTCCTGCACTGGCCTGAATGCCCTGTGTTTCTCCTGCACTGGCCTGAATGCCCTGTGTTTCTCCTGCACTGGCCTGAATGCCCTGTGTTTCTCCTGCACTGGCCTGACTGCCCTCTGTTTCTCCTGCACTGGCCTGACTGCCCCCTGTTTCTCCTGCACTGGCTTGACTGCCCCCTGTTTCTCCTGCACTGGCCTGACTGCCCCCTGTTTCTCCTGCACTGGCCTGACTGCCCTCTGTTTCTCCTGCACTGGCCTGACTGCCCTCTGTTTCTCCTCCACTGGCCTGACTGCCCCCTGTTTCTCCTCCACTGGCCTGACTGCCCCCTGTTTCATACATCTCCACTGACCTGACTGCCCCCTGTTTCATGGATCTCCACTGACCTGACTGCCCTCTGTTTCATGCATCTGCACTGGACTGACTGCCCTCTGTTTCATGCATCTCCACTGACCTGACTGCCCTCTGTTTCATGCATCTGCACTGGACTGACTGCCCTCTGTTTCATACATCTCCACTGGACTGACTGCCCTCTGTTTCATGCATCTCCACTGGACTGACTGCCCTCTGTTTCATGCATCTCCACTGACCTGACTGCCCTCTGTTTCATGCATCTCCACTGGACTGACTGCCCTCTGTTTCATGCACTTCCACTGGACTGACTGCCCTCTGTTTCATGCATCTGCACTTACCTGACCGCCCTCTGTTTCATGCATCTGCACTGACCTGACTGACCTCTGTTTCATGCACCTCCACTGGCCTGACTGCCCTCTGTTTCATACATCTGCACTGGCCTGACTGCCCTCTGTTTCATACATCTGCACTGGTCTGACTGCCCTCTGTTTCATACATCTGCACTGGTCTGACTGCCCTCTGTTTCATACATCTGCACTGGTCTGACTGCCCTCTGTTTCATACATCTCCACTGGCCTGACTGCCCTCTGCTTCATGCATCTGCACTGACCTGACTGCCCTCTGTTTCATACATCTGCACTGACCTGACTGCCCTCTGTTTCATGCATCTGCACTGACCTGACTGCCCTCTGTTTCATACATCTGCACTGGTCTGACTGCCCTCTGTTTCATACATCTGCACTGACCTGACTGCCCTCTGTTTCATGCATCTGCACTGGTCTGACTGCCCTCTGTTTCATGCATCTGCACTGGTCTGACTGCCCTCTGTTTCATGCATCTCCACTGGACTGACTGCCCTCTGTTTCATGCATCTCCACTAGCCTGACTGCCCTCTGTTTCATGCATCTCCACTGGACTGACTGCCCTCTGTTTCATGCATCTCCACTGGCCTGACTGCCCTCTGTTTCATGCATCTCCACTGGACTGACTGCCCTCTGTTTCATGCATCTCCAACATCCCCATGCTCCCCATCCAGATGAATGGCTCGATCAGTGGATTTGGCTTTTATCATCAAGGGGATTTTGGGTCTGCCCTAGTAGTGTTTCTAGAGAGGAGAGGGTGGAGATTAATTCTAGCTTGGAGAGAGGAGAGGGTGGAGGTTCTAGCTGGGGTACTTGACACAGATAGACTGGGATTGGCAGGGGCTGATGTGTCTATGTTCACTCGGGGTAATCCCACTTGGCTCCCACTCATAGAACTTCCATTGATCTCTCCCTTAAAGTTGTATTCCCTGTTAAATCAATCCACAATATGCTCTTAAAGTTACAGTGCAGACAGGCCCAGTGAGAGCAGTGCCATTACTGCCTCCAATGCATTTTCAAACTATCATTTTTTTAATTTTTTTTGTAGTAATGTTTTTAGTAAGTTTGCACTTCCTTGGAAATATATGGTCCATGCACTGTTCCCCTGTTATGTAAGGGTCAATAGAGCATTTTGAATCTAGCCATCTTGATTCACATGGAACTATGGGAGTTGCATGTCAGTTTAAAAGCTATAGGAAACATGTTATGTTCAGCATGGAGTATTTAACAGTGATCTTATGTAAATTTATAGCAATACAAAATATTCTCAGATACAAGTCCTGATTAACATTTTTCTGCCTAAGTTAGCAGACTTTACTCAATGTGTAGAGCCCCCCGTTTTTCTTAATGGTCAATGACTAGTAAAATAGTTAAATATACTCCTTAGGATAACCTCAGATATCCATAGATATATGAAATACACAGTCTTGGAATTTATGTATTCATGCTACTGACAAGGCAAAACACCGACAAAATGAAAACATTCAGAGCATGGATTCTTGTTGAAATACATTTGAAAAATATCCTTTTTTTTCGCGGCTTAAGACTTATTTTTCTGTAACACATCACATATTTGTCTCTGGTGACAAAATCCCAAATTTCTGTCCACTTTGAAATGAAGCCATCTATAGGAACTAATCATATTAAAGTTGAGAAGAGATGTGTCTTATTTGTTGTGCCATTCAATCTAAGCTGCCTCTAATCTTAACCTAATATTCTAATTCTGCCAGCATGAGAAAAATCCCCACGCCAAACCTTTGGACCAGAGACCGCCCGAGGAATCGAAACTGGAGGACAAAGAAGACCTCAATCAACTCTTCAGTGAGCTCCAGGAGTGGAAGAAATCACATCAAGAGTAAGTGAATTTTTTTTAAAATAAATTTTATTGCGAAAACATTTTCAGGCAAACCTGATAGATAATCTCATGTTACACAAGTTCAAAAGATATACAGTAGAATCTTGGGGGAGTCCAGTATGGTGAGGTGTCTGGATTAAAGAGGGGTCACTATAATAGAATGGACTAGGCCTAACTGTTCCTAATGGTGAGGTGTCTTGATTAGGGAGGTGTCACTATAATAGAAGTGTACTGTACATGGACTGGCCAAAACTGTTCATAATGGTGAGGTGTCTGGGTTAGAGAAGGGTCGGTATAATAGGAATGTACTGTAAATGGACTGGGTCTAAATGTCCATAATGTTGAGGTGTCTTGATTAGGGAGGTGTCACTATAATATAAATGTACAGTACATGGACTGGGTCTAACTGTCTATAATGATGAGTTTTCCGGATTAGAGAGGGGTCTCTATAATAGAAATGCACTGTTTGTAGGAAATGGTCGTCAAGCAGGAGCTTTCGGTATCACAGTTCTGGATTGAGAAAATATCATGACTTAAAAGAAAATGAAATTTTCATGTCAAATCTTTCCAAAATTTACCAAGATAAAATATTAAGGAATATTATTTTTATTTATCCAAATTGCCAATTTCAAGATAAGGCCATTAATTCATGAAAAACTAAAGAAATTCAAGGAAATGTCATTTTTTCTTCATATTCAGTATCCAAATATATCCCATTGTAAAGAATAAAAGAAAAAACATTTCATGGAAACCGTTTTCAGTCAATTTAGCTGGTTTTAAGAGTTCTTTCCCAATATATCAAAAAGTCATTTAGTCAATATTTTGGAGGATATTGTCAGGTTGTTTTTGCTCACCAGAAGCTGTTTTATCTTGGGCGATTCAACTTCAAATTCTGGTATGAACATATAATAGCAGCAGAATATTGATAAATTCAGTCCTATATGTCATAACATGAGTAACTCTTGTATAAACATAAAACAGCAGCAGAATATTGATAAATTCAGCCCTATAAGTCATAACATGAGTAACTCTTGTATAAACATATATTACAGCAGCTGAATATTGATGAATCCAGTCCTATAAGTCATAACATGAGTAACTCTTGTATAAACATATAACAGCAGCAGAATATTGATAAATTCAGCCCTATAAGTCATAACATGAGTAACTCTTGTATAAACATATATTACAGCAGCAGAATATTGATAAATTCAGCCCCATAAGTCATAATATGAGTAACTCTTGTATAAACATATATTACAGCAGCAGAATATTGATAAATTCAGCCCCATAAGTCATAATATGAGTAACTCTTGTATAAACATATAACAGCAGCAGAATATTGATGAATCCAGCCCCATAAGTCATAACAATCATGAGTAACTCTTGTATGAACATGTAACAGCAGCAGAATATAGATAAATTCAGCCCTATAAGTCATAAAACCGGAAGAGTTAATTTGGGAAGGTTATGTCTGTTGTAAAAGCTGAGATTGTAGATTTTAAGAGTGGTTTGTTTCTCCCTGCCATATTTCTCTGTACGTAACAAAAGTGACTTAAGTGAATCAGAAGATCAACTTTTTTCACTAAAAACATTTTTACGTCGTTTCGAAAAGTACTTTGTGGAAATACTTACACCCAGTAGATGTAATCTGCATGATGGACCATTTTAGTATTGAAACTCAGTATGTGCCCGTTTCTACGATATATCAGGTAAAATTCAAAACTTTGTTTAAAGTCTAACAAATAACAGATGGGAATGGAACATATAAAATAATTCTCCAAAGCTCTGGTTAAAACATACACATTAAATGTGCAGCGGTTAAAAACATACACCAGTAAACCTGTAGTGTTTTATCTATGTCTATCTGTAGACATGCGCACTGAGCTTTAGTTCTGTCTTCCTGCAATAAGGGAATTGCATCAGCCACAGTGCAGGATCACAGGGAATACAGTAGGACAGCGGTGGAGGGGCGGGTTGAGGGAGCAGAGAGCGGGGGCAGAGAGAGAGCAGAAGGAAGGGGTGAGAGAGAGGCAGGAGAGAGAGAAAGGGGTCACAGAGGGAGAGAGCGACCAGAGAGAGAGAGAGAGAGAGAGAGAGAGAGAGAGAGAAGGCTGGAGAGAGATAAAGCAGAGGAAATGAGTTTGAGAAGAGGAGTAGGCAGGTGAGAGAGAGGAGTGAGCAGAGGAGACAGAAAGAGAAAGAGGGCTAGGATAGCTGATGGGGGGCAGAGAGACAGGAGGGGGTAGAGAGAGAGAGAGAGGGAGAGGGGGACAAGGAAAGAGACAAACAGAGGTGAGGGGGAGGCAGAAAGAGGGAGAGGGAGGGAGGGAGAGAGAGGGAGAGAGAGTGAGAGAGAGAGAGAGGAGAGAGAGAGAGTGAGAGAGAGAGAGAGGAGAGAGAGACAGAGAGAGAGAGAGAGAGAGAGAGAGAGAGAGAGAGAGAGAGAGAGAGAGAGAGAGAGGAGGGAGGGAGGGAGGGAGGGAGCGAGCAGACAGTTGTCAACGATACCAATTGCTGAAACCTCACCGGCATCAAACCTCAACCACAATTAACCCTGGCTTCTATCTCTTCCTTAGCCAGTGTGTGTGTAAACCCCTCTATTAAACAATTCCATAGAACTATCCCAGGACCAACAGTCTTACTTCATATGGTCCAAACTAGCAGCACATCTCATATAGGCGATTTAAACAACAGCTAAATTTCACAATTTTTCTTATCAACATTACAAAATTATGAATTTTATTTAATGAATCGCTAATCACACAAAAACTAACCATCCTTTGTTAAACGAATACTGAACTGTGAATATCAGTCCTACTTACTTGTTTAACATCATTTGTGGTCGGTAAAGGTCATTTGTAAAAATGTTGTTGGCGAGACCCAAACATAAAACCGGCAGGATTCATTGCATCCCAAGAGCGGTTTTATTTCAGCTCATTTTGCCACAGGAGAGCAAGAAAAAAAGAAGTTTGTTTTACGGATACTATTTAAGTGGCTAAAATGTAGGAAGGAGTTTCTTCATCTGGAATTGCTGTGTCCTTTACGTGAATGTTTTAGCTCCCAACCGGCAATCGGCAGACTACAGCAAAGTACTGGCAACTTCAGATCCATTGAGGGGTTAAAAAACAAAAGGAGATGAAGGAAGGGGAAGAGTATATGGGTCAGATTTTCAGAAAATGTACAATTCGCCTTCAACAATCCTCCCAAATGACCCACATTCAAGACAAAAATGAGCTTTAAAATGCAGTTTAACATAACAGAACTGATACTTTAAATCATTGCGATACCAAATATACTCAGATATTCGCGGTATTCTTCATTTTTCAGCCTAAATTAGGTGAATTTCCTAAATGTGTAGAGCTGCCAATTGTACATTTTCTGAAGATCTTTCCCATATATATATAGAGGTTTGCTGTGGGGGCAGGGTGAACCATAAAAAGCATCAGATATACTTAATGTGCAAGTTTAGATGTTCTGATAATTAAGATATGAGGTATCTAAGACTTGGTTTGTAGTATGCAGTCACCCTTGAAGGGGTTCCTAGATCTGCCGCTGTTAGGGGGACTTACCTCTCCTCTTCCTCTTCTTCTTCTTCTTCTTCTTCTTCTTCTTCTTCTTCTTCTCCTTCACTTCCCCACCTTCTGTTTTCTTCAGAGAATTTTCCTCTATTTGTTTTCCTCCTCCTCCTCCTCCTCCTCCTCCTCCTCCTTCTTCTTCTTCTTCTTCTTCTTCTTCTTTTTCTTTTTCTCTTCTACCCTCACCTTCTGTTCAGGGATTTCCCTCCACTCTTTTCTTCTCCTTCCTCTTCTTTTCATCTCCTCTCTCACCTTCTCTTCTGTTCAGAAGATTTCCCTCTTGCTTTCTCCCCCACCTTCTCTTTCTCCCCACCTTCTCTCCCCACTGCTCTTCTTTGTCCTTCTCCCCCTGCTCTTCTTTGTCCTTCTTCCCCTGCTCTTCTTTTTTCTTCTCTCCCCGCTCTTCTTTTTCCTTCTCCTCCTGCTCTTCTTTTTCCTTCTCTCCTCCCTGATCTTCTTTTCCTTCCCACCCTTCCCCTGCTCTTCCTTTTCCTTCTCCCCCTCCCCCTGGTTTTATTTTCCTTCCACTCTCCTCCTCTTGCTCTTCCTTCCCCCCCCCCCCAGTCTTGTTTTTCTTCCCTTTCCATATCCTCCTTCACTTCATCCCCTCCTTCTTCTTCTCTTCTTCGATTCTCTTCTTCCTGCTCCTTCTCCCCGATCTCTAGCTATCTCTCTGCTTCCTCCACCCTCCCCCTCCCCCCTCTCCCCCCTCTCCACCACAGTACCTGCAGCTAATATTTGATGAGATATTACAATTTACCCCCCGTGTCCGGGTCACAGCGGGGTCACATCTCTAACCTGGTTAAAGTGATGAGCGCGATGCCACCAGCTCTACCACATTCTCAACCACCTCCCAAAGCCTTGATTTAATTAGCTTTTGTCATTATGCTAATTAACAAAACAAATTATTGGCCATGTGCTTAATGGACTAGAGAATCCATCGGAATAATTTTTGGGTTATTACTGTTGTTAATATGGACGCCTGGCAAGAGGTGTTTATTGCACCGGGCAGATCATGACTGACAATTTAAAAGCTGATTTGGAAATTGTATTGAGTTAGCTACAAAGTTTCTTATGTGTTGCTGTGCGCTAGATTTCTAGGCGTTGGCAAGCGTTGAGAGCTTCCCTGACTACTGAACTCTCTGTGTTTCACTGCTGCAAGATATTAATGCTGAGTCCCTGTGGAAATGTTTTAGTTCTTTTTCTGATTTTGATTTTTTTTAAACAGAGAAGACGATATATATTGTATACTAGTCACTGAAAAGAGCTTGAAGTGTGGCATAAATGATGGCAGAAAACATTGTGAATATTGATTTTGTCTGTACTCTAGAATTATTGATTAATCTGAAAAGGGGCAATGTACACATTATTTGGTTCTCCCCATGCACAAGCGGGGTCATTATGGTCTAGTGGTTAAGCATTGGACTCTAAACCCAAAGGTTCCTATAGGCCTGGATTTGAATCCCATAGCAACTTACCAAAGCATCATTTCACCTCCCACCCAGTGCAGGCCAACTGGGTTACCAAAGGCCGGCCATGTGTAGCTTCTATAGAAATCTATAGAAGCAAACCTTTACAGACCTTCAAAACTTTACATAGAAATCTATGTACACTTGATGTAGCTTTAGGAAACAAACAGCCAAGACTAAGGTTAACGAAGAAGGCATGGGCTGGAAGAGATCCTCGGATAAGCTCATAACCTGCTTTTTCCATGTACAATCTTTCCGGAAAATAAAGAATTGGTTATTATTATGTGTACAGCTATGGCTATGTATAGGACTGCATTTATCAATATTCTGCTGCTTTTATAAGTTTATACAAGAATTTGAAGTCTAATCGGTCGAGGGAAAACAGCCACCGGCGAGTGATAATAAGTGAAGCCAATGCAGATGCAGATATAAATCTGGACTTATAGGAAGACCTGTAGCAAAACAACCTGTCAGAATCCTCCAAAACTTTGTTCAAATGTCTTTTAGATGGGTTGAAACAAAATTGAACAACAAGTAGAAACTCTTTAGTTTTTTACCAACGTTAGCTTAAAGTCTGCCTCAATAGTAATGAAACACTTGTACTTTCCCATTCTCCAGGCGACAAAAAGAGTTGGATGCAGAAAAGGCGCCTCAAATACTGCGCATCGACCATGATGACGCGGTGCCCATCAGTGATGACGACAATGAAAGTGTCGACTCAGCATTGGAAGAGGATATGACGTCACCAGAAGAATCACCTTCTCACCACCCTGCCTCCTTTCACCCTCGGCAACACTCATGTAGGAGAAATTTTTATTGTTCATTTTCTTTGTGTTCATATTTTAAAAAATACAGTTAAATTTTGTTGCTCACCCAGATCAGTGGACCCCCTGCATGTTGCCTGATCTGTTTGCCGACCGAACGAAAAAAAAAGCTGATAATACTAACTAAAATATGCATTCAATATCATAACCTGTGGCTATACTATGATCTCATCACATCATCACGTAATATTACTGTTAAAGAGTCACAAAAGCCCAAAATATTATGAGAAAATCAACTTCTATCCTATTATTCAAATGTAACTGCCCAATTTTTACTTAATGAAACCTAATATTTAGTGAGTTTCACCCATTTTAAGGAGGGAAAAAGTAGTTCCACAGTTTAACACTTCTTTCAAGGTGCCACCGTTTGCCTACGTCACAAAGTGCGCCTAAATCTTGAAATTAACAACATACATAATAAACAACTCTGTTAATAGCTGCTATAATTAAAGGAAGGGAATGGGGATGGGCAGACAGAGTATTACCAATGCAGGCGTGCAGACCCAAACAAACAAACTCTATAGTCTTGAAATACCTGCATTGAATAACTGTTTCAATTGCTAGGAGGGTGGCCTGAAAGTAGGTATAGATTATGTACATTTCGGGCGCACTTTGTGACGTCAGACAACACTCTCAGTGCCATCTTGTGCTAAACAGATCTTTTAAACTAAGCTTTCCCAATTTGGGCCTGTAAGCGACTATAACTTAGACATAAATAGGATAAAAAAATTGAGACTTGGGTGTTGTACTTATGAATCCATGAAGTTTTTTGTCCTAAAAGTGACATTGAACTCATTTAATGACACTTTAACTCATTTGGGGCAAGAGAGATCTTAGAACGGGTTCTTTTAGGATTTGTCATTAATCGTCAGAGGTTTTTAGCATCAATTGTTTCAATTCCTATGATTTAAATATACAAATGTGTCTTAGGTCACAAAAATATGGATTTTGAGATCCAAATAACACAATACATTTTTATTTCTTTTAAGTACAAATTCTGTATTGCAGGGCCTACAGTATAACAGCAGAATATCAATGTTGATTAACATGAAGTAATAAATATCCATGCAACAAAAGGGAAATACCGCTCATGCAGTTCTCTGATTGGGATTAGTGGTGTTCATTGGTATCACTCAATAATACATACACTATAATCCCTAAATAATTATGATGAATTAATTATAATGAAAGATATTTTCCTCAGATGATACTAATTTATTCCATTTTCCCTACAGCAGGTCCAAGACCTCGTTCAGGTGCTGACTTTCTCCGTAGTGCCCGCTACAACAGCGACACGCCTGGCCAGGACTCCGGTCGACCAGAGACCCCGTCCTCTCGACTCCGGCAGCTCCAGTATGACGACTCATTTGATGCCCAGGATGAACCCAGTGGGTCACCCCACTCACAGAGCCCTGACCCGGGGGTGCAAGGTCCACCTGGAATGGTCAGACACACGCCGCACAGTCCACTAGTGCCCCGGTCGGACAACCGACCCTCCTCCAACCCTGCACTCAGGACGGCACAGTTCAGGTGAGACTAATTGGGGACTTGTATATTCTACTGCTGACACGAATATTGAACAGTATTTGTCAAAAATGGGCAGAATATTTTGCTTTGTTAAGGGCATAAAGAGAGTAACTCATGCACAAACTCGCACCACATTTGCACACACACACAGATAAGAAAAGAAATTTTGGTGTTTCAAAAATATGCCAGGAGCTTAACGCCCCATGGAATATAATGAATAAAGATTAAATAAAATAAAATGCATAGAGCGACTATGGGTAAATAAAAGAATGGGAGATAAGGAGAAGGCGTATTTTAGGAGCTGGTAGATAGATGGTAGTATACTATACCACAGAGTTAGTGGTAGACCATGGAGCTGCACTAAACAGCCTGGTAAAACATCATACAATAGATGGCAGTATACTAAACTAGTAGTTAGTGGAAGACCAGCTATAGGAGCTGCACTAAACAGCCTTTTAAAACATAATATATGGTAGTATACTTCCCTAGGAGTTAGTGGCAGACCCCCTATAAGAGCTGCACTAAATAGCCTTTAAAACATAATATATGGTAGTATACTACCCCAGTAGTTAGTGGTAGACCAGCTATAAAAGCTGCACTAAACAGCCTTTAAATATATAATATATGGTAGTATACTACCCCAGTAGTTAGTGGTAGACCAGCTATAGGAGCTGCACTAAACATCCTGGTAAAACATCATACAATATATGGTAGTATACTACCCCAGTAGTTAGTGGTAGACCAGCTATGGGAGCTACACTAAACAGCCTTTTAAAACATATAATATATGGCAGTATACTACCCTAGGAGTTAGTGGCAGACCCCCTATAAGAGCTGCACTAAACAGCCTGGTAAAACATCATACAATAGATGGCAGTATACTACCCCAGTAGTTAGTGGAAGACCAGCTATGGGAGCTACACTAAACAGCCTTTTAATAATATAATATATGGTAGTATACTACCCCAGGAGTTAGTGATAGACCAGCTATAGGAGCTGCACTAAACAGCCTTTTAAAACATATAATATATGGTAGTATACTACTCCATGCACTAAACAGCCTGGTAAAACAACCCCGCTATTACCACTATTGTGTAGAGATTGGTCCATTGTTGCCTGTGCAACAACAATAGTGTATTTATGGAGGAAGAGTCGAGGAGTGTATCCCGCCTTACATCCCTCCTCCCCTGTGACTGATTAATGTTTAAGAACTGGTTACAGGAGAAGGGGGAGATGAAAGGCAACTAAGAGGTACTGGAGGAGGATTAGATGGGCTGGATCCTTGTCATGTGGGTGTCCCCGTGACTCCTCCAGTAAGCACCACCCACTAACCTTACACCCCGCGCTTCATCTACGGAGTCGAGTCATCGCTTCACTACTGTGGACAAGATTAAACTGTTCCGCGCCCGTCCCTCATCTTTCTACTTTTGTCGGCACATTTGTGTGTCCGGATGCTAGACTTTGTGCATGCTGGTATTTCACTTAGTTTTATTTTATGATAAGTTGATGGATGCACTGAAATTATATTAAAGTAGTATATATAGCATGAATACTTTGATTTGTAATTCTCTGCTGTTGAAATTTACACTCAATTGCGGGTTTATTTTCCCCTCAGTATAATGTCCATATACTGCAAGCCTTTTGAATGATATAGAGAGAGAGAAAGAGGGAGAGAGAGGGATAAAGAGAGACAGGACAGAGGGGAGACAAAGAGACAGGAGAGAGAAAGGGGAAGCAAGAGGACAGAGGGAGAGAGAGAGAGAAAGAGGGAGAGAGCGGGGCAGGTTTTGGCGAGGTGGTGATGGAAGAGATAGTATATATATACAGAATGGAGATACAGAGAGGAAGAAATACAGAGAGAGAGGAGAGAAAGGAAAGGAGAGGAGAGAAAGGAAAGGAGAAAGAGAAGAGTCAAAAGAAAGATGGGGCCAGAAAAAAAGAAAGAAGGGTGGAGGAGGAGGAGGTGGTGATGGGGGTGGAGGAGGAGGAGATTGGGGTGGAGGAGGAGGAGGAGATGGTGGTGAAGGAACTGGTGGTGGAGGAGGAAGAGGCGGTGGTGGAGAAGGAGGTGGAGGAGGAAGAAGGAACCTATGTGAGGCACTTCAATAAGAATAAAAACAAAATTACATTTTGCTTGCCAGCAAACATTTTATGGCAAGCTTCAAACACCCAGGCTCTTACGTTAGAAACTTCTCGCAAACAAATTACAGAAGTTTTCAAACTCCCGTGCTCCAAGCCTTAGGTGTTGGCCATGAGAATATATGTGGGTCAGATTTTCAGAAAATGTACATTTCGCCTTTACCAATCCTCTCAAATAACCCACATTTAAGACAAAAATGAGCTTCAAAATACAGTTTAACATGACAGAACTGATACTTTAAATCAATGCGATCCAAAATATACTCAGATATACCCGGTATTCATAATTTCTCAGCCAAATTTAGCAGAATTGACTAAATGTGTAGATCTGACCCATATAAGCCGCCTGGATAATTCAAATAATAATAGCAGAAATAGATTCTGATATACTGGTTATTATTGGACCGGTGTGAGGGGATATCGTTACCTCTATAGTGGATTTGCATGTCTCACTGCACTATTACAGTGCATGCTGGGAGATAGATTCATATCAGTTCAAATCTGACACATAAATTATGTATATATATAGCAACATTTTATCGAAAAATGCTAGGATTTTTCACCAATATCATAGCTTGTGTGGATGATGGGAAAGATGTCTTGCTATATGGGTCAGATTTTCAAAAAATGTACAATTGACAGCTCTACTCATTTAATAAATTCTGCTAAATTAGTCTGAAATTTGGCTAATACTAGGTAAGTTCGAGTATATTTGACATTACATTGATTCTAGCAATCGGTTTGGTTACGTTGAACTGTATTTTGAACTTTATTTTCGTTTGAAATGTGGGTTATTGGAGTAGAGTGGCGAAATTGAATTGTACATTTCCTGAAAATCTGTCCCTTATGTTAACATGGCTTTACGATACATGAGATCACTTTTTAAAAATCCATGCTGAACATAACATGTTTATTACACTGGCATACAACTCTGGCATACAACTCCCATAATACCATGCGAATCGAGATTCAAGATGGCGGACATGCAAGTCCCCTATTGGCAAGGAAACTATCACCTTCTCACCTGTCCAGATAGGCAGAACATGTACATATAATATACTTGTCCACATCCAATTTTCTAAAGTACGGTTCCGATCAAGTCTTTGACAAGTGACTGACCCATAGGCAGCCCAAGAAAAAGTAGGGCCTCAACATAACAGTTACATAAAAGTTTGATATATAGATAAAATGGTCTTCTCTTCAAGGTCTTCTCAAAAGGCCTTCGCATATTGCTACAATTATAATTTGACTTTATAATCAAACTTCTCCCTCTACAATAATATCATAAGAATGATCATCATTGAATGAAACGTATCACGTTAGCGAAATTTCAGTTAATAAAACTGTTTAAAAAAAGAAAATAAGTGGGCATTATTACAAGTTAGGCTGTAGGTAGGTTTAACATCAACTCTGGAAATATAATCGATTTATGTTGTAAACTACAGCAATTATCATGGATGATTTACTCATAAGGAGGACATTTGTTGACATTCACTTAGTTTTATTAACTTCATCTTACACATGAACTTACTTGTTAAAATATTGTTCATATATGGTTTTACACGTTTATAGATATCATCATGAGTTTCATGCACATTGCACCAGATGTTTTATAAGTACTGCTTTGAGCAATAATGATAAGGATTATGTAAGACTACGTAATAGTATTCCATGTTTATCAATACGTATTACCTGAATGATTTATTTATTTCATAAGTCTGAACATTACATGTTCTGGTCCTGGGTATGACCATAAAGTGCCTTTCTGTCTCTTTTCTCTGTCTCTCTCTCCCTTCTTCTCTATCTCTATTTCCTGGGTATGATCATAAACTACCTCCCTCTCAGCTCTTCCGCCCTTGATATAACCATATTAAATGTGTTGATATGGGCGTAAAGCAACCAATCTCACTTACTCACTCACATTACATGTTAAATATATTATATGCATGTACTAATTCACATATAGCTCACATTTTAAAATTAAATCACTATATTAAATGTTGTTGTTTTTGTCTGATTATTGCAGATTGGGATCGGTGGACAAGAACCAGCCCAAGACCATCGACCGCTTAAACCCGGTGGTGAGGGCGTCCATTCACAGCCCGGAGAGGCGGTTGGTACAGGAGGGCCCCCGCGCCATCACCTCTGACATACCCCCTTCCTCCATCCGCCCCATCCGTAGGGGCCAGCTCTCAGCTGTACCCCTCCTTCCCTCCAAAATGCCTGGAAAATTCAAGTGATATTAGTGAATGTTGGTAGAATTGGGGAGGTATTTGTGAAGGAAGGGACCACAAGATATTTGTCTACAATAGGGGGTTTGCATTTCACACTGCGCATGTCTGCTACAGTGCATGTTGGGATAGATTTAGTTCAAAATTGACCTATGATACTCAATCACCATTTTTATTAAAAAAAGAATTGATAGTCATTTGTTTTAGTTCCACATGCTATCATGATACATGTATGTAATCCAAATGCATGCTGGAACACATAAAAACTTGTGCTATGATTACCGATAGACCCAATTAACATGTGTATTTGTACTTTGAATATTGAATGGTTTAAATAGTTAGTGCCTGACATACAATTCCCATAATTCCATGCAAAACAAGGTTCAACATGGCGGACATGCAAGTCCCCTATTGTCGGTATCATGATGAGTTAAAGGTTGTGCAACAGTATGCCTTGAAGTTGTGATGTGGTCGTGCTTGTTAATAATAATTTGGAAGAAAATAAATAGAAAAAGGTCATCAATGTGTCCCAAGAACAAAATCCATATTTATGAAGTTGGTCTTTAGAATGAAAAGTGTGATGCATACACTGGAAAAGTTTTTAATTTGGAAAAATAAAATCAAAATGGCCATTTTGGTTGAAGAGCTTGGAAAACCCTAAGATTGAAAAGCATTACATTTCTTTTGATTAAAAGCTGCAGTAACCCGGTAGTAGTAGCGGTCGCGTGCACCAAGAACTTCATCTGACCGGAAGTACAGTGACCCTAAGATATCCAGTCACAAACATGTCTGAGTTGACAGTTGTAATGTAAAGCGGCAAGCTGTCTCGCTACATTACCTAAGTCTGTGCAATGATGGCCAAGACATGATGTGTAAAGCATGAGATATTTGTCTCATGCGATCTGCAGGCATGCAATAAACCACTAGCAGTGGTTTCCCTGTAAGACACATGTGTTAACAAATACCGCCATTTTGTTTACTAGTTCTTAATGCTTTGTGGGTTATATGTGTGACGTCACTAGATAATGTACTATAGTTATGATGCAAGTTTCAGTATATGTTGGAAATTGAATGAAAAGAGATTTTTCAAAATTATGCCATTTTTCGAAAAAAGTCCAAAATATTTTGCTATGGAATATGCTTTTCAAATATAGCCATCATTCTTTTCAATTAATAAAGCCCACCACACCACAACCATTTGTTGGTATTTTTGGCCTGACCGGTTCCTCCTCCTTGCTCAAAGAACCACCCAAGGTCACAAACAATAAGCCTTGACCTGTGATTTTACTTCCGTTATTACATGATTGGCTGGTTATGGGAATACTTATCTAACAAGCATGCACACTTCAAGGAAACTCTACCACAGCAAGAATGTTGGGACCGCAATATTCTCCCTCTCCAGTACCTCCCTCACATACATGACAATATTAGGGGGAGGCATCAAAGTTAGTTTGTGAATACAGCTAAAGCCTGTATCCATTGAGTAGATTATCCTGACGGGGACAGTCAGGGGAGAAACATGGGGCAGTCAGGGGAGATACGGGGGGCAGTCAGGCCAGTGGAGCTACATGGAAGATGATACTAGTTAATGCTTGACCACGAGTACCTCTGTCAAGATTGGGTGAACCTATCATCCAGTTGTTGTTCTTTCGGTCAGCCGATGAGAAAATCAGCTCAATGGATACTAGGCTTAAGGAATCATAAAGAAATTAACAAGTCTTGCATGACATACTAGGCTTAAGGAATCATAAAGAAATTAACAAGTCTTGCAAATTAAATTTGATGCCTTCCCTTATAGGGGGGAGTCGTTAGGGTTATTTTCTATACTTGTACAGAGTTTTATATCTTGCCGTGTGAATACTGATGTGTGAGATAGCCCACAATGTGACATGTTATTGAGTATGATTACTAACTGTAATTGGTCACATGATTGTTCTATGCTGCAGAATTGTAATTTAAGTTAAGTTTTGCTTTAAAAGTAAAATTCTTCAGCTATTTTCTGATAGTCAATCTTTATTTCCTTCATGGGTACATACATTGTTACATCATACCAAAGAAAGACTCATTCTTTCTCTTTATGTCAGTTCTTACAAAATGTCATTTGATGTATCTTTGTTATTTATATAAAGCGATTCTTCATAGCAAGAAAGGTACTTGTAAACATGCTTTCTGGCTCCTGCATATCAACTCTGGTTCATGCTGATTTCTGAACAGAAAGATTTGCAGATTACAACTGTTTCCAGGGATCAAAGGGAATATATGCCCTAAATAAAGTGGTTTGCTAGACTATGGGGGATTAGGAAACGCCACCATGCATGTTAGTTACATTGTGTTATTGTCATGTGGGTCAGATTTTTAGAAAATGTACAAATGGCACCTGTACACATTCAGTAAATTCTCCTGAATTAGACTGCAATTTGGTCAATACTAGGTAAATTCATGGGGCATAATTTAGTAGAAGAGACACCGAGATTGGAGAAAACAAGAGTAATTCTTTCTGTCTATGTCAGTTCTTCTAGTATGTCATTTAATGTATCTTTATTATTTATATAAAGAGATTCTTTATAGCAAGAAAGGTAATTGTGAACATGGATTCTGGCTTCTGCATAACAACTCTGGTTCATGCTCATTTCTGATTTCTATTACAATTGCTTCCCTGGCCCCTTGATTGCACTAAAATGTAAAATATAGACTAGTATTTGGCTCACAGTAATGACAATGAAGACAAATACTCAAACATTTTGGTTTAATAACCTTCAGATGGGTATGAAAAGAATGAAACAAAATAATTGAAATCTTTTGATCTATGTTATCCATGACTATTGCGTGAAAGTGTTTTCAGTTGAGTTACTGGCTTTTTTTGTTTAAAAAACTTTGTTATTAACCATGAAGATGGTTTCTTGGGTGATTTTGCAATAGGATATTAATATGGGCAGTTTTATTGCAGTATGGCTATACCCTGCTTATTTCAGGAGCCAATATAGCTCATGTGTTAGAGAAAAATGATTCACAAGTCGCAAAATGATATGCTTCAATGTTTTTTCACAATAACTTGCTCAGAAATATTTCATTTGTCTCTCACTGTTAGTAGTATACATTCATATACCAATTTTAAAGATTGTGTATTGAATATATCTATCCATATTTATCATAATGAGTATATTTAACTACTTTCCTGGTGATTGACTATTAAGAAATATTGTGTAAGTACTTATTGGATATCCTTAATGTTTACCATCATTGGAATCGTCTTGATCCAATCTTTTCAAAAATGATAATATCTCGAAATACATTTTTTGTGACTTGTGACTCATTTTCCTGCAACACATCAGATACAATGTAAATCCCCCTGTTGTGGGTCAGATTTTCAGCAAATGTACAATTCGCCTTCACCTATCCTCTCAAATAACCCACATTTAAGTAAAAAATCAGTTTCAAAATGCTGTTTAACATAACAGAACTGACTCTTTAAATCAATGTGATACCAAACATACTCAGATATACCCAGTATCCACCATTTTCAGCCAAATTTAGCAGAATTTACTAAATATCTAGGACTGCCAATTGTACATTTTCTGTAAATCTGATCCATGTATGACAGGAGCCGTTCATGTCTGATGGATGGAGTAATGGGATGACTGCGGCTGAGCGAGTTGTTGGTTTACCCGAACTGCTCGCTGAGTAGCTCGCTGAGTGAATGGGGCACCTGACAACTGGGGAACAATAGAGCAGTTGCAGTGACCACAGTGCATGTCTGGAATGATGGATCATGGGAGTTAGGGAAGCTGTTCTTAAAGTTGCGTTACCAGCACATTTCTGTGAAATATTTTTTTTCTATTTTAGTGGTCAGTTCATTCACAACTCATTTTGGAAGTGACCTAGATAAAATATGAAAAGATTTTGGTGCATTGTTCCTTGTGTAAATCCAAATTATTTTTTTAATTATTCAGTTGAAATTATGCCACTCTTTATCGATATCAAGCCATTTGCATTTTGAAATGTTACATACAACCTATGAAAATATCATAACCAGCTGAATTTTCCAAATCTATCACTTCCTTACATATCTCATAGTGAAGAATATCAAATGTTAAAGGGAATTAACAATTTATTTGTTAATGTGGTTTAAACAATCCACTCATTTCCACCTGCCACCGTAAATGTTAAAACAATCAATAGACTCACAAGTGCATATACCGAAATTGCCTTAGATGTTTATGGACGGGTTCATGCTCGTTGGGATACAATTGTAAGGTCTCTGGGTCAGGGCACCTAAAAATGTACTATTGGTCTTCTTCAAATAACCCAAATTTAGACAAAATGTGGGCCAAAATACTCTTCAGCATGAAAGAACTGATTTTCTGAATCACAGCAATGCCAACTCTACTCAGATATACTTCATATTTACATTTTCTTCAGCCTAATTCAGCAGAATTTACTTTAAAGTGTAGAGCTTCATGCAACTTCATCCTTATACCTTGACAAATATTGTCAACTTGCAAATGAGATCCAGCAGTATTTTATGAAAAACAGCCAGCATATTTAAACAATACCTTTCATTCTATAAACGATCTATGGATTTCAAATGCATAATGTGAAGGATGTTGTGGTATCATATCATGGTTACCACACTGACACAAGTCAGCACAAGTATATTAATGAACATGGGCAGTTTACTTTACTTTTTACTCTGACATACAAATCCCATAATTCTATGCGAATGTCAATTCAAGATGGTATACACCCAAAGTCCCCTATTCCGTCTAGGCTCAGATTTGCGAGAGTCCCTCCAAACTGAGGGAAAGCTTCTTGCTCCAAACCTCAAAAAATCCATTATAATCCCATTAGTGCAGTAGGTGTGGAATCACTGACATACCATTGTTATCTCATCTGAGGGGCTGTGAGCTTCCTGAGAGACTATTAGTGAGGTTCTCACAAAGTAGTTCATATAATATGTGATAGCTGCTGAGTGATATAATAATTATAGATTCCACATTGTTTCCAAAGAGTGTTTAATATTGGACAGATAATTCAGTATTTACCAAAGAGACAAACACAATTGTCCATGAAAGTGTCAAAAATAAATAAAAGTTCTGAGTGTTTCCAAAGTATGACAGCAACAAAAATAGTGATACATTAATTTAATACTTTCAACTTAACTCTGAGAAGAAGGATGATATCCTTTTTGAGGAATCAAAAGCTGTTATATACTTACATGATTTTTGGTTCATTGATCTGTTTTCATTTTTGTAAAAAAATAATAAATAAAATTAAGAGAGATCTATCTACAAAACTAAAGATTATTAGACCATATAAAATAAATTAACTATATCGGGGGATAAAGATTATGTAACCTTTTTCTCCGATAATTTGATCTTAATTTGTAAATTGTGAGGATCTGGCTGACTGTGATCATGTATATTAGTTTCTGAAAGTTGGTGAGAAATATTTGTCACAAGAGTGTAAAATAATATATATCTGTATACTGTTTCCATGGTGTGTTTCCTAATTGCTACCTTCTGCACCCACAATATGTAAGGTGGGTATCAGCCATCCACTGCAGTTCTTTACAGTAGCCATCATTAGGGTCAGATTTTCAGAAAATGTACAATTTGTCTTCACCAATCCTCTCAAATATCTCACATTTAAGACAAAAATAAGCTTTAAAATGCAGGTTAACATATCAGAACTGATACCTTTAAGCAATGCAATACCAAATATACTCAGATATCGGTATTCGGTATTCATCATTTTTCAGCCTAATTTAGAAGAATTTCCTAAATGTGTAGAGCTGCCAATTGTACATTTTCTGAAAATCTGACCCATTAGTGATAGGCATTACACACTGAACATGTTATCGCTAATGTCCACTTAAGACATCAGCAAACGTTAGTGGGTCAGATTTTCAGAAAATGTACAATTTGTCTTCAGCAATTCTCTCAAATAACCCAAGTTTAACACCAAAATCAGGTTCATAATACAGTTTAACATAACCTAACAGATTGTTTGAATCAAGGCAATGTCAAATATACTCAGATATACCTAGTGTTGATGATTTTCCGGTCTAATTTAGCAGAATTTGTTAAATGTCTAGATCTGCCAATTGTACATTTGCTGATAATCTGACCCTAGTGATGATGGTAATGCCTTACATGTCGCTAATGACTGGAAGGACAAATTATGGATTTTCTAGTGATAAATACCAAATGGCTGGCCCAGTAGCTAATGCTTGCCAATGAACTTTATCCACTGAGTCAAGCTAACATCAAGGTAGGGTTTGACTGGTGTGCTAATGCCTTAATTGCCCTAAAGATTGGTTAGGTAACATGTTTTAAGCTGAGCAAAAATGATAGGGGCTAAGGCTATGCTTAAAAAATCATATCTTAACCGATTTTTACCAGTGGAACCCTGGGTTTACTGATTATCAGTAATTATGCTTGATTTTCCGTAGTGACCAATTGCCAGTGATGGCTAAAGATAGAAGCTGCAGTGCATATACACCCTGTTAGCCCTACTGAAAGGCTCCTTCGATAGGTCACAACAGACAAGCTTGCAAGCGGCAATTTGCTCTTAGAAATGTCTAATTATTTTAACATTTTCAACATCAAATCGCAGCTCACAAGCTGAAAGCCTTGAGGCAGTGGAGAAGTACCTCACTGATAGCGCAAGGCCTGGCTGCATAATTGCAAACTATCGCTGGTGTCTTGTGACCCCATGAAGGACCTCTATTGATTAGTTGAAGGTGTATTTCCCATGTTTCACCATATGGGTCAGATTTTCAGAAAATGTACAATTGGCAGCTGTACACATTTAGTCAATTCTGCTAGAACAGGCTGCAATTTGATCAATACTAGGTAAATTCGAGAATATTCGACATTGCATTGATTCTAGCAATGTGTTTGGCTAGGTTGACTGTATTTTGAACTTTATTTTCGTCTGAAATTTGGGTTATTTGAAAAGATAATTGTACATTTTCCGAAATTCTGACCCATATGTTGGTAACAATAGAGTCAGTGAAACTGTCCTATTATTAAATGATATTATGGCTCAGTAAATCAAACTCCGTCCGTTGGGTTTACTCTTGAATGTGTTTGAATTGTGAATACTATTTTGTATTCTTTAAAATAATTTCTGCTGTTGATTGATGTGAACAATGACAATGAACTGTCTATTAAACCTTTGGTCATGTTCTTAAATACTATGTATATTTCTGACCACACTTTCATTCATTAGCTTTGGCTGAGAATAAAATGGAAATTATGTGAGTTTGAATGATTTGTTATAATATTGTACATTTTACATTTTCTGTAGAAACGTCTGGATTTGAATTCAGGTTTTTGTGAGAAGAGTTTAAAGTATTGTACAGATTCTTGCTGCAGCGTTGCAATAAAAGACCAAAATAAATTTATCTTTTTGCCTTTATTATTTACAGTTAATCCTATTAAAATCCTTATAGGTCTTGGAGGAACAAGAGTGCAGCTGGAACATAAAGCACAACTGGGTCAGATTTTCAGAAAATGTACAATTATCTTTTCAAATAACCCAAATTTCAGACGCAAATAAAAGTTCAAAATACAGTCAACCTAGCTGTATATACAACCCATTCAAGTGACTGTACACAGTAGCACGGTATAGGGTTGATGGTTCGGCTACAGTCAACCTAGCCAAACAGATTGCTAGAATCAATGCAATGCCCAATGTTCTCGAATTTACCTAGTATTGACCAAATTGCAGCCTAATTTAGCAGAATTTACTAAATGTGTGTAGCTGCCAATTGTACATTTTCTGAAAATCTGACCCATATGGGGCTTGAATTTGGTTTAATTAGTTAAATGGCTATGAGAGATCCTCCCTAAAATTCCTACATGGATAGTATCAAACGAATCAAATGGCCTTTAAAGTTTCGAAGATTTTCGGGCGAGGAAAATGATACAAATCAACCTTTAACTGCCTTGAATTATTTGTGTCCAAACTTGCTGCTCAAGACCCTGTCAAACGGACTAAGCAATCCTGATGGTAATATGATGCTGTTTCTATTAAAGGTTAAGTAGGAATACTTATGTTGTATTGATGTAATTTACACCAAAAGGCACTTATCAAGACTTATAATTAATAAGGTCGATACACCAACATTGATTACTTACTTTAATACCAACTTCTAGAATATTTGTATCATATACGCCCTTTATTTCTCTTGACGGAAATTAAATTGACCAACTATTTATGAAAAATTGTCTTCCATCTAATTATCGCTTCATACACACGACACAGATGGTATATACTAAAAACTAGCTATTTTAAAATTAGCGAAAAACCTGAAGCCTGCCGTCGCAACACAGGCACCAGACAAGCAGAAGCTCCTCTACCCGAGTCACACACCCAGATGTGCAATGTGCATTGAAACCATCACCCAGTGCATCATCTCTGCATTCCCCTTTCTCAGCGCATTGACTGCACTTGTGCTGCTCTGCCTCTCTGGTGGTCACTGCAGTATAACCAGGAAGCCGTGTGATTCCCTACTGCAGTCCTATAACTACCTAGTAGATATGTAGAACTGCAGTCAGGAATCACACGGCTTCCTGGTTATACTGCAGTCAATGAAACTTTCTTTTTCTGGGCAAAATGATCGTCATAATTTAAATGATTTGCTTGATAATGCTTGCCATCAGAATAAACCAATTGATCTTTAACATTTGATGATTTGTTATATATAACACCATCGTCCCTGTCAAGATTATTAAATCTTAATTACAATTCTAGTTTAATGATTTCTTTTATTCCCATGAATTACTAGTTAAAAAACATATTGGTCAGGACCTCTATATTCTTCACTAAACATTTCAAAACTGCAGACATAATGAGACTAGCAATGTGCTCGCTCATTCCACTACCAATTGTGATGTGTTTCAGGAAAATGAGTCGCAAAAAAATGAATTTTGAGGTTTTATTATATTTGAAAAAATGAAATCAAGCCAATTCCTATGATAGTAAACAGTACAATATTTAATAAGTATTTCCATATTCTAAAATTGATATCTTTATTTTTGAAAGATAAGTTAACTTAAATTAATAATGAACACTGTCTTTAAATTTAGTATGTACATGTATACATACACTGTCCAGCATTAGGCACACCAAGAATGAGAATATTCGCACAAAGAGATCTTGTAAATACAACACTTATAAAAATATCAATTTTGCAACTTGTGACTCATTTTCCTGAAACACATCACATATTTCTGCATTAAATTTTATGGTGCATAGAACAGGGGTGGAAGACTGGGTGCAGTGTAGGGGGCAAGGTGGTCTATGCCCGTCGGCGTTGCAAGCAGTCAGACTGTTGAAACACTACAGGTTGGTGGGTGGGTGGGTGGGTGGGTGGGTGGGTGGGTGGGTGGGTGGGGGGTTGCCATAGTTGGGAGTGAGGCCAGTTACATGGGCTAGCAGGGGTGCAGTCTTAGAGCCCCTGCACTCTACTAGATGAATCCAAACGGTCAACAGGACATTCAAAGTGGCTGTTATAAGAGCTGAGGTAAGTTTATATATTATATTACAAACTTCTAGATGACTGGAAATTACACAGATAACGGCTACTTATTAGTATACATGTATTTTGTCTAATTTGTAATTACTTGTTGTCTCAACTATTTCAGATATGCAGAATATTCACTGGGAAAAATGCGTTTGCACTTTGTATTATGGACAGAGATCTGCCTTATATCCACACTGTGTAAGTATACTTGTGTATCCTCCTTATTATATTTCTTTATAACGTTGATGTATTTAGCCATAATCTAAAATGTCTTTCTCTATGACCAGCTTGTAGCATACATATCCACTTTAATAATTTCCTGATTAATGTACTAACCCTATTTCTCATCATGTTCTATAATAGTTTCTATCTCTTTGTTTTAACAGGCACCTCTAGAGCGAGCCCCTACATGAGAACCCCCTCCCCTCTATCTGATGTCCCAGGAAGCTTGGATAATGCCAGGCCCACATTGAAACTGGAGAAATCCGTTGCATCCTGTAATAACATGTCCTAGTTTCTTGTATTGACAGCAGTAACAATCCAATTAACCATGGGCTTACTGAAAGACAAACTCTGACGTTTAGACATCCTGGGACCAACTAAATGTATATATGCATTGCACCGAATATGGCTGTATTCTATTCTTTACATTTTACAACTGAGGATTGGACAAACTGTCTGAGCCAATTTGTAAAATATTAACATAACATGTAAATCAATCTGCTATCATGACATTTAATACCTGCATCACACTTACAAATAAAATGATTGTCCTTCACATATTGTTAAAATTCAATACATGTTGTTACTTAACATTTTCAAATTTATATTCTTCTAGAAGAGATGCAGAAAGTATACTACGCTTGGTCACACAGGAGGGGCATCCACGCTGGAGTTTGACTGGAGTAGTCCCGCTCACCTGCCACGGAATTCGAACGGCGATTCCCCACAGAGGAGAAAATGTTACTTAAGAACTAATAAAACAGGAGGAATCCTTAATATATTCCAGGCATTTTAAAAGTTGTTTCAGCTTTCTAGGACAAATATAAGTCGAATCATGCATACTAGGCATCCAGAGCTGTAGGCTACTACAAGAAAATGATGTACCAAAATGATGAACTGATGATTTTCTGAATAAATAATTAGTAATAAATAATAAATAGATAATAAGCATAAATAAGAATGAATATTGTGCATTCCCTGCCCCCCTCCCGCCCCCCCCCCCCCCCCCCAACATTCATTAAGAGCAGTCCAACAGCATCATATGTGCGACGTCCCTATAGTGTTTTACTGCAATCATTGCGTTCACATGTTGCCACGGCGACCGCGGCGACAGGATCGCGTCACCACGAGTAACGCTTGCCGCTGTTTGAGGGCTGTGGTGAATGCAGTAGAATCGCCGCGTCGCCAACCGCAGTATAAACTGCAGCGGGGTGTGTCGGGTATTTAATATTACTTTACCAAAATCAACTAAATTTAAAAAATCTATGTATTATAATAGTGTCTCCGAATGGAATAACCTGAATGTCCAAATACGATCTTTAGAAAACTTTGACGATTTCAAAAAAATTTCCATTCCATCAAATTTAGCCTACTGTAGTAGGCCCTACTGTTTGTTTGTTTGTTTCTATATGTATAATGTGAGGAAACTTTCACTTTCGTTTGGTTAAGGGACCCCAAAAAAATTTGAATTGTATAATGTATAACTTAGAAATCCTAGTTTCTTTTTTTCTCTCCGGCTCAGAGCCCAGTGCTATACCACCTTAGGGTGAATTTGGGAGCCATGATTTAACTCATAACTATCTTACACTGATGTAACTGTTTGTTAACCTGAATGAAAATGATTTTTAAAAAAAACCCAAAGCAGAGAACCCACATACTGCACAACACATGCTACACCAGACATACTACACTTGACATGCTACACCGAAGCAATATAAAACAACCATCCCGATTCTCCTGACGAAGGTCAAACAAACCGAAACGTTGAGAAATACAATGCTATAAAGTGTGTTGGGTGCGGTTATTCCATCTTACTATTTACTTTAATTATTCTATGATCCGGTGTGGGGTTGAAAAGGGGGTAGCATGAGATTTTTAAGGGCAATGCGCATTCGCTTGCTTATACACCTATATTACCATGTTCTAGCTTTGTAGAGGCCCAGAAGGCAGGAAAATGAATAAAAGCTTTAAAACAAAACAAAAACAATGTAAAGAGTGTTGTTTATTATGCCTTTTACTTCATCGAATAGGGGATTTGCATGTGTCACTGCGCATGTCTCGTACAGTGCATCCTGGGATGGATTTTGTTGAAATATGACATATAAATATTTGGCTACATTTTTATCGGAAATTGTAAGAAGGTTTTCATCAATATCACAGCTGGTATAAATGATCTATGGAAACCAAATGCATGATGGGCAAGATGGGGACTTGTGTTATAGAAACATGTACACGTATAATTATGTTTACAACAAACAGGTCTAATTAAGAATAGCTGGTAACACAATATTCTCTGTGATATTGACAAAATTGAGGGTATGGTTTGATTTGATATTTCGAAATACAAATGTAATGTTTTCCAGGAAAATTAGTCACAAGTCACCCCTACAAATATTTTGAGATATTCTCATGTTTGGAAAGGTGAGATGAAGGGAATTCCAATGGTAGTAAACATTAGGATATCTAAAAAAAACAAAAAAACATTAGGACATCTAATAAGTACTTCTATATGTGTTTAGTTTAGTTTAGAAAATATTTTATTCAGGTCTACTACATTTCCACACGTACAAGTATGAATCTTCTCAGGACAGCCTGATTTAAAAAATTGGAAAAACGATTAGATCTTATACATCAACTCTGTTTAGGACAGTGCGAGTTATGATTACATTCTCAAATTAATATACAATATTTAACTAAACACAGTAGTGATATCAAAATTACAGAATAATTAATAAAAAATAAGATAAACCTTTTGGAAACTAAAAACAAGTATTCCAACTCATATCACCTTGGCAATGATGTGTTTTTTGAGAGGACGGGGTAAGTTAAAAGACATATGTTATACAGTGTAAGCGACGCCGTGCTCTTACATATTAACCATTAATAAGTGTTAATTAATGTGTGCATACATGAACAAAAATATTTCTGGATGGGCAATCACTAGTAAAGTAATCAAATTGAGAAAATTCTATAAAAAAAAGTCTTACTTTTTTCTCATGATTTCTATAATTTTATTGCATCATCAAATACTGTATCTAATGGTCTAAATGAATAATCAAATTCCTAATATATTGAAGCTTATGCTTTATTTTAAACCTGTTATCCCTAGAGTGATAAGCAAAACATTTTACTGTCAACTTTGTATCTTATAACTTTATTTAAAGGGTATATTTTCCACGATTGAAACGTATCACCTTGCTTGGGAAATATCTGGAAATAAAAACCTGTTTAAAAAGAAATAACCTGATAGTAAGATACCAACTAAACATCCAGCTCGCGGAAAGTTCGCTCTGTTGCTTTATTTCATGATCTCAACGCTTCGGTATTAGTTGTTGTTGCTGTAACTTTTATTTGTCTATTTAAGAGGGTGGCAATGTCGGTGGGTACTGAACTATGAGGCGCCAAGTGTCAAGTTAACAATTTTGTTAGCTAATCACCATTTTCGTTAACAAAATGGTCATTTAAGAACGAAATTGTAGTTTTGTTCATTTACAAATTCATTTCGTCAACGGAATAGTTCATTTGTCCATTCATCTTCAATTTCGTGTACGAAATGAAGTATGTGCAGTCCCAAATTCAATTTCGTGTACGAAATGGATTTTGTGCATTTACAAAATCCATTTCGTCTACGAAATGGATTTTGTACTGTCACAAAACCAATTTCGTAGACGAAATGAATTTTGTGCAGTTACAAAATCAATTTCGTCTACGAAATGGATTTTGTACTGTCACAAAACCAATTTCGTAGACGAAATGAATTTTGTGCAGTTACAAAATCAATTTCGTCTACGAAATGGATTTTGTGCAGTCACAAAATCAATTTCGTAGACGAAATGAATTTTGTGCAGTTACAAAATCAATTTCGTCTACGAAATGGATTTTGTGCAGTCACAAAATCAATTTCGTAGACGAAATGAACTTTGTGTAGTCACAAAATCAATTTCGTTGACGAAATGAATTTTGTGCCTTCACAAATTCGATTTTGTCTACAAAATGAATTATGTGCAGTCCCAAAGTCAATTTTGTGTACGAAATGATTTTTGGGCACTCCCAAAGTCGATTTGGTGTATGAAATGATTGTTGTGCTATCTCAAACCAATTTTGTATACGAAATGAATTTTGACAAATTGATACAAGTACAAAATGAAATTGGCGAAACTGACGAAATTGGCGAAACTGACGAAACTGACTAAATTAGCGAAATTGGCGAAACGGACGAAATTGGCAAAAACTGACGAAATTGGCGAAACTGACGAAACTGACTAAATTGACGAAATTGACGAAATTGACGAAATTGACGAAATTGACGAAATTGGCGAAATTGGCCAAACTGGCGAAATTGGCGAAACGGACGAAATTGGCGAAACAGACGAAATTGGCAAAACTGACTAAAATGACTGGCACTGCACCAAACCCATTGGCGAAACTGACTAAATTGGCGAAACTGACTAAATTGGCGAAACTGACTAAATTGGCGAAACTGATGAAATTGGCCAAACCGACGAAATTGGCCAAACCGGCAAAACTGACGAAATTGGCCAAACCGGCGAAATTGGCGAAACGGACGAAATTGGCAAAATTGGCAAAACTGACGAAAATGACTGAATTGGCGAAACCGACGAAATTGACGAAATTGGCCAAACCGGCGAAATTGGCCAAACTGGCGAAATTGGCGAAACTGACTAAATTAGCGAAACCAACGAAATTGGCGAAACTGACGAAAATGACTGGCACTGCACCAAACCCAATGGTGAAATTGGCGAAACTGTGCGAAACTGACTAAATTGGCGAAACTGACTAAATTGGCGAAATTGGCGAAACTGATGAAATTGGCCAAACCGACGAAATTGGCCAAACCGGCAAAACTGACGAAATTGGCCAAACCGGCGAAATTGGCGAAACGGACGAAATTGGCAAAACTGACGAAAATGACTGAATTGGCGAAACCGACGAAATTGACGAAATTGGCCAAACCGGCGAAATTGTCCAAACTGGCGAAATTGGCGAAACGGACGAAATTGGCGAAACAGATGAAATTGGCAAAACTGACTAAAATGACTGGCACTGCACCAAACCCATTGGCGAAACTGACTAAATTGGCGAAACTGACTAAATTGGCGAAACTGACTAAATTGGCCAAACTGATGAAATTGGCCAAACCGACGAAATTGGCCAAACCGGCAAAACTGACGAAATTGGCCAAACCGGCGAAATTGGCGAAACGGACGAAATTGGCAAAATTGGCAAAACTGACGAAAATGACTGAATTGGCGAAACCGACGAAATTGGCCAAACCGGCGAAATTGGCCAAACTGGCGAAATTGGCGAAACGGACGAAATTGGCGAAACGGACGAAATTGGCAAAACTGACTAAAATGACTGGCACTGCACCAAACCCATTGGCGAAACTGACTAAATTGGCGAAACTGACTAAATTGGCAAAATTGGCGAAACTGGCAAAATTGGCGAAACAGACAAAATTGGCAAAACCGGATAAATTAGCGAAACTGACGAAATTGGCGAATCTGGCGAAACACAAAATTGGCGAAACCTGATAAATTGGCGTAACTGGCGAAACACGAAATTGGCGAAACCGGCGAAATTGGCGAAACCGACGAAATTGGCGAAACTGACGAAATTGGTGAAACTGACTAAATTGGCGAAACTGACTAAATTGGTGAAACTGACTAAATTGGCGAAACTGGCGAAATTGACGAAATTGACACTGCACAAAACCCATTGACAAAATTGACGAATGGACTGCACAAAATTTGTTTCGTAGACAGAATTGACTTTGGCACTGCCAAAAATCCATTTTGTAGACGAAATTGACTTTGGCAACTCCATCCATCCAAAATCCATTTCGTGAAATTGATTTTGAGACATCACAAAATTCATTTCGTAGACGAAATTGACTTTGGCACTGCACAAAATCCATTTTGTAGACGAAATTGATTTTGTAACTGCACCAAATCCATTTCGTAGACGAAATTGACATTGGCACTGCACAAAATCCATTTCGTAGACAAAATTGACTGTGGCACTGCACAAAATCCATTTCGTTGACAAAATTGACTGTGGCTTTGCACAATTTTCATTTCGTAGACGAAATTGACTTTGAGACATCACAAAATTCATTTCGTAGACGAAATTGACTTTGGCACTGCACAAAATCCATTTCGTCTACGAAATTGACTTTGGCACTGCACAAAATCCATTTCGTAGACGAAATTGACATTGGCACTGCACAAAATCCATTTCGTTGACAAAATTGACTGTGGCTTTGCACAATTTTCATTTCGTAGACGAAATCTACTTTGCAACTGCACAAAATCCATTTCGTAGACGAAATCTACTTTGCAACTGCACAAAATCCATTTCGTAGACGAAATCTACTTTGCAACTGCACAAAATTCATTTCGTTCACAAAATTCATTGCTGAGTGAACAAAATAGTTATTTCATTTACAAAATTCATTTGTAAATGAACAAAATTACAATTTCGTTATTAAATGCCCATTTTGTTAACGAAAAAGGTTAGTAATCAACGAAATTGTGAGGTTGACACTTGGCGCCCCATACTGAACTCCCTTCACAGGGAGGTTTGGGTTAATAATGCAAGGGGAACATACACCCAAGGGTCGACGACACTTGGGTGGCCCTTGCTACAGTTGGTATACTAATTAAGAAAATTCGGCGCAAGCAGCACCACGCGCAAGATAGCATATGTGATGTGTTTCAGGAAAATGAGTCATAAGTCGAAAATTGATATTTTTCAAAGTGTTTTTCCTCACAAGATCACATTATTGGAATGTTCTGATTTTTTGGGAGTTCATCACTTATACTTATATCAATCGATGTATCAAATTTCAGGACAATCTATGTCCTTTCGTTTTAAAGGTCCTCATGTGGACTACATTTAGTTACTTTACTGTTTATTGACCCCAAGAAATATTGGAAACTTTTTTTTCAAAACTTAAAATATCAAACTTAAAATCTCGAAATACTTATTTTAGACCATTGGACTGTTTATTATCATTGGAATCGGCTTGATCTCATCTTTTCGGTATAATGGTATCTCGAAATCTATGTTTTGCGACTTAAGACTCATTCTCCCGAAACACCTCACATATAATAAAGATAGAAATACAGAGAAGAAAATTGCTCAACACATCACAATAAATTGAGCAGGGATTCTCATTTACAATAATAACATGAGAGAAGATAAACATACATGATTAGTAAAACTTCATCAGAAGAATCTGATTAAATATACTCTTTAGGATAATCTTAGATAGGCCTATGCATAGATATATATTCCACACACATTTTCAAAATTTAGTACATATATTTATGCGCTAAACACTCCAAAAATGAAAATATTCTGAGCAACGGTTCAAGTGCAAACAAAAACCCATGAAAAATAAATTATTTTGGCGTCGACTCATATTTTCTGTGACACATCACTTGTATACAGCTGCTATACTGGATCAGATTTTCAGAAAATGTACAATTGGCAGCTATACACATTTAGTCAATTCTGCCAAATTAGGCTGCAATTTGGTCAATACTAGGTAGATTCGAGTATATTCGGCATTGCAACCTGTTTGGCTAGGTTTAACTGTATTTTAAACTTTATTTTCGTCTGAACTTTTTTTTTTTAAAAAAAGATTGGCGAAGTTGAATTGTACATTTTCTGAAAGCCTGGCCCTACTATATGGCCCTCTATGACCCCCCCCCCCACACACACACACACGCACACACCTCCCCCCTCCCAACCATATACAGTCTCCTTTTCTCCACTGTTCAGCGCATAGCAGAGATCGAATTTCCTGATGGAGTTCAAATGTTTTAATTTCCTGTGTTTCTCTGGGTCACCAGGAGTAGGTGTATGAATGCCTCAGCGCAGATTGAGTTTCAAAATAAGAACAAATCTGCAACAAATGGACAATTGTTGAGTCATCTTGTATTCCCTTATAGCGGAACTCCGCTAGAGGAAAAACGGCGGCGACAATTTTTGTTGTTGCCCACTAACATCAGTTCATTTCATATTTGCAATGAAAACGCAAATGGAGGAGTGTCAGATGTGTTGCCACATTCTCTGGAAACTGTTTTTTCTATATGGATATTTGTTGCAACAAATTAGTGGGCAACAACAAAATTTGTCGGTGCCGTTTTTTTCTCTAGAGGAGTCGCCCTATTATACTGCATAGTAGTTATCTTTGTTATTTTTGTGCCGTATTTATTTTCACGTTTTTCGCGCACTCGCTTATATGTGCGCAAATTTAAAGTGTGCACGAATATTAAGTGGTGTCATTGTTGACATAGGAGGGATTGTTGGTGCGCAAATTCATGTCCGCGCGAAAATTTGTGAAGAAGGCCAGTGCGAGAACATTTAGCAACGCGAAAATAAATACGTTTACTGTATTATGACATATCTAAATGTGACGTCACTATTTCAAGGTCAAATGATATTTTTAAACTCTGTTTTCACGCACAAACACATATACAAGCACCTATTAGCTATCCTAGTGTTTACCATCATATGAATCCACTTGATCTCATCTTTTCAGATATGATGATTTCACAAAATTGATTTTTTGCGACTAATGACTCATTTTCTGTAACACGTCACAACTTGCTAAATTGCTGCCGATTCTGACCCGACTTCGATAACAGATCATAGGGTGGAATCACCAGACAATGTACAATTCGCCTTCACCAATCCTCTCAAATAACCCAAATTTCAGACAAGAATAAAATTCAAAATACAGTTCAACCTAACCAAACAGATTGCTAGAATCAATGCGATGCCAAATATACTCGAATTAACCTAGTATTGACCAAATTTCAGCCTAATTTAGCAGAATTTACCAAATGAGTAGCGCTACCATTTGTACATTTCCTGAAGATCTGACCCATATATACCTGTAGTTGAATTTGGGCGGTAAACCTTACAAATAAGGTTGTTATCGGTTGCCATGACGACTTCTCACACAGACTATTTGCCCCACATCAGAGTGAATGCGTATATAATAAGTAAATGGTGTCTGAAGTCCAAATGCATGATGGGAAAGATGACGATTTATGCCATATTCTCATGGATAGCACACATTAGGGTCAAGTAACCAGAACATGTGTAATGACCCTTGGATTCGCTTGAGGAGGAGAATTGTACATTGTACACAGACAATGTCTAATATTAATAGCCCATTTATTTTAATGATTTCATGAGGAGATCCATGTAAAAAACGTACAAACAGTAAAGAGGTGTCTTTATGACATTGATGGAAGTATACTATGGTTTTCATTTAAATGTAGAGGCTTGAAGAACAGCTCCCTCTCACGGCCACAAGTTCTGGAAACCTGCAATTGGCCTGTACGATCCTGTGCTGTAAAGTTGAGTCTCCACTGGTTGCGGTAAGCTCTGCGGTAAGCATTGTGATGGTATTGTGATGGTTTGTTAGGTGGAGAGGATTGGAAAGTTCTATATGGTATAGATCTATATGGTTCACTGGCCACCTCGCTATTCCTCTTCACCTACAGGACCATCACAATATCGCAAGGCTTACCGAAGAGCTTAACACAGAGCTTATAGGGTGGTCTTCACTGGCTGCGGTAAGCTCTGCGCTAAGCCTTGCGATGGTTTGTGCTGGTTCTGTAGGTGGAAAGGAATGACGAGGTCCTTGCCTACATGGTCAGTGAACGATGTAGGCAGGACCTGGCTACTCCTCGATCAGCAACACAGCACCATCGCAACGCTTACCGCAGAGCTTACCACAGCCAGTTGAGACCACCCTTATTGCAGCCAGTGGAGACCCCCCTTAAGGTTGCATGTAGATTCCATATATCAGTAGTATATGGAAATGTTCATATAAGTGCGGCACTACACATGGTCAACAGTTCTCTGTTTGTATGACAATGTCACATGTGCAGGAATACTCTTTAGACTTCACCTCAGGATTATGTACTAAACAGTGCCCCAGCAGCCCCTCAATGTCAGTCATTAACCTCAGGATTATGTACTAAACAGTGCACCAGCAGCCCCTCAATGTCAGTCATTAACCTTAGGATTATGTACTAAACAGTGCACCAGCAGCCCCTCAATATCAGTCATTAACCTCAGGATTATACACCAAACAGTGCACCAGCAGCCCCTCAATGTGAGCCATTAACCTCAGGATTATGTACTAAACAGTGCACCAGCAGCCCCTCAATGTCAGTCATTAACCTCATGATTATACACCAAACAGTGCACCAGCAGCCCCTCAATGTGAGCCAGTAACCTCAGGATTATACACCAAACAGTGCACCAGCAGTCCCTCCATATCAGTCATTAACCTCAGGATTAATCACCAAACAGTGCACCAGCAGCCCCTCAATATCAGTCATTAACCTCAGGATTATACACCAAACAGTGCACCAGCAGCCCCTCAATGTCAGTCATTAATCTCAGGATTATACACCAAACAGTGCACCAGCAGCCCCTCAATGTCAGTCATTAATCTCAGGATTATACACCAAACAGTGCACGAGCAGCCCCTCAATATCAGTCATTAACCTCAGGATTATACACCAAACAGTGCACCAGCAGCCCCTCAATATCAGTCATTAACCTCAGGATTATACACCAAACAGTGCACCAGCAGCCCCTCAATATCAGTCATTAACCTCAGGATTATACACTAAACAGTGCACCAGCAGCCCCTCAATGTGAACCATTAACCTCAGGATTATACACCAAACAGTGCACCAGCAGCCCCTCAATGTGAGCCATTAACCTCAGGATTATGTACTAAACAGTGCACCAGCAGCCCCTCAATATCAGTCATTAACCTCAGGATTATATACCAAACAGTGCACCAGCAGCTCCTCAATACCAGTCATTAACCACAGGATTATACACCAAACAGTGCACCAGCAGCCCCTCAATACCAGTCATTAACCTCATGATTATACACCAAACAGTGCACCAGCAGCCCCTCAATGTGAGCCATTAACCTCAGGATTATACACCAAACAGTGCACCAGCAGCTCCTCAATACCAGTCATTAACCACAGGATTATACACCAAACAGTGCACCAGCAGCCCCTCAATACCAGTCATTAACCTCAGGATTATACACCAAACAGTGCACCAGCAGCCCCTCAATGTGAGCCATTAACCTCAGGATTATACACCAAACAGTGCACCAGCAGCCCCTCAATGTCAGTCATTAACCTCAGGATTATACACCAAACACTGCACCAGCAGCCCCTTAATGTCAGCCATTAATCTCCGGAGTATAGCCTACACCAAACAGTGCACCAGCAGCCCCTCAATGTGAGCCATTAACCCCAGGATTATGCACCACAAAGTGCACCAGCAGCCCCTCAATGTCAGTCATTAACCTCCGGAGTATAGCCTACACCAAACAGTGCACCCGCAGCCCCTCAATGTCAGTCATTAACCTCAGGATTATGCACCAAACAGTGCACCAGCAGCCCCTTAATGTCAGCCATTAATCTCAGGATTATAGCCTACACCAAACAGTGCACCATGCAGTAGCCCCACACAGGACCCTTTTTCGACTAAGTTCTGTAAGAATCGCATGAGATTCAGCTTAGTGGACTAGGCCCTTTAGTCTTTGTAAATTCAAAGTGTCACTCCTATATATAGGGAGCAGACACCATTAAGATAGTCCCCTAATAAATAATAGCTTCTCTTCATTTAGGCTCCTTTCCACAATGCCCCCCTCCTCCCCTCCTAGCCCCCCCCCCCCCTCACCACACACACACACCAATACCCGCACTTTGGCCTCACAGTCTTAACCCCAAATAAAGACATTCCTACTTCACCATGCAGTTCTCAGATATCTAGACGATGGAGCTTTAGTTCTCAGACCTACCACTGGGGTCGCCCTGGGTTGTGAGTGGGAGGAGGCGTTGTACCACGTGCTTGTTTCCCGCCATCTACATCTCTCTGCCGCACAGTACGGCCTGCCAGCAACATTTGGGATGTGTTAGCGACCATGAGTCACAAGTCCCAAAACATTGACATCTTTCAAGGGCTTTTATCACAAGAGCCCTTGGTCAGAATCCTTTTATTTTGCGGGTGTTGGTACTATTTTTAATGCTCTTGGTAGCATGAATGCAGGTACTAAATTTCCAGACCGTGTATTGAATATGTCATCCATATAATGAGGTTATCCTAACAGGTATAGTTAACTACTTATAGTTAATTACTACTATACGGGTCAGATTTTCAGATAATGTACAATTGGCCGCTCTACACATTTAGGAAATTCGGCTAAACTTGGCTGAAAAAGGATGAATATCGGGAGTATCTGAGTATATTTGGGATCATATTGATTTGAAGCATCAGTTCTGTTTGTGAAACTGCATTTTGAGGCTCATTTCTGTCTTAAATGTGGGTTATTTGAGAGGATTGGTGAAGGCGAATTGTACATTTTCTGAAAATCTGACCCATATAGTGATTGCCCATTAAGAAATATCGCTGACAATCCGACTCAAGAACCTGTCTTGAAAAGAAAGTATTTTTTACCTTTTCTTCCATTTTTAAAACGTCCTTATTTGTATTTGGAGAATAGCGAACCCTTTCCCATGAGGACTTCACCTATTATCGCTCACCGGTGGTGGTTTTCGCTGATTCTTCTTCAAGTTTTTGTATAAACATATAACAGCTGCAGAATTTCTTTTTAAATTGAAAAAAAACCCAACTAATTAAAGCATGAAAACAAGTCTAACCAGAGAGACCTTTAGCTTTAGGTTCATGTCCTTTGTTTAAAAACAATTACTTTTACGAAATAAACATTTTTATTTAGTTCCTGAAAGGGGGTTTCATTTTTTTTAAAAAAGAAAAAGAACAAAAGTTACTTTCTCCCCTTTAATATTGGAAACACATCTATTATTCTGTAGGGCCCATCTAAAAGAATTTGATCAAAAGGTTGAAGTATTTTATCTCATTGTTATTATCCTGATCCCCCATATAACATCCCATATATTTAATTTCGGTGTACACCAAAATACTTCAATGTAGTGGGGCTTTACTTATTATGGGTCAATATTTTGTTTTTCCCCACTGAATTGAATTCTCAAATTATATAATTCCAAACATAATATTAGGTAAAACGTATCGATCGATAATTGCTGTTGTATGGCTTGCACAACAAGTTTTTATTTCATGGATTCATCTGGCAAAATAATTATTTAATCTTCTAAGAAAGAGTGTGTGAAGGAGAAGGGATAAACATAAAGCTGCCATATCATGAGCAAATATCTTCAGCGATCCTCTCAAATAACCCTAATTTTAAGAAAGGAACCAAGTTTAAACATTGCTTTAGCGTAACTAAAATAAAGGAAATACCAAATATTACATACTCACATTTACCGAATATTTAACATTTTAAGCCGGATTAAGCAGCATTTGGGTCGGATTTTCAGAAAATGTACAATTCACCTTCGCCAATCCTCTCAAATAACCCACATTTAAGACAAAAATGAGCTTCAAAATGCAGTTTAACATAACAGAACTGATACTTGAAATCAATGCAATACCAAATATACTCAGGTATACCCGACATTCATCATTTGTCAGCCTAATTTAGGAAAATTTCCTAAATGTGTAGAGTTGCCAATTGTATATTTTCTGAAAATCTGACCCATTTGCTAAATATGTAGTACTGCCAATAGAGAATTTCATGTACCACTGCACATGTATGTTACAGCACTGCATCCTGGGATGGATTCTGATAAAATCTGACATACGAACATTTAGCAACATTTTTATCGAAAATTGCAAGAATGTTCTCACCAATATCATAGCTTTTGTAAATGATCTATGAAAACCAAATGCATGAGGGGAAAGATGGGTGCTTGTGGTATGAAAACATGTATGACACATGGATATTGACATTACAGCACTGATAACATGACATGTTTTTTTCATAGATTTTATACTGTACCATTAGTCCCATAATTCCATGCGAATCAAGATGCAAAATGGCGGCTATGCAAATCCCCTATTGTACATTTTGTGCCGATCTGACCTTATTAAAAAAATATAAGTGGGCGAGATTAAATGAGATGAAGAGATAGAAGGACATTCCCACAAGGGAACCAAGAAGTTGGATCCAGGGGAAAAGCTAATCATTTAAGAGGTTAAGATACCTATCAAAATACACCGCATTGGTTAAACAGAAAATCAGGGGAATGACTTGATTTCACCGGTCACTGACCGTGTTTCTGGACAGAAGAGATTAATGTTGATAATCACTCACTTACCCACCCATCCACTTACCCACTCACTAACTCACTCACTCATTCACTTACTCACCCACCCACTCACCCACTCACTTACTCACCAATCCCCTCACTCACACTCACTCACCCACTCACCCACTCACTTACTCACCAATCCCCTCACTCACTGACTCACTCACTTACTCACTCACTCACTTACTCACCAATCCCCTCACTCACCCACTCACCCACTCACTTACTCACCAATCCCCTCACTCACCCACTCACCCACTCACTTACTCACCAATCCCCTCACTCACTGACTCACTCACCCACTCACCCACTCACTCACCCACTCACCCACTCACTTACTCACTCACCCACTCACTCACTCACTCACTCACTCACCCACTCACTTACTCACCAATCCCCTCACTCACTGACTCACTCACTTACTCACTCACTCACTTACTCACCAATCCCCTCACTCACACTCACTCACCCACTCACCCACTCACTTACTCACCAATCCCCTCACTCACTGACTCACTCACTTACTCACTCACTCACTCACTAACTCACCAATCCCCTCACTCACCCACTCACCCACTCACTTACTCACCAATCCCCTCACTCACTGACTCACTCACTTACTCACTCACTCACTTACTCACCAATTCCCTCACTCACCCACTCACCCACTCACTTACTCACCAATCCCCTCACTCACTGACTCACTCACTTACTCACTCACTCACTTACTCACCAATCCCCTCACTCACCCACTCACCCACTCACCCACTCACTTACTCACCAATCCACTCACTCACCCACTCACTTACTCACCAATCCACTCACTCACCCACTCACTCACTCACTCACCCACTCACCCACCCACTCACCCACTCACTTACTCACCCACTCACCCACTCACTTACTCACCAATCCCCTCACTCACCCACTCACCCACTCACTCACTCACTCACTCACCCACTCACCCACTCACTTACTCACTCACCCACTCACTCACTCACTTACTCACCAATCCCCTCACTCACTGACTCACTCACCCACTCACCCACTCACTCACTCACTCACTCACTCACCCACTCACCCACTCACTTACTCACCAATCCACTCACCCATCCACTCATTTACTCACTCACTCACTTACTCACTCACTCACCCATTCACTCATTCACTCACTCACTCACTCACTCACTTACTCACCCATCCACTCATTTACTCACTCACTCACTTACTCACTCACTCACCCATTCACTCATTCACTCACTCACTTACTCACCCATCCACTCATTTACTCACTCATTCACTCACTGACCCACTCACCCACCCACCCACTCTCTCATCCACTCACTCATACTCACACCTCAAAAAGACTACAAATTGAAGGCTAATGGATACAGGCACTCAAGACCATATGGAATGAATATACAATTGGCAGAAATGGGAATTATTTCACAATACAAAAACCTGCAACATTCATATCAGAGACAAGTTAGTAATGAACTTGATCACGGGAGAAACCCAAATATCAGCAATTGAGCTTCATCTAAACTCAAATGGGGTTTGATTGGTTTCTGCATGAAACAATACTGACCCGCAAGCTGATGGTGCAATATGTTTAGTTTTGTCAAACATTCATTTTCATGAGCACGGTCCGGCCCCCCCCCCCCCCCCCCCTCAAAATCAATTCTCTGCTGAAATGAAAAAGTATTATATTTCAACATCCCTACAGAAATAATGCGTAAGAACTTTTTGCCAGTGAAAACATATACATGTATGAGTGAATACGGTAAGATGTGTTATGTCGTAATAGCTGAACATGCAGCTTTTCAGTGGTGGCCGCTACACTGTCTAAAATCTGCCAGTTGGACACATTGTAAGACACGGACCTATAACCCACCTGTCGGCGGCCGATGACGTCACCAGGCGGCGTTCGTAACGCGCAGTGCATGCTGGATGAAACTCAAGTTAGCGATCCAGCGTTGGGGGAGGGAATGCGCGAGACTTAACGAGACCTTCCTAGTTAGAGAGAGAGAGAGAAATAGGGTGGCGGACGTCTGGAGCAGAATACCGTTTGAAGGATACAATTATTATTACAAATTCTCTTAATTAACACCGTAATTATCATAATAACCAAGTTGTTGAAGTTGAGGAGGAGGAAGTGGTGCATGGGGATTGTTGGAAAGCAGAGAAACTAAAAACGAGAACTAGAAAGGGGCATAATTATAGCAGTTGCGTGGGTCGACGGATTTCATTGGCGCTTTACACCGCATGAATTATACATACACATCAACTCAGACACCATTTCAGACTACAACTTTGCTTTAAATTGGGCAGAAAGAGGGAAGGCGCCGAGATAGTAACACACAGATTTACACACACAGGGAGAGAGAGAGATAAGAGAACATCCCCAAGAACGGGGGAAACTGATCTAAACTTGAAGAGAATCGCAAGGAAACGTTGGCCATTTGGTGAGATTATACTTGTACAGAGGAGCCGAGAGGAGAGGGGGACAGGAGGAGAAAGGACAGACAGGGAGAGGAGGATAGGGCAAGGGACAGAATGGTGGCTCTAGGATATTACCCCATGCTATGGCGGGTCGTTGGACTCCTTCTCTGCCTTCTGGTGTCGGCTACCTTTGCACGACCAGGTACGTTCAACAATTAACATTTTTAATTATATTTTAAATATGTGATGTGTTAAAGAAAAGTGAGTCACAAGTCGGAAAAAATGGATTTTGAGATATCATCATATTTGAAAAGATGAGATCAAGCCGATTTGAATGATAGTAAACAGTCTAATAATCTAATAAGTATTTCTAGATATTAAGTTTGATATTTTCGTTTTTGAAACAAATAGTTTCCAATATTTCTGGGGAACAATAAATAGTAAAGTAACTTAATGTATTCCATATGAGGACCTTTAAAACGAAAGGATATATTACATAGATTGTATTCAATTGTAATTTGATACATTGATATAACTATACTTGACAAACTCTCCAAAAATCAGAACATTCCAATAATGTGATCTTGTGAAAAAAAACCACTTTGAAAAATATCAATTTTGCGACATATGACTCATTTTCCTGAAACACATCTCAAATAACATTTTATCCAGGGATTCTGAGGTATTTTTCACATATGTGATGTGTTAAAGAAAAAGGAGGTACAAGTCGCTGAAATTGGATTTTGAGATATCATCATATTTGAGATATCATATCAAGATGAGATCGAGAATAGTAAACAGTAGGATTTCTACATTTTCAGTTTGACATTTTTATTCTTGAAAAACAAAGTTTTTTGCAATATTTCTGGGTGGATAATTACTAGTAAAGCTGCTAAATATACTCTATAGGATGACCTTGAGAATGCAAGGATATATTTAGGCCTAATCCACAGTCTTGAAATTTGGTACATGGCGATATTTTCGGGTGGAAATTACTAATAGAGTAGTTAAAATACTTTATAGAATAGCCTAAGATATGCATAGCTAAATTCAATATACAGTCTTGAAATTTGATACTTATATGAAGGCCACCACCAGCACATAGCACCCCAAAATTGAAAACATTCCTCTAAAGAAATCTTGTGAATAAAACACATTGAAAAATATAATTTTTTGCGACTTGTGACTTATTTTCTGTAACGCACGAGATTAATAGCAGTGGTCCACTTTCAGTCATTGATGAAAATGATTTTGTTGACAACTAACAATGTTTTGTGAAGTAGCAAAAGAGGGCTTGGAAAATTCCATATATATTCTGGAGAATCAAGCCCTTTTACCATCGAATAAATGTTTTTAAGATTAAATTCAACGCTGAAAGAAATGGGGGTAGGGAGGGGACGGGGGAAATGGTTCTTGTCTGTTTTACACTAGTGGTACAATGTAAATATAATCTCTTATATTGGAACATAATGTAAAAACGTTAACGTCCGTAAAACAAAATATTTTCTACATTTTCTTCTGTTCTTTTCCAATCCATCTAAAAGTCATTTGAGCGAAACTTTGGAGAACTCTGTCAAGTTGCTTTTGCTACAGGGTTTCTAAAACGTCCTTATTTATATTTGGAGGATTAACAATCATTTCCTATCGCTTGGTTTTGCTATTTAAAATTCTTGTATTAACATGGATCAGATTTTAAGAAAATGTACAATTGGCAGTTCTACACATTTAGGACATTCTCCTAAATTAGGCTGAAAAATTATGAATATCGGGTATATCTGAGTATATTTGGGCTCGCATTGATTTAAAGTATCAGTTCTGTTATGTTAAATTGCATTTTGATGCTAATTTTTGTCTTAGATTAGGGCTATTTGAGAGGATTGGTAAAGGTGAATTGTACATTTTCTGAAAATCTGACCCACATAACAACAACAGTAGAATATTGATGAATCCAGTCCTACCAGTTATGATATTATTTTCTTTTGCATTTAAAAGTATTTTATTCAGCCAACAATCATTATGTAACATTTACAATATTTTTGCTGTTGCTGTTATAATACTAAATATTAATTCACAATTCTAGTCGTACAAAATGCATATATATCAAATATCGTTTATGTAATAACAGTAATATTGAATAATGATAAGAACCGCGCATTTAAGCAGTGAAAAGATTTAAAGAGAAGAAAAAATAAAATCCATCCCAGCGTTTATGTAGTATTCATACAGTCATAAGGGTAGATTTTTTTTTATGTATATATGTATTCAACATTCCTAACTTATTTCTTACTAAACGAGAAGTGTTTTTGAAACAGAAATATTTAGATCAGATATATAATTCACATAGATATGACACCAACTCAAAGGCAGAAATCAAAATACAGTAGTGAGTGAGTGAGATTGGTTGCTTTACGCCCTTATCAACACATTTAATATGGTTATATCAAGGGCGGGAGAGCTGAGAGGGAGGCAGTTTATGATCATACCCAGGAAATAGAGATAGAGCAGAAGGGAGAGAGAGACTAAGAAAAGAGATAGAAAGGCACTTTATGGTCATACCCAGGACCATCAAAATACAGTATTACGCAAACACCGTTATCGTTTAGTTCCCTTGTCTCCTACTAATGATGTGTATTTGGGTCAGATTTTCAGAAAGTGTACTATTCAACTTCGCCAATCCTCTCAAATAACCCAAATTTCAGACGAAAATAAAGTTTAAAATACAGTTCAACCTAACCAAACACATTGCTAGAATCAATGCAATGCCAAATACACTCAACTTTACCAGCAAATTGCAGCTTAATTTAGCAGAATTTACTCAAGGTGTAGAGCTGCCAATTGTACATTTTCTGAAAATCTGACCCCTATTTGGTACAATGTTTTTCGTCATAATAGCTGAGAATGCAGCTTGAACTAACATATGGGTAAGACTTTCAGAAAATGTACAACCGGCAGCTCTACACATTTAGGAAGTTCTCCTAAATTAGGCAGAAAAAATGATGAATACCGGGTATATCTGAGTATATTTGGTATCGCATTGATTTAAAGTATCATTTCTATTGAGTGAAACTGCATTTTGAAGCTGATTTTTGTCTTAAATGTGGGCTATTTGAGAGGATTGGTGAAGGCGAATTGTACATTTCATGAAAATCTGACCCATATTCATCACTGTTACCCATAGTGGGCAGCGGGGAGAACGTTGTCAAAACAACGCTGTGACTTTTGTTAACCACTGCTTCAAAACATATAAAAAAGTGAAAGGTGGAGTTCTAATTGTGGCTAGGGGGTACATCTAACACTAGACTGCTGGCCTTGTCTCTCCGGAACTCAGGGGCGGATCCAGGATTTCATTAAGGGGGGGTTCAGGTCTCAGAAAAGGGCACATGTTGGGAAGTCTGTTAGCGCCGAAGGCGCGAAGCCCTCAGAGGAAGGTCCAGGAGGGTACTCCCAGGAAAATATACACCTCCTGGTGCATTTTGAGTGGATAAATATATTTTTTAGTGTATGTATTTTAACAGTATTTGCTGCTCATTACATGACAGATGATGTAGCAAAAAATAATAGATATTCACAAAGACATGTTCAGGCTGGGTCAGTTTTTTCATGTGTGCTGTTTTGCTACATGGCAGTGTGGGAGAGAGGCAAATTTTGTAAGTCTCTCAAACTATTCTAAGACACTGTGACTGTAATATATATATAGGTTTTATGCTTTCAGGAAAACTTTATTCCAACAAAATTGGATTGGGGAATTGGTCTTTTTGTGCCTTTTGAATATCTTTCCTCACTTACTTTGACAAAAGTAGAGCCTTCATTGTTGGAATTTATTGAAAACTCAATAATTTCCTCCACTAAAGATGAGACAGATGAGAAGCATATTTTGTGTAAAGAGTCTTTCTATCAGTTATGATAAGTACCTGTAGTCTGAATACCTGATGATCAATACTTACAATGGTTTGAAGGTTATTTTCTGATATTAAAAGTAATTCTCTTTCCAATTCATCCCCCTCTTTCAGGAAACGGCTGACTATTTTAGTCTTTCTCCTCATAGTTTTTTTACATAATTTTTTACAGAATCAATATTCACAATTTAGGCCAGAGACATGTCAAATTAGTCTGAGGGCTTTGTGAAATAGCTTCAAATGAGATATACTTATGTCACCATAATGACAAAAACTGTAACACATTAGTCGGACAATGACTAATTAATGAGATTGAAATGACTAATGATATTTTCGATTAGAAACAAATTCCCAACAATGAAAGCAACATATCAAGATAAAAGGCCAGTGGAAAAATCAATTTGGGTCACAATGAGGCCCTATTCAACCTGAAAATTGATCAAAGTTTGGGCAAAATTCAAACTTTTAAATACAAATCACACAAATAATTGATCTAATTCAAAACAAAAACAATATGGGCCACACTCTAATCACCATTCAATATCTTATATCCACTTGAAAACATTATCTCAACTATTTATGTATGTATGTATGACCAGTAAGGGCTTTACTTACATCACGAACGAAAGAGATTATTTCACATGAGGTGAAAATAATAATCTTAAGAATTTAATAGCCGTATTAGACTTTATATGCCCCTATGTACACCATTCACTATCCCATTATAGAGTTGAAATGATTATTTCAATCATTTACACATGACAAAGGGGTCAGATCCTATAGGCACAAAGGGCTATACTTACATCACATGAAAGAAAGCAATACTTGTTAGATACATTATAGCCTAATTTCCGCCTTTAATTTTCAATCAATTAATAGATTCCAGTCAGAATACCAGTTGGAAAATTATCATTTGTCATAATGATGCCCTTTTTAACCTGAAAAAGCAGCAAAATTGTTTTCAAAAAGTTTCAACCACAAATTGCATAGGAAATTATTCTATGTCAAGATAAAATCAATATGGGCCACAGGCAATACATCATTCAATATCTTATATCCATTGGAAACTTTTATCCCAACAATTTTTACACAGCCAATCAGTCAGTTCTATGGCCAGCACAGGATATACTTATGTCACACACTAAAGCCAAAATACATCAAATAAGGTGAAAAAGGCTAATACTACTTTTTATAAGTTCAAGTGGATTAACCCAATACCCAATTCGATATCCTTTATCAACTATTATTCATAATTTTAAGTATTTGTGTGTGATGGAAAGGTCAGATGTCACAACCAAGGCAAGGGATATACATATGTCACAAAGTAAAAACCTTAATATATCAGCAAATATTGCTATTGCAGGATATGTTTATGCAGTCCATATGAGTCCATATGAGTCCATATGAGTCCATATGATACAGAATTTATGCCCCCAAGTACCAAATATGGATTTAAACTCATCTGCTAGAATTTTTGAAACTATAAAGTCTACTAATTAAGGAGGCTACACCTATGTCACAAATAGACATTTTGAATAATTTGAACATTTTGAGGCAGGAAAAAGGCAATTTGGGGTGGGAAAAAAGGGCACTTTGGGGCGGAAAAAACGCAATTAGGGGTGGGGAAAAAAGGGCACTTTGGGGCTGGAAAAAGGCACTTTGGGGCTGGAAAAGGGCACTTTGGGGCTGGAAAAAGGGCACTTTGGGGGAGGGCAAAAAGGGCATCATGGGGCCCAAGGCGGGGGTTCGAACCCCCCGAACCCCCCCCCCTGGATCCGCCCCTGGGAACTTTAGCTTAAAAATAGAAGTTAGTGCTTGCAATCTATCGTCTTTTGGTTTGCGTCCAAATGCGATGTGTCACGGGAAAATGGGTCAGATTTTGATTTTGACTTTCAAAATATTTTATTCAGGTCATATACATTTCCATACATTGAGTACAAATATTCTGATTTTATCATATGTGAGGTGTTTCAGGAAAATGAGTCTTAAGTCACAAAACATAGATTTTGAGATACCATTTAAAATTATATCTGAAAAGATGAGATCAATCCGATTCCAATGATAATAAACAGTCCAATAGTCTAATAAGTATTTCGAGATTTTAAGTTTTGAAAAAAAAGTTTCCAATATTTCTTGGGGTCAATAAACAGTAAAGTAACTAAATGTAGTCCATATGAGGACCTTTAAAATGAAAGGATATATTACATAGATAGTTCTGCAATTTGATACATCGATTGATATAAGTATAAGTGATGAACTCCAAACAAATCAGAACATTCCAATAATGTGATCTTGTAAGAAAAACCACTTTGAAAAATATCAATTTGTGACTTATGACTCATTTTCCTGAAACACATCATATATATATTCTTTCGATGCAGCCAAATAGTATTTACAAACTGTTATACCACACGGCCTTGCATGGTAGCATTCACAAGCTGTGCACAAAAGCATATGTGATGTGTTAGTCACGATTTACGTTGTACGATTTGGAATTGTCCATTTTGAGATCGTACATCAGATCCCAAATTGTGTCAAATGCGCTACACATGCATGATTTCAGCGTCGATTTAGCGCTGATTCAGCGCCGATTTGGATGTACAATTCATCGTAGGGGGAAAAAAGGGTCTTCTGTGATTTCAAATCAAATCGCCGCTGTTTCTACGATTAATCGTTGATGTGTAGAGAGTGCTGTGATTTATCGTAGATCTTTATAATGGGGTCTACGATAAATTGTAGGTGCTTCTACGAATTTCGAATAAATCCGAAAATCGTAGGTTTATCTGCGATCTGGCAATATAAAAGAATTGAATTATTTATAATTTTACTTTGAAATGCTATAATTTTTACAGTTTTTTACTTTCTTGTTTGCTTCTAGGGTCGTTTTTTAAAACTATTTTCTCAGATCTATATTCCAGAATCGCAGATCAAACCTAGACTGCCAACCCATCCACGATTTCACTTTTTTCTCCATATCGTGCATGTGTAGGTCCAAAAATAGGCACGATTTCAGGCAAATAAGCACCCACGATTAATCGTAGATCCTGAAATCGTGTCTGATTCCCAAATCGTGGCTGTGTATTCACCACTTAACTGCAGTGTACCTTCGGCCGTCTCGCTGACCTTGTTCGCTTACTATGTTCAACTCAGAATGGGTATGACGATTGGTTTCACGGGTGGTTGACTCTTACATAACACCTTGCATCCATCTCCCTGGCTCCAAAGGCAATGTACATTACAAACAATGCACTACCTATGGGTCAGATTTTCAAAAAATGTACAATTGGCAGCTGTACACATTTAGTAAATTCTGCTGAATTAGGCTGCAATTTGCTCAGTACTAGGTAAATTCGAGTATATTCGGCATTGCATTGATTCTAGCAATCTGTTTGGTTAGGTTGAACTGTATTTTGAACTTTATTTTCGTCTTAAATGTGGGTTATTTGAGAAGATTGGTGAAGGTGAATTGTACATTTTCTAAAAATCTGACCCCTATACTCTCTCCCCCTCTCAATATTCTCTAACTGCACTCTCTCTTTGTAAAAATTGTATGTGTGTTTACTTCTATGAGCTCTCATATGTGATGTGTTACAAAAAATGGGTTATACGTACAAAAAATGATATTCTTAAAAGTATCCTCTTTGAGGGGATGTTCTTATTTTTGGGATATCTAATGTTCCAAGTCGTATGAATACATGTATGAATACATGTATGCTTAATGTATGGAAATGTATATGATCCTGAATAAAATATTTTCAAAATCAAATCAAATCAAATATCGAGACTGTGTATTAAATATATTCATGCGTTTCTATGGTCATCCTATGGATTATATTTAACTAAATGTAGTAATAAATTGTCCAACCAGTCATATTACCAACTTTTTTAAAAAATAAAAAACTGACTTAAACATAGCAATTATTTGATGTCCTACTGTTTACTATCATTGAAATTGGCTTGATCTCATCTTTTCAGATATCTCAAAATTCATTTTTTGCGACTTGTGACTCATTTTCCTGTAACACATCACATATAACAATGATGTTTTCAGCTTACATGACAGCAGACAGAAATGATACTTGTTCTTGATATTTCAACATAGATATGTCTCCTTTTTGTATAAATAAAAATACTTTGAATTGAATTGAATTGATATGACTAATGTATGACAATATGCACTGCATCAATACACTGAAATGTATATTTGTGTACCAGAGTCAGATTTAGTCCATTCATACTGAGCTAGTTTCCGAGTACAAGAGGTAGATCATTTAATAGATTATTAAATGTGTCCATCCAAACCACTCCATATCTTTGCTAATCGACCAAGTGTTGTTCTACTTATGGGGTTTCCAATGTTTATTTTACCAGTCCCCCATTTCCTTGATAATGGGAATATTCTCCCAAAATTCTCTGGATGTACTCTGGGCGGCCGTGTCTGTATTGTATATACATCAGACTACATTTTAAGAAGTATATTTTGATAAAATTTAATTTGGGGCAAATTCTCCTCAATAACAGAAGTATGGATTATATATGTTCAATGAATACCAATGTAATGCATTTTTCACAAAAGTGACTCACTTCTATAGTTTATGGCAGGGTAATTATAGTGCAGGATTTCTCTGATGTCGAGGTGTGGAAGAAGGCATTCCATTAGTCCCTCTTAATCAGTTCACATCCTAATAAAAAACAGCTGGGCCATGGGCCATGGGCCATGGGGGCCTCCCTCGACCCAATTTTTAGAAGAAGTTCTTCCTGTCTTAGATTTAATCCTCTGTATTTCTTTTACGACATAAAATTAAGAGATCAGGCGACATAGCCGACGTTTAAGGACACTTAAACGACACTTAAATTGGTCAAAGCATGTGGCATTTCTCCCCTTCCATCTCCGCCCTTCCCCCTTCCCTATAAAGGAAAGGAGCGCTAAACTATATCTTATAATTTTGAAACAGGATTCCCTACCCTCACCAGGGTAGGTTATATGGGTCAGATTTTCAGGAAATGTACAATTGGCAGCTGTACACATTCAGTAAAATCTGCTAAATTAGGCTGCAATTTGGCCAATACTAGGTAAATTCGAGTATATTTGACATTGCATTGATTCTAGCAATATGTTTGGTTAGGTTGAACTGTATTTTGAACATTATTTTCGTCTGAAATTTGGGCTATTTGAGAGGATTGGCGAAGTTGAATTGTACATTTTCTGAAAATCTGACCCATGTCTACTACTGGAAGGTATGGGTAGGAAAGAAGCAGAAACAAACCAGCGATTTATCCAGATTTGTCCAGATTTATGTTTAGGCAGTAATTTGCTTAGCGCCTGACCCAAATAGTTACCATGCAGTGCCTCCCAGTGTTATGGGTCAGATTTCCCCAAAATGTACAATTGCCAGCTGTACACATTCAGGAAATTCTGCTAAATTAGGCTGAAACATGATGAATACTGGGTATATCTTAGTATATTCAGTGTCGAATTGAATTATAGTATCAGTTCTGTTGTGTTGAACTGTATTTTGAAGCTCATTTCTGTCTTGAATTTGGGTTATTTGAGAGAATTAATAAAGGCGAATTGTACATTTTCAGAAATTCTGATCCGTTACATATCCCCAGCCTGTGTACATAAACGGGGGGGGGGGGGGGGGACCAAATTTCTAAAAAGGTCAAACGCCAGAGGATTTATCCGAATTAATCCAATCTGTTTTGTAATTTTTGGTCTTTAATGATAGTCAAATGTTTATCCTTATCCCAATCTTTTCTGCAATACTAAGATAAATAATTATGTTAAATATAAAATGTCAATGAAATTTCCCAGGTCCCTTTTATGTGGTTTTGTATGTATTCAATTTGTATTCAGTATACATGTACAATAATACAATACTGAAAAGGTCAAGACCATCTACCATGTCATAAAAAACAAAAACGTCAACAATATTACGATTATATTAAAGCGTTATATGAATATGTCGCTTCATCACAGTATATATTACATACACATATTAAGATATAACTAAACGCGAGCTGCATATGGGGCAACGTATTCACAAAACGCAAGTGACTTTTGGTGAGTGTCTTTCACAAGTGCCGAAGGCACGCGTGAAAGACACTCACCAAAAGGCACGAGCGTTTTGTAAATTGAGTAAATTGGTTGCATTCGAAAAGCGGATTCCGCTAGTGAAATCCAGGCATGTTTATGCCATGGTCTAATCTGGCCATGTTTTTGTGGATACGCACAGCTATCATGGCATAATGATTATGTTAAACTGCATTTTGAAAGTCATTTTCGTTTTAAATTTGCGTTATTTGAAAGGATTTGTGAAAGTGAGTTGTACATTTTCGGAAGATTTCCCCCACATGGTGAATGTATAATTAAAGGGGGACATTGTTTACATGTGTGTTTCAGTATTTAAATACCTCTGACATGTACGAAAATAATCATCAGAGATCATAATGGTTCATAAGGATTATATATGATTTAGACACAACGCTGGGACTGGATTTTAATTTTTTCTTTATTATGCGATAAATTGCCTATGTGCCAGGTACTTAGAAGTTGTAATTTGTAAATTATTCTTATATCTTATGTTCCATATAAATTGCTTGTCAACAGATTATTACTTATAAAATGAACTCTTTTTCTATAATTAAATCACCACGTCCTGAGAAAACTGTAATTGTTACATAATGTTCCATTGCTGAATAAAAATCTTATGATAAAATAAAATATCTTATAAAAAATACAAATACAAATACAAATAATCAATAATAGAACACAAGGATTTCATCATTACTGTCATCATGACAGTGGTTTTTTTGATAAAACAATCGTCCAAATCTGATAGTGATGAGGTGAAGCCTAAGGTGATGAAGAGTGTAAAGCTCTGCAGAGGCAAAAAAACAAAAAATATAATACTTCGGGAAGTTATGTATAAAGGAAATGTACTTCTCCTCTCCTCGCTTAAATTAGAATGTTATTTCTCTTTGCTATCTCGATGTATAAGTAAATGGTTAAAAAAAGGTAAAAATGTACATATAACGAATAATGTCTTTTCCATTGGGTTTCCATGAGATTACCATTGTATCGCACAAAGGAACTGGGCTCAATACAATTTTTTTTTAAAAAAGCGACAGGCATTTACAGGCATTTTCCCTAAAATTGATAAAAGCATTTCCACACTCTTTACTTCCACACAGCCTGAAGTTAAAGTTATTGCAGTATTCTGTGGTGTTATATGCCTCTACCAACACATAAATAAGCAACCCATTCGAATGAAAAAGGTGTTAAAATATAGTAAACGTTTATGGGTCAGATTTTCATAAAATGCACAATCTACAGCTCTACACATCTATCAAATTCTGCTAAATTAGAGTGAAAATTGATGAACACTAGGTATATCTGAGTATATTCTATGTTGTATTCATTCAATACATCTGTCTGGTTGAACTGTATTTTGAACCTGATTTTCCTCTTAAATTTGGGTTATTTGTACTTATCCGTTCAGTGAAGACCAATTGTACGTTTTCTGAAGATCTGACCCTTATGAACTGAAAACTCTGAATCCCACTTTACCTCATCATGTATAAGTAGGTGTAGGCACAGTGACAATAATGGATTTAAACTACAGCTAAAACGACACGGTGAAATCGCCAGAAAATGTACAATTCACTTTCACCAATCCTCTCAAATAACCCATATTCAAGACAGAAGTGAGGTTCAAAATACAGTTCAACATAAATCGAATAGATTCATTGTTTGAATGAAGGCAATACTAAATATACTCAGATATACATAATGTTGACGATTTTTCAGTCTAATTCAGCAGAATTCACTAAATGTCTTGATTTGCCAATTGTACTTTTTCTGAAAATCTGACCCATGTACTATAACAAAATGAATCATTTTAATATACATTGAAAAACATAAATATCCACTCCCACGCCCGACTCCCCTTCACGCCTTCTTCACATAACCCATTAAGATTTAGAGGTTTGTTATTTATACAGTTCTACTTAGTAATTGGGAGTTATATGGGTCAGATTGTCAGAAAATGTACAATTCAACTTCGCCAATCCTCTCAAATAACCCACATTTCAAACGAAATTAAAGATCAAAAGACAGTTCAACCTAAGCAAACGATTGCTAGAATCAATGCAATGCCAAATATTCTCAAATTTACCTAGAATTTACCAAATTGCAGCCTAATTTAGCAGAATTTACTAAATGTGTGTAGCTGCCAATTGTACATTTTCTGAAAATCTGACCCATATGAGAGGAAGACAAATTGGTCGACATACTATTATGAGACTAACAAGAGTTCATTTCTTTCGGTTGTTTCCATGAATTTAGAACATATAACTACAAGAGGGTGCTAAAGTTGACTACAATTACATTATTTGACTTACATACGGAATGTACATAAATGTTTACTAACATAGCAAACATTAAAAACTAGGTTTAAGGCAGATGGTAGGAAGACCACCTCGTGGTGATGCCATGATCTGTATTTACTGGCAAATTAACAAAAAGAACGAAAAGAAAAAACATTCACACTTTTTCAACGAACTCGTTAGTTAACCTGTATATGGGTAAGATCTTCAGAAAATTACATTTCACCTTCACCAATCCTCTCAATTAACCCACATTTAAGACAGAACTAAGGTTCAAAATACAGTTTAACCTAGCAGAACAGATACATTAAACCAACACAAAACCAAATATACTCAGATATATCCGGCATTCTTAATTGCTCAGCCTAATTTAGCAGAATTTACTAGATTGTACTGCCGATAGCTGCCGATTGTACATTTTCTGATGATCTGACCCATATATATATATTTCATGTAATGATAATTTTATATCATATGACGCAATATTACACAATGATTGCGTAACAACGATTAACCACTTTAATGTTAATATTCCAAATTATCATTAACACTAATTATTACTTATTTAATTAATCAATTGCAGTATCCTCTTAGTATCCCTAATTGCAAGTATATTTAAGAGGATCAGGTAACATCAGAGTTCATTGAGCCTATCACCAACAACCATGACCATTCTACAATTTATGTATATCATTTGGATAGAAAAATAAGTCAGTCTGATCTCGAGATCTCAAGACTCTGGTTTCTATTCAGTTCTCCTTCTACAATAACTCCCCAGTATTCTAATTATATACACTAGCAAATACCCGTGCTACGCACAGGATTTGCTAGTGGGACAGTGGGGCCCACATCTCCACATCTCTAGCTCCTTGTTCCCTCTCCCACTATCTTTCTCTTTCAAGTTGTCTCTATAACTTAGTATCTTCATACCACAAATGGAACCCTGTTTAGATGCTTTTTTTGGTCACTGTTCAGTGTTGTGCTGTTGTTGTGTTGCCTGTCCCTGTCCCTGTCCCTGTCCCAATCCCTCTCCTGCTCCCTCTCCCATTCCATCTTTCATTGTGAGGTAATTAATGGGGGAACAACAATAGTTTATGAACTGATTCAACTCTGATGATGCTCCTTTCGGTGGAAATACATCAACTCCCGTCCCATAGTGAAGCAATGATGTGCCCGTCCATGATGTTGGATGACCCAGAAACCTGGTGTAGGGGCACTGATAGGTTTGTTTTCTGGCAGTGCTGGGGGCCCTGAATGGGAGTGCTTGATGTAAACCCATTTCTAAGCCCTTTCCGACCCTAATTTGTTAATGAAACTTAGTGGAATGGTTTGGCACCATTTTTGGCAATGTGCATGTGAAATATAATGGAGATCTGGCCAGCGGTTTCGGAGAAGATAGGGGTTTAAGGCTCCAAACCCTTATTTTATTAATATTACACACGCATTGCTCTAAAAACATTGTATCTAGAGTGATTTACGCATAGTGCATATTTCACTAGTGAGTTACGCGGGATTGTCATGGCAACCCATTTTTTTTTTACTAAGATTCCCCTTGAAATTGAATGACTCATTTTTTTTCTATTTTCATGATTGAAAGCATGTATGATAAATCTGTTAACTAACTCATTGGTTTCAGTCGCTTAGAATATTGCACAAGTTGCTCCCTCAACCAACTCGTTAGTTAACCTGTATAGTATTCAAGTTATGTTATAACAATAAACTCTTTGTATTTGCAGGTGAGTACTGAGTCTTCATACGTTGTGCTGGACCAGGGAGCAGGTATTTAAATTCAAATTCAAAAATCCTTCATTGCTGATGACATTACAGGTATTGACACTCACTTGATTTGATTTGGAAACGTTTGTATTTCTTATCAGCAGAAATTTACATCTTCTGGTTGACACCGTGATGTTTTCGTCCACATCCTGGATTACATTTACCATTGCTATCTTTCATTTAGTATACAATTGTTATATTATACATATGGGTCAGATTTTCAGAAAATGTACAATTAGCAGATCAACACATTTAGGAAATTCGGCTAAATTTGGCTGAAAGATGATGAATATCGGGTATATCTTGGTATATTTGGGATATATTGATTTAAAGTATAAGTTCTGTTAATTCAAACTTCATTTTGAAGCACATTTTTGTCTTAAATTTGGGTTATTTGAGAGGATTTGTGAAGGCGAATTGTACATTTTCTGAAAATCTGACCCATATGTGATCCGTTTCAGGAAAATGACTCATATGTCGCACAATATGGATTTTGAGATATCACCATATTTGAAAAGACGAGACCAAGCCGATTCCAATGAATGTAAACATTAAGGACATCTTATAAGGGCTTTTATCTTTTTAGATAGATATTTTTATCTTTGAAAAAAACGTTTGCAATATTTCTGGGTGGATAATTACCAGTAAAGTAGCTAAATATACTCAATGGGATCATCTAAGAAACGCACTGATATATTTAAAAAACAGTCTTGAAATTTGGTAGATGTATTCACACAACCACAAGGACTAGACACTTCAAAAATTAAAATATTCAGACAAAGAGATCTTGTATGTAAACGACCTTGAAAAACACCAATTTTGCGACTTGTGACTAATTTTCCTGAAACACATCACATAATATGTGATACCTGCTTACAGGATAGTTACGATATCAATCTAGATCTGATGCTAATTGATGTGAGACAACTGTAACTTTGTTTCATAATGTTTTGATAGCATTTAATACATATGATATTGTATTAATATTGCATCCATTTATTATACTCCTGTCAGTTCTTTCACGCAGTCAACTACGAATATAAGTTGTGGATACCCAGTGTTTATAAAAATATCTGTAACTTGATTTAGATAATCACCATCTCAAATAAAAAAAATCGGGGGTCATCACTTCAAACTTTTCGCAATATCTGTAGTCTATGACTGATACTCAGGGCTTAGCATTGATGTCGATGGCATTTTTAAACTTTGTGTACATTCACTGTGAAAAAGGTATTTACAATTTGAGTGCCGTCGTCGGAAATATGGTGCCTCATGTAGGTTTATAATAATTTAAGTGTATAGGGTATGCATGGCGTACACCCTCTAGATGTGCGGGAATGTCTCCATTTTGGGGTATTGGCGAATATAATAAGAGTGATATTATAGTCAGAACTGTATGATCCTTCTCTCATTTTAACCGTAAGAGTCTACTTTATGATTCCAGCAAGTGTTATTACGATTGATTGATATTAAGTATTTTATTTCTGATTGCAAAGTTTTTGCCTAAGCCTAGCGCAATGATCAGATTGTTGTTGAGACTTTTATTAATTGGGTCTTAAGGATGGTCCCCACTGGCTGCGATAAGCTCTGCGGTAAGCTCTGCAGTAAGCTCTGCGGTAAGCCTTGCGATAGTGCTGTGATGGTGAGGAGTGGCGAGTGGTCTTGCCTACATGGATCACTGGCCATGTAGGCAGGACCTTGTCATTCCTGTCCACCTACAGGCCCAGCACAGACCATCACAAGGCTTACCGCAGAGCTTACCGCAGCCAGTGGAGACCCCCCCCCCCTTCTAAGGACCATGTCGGCGGGTCTAAGCTCCCAAACCAGTACCTTCAATAGATAATAATATGATCAGGTTACATAGGAAATGATAAATGAAATGAGTTGTATTTTTTATGTCTCTAATAGACGAAGGCCACGTTCTTTACATTTGGGTGAAATTTCCAGAAAATGCACAATTCACAATTAGAAACTCTCCAAAATAACCCGAATTTAATATAAAAATGACTCAAAACACAATTCAACATAACCAAACTCACCCCTTGAATCAACTCAATACCGACTATACTCAGGTATACCTTGTATTAATCATTTTCCTGCCCAATTTAGCAGAATTTACTAAGTGTGTAGAGCTGCAAACTGTACGTTTTCTGAAGATCTGACCCATTTATCAGTTGCTTGATGTATTAATGGAGAAGTTGGACGCAAAACAACCAATGATACATAAAATGAACCTTGCAGTACAGCTAATTATTGGTAGCGGATCAATTAATATGTTCATGAACTGAAACCTGCCAATGCCACTTTTCCTCATCTTGTGTTGCCACCATAACATGACGTCTTCATCATGTGACGACAACGCATGCGCGTCAGGTCGTCAGGATATGTACAATCAGCAGCATTAAGGGTGGTCTCCACTGGCTGGGGTAAGCTCTGTGGTAGGCTTTGCGGTAAGCCTTGCGATGGTGCTGTGATGGTGAGGAGTGGTTAAGTCCTGCCTACATGGCCAGTGATCCATGTAGGCAGGACCTTGTCATTCCTCTCCACCTACAGAATCAGCACAAACCATCGCAAGGCTTACCGCAGAGCTTACCACAGCCAGTGGAGACCACCCTTTACACTTTTGTTATATGTGATATGTTACAGAAAAATGAGTCGCAAGTAGCAAGAATTGTATTTGTCAAATGTCTTTATCACAAGAACTTTTGATGGTGTAATGTTCTTAAAGGTATCTCTCACGATTATCAGAGGTTATTTTTATTTTAATTTCTTCATCTGCTCATATTTCCATATGTATCTCCCAGTCTCAATTTGATGTTGATGCCAATACAACGCTAAAAAAACACAATTTATATGAGCAGATATGAGCAGAAATCCAACGCCCCCTCACTCTCATCCCTCCAAATCTGTGATGTCATGAGAGGGATAACATCATTTGGCTCAGAGACAGAGTGACCTCGCTAATTAATAACATATAGGGAGCTTATCAAGTCAAGAGCCTGCATCACTCCTTCAAGTCACTCCCTTCTCTATGTGGGTCAGATTTTCAGAAAATGTACAATTTAACTTCGCCAATCTTCTCCAATAACCCAAATTTCAGACGAAAATAATGTTCAAAATATAGTTCAACCTAACCAAACAGATTGCTAGATTCAATGCAATGCCATATATACTCGAATTTACCTAGTATTGGCCAAATTGCAGCCTAATTTAGCAGAATTTACTAAATGTGTACAGCTGCCAATTGTCCATTTTCTGAAAATCTGACCCATATGCTTTGTAGAAGATTGAAAATGATGGGGTTTGGTCATGTGGCACCATGCAGAGCTGTCACATAATTGTGGTTAGTCTCAGTTAAGATAGATTCTTTAGAAGCAGGAGCAATAGCATCAGATGGCATCAGATGCAATAGCATCAGATTGTATCTCAAAATTTTGACTTGTGACTCATTTTCCTGTGACACCTTACATATTCTGTTAGATTAGACTGAACAACGATGAATACTAAGTATGTATTAAATTGTGTTATTTGAGAGGATTGGCGAAGGCCAATAGAGTAGTTGCATGTGCCACTGCGCATGTATGTTACAGTGCATCCTGGGATGGATACTGGTGAAATCTGACATACAAATATTTTGCAACTTTTTTATGGAAAATTGCAAGAATGGTTTCAACAATAACACAGCTTTTATAAATGATCTATGTTAACCAAATGCATGATGAGAAAGATGGGGACTAGTGTTATGAAAACATGTAAAACACATGGATATTGACTTTACAGCACTGCCCAATATTACATGCTGAACATGTCATGTTTTCTATAGATTGTATACTGTCCTACTAGTCCCATCATTTCATGCAAATCTACGTTCAAAATGGCGGCTATGCATATCCCCTATTGTACATTTTCCCACGCCTTGACCCATACCCTTTTTAGGGATAAAATCCTCCTCTAAAAGTACGCATTCTACCGGTACCTGTGGCAACTTCTGTCATCCTTTGTTCTGTGAGAAAAAATTACTTTGTTCAGTGACCTTTTCTTAGCCTTCACCTACTTCAAACGAGAACTCAAAGGCTTCAATCAAGTGCTTCACACAACTAATTATGTATGCTTGATAACGTACCCTAATATAGCCATCTGTTGTCACATCTTTGGTCAACAAACAAAACAAGTCAATCACTAGAATAATTCAATTGTTTTATATTAAATTAGCGCTATGCAGCAGAACGCAACGTCACCAAGTGCGCAACATCGGTAAACCAATGAAATTGCGTCCTATGGGTCACGTGTTCGTGCCCCGCTCAAATAGCACATAGGTGTTATTTGACTTTTCGAAGAGCACCCCTGAATAGCACCCTCAAAATCACATACGTATGTAATTATACACCAAACAGTGCACAGGCAGCCCCTCAATGTCAGTCGCTGATCGTGTCCTGGGTAAGACCTTAAAGTGCCTGGTCCTGGGTGGGACCTTAAAGTGCCTTTCTGTCTCTTTCCTCTGTCTGTCTCTCTCCCTTCTTCTCTATCTCTGTTTCCTGGGTATGATCATACATTGCCTCCCTCTCAGCTCTCCCACCCTTGATATAACACTTCAAAGTGTGGATAAGGGCTTAAAGCCACCAATCTCACTCACTCACTCAGTCGCTGATCCTTTAAGACATTTTAAAAACTGGGACTTGGATCCATAACGTTTGCTATGCCTAAAGAGACCACAGACCTTGAACCAAGGTCACTGACTCGTTGATAGTTGGTTTAAACTCAAGCATGCAATGGACACTCTAAGATCTCTTTGTTTGGCATGTTGTAAACATAGAGTTGTGTAATAATGTGTATAAACTAATTCAGTCGTTACTACATTTATACTGATTTTGACATCATCTCATGATTAGGCCAAAAAAAAAGATAGGTGTGTTTCCGATTTACACCCCCCCCCCCTACCTAAACAAATTGTTACCATACCTTATTTTATTTTATTTTTTACCATATCTTACTTTTTTGGGATTTTTCAACAAAAAAATGTTATCAAAGCAGGAAAACAGGTTTTCCGAACCCGGAACTGCCAAAAAGCACATTTCCCATGTTTAAAACAACTATTGTTATGAAATAGACAATTTTTTCAGTTCCTGAGAGGTTGTTTCCTAAAGAAAAACTTAAAAAAAAAGAAAAGTTACCACCTCCCCCTACCTAGATAAATCGGGAACACACCTATTTTTTTTTGCCTTATATGATCATAGAAAAACAGAAAAGGTTTGAATAACAGAGAAAGAGAAAGCAGAGAAAAGGAAAAGCCTTGTGCCTCATAAAGTGCCTTCACCAGCAGTACACATATTGTCAATCACGCAGCTGAAACCCCAGCAGTTCTGCGGGAAGCCATAGAGGGCGTAATGGTAAAACATATTCATGGTTCGTTAATAAGCGACGATAATGACCAGATTGACCGCGTGGTGGCTACGTCTACCATTGATTGAACCCACCCTCCCCCCGCGCAATAGAGGGCTTTGCATTGCCGCATTTGTGTTGCCACAGTCAAATAAGTCAAAGTAAAACTTATTTACAAATTTATAATTCACAAAGTGTTTTTTCACAGGACCCCTTAGTCAGATTGATTTGGGGGTGTTTAGCGCTGCTATAGTGTAGTAGTATGAATGCATGTACCAAATTTCAAGACTGTATATATATATCTATACATATCTGGGGTTTTCCCAAGGACTATATTTAATAACTTTACTAGTGCTGTATATAAGATGTCCCGGCATATCAAAGGGCATCCTAAAGAAATATATGGGTCAGATTTTCAGAAAATGTAGAATTCAGCTGAACCAATCTTCTCAAATAACCCACATTTCAGACGAAAATAAAGTTCAAACTACAGTTCAACCTAACCAAACCGATTGCTAGAATCAATGCAATGTCGAATATACTCGAATTTACCTAGTATTGGCCAAATTGCAACCTAATTTAGCAGAATTTACTATTATGTGTACAGCTGCTAATTGTACATTTTCTGAAAATATGACCCATATATAACTACTTTACTAGCGATTGTCCATTCAGAAATATCAGCAACTATTTGTTCCAACATACAAAATTATAATTATAAGTTTTATTTTTCTAAGTTATTTATCCACAAGATCTTTTTGTTGGTATGTTTTCAGTTTTGGGGTATAGTCCTTTAGGTCGTATAAATCCATTCACCAAATTTCAAGACAGTGTATTAAATATATTGTTAGATGTTACTAAGATCATCCTATAGAGTACCATTATGTAACTATACTAGAAACTTTCCACCCATAAATATTGCAAACTGTTTTTTTAGATAAAGGCAATACCGAAATACGTTTTATCTGTCCTATATTGTTTACCATAATAAGAATCCTCTTGATCCCATCTTTTAAATATGGTGGTATGTCAAAACTTATTTTTCGACTTTTCGCGACTGACTTCTCTGTGACACATCATATAAATAAGTAACCCATATGTTTTCCTTGGTAACACATCACATAATATCACATTCATGAATCTGTAGCCATGCGAGATGTTCACTTTCCCTATACTACTTACATATTTCATATTTGGGTCAGATTTTCAGAAAATGTACAATTGGCAGTTGTACACATTAGGTAAATTCTGATAAATTAGGCTGCAATTTGGCCATTATTAGGTATATTCGAGTATATTCTGCATTGCATTGATTCTAGCAATCTGTTTGGTTAGGTTGAACTGTATTTTGAACTGTATTTTCGTCTGAAATTGAGCTATTTGAGTGGATTGGTGACAGTAATTTGTACATTTTCTGAAAATCTGACCCATAAGAGAAACACACGTAAGTAGTAGAGAGAAAGGGAACATTTACGATGGCACTACAACATAATTATATAAAAGTCATTTCTTCTCAAACTTATAAATATCCTAATGTTTACATCATTGGAATCTGCTTGATCTAACCTGTTCAACTAGGATAATATCTAAACATCTTTATTTATTGATTTTTTCTATTTTAAAGTATATTTATTCACGACAACAAGAAGTACATTTTAGCGACAAGCGTTGATATTCTCAGAAGTTGCCTGATTGCATAAGGCAAAGGCGTTAATTATTTCAAAAAAGGCATAGGCCATTTATTCAAACCTGCGACTCATTTTCTGTGTCACATCACATATTGGCTGGTCAAATGAGGTCCATGTACACGTTAACACCCACAATAAAAGAGGCTAATAGAGATTACAATATCTTATGTTAGAATTGCCATGGCTTTCTCAGGAAGGCAGATTTACTGGTGGGTTGATGTGTGTTAATTGATTTAAAGTGCAAATGTCAGTCGGTTGATATTGTTTAAAGCCCTCCTAACAACAGTGATGTTAAATTTAAGGTCAATAAAAATATTTAAAAAAAAACAAAAAAACTTAAGGGACTTGGTTGATAAACAGGAACGTGTGGCAAGCTCATTGTCCGGGGCCCGGTGCATGATAGGGGATTTGTATAGCCGCCATTTTGAATTTTGATTCGCGTTGAATTAAATGACTAATGCTACAGTGTAAGATATATAGAAATCATGCCATGTTCAGCACGGATTATTTATCAGTGCTCTAATGTCAATATCCATGTTTCCATAACACAATCCTTCCCATCATGCATTTGGTTTTCATAGATTATTCATAAAAGCTATTGGTGAAAACATTCTTGCAATTTAAGATAAAATGTTGCTAAGTATTTGTATGTCAGATTTCATCAGAATCCATCCCAGGATGCACAGTAACAGACATGCGCAGTGAGACATGCAAATCCCCCTATTAAGATTTCCCTTCCAACGAAAATAACAAGAAAAATTAAAAAATGTAAAGGGTTCATGTGACCAAGCCTTAGAATTGTTGATTAGATGCCATTCAACTTCGAAAGAATGGCATTGCCTTGGATAACATATGGAATGGCCTTGACTGTAGGTGGAAGGGGGTCCACATATGGCGCTGCCCCTGGAAACCTACAGTTGCTAAGTGGAGCCTGATCAGCTCTGCTGGGGCACCTCTTAAAGAACACCAGGTACAGTCTAAGCCCCGAAACCTGGCAAGAGGAAGACTGCTGAAGAAGCGGTTAAAAGGCAATGAGAAGCATGCGCAGCATGTATTGGAATCATTGTCAGAGCCTCTACGGCAGGATACTGTGAATAAAAACCTTTAAAACAAAAAAAAACAAAAATTCCCTTCCTTAGCTACTTTTCCTTGTTGAGAAACTGGTAAGGAATCGTTAGGGAAGGAACTTTATATACAGATAATGCCAATTTGTGATCCGTCACATGAATATGAGCCACACGTCAACAAATTGATAATTCATTTTCAAAGTGATATTCAAAAGATTTCCTTAGTGGAATGTTTTATTTTGGGGATGCTTATAAATATAGGTCTGCTAATATCATGAACACAAGTACCAGATTTCAAGACTGTGTATTGAATATATCTATGCATATCTGAGGTTGTCCTAAGGAGTATATCATATTACTTTACTACAGTGATTGACCATCAAGAAATATGGCTATTTTTGCATGTATGCATAATATAGAAGTACTTACTCAATGCCCTAATGTTTACCATCATTGGAATCCGCTTGATCAAACCTTTAAAATAGAGTTATATCTCAAAATTCAATGTTTGCGACTCATTCTCTTGTGACATATCACATTTTTTATTCACACAGTAGGAATAACCTAGGTCAGCAAATAACATTTTAAATGAGTAGTTTTTTTTGTGAGTAGTTTATGAACCAGAGAAAGAGGTCAAGTCTATGAATGACTCATGGTATACCTCGCCCAATATTCATCACTTCAGTCAGGCTTAACCAATTCTGCTTTTATTTTAAGTGTTTTATTTATTCTATGGTCTGATCGCCCTATACACAACTTTACCGTGTCTTAAAGGCCTCTTAGCACATTGCAGCCTTCCATAAAAGTCTACATTCATATTACAGGGGCCTGGCGAAATACTTCGTTGTAATGGTTCCACCATTCATAGATTAAATCTAGACATCTTTTCTTATTCAGTCTACGTAAAATCCTATTTGGCCTCGTCGTAGACTTCAATGTATGACCTACTGGATTGCTATTATATAAAAAATAGAATTAATCTTTTCTGTCTTATTTTATTTTTCACTTTTATAGTTTATTTTGTATATGAATGATTGTAAAACAATAGCATGTGCAGGATCAGTTAGACGTAATGCTTGTTTTCCCGAATAAACAATATCAAATCTAAATCTAAAGCTATTCCGTGGGTGTATCATTTTCAGCCCGCCATGGCTGAACAGCTATCTCTCACCTTTCTATTCATTGGGTGCATTCGTGTAGTCTAGAAGACTTTAATAATACAATTAATATGCATCCTATAATGAAGTACCAGGCAATCCTTATGCATGGTCGAACACACTGAGGGGATATCCTCTCAAATCACATCTTTTACTAGTCCCATGATGCAATTCTCCTCCTTTAATTGACTTTTTCATATTTTCTTTCCTCAGAGCAGTGGGGAAGAGGACTTATTTTGAATTAGAAGATTCGTATATGGGTCAGATTTTCAGAAAATGTACAATTCAACTTTGTCAATCTTTTAAAAAAACCCAAATTTCAGACGAAAATAAAGTTCAAAATACAGTTCAACCTAGCCAAACAGGTTGCCAGAATCAATACAATGCCCAATATTCTCGAATTTACTTAGTATTGGCCAAATTGCAGCCTAATTTAGCAGAATTTACTAAATGTGTGCAGCTACCAATTGTACATTTTCTGAAAATCTGACCCATATCGAGTTCTTTAAAGGCAAGATTTGTAGATGACCTCTCCAAGGTCTCACTGAACAATGAGTAAATCGGGAACACAGACCAATTTAAATATCTAGGTGTTTTGTTGGACAGGAGTTTAAATACGACAAAGCGGGTGAATATGGACTATGCTATTGCTAGCTATTGCAGAAGGCTTGTTCTTTTTTTAAAGAAATTTTTATTGAGACTGGTTTCGACGTTACAGTGATATTCTCACAGCGCTCAAGGCAAAATACAAAGATTCAGTTGTTATTCGAGAGAGTATATAATAGGAGTGCTTAAATGTTAGAGCACAATTTTCTTTTAAGCAATTTAATTTGTTAAAGTGAGACATCTGCTATATAGAAATATATCCATGCTTATTTTTAAAACCTTTGTCCTCCCTCTCCCTCTCCTGGAAAAGGCGACTATTTTGCTAGACCTGGCACCAATAATTACAAAAGCTGCACAAAAAGCATTGACAATAACCGACAAGGGCTTAGTTAATAGAGACGGTATTGTTTCGGCACATATGGGTCAGATTTTCAGAAAATGCACAATTGGCAACTCTACACATTCATGAAATTCTCCGAAATTAGGCTGAAAAATGAAGAATATCGGGTATATCTGAGTATATTCGGGATCACAATGATTTACAGTATCAGTACTGTTGATTCAAACTGCATTTTGAAGCTCATTTTTGTCTTAAATGTGAAATATTTGAGAGGATTGGTGAAGGCGAATTGTACATTTTCTGAAAATCTGACCCATAAGATCATGAAGATTCTACCACTCGAAACAAGAAGCGACATGAGAATGTTGAATCTGCATTTTGCAACTGGGCAATTTTTTGACGAGCGTGAAAAGGAAAATACAAGTAACAGATGTATACTGGAAGAAACTTGTCTTTCTTTGATTTCCTTATATCCCTTAAGAGTACCATGTTGGTTAGTTTTCTAAAGAAGAAGATTGGAAAAAGTGAGATTCTATGGAAGAGCCTGAATAACTCATTGTAAAGTTGCGCAAGAGAGAGTGAGTGAGATTGGTTGTTTTACGCCCTTATCAACACATTTAATATGGTTATATCAAGGACGGGAGAGCTGAGAGTGAGTGAGTGAGTGAGATTGGTTGCTTTACGCCCTTATCAACACATTTAATATGGTTATATCAAGGGTGGGAGAGCTGAGAGGGAGTGAGTGAGTGAGATTGGTTGCTTTACGCCCTTATCAACACATTTAATATGGTTATATCAAGGGTGGGAGAGCTGAGAGGGAGTGAGTGAGTGATCCTACCCAGTAAATAGAGATAGAGAAGAAGGGAGACAGAGACACAGTGAAAAGAGAGAGAAAGGCACTTTAAGGTCATACCCAGGAAATAGAGATAGAGAAGAAGGGAGAGGGAGACAGAGAAAAGAGACAGAATGGCACTTTAGGGCCATACCCAGGAAATACAGATAGAGAAGAAGGGAGAGAGAGACAGAGAAAAGAGACAGAAAGGCACTTTATGGTCATAACGAGGATCTTAAGTTGTGCAAGATGTACCTGGCACTAGGTTCATAGTATAAGAACATGCCTGTAGTAAAGCAGAAATAGTCGTAATGTTGAGAGCATTTTTTTTTTTTAAAGATTTTATTTTAACTTGGTTACCGACTCCCCTACAGCATGCCTGTAGTAAAAGAATAGAAACACTTGTTATGTTGACTTAAATCGCACCCTAGTTTGCTTGTGTTATTCTTGTATTAGAAGGGTAATATAGGCACAAAGGGAAAACAATACAGGGACAAGCTCATTAGAACAAAGTATTCATTAGGAGTTGTTTAAAACATGTTGATAATGTTTAATGAAATTACTTCTATGCTGTTCTCATGATTCAGAGATGAACGCGCAAGGCAAAAGCTTTTCCCCAAACAGTAATCGTGAAAAAAAGAACTTGGCTATGTTTTTTTATTCACTTACAAGCAAAAACATTTAACATCGACAAAGTTCAAGTGTAAAAACGTTTTGTCCTCCATGGACGTACTTCTTAGGATGCTTACAGAAAAAATATATCTCATAAGGAGACTTACGGACATAAAGAAAATGGTAATTCTGCTTTAGAAAACAGAAGAACAGAAAATATGTGAACATCATATTTAAGAAAAACAAAGATTATCTCACATGCGAAGCAATAAATCTTTCCCTGAGGATGAATACCTATCTAATTCTTCATTCCCCGCAATTAGACTACGTGAAATATCCAAGAAAACTTTTTCTAAACCATACAAGTTACCAAGAAATAGTATAAAATTTGTCAGAAAGAAGGAGACAATTCAAATCGATGTAATATATGGGTCAGAATTTCAGAAAATGTACAATTCAACTTCACCAAACTACTCAAATAACCCAAAGTTCAGACGAAAATAAACTTCAGAATACAGTTCAACCTAACCAATCAGATTGCTAGCGTCAATACAATGCCAAATATACTCAAATTTACCTACTATTGGCCAAACTGCTGTCTAATCTAGCAGAATTTACTAAATCTGTACAGCTGCCAATTTTACATTTTCTGAAAATCTGACCCATATATCACTAGTAATGATTTGAGAACCAATGAAAACCAGTGATATAAGTTCGCCTGCAGTGAAGATATATCCATGATAAGATTGATAGACGTGACTTAGTTGCCTTGTATAATATGCCTTCGATACGCAAGCGATAGCCAGTGTATTGAAAAGGGAAGATTTTTGGATTGATGAGATAACATTAATCTAAGTAGATTGGGCTGGTGTCTGTCAATCATTGATAGCATCTTGGCTCCTCCCATCCTGGATATCAGTGTGAAGAATCTGTTGATTCTGATATCAGCAGATGGGATCAGAATCATCCTGGTAATGGCTTGGAGGGGGAGGGGATGGCGTTTAGGTGTGAATCAAAGGGTAGACCATGTGTGAATTAAAGTGGCAACTTGAGAAGTAACATGCCTCATATGCAATGGTGTTACAGGGACCAACAGAATTTCATGGAGTGACCAGTCAGAGATGGGATAGGGATTTCATGTTTTCAGTCTCCCCTTCCTCTCCCTCCTACTATCCCTCCCTCTCCATGTTTACATTTACCTGAGATTAATCTTTGTTTCCCTTGGAAATGCAATCTTCTGCATGGACCGGAAATAAATACATGTAAACTGATCACTGTTAACTAATTCTTGTTCGAGAAAACCCTTTTCAGAAGCATGTATTTATTTTGAGTAGTTTCAAGTAAAGAATTCATTCATTCATACATGCTTTTGATAATATAAATAGAAATATTTTTGAGTTATATAGTTGAACTTTGGCAGTTAATAACTGAATATAAATAGCTACCGATTGTACATTTTCTGATGCCTAGATCCGTATTTGGCTCACAATGCAAAACTTTACAAAAAAAGTGATCCTGATTGTAGTCAATCCCTCTATAGGCCGGTCTGGCCGCTGTAATGGTGGGAACAAAACACCCATTGATTAATTATAATGATTGAATGTTCCCAGAATGCAATCTTTTTGCTTTCCCAGAAGTCCCCGCTACATTGACCTGAATGCATTAAGTCGATTCATGGGACCCAGGGGGAGCCTCTGTCAATATTGGACATGATAAATGCAGGTGTCAGATTTTGTGTTTACTTTCTTCTGTTTCTATCATACTAATTTGTTTCTGACCCGCTAGTCTTCCACTAGATCCTAGGGTGATCTTTTGCCATCAATTCCTGTATGATGATTTGTAACAGGAGAATGAGTCACAATTCGCAATATTGATATTTTTCAAAGTGATTTATTCTCATTGTTGGTCTGCTTAGCGCTGCTAGTAGCATAAATACACATACACAATTCTGAGACTGTTTGATATATCTATGTATATCTGAGATTATCCTTAGGAGTATATTTAATTACTTTACTAGGGTTTGATCTGAATAATAAAAGTTATCCCAGAACCCCCTGAATGTCAGAAAGACAGCCCTGCTTTCAGATTTACAATCACTTTCCCTGACGAAGGCCCGAAACGTTGGAAAAATAAAAAAGTCACACTACAATACCTATTTTCGCAGTTGTCTGTCGGAATTTGAAGCGATATCCTTCCCATTTAACAATTTGATAACTCAAAAATATTGCTGTCTACTAGATAGCTCATAGCTCCCTCAAAATGCTTACTAGGGTTTGATCTGAATAATAAAAGTTATCCCAGAACCCCCTGAATGTCAGGAAGACAACCTTGCTTTCAGATTTATAATAGAATGGTTAGTTCTTCCCTAATAGATTATTTACGTTGGTCACATCAAGGTGTTCAAATCGATATAAATCTCCCGATTCTGTGCCCGCACATATTTTTTTAATTTCAAAGTTTTTCAAAGTGATTTATTTACAAGATCTCTTTGTTGGAATGTTCCTGTTTTTGGAGGGTTTATTGCTCCTAGTCGTAATATATGTACCAAATCTCAAGATATTGCATTGAATATATCTTTGCGTTTTGAAGGTTATCATATAGAGTACATTTAGGTACTTTATTAGTAATTGTCCAACATGAATATATCGATCATAGAATATAGAATAATAAATAATTCAATTTAATTCCTGGTAGGATATTCTTCGAGCGTGGAGGCCTCTTAGAAAGCCTGCAGCATGGCATGCTTGAGTGATTGCCTAATCTTCGAATTACCGTTTCGCCAATGCTTTGTAGTGCGTAGAATTACGCAATGCACATGACACGCTACGCAATTTCGTCCTATATCTAGGGATATTTCTTAGCGTGTAACATATCATGTTACATGAATATCTGTATGTTAAAATGTGACATTATGAGGAAAGGACTTGAAGAGCTTTGCGGTCAAAGTTCATGACGTGTACTAGACCCTCCCAAGACTCTGTGACGTCACGATGACGTCATGATAACGTGATTGCCGATTTTAGGAATCATTATTTACGTAACATCATCATGCAATTAGGTAAAGGCAATGTATGTCCTCAGGCTCGGAGAACATTTGTGATGTGTTTCAGGAAAATGAGTCATAAGTCGCAAAAACTGGATTTTGAGATACCATTAAAACGAAAGGATATATGACATAGATTGTCCTGAAATTCGATACATCGATTGATATAACTATAAGTGATAAACCCTCCAAACATCAGAACATTCCAATAATGTGATCGTGTGAAAAAACACTTCAAAATATCAATTTTGCGACTTATGACTCATTTTCCTGAAACACATGACATTTGTGATGTGTTACAAGTGTCACATGTTGCAACAAATGATATTTTTCAAATGTTTTCCCACAAGGACTCTTGATCAGAATGATTTATTTTTTGGTGTGTTTAGTGCTGGTAGCAGCATTAATTCATGTATCAAATCTCAAGACTGTGAGAGAGAGAGTTGGAGAAAAAGAGAGCAAGCGGGAGAGACACAAACAAAGAGGAGAGAGCGAGAATGAGAGAGAGAGGGAGGACAGGGAGAGGAGGAAGAGAGGAGAGAGGAGAGAGAGTGGAGCGAGAAGAGAGAGAGAGGAGAGAGAGGAGAGAGAAGCGAGAGAGGAGAGAGAAGCGAGAGAAGCGAGAGAGAAGAGAGAGAAGAGAGAGAAGAGAGAGAGGTAGAGAGAAGAGAGAGAGAGGAGAGAGAGGAGAGAGAGGAGAGAGAGGAGAGAGAGGAGAGAGAGGAGAGAGAGGAGAGAGAGGAGAGAGAAGCGAGAGAAGCGAGAGAGAAGAGAGAGAGGTAGAGAGAGAGAAAGTGAGAGAGTGGGAAAGAGTGGGAGAAAGAGAGAGCAAGCGGGAGAAACGCAGAGAGAGAGAGGAGAGAGCGAGAATGAGAGAGGAATTTAACCTATATATCTGAGGTTATCCTAAGGAGTATACTGAATAACTTTACTAGTAATTGACCATCAAGAAATATCGTTAACACTTATGTCTTGCATAAAACATTATAGAAGTACCTTATTAGATGTCTTTATGCTTACTATCTGCTTGATCTTATCTTTCCAAATATGATGGTATCTCAACATTTCTGCGACATATGACTCATTTTTCCGAATTATTTCTGTAAGACATCAGATTTTGGAGCACAAAAACAGCCGAACAACAACCTCCAAAATGTGGTCAAATGTCTCATAGATGGCTTGGCAAAGAACAGCAATTTTTTTTAGAAAACTTTAATATTTAAATGTTGTTAACTGAGACTGGTAGCTTCGAGAATTGAGAAGAAGGGTCATTTGTGAAGTGTTTCAGGAAAATGAGTCACAAGTGGCAAAAGATTGGATTTTAAGATATTTCTGGGTGGGCAATTACCAGTAAAATAACTATAAGTATACTCCATTGGATGACCTTCAAAACGCAGGGATATATTTGATACAATGTCCTGAGATTTGGTGCATGGATTCATAACCCTAACATTGCTAAACCTTCTAGAAATCGGAACATTCCACTGAAGACATCTTGTAAATGAATCCCTTTGGAAAATATACTTTTGCAACTTGTGAAATATACTTTTTGCAACTTATGGCGGTCCTGGGTATGGCCATAAAGTGCCTTTCTGTCTCTTTTCTCTATCTTTCTCTCCCTTCTTCTCTATCTCTATTTCCTGGGTATGATCATAAAATGCCTCCCTCTCAGCTCTCCCACCCTTGATATAACCATATTAGTTGTGTTGATAAGGACATAAAGCAACCAATCTCACTCACTCACTCCCTCTCAGCTCTCCCGCCCTTGATATAACCATATTAAATTTGTTGATAAGGGCGTAAAGCAACCAATCTCACTCACTCCCTCCCTCTCAGCTCTCCCGCCCTTGATACAACCATATTAAATTTGTTGATAAGGGCGTAAAGCAACCAATCTCACTCACTCCCTCCCTCTCAGCTCTCCCGCCCTTGATACAACCATATTAAATTTGTTGATAAGGGCGTAAAGCAACCAATCTCACTCACTCCCTCCCTCTCAGCTCTCCCGCCCTTGATACAACCATATTAAATGTGTTGATAAGGGCGTAAAGCAACCAATCTCACTCACTCACTCACGCAACTTTATATTATTGTACTTAAAACTCTCTTTCATTAAAGTTTTTGTAATTCCGGCTGGCCTGAGAATATTTGTACCTGCATATGAAAATGTTCATTGTCCTGAATAAAATATTTCTAAATAAAAAACAACAACGTGTGACTCAATTCCCTGGAACACATCACATTTTGGAGGAGTGCGCGGCCCCGTGTGCTGCACTTACAGGCACGTGGGAAGGATGCCAGCCTAGGTTCCCACGGTGTAGGGGCAACTCATTATACGCTTGTAGACAAGTACTTTTAGCTGCTTAATGGCCCTTTACAAAAGCTTTTTATTCTGCTCAATTAGCTAGCAAATATATACTCAAACTCCGGTAAATACGCACGGCTGCCAAATATAGGAAACTTTGTTAGCGTGGGGGTTGGTTGGGGGCGGGAGGGAGGGTGTGGTGGGAGGGGGAGGGGGAGTGGGAGGGAGTGGGAGGGAGGGAGGGAGAGGGGGGGGGGAGCTAGAGCGAGGAAGGGGGGTTTGCTTGGGTTATGGCTGCCTGGGTTGGGTTTAGGTTCCATCCTCAGCAAAAGCCTTTCCAAAGATGAGATCTTCTATTGACAACATTACAGATTTATATGATTATCTTTATTTCCCGTTAAGCAGAAAAATGATGCTAAAAAAGGGACATCTATTTAAATACTTCTATATTTTAAGGGTTCTCGAGCCTATTATCAAAAATCATCTGAATTGTCCTAAACTTGAATCATTTGTATATATGATTATTATGAGTCCATGTACATGATTTTTAGAAAAAATACGTTTAACAGGTTGGGAACAAAGTTAGCTCTGTCAACTCAATATTGGCCTTCCCAGGTTACGGCATATGTGATGTGTTTCATGAAAATGAGTCATGAGTCGCAAAATTGATATTTTTTCAAAGTGTTTTTTTCATAAGATCACATTATTGGAATGTTCTGATTTTTGGAGAGTTTATCACTCATAGTTATATCAATCGATGTACCGAATTTCAGGACAATCTATGTAATATATCCTTTCGTTTTAATGGTATCTCAAAATCCAGTTTTTGCGACTTATGACTCATTTTCCTGAAACACATCACATATAGTTTTGTTGTTTTTTTTTTGTTTTTTTTAAAATATCTTTATTTCTTTATCCTGCCATCTTGGCTTCTACATTTCTAAGAGTTTGCTGTCCTTGCGAAGGTGTTTTTTATTCTGAAAGAGAGGAAAAATAACAATCAGATCGTCAGAAAATGTACAATCGACAGCGGTACATATTTAGTAAATTCTGCTAAATTAGACTGATAAATGGTCAAAACTAGGTATCTATATGTGATATTGCGTTGATTGATTCAAACAATTTGTTTTGTTACGTTGAACTGAATATTGAACCTGATTTATGTCTTAAATTTGGGTTATTTGAGAGGATTGGTGGAGACGAACTGTACATTTTCTGGCGACTTCTCCCTACTACATAAATCTACTTCAGTACATGTCATCGTTTCATATTCATGCTTATTAAAACCTTACTATAGAGAGCAAGTTAAGGTGTTATATAAGTCTCAGGTCTATTTACACGAGATATTGAGATACATGGGATAAGTGAGTCAGATGTTCAGAAAATGTACAATTTAACTTCGCCAATCTTCTCAAATAACCCACATTTCAGACGAAAATAAAGTTCAAAAGACAGTTCAACCTACCCAAACAGATTGCTAGAATCAATGCAATGCCGAATATACTTGAATTTACCTAGTATTGACCAAATAGCAGCCCAATTTAGCAGAATTTGCAAAATGTGTACAGCTGCCAATTGTACATTTTCTGAAAATCTGACCGATGTATTGCATGCCAAACATAACATGTTCTCTATAGCTTTTACACTGACATACAACTCCTTCAAGTCCCTGTGAATCAGGATTCAGGATACCAGACATACAAATCCCCTATAGGAGAGAACATATGGTGTGTCACAGGAAAAATAGTCACATGTAGCAAAAAATTGATTTTGAGATATCATTTTATTTGAAAAGGTGAGATCATGTGGATTTTAATAATGCTAAAAAAGGGACATCTATTTAAATACTTCTATATTTCAAGTTTGATATCTTAATTTTGAAAAGAAAAGTTGCAATTTCCAGTAAAGTAAATTAATATACTCCACAGGATGACCCTCGAAACACAAGGATATATTTCATGCACATAGAGCAATATACATGAGATCTTGATCTGGAGAAAGTCTTGAGATTTGGTACATACATTTATATGTTTCAGAGGGCAAAAGTCCCCAAAAGTGAGAACATTCCAACAAAGAGATTATGTGAAATAACTACTTTGAAAAATATTAATTTTGCGACTTGTGACTCATTTTCCTGTAACACATCACACATTAACCAACACAAGACAGAAGTAGCGCTCCCCATCAATGATGGTTTCTCTCTCAGTGGTACTTTGAAGCTTGTGCCAACGTCTCAAACAAAGTAATTAAGTTCTTGAGTGAGAGTATACATTGAGCAAGCTAATAGGGGACTTGCAGGTCCACCATCTTGAATCTTGATTCGTGTGGAATTACCTTATGATAGGATGTAACGAGGTTAGTATCTGACTTACCTTATCCTACACTTGCTGTTGAGTCCGTATTCCCCAGCATTGGCTTGGGCGGACTCCCATTCTCGAAGAGTACAGTCCTGAATTCCAGGTGCATTCTTTGAGCATTCTGAGCGGACTCTTTAATGCTCTGATTCCGCTCTGAAGCTTAGATGCCTGAGCGGACTCTTTCATTAAAGAGTCCGCTCAGGTATCTGTTGGAAATAATCTTGTCCTCTAAACATCTTGTCCTCTAACCTACACGTATACGATTCGTAGAGAGTGAGGGAGTGAGGGAGGGCAGGGAAAGGAGGAAGAGAGGAGAGAGGAGAGAGAGAGAGAGAGTGGTAGAGAGAGAGAAAGTGGGAGAGAGAGAGAGAGGAGAACGAGAGAAAGAGAGAGAGTGGGAGAGAGAGAAAGTGAGAGAGTGGGAGAGAGAGAGTGGGAGAGAGAGAAAGTGAGAGAGTGGGAGAGAGAGAGTGGGAGAAAGAGAGAGCAAGCGGGAGAGACACACATAGAGAGGAGAGAGCGAGAATGTGAGAGAGGGAGAGAGGGAGGACAGGGAGAGGAGGAAGAGAGAGAGAGGAGAGAGAGAGGAGAGAAAGAGGAGAGAGAGGAGAGAAAGAGGAGAACGAGAGAAAGAGAGAGCGAGTAGTAGAGAGAGAGAGAAAGTGAGAGAGTGGGAGAGAGAGAGTGGGAGAAAGAGAGAGCAAGTGGGAGAGACAGACAGAGAGAGAGAGAGCAAGAATGAGAGAGAGAGGGAGAAGAAAGTGGAGAAAGAGAGCAAAAGAGAGAGAATGAGAGAAACAGTTGGAAGAGGGAAGGACAGGGGAGAGAAGAGAAAGAGTTGTTGACACAAGGAGAGGGTGACTTGAGGAGAGACATTAGCTGATGTGAGAAGGGAAGCGGTCTGGGGCAATAGGTTAGAGCAATAACCTTTTACTTTAAAGGTCCCTAGTTCAAAGACAAGACCTCTGTATGGTATATCCTCCCATCTTATTTGTCCTGAGACCACAGCGCATTTCAGACCACTATAAATTATGTGATCTGTCCCAGACAAATGAGTAACACAAGATGTATTTTGTGATACAATCATATTTGAAAAAAATAGATCAAGTTGATTCCAATGATGGTAAACATTAAGGACATCTAATGAGCATTTCTATATGTTTTATACATGACAAACAAAATTAGTGGTATTTGTGGATGGACAATCACTAGTAAAGTAGTTAAATATATACTCCTTAGGATAACCTCAGCTATGCATAGAGTATTCAACACACAGTCTTGACATTTGGTACAGTTATTCAACGACCGAAAGCACTAGACATTTAAATAATAAGAACATTCCAATTCCAAGAGATCTTGTGAATAAATCTCTTTGAAAAATATACATTTTGCGACTTGTAACTTATTGTTCTGTGACACATCACATTTTTCAATTATTTCTATTAAAAGACCTCTTCGTAGGAGTGTTTTGATTTATTTTTGAAATATTAAGTGTTACACCGGTCAGGCCAGTTTTGATTGTATATTTAATGTCCCTGCGTTTAAAACATCAGAAGTGTATCTAACTATTTTACCAGTGATTGTCCATCCAGAAATATCAGTAACCTTTCAACAAACATACACAAAAATAAAGTACTTATTATATATGCTAAAGCTTAACATCGTTGGAAGCTGCCTAATCCCACCTGTTAAAGTACATTGTTATCTATATGCATTTCCAGAAATAAACATTATACAACGAAGAAATTGAGGAAAATAGTTTTTCTCAATTTGGCTGAAAATGCAGGTTTAATTAAAATAAACCAATTGCTGAGATTGAAACCTCCACTCAACATGTCACCTTTATTCTTCATTCATTGCATCTCAATGGAGCCCAGGTGGAGTCGACTTATTCAATAAACATCAACCTTGTATCACATATCCTGGCCATAAAAGATAAGGAAAAACAGTCTAGGCCCAAAGTGGAGAGAGTCCCTTCAAACGAAGGGAAAGGCTCTCGCCTCAAAGCGCAAAGTGCCATTTTAAATCCATTATGACCGCAACATGTCATTATATTCCCATCAAAACGCCGAGTCCTAAGCGAGAAAACTGATTAGCGAAGTAGGCTGACATACCATTCTTATCTTATCTGAGGGTTTGGACCTAGAGTGAAAAGATATTTTTCATAGTAATGTATTCACAAGAAGCCTTTATCCACAAGATCTCGTTCTAGGAATGTTTTTCTTTTTCGGATATCCATTGCTCTATGTAGTATGCATTCATACGTATACCAAATGTAAAGACAGTATATGGGTAAGATTTTCAGAAAATGTATAACTGGCAGCTCTATACATTAAGAAGTTCTCCTAAATTAGGCAGAAAAATGATGAATACCGGGTATATCTGAATATATTTGGTATCGCATTGATTTAAAGTATCATTTCTATTGAGTGAAACCGCATTTTGAAGCTGAGTTTTGTCTTAAATGTGGGCTATTTGAGAGGATTGGTGAAGGCGAATTGTACATTTCATGAAAATCTGACCCATATAATGAATATATCCATATAATTATAAGGTCACCCTATAGAGGATATTTAGCTACCATACTTTATTACAATTGTCCACCGAGAAATATTAAAAACTTAAAAATATATCAAACTTAAAATATAGAAATACTAATTAGCAGTACTAATGCTAACCATCATTACAATCTGCTTGATCTCATCTTTTCAAATATGATCTCAAAATCCACTTTTTGCGACTTGTGACTTATTTTCCTGCAATACTCTATCTTACTATGACCTACACCTTTACCTTATATTGCTGCATGGTTACCTTTCTACATGAGTACATGGCTACAGTGATTCTGGGAGAGAGGCACACATGAAACAGCACATTCTAAAGCTGGTTTAAAGCTGCACTCTCAGCTAACCTCGGTCAACAGCATAAAGGGCCTAGTCCACTAAGCCGATTCTCTCCGAGTTTAGTGCAAAAGAGTCCTCTGCGGCGCAAAATCGCATGAGAATCGCTTTAGTGGACTAGACCCTTAAGATTTTCCATTCTTTTCAACCCATCTAACAATCATTTGACCAACATTTTGGAGGATTTTATCCAGTTGTTTTTCTGCATTTTGGAGGACCCGTCTGAATCCTTTCCAGTGATGACTTCACATATTATGAGTAACTGTTGTATAACATATACCATCAGCAGAATATTGATAAATGCAGTGCTATGAGTCATATTATGAGTAACTTTACGCCCTTATCAACACATTTAATATAGTTATATCAAGGGCGGGAGAGCTGAGAGGGAGTGAGTGAGATTGGTTGCTTTACGCCCTTATCAACACATTTAATATGGTTATATCAAGGGCGGGAGAGAAGAGAGGGAGGCAGTTTATGATCATACCCAGGAAATAGAGATAGAGAAGAAGGGAGAGAGAGACAGAAAAAAGAGACAGAAAGGCACTTTATGGTCTTACCCAGGACCATATTGATGAATACATATAGCTCTGTATTTATCATTAATATGAGTACACTTGGAAAGATTTTACTTGTCGGAATAGCTGAGAATGCAGCTTTAACATCAATTTTAAGGGCCATTTTTCATCATGAAGCCAATCCTTTAAAAATTTCCAGACAACAATTTATCTTAATCACCGAAGTAGACACTCCAAACTGACAAAAACCTTAACTTTTAAAACAAAGGTTATTTCTGCAGGTGGTCAGAAAAGTGTAAATAATCATAAGCCGAGGGTAAAATGTATTTTTACAAGAGAAGTTTCACTTCTTGTATGATAAAACCAGTGAGTGAGATGGTCTTTGTGACATTTCCTTAGTAAAAACATAGTGATTCATGCTCAAGACAAGAATCTGTTACTCCTCGGCTACAATAGGGGGTTTGTATACATGGGTCAGATTTTCAGAATATGTACAATTCGCTTTCACCAATCCTCTCAAATATCCCATATTTAAGACGACAATAAAGATCAAAATACAATTCAACCTAACCAGACAGATTGCTAGAATAAATGCAATGTTGAATATACCCGAATTTATCTACTATTGACCAAACTGCAGCCTAATTTAGCAGAATTTACTAAATGTGTACAGCTGCCAATTGTACATTTTCTGAAAATGTGACCCACAAGTTTGGTGGGCTGCTGGGGTGAAGGAGGCTTCTAAACCTCCTTATTTGTATTTGGAGGACCCACCCGAATCCTTTATTATGATGAATTAACTCATTATCGCTCACTGGCTGCTGTTTTTCGCTCGAACTTAAGTTTCTTGTACATATGGGTCAGATTTTCAGAAAATGTACAATTGGCAGCTCTACACATTTAGGAAATTTTGCTAAATTTACCGGGTATATTTACTGAGTTTATTTGGTATCGCATTGATTTAAAGTATCAGTTATGTTATGTTAAACTACGTTTTAAAGCTAATTTTTGTCTTAAATGTGGGTTATTTGAGAGGATTGGAGAAGGCGAATTGTACATTTTCTGAAAACATGACCCATATATAACAGCAGCAGAATATTGCAGAAGTCAGTCCCATAAGTCATAATAAGAGAATTTGGTAAGATTAAGCTAGTCATTATAGCTGAGAATGCAGCTTTAACCATTGACATATAAAGTGAGAATTCAGGATATGGCGGCAGAACGGACCATACACATCACTCCTGGCACATGCTAAGATACTTTCCTAGATGACAAAATCCGTCCAAAAAAAGGGATAGTTTATTTGTGATGTTCCAGGAAAACGAGTCCCAAGTCGTAACAATGATTCAAGAACCCTTGCTCACAATGTCTGGGGTGTAATTTTTGGGGTGCTTAGGACTGCTAGTAACATAAAGGCATGCACCAAATTTCAAGACTGTGTATTGAGTATATCTATGCGTATCTGAGATTTTCCTAAGGAGTATATTTAAATACTTTACTACACTGTTAAAACTCCGCGTATATAGACAAGGATTGCCGCGGTTATGTTGGCGTTTTGTTGTGTGGTCAGTGCTTGTCGTGTTAACAATTCATGTGGCAAGAAAGCTCTGTCCCAAACGCGCCTGTCGCGTCAACTTGGAATATACCCATGTGCTGTCAAGCATGGTGTGGTGATAAAGCTTTGAGGCAGTGACTATTGTTTATATGTAAGGATGACTGCAGAAGGGGCAGAGCGGCAAGGAGTAGTGTATGGTACTAGTGGCTATTTATATCCTCACCTAACTGACCACAACTGACCACTTGCTTACCAGCCATGGACACAATAACAACTCACATTCTACTTGTATAACATACAGTCAGCACATACATTCGATTCGAACGACTTGATGCGGCCGATGGAAATAATTCATTACAGAGCAGCTAACTGTCCGATTTTAAATCTGACAGTCAGGGGCTTCTGGGGTAATTTTTATTTTCAGATTGGAAGAGAATTTTAAGGGAGCTATCAGCTATCTACAGGGTATGGAATGGGGCCTGTTTTAGGCCGGGATTCGGGATTCACAAGGACCTACAGGATTCAGGAAAGGGATTCAAAACTAGATTTAATTTTTCCAGGTAGGGGTTGCTAATAGAAAAGCGGGATTGCAAATTGAAAACCAGCGGGATTTGGGAAATGGAGCTTATAGGAAACGGGATTCAAGATGGGGTCTTCCCTACCCTACCAGCTGTATCTAGTGGAAAGCACTCACAATTGGGACATTTCAGAACATTACATATTTAGTCAAATCATCGACTCAGCTATTTAGATTTAAGATGTTGAAATGAGATTCCTTCAAACGACAATCCTTGATATATAACCTTGATGCTTTGTTTACTAGATATAACACCAGACATTACATTTTCCTTTTTTAAGCAAAATATTTCTTAAATTTTAATCGGTACATTTCAGTTCTAGTAAGATAATTTAAACAAAACATTTGATATGGTATTCATTTGTATAATTTCCCTGCCCAACCCCTGAAGCTTTCCATGGTCTACTGACCACACCCCCTCCCTACCCCTGCAAGCTAGCTTTTTTCATGGTTCACCGCCCCCCCATCCTACTGGCGCCTGTGACGTCACACCCCTGTGTTCTAGCTTGAAATTAAACGCGATGTGACGTGTACAGAAGGCACTCACTAACGTGACAGCATAATAGTCGCGTCCTAATACACGGATAGTCTTGGCATAAAAGTTGACATGCCAAAAACAGGTAAATAAACGCGTCTACCGAGTTATTACTCGCCACAGTGTATAGTACAGTGACCATCAAGCAATGTCGCTGACATTTTCTTTTCTGCATAGAAAATACAGACGTACTTGCGGCTCATTTTCCTGTAACACATCCCGTATAGTGGCACATGCAAGTCCCCTATTGTTGTGTGCATGTTTTCCCGGCATGCATTGTGGTAAGTGCACTAGGCGCACCATTCCTTACCCAGTAAACCAGATTTATCTGGCCATAACAGCCCGCCACTCGCCAACACACCTGTACCCATGCCCAGGCCTCCCCTCAGCCAATCACAGCCTTCCACTCTCCTCAGTCAATCAAAACCATCGACTTTTGTTAGCAAGGGGAATACTTTAGGTCACATGAGATTCCTAAACATGTCAGCCTCTTATTCATTGTTTCATGCTATTGTTATGTATGTGTTTGTAAGCTGTATGTGAGGGTCTCTATATAGGAAGCTCATCGGTATGGTTCATTTCTGTAACTGTCGTGATAAAGCAGAATACAAATTCAATGTATATGGGTCAGATTTTCAGAAAATGCACAATTGGCAGCTCTACACATTTAGTGAATTCTGCTAAATTAGGCTGCAATCTGGTCAATACTAGGTAAATTCGAGTATATTTGGTAACACATTGATTTTATCAATCTGTTTAGTAAGGTTTTGAACTTTATTTTTGGCTTAAATTAGGGTTATTTGAGAGGATTGGTGAAGGTGAATTGTACATTTTCTAAAAACTCGACCCTAGATATAATCTAGCCGAAATGTACAATAGGCAGCTCTATATACGCAAGAGAGGAGAAATAGAGGAGGAAGAGTGAAAGAGAGCGAGAGTGAGTGGAGGGGAAGAAGGGACAGGAGCAAAGGTAGAGAGAGAACGAGATAGAAAGGGAGAGAGAAGGAAACAGGGAAAGAGAAGGAGAGTGATAGGGAGAGAGACAAGGGATGAGAGAGAGAGGGAGAGAGATGGGGAGATATATAGGGAGAAAGAGAGGGAGAGGAAGAGAGAGAGAGAAAGGAAGGAGGGAGGGAGAGAAGGGGAGGGGAAGGAGATCGGGAAGAGTGAGAAAGAGAGTAAGAGGAGGGGGATGAGCGAGAAAAAGAGAGAGAGAGAGAGAGGAAAGAGGGAGAAAAAGAGAGGAAGGGAGAGAGAGGAAAGAGGGAGGAAAAGAGAGGAAGAGAGAGAGGGGAAAGAGGGAGAAAAAGAGAGGAGGAGAGAGAGGGGAAAGAGGGAGAAAAAGAGAGGAAGAGAGACAGAGGAAAGAGGCAGAAAAAGAGAGGAAGAGAGACAGAGAGGAAAGAGGGAGACAAAGAGAGGAAGGGAGAGAGAGGAAAGAGGGAGAAAAAGAGAGGAAGGGAGAGAGAGGAAAGAGGGAGGAAAAGAGAGGAAGAGAGAGAGGGGAAAGAGGGAGAAAAAGAGAGGAGGAGAGAGAGGGGAAAGAGGCAGAAAAAGAGAGGAAGAGAGAGAGAGGAAAGAGGAAGAAAAAGAGAAGAAGAGAGACAGAGAGGAAAGAGGGAGACAAAGAGAGGAAGGGGGAGAGAGAAGAAATAGGGAGAAAAAGAGAGGAAGAGGGAGAGAGAGGAAATAGGGAGAAAAAGAGAGGAAGAGGGAGAGAGAGGAAAGAGGAAGAAAAAGAGAGGAAGTCAGAGTGCGGAAAGAGGGAGAAAAAGAGGGAGAGAAAGAGGGAGAGAAAGAGGGAGAGAAAGAGACAGAGGAGAGAGTAAAGAGACACCTGAGAAAGAATGGAAACAGCGCCGCAGTAAGAGGTAGTACTTGTAGAAGGGGTATTTGAAGTGCAATCTGAGTATCATTACAGACAACATAGCTCCTGCCTCAGAGAGAGACAGAGGCCATGCGGTGTCATATGCCAATAAGCGCTCAAAGAGAACATTACAGACTGCCTGCTTCCCCACATAATAGGAGAGTTGTATGAGTAATAGGGGGGTTGTATGGCCTATTGTGCCGCCCAGTAAGAACAGAGGTTTATAATACGAGACTCATTGTAGGTGGCAGAGATTGCCATCCATTTCCCATCTTGATTATAGGTCGCGCCAGCAGAAGGTGGCTGGTAATATATGGATCAGATTTTTAGAAAATGTACAATTCACCTTTACCAATCCTTTCAAATAACCCACATTTAAGACTAAAATCAGCTTCAAAACATAGTTTAACACAGCAAAACTGATTCTTTAAATCAATGCAATACCAAATATACCCAGATATACCCGGTACTCATCGTTCTTTAGCCTAAATTTGCAAAATCTCCTAAATGTGTAGAGCTGCCAATTGTACATTTTCTGAAAATCTGACCCATATACTAAACATTTGTGATGTTGTTATGACTGGTGTAACATAAGTTGTAACTACATATATTGTCTGTATTATATTTATAGTGTATCATATTGTTTTGAACTGAAAAGATATGTGCATTATATAATGAAATAGGGCAGTTGTAAGAACTAATGCTGCATTAAAATCTAAGGTTATAAGATGTTAGGATAAAAAACGAGGAAACATCTAAGCTATGCTAAACGAAAGCATATTAATTTAAATATTAACAGCATAAGTTGAGTGCGTAATAGGGGAGTTGCATGTCTCACTGCGCATGTCTACCGCAGTGCATGCTGGGATGGATTCTGATGAAATCTGACATACACATTTTTGGCAACATTTTATTGAAAATTGCAAGAATGTTTTCACCAATATCTTAGCTTTTATAAATGATCTATGAAAACCAAATGCATGATGGGAAAGATGGGGACTTGTATCATGGAAACATATATAACACATGGATATTGACATTAGAGCGTTGATAAATAGTTCATGCTGAACATAACATGTTTTCTATAGAATTTAGACTGTACCACTATTCCCATAATTCCATGCGAATCAAGATTCAAAATGGCGGCTATGCAAGTCCCCTATTGTCTGTAAGTTATTGAAATAATAAGGTATATGTTAAAATGTAAGGATGTAGTGAAATCATGAGATTATGTTTTGTACTTGGCGAATGAGAACTATCACTTTGTGAAACTTTGTCCAATAAAATTTCTTGAAAGAAAACATATGAGTTTAAAGATGGTGTTTATTCCTGGTAATATGATGTAATAGATTTTAGATTTAGAAATTATTTTATTCAGGTCTACAACATTTCCACACGTATGAGTATGAATATTTTCAGGACAGCCTGATTTAAACAAATAGAGAAGAAAAGATATTATACATTAACTATGTTTAGGACAGTACACGTTACGAAGTACATTCTCATATTAATATGAGATAGTTGTATATAGTTACTCATTTAAGGTACAATTAAATAGAAAATAAGATACAGGATAATTTATGAACAATATACATGAAAGAAGCAACCTAGGACAAATTTAGTATAACATTCCAATAAATACAAATCTATCCATTTTCTCATCTTTTTCTATTTTTTTGTTACTAACATTATGCCACAAAACCAGCCCAATGATGTTATAACCTGGGTGGAAATAGGTAGGTAACTAGCTGACAATGGTGCGTTGCACTTGTTAAATAGTAGAGAGGATTACTATATGAGGCAAGCGTCTGCATACATGTGATTGGCCGCAGTCATAGAACAAAAACAATGCACAGGAAATCTCTGGCCAAGGGCTACTGACATGTTGCACAACATACTTGTCGGTTTTCGTTTGTGTATACTCATGAAAAGTCTAACAGTTTGTAACAGATATAGACTCATATATGTTAAGATAAGATAAGATAAGATAAGATAAGATAAGAACTACTTTATTTATCGAATTGAGGAGTACATATGATAAACAGGTATACAGACTTCTAGAATTTTCATCCAGTTCTCCCAGTCGTTACCTTAACTGAGTAACAACTGATTGATTCATTTCCACACATACTTGAATTCAAAATATACATTTATGTTTGCACAGTGATTTGTGGGAAATAAGCTGCTCTTTTGCTCCAAATAATCAAGCACTGGGTTATGTTGTAGGCCCCATGTGTGTGAGGCTGGGTTATGTTGTAGGCCCCATGTGTGTGAGCACTGGGTTATGTTGTAGGCCCCATGTGTGTGAGGCTGGGTTATGTTGTAGGCCCCATGTGTGTGAGGCTGGGTTATGTTGTAGGCCCCATGTGTGTGAGGCTGGGTTATGTTGTAGGCCCCATGTGTGTGAGGCTGGGTTATGTTGTAGGCCCCATGTGTGTGAGGCTGGGTTATGTTGTAGGCCCCATGTGTGTGAGGCTGGGTTATGTTGTAGGCCCCATGTGTGTGAGGCTGGGTTATGTTGTAGGCCCCATGTGTGTGAGGCTGGGTTATGTTGTAGGCCCCATGTGTGTGAGGCTGGGTTATGTTGTAGGCCCCATGTGTGTGAGGCTGGGTTATGTTGTAAACCCCATGTGTGTGAGGCTGGGTTATGTTGTAGGCCCCATGTGTGTGAGGCTGGGTTATGTTGTAGGCCCCATGTGTGTGAGCACTGGGTTATGTTGTAGGCCCCATGTGTGTGAGCACTGGGTTATGTTGTAGGCCCCATGTGTGTGAGGCTGGGTTATGTTGTAGGCCCCATGTGTGTGAGGCTGGGTTATGTTGTAGGCCCCATGTGTGTGAGGCTGGGTTATGTTGTAGGCCCCATGTGTGTGAGGCTGGGTTATGTTGTAGGCCCCATGTGTGTGAGGCTGGGTTATGTTGTAAACCCCATGTGTGTGAGGCTGGGTTATGTTGTAGGCCCCATGTGTGTGAGGCTGGGTTATGTTGTAGGCCCCATGTGTGTGAGCACTGGGTTATGTTGTAGGCCCCATGTGTGTGAGCACTGGGTTATGTTGTAGGCCCCATGTGTGTGAGGCTGGGTTATGTTGTAGGCCCCATGTGTGTGAGTCTGGGTTATGTTGTAGGCCCCATGTGTGTGAGGCTGGGTTATGTTGTAGGCCCCATGTGTGTGAGGCTGGGTTATGTTGTAGGCCCCATGTGTGTGAGTCTGGGTTATGTTGTAGGCCCCATGTGTGTGAGGCTAGGTTATGTTGTAGGCCCCATGTGTGTGAGGCTGGGTTATGTTGTAGGCCTCGTGTGTGTGAGGCTGGGTTATGTTGTAGGCCCCATGTGTGTGAGGCTGGGTTATGTTGTAGGCCCCATGTGTGTGAGGCTGGGTTATGTTGTAGGCCCCATGTGTGTGAGGCTGGGTTATGTTGTAGGCCTCGTGTGTGTGAGGCTGGGTTATGTTGTAGGCCCCATGTGTGTGAGGCTAGGTTATGTTGTAGGCCCCATGTGTGTGAGGCTTGGTTATGTTGTAGGCCCCATGTGTGTGAGGCTGGGTTATGTTGTAGGCCCCATGTGTGTGAGGCTTGGTTATGTTGTAGGCCCCATGTGTGTGAGGCTGGGTTATGTTGTAGGCCCCATGTGTGTGAGGCTGGGTTATGTTGTAGGCCCCATGTGTGTGAGGCTGGGTTATGTTGTAGGCCCCATGTGTGTGAGGCTTGGTTATGTTGTAGGCCCCATGTGTGTGAGGCTGGGTTATGTTGTAGGCCCCATGTGTGTGAGGCTGGGTTATGTTGTAGGCCCCATGTGTGTGAGGCTGGGTTATGTTGTAGGCCCCATGTGTGTGAGGCTGGGTTATGTTGTAGGCCCCATGTGTGTGAGGCTAGGTTATGTTGTAGGCCCCATGTGTGTGAGGCTGGGTTATGTTGTAGGCCCCATGTGTGTGAGGCTGGGTTATGTTGTAGGCCCCATGTGTGTGAGTGAAGGTGTTTGTGAGACACATGTGCATGTGTGATGTGTTGCAATAAAATAAGTCACAAGTAGAAAGAAATGGATTTTGAGATACCATCATATTTGAACAGATGAGATGAGTGAGTGAGATGGGTTGCATTACGCCCTTATCAAATCATTTAATATGGTAGATGAGATCAAGCCGATTCTAAATAATGGTCAACATTAAAACAAATAAATTCATAAATCGGCATGAATACATGAATAAATCACTTTAAAAGATGTACATTTTGTGACTTGTGACTCATTTTCCTATCACACATACATAACAGTGAAATATTCGGGAAATGAATTAGACAGGTTTGTGATGTCATAAAAGGGAATTCCTATGCGGTGTACTTGTTCCCTGTTCATACCCTGTTCACTAGTTTTAAGAAAGAGATCTTGTGGTTGCTAATTACCAGATATCTAATTAGTTAATTCCTTATTATAGACTGAAGTGGCTAACGTGGCGCTGTTTCGTTACATGAAAGAATATTTGTAATGATGAGAATATTTGGTTATTTTATTGTTTATAGAGAGAATACCGAATATGAAAAACCTGTTGATTTTATTATTTGCGTGTGGATTTATTATCCTTGATTACATGACAAAACATACAAAAACTCTTAGATATTGTTGTGCATATGACAGAATTTGCGCTTTCACATATTACAAATTGTTTGCAAATATAACTTCCCCCCAAAATAAAATACCGTATAGGGGTCAGATTTTAAAGAAATGCACAATTCACAGTTCGAACTACATATCTATCAAAGTACTAAATTAGAGTGAAAAATGATAAATACTAGGTATATCTGAGTATATATGCTGTATTGTATCCATTTGATAAATCTGTCTGGTTATGTTGAACTGTATTTTGAACCTGATTTTTAGGTTATTTGAGAGGATTGGTTAAGGTCAATTGTACGTTTTCTGGGGCGGTGCTTGTGCAACAGGTTCTTCTCTTTGCCACTCCTGGTCGTTCTTATCCAAAGATCAATAATGTATATAATAGCTTGGCTGCACATTTGTAGATATCCATTGTGCAACAAGGCCTAGCAGGCATAACCCGAGGGACAGGCAGATTTCGTATGAGGATAACTATTTGCAAAACATTTTTCATGTGTTACAGAAAAATGAGTCATAATACAAAACGGATTTTGAGATGCTAGTTTCATAATTGAAAAGATAAGATTAAATGGATTCCAACAATAAATAATATTTAGAAAACCTAAAAAGTACTTCGATATTTTATGTTTTGTTATTTTTCATTTTTGAAAAAAAGTTTGCAATTTGTCTGGGTAAAGTAGCTGAATAAACTCCAAAGGATGGTGTTAGAAATCCCATGTGCTATAGAATGTTTGGCTTGGTTTCTTGCGATGTACAGTAGAACGGAAGCAAACAATATAAAGAGCCATGGGAAAGGGAGCCAGGCTGAGCGATAATAAGTGAAAATACTGCATGTATTGGAGGCTTTCTGTTCTTGAAGCTCCATAGGAAAGATTACAAGGCAAAACGCTGCATTGGGCAGACCAGCAATGGAAAAACAAAAGAGAATCGATGTCACTTTAATATGTATGGCTTCAATTTAGGTAAATAGGAGCTCTAGACATTCAGCAAACAGTGGTCCTGGGTAAGACCATAAAGTGCCTTTCTGTCTCTTTTTCTCTGTCTCTCTCCTTTCTTCTCTATCTGTCTCTCTCTCCTTTCTACTCTCTCTCTATTTCCTGGGTAAGATCATAAACTGCCTCCCTCTCAGCTCCCCCGCCCTTGATATAACCATATTAAATGTGTTGATAAGGGCGTAAAGCAACCAATCTCACTCACTCACTCCCTCTCAGCTCTCCCGCCCTTGATATAACCATATTAAATGTGTTGATAAGTGCGTAAAGCAACCAATCTCACTCACTCACTCCCTCTCAGCTCTCCCGCCCTTGATATAACCATATCAAATGTGTTGATAAGGGCGTAAAGCAACCAATCTCACTCACTCACTCCCTCTCAGCTCTCCCACCCTTGATATGCTGGGTATATGGTACATATGCGTGTATATCCATATGACAGATGGCGCCACCGTTTGGTCTACTTGCCCTCCTCAAGTATCCGTGAACATTCACTCTACCTTCTGCCGCCATTGAGAACACTCCTGCCTGTTCGTTTTTCTTTGGCAAATTTTTTCTGTCGGCTGTCATTATGCCTTCATGTAGCGGTTGTGAGAGAGTCCATGTTAGACCGTGTGGAAAAGCGGTTTGCTTGTACGCAAAGAAAGCATTGAAATATTGCAAGGAGAATGGGATTGATCCTACGGAATATATGCATCATTTGGACCTTATAGACGAAGCAGACATGGAGTTGGGTGATTACGTCGACCCTGCAACTGCTTCGGCCAATGTGGCTGGCCATTTGGATGCTTTTATGAGAAGGCAGGAACATATGTTAGCTTCTCAAGCTGATAACATGACCAAGATGATGAATGCTATTACGATTTTGTCGGACAAGGTGGTCATTACCGATTCGAAACTTAAATCTCCCGCCGGTTTTTCTACGTCATCAGGCGGTGATGGCACGCCATTGGTCACTGCTAGTGATCTGCTGACCGCCCCTTTTACGGATGCGCTGTCACAAATTACGGCTGCCCTGGACCCAGCATTGAAGGCGAAAACCCTAGGTAATATTTTACGCCCCGAGTATTATGTGCAGAATATAGACAAGGGTACACCTGTTAAGAATATGGACCATTCTAAGTTAAATCATCGGGATTTGTGGTATGGACAAACTCGTGTGTTGAAGGCCATGATCAAGCGCGGAGAAGATATTTCCGGCTATGTGGACCATATGGTTTACGTAGCGAGACACGCCCACCTAAATACCTATAAGGATAGTGCTCTAGTTCTCTATGATCGGGAGGTGGTGTCCCGGGTGATTGACGGGGACCTGCCTGCCTTTGAGGCCGCTGATCATGAGGCTCAGAGTGTGGCTCTTCACCCGGCCGCTATGGCCACGCCCCCTTCTGTGGCCGTGGCTGATGACAAGAAGAAGAAATCTAAAAAGGCTTCTAAGTTTACCATTCCTGCAGACTTCCCAGAGTCAATTTGTTACTACTACAACTTCAAGGAGTGTAACGGGAAATGCTCGCGTAGTCACGTATGTAAGATCTGCAATAAGGACCACAAGGCTGTTTCGTGCCCGAATCGCTCCAAGTCAGATTGACTTTATGTTAATGAGGCCGACCCGGAAGTGGCTTCTGACCTCAACCTTGAACTCTGTAGTTCTTCCGGTAATGGCGGACAGGGTTCACCTTCACCGTGTGTTGATGCCTCAGACATTACTGTTTCTCCTAATCTGGATTTAATACCGGCTAGTCTTGATGCTTCTGTCGCACAAAGAGTGCTTCACACTGTTGCTCTCCCATTCTTGGAAGATGGGACCGTCACTCCTGCTGATAGCTTGGATTTTGTGGTGGATAATGTTGTCTACAAAGAGTTTTCGACTAAAAATGTTGCTGATCAGCTGATCGTGTCGACGGAGATACCTTTGACACCTTCGGTGACAGCTATTGAATACAGTGATCGTGTTTCTGATATCCATTTCATTGATGGGTGTCTGTCTCAGATGAAGCTTGATATGTGGCTGAAGGAACTGGATTTTGAGGAGGATATATCATTAAAAGAATTTTTAACGACTGGTATTCGTGATGGATTCATGGTCGTTGATAATGTGGACTCAGTACCATCGTATGCTAGTGACAACTATTCTTCTGCTCTGCATGGCCAAGCGTATTCCTTTATTTCTAAGTTACTTCAACAAGAACTGGAGGAAGGGAAATATATCTATGCCCCTCGACCTTCTAAGTGTGTGCATTCTATTGGAGCAGTTCCCAAGGGAACCTCGGCATTCAGACCGATCACCGACTGTAAAAGACCTATTGGCACTTCTGTGAACAATTTTCAGGACCTCACTTGTGAAAAATTCAGTTATACGGGACTGGACAATGTCATTGAGTTTATTAAGCCTGGTGATTTTATGGCTTCAATAGACATTGCTGCAGCGTATAGGTCAATATCAATCCATCCTTCCTGTAGACCTTTGATGGGAATATCATGGAGATTTCCTGGCAATGATTATGACTCTGCTCTTTGGGACACACGTTTGTGTTTTGGGGTAAAATGTGCCCCCTTTATTTTCACCGAAGTTAGTCGTTTTGTCGTCAGATCCATGGCCAGGAGGGGGTTTCGTCGTGTGAATGCCTATTTAGATGATTATATTGTTGTTGGGTCAACCTTTAGAGAATGCCAAGATGCTCAACTGGTTCTCATCTCCTTGTTGGCTTCTCTTGGATTCATAGTGGCTTGGAAGAAATGTCAGTCACCAGCTACTAAATTGCAGTATCTAGGCATCATCGTCGATACCATTGCTATGACATTATCGCTTCCCACACAGAAGTTGGACAAGCTTCATGATACTCTTGCTGTCTTCTCCAAGAAATCCTCCGCCTCTATCCGTCAGTTGCAACGGTTGTGTGGTATCCTATGCCACTGTTCAACTGTCATTAAAGGTGGTAGAACTTTTTCCCAGCGGATTATTCAGCTGTTGAAAGGGCATACCAAAGAGGGTGCTCGAATTAATCTAGATGAAGAATTTCATTTAGACATCAAGTGGTGGCTGGCCTTCTCGAAAATCTTCAATGGTACAGCTCCCATTGTGAAATATGATTTAACTTCAGCTATTCCGGTCTACACTGACGCTTGTGCCTCTGGATATGGTGTCTTGTGTGGTTCGGATTGGTGTGCTGGATATTTCAACTGCAATCTGATGCCTAATGGCCTGGAGCTGTTGGTGTCGGATCACTGCCATTGGTCCAACGTTATGATTGAATCCCTGACCCTACATGACGATAATGTTAATTTGTGGGAGTTGGTTGCCTTGTGGCAAGCCTTAAAGAGGCTGGCTCCGAGTTACAGGAATTCCCATATGCTCTGTTTCTCGGATAATAGTCAAGTGGTGTATATGTTGGCTAAAGGTCGCAGTGTGAACAAATCTTGTATGGCGATCCTTAGGTCGATATTTTGGTGGTGTGTGAAACACAATGTCTTCATCACTACTAGACACGTCCCGGGGGTTGAAAATGTTCTGCCCGATCTCATGTCACGCCTGTTTGTTCACAATTCTATTGTTCCACTTCTGAATATTCCATTGCTTTGTTGCAGTCGATCTTCATCAGTTGGACGTGGAAGTGGCCTCAACTATGGCTCATGCATGGAGCTCGAATACCCTGAGAACTAGGGATTCGCAGTGGAAAAAGTTTATGAGTTTCTGTGGAATGATTGGTGTGTCTCCTGTACCTGCAGACTCTCAGACGGTGGTTAGATACTTGGTTTGGCTGGCCAGGTCATTGAAGTTTGTGTCCATCAATAACCACTTGTCTTCGATCATCAAATTGCAACAGGTCTATGGCTATGAACCTAAATTCAGGGAAATGTTCGTCGTGAAGATGATCCTATCTGGTCTAAAACACCAGTTAGGCACTCCTGAAGCTGAGAAGCTCATCGTTTCTCCTGATCACCTGAGGCTTATGTACAAGAAAATGGATAAGACTGACTACAATGTGACATGCTGGTGTGCTATTCTGTTGAGTTTCCGTAGTTTGCTTCGGAAATCTCACTTAGTTCCTGATGTCAATTCTCCTCACACTCTTCGTAGACGTGATGTTCAGTGGACTAAAGCTGGGATGATAATACATGTCTCATCTTCCAAGACCATACAGTTTGGAGAGAGGAAATTGTTGATTCCTATCATTCGTGTGAATGATCAGGCCCTGTGTGTAGTCTCATTGCTTGAAGATCATTTTCTCCATTTTCCAGCTTCTCCTGATTCGCCCTTATTTATGAATCCGATGTCTTCTCCACTTGTTCCAGTTACATATCAACAACTGTTGGCCTTCTTCAAGCGGTCGGTGGCCTCTGTTGGCATGGATTCGTCATTGGCTGGCATTCATTCCCTTCGTCGAAGTGGTGCCTCATATTTGCACCATTTGGGCGTCCCCCTGGAGGACATTAGACTGATTGGCGACTGGAAGAGCCTTTCGGTTTTGTGCTATTTGGTCTCAACTTTCGACAGGAAGCTTCAAGTGGAGGCTATGGTTGCTGAAAAGTTAGCTAATTAATTGCTCCTTGCTCGTCGTTTAGCAGAGATTCTCTGGGGTGATATTCCTCTTATAAATGCTTGTGTTTTTGGCATTGAGAATTCTCAGGAGCTGTGTTTGTGTGGCAGTTGATGCTTGTGGACTAGCATTCTCATTTAAAATTGAATAGAGATTAAAGAAGAGTATTATAATGGGCATTGGGCGTCCTCGTCAGAGTCGCCGGCTTGTCTGCCGCAATCTCACCACTATCTTGTCCTCATTGATATGCTGGGTATATGGTACATATGCGTGTATATCCATATGACAGATGGCGCCACCGTTTGGTCTACTTGCCCTCCTCAAGTATCCGTGAACATTCACTCTACCTTCTGCCGCCATTGAGAACACTCCTGCCTGTTCGTTTTTCTTTTTTTTTTAATTTATTATTTGTTATTTTGTTAATAAAGGCGTCCTCGTCAGAGTCGCCGGCTTGTCTGCCGCAATCTCACCACTATCTTGTCCTCATTGATATAATCATATTAAGTGTGTTGATAAGGGCGTAAAGCAACCAATCTCACTCACTCACTCATTCAGCAAACATCATAAATTACTAGTTATATCTGAGTATATTTGGTATTACTTTGGTTGCTTGGTTATGTTAAAGCTACATTCTCAGCTACGAGCCGATGCCAGAACAAATCTTACCAAAATCACTCATTATACCCCTACTCTTCAATATATCAATATTCTCCTCCAGAATTTGAAATCTAATTACCAAGAGAAAACTGCCGCTGTGAGCGATAATAAGTGAAGTCATCACTTTAAAGGATCCGGGCGGGTCCTCCAAACACACATGAGGACGTTTTAGAAGACCTTTAGGAGAATCAACTGAACAAAATCCTCCAAAACATTGGTCAGATGACTTATAGATGAGTTGGAAAATAATGGGACAAGAAGTATGAAAGGTTTAGTTAACTGAGTGTGTAACTTTTAACTGTATTTTGAAACTATTTGTTATGGTACATTTGTGATGGTTTAGTGCAGGTGAGTTGTACATGGGTCAGATTTTCAGAAAATGTACAATTCAACTTCACCAATCTTCTCAAATAACCCAAATTTAACACGGAAATAAAGTTCAAAATACAGTTCAACCTAACCAAACAGATTGCTAGAATCAATGCAATAGAGAATATATACTCGAATTTACTTAGTATTGACCAAATTGCAGCCTATTTTAGCCTAATTTACTAAATGTGTACAGCTGCCAATTGTACATTTTCTGAAAATCTGACCCACATGTTTTGACAACCAGACCCAGCTATAGCCCCAAGTCGTCCCAACCATAGACTAAGGACATATAGGTGTAGATGTAGGAGACGTTTAATGGTGTGACAATACTATGTACAGGTGTGAATGTACTGCTTGGCTGAGGTCCATATTGCCCCACCTTACGCTATAACACCACATGTATACGTACCCGGCAGCTTACACGCATTTCCCAGCATAGTTCTAGCCTTACAGATTATAGATGCATTCTCAGCTATTATAACACATTATTCAATCGTATCTATTGTAATGTGTTCCAGGAATATGAGTCACAAGTCGCAAAATGATATTTTTCAAACTGTTTATTTTACTAGATCACTTTATTGGAATGTTTTGACTTTTGGAGAGTTTATCACTTATAGATATATCGATCGATGTATCAAATTTCAGGACAACGTATGTAATAATTATATCCTTTAGTTTTAAAGGTCCTTATATGGAGTATATGGGGTATATTTAGTTACTTACTGTTTACTGGTCCCCCCAGAAATATTGCAAACATTTTTTTCATGAATAAAAATATGAAACTTAAAATCTAGAAATACTTTTATTAGATTATTAGACTATTATGTTTACTATCATTGGAATCGGCTTGATCTCATCTTTTCAAATATAATGATATCTCAAAATCCATTTTTTTTTTACTTGTGACTCATTTTCCTGAAACACATCACATATATATGTAAGATTATAGGTTACGATGGTTTCCTTTATGAAACACGCCCCCCCCCCCCACACACACACACCTATTATAAGTATGACCAAGCTTTCCTTCCGACCTCGTATTTACTCAAAGGCTGGGATGTCTCTTATGATTAGTGCAGGGAAACGTACTTATTATATATAGAACAGTCAAGAAGTGCATAGCGCTATATTTGTATCACTATCCTCGGTTGTTTTTAACGTTTTCTTTACAAAGACTAGATTAGCTCTTACCATTGACCTTCCTATAGTGCTAGCGGGTGGGGGGTGGGGTGGGGGGTTGTATGTGGGTCAGATGTTCAGATAATGTACAATTCGCCTTCAACAATCCTCTTAAATAACCCACATTTAAGACAAAAATGAGGTTCAAAATGCAGTTTAACATAACAGAACTGATACTTTAAATCAATGCGCTACCGAATATATTCAGATATTCAGCATTTTTCAGCCAAATTTAGCCGAACTTTCTAAATGTGTAGAGCTGCCAATTGTACATTTTCTGAAAATCTGACCCTTGTCAGTGTAATAGTGCGGTTTAATAAGAGTTTCAATAGGGGAATTGCCTGTGTCACTGCGCATGTCAATTACATGCATAGCACTTGGATATTGACATTGAAGCACAGATACATATCCCATGCTATACATAGAGAGAATGGGACGAGCCGGCAATAATCGAAAATTTATTGGACGAGATTCGTCCACATAAGCACGATGCCGTAGGCAGAGTGCTTATGTGGACGAATCAAGTCCAATAAATGTTTCGATTATTGCAGGCGAGTTCCATTCTATATTTATTATATGGGCATAAAACTTGGTGCATAAAACTATTAAAAGTGCATAAAAGTGGCCGAATTGGTGACGAAGTAGTTCATATATAGGACGCGTCCTATATGAATATTTTTATAGCACCCCACTTATAGCACCTCTCATATAGAATGCGCATATAATAAAATGACATATTTTGTATAGAGTTTACACTGTACCATTAGTCCCATAATTCCATGCGAAACAATATTCAAAATGGCGGCTATGCAAATCCCATATAATGGTATACCCATGTGACTTTTGAAAATGGGAGATTTGAGTATAGGACTGGCATATTGAGAGGAGGGCTAGTAGAAGGCTACAATGTTACCAAACTATCAGAAACATGCATAAGGACAGGAACCATGTAAAATTTGATACCCAGAAGGTTTACTTTTTTTCAGGCGGGAGGTATATTGGAAAAAATGAGTGAATTTGGGGGTGTTTTTATCATAATTTCATCGTTTATAGTGATTTATTACATGAAAACCTACACATATATACACTAAAGTGTACATTTTCGTGAAGCTTAGGATGTCCTCTTGCCAATGGTACTAAGATCATTAAGATCGATTCATTTCTGTGCAATACCCATTCAGTATAATGTACAAAGGTCAGGAATTTCGCAATTGTACATTCTAAAAAAATCTGACCCATATAAGAGTTTCTCTGATGACGCATGCAGTTCAGATCAAGGAAACAGCTTCCCAGCTTGGCTTCTAAAACAATTAATTCTAATATCCTCAAACCTAAAAAGGGGTGCATTTTATTTTTTTTATTTTTCACAAAAAGACGGATTTCGGTATCAATAACTTATAAAAAAGGTCCATCAATATTTCTTTTCTTACTGAAAAATAAGTCATAACTCGCTTAAATAATATTTTTCCAATAATGATGTATTCACAAGCTCTCTTTGTTGGAATGTTCTCATTCTTGGGTTATCTGGCACCTGGTATGGGTATCAAATATCAAGACAGTGTAGTAATTTAATCTATCCTTGCATTTCTAAGGTCATGCCATGGAGTATATTCAGCCACTTTATTAGTAATAGTCCACCCAGAAATATGGCAAACCTTTTACTTCAAACGTCAAAATAATCAAACAGAAAATAAAGAAATAACTTTTAGATGTCCTGAACGTTAAAAACGTTGGAATCCTTTTCGGAATATGATGGTATCTTAAAAGTGTGTTTACTAGTTACTAGTTGAACATTACTATTAAAGAAGCCAGGTGTACGCCATACTATGACCTAAGAAATGCATAGATATTATTTAATACACAGTCATTCATACAACTCTAAACAGTACATATCCCAAGATGAGAATACTCCTACAAAGATGTCTTGTGAACAACAACAAAAAAAATATATCAATTTTGCGACTTAAGGGTGGTCTTCACTGGCTGCAGTAAGCTCTGCGGTAAGCCTTGCGATGGTTTGTGCTGGTTCTGTAAATGGAGAGGAATGGTGACGTCCTGCCTACATGGATCACTAACCATGTAGGCAGGACCTCGCCACTTCTCACCATCACAGCACCATTACAAGGCTTACTGCAGAGCTTACTGCAGAGCTTACCACAGCCAGTGGATGTCGTAAGAACTGAGAAGGCACCTTTATGCCTCAGCCCATTATCGCCCAAACACTTGAACAAGCAGTCTGTAAGCGATCTATAGCGATAGCCTTCAAGTACATGCGTTAGATCGCCATAAAATGTACAATCAGCAGCGCTACCGTACACATTTAGTAAATTCTGATAAATTAGGCTGTAAAATGCTAAATACTCGGTGTATTTGGTATTGCCTTGATTCAAAATATCTCTTCGGTGAACCTGGACTGAATTTTGAACGTCCTTTTTATCTTAGATCTGGGGCGGAAAGGGGGGGGGGGCAGAAAGGAGGGGGGGATGCGCATGTCAAAGTTAGTAGAAGAGACTAAATACTCGGTGTATTTGGTATTGCCTTGATTCAAAATATCTCTTCGGTGAACCTGGACTGAATTTTGAACGTCCTTTTTATCTTAGATTTGGGGCGGAAAGGGGGGGGGAGGGCAGAAAGGAGGGGGGATGCGCATGTCAAAGTTAGTAGAAGAGACTAAATACTCGGTGTATTTGGTATTGCCTTGATTCAAAATATCTCTTCGGTGAACCTGGACTGAATTTTGAACGTCCTTTTTATCTTAGATTTGGGTTATTGTAGAAGATTGTTGAAGGCGAATTGTACATTTTCTGGTGATTGGACCCACATGCGACAGTCAGATCGGTGTTACACGAGTACCCGGCCAGTATTGGGGTTTGTCTTGGATGTTTGAGGAACTATAGTGGGAGTGAGTTTCGTATGTGTGTGTGGGGGGTGGGGGTGGGGGGGGGGGGGCTGGGGCGGGCGCTGGGGCGGAAAGGGGGGGGGGCAGAAAGGAGGGGGGATGCGCATGTCAAAGTTAGTAGAAGAGAAATTTGATTTGAAAACATTTTTTTTTGTTTTTTTTGAAAACATTTTTATTTAAAAATTGGATTTTGAGACATCATAATTTTTGTAAAGATGAGATTAAACGGATTCCAATGATAGTAAACAGTATGACATCTATCAAGTGTATCAATATCTTATGTTTGATAATTTCATCTTTGAAAAAATGTTTGCAATATTTCTGGACCCACATTTACTAGTAAAATAGCTAAATATACTCTATTAGTTGACCTTAGAAATACATCGATTTATTTAATACACTGTCTTGAAATTTGGTACATGTATTCATGCTGCAAGCTGCAGGATAAAGCAATAAAAATTAAAAGTCATCTTCTCAATAAATCACTTTGAAAAATATATATTTAGCGACTTTTGACTCATTTTCCTGTAGCACATCACAAATAGTTCTTGCACATGCAAGATGCATTTTTTTAAAAAAAATATTTGTATTCACAAAATCTCTGGGCGTCTACAATACTAAGGGTGCATTGCACTATATACGATTCTGTGTTTAACCACTCTTAGATGCCTCGTAACTCCCTCTTAGCAAAAATTGCATTGCACTATATACGATTTTACTCTTAGAGCACTCTTACAACCGTCGTAAAGTTAAGAATTTATGAGCAGCAAAACAGGTGTAGTATAGTGTGGATAAAAGCCTCGTCGCATATCTTAGGACATATTGGTCAGACCTGACAGTTGAAAAAGCTGTCGGGAGTGGGATTCGAACCCATGGCCCCCTAAGCATGATATTTGATGGACTTAAATTGCCCACATTAAGGATAAAAATGTGAAACTGATATATAGCATGATAGTTGTCACCATGGAAACCGGTTTATTGTCAATGATTTATTCACAAGATTCTGTGCTTAGAGTATGTTCATGTTTTGGGTGTGTTGCGCTGCCAGTACCATGAATACATGTATCAAACTTTAAGATGGTGTATTTATGTATGCATGTGTTCTTACGATTATCCTAAAGAGTACTTCTAACTACTTCACTATAATGATTGGTCATAAAAAATATTCCAAACTATTTTGTATGAATAAAAACATATAAGTACTTAATTGGCGTCCTAATGTTTACTCACATTGGAATCGGCTTGACCTCATCTTTTCAAGTATAATGGTATCTCAAAATCCATTTTTTTCGACTTGTGACTCAGTTTTCTGTAACCTAACATATTATGTGATATGTTTCAGAAATATGTAATGCATCAATCTATTTAATAGGCCTACACTGTCTTGAAATTTTGTAAATGTATTTATACGACTTTGAACATTAGATTCCCCCAAAATGGGAACATTCCTACAAAGAGATCCTGTGAATAAAATACTTTGAAAAGTATAACATTTGCGACTTGTAACTCTTTTTAAGACATAACATATTAACTAGTGTTGAGAACAGTCACATAATCCTCGCACACGACACGTTTAGTGTACTGCGTTACGGCACTAGTGACAAGTACAAGACAAATACAACGGTTTTATTTTTGAATGCTGTAAGCAGCCCCTTATCTACATGTACCGCAGACGCCGGCCGCTCAACCGGAAGTGCTATGCTGCGGCCGGAAGTAGATCTCCTTGGTTACTGAGGCAGGTAGTGTGGAAGGGCTGGAGGGATAGGATGGGGAGGAACACAGGGGACAGGGGAGGGGGTGAATTGGGAGGGAGGGGGAGGGGGGAGGGGGGGTGGGTGGAGGCACACACATAAAAAGGAGAGAAATTTTTTTTTTTTTATTATTTCATTTTCAGGCCAATACATTAAATAGAATCAAAGTTAGAAAAGACGCAATTGTCGTTTCGAGCGTGCCTATTAAATGTCTCAACCTTATTACCCACGAGATTTATATTTCGCAGACATTAAAGATTATAAAAATAGAACAGAGTCCAGCTAAAACTAACTAGCGGAATAGACATATCACATTACTACATTAAATTAAAATTACATTCATCAATCTCCAAAAAACCTTATACCGAGTCAAACATCATTGTCTCCTCTATGTATGCATTAAACATATCTGTCATCAAAACAGAGATATGGAACGAATAAAAAACATTCCTTCATCATAATCATTATTTATCAGAAACATTCGTTATTGAGTATGTAGCTTACAATTACCTCATTGTACCACCCGATCATTATACCTTTTTTTCCACTCAATCTTTAGACCTTTTACAAAGTTTTACAAAGTTTGATTAAAGCTACACTCTCAGTAACTTTGGTAAAAAAATAAAGACAGATTTTTTCTTTTGTTCTGTTCCAATCCATCTAAAAGTCATTTGACCAAAGGTTTGGAGGATGGTGACCCGTTGTTTTTCCTAGAGTTCTTCATGAAAATCCCCATTTGAATCCTTTCCTGCGATTGCTTCACTTATTATCGCTCACTGGTGGCGAATTTTGTTCGGCCGATTCAAAATTCGTATATAAAATGCAAAGCTTTTCAATGAATCGACCCTTAACTTTATCTATTTTATCTGATTTATTATTAGCTTTTCATCTAAACTTTGTCTACAGATAATTGTTCGTAACATATTCACTATTAGTAAAACAGCAATTTGATTTGAAAATAGTTTTTTCCAGGCGTTAGCCATTTTAACAATTACAAAATGTCATAGGCAAAATTACCATAATGAAAATTAAATATTAAATATTAAATAATTATTCAGGTAGCGCCAGTCATATCCCTTGCTTGTTATTGTATTATATACTTTTATTATACACGTATTGCTCTGAAAACAACGTATCTAGAGTGAGTTACGCATAGTGCGTATTTCACTGATGAGTTATGTGAGGTTATCATGGCGACCAATCTTTTTTCTAACTTAGATTACTGATGAAAGTCAAATTTATTGTTTTCTATATTGCATATTTTCATGATTGCGTAGAATATGCGTCCACCATTCAAGCTTCTTCAACCAACTTTGTAAAAAAAACCAAAAAAACCCAACAAACGTGTTTGTTTGTTATCTTGACAATCATTAGTGGACAGAATAGGTGATTAAATATTACAGGACACAACGAAAAGACCTTGTAATGAAGTGAGAGTGTATGTGAAAAGTCAATTTAAAAACAACATTATGATTGTGTTGCATCAGAACAATACTGTCGGAGAGATGAAACTAGAGATCCTATTTCTAAAAGTGTCTGAGCGATAATAAGTGAAATCATCATAGAAAAGTATTTAGGCGGGTCCTCCAAATACAAATAACGACGTGTTGTAGAAGCCCTGTACCAAAATCCACTAGACAAAGTCCTCCAAAGGGGAGTTGCATAGCCGCCATTTTGAATCTTGATTCTCCTGGAATTATGGGACTAATGGTACAGTCTAAAATCTATAGAAATCATGTCATGTTCAGCGTGGTGTATCTATCAATGTTCTAATGTTGATATCCAAGTGTTATACATTTTCCATAAGACAAGCCTCCATCTTTCCCATCATGTATTTGGTTTTCATAGATTATTTATAGAAGCTATGATATTGGTAAAAAACATTCTTGCAATTTTCGATGAAATATTGCCAAATATTTGTATGTCAGATTTCATCAGAACCTATCCCAGCATGCACTGCAGTAGGCATGCGCAGTGAGACATGCAACTCCCCAATTGACTTTTAGATGGGTTGGAAAAGAATGGAAGAAAATGTAGAAAATGTCTTGTTTTGAGCGACATTAACTGAGAATCCAGCTTTAACACTTATATGTGATTAAATGTTACAAGGCACAACGAAAGCAACTTGTAATAAAATGAGTCTGTTGATCAGAGCTGAAGAAAAGTACATTAAGAAATAACATTATGATTTTCTTTTTTTTACATTTGTTTATTCAGGAGAGGAAACAAATGACATCTACCAATCTTATGTTGTATATGGCTATAGGTTGTAACCCTGTCTTCCGCCATATCCTGAAATTTCAAAATAGAATAGAATAGAATAGAATAGAATAGAATAATCTTTCATTTGTCTAAGTGGTACATGAGATATAGACAAACAGGTCTACAGGCCTCTGGGAAGGTCCCAGCTCTTCCAGCCGTTACCTTTATTTAAAGGATAGATTTCTATATAGGCATCTAGAATGCCAAGAATGATAAAAGTATTTAGACTATGACTGAACCATTTATAAAAAATAAACATTTGCAAATTACAGTGGTGCAGGATGTCAATATATCGGCACAGCAATTTGCATTATTGTATATTGATTAATGAGGTAATGAGATGAGATGGTGGTTGAGATTTAAAAGATATACACATGGGTCAGATTTTCTGAAAATGTACAATTGGCAGCGCTACACATTCATGAAATTCTCCTAAATTAGGCTGAAAAATGAAGAATATCGGGTATATCTGAGTATATTTGGTATCACATTGATTTAAAGTATCAGTTCTGTTATGTTAAACTGCATTTTGAAGCTCATTTTTATCTTAAATGTGGGTTATTTGAGATGATTGGTGAAGGCGAATTGTACATTTTCTGAAAATCTGACCCACATATCAGTTATACAACTTGATGCTGGTGTGATCATATTGTGACTAACCTGTCTGTAGGAGGGAGAAGCAATGTCTGGGTTGTGGAAAGGATGTCCTACATATACAAAATCCAGGATTACAGACCGTTTTTCTGTGCTAAGACCAACATGGTGGTAAAGTTCCTGAATTATTATGGTACTAGCCAAATTTAGCCTAAAAACGGTTACCAAGGTACCTTCAAATTTTGGCAATTTGCCAAAAACGTCCCACACTGCGGGCACCTTATGTCACTGATCCTTATAGCTGAGGTTCTAAGCTTCGATTTGATATATGACCCATGGTGGTGTTTTTTTATGCATGGTACATCATATTTTTGGGCCCATTGCACTTTTGTACGAATTTACATGATATCGGACAAATGACCATAACTCTGGAAATAATCAACATAGAGTCATATTTTTTTCATCAAGCTATCCCTAAATACCTACTCTTTTTGTAATTGATATACACTTTGATGTATATTGATTTCTTAATGGGTAGAATTGCCATTGTTCATGACAAAAAACAAAAAATTGCATATTTTCTTTTTTTTTTACAATATTGGAAAATCATGGCGGATCAGTTATTAAACATACAGACATGTGTTATATCAAATGAAAGGGAATTTTGTCTAGAGGCTTTGGTTTAATGAGATCTAAGCTGGGGATAAGATTTTTATGACTTATTGGCCCCAAACCGAAAAGTTGAAACTTTAGCGCCCCCTAGCGGCCATTAAGCTACTCATCTGGAATGCGTATCATAGCACAATTATATCCCTTGACCCACTCTACATTTTGGCATATGTTAGAATGTGTCCCCTTTTATGGTGACCCCCCTGGCCGATGGACTAATAGGAAAGATGGGGAAAGATGTTATGGAAACTTGTATAACACATACATATTGACATTAGAGCATTGATAAATATCAATGTTTTATGTTTTATATAGATTTTAGACTGTACCATTAGTCCCATATTTCCATGCGAATCAAGATTCAAAATGGCGGCTATGCAAATGTCCTATTGGTGAAACGGGTGTTAGAGTAAAGCGTGCACTTGATACACTAGTGGATATTGACCTGATACCATACACAGGTTACCACCAACAAAGGTATTTATGATTGGAGCCAAGCAGTGTCACCTATTGTACACTAACGCGTCATGATTAATGTAATATCTGCGTAACAAGTGGTTGGCTATGATTGCACCATGCTTGTGTACACGTGCATTACACTAATGGCTAGGTTTTGTATATGGGTCAGATCGTCAGTAAATGTACAATTTGTCTACACCAATTCTCTCAAATAACAAGTAGAATATCTCATTTGAGATATAGATAGAACTTGATGAGAATGTGGTACAAGGGACACTATTGCACTGTCCGAGATGGGTTTTTTTGCGTGGTCCACAAGCCGATAGGCGAGTGGGTTACGAAAAAAACAAACATCAAGGACAGTGTAATAGGTTCCCGAGTACCACATTCAAATTTAGGTTCTATATTTACTCCCACGTTGCTATGCTTACCTTACATGGCTATGTTTACTGGGGCAGGAAGTCATACCACATGTGTGGAACGGGTGCAAATTACCACACTACTCCCACCCATACAAATAGCATGTGGTACATACATCAACGTGGAGTAAAAGGTTTTTATCTCTAAAATACCAGATTCAGAACGTCAGAAAATTTACAGTTTGTCTTTACCAATTCCCTCAAATAATAACAATGCAACACATTACCAGCACAATTAAGAACCATTGGCGACTTTAGTTATTTCAAAACTTTATTATTTCAAAAGTTTCAAAGTACAGTATATAATAAACAAAACAGAACAGATATATTTCAACATCAACGCAATACTAAATTAAATTATACTCTACTGTACCCAGTATTTATAAGAACAAAATTTAACCGTACTTAGCAAAATTTACTAAAATGTGTGCAGTTGCCGATTGTACCTTTTCGGACGATCTAACCCAAACAGGTATATCAGATGTGTGCACAAAGTACTAACTGTGAAGATTAAATTGGTGCGGTATAATGTATCCTGTTTCTCCATGGAAATTCAAATTGATGGGGATGAGTGCGGGCCAATAATTGAGATGATATAAGGACCTTCAATTAGCCATATTAGATGGAACCAATGCTCCATCTGGCGTGATGTTTGTCTATGAGTAATAGTAGAATAGTATTATCATTAGGTGTCCTTCTAAAGTGGGTACAGATGTGATGTGTCACAGGAAAATGAGGCATAAGTCGCAAAAATGGACTTTGAGATATCATCATGTTTGAAAAGATCATATGAAGCCGATTCCAATGAAGGTAAACATTAGAACTACTAATAAGTATCTTCTATGTTATTTCATACATGGAAGAAAAGTTAGTGATATTTTGTTGGTGTCAATCACTAGTAAATTAATTAAATATAAAGTTTTAGCACTACTTTGTTATGTGTTTAGTAATCAGATAACAGACTCACAATCACTCCACCACACGGTGTCTGAGAGGCAAGTGAAATCTGAAATCTGAATTTATAAACATTAATCCTCTTTTCTTTCTTTCTTTTATATTTTCTCTATAAATATTTTATCATTTTATCATTTCATCTCTTTTTCTATTTCATTGTATTCGTTTATCAAGTATAAGCAAAGAAATATCACTAACACTCCACCAAGGTCTGAGTGGCACAGTAAATATTGAAATACCAAGTTCATATCCATCACTATAACCTATTTCATTTCTCGATGGAAAATGTTCATGGAATCTTACTTGTTTCTTCTAATGAATTTTCTTACAACAACTTCTGTATGTGGGTCAGATTTTCAGAAAATGTACAATTGGCAGCTGTAAACATTTAATAAATTATGCTAAAATTGGCTGCAATTTGGCCAATACTAGGTAAATTCAAGTACATTTGGTATTGCATTGGTTTTAGCAATCTGTTTGGTTAGGTTGAACTGTATTTTGAACTTTATTCTCGTCTGAAATTTAGGTTACTTGAGAAGATTGGCAAAGTTGAAATGTACATTTTTTGAAAATCTGACCCATGTATATGTCTATACAAAACACAAAGGAAAATTATTGTATCATATCTGCACATTATCTTGGCCCGACAGAATTAACCTCGAAAAGGGGAGTTGGAAAACCAAGTATGAATAAAATCTTTAAAAAAAAAGATTAAAGATAATTTCAGAAACGCATAGGTACATTAAGCACACAGACCTGGAATTTGCTACCTGTATTGCCAATACTAAGAAACATTCCTATAATTAATTCTTGCGATAAAGACATTTGAAAATACTATTCGTGAGACTTGTGATACTTTTATTGGACTGTGTGATGTTCCGTTTTAGATGACAAAAGCTCATTACAAAGTCATATAATACAATAATTAACTCCCTGGTTACAGTAGCTAGGAACATTGCACTCATCACGCAACTTGTGCAATATTCAAGCACCTTCTCCTTCTCTGTTAGTTAACCTGTATTTATTAATATCTTATGTTACACATTTCCCAATAATAAATAATGTCCAGATATCATGCCACTAAGTCACGCTACCCCTACAGCTATGTAAACATATATGGGTGAAATCGCTAGAAAATGTACAATTTGTCTTCACCAATCCCCTCAAATAACCCAAATTTAAGACAGAAATCAGGTTCAAAATAAAGTTCAACCTAAGATGAGTTACTGGTGGCAAAAGTTATACATTTTGAGATATTATCTTATTTGAAAAAATAAGATGAAGCACATTCTAACGATGGTGAACATTAGGACAGCTAACAAGTATTTCTATATCTAAGTTTGATATTTTTCCTTTTGAAAAAATATGAGAACAAAGAGAACACAAATTTGCAATATTTTAGGGTTGAAAATAAATAGTTAAGTACCTAAATCAACACTATAAGGTGACCCTAGAAATGCATTGATATATTTAATACACTGTCTTGTAATTTAGTACATGTATCCATAAGAATCAAAGTGGTAAAAAGCCTAAAAATAAAAACATTCTTACAAAGAGATCTTGCAAATAAACACTTTGAAAGATACAAAATTGCGACTTGTTACTTATTTGTGACTTGTGACAGATTTGCATGTAACACATCACATATTGCGTAAGGCCGAGGGTATTATCAACAGCAGGGCACGATTCCTGAAACTGTCATGTATTAATGTTGATGTTTCATGCACATACATTATATCATATATTTATATCAGTGCATGCAGAGTGTCGAGCATATCCGCCCTGATCATGGCATCCACTAGCATCCATAAAAACTGCATTCTCCGCTATTGTTACAAGTGATGTAGCATAAAAGTGAACAAGGAATAGGGGAGTTGCTAGTATGGATATACATGTATAGCTGTCTCTACACCACTTCCGATACCGTATCCCGATACTGGCGACACTTGCGATCACCATTTTGTTCCCGATAGTACAGATTTCCCCGATACGAGCACGAACATCGGGACCAGTCGGGAAAGCCTCTACACTGGCGATCTTCGTTGGCCGACTGTCGGCGACGCACACAATATTTCAAACAAGTTAGAAGTGATCGGCGGCTGTCGCCGACAGCTGCCGATAGCTACAAGTGTTGGGAGGCCGTCGGGAAAGCCTCTACACCACACCCGACAGTTGCGCTGTAAAAGTATCGGCAGGTATCGCCAACTGTCGGCGATGCACAATCGGGAGTGGTGTAGAGGCAGCTTATGACACAATGAGGTATAACACTATTTCCAAAAGAAGACTTGCTAAAATCTGTGATTTGTCACAGGAAAATGAGTCACAAGTCGCAAAAAGTTTATATGTTTCAAGTGCTTTTCCATGAAAACCCTTACTCAGAATCGTTTCATGTTTAGGGTGTTTAGTGGTATACTAAGCAGTATATCTATCTATATTGAACATCTTGACTATAGTGAGAGACATCATTCAATTAAATTCAATTAACTATATTTTTTATTTATGGGTCAGATTTTCAGAAAATGTACAATTCAACTTCGCCAATCTTCTCAAATAGCCCAAATTGAAGACGAAAATAAAATACAAACTACAGTTCAACCTCACCAAACATATTGCTAGAATCGATGCAATGCCTAATATACTCGAATTTTCCTAATATTGACCAAATTGCAGCCACATTTAGCAGAACTTACTAAATGTGTACCGCTGCCAATTGTACATTTTCTGAAAATCTGACCCTTATACAAAGGAGTCGTACAAAAAGGAGACCCAGATCTGAAAGTTAATTACAGATCTTCCAGCAGGTTCCTGACTAGTCGGGAGTGATAGAAATAGATTTTTGATGTACATTATTTGCCAAAATGAGTTGGAGGGCTATTTTCTAGATGTCTACACTAGTGGTTCTCCTCTCTCTAACTAACAGTTATCTTGAACTATCTAAAATATTTGATACATTCATTGGTTATAGAGACAAAGAAAGTAAATAAGATAATAATAAAATAAAACAAAATATAGCAGTATGAAGCAACAAGAAAAAAGGTCAATAAAAATGTCAATAAAATGAAGAAATAGTTGGTCGGTCCAGACCAAGCAGCATAAGACAGTCACAACAACATACATGTATACATAGGTCAGATTTTCAGAATTCAACTTCGCCAATCTACTCAAAGAACCCAAGTTTCAGACGAAAATAAAGTTCAAAATACAGTTCAACCTAACCAAACAAATGGCTAGAATCATTGCAATGCCAACTATTGTCGAATTAACCTAGTATTGACCAAATTGCAGCCTAATGTTGCAGAATTTACTCAATGTGTACAGCTGCCAATTGTATATTTTCTGAAAATCTGACCCGTATTTGACACGATAATACAGTACAAGCTCTATATATACATCAATTTCATTCAAATGTGCATCAATAATTTTACTGAATGTTTTCTGGTCCTGTACCTCGTTTCATTCTCTCTATGTATTTTATGGAGACATAGGGAGATTTGAACCTTGGCTAACGCCTCAGTCTAAACTTCCCCTATACTCCTCACCTCATGTCTCATGTCGGTCCCTAATCCCTTAGTAATGCACTGATTACAGGAGGTCATGGAGTGCAAGGGTCTCGCCCAGGCCTGAGATATGTACACGTACTGATGTGACTCTAGATATGTAATGGTGTATTGTTTAATGGATTCATTTGCACGTTTATATACACCTGCTGCCTCTCTTTGTCTATTAATCTGCAGCTCTGTGTGTCTTCATTGGCTTTCCTCCCAATTATCGCTCTCTCTGTGGATCACTCTCACTCTCTGGTGGTCCTGGGTATGACCATGAAGTGCCTCTTTGTCTCTTCTCTGCCTCTCTCTCCTCTTTCCTTTTCTCTGTCCCTTTCTCTTTCCTCTGCTTCTCTCTCCTCTGCTTCTCTTTCTCCTCCCCCCCTCTGCCCTTCTCTCTGCCTCTCTCTCTGCCCTTCTCTCTGCCCTTCTCTCTGCCCTTCTCTCTGCCTCTCTCCCTCTGCCCCTCTCTCTGCCTCTCTCTCTGCCTCTCTCTCTGCCTCTCTCTCTGCCCTTCTCTCTGCCTCTCTCTCTGCCCTTTTCTCTGCCCTTCTCTCTGCCTCTCTCTCTGCCTCTCTCTCTGCCTCTCTCTCTGCCCCTCTCCCTCTGCCTCTCTCTCTGCCTCTCTCTCTGCCCTTTTCTCTGTCTCTCTCTCTGCCTCTCTATCTGCCCTTCTCTCTGCCCTTCTCTCTGCCTCTCTCTCTGCCCCTCTCTCTGCCCCTCTCTCTGCCTCTCTCTCTGCCCTTCTCTCTGCCCTTCTCTCTGCCCTTCGCTCTGCCTCTCTCTCTGCCTCTCTCTCTGCCCCTCTGTCTGCCTCTCTCTCTGCCCTTTTCTCTGTCTCTCTCTCTGCCTCTCTCTCTGCCCTTCTCTCTGCCCTTCTCTCTGCCTCTCTCTCTCTGCCCCTCTCTCTGCCCCTCTCTCTGCCTCTCTCTCTGCCCTTTTCTCTGCCTCTCTCTCTGCCCTTCTCTCTGCCCCTCTCTCTCCCTCTCCTCTCGCCCCTGTCTCTTCCCACATGCAAAGAACAATAACCTTTTGCATAAACAATTCATAGGTGCTCGTTCTTGGAACATATAGACACACTTAAGAACACCCTCAAGGTTTTTCTAAGTCTTTTAAACATTTACCTATTGTGCAACAGAGGGTTGATTGTGGCTATTCCTACTCGTTCGTATACATAAAGGCCCAAACGAGGACGGAATCACATTAGTTGGTTGAATTTCCTTGTGCAAGTCCCTCTTCACATACATTCATAGGACTTCATTGCTCTTCCCCCTCCTCCCCACTCCCTGTACTAATAAATATTTCCATGGAAATATCACCTGTTAATCCATACAATCATGGGTACCCATAGAAACACAAATAGGGCAATCAATTACATTCATTTATTGTCATTAGTTGCCTCCAAATTGGTCCACAAAAGCTCAGGGTTAATTACACAGATCGACTTTTGCCCAGGCCTTTGGTAATGAATTTTGCTGCCTTTCTCATGTATGGTGTGTATTGTTAATTATTAGGTAATTACAGAGGCTGACAGTGCGACAGGTAATGGATGACCATTGCTAAACTCCTTCCTTGTCATTCTCACTCTTTTTTGTCTGTTCATGCACCCTCTCTGTGTCTCCTTGTCCTTCTCCTTTCTTTATCTCTTGTCATTCTCTCCTCTCTCTCTTTCCCTCTCTCTCCTCTATCCCTTCTCTCTCCTCTGCTTCTGTCTTCTTTCTCTCCTTGTCTTTCCTGTCTCCCTTTACCTCCTCTCACCCTCGCTTTCTGTGTCTTGCTCTTTGTCCCTGTTTTCTCCCTCTTTCTCCTCCCTCTCTCTCTCTCTGCCCCTCTCTCTGCCCCTTTTCCTACTTGTGATGTGTCACAGAAAATGAGTCCCAAGTCGTATGGATTTTGAGATATTGTTATTGATGAAAGATGAGATCTAACCGATTCTAATGATGGTAAACATTAGGAATCTAATGAGTATTTCTATTATGTTAATAATGTAAAAAAAAGAAGCTAGCAATATCTAATAATAAGTACTTCGTCTTCATTGTTTTACGCATATAAAAGTTAGTGATATGTGTTGATGTTCAATCACTAGTAAAGTAGTTAGATATACTCTTTAGGATAACCTCAGATATGCATGGATACATTCAATATACAGTCCTGAAAGCTGGTACAGGTGGGGGGAATCGCCAGAAAATGTACAACTCACCTTCACCAATCCTCTCAAATAACCCTAAATTAATGTAAGATATTGGGTTGAATCATCCTCCCTAGACAGGCCCTATACTCCGCAACCAGTTTCTACGTACTAACTCATTGCGGAATAGAGGGCCTGCCTAAGGAGGATGGGTTGAATATGAGTATAACGTTGAATTAAGCAACCCCCATACTCTAAAGTTGGGCCACCGTACTGAACAAGGCTTTGTGTATTCGTAACTAAGGTGATTACCGCCAGTGCATTGACGCGCGGATCAGTTGTATAACAGTGGCCATGTAGACGAAGGTGAAAACAAAATTTAGATTGCATTCTCAGCTATTACTACACAACCAGTCTCACCTAATGTACTCATATTATGACTTATAGGACCGGAATTATCAATATTCTGCTGCTGATACTGCAGGGGACTGCAACTTTAAGAGAAACATCAAATTGACTAAGAGGTTACAACTGCTGACCCCAAGCCCAGCCCTCCCCCTCTGACCCTGACCCCGCCCCCCCCCCCCCGCCCCCCAATCATCTAATCTTACTATTGGTAGGCCTATTAATAATCACATTCACTCAGGCACTATCCATATAAAGTCAAATTTCCGTTAATATCTTAATCATTTACAAAAATATATAGCCCTATGGGCCACCAAGCTTTTGTTTATTGGGAAGATTCCTGGAATCCCGAAACGATTCGTCCACCCCAAGAGATTTTAACAAACCTATTTACCTCGGCTCCACAACCGGAAATAGATGCCTACGCATAGCATGCTGGTCAATGATCACGTGGTGTGTCACGTGGGCCGCACAAGTGGTGGGCGATAATCGGGAGCCAATCAGTAGATGTAACCGCTTGGTCAAGTTTGTATAATTGGTTAATTCCCACCAGCGTCGGAATGTCAGAAAAAATTAATGGTCTACACACTAATTCACATCCCACCATTAACGTTACACAGAATTTCGCAGAATTCACAGAATTTCGTACACTATTGATCAAATATTGGATCTTTTGCTCACTAATATGACTAATTATATACTATATTATATATCCCTGAATAACCCCGCCATAAGGGCAAAATATTGGAGAAAAAATAAAACCAAGAAAGCAGTAAGGAAAAGTTTAATAGTTGTATATTATCTTTTATATTATGAGAGATTTTACTTATAAATGTGTTATCAGTTTGTTTTCAATTATAAGACTTTTTGTGACTGATGATACACATTTTATCTAATAAGACTGAATGATATATTATGTTGATATTAAATAAAAACATTACCTACCAGTATTCCATAAAATAACGCTCAAAAGGAAAGGTGCGTGTAGGAGCAGCATATTTATAGTATTTGTTCTTACTTGGCATCTTCCAAAAGAAATAAAACTGCACCTCCGGTGGGACTCGAACCCACAACCTCTGGATTAGAAGTCCAGCGCGCTATCCATTGCGCCACAGAGGCCTTCCCGAGTGAAGAATAGCATGGATAGTGTGTGGGTGGATAAACGGGAGAAGGAAACGTAACGATTCGTGTGGACAGATACAGACACAAGGACAAATAAACGGAGCAGAAGCCTACACATTTTAGTAAGCAAATAGTGACCGAGGAAGGCAAAGTGAGAAAGAGGATTAGAATTAGGGAGGGGGGAGAAGGAGGGACACACAGAAAGAAGAAGGGGGCAAGAGAGAGGGGAGTGTGAGTAAGAGAGAGGATGGAGAAATAGAGCAAAAGAGGGTGATAGAATGGCGGAGAGGAAGGCAGAAAAGGAGAGAGACAGAGAGGAGAGATGGGGTAGGGAGAGAAGAAGACGAGAAGAGATAACAAAATTTATAGAGAATGAGGAAGAGAGAGAGAAGGAAAGAGATAGGGAGAGAGAAAGGGGGAAAGAAAGGGGAGAGAGTGTTAGATAAAGAGAGGAGAGAGGGGGAGAGATCGAGGCACAGAGAGAGGAGAGAGAGTGGGAGAGATAGAAAGTGGGGGCGTGAGAAGGGAGAGAGGGTGAGAGAGAAAGAGAGCGGGAGAGAGAGAGAGTGAGAGAGAGGGAGAGCGAGTGCGAGAGAGAGAGTGCGAGAGAGCGTGAGAGAGGGAGAGAGAGCGAGAATGAGAGAAGAGAGAGAGAGAGAGAGAGAGAGGGGGAGAGGGGGAGAGGGGGAGAGGGAGAGAGGAGAGAGAGAGGGGGAGAGAGGAGAGAGAGCGAGAGAGAGAGTGAGAGAGAAGGGGACTGAGGCAGGGAGAGAGGAGAGAGAGAGGGAGAGAGAGGGAGAGAGAGGGAGAGAGAGAGTGAGAGAGAGGGAGAGAGGGGGGGAGAAAGAGAGAAAGCAAGAGAGAGTGAGAGAGAGAGAGAGCGACAGAGAGAGAGAAAAGAGAGAGAAAGCGAGAGAGAGTGACAGAGAGTGACAGACAGAGTGAGATAAAGAGAGTGAGAGAGAGGAGGGAGAGAGAGAGTGAGAGAGAAGGGGAGAGAGGCAGGGAGAGAGAGAAGGAGAGAGGGGGAGAGAGAGAAAGCAAGAGAGACTGAGAGAGAGAGTGAGAGATTGAGAGAGCGAAAGAGAGAGAGAGAAGAGAGAGAAAGGGAGACAGAGTGAGAGAGAGGAGAGAGAGAGAGCGAGAGAGAGAGTGAGAGAGCGAAAGAGAGAGAGAGAGAAAAGAGAGAGAGAAGAGAGAGAAAGCGAGAGAGAGTGAGAGAGAGGAGAGAGAGATAGTGAGAGAGAAGGGGAGAGAGGCAGTGAGAGAGAGAGGGAGAGAGACAGCGAGAAGAGAGAGTGAGAGAGAAGGAAGAGAGAGGGAGAGAGAGAAAGAGTGAAAGAGAGAGAGAGAGAGAGGGGAGAGAGGGAGAGAGAGAAAGAGTGAGAGAGAGAAAGAGGGCATAGCAAGGGGGAGACTAAAAAATAAAGAAACAAAAAATCAAAAACGATTAACAACCAAGAAATCTCGAAATAGAAATAATTAGGGGCCTGACTCAACACACACACATTGTTGGAGCAACTCTGTGAAAACGAACACTACTGGAACCATCAGCAAATCAGACCTTGTTCCCACAACCTATTGAGCAACACCGTCATCAGCATGAATGCATCTTCAAACTGACATTATCATCTTACGGTCAAAGTTAAATGTCAATTCGTAAACTGCCCTTTGCCTAAGCACATAAATCCTCATGCTTACTCAGGGCAAACCAGGACATTGAAGCAGCAATGAAGTTTATTAAACTTATTAGGGGCATGGTACCAAGCTTAAATTTCCGTAATTCTAATGTCATATGCTTTACCTAGTGTCCGCAAATCTATTTATAGCTTTTAATATTGACTTGTGAGCCATTTTGTAAAGATTATTAAGTATAAAGGGGGTTCTGCGAATGTGATATTAAAGGTGATATTAATGTGTCATAAGTCGCAAAAAATGATATTTTTTTCAATGTTTTTCCACAAAAAACCTTGCTCAGAAAGTTTTTACTTTTTGGGGTGTTTAGTGCTGCTACACTCTGTTTGAGACCTACTTAGAGTAAACATCGAAGCGACCCAATGGTAACCCTACGGCGAGCCGCTCCAAGTAGATTTCAAATAGAGTGTAGCAGCATGAATACATTTTGAATACAAATTTCACGACTGTGTATTATCCTAAGAAGTATATTTAACTACTTTAATAGCGATTTTTCTGTGACACATCACATTTATTGCATTTAATATTTAATTGTATGACTTTTTGAGTACAGATTATAAAGGGTGGTTTGCGAAACTGATATTAATTTTTTTTTTTTCTTTCCCCCCCCCCCCCCCGAAACTGATATTAATAGGGAGGTTCCGCAAGCAAACGTATGAAGCACGTCCATGCATGGAGGACAATACGTTTTTACACGTGAATTTCCGCTGTTAAATGTCTTGGCCTTTAAGTGAAAAAAAACAACCAAAAAACTAGCACAATTACGTAACCGTATCCGGATCATCTTTGGGAATTACGTCGCATTTTTATTTACAAAATATAAATTTTGAGATGAAACATTTTGCTTGATATTTAACATTATGTTTCCCCCGTCATGTTTTGCTGAGCCTCTTTCTTTCGTTTAACGTATTTCTGTAGATCAATATGGAATGTAGTACCTGTAAGCACAAGGAGGATAGATGATAAATCTGCCTTCTCTGTGAGCATCAAAAAACTATGCCTAGAATCTTTCAGAGCCACTGAAGGGGTATGGGCTGTTCCCGATCCTACGGTCTTTTGAGGAATATGTATATAGTTACATGATTTGGATATTAACTCTGCTCGTGCGAATACATTTGTTGGATTATCAGAATTATATAATGGATTGTGTAAAATATGAAGGAATGACATGATTTGAACAACGCGCTCGTGTTTGTTTTTATGCGTCTATGTATTTTATTGTAGTTTATCTTTCCATTTTTGCTATAGATAACATTTTGTGTGAATGACATCTCCACTATAAATTTAGAGTACCTTTTTGTGTGAACAACATCTTCACTCTTAGTAATTGTGTAATTATTGGTAAAATAAGAATCAGCAAACTCTGAGATAAATGTAATCTCGTTACACAATGTTTTTTGTCTGAATAAAAATCTTTAAATACAAATAGAAATACGGATACGTTTACGTTTACGTATTGGTCAAACTTGCTGAACTTCCCTAGTATACTGCTGTGTCTTGTTTAATGATTCAGGTAACACGTCGAGTAGATTGGGAACTGTTCCAAAATTTCACATGAAAGTTTGAAAATAAATACAGCGCGTTGGTTGAAGGAGCGTGAATAAATTACAGAAAAATATTTATTTATCAACTTATTTATCTATTTATATTCATTTATTTATTATTTCTATAAATGTTCGCACCTGTTTTCCCTGGTAGATTATTTCGCAATTTTTTTTTCTAAATGGCAGTTTGGATAGCTGTTTTTAATTTTGTTGTTCTTCAATCAAGTTCATTCATTTGTTCTGCAATTTTACCCCCGCCGAATCCAATGCATCTCAAGTAAACGCACAATATAGTTTCCAGTCTGATTTAACCGAACTGACTAAATATGATCCCTTTTAGGAAAATGGGTCATATAATAATTTAATAAGTTTTTTCTAGATTCTAAGTTTGATATTTGTATTTTTGAATAAAAAAGTTTACAATATTTCTGGGGGGCAATAAACAGTAAAGTAACTAAATATACTCCATACGAGGACCTTTAAAACGAAAGGATATATTACATACATTGTCCTGATACATCGATTGATATGCCTATAAGTGATGATCTCCCCCAAAATCAAAACATTCCAATGAAGCGATCTAGTCAAACTAGTTAAAAAATATCAATTTTGCGACTTGTGACTCATTTTCCTGGAACACAGCACAAATGTGTACAGGTAACAATTCATGGGGTGTGGTGGGGTGTGAATGGGGGGTACGTTTGTGCCACAATCGGCAGGTAACAGTGGTAGATAATTAATTACACCTGTCAGGTAATCGATGGTAACCAGATCACAGGTGTCTAACCAGTACACGGGGAATATAATGGGCAAGATTTTCAGAAAATGTACAATTGGCGAATATACCACAGTAAACCCCCTCTGTCAGGGTAGTTAGCTCATGGGTCAGATCTGCAAAAAATGTACAATCGCCAACTCTATATGATTAGTAAATTATTCTAAATTAGGTTGACAAATGATGAATACTAGGTTTATCTGAGTACATATTATGGTAAGGGTTAGATCTAGAGAATCTGTGCGGTTATGTTAAACTATATTGTGGACCTTATTTCTGTCGTTAATTTAGGATATTTGAGATAATTAGTGAAGGTAGAATTGTACATTTTCTGACAATCTGACCAAATAGTGAACCCCTTGGAGAGCAGTAGCACAAAGTGTCTCAGCCATTAGGCTAAACCATTGACATTCTGTCTCTCTTTAACTTTAGAAGATAATCAGAGGGATGAAGTTCAAAATTGTTCAAAGTGTTAAGTATTCAAAGTGTTATCTGATACGATATATGTGTACGTATGGATAATATGTATGCTAGCACCAAGTCCCCCAGTCTGTCTTGCTGTCTTGAGATATATATATAGACTAGCACCAAGTCTCTCAGTCTATCTCAATGTATATAGACTAGCACCAAGTCCCTCAGTCTATCTCAATGTATATAGACTAGCACCAAGTCTCTCAGCCTATCTCAATGTATATAGACTAGCACCAAGTCCCTCAGTCTATCTCAATGTATATAGACTAGCACCAAGTCCCTCAGTCTATCTCAATGTATATAGACTAGCACCAAGTCTCTCAGCCTATCTCAATGTATATAGACTAGTACCAAGTCCCTCAGTCTATCTCAATGTATATAGACTAGCACCAAGTCCCTCAGCCTATCTCAATGTATATAGACTAGCACCAAGTCTCTCAGTCTATCTCAATGTATATAGACTAGCACCAAGGCTCTCAGCCTATCTCAATGTATATAGACTAGCACCAAGTCCCTCAGTCTATCTCAATGTATATAGACTAGCACCAAGTCCCTCAGTCTATCTCAATGTATATAGACTAGCACCAAGTCCCTCAGCCTATCTCAATGTATATAGACTAGCACCAAGTCCCTCAGTCTATCTCAATGTATATAGACTAGCACCAAGTCTCTCAGCCTATCTCCATTTATATAGACTAGCACCATGTCCCTCAGCCTATCTCAATGTATATATAGACTAGCACCAAGTCTCTCAGTCTATCTCAATGTATATAGACTAGCACCAAGTCCCTCAGCCTATCTCAGTGTATATAGACTAGCACCAAGTCCCTCAGCCTATCTCAATGTATATAGACTAGCACCAAGTCCCTCAGTCTATCTCAATGTATATAGACTAGCACCAAGTCTCTCAGCCTATCTCCATTTATATAGACTAGCACCAAGTCCCTCAGTCTATCTCAATGTATATAGACTAGCACCAAGTCCCTCAGCCTATCTCAGTGTATATAGACTAGCACCAAGTCCCTCAGCCTATCTCAATGTATATAGACTAGCACCAAGTCCCTCAGTCTATCTCAATGTATATAGACTAGCACCAAGTCTCTCAGCCTATCTCCATTTATATAGACTAGCACCAAGTCCCTCAGTCTATCTCAATGTATATAGACTAGCACCAAGTCCCTCAGTCTATCTCAATGTATATAGACTAGCACCAAGTCTCTCAGCCTATCTCCATTTATATAGACTAGCACCATGTCCCTCAGCCTATACCAGATTTGAACTGAATCCATCCCAGCATGCACTGTAATAGACATGCGCAGTGAGATCTGCTTATCTATTGGTTAGGGAAGCGGATGTAAAGTACCCATAATGCTGCATGGAACTGTGGGAGAATGAATAACCAGGTGGTATACAAATGTGTTGATGTTTATTGCACAAGGCTCAGAGATAAGTGACTGAATCCCAATACATAGTCGCTGATATATCTACATGAATAAGTGATGACGGATATCAAACCTTTTAGCTTCTCCATATACCCAGCTATTTGGCAATACTATATTGACAGAAGCCATTATGTCCCTATAATATCCATGTCAACAGTATGTGGGTCAGATTTTCGGAAAATGTAGAATTTATCTTCACCAATCCTCTCAAATAACCTACATTTCAGACGAAAATAAAGTTCAAAATACAGTTTAACCTAGCCAAACAGATTGCTAGAATGAATGCAATGCCGAATATACTCGAATACCTACTATTGGTCAAATTGCAGCCTGATTCAGCAGAATTTAGTAAATGTGTAGAGCTGCCAATTGTACATTTTCTGAAAATCTGACCCCTGTGATGTTTACCGTTTGGACACATTTCTGAAGCCTTAACTTTAAGATTAAACTGATAACCTTAACACACTCTAACACTATATGTGATGTGTTTCAGGAAAATAAGTCACAAGTCGCAAAAGTAATATTTTACACAATGATTTATTCACAGGTTCTCTTTGTTGGAATGTTCTAATGTTTGTGCTGTTTAGCGCGTTAAGGCGTATGGATTCATGTACCATGCACATTTCAAGGCAGTGTATTAAATACATGGATTTCTAAGCTCATCTTATGGAGTATACTTAGCAACATTATTTAGCACTTATAGGACGAGTTGCCGCACAGAGCGTAAATAAAGGACGAGACCGCAGGTCGAGTCCTTTATTTACGCTCTAATGTTTGTGCTGTTTAGCGCGTTAAGGCGTATGGATTCATGTACCATGCACATTTCAAGGCAGTGTATTAAATACATGGATTTCTAAGCTCATCTTATGGAGTATACTTAGCAACATTATTTAGCACTTATAAGTTGATTATTATACATGCCTAGTTTTGCATGCAAAACATGCTTAATTAAAGATACATTAACATAATTTGCCATATCTGGTGTTCGTACAAGAGGAATATAACTATAGAAACAGTTGAAATGTTGGAGAAAGAAAGCCCTCGCACACGGCAAACTTGCGTCGGCAACCTTGCGTCGGCAATCTTGCGCCACCAAACTTGCGTCGCCATGACAACGCGCCGGTAATGTACTAGTCCAATACCATGTTACAAGTAATGTGCGGCTGTCGGGGCCTCAGTATTGAATGCGTGTATAATAATAGTTATTATCCACCCAGAGATGTTGCAAACTTTTTTTTTCAAAATAAAAATATTAAACTTAAAATCTATAAGTCACCTACTGTTTACTATCATTGGACTCTGCATGATCTCATCTTTTCAAACATGATGATATCGCTGAATCAATTTCTTATGACTTGTGAGTCTTTTTCCTGTAACACATCACATATTGAAGGAATGAAACTGTGCTGTGATTGTGGCCATCCCTCAATAGATTTAAACCTTTTTAAAGTGAGCTATGTGTATTTTACTGATCGAGAAGCACAATGTTTGATGTTCTGAGGAAAAAATCCAAAAAAACTGAAGCGTTTATTTGTGTATATATGGATATTGGGATCAAAGAAACAAAATGAACAAACTTAATATCAAGTTCAACTGGCTGATTAAATGTATTAAATTAGTGAAGAGGGAAATGAAAACTCTGTACAATCATGTTTATTTGGAATCTATGAGATTATCATGTTATGAAAAAAAGATCCAATAAAATTTCTTTAAAAAAAATAAATATGTGGGGACCGGTTCATTATTCACATTCAGGCAGTGTGACACACCCCTTATTGAAATTCACTATTTTAGGAAACAACTTTAAATTTCTTATACTACGACTGAATGGGTTATTCACTTTGAGCGGGAAGTGTATGCCCATTTAATAGTTTGTTCATTTCTGTACGCGTTGTATTTTTTTAAAACAAATTTTATTGGACAAAGTTTCATATAATGATAATTCTCATTTTCCAAGTTCAAAACAAAAGCTTGCAATTTAATTACTCTAACTCATTCCATTTACCATTACATTAATATATCACTTGAGATCTTTCTTGATCGTCAATATAATAATCATATCGTTTAACCTGTTCAATTATAACATTTTGAGGCAGTTATTTGGTCTTCTACTGCATAATATTATATTTCACCGAGTTGTTTCAAATCAAAACAAACCAGCTCAGTATAAAGAGATAAGGTTCATATCCCTGTCATTGATGATGTCAGACCAATCAGAGATGAGCTTACTCAGCAGCGAGGTACATTAAGAAAAACATGGACATCGTGAACTACTTCTGCCAGTTTATCACAAGCGTAAGAATGACAATATTCTATTATTTCCAAGTCGTAGTATAAAGAAAGAACTGTACTCAAGGTTAGGAACTACTCATGTGATTCAATGGCCGTTGTTAAAACTTTATTTTGCATCCAACGCGCGACCTGCGGCCGCTTGTTTGATACAAAATAAAGTTTTAACTTGAGCCATTGAATCGCACTTGGAATTCCAACCTCGCATACAGTTCTATCTAATTATTGAAATTTACTATTTTATGAAACGACTTTATACACCGGGGATTGAATTGAATTGAAAAAACATTTTATTGCAAGATTTCATTGCCAATCAAAGGGGATCTCCTGCAAGTTGGGAGGTTTCAATTCCCCTTCTGACTTGTCATACATTCTTCTGAGGTAGAGTAACAATGTCATCTCAGTCAGAATGGTTCAAGTTTCCTTATAACTGTGACATATAATATCCAGATCAAAGTAACTCATCTGAGAGTGGAAGGTTGACGGAAAGAATCAATGCATTGCATGAACCAAGTCCAGGTGCTATCACAGACATCCTTTATTAACAATAGCTGAATTAAAGTTGGGTTGACTGTTCAAATCACCTTCACCAATCCTCTGTAATAATCATATATATATGATAAGTATTTTTATTTCTCTTCATCCATACAATTACAATTTTTCCAAATAGAGAAAATGGTCCAACTCTCAACACAGTTGTTCTTCCAAGGAGGCCTTGTGATATTACTAAATTTAGATTAATTAAAAATTACATTGGTTTCTTAATATCATTACAACAATAAACAGTAAACAGTAGACATTTTCCTCACTTTATGGAGGTTAACCTTAATATTATTCTCTTATTACATTCAATGATCGAAGGTCATTGTTAGAGTATATTACATATTTTTAAAACTCAAGTAGAATACTTTTCAGCATTCTTACCAATAAGTGATTAGATTGAGTATTAGAGAAGTAACAAATGCTCGAAGTATTTATATAGCATTCTGTACTGGATGTAATATAATATAATAATAATATAATATAATATAATGTTGATATAATGTTGATATGACTATTGTACACCCAGCACGCTGTGCACTGTCAGAAGCTCGTCAATAGTCGTATATGGGTCAGATATTCACAAAATGTACAATTCGCCTTCACAAATCCTCTCAAATAACCCACATTTAAGACAAAATTAGCTTCAAAAGGCTGTTTAACATAACAGAAATGATACTTTTATTCAATCAATATCAAACACCCGATGTGCATGATTACATTACTGACCTGGTATTGACCTGGGAATTATGACCTGATTTTGACCTGGTGCTTTACTGGTGGAAAACGTAAACGATTGTGAGGGTCAAACTTGATTTTACAATGCTCTATGGACCCGATTTATGAATACACTTCTAATGCTCTCAGATATGCACAATTAACCAGGTTATAAAATGCACTTTTGAAGCACTCAATGATGCACTACTGACCAGGCTATAAAAATCAGTTCTGTTGCACTCTGCGAGTGCAGTTTCATACCTCTGAATCTCACCAGTATTAAGACTGGTGAATTCTTCACAGAAATATATTTCCCAATATTATACAAAGAGTGTATATCAAGGCATGTTACCTTGTCTTTGCATGGAAATACATCAATTATTGCATCATTATATCCATCCTGTTAGACATCCCCAATGCTGGGAAGGGTTATTCCAGTTGTACTTAGAACCAGGGTGGAACACTCTACTCCAGGTAATAAAGTATGCAATGGGGGGTGGTGGTTTGTTCAAAACATTTTTCCACATCCAACAAATAAATTACAAAATTAAACTTTACAAGTGTATCACTTATAACATTCCTATATACATGATGTGAAATATCTATTTTGGTATAAATTCCACAAAAGTGTATGAGCAGCGCTTTCATTGTAAAAACAATTGTAAATGCACACCAGTTACCAGTTGCGCCCCCTGGTGAAATCAGTACATACCACCACTGTATGTAAAACTGCATCTGACCAGTCACAAAACTGCAATCGTCTCAAAAAAGCAGTTTTGCACCTGGTTTTGCACCTGGTAAAACGTGCACATCTGATGCACTTCACAATGCATATCAAAATTATGTATCTAAATCAGGTGTAAATAAACACATGTGGTATACAGTTAGAATATTTGAACAAATGGTTTTGTTGGAGTCAGAGAATATTGATGACAGACTTTAAGAATCATATATGAAGTATATCATGTGGTCTCTATGAAGTATATCATGTGGTCTCTATAATAATTAGCTAACTCTATTAAGAATGTTAAATGGCCAATTCCACCAATTTGACAACATTTGGCCCCCAACCGTGGAAAGTGATAAAATGGGCTTAAATCAAATTAATTACTATTAATTTGATAATTTTTTTTGATAGGATGGTTCTACCAACCTGTGGAACCACATTTTTGGCATTTTTAGCCCCATTTTTTTTATTTTTTTTTCCAAAATCCCATTTTTGGGGCAAAAATCGTTTTTTTAAACTGCCATTAGTCCGTGGAATAGCTAAATTTCTAAATAATCTTGAAAATTGAACATGTTTTTTATATGTTGTGATAGTATGTTATGTGAACATGATCTGTGTTAAAAAAAATTGCAAAAAAAATATTTTTTGGCCAAAAGCCATCAAAAACCAGATTTTGTTGGTGTGGGGCACCCCCCATGTCGTGTGCCGTCACGCTGTGTGCCTAAGGTTGATTTAAAAAAAAAAAAAAAAAAATTATATCAAATTATGATGAATAATGATAAAATACATGGGATTATACATATATGGAACATTAAAATGTAGTGATTTGTGTCTTTCATGAATTGTAGCAGAGAAATAACATGGTGGCAAAAGGTGGTGGGTACCCTAGCTCCTGTCGTGTGCCGTCACGCCTATTTTAGGGTTTTTAGAGCCTTAAAAGGCACAACTTCAATAATAAACCTTAAATTTGACATTTATTATTGACTTTGCTTGGTACCAATCTATGTAGATTGAAATTCATGATTTCCGAGTTGTTTTTACATGATTCTTAAGGCAAAATGCTTTAAAAATGTGCCGTCACGTTGTGTCGTGTGCCGTCACGTTGTGTCGTGTGCCGTCACGTTGTGCCGTCACAAAATGTCAGAAATGATACCCCTAACATAAATATATAATATTGGAACCTTTATCCTTAAAGAGTTTGCCTCTAAATAATTAAACAGAACAGGAACAATCAATAGAAGTATTCAAGCCAACTTTAAAAAGTAAACAAGGGTAATGAATGTTTCTAAATATAATGAGTTATATAATGTGTATATAATATATTATGGGCAGAGGGTCAATGACTTGTCCCCTTGCCGCTGCCATTATGATTACCATTACTGAATGGTTATTTGACTCTAACTTTTCTTCTAGTTAGAATATTTTCACAAACTAAAAAGTGTTATCACCCTTATGTCGAGACCTATCAAGTACAAAATAGTTCAATACATTATGTGCATATTTGTTTTATTTATTTCTATTTAAATTCTACTTGATGTAGAAATATGAACCATAATCCGACATGCTATTTTGGACATTTTTTTTCATATTTGGGATCTATTTTTCGACCCCCCTGTAAAAAATTTACTAATAATCAGAATGGTTCCATACTTTGTAGTTCAATGCACATATATATAAGGTTGATAAAAAATAACAAATCAACTGATTAATATAAAATCTATTTTTGGGTACCCAGGGGGGTCTAGGGGGCCAAATGTTGTCAAATTGGTGGAATTGGTCAAATATTCCAGCTGTTAAATATTCCAACAATATATCCCATAAGTGATGTGCGACAGGATAATGAGTCACAAGTATAAGAAAAAGTCATACTTTTTAATGGGTAATCGCAAGACATTTTGATAGGCATGGGTGAGTAACACTCACACTCTCTTAACTCTTACCAAACCTCTTACTAGAAATACTTATATCTCAAATCTCTTACCAAGAGTCCTATTTGGTCAAATGGTCAGCATCTGAGACTGCCAATCTGGATATTGTGAGTTTGAATCCCAGTGCAGGCAGCCTTTTTATATTTGTCTCATTTTCGAGTCATTTTATTTTTTAATTTCATTTATATCTTCACATCTGGACTGGGATGTCTTTTAAATTTACACATGTAGATATTTATGCAATTCCCTTTCAATTGGTGAAAGAATTAGAGAGTCTAACATCAAATATGGAAGTAGCATTACATTGTTTAGTTTAGTGGAGAGGGGTTTCTATGAGTGGGTGTCAGGGACTGGTTGTGAGTGTCAGAGAATAGAGTGTCAGATATGCGCGACATTAGGTGTGAATGCCATGCAGGTGAGTGAGCAGTGGCAGGTATTATGGCCTGTTGTAGCTTCATTGTGTTGTAGAATTTTATGGTAGTTGTGGGTGCGGATTTGATTTGAACTATTATTTGGGATAGAAGTGTTAAGAATGTTTAAGTTATACAGATGAATATATGAGATTCTCAAATAAATACAATATGCTCCCAACGATGTGCTATTGACCAGGTGTAAAAGAAACAGTTATAATGCACTCAGTGAAGCACTTTCATTGCTATTGCTATGGGAGGGAGAGGGAGGGAATTACTTAGTACAAGTAATAGTTATTCCTTCATTCATCACTATTTATACAAATAAACAGGACATTTAGGTAGATAAGAGGCTTAATTAATAAGTATGTTATTCTTTATAGGCCTTTAACAATTACATTGAAAAAAAATGTTTTCATATCTTGCCTTATGAAATATAACATATTTTTGAGACAGAATCAAAGATACTATAATTTGCAAATTGTATAAATTCCTCTAGTCTTTGACTGACGTCCATTATTTCCACTGCATGTAGCTAGTGCATTGATACCCGATTTATATACATAAATCTGATACTCATTTTTGGAGTGCATCTGATGATGTACATTGCATCAGGTGCAAAACCAGGTGCAAAACTGCTTTTTTGAGAGGTTTGCACTTTTATGACTGGTCAGATGCACTTTTACATGCACTGGTGGATTTTCCAATGCACATAGGGCATACTCAGATATACCTAGTATTGACCATTTTTCAGTCTAATTTAGCAGAATTTACTAAATGTGTAGAGCTGCCAATTGTGCATTTTGTGAAAATCTGACCCATATGTACTAATACAAAGTATTATTTCCTCTCGACTAAAGATGAAGTTCATCTGGTGAGCATTGTCCTACTGAGCACTGAGCCTTTTGTTAGAACCCTTAACCAAGGTCTCCATTGATTGAGCCTCACAAACTTTCTCTCTCTGTCTTCTGGGCCCGCATTCTAATTCATTTGGCTTATTTGTAAGCACCTGGTTTAAAGTCTGCATTAAGTAAAACTGTCATATTATTCATACTATTTCTTTGCAAATTTCTTTATTTATGGTCTCTGCCATCTGGGCTCATACAATTCTAAACTTGAATAAAAGATATAACAAATAATGATAACGTTTTGAATCTTTGCTTCAACACTTCGTAACCTCTTTTGGCATTGATTTTCTTTTAATCTAGCTTTTTCCCAAATCTTTTCCCAAGTTTTGAACAGTTCTTCATATTCATCACTCCTTCAAGGATAAGATCATAGAAGCAGCTAGAAGCCGAATTCTCGCCGTCATTTAGTCAACAATGCCTAATGTAAAAATAGCAAAGGATACTTGGTTAATCTTCACAACGAAATCCCTTGATTTGTTTAAGCCATTTATAAACCACCTCTGACTGTGGTTTACCATAAGTCAATTTCATAAGCCTTATATTTGCTTAGCAATGACTTAGAATATGCCAGAAACCTACTTTTTACCTTAAGCCATAAACAAGTTTAATATTGTCTTAACATAAGCTTAACACAAGTTAATTTGACTTATTATTACACATATGAGCAGTTAGAAAGGTGCAGTTCAGGGTGCAGTTTGGTTGATCCGAACTGCACATGCAAGAAGATCGGGCTTCCATGGTCACAAATGACACAAAGACACAATTTGGTTGGTGCAGCATAGGCCTGACCTATACAAACATGTGGGTCAGATTTTCAGAAAATGTACAATTGGCAGATCTACACATTCACTTAATTCTGCTAAATTAGGCTGGAAAATGATGAAGAATGGGTATATCTGAGTATATTTGGTATCAGATTGGTTTAAAGTATCGGTTTTGTTACGTTAAACTGCATTTTGAAGCTCATTTCTGTCTTAAATGGGGGTTATTTGAGAGGATTGGTGAAGGCGAATTGTGCATTTTCTGAAAATCTGACCCATGTACCAATGATGTTGTCTGAAGCGTAACTTATTAGGCCTACGAATTGCATTGAATCAAGCCTCCTCACACTAAACTTCTGGCTACACAAGTTAAATCTACTTTTTAACATAGTAAAAAACAAAAACGATTGGATGTGAAAAGAAAACCCAGTTCGTGAAAGAAATGTCTAGGCGGAATTTACATGATGTAAAAATCGTCGAAAGATTGTCAAATATCTCTGAAATTATGTTGTTTTTGCCTTTTCGTACAAACCGTATACCAATAACAAGTCATATCTTGTACAGAAGAGAGGTTGCCCATAATGAAAATCTGAAAGAATGTAAACCCTGTACATATATTGAGCCGGTCATGTTAATGAGGCCGGAAATATCACTTGATTCGTGTCGGAAAGTATAATAATTATTAAATGTTTAAAACTATAAGGTATGACATAAGAAAGAACTGAGAAAATCCAATGATTATGTAAAACGTTTTTCCCTTGAGACTGTGAGACTATCTTTGTATCAGCATTGAAACCAGCTCAATAAAATTTCTTTTAAAAAAACAACATTCAAATACAGTGTGTAATAATAGGACATGGCACTCTGTTCAGGTTCAAACTGATCTCGATGTGATCAGAAAACGGGACTCACTCCTGTTTTCAGATGTGTTTCAATCAGTTTGAACCCCCCATCGTGCCATTTGCTATATGCTATATATTTTTCTGAACTGTACATCATATATTATATGATGTGTTTCAGGAAAATGAGTCATAAGTCGCAAAATTGATATTTTTCAAAGTGTTTTTTTCACAAGTTCACATTATTGGAATGTTCTAATTTTTAGAGGGTTCATCACTTACATCTATATCAATGGACTACATTTAGTTAGTTTACTGCTTATTGACCCCCAGAAATATTGTAAACTTTTTTTTTCAAAAACGAAAATATCAAACTTAAAATTTAGAAATACTTATTAGATTATTAGACTGTTTACTATCATTGGAATCGGCTTAATCTCATCTTTTAAAATATAATGGTATCTCAAAATCTATTTTTTGCGACTTATGACTCATTTTTCTGAAACACATCACATATATATATATATATCGTATTTTTATTCTGAATTCATAACCTACATCGTTCCAGAATAGGATGCCTGCCTCTCATTTGAGGTCTTCCTGGTGGATCCTTTGCTCATATAACAGTTTAGTGAACATGATATTGCGATGTAAAATGGTTATACAGATAAAATACCTTAATACAGATAACAGATAATTTCAGAAAAAAATCCCCGGCTCATTTCTAATTATGTCTATTATTCATTAACTTTAGATTGTCACTTTACGTGTTCTCTGCAACTTGTTGCAAGATTTCCGACTGTTTAAGATGATAGAAAGTCAATTGTCAATGTCATGTTGGTCCTGATCTAGTTAGACCAATGAGAGCAAATTGAGGAGAATAGGGGACTTGCATGTCTCACTGCGCATGTCTTTACAGTGCATCATGGGATGGATTCACTTCTAATTTGACATACAAATATTTGGCAACATTTTTATCAAAAGTTGCAAAAATGTTTTAACCAATATCATAGCTTGTACTAATGATGTATAACAACCAAATGCATGATGGGAAAGATGGGGACTTATGTTATGGAAACATGTAAAACACATGGATATTGACATTAGAGCATTGATAAATACTCCATGCTGAAGACGACATGTTTTCTATAGGTTTTAGACTGTACCATTAGTCCCATAATTCCATGCGAAACTAGATTCCAAATGGCGGCTATGCAACTCCCCTATTCCAGGACATTGTATTAAATATATCCCTGCATTTTGAAGAGCTTTGTATGTAGTATATTTAGTTACTTTACTGGTAATTATCCATCTAGAAACATTGCAAACTTTTCTTTTTGAAAAAAAAAATATCAAACTTAAAATATAGACATCCTTATCAGGTGTCCTAGTGTTTACTATCATTGGAATCACCTTGATCTCCTCTTTTCAAATATATGGTGATACATCAAAATCTATTCTTTGCGACTAATGACTCATTTTCCTAAAACGGATCACAAATGGTTGATCATAATGGGACCTATGGGTGGAGAAAGAGTAGGCTACATCATACCAACAACTGAATACCCCGGCCCTGACCGATATGGGTCAGATTTTCATAAAATGTACAATTCGCCTTCACAAATCCTCTCAAATAACCCACATTTAAGACAAAAATGAGCTTCAAAATGTAGTTTGAATTAACAGAACTGATACTGTAAATCAATGTGATACCAAATATACTCAGATATACCCGGTAGTCATCATTTTTCAGCCTAATTTAGGAGAATTTCATGAATGTGTAGAGCTGCCAATTGTGCATTTTCTGAAAATCTGACCCATATACAGCGATACTCTCCCCTTCTACCATCAGATTTATTATTAAGCAATATTGATGACATATATAGGGAATCTGAGATACTATAAATATGTAAAGATAAACGTCCCATTTCGTATCATCTTGATAACCCTGTACTAGTTAACCTCGGGGTATATGTATTTGTATTTGTATTTCTTTATTGACAGCATTTTATCCGTTTTACAAGATAATCATTCTCAGCGTGTCTTAAATATTATAAGAAACATATTATAGTATTCATAGTAGTTATTACTTCCAATTCCTAATGTTTTACAGTTTTTAAATTTAAATGTAATATTTAATCATGGTCATACTCCATATAAGAAATGGAACCATGTCTTAGCATTGTAGAAGCCAAGATGGCAGGATGGGTTTCAATAAAGGTGTTTTTTAAAAAAAATAATAATAATTTCACTGAAATTGCTGACTTTCTAGTTCTGGTTTTCTAGCAACTTTAAAAGAAAGAAATAGTCTGGATGTGTTAACAAATGGCATACAATACAAACAGCATAAACTGTTGGGTCAGATTTTCAGAAAATGTACAATTCAACTTCGCCAATCTTCTCAAATAACCCACATTTAAGACAAAAATTAGCTTCAAAATGCAATTTGAAATAACAGAACTGATACTTTAAATCAATGTGAAACCACATATATACTCAGATATACCCGGTATTCTTCATTTTTCAGCCTAGTTTCGGAGAATTTCATGAATGTGTAGAGCTGCCAATTCTACGTTTTCTGAAAATATGACCCAGTTATGACAACTCAACCTCCAGACGTCTATGCATTTGACATTCTCCAATTTCGTGCTCCCTGAACCTTCCTCCCTATCAGTTACATCTATCCCAAACTAACAGATTGAATTCTATCGAAATGAACATAGTGGAAAACCTTAGCAGTAATGAAATTGACATATTTATTGTCAAGCCAATCAACATAATGTTGTCTCTGCTTACACCATCTGAGGACAATGGGTTACGTCACCTTGAAATGTACACTATCTTCTGCTCAAGCCATTTTGTAAACTTTGCTAGAATTCTGCTGAAAAAGGTTGAATACTGTGAATATCTAAGTATATTTGGAATTGCGCTGATTAAAATGTGTTATGCCATCTTGATCTATATTTCAAACCTAGTTTTCTTTAAAAGAATATTTAGAATGTTTATACGGCAAATGCATTCGTAGATTGACCGGTGAAGATAGGCAGACGTGTTCAGAGTACCAATGAACTGATGAACAAGGTTGTCATGTACAACATTTTATGAGGATAATGAGCTCACGGGCAATATTTCATTAGAGAACAAAACATGGTCTTCCGCCCACTGCTGTGTCTAACTACCCTAGGTACTAAGTATCTATATCAATCCAACAGGTGACAGTAAATAGATATAGGTCAATACATATAAGTGGGAAATTACAACTAACACATTTGAGCTATGTGAAATGAGTCAAAATTTACTTTGGATTGAATTGTGTCTACAGGCAGTTTGCATGGTTTCATATGGGTTATGTGCTAGGATCGGTGAAGGCGAATTGTGCATTATATGGTGATCGGACCCCAATAGAGATATCCCATTACTTAAGTACATGAGAACGAATCGATTACAGCCTTCATTGAATATACATCAAAGGATGAGAGGATGAGAGAGTGCGCGAGTGGGAGAGGGAGAGTAGCGGGTTGGGGGAATGGAGTCAATATACTTCATTCAAAGGTTAGAATGTCAGTCACATTTTCAGAAAATGTCCAATTTACCTTCACTAATCTTCTCAAATAACCCAAATTTCAGACGAAAATAAAGTTCAAAATACAGTTCACAACCTAACCAGACGGATAGCTAGAATCAATGCAATGCCGAGCATACTCAGATATACCTACTATTGGCCAAATTGCAGACTAATTTAGCTGAATTTACTAAATACGTACAGCTGCCAATTGTACATTTTCTGAAAATCTGACCCGTATATTCGTACATTAAACATGACCATGGCAACTCAAGGAAAGAAAGAAACCTCAAGTACCCAGATTCTAATGAAACCTGGGCCTGGTAACAAGATCCATTATCAATATATGGGTTGGATCATGAGAAAATGTACAATTCGCTTTCACCAATCCTCTCAAAAAAACCCAGATATAAGACAAAACATGAAGTTCAAAATTCAGCTCAACATAACCAGACACATTTTTGAATCAAGGCAATACCAAATATACTCAGATACATTTAGTATTTAACATTTTTCAGCCTAACGTAGCACAATACATTTGCTTGTAGAGTTTCCGATTGCACTCGTTTTGATGATCGTATCCATGTCCATTGTGAGGCATTCATGGTTTTGGGGTTATGGGGCAGATGGTCAAAAAATGTACAATCGCCAGCTCAACACATTTAGTACATTCAGCTAAATTAATTTGATAAATCATATGTAAGGTATATTTGCATACATCTGGTATTAGGTTACCTTGAGTAATCTGTTTGGTAAAGTTGAACGTTATTTTGAACCTCATTTCTTTATTGACTTAGGCTGTCTTTATTGAATATGGGTTATTTTTAGAGGATTAGAGAAGGCAAATTTCCATTTTCTGGCTCACATAATACTTACCAATTAGGTCTCTAAGCCATTTGCCCGCATTTAAAGTTCATACAATCTGCTTGCAATCAACTAAAAGCTGTATTCGTCTTCAGCTATTACAACAAAACAAATATTACCAAATTTACTCGTTATGACTGATAGGACAGAATATATCCATATTTTGTTGCTGTTATATGAATAGGACTGGATTTATTAATCACATTTATTATGTTTATACAAGAGTTACTCATATCATGACTTATATATGACTGAAATCGTCACTATTTTATTACTGTTATATGTTTATAAAAGAGGTACTCCTATTATTACTTATAGGACTGTATTTATCAATATTCTGCTGCTGTTATATGTTTATACAAGAGTTACTCCTATTATTACTTATAGGACTGTATTTATCAATATTCTGCTGCTGTTATATGTTTATACAAGAGTTACTCCTATTATGACTTATAGGACTGTATTTATCAATATTCTGCTGCTGTTATATGTTTATAAAAGAGGTACTCCTATTATTACCTATAGGACTGGATTCATCAATATTCTGCTGCTGTTATATGTTTATACAAGAGTTACTCATATTATGACTTATAAGACTGGATTTATCAATATTCTGCTGCTGTTATATGTTTATAAGAGGGTTAATCATATAATGACTTATAGGACTGGATTCATCCATATTCTGCTCCTGTTATATGTTGATACAAGAGTTACTCATATTATGACTTATAGGGCTGTATTTATCAATATTCTGCTGCTGTTATATGTTTATACAAGAGTTACTCATATTATGACTTATAGGGCTGTATTTATCAATATTCTGCTGCTGTTAGATCTTTATAAAAGAGTTACTCATATCATGACTTATAGGACTGAAATCATCACTATTTTGCTACTGTGATATGTTTATACAAGAGGTACCCATGTTATGACTTATAGGACTTACTGGATTTATCAATATTCTGCTGCTCATACATGTATACACAAATTTATAGTCTAATCATCATGAGATTACTATGTTAACATGGAAATGTAGTCAATAAAATTTCTTTAAAAAAAATCTAAGAGGGAACTATCACAAGTGAGCGATATTAGTAATTAAGTGAGCCAAACATAGGGAGGCCTTTGGCTGGTTTCCGAAATATAATTTATGTTCACAATTTTGATCAGATGAATTTAGATTAGGGTTAGGAGTTAACTAAACAAAAGAATATCGAGAATATCTTTCGTTCCGATCTCCTCTCATTGCTTTATATGTGATGTGTTCCAGGAAAATGAGTCACAAATCGCAAAATTGATATTTTTCAAAGTGTTTTTTTCACAAGATCACATTATTGGAATGTTCTGATTCTTGGAGAGTCTGTCACTTAAAGTACCATTAATCGATGTTTCAAATTTCAGGGCAATTTATGCAATATATCCTTTGGTTTCAAAGGTCCTCATATGGACTGCATTTAGTTACTTTACTGTTTATTGACCCCAAGAAATATTGGAAACTTTTTTTTCAAAAACGAAAATATCAAACTTAAAATCTAGAAATACTTATTATTTTATTAGACTGTTTACTATTATTGGAATCGGCTTGATATCATTTTTTCAAATATAACAGTATCTCACAATCTATTATTCGCGACTTATGACTCATTTTCCTGAAACACATCACATATACCCTCAACCCCCCCTATTTACATGCCTAGTGCTCTAATCCTAGCCACAGTGGGTATTATTATATCAATACATACGAGGGTCAGATTTTCAGAAAATGTACAATTGGCAGCTCTATACATTTAGTAAATTCTGCTGAATCAGGCTGCAATTTGGGCAATAGTAGGTAAATTCAAGTATATTCGGCATTGCATTGATTCTAGCAATCTGTTTGGCTAGGTTGAACTGTATTTTGAACTTTATTTTCGTCTGAAATGTGGGTTATTTGAGAGGATTGGTGAAGTTGAATTGTACATTTTCTGAAAATCTGACCCACAGTTAGCAGGTTGCAATTTCTGATGACAAAACAAAAAAATCTTTATAAAGCATGCTGTAATATTCTTACCATTGCCAGTGATGCTTAAAAAGAACCGGGGCAATTGCCTTTAAATGTTTGTTCAAACTGTATGTTTAAGAAATGAATAAACGGTATATCTATCTATCTATCTATCTATCTATCTATCTATCTACTTCTATCGTTAGCGGATATTCAACATTCATACAATGACTGGTATTGTATGTCTAAATTTTAGGATGTTCCTTATGGAGCAGAGGTACTGCCCCCATTTCCATAGATAAAATATAATTACATGGATTATATATTATACAATATATTCCATGCATTTCTATTTATTTTTCCTTTTATTTTCATGAAAAATACCCAGCACTACAATTTGCATTAAATGTCACGGAATCATACGAAAACCCATTTGTGATGTGTTCCAGGAAAATGAGTCATAAGTCGCAAAATTGATATTTTTCAAAGTGTTTTTTCATAAGATATCTTTATTGAAATGTTCTGATTTTTAGAGGGTTTAGCAATTATACTCATATAAATCCATGTGACAAAGGAGCCATGCCCCTGGCAGGAAAAACTTAAAAGTTATTAAGTCAAAATTAACTAAAATCACTAACTCAGTTATTTTTAAATGCCAAACGAGATGGAATGAGTTACACACTGAGGCACACAAAATAGGAGACAAACACTCATTCAAAAAATACACTGAGAAAATTCTATCCCGCAACCATCACGCACAACCCCATATCAACTGACCCCCCATCGGGTGACTGCGCCACCCCCCACCCCCAATGGAGGGGGATTATGGTAGGGGGTTGTCACGGTGTGAGGGAAGGTAACTTGTTCTGCTGCCCAACCTCCCCCCTGACATCCCCTAACCGACACATTTCTCCAAATATCTTTATCCATATTTGTTTACCTATGAAATCATGTCCTGGCTGGCAGATATCACCAGTGCAGTTTTTATCCATATCTGTATATAAATTCTGATACACTGCCAACACTGAATAATGCGTTTGATGACGGTGAATTATAATTATGCTACAGTATTGGTTCTGATATTATATAACAATTAACGATGTAGCAAAAGTTACACCATAGTGTGAATTATACATGAACAATTAATACGATCAAGTATGTGCCATTATTTGTTACCATCTAATGAAGCTCATCTTACACCATCTAAAGAAGCTCATCTTGCCCATAACATCACTCATTATTACCATTTTCATCACCATATTAGTTTAACTGTACATTTAGAAAACCGTAGGAAAATGTAACCAACCTAAAGTTCAAACAAGTTTCAGGCACCCGGCGCAAGACCTACCTAGACGCAAGTCTATCTAGAATGCTGGTCCACCTCATTGTACACAACACCTATTTTTGCAATAAAGAATACTTGAATTGAATTGAATTGAAATTCCAGGACATTGTATTAAATATATTTCTGCATCTTGAAGACCTTTGTATGTAGTATATAAATTTAGTTACTTTACTGGTAATTACCCATCTAAAAACATTGCAAACTTTTTTCAAATATATGGTGATACCTCAAAATCCATTCTTTGCGACTTGTGACTCATTTTCCTAAAACGGATCCCATTTTATACACGTGTATAATCAGTATAACCACGCATCATGGGAAAACTATAATCATTTTAAAGTGGATTTCGAAATTGATACCAATATTTAATATTAGTATTTGACAAGGACAAACAACAAATGTCCACATATCCTTGGCCTGACACCTTCATGCATGACCCGGATGAATGACCGGAAGTGCAAGTAGAAAGGAATGGGTGACGTGTGCAGTTCCGCCCTGCCGCCCACACAATATGGCGGCGGCAGGAGTTTGTTGACTGAAGCATTAGTCCTGTTGGTCAATAGACGTATGTGAGTGTGTGGTCTTAGGTTGTTACGTTCTGTTTCCATCGTTTATTTGTGATGTGTTACAGGAAAATGAGTCATAAGTCACATTCTTGATTGTGAAATATCTACGAAATAAAATTTGGAAAAAAAGGTAAGTCGTAATTTTGAGATACCATCATATGGGAAAAGATGAGATTAAGCGGATTCCAATGATGGTAAACATAAGGACATTTAATAAGTATTTCTAGATTTTAGTTTTTTTTTTATAAAGTTTGCAATAGTTAGGGGGGTGGGGGCATTACTAATAAAGTAGGTAAATATACTTTATAGGATGACCTTGGCAATGCAAGGATATAGTTGATACACAGTCGTGAAATGTGGACCATGTGTTCATACGACTTTACATGGTACATACCCCAAAGATGAGATAGTGCAGAGTGATTCGACTGGTTTGCTGTCGTTTTGTATGGCATCAACATAAATTTATTTCTGCCCCCTCTATATACGAATGCATATCAATCTATATCTCTGAAATATAATTTTCATACCAACGAAAATATGACATTTATTCACAACGCACCAAATTTACAATTAACTATAATTCCCTATTATTTCAAGACATTTTCCAGGACTAGTTCACCTCACTGGTCTTCCACTGGGGGATCAGGTGCAACTGCATTCACTACTAAGGCAAACCATTTGGGTAAGAATTAGATACATTTTTCAGAGAGTTTTCCAAAAACAACCTACTGATATCAGTTGATATTAACCAATAAATATCACTGTTTCTCAAGGTAAAAACCTTGATTTTCAATTGAGTGTTTATCAGCTGAGAAACAGTGTTTATGTAATTCGTACCCAGATTTGTTTGTCAGTTTGGAAGACAATAAAAAAGTAGGAATTTCCACTTTTATTTTTTAGGTATTTTACGATGGATCAGAATGACAAATAAAGGATTGTCTTTCCTCATTCTTTTCTAATATCCAGTCTAGGCTCACAGCATATCAGATAAGAATATGTCAGTGATTGGACGCCTACTGCGCTAATACATTTCCATGGATGACAATCTATGTCATCCAGACAATGCTATTCACTGGAGTCAAACCGGATGCTTCAAAATAGTCTCCATTGCATGCCGGTAACCAATCACATCGTCCGTTGCTTCTGCTGCGGGACTAATCCCCGCCCTCTTTTTGTCAACCCGGGTTCAATTGGTCATACACTCATGCCACCGGGGCTCCAGGAATAAGGAGAAATCACTTGAAATGGAAATTATTCTCAGGGGTTAGAAGAAGGGAGGCCATTAATTAACGATCGCACCCTGGCACTCTGCACTTTACAAGGCTTGAATTAAAGTGATTTTCCTGCCAAGGGTCAATAGAGGCATAAATACACTGTGAGAACCGCGGACTCAGACTCACTCAATGTTGGCAGGTTTGACTCGCAATATTCACATTTGAGGATTTATTCAATACACTGTCATCACATAATATCTGAAAATCTGACCCATATATTATCTGGGGCAGATTTTCAGAAAATGTAAAATTTGTCTTCAGCAATCCTTTCAAATAACTATTATTCTAATAGATACAGAAGCAGACAAACAAAAAAGTTTCTTCAATTCAATTGAAGCTTTGATATTGATCGTCATCGTTAACATTATGAAAGATAGCATTACTTTTACATTAGGCTTCTATATTCTCCACTGATACAATTTTTTCTTTAATCTATGAAGTTACAGTCCGTCCATATTGCTTCGCTTCTAGCATAACATGTAATTGCTTTAGGGTCTATTTTGTGTGGCACCGTCTGTAGCCTGTTCTGGCGATACATTATTCTATAGGGGATTTGCATAGCCGCCATTTTAAATCTTAATTCGCATGGAATTATGGGACTAATGGTATGGTCTAAAATCTAAAGAAAACATGCCATGTTCCACATGAACTCTTTATCAATGCTCTAATGTCAATATCCATATCTTATACATGTTTCCATGACACAAGCCTCCATCTTTCCCATCGTGCATTTGGTTCTCATAGATAAAAGCTCTGATATTGGTGAAAACATGCTTGCAATTTTTGATAAAAATGTTGCCAAATATGTGTATGTCAGATTTCAACAGAATCCATCCCAGCATGCACTGTAGTAGACATGCGCAGTGGCACATGCAACTCCCCAATTAAGTACCGACTTTCAAATTTGTTCTGTGTTAGGGTTGATTTGTTTTTAAAAAGCATTGATATTTTAAAGCGGCTGTAGGAAAAAAGAGTTGGTGAGAATTTTGTTTTCAATTTCTTTTGTTCTCATGCAGTAAGGGACAATCCGTGAAGGTTTTGGAAAGTATCAGTGGAGACTCTTCTTTTCTTTTCATAAAACACACCTTTTAAGCAAAAATTAATCCCATTACGAAAAGAAACATGGCGTTTTTTAATGTTCTTTGTCTGTTATTTAACCCATGGTAATATGGCATCACTGCTGCAAATCATAACAATTGTAGAGACTTGTCCCATTTCTACCCGAGTTGTGCTGAAATGTTAATGATATAGCTTAAAGACAAACTCGTTAGCTAATCAATGAACGATCCACAAGTGGGAGTCTCTTAGGGAAGGTCAGGCATTAAATGGTTATTATTCTTTTCCATTCAAGAAGGACAAAATGTGATGTGTTACAACAAATAAAGGCTCAAGTCGTAAAATTGATATTTTTCAAAGTGTTTTATTCGCAAGATTTATTTGTAGGAATGTTTTGATTTATTAGGTATGTTCATTAGTCATATGAATAGATGTACCAAATTTCAAGACTGTGTATCAAATATAGTTTAAGATGTCTTTGTGGTTACTTTTTTATTTCTGGGTGATTAACGCCGTTTGTGGTATGAATGCTTGAAACAAATTTCTAGTCAGTGTATAAAATATATCCATCCATTTATAAGGCCATCGTATAGAGCATATTTAGCTACTTTACTACAAATTGTCCACCGAAACATAATGCAAATCTTTTTTTTTGCAAATCTTACATAAAATATCAAACTTAAAACATAGAAGCACTTATTAGCTGTCCTTATGTTTACCATCGCTCGAATCGGCTTCATCTCATATTTTCAATAAAGATTATATCTCCCCCACTTTTTGTTTGTGACTTGTGACTCATTTTTTGATACCACATCACAAATACTGTGCATCACTCTTTTTTTATCAAGGTTTATTGACAAAATTTCGTTATTGCGATATGTTTCATTTGTCGAATTTTGCTAAAAGAGAAACAAAATGGTTAAGATTAACATTGAGGCATTGCATGAAAACCTTGGCTCTGTCAATATTGCATCTTTTCTAACTTATTAAATGTACAATGGTCTGAAATACAGTATAAAAAACAAAACAAACTCCATCGAGATGTGTGTACATTCATTTTGCTAAATTACTTCCCTCATAGTGTCCCATTTCTGTTCAGTCTCCCCGAAATTAATTGAAATACAATAATAATAAAAAAGTAATAATAATGAAAAACGGGAGGGATAGAGTGTATAAGTGGTTCTAATGTTAGGAAGAAAAGCACACTTAGGTCAGCAATTACTTGAGTAGATATTATGAGCTAAGTGATTATAATGTTAATAGGGAGGTTCCGCAACCAAACCTATCTCAATCACGTAAACATACACATATCCTTATCTTTTTTGTGAATAACTTCGCATTTTATGTATAAAAATGAAATATTTTGCTTGATCTTTAACATTAGGTTTTTTCCGCCATGTTTTACTGAACCGCTTTCTTCCTTTTAACGCATGTTTGTATATCAGAGATATGTTAACGTTTATATTTACATAATAGCGAAGATGAGCAAGCAAACCTATCACCGTTGACCTAACGTAACCCCAGCGTTTCTTGTGCTGACGTCACCACTTTCGCGGTTTATGCATAGGTAATGAGGTAGGATACAAGCGCTAAAACATACCGATACCCTCTGCTATGCTGACCCATTACGCATCTATAATGTGTAAGATTAGGAACTTTTTGCATGCGAAAAATGTCATGATGTTAAAGTTTAGACATTATTTGAAGTAGCCCTTGCTGGAATTCTTTCTCCAATGAATTCTTTTGATAAAAAGTAGCTTCGGAATAGACCCTCTGTTATCATGGTGGTTTCAGTGGGAGAATGGGGCCGAAACAAGCGCTGATGGTTGCCGGCTTCTCATGGAGGGCGCTACCGTCGCACGTTGTTACATTACGTACCAGCGCTCATCCTACTACATGTGAAGCGTCTCAATAGGGACCCACGCATCGACCCACGATAGGTTAGGTTTAAGTCAAAGCGATGCGCACTGTAATAGGTTAGACTTGCTGAACCTCCCTATTACAATGGGTCCAAACTCAATTTTAGTCAAATTTAAAATTCTATTAAGCTGCATGTGACAGATAAGCTCAGGCTAACTAACTTTGAGTTTGAATTACCTATAATATATATAGTTTTATTTGATAAAAAATGCCATTATTGGTGAAATCGCCCGAAAATGTACAATTCTCCTTCACCAATCCTCTCAAATAACCCCAATTTAAGACAAGAATTCGGTTGGAAATCAGTTCAGCATAACCAAACCGATTGCCTTAATCAAGGCTATATAAAATATGTCCAGATACATATAGATTGACCATTTTATCAGTCTAATTCAGCAGAATTGACTATAGATAAGTGTACCGCTGCTGATTGTAGATATTCTGACGATCTGACCCATATCCGCCATCTGCCTTCAAATTCCTATATAAACATATAACTGCAGTAAAGTATTGATACATTCAGGCCTATACATATGATAAGATTTAGTTTGTCATAATAGCTTCGGCATCTCCATACTGCTATATCCTACAGAACCAGGTTCCCTGATTCAACATCTGATATAACACTGAATTTTCTCATATCTGATCGAGATTTCATCAATGATAGGCATTCATCAGGTCGAATCAATGATTTTAGAGGGTTCAAAACTAAAAAGTGAAAATGAAGACGTTGACATTCAATTCAATTCAATTCAATTCAAGGATTCTTTATTGTACTGATCTTAGTTACAATGGGTCGGACAGGTCTGTGACAGACTAGTAACAGGTCTTCCGCTGTCTGCCAAATTGATTCCATTTGAAATGTTTTGTTACAAGAACAAGAACTTCAAAGGGGGTCTCCACTGGCTGCAATAAACTCTGCGGTAAGCTCTGCGGTAGGCCTTGCGATGGTGATAAATGGCGAGGTCCTGCCTACATGGCCAGTGAACCATATAGGCAGGACCTCATCATTCCTCTCCACCTACAGAACCAGCACAAACCATCACAAGGCTTACCGCAGAGCTTACTTCAGCCAGTGGAGACCACCCTTAATACTAACAGCAACAATACATTCCACCAAAGCCACCGCTGTGTGTCGCTGCCGTTGATCTTGGCAGGAAACTTGAGCGACCGGGCATGTGATGAGGTCATGGGACCACGCTGTCAATGAAAATGTCAAGTGATCACTTTTTATGAGGTGTTGCTGCTTATGGTTAGTTCCCATTCCTTCCCAATGTGAGCTGGATCAACTGAGATGTGTCACGGAAAAATGAGTCACAAGTTGCAAAAAATGGATTTTTGAGATTTCATCATATTTGAGAAGATGAGATCAAGCTGATTCCTATGATGGTAAACATAAAGGGTATCTTATGAGTACTTCTATAATATTTGTATGCTAGAAAACAAAGTTTGTGATATTTGCTGAAGGTCAATCACTAGTAAAGTAGTTAAGATAAGATAAGATAAGATAAGATACTACTTTATTTATCGAGATTCACATAGTACATGATTATAAACAGACAATGTAAATATAAAGGATAAAAACGACAAACAGGTAGGCAGACATCTAGATAAAATCCAGCTCTCCCAGCCGCTACCATGACTCAGTACAGAGTATATGAATTTAGAAAAGATATAACATAATGTAACACAATATAACACAAGTGCAGGTAACACAGCAGTAAACATTAAGAATAAGGTAATGTACTAATACCGGATTCATTCATTTTCACTATTAGATTGATTTCCTAACCGAGCAATCTGGCAAGGGATCAATTATATATTTGGTTTTCATTTTTGAATTATTATTACACAGCGTCAGTAATGATATTATATTGTTCTAGGTAGGTTCTAAGTTCTGATTTATTTTCGAGCTTATGTGCAGCAGTTGGAAGGGAATTCCAAGCCGATGAGACTTTAAAAATAAAGCTGTTTTTATAGAAGGTGGTTTTCGGTGTATAAATCAACATATTCTTTCTGTCTTTGGCATGACTTCTAGTAGCCAGTGGTTTTTGATCAAGGTTAGTATTTGTTTGCGCAAGGTAGAATGCAGCTTCTAGCATATGTTTATTAGTTCTTTTATTATTATTTAGTATTCCTAGTTCAGTGTATCTATTGTCAACGTTTGTTCTTTTTTCTAACTTCAATACATAACGTATTGATGAGTTCAGAAGTGTGTGAAGCCTTCTTGTCAACTTCTGACAGGCAGATGAGTAGAAGATGTCACCATGATCAATTAATGGAATGATGAGCATCTTTACTATGTCTGTTTTGATTTTTTTATTTAGTATATAGCTAGACTTTCGCAATAGGTTAACTTTCCATTTCACCTTATTTATGACTGCTTGGAGATGGGTTTGAAAAGTTAGTTTCTCGTCTATGATAAGACCGAGGTACTTATATTGGTTTACTTGTGTTAATTTCTCATTTCCCAATATGAGATTAAATTTGTCTTCCTCCTCTATTCTTTTTTTGCGACTTATATTAAATTGTACATACTGTGTTTTCGAGACATTCATGGAGATCTTGTTAATTTTGCACCAAGTATCTATTCGATTCAAGTTTTCCTGAAGTTGTTGGTACATTTCTTTTTCATTTTTGTTATTATTAATGAGGACCGTATCATCGGCATAATGTTGTATTACAGAGTTTTCAATTGTTTTGTTTAGATCATTGATATATATGGAAAATAGGATTGGCCCTAGAATGGTTCCTTGGGGTACGCCGAAGGTAATTGACTCTTGCTTAGAGGTGCAACCATTTACTTTTACAGCTTGTTTTCTATTTGATAAGTAATTTTTGAACCAGGTATTTGTGATTCCAGTTATATTATAATTTTCTAATTTTGTTAATAATCGACCATGGTGGACCGTATCGAATGCTTTCTTAAAATCTAAGAAAACTGCCGATGTGAATTTTGTTTCGTTGAGGCTATTGTAAATGTTTTGAAGGAGGTCTATATGGGCATGATTTACAGATCTGCCTTTCCTAAATCCATATTGTTTATCGTAATAATAGTTGTTATTCTCTAAATGTTCAGATAATTGGTTTTGAACTACTTTCTCAAGTATTTTTGCTGGCATTGGTATGCCAGAGATAGGTCGATAATTATTTGTGAGACCCCTAGAGCCAGCCTTATAAAGAGGCGTTACAATGGCTGATTTGAAGGCCTCAGGGACTATGCTTGTGCTAAGCGACAGATTAACAATGTGTGCGAATTGGAACACCAAAGAGGTAATACAAGATTTCAGCACTTTTCCAGGCATATTTTCGACTCCAGAGCTCTTATGTGAGTCAATTTTTTTCAGAATATTCATTATATCTTTGGGGGAGATTAATCTAAATTCCATATTTTTATTATTGTTGTTAACCGTGGTAGATGGAATTGAATTTTTCATCGTGGTAGTTAATAGATTCTCTTTTTCTTTAGCTGACGGTTCGTCAATTTTCTTTGCTAGAGTAGGTCCAATGTTGGCAAAGAAATCGTTAAAAGTATCTGGAACCAGGTCTGGATCGACTTGATTTCCAGTTTCGTTTGAAAGCTGAATTACTGAACTCTTTTTGGACTTTTCTGGACAAATAACATTGTTAATAGTTTTCCATAAGGCTCTGGGGTCATTTTTGTTTAACTCAAGTTTGCTAGATATCAACAAATTTTTTCTACTTCTACACATAGTATTTACTTTGTTTCTTAAACACTTTGCACGAATAAGTAGTTCTCTGTCATTTTTGGTTTTAGCCAGTCTAAAGAGTTTGTCGCGCTCATTCATCAAAGAGGTAATCTCTTTTGTGAGCCATTCTGGTTTCTTTCTTATGTTGCTAAATTGTTTCATGGGACACATTCTATTAAAGTATAGGTTTATCCTATCAATTAAGATGTCCCAACAAATATTCGGATCTCTACATTGGTAGAATTCATCCCAATTTAAATCTGATAGAATTTCATTGAGAATTTTTTGGTCGAGTCCCTTCATATTTCGTGCAAAATATTTATTATCTACATAACTAGTTCTTTGTTTTTTGATGAGTATATAATTGGGGAAATGGTCGGAGGAGGAGTTTTCAACAATTCCTGATGACTGAACATTCTTTGAATTAGTATAAATATGGTCTATAATCGATTTAGAACTCATAGTTGTTCTCGTGGGTGTGGAGATGTACTGGGAGAGTTGGTACTTCTCCACAGAGGTTTTTAATTTTGTTGTCTGGGTTGTGTTTTCTGATAAGTCGATGTTAAAATCACCAGTTATTACTAACTGGTGTTTTGAGTTTAGGTTAGATAAGCAATATTCCATTTGTTCCAGGAATGAGTCAACTCCTCCTCCGGGGGGCCTATAGATAGAGACCACGATATAGGGGGTTGTATGTTTAACTTTCAATATCACTGGTAGTAGTTCAATGTCCTTGTTGCTTAATGCAAGGTGGGCATATGTATCTGTATCGTAGTTGTATTTTTTACTAATATACATACACAACCCGCCTCCCTTTTTTTTCACCTTTCTGTCATGCCTGACTAAATCATACTCATCCAGATCAAAATTATTTGAATGGTTGTTTGAATTTAGCCAAGTCTCTGTTAGGCATAACACTCCAATTTTGTCTTTGGCAGCTTCAATACTTTGCTGCAGATTATTGAGATTTTTTTGTAGACTTCTTATATTCCAATTCATTACTATTAGACCCTTCATATTAGCTATGGGTTCGAAGGAGGAAAGTATTTTCGAGTTCATGATCCTTAGGGGTTTGGTTTTGGCTAGGCTGGAGGTAACGATCAGCAGAAAAAGAAAAAAATAGTAATGCTGAATAGTAATGCTGATATTTAAAGATAATGTTTAGACATCAAAATAAAAATAAAGTAACACCTATGATATGACATAGTACCATTTGGGAGGTGACAATATATGTTATGTGAGACGTTATAATACCATTCGGATAGTGGCAGGAAATATGAGGAGTGTGATCCACTCTGACGCTTACAACCATTAGTTTTGGCAGCATGACTGTACAAACATTTGTTCTTGGCAGCATGACTCATACAGATATACCATCATTATAGTGACTTGTGAAGAGAGCTATCTCAATAATTACTCTGAGATATACAGGCTTTATAATGACTCTGGGAGAGAAGTGCATCAGTAAGCACTTAAAATGTAACAATACTGAATAACAATATTATCTCCTGACACACTATTCACTTAACAGACATGTAGATAGTTAAGTCCAGGTGGTATGACTTGTAGATATAGTTAAGTCCAGGCGGTATGACTTATTCAGTAATACCTATTCTTTGAGACTACATAATGACATGTAGTAGAACACCTTTTCGTCAGAACAAGGTTTTTTTTTTGTTGTTTTTTTTTTGTCATATATATTTATGCATTAAGATGTGCAATAAACACTCGTATTGGGTGTACTAATTCAGTTTTATAAATACGAACATAATGACTCTGGAAGACGTATAAGGGTTGCGACGAGTTCCATTCGTGTCGGTACTTCATTGTTGTGAGTTCACTGATAAAACCTTGTAGGGGCTAGGACGAATTGTTATTGACATGATATACGAGGTTAACAGGTTATTACAATTTTAGGTAGAGTTTTAGTTAATATATTAGAGCAGCGAGATGTATAAGTGATCCTTATTGGAGTGAGATATTAGGGACCTGAGTCGTCAACAGGCCTTCCAGAGTTTGTGTACGAGACTTTACGCTCGGAATAAAGGTGAGCGATAAATGGGTGCATGTTATTACAGCATCTCATTTTTATGTTAAAATCAAGTTTTAGAAGACTGTCATTTTACTGTTCATGCTACTGTTTCTAGAAGTTTCTTTTTCAGTCTTGTGATGACTTCACCTTGTTTGTTGTCCCCAGTAAACCAGCGTGAAGACATTGTGTTTGGTTGAGTCAGAAGATCAGGGAAGCCGAGTCCGACACCCCACTTGCGACTTCTTGTCACCTCGTAGAACGTATGCTGTTTTTCTTGTATGAGTTGCCGTGCAAGTAATTTGTTTGATTCAAATTTGATTTCTATTAGTTTTTCCAATAGTTCTTCTTCGGAATCATAGAATTCCTGAGTGGGTCGTAGCTCTCTGGCTAAATACTTAGCCTCGTAGGCAGATGCAACACTATTAATTTTACGAGCCACTTCGGTTTTTCCCGCGCTGATGGCTTTGAGCGCTTGATAGGCGTGCTCCACACTTTTGAACTCTGTTTCCTCATATATAACAGTGGTTCTGAAAAAATTAGAAAGATAATTGTGCTCTCCGTAGTAGCCCAATCCTTTTCCTTGGTCAATTAGAATTCTGGAAGCATCTGCTGGGTTACAATTGTCAGGGAGTCTGTAGAGATCGTTTGTGGTGTAAGTTTTGGTCCCCAGTTTGATGTGATTGAAGCACATACTTGCATCGTGGCCATTTTTCTTGAGAAGGGCTAGGCAATTGTTCATCAGTGATTTTTCATGTGGATAGATTTTTAATCCGGTTTTGTTTATCCATATGTAGGCATAGTCTTCGTTAGTGTTTTTTAGCATGATAATATTATCAGTTAGTGATTTCCTGATTTCTTGGTCCTTTAATTTAATAAAGATGGGTCTAGTAGTGCTCTCACTTTCAAAGCCAATACGATAAACCTCTTCTAAATCATCTATTTGGGTTTCTGGTCGATTGATCTGGAACAGTGCTAGCATAGTATTAACGAGATCCTCATTGTCACTTTCTCCAAAGTCCTCAAGAATTATTATCTTGTTGTTGTAATCGATTTTCTTTTTCTCAGAATTTTTGGCTTGAGGATTATTTCTGTAGAGCGGTCTCTGATCATTTCTGGGTCTCTGTTGGTCATCATTCCTAGGCCGATGGGTGTCTCCAGTTTTCACCCTATGGTCCAAAGGAGCTACATCGATCTTATGATTTTCATTTTTTAATACTGAGAGGTTTTTTTGAATGGTTACCATTACTTCATCGATCTGTCTCTGTTTGTCTTCTATTTCTTTGGTTGCTTTTGATAAATGTTTATGCACATTAATGTCAATTTCAGGCTTTAACGCTTCAAGAAAAGCATTTTGTTCCAGCTCAAGAGTACCCATTTTACATGAAAGGGTTGTCAATTCTGAGCTAACTTGTTGTCGGTGGGTAGATATTTCAGAGCGCATGCTCACATTGTCAGCCAAGATGTCATTCAATGAAGAAGTGACAGTTTTAGTGTGTAGGTCAAGGCTTTTTGTTTGCAAATCTAGGCTATTTGCCATTCGAACAATTACTTCATTCTGCCTTTTTAGTTGATCTTGCATATCTAGAAACACAGACCCTTGTGATGGATATACATTCGACTGATTATATGGGGTTACCATGAGGGAGGACTGTTGGGGTTGAGGTTGAGGTGCATTATAAACTGCTAAGTAAGGATTATACCTCTGTTGTTGCGAAGGTTGTAACAGTTGTTGTGCATGACATGCTATATTTGGTGGCTGTTGGCCACCCTGGATCTGTTGTGGTTGTATTGGGTCCATAATACTAGGAGAACTGGCTATAATATGTCCATTAGAGGTCGTATAATTGTCCGTATTATGTGCCATTTCCACTGGGTGTATCGGTGAAAGCGCAGGTTTGTTGACGGCCACAGGAGCTGTGTGTCCGGGTACTGGGCTGGAGTACCGATAATCCATGTGCTCTCCACGTCAGAGAAAATTCTCGTCGATTTGCTATTTATGGTATTTGATCAATCTTGATTACCTTATTTTTGTATAGTTTATCACGATTTGCAAACTTTTCCCATTGGATTCGGTCCTTTTGTGGTTAATCTGTGGGTTAATCCACTGACTCGATAATCCTTCGGTGAGTGGGCGATAATCTGTTTAATCCTTGTCCGGAAGTATCCAAAATGGCGCGATGATCTGCCTATTCAAATTCAATAAATGTTTTCGGCGATCAAGACAGATATGGATGTCCTAGTTATTCACAGAGTAGAGTTTCGGATTCCCGGTGTATTCATAGTTAGAGTAACATTGTCGATGATTGTTGAGTCAGCCTATTAGATATTATTTCGGCCGTCGTTACCGCAGCATAGTGGAGCGTTACCTAGCCATAGCAAACGCAATTAAGTTAAATATACCCTCCAAGATAACCTCAGATATACATAGATATATTCAATACACTGTGATGCTCCAAACAGCACTAAACACTTTAAAAACGAAAACATTCTGCACAAGAGTTCCTGTTAAAAGTTAAACCGATATGAAAAATATAATTTCTTGCGACTTTCCTGTAACATATTACACATGTTAAAGTGGTCTAAAACAACTTACCTCTGGCACTCAAAACCATTGATGAAAATAGCCTTACATGCAGTTATCATAGCAAATAGTGCCATTTGCAATTTATTACACACTCTATTTGGATGTTAAAAAGTAAATTTAACTTGTTTAGCCTATAGTTTAGCTGGAGGAGGCTTGATTCACCGCAATTTTTAGGCCTAAGTTATGCGGTCGGGACGACGTCATCTGGCCCATGTTGCACCAATGAAATTGCGTCTTTGGCCTAACTGTTCACATGAACAGTTTGGGTCAACCAAACTGCACCTTTCTACCTGCTCACATGTGTAATAAGCTCTATATTCTCAGGTGTTGACTTTGCTTTGTTTTTAATAGGGGATTTGCATGTGCCACTGCACATGTCTGTTACAGTGCATCCTGGGATGGAATTTGGTGAAATCTGACACAAATTTATTGCAACATTTATTGAAAATTGCAAGAATGTTTTCAACAATATCACAGCTTGTATAAATGGTCTTTGTTATCCAAATGCATTATTATGGGAAAGATGAGGGTGTGTTATGGAAACATGTAACACATGGATACTGACATTAGAGCATTGATAAATATCCCATGCTGAACATGCCATGTTTTCTTTAGATTTTAGACTGTGCCATTAGTCCCATAATTCCATGCGAATCAAGATTCAAAATGGCGGCTATGCAAATTTAATTCAATTCAATTAAAACATTCTTTTTTGCTGATGTTAAATGGTTGATCATTTCTACTATGGTGTCAGCTCTTACGATGGGGGCCATTTTATAGAACTTAGAGTTGAGTTACAAATAAACTAATAGACTAATTAACAACTATAGCTTATAAATAATTTTATCCAATGGTAAAAGATCGTGGCGTAGAAGTTAGTTAATTTTTTTTAGTTATATAAAGCTGGTAAATCATGAAAATACAGAGATATGTTAACCGTATGGAGAGTTATTATTCTTTAGTCCATTTTGGGTCAGATTTCGCATCCACTTATGGTACTACAGACCGCGTTGGTCTAGTGGCGCCACCTGAGGTGTTCCATCATGGACTAAAATCAATATACAACTCGGATTGTAGCGTTCAAACGGTCTGTACTCCCATAGACGTCCCTCGGCCTTCGGCCTTGGGACGTCTATGGGAGTACAGACCGTTCTCACACTAAATTCCTCGTTGTCTATTGCTATAACGAATGAATGGTGTAATGGTCATCTGATAAAATCCAGTTCTGTCGTAATTATCATTGAACAAGGTAGTAAGTATGATGTGACGATTTGAGGATGATACGTAATAAGGAAATGAATGAGGAGAGATTGAGATGATTGAAATATGGGTGAAATCGCCAGAAAATGTACAATTTGTCTTCAACAATCCTCTCATATAACACAAATTTAAGACAATAATGATGTTCAAAATACAGTTCAACATAACCGTTCGTTTGAAAGAAGGCAATACTAAATATACTCAAATATACCTAGTTTTGACAATTTTTTAGTCTAATTTAGAATTTACTAAATATGTGGATCTTCCAATAGTACATTTTCTGAAAATCTGACCCATGGAGGTGGATATAGGGTTCACATTGAAGGTACACCGTGGAGTCCTTTGTGTAAGTTGTTTTAATACTGACTACTTAATGCAGGTTGTGTGCAACAGAATAAGATAAGATAAAAGTTTTTTTATTTCCCTTTAACGGGGTACAAGTACATCAGTAGTTATGATTTTTATAAGGGAAGAAAAATTTGTCAACATACCATTATGAGACTGTCAAGAGTTCATTTCTTCTGGCAGTTATCATGAATTTAGAATATAACTATAAGAGAGTACTACGATTTCAACATAATCACCACATAAAATAAGATGAAAATGATAAACATATGTTTTATATAGGCAAAGCTTGGGAAAATCCATGCTGGATATTGTGTTTGTTCAGTGGAACCGTTCACATATGTATTGGCCTTTAATAAAAAAAAAAGGAAGAAAATAATCAAAAACATGGCTGGATCTATAGTTCACCGCTCCCACCCAGGTAGAGGAAGACAACCGTTCGAGATGATGTAGTCCTGGTTAAACATGTCAAAAAGAAAAGGAAATAAAGTTTCCCTTCTTGGCATACTAACCTCTGGTGCAGGTCGGCTTCCCAATCCAGTCAAAGTTCAATTCTATCAGATGTGTGGCTTCAAAGATATTTCAAAGCAAAGTGGCCTAAAAGAATAAGATAAGATAAAGAGACTTCTTTATTTGCCATAAGAGTGTTTTGACAAATAGGTTCTGGTAGTCATCTCAAAAGAGGTCTTCTAGACCATGCCTTTCTTGACGAAGAGTGCCCAGAATCCTTTAAAGGGCCTAGTCCACTAAGCCGAATTCTCATGCGATATTGCGCCGTAGAGGACTCTTTTCCACTCAATTCTGTGAGAATCGCGTGAGAATCGGCTTAGTGGACCAGGCCCTTAACACTATAGACGGAGCATTTTGATCTCTTGGTCTGGGGAATGCATTATAAGCGACTTAATCCAGTTATCTTAGAAAGCACTATAATCCCTGACCAAATTAAAATTAATATGCTTCCTTAGGATGATCGTAAATACGCAGAAACATTGAATATACAGTTTTGACATTTGGTGTGTTTATTGACAAGAGGAAGAGCACTAGACACCCTACAAAACATCACTACAAAGATATCTTTGTAGTAAAAATATCCTTCTAAGTGACTGCTTTGTTCTTCATGTGATGTAACATTATACCTGGAAGAAATATAAAATGGTGACGGTTGTGTATTTCCAGAAATGAACAAAACCTGACATCAATAATTATCTCATTCATGTATTTCCAGAAAAAGAAATACAAGAAATGGTGGTAATAATATTTCTCTCAGGTTATATATAATAAATAATGAGCTATTTTTGTATTTCGAACACAGCCCCAGGTTATGGCTTTTTCAAATTCTCTATTACTGTAAACCCCAAGTATTCGGGTATCACTCTATTTCTATTATCATTTAGATGTTTTCTTTTGTATATGTAAATCAGCTTGTTGTAAGAATATTACATAATGCTCAATGTTGAATACAATGTTTAAAAACAAACAATAATAAATCAATTCTCGTGTATTTCCAGCCTCCTATGATGCCACGCAATTGAGATTAGCCCGTGCTACACTACAACGACGTGCAGTAAGTATTACAGCTATATATGGGTCAGATTTTCAGAAAAAGTACAATTCACCTTCAACAATCCTCTCAAATAACCCAAATTTCAGACGACAATAAATTTCAAAATACAGTTCAACATAACCAAACGGGTTGCTACAACCAATGCAATGCCGAATATACTCGAATTTACCTAGTATTGGCCAAATTGCAGCCTAATTTAGCAGAATTTACTAAATGTGTACAGCTGCTAATTGTACATTTTCTGAAAATCTGACCCATATACATTTCCATACATTCAGCAGGAATATTCTCAATATAGCCTGATTTTATCCTATACATTCTACATACTTCTCAGGTAAGAGACAAATATTTAAACTATAGGAATTAGACATAATACTAACAGTATATCACATCAAATCTACAGGTATATATTAAATATACACACACACAGTAATGATATGTTTTTAAATACCCATCCAGATGGCTCTTGAATCTCCTGATGAATGTATTCTTGCAGAGGAGAAAGAGTGAATAATTCACTTGTGTTATATATAGTGGTGGATGTTTAAGTTTATATGATAGACATTTCTTCATTTCGAGGCAACTCGTGAAAACATCCGTGTAGGGTACTGCTTTTTATGTAAATTATGTGATGTGTTTCAGGAAAATGAGCCAGGAAAAATTAGATTATCTTTAGATTAGATTATCAGGGCAAATTATCTTTGAAGTACTTCTATATTTTATGTTTGATATATTTATGTTTGAAAACAGGTTTGCAATATTTCAGGGTGGACGATTATTAGTAACTAAATCTATTCCATAGGATGACCTTAATTCTAGACAAAAGGATCTATTCAATACAATCTCATGAGATGTAGTACACATATTTATATGACTAAAAATAAACCTAAAAGAATAGGAACTTTCCAACAAAGAGACCTTTTGAATAAATCACTTTTGCCAATTTTGAAACTTGTGACTCATTTCCCTGGAACACATCACATATGGACTTCATCAAATAATGCGATTGGCCTTTAATGAAATAAATAGATTCATTATACATGCTTTCAATCATGAAAACAGAAAGAAATCGAGTCATAAATTTGAATTTTACCGGAAATCTTAGTAAAAAACCAGATTGGTTGCCATGACAACCCCACATATCTCCCAAGTGAAATACGCACTATGCGTAAATCACTCTAAATACGTTGTTTACAGAGAAATGCGTGTATAATAATAGTAATGATAATAAATAAAAGGAAGAGCGGAGAATACAGCTTTGTTATGAACTTGCGGCGACCCAGTGGCTATGTACTTGGGTCAGAATCTCAGAAAATGTACAATTGGCAGCTCTACACAATTAAGAAATTCGGATAAATTTGGCTGAGAAATGATGAATATCGGGTATATCTGAGTATATTCGGGATCTCATTGATTTAAAGTATCATATCTGTGAATTCAAACTGCTTTTTGATGCTCATTTATGTCTTAAATGTGGGTTATTTGAGAGGATTGGTGAAGGCGAATTTTACATTTTCTGAAATCCGACCCACATGTAATACAAGCCGACACAGGTAGACCGCAGGATCATGTGAACCATATTCAACCAGGAAGCGACTGACAATAAATATTTCAGCTATTTCCCCGCAACATGTACAAATGGATCTGTTTTATTGCCCATTCTAATGTTTTCTCTTTTCTTTGTTTTTATTATACAAGCATTGCTCTGAAACGACGTACACTGCAAGTGAAACCGTCTTCGTACTAAACGTTTTTGAAGACGGTTTTTTTGTCCCCTTTTAGAAGACGGTTTTTTTCCGTTACCATGTTCAAAAACGTTTAGCTACTATATTACCGTCTAGGCATTAAAAACCGTCTTCAATAGCGTATCAGAAAACGTTTAGATAATCTTTCACAAAATCAAATAAGGGAGAATAAAAATTGCTTAAAAATTAGTTGAAATTGGAGATATATATAAGATTTGATTTACTAGACTATTTATAGGATTGTTTGAGTCTAGAGAATTGTTTAGGGCATATTTAGGGGAGAGAGACATTAATATTGAACAGTCACATATATTTCACTACTAAATACATGTGGTCATTGGAGCAACTTTATTTACAACCAAATGTGGAGAAATGCAAATTAAGTATTTCTTAACTAGTTCTTTATTACATGAGGCTGTTACATAAACCAAGAAACATAGACAGATAGAAACCAACTACTTATTGAGAGATTTCACTACCTTAAGAACATACATTACTATAGTAATGTATGTTATTTTCTCCTATAAAAATATACACATAACGATATAAATTAATAATTAACACTCATTATGATTTATTATATATCCAAATCGCATGTCATAGCATCATTTTGTATTCCTACCATACCAGATCTTACTCTAGCTTACACAATACTCTTACCCTGACTCATTATGAATAATTTGTGTACAAGGAATCAGGATGCAACATACAATATGCTTCCTATAACATAGCAAGTATTACTTGATAATATGACCAGATATGAAATTGTAGATAAAATGCTATTATTTTATTTTACAACTTAAGTCAACATTTCACCAATATATGTATTCTCAAAATTCGCAGATCTCCAGCATTGACATAGACTTTCAGAATCCAAGCACACCACTGTCATTATCAATGCAATCAATTCAAACTTTTAAAAGAAAATCACATAAATTATTGTTTAATTTTGAAATAAAAACATTATGGGACACACCCCATGCACCATTCAGTATCACATATCATCTTGAAATCCATTGTTTAAATTATTTGCACATAACAAAAGTTTCAGATCTCGTGGCCAGCAAGGGTAGATGCACATCATAAACTAAAGACAATATATACTTTACATGAGATGAACAATAATCTTTAGATTCTATCTTTTGATAGTATTCATACCAAACATATATTTATCTATGGTCATTTCATCCTTAATTATTTATTCTAGTCACTTGGAACCTAAGAATGAGAATGATATGTCATTAGTTATAGGGTATGAGAGGGGTATAAAAGGGGGAGGGTGGAGGAGGGGAGGGGCGAGATAGGGTGCAGAGTATCAAATTAGCATCTGCTCGCCACCAAATGTGGGTAAAAAATGATGCGGGGGGGGGGGGGGCGGGGGTTACGTGAAGGAAAGTGAGAAAGAGAGAGAGAGAGAGAGAGAGCGAGACAAAAAGAGTAGAAATTAGCGCCCATTATGATGTGTTTGAATGATTTAGTATTTAAGAATATTGTAATTATTATAGTGTATGATGATCTTGCTTAAAAAAGTGTGACGAAATATACCAAGATAAAAGCGTAATTTCAGTATTGAATAGTAGGAAATTCATAGCTTGACAAAGCATGGAAACAACTGTTGAAATATTGGAAGATAGTTTTTACAATATGATGTATGATTAATATTGTATTCTTTATCAGTCATCAATATCTATGAACCACTTAAAATCGATGGTTAAATATTAAGGGAGATGGAGAAATTTATATTATTATACATCTGTTGAGGATTTCATTGAGAAGTTATTTGTGGGCGGGTAAATTTCTTCCATCTCTCCTCCCTCCCTTTCTCCTTTCTCCCTCATTTGTTACATTTATCAGAGCTATGTATAAAGTATATAATAGCTCTGAATTTTTGGAACTACATCATCTTGTAGACATTAACTTTGATTAAGACAAAAGCTCTATCAAACAAAAGGATGACATTTTATAATTTAAACTTCTTTAATTTAGGGTAATTTGGCTGAGGGTATGAGAGGAGAGGAGGAGAGAGGGAAGGGCGAGATAGGCTGAGGGTATGAGAGGAGAGGAGGAGAGAGCGAAGGGCGAGATAGGCTGAGGGTATGAGAGGAGAGGAGGAGAGAGGGAAGGGTGAGATACGCTGAGGGTATGAGAGGAGAGGAGGAGAGAGCGAAGGGCGAGATAGGCTGAGGGTATGAGAGGAGAGGAGGAGAGAGGGAAGGGCGATATAGGCTGAGGGTATGAGAGGAGAGGAGGAGAGAGGGAAGGGCGAGATAGGCTGAGGGTATGAGAGGAGAGGAGGAGAGAGGGAAGGGCGAGATAGGCTGAGGGTATGAGAGGAGAGGAGGAGAGAGGGGAAGGGTGAGATAGGCTGAGGGTATGAGAGGGGAGGAGGAGAGAGGGAAGGGCGAGATAGGCTGAGGGTATGAGAGGAGAGGAGGAGAGAGGGAAGGGCGAGATAGGCTGAGGGTATGAGAGGAGAGGAGGAGAGAGGGAAGGGCGAGATAGGCTGAGGGTATGAGAGGAGAGGAGGAGAGAGGGGAAGGGTGAGATAGGCTGAGGGTATGAGAGGGGAGGAGGAGAGAGGGAAGGGCGAGATAGGCTGAGGGTATGCAGGCTAAATATTTATATCATATCAATAACCACATAATTAATGAGTACACATCAGGTCTGGAGGTGAGGTCAGGTGCAGAAGTGGAGATCAGATCTGCTCAAGTGATATATCTAGTTGACAGTGTCATTCTCCTTCACTGGATTTTGAACCATTTTCGGTGTAGATTGAGATGAATGGCCATATAAAGTCTGTTGTGATTGTTGACTTGGAGTTTTGCTTCATCATGACACCATCCCCTGACATCATGAATTATATTGCTGTTTAGCGTCGAAGTTCCTGAAATGATAAGAGCATGAAGTTTATCATATTGTATTTGAGGGGTAATTCGATCTTGGTACAAATGAGGCTGACTGATTTGATTTTGTAACCACAGCTTTATCTGAAGTCAATTAATCAAATAACTCTTTACTTGTTTTGAATTACTATTTGTAGAGATAAAATTCGATCAAAAGTATGAGGTTGAATGAAAGAGTTATTGAGAAAATTGATTTTCCTAAAATTGCCCTAATTTTTAGCACGAAATTGTCACATCGTGGAGGAAGTAAATTCAACAGCAAAATTTGAACTGATAGAATTATCCAATATAAGTATATTATAGCCTGATACAGAGAATAGTGTTCATATTTTATATGTCAGAGGTAAATTATTAATATTTCACATATTTCACGGTTGCAATGATATAATATTGTTCCTTGTTCCACTACCCTCGTCGCGCACATTTTCTCCCTATAGGGTAGGAAATATCTAGCGACGCCACCCTCTATTAGTGTTATATCAACTGTAATGATGGAAGGTTAATGTGTATTACAGTATTTTAAGTGTATTACAGTATTTTAGTTGTGTTCTCACTTCTAACAGAGGTTGGCGGGTCACAGTCCTCTCCCTATCGGGTAGGAAATATCTAGAAAGATACACTTAGTTGGATAACACTACAATTCCTATATTCTTTTTGGACTTTCACTACTAGTACATTTCAATGTACTGCCCTCGTCGCACACTTTCTCTCCCTATAGGGAAGGACAAGGGTGCGACGATCAATGAATTTTACACTTCTTGGTTAATATTGGATGAATTGACTTAAACTAATAAGTCTCATGCAATATGGACCAAAAATATTAGAATTAATTTTCATGGGAAAGTAACTTATATAAGTAAGTATTTGACCTCTCATGACATTTCCTACCCAATAGAGAAGATGTGAGATGCCAATTTCATTTATTAGTGAATGTCACACTAATAAGTTGGAGATTAGTTATAATGGCAACCTCTGGAACAATATTCAACAGTGACATATATTATATATACGTCCATAAATCTCTATTTCACTACTTTAAAAAGTTCCGTTCCGTTTTCAAAATCCAAAATCCTTTATTTACATTCCAGTCTAAAAAATTTAAGTGAGACGGATATAAGGGTTATGCCGGATTTGCTGACAACGAATTCCTGCCCATATAATTGTGTGACCTCATCCATAGTAATCGCTTGGTCGACGGGGAATGAAACCTCACAGGACGGGGTATGTAGGAGGCCTCCCACCCCGTCCCTGGGTGACGGGAAGACTAGCCTCCCACCCCGTCACTCAGTTAGCTCAACACTAGGCCTAGGCCTATATGCCTAGCGCCGACTCGGCCTGGCCCAGCTACTGGCAGAACATGCTAAATATTACCTCAGTTTTAAAACATTGCATGATTTAACTTACCTGATAGTCTCTGTAATACGGTTGGCAACTCCATCGCACTTTTGAAAAGGTAGAAAGGTGAAAATCAGGTGGAAATATGAATGGTCACTGCAAACAAACACTTTAAACCATCCGCCATTTTGTATAGTGGCTCTGCGCATGGGCGTTTTAGAACAGCAGCTGATCGGTGGGTGGCAATAGCCCCACCCCCTGCCGATGGCAGCCCGATGCCTAGTATGGAGTAGGCCTATGGTCTAAGCACTGGTGTTAACGCTCTAACGCTCTATGTGCTAAATAATAAAGAATACATAGGCCTAAATGGTATTACATTCACAATGACATTTTCCCTTATAATCAAAATTATTTTACTCTATACTATAGTAAGCTTAGGTATTATCGTTGGTACCAGTTTAATGACGCATTGTCCAGTTGTTGTGATAATTATACTAATTTATAGGTGTACCCATTGTGAAACAAAATAAACAGAAATAGCCTGCACATGTGACATGTGACATATTTTTAGTAATTTTATTGACAAAATTTCACATTTGTGATACGCTTCATTTGTCATAAAATGGTTATTAAACGATATACGTTAATTATGTTAAATTACATTTACATTGAGGACAATATATATGTTATCATTTTGATCAGTTTACCCAGGCTTGCACTACTCATTTACATGTTTTATTCTCATACTTCATTTGCGTTGTCCAACTATAGCCATATTTCTGTGTGCTAACAATGGCTTATGTGAATACACTATCATAGTATAGCAGCAATGTTACACATTTAAGTTTGAACACTTGTCAATACCCCTTTTCGCGCACCCATACTAATGGGTGTGTGGCATCATTTTCACACGTTTGAAAGCTAAGGTGAACCTTAAACAGAGGCTATTGTGTATTCAGAAATCGCCACAATTGTAACAAGGTGAGTCTTATTTAGAAAAAATGTTAAGAAGCAACAATTACATATAGGCCTAATGGTTAGGGAGGGGCGAAGGGTGTTTGAAGGAAAGAATATTGGTCAATTGATCAAACTTATATTACACAAGGTTGTATTAAGTTGTAGGCCTATGGAATTTAATGGATAGGGCAGTTTTGCCATGAGATTTAATATATAGTTATATATTTCTTACACTTATCCCGCTTCCTGTGTCTTATGTAGTATAAAGAGTGGAACACTAGGTTAAGAAATAAATTGTATTAGTGTAGTGCACTGGATATGAAATAACTGTAACAACGTTGTTAGAATTAAGATACCTACTGAACAAAATATCCATTTTCTAGCAGCTTAAATGTTGGACTGAACAGTACTGAAGATGCTATGTATTGGAGAACGTCTTCAACAGTTAAAATCATGTAGCAGAACGTTTAGCACAGTGGACGGGAGCGCGGGGCTTGATTGTAGAATCGTAATCAGTGGAAATAGCGTCTACACCAATGTGTTGTAAACGTTGTTGAACATGCAAACATGTTCAACAATGTTTAGATTGAATACGTTGTGCTAAACGATGCCTTTGCAGTGTATCTGGAGTGATTTACGCATAGTGCGTATTTCACTAGTGATTTATGTGGGGTTGTCATGGCAATCAATCTGTTTTGTTACTAAAATTACCGCAGAAATTCAAATTTATGACTCAATTTTTTTCTATTTTTATGATTGAAAGCATGTATAATAAATATGTTAAGTAACACGTTCGTTTTAGTCACTCAAAACATTCATGTTCCTTCAACAAACTCGTGAGTTAACCTGTATTTATTTAATTTATTAAGCAGTTTTACAGAATGGCACTGCGTCGTTTTTGCAATGTTCTCCCCACTGCTATTAGTAACAGTAATTAGTTAGTTTGTTTGTTGATGATTTAGAGTCATATTTAATATGCATTTGTGAAGTGTTCCAGTAAAATGAGTCACAAGTCGCAAAATTTATATTTTTCAAAGTGTTTTTCCACAAGATCCCTTTATTGAAATGTTCTGATTTTTAGAGGGTTTAGCACTTATAGTCATATGAAACCATGTAACAAATTTCAGGACATTGTAAATATATCCTTGCATTTTGAAGGCCTTCATATAGAGTATATTTAGTTACTTTACTGGTAATTCCCCATCCAGAAACATTGCTAACTTTTTTTTTCAAAAATAAGAATATCAAACTTAAAATATAGAAGTATGTACTAGATGTCCTAGTGTTTACTACCATTAGAACCACCTTGATCTCCTCTTTTCAAATATGGTGATATCTCAAAATCCTTATTTTGTGACTTATGACTCATTTTCCTAAAACAGATCACATTTGTTCTGGAGGGGGCTCAGGACCTGAGTGTGTGTGTGTCAATTAATGGTCATCGTTAAATTGGTTATTGAGAATTTCTTTCTTTGAAGAAATATGAGCTAGTCTGTAACTTTTTTGGACAAGTGTATTTTATCAGGAGGTTAACAAGATTACAGCAATCTCACCCTTAGGTGATTTTCGTTGTACCCTGAGAATATTGACATACAGGTGTGTACGGTGAAAATGATTAACAGTCCGACTAAAATATTTTCAAAATTAGACATTATATTGTTACAGGCATTACATTACAAGTTGTAATGAAAATGATGATGATGAAATGAAAAAATGAGATGAATACGGTCTATTAAGTCATTTGCAAGTATTACCAATCAGAGGGATGTGAGAGGGTGTCAGGTTTTCCTGAAATTAGGTACTTAACAAATACCAGTACCATTAGGGCGAACATGTTTGTGCATACATACATTGTTTACCAATAGAGCTACAATTTATACAAGTACAGAGTAAGTAGCGGGGTAATGTGAGAGTGAGCAAATGCGACCCTATGTGGCTCCTGGTTGAGTTACAATAGCCAGTGGTCATTCTAATATGTATGTATTTACTATTTTTATTTCCGTCAATACAGATACATTCCATCGGAAAAAGGAATAAAGTAATACATCATGCTGTATAAACATAAACTTCCTGGTCTCACAAGTCCCCCTCATAGTTTGGAAAATAGTTACGATTAGATGTTATTCATACGATTTTACAGATCTGAAGATATCAATCTGTATAAAATAAAATAATAAAAGTGCATATCATAGTCTATATGGGAATTGATTTGAAGTTCAAGAAAATTTCAATATAATAATAATAATCCATATAATATAAAGCTAGAGCGATTTCTACAAAAAGAGGTAGAAAAGAAAAGGTAGAAAGAAGGGTTTCTTTATCCCGAATGTTCTTGGAATTTGTTGTATTACAAACCACTTTACTGATCTGTAGAGGTCTGTCCCCACTCTCTGGATGTCATCGTATGTGATTTGTGAAGGTATTTTGGGTGGAAATATGATTTTGAAGCCTTTTTTAAATCGGGAAAACCACACTCTATTTATAGCCTGGGAAAGCCCCTGTAAGATACTACGTCATTTCCCACAAACTACATCAAGGGAAACCTAACTACAGAGATGCCAAGTTTTTTGGGAATTTTATGATGAATACGGGTCATATTAGTCAACAAAACTAGAAAAATCCAGCAGAGGACGCAATAGCACTATGGGGGGATTTAGTCAAAGGGATGGATAAGAGAAACAAAATTAAATAATGGTTTAGGATCCCTCACAATTGATTTAAATATGAATAGAAGTGCTTCCTATCAAAATGAAGCTCAGATTCATACAAATGCAGCTATTCACTTCATATCCACCGCTCACTAGGAGGGGGAGCATGAGGAAAAGGGGAGGGAGAGGGTGGAAATCGGAGATAGGGTTGGGAGAGAAAAACAGGAATGAAGGACAGAGAAGAGGGAGAGGGAAAAGAGGGAGAGGGGGAAGTATGGGGAGAGAGGGTGACCGTGCTACATGCAGAGGAGTGGGAGACTGAAGAAGAGGGTGTAGGAATAGGAGAGGGGGAGTGGAAGGGAAAGAAGAGGGGGGAAAGAAAGGATGGAGAGGATGTAGGGGAAGGGAGAGGGGGAAAATCGGAGATAGGGTTGGAGAGAAAAACAGGTATGAGGGACAGAGAAGAGGGGGAGGGAGAGGGGGAATTGTGGGGAGAGAGGGTCCCCGTCCGGAGGACGGGTACTTTGCTAGTATAATATAAATGTACTAGCGGTGGTCCCCCTAGTGTCTATTGCCTCAATCAAAATCCATTTCCATCATTTTGCACAGGTTCTCTTTTTAATTGCCATGACATTTGTCCCTGTGGGAAGTTAACCAGAATCATATTGATGCAGAAACCCCATAGGCTGACAATGCAGTAGTAGATCATTCAATATTCATAATAAAAATTATAACTAACAAGAATAGGCTAATGACATTTGTGATGTGTTTCAGGAAAATGGATTTTGAGATACCATTTAAACGAAGGGATATATTACATAGATTGTCCTGAAATTCGATTCATCGATTGATATAACTATAAGTGATAAACTCTCCAAAAATCAGAACATTCCAATAATGTGATCTTGTGAAAAAAACACTTTGAAAAATATCAATTTTGCGACTTATGACTCATTTTCCTGAAACACATCACATTTCTGTGCTATTGTGATGTAAAGATTTTTTTTAAATATTTTTGTTGACAAAATTTCACATTTGTGAAACGTTTCTTTATGAAATACATCAATACAATGGTACATTGATAAGGTATTTTATTTTGATAGTCATCGCTTTACCCGTATCGGTATCGGTATCAGTATCGGTCTGCTTTGAAGGTGACTCAGTATGCTGCTTGAAAGCGTAGAATATTTTTGCCTGAAAATCCGTCCCGATTTTTTGGGTATGTGTTAGTAAGTACTGTATCTGCATTCCTATTAAATTTCATTAAGATTCATCAAACTGTTTTTTTTATGAATGCTGATTGCCATCAGCCAAAGTCAATTTTTTCTAGTTTCCCTTACTGCCACTAGGGGGCTTCCAGGGGGATAACTCAGAATGTGGGCAAAAGAAATTCTGATGATGATAAATGTATATGTGTTGAATGTCTGGGTGAAATTTGATGTCTGAATTCATGTCAGAACCATTTCAAAAGAATTATCAAAATAAATTAAATGTAGTAAAATTACTCAAATCTGATTATTTCTTTGTCCATACCACCATAGCATGGAAAATAGCCTGTTGGTCTGATTTTTTTTTCACTCAATATTCATTATTTCATGTCAAGTTTCATTGATTAAAATCTTATGGAAATCTATCAGTTTTGAATATTTGTATAAAAACAACGTTGGGGATATAAATGGTCCAGAATGAGATTATGCGGAGAGGCCATAGTAAATATATCAATACATAAAACCTTGCTTCTTTACTTAGTACGTGGCAATAGGCAATTAATAAGGGATTTGCATGTCTCACCGCGCATACATGTCTATTATTATTATCATTATTATAGAATTTTTATTCAAGTTTGTCAGATACAAGAAAAGGACATGCAATTCTAAAGTTAGACATGTTAATATTAGATCTTCCATCTGGCCCTCATCCGACACTGACATTAATTACATAAAAAATAGCTTTGATCATTTTTACATTCAAAGTGTCATTCAATTGACTTATAGTACATAAACAGTTAAGATCAGATCATGTTATCCTTCACATTTATACAATGAAATCTTCATAGATCATTCATAAAAGAATTATTACAGTGCATGCTGGGATAGATTCGGTTGAAATCTGACATAAAAATATTCAGCAACATTTTTATCGAAAATTGCAAGAATGTTTTCACCAATATCTCAGCTTTATGAATGATCTATGAAAATCGAATGCATGATGGGAAAGATGGAGGCTGGTGGTATGGAAATATGTATAATACATGGGTATTGACAGAGGAGCATAATTAAATAGTCCATGCTGAACATGGCATGTTTTCTATGGTTCTATTTTCTAGGTTTTGCACTGTACTATTAGTCCCATAATGCAATGCGAATCAAGATTTAAAATGGCGGCTATGCAACTCCCCTATGGGGGAATTTGCATGTGTCAATGCGCATACTTTTCTATAACAGGGATGGATTCAGTTAAAATCTCACATACAAATATTCAGGAAAGGTTCTTTTCATAACTTGTGTAAATGAGCTATGAAAACAAATACGTGATGGGAAAAATGAAGACTATGTAAAAGATTATGTAAAAACATTGCTATTTAATGAGATCACTGTTAAATGTGATGGGGTTCAGAAAAATGAGTCACAAGACGAAAAACATGGATTTTGATATATCATATTTGACAAGACGAGATCAAGCTGGTTCCTGGGTGGACATTGAGTAGTAAAGTATAGCTAAATATACTCTATACGATGACCTTAGATATGCATGGAATTATTAAATACAGTTTTGAAATCTGGTATATACATGTATTCATGCTACAAACTTAATTAAGTAACCCCAAAATGAAAACATTTCAAAAAGATATCTTGTGAATAGAGCATTTTGAAAAATATAAATTTTACGACTTGGGACTCATTTTCCTGTAACTCATCACAAATATCTTATACTGAACAATGCCTCTCCAGGCAACAGTAGAAAGTAAACAGTCAGTGACATGTGCATTCTTAAACTTATGTGAAAATAAGGCTATACTGAGAACACCTTTGCTATATGGAAATATGTATAAATCTGAATAACATATTTCAAAATCAAATCATTCTTTTCCATTTATCTGTTTCTAATCCACTAAGGAAGCAGTCCCTGAAATTATTTATGATGCATTTCAGGGAAATGAGTCACAAACTGCACAAATATTTTGCAAAGAGATTTATTCAAAAGATATTTGTGTAAGAATGGTATGATCTTTGGACGGTTTAGCGCTTTAAGTCGTATGAATACATACACCAAGTTTCAGGGCATGTGTATTATATATATTATGTCATAAGGTCATCGTATGGAGTAGATCTAATTACTTGTAATTGTGTATTATATATGTCCATGTGTCTCTAATTTAAGGTCATCATATGGAGTACATTTAATCACTTGTAATTGCCCAGCCAGAAATTTTGCAAATGTAAATTTCAGACGTAAATATATCAAACATGAAATATAGAAACACTTCTTACATATCCTAATTGTTTACTACCATAGAAATACTCTTAATCTCTTTTTTTCAAATATGATACTATATCTCAAAATCCATGTTTTGCGACTTGTGACTTATTTGTTTGAGGAAAATGAGTCACAAGTCTCAAAAAGTATCTTTTAAGATATCATCATATTTGAACAGATGAGACCAAGGGGATTCCAATAAATGTAAACATTAAGGGCATCCAATACATGCTTCTATCTTTTCAGTTTGATATTTTCATTTTTGAAAAAAAAGTTTGCAATCTTTCTGGGTGGACAATTACTAGTGAAGTAACTAGATATACTCCATAGGATGATCTAAGAAACGCATGGATATAATAAATGATCTGTCTTGAAATTTGGTACATGTATTCCTACAATCAAACTATCTAGACACCGTAAAATAGAAAATATTCCAACAAAGAGATCTTGTAAATTATACGCTTTGAAAAATACAATTTTTGCGATTTGTGACAAATTTTGCCAAAACACATCACATATTTGTTGCAGGCATTGTGTCGCACATTATGAAGGAAATACTTCATAACAATGAATTTCCTTTCTGTTTGCAGGGCACGAGGGTAAGGTTTCAGTCATCCCCCATCTCCGCTGTATAAGGTAACATGTGGTGCTTCAGTGCAAACTGTGCTGGATAAGGTAACGTTAGGTGGCGTTACTGCTGCACCAACAAGCTGAGCAAGGAAAAGCTGTGCCTCCCACACCACACTTCCGCCTTTTATACCTGTCAGCCTTATAATGGGTGACATCGTCAGACAATGTACAATTCCCCTTTACGAATCCTCCCCAATAACCCAAATTTCAGACCATAAAGTGCCTTTCTGTCTCTTTTTCATGTCTCTGTCTCTCCCTTCTTCTCTATCTCTATTTCCTGGGTATGACCATAAAGTGCCTTTCTGTCTCTTTTCTCTGTCCCTCTCTCCCTTCTTCTCTATCTCTATTTCCTGGGTATGACAATGAATTTAAGTGCCTTTCTGTCTCTTTTTCTCTGTCTCTCTCTCCCTTCTTCTCTATCTCTATTTCCTGGGTATGATCATAAAGTGCCTCCCTCTCAGCTCTCCCGCCCTTGATAGAACCATCTTAAATGTGTTGACAAGGGTGTAAAGCAAGCAATCTCACTCACTCATCAAATTTCAGAGAAAAATGAGTTTCAAAATATTGTTAAACATAACCAAAGAGACTCTCAGAGGCAATGCTGTAACGACTCTATTTAAGATATGCCAAGTATTTGTCGATTTCAGTCTAATTTAGCAGAATTTGCTAAATGTGTAGAGTTGCCGATTGTACATTTTCTAAAGATCTGACCCTTATAATGGTTTCGATCATCAGTACAATTCGCCTTCACTAATCATCTCAAATAACAATTTGATTTGATACAATTCAATGTATTTTCTATTCATACGAGAGAGGTGTACAAAAAGGAGACCCGCATCTGAAAGTCAATAATGAAGATGAACAATTCGCCTTCACCAATCAAATGTGATGTTTTTCAGGAAATTGAGTCACAAGTCGCAAAAATAATATTTTTCAAAGTGATTTATTTACTCATTTGGGGGGAGTTTACTGCTTTGAATCAGATTCATGTACTAAATTATATCAAGGCAGTTCATTAAATATTCTTATGTTTCGAAGTTCATCTCATGGAATATATTTAGTTACTTTACTAGTATTATACCCGCCTTGAAATATGGCAAACCTTTCTTCCAACAATAAATAAATATGCAAATTATAACATGGAAATATTTAACTATTTTTCCTTTTGTTTACAATCATTAGAATCAGCTTGATATCATCTTTTCAAATATGTTGATGTCTCAAAATTCGTTTTGTACGATTTGTGATTCATTCTTTTGTAAGACATCACATTTTAAGACAAAAGTTAAGTTTAAGATTGAGTTCAAGTTAACCAAATAGATTTTTTGAATCATGGAAAATGAGTCACTAGTCGCAAAAAATAGATTTTGTGATATCATTATATTTGATGATATGAGATCAAGCCGATCCCAAAATTAAGACATGTAATAAGAGGGTCTTCAGAGATCTTCAGAAAATGTACAATTGGCAGATCAACACATTTATGAAATTCTGATAAATTCGACTGAAAAATGCTCAAAACTAGCTATATCTGAGTATATTTAATATTGCCTTGATTTAAATAATCTGTTAGGTTATGTTGAACTGAATTTTTATCCTGATTTTTGCATTTAATTTGGGTTATTTGAGAGGGTTGGTGAAGGCAAATTGTACATTTTCTCACAATTTCACCCAAGTACTTATTATGCATGACAAAAATATAGTCATATTTCTTGATGATCACTCACTTTAATAGTAAGTAACTATAAGTAGCTTACTATTCTTTAAGATAACCTCATAATATAGATGGACATATTCAACACACAGTCTTAAAATTCTGTACATATTTATGCTAGCAACAGCACTACACAACAAGCATAAACAACCCAAACATAATTGAATTCCGAGCAGGGATTTCTATGGAACAGAACTTGAGAAATAGCGATGTTTTGGGATTTGTGACTCATTTTCCTGTAATAAAACATATATATTTGGTATTGCCTTGATTCAAAATAACTCTTTAGATAACCTGAAGGTACACACACACAATGTGGGTCAGATTTTCAGAAAATGTACAATTGGAAGCTCTACATATTTAGGAATTTTTGCTAAATTCTGCTAGAAAAATGATAGATTTTGGGTTTGTCTGAGTATACTTGGTATCGCATTGATTTAAAGTATCAGTTCTGTTATGTTAAACTGTATTCTGAAGCTCATTTCTGCCTTAAATGTGGGTTATTTGAGAGGATTGGCGAAGGCGAATTGTACATTTTCTGAAAACCTGACCCATGTAAACCTTCTATACCTAGCTCTGGGGCCTAGCTGTTGCATAAGCTATGGAAACGAGAGATTTTGTGTGTGAATTCCTGCACTTTTCCCCTTACTTTGGTGTCTAGGAATACATATGTATTGTGTTCCAAATAAATGAGTCACAAGTCACAAAAACGGTTATTTTTCAAAATAATTTATTCCCACGAACCCTTAATCAGAATGTTGTCATATTTGACATGCTTAGCGCTGTTAGTGGCATAGATACATGTTCCAAATTTGATGACTGTACATTTAATATATTCATGCATATCTAAGGTTATCCCAAGGAGTATATTTCACTACATTTACGTCCTTTACTATAGGGATTGACCATTAAGAAATATCACTAACCCTTTGTTCATGTATATATATACAAATATGGAAGTAATTATTTAATGGATGCTCTAGTGTTTACTATCATTGGAATCCGCTTCGTCTCCTCTTTTCAAATAATTATGATGATATCATCAAATTCATTTTCTGCGACTTTTGACTAAATGCAAACAAAAATGTGATATGATGTCCTGCAATTTTGGTGCATCGATTCATATGACTAACAGTGCTAAACCCTCCAAAAACCCAAACATTCCAATAAAGAGATCTTGTTAATGAATCCCTTTGGAAAATATCAATTATTGTGACTCATTTCCCTGGAACACATCACATATAAACATAAAAACGGAAAGGTTATAGAGGTAATACTAAAGTCAATCTACAGGGTTTATACAGGGCCTTGAAATCCTTAAATTCTAATATAATCCTTCAAGGTCATCCAAGTCCTTAAATTCTAATCTAATTCATTCTTTGACTCATTCCATTTCACATCACAATTGTGATCCGTTTTAGGAAATTGAGTCATAAGTCGCAAAATATGGACTTCGAGATATTACCATATTTAAAAAGAGATCAAGCTGATTCCAATGATAGTAAACACTAGCACACTTAATATGTATTTCTATATTTTTAGTTTGATATTTTTATGTTTGAAAAAAAAGTTTGCAATATTTCTGAATGGGTAATTACCAGTAAAGTAACTAAATATACTCCATATGAAGGCCTTCAAAACTCAGAGATATATGTGATAAAATGTTCTGAAATTTGTGACATGAACTTATATGACTATAACTGCTAGACACTCTGGAAATCAGAACATTTCAATAAAGAGATCTTGTAAATAAATCACTTTGAAAAATATCAATTATGCAACATGTGACTGATTTTCCTTAAACACATCACAATTATATATTTAAGTACATGTCTTGCATGTGGAACCTCTTTCAGGTGAATAATATTTCTATTCTCTGCAAGGACAGTAACAGACACTTATGCACTCAGCATGCGACAATTGTTGTTTTTCTCTTATGTTACCACAGCTTTGAAGGGGCAAACATTTGTAATACTCCACAAAGATATTATGTTATTGTCGCATAGTGTGATAACTTTATATAAGATCTGCCAAATCTAATGTTCCCCACTCATATTTGAATCTAAATAGGGGGAATTAAATTTTTTTTTTGGTTAACTGTTTGGCAGAGGTTGATTGGCATCACCAGATAGAGTAGACGCTAACATATATGATGTGTCACAAGAAAATGAGTCACAAGTAGCACAATTGATATTTTCAAAAGTGTTTTATTCACAAGATCTATTTCTAGGAATGTTGTCATTTCTTTAATCTACTGCCTTAAGTAGTGTTAACACATGGATCAAATTTCAAAACTGTGTATTTATAAATTATGAAATAAAATGTTTGCATTTTAAGGACATTCTATGGAGTATACTAGTAATTGTGTACCCACAAATAGTTGTTATAGCCCCTGGGCTGTTCAAGGCAGCGACTAAATAGGAGTGACACCTAGGCATTTGGTTGAACTTTAGTTACTGCCTTAACATTCCAGGGACTATAACCACCTGAGGTAGAGACTAAAAATATTAATAACCTCCATTTTGGGTCTCCTGATGTACTGGTTGTATATAATCTCTTTGGTTTCGCCTTGGGATTATTCACTAAACAGTGGACCAGCAGCCCCTCAATGTGTTATATCAAGATTTGTCTATCTTTGGTATTGAATAGTTGTAAAATTAGTAAGAAATAGGAGCTATAAAGAAGTCTAAAGGCTATGAATCTAAGATCTAGAATGAATATTTATTGTTGAATAGGTATACAGGTAGGTGCTTGGTCCATGTCCATGTGGTTCATTGGAGGAATATTAAAGTAGGTGAGGGTGCTACCTGAGCCTTCACATGCTGGCGTAATTACCGCAATAAATTACTGGTTAAAGTTACCATATAAAATTTGAACATATTCCTAATTTAGCATATTGAATATAATAATAATAATTAATGATAATTACTTGTCTAAAGTCATAAATGTCGTTCATTAACATTTTCTACTTTTTGTTCCATTTTCTTTCAACCCATCTAAAAGTCATTTAACCAAATTTTTGGAGGACCTGCCCAAATCCTTTCTTGGTGATTAGTCTCGAATTCGTGTACAAACATATAACAGCAGCGGAATATTGACAAATCCAGTCGTATAAGTCTTAATATGAGTGAATTTGGTAACATTTGCCTTTTGATTATAATTGAGAACTTTATTCCCTCAGTATTTTAAACCTCGATTCTGTCTTGAATTTAGGCTATTTGAGAGGATTCATAAAGACGAATTGTACATCTTCTGACAATCTCCCCCAAAGATATGTACATAAAACTCTAGGTGCTCTTAATGTACATTAACTGAAATATTCCAGCTATCTTTTGGAACTGATTTATTTTCTTTTTATATTTCCATTCTGCCGATGTCTCACAGATGGTAGGTACTTGCTTCTTTTGCTATTTTTGAGTCACTAAATCCCAAAATATTATGAAAAAGTCAACTTCTTTGCAATTATTCAAATGTAACGGTCCCAGTGGTACTTGGTGCAACCAAACATTTAGCGAGTTTTATTCATTGTTTTATTAACCTTTTGTTTTTGTTAGTGACCTTTGTCAGAGCATCGGGGACTGAGTTGTCTGGGGTTTTGTCGGTACCAAGTTTGTATATTGCAGTTATTTCCTTGTATCTCAGCAAAAAATCCCTTTCTGCCTTTTTGGAAGATGCATAGAAAGGTATAAAGCACTGGGGGATTATGCGATTGAGTTTATAACACCCTGAAGTAGGGTAGGGGGGAGACTAAAAAGATTAATAACCTCGGCAGGGATGCTTTGCCTCGGGATGTTTTAAAGGACTGTAAATCCGCCATGGTCCTTAATCCTTGATAGACAATCCTCACTATGTTTGGAGAAAATAATAGGGGAGTTGCATAGCGGCCATTTTGTATCCTGATTCGCATGGCATTATGGGACTAATGGTACAGTATAAAATCTATATAAAACATGTCATGTTCAGCATGAAATATTTATCAGTGCTCCAATGTCAATATCCATGTGTTATACATGTTGCCATAACACAAGTCCCCATCTTTCCCATGATGCATTTAGTTTTCATAGAACATTTATAAAAGCTATGATATTCGTGAAAACATTCTTGCAATTTTTTATAAAAATGTTCCCAAATATTTGTATGTCAGATTTCATCAAAATCCATCCCATGATGCACTTACCAGACATGCGCAGTGGCACATGCAAGTCCCCTATTGTTAAGCCATTTTATTAACTTTTTGTACATACGATCCTAACGTTAAAATAATATTGTACAGTCTAGGCCCAGTCTAGGCCCAGAGAGACCCTCAAAACTGAGGGAAAGCCAAACCGCAAAATGCCATTATAGAATATCATTTAGATGCCTACTCCAGGGCCGGGAAAGCCATTAGCGCAGTAGGTGTCCTGTCAGTGACATACCATTCTTATCTGACCTGAGAAGTTGTGAGCCTAGACTTTTTAAGGAAACTTGCACAGTAAACACTAAAGCTGCTGATACTATAACGTGATCTTTGGTTTCTCAAACAATTGTTTTTTATTAACAATGTTGTTCCTACTTGAAACTGTCTCTTCCTTTCTTAAAAGATAAAAAGGAAGCATGTAAAAATTATTGACAATATATAGGCCAAACTACCAGCACCAAAGTATAACAGACTTACAGAACGAATGCTTTTATTTCGAATCCAGTAGGGAGTAAAATATCAAATTAATTCTATCATTTTATGGAAGCCATCTATAGATATGCCCCAGAATATTATCCAACTTTGCATCCAAGGTCCCTCACCTAAGGCTGAAAAAACCAGAATGTGGCTGAAATAAAAAGAAGGATTTTTTTTTAACAATCAAAGAAACATGAGGGAGATGAGTTTGTTTCTGACTAAAACATGCTTGTGTTTTACATGCTGCTGTTTTACATGCTGTTTTACATGCTGTTTTATATGAGAAACATTTATTTATTTGGCGCAAGATGTGTTTGGTAAGTACTGAGGATCCAATCTAATCAATGTTTATATTTATGTGATGTGTCACAGATAACATGGGTCATAAGTAGCAAAAACATCTATTTTAAGGTACTATCATATGTAAAAAGATGAGATTAAGCATATTCCAAATATGTTAGCGTCTATAAAACCTAATAAGTTCTTGTTATAAGTATAACTTATTTGAAGTTTGAGTGAAAAGTTTAGTGATATTTGCTATGGCAAATCAAAAGTATAATAGCACATAGAATAACACTAAAAGCGTCAAGATATATTCCAACCACTGTCTTGAAATTTAATACATCTATTTATAAAAATAAAAGAACGACGGAACTCAACATTGGACGGTTTAAAAAAAAGAAACACTGAAAGACTCCAGTGGAAAAATGAATTTAAAAATATAAGTTTTTCGTCTACGACTCAAAAGTATGTGACACATCTCAAATTAGCTTCGTGATTGACTGTGTCCCAATTAAATATTTCCTAGTTGACCCTTTTCTGATTGACCCTTTCGCAATTGTCATGTGTCACAGAAAAATGTGAATCCAAAAAATTGATATTTTCCACATGTTTTTTTTCCCGAATAGATCTCAAAATTCTTATTTTTGGTGTTTTTAGCGATTTTCAATTTGATACATAGATTTATATGACTATGAGTGCTAAACTCTCCCCAAAAAAATTTCAATGAAGAGATTCTGTGAAAAAACACTTTGAAAAATATCAATTTTGCGACTTGTGACTCATTTTCACACATCACATATATATTGTTTAGAGTTAAATATAGCATGTGGCGCATCTCCTGTTTTGACAGCCAGTCAGTCTGTTTACCACTTTATTATTGTTTCAATCACTACCTGTACCAATGATAATATTACACATCTCATATCAGCTCATATTTAATCATTTATGATAAGAAAATACATGAAATCTATGGCAATATGTGGTTACAAAAGCAATATCTGTCAATTGTATATTCATCTAATATCTGATATCTAAAAGGGTGGTCTCCACTGGCTGCGGTAAGCTCTGCGGTAAGCTCTGCGGTAAGCCTTGCGATAGGGTGTGCTGGTTCTGTAGGTGGAGAGGAATGATGAGGGCCTGCCTACATGGATCACTGGCTGTGTAGGCAGGACCTCGCCACTTCTCACCAACACAGCACCATCGCAAGGCTTACCACAGAGCTTACCACAGCCAGTGGAGACCACCCTTAGAGACTAAACTTCATAGGGAATCATGTATACATTTTCTGGGCTGGGAAATCGTATCCAACAACCTCATCTATCAGTTGGTCACCAATATGGCTGCCTCCTTGTAAGAGAGAAACTGACTTTCTTTTCTTATATGTCTGGTGGTAAATAATGATGTCGATCACTATAATGATGCACAAATACTCTGAAGACTATAATGTTTCTGCTATTTGCAAAAAAATAGTTTTCTAGTTAGTGTTTTGGCTTTAATACTGCAATGGTTGGAACCAGATGGGAATACATAGACTGAATGTGCCGAGTGGGTGTTCTGAATAAGTGTGCTAATTTTGCATTATCTGAAAATCTGACCCCCCTACTATTAGATGTCCCAATGCTTCCCATCACTGTAATCTGCCTGATCTCATATTTCCCAATATAACCTTATCTCAAAATCCAGTTTTTGTACTTATGACCCATTTTCCTGTGACACATGACATTTTTGTGCTTCCTCGTACGTAATCAACCTTCCTCCGCATGTAACTTGTATCCAACCCATCATAAGGGTCAGATTTTCAGAAAATACACAATCGGCAGCTCTACACATTTAGTAAATTCTGTTAAATTAGGCTGCAATTTGGTCATTACTAGGTAAATTCGAGTATATTCGGTTTTGCATTGATACTATCAATCTGTTTAGTTAGGTTGAACTTTATTTTGAACTTTATTTTTTGGCTTAAACTAGGGTTATTTGAGAGGATTGGGGAAGGTGAATTGTACATTTTCTGTAAACTTGACCCATAAGCTGTTGAGTGTGCTGAGAGCAGCAGAGATGTCAGTGGATGTCCTTTACATGTCATCGTGTTTCCCTCACATGACAATCTGACCTGACATGGGTCTAATTTATATCGCTGAAGGAAGGCACTCTTTGAATTAGTTAAAGAAAATTTTATCGGATATTATTACACATATTAGCAGTTAGAAAGGTGCAGTTTGGGGGTGCGGTTTGGTTGATTCGAACTGTTCATGTGAACAGTTCGGGCAAAGACCCAATCTCATTGGCGCAGCATAGGCCTGACCTACAAACCTGAAACAAATGATGTTGTCCCCGACCGCGTAACTTAGGCCTACATGTTGCAGTGAATTGAGCTTCCCCAAGCGAAAATTTAGGCTAAACAAGTTAAATTTACTTTTTAACATCCATATAAAGTGTGTAATAAATAGTGTGTAATAGTGTAATAAAGTGTGTAATAACTCTGTTCGGGTTCAAACTGATTGACACATCAGAAAAAGGGACGAACCCCAAAGGGGTGAGTTCCCGTCCATTGTACCATTTGCTACAAATGTTTCACATGCGTGATAAATCTCATTTGCCAATTTACAAAACAATAAATCAACCAACATTTAGACGTATAGACAATTTAACTTTAATTCGTTTAATGATAGAGATCTTATATAATTCATTTAACGTTCCTCACTATAATACTAATAATTCTATAATACATTCAGACTAACTTAGATCCACTTTAGGACATCAATTCTTATTTATCAATACCTTGACTGACGTAATTATGATTACTAACGGAACACATTTCCGACCAGTTTAACTTACATCCTGAACACATCAATATCTGACCTATATAATAAAATGGGACAAATTACATGTCACAAGGTAAGGTCAAATATGGACGCTCCCTTATATGTGTTTTGACGATTCAGTAGTATCTTAGTAAATTGTTGTGTTGAAAGTATTGTTTGTTTATTTTGTGGTCTTCAATCAGTACTCCTATGTCTATTTCTATAGTCTTGATGGGTATAATATTATTATAAAAGGTGGTCTCCTCTGGCTGCAGTAAGCTCTGCGGTAGGCCTTGCGATGTTGTTGTGATAGTTCTGTAGGTGGAGAGGAGTGGCGAGTAGGACAGTGAACCATATAGGGAGGTGGTGCTGTGTTGTTGAGGAGTGGCGAGGTCCTCCCTACATCGTTCACTGACCATATAGGCAGGTCCTCGTCATTCCTCACCACCTACAGAACCAGCACAAGCCATCGCAAGGCTTACCGCAGAGCTTACCGCAGCCAGTGGGGACCACCCTTAAACCTTATATCATGTTTATAGGTAGTTTTTCTCATTTTATTGTGTGAGAGTAACTAAAACCCAGTACAATATGACAAATCCCAATGCTGTTCTCTATGTATATAATATGTGATGTGTTTTTTTTAGGAAAATGAGTCACAAGTCACAAAAAATGGATTTTGAGATATCATCATAATATGAAAAGATGAGATAAAGCCGATTCTAGTGATGGTAAACATTAGGACAGCTAATAATTACTTCTATATTTTAAGTTTGACATTTTTATGTTTGAAAAAGAAAATTGCGGTATTTGTTGATGTACAATTACTATTAAAATAGCTAAACTCTATAGGATGACCTTAGAAATGCATTGATATATTTATTACACTGTCTTGAAATTTTTCACATGCATTTATGGTACTAGCAGCACTGAGCACCGCAAAAGTGAGAGTATTCCACCAAGGATATCCTATAAATAAATCACTTTGAAAAAATCCATTTTGGGACTTGTGACTCATTTTCCGGAAACCCATCACATATGGGTGTTGCAGTTAGCTGGTGAGATGCGACACATTAGATTAGATTAGAAACTTTTATTTCTGATTTCTCCAGCCAAGGGAGGTCTCCATGCTCACTGTTGATTTTACAGTAATACAATGCAGTGATGTATACATTGAAAACTTTGACTGTAATAATTGTCTTTTGACTTTTCTCTTTGTGCTGCTAAAGGTCCATCCCAGGGTAAGTTCTCCTTCTGTAAAGATCACCAGGTTTTCATGCAGACAAATATTTATTTCTCGAGTTAATAATTTTAGTCTCAAACGTGTTTTAGTGAGAGATACCTTACCATGTATCCAATAGAGAAGAGACATTTTTTTAAAAATTTGATAATTAATTCTAATTATTTATCATTTTTTTAATGTCGATAACTTCCCAGATGATACGACGTTAACCACCCATATTTATCCAATAAGATTTTAAAATATGTTAAAAAGTATTAAGAATATGACATGTCATTCTGATTCATTATGTTTGTCTTTTTTATCTTGCAGAACTGTCCGCCCCGGGTAAGTAGAAATTAATTGATATAGTAAATTGATATAGTATTAGTAATTATTATAATTAGGAGTAATTATCTCCAAATTCCTTTGAACAGAGTATAGCAAATTTGTGATTGAGAATTGTTCATCACAAAATCAGGCTGTCCAAAAAGTTAGTTTATTTTGTGGGAAGAATTGTAATACATTTCTGGTTGTTACACAATTAATTAAAGAAAAGAAATTTAGTCATTGTTGGAGGGATATTAACCACTAGTGAATGGGATTTGCATGGCCACCATTTTGAATCTTGATTAACATGGAATCATGGGACTAATAGTACAGTATAAAACCTATCAAAACATGCCATGTTCAGGATGGATATTTATCAGTACTCCATTGTTACATGTTTTCATAACAAAGTCTCCATTTTCTCCATCATGCATTTGGATTTCATAGATCATTTACACAAGCTCTGATACTGGTGAAAACATTCTTTTTTTGATAAAAATGTTGCTAAATATTTGTATGTCAGATGCCATTACAATCTATCCCAAAATACACTGTAACAGACATGCGCAGTGGCACATGCAACTCCCCTATTTTAGGCACATAACAGAGGTGGAGGTTAACAGGGGATTTGCATGTGCCACTGCGCATGCTGGGATAAATTCAGTTTAGGTCTAACATTTAGCAACATTTCTATCGAAAATTGGAAGAATGTTTTAACCAACATCATAGCTTTTATAAATTTTGATTTGACTACGGAAGAAAGATTTCCCATTCAAGATGGCGGACATGCTAGTCCCCAATAAGGGATTAGCATGTCCACCATCTTGAATCCTGGTTCGCATGGAATTATGGGAGTAGTAAGTCAGCGTAAAAGGTATAGAAAATATGTTATGTTCCGCATGGAATATTTGGCAGTGATCTCATGTAAATATTCATGTGTTTTCCATCTGTTGTGTTCCCAATCTGAAATGATATCTGTTTGAAATAGTGAAATAGGAGATACCCCAAAATATCCAACAATATCCTTTTTGGAATATCCTTTTCCTTTTCTAAGATATCGTTTTCACATTATCAACAAGACGTAGAGGTCATATTGATATTGTGATATCCCCATTGATATTATCTTGGATCTTGGATTTTCTCTCTAACACAAAGGTACTCAAATAGATGGGCCAGATTTTCAGACAATTGGCAGCTGTATACATTTAGTCAATTCTGCTAAGTTAGGCCGAAATTTGGTCAATATTGTGTATATATGAATATATTTGGTATTGACTTCATTCAAGCAGTCTGTTTTGAACTTTATTTTCGTCTGAAATTAGGGTTATTTGAGAGGATTGGTAAAGATGAATTGTACATTGTCTGGAAACTTCACCCATATCCAATATCTGTTACTTTTCTCGCTCCTTTTCACCTCAATATGAACAATGTATTCCTACGCAGGGGTACAGGGGATACAGGGGAGAGAGGGAGACAGAGAGATGAGTGGGGCGAGAGGCGTTGTGGGTTGGAATTATACCAAATAAATAATGTTTATTGATGAGAGGTTTGGGACCGATTTTTGCTTGGGCAGACAATGGTTAGAAAATAAATATCAGATCGGGGATAGGTATTTAAATGTATCTGATTTGACAATAGCAAGGATATAGCAAATTATTGAATAAAGAAAACACACACACACAAATGTTCAATATTTGCAGAGGAAAGTCTAGCTGATTCTAGAATTCTCTAGCTATAAACAGGTTTAAAACAATTACAAATATAAGGGTAAAAGTCAGGAAGGGTAAGGTAAGGTCCAGGAGGAAAGGGGGTGGGGACTGGGGGCTGGGGTTGGGGGGAAATCCAAAAGGGTAAGGTCGGGGGGGGGCAGAGTCTGAAAGGGTAAGATCCAGGGGGAAAGAAGGGTAAGGTCGTACAGAAGGGTAAGGTTCAGGGTGTGAAAGTCCTGTCACATTAACAAACATATCAACCGTCAACTGTAGAGCACTACTACCCCATCTTTACAGCAAGGCCAACTTTAAGACTAAAACAACTTTTCCTCCAGATTCTCTAAGTCAAACAAAACTTGTGTTTTGTGCAGGGGGTGGTGAATGGAAGATTGATGAGCGCGGGGGGATATGGGAACAGCCACTCCTGGCGCCATGCCAACTATTGTTACCAACCTTATGCATTGTGGGACAATTTTGTTTTTAGTTTTCTGAATTCTTCGTTTGTGGACATTGTACATTGTGGAGATTGCAGGGGGTGGTGGCGATGTAATTGGGGGCTTTGCATGTGCCACTGCGAATGTGCGTTACAGTGTATCATGGGGTAGATTCTGAGGAAATCTGACATACAAATATTTGGCAATATTTCTATCGTAAAATTGCAAATATGTTTTTACCAACATCATAGCTTGTATAAATGATTTATGAAAACCAAATGCATGATGGTATAAATGAAGGCTTGTGTTATGAAAACATGTATAACACATGGATATTGACATTGGAGCATTGATAAATAGTTCATGTTGATCATGGCATGTTTTCTATAAATTTTAGACCAATATTATGTACCAATAGTCCCATAATTCCATGCGAATCAAGATTCAAAATGGCGCTTATGCAAATCCCTTATTGTAGGGGGTGGGGTATGTGGGATGTGCTGTTTGCTGGCGGAATGATAATCAATAATAAGCTCTGCTCAAGTAGAAAAATGATAAATACAATTAAGGTATATATGTAGATCGGGTATTGCTTTGATTCAAAAAGCTGTTTGAACTTTATTGTGAACCTTATTTCTGTTTTGAAATTTGGTTATTTGAGAGGATTGATCTGTGTCAGCAAATGAACAATTGGTTCAAATAACTTAATGGAAAGGTCATAAGGTTTCTTCGGTAGTTCTTATACAACATGTTAGATATCCACATACTTTTCTAACCTTTATATTATACTCTTTAAAACAAAAAAAAGCGCCTGGCGCCAAAAATTTAACTGCCGCTTATGAACATGTTTTTTTGTGTATAGGGTCAATAGGGGATTTGCAAGTCTCACTGCGCATGTCTATTACCTTGCATGCTGGGATGGATTCAGTTAAAATCTGACATACAAATATTGAACAACGTTTTCATCGACAAATATAAGGCTATTCACCAATATGATAGCTTGTGTAAATCATCTATTAAAACCAAATGAAAGCTGGCAAAGTGTTGTTTAAAGGAATCATGTAAAACACATGGCTATTTACATGAAATTATTGTTAAATATTCCATGCTGAACATAACATGTTTTCTATAGCTTTTACACTGACATACAACTCCCGGACATGCAAATCCCCTATTAGCAATTCCACCAAAAATGCCACATTTGGCCATCCAGGGCTGAAAATTCACAATTTTTTAAAATTGATCCCATTGATTTATTTTTTTTCGTACATAAACTAGATATATTGCTGCTAATATAGAAGAAATTGGGAACGTTAATAATGAATATTGTGTTCAGGGCAGCTTGGGAGACACAGTGATCTCTATTCTAATAGTAAGGGCAAAGGGGAAAGGTACATATTTGTACATAAATGAGGAGTTAATTAGAAATAAATAATAAAAATGTATGCATAATGTTTTGAATTCGTGTGTACCTGATAGATCTTGATATAAGGGTCATAATGCTTTTTAGTTTGTGAAAATATTCCAACTAGAAGAAAAGTTAGAGCCAAATAACCATTCATTAATGGTAATGGTAATGGCAGCGGTACAGGTCATAGGTCATTGACCCTCTGGCCCATTATGTACATAAAACCCATTAATCTAGAATATGTACAAAACTATCAATAACATGGTTTCCCCCTCGTTTTTCTGTTCAGTTGAGTTGCATACTTGTTTTGGTTGTTTATGAAGGTAAATATAAGTTATATTTAGTTATTTAGTGAAAAAATTAGTGGGAATTTTTTTTTAAAAAATAGTTTCAACCCCCCTCCAGACCCCCGCCCCCTCTAGACCCCCGTTACGGCGACATGGGCGCCCTCTAGACCCCCGTTATGGCGACACACTATTTTTGCTTGTTGCTAATATCTCAGGTATGACAGAATTTTTTTTTGTATTTATTTATTTTCCCTTGTCTTTCTTACACATTATAATGCTCATAGAAAATAATTTATGCTAATATTAATTTATTTATTAATGAAACCTAGACCCCCGTTACGGCGACAGGGGGCTACCCCATATAATTGTTTCAGTATTCTAACCCCTCTATTTAGCTGGAAAGATGTAATTTGAGATTTTTCAATCGATACAATGGATGTACTAATCATAGACAATGTTATAAGTAATGGAAGTAAGGGGGGTTTTCATTTTTAGTTCTTCTAGGTCTATATGTTCCAAAAAAACATTTAGACCCCCGTTACGGCGACAGGACCTACCCCATAATCAACTTTACATAATATCATCAAGAAATTAATTGAAAAGTTGAAAATATTGATTTTTTATCCATAAAATCATATTATTTCAGAGTAATCATTGTCCCTCTGGCCCATTATGCCCATAAAACCCATATATCGAGAATATTTATAAGTTTTTTCCCCAAAAAGACGGGCTGCATTTTGGAAACAGTGATTCTGATAGGAAAATCTGCATGTTTTATGGGTGATTCTGGCAGAAAAATAAGCATTTTCTTGGCCTCACGATTAAAAAAAAACAAAAAACATTGAAGGATACTTCCCCCTAGGCGACTTTTTTCCCCTGGATCCGAAAATAACAACGAAAATAATCTCAGATAAATATTTTAGCCTCTGAAGGAGCTGTTGTATTTTAACCCAAATGATGCACTTTTGGTGGAATTGCTCATATATAGACCTGCTGATTGTACATTTTCTGACGACCAGAACTTATCATATCGTATCCACTCTTGAAATCCTGAATGCAGAGAAAGATGTCTTGTGAAGATATTCAATTGTAAATGAAAGAATTAAGTGCACCTCCCTTATCATCGATATTTAAGCCAGTGCATACTATTGTATTTTTCTGCTTTCAGCATAGACGAAGGGAAGATTTTGTGGTAAGCAATTCTATTCTAACACTTTTATACAGGGGCATGTTGCACAACAACGTCTTAAGGGCCTAATCCACTGAACCGATTCACGTGCAATTCTCACATAATTTAGTACAAAAGAGTCTCCTACGGTGCAAAAACGCATGAGAATCGACTTGGTGGACTAGGCCCTTTACCCCTTTGTTACCTATTTTCCTTTGCTTAACAGCTGGGGAGGGAATTTTAAGGAAGGAATTTGCTATTTACTACACACTGAATTGTGTATCCCCTGTCTTTTGTATGGGCGGGAATGTGTACACTGGTAGTGGCCATTGATGCACGATCACCCAATATATACCTTGAAAATATGAAAAAAGAAAACAATTTATTAGAACAAATAACTTAATTCATGCTACTATCGTATACTGTATCACCATACAGTATCATCTTCACTGAAGTCAATACTATCGTAAGATTTCTGCATCTTATTTTATTTTATTTCATTTTATTAACTGTATAAACTGCATCCAAATTAATGGTTAAGTCTGCCCCGAGAGAGACGGTAACGTCTGGGAGAACTGGATCTGATCTAGAAGTCTGTACACCTATTTGTCTGTATTCGTCTATGTTTGTAACTTTATAATGTACTGTGTGAGTTGGATAAATAAAGTAGTATCTTATCTTATCTTATCTTATATCATATATCCCCTAAATATCACCAGAGTTTTACTTTCACTGAGAAATAGCAAAACTATTTTACGCTCAAGATGACATTAAAGCTATAATAGTAATATTGTTAAGTTAAACAGTAATCAGTTATTGATTATAATTATCTTATACGACTGTTATTGTGGCATCTGTAACTTTAGATCTTCTCTAATATATGAGCTGAAAATATGGATGTAATGTTGCTAGCTTGTAGAAATAAAAAATAGAAACAAACAAACATCCCAAATGTCTGTCCCATCCCATCCCTCTCCCCCCCCCCCCCCACACACATCTCACCACTCATATCTCTTTCCTATATCATTTCTCTTTTCTCCCTTTAAGATAAAATTGTAATGAAACTGTTTTTTCTAACCTTACACACAATTATTAACAAAAAAGTAAAACCTGAGAATTCAGAATTCAGGGTGTGGAGGAAGACCGGGTCTGACCCGAGCCACATTAATTATGGCCCTTGCCAGCATAATAACCTGAATAAAATCCGTCCAAAAATAAATGTATATCTGTTGATTGTACATTTTTAACCCTCTGACCCATGTATTTCATTTGCCCCCCAGCTCAATGCAGACCCTAACGTGAGCATGGACACATCGTTTTGGCAGCTGTGGAAACTACAGATGAGCCACAACAACCACAACAACAATAACAACAACAATGGCCTCCTCCGCAACGCAGACCCCGCCGCCACCTACCGTCTATGACGCTAACTGGAGCGCACGTTCCTTGCTGGACAGAATGCAAGTAGGTACGTCTCTCCATCACCAGGGGGCCTGTTGCATAACGATAATAGGGGAGTTGCATGTGCCACTGCGCATGTCTGTTACAGGGCATCCTGGGTGAATTCTGATGAAATCTAACTTACAAATATTTGGTAAACTTTTTATCGATAATTGCCACACTGTTTCCCCAATAACAGAGCTTTTATAAATGATCTATGAAAAGCAAATGCATGATGGGAGAGATGGAGGCTTGTATTATGGAAACATGTATGACACATGGATATTGACATTAGGGCATTGATAAATATCCCATGTTGAACATGGCATGTTTTCTATAGATTTTACAATTAACCATTAATCCCATAATAATGAAACATACATGCAATGGTGCATACAAACCCCCTATAATAACTGAAACACACATGCAGTGGTGTATACAAACCCCCTATAGTAACTGTAACACACATGCAGTGGTGTATACAAACCCCCGATAGTAACTGAAACACACATGCAGTGGTGTATATAAATCCCCTATAGCAACTGTAACACACATGCCGTGGTGTATACAAACCCCCGATAGTAACTGAAACACACATGCAGTGGTGTATACAAACCCCCTATAGCAACTGTAACACACACATGCAGTGGTGTATACAAACCCCCTATAGCAACTGTAACACACACATGCAGTGGTGCATACAAACCCCTAAAGTAACTGCAACACACACATGCAGTGGTGTATACAAACCCCCTATAGTAATACTAACCCCCACACAACACCACTATTGTGTCTCACATTCTGGGAGATTCTCTATTTGCTCAAACTAGCAACAAGCATTTTTTTAAAAGATATTGTATTGAGCTGATTTCGGTGGTACAGTGATATTCTCACAGACTCAAGCCAAAACATTAAAAAAATGTTCAGCTCCAGTTCAATGTATAATACAAGTATCAATTTAAATGTTAAATAATTAATATAACAATTCACTACCCTGGCAGTTTTAAATATTGACGCTTGATGTTTGTCGACTTAATCATAATCGTTTGGCCCTTAGAGAGGGTGAAATTTACACATCATTTTTTTGTTTTGTTTTTGTTTCGTCATGGCATCACAGAGGTAGAAAAAAATAAATTACAGTACGATTGCTAAAAGCACCGAGGCTTTATTGACATTTTTGTTTCGTTTCGATAACAATAAACATTTCTGATTGTCAATACAGTCTGTTCACGACAAGCATTATCCTCAATACAAGGATTAGCGATAGAATCAAAGTCCTCAAGGCATCTATCTTCAAACAATTAAAGATTAAATATGATTAATCTTGATATGTCAGATCTACTGTGATTGGTTTTATGGCCTATAGTCATTTAGCGCTCTAATTCATCAGTTTAATATAGGAGTCTTTGATTTCAAAGAGCAGGAATAATCCGCTCCTAATGTAGGGTAGTACGCAGACGGATTATGGATTATGGGATAAATATGGAGAACTGTAATGAATGGAGAATAGATGAGAAGGATTCGAATCAAATATCTTCTTCAAATTGTCACTGTGAATATGTGTTTAATGATAGTATTGGGGAATCAATTCATTACTTGTTAATCGATCATAGAGTCCAAGGGGTGTTGTTTTCGAAGGGTAGGAAGGTTGATAACAGGGGCAGAAGGGAGGGAAAATAGGATGTGTTTCAGGAAAATGAGCCACAAGTCGCAAAAATGATATTTTTCAAACTGTTTATTTTACAGGATCTCTTTATTGGAATGTTCTGACTTTTGGTGGGTTCATCACTTATAGATATGTCGATCGATATATCAAATTTTAGGACAATGTATGTATTATATCCTTTTGTTTTAAAGGTCCTTATATGGAGTATATTTAGTTACTTTACTGTTTACTGCCCCCAGAAATATTGCAAACCTTTTTTTTCAAAATCAAAAATCAAAATATGAAACTTAAAATCTAAAAATACTAATTAGATTATTAGACCGTTTACTATCATTGGAATCGGCTTAATCTCATCTTTTCAAATATAATGGAACCTCAAAATCTTTTTTTTGCTACTTATGACTCATTTTCCTGAAACACATCACAATTGATATTTTTCAAAGTGATTCATTCGCATTGATCTTTGTTGCAATGTTCTCATATTTGGGGTGTATAACGCATACAGTTGTATAAATACATGTACCAAATTTCAGGACAGTGTATCAAGTATAGTCTAGCGTTTTGAAGGTCATGCTATTAAGTATATTTAGCTACTTTACTAGTAACCAAGCACCCAGAAATATTACAAACCTTTTTGTCAAAAATAAAAACACATCAAACTTAAAACATAGAAATACTTATTGGACATCCTAATGTGTACCATCAATAGAATCAGCTTGATGTCATCTTTCCAAATATGCTCCCCAGATACGCAAGGGATCAGTTATTGTTGTCTGGACAACTCATGGGACAGTATTATAATGTTATGTCATACAGACGAAATGTCATAAGTCGCAAAATTGCATTTTGAGATATCATAATATTTAGAAAGATGAGATCAAGCGGATTTCAACGGTGGTAAACAATAGGTATCTTAAAAGTACTTCTATATTGTTTATTTATGATTTTTTATGATATTTTCGGTGACAAATGATATTTTTCAATTTGTTCTATTGTCTCTCTGCTCCCATGACATTCACATCTCACAATTAATCACAACTATTGAATCTTGGAACTCAACTCCTGCACTTTGTATGATGATTTGATTTGATTTGAAAAATATTTTATTCAGGTACATATGGGTCAGATTTTCAGAAAATGTACAATTGGCAGATGTACACATTTAGTAAATTCTGCTAAATTAGGCTCCAATGTGGCCAATACTAGGTAAATTTGAGTATATTTGACATTGCATTGATTCTAGCAAGCTGTTTGGTTAGGTTGAACTGTATTTTGAACTTTATTTTCGTCTGAAATTTGGGTTATTTGTGAAGATGGGCGAAGTTGAATTGTACATTTTCTGATAATCTGACCCATATACATTTCATCAGCGATGATATTCTTATTTAAATAATAATAATTCAATTCAATTCATAGCATTTTTTATTCATACGAGAAAGGTGTACAAAAAGGAGACCGGCATCTGAAAGGTAACTTCCAGGTCTTCCAGCGGGTTCCTGACTAGTTGCTACCGGAAAAAAAACGAATTTACATTACTATCTCAAAAATAAACTTTAGGGCTATTTTCTAATATCTAATCTAGGAGTATCTAGTTAAAGTTCAAGTGAGAAGCAGTTCATAGCCACTGAGACAGAGACAATAGACTTCATCTAGCTAACAGTTAATACAATCTAAAGCAGTTTAAATTCATCAGTATTAGAAACAAATAATAAAACAATGTATAGCAGCAGGAACAGTAATAATGGTAGGTCCAGACCAAGCAGCACAACACACTCATGCTAATGCACACATACAAAGATAAATAAAAAGAAATAATAATAATAAACTACTAAAGTAATCCACAGAGTGAAGTTATAATATGAGAAATTACTCGACAAAAGGAAACCATCCTTAGTTTTAAAACAAATTAAATAGAAATTTCTTAATAGTTAATGGAAGATATTACGACTTTGACATTGGCAAACTCCAAAAAGACCCAGATAAATCTCGTGTGTCTTAATTTAGATGAGACAAAATCGCAAAATAATAAGCGAACAAATAACAGAAAAATACATAATATAAAAGCATCAAGTACAAATACTGCATGTAAAACATCAGCACAAATCATAATGTCAGTCTTTCACCTCCCTAGGGGCAGCCATTCTCCAGTTGTCTGATATTTAACAAGGTATTGTTCAATTTAATTGGTTGTAATCAAATGAGGTGCCCAGCTCCTGTGCTTTGGCGCCTACGCTCATTTCTTGACTGATTTTTGTTTACCATAAGTTTACATTACTGCCAAGAATACTCATGGATACAAAGCTTTAACAAACCTTTTCCAAAAATCTTTCAAAATCATTTTGAATTTCAAAATCATTTTCCGGCTCATTTAAAACCTAAAACCCCTTTTGTTTTAGATAACGTAGGTTTCCAAGTCACACGCGTTTTCAGTACAGTTTTGATTTTGATTTTGATTAAAATGTCAATCAAATGTGTTGATAATGGCGTAAAGCAACCAATCTCACTCAGTCACTCACATGGTCAGGACACAACGAAAACCACTCCTCCGAGTGAGCGTGACCAGGCTTTTCACGGAATAAAATCGTTCAAAAATACCTTTCTATTTAATATATAAATAATTTGTTTTTGATATATTTTCAGAACCACACCAAACTAAGGACCACTCCACTCCAGAGTATCATCCAGACAGCAAAACCATCTCTGTTATAAGAACCAAAGTCATTTAGAATTTCATTTTTTTTAAAATAAATATTCCAATACTACCAGATACGATAATGGATCCCAAAGTAACCTCCTCGAAAAATGTACTGATTAACTGCGTGGCCTGTATGTTTCCATTAAATTGTGAAGGAAAAACAATAATTCCCACTGTTATTTGCAAGGATGTGAAGCTTTCTGTTGTTCTGCCAAATGTATTCATAGAGATGGTTAAAAAAATGAATAAAAATAAAAACATATTTATATATCTTTTATAATAGCAGATTGTAAAGTTATTTGTTTCTTCTCTGTCTTCTTGTGTTTGTTCTCGATATACTCGTTTCCACTGAACTCAGGATACCTGCACAATGGTGTAGGAAGCAATTTAAACATGGGGGCTGGGGGGTGGGGGGGGGCAACGTTGTCCCACAAATGTATAGTCTATATAATACAGCGAGATGTTGATTTGGGAATACTAGTATCACCAAGGGGGTAACGCATGGCCTCAAACACAAGCCCAGCTACAGACAACGACAGTTCCTATAATCATTGCCTGCAGATACGAAGCCAAAGGTCACTATATTATGGGTGAAATCTCCAGAAAATGCTCAATTCACATTTAGGAACTCTCCCAAATAACCCGAATTTAATATAAAAATGAGACTCAAAACACAATTCAACATAACCAAACACATCCCTTGAATCAACACGATACCGAATATACTCGGATATACCTAATATTATTCATTTTCCTGCCCAATTTAGCAGAATTTACTCAGTTTTTTTAAAAGGTAATGTCACTGAAATGCACTTGATCCCATCGTTTAAAGTATGATGCAACATATTTTACACGATGAAACAGTGATATTACCTTCAAGAAGTGCTAAGCCGAGGGCATCTGCATTACAGGCCTCTCAGGATATCCCCACAATGGTAATGTACTAAAAGTTAGTGAATGCGTTAGTGTTGTGTTGGTGCGTTGTGGTTGCTAAATCTCCCTATTCACTGCAGCAGAAAAAACTTCGAGGAAGTAAATGGGTCAGATTCTCAGAAAATGTACAATTCAACTTAACCAATCTTCTCAAATAACCCAAATTTCCGACGATAATACAGATCAAAATAAAGTTCAACCTAAACAAACCAATTGCTAAAATCAATGCCATGCCGAATATACTCGAATTTACCTTTGTATTTAATGTATTGGCCTGAAAATGAAATTTAAAAAAAACAAAAAACCTAGTATTGACCAAATTGCAGCCTAATTTAGCCTAATGCACTAAATGTGTAGAGCTGCTAATTGTACATTTTCTGAAAATCTGACCCATATAAAGGTACACATATCCACTACACTCGCACAATAATGGACAATGCTGTGATGCCTTATCACAAGAAATACCATTAAAAAGATATGCGGTGCATCACACAAAACAAGTCACAAAATAAAGATTGTTAAAAGATTTATCAACAAGTTTGAGTATTGAATATAAGTTCATGATTCTAAGTTCATCCTATGGAGTATATTTAGCTACTTCACTAGATATGTTCCTTCCACGAATATCATTACCTTTCCTTTCAAAGGTAAAAAATACAAAACTGTACTCAATAGTTTGCATCATATTTTACGCGATGGGATAAAGTGCATGTCAGTGATATTACCTTCAAGAAATGCTAGGCTGAGGGCATCTGCATTACAGGCATCTAGAGATATCCCAACAACGGTATTTAATAATGTACTAAAAGTTAGTGGATGCGTTAGTGTTGTGTCGGTGCATTTTGTAGCTAAATCTCCCTATTCACTGCAGCAGAAAGCACTTCGAGGAAGTACATCATCTGTAATAACGACAGTTGAGTTATCGACAAACGAGTACATTGTACAAATTATATTTAGACTACAAGCAGGCCAACGTTAAACTGATTGGATATGGATCGTTTATGGCCACACTATAGCAGAAACAACATTGGGAAAGCAAAATGAATCGTATTGGCTTAAAGTTATACAACTTATTTTTTACACAATGGCGATGTATCATATGTGATGTGTTTCAGGAAAATGAGTCATAAGTCGCAAAATATGGATTTTGAGATATCACCATATTTGAAAAGATGAGATCTAGCCGATTCCAATGATACTAAACAGTCTAATAATCTAATAAAGATTTCTAGATTTTAAGTTTGATATTTTCGATTTTGAAAAAAAAAGTTTCCAATATTTCTGGGGGTCAAAAAACAGCAAAGTAACTAAATGTAGTCCATATGAGGACCTTCAAAAAGAAAGGATATATTACATAGATTGTCCTGAAATTTGATACATCAATTGATATAGCTATAAGTGATCAACCCACCAAAAATTAGAACATTCCAATAATGAGATTTCGTGAAAAAAACACTTTGAAAAATATTAATTTTGCGACTTATGACTCATTTTCCTGAAACATATCACATATTATCATTAGTGATGCGCAATGTAGAATCCATGTTTGTAAGCAATCCATTTATGCTATCAAAATTAATTACATTCGAATTTTTGTGATTCAAAGAAAACTTTTAGTTTTACCGTTTCTAAACCTAGATTTGTTTTGTGAGCGTAGTTTTTGTGTTTAAAATGTCAGTGGAGGAAGGTAGGGCCTCAATCTCATCATAAAAGGAGGATAAATAAAATGAACTCATTTATTCATTACTTGTCTATCCTGGAGTAGCACTTGAACATAGGATATCATCAAGCATTGGTATTTAGTTCTTATACCAGATAACATTGTTCTTCCCGCCTCCCACTTGCTAAATGTATTCATATTATCAAGGAAGAATTACTTATACGAGCACACATATATATTTATCTAATATCGACCTCTGCTGCCAGCCATTGGGCCTGTTGTATAAGAAAGTGTTCGTAAGTGGATCGCATCTCCTCGTTTCATATCGCATCTTTTTTACTTACGAGGGACTTATGAGATATGACAGACATACGAGAGGGGGCTTGCATAAGGATCCTCGCAGCAATTTTGTAACTTGTATTAATCAACACATCGCATCTCCTCGTATCTTCTCTTATCTGAAGTTTTGAATGTAGTATTCAACTCAATTAAAAACATCCAAATATATCTAACGTCTGCGGCAATGTGAGATTCCCTAGCAACGTGTCCTGCAGAGTCCCTAGCAACAGGAGAGAGAGGGAGAGAGATCAGAGGGTGAGGGGGAGACCGAGGAAACGGGAGGGGGGTGAGGGGAGAGAGATCAGAGGGGAGGGGGAGAGCGAAGAAGCAGAGGGAGAGGGTGGGAGAAATCAGATAGGGAGAGGGAGAATAGGATAGAGAGAAGAGGGGGACAGAAAGACGGGAGGGAGAGCATGTGGGAAGGGGAGAATGAGAGAAGCAAATGAACAGGGTTGGGAAATCGATAGGATGAGGGACAAGAGGTTATTTTCTTCTATATCAATCTACTCCCATAGCCTATCATATAACTATGCTTCAAATACAATCTGAAATTGATCAGGTCTTCAACATAGTGACCTTCATAAAAGGAGTTACTATTTGAATTCCACAGCATTGGGGCTGTGTACAGACAAGACCTTTTCATTCTTTCAGTATAGGTATAGGGAATTATTATATATTAATCCTTATCACATCAAATCAAATATAACGTTGGAGGTGACGTCAAAGTCGGTCAAAGTGGCCAACGTGAAAGGAGACGACGTTGGCCATTGAAGTTTTACGTCAGCTTTTGCCGACGTGCCAATGTCTTTTCGGGAACACTGCAATTTGAGCCCCCCAAAACCAACTTGGGGTTTGTTTTTTTTTAGGGGGGGGGGGGTAGGAGGAGGAGGTATTGGTGGAGGTGATACTACAGGAGGTATAGTGGAGGACGTGCCTGAGGGAGTACAGGATCATTTACCACAGGGCTGGCGTTCATAAAAAAAGTGTTAACTCCCGTGTTTAATTCGTGTCCATAAAGCTAACACACCGGTTAGTGGAGTGTTAGCTATCCTCGTGTTAGCCTGGTGTTAGCACTAACACGAGGATAGCGCTGGTGTTAGCCAGCACAATGTGTTAGCGCGGGTGTTAGTTAACACCCTGTGTGCTGGCTAACACCAGCGCTATCCTCGTGTTAGCCGGGTGTTAGCTATTTTTTTTTTTTTTTTTTCATTTAAAAACATCTGATACAGCCTGCCATCATTACCTAATAAGCCTGACATCAACACTCATAGCCAGTATAGGGCCTGCCTAGGGAGGATGGGGGGAATCAGAGATGGGGTTGGGAGAGAAAAACAGGTATGAAAGACAGGGAAGAGGGGGAGGGAAAAGAGGGAGAGGGGGAAGTGTTGGGAGAAAGGGTGACTGTCCAAGAAGAGGGGAAAAGAGGCGAGGGAGAGGATGTAGATTAGCTATCGTTATAATTCCTTTACATTTATGTTGGGGTATTTAAATTGTATTTCAATTGTTTGTATAGTTAAATTGCATTACATTACATCACATTCTTTTTTTCTCTCTCCCACAGGGAAGAAAAATAAGTGTCTATAATGCATATAACAAATACATCCAATATTCATGATGATTCAAATTCAATACAATACAATACCTTCGAGCCTCAATGTTGTTGACCTACAATGTCTAATTAAGTTATGGGCTTGGTCTTAAACACCCCTCCAGGCTATGTAAGAGAAGATGGCTAGTGATTGGACGCCTACTGCACCAATGTGTTTCCTGGCACTGGAGTAGCCAAATTAAGATTTTCAGATATATTCCAAAAATCAGTTTCCAAAAGTCATTTTTTTATATCAGTGATTGGACACCTACTGCGCCGATGGCTTTTCTGGCCCTGGAGTAACCAAATTAGATTTTCAGGTGTATATTCCAAATTTCAGTTTCCAAAAGTCATTTCTGTTTCATTGGTCATTCAACGCCTACTGCGGTAATGGCTTTCCCAGCCCTGGAGTATCCAAACTATGAAATAAATCTCTCCCTGTTGCATGAATATGAATAAAGTCTGATGGTACTAGCTTGTAATTGGTACTAGTTTAATCTTAGTAGTAATATGATAATTGAATAGAGTGAGAGCTTCCTATCAGTGAGAAATGCCTCCCACTGATTCTGGCCCAGACTTGGGCCACTGGGCTTATCTAATAGGTATTAACCTCTCACCGACCTACTTATGCTGAGCAGCGGTGAGGAACGCCATAACAAAGACTGACCACATGGTCACTCCTGGGCTGGCGTTCCTGGCGAAGAAATATGAAAGTAATTTGATAATTTCCTGCCAATGTTAAAATACCCCTTGGCGCCATTTCGTGAGAATCAGTCATATAATGATTAGAATGTGTGTTAATTGTGTTGTTACTTAATATAGAATAAAAGGTAGGTAAATACCTTTTCGGGAACTGGGATTGGGGCCTATTTTAGGTCAGGATTCCAGATTTAAAAGGGCCTATGGGATTCGGGAAAAGGGATTCAGAGCCAGATGTAAATTTCCCCGGCAGGGATTGCGAATTGAAAACCTGCGGGATTCGGAAATGGGGCTCATACAAATTGAGAAACGGGATTCAAAGGGGGAGTATTCCCTACCCTGAGCATACAGGCATATCGTACTAGGCATTATAAGTTACTCCATTTATAAGGGTTCTCTCATGTTCTTCTCTAAATATGTAGGCCATATGCCCAATTCTCTTTGCTAAAAGACCTCTGTTTCTGGTGATGTGTACAATAAGAATTTAGAAATCGTTCACCAACAGTTAATACCGTAACTACCATTGGATTACCTATATGGGTCAGATTTTCAGAAACTGTACAATTGGCAGCTCTACACATTTAGGAAATTCTGCTAAATTAGGCTGAAAAATGATGAATACCGGGTATATCTGAGTATATTTGGTATCGCATTGATTTAAAGTATCAGTTCTGTTATGTTAAACTGCATTTTGAAGCTCAATTTTGTATTAAAATCCAAACTTAATATTTGAGAGGATTGGTGAAGGTGAATTGTACATTTTCTGAAAATCTGACCCATATTGGCCTGTGGTCAGTGTTTGTCGGAGGTGGCCGAATTGATGTCAGCGTACGTCTTGATATATGGCCAACCCAGTGAATTGTTTTGTTGATGTCATAAGAAAGGCTATTTAAACTGCAATGATCATTTGATTGTTATTAAACAAAACTTCAATAGTTTTCGCAATCAATTCATTATGACTGAAGGGGTTATCACAATTGGATACGTTATGGGCATGTGGTCAAAACACTCAGCAGCACCCACCCACTAACCTCCCTCCACCATACTTCTATAATCGCTGCATTCTACCTTAAGACCATGTGTCAATTATGTGATGTGTTACAGGGAAATGAGTCACAAGTCGCAAAAAATAGATTTTCAGATATCATCTTATTTAAAAAGAAGAGATCAAGCCGATTCCCATGATGGCAAACATTCAGGACATACTATAGAAGTATTTCTATAATTTATATTTGATATATTTATGTTTGCAATATTTCTTAGTATAGGCAAATGTATTTACACAACGTAGAGCGCCAAACCCTGCAGAAATCAAAACATCCCATTAAAGAAATCCTGTTAAGTTTCTTTGGTTTAATTCAAAATTTGTACATTGACGTCCAACAAAATCGAACATGTTCAATCGAGTTCTACGGTAACCATATTGCCGTGGAAAGCCGTGGATAGCCATGTATATTTCAGGTACTTTTCGCTTAAACTACAATAACAAATGCCAAGATGAGTTCATTTCACCGTACGGTGAACATAAACAATGTGCGGCAGGTGTACGACTGGAAAATCGTGCTAGTGGAAACGTGTTTCTACCAACTCACTCTGCCAGTCATACTGGACACAAGGAGAGCTTCATTTTGGTACTTTCCCCATGTTTTTAGGCTATTCATAGAGGAGATACTGCCACAAAATAACTGAATCGGTAGTCACAACGACAGAGGAAACAGAGAGAGGAGAAAAAAGAGAGAGAGAGCAGGAGAAAGAGAGAGAAGTGAGCAGAGACAGAGAGTGAGGGGAGAGGGAGAGGGAGGGGGATGATGAAATGATAACATATATGTCTACCACTACATTCGCATAGTATATGAATGATTAATAAGTACATGTCAATTGGTCAAATGTGATTAAATACATACGGTATGGGGACGTACATGGTCAGCCCCACCACATATATACCGCCATACACATAACCATGTTACTTACTACATCCCAATAACACAGAGAAACAACATCAATGATGCCTTCATATCTCAATACCTATCAGTATCAATGTATTCCATGTAAATATTCACCTGCCTAGGTAAGATTACATGTTTTATGAGAGGAACTTGTTGGTATATTTACTTGGAATACATTGGATTGATACAAAAACATTGTGATTATATATGAGAATATTGATATTCATATGCTTTTTCTATTGGGGGAGGGGTTGGGGGTGGGGCGAAATGACTAGAAGGATAAGGGTAAATTCATGGTGTAATTTGGACACCCGCCAAGCTTTCAAACCTGACCACTCAGTGGACAAGAATATTTAAACGATTGTTCCTTGGATTGTTTTCATATATTCCAGCAATTGTGAATGATGTATTGGTCTAACATTAATCATCCATGTTTTGCCCCTAATAACCCCCTTATGAAAGTTGGGGCATTATGGTATTATAAGCATATATATATCTGTGTTACCTGAGCCTTCACATGCTACCGTAATCATTGCACTAAGTTACTGCTTCGCATTATTATAGTGCAAATACAAGAATCTTGCTAATTTAGTATATTAATAATAGTCATGATAATTAGTCCTAATTAACAATAATAAAATGGTTACACCCTCTTACGTTATAATTACATAACAACGTTTAACCACACCCAACACCCTTTTTTGCCTCCTAATTGGTTGCAGCACATGTAAATTAGTATGCCTGCGCTCTAAGAAAGGAGGTGTGCCAGACGTCAATAGCAGCAATCCTGGCTATGTATAATGTGTCCTCTTCATAGGCTATAGATCTACGATAAATTATGTTTGTTAAATTAGAATAGAGGTACTGGAGGAGGTACAGGAGGGAACGCTGGAGTAGGTGGCCATGGGTCATATGTGTGTTGGGGGGGGGATGCTGTTGTTGATAGGAATAGAGGTACTGGAGAAGGTACTGGAGTAATTAAAGGAAGAGGTACATGCAGGGATAGAGGAGGAGGTGCAGGAGGGAGTGCTGGAGTTGGTCAGGGGTAGGTAAAAGAGGAGGTACAGGAGGGGGGGAGGGTACAGGAGGAGGTACAAGAGGAATGGGGTACTGGAAACGATACTGGAGCAGGGCACTGGAGGAGAGGGTACTGGAGGATATATAATATAGGAGATACTAGAGGATGTACTGGAGGAGGGGGCACTGGAGGATATACTGTAGAAAAAACTGGAAGAGGTACTGGAGGAAGGTATTGGAGGAGATACTGGAGGAGGGGGTACCCTGGAGTAGCATTAATTGTGAAAAACAATGATAATACCACCATCAGATTTATTATGCACAAAAAATAGTTAACATAGGTTTGAATGGAACTCCAATTGAATCCTATGTTAATTCTTACTGCACAATTTTTTGTTTGCATAGATTTGAATGGAGCTCCCATTGGATCCTATGTTAATTCTTACTGCACAATTTTTTGTTTGCATAGGTTTGAATGGAGGCCCAATAGACACCAGCGTTATTAGTGTATCATTATTTGTTGTGAGCAGTGGAACCTATGGGGATAGTGCCTGTTTTAATGGCTTTCCCAGCCCTGGAGTAACCACAATTTTCCAAAATTATTCATGACGCATTTTAGCAGATTGGACTAAATGTGGGGGGTACTGGAAGATGTACTGGAGGAGGTTACTGCATGAGATGAGATAACTGCAGGAGGTAAGTGAAGGAGATTACTGGAGGAGGTTACTGGATATAACTGGAGGAGGTTATTGCAGGAGGTTACTGGAAGGAGATTACTGGAGGTTACTGGAGGTACCTGAAGGACGTTATTGCAGGAGGATACTGAAGGAGATTACTGGAGGAGGTTACTGGAAGAATTAATGTAGGAGGTTAATGGAAGAGGTACAGGAGAAGGTTACTGGAGGATACCTCCTCCTGTATGTCCTCCTGTACCTCACCCTGTATATCCTCCTGTATATCCTCCTGTATATCCTCCTGTACATCCTCATGTACATCCCCCTATACATCCTCTTGTATATCACCCTGTGCATCCTCCTGTATTTCCCCCGTACCTGTTAAAAGTGGTGGAGGAAGTTACCTGAGGAGGTTACTGGAGGAGGTACTGGAAAGGGGTATATTTGGTTACTGGAGGAGGTTATCTGAGGAGGTTACTGGAAAGGGGTATAGTTGGTTATTGGAGGAGGTTTCTGGAAGGGGTTACTGGAGCAGGTAATGGAAAGGGGTATAGGAGGTTACTGGAGCAGGTTACTGGAGCATGTTACTGAAGGAGATACTGGAGATTACTGGAGGTGGTTACTGGAGGAGGTAATCATGGTGTGAGGTGGGTCAGATCATTGATTCATTCATTCACTCATTCAGCACTGGGAGATTGGACATCACTGAGGTAGGACACTTGCTTACATACTGGCTTGCTACCCATACTAACAGCCAATAACAACCCTTATCACTATATCCCTACCATACAACCTTCTCATCTTTCAACCCTCATAACTTCTAAACTATTAATTTTCCTTATTATTTTTTCACTCTCATTATAATTCTTATTTACCCCTCTACCATTTTCAATTAAGAATTCTTTAAAATTATCAACATTCCTTATTATCGCTCACCTTACCACTATACAACCTTTTCATCTTTCAACCCTCATAACTTCTAAACTATTAATTTTCCTTATTTTTTTTCACCCTCATTATAATTCTTATTTACCCCTCTACCATTTTTAATTAAAAATTCTTTAAAATTATCAACCCTCCCTATTATCGCTCACCTTACCACTATACAACCTTCTCATCTTTCAACCCTCACAACTTCTGGACTATTAATTTTCCTTAGGGAGGGGCAGGACGGGTGAGGTAGGGGTAGGAGGCAGGGGAAGGAGGCGGGGTGGGGGAGAGAGAATGAAAGGCAGACAGAGAGAGAGAGGGGAGGGGAGAGCGAAGGAGAGAGTGGGGCAGGAAGAGATAGTTCATGGAGAGGGGCAGATGAGAGAGAGAGAAGGGCAGAGGGAGAGAATGACAGAGGTGGGAGATGGGGTGGAGAGAAAGAGTTAGGGGAGGGGGAGAGAGGGCATGGGAGGGGGAGATGGCTCATAGAGATAGGAAAGGGGACAGGATGTGGGGGGGGGGCAGAAAGAGGGAGGCAGAGTGAGAAGGAGAGATATCAAGAGATGAGGTACAAGAAGTTAGAGATGAGGGATGAGAAGCAAGAGATAAGGGATGAGAGGTGAGAGATGAGGGACGAGAGGTGAGAGATGAGGGACAAGAGATGAGGGATGAGAGGGAAGAGATGAGGGATGAGAGATAAGAGATGAGGGACAAGACACTAATAACACTGGTTATGATAAAAGGGGAAATAGAGATAAAAGTGATGGTAGAAGTAATGGTAGAAGTAATGGGAGGTAGTGTATGTAAGTGTAGGTTGGAGTTGTATAGGGGGGAAAATGTGAGCGATAATAGGGAATGTTGATAATTGTAAAGAATTCTTAATTGAAAATGGTAGAGGGGTAAATAAGAATTATAATGAGGTTGAAAAAAAATAAGGAAAATTAATAGTTTAGAAGTTATGAGGGTTGAAAGATGAGGAGGTTGTACAGTGGTAAGGTGAGCGATAATAAGGAATATTGATAATTTTAAAGAATTCTTAATTGAAAATGGTAGAGGGGTAAATAAGAATTATAATGAGGGTGAAAAATAATAAGGAAAATTAATAGTTTAGAAGTTATGAGGGTTGAAAGATGAGAAGGTTCTATGGTAGGGATATAGTGATAAGTGTTGTATGGGCTGTTAGTATGGGTAGCAAGCCAGTATGTAAGCAAGTGTCCTACCTCAGTGGTGCCAAATGAGTGAATGAATGAATGATCTGACCCACCTCACACCATGATTAATGTGAAATTGATACACCCCTAGAATCATTGCAATGTGTTCACCAGAAAATTACCCATATATGTGTATCTAGGTATATGGGTCAGATATTTGGAAAATGTAATGTGCAATTGGCACACATTTAGGATATTCTGCTAAATTAGGCTGAAGAATGAAGAATATGGTATACCTGAGTATATTTGGTATCACATTGACCTTTAGAATAACTGAGAGGAACTTGTTGGTATATCTACATGAATACATTGGATTGATACAAAAACATTGTGATTATATGTGAGAATATTGATATGTATAAATATATATTCATATGCTTTTTCTATTGGGGTTGGGGGAGGGCGCAATGACTAGAAGGATAAGAGCAAATTCATGGTGTAATTTGGACACCTGCCAAGCTTTCAAAGCTGACCACTCAATGGACAAGAGAAGTTGAACGATTGTTCCTGGGATTGTTGTTCCTGGGATTGTTTTCATATATTCAAGCAATTGTGATCAAATGAATTAATCTAAAATTTATCACCCATGTGTTGCCCCTAATAACTCGCTTATCAAAGATGGGGCAATGTGCCAGCATACATAGACATGGCAAGGAGGTTCGGCTCTTTGATGCAAATCAAGATTTATTCAGATCGGACCATTTTAAGGGAGGATTTACGAGCTTTCTTTCCAGTTAAAATTAAGATATTTCCAGTTTCTGGCATTGCCTGTTATGTTCAATGGGTTAGGGCCTAGATCTGTTAACAAATCATATCCAATGTATACATGAACCATGTTACCTCTCTCATAGATTTGCAGTAACAACTTCCACCTCATCTATCTATCCTCTTTCATCTAATTAATTACTGGCACTGGGGGAGGTTACAGGAGGAGGTTATTGGAGAAGATTACTAGATAGAGGGGTTACATGAGGAGGTTCTGGAGGAGGTTACTGGAGAAGGTATTGGAGGAGGTTAGACTATAGGAAGCTGCAGGTTACTGGAGGAGGCTACTGGAGGGGTTAATGGAGGGGGACACTGGAGGGGGTTACTGGACAGGGTTACTGGAGGGGGCTACTGGGTTACTGGGTTACTGGAGGGGATTACTGGAGGAGGCTACTGGAGGGGTTAATGGAGGAGGTTACTGGAAGGGGTTACTGGAAGAGGTTACTGGAGGGGGTTACTGGAGGAGGTTACTGGAGGGATTACTGGAGAAGGGTACTGGAGGAGGTACTGAAGTGGGTTACTGGAGGGGTTACTGGAGAAGGTTACTGCAGGAGGTTACTGGAAGAGGTTAATGGAAGAGATTACTGGAGGGTATTACTAGAGGAGGTTACAGAAGGGGTTACTGGAGAAGGGTACTGGAGGAGGGTACTGGAGGGGGTTACTGGAGAGGTTACTGGAGGAGTTTACTGCAAGAGGGTACTGGAAGAGGTTAATGGAGGAGGTTCCTGGAGGGGGTTACTGGAGGGGGTACTGGAGGAGGCACTGGAGGAAGTACTGTAGTGGATACTGGAGGGGGTACTAGAGGAGGTACTGGAGGAGGCAGTGTAGGGGATACTGAAGGGGACACTGGACGGCATACTGGAGGAGGCACTGGACGGTAACTCCTCCAGTAGCCCCTACCTGCTCCAGTACCTGCTCCTCCACCAGTAAACCTCATCCAGCCCCTCATCCAGAACCTCGTCCAGTCTCTCGTCCAGTGCCTCCTCATGTACTTCCTCCAGTCCCTCCACCAGTCCTGTCTCAGTTCCATCTGCTCCTGTGCCTCCTCCAGTATCTCAAACAGCCACATTCCTTGATTCCACATCCAGCGATAAGACTAAGGCTAAAAGTGTTAATGACCCCTAAAACATAGGGGTCCAAAACTGCCTTCTGGACCTGACTGGGTTGAGGGGTGAGTTGTCTCTCCCTTCTTCTCTATCTCTATTTCTTGGGTATCAACATAAACTGCCCCCCTCTCAGCTCTCCCGCCCTTGATATAACCATCTTAAATGTGTTGGGAAAAGAGACTTGACCACATGTATCCAGATATAGTGCCCCCTGTTAGGCTGACCATCTTATCTTATCTATCAAGAAAAGAACCCGGCCCCGGCCCCGGCCCCGCCAGCCCGCCCAACGTTTTTCTCTACATACCAACATGGGGAGGAGAGATGAATAATTTATCTAGGTAGAGAGAGATATAAGAAGAGGGGAAGGGGAGAGAAAAAGAGGGGCGGGATGGAGGCCAGGCATGGACGACGGGCATGTAAAATCATGCCATGATTTCAAATGCCTAATACAACGGTGAATATATGGTGGCTGTACGTATTAATATATGGGGATCCCAGTGAATTGTTTTGTTGATGTAATGAGAAAGGCTTTTTAAACTGCAATTAACCTCTCCACATCGAAGGTCTACCCACCTTACATAAGAGATAGTCACTCAGCGCGCTTGAAACCATAAACAGATGTCACCCACATGGGTTGTTTTGTGCGCACTGTGTGTTGACAAGTGCAACCTCAGACACAGACGTCAACATGGGCTATACTTTACTATAGAAACGTACCATGTTTTGCCCATTAGAGCATTAGATTAAAGATACATAATCAGCTGTAGAAAATCCTGAAATATAATGACTAGCTTTGAGATAAAGACTCTAAAAGCTATCATATATGGGTCAGATTTTGAGAAAATGTACAATTCGCCTTCACCAATCCCCTCAAATAACCCACATTTAAGACAAAAATTAGCTTCAAAATGCAGTGTAACATAACAGAACTGATACTTTAAATATATGTCCTGTGGAGATCATGCTTAGGGGAATGAGGAACGATGAGGCAAGTTTGGCCAGAAACCTAGCACATAGCGAGGTTTATTTCCCATAACAAATACAGTTACAATAAATAGATAAATATAAAGAGAAAAAAAATGAAGTGTGTAATAGAAGGAGGGTGTGTGCGACGTCATAATAAGATAGGAAGTAATGCGCCGCACAACCACTATGATGTCACAGCGGGGGGCGTGGCTGTGGCGTGGATTAGCTATGATCCCTGGAATATCTGCATCGATGGGTCGATTATATCAATGCGATACCAAATATACTCAGAATTTATCATTTCTTAGCGGGATTTAGCAGAAATTACTAAATATGTAGAGCTGCCACTAAATATGTAGAGCTGCCAATTGTACATTTTCTGAAAATCTGACCCATGTACTGGAGACACGATTACAAGTAAAAAAAATCGGCAAGGAACTTTGCTCTGCATACCACTGCATATCAACGAACTTTGCTCTGCATACCACTAACACTGGTGTTAGTAACTTTCCCTCCCCTCTTCTTGTCTCTCTCTGTCTCTCTCTTTCTATGTCTCTCTCCCTTTAGGGGGGGGGGCGCAAATGCAAAAAACAAAACAGCTTCAGCTTCTTATAACACTAATTATAAATGTATGTAGACATATGCATATTTATGCCCTGTATATGCCCTATTTTTCGGCCCTGGAGTAACCAAATTAAGATTTTCAGAAATATTCCACTTTTCCATAGTCAAGTTTTTACATTGGTGATTGGACTGGATTGGGAAGGGTACTGGAGAAGGGTACTGGCACATATGCCCTAAAACACATTTCTATGTTTGAAAAAAATGTTTGCAATGTTTCTGGATGGGTTATTAGCATGCCAGCGGGAGCACAAAATGCCATGATCAATATCAATATCTACAGAGCCTTCGAATCAGAAAATATTTAAAAAAAAAAAAAAAAAAAATTCTTATAAGACGAATTATAAATGTATAAATGTATTAAACAAATTTTTAAAAAAAAGAAATAAAAAAAAAATTGTTCTTATAACGAAATTTTCTTATAAGACGAATTATAAATATATAAGTAGCTAACACGAGGATAGCTGGCTAACACGGCTAACACGAGGATAGCGCGGGGGTTAGCGCTAACACGAGGATAGCGCTGGTGCTGGCTAACACCAGCGCTAACACGGTGTTAGCTTATGGACACTACCGCTAACACCGTGTTAGTCACCCGTTTGGTGCTAGTGTTAGTGTTAGTTAACACCATTTTTTTATGAACGCCAGCCCAGGAGGTACTAGATGAGGAGGTACTGCATGGAGGAGATACTGGAGGAGGAGGTGCTGGAGGAGGTTACTGGAAGAGGTTATTGGAGGAGGTTACTGGAGGAGGACGATACTGGAGGTGGTACAGGAGGAGGTACAAAACAAGATGTTTACCTCCTCCAGTATCCCCTCCAGTACCTCCTCCAGTACCCCTTACAATACCTCCTCCAGTGCCTCCTCCAGTACCCCCTCCAGTACCCCCTCAAGTACCCCTCTAGTACCTCCTCAAGTACCCCCTTTTAGTACCTCCTCCAGTACCCCCCTAGTACCTCCTCAAACACCCCTTTTAGTACCTCCTCCAGTACCCCCTCCAGTACCCCCTCCAGTACCCCTCTAGTACCTCCTCCAGTACCGCCTCCAGTACCCCTCTAGTACCTCCTCCAGTACCGCCTCCAGTACCGCCTCCAGTACCTCCTTCAGTACCCCTCTAGTACCTCCTCCAGTACCTCCTCCAGTACCGCCTCCAGTACCCCCTCCAGTACCCCCCTCCAGTACCCCCTCCAGTACCCCTCTAGTACCTCCTCCAGTACTGCCTCCAGTACCCCTCCAGTACCCCTCTAGTACCCTCTAGTACCTCCTCCAGTAACTCCTCCAGTAACTCCTCCAGTAACTCCTCCAGTAACTCCTCCAGTAACTCCTCCAGTAACTCCTCCAGTAACTCCTCCAGTAACTCCTCCAGTAACTCCTCCAGTACCCCTCCAGAACCCCCTCCAGAACCCCCTCGAGTACACCCTCCAGTACCTCCGTCAGTACCTTTTCCTGTATCCCTTCCAATGCTTTTTCCAGTCCTTCCTCTCATACCTCTTCCAACACTCTTCAAGTCCCTCACCCAATACCTCATTCACCCAGTACATCTTCCTATGACTCCCCCAGTACCTCCTCCTGAACCTCCCCCAGTAGTTTAAATATCCCAGGCTGATTAACATAAATTAACCCAAAGATTCCAACACAAAGGAGAATAAGGTTTAGGTATGGCTGTGACTGCCCTGGAAAAGGTGCACTCCTCCCTGGTTACACGTGCAGCTTCCCCCCGCCCCTCCAGGGTTACCTCCACCAAACCCCCCACTCTCCCCCTCTCATTAGTATTTAAGATTAGGCCTGTTTCAGTCTCAAACTTGTTAACTCCATTTAAACATAAATACCACCTGTGCTCCTACCTCTATCCCTTCCCACACTACAATATGAAAGTATAAAACATGTATCAAAATCAGGTTACGAGGAGATGCGAAAAGATGCGCAGCCTTCAAAATGCTCGTAGACATTTACGAAATATATACGAGAAAAAATTCCTTATACACAACTAGAGGGAGATGCGAGGGTGTATTTACGAGGGGATACGAATTTCTGGTGCTTATACACATGCTTTCAACTTACGAGACACTTATGACGGAGATGCGAGGACATACGAGGTTCTCGCAACCTTATACAACGGGCCCATTGACAGTCGGATTGAGCCCAGATGACCGTCGGTCCGTAATACAGTGTAGGATTCAGATCTGGAGGTGGCAATTCAAACAGAAATGAAGCTCACCACAACCAAACAGATATTTTGAATCAAGGCAATACCAAATGTGATGTGTTACGGAAAAATGAGTAATTTTTCAAATGTCTGTATAACCAGAACTCCGCATAGGAATGTTTTCATTTCTTGAGAGTTTAGAGATCTAAGTAGCAGCAATTTAGGCACCAAATTCCTAGTCTGTGTGCCAAATGGGTCAGATTTTCAGAAAATGTACAATAGGCAGCTGTAGACATTTACTAAATTCGGCTACATTAGGCTACACTTTGGTCAATACTAGGTAAATTCGAGAATATTTGGCATTGCATTGATTCTAGCAATCTGTTTGGTTAGGTTGAACTGTATTTGGAACTTAATTTTCGTCTGAATTTGGGTTATTGGAGAGGATTGGTGAAGGTGAATTGTACACTTTCTGAAAATCTGACCCATATGTGTCTATGGTTTCTGGTGTCCTCATGGGCAGTATAGTAAACTAATTTACTAATATTATTATTGACCCCAAAGAAATATAGCTATTTTCTTTTGCATGCATAGAAATGATCTTTTTTTATAAAATGTTATTGACAAATTTCACATTCGTGATACGTTTCAAGTAATGATATTTAAGTACTTCTTAGATATCCTAATGTATATGATTGGACTCAGCTTGATCTTATCTTTTCAAAATCCGCTTTGTTGCGGCTTGAGACTCATTTTCCTGGGACACATCACATATACACAGATACTCTGAGGATAAAATTTAGTCTAATTTAGCAGAATTAACTAAATGTGTAGAGCCGCTGTGTGTACATTTGCTGACGATCTGACCCGTAATTAACTGATGACCAGAGGGGCGAACAAACAGCTGTTGGCTGTTCTGCTAGATTACCCTTCTCCCTCCACTCTCACCATACAATTGTTGTCTCCACATATTGAGCGGCGGCTTTTGGGCGACGTCGTCAGAAATTGTACAATTCGCCTCCACCAATTTTCTAAGAAAAACCCAACAAATTTGAGAAAGAAATGAGATTTGGAAAACAGTTCAACGTAACTGAAAATTATTTTTTGATTAATGCAACACCAAATATGATGTGAGGATTGGGAAATGAGTCACAAGTCGCCAAAAAGATTTTGAGATATCATCATAGTTGAAAAGATGAGATCAAGTCGATTTCAATGATAGTAAACATTAAGACATCACAGAAGCATTTCTATATTTTTATTTGATATATTTAGTCTTGAAAAAAATGTTTACAACATTTCGGTGGTCATTTACTAGTAAAGTAGCTGAATATATTTCATAAGATGACCTTAAAATTGCATGAATATATTAATCAATTTGTCCGGGAATTGGGAACATGCATTCATCCTACGACAATGAATTCCTCACAAAAATGAAAAGAATCCAACAAATACATATTGTTAATAAAACACTATAAAAATAATCATTTCGTGACTCATTTTGCTGTAACAAATCACAAATATACTTCATATCAGTATCTTTCGGGTTTGAATTTAGAAGATAGCGCTAAATGTATAGAGCTGACAATTGTACATGTATTGATGATCTGACCCATTGACTCTTTGTGGTCAGTGTCTCGCGGTGACCATTGGTCAATCTGATAACTGGACAAGCGCCGGACACTGCTTTGTACATAGCAGGGGTCACTCACTGTCCAGACCTTTGTATTGACCACCTTATTAACTCTCACACCTGCCCTTAACCCATGATGACCCCAGGGCACTCACCACCAGTGGTCAGTTCTAGGCCGAGGAAAAAAGACTGTTTCTTGGAACATTTCGTTGTGCTTGATTTCAGGGTTTATTAATGAATAGGTGCTGCTTTATTTATTGCCCTTTTATTTAAAATATATTTATGTGAATAAAATTGTGATCCGTTTCAGGAAAATGAGTCGGAAATCACAAAAAATGGATTTTGAAATATCACCATTATGAAAAGAGGATACCAAACCGATTCTAATGATAGTAAACACTAGGACATATAATAGGTATTTCTATATTTTAAGTTTAACAGTGTTATGTTTGAAAAAAAAGCGTTCAATATTTCTGGATGGGTAATTACCAGTTAAGTAACTAAATATACTCCATATGAAGGCCTTCAAAACGCAAGGATATATTTTATACAATGTCCTGAAATTTGTTACAAAGATTAAATGACTATAAGTGCTATACCCTCTAAAATTCAGAACATTCCAATAAAGAAACCTTGTGATAAAATAGCTTTGGAAAATATCAATTTTGCGACTTGTGACTCATTTTCATGGAACAATCGCATTTAAAAATAAAATTCTAGGCTCAGAGTTGAGAGAGTCCCCACACATTAAGGGAAAGCCTCTCGCACCAAACCGCAAAATGCCATTAGAATCGTATAAGGACGCCTACTCCAGTGCCAGGAAAGTCATTACCGTTAAATCATTGATATACATGATGTCCTGTTTCATGAGAATAATTATGGCGGGTATGCTTTTAATAATATAGATTACTACCACACGGAACTCACTAGTGAAATACGCACCGTACATAACTCAGTCTAGATACATTGTTCTCAGAGCAATGCGCATGTAATAAATACATTTTTTAATAATGTATTATATCAATGTCCAAAATCAGTGGAAAGGGGAGAATTCTTTGCAAAATTCTCCTTGTATTATTTTAATATTATTATCATTCTAATTATTTGAAATATTGTAATTGATGATCCAATATTCGTAGGTTTCCTATATCATTTCGACTTTTATACCATGAGTACTCTCGCAAATTCCTAGGCCTGGCCTAAACAGCTTGCTGATGTTTGGTGTTTTAGTTCTGATAATAGATACCAGGGGGAGATAGCAGATAAGGCAAGTTAGACACGCACCTGCCACCTTGTGGGCAAAGGAAAAACTATACCCCCAGGCGTGTGCATGGTGTTGTTTCCTCTCTCTTCTCTCCTCTTTTTAACCACATGTGATGGGTTTCAGGAAAATAAGTCACAAGTCACGAAATATGGATTTTGAGATATCACCATATTTGAAAAGAGGAGATCAGGGTGATTCCAATGTTAGTAAACACAAGGATACCTTGTTAAGTATTTCTATATTTTAAGTTTGATATTTTGATTTTTGAAAAAAAAGTTTGCAATGTTTCTAGATGGGTAATCACCAGTAAATTAACTAAATATACTCCATACAGAGGCCTTCAAAACACACGGATTTATTGTTCCAAATTTGTTACATGGATTCATGTGACTATAATTTTTAAACCGTCTAAAAATCAGAACATTTCAATAAGAGATCCTGTGGAAAAAACACTCTGAAAAATATCATTTCGCGAAATGTCTACTTTCCAAAGTGAGTAATTCCTATGAACCCTTGCTTACAATGGTCTCATGTCTGAGGTGCTTATGGCTGCCAGTAGCATGAATGCATGTGAGAATGAGAATGTGTATTGAATATTGAATATATCTATGCATATCTGAGATTATCCTTAGGATAATATTTAATTACTTAACTAAGGGGATTGATCATCAAGAAATGTCCCTGACATTGTTTTTCTTGCATACACAATACAGAAGTACTTATTAGATGTCCCAATGTTTTATATCATTGGAACGCGCTGGATCTCATCTGTTCAAGTTGTAATTATGATGTTACCTCAAAATCTATTTTTTGCGACCTGTGACTCCTTTTCCTGGCCCCTCTCTCTCCCACCTCTCTCTCTTTCTCCTTTTACCCCCTCCCCCGCCTCTCTCTCCTTCTTTATCTTCTGTTGGTCCCTTTACTCCCACGTCTACCAGTTGAAAAAGTCAGTCAGTAGTTAGTTGTCAATAAATATTTATTTACAATGTATACAGTGTATAGTATAGATCCAGAAATAAAATGTTTAACATAGTTTTACCACGATTGACTCAGTTTATACAGATAGTCTCCATATGGTATGTGGGAGAGCAAAACGCGACCACACCAGGATTCGAAAACTAGCGATTTAGACTGCATATTTAAATTGATTCATTTATTGAGGATGATATAGTTTATGTTTAGAACTAAATATGATAATCCGCAATATAAAGTTTGTTTGCAGATGTTTAAAACCACTCTAGATGTATTTTTAAACAATGAATCATTTATGATATACAATATTTATATCCAAATCATTTCAACACTTACATTTGTATGAATGGACTTTTGCAAATCTTCAAATCTCAAACGCTCTTTTACTATTAACAAGTAATTTATATTTAGAAAATATTGTTAATATATACATGTAAGGTAACATATATATTCAACTCTGGAACGATATGCTAATATAATTTTAAATACACATGCAATACAGGCTATCTCAGTGTTTTCAACCTATGTGGACAAGTGGCCGGAGCATTGTGCTGATTGACAGGGTGATTGACAGGTGACATCGATGGGGGCGGGGCCTGCAAGAGTTCTTGTGGAAGGAAGGTTTCAATAACTGCAGGTTCTACTCCCTCAATTGGTATATACCCTGCAAAAAGGAATATAAAGCTAATTATACATGGATAATCATATATAATTATATTTCTTTGTTTATGATAACATGTATACATGATCATTCAAAACAACAATAGGAGTAAAATGATCCTTCACTTATCGATTACGAGACCAATCCGTTACGGGCCAAATCGACCAGGGGCCCATTCGACCAGGGGCCCAATCAACCAGGGGCGCAATCGACAAGCAGCCAAATCGAGAAGGAGCCCAATCCACAAGCGGCCAAATCGAGAAGGAGCCCAATCGAAAAGTGGCCAAATCGAGCAGGAGCCCAATCGACAAGCGGCCAAATCGACCATCGACAATGGGTGCAATCAAACAGAGGCCCAAATGACCTGGGGCCCAATCGACCAGGGGCCCAATCGACACTAGCTAGGTGCGGGATCATTTCAAAGCAATTTTAAAGCATAACAAATCAAATCTAACGATTATGAATAAAGGGAAATGCTCTTTGACTTATGATCACATCAGAAGAATACAACTTTTTAAATAAACAGACCATTTAAAACAGAGCATAACTGACCTAATGTAATTCTGCCATGAGGTACATAACATCTCACAGAACTTAATTTAAAATCAGTATTCAAAGCGCATACGGGTCAGATCTTAAAAAAATGTAAAATTCCCCTTCCACAATCCTCTCAAATAACCCAAATGTAAGAAGAAAATAAGGTTCAAAATACAGTTCAACATAGCCAGACATATTTATTGAATGAATACAATACATAGTACACACATATATCCCTAGTATTTATCATTTTCACTCTAATTTAGAAGAATTTGATAGATGTATAGAACTGTAGATTGTGCATTTACTGAAGATCTGACCCATACATACACCTCCCGATCAAATGCGCATCAATGTCACATTTATAAGTGATTTGTCGCTTCACGTCAATTCAATACCATCCCAAATGGTGCAACTAATTGTGGTTTTTATATATAAGAGCATCAACATACCTAGTTCTGTTAATCTGGTTGCCATGGCGACATGGAGTTCCCGGATGTAGCGCGTAGCCTCCCTCACAATGGTGACCTTGAGAAGGAAAGAAAGGAGAAGATTCAATTCAATTCAATTCAAGTATTCTTTATTCAGCTGATCTCGTTGCACAAAAGGTAATTCGACGTCTGGGTAATACAAAAATAAATTCCTGATTAGCCAGGTCTTCCGGCGAATGCCTAGAACCTTGATTGTCTTAACTTGTTACAACAATAATAACATACAAAAATAAATTATAGCTAAACATGGTGATTACAATGTTATGTGATGAATTATGAGATAAGTAACAGAGAATGGGTATCACAGTTCAATGTATGACGACAAAGCAACATCAACTTAGTTATCAAGTGAGATATCCTGAGTTTACATATGAGAAAGCTATTGAATTATTATAGTGAACAGTATACAAGGACAATGATAATAAGAATGCTTCAGGACGGCATACTGCAGATGACACCTCTCAGGTACTAGAGCAAGTTACACTGAGTTAGCATGATCGACAGTACCCCTACTGAGGCTTGTCCACGTTTCTATTCTTACAATCACAGTTTCAACATTTCATGTGGTTCTGTATCAGTAAAAAATTGGTATGAAGATACATGATTTATTTGTTATTATTTGTGATGTATTACAGACAAATGATTCACAAGTCGCAAAAATTGGATTTTAAGATATTAACATATTAGAAAAGCGGACATCAAGCCGATTATAATAATAGTTAACATTACGGACATCTACGAAGTGTTGCTATATTTTATGTTTGATATATCTATGTTTTTAAAACGTTTGCAATATTTCTGAGTGGGCAGTTACCAGTAAAGTAAACTAGATTTACTCCAAATGATGAACTTTGAACCGCAAGGATATATTTTATACACTGTCGTCAAATTTGGACATATTTTATTTTATAGCTTCTTATGAGATTATTATTTACCGAGGAAACCCTGGAGTCATTGGAGACTCTGGGAATAACTGCCTGGAGTCTGTATAGCTCCTCCTGTGCCTCCTCCTGCACCTCCAGTTCCTCCTGATCCTGCACCTCCGATTCCCCCTGCTCCCCGTGTTCCTCCTCCTGTACCTCCTCCAGTACCTCCTCCTGTACCTCCCCCTGTACCTTCTCTTTCACACCATTATTCTGCTCCAGGGTTCCTCCAGGGGGCGGCACATGTCGCCTTGGTAACGGTGAAGTGGGCATCCTGACAACTGGATCTGGTAGACTTTAAAATATCACCGGACTCTGCGCAAGGAAATCCAAAATGTGCAACAGTTTCTACAGTCAAGATATATCCAACTCTTCAAACTATAAGGCTCACACCCTCTATGATCAGGTAAGATCGGTTTGTCAGTGACTCGATGCTTCCTGTGCACTAGCTAATGACTTTCCCGGACCTGAACTACCGTCCTAACCGGAGTTCAACGATTTGAAATATATTCTACTTTTCACAAACAAGCTTTCATTTGTGTAACGTTTTCTAATATGTTCAGATATTCTAAGCAGTAAACCAAATAAATCCAATTGAAGACGGAAATCTTCCACTGTATTATATCCTGGGACTCATATAAGTTTTAAATCTAGCTTGGTGATGGTATAAGCTTATTACAAGCTAAATTTGTTTCCTTTCTCGATCTTCATTCATTCCCAGTCCCGGATTACGATAAATCTATGAATAAATATCCTGTGAAGGCTGCATACATTACATTCGTCCCCAGTCGATATCATATCAATATCCAAGGTATTGAAGAAAATTAATTTGATGGTGAGATTCTATCCACTCGAGTCTGTGATAATAAATCACCCAGTTGAGGGGGTGGAATTAATCACCTTTCCCTCAACGTCCAACTCGAGAATTTCTCCTTGAGAATCCAGTCATTGTATAGATACGACCTTTCCAAACGCGCACGTTGATGGATAATAGAATGTTGTTCCAGGAAGAGGTTTGCTAAGGCAGCGGTTGTTTGGTGATGTAGGTAAGTGAGTGGCGGGGAGAGAGAATACTGCAGGTTGAGTTGCCTGAGGTACAGGTAATGGTCTGTCGCGCATGGGGGACCAGGTGAGACTGAGGGACGGTGGTGGATGAGGATGGGGCGTGTCAGAGTGAGGGGGAGAGGGTTAGGGCGGGGGTGGGGGATGAGGTGAAGTGGGAAGTGCGAATTACAACTTATTAGGGGAGTAAATTAACGAAGAGGAGAGAGACAGAGAACAAGAGAGGAGAGAGAGGAGAGAGAGGAGAGAGAGGAGAGAGAGGAGAGAGAGAGGAGAAAAAGGCGAGAGAGAGGAGAGAGAGAGGAGAGAGAGAGGGGGGAGGGAGGAGAGAGAGAGGAGAGAGAGAGGAGGGAGAGAGGAGAGACAGAGAGGAGAGGAGAGAGAGAGGAGGGAGAGGAGGGAGAGGAGAGAGAAAAGAAAGGGGAGAGACGAGAGGGAGGAGAGAGAGGAGAGAAAGGGGAGAGAGGGAGAGGGAGAGGAGAGAGAGAGGAGAAAGAGGCGAGAGAGAGGAGAGAGAGAGGAGGGAGAGAGAGAAGAGGGAGGAGAGAGAGAGAGAGATAGGAGAGAGAGAGAGTACAGGAGGGAGAGGAGGGAGAGGAGGGAGAGGAGAGAGAAAAGAAAGGGGAGAGACGAGAGGGAGGAGAGAGAGGAGAGAAAGGGGGGAGAAGGAGAGGGAGAGGAGAGAAAGAGGGGCCCGGGCAGGAAAAATAGATAGAGAGGAGAGAGGAAGGGATATAAGGAGAGAGAGAGAGAGAGCGAGAGGAGAGCGAGGGGGATAGAGGAAGGGGAAACAGAGAGGGAGAGAAAGAGGAACAGAGAGAAAGGGAAGGAGGAGACATAGAGAGACAAATTATATCGATTAAATTTTAGCAGCTACATAAAGTTGAGCTTTGTTGCATTAGTCTAGTCTGTGTTGTATTAGGTGAAATAGTTCATAGAACATCGACAAAGTTCAAGGTTCATTTATGCTTTAATTCTTCTTATTATGCTATCAATAGGAGATTTGCATATCCATGCAGCTTGAATCGCAGGTAATTATGGGAGTTTCTCATGCAGTGCCCAATCTACAGAATACATGTTATGTTCACCATGGAATATTTATCAGTGATCTCATGTAAATAGCCATGTATTTTGCATGATTCCTTTTAACAAGACTTGATCATTCCCATCATGTATTTGGGCAAATTGGTTGTTAGAGATCATTTACACAAGCTATGGTGAAAACATTCTTCCGTTTTTCTATGAAAATATCCGAAGTAGAGTGATTGACCGAGAACGAGTACAGTATATAGTTTTTATTTGGGTGATTACCGACGTTTCGGCCAGACAATTTGCCTTTATCAAGGTGATGTTATAATTAACCTTATAAATTAAGTCCGCAGGTGTAAAAATGTGCACTCTTGTTGCTATGTGTGATGTCATTTCCTTAGCTACGATTGTTCATTTTCTCTCAAAACCATAGAGGTCTCTTTTACTGCTTGTTTTTTGAAAGAATTCTTCAAATTTGGTAACGATTGTTAATTTCAAATTAAAGGTAGAACTAAGGGTCAAATTTAATCTATGAATTTTCGTAAAAAAATGTTTTCTATAAAAATGTTGTCACATTTGAACTGTATCCATCCCAGCATGCAGTGTAATAGCCATGCGCGAGACATGTAAACTCCCTTATTAACTGCGGCATGCAATTCAATGCCTACTCATACATGTCCTTCCCCTCTATATACACAACAACATAAGGGTCAGCTCGTCAGAAAATGTACAATCGGCATTTCCAGATTAGACTGAAAATGATAATTACTAGGGTTTAACAAATGCTACTCAATAAGGATTTGAGGGAATTGGTGAAGGTGAATTGTACATTTTCAGATGACTTGACTCATGATAAAAGCAAATGGCTGACATTAACACCCCCACCCCACACCAGTCTCATGTTCACCCGCATACTTATCCACTTGACATTTCCATACTGATCATACAAGGCAATAATAATTTTTATTTCATTTTTATTGTGTTTAGACAGTTTAACAACCATTCATATAGAAGGGCACATATAATCACCTTTTTTCATACCTGGCCATATAATTGCTTGCATGCGTGTTTTAGGTTAAAAACGAAATTTCAAAACAATAAAATTTATCATATATTATTAGGGCGGGGGTGGGAGTGTGGTGCGGGGTGAAATGATGGTGACTCAAACATGAAACATCATCGAATAATGGAATCTTCAAAGAGTTCATCATTTTCTTTAAAGATTCCATCTATCCAGGATACAAAATAGTGTTGGCCATTGCTCAAGACTGTGACATGAGAGGGATCAGGTATAAAGCACCATGGGTCAGATTTTCAGAAAATGAACAACTTGCCTTCACCAATCCTCTCAAATAACCGACATTTAAGACAAAAATGAGCTTCAAAATGCAGTTTAACTTAAGAGAACTGATACTTTAAATCAATGCGATCCAAAATACATTCAGATATACGCGTTATTCATCATTTTTCAGCCTAATTTAGCAGAATTTACTAAATTGTGTTGAGCTACCAACTGTACATTTTCTGAAAATCTGACCCACATGATGTTCACCCTGCCCCTTGCTTTGTTCGTATCCGAGTACAAGGGAACATCGATAATATGGGGGAAAAGGATTCTGGAATGAAATAAGATGGGATGAATACAAAATGGGATGTGTTTCAGGAAAATGAGTCACAAGTCGCAAAATTGCTATTTTAGAAAGTGTTTTATTCACAAGGTATATTTGTGGGAATGTTCTCATTTTTGGCATGTACTAAATTTTAAGACACTGTATTAAATATATTTATGCGTTTCTAAGATCAACTTATAGAGTATATTTAGTTACTTTACTTGTAAATCTGCACCTAGAAATATATCAGACTTTTTTTTTCAAAAATAAAACTTTAAAACTTAAAATATAAAATTACTTAGTAGGTTTTAAAATGTTTACTATCATTGGAATCGGCTTGATCTCATCTGTTCAAATATGATGGTATCCCGAAATCCACTTTTTTCACGTCTTGTGACTCATTTTCATGACACTCATCGCAAATGATATGATTTTGGATGATTCTACGGTGCTCTGGCCACACACATAACTATATTGGTGCCCGCACATTACAGATTAACAATATCCATTTCAGGACGATATTTCTTTTTGTGTTTGGACATCGCTTTTATTATATTATCGTAACACATGGTACATTTTAAATTCTTTTCAAGTAAGAACCAAGGAATTCGCGCACACATTTCCTAGCTGTCGCATCAACAAACGTGAAGAACAAGCAGTATTCAGTTGATCGTTTTAAACAAAAAGAGTTTGCCTGTGTTTAAGCGCGAGTATTCTTTTACGTGTGAAGCACAGTTAAAAATGTATTTCTGACTCGCTACTGACAGGCGACAAATTGAGATATAATACTTGTGTAAACAAGTCACAATTGAATGCCGGGAGTCACGTGATGGGAATGTCTCCTCTAATTGGTTGATCGGTCAGCTCGTCACAAAATGCACAATCGGTAGCTCTACACATTTAGTTAATTCTGCAAATTAGACTGAAAATGACAAATATGATAATTACTATAGCTATATCAGACTATGTATTTGGTATTGCGTTGATTGGAACAGTCAGTTTGGATATATTAAACTATATTTTAAACCTGATTTTGTCTAAAAACCGAGTTATTTGAGGGGATTGGTGAAGGTGAATTGTACATTTTCTGACGATCTGACCCATGCACGGATGGCCCGGGGCGGTGTAGGGCGGGTAAATTATGGATAGTTAATAACAAAGGCAAGTGACACCACGCTTTACCGAGTGGACTACATTAACTAGAGACCTGGGTAGGAGTGGCGGGGGGGGGGGGGGGATAGTTATAGGGCAGTTGGTGTATCTACAAGCTTAAAAGCTGTAGAGGTGACTTAGTGGTGGTTTAATATAGGGGGTGGGGTTGCAGGGGGGTGGGGGTGTTCTACATTTTGTTTTATTGTATTAAAGGCCAATTACATAATACATAATTTATTTATATATTTATTTATAACATTAATAGGGAGGTTCCGCAAGCAAACCTATCCCAATAACGAAAAGGTAAGGGCTACAAATCCTCCACTCTCTGGAATGGCCTTACAAGGGAACTGAGCCCTTGTGTCTTTGTATGTGATCTCAATAAAAAAAATCAGAGAGAAAATCAACAAGGAGAGGACAAATTAGATAAGAGAAAAGAAGAGAAAGAAAGAGGAAATGGGGAGAAAGACGGAGAGAAAGAAGGAAGAACATGGAGGAGAGAGATAGGAGAGAAAGGAGAACGCAGAGAGAGAGAGTGAAAAGGGTGAGAGAAACCGGAGTGGGAGGGGAAAGAGGGGAGAGAAAGGAGAGAGAGATAGTGAGCGAGGGGGAGAGAGAGAGCGAAAGGAGAGTGGGAGAGAGAGGGGCAGAAAGGGAGAGAGAGGGACACAGAGAGGGGGAGTGGTTAGAGAGAGGGAGAGAGAGAGGAAAGGGAGAGAAGGGGAGAGAAAGGGAGAGAGAGGGAGAGAGGGCGAGAGGGGGAGAGAGAGGAAGAGAGAGAGGGAGAGAAAAGAGAGGGACAGCGACGGGGAGAGAGAGGGAGAGAGGAGAGGGAGAGAGGAGAGAGAGAGGAGAGGGAGAGAGGAGAGGGAGAGAGGAGAGAGAGAGAGGAGAGGGAGAGAGGAGAGGGAGAGAGAGCGGGAGAGGGAGGCGGAAGGGAGAGAGAGGGAGGGAGAGAGGCGAGGGAAAGAAGAGAGGAGATACAGGGAGAGAGACAGAGACAGATAGAAGGCAGAGAGAGAGAGAGAGAGAGAGAGAGAGAGAGAGAGAGAGAGCCGGAGAGAACAGAACTCATTTTATTCAAATCAATTTAGTCAAAGAGGAAGAAAGCGGCGCATGCAACTGCACTATTGCAGACAACTGTGAACGGGTAGTACATGACAATAACTAATCGCAAGCTGTATTAGCCTGTCGCACGCGATCGCAACCGCGGGCTATGAGCCTTATCTCAGCGACAATCAGTGCGATACGTCTGATACATATGGATATATCTGTGTTTTGGGTGACACAATGGTAATAAGTGCACAGACAAAGGGTTTTAGGGTCTGGACTGGCATTTATATGTTTGTTAATGAGAAGCTAATGAGTGTGAGTACTTACTGTTTCAATGAGTGTACAAGGCATTGCAGGGGTGTATCACTCAACTCTATAATATATGGGTTATGTCGTACATATGGGTTATGTCGTCAAATAATGTACAATGGACAGCTCTTCACAAAAATGAGTCACTTCTAGACATACCGGTAAAGATAGGAGTAGGAAATAGAAAAAAGTATCTCTACTTCTTAAGTTTTTAAAAAAAATTGTAGTTTTTCTTATAATATTCTGAAGAGACGATTACTAGCAAAGTAGCTCAATACTTAGCACTTATAGGACGAGTTGCCGCACGGCGCGTAAATAAAGGATGAGACCGCAGGTCGAGTCCTTTATTTACGCGTCGTGCGGCAACGAGTCCTATAAGTTGATTATTATACATGCCTTATAGTAAGTTGATTGCGTCGGCAACCTTGCGTCGGCAATCTTGCGCCACCAAACTTGCGTCGCCATGACAACGAGCTGGTAATGTACTAGTCCAATACCACGTTACAAGTAATGTGCGGCTGTCGGGGCCTCAGTATTGAATGCGTGTTTAATAATTCCATTGATTGACCTTAGAAACGCAAATGTATATCATATGATATAATATTTTCTTTCTCTACTTTGTCTTAAATATTCCTCACAACTAGTCAACGATACATCTGTAAATAATGATCTTGGAAAAACTCCACCTGAGGATCTGACCCCCAAACTTAAATACAATCTTAAAAGGAAATGTCTATGGAAATCCTCATCCTTATTCTCATTCACAATCGATCTATGATTTAAATATTTTCTATAAGTATTGATGTTCGTAACAACAACACTTGTATACGGGTCAGATTTTTAGAAAATGTACAATTGGCAGCTCTACACATTTAGGATATTCTGCTAAATTAGGCTGAAAAATGAAGAATACCGGGTATATCTGAGTATATTTGGTATCACATTGATTTAAAGTATCAGTTCTGTTATGTCAAACTGCATTTTGAAGCTCAATTTAGTCTTAAATGTGGGCTACTTGAGAGAATTAGTGAAGGTGAATTGTACATTTTCTGAAAATCTGACCCATACTTTGAACCAATGTTAAAGAACGATAGTGCAATTTTTATAAGATATAAATAAAATATAAATAATTACTGCCATGACGAGGTAATTGTATGACTTAATTTCAGGACATAATGAAAAGCACAATTTATAAAAAAAAAATAAACTAAAAAACCCACAATTGTTTGAGAGCGTGTATCTGTATGATTATCCTGAATTATGTCTTCTGGCTATAACGCACGTGCAGACCCAACACTCCTCTGTTTATGGACACGACAGGAGTGAAATAATAACCATAATACATCATGTTTCATGTCAGGAGTTGTATATGGGTCAGATCTTCAGAAAATACAATTGGCAGCTCTACACATTCAATAAATTATGCTAAATTAGACTGACATTTGGCCAATACTAGGTAAATTGGAGTATATTTGGCATTGCATTGTTTCTAGTGATATGTTTGGTTAGTTTAAACTGTATTTTGAACTTTATTTTTGTCTGAAATTTGGGTTATTTGAGAGGATTGCTGAAGATCAATTGTATATTTTCTGGCGATTTCACCCTTATGGGCGACAAGTGAAGTTTCACATACGGGTGACTAGGGAATTTGCATGTCTCACTGCGCATGTCTATTACAGTGCATGCTGGGTTGGATTCAATACAAATGTGACATAAAAATATTTAGCAACATTTTTATCGAAAATGCAAGGATCTTTTCACCAATATCATAGCTTGTGTAAATGATCTATGAAAACCAATTGCATGATGGGAATGTCGTATTATGAATAATTGTACATGACATCATTGTTAAATATGCCATGCAATACATAACATGTTTTCTATAGTTTTTCCACTGACATACACATCCCATAATTCCATTTGAATCAAGATGCAAATTGGCAGACATGCAAATTTCCTAATGGAGTGAATAGGGGATTTGCATGGCCGCCATTTTGAATCTTGATTCACGCGCAATTACGGGAATTATGGGAGTTGTATGTCAGTGTAAAATCTATAGAAAAAACTTCATGTTCACCATGGAATATGAATAAATAAATAACAACAATTTGAATAAAAAAATATTGATCAGAGATCTCATTTAAATAGCCATGTCTTGTAATATTTATTTTGATTATTAGTGAAAGAATTCTTCAAAATGTCGATAAAACGTTGCTAAATTGATATATATCAGACCTGAACTGAATCGATCCCAGCATGAACTGTAACAGACGTGTGCAAGACTTGTGCAGTGGCACATGCAATCCCGCTATTGTAATTGAGGGGTGCAATAATAACCATAGTACATCATATGTCATGTCTGGGCGGTGTATTGGGGTGACAGGGCAAGTGGAGCTTCCAATTGGAGTCAATTGTGTATCACTTAACATGATAATGTCCTTAGGTAGAATGTGTGTGCGTGGGGTGGGGGTGGGGGTGAGACGGAGGGGGCAGGGGCAGGGGGCTTATAACGGATCAGATTGCTAGAAAATATACAATAGGCAGTTCTACACATTCAGTAAATTATGCCAAATAAGACTAGAACATGATAAATACTAAGTATATGTGAGTATATTTAGTATTGTGTTGATCGAAAAGATATATGTAGTTATGTTGAATTGTATTTTTAACTTCATGTTTGTCTTAAATGGGTTATTTGAGAGGACTGGTGAAGGCAAAATCTACATTTTCTGATGATCAGACTCATTATATATTCTACGTATTATAACCAAAACCAGTGTAGCCATATTTAATTTGTGAAATTGAAGTTTAATAGTTGAAAGGAGGTGACACAGAGGTGCTTAGTTTGGCGGCGGGGTGGCATCAGAATTTTATCACAAGCAATGAGCCATATTGCTTTAATATTAATATTAATGTACATTAATATTAATATTCGTCCAATGCTTAACGTGTCTTCTGTACTTAGAAGTCCGGGGCGGATCCAGGGGGAGTCTGAGGAGTCAGGACACCTCTTTTCAAAATTAAATTTTGTTCCCGAAATATCACCATAAATGGCAGCTAGATGGCTCTTATTTCACATTGTGTTGAGTACTGGCCAAAGTTTTTACCCTACAGCTTATGTATTGTGATCTGTTTTAGGAAAATGAGTCATAAGTCGCAAAATATGGATTTTGAGATATCACCATATTTAAAAAGAGGAGATCAAACCAATTTCAATGATAGTAAACACTAGGACACCTAATATGTATTTCAATAGTTTAAGTTTGATATTTCTATTCTTGAAAAAAAAGTTTGCATTGTTTCTGGATAGGTAATTACCAGTAAAGTAACTAAATATACTCCTTACGAAGGCCTTCAAAACACTGGGATATATTTCATATAACCCTAATTTCATATAACGCCAATTAAATGCAATTACCTTTCGTTTGATATATAACACATTATCATAACATAATAGAGCATGAGTGTATAATTGTGGTTTTTCGATGGAAATTTATCAATATAGGCAATATTATTATGTGATGAGTTTCAGGAAATGAGTCACACGTCGCACAAAATAAATCTATATACATATTATATATAATATATATAAAGTATATATCATAATATTTGAAGCGATGAGATCAAGTCGATTCTAATGAATAACATGAAAAGTAATCATCAAATATGATGAAATGGGTCAGATCGTCAGAAAATGGACAATTAGCAGTTCTACACATTGAGTAAATTCTGCTAAATTAGGCTGAAAATGATAAACACCGGGTATATCTGAATATATTTGGTATTGCATTGATTTAAGGTATCTGTTCTGCAATGTTTAACTGCATTTTGAATCTCACTTTTGTCTTAAATGTGGGTTATTTGAAAAAAATAGTGAAGGCGAATTGTGCATTTCCTGGCGATTTCACTCATATTTCATTGCCACTTTTTTGCAACTATAGACACTTATCTGTTACACATCACATATTAGGTTAATACACCAAGCCAGTATATATATATTTTAATTGAACATGCAGTTCCATAGCATTGACTGTTAGAGGAGTTAGTTAGATTTGAATTGGAGGAATTTAATATTAACATTTTGAATTTCTGCCAATAATGAAAGGGATTAAGCCTTGCTAAGTACAGTTGGTGCAATTGCCAGAGGATTTGTTTCATGATAGGCATATATAATGAGTCAGACTTTCAGAAAATGTACAATTCAAATTCACCAATCCTCTCAAATAACTCAGATTTCAGACAAAAATACCGTTCAAAATACAGTTCAATCTAACCAAACAGATTGCTAGAATCAATGTAATGCTGAATATACCCGAATTTACCTAGTATTGACCTAATTGCAGCCCAATTTAGCAGAATTAACTGAATGTGTAGAGCTGCCAATTGTACATTTTCTGAAAATCTGACCCATACACAACAAACAGGCAACAATACATTCACCGTGCAGTATAGAAGTCACCTTACCTATATATAGATACAATTAAGGACTAACAAAAGGAATTATAGTAAAGGAAGAGTACATGGAGGTCGAATACATTTTGCGTAGGTATGTAGGTAAGCAATCTTAACAAAAATCATTTGTGAGTTTGGGTGAGAAGATAGGTCAAGGCGAGAGGGAAAATGTGGCTAAAGCTTAAGAGAGGTTTGGGAAAGCGGTGCAGAGAGAAGGAGAGAGCTAGGAGGAAGAAGAGTGGAGAAAGGGAAGGAGAGAGCAAGGAGAAAGTAGAGTGGAGAGAGGGAAGGAGAGAGCAAGGAGAAAGAAGAGCGGAGAGAGAAGGAGAGAGCAAGGAGAAAGTAGAGTGGAGAGAGGGAAGGAGAGAGCAAGGAGAAAGAAGAGCGGAGAGAGAGAAGAGGAGGGCAAGGAGAAAGAAGAGCGGAGAGAGAGAAGGGGAGGGCACGGAGAAAGAAGAGTGGAGAGAGAGAAGGGGAGAGCGAGTAGAAAGAAGAGTGGAGAGAGAGAAGGGGAGAGCAAGTAGAAAGAAGAGTGGAGGGAGAGAAGGGGAGGGCGAGGAGAAAGAAGTGTGGAGAGAGAGAGAAGGGGAGAGTAAGGAGAAAGAAGAGTGGAGAGAGGGAAGGAGAGAGCAAGGAGAAAGAAGAGATGAAAGAGGGAAGGAGAGAGCGAGGAGAAAGAAGAGTGGAGAGAGAAAGAGAGAGGGGGAGGGGGAGGAGAAAGAAGAGCGGAGTGTTCATATAGGTTGTGGCGATTCAGAGTGAAATACACATTAAGTTTTTTATATCATCATTTTCATTTGCTAAGAGTATAATATATGGTACCCTCAGAGCTCGTAATTGGATATTTAACTGACGAGAAACGTAACGTTTTTATAGCATGTCCTGTCTTGAAGTCTGCTTGGTAGGCCTACCTTTTTACTGCTTTAGTTTGGTTGTCCAACACTAGAAGGCAGCCCTGCAGGTTGTTTCATAGGGTCGATGGGTGCTACAATTCCCAGTGCAATTTACAGTTCCAGGATTTCATGAATCATTCAAGTACCTAGTTTTTTTTATATCTGAGTAATTTAAGTAATTACTTGCCAGTGTGCAAATGTTTCTCAACATACCAACTCCCTTGTAGTTGATTGATGTTTACATATATTAAAGTAAATTAATTTTGCTTCAAAGACAGTCAGATATGGGTTAGACTTTCAGAAAATGTACAAATTCAACTTATTATTATCATTATTATTATGAAACTTTTATTCAATAAAACATGTTACATTTCTGTTAATGTCGTACTGAAGCAGAATGTTCCCTCTCAATGTACAATTACGCTGAGGTCTTCCTGGTTTCCCTTTAGAAATAATATAGAAAGATAAAATAGACATAAGTCAATGACACAATTAGATAGAATTCATATTAATAACACTAAGAGTATGATACGGCTCGCTTTATATTGATAGGGTGCGGTTGACGGTTCTGGCAGTGTCCTATAGTCCGAGAATTATGTGTTTTTTGCCATTAATATACCCATCTAGAGTCTTTGTTGTTTTGTGAGTCCAGGATAGATAAGGATATATAAAAATGTACTCTACTAGTCTTAAAGAGGTGATCTGTTTGTTACAATCCTGAGGTGATAACTAATATACGATCAAGAAGTTATAGTACAATACAAATCTCAATAATATTATATTACCTTAGTTTAACCAATCCTCTCAAATAACGCAAATTTCAGACGATAATACAGATCAAAATACAGTTCAACCTAACCAAACAGATTGCTAGAATCAATGCAATGCCAAATATACTCGAATTTACCTAGTATTGACCAAATTGTAGCCTAATTTAGCAGCATATTAGTAAATGTATATGAGCCAATTGTACATTTTCTGAAAATCTGACCCATATAATAGGAGACTTCACACATTCCTCAGTCAGTGACTGCAGGACTCTGAATCATGATGCGCATGTGCGATTCATTGGAGCCACACCTAACTGTGAGCACCAGTGATCCCCTCACTTCAGTGCATACTGGACGAGTAGGCGTCAGTGGCATAATAATATTATGCATTGTATAAAAACATTAGTTCAAAAATTTGCCACCAGCCTCTTGGCCGGAAACCTATTGGTCAGGACCAGCTATAATTTCCAAATAATGCCCTATTTCCTATGTGGCCAGACTCCTCACCTATCGCAGTGTCCAGATTATAAATTATAACTTCGGAGATGGTTTCTTACTCTCTCACCAGTGGCGCCACCGTATGATGTGCAAAACATCGGCAATGGTTTTGCACGTTGATGTACAAAAACAATCTATATTTTGAAAGTAAATAGCCTAAGACTTTCCCTCCTTCCCATCAAATTGGGATGATAGACCTACTCTGGTGCCACATACCTCTAGACCCACCACTGACTGTCAACACCACTAAAGCTGCCCGCTGCCTTGGGCGTGTGTCCCTTCAACACTTAAAAGAGGAGGCGTACAGAAGTTAAAATTATTTTATTATATTATTGGGGTAAAAGATATGAATGATCTAGCGATGAACATGATTTGTAGATATGAACATTTCTGTTGAATGAATAAATAAATAAATAGTATCACATTGTCGACACAGGTAGCTGGATTGTCATTTAATATTAAAATAAGTAACCCTTTGTGGGAAAGTTTTGATGAAATGTTTTGTTAAAAGATTTAGGGTGGAGGGTGGGAACTTCAGTCCAATAAGATTGCGACCAAGAGTCCAAGTGAGTAGGGAGTGGCGTGTGAGATTAGTTCTTGATAATCCGTGAAGGTGGCGCCACCCGTTTCAATGCCCTGTAATGAGGAAAGCCCATTACCAGCCTCATGTTTTGTGTAAATACACACTGGCAAAAGTTAACACATTCCAAAATTTGGCTGATAAATCGACCTGAAATCCTGAATGATAACTCTAAACATATTATTCCATAATCCTGCTGGGCACAAAGCTAGAATTCATGGAGCGAATCATGAGGAAAGTTTGTTCGATCAAATTGAATATTGACCAACATATGTCTGACTGCAGCGCCACAGCTATTATGGGTCATGTACCGAAGCCAATTTGTGAAATGGCAAATTCCGGATATATAACAACAAAATTAGCTTGAAGATTTGGCATTTCTGTGTCTTTTTGTATACTCCAATGTAACCGTTTATCAATAATTCAGATGAGTATATCGAGGTGAATACTGTGAGAGAAGACAGTGAGATGTGTCAGCAAGCATGGTGGCAGTAGTAGAGCAGTGGGTGGCCAGTGTACTCAACTTCTCCTCCCAGTACAATGATGAGGGGTAAGTCTACTATTTACAGTATTTCATAAATGTAAAGTCGATCATTGTTTGTTTGAGTTGATTGAATCATTGTTTGTTTGAGTTGATTCAATCATTGTTTGTTTGTGTTGATTCAATCATTGTTTGTTTGTGTTGATTGATTCATTGTTTGTTTGTGTTGATTGATTCATTGTTTGTTTGTGTTGATTGATTCATTGTTTGTTTGTGTTGATTGATTCATTGTTTGTTTGTGTTGATTGATTCATTGTTTGTTTGTGTTGATTGATTCATTGTTTGTTTGTGTTGATTCAATCATTGTTTGTTTGTGTTGATTGATTGATTGTTTGTTTGTGTTGATTGATTGTTTGTTTGTGTTGATTGATTCATTGTTTGTTTGTGTTGATTGATTCATTGTTTGTTGGTGTTGATTGATTCATTGTTTGTTGGTGTTGATTGATTCATTGTTTGTGTTGATTCAATCATTATTTGTTTGTGTTGATTCAATCATTGTTTGTTTGTGTTGATTGATTCTATGTTTGTTTGTGTTGATTGATTCTATGTTTGTTTGTGTTGATTGATTCATTGTTTGTGTTGATTCATTCAATATTTGTCCGTGTTGATTCGAATTGTCCATGTTACATGTATGATCATACACCAAACAGTGCACCAGCTGCTCAATCACGGTTATTAATCTGTTAAAAATATACCCTTCTTGGTGTTTTATTTGGATGATCTAGGGATAGTATACTAGAAGCTAGATCTAGAAATAATAGTTTACAAGAAATATAAAATTATTTAGTTTTATTTAGTGGACAAGTATATCCACTTTGGGAGGTGGACATACACAGACACAATCCCGAAATGATGTGATGTAAAACAATAAATAAGATGATATAAAATGTGTTGCTTCATGAAACTTGAAATGTTTCAGATCGTCTGCACAGAGTGTAATAGGCTGCCCCCAAGTATACCCACACTATGGAGACTATAGTGGCTCATGGGCCCCCAAATACATCACTAGCGCCGAGTTCCTTGAGGTATGAGATTATGAGATTTGTTTTAAAGAAATTTTTTTGAGTCTGGTTTCCATGTTACAGTGATATTCTCACAGCCCTCAAGGCAAAAATACAAAGGCTAGTTCATGTTGGGCATGTGGTTCCGGTCGACCACTTACCCTATGGGCACTGAGTGCAATGGAGTGCAATGGAGTGCAATGGCGACTGCAATACGAGTGCAATGGAGTGCAATGGAGTGCAATGCAATGCCAGTGCAATAGAATTACACTCCTATTGCAGTCAAGTCTCTAGTTGAGTGCAATAGGAGTGTAATTCTATTGCACTGGCATTGCAGTATCTTATTCCTTTGCTATATTACATTCTACAACAATCATCAAGTTACATTTATTATTTAGATAACTAGAGGATCTTTTCCCATTAAATTATTGCCGATTTTTTTTATAAAAGAATTCCGACTGCAATGCCAGTGTATTTCTATTGCGCTACCATTGCGCAATGGTCATTACATATCTATTGCAGTAGTGTAGTGACCATTTATGGTACAAATCATTGAAATTTGCCATACTCCCTTCCATTGGGACCGATAATAGCAATGCAATGTACATTTCAGTAATACACATACCTCTAATATATAGTCAATAAGTTCATGTACTAATGTAATGATGCCATTGCGTTATGTAGACAGCTGTGAGAATAAAGGATTAACTTTGTACTAATGTAGTTTATGGAATTTATTTGGGTTGAATATTAGTTAATATTCAGCTAAATATCCGAAACGCCCAGGTGTTACTTACTTCCAATGGTGGTATACATGCATGACATTGTGTCTCAGAGTACTCTATAGATAGCTTTAGCTTTCTAATGTGTGAAAATGTGATGCCACACCCCACATGTGTGTATGTGTGCACAATGGGGCATTGAGAAGTGTTATAAATGTGCGACATTGTGTAAATTGTTGTAGCAAATTAGCAAATTAAACAGGGTCTATAGTTAAAATTCAGTCAGGAATAAAAGTGGAATTATGTTGGCGTAATTGTTTAAGACGCGTTCATACCCTCAGATTGAATAAGATTTTTTTTGTAGGCCTATTGTTGATACATCTCCTCAAACTCCTCAAGATCAAATCTAAATATAATTTGTTCCTGTCTTTATCGCTTCCTTCTCTCTCTCTGACTGTCCCACTCTCACCCTATCTCCCTCTCCCTTCTCTGTATACAGGTAGCAAAATTTAATAACTCAAACGAATCACTGCCCTGTAAAAACCAAGCGTAATTTACCTGAACAAACTGATTGTGCCCCGGTACAAAAAGCTTATGTGCCATTTCTTATATGGGTCAGATTTTCAGAAAATGTACAATTGGCAGCAGTACACATTTAGTCAATTCAGCTAAATTAGGCTGAAATTTGGTCAATACTAGGTAAATTCGAGTATATTCGGCATTGCATTGATGCTAGCAATCTGTTTGGTTAGATTGAACTGTATTTTTGAACTTAATTTCGTCTGAAATTTGGGTTATTTGAGATGATTGGTGAAGTTGAATTGTACATTTTATGAAAATCTGACCCATATATATAACGGCACAAACTACCCCTCCTCTCATTTTCCCCACCCTTATATTGCCACACACACTTTATATCATTTCTCTTATTAATCTATCGTATCTATCTATCTATTTATCTATCTAGATAGTTTTTGTTCATTTTCATAGCTTCATATGGTACTGGTAGAGGCATAGAGCATTGTTCCTTTCTTTCTATATTGTATAATATTTGCCTTATTATTCAACTATAACAAAAAGTTATGTGAATGTGCGTCGACGAACTCCAAACCCCTAGCATAATAAATACTCATTGGATCGGATCATCTCATACATGAGACCAATCGCCACGATGTCCCATCACATGGACATTTTTATTTCTCAAATCGGTTGGGATTTGGCGACACAGCGCCCCATAACGTAACGCTATGTTTATTTGAGCCAGTCACAGGCTAAACGCTGAAATCATTCGCCGCACAGTGGTAGGCCCGTTCGCGTGGCTAAATGTATTTGCCTTATTATTCAACTATAACAAAAAGTTATGTGAATGTCTATGCCGTCGCCAGAAAATGAATGGTCTTGGTGATAAGGTGACCCGATCTACTGTATACACCCCGTGGTCTGGAACACCTGATAACTTTTGAAAAATTGAAAATGTCTTGAAATGTATTAGCTTTATTTACATGTCAGCTAGTTGAGAAACTAAAGATTAGTTTATGAACTGATATTCTGTATATACTGAATGTATACACTCTGATTGTTCGGAAACGATATAGCAATTCAAAAACATGCAGAGGATATTGGGTTAATTAAGCCCAACCCATGGTCACAGATTTTATCTGGCGACCTCTTGGCTAAGTACATAAACAGATATCCCTGAGATTACACCCAGAGTTGCTGTAAAAACATTATATCTAATGTGAGTTTGTGCTTAACCAGATGTGAATACCAGATCCGACACAAATTTGTCTCATAGATCAATGCAATATATGCATGGTTTTATGAAATAGAAAAAATTAATAAATGATAAAAACAGCCAGCAGGAGAGGCCCGCACCTCACTAGCCCTATGTGCTAATACAGCGGTACCACTACAACGTGCGGAACAGCGATCGCTCAAGCATGTTAAAGCTATTATGTAATAGCTCTGAGTATGCACCAGTAAATTTCTAGGTCAACACGACATTAGCCTCGTTCTGGTCAGCTGCACAGTTGACCAAGTAGGTTTGAAAACTGCAATGGAGAAATATAAGCTGCAGGCAGCGGGAATTCTGAATTGATTTGCATCTATTTCCAAGACAATATGCTGTTATTTGAAGGATGAAACTGTGGGATTCTCTAGGAGAATTGGCCAATGTGGCTGACAGATACCTCCAGTGTTTACCCATTATTAGAATCGGGGCACCTGTCCATTGGAACATCATTTTACCTGAGAGAGTAATGGCCAGAGTAAAGACAACACAACCCACAAGCCAAGGCAAGGGAACGTCTGTAAATATGCATACAAGATATATACTGATGCTTTCCAAATCAAAAGCATATAGGTAAGTAATATATTGTCTGCATTTTAACTTGGGTATTTTTGTCTCAAGTCACTTACATGACCTCTATGAATGTCTGGTTCGGTGGGGATAGCCATATATATGGTGTTTGGTCATGGGACCCGCTTGCCACAGTACCCGGGTTAATGGTAGGCACTTGCATACAGCCTACATCATGGTCCGTCGCGCGAACCGCTAACACCCCTAAATGTTGTGACAGCTTGCTATTAAGAGCTTAGGTGAGAAGTATGGAACTCTTCTCATAACTGGGGCAGTTTTACACTTAGAAAAGCTATGCTAGTCTTTTTTTAAAGAGGACAATGCAAATCTTAATACTTAACAGATGTATACACATATAACGTTAATAAATGTTTCTCTCTCTTTACAAACTTTATAATTGGTTAAATTGTAATTCCTAAATATCAATATCATGCTTTATGGCCTGCGTAACAATATATCCATATTAGGCATATAGCATTTCTATTTGTTGATCGAAATTTGGTCCAATCTTAAGTAATTGTTCTAGATTTAATTATTCTTTATTGAGAATCCTTAATATTTCAATTAACCCACTGACTACATTTAGAATATGAATTACAAATCTTTGAATATGAAGAGTTGCTTTACATTTTTTTAGTTACATCCTTCATTCTTTAGAAGTCATCAGGCCCAGGAAATCAAATCACATAGTGAAAAACAACTTCATATTATACTATATTATATATTTTTACCGCGACTAGGGAAGCGGGGACTGTGACCACCGGGTAACGTGGCAAACGGGTACCGCTACTAGGATTCAATTATTACTTCAAGCTGTAATGATAAAACATAACATCTTTTGAGTCCAATATTTCTCTCTTAGCTAAAGGGACTATTCTTTATATTTCTTAATCTTAATACTAATTGGTATTATTTGGTATTATTTCAGAGACTTTGTCACAAACAACACAAGATTGAAGAAGACAAAGGATGGTATCATGATAAGCCGAGCTGTTACATCATTCCTCAGTGCACCTGCCATGCGGAAGTCTCTAATCTAAATACTTTATATATTGCGTAAAATATTAAGAATCTAGGTTAGTTCATCATGGTGGGAATTACGGTTATACAAGCAAAATTAATGTTATTAGCATGTTGTATATGCTAGGGTTCGAGTTCTAATCATTTGTTCAGAATATATCCCTCTTCTATTCCCCTCTCCCTCTCAACATCTCATCTCTTTCTTTCTCATTCTCTCTCCCTCTAGAGAGGGTATAGGTGGTTACTGGAGGAGGTCCTGAGGAGGGGTATAGGTGGTTACTGGAGGAGGGTACAGGGGCAGTTATAGGTGAGTACTGGAGGAGGGTACGGGGGCGGTTATAGGTGGTTACTGGATGAGGGTACGGGGGCGGTTATAGGTGGTTACTGGAGGAGGGTATGGGGGCGGTTATAGGTGGTTACTGGGGAGGGGTATAAGTGCTTACTGGAGGAGATACTGAAGAGGGGTATAGGTGGTTACTGGAGGAGGGTACAGGGGCAGTTATAGGTGGTTACTGGAGGAGGGTACAGGGGCAGTTATGGGTGGTTACTGGGGAGGGGTATAGGTGGTTACTGGAGGAGATACTGAAGAGGGGTATAGGTGGTTACTGGAGGAGGATACGGGGGCAGTTATAGGTGGTTACTGGAGGAGGGTACGGGGGCAGTTATAGGTGGTTACTGGAGGAGGGTACGGGGGCAGTTATAGGTGGTTACTGGATGAGGGTACGGGGGCAGTTATAGGTGGTTACTGGATGAGGGTACAGGGGCAGTTATAGGTGGTTACTGGATGAGGGTACAGGGGCAGTTATAGGTGGTTACTGGAGGAGGGTACAGGGGCAGTTATAGGTGGTTACTGGATGAGGGTACGGGGGCGGTTATAGGTGGTTACTGGATGAGGGTATGGGGGCGGTTATAGGTGGTTACTGGGGTGGGGTATAAGTGGTTACTGGAGGAGATACTGAAGAGGGGTATAGGTGGTTACTGGGGAGGGATATAGGTGATTACTGGAGGAGTTACTGGGGAGGGGTATAGGTGGTTACTGGAGGAGGGTACTGGGGAGGGGTATAAGTGGTGTCTGGAGGAGGGTTCTGGGGAGGGGTATAGGTTGTTACTGGAGAAGGTACTGTGCATCCCCCGGTACCTCCTCATGTACCCCCCCCCTGTAGACCCCCCTGTACCCCCTACTGTAGATCCCCCTGTACCCCCTCCTGTACCCCCTCCTGTACATCTTCCTGTACCCCCCCCCTGTACATCCCCCTGTCCCCCCCCCCCCCTGGTACATCCCCCTGTACCCCCTTCTGTACATTCCCCTGTACGTCCTCCTGTACATTCCCCTGTACTCCAATCATTCAATGCAATCATTCAATTAAGAAACAAAGCGTCATCCATTCTGTATTTCTGTAGCTTCACAATAGATGTGGATTTCCACCCCTATGTTATAAAAGGCTACAAAGATGCCTTAGCCTCTTCTGGGAGGAACAGAACGTGCAGGACCTGAAAGCATAAGAAGAAGAACTTTTGCCAGAATTAAAAGCTTGTGGAATTCATTACCCTTAATTATCTGTCAAACTGCATTCTCTTGAGCTATAAAGAAGTTATGTAATGCGAATGCATAATCTCAGGAGGTATGGTCTGTTGAAGAACAAGAATTGACTCATTGATGGATTGATTGATGCTTGAATTGTAACTTGGATCTGCTTGCTTGTCTGTACACTCACTTATTGGATTATTTGAAAGATGGGTCTAAAGATAAAAATCTACCGGACTGTCATGATCAGAAAGATGCGTCGCTGGTGGTTTTAAAAATCTGTATTGCCCTTAATACCATTGTGATATGTGTATATCAACTAAAATCAATCAATTTATGGATTTTCCATTTTTTTCTATACCCCTACCCCATCTCACCCCTCTGCCTCACCTCCTCTTATACCCCTACCCAATCTCACCCTCCTCTCGCCTCCTCTCATACTCCTACCCTATCTCACCACCTCTCATACCCCAACCCCATCACACCCCTCCCACCTCCTCTCATACCCCTACCCTTTCTCACCCCTCTTGCCCCCCTCCACTCACCCCATCTCATAACCTGACCCCACCTTGCCCACCTCCTCCTCCACTCACCCCTCTTATACCCTCACCCCATCTAGCTCACCCCCTCCTCCACCTTTACCCCATTTCGCCCACTCCCTCCTTCTCTCAAACCTCTAATACCCCCACCCCCTCCTCCACTTACCCCTTCACATACCCTCACCCCATCTCATCAAAAAGTATACATTTCCTCGTCATAATGAAAAAATAATAAAAGCATGATTTGTACTGACACGACAAACGATAGAATGAGGGATGTATAATCTTAGCCAATTTAGATAAAAAAAATAATGAAACCAATACATATTGATTCCAGAAATGTAAATGCAATTTTGATGTATTTCACATGTTTTGATTATGCCATTTTTGTGTCTATTCTGATTGTATAAACCTACAAATGGTATGTATGTATTCCTAAGAGGACGCTCCTTAATATTAATAGACAAAGCAATGATAAGAGCAATAAGTTATGTCATGATTTGAAATTTGATACTTTATGTGGAGATCTGATATGTGATTGTTATTGAATTTGAATGAGCGAGAATTGTTATGATATATGACCATATCAACGCCTATGATGCAGTAGATGTCTGCTATCAATGACTGGAATATTTCAAATTCCATGATGTTGTTATGTATAAATATGGTATTGATATGAATGGAATATCTCCGAGGTATAGGGTAGCTTGCAGTAGAGTATTGGAGACATATATGTGGAGGAAAATCAAACCTTCATATATATATGAAGGTTTCATTTTCCTCGAGTAACAGCGAGTAACAGCTGCTATCTGTTCTGGCTCCTTTAGGATGGCGTTTTTAACATTGCGCTCTATGGCAGCGCCATTACTCTTTGGGATAGGTCTTTAACCCAATCATACCATATGTCTCATTAGCCCAATTGGGTGTGACCCAGTCACTCATGGTCCACCTAGTGTGCGATTTTGGTACTAACCTTAGTCATGAATATTCATAAGCATATATGCATCCCCTAAACAATTCTCCAGACCAGACCAGACCAAATCGATCCTATAAAATGGTCTGGTAAATTGAATCTTACCTATACCTGCTTCAATTAATTTTTAAGCAAATCTTAAGCAATTCTAATTCTCCCCATGTCAATGTTGTGAATGGTTTTCTGGTCATGTCATGTATGTATGTATTGTATGTATATATGTGCGTATCTGTATGTGTGGAGATAATAATTGAATAATAAAGGAGTGAACTGTATATAATGTAACCATTGTCTTGTCTTCTCTTGCTTCAATTTCGCCGATAATAACTCATTTCTTTTTCATACAGCATGGTACAGTACAGTACAGTAATTACATTATAATATTGGATATAAACAAACCATAATTAAAGCTAATATTTTCCGTTTTCACCCCCGCGAAATTGACCGTCCCCGTCCCCCCCGCGAAATTGACCATCCCCGTCTCCCCCCTGAATCCTGGCCCACGACGCCCCCGTTGCGCTAAAAATAGATTTCTGAGTGCAATAATAGCACCTTCTATTGCAGTCACATAGCGTTTTTATTGCGCAATGGCTATTGCGGTCACATAGCGCAATAAGTGGTTACACCCATTGCGGTCACATTGCACAATCATTGCGCTATGTGAACGCAATAGTGAGTGCAATGATTGCACTCAAATGCCCATAGGGTATATCAATGAAAGTAAAAAACATCATTTACTGCTCAAAACGGCTACCCACTAGTTCATTTTGCTTCAAAATCTATAATTTATAATTGATTTTGTTCTTAATGACAGTAACATCCCAACAAATGGCGACTAAAGCCATTAGATCATGAGGCTGTGTTGCTTCAGCTGGGTCTACAGGCCCAGGAACAAGACCTTGGCTTCGCCTTGGTCCTGTTCCATGGGCTCGTAGACCAGCCTCAGCAACACAACCTCCCGATCTAATCGCCCAACAGTGCCCTCTCAGCCAAAACACGGACCAATCTGATACCCTAATAATAGTGAATATTCACAACAATCTCCCACTGTTTGCTCCATGTGCAGGTGCAGTATGCAGAGGCAGTGTATGTCCAGCGAGTGGACATATGTGAAACCTACCATGCAGGGGCAGTGGTCAGTCTAGAGGTCAGGGAGGCTGGCGGTAGCACCTGGCAGGTGGGGTGGCGGTCAGAAAAGGGTGCCCAGTGCATCAAACAGGCCAGAGTGCTCTCACTGCCTATACAGGTAGGACTACCATCTATTGCTGTAGGGTGCTTTACCAGACGATATAGATCAGCTCCTATTGCTCACCTTCCAATGAGTCCCTGGGTAGTATACTACCATCTATTGCTGTATGGTGCTTTACCCATAGTTGGTCTTCCACTAGCTCCTGGGGTAGTATGTTACCATTTATTGTTGCATGGTGCTTTACCTATAGCTGGTCTTCTACTTGCTCCTGGGGTAGTATACTACTGTCTATTGCTGTATGGTGCTTTTCCTATAGCTGGTCTTCCACTAGCTCCTGGGGTAGTATACTACCATCTATTGTTGTATGGTGTTATACCAGACTGTATACTTCAGCTCCTTTACTTTAGCTGGCCTTCCATTAACCCCTGGGGTGGCATACTACCATCTATTATTGTATGGTGTTATACCTGACTGTTTAGTGCAGCTTCTATAGCTGGGCTTCCAATAACTCCTGGGATAGTATACTACCATTTATTGTTGTTTGCTGTCTTACCCGACTGTTTACCTCCTATAGCCCAAATAGCTGACTTCCTATAACAGTTTTCTGTGAGACATGACATCAGGAGCAGGTGTCTGACAGTACTTCTGGGTTTTATTTCACAGACATCCTACAAGGTGGATGCACTGAGACTAACCATAGACTGCACAGTAGCCAGAGACTGGGTAGAGATTGATGCTATCAAACTAGTGGGCTCAAAAACAGGTGAGATATGTGATGTGTTCTAGGGAAATGAATCATAAGTCGCAAAATTGATACTTTTTAAAGTGTTTATTTCACAAGATCACTTCATTGGAATGTTCTGATGTTATGGTTATATCAATCGTTGTCTCAAATTTCAGGACGATGTATGTAATATATCCTTTCGTTTTAAAGGTCAACATATGGAGTATATTTAGTTGCTTTACTGGTTATTGCCTCCCAGAAATATTGTTAACGTTTTTATTAAAAAATACAAATATCTAATAACTTTTGCGAGTTGTGACCTGTTTTCCTAAAACGGATCACATATAGACTAATCTAGTTGAAGGTTGGCAGTCTGTGCTCCATGGGTCGCAATGTGGAGGAATCCATGAAGTGCAGTCAGGTGGATTCAATAGTCAGGAAGCGAGTAAATCATTCTTTTCCAAACCATCGAAAAGTCATTTGACCAGAACTTTAAGGACTTTTATCAGTTGTTTTTGTAACATGGCTTCTAAAACATCTTCGGATGACCTACACAAATCCTTTCCTGCAAAGACTTCCCTTATGTCGTATATCTATTAAGATACTAGTGCTACAGTCACTCTTTTGAACTACATTGGTACAATCACAATTTATGTTATAGTACTTTATGATGTTATAGTACTTTACCTCGCTAACTATTTTACTACTACATTCTCTAGCATTGAGATTGCACATCTCTGCCTTTTGTTGACAATACCTTTCCTTAGTACTGAATTTGTTGTTGTTGTACGTACCCTATTATATATAGTTTGTAACTTGGTAACTTTGAAACTTTGTATAACTGTTAAAAACTGGAAATCATATTAGGCATTCGTCGGAGGAAGTGATATAACTGTATCATGATTGACTGAACTACCTATTGTATTTTACCATCAATACAAATAAAAGAATTCTTGATATGAAATGAAATGATAGCTCACTGGAGGTGGCTTTTTCTTGGCTAATTCAGCTTATATTCAGCAGAATATTGATGAAGTCCGTCTTATACGTTGTTCTATTTGTTAATTTGGTACAAATTCCTGTGTCATAATAACCGAGAATGCGGTTTTTTAAAAGTCTTAACTCGTTGTTTCAGCCCCTCCCCCAACAGACTGCCAGTTCTCCCAGGACATAGGAAGGTTGCTGAACATGGAGCAGTTTGCTGATGTGCACTTCCACGTGGAGGGAGCTACTCGCTATGCTCACTGGGCCATCATCTGCTCACGCTGTGCCTACTTCAAGCAGATCTATAAACAGATAAATAATCTGTCGCCTAGAAAACCTCATGTAAGTGAAAGCAACAACAGCAATATAGTCTAATAATCTAATAAGTATTTCCAGATTTTAATTTGCAATATTTCTGGGGGGCAATAACCAGTAAAGTAACTTAATATACTCCATATAAGGACCCTTTAAACGGAAGGATATATCAAATACATTGTCCTGAAATTTGATACATTGACTGACGGAACTGTAGCTGATAAACTCACCAAAATTCAGAACATTCTATTGAAGTGATCTTATGAAATGAACACTGAAAAATATCATTTTTGCGACTTATGACCCATTTCCCTGAAACACAACACATATTTTCTTACCCAACTGATAAGTGCTGTGGCAAAAAATATCTACTTTCTTCGCAAAAATCTTCAAAGTGGTTTTCCACACAATCTGATGATTTCACCCTTATAGTACCATAATGCATCTTGCATATACCTCAGTGACTAATAATTGATGTAACTCTATTCTCAGGTGGTGAACCTACCAGAGATGCGACTGAAGACTTTCAACAAAGTACTTGAGTACATCTATAAGGACACATACAGTGCGGCAGACTTGTCCCCTGTAGATATGGTGGATGTAGTGAGAGGTGAGTGTACACTATAGGGAATGTTCTAGGTATGGTGGATGTAGTGAGAGGTAAGTGAACAGTATAGTGTATGTTTTAGGTAAGGTGGATGTATTGAGAGGTGAGTGAACACTATAGGGAATGTTCTAGGTATGGTGGATGTAGTGAGAGGTGAGTGTACACTATAGGGAATGTTCTAGGTATGGTGGATGTAGTGAGAGGTGAGTGTACACTATAGGGAATGTTCTAGGTATGGTGGATGTAGTGAGAGGTGAGTGTACACTATAGGGAATGTTCTAGGTAAGGTGGATGTAGTGAGAGGTGAGTGTACACTATAGGGAATGTTCTAGGTATGGTGGATGTAGTGAGAGGTGAGTGAACACTATAGGGAATGTTCTAGGTATGGTGGATGTAGTGAGAGGTGAGTGAACACTATAGGGAATGTTCTAGGTATGGTGGATGTAGTGAGAGGTGAGTGAACACTATAGGGAATGTTCTAGGTATGGTGGATGTAGTGAGAGGTGAGTGTACATTATTTAAAAGGGAATGTTCTAGGTATGACAGTATAGCCCAGCAGCGGAGTGCCCATGGCTTAGCGTTCAGCTTTATTTATACTTCAACATGGTAATTAATTTGTTAGAGACAAAGGATCCTAGAAATGCTTACCCTGTGCTGTCCCCTTCTAATCGGCTAATTCACCGACCCCCAGCCCCCTTCCATGCTGGGATCATACATGGAAAATTTCTTGCCAAATTTAGCCGAATTTCCTAAATGTGTAGAGCTGCCAATTGTACATTTTCTGAAAATCTGACCAACATAGAAAACAAGTTGAAATGAAATGTTTCATATTTCCTCCACCACAGCTGCCTCCATATATGGTATAAAAGCACTGCGGTTGGTCACAATTGCAATGCTGGAGAAGTTGGTGAACGGAGATAACATCGCTTCAGTAGAGAGGGAGGCCAAGGCTAGACAACCCCACCTTGGTATGATATCAACTTCATATATATGGGTCAAATTTTCAGAAATTCAACTTCATCAATCTTCTAAAATAACACAAATTTCAAACAAAAATAAAGTTCAAAATACAGTTCAACCTGACCATTCAGAGTGCTAGAACCAATCCAATGCTGAATATACTGGAATTTACCTAGTATTGACCAAGTTGCAGCCTAAGTTAACAGAATTTACTAAATGTGTACAACTGATAATCTTACAGTTTCTGAAAATCTGACCCATATTTAAGAGATATCTGATGTGCTACAGACAACTGAGTCATGAATAGGGGATATGCATGGGTCACTGCACATGTCTAATGCAGTGCATGCTGGGATGGATTCAGTTCAAATATGACAAACAAATATTTGCATGGCAACATTTTTGTAGAAAATTGCAAGAATGTTTTCACCAATATCAGAGTAGGTATGTGAAAATGTGTGATGGGAAAGATGAGTAGTTGTGTTATGGAAGCATGCATAAGCGATGGATATTGAATATTGTGTTTTCATCGATATTGTTTCATGAGCAAAATCAATTTTGATCAGTTAGTAATTAATTAACAGAGATATTAGTTTGGGTTTAAAACGGATTTAGCTCTTCTTTAGATTTTAGACTGTACCATTACTCCCACAATTCCATACACATCTAGATTCAAAATGGCGGCTTTGCAACTCCCCTATTACCAAAGGATATAAAATAATTGTTTATGAGCGTACAACACTATCATTCAAGAGCCCAAACTCAAGTCCCCTAAATCCTTTAACAAACATTATGCATCCTTTTCTTGTTTCAGATAATGTGCTATCCATCTGTGATAGAGTGACTGCTGGGACAAGATGACCGTAGTGTGACGTCATACTCTACCTAGCAATTGGCCATTGAATTGAATTGAATTGAAAAATACTTTATTTGTCCGACGTTATAAAATAATGAAAAATATAGACAAATCGGTAAGCAGGTTTCTGGATAAGATCCAGGTCTTCCAACCGTTACCTTTCTTTTTTTGAAAAGTTGCCCTAATGTGATAAGACAAGCACACTAAAATGTACAGGGAATTAGACATAAAACAAGTTATATGACATGCTATCAAGTTATAAAGCACAAAATACACGTATTGGCTGACTAGGTCAGAACTCAGGATTACTCGGTATAAGCAGCTCGAGTCTCACAAACATATATGTGCCCGTATATAACAGTAAAATAAAGATAGAACACACACTTGCACTTGTATTTTGTACAGGGTTCAATAAAATATATTATCTCACAGTCATGAATTAACGATACCTTCATTTTCGAAGTTAAAGAACAATTTTGAAGGCACCAAAGTGCTGTTTGACATTCATAGGGTGCACCACCAGACCACCTAGCGGGAAGATCAATCAACAGAGTATGCATATAGTTCTAGCCTCAATAATACCAATAATACCACTGTATGTACAAGTCAATAACTAGGTAAATTTTAAAGGTAGCTAATGTACGCATACAATCTCACTTATCAAATGAGGATTAATGTAAACACAAACTCAGGGATGCCTGGAAGACCTGAGAAACATAGCCTTTCTCAGAAGGATGTACATTGAAGTGATTTGTGGAGTGCTTCTCCCTTTTTCCAAAAAGAATGATGTAACCGTGAATATTGGAAATAAAATTGATAAATACATGTACATACAATGTGCTGCTTCCTAGTGCTCTGTCATTACATATTTAGATTTTAGATTTAATAATGTGTAACCAGGAAAAGATGCATTTCGTCCAAACAATATTTTAAGCAGATCCTGTACTATCAATCATAACCACTGCTGTATATTGACGCTTAATCACCTGATACAGTGTCTAAGCCACATTACTAAGCTTTGCCAAGAATTGTACCAACTCATATAAGCGAGGAGTAGATACATTCTTGTACACTTTGAAGTGAGTTTGTATTATAAGTTGAATTTCTCAAAACCCTCAAGGGTTGCAGCTTGGCATTAATCAGATTTGTATTCTCCAGGGTTCAAAGATAGGAAAATCAGTAAAAAACCATTGTCGGATCTTCAGAGCCGGCTTCACCTCAATGGCTACTGGACTTGATATAAATAATTATAAAGAATTGCATTCTTTTCAGTTGGTTTACCAACCCAATTAAGCCGCCCGTCCTCCCCCCAACTTGGATTTCGGCCCGCCACGCTTTGGTCTGACTGGGATGGGGGGAATGCATGGACACTTGTTGTATGAGAACTCGTTGTCCTAGCAACCTGTCCGATCTAATTATTGTTCTCTTTGCTAATCAGTGGGTTGGGGGGAGGGGGCATGAGGAAGGGCAAGGGACTGTACGCTTGGGTTTTGGGTAAGGGAGGGGAAGGGGGACTGAGGTCAAGGATCATCTATCACATGAACAATGCTGGGGGTCAGTCTGTTTGGTAGAGGGATCCTCTCTTAGCCAATTAGATGGGGACAATGCAGGGGAAGAACTGCTGAGAATCCTTTGTCTCTAAATAATTAGTTAGCATGTTTGCAGTATAAATAAAGCTGACAGCTAAGCCATGGGCACTCCGCTGCTGGGCATGCTGACGATCATCATCATCCAACTTTGCTGACTCCTTCATTATACTAGAAGACCAAATCTCTGGCCTTTAGTTTCTCACAATATATTTAGAGTTATTGTAAGTGATAAACTACTACAGTTAAGCAGTGTAATTTGTCTGTGTGATATTAACAAGGGCTAATAATCTACCTTTAATCCCATGTCACCAGAATGGAGTCTTGCTCAATTTCCCTGATGAGAGAATGCTTCATGTGAACCACTCACATTGATGGAGAAGGACGTCAATATTAGTTTAGTTAATGTGTACCTCTCCTTGTTGAGAAGGAAGAGTGCCCAGAGAAACATAACTGAAACTGTATGGGACAAGCTTAGACAGGTTGAAACCACAATATATACCAGCACCAAATGTAAGCAAATTAGTACATCTACCTTTATCTACGACATCAATAAAGAATACCACAATGGTTATAAGGTATAGTTAGTGGGCAAGCTCTGAAGGAATAAGGTCTTCAGCTATAAAAATCCACATTTCAAACATGACTTTAAAACATTCTTATATATGGGTCAGATTTTCAGAAAATGTACAATTGGCAGATCTACACATTTAGGAAATTCTGCTAAATTTGGCTGAAAATTCTAATACCAGGTATATCTGAGTATATACTTGGATCGCATTGATTTAAAGTATCAGTTCTGTTATGTTAAACTATTTTGAAGCTCATTTTGTCTGAAATGTGAGTTATTTGAGAGGATTGGAGAAGGTGAATTGTACATTTTATGAAAATCTGACCCATATAAGCCATGCACCCTCTAATGTTAGTTGCATTGGCATCTAATATCACCCCTGACACTGCTGACACAGGTCCCTTTAAGAGAGTAAGAAGTTATTGGGGCACGGCGGAGGATATTGTGTTTTATAAGTAAGATCTGTTTATCACCCGACCTGACGTCAGGGGCAGCCAACTGTGAATGCTATGTTGTTCTGCGCAGTTTGTACTCAGTCCTTTCCTCTCCCACCTCTGTACGTATCAGAACTGTAGCCGCTGCCCACCAGAACCACACCAACCTACACCAGAACTAAACAATCCTCCATCTTAGGTAAATATTCAGCCTTCCACATTTAACACTGCCCCTGGCATAACTGAGTATGGCTGGGGCATCCTGTATGAGGGGTGTACAGGTGCTTGTGAGACATGAAAGGACATATTGTTAAAATAATGTCCATCTGATAGAGTATGGGATATGTTCTATGGTCGAGAGGGAGAGAGAGGGGAGAGAGAGAGGGTGAGAGAAGGATATAGGGAGAGGGATAAACAGAGACAGAAGGAGGAACATACCATGAAACAGATAGAGAGACAGACAGAGAGACAGACATAAAATGAGACATATATTCTGAGAGTGAGACAAATAGAGAGACAGACATACAAGAGACAGTCAGAGAGAGAGAGACAGGAGAATAGACTGAAAAATAGACATACTGAGGGACAGATAGAAGGGGATAGAGAAGGAGATTTAGAGAGACAGATACAGAAACAGAGACAGACGGTGAGGATAGAGGGTTAGACAGGGAGTGAAGGTTTAGAAGGAGACAGAAAGATAGAGAGAATAGAGGGTTAGACAGGGAGTGAAAGTTTAAAGAGATTGAGACAGAGAGAGACAGAGAGAGACAGAGAGACAGAGAAAGACAGAGAGAGACAGAGAGGGACAGAGAGAGACAGAGAGAGACAGAGAGAGACAGAGAGGGACAGAGAGAGACAGAGAGAGACAGAGAGAGACAGAGAGAGACAGAGAGGGACAGAGAGAGACAGAGAGAGACAGAGAGAGACAGAGAGAGACAGAGAGGGACAGAGAGAGACAGAGAGAGACAGAGAGAGAGGTATGAATACTTGAGGTAAATGTTTATTTCAGTTAATGTTTTTAATATTGGACACATTAGTCCTTCATCAAGGAGTTAAAACAACGACTGTAACTCGTCCCTCTATATCTACATGGAGTTAAGAGAAACCGGATGCTTTTTATCAGCTGTTGCTGAGTCGTGATGTCTGTGTCATGGTAGCTGCACACTAATGAGCTAAACACAAACTCTATACTTAATACCATGGATCTTTTTTTAGTCTATTAAGAATCTTTCATGGAAGGGGAGGATGAGTGATCTAAGTACCGTATATTTTATATAGTCGCACATGTAAGAATGTACTAATTAATTACATGTAGTGAGTTACTGGTCTAGATATTGCAGTATTACCTCATATTATAGTGGCACATGTAAGATTGTACTAAGTACATGTAGTGAGTTACTGATCTAGATATTGCAGTATTACCACGTATAGTGGCACATGTAAGACTGACTGTACTAAATACATGTACACTGCAAGTGAAACCGTCTTCATACTAAACGTTTTTGAAGACGGTTTTTTTGTCCCCTTTTAGAAGACGGTTTTTTTCCGTTACCATGTTCAAAAACGTTTAGCTTCTATATTACCGTCTTGGCATTAAAAACCGTCTTCAATAGCGTATCAGAAAACGTTTAGATAATCGGAACAAAATCAAATGAAAATTGATTGAAAAAATTTGCTGAAAAATTGATTGAAATTGAAAATATAAGTAAGGTTTGATTTAAAAGACAATTCATAATATAATTTTAGGCTGGAAAATTTTTAGGGGATGCATGGGGGAAGATGAAATCAATATGTCACAATAACATATATATTTCACAAGCGGTCAGCTGAGCCAGCATAGTTTCAAACAAATGAGAAGGAATCCTATTAAGTAATTCTTAACTAGTTCTTTATTACATACGGCTGGTACATAAACAAATAAATACAGGCGTGCAAAAACTAACGCTCTATTGAAAGAGTCCACTACCTGAAGAACAAGTATCAATTTCACAATGATATTTAACCTCTCAATACCATTGAAAAATGACAACATAATTGGAAGGGTTTACTCAAGAATGTTTAGAGTGCATGTATACACACAAATCTCTTGGCAATAACATTAATTCAACAGAGAGAATAAATGGAGCAAGGGTATGAGGGAGGGATGTCGACTACATCAAGAGATGAATTATTAAGTATTAACAATCAATAATAGAGGTTTTTTAACATTCAAAAGTTTCAGAACCGAAATAGATACTTCATTTATACATAAGAAGGTAAAAGAAATAACACATTTAAATTACTGAAAACATGTTACTTTGTAATCCCTAAATGGTCTACCGACATGCTGTCATTATATGTACATAAAAATGAATATTTCTAATAAATAAGCTGGCACACATACAGGATTTTAAGATCTAGAAGAGATTTCGGCACATAAAATCTTGACATGCAATAGTTATTAACATATTATTTCCAGATCTGTTATGGTTTTTGTAGACATCTTAACCATGGACTTAACATTTCTGTGCCAACTATAATGAGCTATATCATCCCGCATAAATTAAGGGAATTTATCATAACCTTGTATTAGTTATTAGCTGATAGAACTGGCCCTTGTCCAAGAGATTCTCCACCTTTTTGTCAATTCCTTTCTACATAACACATAGGTAAATAATATAGGTTATTATTATACACGCATTCAATACTGAGGCCCCGACAGCCGCACATTACTTGTAACGTGGTATTGGACTAGTACATTACCAGCTGGTTGTCATGGCGACACAAGTTTGGTGGCGCAAGATTGCCGACGCAAGGTTGCTGACGCAATCAACTTACTATAAGGCATGTATAAAAATCAACTTATAGGACTCGTTGCCGCACGACGCGTAAATAAAGGACTCGACCTGCGGTCTTGTCCTTTATTTACGCGCCGTGCGGCAACTCGTCCTATAAGTGCTAAATACATAGTGAATGAATGTAGTTCATAATGTCTCTTTAATTAGGTCCATGTATATTGCATCAGCACATATCTCCTCTATACATCACAATCGTTGGAATATGTGAGCCTCATTGTAGCAAACGTCCCATATTTGGTTGAGAAGGACGTCACTTGTGGGTGCACTGAAGTGGTATGCTTCTTTCCACGTACCGTAGTTTGCTTCCAGTCTCAGGATTGATATGGCCATATATATTCCCTGAAAGAACAGTGAAACTGGGAATTAATACAGAAATAAAATAACATCCTTTCAATAGTACATTCCACAGTAGTTAAGATATTGCATTACATATTTGTGAGTTTTAGTTAAATAAGGTCAGATTCTTTGTCCCATTTTTTAATGCTGTCACGATTACTATTGACAGTTTTGGGGTATCAATTTGAATGAGTGAAATATATAAACCCTGTAAGGAGAATGATTATACCTCCCTAGCTACAGTTTTATTCCCAATTCAGTTACCCTCACAAAGTGCATATTTTAAAGTCGTATTTTAAAGTATCAACTAGCCGATAGAAATATATTTGTGTAAGCCTAGTCTGACGGCTTTTTAAATAAATCAACTGTTATTATATTACATCGACGATTATTATGATAATAATATAAATATAAATGGAAAGGTTCTAAATATCGCACAAGGCGAAATGATTGAATAGATTTTGTATATGGGGAGAGACCTCTAAAGATGAGTAAAGTGGTTTGTAAAACAACAAATTCCGAGAACATATAGAAAAAGAAACCCCTCTTTCTCCCATCTAAAAATCATCAGTACTTCAGACATCTGAATAGTGTGTCCTCTCTTAATTCCAAAGATAATGACACCAATTATGTTCAAATCGGATGATTATTACCAAAGTTATTATGTGATTAATTTCTCGAGATTTTGTGTCTGAGGCATTTGCTTGAAAATAAACCCCGAGGCCCGGAGGGCCGAGGGGTTTATTTTCAAGCAAAAGCCGAAGACACAAAATCGAGAGAATTAATCACTTTAATAGCCGATTTTTGGATTCAATACTACTGTTTAAACACATATTAACCAAAATTAGGCTTCAAAAAAGGTTGTAGATGTACTTACAGCAGGATGAATTTCAATAATTTAGCTCCTCCACTCGAACACATGGGTTACTCTTTTACGTCTGACATGGAAAGGACCGAGTCAAATGCAGCCTTCATAACATCCAAATCAGGATGTTTTACACATTTTAACCCATCACATTCTAATATTTAGATTATTTTACCTATTTCTAACCAATATCACATATGTACACGTAATCATAACTTCAGAATGTCGTTTACGTCAGCCGCACTCTCCGTTCCAGAAACAAACGAAGCTTCCACTTTTTGCATGCAACCAAGCATCAGACTTCCGGTTTACGAATGCCGTATCCGTGTCTCTAGGGACTTAAAAAAGAAATAAATAAAAGATTTGAATCGGTAGAAATGTTTTAAATGTTGTTTTAAGCCGATAGCGAAGTTTTCCTCTATGGAAATCAAGTAATAAATGCATGGCGACTTCAGAAACCTTGTGTTTACTCGCCGCAAGTTTGCACCGCTTTAGTGGGAATCTAGATGATAATGCGACGGCTCGCCGAATGAACCTCCAGCTACAACAGCCAATCAGAGATGCGTAGTTACTGATGTCACTTTCAAACCGGCCGGCGTGTTTTCGCAAGGATCCGCTGCTTGCTATCCAAAGCATCAGCGACTTCCGGTTTTCCAATGCCGTGTTGCGTGTGTCTAGGCACTTAAAAAAAGAAATAAATAAAAGATTTGAATCGGTAGAAATGTTTTAAATGTTGTTTTAGCCCGATAGCGAAGATTTAGTCTACGGAAATCTAGTATTCAATGAATGGCGATTTCAGAACCCATACGTGCGACCGGAAGAGATGGGGAGATCCTTCGGCATAGCCATTCATGTGCACGTTGACTTGGCGTTGCATTGTGTACGGTAGTCTATATAGCGCACGGAGGATTTCATTCGAAAGTGACCCACATGGCAACAAACCGGTGCTTGCACGATGTCTACTGTCGTCATGTTATGGCGAGGCTTAGGCTGTATTTACTTTAAAATGGCTAATATTTCCATCGGAAACAGTGGAGGAATGACTTTATTGTGACCAGGACTTTATACACGTTCCAAACTGAACGCGGAATCGACGAAAAACAACCAAAAAACTCTAGTTAAGACCCGACCTTGAACCCTGAACCTGGAAATGTCATGGCCGCTTGTGGCGAACATGACGATGATTTGCAGGAATTGACAAATCGATTATTCCCTATTTCGTTGTTCACCACCATTCAGCAAGCGGAATATCCTTCTACAATGATATTTGGAACATTATCGGTGATTTTGGAGCTATTGGGAGTGATATTTAGGCGACAAACAACTAGTTGATGAGGTAAGTGACTGATTGAGCGGAAACGCCGACTGGGGTTTATTTTAACTACATCCGCAAAATAAATCTACATCCGCAAAATAAACCTCTGAATCCGAACAATAATTTACTTCATCCGTTTTCCGGTTTGACCACTTCCTGTCCAAACAGTAATTTACAAGTATCCAGAACCCCAGCAGAATCCAAAGATCTGCTATTAAAGCAATTTAAACATTTCTCTTACCAAGTTCCCCCCACGCCCCTCCCAGAGAGGGGGGGGGGGCGTGCGTGGGGGGGGGGGGGGGTGCTTGGGTCCCACTAGAGTTTTAATACATTCACATGAATGATACTATTTCTGCAGTACAAATTTAAACACACCAGACATGTTGAAATCAAATATTATCGTAAAAGTTACAGCAGTTTTAACATTGACTAGTCGTGTTCAGCCCCCGCCCCCTCCCCTAGGACCCCCCTAGATAAAAAATACTTACCAAAATGCTTTTGTCTCTTAATTCCCCATTTAATGGCACTAGTTATGTTCAGATCGGACTATTATTCCAAAAGTTATATTAATTTTACCTAACCAGTGAAATGAGTTCCAGCCCCGATCTTAAAATCCGCCCCCCCCCCCCCCCCCACACACACACACCCCGCCAAGATGACGGCTGGACACTCAGACCATAAATGCTAGTCAGACCCTAAGCTTTCATTTGGTACCAAGAACGAAACTGTTGCACTAATGTTAGGCCTAAGTAACTGCCCCTCCAGCCACCCTAATATGTGCATCTGGGTGCGTACGGGAAATAGACACACCTGCCGTGGTCAGTGAATGACTGTAAAATGTAAACAAACTTTGCCCATAGGCCTACTGCCGTAGTCAAGCCTCCTGAGCAATATCTCTGATACTCATGGGCCGATTTCATGCTTATGAGACAGGATTTCATAAATGCACCCACCCTATGAACCCTTTCGAATCTGGATGTAATTTAAACATAGGTCTACATGTACTCAGCCTCCCGTACATTATCACCTAAAAACGTTTTGTAAACACTATGCGCTGACTCGGCCTGGCCTAGCTACTAATAGAACAAGCTAAATATTGACTCAGTTCTAATGCATTGGATGATTTAACTTACCTGGAATTCTCTGTTACATTGTCGACCACTCCATTGCACGTTTGTCGAGGTAGAAACATGAAAACCGGGTGGAAATATAGATGTTGCAAACTATCACATTGAGTTTGAACCATCCGCCATTTTGTCTTGTGGTTCTATGCATGCGCATGTTAGAACAGGTGATCGGCGGTCAACGTACTGCCCACAGGCCGAGTACCACCCTCCTTCTCAGAGGGTCGCGCTAATTGTAGGTGTGAGGCTATATGATGTGTGAATGCACTGGGAAAGAATGGTGTAAGAAAATGAACATTGTTGTATGTAGGTTCCAAACACTATAATTAAATTGCATTGCAGAAACAGGAAAAGGGGGCAGTACTCGATTTTACAGACCAGTGAAATTGGGAGGTAGACCTATACTGGTCCATGAAACAATTGGCTCTGGTTCGGTCCTTGATAAACAAAATATACATAGCCTACAATAACTTCTTAATAGGCATGCAAAAGGTTATCCATGTCCCCTGAATTCCTCCATTATTGATTGATACAACTGGTGTAGGCCTAACTGTAACGACTGGCCCCTGGCCTATGTTCTATAGATGATTTAATTATGCACAAGATCTGCTATGACCAACTAGTTTAAATCATATAGTATAATGTTATTATTTTATTCTGCGCTAATAAGTTATTTATTATTTTTAATTAGGAGAGAAAATGTGTTATGTCTTGTGACAGACAGTATAATATAGAACTATCTGCTCAAGATAATATAGAGGCTAAATCAAATTATTCAAATGAAGTCGAGCTGAAAAACCATCTATTTTTATATTTAGCTGGGCTTGTAGAGTTTAGTGCATTACGATTTTGGTAATCATTGGCTAAATAGTAGTGAAGATGCTGTGTATTGAAGAACGTCTTCAACAGTTAAAAGCATGTAGCAGAACGTTTAGCCCAGTGGACGGGAGCGCGGGGCTTGATTGTAAAATCGTAATGAGTGCAATAAGCGTCTACATCAATGTGTTGTAAACGTTGTTGAACATGCAAACATGTTCAACAACGTTTAGATTAAATACGTTGTGGTAAACGGTGCCTTTGCAGTGTAATGAGTTACTGATCTAGATATTGCAGTACTGTATTACCCCATATAGTGGCACATGTAATATTGTACTAAATACATGTAGTGCGGTACTGTAGTACCTTATTACTTCACATAGTGGCACATGTAAGATTGTACTAAATACATGTAGTGCGGTACTGTAGTACCTTATGACTTCACATAGTGGCACATGTAAGATTGTACTAAATACATGTAGTGCGGTACTGTAGTACCTTATTACTTCACATAGTGGCACATGTAAGATTGTACTAAATACATGTAGTGCGGTACTGTAGTACCTTATTACTTCACATAGTGGCACATGTAAGATTGTACTAAATACATGTAGTGCGGTACTGTAGTACCTTATTACTTCACATAGTGGCACATGTAAGATTGTACTAAATACATGTAGTGCGGTACTGTAGTACCTTATTACTTCACATAGTGGCACATGTAAGATTGTACTAAATACATGTAGTGCGGTACTGTAGTACCTTATTACTTCACATAGTGGCACATGTAAGATTGTACTAAATACATGTAGTGCAGTACTGTAGTACCTTATTACTTCACATAGTGGCACATGTAAGATTGTACTAAATACATGTAGTGAGTTACTGATCTAGATATTGCAGTACTGTATTACCCCATATAGTGACACATGTAAGATCGACTCTACTAAAGATGTGTATTGAGATACTGAGCTAAAGAATATTTTATAATCTACAACTTAACCACAACATGACATTAAGCGAGGCCTCAGATAATATCCACTTATCTGACCTTCTCCTTGAACAAATGAACTACAGTGAGGCCTCAGATAATACCCACCTGATGACCTTCTCCTTGAACAAATAGTCTACAGTGAGACCTGTGACCATATGTGTCCAGGAATCCTAGGAGAGAAACATTCATGTATAATCTACAATTTTGTATTTTACAGCTAACAATGTCTACAGAAGTATACCACAACAGAGCCTATGGCGAGGCTTCCACTCATCCTACTTTCCGCCTCAACCCTTCACCCTTCATCCACCCGTCCTACCTTGAAGATACAATTGACCCTGAGGCTGATGACCATATGTCTGTGTCCAAGGACCCTAGGAGAGAAGAACATGTGTCAAGGCAGCTCAGCAGGGAAGAATCAGACAGCACCACTCGCCGGGCAGACAGGGCCCTTCTCCCGGCAGAACTCGCCCCCACACGGGGGGACTGCAAGTCTCTCCCCTGGTGGGGTTGGCTCATCATTGCTACAGCACTGTTAATCATTATAGCAGTTGTTCCTATATCTATATTCCTCCCCACTGACGAAGGTAAGCTGTATATCAATGTTCTTTAGTCCCCGTTTGTTGGGCTGGCCGGGACAGTTATACACATACAGGCAGTTGTACCAGTGTTGGACTTCCGTTTCCGGCGGACCGCTTACATCAACCAAAATACAAAACAATATTGACAACCAAAAACGGCAAGATCATGGCTTTCCACTGGTTCATTTTGCTTCAAAATCATTTCTAAATTGTTTTTAATGATAGTAACAGCCCAACAAAAGGGGACTAAAGCCATTAGATCCTTTGTTTATGGTCCTCCTGCTTCGCCTCGGCTTGGCTTGAAGTAGATAGTGAAACAGAATTCATATCTACTTCCTAAAGCTAATCTCTTTTTTTCCTCCTCCAAATCTCTTATTTGTGTCATAATGTTTTCACACAATTATCAACATATCAAGTGAAACTGGAAAGTGTTGTTTCCCACCAACTACAATAAGCGTTCTACAATTTCAGGCACAAGTGAAGGAGACATGCCAGCTGGTGCTACCGGTGAACCAGCTATCACTATATCCCAAGGTGAGGAATGTTTATTGTGTTTTATTCATGTAATGTTATGTAGATTAGCTATGGTAACATCCTCTTTAAAGATATATGCATGTGTCAACACACACTCCATCTAGTGGTTCCTTTTTTTTTACTTAAAACTATTTCCTTTTTATCATATGTTGATATGATTTCTGTTTTTCTTTTTGTCAATTTTTTTTTATTCCATTAACAGGCCAAGTCATCAATTACAGAATGATGATTACAAAAAAACGTGATTTGTCGTTCAACAACGTATTTTGAGCATTGCTTCAAATTATAATTTGTTTAAGTTACAAACCAGTGAGATGGCATTTTCAGTGAACACATTTACATAAGAAAAGTAAACCATATACTACTAGATGACAGTAGGGAGAAATTATGTATGGTTATCTGCTGATATTACTTATGAATATGCTTTGTCAAATAATCACATTTATGTTTATCTGCAGCCCCCAAAACCTCTGTCCTCATTCCCACCAGAGGTGAGTCACATATATGGGTCAGATTTTCAGAAAATGTACAATTCGCCTTCACCAATCCCCTCAAATAACCCACATTTAAGACAAAAATGAGCTTTAAAATGCAGTTTAAACGTAACAGAACTGATACCTTATTTCAATGCGATACCAAATTTATATACCCAAAATTTATCTGTTTTTAGCAGAATTTAGCAGAAATTACTAAATATGTACAGCTGCCAATTGTACAATTTCTGAAAATCTGATCCATATAAGTATTGTACTATGAAGGCTGGGTGTAAAGGTGATGGGTGACTGTTATTAATGCATATTAAGCATGGTAAATACACACACTGGCCTAAGACATGTACCACAGCTAAGCCTAGCTCCCACCGGTATAAGCACGATAAATACACTCTGCAAAGCTAACAAAGGAAAAGGGGTTTTCTTCCTTTTTCTGAAAACTTCAGATGATTGAATCATACTATTTCCTTCAAAATCTGCATGTACATAGCTGACATATCATTTCACCCCCAAAATTACCAAAAACAGGGGCTCATTGAACTATAAAAGAAGTTTTGCTTTTCCCCGATTGACCTCCAAAGTGAATGGTTCAGTCGTCCCTGAAATATAAAATAATGTGGTAACATCATTGTTTTTGCTTTTTGTATTCACCCAACCATGTTTTTTCTCAAGAAGAAATTTGGAAAAAATAGTGTCACTCATATTCTTTCATGCATTAGTTCCTTGAATTGCCGCATGCAGCAGTGCTGACGACGCTGGCATTTACATTTAAGTTTATTCTAGGTGTGTTACATTGCAGGTGATTACATCACCACATGTGAGGCACCTGGAGGATGGGCTGTAAGTGATGTGTGCTGGATGGATGCCACCACCCTGGTGGCAGTACTGTACGAGGGTAACCAAGTGCTGAGGTACAGTGTAGACCAACATGGCTGCACTCACACTGTGATGGGCAGTGGATACAGAGCTAACTGTGTGGCATGTGATAGAAGCAGCAGCATAGTATATGTGGCTGATTGGACTAATAATAGAGTGATAATGTACAGCTTTACTAACCCTGGTGCTGGTGGTGAGGTATGGCAGCCACAGGGTGTGCAGGAGCCAGACCATATAAGTGTGAATGATAGGCATATAGTTGTTTGTGAGCATGATCATATAACCGATCTGTCTGTGTTTAACCATCAGAAGAAGCTGCTCCACCAAACACAGGTGGCTCCAACTGGTGTCGAAATTCACTGGACCTACCTGACAGCTGGTGGGGTATGGGTGGCAAGTGCAGAGGGTCATCAGGTAGTTATATACAATACATACACTAACATCTTACATATAGTGGGAGGGCGCGGGCGGGGAGACGGACAGCTTAGTAAACCGCAGGGAGTGAGTGGAGGCATTAATGATAGGTCACTGCTGGTATGTGACAATGGTAATGATAGGATCAGTGAGTGGAGTGTTGGGGGTGACTTCATGTCACACCTCGTACTGGTAGGCAAAGAGCTGAAGAGCCCATGGGCTATATCAGTGGTGGAGAGACAGGGAAACTCCAGCCTCATGGCTGTCAGTACTAGCTCTACTCCTTATGAGGTGCTTATATACAGCCTGAATTAACAACAAGGTTTACTAGATATTTGATATGTTTTTTTTTATGAAAATGAGTCACAAGTCCCAAAAAATTGATACCATCATATTTGAAAAGATGAGATCAAATGGATTCCAATGATGGTAAACAGTAGGACGTCTAATAAATATTACTATATTTCAAGTTTGATATGTACATTTTTGAAAAACAGAGTTTGCAATATTTCTGGGTGGATAATTACTAGTAAAGTAGCTGAATATACTCCATAGGATGAGCTTAGACATGCATGAACATATTCAATGCACAGTCTTGATATTTGGTACATGTCTTCATGCAACCTCAAAGATTAGATACCTCAAAAATGAGTAAATTCCTACAAAGAGACCTTGTAAATAAATGACTTTGAAAAATACGAATTTTGCGACTTATGATTCTTTTTCCTGAAACATATCACATTTAGTGCTGAGAAGTTATAATAATAGAGAAACTGGCTTGGACCTATTCATGGAAGCTGTAGATGTGTATAGATGTGTTGACAAAGTTTTATATTAGGATTAATGTATGACTGATTTCATGAACATTAATATGGACAGAGACTTATTCCCAGGAGACAAATGTGAATGATAAAATTATTGTTTATAATTGATGGACTGTGGAGGAGTATGGATACAGAGGAATAGGTTGGTTGGCATGGTAACATGAATGTTTGTGGATGGTGGATGTGTGAAGTTGCTGTCTAATTTGGGTTTAAGCCCAGAATATTTGATTCTTGTTCAGAATGTCAACAAAGGCACTGGATCTAGGTCAGCCAGATCTTGCCAAAGCCTTACGAAGACTCCTGAACTCTTATGAGGTCAAACTGAAAGCACGTTCAGAATTAAAAACAACCCCTGAATGGAGAAACAACCTAGAAGATATCATGAAGCATAAATTTGGTCAAAACCGTTTTATCAGGAAAAATAACTGCTAGATCAACCATATGAACAATTCTTTGAAGTGACTTCAGACAGGAAGTGGGCCACCGGAAGTAACCTTCCTCAAACCACTGACAAGAACAAACCTTGTCTAAACAGATTTCATCAGATCTAGCATATATGTGGGCAGATACTAAGCAACCTAAAGAACACCTCAAGAAAGCCAACTAGTCACATCAAATCACTAAGCTCCTCGTCCTAACTTCTCATTTCTAGAACTTCTTACTCAATATTTGGTAACACATACTAAATGACATGAACTCAAGCTCGACTCAAGGGGACTCGATGATAAGTTATCCATGGACGCATAAGGTGCTGATCATGAATTGTATCAGGGGGCTAAGAATAAGATTCAGAAAGTATATACTATGGCTTTACGTTTGGCTTGCGTTAAAGATATAATGAAAAAAGAACTTCTCATATGCATATATTGATTTTTATTTGAGGGGTTTTGCATAGGAAATGGGTTCTGCCTTCTGTTTTATGAAACCATTTAATTAATTTAGACTATAGTTGAAAATCATGTATGTGTCGATCTAATATAACTTAGATTATCGATTAATGTATAGTGAAAGTTCCTACATTGAGTACATTTTTATCTGAGGGGTTTTACATAGGTAAGGGGTTCTGCCTTCTGTTTTTATCAAAGGATCAATGTAAAGTTTAAAGTCATGTATCTGTTGATCTGATATAACCTAGATTATCGATTGATGTATAGTGAAAGTCCCATCATTGAGTAAAGTTACATTAGATACTTAATTTGTTAAATGTCATCTCAGATTTTCTTACATTATTTATAACAGGGAAAGTTTCGTTTCATTGAAATGTATCACAAAAAAAGGTATTGGACAACAAAGTACTACAAAAATGTAATAAAAAACTTCATGAGAGTTTTTGCTGGGGGTTAAAATTTATCTTCATTAGGTTTTTTATTTTAGTTTCTTCTTGCATATTCTTTTAGCTTAGCATAGCCATGTACCATGTAACAATCAAAGGACTGTGAAAGATATTGCAGTGAATTGTGCAATTCTTTTACCTTAATGGCGTTTTTACCATGTTTTCCACTGCGCGACACCACATGGTACATTTTTATTTCTTAAGGTTAATGGCAATAGGGGATTTGCATAGCCGCCATTTTGGATCTTGATTCGCATTGAATTTTGGGACTAATAGTACAGTATAAAATCTATAGAAAACATGCCATGTTCAGCTTGGAGTATTTATTAATGCTCTAATGTCAATATGTGTTATACATGTGTACATGACACAATCATGTCCCCATCTTTCCCATCATACATTCCCAATGGACACACATACTGCGATATGTTACGCCGAAACAGCGCTTTGGGTGCGAACTGGCACTCAGACCGCGAGATTCGCTGTCCTGGCGCTGTCACACCTTGCCTTGCTACCCGCTTGGGAGACGGGGCGGCCGCTACAATGGCGATATACATGCATGGAAAGTGTGAACGATAACGCACTCGCTCTGTGTGGTTCACTAATCCCACTAATAATGGATCTAACTCATCAGATACTTTCCATATTCTTTTGGCTCTGTTCAGTGGTTTAAATTGCGTTATTCAATTGACAATTATATTAGTTATTAATACATCGTTAAAAGCGCGCTTCTGGTTTAGAACAATCGCGCCATATTCTACCGCAAATAACGCGCATCAGAACTGCGTCGGTAGACTATTCAGATGGTGTAGCTCTTAGAAAATCAAGCTAGAACCCAATGTCACTTTTTGTGAAATTTGGTGAAATAATTACATGAGAATTGTTAGATATTTTGCATGATGTTGTTGTTGACTTTATCATGATATGTTCATGATAGGTTATAATATAACAAACCCCCAAATAGCGGGGGATGTCGAGCCTCTGCTCCCACACCAAATAGGCAAAATGAAAGAGAGGGACAGGCAAAATGAAAGACAGGGACCTTCAATACAAAGTCAAATATTAATAGTGGCACCGGTTGCACTAACAACGTCTTTAAATTTGACGTCTGCGATATCCTTTCCCACGCTCGTCCCCCACCCCCCCACCCCCACCCCAATACATGCGTCACCAGTTTGGCGACGCTATCCCAGTGCACCAGTTTGGCGACGCTATATAGGCCAATATCTGTAATAACCCTTCCAGGTAAAATACTGGAAGGTAAAATACTTGAGAAATGTATACACAAACAAGTATATAATTATTTAGATGTGAACACTAACGCATATTTTTCTTAAATAAATTGCGCGAAAATCGGCCGCGATTTTTGCGCGTCAGAACAGCGTCAGATGTTACTCAACAGAATCGACCCAGGTCCAAGATGGGAAGGGGGTGTAAAGGATCGGGGGGATGGGGAACTAAGGTGGAGGAAGAGATGGGGGCAGGTGGGTTAGGCTGGGAGGGTGAAGAGCCTAGGAAAAGGGAGCTGGGGGGGGGGGGGGACGGTTTTTGGCGTCATCTCTGCCCAATATGGGATGTGCGTCAATTTGATCAATATGGGATGTGCGTCAATTTGATCGTCAATAAACTTCAATAAATAAATAGACGCCGGCCCCGAATGAGCTAATTAATGGTCAGGAAGATACGATACCTCCTGAAAAAGTCTCCCTTTCCCCACCCCATCCATTCCCCCACCCCATCCATTCCCCCACTTGCCTCTAAATACTGAAACATAACTTATAACAACTGACTTGAGTATTCATGTCAATTTAACAGGAACACGAGGGGGACGCTGTGTTAAAACTTATTAATATTCTTGTATATATTCTAAATATAATGGGTTATTGTATATATTCTAATATACACATAAAACCCAGTATATTACAGAGGTGCCAAGTAGGAAAAGGTCAGAAACGGGAGATCTCCCGTCTTGGTGGGGTCTGGGGCGGGAGCAATGTAAGTAGTACTGAATGGGGCCTCAGGGGCACCAACCCCGCCCCCTCCCCCCCTCCCCCCCCCCCCGCCCCACCAAACATGTTTGCATTAATTTCCTTTCCCATGTTTGTTTTAATTTCCTTTCCCATGTTTGTTTTACATTTATATATCAAATGGGGTACCCAGATCAGAGGGGCAGAGGGGATTAATTCTCCCTATTCATGTTTTTACTGTACATCGTGTGATGGCAGCTATAAGAATTCTCAGGATGCTGCCTTCATCCCCGGCTTGTATCCTTGTTTGTACCTGCAGGATGTATGCCCATTATGTAATTTCATTATTAGGCCTGACATTAGGTCGACACGGGAGATTTTGATGGGGACACGGGAGCACGGGAGCAAGTCCCAAATTGGTCGGAAAAACGAGAGATCTACCGCCGACACGGGAGGTTTGGCACCTCAGATATTCGGCGGGAGGTTTGGCACCTCTGATATTAGAATATCTAATGGATTATATGTGTATAATGCGCAAAGGGTAGATTACCTGTGACTTGTCCTGCTGCCAATTACATTGCTAATACTGATTGGTTATTAGGACATAAAACCATGAACCCCTGCCCCGTAAAAACCATAAACCCCTGTCCCGTATAAAGCCTGCCTCGGAAAAAAAATAAAAGCCTGGGTGCTCTATCGGTGAAATACGGTACTTTTCATTCAGTGTTACATTTAAATTACTGCATCAAACTTGCGTCGGCAACCTTGCGCCAGCTAAACCTTGCGTCGGCATGACAACGCGCTACAGTTTTGTCTGCGATATCCTTTCCCATGCTCTCCCCCCACCCCCACCCCCACCCCAATACATGCGTCGCCAGTTTGGCGACGCTATTAGATGATATCTCTACATGTATGGGTCCAAATCAGAAATGTGTATATTTGACCTTTTTTGACGTTTACACTTATATTTAACCATTGGGAAAGGAGGGGGGGGGGGGGGGTTATGGGGTCAGGAAAGTGGGATAAGGTGAATATATTATATACCCCGGGGAAGTGGGAAAGTGGGATAAGGTAAATATATATACCAGGATGTGAATATAACTATAGCTCTTAGGAATTTGTGGCCCTGAGGAGGGCCGTTGCACTGCTGGAGGGATTTCTCTAATCCCATTCTTCATATTATTCAGACTCCCAGCCTTGTTCATAGACGTCTATGTCCAATCCATGCACATCAAATAATTGATCTGCAATATTTTCTAGATCTGACATGCGATATAAAAATTTGATATAAAAAATCGGATGTGAGATTAAAAAAACTAAAAAATCGGATGTGCGATATAAAAAGCGATATAAAAAACTAAACTTGAACTTTTGTTTGTAGCCCTTTATTGACTAGGTCCTTCCGTTTACATTCCGGTAATCAGTAATCAAGGCTGATTGTAGAAATTATTAACATCATTAATCTAGAATCTGTAGAAATTATTAACATCATTAATCTAGAATCTGTAGAAATTATTAACATCATTAATCTAGAATCATTGTATCTATGATCATTAATCTAAGCTTATTCTATAAACATTAATCTAAGCTTATTCTATAAATCAAGACTATTTTCTATTGTCGAAACCTTGCTATCATAGGGAAGCCAGATAGTTGCGTCCGAGTCAGTGTCACTGACATCTACTGGTTCTTTATATTGGTCCTGTCTGATGTACGTGTATAACTGGAATGGGAAACAATAATTTCATACAATGTGAATCTTCATACAATGTGTTGATTGATATGAATCTAAAATTTCAGATGATATGAATCTAGAAGTTCAGATAATCTAGATGATATTTACTTACAGTTTCCTCCTCTCCCGAAAAATCAAATGATAGCCGTAAGGGTTGTGGCATATCACAGCCAGCCATCCGTCTTCGTTTTGCCAACAACTTTTCCTTGGACTGAAATGAAGGGCCAAGAATGAATACAATGCAACCTTCAATATATAAGAAACTCAGATGTTACGAAATTCAGAACGTATTCAAATGACCTTTAATATATACACAGGGAAGTAGTGTCCGATATCAAACGTCAAGTCCGATATCAAACGTCAAATATAACTAGTGTCCGATATCAAACGTCAAATATAACTAGTTCATCTCTTAGTAAATGAATTTTCAAGTGCCACTAAACCATACATACATTATCCAAATCAGAATAATAACTGCTGTCCAACGCTGCAAACAAACGACCTCTCTTAGGGTACACAGGTGAGCAGGCAGTCCTCTAGAATTATAAAAATTATAAAATTACAGGCAGTCCTCTAGAATTATAAAAATTATAAAATTACAATGTAATTTGCACAACAGGCACACCACGGAATACATGTTTTACAACTCTCCCTGCAATTGTCACACTTATATTTTCAACATTACTCTTATTACTTACCCATTCACCCATGTCAAATGTGTCCGACGGTCTCAGACAGGCCTCTCTTTCAGGTGAAGGGATGGGACTCAGGGGCTGCTAAAACATAAATCAAAACATTTGTACTACAGTAACCACATTCACGTTAGAAATGATACAGAAATGATACACATTCTTGCTAGAAATGGTACTGCTAGAAATGGTACACTAACATTAATAGTATACATTCACTGGTACACTAACATTAATAGTATACATTTTCCCCATTCAATTATTTTTACTCACCAATTGACTCTCCTCAAAGCTATCAGAGCCCGGGAATACAAATATCTGACTTTCCAGCGTGGGGGTGGATGTTTGCTGTAACTAAAAGTACATATATCTCCATTAGACATTACCTCTGAGCTTATTACATCCATCAGAAATTGAGCTTATTACATCCATCAGAAATTAAATTGATCTACTCCTTTAACTAAATTTAGTATTTAATTAAGTGCTCCTCCAGCAGCAGTATTGACACATTCTAATTGTAACAATAAACACACCATATAAAAATAAACACACACCGACTCAGATTCGTCAAAACTGGCCCAAGGATGAACAAATTGGTCCAGTTGCCTCTTAGTTCGTTCGGGCCTGGGGGTCTGCATATGTAGAAGCTGAAAATAAGAAAATATAAGAAATTAATTCTTCGTCAGTATTCATCATGATGTTCTTATAATTCTTCGTCAGTATTCATCATGATTAATACATTCTTCGTCAGTAGGCCGATTCATCATAAATTGTTTGTCAGTCTTCATTATACATTATTTACTGTTTGTCAGTCTTCATTATACATTATTTAAGACCTGGCGTCGATTTATAGGCACATATATTATTTACGACCTGGCGTCGATTTATAGGCACATATATTATTTACAAGGCCTGGCGTCGATTTATAGGCATACTCATAAAAATGGCCTTGATTTATACTCATAGAAATGGCATGATTTATACCGGCGTTGATTTATACTCACAGGTTCTATATCAAGAGAAGAGCGCTTCCCAAAAACAGGTGAGGGTGTGCTGATGGTGGTGCACTCAGCCCATTCCCTTGTCCAACTGAAGGACCAGGAATCTTGCAAATTCGACTGCATGGTGCTGTGTAATTCTTGTGCTGTGAATGTAATGCTTAATCGTTCGCCAAACCGCCGATTTATAGGTGGAATAACCCCCCCCCCCCCTTGTTACAACCTTCCACCTATTGGTTCCCAGGGATTTCCCACCTATTGGTTCCCAGGGATTGACAAATCAGGTGCGAAGGGAGATTGGATGCAAGGTGTGGTGCAAGGTGTGGTGCAATGTGTGGTGCAAGGTGCGAGGTGGGAGGTGGGAGGGGGGGGGGGGCTGGGTGCTGGGGTGTGATCAGAGCTTGCAATGCTTGCACCACAATGTTTTAATTTCAAGCTACTGGACATCAGATCAAGCTACTGGACATCAGATCAAGCTACTGGACATCAGATGTTATTGAAAATAAATGTTGGCTGAGAGCCATCCATATCGAAAAATAAATGTTGGGCCATCCATCTGTTTATCTCAGTTCCTATCCTCCTATCATGAGTCCCGTGTGTTCCTATCCTCCTATCATGAGTCCCGTGTTTATTCATTTAAACCACACAACCCCCTCTCTCTATCTATATACCACACAAATCAATCTATATACCACACAAATCAATCCAACAAAAACTGATGAAAACCAAATCATTTCCCCCTTCAGTTCACTTGGTTTCTATCAACGTATCTATTCATTTTCCCCCTTCACTTCACTTGGTTGTTGGGCGGCAAGTTGGACATGGGAAAATGGCAGAACACAGCGAGGTGGAAAAGAGCACCCGTTACAACGTCTCAATATTTATATCATGATTTTGCAGCGTTTTAAGGCTGTATGAATAACGTCTAATAAGATATGACTTGGGAAATATACAAAATATGAGTTTAGAAGCAAATCTAATTGAAAATTTGCCCGTCATTTTGCATGTCCAATAAACATAATTGCCCCAAGCGTCAACCAATACTCGTTCAAAAAATGGCCGCGAATTTGGATAATAACGGTTTTCCCTGTAGGCCTACAGAATTACTCATCCATTTCCATAACATCTACCGATCTAGTCCTAAAACATTCGATGTTTTAGCATGGCTGTTAGTCGTGGGAAATCGTTTCAGGTAAGTTTTAGGTGATCGATCGCTACTCTCTTTTATATGGACTGATTTTAAGTTTTGTTTATTCGGTCCATCAACGGCCCGGGAGACCGGGTCGCCACCCGGGCCAGCTGACGGGGACCCATGCCGGGGGGGGCCGGTAGAGATACCCCCTGACAGTGCAGCATGTTTCCCCGTGCAGCATGTTTCCCCGTTTATATATTTACTGTCAGTGCAGCATGTTTCCCCGTTCATATATTACAGAGATGCCAAGTGTCCCGATTTGTCGGGAAATCAGCCCTGTGTCCCGTGTAATTTTGCCCTGTGTCCCGTGTAATTTTGACCAACAAGTTTATTTCGATATAGTTTTGACATAAACATACCCAGGGTGACACCAACCCAGGGTGACACCAACGCTCATTCCCTAATTTCAAAAACACCCCCTTATCTCCGGAAATACCATCAATTTTAAGATCCCCCTTTTCAAGGATTTGGATGGCATTTCCCCCGTTTTTCTACCCCTTATCCAAAGTAACTGGCCATTACTGGCTTTCTCTATACACCCCTTTTTCTGTTTTTCTCCGGCCCACCATACAACCCTTCCAGTAAAATACACCCCTTTTTTAAGATTCTCAGGTAGAGCTACCCCAGGCAGCTACCTCTTATACGTTGTACGAAACCAGACGAATAATTTACAATACAGCACCAGTTTCGTACAGACGAATAATTTACAATACAGCACCAGTCCTTCAGGCTTTGAATGTACATTCATGTTGATTGTACTCACAAACGTCCATTAATAAACTATTGGGGTGGGCCCGACTTGAGATTCATGTTAAAACTATTGGGGTGGGCCCGACTTGAGATTCATGTTAATAGTACCGTATGGTTTACCGTATGGGCAGGTATAAATTTACCGTATGGGCAGGTATAAAGTACAGGTATAAATTTATACCTATGTTTATTGGATTTAATTATGAGTTGTTTTGAGCTTGGGCATGCTTTTTTGTTGACATGTTTTTATGCATACATTTAAGCGGTTCCCTTGGGTGACATGGCATTTGGTTTATGCATACTTTTAAGCTGTTGTTTTATTCAGAATTTCTGCATAGTTTTATGCGTAGTTTTTGGTCTGGGAAATATCAGGAGTTTTTGGTCTCATCTTGCTTTTCGAGTTTTTGGTCTCATCTTGCTTTTATTGACGACCATCTCATATTATCGACGACCATCTCATATTATCTCATATTTTGATTGACGACCATCTCAGATTAACTTTTACAGATAATAACGTTGATCCAGTATGCTTGCCTTTCTGCTGAGGAGGCCCTGGGCAAGGGAATGGGATCTTAACATGTTTAAGGGCCGAAACCAGACTGGTTGCAGTTACACTATTATTGTGAATAAATGAATAAATTAGTGGGAATAAATGAATAAATTAGTGGGAATAAATGAATAAATTTGCGACAAAATCAATACACTATTATTGTGAATAAATTTGCGACAAAATCAATACAACGTTTCCTAAATCCATACAATAATACCTGGCAATTTTCAAGTTTAATGGGTATCAGTTTAATGTACCCAGTCTGGTCCAGAACCAATACAAATGAATTACCATTGGCTGTATAACAACATTTTTATTCATCTTAATTGCAGTCCATAATAGTCACATTGAATTGAATATCCAAGTCGTTTGAATATCCAAGTCGTTCGTTCATATTGAGTCATATTGAATTGAACATCCAGGTCGTTCGTTAATATTGAATCTAAAAGGTAAGTGTTTTTGGAGGGGGATTTACTTGCAGGAAGGAGGTCACCATCATCCCTCTCCAGCATTTAGGTGCATCATCCCTGAGCCAGGATTTATATAATTTGGCTTAAACTAAATAAACAGTACACTTATGTCATAAACATTACACATTCGTCATAATACTAGTACATTATACACATTCGTCATAATACTCGTCATAATAGTATAGTGTCACTTTCGTTATTCCTTTCCTCATATATAATTCCTTTCTTCATATATCGTCATAACTCTCAATCGTCAACACTCTCTCTCAATTGTCATAATACTCTCATTCAACACTCTCTCTAATTCTATACACTACTCTCATTCTACTTTCGTCGTACTGTATTGTATTGTGTGTATATATTTCACTACACTTTCATCATAATGCTTGTTGTCTGTATATATTTCAGATTGAGAAAACACCCCATGATGATGAGGAACCCCATGATGACTGAGGAACGACTGAGGACACTTCACAATCATCTAATTTGAAGGTAAATTAAATGTTTAGAGGTGCAGAAGGATTACCAGGTACACATAATCTGTATTAAAAGGGTTGATATGTTTGAATCAGAAGGGTTGATATCTTTGAACAGGACGTTAGTTTTTGAATCAAAGACGTTACTTTTGGAATCAAGTTTCAATCAGGACTTAGTTTTGGAATCAGGTTATTCGAGTTTTTGAATAGGAATCAGGTTATTCGAGTTTTGGAATAACCTACTTTTTGAATCAGGTTATTCGAGTTTTTGAAACCTAGTTTTTGAATCAGGTTATTCGCGTGTTTTTGAATCAGGTTATTCAAGTTATCAGGTTTAATAAGAATTCATAGTTGGAATAATATTAATATGAGAGGTTGGAATAATATTAATATGAGAGGTTAATATTAATATGAGAGGTTAGTTTATTAGGTTAATAATATGAGAGGGGTGGGTAACTGAGATGAGAGGCTGTCTTCGGGAAGCCAGCTTTTTCCCTAGGCCTAGCAACTCCTTAGTCAGGAAAGGGCCAGCACTTGAGATCAGAGGCTGTCTTCGGGAAGCCAGCTTTTTCCTTAGCCCATCATCAAACCCACACTCCCTTAGTCAGGAAGCCCAGCTCCACCTGGGCGGCGGGGCTTCACAGGGCAACGGTTTCGCGCCCCTTAGAAGTGACTTCCTTTGAAGTGACTTCAATTTCGCTTTAGTCAGGCACCACCTTTGAGCGCTACTGTTCGCTCATTGGCCACAGGAGCTGGCAGCTAGATATAAATACCCTCCCGTTCCTAAAGGATAGCCATAAAGCTTCTAGACTACGAACCCTTCTCTGGTCTTAACGCTATCCTGACTTCTAAGAATTGACCTATACACCATACCCTGCTGCTACTACCCTTCTCTGGTCTTAACGCTATCCTGCCTTCTAAGAATTGACCAGGGATACTGATCTCTAAGGTAGCGTCAACATTCTAATAATATTGGCACACTGTATGTTATTATTTCAGGCAGTATTTCAGGCAGTATACCGAGAGAGAAGTATAGTGGATTGATTTAGTTAGTGGATTGATTTATTCGGATTTAGTTGAGATATGATTATTTATGTGTCTATGAGCGTCAATGTGTCTATGAGCGTCATTTATGTGTCTATGAGCGTCGGCCTTATTTATTTGCGTCTATGAGCGTCGGCCTGTATATATTATAATATACAATGGGACAACTTGCGTCAGTACAGACGCCTGCGGGTTATATTGAAGGTGGAAATAGGGATTTAGGAAGTTTGTTCCACGCAGGGCGTGCATATAGGGGTTCCAGTGAAAGGTGAATATCTGACTGCTCTTTCAAAATACTACATGTAAATGATTTGTAGTATCAGATTGTATCGTACTGTACTGGATGAACAAACGATTGTACTGGATGAACAAACGATTTGTAGTATCAGATTGTATCGTACTGTAACAACTCTTGCCATTATTATTATTCTATTATAACCATTATCATTATTCTATTATAACCGAGCTCGACTGATTATACTCTTTAGCAGCTCGACTGATTACTCTTTAGTTATACAGTTATATAACTTTACTCTTTAGTTATAATAACTTTACACATCTAGTCTAAAAACTAAAGTCATCTAGTCTAGTTTTATTCTAAATTTATGGAGGGAGGGAGACACAAAATTTATGGAGGGAGATACACAGCAAGATTCAATTATGTACTTCACGGTGATTAAACTGTGGCTTGCACTCAGGAAATGTATAAAATGAGAATATTTATTGGGATTTATTTCATACTGGTATCGATTATGTATTGAAAGAATATGGGCACACTGATATTTCGTATGTTTTGTATGTTGTGTAGGGCCCTATTTGATCTGCTATTACAGTATAACATTAACACAGTATATAGTTAGGACACGAGACTGAGTTAGTTTACTTAGTTAGGACACAAGACTGAGTTAGTTTTCCGAGTTAGTTTTCCATCATTCTAAATCAGCCATCAATGCCATCAATAAACGATATTGATGGCTGAAAATTAGCCGCGGGGGGGTTACCCCCACCTTGCTGTCACAGCCAGGCAACAATCCTCAATGGAGAGTCAAACCAACGGCCGTAACAGCCGCAGGTGATAAGCCCACCGTGTCTTTTTTAGACATATTTTTGCCTATATTTCGGGGACAGTGTTTTTAGTAAGGTCAGGGTTAGTAAGAGGTAGATAAGAGGGAGGGAGATACACAGTGATTAACTTATACACAGTGATTAACGCCATTTACATTTTTAGGACGGATTTTGGGCGTGTCCAAACACATTTTTTTCGGCGTCAGTACAGACGGATTTAGAGTTATGAGACCTAGCAAAATTTTACATCATAAATTTAGGGTTATGCATTACACAGGAGTGTTTCAGCGTCAGTACAGACGAATAGTCATATTGAAGGTGGAAATAGGAGATCATCTACTTGTACTGGTAGATTGTACTGGTAGATTGATAAGTTTTCTCGTCCTGCACTGGTCTAGAGTATGTTATCTTAGACATAGACTTCTGTGATGGTCCCAGTTCTTCCAGTCGTTCCCATGTGATGATCTAGAAGATGAACTAGTGAGGCTAGTGTTTGTATAACATCAATATTAGGTACAAATAATGTATATTAACGTATAACACATACTTAGACTTCAGACTTAGACTTGGTGTTAGACTTCAGACTTAGACTTAGTGATTTTTAATTCTTTCGTTGGCCTGTATATATTATATTCAATGGGACAACTGGCTTGCAGTCAGGAAATTTATAAAATGCGAATCAGAATCCAAGTCGTACATGATGCATTATGGTAATTGATGTATAGATTCGATATGATGAGATACATTTGTGCATGAGACTTATCATTTTGACGTATTATGATTATTTTTTTCGGCGTCAGTACAGACGGATTTAGAGTTAAGAGACCTAGCAAAATTTTATACCAGTACCTACTGTGTGATGTATGAATTGTGATGTACGACTTCAGACTTAGTCAGTGATGTTTGTCGTTAGTCAGTGATGTTTCAGGACTAATTTAGGTCAGTGTTTTTTTACCATAGATCTTGCGAGATTTGGCATTCAGTATATTTTGTTAGTAATATATCGCGTTATTGATGGCATTTGTTTTAATATGGCTAATTCTTGAGACAGTATACCGAGAGAGAAAAGGGCAGTTTAGACAGTATACATGCGCATTTTAAGACAGTATACAGGCCCATTTCATTACGTATAAGACTTAGTTAGGAATTTTGTTACACCCAGGGCGTGCATATAGGCAGTACATATCAGGAATTATTCAATTTGTATTATATTGTACTATATATTTTAGACTTCAGTTTGGTCATGTTGCTATGTACAGAGTTTTACGTCATTCTAGAACATTTTACGTCATTCTAGATCAATAGCAAGTGATTTACGTTATTGGCACTCTTAGGACTGATTTTGGGCGTTTCCAAACGAATATTCCTATTTCTCTGACTCTCTTATACTAGGGTGTCAGAAACATTAAGGTATTTTATATTAAGTGGAAATAGATGTAATCGAGTTGTAATTAGATGGATCATTGCATTAATTGGGCGTCAGTACAGACACTCAGGGCGTGCATATAGGCATATCAGGAATTGTAGATATTTCTGCGTCATGTTACAATGAGTTGGCGTCAGTACAGACACCTGAAGGTCATATTGAAAGTGGAAATAGGAGATTTAGTCATTTTGTTACACTCAGGGCATTATACACACACCACTTAAAGGTAACTTACAGCTATTATGTCCAATGCACTTTGTAAGAAGTTGCATTTCCACTGGTTTCATTAGGCATGGGGTCTGGGGCCTTGCGATTGTGGGGATGTTCCCCAACCTAACATTTGGGGATGATTAAACATACACCATGATCCATGGACATATTGCTCGGTGATGTTATGCTAGAATAGGTTATGATTTATATATATATAACAGAGTAGATATCTAACGACTAGGGTGTGTTTTGTATAGTAGGATACACTACTATATGTTACAATGAGTTGGCGTCAGTACAGACACCTGTGGGTAATATTGAAGGTGGAAATAGTAATTTTGATGACAAAATTTTGTTATTAAGTATTTCGCCGTCAGTACAGACGGATTTAGAGTTATCAAAAATTTTATACCAGTACTTCATGAGGTTGCTGTCTCTTATGACAAACACAAACAAAAATAGTCAACACCACCGCTGGTTATGCAGTATGTACATACACTGCCCCCAATATTTCATTAAAATATGACATACAATTGTCTGATATTTCTCCTTTATTTGTGTATATTTACGTGTACCAGACTTAGACTTCAGACTTAAGACTTAGACTTCCGTGATTTCGGTGATGTTATGCTAGAATAGGTTATGATTTATATATATATAACAGAGTAGATATCTAACGACTAGGGTGTTTTTCGTATAGTAGGGTACACTACTATATGTTACAATGAATTGGCATCAGTACAGACACCTGCGGGTCATATTGAAGGTGGAAATAGGAGATTTAGTCATTTTGTTACACTCAGTTTTTATATCAAGTATTTCGTAGTGGGGAACCCCTAGTCATGTACATGCTTGTGCGCAGGGTCTATTTATATATAGTTTTGGGTGATTGAGTAAAATACTTGGATGCTCTTAAAATGAATGCTTTTATGTATACTAGGAAATACAATTTACTATGCTACTTTGCTATGACATACAATTGTCTGATATTTCTTAGATAGTTCTTAGATATTCAACCTTGCCGATTCCAACATGGTTGATATTGTATATGAGTCAGGGCTTGCCTAATCGGATTTGAAGGTGGTTGTCCAGTGGGCAACCAAGGCTAGGAACATGGTTGCCCATCAATGACTGGTGGTAGCCCAACACCGTGGAACATGAAATCGCAGCTTTAGGGACATTTCATCTAGGCCTGACTTATGTGACAGAAGTTATTTTTATATTCGGCTATATTTAGCGTTTTTACAGCCAAATAGAGAATCCCTATACTTTTATATTAATGGGCATTTTGGGATTTACTCCATTTCTTATCATATTTTTCTCAGCAAAATATACGTTTGTGCATGAGATATTTAGGGTCACGCATTGATTTGTCCGTGAGACATTTGGATTTTTACATTAAGTATATATCAGGAAGGAGTTATAGATATTTCTGCATAGGGACACTTTTTAAAATGTGGTTATCTGGCATCAGTACAGACACCTGCAGGTCATATTGAAGGTGGAAATAGGAAATAGGGTTTCACAAGGCGACATCTAAACATGTGGGTGGACAGGAAGGGACAGGACATAACACCATTTCCATCAGTACAGACGCCTGCGGGTCATATTGAAGGTGGAAATAGGAGATTTAGGATATTTGTTACACTCAGGGCCAACATTCATGTTGGTTGATATTGTATATGAGTTATACATTTTTATAGTGTTATATAGTGATATAATATTAGACATCAGTTTGGTAATTTTGCTTATTAGGTACAGAGTTTTGGTGTAGCGATTTGCCTGGGTTCGGACGCACATTGTACTATGAGCGTCGGCCTGACGTAGATTTGTGTATTCTGGATATAATATTAGACGTCAGTTTGGTAGAATTCAGTGAGTGATAGTTGTCCTAGGCCTAACGAATGTGATTAAACTGTTTGTTACGCACATTGTACTATGAGCGTCAGCCTGTATATATTATAATCAGTAGAAATAACATTCATATAATCAAAAAAAGACTTTAGAAATAAGGAGCATTCCTAGGAATACATACATCAAAATCAAAATAAAATGTTTATAATCTGAGTTAGTTTCTAGTACCTAGGATTTTGAGCATAAATTCTGGGCGTTGTCACATTTTACTGTTACGTCAGGAAGGTATTTTATACCAGTTTTCATTTTATACCAGTTTCTATTAGTCAGTGCAGACGTAGGGACGATTCAATTTGTATTATATTGTACTATGAGCGTCAGCCTGACGTGTATTCTGTATATTTTTTTTCAAAATATACTCAGCATATAGTCAGTATATAGCAGGAATTATAGATATTTCTCTTACAATCTGAATAGGAGATTTAGGAATTTAGTCAGGGCGTGCATATATTTGTGAGCGAACAGTAGCGCTCAAAGGTGGAATCCACGGATTTTAGGGCAAAGAATAGGATGGACAAATAAACTGATTAAACTGACGCCTGTGGGTCATATTGAAGGTGGAAATAGATGTAATCTAGTCGTAATTAGATGGATCATTGCATTAATTGGGCGTCAGTACAGACGTCAAATTTTTTATATTCACATTTTTTATAGTCTTACATGTCCTTCTGCTCATTAAAACGATTAGGACGCACATTGTACTATGAGCGTTGGCCTGTAAGTATTTCGTCAGTACAGACGCCTGCGGGTCATATTGAAATAGAAGATTTAGGTTTTTTCGGTTTGGTAGAATTCAGTGTATATGTGCGTCATATACACTGCCCCCAATATTTCATTAAAATCTGATATTTCTCCTTTATTTGTGTATATTTACGTATACCAGACTTAGACTTCAGACCTCAGACTTAGACTTCAGTGATTTCGGTGATGTTATGCTAGAATAGGTTATGATTTTTATATATATAACAGAGTAGATATCTAACGACTAGGGTGTGTTTCGTATAGTAGGGTACACTACTATATGTTACCATAACACCTTACCTCTATAAGAGAATGAAGTCAAAGCAGGTCTGGGGAATTAAGATTTATTATAAATATAATAAATATTTTATTTTATATAAAATGTAAAATGTAAAAGAGATGGGTAAGAGTAAAATTGTAGATTTTATAAGAAATTGAGTAATAAAATTGTGATTTTAATTATGAAAAGGAGTAATTATGAAAATGAAATTGATATAATGGATTAGTATATTGAAAAGGTTTGTGGGTGGGTGGGAATTTGAGTAGTGTGGAGGTGTAGAAGGTCGAAGCAGAAGTGACTGCTAGGAGTGTTAGAAAGTGAGAGATCAGGTATGTGTGTGCGTGAATGTGTAGTGAGTGGTGCGCGAGGTGGGTGAGTGGGTGAGTGCAATGATGCGTATAATTGTTTGTTTGTTTGTGAGAGGGGAGAGGCAGTGAAATGCGAGCGCATTGCGTCTATACACAATGCTATACAAATGAGTTGGCGTCAGTACAGACACCTGCTGGTCATATTGGAAATAGGAGATTTAGTAATTTTGTTTCAGACCATGATTCACAATGTATGAATTGACAAGCGTTTACACATTGGGTCTAACTTGGTCTAGACAGTGGCCATGAATGAGGTCATATTATCACATATGTACAATACAGTGGGTTATTTACAAGACAGATATTTTAGAGTTAACTTACAGTTTTGGTGATCCAGCATTTTTCGTTAAGAACTTATGCTTCCAAATTAATCCAGGTTTGAATCTCCTAGCTCCCTTGAAGCTCACTAGAGCTTGCTAAAAACAGAAACACAATATCACAGTAGTCCACTCCAGGTATTCATGGAGTATTCCTCAACAATAAGTTCCATCCAGGTTAACATGGATTCCTTGGCACAAAATTCCTGAAAAGGAAACACAGCACAATATCCAGTGTGGTGATAAGAAGTGAAGAATCCGTGAGAACCATTGTTGAAGTCCAAATAGGTGAAATTGAACCACTACCATTGTACCAATGTAGTATTGAAGAGAACCAATTCAGTCGACCCAGGCAAATGTGTTGAAACTCCTTTGAAACTAGAAGAAATGTTGATGAATCTGAAATAAATCAGACACAGCACAGATATGCAAGGCAAATGGCAGTAGATCAGGCTCTGGTGGCTGCTCAGGTGGGGTGTCACAGGCAAAATCTGAGAAAAATGGTCATAGCTCCTGCTAGACCAAGATCCTATTCACTAATGATTGGGCTGGAGCAGGGGGCTCTTTTATACCAGAGTGAGCCCCTAGTGGGCATCTTGGAACTACTGTTTGAAACTTAACTTAAAACGGGCTTTAAAATCGTTTTTGAAGGTATATTTAGGCCTCTTTTCATTAAAAAGAATATTTAACATGTTTTGGAACAAAAAATATTGTGTATTTCAAGAGAAAACAGTGAAAAAGTGGAGCATGGACGCGGCATTCACTACAGCATTCAGTAAGGCATTCAGTGCCACGACTTAAGGCAGCCGTTTTCTCAGTAATTATGCAAAATTGTTTCAAAATAAATATCTCAGACCCATTATGGCATCCAATTAAACATTATTGCCGATTCAGATGTTCTAAATTCATGATTTTACAGGAAAATTCGGTTTCAAATTTGACTTCCCTATGCTAAAGATATGCGGCAGGAAGACAAGATGGCGGACCCTTTTCGGATTTGCAAATGACGAATTTGTACACCGAAAATTAGCTAAAATAAATGGGAACTTGCTTGTTTCACGCTGGATATTTTGTTCAGGCGTTAAGTCCCGTCATATTAAATGTATTTGCAAAAGTTTTGCTTATTATTAAGGAAAATAACGGTGCCGGCTACGACGTGGGTTTCGCCCATAGGAATAGCATTGGGACATGTCAAAATGAAATATTTCCAGATTTTTACATATTTTTGCTTTTAAATGGATGACAAACCTTCTCGGAGGTTTCAATTGGAGATATCATGCCCTTGGTTTGACTGAAAACGGTATATTCTTCGAGTAATTTGATGTTTTTGTGTTAGAAATGTCACGCCCATAGACGGCCATATTAAAACGATATTCGGCGACGTTCACTCGGCGGATAATTTTTTCTTCCATACACTGGAAATATCGCGAATATTGGTTTCAATTTTAGTACATATGATGTGTTTTGCCACGATTTGAATGCTGATGGTCACAAATGGTTCTGAGATTGTTTATTTACGACGATGTTCGATTTCCAAATGTTTCCCCATAGACTTCAGTGTTAACATGACTGCCTTGTCAATGGCGGATTTTTTAGGCTAGCCTATGACCACACAATGGTGAAAAATAATTATTACAAGTTAATTATTTCCTTTCATTGTTTTAAATCTAGTTGGTGCGAGGTATAACAGGTCTGAGCATCTCCTCTTAAAGTCTCAGCAGAGAAATATCATTATGTTCGTCAGAATTTGAATTATTAAGATTGCTTTTGTGATCGATAATTTTCCTCATAGACTTCAATGTTAAGCCTTGTCAATGGCGGATTTTCTTAGGCTAGAAAATGGCCACACGATGGTCGTACATAAATAATTACTTTATTTCATTGTTTTAAATCTAGCTGGTACGACGTAAAACGAGCCTGACGATCTGGATATGAAGCCTCATGGCGAAATTATTATTATGTTCGTCGGAAATTGACATTTTAACTTGCTTCGAAAATAGTTTTTATTACGGTGCCAGCTACGACGTGGGTTTCGCCCATAGGATTAACATAGGGACATATCTGAATGGAATATTTGGAGATTTTTACATATTTTTGCTTTTAAATGGATGACAAACCTTCTCGGAGGTTTCAATTGGAGATATCATGCCCTTGGTCTGACTGAAAACGGTAAATTCTTCGAGTAATTTGATGTTTTTGTGATAGAAATGTCACGCCCATAGACGGCCATAATTACAGCATCTTATTGTTTTAAATCTAGCTGGTACGATGTAAAACGAGCCTGACGATCTGGATATGAAGCCTCATGGCGAAATTATTATTATGTTGGTCGGAAATTGAATTTTGAATTCGGTTTGAAATTATTTTTTATTACGAAAATTGGACATTGGGTTAGTATTGGGTTGTGAGGAAATATATTATTTGACGATTTTTGATTTTAAATGAATGGCGGACGTTCCCTGATGTTCCAGTTGGTTATATTTTACCCTTGGTTCGACTGAAAAAGGTGTATTCTTAGAGTAATTTGCATATGGTCGATTCTCATGAAATGGTTCCAAATGGGAAAATGTCATTTTTTATTAGTCTTGAAGATTGTGAGAAATCTCGATTTATATTGCTTCGAAAATAGGTTTTATTACGAAAATTGGAGATAGGTAGACAAAATCGATTTTATTTGAAATAATATACGTGTTAAAGGTTTAATCGATCTCATAGTTTTAGTAGGCTTATCAACGATCTCTTGCCGAATGAGGATCTCATTTTTGTGTTCATGTGACTAGCATAGACTTTAGTAGACTTAGACTTTAGTAGACTTAGACTTTAGTAGACTTAGACTTTAGTAGACTTAGACTTTAGTAGACTTAGACTTTAGTAGACTTAGACTTTAGACTGGACTTAGACTTTAGACTGGACTTAGACTTAGACTGGACTTAGACTTAGACTTAGACTTAGACTTTAGCCTTATAGAGAAAGCTGTTTTGGTATAGTGATGTTTTTGACGATTTAATCGATCTCATAGTTTTAGTAGGCTTATCAACGATCTCTTGCCGAATGAGGATCTCATTTTTGTGTTCATGTGACTAGCATAGACTTTAGTAGACTTAGACTTTAGTAGACTTAGACTTTAGTAGACTTGGACTTTAGTAGACTTAGACTTTAGTAGACTTAGACTTTAGACTGGACTTAGACTTTAGACTGGACTTAGACTTAGACTTAGACTTTAGCCTTATAGAGAAAGCTGTTTTGGTATAGTGATGTTTTTTGACGATTGATTTTTAGATTTTTTCTTCTTTTTGCATGGCTCCTGGTCGGAAGTTTCCTAATGTCTAAGTTTCCATTTCTGATTTGACTGAGCACTTGTTCTTTTTTTCAAGTAACTGATCTTACTGCTGAGTTCAGCAGAGAATCTAACCTATTTAGTAATAGTTTAGTGATTGATCGATTTTATTATTCATACCATTGTTAACATTGTTGCTGTGCAACATCCCACTGTATTACTTTATAAGTCTCAACGCTGATCTGTATTGATCAATCATAAAAGACCTCACAGTACACTGAGGACTTAGTTACTTTTATTATATGTACACTCATGCTTGTACTAGCATGACTTTCCTAGAGTGACCCATTATTAGCACTCACTGTACCGAATAAGTAGTGTACCCTACTATTCGAAACACATCATAGTCGTTAGATGCTCATACTTATATATTCTATTAGAAACACAACCTATTACTGTTATTTACGACACATAAGCATGTCGACCCGTTTGTCATTTCCTCTCTAATTTTATCAAAAGGCAAATAAAAGACTTTCTATTCTATTCTATTCTATTCTATTCTATTCTATTCTAATTGTTTATTTCTAGAGGAATAAAATATATCGCCCTGGTCAATATTCGAAATTATTACAGATTTCACTATGTGTATGGCGAGCATTGGACAATAATCTCACCTTTCATTTTAGTTTTATTGACATGAGGTTTATATGACAACTTGGTGAAGGTCATTGATATAGATGGAAAGAAATCCGTTTGGTTTCATCACATATTTTTAGTTGATCAGACTAAAAATGTGGTTGTCCTGGTTGTCAGGATCTTCATATGGTAGCCATTTTTAATTTTGACGTTGCACATATCTTTTGGTGTCCAATTCATCATTTGCTCCGATTTTCTTGTCCTTAGGCTCACTATACCACCCGCAGCCATGTCGGGTCGTAATAGCAGGGCTCTCTACATGGCAACTTATCGGAAAAGGATCAAGTTGTATAACGCAGCTTGTGCTGGTCCCAGCTATGAAGAATTCCTGACAACAGAATCCGATGATGACATCCCAGCTGATGACATCCCATCAGAGAGTGCGGACGCTGCTCCATTAATAGAAGATTCAGATGATGAACCAGTCGTTCCATGCAACATCAGGGAAGACGCAGACACTGACACTGACTGGCAGACCGCGCTGATATCTCCTGATGTCCAGCAAGACCTGCGATATGAGCTCGCACAATGGAGTGTAAACAACGACATCCGCTGCCGAGCTGTCTCTTCACTACTGAGTATCCTGAAGAAGAGGTTGCCTTTCCTGCCTAAAGATGGTCGTACTTTGAAGGGGACTTTGCGTAGCGTTCAAGTAAGATCAATAGCTGGAGGTGATTGTGTCTATACTGGCATAAGAAAGGGACTCCTGCGTTACATGACAAGGAATCCATCTGCCACCGAACTGCTTCTGAACATTAATATTGATGGACTGCCACTGTACAAGAGCAGTGGCAAACAGTTCTGGCCTATTCTTGTAAGTGTGAATGATAGTAAACCCTTTGCAGCTTCACACTGGATTGGTAGCACTAAGCCCCTAAATGTTGATGACTTTCTGTCAGATGTGATACAAGAACTTGAAACACTGTACGATAATGGAGTAACCGTAGATGGCAGGAACTGTATTGTTAAAGTAAAAGCATTTGTGTGTGATGCACCTGCCCGTGCATTACTGAAGGGCATTACAGGCCATACCGGGTACAACTCCTGTGAACGCTGCGAAGTCCATGGTGTCTACTTTGACTCTGTGCGTCTGCTGGACACAAATGCTGCCAAGAGAACTGATGCTAAATTTGCAGCATTTGAATATGAACAGCAACATCAGAACACAGTTTCCGTGCTTACCTCCTCCACTATTGCTTTCCCAATGGTTTCAGGATTTGTTTTAGACTACATGCACCTTGTCTGCTTAGGTGTTGTTAGACGTCTCCTCTGGCTCTGGAAAAAGTCAAAGACCCCCCACCGCATAGCCACCAGCCAGGTGGATGCTGTGTCTGCCAAACTACATGGAATGCGACTCCATGTACCTACAACTATTTTCCAGAGACGGCCACGTGGTCTCGAGGACTTTGAACGGTGGAAGGCCACAGAGTTTCGTTTCTTCCTCCTCTATGCTGGGCCGATCGCACTGAAGAACGTACTTCCCGATAGACAATATGAACATTTCTTGTCCCTCTCTATTGCCATGCGCATTCTCCTCTCACCACACCTTGTGACTGACATAGCGAATGTCAACTATGCCGAAACCCTCCTGAAGTGGTTCGTTGAGAATGCCATCACTTTGTATGGACCACACTTTGTGACATACAATCTCCATAGTCTGTTGCACCTTGCTGACGATGTAAAAGAACACGGGTTGCCTTTGGATAAGATAAGTGCTTTTGCATTCGAGAATTATTTGGGAAAGTTAAAGGGACTAGTGCATAGTGGGAACAACGCACTTCAGCAAGTCGTCAAGAGGTTGGATGAACATGATCGGCATGAAGACGTAGAGGACATTTGTGACAATCGGGGTCCATCCACCAAATTGTCTGAGAAGGTGTATGTGTTGGATGATGGAACTTTTGCAATTATCACAGAACTGTTTGCTGATGACACAGCCATGTGCCAGATGGTAAATAAGGGAAGAACGTCCAATTTATACGATGAGCCAACTCCATCCAGCATGTTTAACATCCACTATATACCGTCTTTGTCGCACACCACATTGAAGAGGATACCAACAAATCATCTCCAAAGAAGGGCATTGATGCTTCCATGTGGTGGCGATGAAGGCGGTTTCACCTTCATCCCAGTAATCCACACAACCTAAACTTAAACTTCTATTAATTAACTTTGTATTATATGTTCCAGGGTTCAATACCCGTGATTGATTTTTCGGTTTTGTTAGGGTCTCATTAGCCTGTGTACTCTCTTGAAGCTATGTTTTTGTATTATATGTTCCAGGGTTCAATACCCGTGATTGATTTTTCGGTTTTGTTAGGGTCTCATTAGCCTGTGTACTCTCTTGAAGCTATGTTTTTGTATTATATGTTCCAGGGTTCAATACCCGTGATTGATTTTTCGGTTTTGTTAGGGTCTCATTAGCCTGTGTACTCTCTTGAAGCTATGTTTTTGTATTATATGTTCCAGGGTTCAATACCCGTGATTGATTTTTCAGTTTTGTTAGGGTCTCATTAGCCTGTTTACTCTCTTGAAGCTATGTTTTTGTATTATATGTTCCAGGGTTCAATACCCGTGATTGATTTTTCGGTTTTGTTAGGGTCTCAATAGCCTGTTTACTCTCTTGAAGCTATGTTTTTGTATTATATGTTCCAGGGTCCAATACCCGTGATTAGCCGGGAGAAGAACTCCCTTATGTGTCTAGAGGTCTGAGCCCTTTTCATTGATGTAACTGTATTGATTTATGTGAATAAAAATTCTTATATATATATGTATGTTTTTGTATTATATGTTCCAGGGTCCAATACCCGTGATTAGCCGGGAGAAGAACTCCCTTATGTGTCTAGAGGTCTGAGCCCTTTTCATTGATGTAACTGTATTGATTTATGTGAATAAAAATTCTTATATATATATGTATGGTTTTGTATTATATGTTCCAGGGTCCAATACCCGTGATTAGCCGGGAGAAGAACTCCCTTATGTGTCTAGAGGTCTGAGCCCTTTTCATTGATGTAACTGTATTGATTTATGTGAATAAAAATTCTTATATATATATGTATGTTTTTGTATTATATGTTCCAGGGTCCAATACCCGTGATTGATTTTCCTTGTGCATAAGTGTGATGTGTGTGTGATTTGATCTTTTTTCAGATGCCATTATTTAAAAATCAATGTTTCAGGTGTTGACGATGGTTAATTTATTTTCTATGTTTAAGACAAAAAGTCGCCAAGGAACTTATGGTATTGTTTTTTTCCAGAATGGCACCCAAACCGTACCAGATGGTCGAGTGGAAAGAGAATGGGGGGAGAAAGAGGAGCATCATCCCAACCAATTGGATCAAGGTTAACGAAACTACACAGGCCGAATACGTTGGTTGGCCCAACAAGTTGGATGCGAGGAAAGACCTCCTCAATCGAACTGAACCTCAACCAACATGGCGTTGGTACCATGTCAAACAAAGACTTGAATATCATGGTGAGTGTAAAAAATCAAAAAGAATAAAATACACTCTATATTTGCATCTTGAGCCTATGTTTATTAGTTCAAAAGTTATGACCAGAAATGTCAGAAGCTGTCACCGGTATCAAAACTGAGAAAAATGATTACAAAGATTGTCCTTCATAATGGCAATGTTACATCTATAATAAGTTTGGTTGATTTTCCCTTAATTGAATCCACTTGTGCATGATGATAATTAGTTTACTAATTTTGAAATGAACAGTTATAACATTTCTAGAACTATTTTCAAGTTGAAACTTTGGGAGATGGTAATTTGGATATGAAACTTGATGGCAAAATTCTTAACTCAATATTGATGAAATAGGGATTTTCTGCCTTTGCATGTCTGTAGCTAAACATGGACTTGAGCGAGAAGTGCCTGTTTTCGGGGTTTTCGGTCACATATACATGATTGTAATTTTCCTTTATCCCATGACAATGACACTCCCATGTCAATACTAAAGATATCACTATTTGTACTCCAGATGAGTGGCAGACCGACTCCAGTGATGAGTCCTCAGTGGAGGAGGAAGAGGTGAAGGAACCAGCCACCAAAAAACGGCGCACAATTCAAGTGCACAGTGACCATGGTAAGATAATTTCCTGTACAATATTTAGACTAAAGACAACAAGTAATTAATGTTGCTATGCATACAAGGTGATCAAATTCGAATTTTTCTTTTGAAGCAGATCATAGATCTAATCCATTTTGTAAAAGATGCTTATATGCATGATTATACATATCTAAAGATGCTTATATGCATCTTTCCAATTTTTGAACATCCTGAAAGATGTTCATAAGGAATTCAGGCAATCCCCAAAATCTTATTATTTAACAACATATATTTAAGTGAAAGAGATGAGTAAGTATGTCTCAGAGTGGTCTCAGATATAAAGTGGTGAAATGTTTTCCATGCCAGCTAGCCAAAAAATCACATTTAGATATGATATCAAATTAATCATTGTGGCAATCTCTGACTCATGGCCCACTTTTATCATTGCAGGACCTGCGATCAAGTTGATCAGAAAGCAACTGACAAAAGAAATAAGCAAGAAAGGTGGCACCCAAATGCCTACTCCGCCAAAATCCCTCATGGCCCAAAGCTGCACAAAACAGAAGTCCCCATCTGCCCATCTGTCCAGGACCCCTTCTTCCTCTCTCCAATCTTCATCCTCTCTCTCACCTCCTCCTTTGTCCCTATCCGCAAGTCCACAGCCCTCCCCTTTATCCTCCCCATGTCTTTTTTCATCCCCTGATGACTCTGATGCCGATGAGACATATTCACCAATGTCTCATGGGTCAGAGGAGTCAGGGGGTGATGAGTCTTCAGAGGAAGCGCCCCAGAAGTCCAGAAAGAAGAAGGAGACCCAGAGACCCAGACCGGTGAGCAAGCCCCAGCAAATAAGATCGCCAATGCCATCCACATCGACATCTGCCTTCGCACCCACATCGCCATCCACATCGCCAACCTACCCCAAAGCCAACCGGAAAGCGATGGACAGAGAGAGTAAGTAATGAAATGAGTAATCATAAATATAATGAGTGTATATTTTCAATATAATAATAATAAATATAATAAGTGCATTTTCAATAACTTATAAATACACATTGAACAATTTAACATGTTGCCAAATTTTGGGTACAGATATACAACATGAGATAGTGCTGATGTTCAAAAATTTAATATTTGAAAACTGTGTATGGTAACATAGCTTACAGATGTGCTTATATATTTACAGCATTCCAATTCCACATGTTTGCCTGGATGGAGAAAGTGTCGAACATGATGCAAGATATGAGTGAACGGTTGGAGCGCCTGGAACGAAGAGGTAAACAAACGACCGTGACAGACGGTATGCGTCTGTTGCAACGCCCGATGACCACAAAAACGGAAGTCGATGAGCTTGAGGCATCAATGGTGGATGCAAAAAAGAGAGCTGCGTTGGTAAGTGGCTAAATTAAAAAATAGTTATATTCAATATATTTAACATATGGGCCAGATTTTTCGAAAATGTACAATTGGCAGCTCTACACATTTAGTAAAGTATGCTAAAATAGGCTGCAATTTGGTAAATACTAGGTAAATTCAAGTATATTTGGCATTGCATTGACACTAGCAATCTGTTCTGTTTTTAAACTGAACTGTATTTTGAAGTTTCATCTGATATTTGGATTATTTGAGAAGATTGACGGAGTTGAATTGTACATTTTCTGAAATTCTGACCCATGTATAAAGTTTCTCCTGTTTATTCATACTATACATACATAATATAATATCACAACAGGTACCATAAAATGACAAAATTTACAATTTACACATCACTAATATGTTATATTAAGTGATATCATAATTATGCACCCAGAAAATATGAAATGTATACAACATACTAATGTTTTACTTTGATTTGCAGGTAGAGTTATTGTCACAAGTGGCAGGTTCGGATGCCCACAAACATACCACCAACATCATGAACAGGCTGATGGACTGCTCCGCAGCCAAATCTTTCAACCTGCGGGGAACCGACAGGAAAGTGTCGTTCAAGGCCTATCGCCTATACGGGGTAGTTTTTGGTAAGTTGTCACTTAGATAAAATGTCCAATACATTGCTCATGACCTAAACCTTTGGTGAAATTTATTTGAAATATGAGACGATATGTGATATTGTAAAACTAAAAAAAGATCCTCATACATGCCTCTCTATGCATCAATAGTTAAGTGGGAAAATACTTAAAAACTTTTTAAATCTGACATTTATTAAACATTTTAAAATAATCATTTGCTCATAACATCACTGCTAGTCTTTAAGGTAATATGAGACCAACAGTTATATAACCATAATGCTACTCCCCTCAAAACTATAATGTCAGAAATGTGTGTCCGTCAAGAAAATTTTCATGGTAATTAAAATGTTCCTTGTTTGATTCTATTACAGAGGCAGTCAAGAGTGTCCGGCCCACAGAAAAAAAGAACATAGATTCTGTTATACACACAGCCATCTGCAACAACTTGCGATCGGCTGGGTCGAAGGCAAACTACAGAAAGAAGTGTGCGGACGCTGCTGCCCTAAGCGATATGCTGCCTGACGATTTGTAAAGTGATGATAAATGATACAGTGTTGTCAAGCACATCCTTGTAACCATTATTATTGGAAGAGAAACAGTTTCAGCGAAGGAACCTTTTGCAGACAGTGATGGAAATCAGAATAAACTATTATCTTTTATGCTAAATTATGTCAATATATCTCGCAAGGCTTGTTTGGTCACATTTTCTTGTGTTTGTAAGGCACATTTGGAAGATATCTGCACCATCAGATGGCGTTTTTTATTATGTACATGAAGAAGGTATATTTTTAGATGGAAGCGTTATGTATGAGACCATATATATATTACTGGACTTTGAAATGAATAATAAATAGACAAACTGTATATATATAATGTAACCATGGTTTTGGTCAGCAGTAGTATATTCTTGCCAAATATGTGACGTCCTAAGCTGGTGCAATGGCAGCAGACGGAATTTTACTTATGTGAAATGCAGATGAAAGTATTATATATAATATGTGACTGGAGTGTGAATTCAATAATAAATGAGTCAAATGTATATAATGTTTTTGTGCGAAAATAAGAATTTATAAAATTATATTTTCTATGGAGGTCTTCCATCAAGCCGAAAGACAGATATCATGGTTCACATGTAAACTTTATCCTCTAATTTTTAAAAAAAAATTAAGTTTTCTATTAATGCGACTTAGAACTCTTGCCATTGTTATTATTATTCTATTATAACCTGAGATACCCCTAGATATATAGAATGTATATGTGTTTCCAGGCTGTTCGAATTGAGTGTATTTTGCTGTATAACAGTAATAATGATGATCACTGTAATGCGCTCTGTATGAACTATTATATTGGTTAGATGAATTCTGTTATATTCCAGTAATTAAGCTTGGGTTGAGTGTATTTTTAATATGTTTGTTAATGGTTTAAATCAAAATTTACAAAACCTGGAAGTAAAGAAAGAATTGTGAAAAGATGTGCAATCATGGATTTGAGCTTGTGATGGCCGAGCCCAGAATATGGATCCCCTACTGATTTAATATACAAATATGCATTTATATGTACGTGTGTATGAGTTTGATTTACAGATATAGGTCTAAACATTTATTCTTATTATGTTCTGACACCCTAGCTAGTATAAGGGTATCAGAGAAACGCTAGGTTGTAACTAATTAGGTTGTAACTAATTATTCAGTAATAATGTATTTCATTACTGTCTCATTTGTTGATTTTATATATCTGTAGGGAATATCTGACTGCCCTTTTAAATACTACATGTAAATGATTTGTAGTATTTAATCGTATGTTACCTTACTGTGCATATGAACGACTTAGAACTCTTGCCATTGTTATTATTACGCTATTATAACCTGAGATACCCCTAGATATATAGTTAAGTCTGTATATGAGTTTCCAGGTTGTTCGAATTGAGTGTAATCCTATGAAAAATCAATCAAAAATTGATTCAAATTGATTCAAATGCTACTGTTAATTTCATCTAAATCTTGGCCTAGAATAAAGTGGGCCTGTTTATATATCGTCCCCCAAAATGTCAATAGAAGTGTTATGTGATATTATATGTACCATGTGTATGATGGGAGTTTGAAAAGAATAATAAATGAATGGACTGCATACTGTTACCACTGTCTTGTCTTCTCTTGCTTTAATTCTGCTAACAATAATTTTTTTTCATACAGCATTCATGCATTGCAATCTAATATCGGATATAAATAAACCATAATTAAAGAAAATATTTTCCGTTTTCACCCCGCCGCCCCCCTAAAATTATGAACCATAGTAACACCATCCCCGTCCCCCCCTTGAACAGGACCCTACCACCGCGAAATAACCTGCAATAATGACCGCGCATAACGCGCGTCACTGCACCGCGTCACGCGCGGTGCAATTTCGCGCTCCATGGAGTAACATCTGACGCTGTTCTGACGCGCAAAAATCGCGGCCGATTTTCGCGCAATTTATTTAAGAAAAAAATGCGTTGGTGTTCACTGGGTTTGGTTTCCATAGATCATTTATACAATCTATGTTATTGGTGAAAACATTCTTGCAATTTTCGATAAGAATGTTGCCAAATATTTGTATGTCAGATTTTAACAGAATCCATCCCAGCATGCACTGCAGAAGACATGCGCAGTGACACATGCAAATCCCCTATTAACTTTAATCCCATGCCACCAGAATGGAGTCTAGCTCAATTTTCCTAATAAAAAAAAGCTTTATGTGAACCACTCACGTGCACATTGATGAAGAAGGACATCATTGTAAGTTTAGAAGTATGTGTATGCGTAGGTGTATTGAATGCACACAGTTCCTCTATGTTACAGGAATTATTTCAGACATGTGTTTTTTGAGGCCCCTGTTCATCATTATCCAAATGCGTGACCCAGGAATGATTCTTGATTGAGCCTTGGTTGACAGAACAATTGCGGGTTCAGTGAAAAAAACCTGTCATCGGTTATTTGAGATCAGCAACCAAATTTGGAATATCCCTGAACCAGTCAATTTACTCTTATAATACCTTATCATAATCCATCTCCGCCGAGTCGTTGACCAATACCTAAAATTGGTGATTATATTGTATATCTTGTGTTGCATTGGAAAGTGCCTACTTTTTTGTTAAAAACTATCTATAGACACGGTCCCAAGGTAAGGTTTGTAATGTAATGTAATGTAATTTTTTTTCTTAATGTCATGATATTTACTGCTACAGTAGAGTCCAAGCTCATCGTATAGAGATGACCAACCACTTGTATTACCATCAGCAATGAAGAAATTTGATTTGATTTGATGTGAAGCTTTTGTAGTTGCTTTTTCTATTGTGATAGATATCGATTTGAAAAAGTAAATCAGCTTGGACTGCAAATAATATAGATGTACATAATGTCAAAAACAATTTAGATATCCTGGAAACAAAGAAGGAGCAGGGATTTCTACGTATTTCAACTAGCAAGAATAAGGCTCCACTTTTACTTATACATGTCTACCCGATCCTCCCTCCCCCTCCATCTCATCACTCATACCTCTCCACTCTTTCATATCTTTTTTCACCTTAATAAGATGAAATTGTAATAAAACTGTTTTTTCTGACCTCACACACAAATATTAATTTAAATTGTAAAACCTGATAATTCAGGGTGTGTAGGAAGACCGGGTCTGACACGAGCCACATTAATGACCAGCATAACAATCTGAATAAAAAAAACAAAAAAAAACTACCATGAACATGCAACGAGCAAGCGTTGTGCAACACCCCTCAGCACTATTTCAATCTTCATGTGTGTATTGAATGCAGACAATTTAGATATCCTGGAAACCTTCAACCATACAACATAAACACATTGTGTGAGAAAACAAAGGTGTGCAGCTGGCATACAAACCCCCTACACTGCATGAATAATGCACATAGTGGGACAGGTAACAGTGTTGCTACTCCAGTAACCATTCATTGAGTTAATGGTGCATTAGTGCCTATAGACATGGGCAATGCCACCACACTGGCTACAATTACACTTACAAACATAGTTGTAGAATAATATGTTCAGTTTAACTGAAATTTGTGATATATTCCGGAAAATGGGTCAGAAGTGGCAAAAAATGTTATTTCTCAAAGTGATTAACCAACTAGATTTATTTGGATACAGATGTTCTCATCTTTCAAAATTATAGCAGTTATTTTTTCAAAATTGAAACTATCAAACTTGAAAACGAAATTCTTATTAGATATTCTAATGTTAACCATTGGCATTGGAATCTGCTTGATCCTATCTTTTCAACTATGGTGATATCTCAAAATCCATTTTGTGTAAACACAGCACAATTAATACATCACATTCTGTAGCATACTTGATGGTACACATCTTATGAAAATCAATCATTTCAGGGTATTCAGGGACACAATCCTAATGCCCACATGCACTGTTAATGGGTCAGATTTCCAGAAAATGTACAATTCACCTTCACCAATCCTCTCAAATAACCCACATTTCAGACAACAATAAAGTTCAAAATACAGTTTAACTTAGCGAACCGTTTGTTAGAACCAATGCGATGCCGAATATAATACTCAAATTTACCTACTATTAGTCAAATTGCAGCCTAATTCAGCAGAATTTAGTAAATGTGGAGAACTGCCAATTGTCCATTTTCTGAAAATCTGACCCAGTTTACCTCCTCATTCAGTAACAAGTATCTCACATATTGGAGCATACCTCCCAATCAGTTAAGAGCTTGACCTTTCATGATCTAGTGGTAAGGTGAATCTACCTGGTATGTACCATTGCACCGCGAATTATAATGTGTTGAAAGACAATTAGGGGCTTGTGCCAATCTAGAAGCAGCCTGGTTAAAAGCGTAACACAATAATACAGAGGGTAGGAGACTATCAGGAGCTGACAGACACATTTTGGAGATTGCTAGGAATGTTTTTCTAGTCCCAAGGAAGCTGGAATGCTAGCGTTAAGCATGGAAATGGTCTGGTGAATACTTCTTACATAGATGTAATGTATTAAATCAACCCAGAGACTTTGTGGCCTACCCTGCAGCAAGGTAAGAAATAACAACCATTCAGTCAAGAATTATGCTACTATAGTAGAATGTCATCCCTTTAACACATCATGACACAATTCACAAGTTGTAAAAAAAAGTATTTTGAGGTCTCATCTTATTTGAAAAGATGAGATCAAGTCGATTCAATTAGAGGTAAACATTAGGACATCAAATAAATATAGTTAAATATACTCCTTGAAATTGGGCACATGTATTTATGCTACTAACAGTGAAACACACCCCAAACCAAAACATTCTTAGCAACGGATCTTGTGGAAGTATGTTTGAGAATTATCATTGTTTTGCGACTTGTGACTTGTTTTCTGTGTTATTAATCTCTACCTCCACCAGAGTGCATGATAAGCTATAAAGCACTGCAACTGGATGCAAGTGCAGTTAATAGTGACCCATGACCTAGATGGACTTACTTGACTTATTTTGGCAATTACGGTAGAGGAAGACTAAAGAGATTAATAACCCTGGCATGGTGGATGCCCAGGAATTACAGCTGTGCAAACATCCTTTGGCTTCACCTCAGGTTGTTTTGAAGGAGTATATGGGTCAGATTTTCATAAAAATGTACAGTTCAACTTCACCAAACCTATCAAATAACCCGAATTTCAGACGGAAATAAAGATCAAAACAGAGTTCAACCTAGCCAAACTGATCGCTAGAATCAATGCACTACCAAATTATTTTCAAATTTAACTAGCATTGACCAACTTGCAGCCTTATATTGCAGAATTTACTAAATGTGTACAGCTGCCAGTTGTAAATTTTGCATACACCAGGCCTTGGTCATTAATGCTTTATTAAATACATTACATATAAACAAGCTACAAATGGTAATTGTATTAATGCAGACAAATCCTATTACAGCAGCATTCTTTACTACACTGACCTTATATATTAATATAAGTGTTTTTATTCCCTTCATCGGAAACATCATTACCTTAGTCAACAAGGAAATAGGCAGTCTTGTCTGTACAAGTAGAGTTCTTCTGAGGAAGCCTCAAAACAATCAATTACAAATATATTCTCGTGTTTGATACATTAGAATAACAATAATCACAAAAAAATACAATAATATAGTAGTTCTAGGCAACTTGACTAGAATGTGTTAATCTAACATAATCATAGATACTTATATATTTCTTCTAAAACTCAATTATACCATTTAACTAATATACAACTTTCTGAACTCAGAACCAGCATGCAGGTCCAACCTCTCCCCCAGTCACCACATCCTCAATTGCTGCCATTGCCTGATAGATCAGCTGTACATGTGGAGACAGAGTCCAAACCTAATGAGAGGAAAGTCCCCTTGCACCTGGAGAGTGTACTGCGGCCATACCTCTGGAGCCTGCGCATGGCTGGAGTGTACTACCTGGATGGTGCAGGAGGTGTGCGGGCTGGCTACACCTCCTTATCAGTCATCTACTGTGTACTGGTCAATGTAGTGGTGCTGCTACATGCTGGACACACCGTCGTTATCATCAAAAGTTGGTGTTGTTGTATGGTCAGATCATCAGAATATGAACAATTCGCCTTCACTAATTCTCTCAAATATCCAAGACAGAGATTGTTGTTGTTGTTACTTTTATTTTGTATATTACTTGGCAATGTCAGTGGGTCAAGCTCCGAATATATTGGAGGATTTCAAGCCCTACTGGACACTATCGGGACAATTTTATAGGAGTAACAATCAGCCATTAGTTCAACGATATAATGGCCGCTCCTATAAATATATTGGTTTCATGTAAATAATGGATTTTTGCAAGATGGTTTCCGCAGTAACAATTAAACAATTTATAGCGAATAAAAACAGTATGTAAATTACAATTATAAAATATTGGCAGTTAATAGTTTCTGCCGATATAACTGCATCAGCTATATCTTTACTAATATAGCTATGATTATAGGTCAAATACTGCACTGGATAGTGCTTCTAATTCCTATTAGTCTAAATGAATAGTTACAGTATTTGCAACATATGCAGTTGAGGAACAGTGAGGTCCAAATATCCAAAACTCAAGACAGAGATGAGGTCCAAAATACAGTTTAACATAACCAAACAGATTCTGTGAATCTAAGCCATACCATATGTACTCAGATAATTTTTGTTTTTATCATGTGTCAGCCTAATTTAGAAGAACTTACTTAATATGTAGATCGGGTAATTGTACATTTTCTGAAAATCTGTAACCTTTTTTTTTATTATTCTTTGAGCTACAGCTCGATGTTGCCATCGTTTTTCGTTTGAACCCCAGTGACATCTTAACAAATAATACATTTCAGCATATAACTGAACAATATAAATTCATGTCTAGCTGTCTATATATAATTTTTGTGCTTTCTGTAACAACAATAAGGGAACAAAGTTTCAGAGTTATTTTTATCACATTAGATTTCTCGACCAATTTCTCGTTTCCATCAAAACAATGTCTGGTAGATCTTACATGATTTTAATGCTTCAGTATGTTGTCCACAGTTTCCTACCAAACCGTGTGACCAGGTGTCATTTTGTGATTATGATTATAGTTTTCCTGTTTATTTGTTTTATCTTCTAAGGTGTAACCAGCTTGGACACACTGGTGGTCGTCAGCATGCCCCTGATCTGGACAGCTTACATCCCACTTCTCTCCTCATGCATGCTTCATTACTGTGCTAAACGTTCAGGTTGGAGGGCATTCTTTGTTCAGTACAGGACCCTCCTGAAGTCTTCATGTGGTCCAGATGAGGTTCCATTCAGGAAGAGATGTTGGAAGTATGTGTTGGTGACTTGGGTGGTAGTGGTTAACAATGTGTTGTTCTCTGGCTACCTGGTTTTTTGGACGTCTACGTTTGACATGATGTCACTGCCTTTTAGTGCTGATACAGTGCCAGGGTTCTGGATGAAGGTAGCCAACATGCTGGGGCATTGCTTCTCTGCCGCCATCTTTGGCTTCTCTGTGCTGCATACTGTGGTCATGGCAGACATACTAGGCACAATGTTCAAGGTTCAAATTCGTTATTTTCTTTTCCTGCCACCTGGGCATTTACAATTCTAAATATTAATTGTAATAACAATTGTAACAATAGTACAACTTTTTCTCCCTTGACTCTTGTCACTCACAAAACTGACGTTGATTCTTCTCTTGAATATAGCATCTTGACAAAGTTAGATATAAGATTGAAGTTGTTATTATCTTACAAATTAAAATAGAATCTTTCTTTTTATCAGACAATATTAAAATTCTCGACCAACTGCCTACAACCTTTATAATTGATAATAAAATAAATGTCCAGCCTGTTGTATATAGCTGTTATGTTGTAAAATATTATGTATACAACATACATCTGTATACAATGTTCTATTTAGCGGTTAGAGCCTAAGTTTATTGTCCGAACTGGCCACTAAGCCTGACGGGAAGGCCGAGGCGGGACGCCGAGGCCGCCCCGTCAGGCTTAGTGGGCCAGTGAGGACAATAAACGAAGGCTCTAACTGCTTTAGTCCCCATTTGGTTGGGCTGCCACTGTCAATTACGTTCATTCATATCACTTTCGACACCAACATCAATCACTAATAAATAGGTTACTTACGGGTTACAAACATAGACACTACCGCCATCCCTACTCGTGCGATCGTTCGGTGGCGTCGCACAGACTGGGTTCGTGTTTTCCTAGATCAGTCCACTTCCGTGCGGTAGGAACGGAACAACATCTTTCCCGCCTCTCAGTAAAACTTTAGGAAACACCATTGCAACATATCTACACGGCTTGGCTTAATTATTACAGTCGGAGGTGACGTTAGACACCAACAATACACTGTTTCAACTATTTAACTGTATTCAAACCTTTACACAGGCACAGAATCACCTATTACCAAAAAAGGGAGACCCTTCCGTTTCGCGCGCTACCTTCCAATAACAGCTCTTTTACTATGCACCTGCTCCCGTTGGCCCAGTCAGCCTCATTCAAACGTAAACAGTCATGGCTGCGGACGCACACGTCTATGTTAGGGGCGAACATGCTGAGGCTTTTCTTAACTGCCGTTGGACCGTGGGTACAATTGGAGATGTTTCAATGACAGGCGAACATTTACTCTATCAGTTTATACCGTCGGATGGAACTGTCAAGACGATGGTCTTTGCACATTCGCTGAGAGCTAGGAGCGAGTGTCGGCAAGACTACCTCCCAAACTTCGTGTTAACAGACCTATCTTCGGACGACAACATGACCTCAGACCCAGAGCCAATCTTTCACAAGGTAAGAACACTTCGGATTGTCATACACTTAGTCAATATACTTCAGGAAGACTCTTAGACAGTTGTAAAAGCAACATCGCCATTAACAACACATTTTAATACTTCGTTCACAGCCAAAGACTCCGGTCAGACAGAGACGTCCGGCCATTAACACTCCGACTCGTCACGCTGATCACAATTACACTACAGGTGGGGAGTCTCCATCCTCAACAGACAACAATGTACACAAGAGGCCGGGACAACGATATGTTTCTGTACTCAAGCCACGCAATATTGCAACCGAGCCAGAATTCCAGGTTAGTTATTGTAAAGGTTATATTTATGTAAACAATAGCATTCGTCCATGCAACCAACGGTCCTCTACCATTACAACCCTGTCGTACATCACTTCACACTCCCACACACTGATCATTCAAAAACTAATACAGCCTTCAGTCATTTACCGTAACATACTAAGGTGGAGAAAACAGTTCACCCATCTAACGTTGCACTTACTTTAAAGGACACCATTCAAAACATTTCAAAGTACAGTTAGTAAACCACAAACACAATAGACTGGCGACACTTGTACTCATACCAATCTAAGCTATCACACTTATTTTCAAGCAGGACCCTTCCTCGTCGGACGAGTTCGACCTGTCGTCCACACCAAGGCCAGGTGTTAAAGCAGCTGGGGTGTCGAGTCCAGCAAAGAAAAGGAAGAAGGCGAAGGAACCCAGATTATTCAAAAAGAAAACACCAGACCAGATTGACGCACTGATGGCAAAGTGCTCCTCACCCAAGACAGTCTCCAACACAATGTGGGCATTGGGCATATTCCGAGGTGAGAACATCATCACACACATTATTATACTCGGATGTTACTATTCTGGCCGAGCAAGCATCCTCTTATAAACAAACGTTCTTACACGCACACATATTAATGCTTTATACGCTCCTAAATTTACTATCACACTCGGTGAGCAACATAAAGTGATTTTATTATGACTGACGTCGGAGATTAAGTCCTCAACAATAATAAATGTAACACAGATAAATTAATTTTATTGTATGTATACTAGTCTCATTGGATTTATTATATACTAATGTGGGGACAATTAAAGGCTGTCTAGTAATTATTGAACCATCTTATACAATCATAAACAACACAGTCAACTACAAGGATCATCGTTATTACACTAACTTTAGAGTACAACTAAGGCATCGAAGAAGTTTTTATCACCAATTAACTAACATTATTCATTACGTCTAATTACAGACTGGCTAACGTCTGAAGGCCACGACACAAAATGTGAGGACCTTCCAGTACCTGAACTAGCTAACCTACTACAAAACTTCTATGGCGAGTTGTGCTCTGCTACTGGCGAGCCCTACGCTATCTCTTCTCTCCAGGGAATCAGGGCTGCTATTAACAGACGAATCAATGACCCGCCCTTCTACAGAAACCTAAACCTCAGCAGTGATGCAGCATTCACATGCGCTAACCGTGTCCTTAAAGGTATGATGAGGCAGTTATCTGAGGACGGTCTGGACATAGACAGGTCACACAAACCAATCAAACGGTGTGACTTAAAGCGTATATACTCATCTGGCGTCTTTGACACACAGACATCGGTCGGCCTGCAGCTTAAAGTTTTCTTTGAGGTCGTCCTACACTTTGGACGCAGGGGTAGAGAGGGTTTGGTAAAGATGGAAAAGGATGACATTATTTTCGAACACGATGAAGGGGAGAATGAATATGCCACGCTGAATTTCAAACCATTAGAGAAGAACCACAACCCTGCAGCAAACAAGCGTGTAAAAGGACATGACCAGCGAATGTACGCTACTGGTGGGCAGACATGCGTCCTGGCTGCTCTAAAGAAGTACTTGTCCAAACTACACCCCTCATGTGACAGATTGTGGCAGCGCCCGAGAGTAAAATATCAGGAAAATGATCCGACGTGGTATAGCAACTCACCGCAGGGGAGACAAACCATAGGTGATGTGATGAAGAATATATCGGAAAAGTGTGGTTTGTCGAAAGAGTACACAAATCATTGCATTAGAGCGACTTGTGTAACTCTTCTGCGAGAGGCAGCCTTCCCGGCTCTCGACATTTGTGCTACTACTGGACATTTATCTGTCAGCTCAATCGACAGTTACTCACGCACTACTGACAACACACGCAGATCCATGTCTCACACCCTATCTGGATGTGTTGGGTACCAAGTTCAGCAACCTAACCACAACGTACAGTATGCACCACCACCACCTGTGGCTTGGGTTCAGCCACCAACTCCACCACCTGTGGCTCACATTCAGTCACCACCTCCACCACCACTCCCTGCTGTGCATATGACATCTCCTTTCCAACAAGTTACTCCACCCGAGGTACACAATCATCCTAAGGTACCTACTCCTCAAAAGGGCCGTCTATCGTTGTCAAAATCAACAAGTAGGCAGTCACTGCAGCATCCAACGCACAGCATGATCAGTTCTCCTAACCTGGCCAAGACACCATCAACTAACAACGACAGTGTCAATGGGAACAACCTACACAATGACTTCAACCAAAGGCCAGCTGTAAGGAAGAGGCTCCCAACAGCTACTGTTTCCCGTCCTCCTTCACCAAGGCCAACAAACAACAACAGACTCCCCGAAGCTACCGTCTCACGTCAAACATCACCAGTGACAACAACGCCAGAACTACTGGCAACAGCTACCGTCTCACGTCCAAAATCACCAATGCCTACCAACACAGTTGCAAGTGACAAATCAGTATTGCAACCAGAAACAGACGGTCACACAGAAGATATCGATACCCACGATCGCCCCCATGGTGAACAGATGGCTAAATCACCTATCCCATCAACCTCTACACACCCTTTCCCAACTTGCTCCGATGCCATCCAGACAGTTGATTTAAAGCTGGTATTTGACTCGACTGGTAAACAAACAGAATTCTCAGTCTCTGAAGCACAGGACCAGGAGCACAACTATAACTTCCATGGGCCCAATGACATGGCTGACGACATCAATCTATTCTTATCCCAGGTAATTAATTATATGTATTATTAACAACCTCCTAAAACTGACAATTATACACATACATTGAGTTATTTCATTTCAACTATACAAATGCAGTTATGTCTTTTGCCAACACATCGGGAGACTAAGCTAACTTAACCCCTTTTACATAATATGTAAATGCATCAACAACTGTCTCAATGCAACCGATAATTATTGAAAAACGTTAGTACAACCAGAATACCGAAAGTAACCTTATTTCCTTACATTATACTTGGCAGGTCACCGCTTCACCACAGGATGATGACGACGACATTCCTCTCACTCAACGATCATCGCAGAAGACACCACCACCACACACACAAGAGGAAGAGATAGCCATGGAAAATGAATTGTTCGAAGACCTTGCCATGGTGAGAAGGGTTAACTTGGAACACACCAGACAACAGCTAGAAAGAGAGGCAGGGGACAGATCGACTCTACCGCCACCACCTGAACCCTACCAGCCTCCTGCGCGAGAACATTTCGTCCCGGACCTACACCAACAAGATAGGGATCCAGCACGTCCTGATCCAAGCATCAGAGGTAGTGTTGGCGATGTGGCCGCTGTGCAAGAGCGCAGGACACCCATTCCAAATAGGGCAAGGAGAGCTCCGACACAAACACAAAGGAGAGTTATATCAAACGAGACTGTAGACCAGGTAATGGGCGGACACAACTTCAGGAACTGCAGTGTTACATTTATATTTAAATAATGAACGACATCACTTTGTTATGACTTTTTTAACAAGAACACACTTTCGTGACTTAAACGTTAATTGAAGACACATGGTGCTATACACGCGCTGGCGCAGTACCTGGGTTCAACAATACGTAACTGACGACCGGAACTCAGGGTTTTTTTTAAATACTTAAACAGTGATTTTAAACATTGCATTTGTTATTTGGCTGTTTGTAGCCCATGTCACGATCTCAGTGCAATTGCACAAATAGGTGATATTGTAATCGGTGACATTGCACTGGTGACTCTTTGTGAGCTTTTTTAATTTACTGTCATGCTAGTCGCATTGTCATTCCAATCAACAAGTGCACCGTACTTTCTAACAATGTAATCGTTTCTAGACGCTGTAGGCTAATTATTAGGAGACACTACCTCCACGGTTTTTTACCAGGTTATTAATCATAGGGGGCACTTTTAATCGGTCACAAAACTGTTTTTATAGACATTAGTATGCACCACGCTCAGACATTTTTGTTGGAGGGTTATTATAAGCGTACACAAACTACTATTAGGGAATTTTATTCATCGCTGTTATGCAGGACATACCATGAGAGTAATTCGTGCCTTAGAGTTTGCTTAGTTATACCGCAATTTATTCCAGTCAAATTACAATTGCATGTATGTTTATGTTTATGTGACTTAGGTGATTCACATTTTGTTAACGATTCTTGCCTTAAAGTTTGCTTAGTTATACCTCAATTTATTCAAGTCAACTTTAAATTGCATGTATGTTTATGTTTATGTTACTTAGGTCCTTCACTTTTGGTTCAATAAAATAGAAACTTTATAATTCCTTGTCCTTGTGTCTTACTCCCTGTATCGCAGCAAGGTCAGATGACCACTAAATCACACAGGCGTCGGTATCGACACACCCCTATAAACATTGCCGATTTTAATCGTAATCAGAATAATTAATATTGTAGCCAACACCTCAAGATAACACCCATTAACACGTACAAAGGATTAACTATAATAACGATGGCTTCAATACCATTGAACGCAATCAGTACAGATTGCTGATACCTATGGCGTACCTATCATAAAGAAGCAGTCAACCACGCCTAACACAATCGGTACAGATTGCTGAAATAGTGCTGGCATAGAGAGTCATAGGTAAACCAGGTGTCAGCAGGGAAGACGCAATCCAGGCGCGCGTTAGTCAAACTCATCGCGTGCCTAGATCTGTTAGTACAGACGTCACGCACAGGTGGCAGTGCACTCACACCCCACTGCTATGTCAACACGCTAGGTGGTGTGGCGATAGCCACGCCTTCACAAACAACAATAACATGGCTCGCACGCTATGGCATCCAGAATCAAATGACACGGGCCGACTTAGGGACTGTAGCGTTGGTGAAACAAGCGGTATGGGGGTAGAACAATATTTAAATCAATTTGCCCGATTCAGAAATTATACTTGGTTCTTTATTTAGTCACTAGGCACTTGCCAACCCTTGTGTTCAAAACCGGAAGTCACACGGGCATAGAGGGCGCAAGAGGGACGCTCGTTCCGCCATAGACTAGCCTTCTATGCGTTTCTAACGGCCCACCACAGACCAACCAACGGGGACTAATTGGCTGATATTCTTGTTTCTCTCCTACCAGGGATTCAATGACAAGTTCAGGATGTCTTCTCCAGAGTGTTCTGTGCCTTTCTCTAACACTCTAATGTTAATGAAAGTGTTCCATCAGGAGTTAAGTAGGTATGTAGAGTCACCATTGTCTATTAATATTTTGGTGAAGAGAATAAATCACTCAAGTTGTCATCTTCATTTTTTATAGGACAATATAATATTTAATATTATACATTCAAAATAAACTATTAAATGGGGTATGAGTTAATATTCCATGCCTGTGATTTATGATGTATCATAATATTAATTCTGTAAGAGAATTGTGTCCCACTAGCATAACCTGTACATAGCATGGGTATTTGCTATTTTAGTTAAACCTCATATCCACTATACTTATTTATTGTCTGCCTGTATTGATTAAGGTTGGTGTTTGCTAGTTTAGCTAAACCTCATATCCGCTATACTTATTTACAATCTGCCTGTATTGATTAAGGTTGGTGGTGAGTGCTGATATGCTGGTCTCTGTGCTCATGGGGCTGCATATCACCGTTAACCTCATCTTGTCCTGTGCTGTGGTCTACTCCACCATCTACAACCCACTGCAGGTCTACAATGCCTCCTACTACCTCATCATGGCATTCTGGATCATCCTGTGTCTAGGCACAATCTTCATAACCTCAGCTATGGCTGCATGGCTTCATTTACAAGTAAGTTCAAATCAAATGAATACAAAAGAATGCTTGGTTTTCTGAGCTGTTTCTGTGGTGAGAAGTGGTCAACTGCTCCCTACATGGTTCACTGGTCCGTTGTGTTGGTTAGAACCTGCATTATTGAAACAAATGACAGTAGCCTGGGAAGCCACACATCCTATATGCCTATACATGTGTTTAGTCTCTGTTGTTGCCGTTTCTGGGTTGTTTCTTCAAGCTATGACAACCTCTGTGCTGAGAACCCACATGGGTTCTTAAAATGAAGTACAAGGGACCAGGAAAACACTGCAAGAGATATTCAGGGACATAAACCCAATAATAGTCAACAAAATTGAAGTGAAACAGCAACAAGAGAGACTAAAAGCATAATGTCTCACTGTGTTTGGCCCTTGGGGGTCCTATGGTCCAGGAGGTTCCTAAAGTCTCTGGCTCTCTGTATGTGTGTGTATAATGCAACTGGTTTTGGGGAGATGCTGAAGCCAGGTATGCCATCTTTTGATTATGGTGATTAGTGCAGCAACTGTGCACCATAAACCTCAGCAGTAATGCCCTGGATGTCTGGGACTTTGTTTCTCTCCTCTCCATCCAGCTCTTCACCTCCTTGAGTAGTTCTGCCTTCATTCTGTAATCATAATTTGACCAGACAATTTGAATACTGGCCATCCAGGGCGGATGCTACCATGCTACTGAGGAATGTACCTTCCGCAGCCATGGGTAAAAAAAATATCATAGGAAAGTGCAGAGTGATATTCCCAATCTTGTCCATAATTAATGAAAAATGAAATAAATAGGTAGAACTAACCTCGTTTCTCCTGTTTTGCATGTTCTCCACACGTCGTAAGGCGTAGTAATCCACGAGGCGGAGCCGAGTGGATTGCGTAGCCTGAAGACAAGTGGAGAACACGCAAAACGGGAGAAACGTGGTTGGTTCAACATTTATTTCACTTCTGCCAACTAAATGTATCAAATTTTTAATGTTTCGTACCATTTATATGGTTGAAAAGATATCAAAATGTCAAATTTGAGTGCCTCAAAAAGGAACTACATTGTTTTGCGTCAAGGTGTGTGTTGTTTACGTAACTACATAGCCATGACGTCTTATCCAATCAAAACGCAGCATTGAGGACGTGAGAACAGATAACCAGACTCGCCTATGCGTGGAGAACAAACTGCCTATGTTAATCCAATGGGCACTTCGTTCTCCACACTCTCAGAGGTGAAATAATATCTAAATCTTGTTGTCAGTATGCAGATGGGTCTGCCTCCATTGTGTGCATAAACAATGTTTGACACATGGTTTTGCTAGAATAAACTCATCAGACATTCTGGTATGGGCCATACTAGGACTGGACCCAATTAAAATAATCTTGATGAAGCCAAACTAAAGGCGAAACGTGTTGGGTTGAGTTCAATAAACTGCTGAACTGCTGATGTTTTTAGTTCAGTTGTCTCCACCTTCTTCATAATAATAAGATAACCTCTGATTATAATTTGTTCTGCTGTTCTACAGGCACATGGAGCATTTGACGTACTACAGGACATGAAGCTGCCCTGTGTTTCTGACAACCTCCCCCTACTGGTGGGTACAAGATGCACTTGTTTCACTTTATATATCATCAAATAATTAACAGGCTCTGATATCCTTAATGTTGCCTTGTCAGTCTTTGATGTACATTGTATATGTGCAATAATGTGTACACATTGGTCTTATTTAGTTAAGGAAACTTGTGAATGGATAAATCATTTTGGTTGTCTTAACAGATTTGGTCCCTTCTGATTAGGTCCCTCCTAAGCATTGTATGAGCCTCAATGGCAGGTAACAATGAATAAAGCTTGTGGTTTTAAACAAAAATGAGGCAACTGTTTATTCACTTCGACCACACAACAACATTCTGTGTGGGCAGCTGTACTAATAAACATACCACTGACTACATCATTTGATACTTATACCCCAAATTTGTATGTAACAAATCACCTAAAGAAGAGCATGTCAGCTCGAAAGCTAGTGACAAAACAAAATTCCCACAAAACCATAACTTTGGGAATTATTCCTTACTACTAAAGAAACCAAGAGGAAAGAAACCCTGGGATCCCCACTATACAGCGAAAACTCCTCCCCTGCTATAATAACAAAAAATAATAGTTGTATATCTCCTCTTTAGAGCATATTGCACTCCCAGATGATGCTGTTTGTGACCAAACTAAATGGCACCCAGATAGGCTTCACAGTCGCCAGCATGTTTTACCTGGATAAGAACGCCATCCTCACAGTAAGTATCCAATAAAAATAATAAGAGACATCCTCTGGTGTGCCTTCAACAGCTTCCCTGTTGTAAATTATGCAGTTCTGTACTTTGTAAAGGATGGCACAGAGGAAAATCTCAATTGAGCTTTACATCATGTTCCCAACATTGCCAATTCAACATCAGGATTTGAATGATTCTTGCTAGTCTCTTGGGAATAGTATGAGTAACTGTGTGTCTGTGAGCCAAACCCAGTCACTTCCACAATGGCAATTGAGTGTAATTGTCCAACAAAATTCAATTGAATACATCATAGTCTAACACTGAACTCATAAGCACAAGACAAAGTTACCAAGTGACCAACATTGCCCATGAGAATACAAACCCTCCAAACTAATTAAACATTGTCACATTTCCCACAGTTCATAGGCGTACTGCTGACCTACTTCTTCCTGCTGCTCCAGTTAAGGCCTTCTCACACCTCCCCAGTGTGTGACTCTACCTCCTGGTTATACAACTCTACTCAGATATAAGCACAGTATGAAGTGCCCCAGGATGTACCTGGATGTACCTGGATGTTGGCTTCCAGTCGGATTCATACTAACGTTGTTCTACTGTAGAGATCAAACACATTCCCTTATTTTAAACTGCCCACAGACAACAGAATCCTGAACAAATGTCTAATCCTAAAAAATATTCACAATTTAGTACCGGTATTTGCTGACTGTAGGTTAGACTCTAGAGTAATAAATTACTGTGCTGAGAATTGCTTAGAGAGTCTCATGATGTGTAGCGTTTACTGTCCTTTGTTCTTGGATTATTATGATTGTATTGTGTAGATCTTCGCCCAAAGTTCTATATGTGATGCAGTCTGTCGATGCCCTGTGCATCTTGAACTTGTTCTTAAATTATTTTCTTATTTTTGTTTTTTTTATTTTAATGAAAATCTGAACTCTGATGTAGTAAGCGGTAGAGCCTATGTACATTTTTGTAAATCTTTATTATTGTTTTTGATTAGCTTGAACTGAGAATAATGTGTATATTTTTGCATTATGTTTTGGCTAAATAAAATCATTTAAATAGAAACACTGTAAAACGCAAGCCAAATATTGGCATATACTAGAACTAAATGCTGCAGTGGCACTGCTGGCAGTGGTTCCGGCATTTCCGCTCATTGACTTATCTCATCACCTAGTTGTTTGTCGTCGATTTCGCATTCAGCTTGGAACGTGTATGAAGACCTGGTCACCTCCACTGTTTCCGATGGAAATATTAGCCATTTTTAAGTAATTAAAGCCTAGGGCTTGCCATAATGTGACAACAGTAGACATCGTTCAAGCGATGTTATACAATGGCTGCCTCCCAGTGACAACCAGGCGAAACAGGCCAGGCTCTGTAAAACTGCTGCTCTATGGGTTGCTTCACTGTTGGTGGCGCCAGCTGGCATAATGTAAAGGAACTAAAAACCGGAAGTGTGTTGGTTTGACATTGGAGCCCTGGACACTTGGGCCTATCGACCGGAGCGCCCAAGCAGCGGGAGCTGCTATAGTACGATAGGTGCTACCCTCTGAGCCCTACAATATAGGGGCGGGAGTGTCCGGGGTTCATGGGTTGCATGTAAAATGTGGAAGGTTTGTTTGTTTATGGAACAGAGAGTGCAGCCGACATAACCAACATTGCGAAGTTATAATTATGTGTACATATGTGATATTGGTTTGACAGAGCTAAATTGAACTAAATACCAGAATGTGATGCTTTAGCTGCCCGCCAGGCCGGCTCCTCCAAGGGAGAGCCAGGGTGCAACCTTGTTATTATAAACTTATAAGGGAGGGTGTGTTAAGGAGTGGTTAATGAGAGTGGGGGAGGATCAGTATAATCCTTCCTCGTTAAGTTATTATAAGGAATATTAAGTTGAATAATAATGTTTGATTGTGTGATTGTGGTTTACATTGATAATTACGCTAATTAGAATTATTGTATTGGTCTGGCACTCAAAATATTTAATGAGAATGATTAGTGCCTCCTACCTCCCCTCCCTCCTGGTATAATAAATGAACCCAAGGAGAGGAGAGGGGCTCAGCCAATGAGGGGGTAGGAGGGTGGAATGGGGCCGGACGGGCGAGCATATAAGCAGAGTTTTTCTCCAGAATTAAAGGTTGATTATTCTACCAACCAAGCCTTGACTTCTTGACTTCACAACTTAACAATATACATTATTCTGTCTTGTATAAAGCATGTATGATGAATCAGATAACTAACTCATTGGTTGGATTGTGTATATTGCACAAGTTGTGCAGCAATCCTTCAACCAACCCGTTAGTTATCATGTATTTACTACAAACGCATTGCTCTGAACACAACATATCTAGAATGAGTTATGCATAGAGCTCACTAGTGAGTTACGAGGGGTTGTAGTGGCAACCAATCTTTTGTTTTAACAAAGATTACCGCTGAAATTCAAATTGATGACTCAATTTCTACTTTCATATTTGAAAGCATTATATAATAAATCTGTTAACTAATTCCTTGGTTTAACTCTTAGAATATTGCAGTTGTTGCTATGCAACTCGTGCAATATTCATGGTCCCTCAACCAACTTCTAAGTCAACCTGCATGTATATGTTGTGTTTGTATTGGAAAGTGTCTACTTTGTCGGTCAATGATATAGACACAGTCCTAAGGTGAATGTTTGTACTGTTATGATATTTACTGCTACTGTAGAGTCCAAGCTCATTGGGAGAGCTGACACCATAGTTAGAGATGACCAACCACTTGTATTAACTTCAGCAATAAAGATTCTTTCATTTTATTTGATTTGCAGCTTTTGTTATTGCTTTTCTATTGTGATTTTGATTTGGAAAAATAAATCAGCTTGAATTGAAAATAATATTGATGTGCATAATGTCAAATGCTGAATAAAATATTCAAAACAAACAATTTAGGTATCCTTGAAACCAAGAAGAAGCAGGGATTTCTACGAATTTCAACTAGCAACAAAAAGGCTCCAAACTACCCCAAATATGCAACGAGCAAGCATTGTGCAACAGCCTTCATCACTATTTCAAACTTCATGTCTATGTGTATGGAGTGCGGACAATTTAGATATCCTAGAAACCTTCAACCATACAACATAAACACATTGTGTGAGAAAACAAAGATGTGCAGCTGGCATACAAACCCCCTACACTGCATGAATAATGCACACAGTGGGACAGGTAACAGTGTTGCTGCTCTAGTAACCATTCATTGAGTTAATGGTGCATTAGTGCCTATAGACATGGGCAATGCCACCACACTGGCTACAATTACACTTCTAAACATAGTCGTAGAATAATATGTTCAGTTTAACTGAAATTTGTGATAATATTATGTTCCGGAAAATGAGTCAGAAGTGGCAATACTTGTTATTTCTCAAAGTGATTAACCAACTAGATTTCTTTTTACGGATGTTTTTCATCTTTCAAAATTATTGCATTTTTTTTTATCAAACTTAGAAACGAAATTATTATTAGATATTCTAATGTTTACCATCATTGGAATCAGCTTGATCCTATCTTTTCAAATATGATGATATCTCAAAATCAAGCACAATTAATACATCACATTCTGTAGCAAACTTGATGGTACACATCTTATGGATATCAATCATTCAGGGTATTCAGGGACACAATCCTAATGCCCGCATGCACTGTAAAAGCGTCAGATTTTAAGAAGATGTACAATTCACCTTCACCAATCCTTTCAAATAACTCACATTTCAGACGACAATAAAGTTCAAAATACAGTTCAACTTAGCCGAAAAGTTTGCTAGAACCAATGCAATGCTGAATATACTCAAATTTACCTACTATTGACCAAATTGCAGCCTGATTCAGCAGAATTTAGTAAATGTGGAGAACTGCCAATTGTAAATTATCTAAAAATCTGACCCAGTTTACCTCCTCATTCAGTAACAAGTATCTCACCGATTGGAGTATACCTCCCAATCAGTTAAGAGCTTAACCTTTCATGAACTTGTGGTAGGGTGAAACTACCTGGTATGTACCATTGCACCGGGAATTATAATGTGTTGAAAGACAATTAGGGGCTTGTGCCAATCTAGAAGCAGCCTGGTTAAAAGCATAAAACAATAATACAGAGCGCAGGAGACTATCAGGAGCTGACAGACACATTTTGGAGATTGCTAGGAACATTTTTTTAGTTCCAAGGCAGCTGGAATGCTACCGTTACGTGTGCAAATGGTCTGGTGAATACTTCTTACATAGATGTAATGTATTAAATCAACCCAGAGACTTTGTGGCCTCCCCTGCAGTAAGGTAAGAAATAACAACCATTCAGTCAAGAATTATGCTACTATAGTAAAATGTCATCCCTTTAACACATCATGACACAATTCACAAGTTGCAAAAAAAGTATTTTGAGGTCTCATCTTATTTGAAAAGACGAGATCAAGGCGATTCCAATAGACGTAAACATTAGGACTTCAAATAAATATAGTTAAATATACTCCTTGAAATTGGGCACATGTATTTATGCCACTAACAGTGAAATGCACCCCAAAACAAAACATTCTGAGCAAGGGATCTTGTGGAAGTATATTTGAGAATTATCATTGTTTTGCGACTTGTGACTTGTTTTCTGTGTTATTAATCTCTTTCTCCACCAGAGTGCTTGATAGGCTATAAAGTACTGCAACTGGATGCAAGTGCAGTTAATAGTGTCCCATGACCTAGATGGATTTACTTGACCTATTAAGGGAATTACGGTAGAGGAATACTATAGGGATTAATAACCCTGGCATGGTGGATGCCCAGGATTTACAGTTTTACAAACATCGTTTGGCTTCACCATCAGGTTGTTTTGAAGAAGCGTAAATTCATGGCGTACACTATGCCTTGGTCATTAATTAGCAAACACATTACATATATACAGGTTATGTATGATAGTTCTATTTTTGCAGACAAATAACATTACAGCAGCATTTAATAACTCACAGTACACTGACCTTTTATATAAGTTGATTCCCTTCATCCGAAACATCATTACGGTGGTCAACAAGGAAATAGGCAGCCCTTTCTGTCTCCAAGGAAGCTTCAAAACAATTAATTACAAGTATAATATTGTGTTTGATACATTAGAATGAAAAATGCAATGATATAGTAGTTCTAGGCGACCTGCCTAGAATGCGTTGATCTAACATAATTATAGATGCTTATATATTTCTTCTAAAACTCAATTATACCATTTAACAAATATACAACTTTCTGAACTCAGGACCAGCATGCAGGTCCAACCTCTCTCCCAGTCACCACATCCTCAATTGCTGCCATTGCCTGATAGATCTGATGTACATGTGGAGACAGAGTTCAAACCTAATGAGAGGAAAGTCCCCTTGCACCTGGAGAGTGTACTGCGGCCGTACCTCTGGAGCCTGCGTGTGGCTGGACTGTACTACCTGGATGGTGCAGGAGGTGTGTGGGCGGGCTATACCTCCTTATCAGTCATCTACTGTGTACTGGTTAATGTAGTGGTGCTGCTACATGCTGGACACACCTTCGTTATTATCAAAAGTTGGTGTTGTTGTATGGTCAGATCATCAGAAAATGTACAATTTGTCTGCACTAATTCTCTCAAATATCCAAAATGCAAGACAGAAATGAAGTCCAAAATATAGTTTGATATAAATCAAACAGATTCTGTGAATCTAAGCCATACCATATGTATTCAGATATATGTCAATCTAATTTGGAAGAATTTACTAAATATGCATTGCTGACGATTGTACATTTTCTGATGATCTGACCATGTAACCGTTCTGATATCAATCTTTGAGGTACAGCTTGATGTTGCCTTTTTGTTTGTGTTTATCCTAGAAATATTACATTACTAAATAATAAAAATCTATTGATAGTAATGAACGCAACACAATTAATAACATAACACGGGAGGCCAGAGAACTTGGCAACCGTTGTGGTCGCCTTTATTAAAAATAAAGAAAAAGAGAAAAAAAACAAAAAACAAAGTGTGTGTGTAGTGAGGGTAAGTCCGAGTTGAGTGCTGGCTGTAGTTGGAGTGAGTAAAACCAGCACCGGTCCGGGTGGTGCACTGAATAGCCAAACAGGGGCGGCAGTCAAGTTCTATCAATAGCGCCATAAATAGATGTATGCCTGCACATTGATAGTAATGAACGCAACACAATTAATAACATAACACAGGAGGCCAGAGAACTTGGCAACCGTTGTGGTCGCCCAAACCCAATAAATAACACATCCTCAGGCAACATCCAGATGATTGGCTGCTTTCCTTGCGTTCTGACACATGTCTCTGAAGGGGGTGAGGAGGTAGACCAAGACTGAAAGGCTCTTCCAGTCGCCTGCAGCCTTGATGTCGATGAGAGGAGTGCCTATCGAATGTAAGTAAGCAGCCCCACTGCGCCTCAGTGAGTGGGAACCATAATCCTCTGGGGAAAGGCCAACCAGAGAGACAGCAAACTTGATGAAGCGGAGCAAATCCTGGTATGATATAGGCGTCCGACGAGGACCCACCATCTTGAGGAACAGGGGAGAACTCATGGTGGCTGGGTGGGCACAGAAGTGATCCTTAAGCAAAGACACGGCACACAGAGAACGGTTAGAGGTGTAGTAGACAGGGATCTTCAAAATCCTGTCTATATGCTGAATGGTTTTGGATGAAAACACGCTGACCACCATGCCGAAGTCGGTGAAAAGGACATCTTTCCGAAGTACACAGTGCTCCTCAGTTGAACTAGGGACGAAGTTAGACTTACGGAGCAGTGTCCGAAAGCCGAAGATCACAGCGGCCCACATTGTAGAGATATAATCAGACTCTGGGAGGTGACGATGTATGTCCAGAAGTTGGCGCACAGAAAGGGGTAGCTTCTGAGCTGGGGCAGCGCCAAGGGTCTTCTTAAGGCCTCTCATTAGTAGATCAACAACATAATAATCACGAAAGTTAATGTTTTGGCCATAGAACTTATGTAACACGTTAATGGCGGAGAGGTAATTGTCGCATGTGACAAACTTTACCGTGGAAGACTTGAAGGCTAAGAAACGACAGACTGTCTGTGTAGAGGAGGGTATCACTTGTTGACCAATGGAGGCACAAAACTCAATGTACTGTTTCCATTGGGAATTGCGGGTCAGAAGGGTGTTCTTGCTCCAGGCAGAACCCACCAGTAGCCCGACACGGAGATCCAGGTCCAGTAGAAGCTCTGCAACACATATTAGAGGAGATAAGCGGAGCGATGAGATTCAAGGTCCTAACACGAGACAAACTATCAGCTAAAGTGTTAGAAGACCCAGGCAGATGTTGGCTGGACAAGTGAAAATGAAAGTTAACGGACAGCCAAAAAATGCAACGAAGAACTTGCATACAGGCCTTATTGGCGCTAATACCCTTGTTTAGCATCTGGACGACCTGGGTGTTGTCAGAGTAGCAGAGAATGGTTTTCCCCGCAAATTTAGAAGCAAAAGACATACAGGCGATCCAGATGGGGAGGAGCTCAAGGAGATTGATATTGATCAGGTCCGAGGGAAAATCGTCTAAGGACGTGTTCTGCCAATGGTTGTGCTGCGGATGGAGGAGATGTGCATCATCTGGAACTAAAGAGCTGCCAAAATAGCCAGCCACCCACTCTGAACCATAAACTACCCCGAACCCAGAAAGGCTTGAGTCAGTGTAGATAGCATCCCCGGATAGGAAATGGTATGGAGAGAGGGTAGCCTCACCGTTAAAGATGGAGGCAAATTCCAACCACCAAGTTAAGTCGAGCTTGAAGTCGCAACCCAACTTAACTCTGGGGTTGCCAGGAGGCAGGCCCTTTAGGATGTCGATCAACCGCCTGGAGAAAGTGCGGCCACCGCGTATCACCTTTGAAGCATGGGCGACAGAGCCACACAGACGCTGTATCTGTCTTTTAGAGGCACGGTCACGGTGTAGGAAGAAAGCCAAGTTATCCCTCAGTGAGACTAACTTTTTATCTGGTAGTCTGATTTCCATGTTGACAGTGTCGAAGACGATACCAAGGTAGACGCACTTTTGGGCAGGGGATGAGCACTTGCGCCAAGAAATCCGAAAACCAAGGTAAACTAGAAGATGGATCAAAGCATTTTGTTTGAAAGCACAGTCATCAAAAGAGTCGCCGACAATGAAGAAATCATCTAGGTAATTGCATACACCACCAATTCCACGTCTAGCGAGGCACCTAACCACGAAGTTTCCCAGCTGGTTAAAAATATAGGGCGCACAGCGGATCCCAAAGCACAAGCATGTATCAGTGTAGAAAGATTCGCTTCCACTAGACTCCCAACAGAAACCCTGGCAAGTCCTATGTAGGGGATTTACCATCACAGACCTATACGCAGCCTCCAAATCTACTGTGCACATAAAAGCATTTGGAGAGATCAAGGCTACGGCCGTGTCCACCGTGTTGAAGTGAAAAGGTTGAAAAGTGGTGAGCATGAAGTTATTAATTGAAGCTTCGGTGGGCCTGCTGCAGTCGGTAATCGGCCGAAATGAGCCGTCTGGTTTCTGAATGGCGCCGATGGCATGAACACATTTTGGTTGGGAAGCAGAGGGCAAAAGCTTACCATCGTTAAGCTCCTTTATGAAGAGGGCGTCAAGACACGAGCGAGCTCCAGCACTCTCCGTGGACCTGTAGTTAGAGCAAAAGTAGGGATCAATGGCATTCACACAGTCCACGATATCAAAACCATTCATAACTCCGTGTTTGATATAAGAGCGCAGGTGCTCGTCAAACTCATACTTGAGCTCCGCGAGCCAGGCCGAGGTAATCAGTTGAGTGCGAATACCACCAATATAATGTGAAGAGAGCTTGTAAGCCGGGAACAGAGGTAAACAAGGGTTGAAGTACAGCGGAGTGTTGTAATCGAAGGCCGTACCGATGGGTAGAGGAGTCAGACCGGGTGTGGACGCACACGGGTCAGCAGAAGAGAGCTCCAAATTATAGTAACAGTTCCGCCGACAAGAGGCAGAAGAAATGCAGAAGTCATCGTCACTATAGTCAATATAAGTGGGACACAGACTGGCATCAATGTTAGAGGGCACACAAGACAAAGGGGTCGCCGGGAGAGGAGAGGCAGAAGGTGTGTGTGATTGTTTACCTTGGACCATGTGGGCGCGGCCATGTTGGCTCTCGTCCAAGACCTCGCGCTGAGCGAGAGGTAGTCAGACCTTGCGTTGAGGGCAGGTGGTGGCTTTGTGGGCTTGTTTACATATACGACAAGCATGTTGGCGGGCACATCCATCACAGGATCTATAATTAAAATCATAACAGATCTCCGCTGGGAAATCATCAGGCACCCTGCCCTTTCTACCCTTCTGTTGCTTGGAGGAGGAGTCCCAGCCCCGGCCGGAGGAGGGTCTAGTAGATGGCGAAGCCACAGGGCCCTTAGGCCTCTCATTGGAGCTCCGGAAGGCAGCAGCACACGCAATCTGGAGGCCTGGCACAAGCACGGCAGTGTCACCATTGACAAAAGCATTAACAATTTCCCTATCCAAGTCCAGGAAAGCAGAATCCTTGTACTCCTGAGACCCCACATGTTTGGCAATGAATGAGATGTGGTGGAGATAGGTTTCCACATCACCCCCCGAGCGCAAGAGGTGGCGTGCGACCATAGACATTCCCAGGAACAGCTGACCAATATTAAGCTTCTTGTAATCCAGATTCTTTAGTGGGACCCCTCCGATAATATGTTGAACATGAAACTCTGGTCTAAACAACATACCTTTGTTAGCAGCAGCAGCGGAGGGGTCCACAGCAAGGGACAGGCGATCTAGAGATGTAGCAATATTGCCGTGATAAGCCAAAGACGCACCAGCCGCTGAGCTGAGAGGCAGTGAAGTAGGGGGAAAAGTATTGGCCGGAGTGCCCACTGAGAAAGAGCTCAGTTGGGCGTGTTGAAAGCCCACCGCTGGTTGAGCAGGTCCCATGTAAGCCGGAGTGAGAGGCCCGTAATAGCCTGTCGCCTGTGTGGTGTTGACAGTAGTAGTGCTGACAGGTATGACAGGTACAGGCGTAGAGGAAGTCACAGTGGTGCTGACAGGTATGACAGGTACAGGCGTAGAGGAAGTCACCGTAGTGGACACTGGTAAGGAAGCGGTTGTGACAGCAGTACTAGGTCCAGGCAAACCTGCATGACTTGTTTTGGGCCTGGCACCTCCATAGCCGCCTGAAGCCCCGCCCATAGGATCCAAGAGACTAAGAACCCTCTTCAAATCACTAGATAGAGAGTCAATGGACAGTTGCTGAGCTGCCATAGTGCTCTTCATGACGGAAATCTCGTCCACAGGCTCCGTTTTAGTAACAATGAGAGGGGGTAAGTCCGCGGTATTCTCATCTGCTTCCCCTGCCACCTCCTGATCCGAAGGACTGGGCGCCGGTATGGCAGGTAAGAAATCAAGATACTTATCTTCAGATTGTCCCATTTCCAAAGCCTTGGCTTTGCCAGCCAGCACATAAACACACTTTATGCCCCAGGGGTGAACATGTTTGTTCTTACAACCCCTACAATTGCGGACAACTGTGCCAACCATTGTAAAGTCTTAGCAAAAAACAAAGTGTGTGTGTAGTGAGGGTAAGTCCGAGTTGAGTGCTGGCTGTAGTTGGAGTGAGTAAAACCAGCACCGGTCCGGGTGGTGCACTGAATAGCCAAACAGGGGCGGCAGTCAAGTTCTATCAATAGCGCCATAAATAGATGTATGCCTGCACATTTATCCGTCTATGTTACTTGTGTGCTTTCTGTAGTATCAATAACTGGAAAAGGTAAAAGTTAACCTTATACAAATCTGTGCTAGATTCCACACTATGTACATTTTTATACAATTTATGAATATCATCGTATAATTTCTATCCGTGTGTTAGTATTGTACAAGAGTTCCAACAGTTTCCTTCAAAACCGTGCTTTACTGATATTTTAGTTTTAATGAGTTAGTTTTACTATGGTAGTTTTCTTGACACAGTTTCCTTCAAAACAGTGTTTGGGAGATCTTACATAGTTTTAATACTTCAGTATGTGGTCCATTGTTTCCTACCAAACCGTCTTCTAAGGTGTAACCAGCTTGGACACACTGGTCGGCGTCAGCATGCCCCTGATCTGGACAGCTTCCATACCACCGATCTCCACATGTATGCTTCATTACTGTGCTAAAAGGTCAGGTTGGAGGGCATTATTTGTTCAGTACAGGACCCTCCTGAAGTCTTCATGTGGTCCAGATGAGGTTCCATTAAGGAAGAGATGTTGGAAGTATGCGTTGGTGACTTGGGTGGTAGTGGTTAACATTGTGTTGTTCACTGGCTACCTGGTCTTCTGGACGTCTACGTTTGACACGCTGGCCATGCCTTTTAGTGCTGATACAGTGCCAGGGTTCTGGATGAAGGCTGCCAACATGCTGGGGCATTGCTTTTCTGCCGCCATCTTTGGCTTCTCTGTGCTGCACACTGTGGTCATGGGAGACCTGCTAGGCACAATGTTCAAGGTTCAAGGTCACTTTACATGATATAGTCAAATACATTTTGTATACAAGATATTTTACTTTTTTTCAAATTCGTTATTTTTTGTTCCTCCCATCTGGGCATTTACAATCCTAAACAAAAATCGTAATAACAATCAAGTCACACTTGTTCTCCCTTGACTCTTCTCACTGACTAAACTGATGTTGATTCTTCTCTTGAATAAAGCGTCTTGACAAAGATAAACATAAGATTTAAGTTGTTCCTTAAAATAGAATCTTGCTTTTTATCAGACAATATTAAAACGTTCTACCACTGTCCACAACCTTCATAGTTTATGATCATGTTTCTATCCTACCAGGGATTCAATGACAAGTTCAGGATGTCATCTCCAGAGTGCTCTGTACCTTTCTCTAACACTCTAATGTTCATGAAAGGGGTCCATCAGGAGCTAAGTAGGTATGGTCATCATTTTCTTATAATGTTTGAACGAAGAGAATACTACTCTCATCTCTTAATTTTTCATAGGACAAGCTAATATTTAGTATTATACATTCAAAATAAGCTTTTGAATGAGTTATGAGTTATTACTCCATGCCTGAGGTCTCATAATGTATTATATTAATTCTGTAAGAAAATTGTGTCCCACTAGCAGATCCAGTACATAGCACAGGTATTTGCTAGTTTAATTGAACCTCATATCCACTATACTTTAATAGGCAAAAAAAAAAAATAGGTGTGTTTCCGATTTAATTGGCTAAAAACTAGGTTGGGGGGGGTGGTAACTTTTTTTTTTTTGTTAATTTTTTTTGTTTGGAAACCACCTCCCAGGAACTGAAAAAAATGTGTTTTTCATAACAATAGTTGTTTTGAACATGGAAAATGTGCCTTTTGACAGTTCCGAGTTAGGAAAACCCGTTTTCCTGCTTTTATAAGCTTTTTTTGTCAAAAAATCCAAAAAAAGTAAGATATGGTGGGGAAAAAATCAGGTATGGTAAAAAAAATTTAGGTAGGGTAAGGTTTTTCTAGGTAGGGGGGGTAAATCGGAAACACACCTTTTTTTTTTTTTTGGCTTCATCAATAATCTGCCTGTATTGATTAAGGTTGGTGGTGAGTGCTGATATGCTGGTCTCTGTGCTCATGGGGCTGCATATCACCGTTAACCTCATCTTGTCCTGTGCTGTGGTCTACTCAACCATCTACAACCCACTGCAGCTCTACAATGCCTCTCACTACCTCATCATGGCATTCTGGCTCATCCTGTGTCTAGGTACCATCTTCATAACCTCGGGTGTGGCTGCATGGCTTCATCTACAAGTAAGTTCAAATCGAATGTGTACTTTATTCTTTGTCTTACCCTGATGAAGGTGTACTGTGTACACCGAAACGTTGGTATAAGAAACAAATAAAGAAAGTCGAAAAAAGAAAAAAATGGTTTGTTTTGTCAATGTCCAAAATCAAACTTTCACAAAAGTATAGTTCGACAGTAGTTGGTAGAAAATAACCAAACATTTATTAACAATCGTTCTTGTCATTAATCACTTGGCTTATAAATGGGATAACAAAAAATGAATAAAAGAAAATTTGGTTTTCTGAGCTATTTCTGTGGTGAGGAGTGGTCAGTTGCACCCATTATCATGGTTCACTGGTCTGCTGAGGAACCTGCATTAAACAAGTGACAGTAGCCTGCAGGGAAGCCATACATCCTATATGCCAATACATGTGTTTAGTCTCTGTTGTTGACGTTTCTGGGTTGTTTCTTCAAGCTATAACGACCTCTGCACTGAGACCCCCCATGGACAACTATAGTGTCACCCTTGAAATGAAGTAATAGGGACCAGGAAAACACTGCTAGAGGTTGTCAAGAATTGCATTTTTTTTGTTAATCACTGACCCAATTAGTCGATTGGCCACAGCTGAGGCATGCACACTCTGCATGATCTTAGTTGGGAGGGAGGGACATGCTTATTTAGCACTGACCACTCTACCCAGCCATACTAACTATTATTCCCTACACTAATTAAATCAGTGGGTACGGGGGAGTGGGCAAGAGGGAAGGGGGATGTTAAGCTTGCGTTTTGGGTAAGGTGGGGAGGGGGAAAGGCAATGGTCATCTATCACATGGACAACACATGGCCTTAGCATGATAGGAGTGAGGTCAGTGGACCCAATTAAAATAATCTTGATGAAGCCAAACTAAAGATGAAACGCGTTGGGTTGCGTTCAATAAACTGCTGAACAAAAATCATTGCGAGATGTTTTCAGTTGAGTTGTCTCCACCTTCTTCATGATAATAAAATAATCTTTAATCATAATTTGTTCTGCTGTTCTACAGGCACATGGAGCCTTTGACGTTCTACAGGACATGAAGCTGCCCTGTGTTTCAGACAACCTCCCCCTACTGGTGGGTACAAGATGCACTTGTTTCACTTTATATAGTATCAGATTATAAACATTGGTCCTGGGTATGACCAAAATGCCTGTCTGTCTCTTTCTCTCTGTCTCTCTCTCCCTTCTTCTGTATCTCTATTTCCTGGGTATCAACATAAACTGCCTCACTCTCATCTCTCCCGCCCTTGATATAACCATATTAAATGTGTCGATGAGGGCGTAAAGCAACCAATCTCACTCACTCACACAGATTATATACAGGCTCTGACATCCTTAATGCTGCCTTGTCGGTCTATGATGTACTCTGTATTTGTGCAATAATGTGTACACTTTGGTCTTATTTACTTAAGGAAACTTGTGAATGGATAAATCACTTGGTTGACTAAATAGATTAGGTCCCTATTGATTAGGTCCCTCCTTAGCATTGTATGAGCCTCAATGGCAGGTAATTATGAATAAAGCTTGTCATTTAAACATATACATGATTTTTTCTAATTAATTGAGACAACATATAGACACCAGAGGCATTGGTCTTAGAAATCTTACCAAAGGGAGAAAAATGGTAGTACCTCATCCCAAAAATGAAATGTTTAAAAAATCCTACCTCTACAATATGGCAGTCCTATGGAATAAAGTGCCGGACAAAACCCAGATTTTACAATCAAACAAGGAATTTAACCCATATTTGAAGCAAATGTATCCATCGATCTGAATACGACCAATATCTTAGCGAACCTATTACTGAAATAATTGATTGAACATTTGTGACCAGTTGTTTGTACCATGTATGTATGTATTTTATCCATGCTAAATTTACAGAGTAGTGAGTTGACCGATGTATGTATTTTATCCATGCTAAATTTACAGAGTAGTGAATTGACATAAACCAACCAAGTTGAAACCTGATTTCGGGTATAGAACTGAGGTACATAATACCTAATTTTTAAAGATCGAGACATCGATGGGTAGACATATCAGGGTTGGATGGCGGGGTGATCTTTGTTTAAAGATCTTATCAAAAATATCAATTATATGTTAATGTTATGTTAATGTATATTGCTCTAAAAATACTGTGACGATGCCTAGTAAATAATGGCAACGACTAAATTCCGTCCATATAGATTGTAGTACATAATATGTAGCCATATTATAGGGATATCCCCCAGTAACTACTTCGGATATGTTGTTAATAATGAATTATGATATACCTGTTGTAAAAATGTATGAACATAAATGGAAAGGTCTTAGAGTATACTAAGACTTAACTATTGCCAAAGTACTCACTGTATGTAAATTAGAACCAATAGAGCGAAACTCAGATATAATTGTATGTGTAAATCTCGAGACATGTAAGATATTTTATTTTATTTATTTTTGGACTCAGTGGAAGACCTACTCTGTAGAATTGTACGCCCATTTCATGATTATGTAACTGTTGACAAACCATGAATAAAAATTCAATATATATATTCACTGCAACCATGCAACTACATTCTGTGGGCAGCTGTACTAAGACACATATCACTGACTACATCGTTTGATACTTATACCACAATTTTCATGTAAGCAATCACCTAAAGAAGAGCAAGCCGGCTCGAAAGCTAGTAACAAAATAAAATACCCACAAAACGTAAACTTGGGGAATTATTCCTCACTACTAAAGAAACCAAGATGAAAGAAACCCTGGGATCCCCACTATACAGCGACAACTGCTCCCTTGCTATAATAACAAAAAAAATGTTGTATATCTCCGCTTTAGAACATATTGCACTCCCAGATGATGCTGTTTGTGACCAAACTAAATGGCACCCAGATAGGCTTCACCGTGGCCAGCATGTTCTACCTGGATAAGAACGCCATCCTCACAGTAAGTATCCAATATATACAGGTTAGCTAACAAGTTGGTTGAAGGAGCATGAATATTGCACGAGTTGTGTAGCAACGAGTGCAATATTCTAAGTGACTGAAACCAATGAGTTAGTTAACAGATTTATTATGTATACATGCTTTCAATCATGAAAATAGAAAAAAATCTAGTCATGAATTTGAAGTTTACCAGTAATCTTAGTAAAAATTCAGATTGGTTGCCATGACAGCCCCACGTAAATCACTAGTGAAATATGCACTATGCATAAACCACTCTAGATACATTGTTTTCAGAGCAATGCGTGTATGATAAAAACAATAAGAGCCATCCTGCATTCAACAGCTTCCCTGTTGTACATTATGCAGTTCAGTACTTTGTAAAGGATGGCTGAGAGGAAAATCTTAATTGAGCTTTACACCATCACCAAATCAACTTTAGGATTTGTATGATGTTTGCTAGTCTCTTGGGAATAGTATGAGTAACTCTGTGTCTATCAGCGAAACCCAGTCACCACTCCCACTAGGGCAATTGAGTGAAATTGTCCTACAAAATTGCAATAACTACATCATGGTCTAACACTTAACTCATAAGCACAAGACAAAGTTACCAAGTGACCCACATGGCCTGTGAAAAATACAAACCCTCCAAAGTAATTAAACATTGTCACATTTCCCACAGTTTATAGGCGTACTGCTGACCTACTTCTTCCTGCTGCTCCAGTTAAGGCCTTCTCAGACATCCCCAATGTGTGACTGTACCTCCTGGTTATACAACTCTACTCAGCATACATCAGATTTAAACACAGTATGAAGTACCCCAGGATGTACCTATGTTGGCTTCCAGTTGCATCAAGTTCATACAAACGTTGTTCTACTGTGTAGATCAAACACATTCCCTTGTTTTAAACTACCCAAAGACAACTGAATCCTGAACAAAATTTAATGTCTAATCCTAGAATATATGCACAATTTAGTCCTGGTATTAGCCAACATTGCTAGGACTTCCTGTCCAGTGGTGTGCAGCATTTTACTCTTCTTTGTATGGTAAGACTGTAAAACGCAGGCCAAATGTTGGTACATGAAGCATTTTACTCTTCTTTGTATGGTAAGACTGTAAAACGCAGGCCAAATGTTGGTACATGAAGTGTCAACAACATGCTCATGTCAAATAAACACTTGACACTAAGTTTTTATATCTAATGTGCTTCTATCTACTGATCTTGTCTAGTGCTGTGATCTGACTACCAAAATGTAAAGACTTTTTTGTATATCTGGTGAATAATTTACACCAGTGGAATAGTTAAGAATACTTTTTTTGGGAGACATAGAAATATAGAGTATTGAATATAGTCTTGCAATTTGGTTCATGTACTGTTATGACTAATAAAACTTAACATCCCAAACCTCAATATATGATGTTTGCAACTTTATTTATTTATCAATCTAATTATTATTATTTTCTGTCCAATTTGTATTCAGTAAACATGTACAATATGTGACAATATGTTACAAAAAAAGTCTAAACTTTCTACATGGTAGGTCTTTGAGGCCAACTGTAACCTATGATATGATGAAATCAATGTTTGAAATAATTCACTGATTGTTCCATAAGTTATTTAAGGCTGATTCGTGTGTAGCTTGTTTGGATCAACCAATTTTTACTCCTTGTATTGTATAGATTTTCATTGATTAAGTCAACTTCTGCCAATAAAGATTTGTCTTTGAGTATGGGGTTGACACAATGTCATGTTCAGCATCACAATTTATACCGACATTTATAACAGGCTGTCCTCATATATACACATGAAGTTAGCATTAATGTTTCTTTGTAATCACATTTTCTATACAACATTTTCATAATCATATCTAGGTAGCCTATTGTTGTACCAATCATATTACTTACTGCAGCATTAGACAAATAATGTTCTCTCTCACATCTATTCAATGTGATATTCCCCCATCATTACATCTCACAAATATTATACTGATAATAATAATAGATTTCTATTTTCATAAGACATTTACAAATGTAGATAAAAGTGCGGACTAGAGGTTAAATATGCAGAGATGGAAAAAGGAGTATTTTCTGTAATGTTTACAGGTCTTCCAAATATCCCTGAATTTGGAATATGATTTAGACTAGATAATTAAAATATAAAAAATAAAAACACAGTTAGGTAAATAAAACAAAGAGTATCAGTATACCAGTCACATAAATCAACAATGTCGTTTTAAAGAGATAACATGGCATTTAGAGAGATAACTTCTTAATGGTTTCTCTTCTACCAAACATAATTTTGTCCAGTTTTGCTCCTCTGTTTTTAATTGACCAAATTCAAATAATTTATAACAATTGATCTGGTTTCCTTGTGGCCCTGTGGACGAACATAACTTGTCTCATTTACACAAGAGGGAGCCATGAGGTGTACTCAAGCTGCCACCTGAAGCTGAACTTGCAGGTGGTGCCACATGTTGGCATATATGAATATTACACAAGGAGATATACCAGAATTAATTATTCCGAACCCATGTGTATCTCATGCAAATGAAGGGTACCATCGAATTCATGTAAAAGCAAATTGATCATCTTATGCTCTTGGTTGATGTGAAAGAACTGATACCTCACATAATGTGTTGCCTTTGTCCAGCAGAAAATTATGATAACTGGATACATGGTATGACGGGAATAAAACCAATTATATATATATTTTATTTCTTTTAAGGCCAGTACAAGTAATCAGTTCAAGTGTAAACACAGTGTGTCCGTCATGGATTATCTCAAGCACAGCTTCTAAAATTACATTTTCCAATATCATTCCAAACAGTTATCACAGAAATAGTTTCAAGACAGTTTTACCCAAGACCATTTACAATACAAACAAGTTAATTCTCTACAATAGCTGACAGTACATTATTGAAAGACATCAGCTATGACAAATCTAGCCACTTCTTCAAATGTATAACTTACATCTATACCTGGATCATACCTATACCAAACAGAACATGTTTAGGTTATATAAATACCCTCTCTAAATCTAAAATTGTGTTCATAATGTATCAAACGTATTACACAATATCCTAACAAAGTAGACACAAAGTAGCATAGCAGCAAGATAGGATAAAGAAGAGCAAAGTCACACACAATTGGAGATATTATTTCCAATTAAACTCGAAATGATCACATATAATTTCATTAATTAATAACTTCCTAGGTTGTCAAACAGTTCCCAAAGTAACATTGTTTCTGGCCGTTGTTCTTCACCTCCTTTTAGGCCTAGGAATCACTTGGAGCTTCTCCCACCTCCAACATGGTGACACAAAAAATAAAAAATAGCTTTGCAAAATACCTGAATCCTATATTGAATTATATTGGTTATGAAAGACTAGATATCTGAGTAACACAGCTCAAATGAGTAAAAATATACAATTATAACATTATGTCTCTTTTTCATTGTTTCATCATCACATCAACTCAAGAAATCATATAATGCAAACATCTATGCTATTCATGTCTTAGATTGACTGGCTGTTAACTTAATTCATTAGTACAACCTTCACATTTAAAAAAAAAATTCAGAGATTTTATTTAGTCTTGGGTGCCAGATCCGCTTCTCGGGGTTTCTTTTCTGGTACAAGATGCTTGAATCATTGTTTTACATATTTCCAGATATATATTTCAAATCGTCAAGAGTCTAGTAATTTGCATACCAATAACCTGATAAAAGGAGCAAGCCTAGTGTTGTTGGTAATACAATCAGTAAGCAAAAACTCTGTTCGTCTTTTTACTTCAAGGAGAAGATCTTGACCATTCCCTGCACACCTACAGCCATGGTGGCAGCTTGACCCGGGGTCTGTGACACACTTATAGAGAGTGGCTCCCCTACTCCTCCTTCTACATCTAACTCATGGAGGAACTGACCTCCATAGTCAAACACACTCACACACCTACCATTACATTCAGCCACCAATATGTACTGACCATCACCTGTACTGCAGGCATCAAAAGGCTTATTAAGCTTCTGTCCTCCAGGTGCCTTATCCTGGAAGTACCTCTGGTGCCCTGTACTGGGGTCTATGATACCTACTGTATTACTGCAGGGTAGAGTAACCAGTACATCCCCTGCTGGTCTCACCTGGATATGTTTAAGGCTAGGGTTCAATCTTTCATTTATTGTATACTCAGTTTGCTTTATCATAGCGGAGGATACTTTGTGAATCTTTGTCACTTACAAATATACCAGAGTTATGTATAGCTGCGGTGTAACACTTTACGGCAGCTATGTTAGTGCAGGTGCCCTGGTGTGCATCGCGGTACACCAAGCTCCCCGTGTCATGTAGACTGAGGGCCCAGCTGCTGTCCTGCCCCACACTCACATCAGTCGGGTACTCTGCTCTACGTATAAGTCTACCTGTGACCTGGAAGAATAAAAAGGTCACTTTATTACCAATTACCAACACTGTTTGGAAAGAACTACTAAAAGAAGCAACTGTATGCATCTCTATTGAAACTTTTAAAAATTGTCTGATGTCTTATATTCATTAAATGAAAACATTCAATACTATAGATAGATGTGAACAACAGTGTAGTTGGCGGAGAGGTCAGAATAAGAAAACTAACAGTGATTTGTAAATCCATTACTATTTACTATTTTTAAAAACATGTATCATCCCCAATGAAAAGGACATTAAAATAGTACTTAATACATTGTCAGCACATGGTGCTTGGAACATCTACACGTATCATTATATAAATCAAATTAATCTGTTATCATACAATTCTATATGGTAACCTGGAAGGCCTCTGATCTTCACAGAAGGATATTATTCTCTTCATCCCTTTTTGCGATTAGGTTATTGTGATAAAATGACGGAAATAAACCTGATACAATACAATACCTGTGAGGTGGCCAGGTTGAACTCTAGCTGGTATAACCCAGCTGTTGAAGTGACCAGAAGCTGACCTGTAGGGCTCCATGCTACTGTGGGTGAATGACAGATCCAACTATCTGGTATGTTCCACTCAGTGAGCAGTTGAGCTGAAAGGTAATGAACTAATCTTGTGATATATATGTTAAAATAATGAGACTATATCGCTGCCTTGTGTCCAATTAAGGCTATCCAATCCAGATATTAATTTGTTTAATGTGTTTTAAAAGCAGAATTACAAATCCTCAGTTGAAGTAAGGTCTTAATACGGAACTAATATGAATTATATAAGGATTCAAAATACTCAACTTGTAGTTATTACTATAAAACTTGTATCATAGTACATTAATTTTCATTAGTCATTTAGCAGAGACTCATACAGGTCAGCTAGAAGGAAAACCCCGAAAATAGGAGTTACCATAACTATTGCTTTTTTGATAATTTGTGATAACCTTAGGCTATCACTAATTGTTTTCACTGTTATACCCTAATTGTTAATTAAGACGATAATTTGTACATACCTGGGAAGACGAACATTTCATGTTGACAGGACCATCCTATTTTCTATTTTGTAATTGTATCAATGAAGGAGAAATAAAAATGTGTAGTAGCCTAGAGTGTGGAATCTGGTTATAGTCATGGCCTTTGAGAAACAGTTACCCTCGGTGGTGTAATGGTTAGCACACCAGCATACAATACGGGAGATCCGCAGTTCGATTCCCGGTTGAGGAAGACAATTTTTCAGAGTCACTTCATTTGGTGCCACTAAACTCCTTAGGAAAACCTATATTATACATGAAATTCAAAGTATCTTTACCGTTGGTGGGTGGTGGGGTGAGAGGCAAGTCAATGGCGACATGTGGCATATGATCAGCAGGACCCGCCTCATATGGAAACTTCAACAAGATATCCTCAGCTGGCCGACCCTTCTGCAGTTTGTCCAGGAAGGCCTCTGCCTCAGGACTGAATTCGATGGTTGAACTTGTCAAGTCTCCAACCAGAGGGAATTTAGCTTTAGCCATGAACACCAGCTCAGATGTGAGATGGCACCACTGTCTGGACTGATGCATCTTGGTAGCTACCTCAGGATGGAGACAGATCAGCAACATATATGCGTTGTACGACAGGAACATAAGTCACAAGTGATTTCGGGAGTCAAAACAATATTTTTTTACAGGAGCCCTTTCTTAAAGTGTTTTGATTTTTGGGGGTGTTTGGCAGTGGATCACCTTAAAAACATGTAGCAAATTTCAAGAATGTATATTGGTATATTGAATGTATGTCTACATACAGGTTTTTCTAAGGAGTTCATTTAACTACTTTATTAGTGGTTGACCATCAAGAAATATTGCTAAGGTCTTTCCTTCATGTAGAAATAAAAATCGATTATGCTGATTTCAATTATGTAGCAAATAGTACACCTAAGAAGTATTTAAACTTTTAAATATGTCTGGATGGACATTGAATGCTAAACTAGTTAACTATACTGTATTGGTCACAATGCAGCAAATACCTCAGATTTGGTTGACTTGATTTTCTCCAGGTTGTCCAAGGCCCACTTGTCAATGGCTGCCTTAGCTTTCTCTTGTTTTTTGAGTACAAAAGCGACCAACTCATCTTGATGACAGCGAACCATTTCACTTAGTCCCTCAAAGACATCACCCTTTTCATTCATTACTTTCATTGTGTCCTGCATCTTCTCCATTAATACACTTGACACTTGTTTCTTGCGAGTATTCTTTGACAGTGACTTTGTCACCTCTCCAGCAACTGACTTGAATTCCACATCTTCTACCAGGCCATGTTTCCCATCAACACGATGTGTCTCAGTGACCTTAATTAGAAGGTGAGAAAATATGATTATTTTTTGCCATAATATATGACAAAAAGTTAGAATTAAAGTTCTTCCAGTTCATAACATGCTTGCTTACCTTGACATAGTTATAGCTATATCTCGCCGTGCTACATCCCGCTGTGCAAATATAAAAGTTTGCACTCTCAACTAAAGAGCCATTTACGATCTGGTCATATGTGCCAATCAGGCAAGCGACCAATATTCTCCTAAGTATCATAAGTAAGTATTAGCCCATAATTCTGTGCGAATTAAGATTCAAAATGGCCACTATGCAAATATAGATACCTTATTGCAGCTGGAGACAGGGCAGGTGATGTGTTCTGACTTGTCATCCATGACAGTTACATGCGCAGCCCGCACACAGGCCCGACACACATAGTGACCACATGCTGTCATAATGTAAGCCTTTGCCCCATAGCTCTTCATACATCCAGGGCAGGAGAACCGTGATGATCTGAATTATTGATAATTTTACCTTGTATTCAAAATTGGTTAAAGTTTGCGTAAATTGTATGTTTCCAAATCTGTATAATAGTACCACTAATATTATCAAGGGCCATTGGTAGAGAAACTCACGTCTTCAAATGGGTCATATTTTCAGAAAATGTACAATTGGCAGATCTACTCATTTAGGAAATTTTGCTAAATTAGGCCGAAAAATGATGAATACCGGGTGTATCTGTGTATATTAGGTATCGCGCTGATCTAAAGTATCATTTCAGTTATGTTAAACTGCATTTTGAAGCTCATTTCTGTCTTAAATGTGAGTTATTTGAGAGCATTGGGGAAGGCGAATTGTGCATTTTCTGAAGATCTGGCCCAAATGCTTGTATCTGAAACAGTAATAAAAGCAATAGCCCTGGTGCATAGCTATAGGGTAGCTAGTACTTACTGGAAGAATGCCGCTCTATTGATGTAGTCACAGGGGTCAAACCCTAACATCTCTGCCACCTGGTGCTGACCTGAGTTAACTACCCAGCTAAGAATGTGTGATCACAGTGAGCTCACTGAGAGCTCACAATATTTATCACAGTGAGCTCATACTATGACCTCACGGGTGAGGTCAAAGTGTAACTTCACAGTGGCATCAAAATGATCTCTCAATGTGACCTCACAGTATACTCATACTATGATCTCACTGTGAGGTCATAAGTATGATCTCACTGTGAGGTCATAGTATGACCTCACGGGTGAGGTCAAAGTGTAACTTCACAGTGGCATCAATATGATCTCTCAATGTGACCTCACAGTATACTCATACTATGATCTCATGGTGAGGTCAATATCTAATGTCACAATGGCCTCATATTGTGAACTAACAGTATACTCTTACACAATCTCACTCTTATTAATCAATAAGATGACAAGGCTAGACTTGTGTTTGTTGTGCTCAGTGCTAAGGTAGAAAGTTTCTCCACAGAAGCATTTCGCCCAAGAGCATTCAAGGAGAGACTGCATATTATATGCAGTCCCTTTGCTTGACTTTTTCAGAGTTTCTCATCCATTTCCATCACTTAAACTTACCCATAATACAATCCTCTCCTGTGGCTGACATAGGTATCCATTGTAACTTGGTGTTTGACAATCTGGGTACTTCAGTAGTACTCATAGTAATAATATTAGAATTATAAGGGTGCTTTCTTCACAACATTTTTCAACATCAAGCAGATAAGTTATACAAATAAAGTATTGATTTCATTGCTTTCAATATTTCCAAGTTTATAAAGTGTAATATCTATATGGTATAAATGCCTCATATAAGTATTACTAGTGAGACTTTTGTCCTAATATAAATTGTAAATGGCATGTAGTAACCTGTGAGGGCACCTAGTGAAAGCCAAGTTCTATCGTGCTGCCACCTGGTGACAACAGTCAAATTGCCAATAACGTCGCCAATAATGCCAATAGAAAAAATTGGAGGCCAGATTTGAAAAGAGGGGACTGGACTGGACTAGGTCAATATCTCACAAAATTTCTATGGGCCACCAGAAAAAAGTTGAATTTTTCACTTGTTCTGCCATAGACATGTACCTAAAAAGTCTAACCCTTCCTACCCACTTTACAATCTCAAACGAATCCTTTGTTTTGAATATGAAGGAATGCTTGGAATCGAAATTCCTTTGGCACCAGGGTGGAACAGGCCCCGCTACATGCCATACTTGAAGATCTAAGCCCTAGCTGCCCTAAAAGTGGCCCGAATCGACTGTTCCGTTTTTGTTATGTTGTACAAAAATCGCCCAAACATGTTGCTCTTGGCCCGGTTGGAGGTTGCATCGAGTTTTGGTCTCTCATAGCCTCCCACTTGCTCGTATCGATTCAAACCAAAGACCTGCGTGATCTAGAGACATTGACGGTCAAGTCTGTATATTTTTTGTGCACGGATCGGCCGATGCCACCCCGTCAGAAATTCAGGAAAAGTCAAAACCACTTACGGCATCCTATCGTTTTTTGGGGGTCCCGAATTTTTTTTTTGTTCCGAATCCGGGCGCTCTAAAAACACCCTGAATCTCCGCCGAACGTTTCGAAATTTGCAGCATCTACAGTCCGTAATGTCTTCTTTCAGTTTCTCAAATGGCAACTCTCAACAATCTCTCAACAAACTCTCAACAATGTCTACAACGTCTACGATGTGGCGAAACGATCGGCCATGTCTGATCGGCGGGACGTTCGGCATGGCGATAATGGAAGATTTTATATTTTGACCAGACATGGCCTCACAAAAACACTGCTACGCTTTTATTTCTGGCCCGATTGACTTGTCCTTGGTATCTACGGAAACTAGAGACATGGGCCAACAATTATGGGGGGTTATTTCTTTTCCATCGGCACAAGATAGCCGACAACTAGTGGGTCGAATGTCTCAAAAATTGGCACTCTACCAATGTTGCCAAAAAACAATCATTCATGTGAGATCACATATGCAAGATCACAAACATCTCACCCAGACCTCATAGTTCTGATCTCACATCTATGAGAAGTTTCTGAGCTCACTGAGATATCACAGCTGTTAGCTAAATGTGAGCTAGAACTTGTGAACTCACACTGAGATCACACTGAAACCATTCATGTGAGATCACATATGCAAGATCACAAAAACCTCACCCAGACCTCACAGTTCTGATATCACATACATGAGAAGTTTCTGAGCTCATAGTGAGATCTACATGAGCTCACTTCCTAGCTGGGTACTGCCCACATGAAACTATGGAAACTGAAGACTTTACATTCCATCAAGTAGTTGGCAAGTTTCATGATCTTAATCTTCTTTGATGTTTTGTTCTGAAATAAATTCAAGTAGTTAGACATCGAGATAGAATAGCAATAGATATGGCAGCCAAGTGGATATGGCAGCCTCTATGTCACAAGAGAGCCTTAATTATTCTAATAACTTATTGTATCCTATGTTGGGTTAAAGCAAAATGTTCAAATGTATTCAACACCTCTTATTTGACCTGTATTTGACCTTAATTCATTTCTAAACATTCCCTCTCAAACTTGGGTCCCTTTATAAATGGATAATGTTAATAAGTCATGCAGTTTTCATATCTGTTTGGATTTCTATTTGTAAATGTCAAAGAAAATAGTCTCTGGCTCCTTGAAATATATACTCTACATTGATCAACTTTTACAAAATCACAGTTTTGTCTTTACTCTTAAGACATTTTAAAGAAAGACATGTGGTTAGAGTCTTAATTGGATTCAAACATGACCAGCTCCAAGTAAGAAATACAGGTATATCATTTGGAACCCAGTCCTTGTTATCCAATACTAGCCTGATTCAAATTAAATTTAAGAATTAAAATTAAGAAATGAATGTGTCACACTTGTTTTTAAATATTTTAGGATATGACAATTGATGTCCATGCCAGAGCAGAAAAAAGAGCCTTTTTTACTGGGGGTTTACAGTTCACTCAAAGGTTTCTTTTTCAATTGGTTCCTTGGTGCTGGTCCCATTGTTGTCCATTTTTGTGAATAGTTTGGAGCTAATGTACATCCCATAATATTCCACACTTGAAGTAAACTAGCCATCTCTTTACTGGTTACTCACTTCACTGGTCACTATGTTTTTATATAGACCATGTTATCAGGTACTTTACCTGTTGTAAGCTGGCCATGAGTTTACTGGTCACTATATATTCAAATAGACCATGTTTGTTATCAGGTACTTTACCTGTTGTAAGCTGCCCATGAGTTTACTGTTCACTAGCTTGGACTGGTGCAGAATGTCCAAGAACCTATCTGACAGCTGTATATGTTCAGCCATGGAGGGTAGTTTACTGAGACAGTCCATCAGTCCATCATCATCACTGACATCCCTCTGTCCACCTTCATAGCCTGGGTCCCACAAGTACAACTTCTCTCCACTCACCCTGAATATAGGTTAAAGAGACATATTAGGCTTGAATGTTATCTCTAATCACAACATTTAGCATTTGTCATTTACATACTTATTTGTATTAAGTAATAATATTCAAAATTTTTATACAGCACATCTTCTGTAATAATGACAGTTGAGTTATCAACAAACTAGTATATTCTATTATTATACATGCATTCAATACCGAGGCCCTGACAGCTGCTCATTACTTTTAACGTGGTATTGGACTAGTACATTACTGGCGTGTTGTCATGCCGATGCAAATTTGGTGGTGCAAGTTTGGTGGCGCAAGGTTGCCGATGCAAGTTTGCCGGTGCAAGTGCTTTCTTCCTCCATCTTTCAAATGTTTCTAGTTACATTCCTCTTATACGAAAACCAGATATTATGGTAAATTATGTTATCATCTTTTAATTAAGCACATTTTACATGCAAATCTAGGCATGTATAATAATCAACTTATAGGACTTGTTGCTGCACGGATGCGTAAATAAAGGACTTGATCTCCGATCTCCGATCTCCGATCTCCGATCTCCGATCTCGTCCTTTATTTACGTGCCGTGCGGCAACTTGTCCAATAAGTGCTAAATAATCAATTGAGGACATGAACATTGAGATATAGGCTCACAGATTATGATTCAATACAGAATAACCATGGTCTTCTGCCCACCGCTGTGTCTATCTAGACCTCTACGACCAAAGGTCAAGATCAGAATGAAAATGAAATGAAATTATTTTTAGAAATTACTGCAAATCACTTGATTGTTGTATATCTCTTTGACCCTGATACTGCAGTAAGTTCTTATGACAAGAGTATACATAGTATCCTGATGTTTAGATTATTTGGGTCAGATTTTCAGAAAATGTACAATTGGCAGCTCTACATACTTAGTAAATTCTGCTAAATTAGGCTGAAAAATAGTCAGAACTAGGCATATCTGAGTATATTTGGTATTGAGTTGATTTAATAAAGGTCGGTAGAACCCAAAGAACTGTTTTTAGTGGACACATATCTGATAAAATTGTTATGAAGGCCGGTGTGGCCCAAGGCAGTATCTTGGGCCCAATGTTCTTTTGTATATATATGAATGACCTGGTGAACTCTAATTTTCACGGTAAACTTGTGATGTACGCGGACGATTGCGCTATCTGTACACCGATTCTAAATAACGATTCCTTTCTTGTTATACAAAATGATCTACATAAATTTGGTGATTGGGCCGCTAAAAACTGCCTTGAGGCGAATGCAAAAAAATCTCAAATTTTAATAGTCAAAGGTAATTTGGATGCCTATGTTAGGAATCCTCGCCCTGTCTATTTGAATCAATGTGTAGTGAATTATGTACAAGACTTCAAGTATTTGGGAATCTGGTTATGTAGTCAGCTCTCTATGCAAAAACAAATTAGTTGTAATTATGGCATTGCCAGCAACTATATAAGACGACTCTCCAGAGTAAAACATCTGTTAAATAGAGAAAGATGCCTCTTAATCTATAAGACCTTCATCTTACCTATCATTGAAAAAGCATGTGTGTTTATTGATCTGTCTACGAAAGTCAACTACATTAGGATGCAAAAGTTGCAAAACAGAACTTGTATATGCCTCAACCTATATAGGCCCCCGACAGGGTCAAAGAGATCGTTTCTTGAAGAGTTAAAATCTGTCCTATCTAATATAAGGTCTAAGAAACCAAAATGTGTTATTGTCATATGTGGAGATATAAATATTAATCTCGCTAATGAAAACGATGATATAGTTAAGGAATTTAGTACCTTATTAGAGGATTACGGTCTACTACAACACATAACAACAAATACTAGGCTAGTCGGAAATACAGGTTCCCAACTAGATATTATGTGTTCAGATCACCCCCATGTCATGAAATCAGGTACCATCAATTTCAACTTATCCGATCATCCTTGCACCTTTCTACTGATTAAAAAATGTTGAGAGGAAAAAATAACCGAATCCAGAATTGGAAGACGTTATAACAAGGTAACTGAGATGGATATAGATAACCACCTCATTCCTAAATCAGGTTACAACCAGATTTTTGAGGGTAACATTTTATGTCCAGAACAGATGTGGACTAAGATGAGTGAATATTGCAAGGCTCTGATTGAAAGTAAATGTCCGCGAGAGGAAATTGTTACGATAAGGAGAGGTAAATTCAAACTAACCCCCCATATTCAAAAGAAAATAAAAGATTGTGATAAATTATTCCGAAAAGCGTCAAAGACTGGTTTAAATGAAGACCATCGAAATGCATCATCCCTACGTAAAGAAATACAAAGAGACATTCTCTTACTTAAACGTACGGAAATTCGCAACCAATTAGATCGATGCCCCAAGAATAGTAAGAAATTCTGGAGAAATATTAACCACCTCTTCGGAAAAACAAACAAGCCCTTACCAACCTCCTATTTAGTCGATGGTGTCGAAAAATCCGACCTTGATGCAAGCAATGCTTTAAATTCTTTCTATAGTAAACTTGGAACTACTGTAATAAATGACTATACAGGGTTCGAAGAATACCTGAGGGAAGAACCTAGCACTGTTCTAACTGGAAATGTCTTAATTTCAGAAAAAATTGTATACGATCATATCTGTCAGATTGATACTAGTAAAGACTGTGGGTTCGGTTGGATAGATACTAGGATTTTGAAATTGCTGTTACTAAAATTACATCGTGAGATCACTGTCCTACTTAAACAATGTATTAAGGTTGGGTTACTACCAACAGAATGGAAACATTATTTTGTGAAACCAATACCGAAGGATGGCGATCTAAGGCTTTTTAATAACTTGAGACCTATCGCTATAGTCCCCACAATGTCCAAATTATTAGAAAAAATCATCTGTTCCTCTCTCACAACCCATATGGAGGGAAATAATTTCTTTTCGAAATCCCAAGGGGGGTTCAGGTCTCGACATTCTACAAGTCTTAGTTTGTTCGACTTCATGACTCCTATAGTAGAGGGTATTGATAAAGGTTTTATCTCTGTTGCATCATATTATGACATAGCTAAGGCGTTCAATAGTATAGATCATATAATTCTGAAAAGAAAACTATTATATTACAAAATTCACCCAAAAATCATACGTATTATAGAAAATTATCTTTTGGACAGGACCCAATGTACAATCTTAAATGGTGTTACGTCTGAATCAGAAATTATAAATAGAGGCGTACCTCAGGGAAGCCACTTAGGGCCCCTGATATTCCTCATCTATATTAATGACTTGCCTATTAGCCTGAAACATATTGATTGCCTTGAAAATACGATGAATATGACACTATACGCCGACGACACTGCGTTGACTATAACTGGGCCGAACATAACTGAATGTATGAGACTAACACAAGCCTCTGCAACATGCATAAGTGAGTGGATGATAAAAAATGGCTTACTACTTAATGGAAAGAAGTCGCAACTCCAAATATTAGGTGCCAGATCAAAATTAAAAAAGTTTCATGACTTAGGAAAAATCTACATAAACGGATCTCCCACTCAATTATGCAAAACAGTCAAATATTTAGGTTTCAAAATCGACCGACATATCACTATGAACGATCATGTCAACAATATGAAAACATCGGTTCAATATAAAATTCATCAGTTTAGAAAAATACGATCTTATATTTCTAGACAAATGGCCGTGACAATATTAAAAACCCATATTCTATCAATTCTAGAATACGGTATTGTATTTTTAGGAATGGCAAATGCCAACCTAAAAAACAAATTAGAACGACTACTTACACGAGCTATCAAAATTGCATATCTAAACGACAACAGAGATATCTTAGAAATAAGACACAAATGCAAAGTGGACAGTCTATGTAAACGTAGCTAAATCGCTTTATTGGGGATAATGTTCAATAAAAAGCACGACCCCTCATTTGTGAAACCTATGACAAGTGACACGCGTCTGGCTGACATTTCCGTAATGAAAATTCTCAGACCTAATCGAGCAAAGTATAAAACCACTCCCCAATACTCAGGACCGACTCTGTGGAATAAACTGCCAGCCAACGTGAGAAACTTGCAATGGGTACAAATAAAGAAAATCCTGAAAAATAACATCCATTGGAACTGATTGTCACCAAAGTTCTATCTTGAAACGATTTACTTAGAACACAAACAAGGGCCGTCAACAAGGGACGATACCCTTCTTATGAAGTTCTAGTAGCGTGGTAGAAGCAAGCACACTTAGTAAGATAATTCATTTTTTATACTCGTATGTATTTTTAGAATGTTTTTAAAATGTATTTGAAGGAAAAATGAAAAAAAAAAAAAAAAATCTTGTGTCGTCACCAAAAACGGATCAGACGAATTTTTCTGTATAGATTAAATTGGAGGCTTATTCGCTATAATTAGCTGCTTATTGTAAAGGTAATGCAACCCTCCACTATATTCTCGGTAAAGATTGAATCATTAGAGTTAAAATTATGTATATAAGATTTCACTTGTGTATCATGGGATTATCAGGTTAGCCTGACAATGGTCGCAAATAAAATTTTTCCAAAAAAAAAAAAAAAAAAAGAACACTCCGTTTGATTTATGGTAGAACCTATGACATCGAAGGTATTTTCAATATGCATGTAAGATGTAAACTAATGCCGCTTGCCATAAGACGCGAATTACGAGCGTTGAATTTGTTTAAAATGACGGGTGTGTTCATAAATGAAGATACTGGGCATTTATTGAGAGGTGGCTTTCGGAGAAAAATACAATCAATTAGATGGAAAAAACACCGAATTAAGAGAAGCATGCTGGGGCGACTAACTGGTTCTTGGAACCGATTGCCAGAAAGAATTAGATTAGTGGAGGATAGCAAATCCTTTAAAAACGCTCTTAAAAAACATTACTTAGATCGTTTTATGAACTCTGGCAGAATTGAAATGTAGAAGACCGATTACTGGGATTCTTTTTCTTTCGTTGTACAACCTTGACTGATTTTGTTCGCTTTTTCTTAGCTCACTCGATCGCCCTCTCTGAGTCTTTGAGTTTTTTTTTTTGGTTTTTTTGTGGTATGCTTGTGAGAATTTGATTTGTTTGTTTGTCAGTGTACAGACTTCCATACATATGCAATAGATTGACCTGATCGCTTTGTTTGATTGTTTTCTGAATGTACAAATATTAATCTTTTTGTTGACATAAATATGTAATACCCAACGGATTTCTGATAGAGCACAACGCTATACTTATGTTTTTAACAACTGTTTTTATATTTGAAACTGCCCAGGTTACAACCTGTTTACTATTGTTTGTCTTGATAACATGTGTATGCCCGCAAATTGATGTTGTGTACTACTGTCTTTACGTAACTTAATTACATATATTCCTTCAAATGGTGTATCATTTATATTACTGAGATTATCTCTTCTTATCATAATAACTTCTGCATTTGTCATCTCGCGGAATATGTTCCATAGTATTGTAACACTTTTTTGTAACATCAGGCGTTTCTGAGAATAGCATCAGTGATGTAATGTCTTAAGTCCTGAATAAAGATATTTTATAAATCAAAAAAATCAAAAAATATATCAAATGATTGGAACAAATGGAAATGACAATTTTGTACTTACATTGCTTCCGCCATGGTTTTTGGATTGTCTTATGTCCAACGATTTCTGAAATATTTGTAGGTATGAAATAGAACATGTATTATTATGTCTTGTGCAGATTTATACAAGGACCACCAAGTAAGTTATGTTATCATATCAAAAATCAAATTAATCTGATCATTTGATCTGAAGTATTCTGATCAATTCCTCCAGGCTATATGTATTTAATATCAATCTGCCTTGAGTTTTATCAGAAAGGTTTTGACAGCAAGGGGAAAAAACATCTCCAGACTAATGTATATCACTCTCTGCAGTAATGAGGTGTTGATAATAACATAAGTTCACTCAGGTTTGGTACTTCCAGGGCCTTCTGGGCAATTAAGGTCCTGCAATTCCCAAAACAAAGTTATATATGCATTGATTTGAGATTTACTCAAATTCAATGGAGTATCCATTTATTCCCGACCTCTAGTAAATTAGTGGTAACTTAGGTTTTGTGTATATTACTCATAAATATCCAACGGACATTTCTACTGCCATGGGGTGCTATATTTTGTATTTGTGTTTGCAGACAAAAATAATTGTTCTGTTACTTCAGTTCTCAGTAAAAAGGTGCTTGTCTTGGTTGTACTTGGTACAGAATGATATTTAGTTAAATTGCAGTTCATTGAAATCAAAGAGATAAACCACTGCCATATGCACTGCTGCAGGCGGGAGTTCAATGAACTAATGCGGGACTAATGAGTCACAATATGTTTTCCAAGTTTTGTCTTGAGAAAGATCATGGTTGGGGGATAACAAAAGCAAAGAGAAATGGATATCACCATATTTTGGTTTTCATTTTAGGGACAACCAAATTTATTATTCAAGTCTGTGGGGAAAATTAATATTTTCTCAGCTTTTCCAAGAAATCGAGTGACGTGGAGAAGTATTTTATGATTCTTTTGTCCTCTTTGAGGGCTGGATGAGAGCTGTTGCATATTGCGTAAGTCTAGTCCAGGGATCTCAGGTGTGGGGGCAAAACATTTTGACGTGGAGATACCACGTCAATTTTTTTAAAATTAATAGTAGTTGATAAAAATATAGAGAATATAAATATAAAAGACACCTTATGGGTTTTATGTTAATAAAGTTTTGTAAAATGTGAACATTTTGGGGATGGTTGGGTGTGAGAAGAAATTATGGTTGCATGGGTAGTTAAGTGCGTACCTGTAAGATGTCGCCACCGCCACCTTATAATGTCCGGCACCTATCCCACCAGTTGCATGCCTAATGGTTTATGGTACGTAGCGTACACAATAAACAGGGAGCTTACGTGGACTGATGATTTGTGTTTCATCGTCTTTAGTTTCCTCATGGATGACAAACCAGTGACAACTCACAACAATAACTATTTGATTCCCTGAGAACATCTCTTAGTTTGAGAACAAATAGTTATGATTAATCATGTATAACATACCTTAGTACTGTTTCAACTTGTTTGCCACGCTCCAATGTGTGAGCTTTACAAGTTAATTGATTGATCATGAAGTATGACAGCCCATACAATGGAGAATGATAGTTCCAATATTGTCAGACCAAAAGTGAGAGGTGACTATCCCTCAAGGTAGAACTTCATGAGCACAATATCGTCAGTACAAGGGTTTGAGGGTGGCTTTCCCCATCCTGTAGTGTTGAGGGAAACATGGCCTTGTTCTACACAGAATGAAATAATTATAGACTGCCTTTTCTATCTAATTTTGTATTATACGGACATTTGATCTAATGTGACCCTTGATCATGCATATAGTAAATGTTATTGGTTGTGACTTAGTCCATGCTATATGAGTGGGTGATTGGGTGAGATTGGTTGCTTACGCCCTTATCAACACATTTAATACAGTTATATCAAGGACGGGAGAGCTGAGAGGGAGGCAGTTTATGATCATACCCAGGAAATAGAGATAGAGAAGAAGGAAGAGAGAGAGAGAGATAAAGAAAAGAGACAGAAAGGCACCTTATGGTCATACCCAGGACCGCGAAACATGGCGTATGTTGTTCTACACAGAATGAAATAAATATAGACTGCTTTTTCTATCTTATTTCTTATTATACGGACTGATAGTAAATGTTATTGGTTGTGACTCGGTCCATGTTATATGAGACTCAATGAGAGGGTAGCCCATGCATTACATGGGACCTATCTGGTGTTCTGACTGGGTGAAGATAAGGACTATAGGTCAGGGGATATCTTTATTTACTACACCTCTTCACCTAGATACAGTTCAAGACAATAGCGACTAGGGTCAATTTGTTTAATATATGTGATGTGTTTCAGGAAAATTAATCACAAGTCGCGAAATTGGTGTTTTTTAAAGTCATTTACTTACAAAATCTCTTTGTTGGAATGTCTTCATTTTGTTGGTGTCTAGTCCTTGTGGTTGTATGAATACATCTATTAAATTTCAAGGCTGTTCATCAATTATATCAGTGCGTTTCTTAGTCCATCCCATTGAGTATATTTAGTACTTTACTGGTAGATATCCAACCAGAAATGTTGCAAAAGTTTTTTTTTTCAAAAATAAAAATATCTGACAACAAAGATAAAAGTACTTATTAGATGTCCTTAATGCTTACATTCATTGGAATCGGGTTGGTCTCATCTTTCCAAATATGGTGATATCTCAAAATCCATATTTTGCGACTTATGACATATTTTCATAAAACGGATCACATTATTTACCCGATATTGGCCCAATGGAGATGAATGGAAGATGACTTGGTGTTCCAAGAGTTCATAAAGAACCAACTTTATTATTCTATGTTTTACATGGGGTAAAGTGTCATAACGTACAATGGGGAAATTAGCCAATCAGATGACAGTCATTATTAGTGCATATTCATGAGCTAACCAATAAGGTTTGAAGTGGTCACATGACACTGGAACGCTTACCGTGAATACTAATTAGACTTAATTATTCACAGGCATGTGTAGTGGTCTATGTGAGTCAGATTTTCAGCTAATGTACAATTGGCAGCTCTACACTAAATTCTGCTAAATTAGGCTAGAAAATACAAAATACAGGGTATATCTGAGTACATTCGGTATTGCATTCATTTAAAGTATCAGTTATGTTATGTAAAACTGCATTTTAAAGCTCATTTTTGTCTTAAATGTGGGTTATTTGAGGAGATCGGTGAAGGCGAATTGTACATTTTATGAAAATCTGACCCATGTATGCTTAGCCATTACATCAGTATCTGTCTAGACTTGACTGTGGACATGTGACTGTGACTGTGAAAAATGTTTATAACCTTAATTATGAGCATGTGATTATTGATTGTTATCATAATCATACAAATATCGAATATTAATAATCATATTAATTTATGCAATGCATGTTATGTAATCAAACATAATCATACAGAAGCTAATATTATGCATAAAACATGCCTGACACTACACACAAATCATATATGAATAGATTGTATTTCCTTTTTGTACAAGTACATCGAAACAAAGTTTCACAGAGTCTACAACCTGCAGGTCTTCCTACTGGACTTCAACAATGCATTGCGTTTTGTGACGAATATATAAAAGTAACGCATAATACAAATACATTTTAGTGGGAAAATCCTACTCTTCCCAGATTATTCCATGTCACTGGGGCATCAGTCATACATGATATAGTTAATGGTTATCCGCTTTATATGCGGTCAGATCAGTTAATACCAATGAAGGTTACATATGTCACACTAGGTATAATACCCGCGTATATTTCAACAATAATACAGTAATTCCGCGATATACCCCCTAACAACAACACCAGCTCTGGTCAATAAACATACATTTGATATTATTTGGTTGCCTCCACCCCATCCCAGGTCCCCTGCATATAAACAGTTCTAAGAAACACCCTAAAATCTTTTCTACTTTTTCATTCAAAACCCCTCTTTTCCATATTATTCTAGTAAAAAGGGGTCAAATATAAACGGGATTTCTTTATCTTAAATTAAAGTCATGTAAAAGTGAATGAGTGCTAGTGCAATTCATTTAAAATTCCCAGCAAACACAACAAGCCTCTAAATGTTACCTGTCCTTGCTTAAAGAGACCATTAACATGAGTAGGCGAGTGGGGCATAAGTTGGTGGATGTATAAGGGTCATATTTCTAGAAAATGTACATTTGGCAGCTGTACACATTTAACAAATTCTGCTAAATTAGGCTTCAATTTGGTCAATACTAGATAAATTCGAGCATATTCGGCATTGCATTGATTCTAGCAATCCGTTTGGTTAAGTTGAACTGTACTTTGAACTTTATTTTCGTCTGAAATTTGGGTTATTTGAGAAGATTGACGAAGTTGAATTGTACATTTTCTGGAAATCTGACCAATATTGTTGATGCAATTGGTGGTAGAGCTATTTCTACCTCCTTTTGCCCACTAGGGAGAGTTCACACCCAATATTGGAATGCCGCTATTAGACCCATGCTAATTAGCTCAAATTTAAGAGGCTACCAAGGCCATCCATTTTAAAGTACCTGCCATACGTCAACTAGATGTAAACGTCAACTAGGAATAAACTTCATCTTTAACTGTATAGGTCAGATTTTCAGAAAATGTACAATTGGCAGCTCTACACATTTAGTGAATTCTGATGAATTAGGCTGAAAAAACATGAAAACTGGATATATCTGACTATATTTGGTATCGCATTAATTTAAAGTATCAGTTCTGTTATGTTCAACTGCATTTTGAAGCTGATTTTTGTCTTAAATTTGGGTTATATGAGTGGATTAGTGAAGACGAATTGCCCATTTCCTGAAAATCTGACTCATATATACTTAGTTACTTTCATGTTACACCAGTGTAACAGTTACAGGGTCAGTACAGTAATACATCAACATAGACTAGCTTTTCACTCACTTTTCACTCACTGCAATACAAAGGAGACAGACCACTGAACCCTCAATAAAACATTCCAAATGTCACCGAAACCATGACAACCATTAGTGCCAAGTAGATAAAGAAGAAGAACCTGTCCAAAATAGTGGCCATCTGCTGCCACTCAGACTTCAATGAGTCTTCCGCCAGAAAAGAATCCATCCTTCTGGTTAAATTCTTCACCTCTTCCAATATGAGTGTCACTGACTTGGTCATGTTGACTTTGAAAGCATTGCCACCCTCTTTTGTCAAGTCTTCTTCATATATCTCAAGACCCTCAACCTTTCTGTGCTCCAGATGCTTCTCTACATCAATCTTTACCTTGGATTCATTTGTAGTTTTGTAGCAGACTAGGCAGCCAATGATTCTGAAAGTGATGAATCGTATGAGGGGAGGAAGTTGGCTAGTTGAACTTTTATGGTGGAGGTTGAGAATGAAGACTGACAGGAAGACAGAGAGTCCATTGATGCCCATCATCAGTGTCACTATGTTCACTGTAATAAAATGAAAAACAGTCAGTAATAATTTAAATAATAATTTAGTGTTATAACCAGTCGGGCTTGAAATCCTCCCACCATTTGGGAGCTTATTCCCACTGATGATCATTGTTTGGCAATAAAAGTCACAACAACAACAGAAACAATAAAATTTACATGTCAGCCATCTTGAATCCTGATTTGCATGATGTTGCGTTCAATGTTTTATACATGTTTTGTTCTTTCCAATCTTGCATTCTTTTTAAAGGTCATTTACTCAAGCTCAGAGTGAGTTAAGTTTAGTTTGGGTGTTTAGGTCAAGGTGGGATTTTTTTTTGTTTTGTTTTTTTTTTGTTTTTTTGTACAGATCTTTATTTAGGATATTTATATGATAGTGGCATGGGCCATAACTATTTTTTGAGAGGCTCGGGCTAGGCCCGGTATTCCGCCCAACCCTGAACTATCGCTATTACATTTCAGCTATATAATATAGGGTGTTGAATCAATTCATTGGATAGTAATAATCATTGTGGATAGATTTAGATAATAATGGAAGGAGATGAAATGAGATGAGGTTGAAAAAATTAAGAGTTGGATGTCAGGATATCATTTGTATATAGAATAACGATATATGATATATGAACATTTGTACGTAATGGTTTTTAAATCTGAGTATCCGTATGGCGTTGGCCAGGATGCCATTCTTTAAATGATATTTGAAGTGTGCGGGGTCAGGGATCTCATTGATGTCATCGCTTAAGCTGTTCCACCAGAGGGCACGAGTGAAAGCAATTGATTTCTGGTATGCTGCAAATGTTGGTCTCAGGACTTCAAAGTTAAGGTCTCTATTACCCTGCAAGTCATAAGGACCTAGGTGCTTGCTTCTGATTATCCAATTAATACGACAAGCATGTAGTTGTTTATGGTAAAATTTACAGTTATTAAAAATCATTCTCTGTTTAATGGACATGGTTAGTGTCTCTAAATGAACCTGGTCTGAGTTGTATCTTTTCTGTCTCTGAAGTTGGATCAATATAGACTTGTTGCAATTTAGATAACTGACATTACAATCGTCAAGATAAGTGAGTACCATAGATTTGATAAGCATGAGCCTAGTTTTACAGTCTAGAGCATGACGGTTGATGTAAATATTATATAATCTTATGTTCCCTTTGTTAATAATATGCTTACTCGTTTCATCAAATTTCAATTTAGAATCGATCTTCAAGCCCAAGTAGGTGAATGTATTGACCAATTCTATGCCAGTGTTATTGATAGATAATTTAGTTGAGGGTACTGGTGGGTGTTGTAGTTAGAATTTTATATTAACATTGCTTTGGTTTTCGGAAGACTGATGGATAGTTTGTTCGCTAAGCTCCAATCAGCAATTATCGAGGCATCATGCTGGCAGTGTGCCAAGGTGACGTCGTGAGAACTGTTGCTATTGCAATATCAAGTTTTATTGTATACACACATTGCTCTGAAAACAACATAGCTCGAGTGAGTTATGAATAGTGTGTATTTCACTAGTGATTTACGCGGGGTTGTCATGGCAACCAATCTGTTATTTTACTAAGACTAGCGGTAAAATTCATATTCATGACTCAATTTTAGCATGTATAAGACATCTGTTAACTAACTCGTTGATTTCAGTCAGTTAGAATATTGCTACACAACTCGTGCCATATTCAGGCACGATATTCTACGTGACTGAATTGGTTGTCAAGAGCACCTAACATAGATCACTAGTGACATAATATGCACAGTGCGTAACTCAATCTACATAGGTGGCTCTCACTGCAATGCATATATATATAATAAATATCAAATATCCAAGCAAAGAAGACTCTTCCAACCAACTTGATTGATAAACAGATACAATTTCTACAGTTTTGTTTGGCTGAAATCCCAAATATACTCACACAGGAGTGGGGTATCCTGAGAACTCTTAGGCAGACTGTCAACAAGCATAAGCTGGAACACAGAGAAGCCCAGCAAGATTGTCAATCCAAGTGAGATCTTCTCCCCTGAATCAGGCGGTAGAGGAAAGATGAGTGTACCAGAGAATGAGAGTAGGAACATCGGGACAAGCAAACTACTGATGTAACTTGTGTATCTTCTCTGTAGGGTAAATGTGATGTTTATCTTGTCTGTAGTTTCGTACTGTACATCATCATCAGTGGCATGTTCAGATTCCAGAATTAATGCATTGATCAATTGCCACTCACTGTTCTCCGAATAGGCATCAGTGTCCACCCAGTTGGAGAGCAATGTGAAGTTAACTTTCTCTGCTTGTACCATGAAGCTCTTCATTATCACTGAGCAGTACTGTGTGTCAAATGGGAAGAAATATATCTTGATGTTACATGAGGTGACGATCAGTCCTCCTGGCACCCAGATTACGATACCATTTGGTTTAAGTTTAATATTATATGTACTTTTCCATTTCCTATCCATGAATTCCCCACTTGCACTAAAAAACAAATAGAAATATTTAGGTATTACCTTAGTATTCAGGCAAATTTGTGAAAAAGATATTGTGCATTGGTTTATATGAACAGAATACATAAATGGGTCCGATTTTCATAAAATGTACCATTCGCCTTCACAAATCCTCTCAAATAACCCACATTTAAGACAAAAATGAGCTTCAAACTGCAGTTTTAATTACCAGAACTTATACTTTAAATCAATGTGATCCTAAATATACTCAGATATACCCGATATTCATCATTTTTCAGCCAAATTTACCCAAATTTCCTAAATGTGTAGAGCTGCCAATTGTACATTTTCTGAAAATCTGACCCAAATACTGATAATCACTAAGCACCGCCTTAGCTGGCTATAGCCACAAGACCTTTATGGCAGAGCAAAATGGTTGGTGTACGGATGCTAGAGCCTAATGATGCTTGATGCTAGGGCCCAACAACACTAGGGCCCAACAACACTAGGGCCCAACAACACTAGGGCCCAACAACACTAGGGCCCAACAACACTAGGGCCCAACAACACTAGGGCCCAACAACACTAGGGCCCAACAACACTAGGGCCCAACAACACTAGGGCCCAACAACACTAGGGCCCAACAACACTAGGGCCCAACAACACTAGGGCCCAGGTCTGTTTATTTTCAGTCACTAGGGCCAACAAAAAAAAGAAAAACAAATTAGGACAGTCCTACAACCAGTTTTTTAAGAGAAACAATTGAAAAAAAAAAGAGTTTTAGGACTTTAGACTCAATTCTCTGCAATATGTGGGTCAGATCCCCCAAAATATGTACAATTCGCCTTCATTAGTTCTCTCAAATAACCCACATTTAATACAGAAATGATCCTCAAAATGCAGTGTAACATAGGAAAGCAGATACACGACTCAACGTGACTCCAAATATACTCAGATATACCCGGTATTCATCATTGTTCAGCCTAATTTAGCAGAATTTCCTAAATTTGTAGAGCTGCCGATTGTACATTTTTCAAAAAATCTGAAAAGCTTCTTTTACCTGTTAAATATAGCAAAGTCAGGCGTCCACACATCTTGCGCTGGGAGAGTCAGAGACGATATTCCATATTCCGTTTCATTCCATGTTAAAAACTCATCTCGCCAAAACTAGTATAGGAGAATAATGATAACAATAAACATATTAAAAAGTACTTAGGGTGCAAAAAGACTACTAAGGATACACGCAATAGAGGTTTTTAAAACAAATAAAATCAAAACCAATGGATACATTAGAGAAGTTCTGTGAAGTGGAATAGAGTACATGGATTGATACCAATGCTAACTATAACCCTAAACCTAACCTTAAATTCGCATTCGTATTACGGGTTATTAGTATTTGGGTCAGATTCGCATTCGCATTCGTGATTATCAGTATTTGGGTCAGATTTTCAGAAAATGTACAATTTGCCTGAATACATTTTGCGAAGCTCCCTCCTTATCCATGCCAGCTTGTATCAATATATGTACCAAATTTCAAGGCAGTGTATTAAATATATCTATGCATTTTTATGGTCAACCTATGGAGTATATTTACCTACTTCACTAATCATTATCCCTCCAGAAATTTTGCAAACTTGTAATTATAATAATTAAGATATCAAACTTAAAATATAAAAATACTTATTCTTTGGCTTTTATTACATCCCTGTGCTGTAGTTGCCTATACCTTCAGCATTGTATGCACCACCTAGACAAGCAGGTGCATAACATATAAATTATGCACCTCCAGGTGCATAATGAAAGTAGGTCCGGCAGCTAAGCCTGATCACCCGAAGTCAAATTGTGTATTAATGAGCCACCGATCGCTCACCCAATTTCTCTGGAAATACTAAATATAAAGCTTCAAAATGAAAAGTTCTATCGGAAAATGCCATTTAAATATTCTATTTTGCTAAATTATATTGATGTAGACCATCCATGAACAAAGATCCTATAGTGAATCGGGTTGCGAATCGGACATGCCCCTTGTTATCACTGAGTGATGGCAGTGTCAGTGTCACAGGCCGTGTCAGCAGAGGTTGGCTGGGAAGGGCCAGGAGGAGAGTAGGGGCTATGGGAAGCACTCAGCCGTAGCTAGCTCTTTATTCTACAGTAATATGCTTTCAAAATGATAGGTTCTAACGTATAATGACATTAAAAAATGTTATTTTGCTAAAGTATATCATGTAGACCCACCATGAACAAAGATCCTATAGCGAATCGGTAGTGAATCGGCCAGGCCACTTAAATTGCTGTCACTAAGCGTGCAGTGTGAGGCGGGCATTAGCGTGTCTCATGGCGTGTCTGATTCACTATAGCTAACAGATCATTACAGAAGGCCCGACCATTTCTTCATGGTAACTGTCTCATTAACTTGACTTAAATTATAATATGTATAGGCTAAAGTAAAGTCTAAAGAAACACAATGTTTATTGTTCGAAATTTACGCTAAAAGTAGTGTCTGCTTACAGCACCATGCTCAGTTGTTTTGTTTTGATTTTGCGAAGCCACCCACTCGGCGAAATTGATGATCAGCTGAATAGGTCCCCCGAATAATGGAATTTAAATCAGAAAAGGTGGGAGAAAAGGTTCCAAGTTGGTTTGTTTTGATTTTGCGAAGCTCCCATGTTTACTGAAAAGTGGTGGACTTGCTAGGCCGACAGATCAATGCAGAAGGTCTGATAATTTCTCCGAAATTTTGGTGATAATTAACGCAGATTCATGATAAAAAATTCATGGAAAAATCAACTTGAATATAGATTATAATGTATGGATTTCCAATCTAAATAATACAAAATAAAAATGGATGTAATAAGAGGCTACAGCGGAAGAATCTCGGGCAAAGCCCTCGATTCTTCGCCATAGCCTCTTGGTGCATAAGCACTCGGCGAACCTCCCACTCGGTTTGTTCCATCTATATATATAATATCCTTGAACCGGCTTGATATCATCTTTTCAAGTATAATGAAAGCTCAAAATCCATTTTCAAAGTGTTTTTGCGAGTTGTGACTTATTTCCCTTTATTATACACGCATTCAATACTGAGGCCCCGACAGCCGCACATTACTTGTAACGTGGTATTGGACTAGTACATTACCAGCTCGTTGTCATGGCGACGCAAGTTTGGTGGCGCAAGATTGCCGACGCAAGGTTGCCAACGCAATCAACTTACTATAAGGCATGTATAATAATCAACTTATAGGACTTGTTGCCGCACGACGCGTAAATAAAGGACTCGACCTGCGGTCTCGTCCTTTATTTACGCACCGTGCGGCAACTCATACTATAAGTGCTAATTAACACATCACATATGTGCCCCATATGTGCGTCAGATTTTCAGATAATGTACAATTGGCAGCTCTACACATTTAGGAAGTTCTGCTTAATTAGGCTGGAAAATGAAGAATACCGGGTATATCTGAATATATTTGGTATCGCATTGATTTAAAGTATCAGTTCTGTTATGTTAAACTGTATTTTGAAGCTGATTTTTGTCTTAAATGTGGCTTATCTGAGAGGATCGGTGAAGGCGAACTGTACATTTTCTGAAAATCTGACCCATGTAATTATTGGACTAGCTGGCTAGGAGGGATCAGGTTCAGCTTCTTGAGTTGTGGTTGAGAAGACTAAAGATGATTGCTTTTAAGGATTAAGAACCTGGCTTAGTGTTCAGTCACTTCAGTATATAGGGCTCCTGAGTGGGTGGGGGTATCTAATTTCTCTTGTCGCTACCGAAAACCAGCAACTGTCATTTGTCACTGAGAAAATTCATTTGTCGTTTGTCATGCACTATATTTTTGTAAGACAGCAACATATTTTGTTGTTAAGGACTATTAAAGTCTTTTTTGAGTTGTCCGGCTAAGAAAGTGTTTTGTCATTAGTCACTAGCTGCCTTTGAAATTTGTCAATCTTAGAAAGGGCCGTGTCGATATGTCAAATAGGGGATTTGCATGTCTCACTGCGCATGTCTATGACAGTGCATGCTGGGATAGATTTAGTTCAAATCTGACATACAAATATTTAGCAAGAATTTTATGGCAAATTGCAAGAATGTTTTCGCCGATATCATAGGTTGTGTAAATGATCTATAGAAACCAAATGCATGATGGGGAAGATGAAGTTGTGTGTTATAGAAACATCTAAAACACATGGATGTTGATATTGGACCACTGATAAATATTCCAAGCTAAAGATAATATGTTTTCTATAGAATTTATACTGTACCATTACTCCCATAATTCAATGCGAATCAAGATTCAAAATGGCAGCTATGCAACTCCCCTATTAAGGCCTCAAGTGCCTATATATTTACCATGGGAAAGGTTGCCACTGTACTCAACTTCTGCTCTACGCTGTCCTGTAAAATATGAAACATTATTCCAATTAGCATCAATGCCTTTACAAATATGAAGCTGTCAAAAAATACTATTGTAAAGGGAGAATACTAGGTCCTGAATCTACAAGCTGGGTTCCACTGTCTGGCTGCTTCTGCTCCCGCTTCTTGATTAAAGACGTGGGAGCAGCAGTGGGAGAGTAACAAAGATGGGTGCTATTGGGTCCCGCCACAAACCCATGTCACTTCCTGCTTCTTTTGGACCATTTCCGAAGCATGGAGTGCTTCCGCTTCTATCAAACATGTTTAATCTGAAGCAGCTGCTACTTTGTAGTGGGAGATAGCGGGAGGTAGCGGGGACTAAAGCAGGCCACTATCACCACTCTATGTTACCCCTCACATTACTTGATGCATTCATTGCCATGTGATAATAAAATGTTGTCTGCTCACATTTCTGAGTAGCGGTAGAAGTAGCAGTTGAAGTAACATCCCAGTAGCACCTATTCCGGTTATTTTCAGTTGCTTGCTGCCGCTTCTTTTTCTGTCAAAGTAGCGGGAAGAGTAGTGTGACGAGTAGCTGGCCAGTGGAACCCAGCTTTAAGAACCATTCTCAGGGGACATTTACTAGTAAGGTAGTTAAATATGCTCCATAAGATGACCTTAGAAATGCATGATTATATTTAATGAAATGTCTTCTACAAATTTGGTACAATTTGGCATTTATGCTAGGAAAAGGATTAAGCACCCAAAAATGAAAAACACTGCCACAAATAAAACAATTTGAAAAGTTGCAAGTTTGCCACTTGGGACTCATTTTTCTGTAACATTTGTGTTGCCAATGTTATTTGACACAGTTTGCAAAGAATCACTCTAAATTATGACATCTAGATGTAATACTTACTAGTTCTATTAATTGTAAAAACATAAATGAAACATGGACTGTTAATGGCTGACTCCAATTTGTTACTGGTCTCACTTTCCTGTAGTCTCCCATCAACTCATCATAAAGCTTGTATTGTGGATAGTCTGAAAATATAATAAATGTGATCTGTTTTAGGAAAATGAGTCACTAGTCGCCAAAAGAGATATTCTCAAAGGGTTTCATTCACTAGGAACCTTTGGTCACAATGTTTGTATTGATTGGGTGCGTAGGGCTGCTTGTAATATTTATACATGTGCTCAAATCTCAGACTGTATATTGAATATATGTGTGCTTATTTGAGATTATATTTATTTACTTTGCTATAATAGAGATTGTCCATTCTCCATGCATAAAAAATACAGAAGAACAGGATGTCCTAATGTTTACTATTATTGGAATCCGCTTGATCTCACCTTTTCAAATATGATTACATCTCAAAATCCACCTTTTGCGACTTGTGACTCAACTGAGTCTCATGATATTATTCAAACGTTTTATTGTACAAGAACTTTTCTTAGGACTGTTTTAAAATTGGGATGATAAGTTGTCCCAGTCTTACCAGTACCAGTTCATGCCAGTGTATTAATGTGCCTCTGCGTTTCTTAGGTCATCCTAAATATGTGTATTTAAGTCCTTCACTTGTAATAAACAGAGATATAGACGTATCTATACACTAGGTTAACATCGCTTGAATCCACGTAAAACTATCTTTTTTTAATACGATGAGATGTCAAAATCCATGTATTATAGACTTAAGACTCATTTCCCAGTACCAACAACTTGTGTGTAGGGCACTTAGGCTGTGATTCCACTGGATTGCGTTTTTGATCCGCTCATGGTTCGGCTCTTTTTATTTCACCGTCCAAGCACCTTGTAAAGAATACTAAGGGTTTTTTAGCCCATAGGTTCAGTAAGATGAAGAAGTGAGACAAGAAGTCCGAGGTTGTAGTTCGTCTGGATTCGGCCTAGGCGGTGGTGACTCAGCGAGTAAGTGCCTAGGTCCGAGTATTCACTTTATTTTATACTCCAAAATCATGAATTATTCATACAATCAAACCCAGGAAATATTCCACTGGCTCTTCCCCTTCCCTCTAATTGGTTGAGGGAGAGAGGATCTTCCTTGCCCACACGCCGACCTCTGCTCCCCAGGCAGAGACCATAAATGGAGTGCATGCAAGTTGGATCCCTCTCCTCAGCCTTCCCCCTCCCACCCCTTACTCATAGATCCCATGGCTCGTGCCAGCCCCCCCCCCCCTCCCTCTTAGCCCTTCCCCCCTCTTGATAAACCCAGAGCAGTGTATAAGTAATAAGGTTGGGCTGGGGGAGGTGGGGTGAGCCCTGAGTGGCTCATCTCCCCCTCCCTCCTGGCCAGGCCATGTGTGGCGTGCATGCCCCGACCATGATCAGGGCTAAATAGGTCGGATCTTGGATCTAAAGATTCCAATTCTTTACATTCGTCCCATATTTTATTTTTGTTGAAAGCTTTCTTTCGAACAAAATATTTAGCCACTGATCAACCCAGTCCAACCAAACAAGAGAAATAGAAATAAGGTTACATAATTTACACACACAAAATCATAAAAAGGGTAAAGTAAAAGTATTATAAATTATTATATCTGTAGACCTAACGGGTCAAGATGGAAAGTTTCCAAAGGGAGTGGCTCTATTAAAAGGAGTGTTCATTTATATCAGAGGCCATCACCCTGCACTAAAAAGTCTTTTAGTCGAATATTATGTAAGAGAAGTCTCTGCGTTTTTAAGTGTGCTTCTGAACACTGTTAAATGTCTTCCTTTGTACTGAGCTAGTACTCACAAAGTTCTCCAATACGGTCGTCACCGCCGTCTCCTCTGCCCGGCCGGTCAGCCGAGGCCCCCGCTGGACCTCGTCGCTGACCGACAGGACGCCCGTCTCTTTCTCTCTCCTCCTTTGGCCATGGAGAGTGAGAGCGGTTGGGTAGTCAACACTACAATATTTCCATTTTTAACCTCAAACGCTACAGAACACATGTCGACTTTACTGTAGCATCACGTATAAACTCTTATTACTTGGAAAAATACCTCTTCAAAGCAAAATGGTCGGAGACAAGGTGAGGGCTTCGATTCCATGGTGCTTCCTCTCAGGCTCCTCTGTCTCGACCGATTCTGTTTGTGTAAAAACAACTTCTCACAATGAGAGTTGAAATAAAAATACCTTTTTGGGCTGGATCCTTGTCCACGGATTCCACCATTTCCTCCCGAGAGAGAAAATGGATTTCACCCAGGTATACTACTCTGTGTTCTGTGATCTCCCTCGCACCCGAGAAGAGGACAGAACAAACATTAATAGTAAATATTAAACAAGAGTAAGTTACAGACAAGTTCAAAAAGTGTTTGTTACCCCAGAGAAACCAAATAAACTTTGGTAGACTAATTATTTCATCCTGGTCAGTCCGAAATTGGCAGCGTAATATGGTGAGGCGGGGGAGGGGGCAGGGATATGCTCGAGGGAACGAGAGCCAGTCCTAGCGCCTGGAGTGGCCTCTCCCTCCTCTCGATCTAGGTCTTGGAGGGCTAGGGCTACAGGGTGGTGGGTTGGGGGTCCTATTGGGATATTCTCTCGGGGCTTAAGGTTTCTCAGACAACACAAAAGGCTGACTTTGCCTCTTGGGGCGAGCCCCTTTCGGCGGAGGTAGATTATTCCCAGGGTCATGACTCCTAGGAGAGTGGGGATGAGAGTGGCTATACCCCAGATAGAACTTTCAGACCAAGGGGTGGAGGAGATCAGGGGGGAAACGGGTTTAGGAAAATCTGTCAGGGCGAGTAAGGGTATTTCAGCTCTTGGCAGGAAAGTCAATTGCTGATCTAAATGGGGGTAAAGGGATAATTTGCCATAAGTCAGATTAAACCCAGGGAGGGGCATAATCTTGGGGATGGGGAGTGTTATATGGGACTCATGGCGTTGGATGCTACTTACACGCCAATCCTTTCCAACCAGGAGACAACCGCCTTCTAAAATCACCCTGGCATGCCGATGATACGTTTGTATCACTGGTTTCTGCCCAGGGCACCTCAAGATTGTTTCCAGAGGTTCATAAATAGCCAGAATTACAGAAGAAATGGACTCTCCCTCTCTAAACACTTGGTTCGTTAAGTTATTTCTTTTTACAATCTGCGCCTTACAAAGGTCTGGCTTTTTACCTAAAATAATATTTGTTTCGCAGGTCGGGGTTAGATGCTCTATTGCAGCTGAGCAGATCTGGGGTTCAAACCCGATACAATGCTGAGGAAGAAATGACGCGCTGGATATGCTATCTAGGGCCACCTCCTCTTCTCCTACCAACTTTCTCAGGTGGTCAGCACCATATGGGACCGGAAAATACTTTAATCTATAGTGTAAAAATTGAGTGCCTGAAACTGCCGGAATTACTGTCTGGTATATTAGCTCCTGTTCGCCGTCTAATAATAGTCGAACGTTCAGGTGTCTATAATACCAGCGGTTATCTTGGGGGGTGTAATGTTTCCCTTCTTGTAATTTAGACAATATTTCTGATAAGTAGGCCAGTGGTAAAATCTGGTCTGTTAAGAATCCCCTTTCCAGCTGAATGCGCTGGCGATAAAATAATTCGTTTTGACGGTGGTAATTTTCCACCGCCCTACTCACTCGCTGCAATAGAATATCTACTTCCCTTTTCATATGAATCCTGTGAATATCTTTACTGAAACCATTTAACTGTGTTAGAATGTCTGCCACTTGGCGGGAGATGTTACTTGCTGCAGCTTGGAGCTGCGCGATGTCCAAGCGGTTCTCTGTCATGTAGAGCCTTGTCTGATTCAACACCGACACCATCTCTTCCTGACAATGGGCCAATGCGCTCTCGCTAGCCTGAGCTTCTTGTACTGCAGACCTTAATTCGTTCACCTGTCCTACAGTAGCGGTGCCAAACAAGGCACGGCTTAGCGAGCCCACAAAATTGAATAGGCCTCTCTTCCTTCGGGTGTCTTGTTGGACTGGTGTTGGAATCTCGGCCTGGAGGAAACCCATGTGCTCCTCCCAGGCACTGACATCTCCGTCTCCCACAACCTCCGCCTGTCTGAGTTCTCCAATTCGCCTCCTTAGGACGGAGACCCAAGCACTGACAGGAGGGGGCGTGGGGGGGTGTAGAACGATCACTGTTGTCCAAGTCGCGGTCAGGGCTCTGACCTCCCCTTCCTCATACACCAACACCCCTTCCTCCTCAAACAAATCGCCATTAGCCATCATAGCCAGGGTGATTATGAGGAGGGACTGGAAGGTGTAGGTTGAGAGAAGTCCGTCACTGGTGGTGCCCCTGGGTCGAACTCCCATGGTTGGGGCTGTGGTGGGGGTGACGGTGGGGGTGGGGGTGTAGGTGGTGGTGATGGTGGTGGCGATGGTGGGGGTATACAGGGCAGCTTCCTCGGCCTCTGCACGGGTGAAGTGGGCGTGGCTGGGTTTGGTGAGGAGTCAGGCCTTTCCCTCTTAGTAGAGCCTAGAGGGTGGAACACTTTGATCCTCTTTTCAGTGCATTCAGAGGTGGTGGTCAAAGCCTTGGGTTTAGGGCACTTGGTTGGGGTCTCTATCCTCCCTCTTTTTGCCCTTGACCTTGTAACAGGACCTGGTGGTGGTGTGCGCGGGGGAGCAGTCTCCACAGCAACGGCTGGTGGCAGGGGTCGGCGCAATGTAACTGGCTTAGGTGAAGCTAGTACTAGCACCTTCTCCCTCGGCGGTCGCTGCTGGGGTGGGCGTGGCACTTGTTGTGGTTGAGGTGGGCGTGGCACTTGGTCCTCGTCCTCCACATGCATGTGCTCGTCCTCTGGTTGCTCTGCTCTCGCTTGGTCTTCCTGTTCTATCTGAATTGGAGGAGGCATGTTTGGTATGGGTAAATAAACAGTGTCGGGCACTGCCCTAGGCTGGGGTGGGGGAGGTGGTGGAACATGAACTTGTTGAGCTTTTTGGGCTTGTCTCCGAGCCTTATTTCTCTTTCCTTGACCCGCCCTCGGTTGCCTAGTTCTCAGTATATCCCATTCTATTTCCCCAGATACCATTTTTACCCTATCCCTATTTATACGCCTGCGTTCACCCTGGGGTCCCCTCATAGTTAGGGTGGTACCCCTTATCCCCGTTATTACATAACCATGATCCCACTTGGGATCCAATGGAGCGCTGGTGCCTGATAGCACCACCACATGATCCCCTATTTTTAGATCCTTTGCATTTGCTCTGGCCCTTAATCTCTCATAATTAGCCACTCTACTGGCCTCAGTGCGCTCAGCAGCTTCTCTGAACGCATCTGTTAAGGCCTGTAGGCGCTCACTGAGTACGGCATCTTCTGTTCCCTCTGGAGTGGGGAATATTTTAGAAAAGGGATATCTTGGATTGGTGCCAAAAGTTAAAAAATATGGTGTAAAACCAGTTACACAAGAAGTGGAGACTCTATGTGCCCAGAGGGTTGGACCTAAATGGCTCTCCCACTCTGCTGGTCTTGCATTGATGAATTTTCTTAGTATATTTTTAAAAGTTTTGTTAAATCTTTCAATTTTACCATTTGTCTGGGGGTGAAAAGCTGTAGAATGCCTCACTTCAGTGCCTATGGATTTAAGGTACCCTTCCACTTGCTGGTTCATAAATTCGAGTCCCCGGTCGGTGATGAGCACCTCTGGGGGGCCATACCTAGGGACATATTCATTAGCCAGATAATCAGCAATGTTTTTAGCTGCTTTGGAGGGTATGGGTTTGACTTCTACCCAGCCAGTTGCGTGATCTATTACAGTCAAGATGTATCTATTACCTTTATCAGAGACCGGGAAGGGACCACAGAGATCCATTCCCAGTATCTGACCAGGGTATTTTGCTATTGGCATCGCAGTAGGAGGTACACGCGCCCTACCCACTCTGTTTACAGCAAACCTAGCGCATCGGATTAAGACATTATAGGTATCTCTTCTCATGGTGGGCCATTTATAAGCCTCTTGGATCCTATCTAGGGTCTTCCTCATGCCCTGGTGGCCTACTTCAGTGTGGGCGCGCCTCACTACTCTATGCCTAGCTGAGGGTGGCAGGACCAGGCGGGGGTAGGCTGGCTTGCCTGGGGGAGGGGTGAGGGTAAAAAGCATGCCATCAATTATGGTGTAATCCCCCTCATCCTCCATCCCCTGTTGAAATTGTTCCAACTCCCTCTGTTCTAAACGTATTTTGTCTTTCTCGAGTTTATCAAATTCCCAAGGAATTTCATCTATCTCCTCCAAGGCACAGACTTCAAGAGAACTGAGAGTCGGCCCTTCCTTCTTGGGGTTTGTTTTTATTCGAGAAAGCATGTCTGCCCTGATATTGTTTGCCCCTTTTCTATATTCAATGGGAGCCCCAAATTCTGCTATTAATACCGCCCATCTTTGAATTTTGGTGTTTTTAACTTCTCCCACAAACAGAGACTTTAAAGGCTTGTGGTCAGTGTAAACTTTGAATTCGCTACCCTGTAGATAAGGTCTGAGCTTATTTAAGGCATACACGATTGCGTAAGCTTCCTTTTCAATCGTAGCCCAATTGAGTTGTGGCCCAGAGAGTTGTTTAGAGATATACTGAACTGGCCTCTCTATGCCTTCACTATCAGACTGGACCAATATGGCCCCAATTGCGTAATCACACGCATCGCTATATAGACGATAAGGCTTATCCAACTGAGGGTGCGCCATTACTCTATCTGAAGTTAGTAATTCCTTCAGAGTTTCAAATGAGCTTTGCTGCTCTTCCAACCATTCGAACCTGGCATACTTTTTGGTAAGTTTGACCAAAGGATGAGCTACCTTAGCATAATCTGGGATACATTGACGGTAATACCCAGTCATTCCTAGGAAGGAGCGAATTCCGCTCACATCCTCTGGAGGCAGCATATCCCTGATAGCACTACATTTATCTGGGTGGGAATTAATTCCATCTTTTGAAACTTGGTAGCCGAGGAGATCTACCTTCTCTTGTTTGAAAATACATTTACTCTTTTTGACTGTAATTCCGTATTCTTCTAATTTATCAAACACCAGAGCCAAATGGTGATCATGCTCCTCTTCAGATTTGGAATAGATCATCTATCATCTATGAAAGTCATGCAAAATTTGCCAATAAATTCCGAAAACATTTTGTTCATGGCCCGTTGAAAGACGGCTGGTGCGTTAGTGAGTCCAAAAGGCATCCTACGGAATTGAAATAGGCCCCTATGGCACACAAACGCTGTCTTTTCCATGCTATCCGGGTCCATTTCTACTTGCCAGTAGCCGCTTTTTAGGTCGATGGTGGAAAAGACAGTTGATCCTGCTAAACTGTCAAAAATATCTTGAATATTTGGAAGTGGATGAGCATCCTTTTTGCTTACAGAGTTTAGTTTTCTGAAGTCGACACAAGGTCTATTGCTCCCATCTTTCTTTGGGACCAACAATATCGGGCTTCCCCATGCTGAGCTGCTGGGTTCTATTACTCCCAGCTCCAGCATTTCATCTAATTCTTTATCTACAAGTTTTCTCTTGGCCAGGGGCAAACGATAGGGGCGTTGATTAATTGGGCGCGCATTTCCAGTATCTATGTGCATTTTCACATCTTTAAAGGTACCTAATTTTCCCTGCTTTCCTATGCCAAAAACAGCGGGGTATTTTTCTTCCCATGCTTCTGCCTCTGTGTGGATAGAGGCGAATTCTTGATCTGCACTACCCACTTGTTGCCTTCTGTAACTTTTTCCTTCCAAAATTACCTTTCTTTTTCTGAAGCTAATTTGGGCATCTAATATAAATAAGGCATCATCCCCCAGAAGCAGTTCATGGTGAAGTCTTCTTACAATATAAACTGGAAATGAGCTACCCCCCAAGTTAACTATCGCCTGCCCTTCAGTTTTGAGATCATGACCAGAGAGTGATTTAAGAGATTCCCCCTTTGTCAATACGAGAGGCCGATGATGGGTTTTGCAAAAGGCTCTCCATACATCCTCCCGCATTAGACTCCTTGATGCGCCGGTATCAATGAGGGCACGCATCTCCATCCCCGCCACTGAGATGGAGAGGCAGAACCTCTCATCCGGCGTTTCTATTCCCCCTGGTTAACATATTTGGCTGGCTTTTGAGTGGTAGAGGCCATCTGCATGGCCGCCACCACTGCAGCCTGTACATGTGCATAGCGGTGGGAACATTCTCTTGCGAAGTGTCCCTCCTCCCCACACTCATAACAGACATTTTTACCCCTAAACCTCTTCCCTCCTCCCTGCTTATTTTTTTCCGGTCCTGGATTATCATTTCCCTTCCCCTTCCCTTTCCCTGGGTGATTTACTACCTGAGAACTGGCGATCGGGGGTGGGGGATAGGACGTGTTGAAATATGGGGGATACATAGGCAACATGGGTGTCTGAAAGGGGTACTGGGGTGCTGCACCTGATTGGGGAACGATCACTGTGGGGTTGGATGGTTTCCCCGTCTCCATCCTCTCTACTAATTTCGTAAGGTAATTCACCTTAGACTCCAAATCAGCTATCAGCTTCCAATCTGAAGCATCTGTAGGATTTGGCCCAGAAGGGGCCATTTTCTTAGGGAGGATAGCCCCAATTTCCATTGGTTCATCCTTCCTATCCCCTCTGGTAGGTTGCCCTGCCAGAGCGAAGGTGTGAGCCGCAGCTGAGGCTTGTCTTATTGCCTCAGCCAGGGTATCAGGGCGAGCAGCAAATACGTCATGACGTATTTGCTCATCCCTGAGTCCCAACACAAAATTCCTGACCAACGTCTCTTGGACTATCTCGTGGTCCAGGTTATCCACGCTGTAAGCCCTCTGAGACGCTAGCTGGAACTTGCGTCCGTATTGCTTCGCATCCTCATATGGGAGCTGATAGAGATCGGTGAGCCTTGCTCGCAGCTGCTGTTCCTCCTCTTCATTCATGAAGAGGCGGAAAATCTCAGCCCTCGCCAGATCCCATGTCCTATTGGCCGGTACCTGTAGGAATCCTGCCACGCACCTCGCTAGAGGCCCGCTGGCAAGAGTTCCCAAAAGCTCTAGAGTGAGCGTATCATTCGCTACACAGTAGGCCTTTGCCCTGCTTATCCCATCTAGCCACTCTCTCAAAGTGTCCTTATTGGACCCATCATTTACTCCTAGCATGGCGCCATGGCGTTCCATGCGCCTTCTGACCTCTTTAATAGCTGCAAACCTGGCCCTCCTTTGACCCTCGTCAAGCATGGCCAAGTCCGCGGCATTGAGATCCCAATTGATGTCCGCCATGTTTTATACTTTGATGAGAGAGAGAGTAAAGAAAAAAAAAGAAAACTAGATGGCACAAGGTACAGAGTTATAACCAACAGAACCCAGAACCTAGCAAAGTTTTTACCCCGAACATTGCTCACCCACTCTCCTTGTATTATGAGTGTTTGAGTGTGATCATTCTCCCAACCCTATACAGTGGCCCAGATCCACCCTCCATACATCCCATAAGTATAATTTATAAGCTCAATCAGAGTTTTAGAGTTCCACTCACCTACTCTTCCAGCTCATCCTGCCTCTCCTAGGCTATGTCTCACTTCCAGTCAGAAGATTGGGTTGTTGCTCAACTTAGCAACAAGTCCCAGAAGTGGTTCGCCAGTGTAAAGAATACTAAGGGTTTTTTAGCCCATAGGTTCAGTAAGATGAAGAAGTGAGACAAGAAGTCCGAGGTTGTAGTTCGTCTGGATTCGGCCTAGGCGGTGGTGACTCAGCGAGTAAGTGCCTAGGTCCGAGTATTCACTTTATTTTATACTCCAAAATCATGAATTATTCATACAATCAAACCCAGGAAATATTCCACTGGCTCTTCCCCTTCCCTCTAATTGGTTGAGGGAGAGAGGATCTTCCTTGCCCACACGCCGACCTCTGCTCCCCAGGCAGAGACCATAAATGGAGTGCATGCAAGTTGGATCCCTCTCCTCAGCCTTCCCCCTCCCACCCCTTACTCATAGATCCCATGGCTCGTGCCAGCCCCCCCCCTCCCTCTTAGCCCTTCCCCCCTCTTGATAAACCCAGAGCAGTGTATAAGTAATTAGGTCGGGCTGGGGGAGGTGGGGTGAGCCCTGAGTGGCTCATCTCCCCCTCCCTCCTGGCCAGGCCATGTGTGGCGTGCATGCCCCGACCATGATCAGGGCTAAATAGGTCGGATCTTGGATCTAAAGATTCCAATTCTTTACAACCTAACAAGCAAAGAAAGAGCGAAATCAAAGTGGTCTAATAGAATTTGTTACTGCGCTTTCTATGCGCTCTTAAAATTTGATGTTGACACTTCTTTTTGAGTTTGCGCTAATATCTGATGTGTTTGATGTGAGTGCAACAACACAACCCTCTTTCTGCCTGTTAAGTAGCGGCCCAATAGCGCAATGAAAGCGGACCAACAGCCTTGCCATTGATTTTATATGGAAACAAGCGAACCAGTAGAATCACTCTTTGCTTGTACAGCACTAAACATAAATGCAGAAAAAGAGTGAATTAAAAGCGCCGTTTGAAAATGTGAAGACAGAGCAAACCCAGAGCATCCAATAGAATCAGTTTATTCTTTCTATATGCTCTTAAACTATGATGTTGGTGCTTCTTTTAGACATTGCGCTAATATCTGCTGTGCTTGATATGAGTGCAACTACATGACACTCTTTCTGCCTATTTAAGTAGCAGCCCAAGAGGAAACGAGTAGAATTGCTCTGCGCTTCTATTGCACTAAATATAAAAGCAGATGAAGAGCGATCAAAATGCACACTGTGAATAAGCGAAGCAAGAGCAAGCTATGAGCGCAGTTACAAGCAATGCAGTGGAATTGCAGTTTAGGGACTGTTCATAACCACTGGAAGGAGGGGAGAATTTGCAAAAATTCTAGTGCAAAATTGTATGATCCCTGTCCTTAAGGTCAAAGTCTTGTGCAAAATGTTTTGCGTCCCCCCCCACCTTGTACAAAATTGCATGACCCCCCATCACCATTGTAGCTCTAAGTCTGCAACAGATGCCCCCTACTTTTTAGAGTCTGTGCAAAAAAGGTGCCCCCACCATCAGTCTGCACAAAAAAGGTATCCCCTTGACAATTCTCCCCTCCCCGCCTCCCTCGGTGGTTAAAAGTAAAGTTGCACTCTCAGTTAAAGGTAAATGCCAGTGTTTAATAAGAATTGAATGAATCATGGAATTTTTTTTAAACTTTCGAAGTAGAAAGAATATGGTTGTGGGAATCCAGAAAGCTAAAAACAGACATTAGTCATTGGATTAGTTTTTATTTCAGGGACCGCTGAAATTTACTACTGTTCATTAGAGATATTCTTCAGACTAATTTAGGAGAATTTCCTAAATGTGTAGAGCTGCCAATTGTACATTTTTTTTAAATCTGACCCAATTATAGTCAATTTTCTGGACTAACCTCGGCCACGTGGTGCTTTGTCTGCCAACAATATTCCAGCAAGTAGAACAATGCCTAAAATTACAACTAGGTGTCTCATGTTGCTGACGTGCCTCGACTTGATTCTAACTCCTTAAAAAGTATGCCGCACACATGAACGGTTGCCGTAAATCTGAAAAATATGTTTTACAATATTTTACAACTTTAAACTACTCAAAGTTTTGTTTATTTTCATGTTTACAAAGTATCAACCAACACTTTTTATACAACCATGGACAATACAGAAGTATATAGTAGTTAAACCGTTCTTTGGGTGTCTAACAAAGATGACGTAAAAGTTATAGGACCCCTACTGCGTTAGCTAAGATAAGGGCTGATAAGGACTGATAAGTGACCCAGATACTGAATTAAGGTCATTGACCTTATGAGGACATGCCCTGAGGGCACTGAGTGCACTTGATTGCCCTAGTTGTTGCTGAGAGAGGTGAGCGGATTGACCTTAGTGCACTTGATTGACCTAGTTATTGGCGAGAGGAGAGAGCTGGGAGAGAGAGATAAGAGGGGAAGTGGAAGGAGGGGTGGGGAGTGAGAGAGGGATAGTGTAGTAGAAATGAAGAGAAATGATGAGAGAAAATTGATCTTATGTTGATCTTATGTTTAAAAAATCAATTAAAATTATGAGTATTTAATGTATATCTTTATATTAATTATTAATATAAAGGATCAAAATAAGAAAAGGGCTTAAGCTGCGATTCCACTGGCTCGCTCTTTTGGGCCGCTCTTCATACGCTCTTTTATTTTCTGAGAGCGCCTAACAAGCGAAGTCTGAGCGAAGCCAGAGCGGTCCAATAGGATAGGTTACTGCGCTATCTATATGCTTTTAAAGTTTGACGTTGGCGCTTCTTTTTGACGTTGCGCTAATATCTGCCGTGTTTGATTTGAGCGCAGCAACACAACGCTCTTTCTACCTGTTAAACGAGCGGACCAAGAGCGCAGTGAGAGCGCACAAAGTGATTTACCATTGAGTTCATAAGGAAAGAAGCGGAACAGTAGAATGGGTCTGCACTCGTCTTGCGCTAAAAATAAAAGCGGACCTAGAGCGAATGACAAGCGCACTATGAACAAGCGCAGCAAGAGCGAGCCATGAGCACAGATACAAGCAAGCCAGTGGGATCCCACCTTTAATGTACTATCAAACAGAGGGCCCACCATCAATAGGTTTTATATATGTGATGTGTTTCAGGAAAATGAGTCATAAGTCGCAAAATGGATATTTTTCAAAGTGATTTATTTATAAGATATCTTTGTTGGAATGTTCTGATTTCTGGGGCATACTTAATGCTGCTAGTGATATTAATACATGCACGAAATTTCAAGACAATATATTAAATATATCTATGCATTTCTAAGGTCATCTTATGGAGTATATTTAGGTACTTTATTAGTGATTATCCACCCAAAAATATCAATAACATTTTTTTTGAAAAAAAGATATAAAACTTATAATATAGTAGGACACTATTTAGATGTCCTTGATATTTACTACCATTAGAATCGGCTTGAGCTCACCTATTCAAATATGATATCTCAAAATCCATTTTTTGCGACTTGTGACCCATTTTCCTGAAACACATCACATATGGGTTGATTATTTACCCAATTTATTAGAGTTCATCACTTGTATCAGTATTGGTACATCTGAATTATAACATGCAATCAGACACTATGACTATCATCTTTTTTTCTTTTCTTAAACTATGCATGGACATATAGGCATCGACGTTTATAAGATGCTTTGTACTATAAAGCATCCTTTTATATAGTAGTATTATCCTATTTAGTTAATGTAAGTTGAATAACTATGGATATGTATGCAGAAAAAAAGACTCCAAAACGGAGGGACTATCTAAGAGATCATACAATAAAGTGTATATTATTATAATTTAGGAAATATTAACCAGCATGTACCTTGCAGAGTTAGTTTACTTGGGGGTATATGTGATGGGTTTCAGGGAAATGAGTCATAAGTCGCAAAATGGATATTTTTCAAAGTGTTTTTTTACAAGATCTCCTCATTGAAATGTTATGATGTTTAGACGGTTTAACCCTTACAGTCCTATGAATCCATGTCACACATTTCGTGGCATTATATTAGATATATCATTGCGTTTTGAAGGCCTTTGTATGGAGTATGTTCAGTTACTTTACTTGTAATTACCCATGCAGAAACATTGCAAACTTTTTTTTTTCAAAAATAAAAATATTACACTTAAAATACAGAAACACTTATTAGGTGTCCTAGTGTTTACTATCATTGGAATCAGCTTGATCTCCTCTTTTCAAATATGGTGTTATCTCAAAATCCATATTTTTGCGACTATACATATATGATATCACACCATTTAACTTAACTTAACTTGTAAGCTGCCTGTTTAAACGTCTGTACACTTGGGGCTTGTAAAAAACCCTATTCTGGGATTTTGCACACCCAGTATAAATAAAAGTTTAAAAAAAAATTAAATGTGTTGATAAGGGTGTAAAGCAACCAATCTCACTCACTCACCTATAATACAACTATTTTTATTTTTATTTAATAGTTACAGAAATATAGAAAAGGGACGTTCTCTTCTGACAAATTCAATTCTTCGAGGATGTCCTGAACTTCAAGCTAATATTACAATTGTTTATAAACTTCATTACACTCACTCAAATCATGTTAATTAAATACCTTTATATTGTAGTGGTACCCTGGCTGCTGTTCACATCTGGTGCAGTGCTCCATACATCATCCAGTGGAGTAAATACCTGTAGTCCTACAGCTTACACTCTTACTGACAGGGCAGGGGAGGGGGTGGGGATGGGGGGTGAGGAGTGGGAGAGGGTGGGCAGTCGCAGTGGCTGAGTGAGTGAGATTGGTTGCTTTACGCCCTTATCAACACATTTAATATGGTTACATCAAGGGCGGGAGAGCTGAGAGGGAGTGAGTGAGTGAGTGAGATTGGTTGATTTACGCCCTTATCAACACATTTAATATGGTTATATCAAGGGTGGGAGAGCTGAGAGGGAGTGAGTGAGTGAGATTGGTTGCTTTACGCCCTTATCAACACATTTAATATGGTTATATCAAGGGCGGGAGAGCTGAGAGGGAGTGAGTGAGTGAGATTGGTTGCTTTACGCCCTTATCAACACATTTAATATGGTTATATCAAGGGCGGGAGAGCTGAGAGGGAGTGAGTGAGATTGGTTGCTTTACGCTATTATCAACACATTTAATATGGTTATATCAAGGGTGGGAGAGCTGAGAGGGAGGCAGTTCATAATCATACCCAGGAAATAGAGATAGAGAAGAAAGGAGAGAGAGACAGAGAAAAGAGACAGAAAGGCACTACCCAGGACCAGCAGTAGAAAAAGGCATTTAACAGCAATTTTATATAGTTTAGCAGAAATTGTCAATGTTACACTATATTTTTCCCTTTTACCTTTGATGGCTTTGATTTTTATAGAAAATTTAAGAGTAATTGTCAGCGTCGCCAGCACTGCTATAGTTGGGTAAACAAACTAATGCATGAAAAGAAAGAGTAAAAAAACTACCATTCACTTTGGACGTCAAACGGGGAAAAGGATTACTTTCTCAAGATTTCAGACGGATGATTGTGATCTCCACAGACATAGTTGAAAATCGTTTCGTCCTGACAAATTACAAAGAAACAAGGTTTGAAAATTGAGGAAAAATATTATTCAACTCCTAAGATGATACATGTTATATCTTTTTTAACTCATGTGGATATAAATTCAGCTGAATAACATTTTTCAGAGGCAGGCGATCCCCTGTTTTGACTACTCTGGCAATCTGGCAACATAATGTTTTTATTGTTTTTTTTTATTTCTCATGTCAAAGTTTGAAAGAATTTCATTATTCCTTCTCTGTTTATCGAACGCTGGTCTTTACTTTCAATATTTAACATTGGACATTCATTTTCCTAAAACTTGACTCTCACTGTTTACCCTCAGTCATTTACATAGCAGCAACCAAGTCAATAATAGTGCCGGAAATGTGTCATCATATACTGACTTTCCACTCTCCATTGATTTATTCATGTAACAGCATCGTTCAATACAGTGACCATTATAAGATTTATTTCTGCACTTTGGCAGCATTTAGCTGACAAAGATCTATTTATATAACCCAGGATTTGTGCAAGGTTCGAATTACCTGTAGAGCAGTGTTATAGGGAGTGTAAGTAGTCCGCGGCAACGATTTTTTGAGTCACACTACTGTAGCAGTTCCATGACGTCATGTGGACATGTCGCACAAAACTACCATAGCCCCACCATTGCGCGGATAAATAATCTCTGTTTGTTCATCGATCACATAGTTTCATGAAGTCTAATTTACATATATCCATTTTTAGAAGCAAACAATTTCAACTATAGTCTCCATAATCGTTAAATGTATAGTGTGATTATCTATCGACCCAATGCTATATCCCTTTGGAGATTGTTTACTTCCGGTCCACACATCGGTACAACAATGCGACTAATTTTTGTTAATTTGCGCCCCGCCGCCATGACACCCTGTTGAACAATGACTTGCAATATAGCAATACTGCAAGTGGCAGCTTCTATGTATAGAGTCAAGGAGCACTCTACATTGGGAGCTCCATCATGACCATGTACAGATGTGCTTTCTTCATTTTTCTCATCTTGAAGTTTTCCTCAGCACAAAGTCAACCCAGAGGCAATGGTAAACGCTTTTAATCTGGTTCATGAGTGTCTTTTGTACTATAATTTGTGATGTGTTCCAGGAAAATGAGTCACAAGTCGCAGAATTGATATTTCTCAAAGTGTTTTTTGGACAACAAGATATCTTTAATGGAATGTTCTGATTTTTTGGGGGTTTAGCACTTATGGTCATATGAATCTATCGGGACATTGACTTAAATATATCCTTGAGTTCTGAAGGTTTCGTATGGGGTATATTTAGTTACTTTACTGGTACTTACGCATCCAGAAGAATTGCAAACATTTTTTTCAAAAACACAAATATCAAACTAAAAATATAGAAATATATATTAGGTGTTCTAGTGTGTACTATCATTGGAATCACCTCGATCCCCTCTTTTCAAATATGGTAATATCTCAAAGTCCATATTTTGCGACTTATGATTAATTTCCTGAAACGGATCACATTTATTGACAGAAACACTGTATTTGCATGCTTTTAACATTTCATTTATGCAGGATATTTTGAAGATATATGATATACAGTTAATGTTTGAATCCTGTACTGATTTTGATATGGGAGGGAGTTTGCTGGCTAAAAAAATGGTATTAAAAACACCCTAATATGGACGGACCAATATTTCATTAATTGAAAATATAGAAATGATATGTACACGTATAGTATTTCAGACTGTTATTACATAGAACCGAGCTATTCTCTGAGAATTACGAGTATAACAAATATCTACTGCGCTGGATAATTATTATAAAACAAATGTATACTGAAATTTAATTTAAAAGGGCAACGTCCCACTTTCGTCAATGATGACAGGGGATCTGTACGTTGCAGAAATACAAAATGTCAAACCAACAGGAAGCTTGTAAACCTCCCATAATGCCGGAGATAGGTTTCCTGATAGTGATGATCGACAATTAAAGTTTCTTAAATCTTAAATCTTAATGTAATAATACTGATGTAACTGCCAGATGATCTAATTGCTATGCTATATGGCTATGTTTACTGGGGACAGGAAGTCATACCACACACATTGAACTGGTGCAAATTACCACACTACTCCCGCCCATACAAATACCATGTGGTACATACATCGACATGAGGTAATAATAATGATGTAACTGCCAGATGATTTGATTGATTGATTGATTTGAATTTCCATGACTTTCATAATTGTTATACAGGAAATTGGTTAATCATTCTATGTTCAGTTCCATTTCTTCCTCGCAGACCATCAAGATTTACTCATATTCTTATATTACGTCTTTAGGAGAATTAAATTCAATAATAATCATGAAGTCTGAACTGTATTTCAACTAGTGAATACATTGAGAAATACAATACAAATGACAACCATAATTTGATATAATAAGAAATAAGGATCATCTTATTAAGTTTGACATTAAGCATTAATAAGACGTTATATCTATGATGGTATTACCATCTCTTCCAAGACTTATAAGCTTGTATAAGATCTCTATGATTAAAATAAATTGTTGAGTTGCAGTATAACATTAGTGTACAATCAAAATCAGGTTTCGAACATTTCGGAGGTATCTTCACTGTAATCCAGTGAAGATTAATCCCTACTGAACCATACACATTCATCAGCCTATTCACATTAATACATGGCACAACTTATATTTGACAAGAATTGATATCTGTATATTTTATAATATGTGATGTGTTTTAGGAAAATGTGTCACAAGTCGCAAAATTGATAATTTTCAAAGTGTTAACTTTACAAGATCACTTATTTGGAATGTTTTGATTTTTGGAGGGTTTATAACTTATAGTTCAATCATTCAATGTATCAAATTTCAGGGCAATGTAGGTAATGTATCGTCTCATTTTAAAGGTCTTCATATGCAATATATTAAAGTTACGTTACTGGTTATTGCCCCCCAGGAATATTGCAAACTTTTTTTTTTTTCAAGAATAAAAATATCAAACTTAACATATAGAAATACTTATTAGGTGACCTACTGGTTGTAATCATTGGAATTACCTTGATCTCCTCTTTCAAAATGTGATCCGATTTAGGAAAATGAGTCATAAATCACAAAAATATGGATTTTGATATCATCACCATATTTGAAAAGATGAGACCAACCCGATTCCAATGAATGTAAACATTAAGGAAACCTAATAAGTACTTTTATCTTTTTAGTTAGATATTTTTATTTTTGAAAAAAACAAAACGTTTGCAATATTTTTTGGTGGATAATTACCAGTAAAGTAGCTAAATGTACACAATGGGATGATCTAAGTAATGCACTTGGTATGCACTATGTATTCATACAATCACAAAGACTGGACATTCCAAAAATGAAAATATTCCAACAAAGAGATCTTGTAAGTAAATGACTTTGAAAAACACCAATTTTGCGAATTGTCACTCATTTTCCTGAAACACACCACACCATATCTCAAAATCCATATTTTGCGAATTATGACTCATTTTCCTAAAATGGTGATAATACAATCAGAATTTCAATTTGTGTACAGATTACCCCCAGTGCAGGCTGTACAATGAACTAATGAGGGACTATGTTAATTTGTGTACAGATTACCCCCAGTACAGGCTGTATAATGAACTAATGAGGGACTATGTTAATTTGTGTACAGATTACCCCCAGTACAGGCTGTACAATGAACTAATGGGGGACTATGTTAATTTGTGTACAGATTACCCCCAGTACAGGCTGTACAATGAACTAATGGGGGACTATGTTAATTTGTGTACAGATTACCCCCTGTACAGGCTGTACAATGAGCTAATGAGGGACTATGTTAATTTGTGTACAGATTACCCCCAGTACAGGCTGTACAATGAACTAATGGGGGACTATGTTAATTTGTGTACAGATTACCCCCTGTACAGGCTGTACAATGAGCTAATGAGGGACTATGTTAATTTGTGTACAGATTACCCCCAGTACAGGCTGTACAATGAACTAATGGGGGACTATGTTAATTTGTGTACAGATTACCCCCAGTACAGGCTGTATAATGAACTAATGAGGGACTATGTTATATTGTGTACAGATTACCCCCTGTACAGGCTGTACAATGAGCTAATGAGGGACTATCCCGACGGGCACTGAGTGCAATTGAATGTGATAGCACTGCAATCATTTTGTGATTGGCTGCAAACAAGTGAAGTGTGATACTTATAGCTTTGAATCACATTGAAATGGACAAGCCATTAGCGATCATTATGTGAAAACAATTGCATCTATTTCCTCCCATGTTGTTGGTGGTCTCACACTTGTGTTGGATCAAGTTCTTATTCATATTCATTTATGTTCATAGTAAACATGTGTTACTTAACCAATTTTATCTGCAAATAATGTTTTCTTCAGAAGTCAATAACAGGCCTATGGGTGTGATATCAATCACGCATATAATGCACATTCAAAATCGCGCCTAAAAACTCATTACAATGCAGCCACAACAGGACCTGGCACTGCTTACTCACCTAGCATTCACACTTACTCTCGCACATCTGACACTTATACTCACTCTCTGACACCAAGTAAAAGAAACCCTATACACAACGATAAATAATTCCACCATGTTCTATGACTATACTTAATACAGATACTTTTTAGGGGAAAGGCTTTTATTCAAAAACGGTTGCCTGGTCACTCTCACTCAAAAGGTGATTTTCATAATGGCCCAGACGGTGCTAATTACAATTCAATAGTCGTCGGTGCAAGTTCTACAATATTTCCATGAAAGTTATTAAATTAAACATAAGTTTCCTAGAATTACCAAGTACAATTTGAGGTTCAGCAGGGTTCTCGCCAGCCTTTTTGAACGTAGTAATGACACTATACTGCCTATAAGAAAAACGATATCTCTTAAAATATTTATAGGGTGACTAGGAAAATAAAGTTTAATGTACGCTATGAGGTTAACTTTTAATGTTTAAGGGGTTGCACTGATCGATGGCCCTTAAAATCATAGTATATTCACATTTCTGGTAATACAATTATAGTAAGTTCCAGATATATACAGCAAGATGTTCAAAATATGGTGCGTTCCAAATTGCGCATATAATGCGCATTAAAAATCGCGTCTAAATACTCATTATTTCATTGTCAGCAGGTGGCGCAACTTGTAACTGGGGTGCATTTACAATATCTTTTACAATGAAAGTGCAGCTAATACACTTGTGGGGTATTTATACACTATAGATATTCCACATCATGTACATAGGTATCTCATAAGTGACATACCTCAATAGTTTTTTGTTTAATTTAGTTGTTTGATGTGGAAAAATGTTTTGATGAAAATACCCCCCATCATTGCATACTTCATTAGGGTAGACTTGGCCACCCAGGTTTTTAAGTAAATCAGGAATAGCTCTTCCCAGCAATGCGGCTGTCTTACCAGATGGAAATCATTAAATAAATGATGTTGTACCATGAAGAATTAAGTATGAGTAATTCCGAATGATATTATTCTGCCAATAAAAGCAATAAAATAAGGTGAAAATTGTACATAAAACATCATGCTCAAATGCTATAATAATTTGCTGATTTTTGCACCAATATTGCGTTATACCCTTAGCGCGACCATCACGCAATCATTGCGCAATAATTATTGCGTGAAAAGCGTCCACTCTCATCACAGAACTATGGCGAAATCATTGCGCATTAAAAATCGCGTAGAATCGCGTTCATTTGCCCGTCGGGATGTTAATTTGTGTACAGATTACCCCCAGTACAGGCTGTACAATGAGCTAATGAGGGACTATATTAATTTGTGTACAGATTACCCCCAGTACAGGCTGTACAATAAACTAATGAGGGACTATGTTAATTTGTGTACAGATTACCCCCAGTACAAGCTGTACAATGAGCTCATGAGGGACTATGTTGATGTGCGTCCGGGCAAAAACTGGAGCTTGCCGGTGAACGTCTACATGAGTGTGTGCGTACTCCAGATCACAGAACTAGTGAGTCTGCCATTTTATTGTTTTCTCATTTACATTTTCTCCATATAATAGCCAACAACCGACCCACAAGTAAGACCAGTTTTTCCTTTCAGTAAAGAATTGTTTTTCTCTTATAATTCTCTCCCTCCCGTCTTTTTCCTCCCAATTATTCAAGTTGTGTGATTGATCAGTCCTTTGTCCATACAAAGGGACAACAAGTCTATGAATAGACTTTGAATATCCTGATTAAAAAAACGCTTCAAAATCACCCTAAATAGCTTTAAATGTTTTGTGAATTTGGTGCTCAGCAGGAAGATCATTCCACAATTCAGTTGAAGCATATGAATATGACCTCTTGAACATTCATACATACATGGCATGCTGTTTCAATGACATGTTTGGGTGAGATTTTCAGAAAATGTACAATTGGCATCTCTACACATTTAGGAAATTCGGCTAAATTTGACTGAAAAATGATGAATATCGGGTATTATATATATGATTATATTTGGGATCACATTGATTTAAAGTATCAGTTCTGTTAATTTAAACTGTATTTTAAAGTTCATTTTTGTCTTAAATGTGGGTTATTTTAGGGGATTGGTGAAGGCCAAGTGTACATTTTTTTTTAAACTTGACCCGTTAATGAACTGTTGCATAATAAGTCTCATTTCTTGTTTCAGAGCAGTGTGGACCAGACGCTCAGGTTGTTTGGTGGTTTGAGCTTGGTAATGTTTACTTCTAGTTTTCTTACTTTACTTAAAAACCATAACATTACAGTAAAACCTTGGCTTCCATACACTTTGTCAGTCACAACCCCTCGCTATTGGGGAGAACATAACTATTTTTTTTATTGAGTTTAGGACCAATACAATATTTTAAGCTGGGTTCCACTGGCCGGCTACTCCTCCCGCTATTTCGACTGTCTATTGCACCTGCTTCTATGGAAGTGGGAGCAAGTAACTAAAAGTAACTGGAATAGGTGCTATTGCCACGTTTCTTCCGCCGCTACTTCTACCACCCCTTTTAGCAGACAACATTTTATTTTTATATAGAAATGAACATATCAAGTAACATGAGGAGTAAAATGGAGTAGTAGTGCCAGTGCCCCACGTCAGCTCCCGCTACTTCCTGTTACTTTAGCTACAAAGTATCGGCCGTTAAATATCAAACATATTTGATTGTAGCGGGAGCACTCTGTTCTTCTAAAATTCGCCAATAGAAGCGGGAAGTAATGTTGCTATGTAGCCGGAGCCAATAGCACGCATTCCTGTTACTCCCCCGTTTCTGCTCCTGGTTTTTTATCTAGAATCGGGAGGAGAAACTGGAGAAGTAGCAGGGCAGTGGAACCCAGGCTTCAAGTCAAATAGAAACTACACAATGCCTGATTAAGAATTTGTTATACAATAAAACATAACTTCTCACAACTAGCAACTAGCAAATAACTGATTATCGATTGGATACTTTACACAGAAATTGTTACTACATCGTATGACCACCGAGACATTTGGCAAATACATCAATAGTCTAGGATTGACATTCAAAGTACTTTACGAAACAAAGTTATTCATATTGAAGCCATACCATGTTAGAACTAGATGAACTCCAGGCTATCAACATGGGTCATTAAATAATCATTTGGTCTATGTCAGCAATAACCTCGAATAACGCATGACCCCCAAAAAACAATAAATAAGATACATTACAATTCAGTTATTTATAATTTATTATAATCAAGACAGTGCATATTATGAATGCTTAGATCCTGTCCTGTAAATTTGAAATTCACTTTGCAACAAAATTTCTCAAGACCAGGTTCCTCCTTTTCTGACAATTTAAGCTCACTTCTGTAATGAGCAACAATGTGCATGTAATGGAAGTTATTCGATAATCAGTTATTTGCAATCACCTACCCTTCACCTAAAACGACAATAAGATAATACTCGATCATTTTCTTTCACTCATTAACCCATCTCATCTCATTATTACCTATCACTTCTAACTGAATTGTACTTAACGTAAAGATTACACAATCAATTTAGAATGTCAAATGTAAAGCGAAAATTCAGGATGCGGCGGAATACCGGGATTAGCCCGAGCCGTACTAACCTGTCATGGCCTATGCCTTTAATAACAACCTGAATAAAATTTGTCAAAAAAAAAAATTTTCATTATTATTATGATTCATTTGTGATTGTATGGAATGTTACATACAGAATATACATACAGCATATGGAATATTTCTCACCATAAATACCAACAAAGCCAAATCATAAATGGGTCAGATTTTCAGTAAATGCACAATTGGCAGCTTTACACATTGAGTAAATTCTGCTAAATATGGCTGCAATTCGGCCATTACTAGGTCAATCCAAGTATATTTGGCATTGCATTGATTCTAGCAATCTGTTGGTTAGGTTGAACTGTATTTTGAACTTTAATTTTGGCTTAAATTATAGAGTTATTTGAGGGAATTGGAGAACGTGGATTGTACATTTTCTGAAAACATGACCCACATATTCAAAACGTTATACTGGGGGTTGATATAAAGGTTTACTTCCAGTCCTGGTGGGATGACTTCCTCACTTGGAACGCCACCGAGTATGGCATAGACCAAATGGTCATCTCTGCAGCAAAGGTCTGGACGCCTGATTTTGGCATCTTCAATAGGTAGTAATCCTTTATTCTACTGTAAAGTAAAGTTAATCTCCCGATAGTATAGAAACACAGCAGCAAGGGTAAAGACCCCGCTTTTCCTTCATTGCTTGCTTATTAAGGTACACCTTTAGCAAGTTATTAATAAACTTATAAAAACCTCTACTTGTTCCCACCCATCCCTACTTCAGGGTGTCCATAGGGCGCGTAAGTGTCATGGCGGCGGGGCGCGAATTAATAAAAATTAGTTGCATAGTTGTACCGATGTGTGGACCGGAAGTAAATAATCCCCATAGAGTTAGTATTGGGGCGATACATAATCACTCTATACATCGCCCCATTAAAGGTTTGACGATTATGAAGGCTATAGTTGAAATTGTCTGCCTCTAAAGATGGATATATGTAAGTTAGAACTCATAAAACTATATGATCGATGAACAAACAGAGGTTATTTATCCCCGCAATGGTGGAGCTACGGGAGCTTTGCGCGACATGTCCACATGACATCACAAAACTGTTACAGTCGGGCAACGCACAAAATTGCTGCCGTGAACTACTTCTGTGCCCTATCATGGGTCCCTGCTTCCTGCCCCATTCTTCCCCCTCCTTCTCCCATTTCTCATTTGCCCCCCTCCTCAACATTCAATCTCTCCTGTAATAATCAATTGTTTAATGAACAAAACTCTCCTGCTACTAGTAATATCAATGGTTTTATGATGGACAATCACTGACACTTTCTGACAGGTTGATTGTAAACCATATGAAATCAATTCATAATGAAACTAATCAAAGTTTATATTTCTTTCTAGTGCAAGTGCAACCTCTCTTGATACAAAATTGAAAACTGAAAGCAAAGTGATGATCAGGTCAGATGGAAAAATATCATGGGCACCAGGAGGGGAGTTTGTTATATCATGCAAAATACATATTCTCTACTTCCCGTTTGACACGCAGAACTGTACCATGATATTGAGCAGTTGGATGGTGAATGTACAGACAGTGTACTTTCATATTAACTCAGACAAAGTTGACACAATATCATACATGGAAAGCAGTGAATGGATTCTCAAAGACACTTCTCTCGTTCGGTATGACCAACCAATGGTGAGGGAAGGGAAGATTGAGATTCTAGGCAAGATCGATGCATCATTTCTGTTGGAGAGGAGATACGCAAGTTACATCAGTAGTTTGCTCATCCCGATGTTCCTGCTCTCATTCTCTGGTACACTCATCTTTGCTCTACCGCCTGATTCAGGGGAGAAGATCTCACTTGGATTGACGGTCTTGCTGGGCTTCTCTGTGTTCAAACTTATGCTTCTCAACAATCTGCCACAGAGCTCTGGGGAAACACCAATCATGAGTAAGTGGGTCACTTTTCATAATAGGGTCAGATTTTCAGAAAATGTACAATTCGCCTTCTCCAATCCTCTCAAATAACCCACATTTAAGACAAAAATAAGCTTCAAAATGCAGTTTAACATAACAGAACTGATACTTTGAATCAATGCGATACCAAATATACTCAGATATACCAGGTATTCTTCATTTTTAGCCTAATTTAGGAGAATTTCCTAAATGTGTAGAGCTGCTAATTGTACATTTTCTGAAAAATCTGACCTAATAGCAAAACGCATTATACCACTTTATAGAAGATTTCAAATAAGATATTAATATGGAAGAAAAGCACCTTTAAGTGATGATGGCCCAATATTGAAAATAACAGTTATCCCATGTCAACTGTTGTATCATGTTTTGCACGCTCTCTGAACTCACCATTATTCAGATAGTATTTCCACTGTTGTAGTAAATGGTAGTAAATATTGTAGCGTTCAAAGCTAAAGTGCTAATGTAAATTGCAAATTCCTTACATTGATGCATCTCATGTACGGTAGCAGATATTCAGTTTTGTGTGTCCCTCTCAACCCCTTCATCCTCCACTTCTAACATACCCACTAGCTGATCCTTGTCCATTTTGTGTATCCAATAATGCTATACTACAGACCACAGAACTTGATTAAGGACAGACCAACACAATGGTTAACACAAGCTCACTACTAGTTGTCACTCTCATATAACTTGTCTCAACCTAATAATAAATCAACCTATAACATGATTCCCAACTTGGTCAATGTCAACCCCATAATAGAGTGCATAAGTGTCATGGTGGTGAGTGCAAATTATTGAAAATTAGTCCCATAGTTAAACTGATGTGTGGACCGGAAGTAAACCATCTCCAAAGAGTTAGCATTGGGTGATAAATAATCAATCTATACATCACCCCAGTAAAGGTTTTACGATTATGGAGGCTATAGTTGAAATCGTTTGCCTCTAAAGATGGATAGATGTAAGGTAGAACTCATAAAACTATATGATCGATGAACAAACAGAGATTATTTATCTCCACAATGTTGGGGCTATGGGAGTTTTAGACTGGTGCCACATAGAGAAAAAAAAAATTCTAGAGGCATTTTTTGTTAATGCTTGGTATACGGTGGTTTTATACTAAAGTGAGGGTGCTGAGTCCGAAAATGCTGGTTACCACCCTGAAATATTGCTCTTTCCTACCACCAGGGGGCGTTTTATGTCAAATCTTGGAGATTTCTTCTCATAACTACCAGGAAATTAATCACAGCCTTATGCATGTGTAAAATCATCAAAAAATAAAAAAAAATGCATTTTTTCACAGAGTGTGAAGTTTTTGAAAATTGTATGACAACAGAAGAAAAACTGTTGATTTTAGGCATTAACAATTATAAAATGTAATAAAGGCCTGTTAATGACCTTCAATTTGACACCATTTACAAACCAATCGAATCAATATTCATAGAGATATTGATTGTTGAAAATATCAAGTACATTGGATTTTCAGTGATCAATTACTCAAACATCAAAGACACATATTTTTGAACTTGCACAAAGTTAGCTTTACAAGGAAATGTGTTTTCATCAACAAAAAAGGCTTGGGATTGTGTTTGCATCGAAAGAAAGCATTACTAGTATCAGATTATATTTCAATGTCAAGGTCATTAGGATAATATCCTATATATATGTACATCTATACAAGTTGTTAGTATTTCTGACTCTGTTGAACCATGGAGATTTGGAACATTGCTGTCACCCATACTAATTGCTTTTAGCAGTTTTTGTTTTTGCAACCTATTGCTCTGGCACAGCAACAGTTAGTGGTACATGGTAGACTTGGTTTCCTGCAACAGTGGGGGTTACAGCCAGCCTTGCATTGACAGGTGACCATGGCTAAGCAAGCTTCAGGAACTGGTTCCAAAGTCATAATGACTGGCATGAGGCATGAATCTTTGATGAACCATCCAAAATCAGAAGGATCTGGAATCGTTGGCTTGGGAATATGGGCCTTATTCCAAATGAATGCCTGATAATGAGTTCACTTTAAGTGTAGCTTGAGTGCATCAGATGTTGGTGGAAGCAATTCAGGCTTTCTGCATTTTCCAAATAAAATGTGCAGGGCTTGTCAACTGACTGTTGTTTCAGAAACTGTGCATAGATGGCAGAAAAATGTTTCCCCAGCTGACATTGTTGAAGGAGATGAAGCTTCATTTAGTCCAATTTCATTTAACAATGTGTGATGATCCAGGAAACAAGTGTAACATGTTTGTTTTGAGGCCAGCAATAAATGATGTTGTGTCAGATCCACTGAGTGCATGAAAGGCAGGTAGATTAGCATGGATACCATTTGGAAGAAGTTATGCTATTACTGCTATTTCATGCACTGGGTAGTACTTGTGCTTTTTGGCAGTACCAGCTTTGACCCACAGCTTTTGACAACAGATTTTGATGTAGTGAGCCAGAAGTAAAACTAGGACACCTGTGTCCCTTGATTGTAGAACTACAGTGTCATTATTGCAGTAAATTGCATGAAGAATGAAACATGTGTCTGCTTCTTCATGATCAGATTCTAGCCCAGACAATGAAAAAGTAGGACAAGTGCTTTCAACAACATCTATTTCTTTGAATTCACCACTGACCACAATGGTCTTATTTTGTTTAAGAAGAATTTGTTGTCACAAAAAACATGCTAGATCTTCTTGTTTTTTGCCAGTGAGAGGAAGTTTTTCCTATTTTATGAAAGGGGAACATGACATCCTTCAACCATTTTCTGGATAGGTGCACATCCTTTGGCCCTCTCTATTCTGGTCAGGTCCTTTATGGATGTCTACTTATATCAATAAAATATGATGTGAATTTGATCGAATGAAGCTCCTGCACCTATAACTGATATCCTGAACATATCTGCCAGCTCACCAAATCTTCTAATGTTGGCTGGCTTGCCAATAGAACAAATAGGTGCTTGCCCATCAATCTACAGACACTTTTTACCTAGACATCAGCAAGTAATGACTTTCATTGTTCTATTGGGTTCAGCCAATGACAATGGAACAGGCATAAGTTCATGCTCCATTACCTTTGACATTTCAAATTTCCACCCAGCTTCAAAAGAAGTTATTAGGCGCTGCATGACACTTCTGTCAACTTTCAAAATTGTATTTTCATCTTTGCTTTGGCCTTGTTTCTTCACCTTGTACAAATGGTCAAATGTGAGGGGATTGTTCCTTTTGAGTGCCTCATGAAATGAAGTACATTCCACAAGAGGAGTAGCAACAGACTTGTACAAATTCTCTTCCCCATTTGGCTTGGCTGACAAAAGTGACTTTTGGATTTCAATTGTGGCAAGGTCCTTAGAGGCAATGTTCTGTAAGAGCTCTGTTTGTGAAAATATGCGCATCAAGTTGAGCTGGGTGTAGAGGCTGTTTTCATTTCTATTATCCTGTTTTTTTTTCTGCTGGGCAAAGTCTCATTCAGAATGATGTCATTCTTCTCTACTCCATACACTTAGTATGTTTCATTACTGATGTGTGATTGCAAATTATATGACAGGGCCCACATATTCAAAGCTTTCCTTAGTGATACCAACAATGCCACCCCCACATTTCCCTGTTGCATTTAGCCACTTCTGCACATGGTCTGCATCAACTTGGTTGAAGCATCTAGTGGATCTTTTAAAAGTAAAACAACCATTCTTGAATTCAGCCTCAACTTCTCTTGGGAGATTATTCATGTCAGCCACATAGACTGACCCTCACTTGGCATAATTTAAGTGGCCATAATGATGGAAATAAGGCAACATGCGGTTGAAAGATTCCAGATGAAGGTCCTATAAACCATCACAATAACAGTGTCAGCATGAGAAGAATTTGGGCATTTGGGCAAACTCCTCAAGAATATCCTGTATATCAATTTGTTTCTGAGATGAAGTCGCAGAGGTCAGGATGTACAAGTCGCCATATTACTTGGAATGTAATCTTGTCTGTTCTCATACCCTTGCTTTAAGCTTTTCCATTAAGGATATGCTCAGCTGTATTTTGTTGATTTGTGTTAGGGGCAATTATAAAAGCAAAATAACAAACAAACCAAAGCAAAAGTAGCAAAGAAAAATGTAATTAATAAATAAGCAACCATAAATTTTTAAGCAACCATAACCAAACATTAATTAGATGAAACAAACAAAATTATTCTCAGCAAAACCAACATAAAACATTAACATAAACAACAAAAATATATTTCTGTAGCCAATACTTGAAACCACTACATCTCTAGTGCTTCTACATGTTTACAATGTCAGACATAACTATTCACATTTATTTGTATTTAATTAAAAATAGACATAAGCATTTCTATTCGCTTTAAAAGCCACAAGAAAACATGATATCTGAAAAGAACACCCATTTTCCCATGTTTTGGCATTTTGAGAGGGCATAGCTTATTGAATGATCCATGCAACCTAATAAAAGTATACATTTTCCAAAGGCTAAAAGTGTCTTTTACAAGACCCTGCAAAGATATCGTTATTCTGACAATTCTTCTTAGAAATATAAGCAAAAGGATGCACCAAAGTCGGGAAATCAGCAATTGTACATTTGTAGAAAATCTGACCCATATGTCTACAATACTACACATTTTACTGACCCATGGTCAATATACTATTTGTCTTTTTGTTTAACAAAATAAACAAACAATTTCTTAATATGCAGTTGTGTATTTATTAAGTTGGATACATTAACAAGGGAAAAAAAACTATGCTTGTGAAGATGTACATGTATTAGATCATCTCCATGAGATTGACCTTGACCTTGAGGAATGATCTGAAAATAGTGATCAATTTTTTTCCTGAAAATTATTTCCAAGTATTTTTGTTGATAAAATCACATTTCTTTGTAAAGCATACTTTGTGAAACTTCTAGAATAATTATGTGCTTTGATGTTTGGGTAAATGTTCACTTAAAATCAAATGTGCTTCATTTTTTCAACAATCAATATTTCTATGAATATTGATCTGATTGGTTTGTGAATGGTGTCAAATGGAACCTCTTTAACAGGCCTTTATTCCATTTTATAATTGTTAATGGCTAAAGTCAATAGTTTTTCTTCTGTTGTCATTCAATTTTCAAAAACTTTAGACTTTGTGAAAAAATGCATTTTTTTAATTTTTTTGAAAATTCATATAAAATGTAATATTTATCGCACAGTAAAAAGATTGATATCAAATGAAAGCTGATGAACTCCTCTACAAATGATTTTACACATGCATAAGGCTGTGATAAATTTCCTGGTAGTTATAAGAAGAAATATCCGAGAATTGACATAAAACGCCCTCTAGTGGTAGGAAAGAGCAATATTTCAAGGTGGTAACCAGCATTTTCGGACTCAGCACCCTCACCTTAGTATAAAACCACTGTATACCAAGCATTAACAAAAAATGCCTCTAGAAATGTTTTAGGACATATAATATGTAGTTTGGCACCAGTCTATTTTGTGCGACAAGTCCACACAACGTCATGATACTGCTACAGTTGCGCGACTCAAAAAATTGCTGCTGTGGACTACTTACGCTCCCTATAGTTCACATACCCCTTACAGTTGTTCTGACAAACCAATAATACTCTTCTTTTCCTTCTCTCAGTGAAAATTGTAACACTGATGATGGCCATCAACGGACTCTCTGTCTTCCTGTCCATCTTCATTCTCTACCTCCACCACAAGAGATTCCCAACCAAGCTGCCCCGCTGGGTGAGACTGATCGTCCTCCAAATAATCAGTAGGCTTGTGTGTTGGGGAAGGAAACAAACCATTAAAGTTGATGTAGAGAATCCAGAGAAGATGGAAATCGAAGATTTGGAGATATTGGATGCTGGCATCAAGGGGAATGGCAATGATGCTCATGCAAAGCTGACTCATGCTATTCTTAAAGAGTTAAAGAAGGTGACAAAACATATCAAGATCTCAAGTGGGGAGGATTCCTTGCTAGCAGAATGGAAAGAAGTTGCCAGCATCTTAGACAGATTCTTTCTCGGTATCTATCTCTGGGTGTTTGTAGTGACACTTGCTTATACTCTTTTGATGCTAAATTAGGGGCTTCTTACGGTAAGATCCATATGCAGTCCATCGTCTATGCATTCCTCTGTCAAAGGGGGTATGGATAGATTATGTGGGTCAGATTTTCAGAAAATGTACAATTCACCTACCCAAATCCTCTCAAATAACCCACATTTAATGCAGAAATGAGCTTTAAAATGTAGTTTAAAGTAACAAAACAGATCCTTTGAACCAATGTGATACAACTTGTTCTCAGTTATACCCAGTATTTATTATTTTTGAGCTACATTTAGCAGACTTTATTGAATGTGTAGATCTGCTAATTGTACATTTTCTGAAAATCTGACCCATATAAAGATTATCTGCAAATTACACCATTATAAATATTTGACCTGGGTAGGCCTACTGCAAACCAATGCATTATGTTAACAAAATCCAGTTAATTAGAAATTGTTTAATAGTATGTAAAACTTAATGCTTGAATCTTTTCTACTTATCATAGTCAAATCTAATGGGAAACTAGATATGGGTCAGATTTTCAGGAAATGTACAATTCGCCTTCACCAATCCTCTCAAATAACCCACATTTAAGAGAAAAATAAGCTTCAAAATGCAGTTTAACATAACAGAACTGATACTTTAAATCAACTCGATGCCAAATACACTCAGATATATATTCTCAGTATTCATCATTTGCCAGACAAATTTAGTGGATTATCCTAAACGTATAGAGCTGCCAATTGTACATTTTCTGAAAATCTGACCCATATACTCCATGGATCTGCTCTCTTCATGTTCATGAAAGTATATTTGGCGGATGAAAGAGATTTCATTGTAAATTGTCTCTTAAATTATCTAAATGTAGGAAACTTATGCTTGTTATTATATTTAACCAATTTGATGAATGAAACTTGCACCCAATTGCACCCAATTGTACTGCACGCATTAGGGCACAATGAAAACCACTCCATCTGAGGGAGCATGATTTCCCTGAATAAAAAACTCTTACAAAAGAAATACAAACAGGCTCTGTGATCTTTGATAGCATTCTAATGTTATAATTATTATGTCATATATGTCATATCATTTTTCTATACCAGTACATGTATCAGATTTTCAGAAAATGTACAATTGGCAGTTCTACACATTCAGTAAATTCTGCTAAATTCTGCTTAAATGTGGTCAATACTAGGTAAATTTGAGTTAATCGGCATTGCATTGATTCTAGCAATCTGTTTGGTTAGGTTGAACTGTATTTTGAACTTTATTTTCGTCTGAAGTTTGGGTTATTTGAGAGGATTGCTGAAGTTGAATTGTACATTTTCTGAAAGTCTGACCCACATGTTAGCTCTAAGATGGTCCCTATCAGCTGACCAGGTGCAAGTCGCTGATTGGCTATCCTGCAGCTGTCCAATCACAGGTGGGGCTAATGACCTATTTGTTCATTAGCCCCCATATAAGGGACTGCTTTCCATTTTTCTGTAGTTTATATTGCTGGAAAAACTGTGAGATTCTGTTTCCCAAACATAACCCTACCGCGGCCTCATCAACCAACTATAATGGCAAAGCATCGTGCTTAAACAACTTTGCAAGGGCCTTTCCCCAAGGATACCATAGCAGAATGTTATGCGACCAGTCTCAATTACAAGCCAGGGTTAAAGAGGGGTAAAACGAAAAACAAGACCCAGCTTATAACCTGGCCACTATATAATATCAATAAAGGCTAATATGCATGTCTATTTGTTAACAGTGGCGGTCCATTACCATTGATTTCTTGAGTAACTTGTGACTCAGATACATTAGTCGTCTACTAACCCTATATTTTAGAGAGCTGGGATATAATGGCATTTCTGTATGCAAACAATCATATCTCTATTGGAGTTGCATTGGTAACTGAGACATGTGGTTTCAGTTAAGTGGAGTGTGAAAGAAATGTCAACATTATCATGGAGATATGGTTGACAAACGTAACTGGGGTAAAATGTGATGTGTTTCAGGAAAATGAGTCATAAGTCGCAAAAAATAGATTTTGAGATATCATTATATATGAAAAGATGAGTTCAAGCCGATTCCAATGATAGTAAACAGTCTAATAATCTAATAAGTATTTCTAGATTTTAAGTTTGATATTTTCGTTTTTGAAAAAAAAGTTTACAATACTTCTAGGGGACAATAAGCAGTAAACTAACTAAATGTAATCCATATGAGGACCCTTAAAACGAAAGGATATATTACATAGATTGTCCTGAAACTTGATACATCGATTGATATAGCTGTAAGTGATGAACCCTCTAAAATTTAGAACATTCCAATAATGTGAACTTGTGAAAAAACACTTTGAAAAATATTAATTTTGCGATTTATGACCCATTTTCCTGAAACACATCACAAATGGTTTATGCAAACACACAGAATGGTTAAATGCCTATTTTACTGCTGCAAACAAATCGATTCGTTAATAACTTTTGTTCTTTAATAATGATATTCTTTTCAAAGTATTAAATCTAAGTTAAGAGCCGTGGGATCTACCAATGTAGTTCAAGCTAAAGGGAATAAAATATCCAAGGAATGGAGGATGTTAATAGGAGGGATAGAAGGAAGGGTAAAGCATGCAAAATGTCATTAGGACAGAAGTAAGATGAAAAGGTATTTTATTACGGAGGTTGAGAATGTAGTTCAATAGTCAAATGTTTTAGAGTGTTGGATACCTATAAAAGTGTTATTATTTTGTTATAGTAAATGACGAAGGAAATTAAAGTAGAAAGAGAAACATTGAACAAATCCTAAACCATGAATATTAGCTTTGTAGAAACCAAAACGACAGGATATTGTGAATAAACTGTGAAACAAAAAAAGAACCTAAAGAATCTAATTAACATCAGGGAGGTATATACAAGAGAGTAGCAACGACTCATTGACTGCATTAAAATATCCGCAACTGGGACTTAATTTAGCCACTGCATGTCAGGTGACACTGCAGTACTGTTGTCAGCAATAGTACCATATATAGCCCAAGTAGTTTGATTACCCTTTACCATGGAAGAGCATACTAGTGACTAGCACTTATAAATAGTTGGCGCTAGTAGTAGTAGTGGCATTACTGCCAACTATATACCACCCGCTCATATTACTCGTTGCCACTCCCTTGTATATACCTCCCTGTTAACATGAAAGAAGAATATCACAACCTGTGAAAATTTGATCAATCAAATTTGTTAAAAAAAGCATAAAATTACCTAAAACATCAGTTATTTGATCCTTTTTCTAAATGACCTTGGTCCTTCTTTTTATTCTTATACTTAAGAGTATTTTGATTGGTTTATTTTCATCCAGGTACATAATAGCAACCACCACATCGATAACATTGTGCAGGAAATGGGCAATATATTTTTATTTGTTTTTGTGAATAAATTTTATTACGACAAGAGACATAACAGGTGTTAAAATGGTATAACATCAAAGCAAATGACTGGTGAGAAGAGAAAGTCACCAGCAGAAAAACTAATGCACTTGTCCCCGGCGTTAGCATGATGTTTGTTATCGCTCATTGGCGGCCTTTTTCTCTCGGCCAATTCACCCTCAAATTCTTGTAAAAACAAATAAGAGGAGCAGAATAATGATAAATCAGTCAAATAAGTCATAATATTAGTAACTTTGGTAAGATTGCCTTTGTCATATGAGGTTCAAAATACAATTTAACGAAACCAAACATGTGTTTTGAATGACTTTATTATCAAATATATTCAGATATACCAAATATTTATAACTTTTCAGCAAAATCTTCTACAATTTATTAACGTGTAGAGGTGCCAATGGTACATTCTCTGACGACATGACCCTTCAAACATTGATCTTCTGATTGAGACCAACTTCGGACCCTCAAAGCAATTATTATGTCCTTGCATAAACAGGAATTTAACACCATGGTTCAAGTTGCATGGAATGAATGCGCAGTAAATTGAGCACTACCACCTGAATAACTCCCTCATTACGTGGGTTTGCCAGAACTGTCACTATAATTTACAATCATGTTTAATCTTTACAATTTGTTGAAATAAAATCCCACAATGTAAAGGATTCTACACCTTTTAATTGCTCATAGCTCAGATGAATTTAAATTCTTCCAATACAACCGGAATCAAATCCGACAATGTAATGAATCCTACACCTTTTCAATAGGGGATTTTCACAGCCGCCATTTTGAATATTGATTCACATGGAATTATGGAATTAAAGGTACAGTCTTAACTCTATAGAAAACATGTCATGTTCAGCATGGACTATTTTTCAATGCTCTAATATCAATATACATGAATCATACATGTTTTCATGACAATTGATTGGCAAAATTAGCCTCCATCTTTCCATCATGCATTAGGTTAACAAAGATCATTTATAGAAGCTATGATATTGATGAAAACATTCTTGCATTTTTGGTTAAAAATCTTGCTAAATATTGATTGTTAAACTTCAACTTAATCCATCCCAGGATGCATTGCAACAGACATGCGCAGCGAGTGGCACATGCAAATCCCCTATTACCCATAGCTCAGTTGAACAATAGTTTATTTGGAGAGCATGAGTTTTGACATGATTTTTGGCATCCTTGCTCGGGTGTTTTCTACCAGGAGAACAATGAAGGCGAGTATAACACCACCAAATAATGCGAAGAAAACACCACAGAGTTGGGTGGTGTTGATAGCAGATGCTTTGGAGCTGCGTTTCAAATGTTGACAGGCGGATTTTCGTTTGCTTTTCGTGTTCCAGTGTTGCAGAACGCCTTGCTCGTTAAAATCGACAATCCTTAAAAACCAAGGGATGGAATTACATGAGGTTATATGATCGTGGGATCCAATAGAGTTTTCGGTGGCACATTGAGAAACCTTGTTCAATAATTGCGGTGATCGTTAAGATGTCTCTTTGGTAATATAGATAAAAAAACATCATTACCAAATAACATATTATACATGTGATGTGTTTCAGACAAATAAGTCACAAAATGATTAACTCACAAGACAAGACTTCATTGGAATGTTCTGATTTTTCGAGGAGTTAGCACCGTTAGTCATATGAATCTATGTACCAAATCTCAGGATATTGTATGATATCATAATGTATTGAAGGTAATCCTATGCAGTACATTTTACTTGCTTTACTTTACTTTAATTGTCCACCCAAGCTTATTGCATACTTTTTGTTCAAAAATAAAAAATATTTTTCTATTAAGAGTCTCATTAAACTTACTTCCTGGCAACTCTCTGTAATTTTATAATTTGAAAACTTAATTCTGATAAGTATGTAATATAGTAGAGTGGTTATTTGTGGTGTGCTGTAGAGAAATCAGTCACAAGTCACAAAAAATAGATTTTGAGACAAAAAAAACTATTCACAAATATGAGATCAAGCCGGTTCTAAAGATGGTAAACAGTAGGACATCTAATAAGTATTTCTATAGTTTATGTTTGACATTTTTATTTTTGAAAAAATGCTTGCAATATTTTTGGGAGGACAAATACTAGTAAAGTAGCTAAATATAATCCATAGGGTGACCTTAGTAAGTAATATATATATTTCATGTACACCGTCTTGAAATTTGGTACATGGATTCATACGACATGATATTGTAGATGCTCAAAAATGAGAACATTCCTACAAAAAAATCTTGTAGATAAAACCCTTTGAGAAAATATCAATTTTGCGACTTGTGACTCATTTTTCTGCAACACATAACATTTAAGTAATAATGTAACAAAGACAAGTAAAGGTCAGGAAGACATCTGTTGGAGAAGAACAAGACCTTTTAGTCAATGTATCATCACAAAGACAAAGAAAGAATTATCTTATCTAACATAATCTAATATAATCCTTGAGTAATGGAATTGATGCGGAAATAATTACATAATCTAGTAATAACTATCCAAAAGAAATGAAAGAGGTTGGGACCAAGAACTAACATGAAAAAAGTATGTCTTATTGCATTTCCAACAAACGACACAGTTTTCCTTTTACTTACGTCTTTGAAAAGTAGCGTAGGTAAGGACTGCCCTCCGGAAGTGCAGCCGCATGGCCTGACGGGTAGAAAGTGTCCGGGATGACGTAGGTGTGACACGCCCCCTGGTTCTGTATGTTCTCACTAAGGTAACTCCGGTCAGCCAGGAAACCAAGGGCTTTGTTGCGGTCCTCTAACAGTTTCAGGATCTCATCCTTGGTCTTGTATCCGTTCATTCTTTTGTGCAGCCTTGCCAGTGTTCCAGTCTTGGCTTTCTGGAATAGTGAGTGAGTGAGCTTGGTTGCTTTACGCCCTTATCAACACATTTAATATGGTTATATCAAGGGCGGGAGAGCTGAGAGGGAGGCAGTTTATGATCATACCCAGGACATAGAGATAGAGAAGGAGGGAGAAAGAGACAGAGAAAAAGAGACAGAAAGGCACTTGAAGGTCTTACCCAGGACCAATTCTGGAATAGGATTCATTACTGTTTCAGGTTTATCTATTTGCATATTGTAACATATTCGTTTTATCGATATACAATGTGATGTGTTTCAAGTTGCAAAATAAACATATTTAGAGATACTGTTAGACTCTAGCACAGTCCCACACTACAGCTTTAGTGGGACTGTTCCTCAAAACCACTGCCGTTCAGACCACTTTCTATAGACCATAGCTCAAGGGTACTTCCGTTGATAAAACGTGGTCTACAGGTAAAGAAAAAACATCCCAGAATCTGATCAAATCGCGTCTAACTCGTAATATATCACTCCCACCTGAAGCAGTAGAGGTCCCACACTGCCATAATTAGTGTAGACCTTATACTCAGTGTCCGCCACCAGTTCTTCCAGGGAGGTGACCGGGAGGTGGACGTGTTGCAAGGCTAGGATGGCTATCAGGTTTCCACTGTACACAGCCATCACCACCATGGTCATCAGGCACAGTGTAACTGTGATCATGTTAGTGGCCCTGTGCCGGCCCGGTAGTCTTATACCTGCAATATAATTGTTGTAGGACTCTTATATATCAAATAAATGTCAACATTGATGAGTTTCATAGAAAGTTTGTAAGGGTGCATCAGCAAAAAATCCAACAAAATTGCTCTTAAAGCTGGGTTCTACTGGCCGGCTATTTCAGGGTAATGGGGATGGGTGCTATTGGGCCCCGCTACAAAGCCCTGCTACTTCCCGCCTGTTTTGGAGCATTTTTGAAGCGTAGAGTGCTCCCGGCCTAGTTTTCCTATGTTTGTAACACTAAATCCACAATAAATTTACCATTCCACAGTTGCTTATCATTATAATTATTATTTCAGCATTAAGTATGATGTATAACGCGTCTTTTTTACATGACAATAATTGTTTAAATACAGAGAATAAGGGCGTATCATGGAATTATTTTCTCAATAAAAATCATATTATCTAACAATGACGTAATGGTGATTAACCACATTATAATTAATGATCTACTTATCTAGTATCTATAATAATGCTAATTACCCCTATTAAAATAGTTAATTGCAGTATTATGCAAGTCTATTAAAGAGGATCAGGTAACAGCAGGGTACATACAAGGATAAAGGTGAGGGACCAATGAGTGAGGCACACATGTATACTATCACTCATGTGGATCGGTTTCAATAATAAACTCTTCAGTCGGATCTCGTGATTCAAAGCCTTCGGTCTCTATTTATTGCTTCTCCTACAATAGATTTCCAATATATAATATTCTAAATACATCTAGAAGTTGAAAACAAAATCTTCTCCCTTCATGCTGCACACCCAGCTCTAGCCCTACCTTGGTTGAACATGCATCCAATGGCAGCCAAGACAAAGGTGTCCACAGTCTCCTTATCCCTGCACTTGGTCCTGCTGGTGTGGATGCAGAAGAGGGTTAAGCCTGCAGCTATGAGGGTAGAGGTGAGCACCAACCATACAGTAGTAGTGAGGGGTTTAAACACGTAGGGTATGGTAGTGGTAGGGGGCAGGGTCAGCATTACCCCGACCTCATCCTCCCAGTAGGCATAACTAAAGTCAACCACCTCCTCCCTCTGTGATGTCACTGTCAGTGATGACACGATCATGTCCACTTTCTGCAATGTGATGAATGTGATGAATTAAATAGATATCTAACGTCTGAGACCCGGGATATTGTCTCTAGCATAACCAGACTATGATTGTGATCTATTTTTATTAGTGGATAATCGGCAAGAAGTATAAATAATAATAATAATAAAAAAAAAAAGATGTATCAATAATCGGGCTTTGTTGTCTGAGAAATAGCATTTACTCCATATTGGTGTATGGGCGGGCCGAGGTCAAATCCCCTATCCATCATACAACCAACAACAACCAAAACCGACCAAAACGTTGGGACCGAAATATAATAATTTACAATAGCAGCTCACTGCAAGCTTGTTGTTTGAGTCTATGTTGACCTGTTTTCTATAATAGGGGATTTGCATAGTCGCCATTTTGAATCCTGATTCGCATGGCATTATGAGACTTATGGTACAGTGTAAAATCTATAGAAAACAGGCCATGTTCAGCGTGGAATATTTATCAGTGCGCTAATGTCAATAGCCATGTGTTATACATGTTTCCATAATATAAGTACCCATCCTTCCCATCATGCATTTGGCTTACATAGAATATTAATAAAAGCAGGGATATTCGTGAAAACATTCTTGCAATTTTGATAAAAATGTCCCCAAATCTTTGTATGTCAGATTTCATCAAAATCCATCCCATAATGCATTGTACTAGACAAGCGCAGTGGCACATGCAAATGCCCAATTGTATGATTTACCTTTTGCTGGAGCATGCCTACCATGCCTGTCCAGGTGTTATCCTCCAGGTGCGAGCCCCAGGAGTCATCTTCTGGTTCCACTATAGTGTAACTGGGTCAGATTTTCAGAAAATGTACAATTCATCTCCATCAATTCTCTCAAATAACCCAAAGTTAAGGCAAAAATCAGGTTCAAAATACAGTTCAACATAACCAAACAAACGGTTTGAATCAAGGGAAATATACCCATATATATACCTAGTGTTGATGATTTTTCTGTCCGATTTAGCAGAATTTACAAAATATGTTGATCTGCCAATTGTACATTTTCTGAAAATCTCACCCATCTGCAGCAATCACAGGTGTTAGGGTTATAAGCCAGGCATCAGATTGTCAGAAAGCGTACAATTCAACTTCACCAAACCTCTCAAATATCCCAAATTCAAGACAGGAATGCAGTTTAAAATGCAGTTTAAAATAACCAAATGATTTGAACCTAAGCCATAGCATAATTATTTACCCAGATTTACCTAGTTTTTATCATTTGTCATCTTAGTTTATACAAGAAATCCAGGTATATTTGCTATTGTGTTAATTCAGAAAACTGTTTGTTTATGGTTAGTTGTATTTTGAACCTATTCATTTCTCAAATTTGAGTGATTTGAAAAAATTAGTGAATGTGAATTGTACATTTTCTGACACCCTAACCAAAGTACTAAAAGCACAAATACAATACAAATTTGATCATAAAAAGTAGTATGTGTACATTTAATCATAACAGGTCTTCAACAATAAGATAAAGCCATAATGACGCAGGAAATATACCCCATTACCTGTGAAAATTCCGTCAATAAAATGTATTAAAACAAAAAAGTATTGTCATGAATTCATAATCAGAACTCGATTGCTTATTGTTGCAAATTTGGCTGGTGAGAAGTTACAAAGACTTAAGAGGAAATAAGGTAGGATTATATTTACTTAAAGGTAAGTCGGTGGGATAGTTCCCTAAGTATTTCTATGGTGTACCCAGTCCACCTTGCATTCGGACCAGTGCCAAACTTCATAGCGAAGAAGTCAGACTGCAATAGAAAAGACATGCTATATCAAGGTTAAAAAAGGAAAGAAAAAAATAATTACACCATCTCTTGTCAATTCCTGAAGATTGGATCCGTGAATTATATGTTTTTTTCTTACTATTCTTGTGAAGTAAATTATTGTATGGGTAAGATTTTCATAAAATGTAGAATTCACCTTCAACAATCCTCTCAAATAACCCACATTTAAGACAAAAATAAGCTTCAAAATGCAGATTAACACAACAGGACTGATATTTTAAATCAATGTGATACCAAATATACTCAGATATACCTGGTATTCTACATTGTTCAGCCTAATTTTAGGTGAATTTCCTAAATGTGTATAGCTACCAATTGTACATTTTCTGAAAATCTGACCCGTATGGTACACAACTGCACAGTGACATGGCCCCTGTTGCATAAAAAGGTGTGCTGGGACTGTGTTGTGCTGGGACTGTGCTGAAAGTTGCATTGTATAATAGGGGTGTGTTGGCATCGTGTTGGTATTGTGTTGCCACTGTGTTTGAGGTGGTTTCGAAATTTAATGGTGGGAAATTATCTTGATACACATGAGTTTTGACAGATTTCTGTAAGATGACAAAGTCCTGAAGTGGGACAGTAAATATATGATCGGAATTTGTTGAAAATTGCTCTGTGAACAATGAGATATTACATTTTCTATACACAGCAAATTAGACTGATATGTACATGGCATATGTATCCTAATATAATTTACAGCCTGTCAAACTTGTCCCAAAGCTGTGAGTAGGAGGACAGGCCTTCCTGTTCAATGACCATAATTATAGTGTAAACAATTATTGCTGTGTTTATAGTATTTTCACCAATTAAGGAATCCATACTGAGAGTTGAAAATTATTGTTGTTTCAACATAGTTATTAGTGTGTGAGGACCATCAACTGGGTCTCAGTAATCACCCTTAATTGTCCTTATAGCTGTAGTCATGTACTCCAGGAATAGACATAATCAGACATCAGATTCCAGATTGAGTCCTCAAAATGAGTAGGGGGGCAGGGGGGGTTTTGTTCCCCCCTGAAATTATACAACTTGTTTTAACCAATGTTTAACTTGTATTATTGACAGGACACATAATATGTACAGTTCAAAAAGGCAATGCCACTTACAATTGTAAATAGAATGTATAGAAATCATCACAAATGTTTAGTATCTAAATTCTAATAATTATTGTCCCCTTAAGAGAAATATCTGTTCCCCCCCTCCACTGCCCCACTAACTATACTACCAGTTCTATCAATAAACACAAGGTTGAGCTACCTGCACTTTAACTGTGTATCTAAAATAATATCCCTTGTGAATTTTCCTTAAAAGTAAGACAACTCGATACATAGTTCATATTTATTGCTATGCATGTTTTATATGATGGGATTTATATTCATGGTTATCATTTTTACTCAAAAAATGAAAAACAGTTTGAACACACCTCCAACACACTTTGGACATGCTGGCAGATTGTGCCGTGTTGGAGGTGTGTTGGAGGTGTGCTGAAGGTGTGCTAAAGGTGTGCTGAAGGTGTGTTGAACCCTCAAAAACACCAATTTGAGCACATGCTGAGACCGTGTTCAGAATGTGCTCAGTTTATGCAACGAGGGCATGGTCTTCAATCTCAACCTTGCCATGCTCAATAATAAGATGGAATGCAACAAGTGGTTGTTCTGAAATAGCGTATTGACACACAAGTAGTTAAAATGCGCATATCATCATGAGTGGTGAAGCCACAAGTTATGATATCTACATTCTAACTCTGTGTGTCTCCGATACTCAGAACAGCCACAAGTTTGTATTCCATATGTGATCCGTTTTAGGAAAATGAGTCATAAGTTGCAAAATGTGGATTTTGAGATATTACCATATTTGAAAAGAGGAGATCAAGCTGATTCCTGTGATAGTAAAAACTAAGTCACCGAATAAGCATTTCATTATCGTAAGTTTGATATTTTTATTTTTGAAAAAAAAAGGATTGCAATGTTTCTGGATGGGTAATTACCAGTAAAGTAACTAAATACTCCATAGGAAGGCCTTCAAAACGCAAGGATATATTTAATACAATGTCCCAGAATCACATATGTTTTCTCTTAACAACAGACAATGGATCTGCATATTCTCAAGGTGGTCACAGGCTACGTTCTGATATAAAATTTGTTATTCCTATGGGGAAAAAATCCCAAATGGAATTCATCTAACAAAACGATAAGATGGGAGATATATGGGTCAAGTTTTCAGAAAATGTACAGTTCATGTTCGCCAATCCGCTCAAATAACTCTAATCTTAGCCAAAATTAAAGTTCAAAATACAGTTCAACCTAACCAAACAGATTGCTAGAATCAATGCAATGCCAAATATACCCGAATTTAACTAGTATTGACCGAAACGCACCTTATTTAGCAAAATTTACTTAATGTTTACAGCTGCCAATTGTACATTTTCTGAAAATCTGACCCAGCCAGAAGCAATAGATCAATACTTTGATACAAAACCTGTATATTGGCCACCTTGAAGTACCTTCCTTGGAAACCATGGAACTCCTCCTGGAGAAGGTAGCCTTGGTTGTCATGGAGACGACACTGACCATCCACACTGGTCACAACAGATCCTTCCTCCACCTCTGACATGTCCACTGGGTGGCAGCTCCAGTCCTGATGGGGGATAAGGCAGCTAGGGTTGGATTAGGCAAAAAGAAAATAGGTGCGTTTCCGATTTAACCCCCCCCCCCCTATACACACACTACCTAGACAAACCTTACCCTACCTAAAAGATTTGTTACCATACCTGATTTTTTTAATTTTGTTACTCTTTGGGGATTTTTTGACAAAACTGTCAAAAAGCACATTTCCCATGTTTAAAACAACTATTGTTATGAAATAAACAATTCTGTCAGTTCCTGAGAGGGGGTTTCCTAAAAAAAAAGAAAAAGAAAAGGTTACCACCCCACCTACCTAGTTTTCAGCCAGGTAAATCGGAAACACACAGGTCTATTTTTTTCTTTCGCCATATATAGTCACATTGACTTATGGTTGAAGGCCAAATGTGATGTGTTTCTAGGAAAATCAGTCAAAAGTCTCAAAATTAAGTTTTGTCAAAGTCTTTTTCTCTCAAGATCTCTTTATTTAAATTCTCTAGATTTTAGAGGGTTTAGCACTTATAGTCATATGAATCCATGTCTCAAATTTCGGGACATTGTATTAAATATATCCGTGCGTTTTGAAGGCCTTTGTATGGAGTATATTCAGTTTCTTTACTGGTAATTACCAAGGCAGAAACATGGCAGAATTTATTTTTCAAAAATAAAAATATGAAAGTTAAAATATAGAATCTAAGGACACAGTTGTGGATGTAAGATGTCCTACCAGTCTTTAAAGTAGGTATTGATAGATTCATGTACAAGTAATTTAGTTAACCCTATCAGGGCGAGTAGTGCATTTATGCACTATTATTTGGGTCATTTTCCCCATAATATTGCCTATAAGACATGCTATTCATTTAATAAAACCTGCTATTTTACCCTCTTCCTCCTATGTCAATGTGTTCCAAATGTTTTAAGGACCAATAATCAAAAAAATGTTCTTGTGCCTGGTAGATGCAGAAAATTTGGTGTCCATAATAGATTGTGGCTAAATTGGAAGAATTATAACTCTATTTATGCAATATTCATTCTTAAATTGGAAAAAAACTAAATCTAAATTTATTTTTTTGAAAAAATGCCATTCATTCAGTTTTTCATGCTGAATAAAATGAATGGTCGTAAAAGTTGATGGATTTTGAAAATGGTTCCTTTAGAATGGTTTCCATGGCAACCAAATAGCCCGTTTTTTTTTCAATTGAAAAGGTGTATACCTGGTAAATGGTTGCTATGGTGACATAAAACATGAAATTTCTAAATAACAACTCATAACAAGTAGAGCAGAAAATTTAGGTTCATGTGCAATTTACTCAGTACAAATCACATTTCTTACAGCAAAATGGTGATAAAAAGACTATGTGGCATTGTCCTGATTAATTTTCACTGTCTGGACATCATTGCCTTTTACATCATCTATCTCCTTTTGAAAAGTCACTTAGGCTAAGTAGTTTAGCTCAGAATTTAACAGGCAGGCAACTTTGAAAGACTATAACTTCACTAATATTTGGCGTATTAAAAAGATTTTTTCGTTTTTATAATGCTTGGTACGGCCACAATAAGGGACAATTTAAAAGACAACCTCCCTTATCAGACCCTCTGCCCTTAAAGGGTTAAATAACATGGGACTTTATTCTCATGTTATCTCATTTAATGTTATAAGTAAAAATATTGTTCCTGGTCTAGGACTGAAATCTCTGTCATTAATACAGCAATACGACTTCAGAAATGCTATATGAATATGAACTGGTAGTTAATTACGAAAATAATCTTTAAAAAGTACATAAGGATGTACATAAATCCAAGTATCATAGTGAGGTGACAAGGACCTTATCAAACATGATGGACAATTAAAAACATTATCGTCACAGAAGGTAAAGACGTCACATCAAAAGTCAACAAACAACACCGACGCCAGTGAAATAAATACAAACTTTAAATAGAGGATGAGATGAAAGAACTATGGACAAACATTTACTATACATTACAACTTTTAATTGATTTTATTGTTTGGGCGGTCTGGAAGACCTCATGGTAGAGGTTGTTAATGCCCGATTCCTGTTTTATTGTGTTGAATATGTATGATGTGCAAAGTATTATATGTATGATCAAATAATTCGGAATAAAAATCTTTATATATATATTTTCCTCAAATGGATCACAAATAATAAATGTTTTGTCACAGAAAGGAGAGTTCATTAAAGGAGGGTTTCGTAGCTCAAACAAGTAAACAAATCCGTCTGAGTCTTCTTTGATTTCTAGAAGAGGCAGAACAATGTTGTAAAATAATATTTGTCATAATGTCACAGTAACCCTACGCCCCAGCCTCTGGTAAACCAGTAGGCGTGCATTGTATTTAGTGATATCTCTAATTTTATTACAGATATCAGTGTTAAATTATAGATAGCTCTGAAGTTATCTATAACTATATAATGTTGACAGGGATTTGGGTAATAAAATAAGAATGCTGATATCCATATTTAAAAAAGAGACACCTGTAATGTATAAAATTTAGTGATATCTGTCAATGAAATTTATAAAATTATTATTACTATTGTAGTTTTCTTTACTAGAAACCCAGTTCACTTAGCATAGAATAAAGACCAAAGAGTGTTTTCTCAACCTTTCTTTGTTTTATTCAACTCAAGACGCAAGTATTATCCGAATACTGTAGATCCTGTCAGAAGTTGGTTCTCGGACAACTACACCAATCCAGGACTTCTAGACTCAGTAAATATATAGAGAAATAAGCCCACAGTGGTAGCTCCACCTGGTGCTTCGGAGAAGAAGTAACCATTACCACTACATTATTTTCATTAAATTAGCTGGTTCGCTTGGGATAAAGCCTATAACCTACCTGAGGTATTTGTATAGAAGTTTGTGCACTGATGCTATAGATAGACTTGATCATGATGCCTAGAAGTGACCGGCGTTGGTGTGGACCTGTGTCCTCTATAAGACTGACCAGTGCTGGACTGACCACTAATAGGTTTAACATTGGGTGGGCCAGTGGGTCCACTATTGGCTCTGCCTGTGATTAGAGAAAGAAACAATAGATTAAACATAGATGAAAACATGTTCTGATTTGCATCAGAATGCACATTGGTTCAAATGTACCATGTTTCTCATGAGTAAATCTTTTTTTGAAAATCTATTTGTATTGTTATCCGTTCAATATTTTCAATATTCAATGTTTTAGAACGCAAAATTAGTTAATTATGTACCATGATACTTGTAGAGTTATTTTTCTTCACTGATTTGAAATAAATCACTGTAAGATAAGATAAGATAAGTTGTTTTTTATTTGCCACTTTCATAGAGTACAGAAGAGTACAAATGAGCAGTATAAGAGATTGACAAAAAGGTCGACATGTCCGTATGGTACAGCGAGGGTACCATTTCTTCCGACAGTTACCAAATCTAATAAACATATTCAAGTATTCTTTTTAATTTTTGCGACTGAGTCGTGTCCTCAGTGCAAGGTTTATGGACATGCAAATTGAATACTTTCAAAGGTGAACAAAAACTAGAGATCATCCCAAAGGCGCAACACAATATTTCAATCTTTGAGTCAGATTTTCAGAAAATGTACAATTGGCAGCTGGACATATCTAGTAAATTCTGCTAAATTAGGCTGCAATTTGGCCAATACTAGGTAAATTCGAGTATATTTGGCATTGCATTGAATCTAGCAATCTGTTTGGTTAGGTTGAACTGTATTTTGAACTTTATATTGTCTGAAATTTGAATTATTTGAGGGAATTGTTGGAATTGAATTGTACATTTTCTGGAGAATTCAGCCATATGCATTACCTGGAGGGTGGTGTGGAGAGATGGGGTGTTACAAAGCAAGGCGATATTGATTACTGCAGGATTATCTGAGACCAGCCTCCCCAGGCGTCTCACCAGACGAGCAAACTCTCCACAGTATAGATCTATATGTTGTAGTCCCTCCCGGGCTGGTGCATCTTTAGAAGAAGAAGAAGAACAAAATACATGGGTCATATTTTCAGAAAATGTACAATTCCTCTTCACAAATTCTCTCAAATAACCCAAATTTCAGACGAAAATAAAGTTCAAAATACATGCAGTTCAACCTAACTAAACAGATTGCTAGAATCCATGCAATGCCGAATATACTCGAATTTACCTACTATTGACCGAATTTCAGCCTCATATAGCAGAATTTACTAAATGTGTACAGCTGCCAATTGTACATTTTCTGAAAATCTGACCCATACACTGGTTAACCAATGAGTTGGTTGAGGGAGCGTGAATATTGCACGAGTTGCGTATAGCAGTGAGTGCAATATTTTAAGCAACTGAAACCAACGAGTTAGTTAACAGATTTATTATGTTCAATCATGAAAATAGAAACAAATCGAGTCATAAATTTGAATTTTACCGGTAATCTTAGTAGGACAACAGATTGGTTGCCCTGACAACCACACGTAAATCACTAGTGCAATACGCACTATGCGTAAATCACTCTGGATATGTTGTTTTGAGGGAAATGCGTGTATAATGAAATACAATTAAAGCTGCAGTTTCAGTAAAGGTTGGTCAACAAATAAAGATTTGTTACTCTTTGTTCAGTTCTTTTCCAAACAATCTAATTTAAGTCATTTGACCAAAGTTTGGAGGACTTTGTCTGGGCCATTATTCTAAGTCAAATAAACGTGTGTTAAGCCTATATGTGATCTGTCCCAGGAAAATGAGTCACACGTCGCAAAATTGATATTTTTCAAAGTGTTTTTATTACAAGATCTCTTTATTGAAATATTCTGACTTTTAGAGGGTTTAGTATATATAGTCATATACATCCGTGTAACAAATTTTGGGACATTGTATGAACTATATCTATGCGTTTTAAAGGCCTTGGTATGGAGTATATTTGGTAACATTACTGAGGCCAGAATCATTGCAAACATGTTTTTAAAAATAAAAATATCAAACTTAAAATATAGAACTACATTACTAGGTGTCCTAGTGTTTGCTATCATTGCAATCAGCGTGATCTCCTCTTTTCAAATATGATAATATCTCAAAATCCATATTTTCCGACTTATGACGCATTTTCCTAAAACGGATCACATATTAAGACAATAATAAACTTGTTTATGGCTTATGGTAGACATATATAGGCTTCTGTAATATTCTATATCATTGTGTTAATCTGTTAGTTCAAAGGATTAATCAAATTAGCTCCTCCTTTTGCGGGAGAGTCCTCATGAAAAGAACATTGAATGTTGCTGTCTGACTTATAATTTTCTTGTTCTTCTTCCTTAAATCGGAACGCGTCTCCCTAGTTGGCCGCGCCCAAGACTCTGCATATTTGCTGCCATCCTGGCATGGTGCACTCTCATAAACTGTTCAAAATGGCCAGTGTTGTCTGTATCAAATTTTCCAAACCCTTCTCTTATTTCATCCTGTCTTTGTTGTCTTATATGTGGGTCAGATTTTCAGAAAATGTACAATTCACCTTCACAAATCCTCTCAAATAACCCACATTTAAGACAAAAATGAGTTTCAAAAGCTGTTTGAATTAACAGAACTGATACTGTAAATCAATGTGATACCACATATATACTCAGATATACCCGGTATTCTTCATTTTTCAGCCAAATTTAGCAGAATGTGTAGAGCTGCCAATTGTACATTTTCTGAAAATCTGACCCGAATGCTGTGTTTGCTGAGCACCCGTAAGACCTCCGACATGTATTTTGTTCTGCTTCTTAACTGCTTCACCACCTGCTGAAGCGAGTAACCGTTGGGTATTTTATTCTTCTTGTTCCTTTTCTTACCTCCTATTGTCTTTATGTTGTAAATTCCTTAACATCTTAAATTTCCATCTATGTAATGGTATGTTATAGTCAATACTACTGAATAATTGTCACGTTGTTATCCAAAACAATACGATCCAGTCTTGCTAGGAATGCACCTGATATCTATTGTTCTTACTATATGGGTCAGATTTTCGGAAAATGTACAATTGGCAGCCATACACATTTAGTAAATCTTGCTAAATTAGGCTGCAATTTGAACAATACTAGGTAAATTCGAGTATATTTAGCATTGTATTGGTTCTGGCAATATGTTTGGTTAGGTTGATTTGTATTTTGAAATTTATTTTTGTCTAAAATGTGGGTTATTTGCGAAGATTGGTGAAGGTGAATTGTACATTTTCTGAAAATCTTACCCACCTACAGGTCATAACTCCACCTGTCGGTTCTCTCCAACAGACACAATGACCGTTCAGCAGTCTCTCCTGAAACACTCCTGGATAAAGGCAACACAAATGATTCCAAGCACACAAAGGTCTATTGTTCTGCAACTTGTTCTCCTAATGACACAGATGGGTCAGATTTTCAGATAATGTACAAGTCGTCTTCACTAATCCTCTCAATTAACGCACATTTAAGACAAAAATGAGCTTCAAAATGCAGTTGAACATAACAGAACTGATACTTTAAATTAATGCGATACAAAATATACTCAGATATACCCAGTTGTCATGTTTTTTTTAGCCTAATTCATCAGAATTGACTAAATGTGTACAGCTGCCAATTGTACATTTTCTGAAAATCTGACCCATATAACAGCAACATGTTAGTCACTAAAATGTCTATGTTCTGCCACCTCTATTCAAAAGGTTCCTAAAACTGATAATTCTATAGGAACTCCTCTCCTGTTGTTCCTTATTTCACTACACAGCTCTCCTTTCATCTGTGTTAACGTACATCATATATTGTTCAAAAATAAGTTTTATAATTGTTTTTCTTTTGTAGAACATATCTTGACCATCTGTTTTGGAAATTCCTAAATTTCTCCAGATCATTTAGAATATGCTTTTGAATTTCTCACATATTCCTTTATTGTTCAATCTTACTATTTATACCAAACTGGTCTTCTATATTATGCCATGATAGGTGTGGGTATTCACAAAAACATGGCCAGATTAGCCCATGGCATAAACATGCCTGGATTGCACTAGTGGAATCCGTTTTTCGAATGCAACCAATCTACAACGTTATTTTGATTGGTTGCGTAAATTTAGTTGCACCAATCAATGACGCTCATTTCATGACGCTCATTTCATGGTGCAACGTTGTAAGTGCTTGTTTCTGCCGAGTCAGAGGGTTGCGAGACACGAAATGAAGGTAATAATGATTAAATAAGGCTAATAATTATATATATATCATGGCATAAAAATAGAACCCAACTCGAGATGGATCTAGCATGACGGATTCACAAAACACGAGTGCGTTGTTTTTCCGGAAAAATTACGCACAAGTCTCTCATTGAGTTATATCTTAGTCTTTGCCTTTATATTTCACTCGTGGCTTTCAATGTATCTGAACATCTGATGTGTCGGATCTTCATAAAATGTACAATTTCAAATTTGAAAACCCCCCAAAAATACCAAATAGGGTCTCCGTAAAATGTGTCTTAGATATGTAAAAGCCCAGATGGCAGGTATGTTGGAATAAAACCCTTTAAAGACAAAACAAAAATAGCCATATTTTAATGTGCACCGTAAGCCAAAATTCAGCTTCTACCTGCTTCAGCGATCTTAATTAAAGGTAAATACCAGTGTTGTCAGCACTGCAGCAGGTGGGAATTCAAGGAACTAGTGCAGGAAACAATAGAAGTCAATATATTTTGTTCAATCTTCGTCTTGAGAAAGAACATGGTTGGGGGGATACAAAATGCAAAAAAACTGGATGTTATCATATTATTTTGTGTTTTAGGGATGAGTGAAGTTTATTTCCATTCACTATTGATTTCAATGGGGGAAACTCATTGTGGTACAAGTTTAGCTGAATAACTTTTTTTTTATTTCAATGACCCCTTATTTTTTTGATTGGGAGGGTAGACTATCATGTCAGCAATGTGTATGCAGATTTTAAAGAACATTGTATGATTCAGTCATATGCTATTGGAGAAAATACCTGTTTTCCCATAGGTTTCTATAGTGAACAGTAGTAAATTTCAGCGGTCCCTGAAATAAAAACTAATCCAATGACATATGGTTTTGTTGGGCTTCTCAGGTTCCCCCAACCATGTTCTTTCTAAATCCAAAGTTTAAAGAAAATTCCATGATTCATTCATTTTTGTATTAAACACTGGTATTTACCTTTAAGGGTGGTCTCAAATGACTGGCTGTGGTATGCTCTGCGGTAAGACTTGCAATTGTTTGTGCTGGTTCTGTAGAGGTGGAGAGGAATGACAAGGTCTTGCCTATATGGTTCACTGGCCATGTAGGCAGGTCCTCACCACACCTCACCATCACTGTCCCAGCACAAGGCTTACCGCAGAGCTTACCGCAGAGCTTACCACAGAGCTTACCGCAGAGCTTACTGCAGCCAGTGGAGACCACCCTTTATGCCTGGGTTTAGTAAGCCTGTGGCATAACTGACTAAGAATATAACAGTTTTACTTAACTAAGCCAGAATCTTACCAATCAAGGGCCTAGTCCACAAAGCAGATTCTCATGCGATTCTGCGCCGCAGAAGACCATTTTGCACTTAGCTCCGTGAGAATCGCATATCAGCATGGTGGACAAGGGCCTTGAGCCAAATGACTTAGAATTTGGGCCCTGGTTGTTTTTTCTACAAGGTTTCAAGACTTTATGGTTTATATATATGAGTATATGTGGTTATTTATGAAGGACATCGGCGCGACACTTGATTGAACCCATAACACTCGTTGCTAGGGATATTCCCTCCAGTGTCCCTCTCTACAAACACTCTCATGCTGACCACTACAGTGAACGAACGTGTCTGACCGTTCTTGAGATTTGTTTTGATTTTTTGTTGAAACTTATTAGGGCGGACATTACTAAGTTTGTGCCAAATAAATCATATACAAAACTACTGCTTGACTTGTCGCTGATATTGATATAAAGGATTTTGTTTGGTGTCATAGCTCAAAATGCATATTTTATTTGACTAATTTTACATCCCTAGCAAAGTAATGGGTGACCCATGCAGTTACCTCATTAATTTCGTTCTGCTATTGTATTATTTTAAAAGCCAATATAACTTTTCAAATTATTAAGTCTGATCATTCCAAATATCTTAATTCAGAAAAACTTGGCATTTGATAAGATTTTTTATTTTCTAAGATTTAATTCATACTTGGTGTACAGTATCCCCTTTTCGGGGTTTTTCATCTGACCCAAGTTGTTCTTATACACAGCAGATAACCCATATGCATGATAAATAAGGATTTTGTTCAAAGTTATTAAATCCAATTTGTATTAAAAATTGTTTTAATCGTATTATTGCACAAACCTCAACAATTCATATAAAAGTCCCATATTGTTTGTTCAGCTTTACCAGTACTATTTCATACCTTTACAAATGATTATAAACTATTGCCATAGCATTGAATGACAGCTGTTGGATAGTTTGATTAGTGTAAGTCCATAGGAACATGGTATTTACCTTGAGTTGTATGAATATTTGGACAGCTGGCCTTATTAAACATATAATATAAACCATAAGTGACTTTAATTGCGCTGTGTCAATGGCGTATCCGAAAATAATCCCATATGTAAAAACCAGTGTAATGGAAGATTGATGGAATGACGGCCAACAATGTAGAGAGTGATGTGTAACAGACTAGTGTAAGCACTCAATCCCATTTCCCTGTTTAAAGTTAAGGGCGGTCTCCACTGGCTGCGGTAAACCTTGCGATGGTGCTGTGATAGTGAGAACTGGTGAGGTCCTGCCTACATGGCCAGTGATCCATTTATAGGCAGGACGTCGCCATTCCTCTCCACGTACAGAGCCAGCAGAAACTATCGCAAGGCTTACTGCACAGCTTAACGCAGCCAGTGGAGACAACCCTTTATAGTTTCACTTATTAAAGGTGCAATTCCACTGGATTGCTTGTATCTGCACTAATGCTATTGCTTCGCTCCTACTTAGTGTGCTTTTCTTTTGCTCTTAATCTGCTTTCATGTGTTTAGCGCAATACAAGCGCAGAGCATTTCTACTGGTTCACTTGTTTCCTTATGAAATCAAAAGCAAGATTGTTGGTCCGCTTTCATTGCGCTAGTGGACCGCTATTTTAAACAGGCAGAAAGAGCGTTGTGTAGTTGCGCTCATATCAAACAGGTCAGATATTAGCGCAACATCCTGTGCTCTTCTAGAAAAGGGCAAATAGCAACTTTTTAGAGCTTGTTATGCACTCAACAAAAAGCGATCCATGAGCGGACCAAAAGAGCAATCCAGTGGAATCGCACCTTTAAGTGAGACCAAGGGTCTGTGAGGCTGTCTTGTAGACCCACTCGAAGCTGTGGTCATCTAACCACCAAACTGAGGGTTTAGAACCACATCAAATAGAGAAGTATTCAATAGATTTCCAACCACACAAACAACGATAGTTTAAGAACAAGATAAAAACTTCTGTACTCATTGCAACCCTCCTCGTCCCTCAGCACTAGACGAGAACGTCAGTTCCTGAGGAGGATAATATGTGATGAATATTATTTCTTAGCCTCTCAGTCATCTTGCACCTAATCAATGGTGAGGAGAGGCGATGGAGTTATTTACCTGTTGGTTCTTCAGTGAAAGTGATGAGATGGGAGAGGTTGTTTGCTAGTGCAATAGCAAACATGGAGTCCACTATAGACGGTTTCATGATCACAGTTAAACGTGTATAAAGGCCTGTAATCGTGGGTTAGTTTCCAAGCTTAATGATGTTCTATGGAATAAAAAGAAGGAATTCTGATAATAGGGGAAGTTGCATAGCCGCCATTCTGAATCAATATCAATGTTTTATACATGATTCTAAAACACATGAGGATATCTTGAAATAATTTACTGCTACATTTTACTGTAATATTTCTTTTTTTTTTCATGTATATTATAATAGGGGAATTGCATAGCCCCCATCTTGAATATTGGTTCACATGGAATTATGGGATTTATGGTGCAGTGTAAATTCTATGGAAAACATGTTATGTTGAGCATGGACTAATTTTTAGTGCTCTAATATCAATAATCAATCTGTTATACATGTTACCACAACACAAGTCCCTATCTTTCCCATCATGCATTTGGTTTTCATAAACCATTTATAAAAGCTATGGTATTGGTGAAAACATGGTTGCAATATCCAATAAAAATGTTGCCATACATTTGTATGTCAGATTTCATCCGAATCCATCCCAGCATGCGCTACATCCGCAGTGGCACTATCTTTCTTTTTAACATGTATGTATATCAGAGATACGGATATGTTTACGTTTACCTATGGGTTCAATTCAATTTAATTCAAGGATTCTTTTATTGCTGAAGATGTTTTACAGTAAGGTTGCCCAACATTCTAAATATACAGTTGTCTAACCTCCCTATTATTATTATTTATGTTAATAACATTGGGCATAATGACTAGTGGATGCCTTCTGAAATGACATGGTTTTTAACCAAGCGAATTGTCCCTACTCTACAATGGATCCATTAACGCCACATCGCCAAAACAGTCCTAATGTTCCTGCTCTATCTATTTCACCGAACATAATTGATTTAAACGATGGATTTATTTTAAATGGCTTATTGAAAACGCAGATCTATAGTCATCCACATAGAAAACATGCATAACTATCGACCTATAGGCCTATGCACCACACAGCAGCATTATTTTTAGTATAATAGAAACAAATACATTCAGCATGCAAGGTTTGAAAACTACAATTTCTCATTTTTTGTGGTGATTATTTCAATCTATAAAATAGAGGGTCATCCACCCGTTGATGGCTCATACCTCTGTCTGAGTAACAAAGCTAACTGCATCGCTTGAATTCTCCATGTGAATGGAAGGCTTTTAAATGATAACAGCATTTTATAGATTGAGAGGTTAATAGGGTCATTTAGACTTATAGAAGGGGAAGATAATCTAATCAAATAAATAAATTGTTGTGGCGATGGTTAGTTCTGTCTGTAACAATGGCAGTACTGGAAACAAATTATAGAGGGAATAGGGGATTTGCATGTCCAGCGTCTTGTATATCTTGATAGTAGAGTATGCATGAAGTATGACATGTGTACTTATGGGTCGGATCGTCAAGACACAATTCATCGTACAATTCACTTTCAGCAATTCTCTACAATAACCCAAATCCAGGACAGAAATGAGTTTCAAATACAGTTCAACATGACCAAATAGATTTTTCCAATCAGCGCAATAACAAATATACCCAGAAACACCTGGTATTTATTATTTTACTTGCTAATTTAGGATAATTTACACAATTATAGAGGTGGGGATTATACATTTTCTGACGATCGGACCATTATCTTTTATTTTATTTTTGTTTTGTTTTTGTAACAGATTTTTTTCAATTTCCTGCCAATTTCCTGTTTAACAACTTTAAGGCATTTTTAATCAAAGAACATCATGAATTATGCACAGAAACAAGACAAGTAATAGGCATTGCTTATAAGTATATGCGCATCCTATAACCAGGAGTTCCATATCTGTGAACTGATGTAGAAGTAGTGTTTTATTTATGGGACTTGTTTTATGACGTCACGTCTAAAGGAAGAAGAGGGCACATATACTAATAAACTTATGGTACTCATTCTACGCAGGCAAGGGAAATGTTTAACTCTTTTTCCAGCGGAGTGATATAACACCTGCCTGTGGCTTTGTGTTGTATCACTCCGCCTCCAAACTTGTTCTACATTTCCAGCTCGCTCCAAACTCAGTTCCATAAGTGGTTGATATTTTATGAGAAAAATAGAGGAATGTTTTTCAAAAACAAGCTCAAAACAAATTCCCTTCACCAAAGATAAAGGGAGAGGTGATAAAGACCTTACTTACATATTGATGATTTACCAAATCCTACACACACAGATATATATCCTTAAACTGCTTACTCTTGTTTCACCTTGATAGAGAAATAAAAGTCGCCTAAAACAGAAACAAAATAAAACTTGCATTTCACAAGGCTTCCTTTGACACTTCCATATTCATGAAGGTATGGTCATATATGGATATCTACTCCTATATATCCTTCTCTGATGTATGATCTAAGATAGGCTTCGACAGTCTAGCCTCAGATGCTCTCAGATAAGATAATATTGGTATATCAGTGATTGGATGCCTACTGCGCTAATGGCTTTTCCGACCCGGAGTAGGCAAATTACCATCGTCCTGATGAGATTATAATGGGATTCTGCGGTTAGGAGCGAGAGGCTTTAATCCCCTTAGTTTTGAGGGAACCTGTCGGGTATGAGCCTAGAGAGTCTACTCAGAAAGTATATTCTCCTTGTATCTGTGCTCATGCCTGGCCGCGTGGTGGCGCGTCTATCACTGTGTGCTCTGACTGCATCACACTTATTACCTGTGGCCTCTACCATCCAGTAGCATAGCTACAGGTCTCTACCTCATAACAGGGACAGAAATAATAACGAAACAATTTTTCATATCTATTATTTTATTTACACTCTAGGCCCAAAGTTGAGCGAGTCCCTTCAAACCGAGGGAAAGCCTCTCGCCTCAAACTGCCATTACAGTTCCAATAAGATCGCAGAATGTCGTTGCATATAGCTACAGGTCCCTACCTCACAACAGGGACAGAAATAACAATGAAATAATTGTTCATATATCTATATTTATTTTAGGCTCACAACTTGGACAGAAGCAATACTGATTTTTTTTTTCATTTCTATATTTTATTCTCGGCTTACAACAAGAAAGAAAAAATACTCAAATAGTTTCCCATACCTATATTTTATTCTAGGTTCGTTTATTCCAATTATATGTCAGGTGTTAAAGGGCACAATTTAGTGGAGAGAAAAATACAGATTTAGGGGGAAGCAATTCACGAATTTAAGACTACCCAGGACAAATTTTGTGACATCCTGTGACAGCCGTGAAACCTATTATGAACGCCACCCCTGGTAATGATATGGAAGTCTGAAATATGACTATTTGTACATTTGTGATGTGTTACAGAAAAGTAATTGTCCGACCAGAAATATTCTTAACTTATTTCTAAAAAATGAAAATTCCTAACTTAAAATATAGAAGTCCTTATTAGATGTGTAACATAATTGGAAACGGTTTGACCTCATCATTTTAAATATGATGGTATCTCAAAATCCATTCTTTTCGACTTATGACTCATTTGATGGGCGGACCAGGAAGATCTGTTTGCAGAGGATCCTGTCCATTTCATGTAACTGTACTGATCAACTTGAATAAAAAATCTTTATATATTTTCTGCAACACATCACATATCTAGGTTATTCTCGTGGTCTGATTCTTGTAACACTTTTTGTGTTTGTTTGTAAACGTTCATTAAGTTCTTAATCACGATAAGGGGGCAGTTCTCCAACATTTATAGGTTTACAAGCCTCTTTATGTTCATACAATGATATTTGGCTGTGAACAAATCCACTTTCGTCGGAGATGTTTAGAGAATGTTCGGGTTGATATTCCCAGTGTTGCCTGATAGCTACAGGCAAAAGGGCATTAAATTATACTAGGTTTATGCAGATGTCATAGCATGAATGTTTTTGATTATAAAATAAATTAATATTCAACAATAATAATACATCTGTTCTAGGCCTAATAGCATACTATGAGGAGATATAATTAGTTTAAAAGTATGTCTAAAAACAATAAAAAGATAATTCGCGTCGTGCTCTTACATACAGACCGTTGGATATTATACTGGAGTTTCAAAAAAATGATTACTAATCATTGATGATGATGGCAACATTTGCATAATGGAGAGGGAACTTGTCTCTGAGAAAAGTGAAGGCTTTTGGTTTACCTCTAGATAACCAAGATTAACCGTACCTTGTCTTGTGGTAGAATAATCGATGAGGAGGGTGTCCACACACAGGTTTAAGTGGCTTACTGCCAAAGCGGTTTGTTTAAAGGAAAGAGGTGCCATGGCATGTTTGCTACCCAAGTAAATGCTTTTCAGGCTGCATACTCAGCTGTTATGACAAAGAAAATCTTGATAACCAATTTATTCATATTAAGACTTATTGGACTGGATTTATCAATATTCGACTGTTGTAGTTATATTATGTTTATACAAGCATTTGAAGGTGAATCCTTCAAAAGAAAATGGCAGACGGTGAGCGATAATAAGTCATCGTATAAGAAAGGATTTAGGCGGGTCCTCCAAATACAAATAAAGACGTTTTAGAAGCCTTGTAGCAAAAACAACCGGACAAAATCCTCCAGAATGTTGGCCAAAATTTTAATTAATGATTGTTAGATGGGTTGGAAACGAATGGAACTTAGAATAACAAATCTTTAATTTTCAACCGACGTTAGCAGCCAAAACAAGAGTGATTCCCTCAACAATGTTGGTCAAAGGACTGTTAGATTGGTAGGAAGACAACGGAACAAAAACACAAACGTCTTTGGAACCTGTGGATTAATGCACGGCATTTATTTTCCGATCACTCATTATCATATATCCACTAAATATCACCAAAGTTTTACTTTCACTGAGATGTACCATTACACTATACAATACTCTCCACCTGAGGACTGGTTGGGGGTTGTTTCAGACTAGGTGGTTATGCGAAAACATAAAGAACTAATTAATAATATCATGCGTGTTCAACACTGAATAAATACAGAGTATTAAATAGCCAGTGAGACTCCGTTGATTAATAAGTCCAAGTTGTATTGTGTGTAGTTGGTTTATTAAATTGGTTGCAGCAAATCCATTCAAACGGTACAGAATCAAGTTGTAATGGATACCACCCTTAAGTTTGAAAAGTGAAGGTCTAGAAAGTATCCGCGCGAGAATTTGTGTTGTGTAGGCGTACGGTAACTGCTTGGCTGGTTAGTTTAGTAGAATATTTTCCGGCCGCTGTATTTGTTATATCGTTGGTAATAATCAAAGCTTTTAAAATTATGGTTTCGGCGACTGCAGAGCTGGGGGACCCGGCAAAACTTGGCCACTGGGAACGAGTTGACTCGGTGTTTTGCCGAAGTCTGCAGGCGTCTGGCTCCCCTATCAGACCCTGCAGACAATGATACTTTAGCAGAAGAATCGATATTTCGTTACCTTTTTAATGGAATAATCGCGGAGTTTCTACATGGAATATGACAGCAATACATGCACATGATAATCCTAGGCTAGTTGTTTTGGTTGTGCAAGTGCAAAGACGGAAGTGTCTGACCGGAAGGAGCGCGTGGCGCGCGGCCTTGACCTTGCTCAATACACTATGAGAAGCCTTACGTATCATTTCCCATGCATTTCAGGCATGTGGCCCAACTTTCACGGTCGGTCGATCGGCCGATATGCAGTCCCCATTCACGCTAGTGTTAACGTAAGTTTACACCAAGATTGTAATTTATCTGTGCGCATTTAGGTTAAATCGACTTTACTAATAGCTAGGTGTATTAATATGCTGGCGATTCATTGTAGTGGATGCCTAAGTTTGTAGGAAAATAAGTGCGAGAAACCTTTTGCAGACCCAGGGGCCCCTCTCTTATAATCGTTGTACAGTTATGGCGCTGCGTTCGCTGTGTTTCGGTAAATCGCATTCGCTTATTGAAATAAACGGTTTGGCAGCCGTTCGTTGAAATTAGCCTATGTTTATAGTCCATGTCAGTCGCGCAGCTAGATATAATTCGGCATAATAGTCTTGTCCCAGTTCCTTTGTTCCCTTGGAACCATGCTGGTAGCACTTTAGCTGGACAGGTGGAGAATCACTATTGGAGTTGGTGGCTGCTGGTTTCTCTGTCTTTCACTTCAGTTGGACTCATATTTATACCACCACACTCATATAAAGGTTATATAAGTTATATAGGATATATGGGATATATGGTATATATTTCCCTCGGCCTTTTTGATTGGATACCAGAGTACTGGCTTCCAATTGGCCCTTAGTGTACAACTCCCCAATTGGTTCACCAAGCTCTGAGAGCATGACATATTTCTTTATGTCTATATATGGGCAGATCCATATAAGGACAGCCTCTCTCCAGGTTAGTTGAGTACAGGAACTAAATATAGTGTGCCTAGGAAACAATACACACAAGTGGTTATGCATAGAGCTAATGGTTATAAGCAGGATTATATAGTAGTCTAGGGATTTTCACACATATAGTAATTAAAGATTACTGACACATGTAAGTATATCGGTAGTTATATGTGTATAGGTGATTACAGGTATGTATATGGGGGTGGGAGTATACTGCTATCTCAGGAGTCCACCTATGTGAGTATTAAGGAACACAGTCCTGCTCCCATAGGTATCGGATAATCTCTCGCAAAACTCCAACCTAGGGTGAGTCTTAGGGAACCAGGTCCCCTAAGACAGGGTAAGATTTGTGGATCAAGAGATCCACAAAGGTGTGACAACTGTCACACTAATTAGTACATAATATAATAACTATATTCATGGCATGAATATAACAAGATGTACCATTACACTATACAAAACTCTCCACCTGAGGACGAGTTGGGGGTCCCGCCATCAATTCAGGTATAGGATCCCAGCCCTGATCCACCATCTGCCAAGGACGCTGCTCCACAGCCTGCTGTGGGCACACCTCCACCGTCCGCCCCTCTGGAACAAGATAAGAGAATTACCAAGTGATTAATAGTGAGTGAGATTGTTTGCTTTACACCCTTATCAACACATTTTAGATGGTTTTATCAAGGGCGGGAGAGATGAGAGGAAGGCAGTTTATGATCATACCTAGGAAATAGAGGGAGAAGAAGGGAGAGAGAGACAAGAGAAAAAGAGACAGAAAGGCACTTTATGGTCTTACCCAGGACCATCCAAGTGATTGATATTCTGCCTTCAAAAATGGCTTCCTGAAGTGTTAATTTAAGCAAAAAGAACTGCCAATTATTTTTTATTTAAAATTGAATTAAGCAGTGAATTTGGGCACGCTAAATCTGACGAATTACTCAATAACATGTGGGAACAGTTTAGGGAACAGATTTACCAGCTTTATCAGGCTTTGGCCGCCCTTTTGAAAGAGTATATGAGTACCCAGGTGTCTAATTAAAAAATAAAGGTGCCAGTGAAATTTAAGAGCCCGGTTGGTCCTGATCTGTGGAAACAGATTAGGGCAATGGAGGATGACACCTCCTGGGTGTCTCTAATCACCTTGACTTCATAAATAATGATCAAAACTTTATAGATTTTGTAGATCCAGACCAAGGACCAAGCATGGTTATAAGAGATTTTGTGTGGTTCAATAACAAAACTTTGTTGTGCTATAAGATTGACATTTTGGACAACACAAACAAAATGTGAGCTACCATATTACCTATAACTACTACGGACAATAAAGGGTAAGTGGTCAAACACAACGTTGGTACTTACGACAATGGTGTCCTAGGCTGAAATCTTTATGGCCAGGTCCATGCCTCCTCACCCAGTGATTGTTGAAAGCTGCACGCGACCTGACCTTGTAATGGTCACAGATTGAGCAGTTTTGTCTCTGGATTCTCTGAAAAGCTCTTCTCATGAGCATCCAGTGAGGTGTGGTGGAAGGACTTATAGCAATATAGACAGTTAAGCCTACGAGACAGAGAGATGCTGGCTGCATGTGACATGTTAACTGAATGATAACCCAGAGTAGAATGGACATACCATTGACCCAGGATCCCACATAGGAGATGTTTTGGAAAACCACAGGCATCATTTATTTTTAATAGCCTGCACTTATCCCACTGATCATGAAACGTACTTCATTATGTGGGTCAGATTTTCTAAAAATGTACAATTCAACTTTGCCAATCTTCTCAAATAATCCAAATTTCAGATGAAAATAAAGTTCAAAATACAGTTCGACCTAACCAAACATATTGTTAGAATCAATGCAATGCCGAATATACTCGAATTTACCTAGTATTGACCAAAGTTGAGCCTAATTTTGCAGAATTTACTAAATGTGTACAGCTGCCAATTGTACATTTTGTGAAAATCTGACCCATGTATAACCCTTCCGTACTCTATTATGTATAATCTTTCCGTGAAGTATACAAGGACATAACTCATCCTGGTGTAACCCATATTCCAGGAACTAAGCACACTGTTAGAAAATGCTGTCATATTTTCATCTTTGAGTAAGAAAGAAATGTTAGTAATTCTTAAGGACACTCAGGTGTCGTAAAAATCTCTAAAGTTGGGGAGGAATGTTGCATTTCATGCCTAAATACAAGTACTATAGGTATTAGTGTAACCCCCTTTTTGTGCCTATAGGTACCAGTGTAATCACCAATAGATGTATAATCACTAATACATATAATATTATAATCACCAATACATGTATAATCACTAATATATATATGATCACCAATACATGTATAATCACTAATATATATATGATCACCAATACATGTATAATCACTAATATATATATGATCACCAATACATGTATAATCACTAATACATATATGATCACCAATACATATGATAATCACCAATATACTTACATATATGTCAGTAATCATTAATTGCCAGAGGTGTAACAGTTTACATACTAATCATTATATGGGTCAAATTTACAGAAAATGTACAATTGGCAGCTCTTCACATTTAGGAAATTCTGCTAATTTTGGCTGAAAAATGATGACTATCGGGTATCTCAGAGTATGTGGTATTGCATTAATTTAACGTATCAGTTTTGTTAAGCTAAACTGCAATTTGTAGCATATTTTTGTATTAAATGTGGGTTATTTGAGAGGATTGGTGACGGCAAATTGTACATTTTCTGAAGATCTGACCCATATATCCCTCTACCATATACATCACTGTTTGTATCCAAGCACTTGTATTCTATGGGTTATGCACTCAAGTAGAACCTCAGGCAGAGGTCCATGAGTGTATGTTTATATATATATATACCACATGTTATATGGCTCACATTCTGTGAACCAATTGGGGAGCTGTACACTAAGGGCCAATCAGAAGCCAGTACACTGGGGTCCAATCAGAAAAGACCAAAAGTAAGTATACATACTTTGTATACTGACCACAAATATATTGATATAAATATGAGTCAAACTGAAGTGTAAGGCAGAAACCAACCCCGGAGTGAAAACCGCGTATCCAGCCAAACTGCTACCAGCATGCATCCAGGGAACAAGAGAATTCGGACAAGGCTATTATAGTAAATTAGCTGTGCGGCTGACAAGGAATGTGAAACCATGGGACCTATGTGCATCTATACATGTATGAGACTCTCTATAGGATATTATGTACTGATTAAATGGATTTTAGCTGTAACTGATTGAATAAAACTACACAAAACACAAATGGATTTATTTATAATCGTAGTTTCATTGGCTTTATGATACATTGTATTTTAGTCAGTGATGAGCATGCATATATATTGTATATATATTATTAAATAAGTGGAGGACAAAATCCAATCCCCTTTCTTTATGTTTTCGAAGTAAACCCTGGTTCAAAACAGTGTTATTGTTAAAGTGAAGAGTAATTAGTTTTTGATTATAATTATCTTACATCCCTGTTATTGTGGTACTGTAGACGTAATAATAATAATAGATTTTTATTTCCATAAGACATCTACAACGTAAATATAAGTGTGGACTATAGAGGTTTAATATGAAGGGATGGAAAAAGGAGCATTTTCAGTAATGTGTACTGGTCTTCCAAGTACCCCGAATTTGGAAAATGATCTAGACTAGATAATAATGCATACATACATATGGAACACGTATTAATGTTCACGCAGTATTTATTTTCGCTATTTTCGCGCACCCACCGTTGTGCGTGAAAATAAATCCTGTGTGAAAAGTATAATTATTGCTTTAACAAATGTGTGAGTTTCCCTAGTGCGCGAATTTCAATCTGCGCGAAATGCTGTCAAAGTACTTAGTGCGCGAAAATGTATCAGCGCGAAAATAAATACGTTTACAGTAACTGTATCTGTAACTTTTCTAACATATGAGCTGAAAATATCGATGTTGATAGCTTGTAGAAAAAAAGTAAAGAATCAAACAATTTCTAGTGTTTGTTGGATGTAAGCTGAGATTGCTGCTTTAAGCATGATATACACCTCAAGTTTGTCTTTTAATAGGGAGGTTCAGCAAGTCTAACCCATACGTAAATGTAAACGTAAACGTATCTGTATCTCTGATATACAAATATACATTAATGGGAAGAAAGTTGTTCAGCAAAACATGGCGAGTAAACCTTAACGTAAAATAAACTACAAAATGTTTCATCTCACAATTCACCAATAATTCACCAAGAAGATACGGTTATGCTGACGTAATTGAGATAAGATTGCTTGCAGAACCTCCCTATTTCCTCCAATATACGCAAACCAATAGGTCAATAGTACATTTGGGGACTTTCTGTTGTAAAGAAACCCACATAAAAATGCCATTTTTTTTAATATAATTTTATTTTACTTTTCAATATTTCACAATTGTGTTTACATCAATTTTTTGTTCAACAGCTACCTGATGTCATGCTTTTCACCAAGGATTCAAAATGAAGTCATTTTTAGTGCATAGATATTGAAGTTGTTCATATAGGCCTATTTCGTCAGCCATTTCACAACCGATTTTGGCAATTTTGCGACTTATGACTCATTTTCCTGTCACAGATTCCATATTCCGGCCTGTCACAGATCATATCAACTGTATATGTGTGTGAGAGTTTGTGTATATGGGTCAGATTTTCAGGAAATGTATAATTGGCAGCTCTACACGATTAGTGAATTCTGCTAAAGCAAGCTGCAATTTCGTCAGTACTTGGTAAATACGATATATTCAGCATTGCATTGATTCTAGCAATCTGTTTGGTTAGGTTGACCTGTAATTTGAAATTATTTTTCGTCTGAAATTTGGGTTATTTCAGACGATTTGTGAAAGTGAATTGTACATTTTCGGAAAATCTGACCCACATCAAACATGACACACTGTCACTATAACCTAAACCCACCTGTCATCATCCTGAGCAGGTTTCAAGGACAATTTATCACAATAGTTCCATTTCAATTCCATTTCAATCAATTTCAACCAGGACTGGTGAAATATCTCTTTTAAACAATTTTATTTGGCAGAACTTCACAGATGTGATATGTCTCATCTCCAAATTAAAGAAATATACACGTTTTAAACATTTACCAGTTACATCAATATAGATCTTTTTATCTTATATATTCATTTCGTGGTCAGTCGTTACCCAATACCTACAATAGTGTATATATTCCTTGTTAGGCAGCTAACATACAGAGGAAAGAACAAAGAAAAAAATTTTGTTTGTTTTTGGCCTCAAGTAAAAATAGATGGAGCAGATAGTCAGAAAATGTGCAATTCGCTTTCAGAATCAGATTTCATGTATAATTGGTTGGTAGCTGTATACATTTAGTAAATTCTGCTCAAATAGGCTGTAATTTGGTCAATGCTAGGTACATTTGAGTATATTCGGCATGTCATTGATTTTAGCAATCTGTTAGATTAAACTGTATTTTGAACATTATTTTCGTCTGAAATTTGGGTAATTTGAGAGGATTGGTGAAGATGAATGGTACATTTTCTGGCGATTTCACCCTTCACAAATCCTCTCAAATAACCGGAATTCAAAACAGAAATTAGATTCAAAATAACGTTCAACTTTATTAAACAGATTAGCTAAACTAATCCAATACCATGTGCATTCAAATATATCATGTATTTATCATTTTTCAACTTAATTTAGCTGAATTACTAAATGTGTAGAGCTGGCGATTGTACATATAGTTTGACCATATCATGCATTATATGAAACATTACCCTGAATTATTAGTTGTTTGATGAATCATAAAGAAAATAAATCTTTCAAAGAAAATCAGTTCTCCCAGGCCATGTTTATGTTCAGAACTAGGCTAGTCATCTTGTGCAAACATTCTTCGATCTTTGCTCAAGAAATTGAAGATTGGCTGTTATTTGTTTCTGATGAATAATAATTGATTTCATTATTTGTATTCTAGGGATGTAAACGGTTAATTTATGTGAGGACTAGTGAAGTGTTTGTACAATATGGTTCAGATTTTCAGAAAATGTACAATTGGCAGAGTTACACATTTAGTAAATTCTGCTAAATTAGGCTGCAATTTGGCCAATACTATGAGAATATATTTGTACGAGTATATTTGACATTGCAATGATTCTAGCAATCAGTTTGGTTAGGTTGAACTGTATTTTGAACTTTATTTTTGCTGTAATTTGGGTTATTTGAGAAGATTGGCGAAGTTGAATTGTACATTTTCTGAAAATCTGACCCATATAGGCGATCCATCATTGCGTCCCTGTATTGAATGAGGGAGCGTCTGGAATTTCAGCCTTTACCAAAAAACACTGGCCAACCAGAAATATTGCAAATGTTTTTTTCAAACATACAAATATCAAACATTACATATAGAAACACTTCTTGGATGTCCTTAATGTTTAACATCATTTGAATCGGCTTGATCTCATCTTTTTAAATATGATGATATCTCAAAATCTATTTTTTCCGACTTGTGACTCATTTTCCTATTTTCCTATTATATAATCCGAACACCTCGCTATTAAGGACTGTTTGGGCACGACCCTTCATTGTCCATGTTATGGCAACACCTCTTATCCGGAACTTGCCAATATTATGGGCAGTTTAGTTCATCTATTGGTTGCCTGTTATAGAAGAATATTACTGTATTTCAGATAGTTTCTGGGATTTAATTGGTAATTGACATTGGATGTAAAATAGTAGATTTGCATGTCTGCCATCTTCAGTCTTGATTTGCATGGACTTTGATGTCGGTGTTAAAGCTATAGAAAACATGTTATGTTCGGCACTGTAATATACATCCATAGTGAGACATGCAAATCCCCTATTGGCCAAGGAGGAAGAATAATAAAACGAGCAATAGAAGTCTTAAGGGCCTAGTCCACTAAGCCAATTCTCATGAGATTGTGAGCCGCAGAGAACTCTTCTGCACTAAATTATGTGAGAATCGCATGAGAATCGGTTCAGTGGACTAGATAATCGGCATCCATCCGCGTTTTTGTATACAAAAAGCATCAGCTTTATAGAGGTTTCTGAACGATGCCACATAAATATGGTTCTACGCCGCTTCCTTCTGTAAAGCCCCACCTTTTTTACTGTATTTCCCCTTCAAGCATATCAATGAACAGCCAGATGCAAGTGCTGGATACGTGTATATTTAAAAAAACAACAGAACGGCACTTACATTATGATTAAATTTATCGCTACATAAACACTACCAGCCCCTGTCACGTGACACACTGTCACATGGTCACAAGACTGTGAAATGACGTCATTGACATAGAAATAGCTTCAAAACAAACGTAGAGAATCTAGTATTATCACATTAAAAAAGGTAACAAAATATATAGTCTAATTGTCTTCATCGTCTTATGGCTCGGCCATAAGATCGGCAGCAGACATGGGCAGGCAAAACACTTGACGAAGCATGACAATCCCGCGGCCGAGGCCGTGGCCTACTTCTTAGGGTCACATCCGTCACATCAGACCCCTCCGGTTTGGCAAGGACCATAGTACAGAACACATGCAATATCGACCTGTTTGCATAGAAAACATGTTGTAGGCCAAAAACCAGTGACTGATTCTCATAGATATTGATCCCCTCGACACGATTATGAAGAAAAATCTTAGCTAACTTACGAATTCTATTACCTGTAGTACATTTTCTATTTAATACTCACTCGGCATGAGTCACCCTACTCATATCACTAGCACAGTTTAGCAACGATGCCACCACCAGTTTAGCAACGATGCCACCACCAATTCTCATGGCGCAGGGGTTAGAGCACTGGACTGCAGAGGAGAAGGTTGATTGTTCAAGGCCCGGGCTCGGCAGCCTTTTTTTTCCATCCTCTACTTGTTGGGCCGTGTAGAGCTGTCAGTCTACATGGCCGGGACGGGATGGTGGGGTGGGTTTAATGATTTGTGGTGATGGGAAAGGCATGAGAAACAAAATATCCATATAATGCTTTAACCTGTGCCAACATCAATACAATAACGGCCTAAACATGTCTAAATAACATTCGCAAGGCGCCGACTAGCAGCCCCCCTCCCTGGACAACCCTTCTTTCTGAACAGCAACACAAAGTTTAGTGGCCGGGTTTCCCTGGCTTTCAGTGAAGCAGTGGGACAACAAACAACAAACAGTGTTTACAAAGACCATCTACTTGTTTTGGCTGTTCATTTTCTAGCAATATCTCTTTAATCCTTTCTAATTATAGTATACTATACCTAATGCAGGAGAATCACCCTCTTACAGAAATACAAAATTGCATACAATGTTTTCAAATCAAATAAAAGAGTAAAAACTAAAATGGTACACCTCAATGGAAGAGGTCAAAGGTTACAAACATTCTACAAGGACGATCTATTTGACCTTGGCACATCGCCTGAGAATGGTAGAGAAGAGTCTCCCCATAGCGGTGACGTCATCAGCCTCCGTCATGTCCCCCAGCGCCATGCGCGGTAGTATCTGGAGTCCCACGATGAACTCTGTGCCCTGGTGAGTAAATAAGGAAAGTATTCAACACATGATGACCAGGAAGTGTTATTATTATAACTGACATAAAAGAACGATGTTGGAGGTACAAATACTAAAGAAAGGGTTTAGTTAAAATATTTTTATCGAGTGGGTTTCATAGCGACCTATGTGGCTGAATTATATAATCTAGAGTGGAAAGTTATTTGCAGAAAGCAGATTTTAACTGAATCCATCCCAGCATGCACTGTAATTGGCATGCGCAGTGCCACATGCAAATCTCTACTGCTATAGTATATATCTCCCTATACAGATACATGAGCTTCCCATTGGTTTCGGCCTATGGGCATTTATTTGCCAATGAGAGGCCAGCCTCATTTACATATGGACATTGTCAAATATTGGTATCATATAGAAGCACTTTTAAAATGTCTCTTGTAATATTGGGTAGTATACTTCCCGCTACTTAATATAAAAACATGAACAAACAATCTTCCCTCACCCCAGAATGGATGATGTAAACATTTGCTGCGTCTAGCGTCCCTGCTGACTTCCGGTTTTGGTGAGCTTCCGCCACAACACGAGTGATTTCCACCAGGAGGCGCCAGGCTACCGGAACAGGAAGTTGCTGGTAGGCGGTGAGGAATTCCTTGAGGGTTTTTGACAGTTTGGGCGTCTGTATATACAGCAGTTCTGCAACACAAACAAGCCATTACTTATTGACTTCTTATATGTTTGATGTGTTACAGAAAAATGAGTCACAAGTCGCAAATTGGATATTTTTCCAAGTGATTTATTCACAAGAAATCTTTGTAGGAATGTTTTCATATTTGGGGTATCTATCATCTTTTGTTTGTATAAATACATGTAAGACAGTGTATCAAATATATTCTTCGTTTCTAAGGTCATCCTAAGGTCATCTAAGGTCATGTTTTTGTTGTAAATTATGTAGGTTATAACAAGGATTGATTCGTCACGATATTTGTGTTAAATTAAACTATGTAAATACCTTTGTAGGAGATGAGACCTACCACTTTGTTGGAAATCTTCCTAATAAAATTGTTTAAAAAAAAAAAAAAAAATCCTATGCATATATATGTAAGTTACCTTACAGGTACGGTTCACCCTAAAATATTGCGAATTTTTCAAACTTAACAAACATCAAACATGAAATTAAGAAATACTTTTTGGGATTTCTTAAAATGTTAACTTCGTTTGAATGCTTAACCTTATATTCCATCTCAAAGTCTTTTTTCTTAAACTTGAATATATTGTTGTCCCCCACACGCAGGCGCAGACATTGAATGCTCAAGCTCTATGTTCTATATTACAGAAGAAGTGAGTGAGTAAGATTGGTTGCTTTACGCCCTTATCAACACATTTTAATATGGTTATATCAAGGGCGGGAGAGCTGAGAGGGAGTGAGTGAGTGAGATTGGTTGCTTTACGCCCTTATCAACACATTTTAATATGGTTATATCAAGGGCGGGAGAGCTGAGAGGGAGTGAGTGAGTGAGATTGGTTGCTTTACGCCCTTATCAACACATTTAATATGTTTATATCAAGGGCGGGAGAGCTGAGAGGGAGGCAGTTTATGATCATACCCAGGAAATAGAGATAGAGAAGAAGGGAGAGTGAGACAGAGAAAAAGTGACAAAAAGGAACTTTATGGTCATACCCAGGACCAACTAAGAGAAGAAACAATAGTATTTAATTAACGCAATACATAAAATGGAAGAATATGATAATTTGTAAAAGAGAACTCACGACTTTCCGAGGCTATAGTGGACAGTGTTGCTGCGCTTTTGTTAGCCTTAGCCGATTTCTAGAACATACACCAATATTCTTATTTACTTTTTCATGCATTTGAAACATGTAAACATTGAAATAAAATTGCACAGTTCACCAAGTGTTAAAGCCATGTCGTTCGATTAGTATAGTTTAGATAGAGAACTTTTCATATTGTCACCTCCGTTCAATTACAGATCAGACTATGGAAAATGCTAGTAAGTAGGTTTTCCATGTCCTATGGTTTATTTTAGAACTCATTCACTTCCCTACCCATTATTAATGAAGATTTTTTTTTTAAAATTTCATTTGAGTTTAATTTCAATACATTAACATGCAGTTTGACAACGATAATCTGACTTGATATTGACATGATTGAAGATTTAATTAATTGAAATGATATAAATGAAATGAATAAGATGATAAAAAAAAATCAAAAAAATCTGACCTTGATGAGTGAGATGGCGGATATGGTGTAGAGGAGTGGGTTGATGGCGCTGTTGACGGGCAGCAGGAACACTACTACCCACGCATACACCTCCCCAGGTATACTCACTCCACACAAGGCGGCAGCACCTGTAGTGGGTATAATATATAGTGTAAATGGAGGTGTGATCCATCCATACCCATTTGCACTCAATAACTCAAACTCACTCATAGTCACTCCCTCTAACTCAGTTACTCACAGCCATTACCACTCACTCAGAGTCACTCCCACTAACTCACTCGCAGTCACTACCACTCACTCACTCCCACTCACTCTCACCCACCCCAACATTCACTCACTCACTATCATGCACTCACCCTCACTCCCACGTTCTATAAAATCCAACACAATATCACTCACTCCCACTCACTCACTCCCAATCACTCACTCCCACTCACTCACTCACTCCCACCCCCAATCACTCACTCCCACTCACTCACGCCCACTCACTCACGCCCACTCACTCACTTACTCACTCCCACTCACTCCCACTCACTCACTCACCCACTCACTCCCACGTTCTATAAAATCCAACACAATATCTCAAAGACTCATCTAACACTTACCCATGATGTTTATATGTACTCAGCAGAGGAAGTCACTCACTCCCACTCACTCACTCACATTCACTCATACTCACTCACACTCACACGTTCTGCAATATTCAAGAGAATATCTCATAGACTCATCTAACATATCTGATCACATCACCTGATGAAGCCCAAACCAGGGCTAAAGTTTATGCTTAAATAAAACCATGCACAAATCACAACACAAGGGATTTATTCCATCCCAAGAAGGAAACATTGATTGAATAAATTGGGTCCCTGCCGTTACCCCAGGGGGTATAACATGCCCTAGTATACAACGATAATCCCCTACCTCAGAAAGATCATCTAACACTTACCCATGATGTTTATAGGCACCCAGCAGAGCAAGTCACTCACTCACACTCACTCACTTCCACTCACTCCCACGTTCTATAAACACAATATATCATAAACTCATCTACCACTTACCCATGATGTTTATAGGCACCCAGCAAAGGAAGTCACTCACTCCCACTTCACTCCAATTCACCCACTCACACTCACTCCCACTCACTCACTCACTCCCACCACTCCCACAATATCTCATAGACTCATGTAACACTTACCCATGATGTTTATAGGCATCCAGCAGAGGAAGTCACTCACTCCCACTTCACTCCAATTCACCCACTCACACTCCCACTCACTCACACTCACTCCAACAATATCTCATAGATTCATCTAACACTTACCCATGATGTTTATAGGCACCCAGCAGAGGAAGTCACTCACACCCACTCACTCACTCACTCTCTTACACCCACTCATTCACACTCGCTCACACTCACTCACACTCACTCACACCCACTTACACCCACTCACTCTCACTCACTCCCACAATATCTCATAGATTCATCTAACACTTACCCATGATGTTTATAGGCACCCAGCAGAGGAAGTCCGTGGCCACCACCAGGGTGATCCTCCTGGCCAGCTTGATGTCTGCATCACTGGCCCGCGCCTTGCCAGAACCACCCGAGGTTGACGCCTTAGTGCTGGCAGCCACCACCTGGTACATATAGGCATAGGACAGGAAGATGAACAAGAAACAGGAGAAATTCATACCATGAAATATAGCCACAGAGAATTCCCAGCCCGGAGAGGCCTCCTTAGTCAGGTGTATTGAGATACACATGCCGGACCGCGAGTAATATCCACCTTTGAAATAATCCAACGGGAACAGCGGCAGAATGGCAAGAACTGTTGCAGCTGCCCAGATGAATAACATGATAAAGACTGTATTTCTTAGCGATTTTCCACCCTGCATTGCTTTAAATGGGAAAACAATGTTATAAAAGCGGTCCCCTGATATTAGGCATAGGATAAATACTGAAGCTTCACTGGAGATGGTGTTCAGGACACCAAGGACTTCACAAAGTGAGCTTTGTTGCCATGAGTCAGCATATTCAATGTACACACCACGGTAGTATATGTCTACTATGGCTAGAGTGACCATGTAGAAACCCATGATAAAGTCTGATACGGCTAGGTTAAACACAGAGAAAGAGTAGACTGTGAATTTCTTCTCCCTGCTTCTCCATATGATGACAAAGGCGTTACACAAAAGTGCCATGAGACCCAAGATCCAGAGGAAAGCTTTCAAAATGTCCCTTCTCATGAGATCCTGACAAGAGCTGAGTTCATCACGAGGTGGCAAGCAGTTTTCCTCCGGTACATGCTCGCTCACAAAGCAGCAATATTTGAAATCATCGCTCTGAAGGAAAGCGAGATTCTCAAGGTCATTAAGGACATCTCTTTTCATAGATAGCCCTTCATTGGCACTGGCATTGAGGGAAACCAGGTCGTCCAGGCCATCAAAAACACCAATCTGCAATTCTTGAAGGTCATTATCTGATATGTCAAGATTCTGAAGTGCAGGAAGTCCAATAAAAGCGCCTTCAGATATGTCCTTCAAAGCTAAAGACATTAGCAAAAGAGCTGGGAGGGATTGAAGGCCTTTGAATGATCCGGTGTTTATTTTCGCTAATCTTTCATTCCCAAGCAAGTTCAAAACCTGGAGATTTACCAGCCCAGCAAATGTATTTTCCTCCAAGACAACCAAATCATTAAAAGACAAATCCAAGTGATACAGATTTTTCAGATGAATGAATGTAAATGGTTGGATTTCACTTATATCATTATAAGCCATGATAAGTTCTCCTAGAAAGTCAAACCCTGAGATGTTAGCTCCTGCAATCATGCTTATACCGATTCCAGAAATGTCAAGTTTTCGCAAATTGTGTGGCAAGGATTGAATAGGTTCTTTAAGCAGGGCGGCTTGACATTGGAATGCGTAGCCAGTGCATGTGCACCCAGAGGGACATGTGACGTCACACATCTCTTCATCATCCGCCAGAGGGCATTGCCGTACTCCATCACACCTCTGATTAGTTTCTATACAAAACGATTGGTGGCGACACTTGTAGTATCCAGGACAAGTAAATTCCTCTGAAATTGGACAAAACAACTGTCATGTGATCACTTGAGCAATTTTGCCTAAAAATTTAATTTTCTCGCTAATTTTCACATCAAACTTTGATCTAGAACCCTTTACACTATTTTAGACCGGGTCGCCAAGCTAATGTGGGTCAGTTTTTCAAAAAAAAGTTCAATTCTAATTCGCCAATCTTCTCAAATAACCCAAATTTCAGACAAAAACTAAGTTAAAAATACTGTTCAACCTAACCAAACTGACAGCCAGAATCAATGCAATGCAGAATATACTCGAATTTACCTAGTATTGGCCAAATCGCAACCTAATTTGGCAGAATGTACTAAATGTGCCAATTGTACATTTTCTGAAAATCTGACCTATGTAGTTTCACTACACCAAACTCTTGCCAAACTCTTGGTTTGGTATGAAAATTTGCTCAACGAACAACTCTACCATAGAAAAAGTGATTTTTATTCAGGTCAGGCTTCTCGCCTATAATTCTATTGGCTGGCTAGCTTTGTAGCTCCTCCCATGCACATAACATGACACTGTTTACATATAAATTTGTATGAAATTGAATGTTGAAGTCTTACTACAGTTAAGCTCGTCTTCCCCGCTGAGGCAATCTCTGACTCCATTACAAAGCATCCTCACTGGTATACAGAAACTGTTGGCACATTTAAACAGGTTGGAGGGGCACTGGAAATTACCTGCAATATCCAAGGTATTGCAGACTTCATTTCTCCGGCTTAGGAAAACAAGTTTTTACTTAGGAATGCACTCTTCCGACTCTATTGTATGACGTTACCAACATGTATATTGAGCAGAATATCTTAGTGTATGGTCTATAAGTATGCAAGACTGCAATTTCTACCCACCAAGAAAAATCTTCAGAATATGTGATGTTGTATTTCAAAACAATATTGTTTAATGATTAAAGTTTAGCAAAGGTAGGGAATATGGCTTGTAAATCGAGGATGCCAGTGTGACTGTGATTTGTTTTAACTTCGGAGGGAAAATCCCTGTATTTTAGTTTTGGATTTTATTCGATCTTTTTTTATTATTTTATTCCTAAGGTTAAGTAATGTTTTCCAAGATTGGGAAAACGACACTAAAGTTATGCCTTAAGCTAAATTATTGATTTCATTGACAAATCCATTGGTCCATAGAAAGATATAAAATGTTATCAACATGAATATTGATAACTCTCATATTGAGCAGAATAGGTTAATGTATGAACAATATTGAAATGATATTGAGATATTGAGATTTTCGAGACTTGACAATGACAGTGTTCCTTATGCCCAATCACTGGGGTAAATGTCTAATATAATAAGTGTCATCGTGCGACCTTCTCGTCTATAAAAGAACATTAATCATCAAGGTTTAAATGAGTTAAAAATGTAATATTCTTGCTATTATTTGTTAAATTGCTTTTCCAATTGAGCATCATGAGATTACTATGTTAACTCAATAAAATTTCTTTTAAAAAAAAATATTTATGCAGAAAGCTTTACCGCAGTTCTCCAGATGGCTGGTATCTCTGCACCCAATATTGTCTCCAAAGGCATCGACGTCATAGATGCACCTGTGTGTCTGGTTGATGAATTTACCAGAACTACACCGTATCTCATCACGCACTACGTTCCCACCTAGCAGTATTCAGGCAGAGATGTTACAGATTGTCATCAAACATGGCTTATCATTATATAATCTCAAAATATCTCAAATGTGCTTAATTGTGTAAATCAAGTATTCTAAAGCTGATATGTCTTATCAAACAAGATGATATTTGTTATGAAACAAAATGATAATGTCTTCATTAACAAAACATATCAAATGAATGAGAGAATTTTGTGAACAATTATTAATATAGGGGTGCGGTCTTTGTTCAATATGGCATATTTATCAATGCACTAATGCCAATATCCATGTGCTATGCATGTTTCTATGACACAAGTACCCATATTTCCCATCATGCATTTAGTTTTCATGGATCATTTATACAAGTTTGACATTGATGAAAACATTCTTGAAATTTTCGATAGAAATGTTGCCAAATATTTATTTGTATGTCAGACTTCAACAGAATCCATCCGAGCACGCACTGCAGTAGACATGCGCAGTGAGACATGCAAATCTATTACACATAGAATTTTATATTAAAATCTGTTTGTGGAATATCTTGTCAGGTTGTTCTTGTTCTGTGATGAACACAGGTTGACAGACTGGCGACACAACAGACTAGCTACGAACAAATCACCTGAAAATATGACCCTTGTTTAAGGATATTAAAGATTTTTTTTTACAAAAGCTCCATCGGCTTTGAGCTTTGATTTTGACTTAGCATTTTCCCTTCTAATCCATATCAAAATCCCCCTTTGAAAGTGAATGTAAGTGAAATAAAGAAACTCCCTTTGATAGCAGACCAGAGTAAGTATGTGATTTGATTTTGAATTAGCATAATTTATATTTTTGCTCTCTTATAAATGGGTCAGATTTTCAGAAAAGGTACAATTGGCAGCTGTACACATTCAGTAAATTAGGCTAAATTAGGCTGCAATTTGGCCAATACTAGGTCAATTCGAGTATATTTGATATTGCATGGATTATAGCAATCTGTTTGATTAGGTTGAACTGTATCTTGAACTTTATTTTTGTCTGAAATTTGGGTTATTTGAGAAGATTGGCGAAGCTGAATTGTACATTTTCTGAAAATCCGACCCACATATCAAAATTCCCGATATGAAAAGACATGTAAATGAACTAAGAGAGACCTACCCTGATGGCAGACCAGCGGGCCGATACTGTGGTACTCATACATCCAGTCCTTGAAGGCGGTACCACTGAGGGAGATGGCGGTCATGGGCAGGTCCTCCATGGTGGTCAGGTACCCTGCGTCTACCAGTAATCTACGGGGTATAATGGTGTCACCCTCCTCACACCAACACCTGGGCACAACATCAGATACAGGGTCAGATGTTGCTCAGCTTAAAAATGTATTTGATTTGAATATGTTTTGTTTTAATTAAAAATTTCTTGAAGGGGGCGTTCTCCAGCAGGAGGGGGTTTTCAAGCCCTCTTATAGCGTTGTTAAAGTAATTGATTAAGGGGTTGATAATATTCATGCGTTATATATTCAATATAATGACGCATTATCAGCTACACATGCACATATCAGACTCATTTAGATTTGTTTGCACAAGTATCAATTTTATAACCGACTTGAACATGTGCTTAGGTTTGTATTCATTGTCATGTCAGTGAAAGGATGGAAACAACCAAAGAAATTGTATTGGTGCACACTAATTGAAGCGCTTTTTTGCATATACTATTTATTCATTATATTTATTATATGCGCATTCTATATGAGAGGTGCTATAAGTGGGGTGCTATAAAAATATTCATATAGGACGGGTACTATAATTATGAACTACTTCGTCACCAAGTTAGCCACTTTTATGCACTTCTATGCACCAAGTTGTATGCCCATATAATAAATATAGAATGGAACTTGCCTGCAATAATCACTTGATTCTTCCACATAAGCACTCTGCCTATGGCATCATCCTTATGTGGACGAATCGCGTTCAATAGATTTTTTATTATTGCCGACTCGTTCTATTCTCTGTATAGCATTGTAGGAGCCCTGAAGGCAGGTGATGTTGAACGAAAGGATTTGTTCAATCAACAACAACAACTACAAAATACTATCCAGACTGACCCGGTCCTGTTGGCCTCGCATGCTGTAGAGAGCTGACACTTGCAGGCCTCGTCTGTAGCCGTGTTCCACATGAGCTCCTCACCCGCTATATTCACCCAGAAGTCGTTCTCCAGCCCGCCAGACCCAAAGCACTCTATCATAATGTACTGCTCACAACGGTCAACCTCCATCTGTATAAATATATTCAACTTAATAAGGTCCTTTTTTATGTACATATCTTTATTCAGGGAATATAAGCTGGCATATACCATAGCTATTGTTGTAGTGTGTTAGAATTTTGCTATTATAATTTAATTTAGTAATGTCCCATGGTTTTAGTATAATATCTTTTAAAAATATATGTACTTAACTGTAGGATATATATAAAATGACTCTTTGAAATTGTGTAAAATTGTATGGTCGAGAAGACCTGCTTGATTGATTGTTCAGATGATACGATACCTTGACTGAAGGTATAATTTGTGAGCTGTCAGGGCATGACGTAAATCACCCCGGGGGTGAGATTGTATTATATTGTTATTAATTCCTGAATAAAGATTTTAGAACAAAAAAAAAATTCCCTCTGATTGGGGACGAAAATAGTGAGATAAGATGGTTGATGGGGGGTGATAAATGAGTTATGGTATGAGATTAGACAAATGTCTTACATAACCTTTGGGGTACGGTTAGAACTAAACACATAAGGTCATAATAGGGGATTTGCATGTTCTCACTTGGAATATAAATGATAAATAATGTTCAGGTGCAGTCCTGGTCTGGCCCTGGTCACTTTGCAATTAAAAACATTAAACGAGATGATACACCAAACCAGGTCATTACACATCGACTGAACTTGAATTGTAATGAAGACTGTGTAAAGTAAAAATTAAGATTAAGAAGAAGTAGAAATTAAGATTAAAAAGAAGTAGAAATAATTTGAATGAGATAATAGAGAAATAACAACCAGAGACTAGCATTCACCAGAAGAGAAGAGAATTAAAACAGAGCGAACTTTTATCAGGACAGAGAATCCTGGAAGACCTGTGTTGTTTCACAGATGGATTTTCCCAATTGAATTCATTGTAATTGTATATAAAATGGAAATAAATCTATTACATACATTATTTCATACGTATGTGATTTCAGTGGTGCTATTCAGGGGTGCTATTTGAAAAGTCAAATAGCACCTATGTCCTATTTGAACCGAATATCCACAGGATTGATGGAAACCAAAGTAAAATGCTATTAAAATCGAGTGTTCTTGTTGATATGTATCTAATAAACACCTAATAGCACTCTGTTCAGTTTGTATTTGATCTCGAAGTTGGGTCAAATTGCAGTCCACCCCTTTGGGGTGTCGTGCGATTTGACCCGATGTCGAGATCAATTACAAACTGAACAGAGTGCTATTAGGTATGATACACATATACCGGCCTAAATATCAATTGTGATGCTGTATAAAATCTAAATGGCTATTGTTGATGTGGCAAGCACAGAGCAAGGTGAAATGTAGCTGACCTTCATGGCGACCAGCTGGTCTATGGTTGCTGCATAATGCACCTGGTGTATGTATGACCTTGGGTTCTGGTAGCCCGTCACATACTTCCTCTCCTCACTGTCATGGTGCACTATAGTCAGGATCTGACCAGCTTCAGAGCTGAAGTCACACTCAACCTCAAATGCTCCTGATGCAGGGTAAAAAGTAAAACTTTGTTGGAATTAAAAAGCTTTCTGACAGCAAATGATCATTGGTGAGGTATGCATATTGAGATTGTCCTCTATATATTAGGTCACACTCCACCTCAAATGCTCCTGATGAGGTCCGGTAGAACAGAAAAAAGAAATTTTGGCAGAAAATAGAAATTTTATTAATGAACAAAACGCTTAATCTGAATAAAGAAATAACTTTTTAAAAAAGTTCAAGCCTAAAATGTGATGAGTCCAATCAATAAGTTTGTCAAGTTTGAGATGTGTTCCTTTTGTGAGGTATCAATATTTGTTATGTTAATAAGTAATGCTGTAATGAGAGACATGTATGTCCTGTCGGTATGGTTTATTGCCGCTCACTGAGGAGGCTCGTTGGTCAGTCACTGTGACATGACAATAATAATGAATACACATATTTAATTAATTCATATTTAATAACTGTTACACCATATTACATCATGTTATAATCAATCAGTTTCCCAACCTGACACTTTACTGTTAGTTAATTGTACATAGTCTTTCTATGCATCTAATATGGAGAAATAAAGTACTCAGTCCCTGTTGAATACTGGACACTGAATATTGAACACTGAAAATCATACCTTGTCCTCTTGGGTTGATGAGGTATTTACCAGTGGCCGTCTGACCGTCCAATCTCCAGTGTCTACACGAGGGTTGTATGGACTCCGCCACACAGTCCTCTGACTCATCCTCCCGTAGTGACCCTGGGCAGTCCACCACTCCGTCACACCTGCACAATTACAGCTTTATTTTTATTTTACAGTTTTATTTCGTGACACATTTCACTAGGTACTGATACTGATACAGTGCAGATCTTCACAACGAAGTACTATACAAGTTGGATCTTTGAGATACGAAATGTCTCAATTTGTCGACAAAGAGCAAGAAGATAATTCTTTTTTTAGTTTTGGCAGACTAAAATACATGTTACAGTACATGTACACAGTGTCTATACTGCAAAATTATAAAACAATGAGGGTCAGTAACCAAAAAATTTCACCCATTGTGGGACCCTGACTTTGTGACTTTAGACCCCTACTGAATGGATCAGTCTAGGCTCAAAGTTGAGAGAGTCCCTTCAAACTGAGGAAAACCATCTCGCCCCAAACTGCAAAATGCCATCATAATACCATTAGGACCGCAAAATGCCATTATAATCCCATTAGGATGCCTACTCCTTGGCCAGAAAACCATAAGCGCAGTAGGCGCCCAATCACTGACATACCATTCTTATCTGAAATGCTTTGAGACAGACTGGGATTATGTTGACCAGGGCAGTTGGATCAGGAATGAGGGGATGTGAGGCCAGTGGAGATGAAATGAAATTGGCCGTTGGATACCCCAGGGTTAGCATCCCCTGATGTTATTTGAAAGGGTCCTGTTTCCTTTTTATATCGTTCTTTAGAAAATATGCATGTTCATCATGAATATCCTTTCATGATGAAACGCTGGCCAGGATGCAATAAAGTTTCTCCTCTTATTTAAGCAAGATTAGTAATGCCCAATGCAATTCGGAGTCCTTCACAACACTTTTTCTCATGCAAAACAGTGGAATAAGGGGAAATCGTTTATTCCTTGGTCTAATTCCTTGTTGATTAACCAGGGAAAACCCACCATTTCCAGATAACTACTTATGTGATGGATATATTTTAATTATTCACTCTTCACATTAAAATTATCTGGATCAGACCCTAATCAATAAACAGACTATCTTTTGACAGACTTCTTCCAGGTGGAAGAAAAAGTGGATTTTGTTATGAACCCCTGGTACCTACCGTTTCCCAATTGATATGCAAGTACCATCGAAACACTGGAAGGCCACTTCTGATGAGCAAATTACTACAATAAAGATAAAATTAAATTAAATATCCCGAATGGACTAATTCCTGCTGTCATGAGCCGAGATAACTACATTAGTTTATTACAAAACTAAGGATCTCCAATACTCATGAATCAAGTCCAGAATATGGAGAGGTGTCACTATATGAATTTCATTCTAAATTCCTTAACTCTGCTTCTGTGTGGTAGAAAATAAGCAAATAGCTTATTCGAGTTCAACATAATCTACATCCACTCACACAACATTATTAGCTTATCATAATCTACAGCCATTAACACAACATTATTAGCTTATCATAATCTACAGCCATTGACACAACATTATTAGCTTATCATAATCTACAGCCACTAACACAACATTATTAGCTTATCATAATCTACAGCCATTGACACAACATTATTAGCTTATCATAATCTACAGCCATTGACACAACATTATTAGCTTATCATAATCTACAGCCATTGACACAACATTATTAGCTTACCACAGTTGAGTTCATCCGATCCATCCATGCAGTCTTGCTGCAGGTCACATCTGTGGGCTGGTGAGATGCACTGTCCGTTATCACATGTGTACTCTGTGTCCTCACATTCTGGCTTTACTGAAAACATGTATGGAATTGGTAACTCAGAACCAGTTGATTGCTTGGGGGGAGAAAAAAAATGATTTCTGTTACTTTTATAACGTCGGACAAATAAAGTATTTTACAATTCAATTCAATTCAATATGCTCTGCTGCAGACAGGGAATTACAATATTTTGTTCAAACTTTGTCTTGAGAAAGAACATGGTCGGGTGAAAACAAAAAGCAAAGAAAAAAGGATCGCACCAGAGTTTTCCCAAGATTTTAGACGGATAAATCTCATTTTGCTCTTGAAAATCTTTCTAAAAATAGCTAAGATAGAGGTTTGCCCTCATAAGTTTAGAAAAATGTTATATTGCGCTTTTTGTCTGTTGTTTTGTAAAATCATATTTTTGATATGTTTTTCATGGTGTGAGCATGGTCTACTTGTATAGTACTAGACTTACTGCAGTTTGCTTCATCACTGGCATCCTCACAGTCAGGTGTGAGGTCACAGTAGACGGACATAGACACACAGGCTCCATCAGTGCACTGGTAGTTGGTGGAGGAACAGGCAGCAGCATCTGCACAAACAACATTGTACAAACACATAACAACAGATGAATATTGATAATTTCTTTTTCAATTTTCATTTCGGGCCTTAATCAGATTTAAACAATTGTTACAAAAAAACGCACTATCCCTCAGGGAAGTTTTCATGTGGTGCTCATTGTTCAATCTATTAATTATCATGACTTGAAGACTTCACTCTGTCTCCATTCTATTCCAATAAAGAAAAAACTACTACTCTTAGAATCAGCTACAGACAGAACAGTAAAGTAATAATTACTACTAAAACTTCAGTCATATTAAGACTACATTCTCACAATGTTCCGTACAAAGTCCAATCTGGTAAGTCATGATAATAAATTAATTAATTTTGTAAGATGGTCTTTGTCATAATAGCTGAGAATGCAGCTTTAATTTCACTCACTTACAAACACCAATTTTTATTTTTTAAAAGGACGTTTGCAATATTTTTGGATGGACAATACTTACTAGGAAAGTAGCTAAATATACTCTATAAGATCTCCTTGAGAATGCAAGGATATATTTAATAAACTGTCTTGATTTGGTACTGGTATTCATGCTACAAACAGCGTTAAGCACACTAAAGATGAAAACATTTTGACGAGGATAAAATGTGAATAAAACACTTTAAAAACCTGTAACACAGTACATATATGAGTAATTTTGTATGATTGCCTTTGTCATAATAGCTGAGAATGCAGCTTTAATTCACTCTTACCTTTTGTACAATTGCTTTCATCGGATCCGTCTCTACAGTCAGGCTTGCTGTCACACCAGAGGTAGGCTAGAACCAGCTCCTTATTGTGACAGTACACCAGGTGGTCGGGTACAGTAGTGACAGGGCCCTCCTCAGGCTCTAGCTCAGAGGTTGTCTTGTTCTCCACTAGACCTACTCATATCAATGCAGAACGATTCTCATGATTTCATTTTTCTTTTATTTGTATTCATTAAAGGCCAATATAATATCATGAAATACATAACAAAAGACGGTCTGTCCACCGTAGACGTTTTCATGCGTTGCCTCTATGTCATGGAAACTATATTAAATATACAAAGTCCACCGAGTGGACAGCAAAAAGCTTCATAAAAATTAAAAAAACAAATATCGATCATTCTCAATCAGATCAATCATTATAAATTCCATCGCCAATCATATCGATAAGGCCTAAAACTAGTAACTCCATACAAACCGAGATTCAAGATGGCGGACAAGCAAATCTCCTACACCTCAGCGATCACGAAATACCTAATTGCCAAATATGACTTATAATTTACCTCTATTAAGTTCACAGAGGAACTGTCTGAGTCGATCATAAGCGCAGGGTATATCGTGCCAGGAGTCGGTGCTGTGTATACTGTCCAGTCTGATCATGGCACAGTCCTCCACCTCAGCGCCATCTGGCTGGCGGAGGTTGAGGTAACTACTGGAGGCTGACCAGGCGCTATAAGTCATGGGAGACCCGTCACTCCACCTCCACCTGCCCTCCTCCTGCGAGTCAGTCAGCCCTGGATATTAGTAAGGACATTTTTTTTTTACAAAGATTGCATGAAATACTTAGTGTTGAGGTTGCCTATTCAGGTTTTTTCTCCCATTCCAAGTGTTTTATTTGTGTTTGTTGTTGTTCAGAAAGTTAATTTGTTGAAAAGACATTTGAGAAAAAACAAATTCCAGCGATTATGATCAAGTAATACTATTGATAATGTTTGAACAAAAAATAAGAGTCTAGCAGTCATAGCTATGTGTATTCACTTGCCACTCAGATTGCGTAGGAAGGAGTGTGGGTGATCTACTGAGAAATTGTAATCATACAAGTAAAACATAATATTTACTGCTCAAAACGGCAAGATCATAGCTTTCCACTGGTTCATTTTGCTTCAGAATCATTTATAATTTGTTGTTAGTCAGAACCCTACAAAAGGAGAGTAAAGGCATTAGATCATTCACTTGTGGTCCTTCGAAGTGTCTACAGCTCCGGGAACCTCGGGAGCCTCGGCCTGGTTCACAGGAGCCGTAGACAAGTCTCACGACCACAACCTCATGATCTAACTGCCCAATACATAGGGTACAATTAGTCCATACATGGGTCAGATTTTCAGAAAATGTACAATTGGCAGCTCTACACATTCAGTAAATTCTGCTAAATTAGGCTGAAAAATGATGAATACTGGGCGCTATATCTGAGTATATTTGGTATCGCATTGGTTTAAAGTGTCAGTTTTGCTGTGTTAAACTGTATTTTGAAGCTCATTTCTGTCTTGAAATTGGGTTATTTGAGAGGGTTGGTAAAGGCGAATTGTACATTTTCTGAAGATCTGACCCAGATGGTGTTCAGAAACTGTAGGACATTGTAGGGGCGATGGAGAGAGATAATATCTATTTCCGCAATGCAAAGCCTACAGGCGTCATTCACTTCCTGTCCCAGAAGTAATGCAAAGATTAACCCAGTGAAGCAGCAGCCATGACACTTACATGCCCAATATGGTGTTGAAAATCAAACCCATTGGGCCCATTGTATAACAAAACGCTCGTAAGTGGCTTGCATCTCCTCGTATTGTATCGCATCTTTTTGAGTTATGAGAGACTTACGACATACGACAGACATACGAGGCATCACTTGCATAACAACCCTCGCAGCAATTTCGTAAATTGTATTGATCAACACATCGCATCTCCTCGTTTCTTCTCGTATCTAAAGTATTGACCATTTAAGAGTTTATAACGGTATTGGAACTCCTATCTAATATAAATTAATTATGTAATTGGGACACTAATTGTCATGGGTGACCATGGGGGGTAGGGGGTGTTTATTAGAATAGAAGTACTGAAGAAGGTACTGGAGGAATTACAGGAGGAGGTACTGGCCGAGGTACAGGAGGAAGGTACAGGAGGAGGTTACTGGTACAGGAGGTAGTACAGGAGGGCGTACATGGCTGAAATCGCCAGAAAATGTACAATTCCCCTTCACCAATCCTCTCAAATAATCCAAATTTAAGACAAAATTGAGGTACAAAATTCAGTCCAATAGAACCAAACAGATTGTTTGAATTAAGGCAATATCAAATATACGCAGATATACCTAGTATTGACTATTTCTCAGTCTATCTTAACAAAGTTTACTAAATATGTTGATCTGCCGATTGTACATTTTCTGAAGATCTGGCCCACATAATACAAAGAGCACGAAGAATACCCCTATTTTATGTGTTACATTATAAGACTTAGGAGTAGTCTCATCTAGTTCGGATATCATTATATCATTTATACATGTACATAATACATTGCATGTATTAATTATGTATTCAATTATATAGGTGCATACAATATATATGTGTATATATTCCGTATGTGTGTATGCGTACATACAGGTGTGTGTATGCATACATACATGTACATATATATATATGCATGCATGTGTGTCTAGGTATATACATGATATATGTATGTAATATACATATTATATATCTATGGATATGTGTATGTATGGGTATACATATAAATTTATGCTTCAATGTTCAAGCATGTAGTCCATTACAATTAGTACATTGCAATTTTATATGACTTAGTCATAGCTGTAGACATTATGGAGGAGTATATGGGTCAGATTTTCAGAAAATGTACAATTGGCAGCTGTACACATTTAGGAAATTCTGTTAAATTAAGCTGAAAAATGAAGAATACTGGGTATATCTGAGTATATCTGGTATCACATTGGATTAAAGTATCAGTTCGGTGATGTTAAAATGCATTTTGAAGCTCATTTTTGTCTTAAATGTGGGTTATTTGAGAGGATTGGTGAAGGTCGATTGAACATTTTCTGAAAATCTGACCTATATATAGGTGCTGGAGGAGATAGAAGATGAGGTACTGGAGCAGGCACAGGAGTAGACACAGGGGCAGATATTAGATGAGGTACAGGAAGGGGGGGGGGGGTACAGGGACGGGTACTGTGCCTGAGGTACTGGTGGAGGCACAGGAGCAGATGGAACTGGGCAGGCACTGGAGGGACTGGACTCCCCCCTTCTCTCTGTATCCACTTCTCCCTCTCATCATCCAATTTCCACCACCCTACCACCTCACCCTCTCTCTTTTTCCTCGCTCTTCCCCTCCCCGTCTGATCTCTCACCCTCAATCTCTCTCCTAACTCCACCCCCATCCCTGTTTTTCCTTCTTTGCCATCCCCCTCTATGCTCTCTTTTCCCCCTCTTTTTCACCCCTTCCTCCCCTTCTCTCTTTCCGTTTCCCTTAAATACTATTATACAATTATTATATATGCGCATACAATATATACCGCACATGTGTATGGATATATTCACTCGCCTAGGTATGATTACTTGATAGAATAATCCTTCAAAACTCCCTCCAGTACCTCCTCCAGTAACCGCCTCCAGTACCCTCTTCCAGTACCTCATCCAGTAGCTGCCAGTAGACTGGGGGAGGAGGTTACTGAAGAGGTTACTACTGCAGTAACCTCCTCCAGTACCCTACTCCAGTTACCTCATGTACTGGCTGCGCAACACAATGCGGCACTCTAGAGTGTTGCACAGCACAGTGCTGCACTCTAGAGTGTTGCGCAGCACAGTGCGGCACTCTAGAGTGTTGCGCAGCACAGTGTGGCACTCTAGAGTGTTGTGCTGCACTCTAGAGTGTTGCGCAGCACAGTGCTGCACTCTAGAGTGTTGCGTAGCACAGTGCTGCACTCTAGAGTGTTGTGCTGCACTCTAGAGTGTTGTGCAGCACAGTGCGGCACTCTAGAGTGTTGTGCTGCACTCTAGAGTGTTGCGCAGCACAGTGCTGCACTCTAGAGTGTTGTGCTGCACTCTAGAGTGTTGCACAGCATAGTGTTGTGCTGCACTCTAGAGTGTTGTGCTGCACTCTAGAGTGTTGCGCAGCACAGTGCGTCACTCTAGAGTGTTGTGCGGCACAGTGCGGCACTCTAGAGTGTTGTGCTGTACTCTAGAGTGTTGTGCGGCACAGTGCGGCACTCTAGAGTGTTTCGGCTGCACTCTAGAGTGTTGCGCAGCACAGTGTTGTGCTGCACTCTAGAGTGATGTCCTGCACTCTAGAGTGCTGTGCTGCACTCTAGAGTGTTGCGCAGCACAGTGCGTCACTCTAGAGTGTTGTGCTGTACTCTAGAGTGTTGTGCGGCACAGTGCGTCACTCTAGAGTGTTGGGCTGCACTCTAGAGTGTTGCGCAGCACAGTGTTGTGCTGCACTCTAGAGTGATGTCCTGCACTCTAGAGTGCTGTGCTGCACTCTAGAGTGTTGCGCAGCACAGTGCGGTACACTAGAGTGTTGTGCTGCACTCTAGAGTGCTGCTCAGCTCAGTGCTGCACTCTAATGTGCTGGTCAGTGCTGGTCAGCACAGTGCTGCACTCTAGAGTGCTGAGCAGCACAGTGCTGTACTCTAGAGTGCTGAGCATTACAGTGCATTACAGTACCTCCTCCATTTCCTCCTCCAGTCCCTCCTTCAGTACCCCTTACAGTACCTCCTCCAGTACCTCCTCCAGTGCTCCTTACAGTACTTCCTCCAGTACCCCTTACAGTACGTCCTCCAGTTCCTCCTCCAGTCCATCCTTTAGTACCCCCTACAGTACCTTCTCCAGTACCTCCTCCAGTAACCTCTCCAGTATCTCTTCCAGTATCTCCTCCAGTACCCTTCCAGTACCTCTGCCAGTACCCTTCCAGTACCTCCGCCAGTACACCCCTACCTCCTCCAATTCCCCCTTGAGTACCTCCTCAAGTACAACCTCTATTATCCCTCGTACCTCCTCCTGTACCCCCTCAGTACTCTTCAAGTACCTCACTCAATACCTCACCCAGTCCATCGTCCTATTGCTCCTCCAGTACCTCCTCCTGAACCTCCCCCAGTAGTCTTTATCCCATTAATGTTGCAACAAAGTATTATATTAAAAGATGTTTGGGTTGGTTTTGAAATGCCTGACTTGTCCTAATACCCAGGTTATGAGGACATAAGAGGAGATGAGAAAAGATGCGCAGCCTTAAAAATGCTCGTAGATATTTGCGAAATATTTACGAGAAAAAAGTCCTTATGCACAACTAGAGGGAGATGTGAGGGTGTATTTACGAGGGGATACGAATTTCTGGTGCTTATACACATGCTTTCAACTTACGAGAGACTTATGACTGACATACGACGACATACGAGGTTCTCGCAACCTTATGCAATGGGCCCATTGTGTATTACCTATGAATGTCCTTGTATCATTTGACCGCCATCTTGTAGACAGCATGAAGTGTAGAAACGCCATCTCTTGGGCATCGGCAATACTAACAAGATGTCCGTCTGTGCCTCTGGATCTGCACCTGGAGGAAAGCGTATCAGCGTATTTCATCAATTGTGATGTGTTCGAGGAAAATGAGTCACAAGTCGCAAAATTGATATTTTTCAAAGTGTTTTTTTCACAAGATATCTTTATTGAAATTTTCTGATTCTTAGAGGGTTTAGCCCCTATTATATATAAATCCATGTGACAAATCGTGACATTGTATTAAATATATCCATGCGTTTTGAAGGGTTTTATATCGAGTCTTAGTTATTAGGGTAAAAAAAACTAAAAAAAAACGAATATTTTACAAAAATGTGATGTGCTTCTAGAATAGGTTCTTGATATATCAGGATGAACAATCACTACTAAATTAGATAAAAAAAAGCTCCTTAGGGTGACGTTAGGAATATGTGATTATATATATATATATTCATTTTATCATATAATGGAATTAACAAAGTTGACTCTAATGTATACATATAGTGGAACCTCTCCAATGCGACCACCCTTGGGACGGAACAATGTGTGGTCTCATAGAGGTAGTCTCTATATAGGGCAGATTTTCAGAAAATGTACAATTGGGAGCTCTACACATTAAGGAAATTAGGCTAAATTTGGCTGAAAAATGATGAATATCGGGTATATCTGAGTAAATTTGGGATCACATTGTTTTAAAGTATCAGTTTTGTTAATTCAAACTGCATTTTGAAGCTTATTTTTGTCTTAAATGTGTGTTATTTGAGAGGATTTGTCAAGGCGAATGGTACATTTTATGAAAATCTGACCCATATATAGAGGGACTAATCTAATAAGAGAAAAGCAATTCGGAACTGTGATAAGCTGGTCTTGATAGGGGGTGGTCTGTATAGAGAGGTGGGCTATATGCGATGTTCCACTGTACATAAACTAATGTTATATTATGCATAGTTCAACTGACCTTTGCTCAGCGACTTGCCATGTTAACGGTTCACTAGAAATCTCAAGATTGTAGCAACTTGATGCAAACCAAAGCCAGTCTGAGGGACAATCTGAATTAACCAATGTGAAGGAAAATTAACATGAATTGTCCAATTGAATTGAATTTATTAGATGGCATTCTATCAATTAAGCTCTCAATGCGCCTCTGTCATGTGTTGTAACTGCCAGTGGACAAACCATATATAACCAAATTGAATGATTGTTGAACTTCAGAGAGGATGCATAATATTATATGGATAATTGGAAGGGAACTCATTCTAGTCTTATAAACCTATGGTATATATTCACACCTTTACTGGTGACAAATGAGATTATTACAGAATTTCAGTTTGTAAAATTCATAACTTTCACAAAAACTCAAAAGTTTAATATAATTTGCTATTGCAGAATAAAATATGTTAAATCAATCAATAATTTTATTTCAAACCTTGACGGAGAGACATTTTGAATCCTTCCTTGAATTTGAACTAAATTTTGTTGAAGTGTTTGTAGTCAAAAGCAGCAGAAGCTTTCTATTTTACAAATCCATATATATACAGACCTGGATGGTCGTCAATGACAGGGATGTCCTCAGCCGGCTGGTACGTCTTCTGCACGTAGTAGGCATGGAAACCAGCAGCAGCGACCTCGGTGGTGGAATCAGTAATGAATTCTATGACCATCTGATACCAGCTGGAGACGATAGGCAGCCGTGGGGGGTCGCTGTTACAATATCTGCACAAAATATAACAATTGTCGCTGGTTTTCATGCATGAATAAATATAGAACATAGAAACACTTGTTAGATGTCCTTAAATTTACCATCATTAGAATACCCTTGACCTCAACTTTAAAATATGATAATATCTTGAAATTATTTTTTTTGCGTCTTGTGACATATTTTCCTCTAACACATCACATATAAGAATTGTCGCTGGTACAGTACCTGCAGTGTGTGAAAGATAACTTTGAGTGGAATATTACTGTGGTATATATTATCAAGGATACTCAGTATATCTGCGATAATTCATTTCCGATCCATTACCCGCTCTTGGAAGTCTTTTGCACAGCCCTCATTTTTGTATCAAACATTTTTTCATGAAGCTTCCAGGGGTCTTTCCTTACTTCTAAGAAATCCATGAAAAGAAATATAGCCAACAGGCAGCATACATTCTCTACCCAATGTACTACCTGTTTAAGGGCGTTCACCTTGACGTTTGCTTCTGTTAGCAACCTATTGGAGCACCCTATTAGCTTACCTGAGCGATTTTGTGCGTTTATCCAGCATTGTATAATTGATTTATGAAACTAAATGCATGATGGGAAAGATGAAGATTTGTGTTATGGAAACATGTATAACACATGGATATTGACATTATAGCATTGATAGATAGTCCATGCTGAACATGACATGCTTTCTGTAGATTTTATATTGTACCATAAGTCTTATAATTCCATGCAAATCAAATTTCAAAATGGCGGCTATGCAAATCCCCTATTGACTGATGAGCGCTGTCCTGGATGTGTTTGATTTCGTAATATTTTATTGATAGTAGAGCATTGATCAATAGTCAATGCTGAACATGGCATGTTTTCTATAAAATTTACACTGTACTATTAGCCTTATAATTGCATGCAAATCAAGATTCAAGATGGCGGCTATGGAATTTTCTTTTTATAAATTTTATTGGACAAAGTTAAACATGCATGATAATTCTCATCTGCCAAGTAAAAATATTGGTATTATTTTATACATCAAGAGGGAAAGAGAGATCAAATATATTTAATGATAGATAATTTACCTTTAAACATGAAATGTATAGGTATGCCACTAATGCGTTATGTCGCAAACAATTATTTTGATATACCATCATATTTAATCCCTACTAAGCCTACCTGAGTGATGTTGTGCGTTGATCCAGCAGGTCGACATCATACACAGTGACATAGTCGCGCTCACACTTGCTCAGTGCGCCCTCATACACGTCAAACATGAGGAACTCGAGGGATATAAACTTGTCATGCTCCACCACTATGAGCCACTCGGTGCGCTCGTTGTGTCGGTAGCGGGATGGGTAGCCGTAGGACATGATGTGTCCACACGGTCCACCACACCGCTCTCCCGCTCCACTCATCTGCACATTGCACCCACTGCAATCTGCAATTATCAGATTATTTTTTTAGATAAATTTTATTGACAAAAGATTCACAATTTGTGATAGTTCTCATTCTGCCAACTACAAAAATCTTATAGATAATTCAATATACATAATTGCAAGTTTTAAACAGGTTAAAGGTCATTATATAGTATAAATTTACATCAAATACATATGTTACACAATAAGTTGAGGATCAGCGTCCTGATTACATTAAGCATCTGTCGAGTCACAGTAATATGTGTGAGACAGAAACTTTGAGAAACAACATTTTTTTTGTATTTTTGTTAAAATCTTTTGTTAAAAATTGATGTTTTTTATTCAAAATTTGTATACAGCAAGCTTCAAATCAGCTTCAAAACAACTTCAAATCTGCACAAAAACACCTAGGGCTATAACACACTGGGTGAACTCCCAAAACATTTAGACCCACAAAACACCCCACACACAACAACAGCACACCACACAAGAAAAACTCACAACCAGACAACTGGTGTATATATGTTGATAGATACCACCCTAGACACAGCACCAGGCAGAATATCATTTTACAGATGCTGTGAGCTTTGGTCTTGACAAATAGTCATGTCTTGCTGTATAAAAATTGTTGAATAAAAAATACCCTCACCTTTGAAACAATACCCTTTCCTTTTAACCAAAACCCTCACCTTTAAACCAATGATTGGTACCTTTGAACCAATGCCCTCACCTTTGAACCAATGCCCTCACCTTTGAACCAATGCCCTCACCTTTTAACCAAAACCCTCACCTTTGAACTCCGTGTATGCCCTCAGACCAAAGTGTTTGTCTCTGACAAGGTTGGGGCGTCTGTAACACGAGCTGAAGCTCAAGACCAGCTCATTGGTGTAGGAGTGGAACACAGACGCTGTTTCCATAGTGATGACCTCCTCTACGTCTTGTGACGTCACATAGGACACTCGTGCTACATCTGAACACACACCAAAGTTGTACTCCTCGCACCCATCCTACAATATAATTATGTACATTATTAGTTGATTGCCGTTGAAACTATTGTACTTGGACTGTTTAACAGTAGAGTATTTCTATGCACCTGCAACTCTTCTTTCTATGTCGATGCCTTGTGCATTGGAACTTGTTCTTCAAATTTTCATTTCATATTATTGTTATTCAATGTAACTCAGTTGATTATACAGTTAGCGGTAGACCATCTGTTGATTTATGTAAATCTCTATGAGAAGCCTTGTTTAGCTTTAAATGAGAATAGTGTTGCATATTATGTTTTGGCTAAATAAAATCATTTAAATACAAATTATTACATTATTGGTTTCTCATGAAGTCTGTTGGCTTCAGGAGGTGTCATTACACGCTCACACACCACTACGCCCTCTGCCCTTCAACTCCAACACTCCTTATATATATATTATAAACATTCATTGCCCACCCACCCTCACCTATTTCTCATCATACTTCATTATCATCTTTTTCTTTTGTATTATAATTCATTCATCAACTTTCAATATTAATTCAATCAAACAACTCCTACAACTCACATTTTATATAATAGCAAGTGCATTTATTATATAAATGTTACCAAATGAATTATAAGTGACATGTATCTCCACAACACCACCTCCCTCCTTCATTTATGTTGAGTCATTTAATGAAAATTATATATGAAATGAAAGTCTGTGTTAATAGGAATGTAATGACACTAAATGCTAGAGATTCTAGAGAAAACAACACATAATTAAAAACTGATATACATGTGATCCGTTTTAGGATAATGAGTCATAAGTCGCAAAATATGGAAATGAGATACCATGATATTTGAAAAGAGGACATTAAGCCATTTGACATTCAGGACATTCGAGAATGATAGTAGACACTAGGACACCGAATGAGTGTTTCTATAATTATTTTAAGTTTGATACTTTTATTTTTGAAAAAAATAGTTTGCAATGTTTCTGGATGGGTAATAATCAATAAAGTAACTAAATACACTCCATACGAAGGCCTTCAAAACGCTAAGATATATCTAAGCCAATGTCCGGAGATTTGGTACATAGATTCAGGTGACTATAGATGCTCAACCCTCCAAAATTCAGAACATTCCAACAAAGATATCGTAAAACTAAAATACTTTGAAAAATATCAATTCTGCGATTTGTGACTCATTTTCCTGGAACACATCACATATACAACATTCAATTTTAGACATGTTACCTTCATCAAATGCATCAGTTGATGCATCAACCCTGGTATCATAAAGCCCATGTAGTCATAAAGTTACGTTATCGTGTCTAGTGCAATGGGTCCATTGTGATGCCACAAAACACTGCACGAAAGTAGTCTCGAGGGTTTGCACATTAATTGTGATAGAAGCACTGGTCACTGATCATATGGGAAAGTATATCCCTGCACAAAAGGGGCACTCAACTGCTACACTTTGTGAGTGAATCTATTTCTGGAATATTTGTTCTCTTAGAAGGTTATTTTCAAGGCCAAAAGCCACTACGGTTGCCGAATAGAAACATGAGTATTAACAGGGAGGTATATACACAAGGGAGTAGCAACGACTAATTGACTGAACCAAAATATGTGCAACTGGTACTTAATATATCCACTGCATGCCAGGTGACGCTGCAGTACTGTTGTCGGCAATAGTATAGGTAGTTTTAGCAGGGAAGAGCATACTAGTGATGCACTTATAAATAAATAGCTAGCTATAGCTGGCGCTAGTAATAGTAGTGGCATTACTTTCAACGATATGCCAGTTGTGCATAATTATTGTTCATTGCTACTCCCTTGTATATACCTCCCTGGTATTAATCACACAAACCGACCTTGACCCTGTCCACCTGTCCTGCTAGTGTGAAGTCAATGACATTTAGTACCACATATTTGCCGACAGGTGCCACCACCCTCCACTTACACTGGAGGTCTCGCCCATAGTAGTAGGGGAAGTTAGGTGTAGTGATCTCTGTCTCCGTCCTCAGCTCCAGCATGCATTGCTCCTCTGTGGGGTATATAAGGACACTTTATCAAGCAATGAATTAAGATGGAAATATCATGTATCGGGGTAAATACATTATCCCTTATTTTTTCAGAAAAAGTATAATTGTCAGCTCTACACATTTTGGAAATTCGGCTAAGTTTGGCTGAAAAATGATGAATATCGGGTATATGTGAGTATATTTGGGATCACATTAATTTAGACCATCGGTTCTGTTAATTTAAACTGCATTTTGAAGCTAATTTCTGGTACATTAATTCTAATTTCTGGTATTGGGTGGTTTATACAAATGTCCTTGGTAAATTTGAAGTTGATTTTGAACCTAATTTCTGTCATAAATTGGGGTTATTTGAGAGGATGGGTGAAGGCGAATTGTAAATTTTCTGAAATTTTTTTTCCCTACTATATACCTGTAATATGCTAAATATATTCCTAGAATAACAACAAGGAACTACAACTAAAACCCTGGGACACAGAATGTATTACAGATGTATTACAGTAATAAAGACAACATCAACAACTTTATTCATATTCTCATCAATTGTCATCAATTCCTCAAAACTCCAACCCCCCTAAAGCCCCCACCTAATTCCCACCTCACAAATTCAATAATCAAACCAAGACCCAGTAAGAAGATCAAGAACCCCCTATAAATCCCTCCCCTCCCCCCACTAAGAAATGACCAAAAATTTCAGCAAGCGACGCCCCCCGCGATAAATGGAGCAAGTTCAGAAGAGTATAACCAAGGACACAAAAAAACAACTTCCGGTTTTGCACATTTTTTGATATAACCCCCTGAAGTCTGTATCATTCTCCACTTTCCCTGACGAAGGGCACCCTATGGCCCGAAACGTTGGAAAATAAAAGTCACCGTACAATACCTAATTTTTCGAAGTTGTATGTCGAAGTTTGAAGCGATATTTCTCCCCTTCAACCAATTTTCTGAAAATCTGACCCTTAAACCCGTTTCTGGTTGTTATTTGAGGTAGGAAACAAATCCCAAATAAAGTTTTGGTTTTTATTAAGTAGCGTTCGAGCAATTCAACTATAGGTAATATAAAAATATAAGAAGATAGAACTTTATCTTCAGGACATACATTTGTACTCAACTAATTGACAAATACATGTTATTATTATCATTATTATTTTATAATTATTGATAAAAGTAGGATTTCCTCAATGAATAAAACTCTGTGTCAAATTGAAGTTGTTGGCTTTTTTGTGTTTATTTTTATAATCTTTTGTTTGTTTTTTCTTGTATTTTTGTTTGTTTTTAAAAAAAACACGTTTTAATTGCAATACTTTTGACATAGCAATAGTGGGAGAGAGTATTTTCCTCTACTAAATTTCAACGAATGTCATTGTTTACCTCTGGTTTTTACAGCCGAGCATATTGCAGTGATGGGCACCATACTGTCTGGGCTAGTACCTGACCTACCACCAGAGGCGGGGATGTAGCATTCACTGCTGCCCTCACACTCAGACATCAACACCTGGAATAACATGAGCGACGGTTATGTGATGTGTTACAGGAAAATGAGTGACATGTCTCAAAAAATGGATTTTGGGATATCATCATATGAGTCACATCGTCAGAAAATGTACAATTCGTCTTCACCAAACCTCCCAAATAATCCAAATTTAAGACAAAAGTGTAGCTCAAAATATAGTTCAACATAGCCAAACCGATTTGTTAAATCAAGGCAATGCCAAATATACACAAATATACTTATTTTCTATCATTATTCTGTCAAATGCAGCAGAATTTATAAGATGTGTGGATTGTACATTTTCTGGCCATCTGACCCATGATACAGATGTAAGATGAATTCAAGCCGTTTCCAATTATGATAAACATTAAGGACATCTAAATAGTATTTCTATATATTATGTTTAATATAAAGATTTTTTGGGTGGGCAATTATCACTAAAGTAATCAAATGTACTCCATAGGATGACGTTCATACATTTAATGCACTGTCTAGCAATCGGAAATGTATTCATATGACCTCAAGTGCTAAAAAATGAGATTTTTCCGAAAAAGAGATTGAAGAATACTGGGGCTTCTTCGTGAAATATATATATAATTAGGTTGGCACGAGTGAGAAATTAATCAGCACAATTACACACAGAGTTAGGTTTTCGAGTCCAGAACTGAGCTAAGAAAGAAGATGCTTTGGGCTCGGTTTATTGTGCTTATCTACATAGATTGGTCTGATTGCGTTATCCAGGCTGGACCAATTAATTTTCTTCATATATTCAAGATCCAATCTATAACTGGTTGACATAAATGATAAATGACAATGAGGCAGGAACCCACAGTTATCTCTGCCTTGTCCAATCCAGAATTGCCACTCCACTGGTCACTGTCCATTACTCATATCTCCCTCCCACTTCCCTCCCACTTTAATTATGGTCGAGTCTGTATTAGACAAGGCCATAATCGTCCAAGATCTTGTGAATACATCACTTTGGAAAGTAGCAATTTTCCGACTTTTGGCTCATTTCCCTGAGTAACACATCACATATAGTTTCTCTCTCCCTTCTTCTCTATCTCTATTTCCTGGGTATGACCATAAAGTGCCTTTCTGCTTCTTTACTCTGTGTCTCTCGCCCTTCTTCTCTATCTCTATTTCCTGGGTAAGACCATAAAGTGCCTTTCTGTCTCTTTACTCTGTCTCTCTCTCCCTTATTCTCTATCTCTATCACCTGGGTATGATCATAAAGTGCCTTTCTGTCACTTTACTGTCTCTCTCCCTTCTTCTCTATCTCTATTTCCTGGGTATGATCATAAACTGCCTCCCTCTCAGCTCTCCCGCCCTTGATATAACCATATTAAATGTGTTGATAAGGGTGTAAACCAACCAATCTCACTCACTCACTCACTCTCAGCTCTCCCACCCTTGATATAATCATATTAAATGTGTTGATAAGGGCGTAAAGCAACCACTCTCACTCACTCACTCACTCTCAGCTCTCCCGCCCTTGATATAACCATATTAAATGTGTTGATAAGGCGTAAAGCAACCAATCTCACTCACTCACTCTCAGCGCTCCCGCCCTTGATATAACCATATTAAAGGTGTTGATAAGGGCGTAAAGCAACCACTCTCACTCACTCACTCACTCTCAGCTCTCCCGCCCTTGATATAACCATATTAAATGTGTTGATAAGGGCGTAAAGCAACCACTCTCACTCACTCACTCACTCTCAGCTCTCCCGCCCTTGATATAACCATATTAAATGTGTTGATAAGGGCGTAAAGCAACCACTCTCACTCACTCACTCACTCTCAGCTCTCCCGCCCCTGATATAACCATATTAAATGTGTTGATAAGGGCGTAAAGCAGCCAATCTCACTCACTCACTCCCTCTCAGCTCTCCCGCCCTTGATATAACCATATTAAATGTGTTGATAAGGGCGTAAAGCAACATATCTCACTCACTCACTCACTCCCTCTCAGCTCTCCCGCCCTTGATATAACCATATTAAATGTGTTGATAAGGGCGTACAGCAACCTATCTCACTCACACTGTGCTTCAATCCATTGAGGAGTGCAGGATAAAGCGCCTACCTGGAGGTCCTGCCTGTTGATGTAGATATCAGGTGTGTAGTCAGACGCTGGAGCTAGCGTCCTCCAGGTGAGGTGTAGAGCAGTACCCCCACCTGGTGGTGGGCAGGTGAGATGGTTGAACGTCCTCCCAGAGAATGATACAGTCCTGATCACAGCTGTAAAATACATTATATATGTATAATGAGGTAGGCTATGTATACAATACAGATTTAAACAATTTAAATCTATTTTATTGAACGCTCTTTCACCCATTTTTGTGATATTTTCAGAAAAAAAACATGACAAAGATATGTATAAAATGAAGGAGATTTAACTAGTATTCTTTAAGATAAAATGTCTTTGGTGTAAATTTTGATGTATTCCACAAAACATGTGAAACATACTGTACCTGTTTGTTCCCATCAATATATATGTGAAGTGTACTGTACCTGTTTGTTCCCATCAATATATGTAAAACATACTGAACCTGTTTGTTTCCATCAATATATGTGAAACATACTGTACCTGTTTGTTCCCATCAATATATGTGAAACATACTGTACCTGTTTGTTCCCATCAATATATATGTGAAACATACTGTACCTGTTGGATCCCATCAATATATATGTGAAACGTACTGTACCTGACTTCATCTCTCAGTGTCTTATTGGGTATTGTGTCAATTCTATACCATCTTGATATGTGTAACACGCTGTACCTGTTTGTTCCCATCAATATAATATTATGTGAAACACACTGTACCTGTTTTACCGCCGTAGACCAAGGCACTGCACACAGACATGGGACCTAGGCCAGCAATACTGATGTTGAGACTAGAGCCTGGGGGTCTGGTATCACAGTTATAGGAGTGGAGGGACTGACCCAACAATACAGAGTTCTGCACCCTGCACTCTGCTGCCCGCTCTCCGCTCATGCTCTCCTGTGAACCTATGGCTACATGCATTGGCACTGGAAACACAGAAATGCACATGCGTCAGTTGTCAAGCGTGTTGTTTTGCTATTTTGTGATTTGGGAAAAGCGAAAAATTTAGAATGCTGTGAATATCATTTGTTGTCCTCGGATCAGACTAAAATGACTTGTAAAAGCTTTAATCCTAGTGTGGAGTAAGAGGTGGACAGTACTTACCGAGTTAGCCTAGAAGCAAAAATGCCATAGGCCGAGATGCTTCTGGTTCTTATGAGGTGAGTACTGTTCACCAAGGACTTCACACTGTGGTATTTTTGCTTTTATTCCATGATTTTATGCTTAAAAAAGGGTTTTACGGAAAACAGGACTCGCTCCCACACTAGCGGGATACAAGGCCGTGAGAATGGCATATGTCTGATATAATTCACTCTCAAGGCAAAAGCATGGAATAAAGCTTCGACAAATCACTGCCCTACTTCCAGTCCCTATTATCCCATACATTGTAAAATTCTATTTTGAAGACAGACAAATACAAGAGTAATAACATAATTGTAACCCCGACCAGGGAATTTCTGCACTATTAAGATTCAATCCTTTAAACTCTGTAACTTTTTATCTTATGTTTTAATAAAGATAGGCCTGGAAGACAACAGAAGGCAAAACCAATATCCTGTGTCAAAAATGTGGAAATAAAAATCAATATAATATCTCATACCTCTCTGTCCATAGACCTGCACCTCACAAAGAGTGAGGTAGTTCTCTGAGGGTAGTACAATGAGTACATATCTGCCTGTGAGAGGCCCTGCTACACAGTCCTTCCTCAACACCTCAGCAGGACCAAAGAAGCTGTCATGGGTGGCACACAGCTGGTACAGGCTCATGTTCACTGCTGTCTCTGCCTCGGGTATGGTGTTCCCCACCAGTATGTGAAACTGGTCCAGTCGGTTATCTGACGGGCAAAATGTATATATGGGTCAGATCATCAGAAAATGTACAGTTCACCTTCGCCAACCTTCTCAAGTAAGCCAAATTTCAGTCGAAAATAAACTTCAAAACACAGTTTAACCTAGCCAAAAAGATTGCCAGATACAATACAATGCCGAATATACTCGAATGTCACTAGTATTGACCGAATTGCAGCCTAAGTTAGCAGAATTTACTAAATGTGTACAGCTGCCAATTGTACATTTACTGAAAATCTGACCCATATGCGTGAGGTCGTCTGAAAATGTACAATTCGCCTTCCCCAATCCTCTTAAAGAACCCAAATTTATGACAGAAATGGGGTTCAAAATCAACTTCAAATTTATTAAGATATTTTTGTAATCAACCCAATACCAAATCGACTCAGATATACCTTGTATTATCATTGTTCAACCTAATTTAGAAAAGATAACTAAATGTGTAGAGCTGCCAGTTGTACATTTTCTGACGATCTGACCCATAGGTGATAGGATCCGCAAGGATATATTTTATACACTGTCTTAAAATTTGGTATATCAATTAATATAACTTGAAGTGCAAAGCCCCCACCCCTCCAAAAATAAGAACATTCCAACAAAGAGATCTTGTGAATAAATCACTTTCAATTAAATATAATAATATTTTCGACTTGCGACTTATTTCCCTATAACACATGACAATAGGGGATTTGTAAATCTCACTGCGCATGTCTACAGCAGTGCATGCTGGGATAGACTCTGATGAAATCTGACATACAAATATTTGGCCACTTTTTATCAAAATTTTCAAGAATGTTTTCATCAATGTCAGAGCTCGCATGAATGAACAACAAACGCATGACGGGAAAGATGGGACCTTGTGTCGTGGAAAGTTGTAAACCAAATGGATATTGATATTAGAGCATTGATTAATATTCCATGCTGCTGAACATGACATGTTTTCCATGGATTTTACACTGTACCGTTAGTCCCATAATTCCCTGCGAATAAAGATTCATAATGGCGGCTATGCAAATCCCCTATTGTGCATGTGCTGATTGGTGAAGTACTTACAGCAGCAGTCAAACCTGTTTGTGATCTGTACCGTGCTGATGTTGAACGTATCCCCCAGGTCCACCGCCCACCAGGGGTGGTCGTGCAGGAAGGTGTGAGAGCAACTGCAATAGAACAACACATAAGAATTTGAATTCTTGCTTTTTTAAAAATAATTATTGTCTTTGCCTGCTTTTATCCTCATTCTTGCCCATGATCTCATTTAATTTGATCTCGCTTTATGGCATGTAGCATGGCCATTTTTTTGTTTATTGTTTTGTCCTTTGTGCTGTTTTTACTGCCATATTAATTTGTCATACTATTGTAGTCGCTGCATTTAACCATCTATTAACTACTGCTATACCTGTTTAATAACGTGACTCTATTTTTGGAAGGGGGCCCTCAGGAAGACCCATGGTTTCATAGAGGAGAGGCACCCTTTTTCGGTGTAAAAAATTGATTGATGTTATCGAAAGTCCGGAAATAAAGCATAATACATACAATTTGTGCTTTTACATCAATTACTGCAGTGTCATTTAGTTTCTTTAAGAAAATTGTTTTAATGGATTCCCATGATCCTGTGACGATAATTATTCATTTCAGTTTGCTGAATAAAGGCACCCACCTGCCATCCCAGTAGGAGGTGAGATCCATTTTACCATCAGACGCGAGGTTACTATAACCACTCCAGGCTTCTGTAGTCGCCCGTGTGTATTTACCCCCTGCTAGGTTCCCTGCAATAGTCATTGGTTACATTTTTATTTGACCACCAAGCCGATTCTCATGAGATGTTGCACCACAGAAGAGTCTTTTTCACTAGATTTTGTGAGAATCACATGAGAATTTGCTTAGTGGACAAGGCCCTTAAATGTAGAAACTTTCATAACATAGGCTCCTATGTAAATAGGTCTCTTTTTTTTTGTTTTAAAGCTTTTATTCATTTTCCTGCCTTCTGGGCTTCTACAAAGCTATAACATGATAATATAGGTGTGTTAGCAAGCGAAAATAGGTCTCTTCCATTTGCTACTAATAGTTTCATCACTACAAATAGAGGTGTAGTTTCCCACTAACAGTAACAGGTGCTTTTAAAAACTGTTGTTATGAGAGGAAAGTAGTTTAAATTTGCTTTATTTCTCTTTCTACATGAATCAGGGCATCAGGTAAATGTTTAATTCTTAACAAATGTCATGCATGATATGAAATGTCTAAACTTTTCTCAAAAGAGGCCTGAGGCATTTTGTAATCTAACTATCGACCAGATTTGCAATTTACCCTGATATCACTTAAGTATCACAATAAGCATTTGATTGACAGTTTGGTAACTGTTACAATTAACCTACAAACAAATTAGCAATAAATCACTGTCTTACTTGTAAAAAAGCAAACAAAAAAACTTACAAGCAAAAGTAGGACCTGTTTGCAGCACCACTGAATGTATCCTTGTGTCCTTGGGTAACTCATGCTGCCACCATGCGAGGCTTTGTGACAACGTGGCACTGCATGTGACCATGCTGTTGTCTACTGACAGAGATAGGGGGCGTTCTGGTAGCGTAGAACTCTGGGATACATGGTCTCTACCCACGAAGTTCTCTGTAATTGGAGGAATGTAAATATCTATGGCAATTTTGTCAGAAATAATGAAGGTATAGTGGTGCGGCCACTGTCGATAAAAGCTAGTCAATGCAAAGACAATGCATTGACAATGTAAGTACTAGCGATGCATGTCAATAAAGAGGGTGATTGGTAGCTGTATTGCCTTTGCATCAACAACCAAAATAAGATGGCAACTATAGAACTGATTTTCTTGCTTTTACATATGAGATCTCACCGACTATATGTATCGCAATATGGTCATTAACTCTATTGACAAAGCACAGATGCAACATCCCATTTGTACAAAATATTGCCAGCCTTGTCAATGTAATATAAAGTATATCACAAACAGTTCACTTCATGGGACAATATTCTGTGATATTAAACATGAGATATTTAGTTGTTAAAGCTGTTGGGTGTAGTCAGGGAGGTTTATACTGAGGGAGTGGAAATAGCCCACTAATTCAAGCAGGAGATGTGTGTCCACTATATGGTCTAGCCACTGCTTGCCAGGTGAAGCTGCAGCACCAGCCAGCCAAGGTAGCTTTGATTGCCCTTTTCCAGCAACAGCATACTACCAACACACTTATAAGGGTCAGATTTTCAGAAAATGCACAATTTCGCTTTCACCTATTCTCTCAGATAACCCAAATTTCAGATGAAAGTAAAGTTGAAATACAGTTCAACCTAACCAAACAGATTGGTAGAATCAATTCAATGCGGAATACACTCGAATTTACCTAGTATTGACCAAATTGCAGCTTAATTTTGCAGAATTCACTAGAAAATTTTCTGAAAATCTGACCCATAAATATCTGGTGCTGATAGTAGTAGTGGCAGTATGTGGTGGACATGCATAATCCCTGTGACCACTCCCTCTGTATATACCACCCTGGGGTAGCCAGATTTGTCAATTTAGAGTTGCTCACCAAACTGCTTGATGCAGCCGAGTAGATCCAGCCTGAGACACGGTGCCTTGTAACTGTTGGTGACCACGAGCTGCACCACACTGGCTGATATCTGGGAGGACAGGAGGTGTGTTTGTGGAGTAGGCAGGCCAGGATCGTTCACAAACAACTGCAAATATTATCATGTGGATATATTATAGTGTGTGTGTTTCGCCTATTCCCCATGATACCTACAAAAACTGGAGTGAGGTTGGTTGCTTTACGCCCTTATCAACACATTTAATATGGTTATATCAAGGGCGGGAGAGCTGAGAGGGAGTGAGTGAGTGAGATTGGTTGCTTTACGCCCTTATCAACACATTTAATATGGTTATATCAAGGGCGGGAGAGCTGAGAGGGAGTGAGTGAGTGAGATTGGTTGCTTTACGCCCTTATCAACACATTTAATATGGTTATATCAAGGGCGGGAGAGCTGAGAGGGAGGCAGTTTATGATCATACCCAGGAAATAGACATAGAGAAGAAGGGGGAGAGAAACAGAGAAAAGAGACAGAAAGGCATTTTACGGTCATACCCAGTACAATAACTGGAATAATACAAAAAGTTCATTGTACTTGCACAATAAAAGGATAAACTTGTTTTTTCTTTTGACATTCAGATATTTCATGATGATTCAGAGCCACCAATCCTTATTTAAAACTAGTCTTTTGCTAAGGGCAGATAATAAATTGAGAATAAAACAAGGTGCTATTAATTGACCATTTATTGGACGTGAGGTGGGCAACAATGAGGAACATGCATAACGTATAGGTCAGGGCGACAGGAAAGTACAATTCACTTTCACCAATCCTTTCGAATAACAAACAAAAACACTTCATCATGACCAAATTTTGTATTACCTTCTTGACTGTAGGATACTCTTCATAATAGATAAGGTCATCCTCAGAGAAGCCATATTTGAGGTGGAATTGTGTGACCATGGCATCGTCAGTCTGATGGCCCTGGGTCACAATGGCCTGGATCTTTCTAGTAAACAGGAGGTTTATCTGTGTAGTGGAAAAAAAGGACAAAATATTAAAGACAATTAAAAAGCCATGTTTATAAGGGGAACAAACAGTCCAAAACCTGCCATGTTAGTGTTCCCATATCTATCTGTAACTCAGAGGCTGGCTAGGCTAAACAGAGATAAGCAAACAAGGTAGTGGGCTGTGAGTATCTAGTTTGACTTACAACCCCTTTTATTCAAAAAAGTAACAAAGAACAGAAAGACAAAATGGCTAGTCTGATAGGTAGCAGTGTGCCTAGCGCTGGGGCAAGGCAGAGAATGACCAAAGTCAAGCCAACAGGTGAGCTTGCAAGGTGCACCTGGTCATGGGCGTCCCTGCCTTACACTGCTCCAACCGCCACCTTGTGTGGTGAGGGTGACAACAAATTATATATCAAGCAATGTTGGAGCTTAATTATTAAATCATATATGTGATGTGTTTCAGGAAAATGAGTCATAAGTCGCAAAATTGATATTTTTCAAAGTGTTTTTTTAACAAGATCACATTATTTGAATGTTCTAATTTTTGGAGGGTATAGTACTTATAGCTATATCAATCGATGTATCAAATTTCAGGACAATCTATGTAATCTATCCTTTTGTTTTAAAGGTCCTCATGTGGACTACATTTAGTTAGTTTACTGTTTATTGACCCCCAGGAATATTGGAAACTTTTTTTCAAAAACGAAAATATCAAACTTAAAATCTAGAAATACTTATTAGATTATTAGACTGTTTACTATCATTGGAATCGGCTTGATCTCATCTTTTCAAATATAGTCGTATCTCAAAATCTATTTTTTGCGACTTATGACTCATTTTCCTGAAACACATCAAATATTACTGTATAAGCTCGCCTATTCTTAATGATGTTTTTGTATATTGTCAGGCTATATAAAAATGCAAACAGGATCTGCCCCAGCATATAGAACCAACAAAAGGCATGACTTATTATCAAACCAATCTCAGAAATTTAATCAAATCAAATTCAATATAAAAACAATAACTAGGGCAACGCGCTCATTCAAGATGTTGTGAAGTTCAGAAAATAACTGGTTGCCAAGGCGAAATAAACCATTGTATTTCCTAACCATAAGCCACGGTTGCTGATTGGCTGGCAGACACCACGCCTGCGCACTGTGTAACGCAAACATAAAGGCAGGACCTTCACGCCCTCCCGCATCTCTTATGTAAGGCTGAACCTGATTGGCCATTGCAACCTCCAATAGACGACGTCCACAGAAAGTGTCTGGAAAGAATGTTTTCAACAGGTCTGAGATGTTTATATGAAATTGCCAATAAGTGTTTTGCTAACATTTCGTGTGTTAATGTGCATCCTCATACCTATTTATTGGAATGAAAGGTTGTAAGAAACAGTATAAATCTCATGTATCAAATAGTCTATATTGACATAATAAAAGCTACTACACACATACATGAACTATGTGAACCTAATATGAAGGCATGTACTATTAGAGTCAGGGATGCATTCTGAACTCTTAAAAGAAGAAATTTTATGTTGAAACGCAGCACAGATGCAATGGACAAGGGAAAGATCATTGGTCACTGGTCATTAAAAAACTGTTCCCACTTTTAAAAAGGCTGAGGTGTGTAAAGTAGGAGGTGTGTAACGGTAAATACTTACCTTTGACATAGACTTCTACCTCACAGATCATGAGGCACTTCTCAAACTCCTGGTCTACATAAGTGTCCGTGCCTATATAGACGAGGTTATCAATGGTGACAAACTGGCCGTCCACTGGCTGCACACACCGCGTCACCGCCTCTATCATCGACCCCATGCTCGCGTTGCGCGCGCACATTTTGGCGCCATGAGACAAAAAGTCGTCTGCTCTGAAGCCAACGTGAACATCCACAAACCGTAGCACGCATTCATCAACTGGTGGAAGAGAATATTTTTTTTTTCTAAATATTTTTATTGGCCTTAAATTTAACATCACTGATCTTTACATTTAATGTAGTTTTCTTTCGTGCGTCGCCAATTAAGATATCCAAATCACGATCTTAATTACTTTTTTAATATCAGGATATATCAGGATATATTGTGTTATTCAATACTGGACCATCATATAAATTCCTTTATTTGTATATTTTTATGATTGGTAATCTGACACAAGGGCATTTGGTTTTTCATAGATTATTCATAAAAGCTTAGATATTGGTGAAAATATTCTGACAATTTTCGATAAAAATGTTGCCAAATAAGATTGCCATGATGCACTGTAACAGACATGTGCAGTGGCACATACAAATCCCCTATTGGCCAGAGGTCAGAGTTCAATTCAACCCTACATCAATATCAACAATTTAATTGAGTAAAGCTGAGATTCCACTGGACAGCATGTATACATGTTCGTTCATTGTTCGCTATTGGTTCACTTCATCCTAGAATAATTAAAATGACTATTTACGGTTCTGCCGGAATATGCCTACAGCCATGACTGTGTAGTAACCCTGGAGGTCAAGCTGCCACCACGCGTTCACCTGGTCCTGGAACGAGCACGTCACTGCAACAAGTAGACCATGTTGGCATGTAATTGATGTATTGTATAAGTTCTGATAATTTGAAAGGGAAAAGGGCAGAACTTTTACCTTCTGCGGATGTAATAGATTAGTTTGAGTGTATGTTATAAATTAGATAAGAAGTGAAATAAGACAATATAAACGCCATATAAACTAGGATTTAGTAGAGTCAGTTACTCCATATTAATGTATGTACCACATGCTATTTGTATGGGTGGGAGTAGTGTGGTAATTTGCACCAGTTCAACGTGTGTGGTATGACTTCCTGTCCCCAGTAAACATAGCCATATAAGGTAAGCATAGCAACGTGGGAGTAAATATAGAACCTAAATTTCAATGTGGTACTCGGGACACTATTACCCTGTCCTCCATGGGTTTTTTTTCATAACTTTGTGGCATCCATAGGAAGATCTAGCACGCCAGAATTGGACAACCAATTGTTTTGTAACAGTCTGATAATAAAGAATGTTTGAATTGAATTGAATTGAAGTAACCCACTCGCCTATCGGCTCTTGGGCCACGAAAAAACAAACATCTTGGACAGTGCAATAGTGTCCCTTGTACCACATTCTCATTAGGTTCTATGTATGTATCTAAAATGAAATAGATGATGTAGAATCTTACATATGTTTCCATCTACAGCCAGTTGTGCCTCCTCCCAGTCCCCGTATTGCTGCCTGGCCGGTCGGCCTACACCTATCCTAGTGCTATCTGCATACTGCGATTCTGTAGGGCAACCAGAACATAGCATCATTATAAGATGGAACTTACATGTATTTTGAGATTTTTATTCAGCAAAAGAACATTATGTAACCGTTACAATTTTCTCAGGACGTGCTGATTTAATTATAGATAAATAGTTTATTTATAAGTAATTATCTGTCAAAGCAATTTATATGAATTATAAGATATAAGTATAATTAACAAATTACAACTTTTAAGAGCCTGGCACATACGCAATATACAGTATAATAAACAAAAAATTAAAATCCAGTCCCAGCGTTGTGTCTAAATCATATAATCCTAATTCTTGATTTCATTTAAATGTCTTTCTTAAACCCATAACAGCAGCAAAATATAGATAAAGCCAGTATGATATGTTAGTTATGCTGGGATGGATTCAGTTTAAATCTGACATACACATACTTAGAATCATCTTTATCGAAAATTTTCACCAATATCATAGCTTGTGTCAATGACCTATGAAAACCAAATTAACACAGAACAAACGTTGTAGTTGTTTTTAGAACATTAGCAATAAATTATTAGAGATGTCGTCGATGGATAATTATAATTAAATGAACTTTTTGTTTAGCTTTCTTGATGAGAATGTAACTTATCACCAATATAAAATTTGTAATGCACCAGAAAGCGACAGCAATGACCAAGTTTACCCTTGAGTTTTGCTTTCACTTTAGTTTTACCTTTCTTTTACTTTACTTTGTAATTACATTTTACTGTTGTGTAGCAGGCAGGTCCAATATTAGACACTGTCTATATTTAGCTAGAAATAGATGTACAAATGATATGGATAGCGAAGTAAAACAAAATTCAAGGGATATTCGGAAGGCTGTGACTTTCACAGAGATTATTCCCCTTTCCATATGTTTCTCTCTTTTCATTGTATGACAATTGTTGTAAATGTGATACGGAAAGAAAATCTATTATTATTATTATTATTTTTTGTTTTGTTTTTGCAAATCTTTTATTTCCAGAGTAGTCAGACATGGAAAGGAAAACATTGAATACATCAGTACAAATCAAACGGAGATTTAAAAGGGTGCAAGATGGGACCCCTTGGGTTACTTGTGTACATAAGTGAAGTTGCTTATAAGAGTTAACGCTAGGTGGCGGCAGCATTGATTTTTTCGGCTGGACGATGTTGTCGTTTGCCTCTAGAGGGCAGCACCTTTTATTTCTTCGGGCTATGTAAGAAGAGTATCATAGTAGGTGAGACATTGAGTTCATATCCTAAAATTATCATTTTATATGGTGAGGATCAAACTCTTTTTTTTAAATTATCCATCTTCTCTTTTATTATTATTATTAAGTAATAAGCATTAAAAAGATAAAATAATAACCGACCGTCACACTGTGGTATGTCACATAGCACCTTCCTGCCCCCAGTATAACACCAGGGCCTGTCCTCATACAGGAAGAGTAGAGTGTTCCTGCAGTAGTTATTATTGTCTATACCAATGTGCTGGTAGTGCTTCAGTCGACTGAACTTGTAGATGTCATCCCATGAGGAACAGGCTCCCTCCCTGGTCATGTTCACCCGACCCCTGTACCAGTAACCCTCGTCCAGGGGGTGGTAGCAGGTGTCATCAGCTGGCGGTGGGCAGATAGGAAGAAATTAGTCTCATATATATGTCAGATTTTCAGAAAAGTTCAGAAAAGTTTTGTATCACGAGGCCATAACTCCACCTGTTGGTTCTCTCCAACAGACAAAATGACCATTCAGCAGTCTCTCCTGAAACACTCCTGGATAAAGGCAACACAAATGATTCCAAGCACACAAAGGTCTATTGTTCTTCAAGTTGTTCTCCTAATGACACAGATATAACAGCAACATGTGGGTCATATTTTCAGAAAATGTACAATTTACGTTCACCAATCTTCTCAAATAACCCAAATACAGTCGAAAATTAAGTCCAAAATACAGTTCAACCTAACCAAACAGATTGCTAGAACCAATGCAGTGCCGAATATACTCGAATTTGCCTAGTATTGACCAAATTTCAGCTTATATTAGCAGAATTGGTTAAATGTGTACAGCTGCCAATTGTAAATTTTCTGAAAATCTGACCCAAATAATTGAAATGTGTGACGTGTTACAAATAATTTAGTCAAAAGTTGAAAAAAATGGATTATGAGATATCATTGTATTTGTAGAGATGACATCAAGCCGATTCCAATGATAGTAAACAGTAGGACTATGCCTAGACATTAGGACATCTACTAAATATTGATGTATTCCTGTATGCATGAAAGAAAGGTTAGAAAGGAAATCACAGCCCTTCCTGAAGTATCCTAGGCCTACATATTTTTTTTAATAAATGTTTTATTTCTCCACAATTTCACATTTGATATAATGGCCAGCAATAATTTAAAGGGGCTGTTGCTTTAAAAAAACAAGTACCTAGTTGAGTAGCAAGCAATATTGTGGCCTACTTTGTTGGGTCTATAACCACCATTAGAAGCATAGACTAAAAAGTTTAATAACCTCCACTAAAGGCCTGCTGGTGCAAAATGCCTCGACTTCGGGATTACACATCCATGCAGCCCCTCAATTCGGTTATTAGTCCATTAATATATAATAAGGTAGGCCTAGTAGGCCTACTATATGAATATACTTATTCATTTCATTTGTCACTTAAGGAAGTCAAAACCACTTAGGGCCTATTCAAGTTAGATTTATGAAGGCTAGGTTACCGATTTAGCCTAATGAATAGCCTATGACTAACGTTAGTGCACCATTGGAATAATGTCACCTGAACTTGGGAATTGCTGCCAAAACCAACTGAGCATGACGGCCTCCACGTGAACTATTCCATTTATAGCACACCTATACACGATAGTTAAATAATCCTCCACTCTGCTTTGAAAATTCTTGATATTGAAGTCTGGACAACTCACCCAAGTGGCTTGTTGGTCTAGGGGCATGATTCTCGCTTAGGGTGCGAGAGGTCCCGGGTTCAAATCCCGGACAAGCCCAATGTTTTTGCCTTGATGTGTTAGCTTTCATACAACATAGAAACAATCCTCAACAACGACTAAAGTATATTTTGGGGGGAAAAGCAGAGGTTCTGGCGAGGTTCGAACTCGCGGCCTTCTGCGTGTAAAGCAGACGTGATAACCACTACACCACAGAACCCACCTAAGGACATACCCTTTCAGCAATATTGTTTATCTAATTACTTGCAGCCGACTTCACTAGAGGTGCTATTAGAATCATAGGCCCATAAGAACGGTAAGATCTAGTTGATGCCCAGTCAAAATATATAATCAAGACATGGAAAGAAAAATGGGCAAAGAATAAGAATGTAGTTTCCCAACCTTTTCATATTAGCCTAGAAAAAATAACCATTTGAACTTTAACCGGTAGGCTAATTTTAAGAACTTTAATAGTAGGCTACCCTCTATTTAGTGAAAGGTGTTCATATACAATGTAATTCTCGTTGAATAAAATGTACAAAATGTAGGTAAACAAAAAAAGGTTGAGGAAAAGGTATGTTAAACCAATCGTTTGAGAGACTTGTATAAGAGAAATTTAAATGTTTTGAAAATATTGATTCGGGATAGTGATTATTGAACCACTTTATTTCACTGCATTTTTCATGAATTAAAATCTTCTTATGTTGAATTAGTATCTCGTTTAGGCTAATTATTTTACTTTAGGCAACTATATATATGAATACATTATGACTGTCTACATGTAGCAGTCGTGGCCGAGTGGTTAAGGCGATAGACTAGAAATCTATTGGGCTCTGCCCGCGCAGGTTCGAATCCTGCCGACTGCGTATACTTTTTGTGACTCATTTTTCTGCACTTTTCTGTAACACATCACATTAATAAGTGTATGAAATAAGTAAAATTATGGGGAGTTAAATAGCATTAGGACCCTACTGTGCCTTGTTTCATACAAGAGGCCGGCGGATATTTGTAAGAATAAACCTAACTTTTCGTAAGACTTGCGTCCTGGTTCTCATTTTTTGTGTCTCTAACGCTTGACGATCTAGGCCTACTAAATGACAGTGTATTAAATATTTGTATGCCTTTTCAAGCTAATTCTATAGAGTATATTTAGCTACTTTACTAGTAATTGTGTTTGCATTGATATGATTATTAGCTTTCATACAACATACAACTAATCCTCAAACCACAGGGAAAGATTATATTTTGGAGAAAAAACAGAGGTTCTGGCGAGGTTCGAACTCGCGGCCTTCTGCGTGTAAAGCAGACGTGATAACCACTACACCACAGAACCCACCTGAGCATTTGCCCACCCAGAAATATTCCAAACTTATTTTTGAAAAATAACAATATCAAACTTAAAATTTAATATAGAAAAATGTATTACATGTCCTACTGTTTACTCTCGTTGGAATTGGCTTGATCTCATTTGTTCAAATATGATAATATCTCAAAATCCATTTTTTGCGACTTGTGACTCATTTTCCTGAATCACATCACTATATGCTAAGTTTGAACATGGCTATTAGTGAAGAACAGTAGCCTACACATTTAAATTATTATTTTCAAGAGATCGCCCTTTATGATTCAATACAGCAAAACATATAGCCCAAGACTGAAGAGGATAAACAGAAGTAAGCCTAAAGAAAATATAATTGTGATTAATTTGTTCACGTTAAATAGGCCTAGTAGTTTTCTTACCTTTAACTTTGTTAAATATTTATGAGAAATTATAATTATAGTGTAACATCATACACGATCTTAATCTTCGAAACCATAGCAATAATCACAAAAAGAGGATTTTGAGATATCATTATATTTGAAAAGATGAGATCAAGCCGATTCTAATGGTGGTAAATATTCGAGCATCTATAATATTTCTAAAATTAAAGTTTGATATTTTTCTTTTTGAGAAGAAATATTTGCAATATTTTTGGAAGGACGACTTCTTGTAAAGTATATATAAATATACATGATAACCTTGGAAATACATGTATATATTTAATCCACTGTCTTGGAATTTAGTACATGTATTCATACGACTTAGGTATACGAGGGTTAGATATACCAAGAATGAGAACATTCCAGCAAAGAGATCTTGTGAAAAAACTGTTTGAAAAATATCAGTTTTGCCACTTGTGACTCATTTTCCTGGAGCACATCACACATATCACAATGATCAAACTAATGCAGACTATACTCTACCATTGCTGGTGTAGAAGCAGAGGTTAAGGGTCATGTGACTGTTGTTTTTCTCGCCGAGAAACGTGACTGGTAGATATTGTGAGGCGGAACCTGAATGTGTATAGGAAGTGCCCTCACTGAGTGGTGCCCGGATGTACTCGTATGTGACGTCCATTCCTGCCACCTGAGGACATTCTGCACCATTCTGTTGACAGAAAATCAGTTTCATTTAATTGTTTTATTATTTTGCTTCATGTATTCAAATTTCTGTTCGTATTCTGCGAGGAGCTACAACAATGAAGACAGTTTTAAGGTGATTGGACTGCAATTTAGCCTAGGAAATTATAGGATACCAGTTCAAACTCAGTAAAATGTATTGTATGTAAGCAGAATACAAACGTTTTAATCATCGATCTATTTTGACGGATGCACAGGAAGACCTATCGTGCAGATGATGCTTGTCCGATTCCTGTAATTTGTATGAGGAATGAAATAGAATAATACTAATGGTAAAGCCCTTACCCGAAGTAGATAGAATGGAGCAGATGTGGGTAGGAGCATTTGACCATCTGCTCGGCCATCTGCTCGACAGCAGAAGGAGAGGCAGAGAGAGGCAGGGTCAAGGTCACATGACTTGTTTAAAGAGATGCTTGTGAATGACTCATAGTCCATCGATATTATAGTGTAGTTCAACTCCCTGAAACCTAAATCATAGATTATAACTTTACTGAACATGGCCGAAGAAATGTTGGCTAATTCAAATGATCCCCTATAACTGGTACTATATGGGTCAGATTTTCATAAAATGTGCAATTGGCCTTCACCAATCCTCTGAAATAAACCATAATTCAAACGATAATTAGGTTCAAAATACAGTTGAACATAAGCAGACAGATGTATTGAATGAATACAATACAGAATACACTCAGATAAACTAAGTATTTACCATTTTTCACGCTAATTTAGCAGAATTTGAGAGATGTGTAGGAATGTAGATTGTCCATTCTCTGAAAATCTGACCCATATATATGTGAAAATGGAAAAAGGATGTATTCACAACAAAATGATGTATTCACAAGAAACCTTGCTCACAATGTTTTTATTTTTGAATGTCTAGGGCTGTGAGTAACATTGATATTTGTACAAATTATGAAGGACATTACTCCCATGTGACTTTGCGCCACAGAGGACCCTTTTCCACTATAAAATTCCATGAGAAACGCATGAGAATCGGCTTAGTGGACAAGGGCCTCATGACCATTTCATAAGATCAGCCCAGAGAAGCATGCAGACCTAGAAGTTCTGCATTGGCATATTATAGAAATAGAATGCAAGATATATATACTTTTCTATAAATGGCCTGCAGCTAACCCAGGGGCCTTCAAAGATAAATTATTTCCCATTCTCAAATGGGATTAGCTAAATGTAATGCTTATGATGACTTCAGACACGCACACATATATTTAGCACACAGTTTAGGAATTTGGTACCTGTATTGCTACTACGACGAACACTAAACTGTAAAATATTGAAAACATTCCTAAAAGGAGTTCTTGTGAAAAGACATTTGAAAAATACTATTTGGCGAATTTCTTGACACAATAAATGATTCTGTTCACTATATACAACAGAAGGAATCATACTGCACTGTCAAACCACATCTATGGATCAATTTTCCTTTTTAGTATGAAAGATCCTTTCTCAATTCATGTGATAACCAGTGAGTGCTATGGATTCGTAAATGGCTTTTGTGCATGTCAGTTTAGTAATTCCTTTTTGCCTAGATGATCTTTTTTGTCTGTTTTGTCTCCCACCCTTTTACAGACTTTAGAGGGTGTGTGAAACATGACCCCACCCATGTCTTACTATCTTGCCTGCTAATAGTCCATTTCGTCGATTAAGTTATATGTTCTCCTTTCAAGTATGGCATCATCAAGTCACAAATATACGAGTCAGAATTTCAGAAAATGTACAATAATTATTATTGGCCCTTCTACACATTTAGGAAATTCTCCTAAATTAGGCTAAAAGTGAAGAATATCGGGTATATCTGAGTATATTTGGTATTGCATTAATTGAAAGTATCATTTCTGTTATGTTGAAGTGCATTTTAAAGCTCATTTTTGTCTTAACCGTTGGTTATTTGAGAGGATTAGTGAAGGCGAGTTGTACATTTTCTGAAAATCTGACCCATATCCACTTTGCCAGTAATGCAGCCATTAGTATCGCTGGTGTTAACAAGTCAAGAAACAAAAGATGCTCTGTTCATTCACACAACAACTCCTTACACTTTCCCTGAACTAAGGCTGAACTGTGTTGTGAAGTTGCTAGCTAATGGGTGGATTAAAGGCATGGGAATGCTTGCCATGCATTGATATGGATGGCATTGATTCAGACTGAATGTTTTGCCATAAACAATATATGAATGGTATAGGTGGGTCAGATTTTCAGAAAATGTACAATTGGCCGATCTACGTATTTAGTCAATTCTGCTAAATGAGACTGCAATTTGGTCAATACTAGGTAAATTCAAGTACATTCGATATTGCATTGATTCTAGCAATATATTTCGTTAGGTTGAACTGTGTTTTGAATTTTATTTTCGTTTGATTTATTTCAGAGAATTGGTGAAGGTGAATTGTACATTTTCTGAAAATCTGACCCAGTTCTCATCTAGGGTCGTGCACTTAAAACTATGTATATTCAACTTTCCCAGCTTTACTCTTTCTGTGATCTAAAGGACTGTTTTCTTATTTTTATAGTTTTTTTTATTACAAATGGCCTGATCGATAGGCGTTGTGATTAGTTTGTGTTTGTCCAATAGATGAGAATCCCTCTAAACTAAGAGATTTCGGAGTATTCTGTCTTGTTGTTTTTACTACAGTGCATCAAAAACGTCCTTATTTGTATTTAGAGGATCCGCCCGAATCCTTCCCTATGATGACTTCACTTATTATCGCCCACCGGCGGCTGTTATACATAACAACAGCAGACTATTGAATGAATTAAGTCATAATATGAGAGAGTTTGGTAAGACTGTCTGTGTCATAATAGCTGAGAATGTTCAGTTCTACGTGAATTCTTCCTATTCAACAGGTTTACACTTTATATTTTTAAACCTTAAGTGGAAATGCCATAGACCTACCTGAGGAAAAATAGCCTAGTAATGAAATTGTAAGTATGAATTCCTTATGCAACAGGCCCCTTTGAGGACGTTTATGTGTGTCTCTAGCCCGATGCCCGTCCATCAAGTATGATTTTAAACCGAAAATGCATCAGGATACTTACTCTCTGTGTTAGTAGTGCAATAAACGTTTCAGAAAAATAAGTCACAATTCCCAAGAAATTCTCAAGAATTGAATTTTGAGATATCACCATATCTAAAAAGACTATTTTAAGCCGATTTTAATGATGGTAAACATTAAGAGCGTTAATAGGTTCTTCTATATCATTTTATGCACGAACAAAAGTTAGCAATATTTCTTGAGGGTCAATCATAATAAATGAGTTAAAAATACTGCTCAGGATGGCCTTAGAAACGTATAGGTACATGTAGCACGCAAACTAGGAATTTGGCACATGTATTGCTAATCTTAAGAACACGATAAACTGTCAAATGATGAAAATATTTCTACTGTGTATGGACTTCTTGTGAAAGACCCATTTGAAAAATACCATTTCTGTGACTTATTTTCCTGTAACAAATCTCAAATTTGTTCATGTTTTGATTATATGGGTCAGATTTTCAAAAAATGTACAATTGGCAGTTCTACACGTTTAGGAAATAAGGCTGGAAAATGATAAATACAGAGTATATCTGAGTACATTTGGTATCACATTGATTTAAAGTATCAGTTCTGTTATGTTGAACTGCATTTTAAAATGAGCTTCAATTGAAGCTCATTCTATTTTTAATGTTGGTTATTTGAGAGGACTGGTGAGGTCGAATTGTACATTTTCTGAAAATCTGACCCATATAAGAGAAATGGTCATACCTGCTGGACATATTTGCCCACTGGCTCTTAAGATGCAATAGTTTCCAATCGGCCACCTAGGTGTCTCTGCCGGTACCAGACGTTCCTGACGTTCACACACGTCCAACGTGAAGCCTGGCGTCGCGCCGCGAGATCCTGCGAGACGAAAGACGCCAGACCACGTGACGTTGCGTTGGAGACGTGAAGATGACGACGTCATGAATGTGACGTAGCGCTGCGTCCATGACGTCGGTTGTTCAGTTAGCGGACAGCCATATATAGATGCGGGTAGGCTGTAGGACCCGCCTGGCCATAGCTCTACACCTGGGTAGAATGGAAAACATTCATGGGTCAGGTCGTCAGAAAATAGACAATCAGCAGCTCTACACATTTATTATACCTCTGAGTGGGATGGTATGGAAAGCATATAGGCTAAAGCATTGGAAAACAGTATCACCCTCTGGGCGGTATTTGCATATCATATTTTGAAGTGGATTTTGAACCTCAACTCAGTCTAAGATTAGAGATATGTGAGAGGTTTGGTGGAGAATAATTATATAAATATTGAATAAATATTGAATAAATATTGAATAAATATTGAATAATAATAAAGACTAACCTTTCTGCTGCCGCCACTGGCAGTCGACCTGAGAGAGACAACAGACAAGGCCGCCTGTAGAGCCGCACAGACCGCCCACATGGTATCCGCCTGTACAGCAGTCCTCCCGGGCACACACCCCGCCCTCAACCTCACACAACCGCCCTGCCACCAGCTCCACCCTCTCCGCCTCCCGGTACTGCCGCTCTGTAATAGCATGTGTTTATATGTTTATTTATCTTAAAAAACCTGCCATTTATCTCATACATTCAGGACCCCCATTATAAATCAAAATAATGGCCCATTTCCTTACCTGGGCCCCATTGTACAATGCCCCCGTTGCACAACAATCTGTGAGTAGCTTTTTCATTGTTAATTTTGAGCTCGCAGATGGTTATGCAACGGGGGCATCAGAGTGATGAAACATGACAACAAGACAGCACATTTTTATACTTGGGTAGCATTGATCAACCCAAAACGTCGGACCCCAAATAAAACCAATACCGAATCCCCTCTTCTGTCCTCATTGTTTTGGGTTTCCTCTATACCATCTGTATGTATTTATTTATTTATTTATTTATTTTATTTATACATTTTATGCAGGTCCGTATTCTCAAGTTATCCTGACACAAACTAGTTTAGAGTTGTTGTTTTTTTAAGAATATATTTTGTTTGAATCCAATTTCAAAACATTGATATTCTTATAAAGTTTTATGAAGCAACTACATCAGTGTCTGAAAACTTTTGCGATCTGTAGGCGACTGTAATTGCTCTAACTGTGTTGGAATCTCCCGGTTTTACCTTAAATACTTTACTATCATACAAGCAATAAAACCAGCCAAATGTTTTGGCCAAATTTTAGCCTCTGCTAGATCCAAGACACTGTACTGACTGGCTCATTCTTTTATCTATTATTTAATGTAGGCTACAGTACTCTGTTTCAACATTTTTGTGCTTATTTGTGATCCGTTTTAGGAAAATGAGTCATGGATTTTCAGATATCACCGTATTTGAAAACAGGAGATCAAGTCGATTCCAATGATAGTAAACACTTAGACAACTAATAATTATTTCTATATTTTAAGTTTGATATTTTTATTTTGAAAAAAATTTGCAATATTCCTGGGGGGCAATAACCAGTAAACTTAAATATATTCCATATGAAGACCTTTAAATGAAATGATATATTAACTACATTGTCCTGAAATTTGATGCATAGATCGATATCACTATAAGTGATACACCCTCCAAAATCAGAACATTCCAATAAAGTGATCTTGTAAAATTAACTCTTTGAAAAATATCACTTTTGCGACTTGTGACCCATTTCCTTGAAACACATCACATTTGTTTGGACTATCATGATCATGTAAACACCTGTAACTTCAATGAGGTTAGATTATTCTGTATGTTTTTACCTCATGTCTGGTAGACCTGCTAGAAACCTAGCTAATTTTGATTTATATCTTGGTTACCCTTCTTTTCTAATATTTCTAACTTTTTGATTGATTTAAATGTACAGCTACAACTGAGAACAGAGTCCTTCTTCAGATTGTATAATTGTGAATAAAAGTTCTATATATATATATAAATGTTTGGCTAAATAAGAATATTTAATTTAATTTATTATACGCGCATGCTATATGAGAGGTGCTATAAGTGGGGTGCTATAAAAATAGTCATATAGGACGCGTCCTATAAAAATGTAGTTGTCTAAAAATAGCTCTGACTCAGCACTTCCGCTGTCTCCGCGGAGATCCCCGCGGAGATCCCCGCGATCGGTAATCCACCTGTGATTATAAAAATACATAATAAACACCACACCATTAAATAGAGAATTAAATTCTCTATCAAATGATACTTACCACATTGAGGAACAGAACAGAACTCCCAGTCAGTGTCAGGGTCAGTGCTGTGACACCAGGGCCTCTCTTTGCCCCCTAGCGGGTTGCGGCAGAAGTTATTATTGACCTGTCCATCAGAGAAGCTGACCCGATCATACACCTGGAAGCCATAGGAAGTGAAAATACTGATATCCGTCCACATGGCGCATGCGTCACCGGAAACTGTCCTGTTCTCTGCTCCTATGTATCCCTCTCCTAGTGGCGTGTCAATGCATCCACTTATTTCTGAAGAATAAGTTAGCATTTGTTACAAGTAAATATTATAAGATGTGATGAGAAATGAGTCACAAGTCGCAAAAATAGGATTTTGAGATTTCACCATATTTGAAAAGATGAGCTCAAGCCAATTATAATACAGGTTAACTAACGAGTTGGTTGGAGGACCGTGAATATTGCACGAGTTGCATAGCAACGAGTGCAATATTCTAAGCGACTGAAGCGAGTTAGTTAACAGATTTATTATACATGCCTTCAATCAAGAAAATAGAAAAAAAATCGAATCATGAATTTGAATTTTAACCTTAGCAAAAATAACAGATTGGTTGCCATGAAGACCCACAGAAGACTCTTTTCCCACTAGATTCTGAGAGAATCGCATGAGAATCGGCTTAGTGCACAAGGCCCTTAAGACAAACCTATCAAATCCACGTTGGCAGATTACTTTAAAGCGTTTGACAGTGTACCACACACATGGTTAACCATATGCAAGGAGATCGATCCAACCTTGCCCACCACAATGCAATTTAGTACATTATGCTTCTACTTTACAGCCATTCCCAAGGCCTGAATGACCACAGGCTATCTGTTTATCATTACATGTGGTCAATACCATTATATGGACGGTCATTGTCCTCTCAATTCTCTTGTATTCAATGGATTTCATATCTGCTATGTTACAGGGAAATGAGTCACAAGTCGCAAGATACCATCATATTTGGAAAGATGAGATCAAGTGGGTTATAATGGTGGTAAACATTAGGACTTCTAATAAGTATTTCTACATTTTAGGTTTGATATTTTTATTTTTAAAAACAAGTTTGCAGTATCTCTGAGGGGACATTTGCCAGTAATGAACTAATTAAATAATTAAATTCAAGTAATTAAATATACTCTATAGGATGACCTTGGTAATGCATGGATATATTTAATAAACTGTCTTGGAATTTGGTGCATGTATTGATACGACCCATAGTGGTAGGCACCTCAAAGATGGGAACATTCCAACAAAGGAATCTTGTGAATAAAACACTTTGACAAGTATCAATTTTGCGACTTGTGAATTATTTTCCGGAAACACATCACATAATATAGCCTATCCATATTCCTGGTGAAATCGCCTGATCGGTGATTCGCAGTAACCTCAGAACCTAGACGATGGAACAAGCGTCATTATATATGCGTATCCACAGATCGCAGCACCCATTGTCACTATATACCAACCTATTGTGAATTGATATCGCTTTGTACATAATTGCATAACATTTAAATCGAATAATATGCAGCGTCACAACAACTTCTATTGGAACGGTTGAGTGTTGAACTAGTGCCCAAAGGAAACAGTTAAGTCCTGTTGAAATCCAGGGTACTGATGACACGGGATGAATGCGTGTTTGCATTAACCATGGATAGATATGAATGTACAATTTATTTAGTAATATTAAAATCTAATTAATCCTCCTTTCCATCAATGGTTTTGGTATTAGATATATGGGTAAAATCAGAAGAAAATGTACAATTCGCTTTTACAAATCCTCTCAAATAACACAAATTTAAGACACAAATTCAGTTTAAAATTCTGATCAACATAACCAAACGGTTTGTTTGCATCAACACAATACCGAATATATTCAGATATACTTAGCATTGACCATTTGTCACTCTAATTTAGCAGAATTTACTTAATTATATAATGTCTAGATTTGCCGATTGTACATTCTCTGAAGATTGGACCCATATTTGATGGGAACAGGTTTCTACCTGTGCCTAAGGTGATTTGGTTTCACTTTAATTCATTACCCTTCATAATGGTATCAGACATGGGATAGGGTGTCACAATGTTTACATTGGAGCAAGATTTATTGTCTCTGTGGGTCTTGTTATGGACCATGCGTGCCAATGTTATAGAAAGGCCACACTGCTTGTGGAGGAGAATAACAATTATTGTTAATAGGGCGTTTGCATAGCCGCCATTTTGAATCTTGATTCGCATGGAATTATGGGAGTAATGGTGACTCCCTTACTTAAATCTTTAATCCCGGGGATTCCCCAGCTCCCGGGGATTCCCCAGCTCTGTGGCCGCCCATACACGCAGAAACACGGAGCACGAGAACTCATGCGAGACTTACTGCGGTTCGGAGCACGAGAACTCATGCGAGACTTACACTTTGGGTCAAACCACTCCAATAGAGAGGGGTGGCGGGTCAAACCATTCTAATAGAGAGCTAGGGGTGGCCGCTATATAGTGCTTCACCCCTGACCCCACCAGAGGTTGTGCCACTGTACACAGAAGTCTCTCTCTCTCTCTTTCTCTCTCTGTCTGTCTGTCTCTCTCTCTCTGTCTCTCTCTCTCTCTGCCTCTGTCTTAGAATATTGTTTGGGGGAGAGGGTAAATGATAAAAAGGGGGGAACTGGGGTTGAGGTACCCGAGTCAATGTGATGATCCACCTGTTCCCCACATCCCCATCAAAGGCATATTTGCCGTGACATAATTAGTATGGGCTATAGTATACCATACCTGTGAGGAGAGGTGAAGGGGGGTGACCAACTTTATTTTCAACCAACTTTTTTCTGACCCATTTTTTTTCCGGCCAACTTTTGTTACGACCCAACTTTTTTATGACCACCTTTTTTACGACCAACTATTTTTACGACCAACTTTTTTTCGACCCAACTTTTTTTCGACCAACTTTTTTACGACCCAACTTTTTTTCGACCAACTTTATTTCGACCAACTTTTTTACGACCCAACTTTTTTTACGACCAACTTTTTTTCGACCAACTATTTTTACAACCAACTTTTTTACAACCAACTTTTTTACAACCAACTTATTTTCAACCAAATTTTTTTTGACCACCTTTTTTTATGACCTTTTTTTCGACTAACTTTTTATGACCAACTTTTTTTTACGATTTGTTTTTCATGAAAGAATGTCTGTCCACACATTACTCATTATTATTATTATTAAGGAGGGGGAATAAAAGGGCAGGGAGAGCAAGGGAGGTAGTCAGGGAGGGGGAGGAGAAGGAAAATGGATCGATATATAGGTGTGTGTGTGTGGGGGGGGGGGTGCACATTTTTTTCCATGAAACCCTATTATATCAGTCATCCTCATCTCTCCTCTCGCTCTCTTCTCCTCCTCCTCTCTCTCTGTCCCTCCCTCTCTCGCTGTCCCTCCCTCTCTCGCTCTCTCCCTCCTACATCTTAGGCCTACTACCCCGACGTAGGCCCCCTGTGATTTTAGCCATTTTTGGCAATCAAATTAATATCTCCAAATTAAAATAAACGTCCAGTAAATTGTTGGATTCTTCTAAGAAGTAGAAACACAACTGCCTCTACAATCCAAGTGCCGAAGGCACTTGTACAGTATAAAATCTAAAGAAAACAGTTATTTTCAGCATGGAAGATTATCAGTGCTCTAATGTCAATATCCATGTGTTAAACATGTTACCATAACACAAGACTTCATCTTTCCCATCATGCATTTGGCATTGATCATATATAGAAGCTGTGATATTGGTGAAAACAATTTTGCAATTGTTGATAAAAATCTTTCCAAATATTGGTATGTCAGACTTGAACTGAATTCGTCCCAGCATGCACTGTGGCAGACATGTGCAGTGAGACATGCAACTCCCCTATTGGCAAAATCCATTATTTCATTCATTCCTTTTATTTCTTTGAAATGTGAACTTGAAGCTAGTTATTTCACTTTCAGTACTGTTACTGTGGGTGAAAGTAGGAAATATGTGCTGTGTTTCAGGAAAATGAGTCATAAGTCGCAAAAAATAGATTTTGAGATATCATTATATTTGAAAAGATGAGGTCAAGCCGATTCCAATGATAGTAAACAGTCTAGTGAAATAATGAGTATTTCTAGATTTTAAGTTTGATATTTTCGTTTTTGAAAAAGAAAGTTTCCAATATTTCTGGGGGTCACTAAACAGTAAAGTAATTAAATGTAGTCCATATGAGGACCTTTAAAACGAAAGGATATATCACATAGATTGTCCTGATATTTGATACATCAATTGACATAGCTATAGGTGACAAACTCTCCAAGAATCAGAACATTCCAATAATGTGAACTTGTGAAAAAATCACTTTGAAAAATATCAATTTTACGACTTATGACTCATTTTCCTGAAACGCAACACATATAATGTACGACTGGGTGCAAGAAAGATACTATCTATATCTATTGGGGTGGAAATTCCATGTGTCTCTTCCGTTTAATTGATATCATGGTATTTATCAGATTATATAATGTTTTCCTGGCTTGATTTATATTTTCCTGTAGAGCCGACGCATGAAAACATGCCTCAGGCCAAAAAAAATAGGTGTGTTTCCGATTTATCTGGCTGAAAACTAGGTTGGGGGGGCTGGTAACTCTTTTTTTTTTGTTTGGAAACCACCTCCCAGGAACTGAAAAAAATGTCTTTTTCATACCAATAGTTGTTTTGAACATGGGAAATGTGCCTTTTGACAGTTCCAGTTTAGGAAAACCCGTTTTCCTGCTATTATAAGCTTTTTTTGTCCGAAAATCCAAAAAAAGTAAGATATAACGGGGGGAAAAATTAGGTATGGTAAAAAAAATTTTAGGTAGGGTAAGGTTTTTCTAGGTAGGGGGGTAAATCGGAAACACACCTACTTTCTTTTTGGCCTCAGAGATATTGCGTTTTTTCAATTGAATGATTTTTGCTTTGAATATTTCTATTGGCCTGAAACCACGTATTTGTGTACTAATACAGTATCTTCACATTTCTATTTCTATTCTAAGGTAACACATAAAAGTATCATACATATTCAACGCAGTTGAGGGGAAAGAGTTGCTTTAAAATTTAGATGTCACCCACTCAAAGAGAGGATTTGTTGCTAAGATGAATAAATACCTGATGTTTAAAAACAAATAATAATAATAAAAAATGGCCAAATTGCTGTTCACTCTAGGTCCAAACCCTCAGATCAGATAAGGATGGTATGTCAGCCTACTTCGCTAATCGGTTTCCTTGCCTAAGACTCGGCGTTTTTATGGGAACATAATGACATTTTTTCAGTCTTAATGTAATTATAATGTCACTTTGCAGTTTGAGGCGAGAGGCTTTCCCTTCGTTGGAAGGGACTCTCTCAACTTTGGCTATTGACCGTGATGTAGAAAATGGTAACTTACCACAGGCGGGGATATGGCAGTGCTCCCACACTATCTGCGGGTCTGTTGTATAACACCAAGGTCCACCAACATCAAAGTCAGGAGAGCGGCAGAAGTTCTCTGCCGCGCTAACGTCCTTTTCCGGAAGTAGATTAGCTGTGACGTCATGACTGTGTGGTGCCTGTGCATCCCAGCGCTGACACGGTATGCCCGACTTGGTGCTGCTGACCTTCCCAGCGTAGTTTCCACCGCGTAGGTTTGATTTACATTGTAAGAGCTGGCCTTTTACTGTTTATTTGAGAAGGAAAATTGGGATCTTGGGTTATATGGGTAAGATTTTCATAAAATGTACAACTGGCCTTAAAAAATCATCTCAAATAACCCACATTTAACACACAAATCAGCTTCAAAATGGAATTTGAATTAACAGAACTGATACTTTAAATCAATGTGATCCCAAATATACTCAGATATACCCGATATTCATCATTTTTCAGCCGGATTTAGCCGAATTACCAATTGTACATTCTGAAAATCTGAGCCATAAAGCATTCTTTCTTAAATTACACCCTTCAATGACGAAGTGATTTTTTTTTTCATTTCATTTTTGTTTTTGACATTGACCACATTCCTACCAAGAGATCCTTGAAAAAAATAATTTTTCCAAACTCAAGACCAGTTTTTCTGCAACACATGACATATAATAAATATAGAACTATTGTTAATACTTGTAATTAATGACTTGGCCTTAAATGGAATAAAAAAAAAAAGAAAAAAGAATGGACTTACCTATACTAAAGGACAGCCAAAATATGACTATTGGTTTAATCACTGACACAAGCATCATCTCTGGAGCTTCTACAAGGTACATTCTTTATTTTCCATTCATCTCAATGACGAGAGACTTTGGCTGTAGTTAACCTACAAAACCCAGACAACTAGTTTATAGCATTCTCCATGATATGTGATGTGTTTCAGGAAAATGAGTCACAAGTCGCAAAATTGGTGTTTTTCAAAGTCGTTACTTTACAAGATCTCTTTGTTGGAATATTTTCATTTTTGCAGTGTCTAGTCCTTGTGGTTGTATAAATACATCTACCAGATTTCAATTACCCAGAAATATTGCAAATGTTTTTTTCAAAAATAAAAATATCTAACTAATAAGAAAAAATCACTTATTAGATGCCCTTAATGTTTACATTCATTGGAACCGGGTTGGTCTCATCTTTTTCAAATATGTTGATACCTCGAAATCCATAATTTAGGACTTATTTTCCTCAACGGATCACATATAATGTACTATCATCAGAAATGGACAACCGCCAGCTCTACGCATTTAGGTAATTATTCTAATTTAGGTTGACAAATGAACAATACAAGGTATATAGATCTGAGTAAATATTGCATGGGGCAGATTTAACGAGTCCGTTTGGTTATGTTAAACTCTATTTTAGACCTCATTTCTGTCTTGAATTGGGAGAATTGAGATTCATTCGAAGTAAACTGTAATCGAACTCATTTGAAATGTTTGCAATATTTCTTTGTGGGAAATTACCAGTGTAGTAACTAAATATACTCCATAGGATGACCTTTGAATGGCAAGAATATACTAATACACAGTCTTAACATTTGGTACATAAGTTAATATGACTTAAAGCGCCAAGCTCTTAAAAATGAGAACATTCCAACAAGGAGATCTTGTGAATAAAACACTTAAAATATCAATATTAAGACCTGTGACTCGTTTTTCTAAAATGCATCACAATTTAGCATCACATGCATCACAATTTTAAGAATTAAAAATATTTCTAAAGTGAAATTCTGAATACATTTACAGAACATTTCCCTACCTTTCAGTTGAAAATGAAGGAACCAATCCCCAAGGCAACATTGGGAGTGAAACGTTGAGTAATTGAAGTACCCTTTATACGGGAGGGACTTCAGACAGTTAACTATATAACTAGCATTCCACATTCTGATTGGTTGATATAAGTCCCGCCCTCTCCGAGATGGTAGAATCAGCATGCGGTATGCTCTAGCAGGTGTATTGGCATATGGGTCAGATCTTCAGAAAATGAATAATTCTTCTAATTAGGTTGACAAATGATAAATACAAGGTATATCGGAGTAAATAATGGTATGGGTTAGATTAACAGACTTTGTTCGGTTATGTTAAACTGTAATTCTAACCTCATTTCTGTCTTAAATTTGGGATATTTGAGAGGATTGGTAAGGGGGAATTGTACATTTTCTGACGATCTGACCCATATATGTATATAAGGGTTATGATATCAATTGGCATAGTCCTAATTTACATATGTATGGTAGTTTGATTATACATCAATTAATATTTCTGGGACCTGTTGTATAAGCTAGGAAAGGAATTTTGTTGTCATTTTGTCCTACGTGCCATTCCCAGTTGGTGGGAATAGCCAATAGACTGAACACTTCTAGGAATTCCCACACACAATTTGCCTTCAATTTCCGTGTAGGTCAATAACCGGGGTTCGTGGCTCGGATTTAATGCTAAGATTTAATGCAGGTTCTACAGGCCCGATTCTGTAAGGTTCTCGCGAGGGTTTTATCGGGGAATTAGTTGAAAATCCACCAAAGGTAAAATCATCCATTTCAAGTAAAGCAGCATTTGAAATAACGATGGAAAACTGACGTATATATGTGATCTGTTTCGGGACAAGGATTCATTTTGAGGTATCATTATATTTGAAAAGATGAGCCGTTTCCAATGATAGTAAACAGTCCAGTAATAATCTACAAAGTATTTCTAGATTTTAAGTCGGATATTTTTTTTTAATGTTTGCCATATTTCTGGGGGGCAATAACCAGTAAAGTAACTAAATCTACTCCATATGAGGACCTTTAAAACGAAACAATATATTATATACATTGTCCTGAAATTTGATACATCGATCGATATTACTTGAAGTGATGGACTTTCAAAAAACCACAACATTCCAATGAAGTGATGTTGTAAAATAAACACTTTAAAAAGTATCACTTTGCGACTTGCGACTCATTTCCCTGGAGCACATCACATATTCCCGCTGTATATGGGTCAGACTTTCAGAAAATGTACAATTGGCAGCTGTACACATTTAGTAAATTCTGAAACATTAGGCTGTAATTTGGTCAATACTAGGTAAATTTGAGTATATTTGGCATTGCAGTGATTATAGCAGTCAGTTTGGTTAGGTTGAACTGTATTTTGAACTTTATTTGTGTCTGTGATTTGGGTTATTTGAGAAGATTAGCGAAGTTGAATTGTACATTTTCTGAAAAACTGACCCATATATTCCCGTGCAGTACTGCGGTTACTGCAGGTATAACGTAGAGTAGAGTCACATGATGATGGTTATTGTAAGATACTGTATGAAGGCCAGGGGCCTACACTTTTACCCCTTCCTTTGGTGGGTAGGAATACAAATTCCCAGCAGAGAATTCACATGCGATTGAAATCCCCCACAAAAATCATTTCTTTACCTTATACATCAGGTCCCAGCTAGGAGGTTATAGCATGTGTGATGTGTCACAAGTCGCCAAAAAAGAATTTTGAGATACAATCATATTTGAAAAGATGGGACCAAGTGGACTCCATTGATAGGACACATTAGGGGCATCTAATAAGTACTCCTATGTTATTTAATACATGACAAAAGTTAGCGATATTTCTTGAGGGTAAAGCATTAGTAAAGTAGTTAAATATTCTGTTCATGATGACCTCGCATTGATAAAGGCATAGATACATTTAACACACAGTCTTGAAATTTGGTAGATGTATTTCTACTAAGCAGACCATTAACCGTCAAAAAGGATGCAAACATTCCTATAAGGAGTTCTTGAGATAAAGATTTTGAAACATACGTTTTTTCGTAACACATCACACTTTAGGGCAGACTGCATGAGGAAGATTGAAGTACACCGATACATGTATGATATAGTGATACTCTCTATTGAGACCACCCTTGGGACTGACCGAGTTGTGGTCTCATAGCGAGGTGGTCTCATTAGGCGGGCTAATCTAATAAGAGGAAAGCAATTCGGGACTGAGAGAAACTGGTCTTAATAGAAGGGTGGTCTCTATAAAGAGGTAGTCTTTATGTGAGGTTCCACTGTACAGGAAAGCTAGGTTAGTATAAGGGTCAGATTTTCAAGAAATGTACAATTCACCTTCACCAATCCTCTCAAATAAATAACCGACATTTAAGACAAAAAATGAGCTTCCAAATGCAGCATAACATAACAGACCTGTTACTTTTAATCAGTGTGATCCCAAATATACTCGAATATACCCAGTATTCATCATTTTTCCGCCAAATTTAGCCAAATTTCCGAAATGTGTAGAGCTGCCAATCGTACATTTTCTGGAAATCTGACCCATTTATAGCACAATGAGCGGTTAGCATCCATATCAACTCTAGCATTGTCTAGACCCGAACCCAATGCATCAACACAACAGCCTTAGATAATATTTAGATACGCCTAGCATTGACAGATACAGTATAGACTGTTACACACGTAGTAAGGACGCATCATGGAAATGTATAGAATGGGTCAGATTTTCAGAAAAATGTACAATTCAACTTCACCAATCTTCTCAAATAACCCAAATTACAGACAAAAATAAAGTTCAAAATACAGTTCAACTTAACCAGACTGATTGCTAGAATCAATGCAATGCCAAATATACTCGAATTTACCTAGTATTGGCCAGATTGCCGCTTAATTTAGCACACTTTACTAAACGTGTAACTCTGCCAATTGTAGATTTTCTGAAAATCTGACCGATCTAGAGGTTAATAGAAATGTCCGCTCCATAAACATTAAAGGGTTTATATAATGACGCTTGACAATGGGGTCGACACGAAGGTTATATTCTATATACCAATGCAATTAGTATGCATATCGTATATGATCTATCATTGATAATTAATATTTGATATTGTTACTTGACGCTACATGATCGATAATTTCGGGAGCCAGACACAGAAACAATGCGTCTAGCTACATACAACACCTTTAACCATTCTCGACACTTCAATATGGGTTATATTGCCAGAAAATGTACAATTTGCCATCGCCAATCCTCCCAAATAACCAACATTTCAAAGGAAAATGAAGTTCAAAATTTTAGTTCAACATAGTCGCATCATCAACCCTATGTGTACAGCTGAGTTCAAAATAAGGGTAAGATCTTCAGATAATGTACAAAATTAAAATTTTGCCAATAGTACACATTTTACTAAATTGTGCAAAGATTGGTTGAACAATGAAAAACATATTGGGTCTATCTGAATAATATAATTAGTATTACGTTGATTCAAAATATTATGTGTTTGGTTATGTTGAACTGTATTTTTAACCTCATTTTTGTCTTAAATTTGGTTATCTGAGATGATTGGGGAATTTGAATTGAACATTTTCAGGCAACCTCACCCACAATCGAACAGATTGTTTGAATCAATGCAATACAAAATGTATTCAGAAATATCTAGTTTTTGCAATGTTTCAGCAAAATTTATAAAATGTTTGAAACTGCTACATTTTTCGACGACCAGACCGCCATAACATTTGATTCGTTCACTGATATCCAGGAGTAGACATACCAATCGTGTGGACTTGATGAAATTTCATGGCAGCGACATAATAGAATAAAAATACTTGTTTTATTTATTACTTTACTACTAGCAAATACACGTGCTTCGCACGGGATTTGCTAGTGGGACAGTGGGGCCCACATCTTCCCACTCTCCTTGTTCCCTCTCCAACCATCTTTCTCTTTCAAGTTGTCTCTGTAAGTTAGTATCTGTATTAACATTCATACCTCAAATGGAACCCTGTTAAAATGGTTTTTTGTCATTGTTGTATTGTTGTTGCCTCCCATTTCCTCTCCCCCCCACTGCCCCTCTCCCCCCTCCCCCCTGCCCCTCTCCCCCGCCCCTCTCCCCCCTCCCCCCCCCGCCCCTCTCCCCCCTCTCCCCCCTCCCCCTCCCCTCCCCCCGACCCATATACCTCAAATGGAACCCTCTTAAGATGTTTTTTTGCCTCCCATTGCCTCTCCCCCTGCCCCCACAATGGACATTTCCTGAGTTCCTTTTGGTGGAAATATGGTGAAATATATCAACTCCCGTCCCGTAGTGAAGCAATGACTTGCCATGGTACCTGTCCATGACGTCATGCTTTAGGTGACCCAGAAACCTGGTGTAGGGGCACTGATAGGTTTGTTTTCAGGCAGCGCTGGGGGCCCTGGATGGGGGTGCTCGATGTAAACCCATTTCTAACCCCTTTCCAACCCTAATTTGTTAATGAAACATAGTGGAATGGCTCGGCACCATTTTTGGCAATGTGCATGTGAAATATAATGGAGATCTGGCCAGCGGTTTCAGAGAAGATAGGGATTTAAGGCTCAAAACCCTTATTTTATTAATATAGAGATAGCGCGCTCAGCTTTGAGAGGCCATAAACAAAAGTTGGATTACATAATAAGTCAATATTATACTACAGGTAGGCTTATTCGCAGATCCACAGTACTATAACAATCACACAGGGCTCTCTGGAGTTGAAGAATGAACACCCGATTGATGCAACAACAAAACACAGGGTAAGACAACATTGAGTTGACAGAGCTAACCATTTTCCCAAGCTTCTTTTTTATTTTTAAAAATCCTTTATTCAATTCCCTGCCGTCGAGACTTCTGCAATTCTAACACATCGTTGAAGGCCAAATGGCATGCATTTTCAGAGTCAATTTTATAAGAGTAATACCCGCATTATGCAATTTTGTACGACAGATTAATAAAAACAATTGATGAAACCATACCACCGAGAAATAGAAGGACGTTTACAAAATTGAGTTCACAGCTAGGTCACATATTACGTTAGCATCCGAGATCGACCTCTATAGTTCTTAACAACGTTAATTTTCTCGCGAATATCCTCTCTAACCTGTCTCCATGGAACAGCGGCTATTGACGGTTTCTCTGAGTTCTGACCACCAACAGACTGACATGAACAAAGCATGTAATTCCACTGTCCTTGTGGCACCATCTTGGCATATAGTTATCTCACTACTGAATGATAAGTAAATGCAACATTATTATGTAACATTATATGTTACGTTATAATGACGTAACAGTGTGTAACCACATTATAATTATTTATTAACATTAAATATATTATAGAAATTAACATTCTAAATTAATGTGTAACATGCTCATATTCGCCCTAGTAACATTAACCAGGAATTTATTGCAGTAATTACGGTAGCATGAGAAGGCTCAGGTAGAAAATCCATACATATCATGAGTATTTCTCTAATCAGCAATAGCCACATCAACCAAGGATCCAATTGTAATACAAAACTAAAATATACATAACAATTCTAGATCTTGGGATCTCAGCTTTTAGACTTTGTCTTTGACTCTACTTTATGTTCTACAATAGTTCTACAAATGCCGAAAATATACGATATACTTGTAACATAACAGGGCAGTAGTATATGGAAATGGAACATGACAGGGGAGCAGTATATGGAAATGTATCATAACAGGTGAGTAGTATATGGAAATGTAACATAACAGGGGAGTAGTATATGGAAATGTAACATAACAGGGCAGTAGTATATGGAAATGTAGCATAACAGGGCAGTAGTATATGGAAATGTGACATAACATAACAGGGCAGCAGTATATGGAAATGTAACATAACATAACAGGGGAGTAGTATATGGAAATGTAACATAACAGGGCAGTAGTATATGGAAATGTAACATAACAGGGGAGTAGTACATGGAAATGTAACATAACAGGGCAGCAGTATAAGGAAATGTAACATAACAGGGCAGCAGTATAAGGAAATGTAACATAACAGGGCAGTAGTATATGGAAATGTAACATAACAGGGCAGTAGTATATGGAAATGTAACATAACAGGGCAGTAGTATATAGAGATGTAATATAACAGGGGAGTAGTATAAGGAAAAGTAACATAACAGGGGAGTAGTATATGGAAATTTAACATAACAGGTGAGTAGTATAAGGAAATGTAATATAACAGGGGAGTAGTACATGGAAATGTAGCATAACAGGGCAGTAGTACATGGAAATCTAACATAACAGGTGAGTAGTATAAGGAAATGTAACATAACAGGGGAGTAGTATATGGAAATGTAACATAACAGGGCAGTAGTATATGGAAATGTAACATAACAGGGCAGTAGTATATAGAGATGTAACATAACAGGTGAGTAGTATAAGGAAATGTAACATAATAGGGGAGTAGTATATAGAGATGTAACATAACAGGTGAGTAGTATAAGGAAATGTAACATAACAGGGGAGTAGTATATGGAAATGTAACATAACAGGGCAGTAGTATATGGAAATGTAACATAACAGGGCAGTAGTATATATATATGGAAATGTTACATAACAGGTGAGTAGTATATGGAAATGTAGCATAACAGGTGAGTAGTATATGGAAATGTAACATAACAGGTGAGTAGTATATGGAAATGTAACATAACAGGGCAGTAGTATATGGAAATGTAACATAACAGGGCAGTAGTATATATATGGAAATGTTACATAACAGGTGAGTAGTATATGGAAATGTAACATAACAGGTGAGTAGTATATGGAAATGTAACATAACAGGTGAGTAGTATATGGAAATGTAACATAACAGGGCAGTAGTATATGGAAATGTAACATAACAGGGCAGTAGTATATATATGGAAATGTAACATAACAGGTGAGTAGTATATGGAAATGTAGCATAACAGGGCAGTAGTATATGGAAATGTAGCATCACAGGGCAGTAGTATATGGAAATGTAACATAACATAACAGGGGAGTAGTATAAGGAAATTTAACATAACATAACAGGGGAGTAGTACATGGAAATTTAACATAACATAACAGGGGAGTAGTACATGGAAATGGCCCACAACATATCCCACCACTACACATACAACAACCCATTCACAGGTACATAAATTCGCAGTGTCTTTGTACACTTTGATTCGGTCTTAAGGCTGGGTTCCACTGGCCGGCTTCTCTTCCCGCTACTCTTCCCGTTTCTTTGCTCCCGCTTCTAAAGAAGCGGGAGCAAGAAGCTGAAGGTATACCGGAATGGGTGCTATTGCCCCGCTACTTCCACCGCTACTTCTAACGCTACTCAGAAATCTAAGCAGATGACATTTTATTTTCACATAGAAATGGACGCATCAAGTAGCGCGAGGGGTAACGTAGAACTGTGCCATTGCCCCGCTTCAGCTCCCGCTACTTCCCGCTACCTCCCGCTACAAAGTAGCGGCGCTTCAAATCAAACATGTTTGATCGAAGCGGGAGCACTCTACGCTTCGAAAACACTCCAAAAGAAGCGGGAAGTAAAGTGGCTTTGTAGCGGGAGCCAATAGCACCCATTCCCGTTACTCTCCTGCTTCTGCTCCCGCTTCTTTCATCAAGAAGCGGGAGCAGTAGCGGGAGAAGTAGCCGGCCTGTGGAACCCACCCTTTAGATTCATCTTCATTACTTTTCATGATTATTTCTTAGGGGGTAGAAAAAAAGTAACTTTTATGTATGAGACCATGTTACAATTGCACAACCCCATGTTTGTCCTCAATTTCTTGATGATCTTCTCAGGGTAATACAAAAATGTGCTATTAATCGAATCAATTGACCTCATGTGGTTAATAGTCCTAATGATCTATGATATATGTGTCAAATCTCATTACAATCGGATAATTATAAGTGCCTGTATTCATTGACGATGCGCCAATACAAGCATAAGTCCCCAAAATTTGACCTTGGATATTTTAGTTCTGGTTCTCCCCATGAAGCCCTACCCTCATAAATTCGCCATGCAACTTAAGATAGATCCCGATTCGCTACAACAATGTACTATACCTCATTAGAAAGCTCTCGAATAGTATTTCCTTATCAAATAAAGAGCTTTTAAGAAATGCATCCTTCCAACATGTGACTCATTTTGCCAAACGGGTCACATATGTATACATTCAATAATCAACTAATAGCTAGCTCTGTTTTCCAAACATGTCTATTTCAGACAGCTACAACTTTTTTAAAAACGGGATGACATATTTTTTTCCCGTTTTATCTGTAGTATATAATATATATAGGCTAACCTGCCTAACCTAATATGATTGTGTAGACAATTTTGGGACAGTAGTAGTAGCCATTAATTGTTTGTTTCATTTTATAAAACGTGAAAGAATGGGCCGTTTCCCCATAGACTGCAATGCTAAAGGAATAGTACGTAAAATGCCCGTATATTTGGTATAATATGGAAAAGGGGGCCGTGGCATGAATAGTAGCGTTTGCCTTTAAAGATTGGCTCACATCTAAAAAAAGTGTGCAAAACTATGCCCATATTACCCCGCATTATCCTATATATATGGTGTCCGGCGTTTCCCCTGCCAATAATATTATTCTCTCCACTGAAGAGGGGGACCTTGACAGTTAGACGACGGCAAGGAGCGGGAAAAGCCAATGTTTACATGCTGCCATCTCGTGAGGAATACTGGAGGCAGAAACAATAATTCCTCGCCTTTCCTCTAGGTAGCAGCGGTGGAGCAGGACCCAAAGTCCACGTACTGAAGGTCTATCCGTTTTTATAGCTCTGAGAGAAAATATTGAACCCACAGCAATTATTATACACACAAATTCATCCTAGAACCATAAGCAAGAGGGAGGAACGATCAAATGTAAGTCTGATGTCTTTATTTCTCCCTTGTCACTATCAAAACCCTCGGCTCCCTATTATCGCCGGCTCTCCGCTAGCTACCGTATTTTGAGTAGGCCTATGTTATTGTTGTCGGCCATGGCTGACATATATACATATATGACATACAGTAGAGATGTGGGTCTATATAGGCCTATGGTATACATAAACAGGACATCTTCAAATTCTCTGGCGGTAGTTTCTTGTGAACTCTGGCCTCTATACGGTAGGCCTATGCAGGCAGTTAGAGGTGGAAAATATGTCTTACATCTATAGCCTAGTTACCGTACTATTAAAGCATGGATAATAATGTAGCATGGCGTAGTAGCTTCATTACATTTACCGTACAGTGGTCGATATAACACATTTACATATTATTACGGATTACATAAAATTGTGTAACATTACCGTACTCAATGTCATTATTAATAATTCTTTCTCATTATTAAATAAGATTACTCATAAACACATGTAATAGCTCACCTACTCAAAGTGGGGAGCTAGGGGTCAACCTATGGTCAACCAGTTTAATCGATCCAAACGCTACATCTACATTGATTTGTAGTGAGAGATCATGCTGTATTGTATAAACGTCATACGCATAACACTTGCCACTGTTTATTATTCATTTACTTAGGGATCTCTACATGTTAAAGTGTGCTGTACTGCTCAATTTGGTAGTCATACCCACTCTCTAACTTACATATTTTATTATTCTTATCATATGCTCTATTCTCTAAGTCATTTGGATTAGTCACACTCTTTATTCCAAATTTCTGGTAACAGCCGGAAGAAATGGTACGGTACCTCGTTGTATCATAAGGGTATGTCGACCAATTTGTCTATTCATATATTACTCGATTGTACTCATTTTGTACTCAGGGAAAACGACAAATAAAAAACATCATATCTTATCTTATCTTAGGCGTGACCACACCTACTGACCTCCCCCTTCAGGTTACTTGGGTTGACCCAATTAGATCACCGTGATTGGTCGCCTTAATGCGCACACTACCTGGCAGTCTCTGACGGTGACGGTGCAGAAAAAACAACTGGAAAAAATCGTCCAAAATATTGGTCGAATATGACTCGTAGATGAGTTGGAAAACAACGAAACAAAGAGTAGAAAGTGGTCAGTTCTTGACGGATGTTGACTTAGGCCAGTTAGGGTATAGGTTTAAACGAAAATGCCAGCATTTAATAAAAAAAAGAAGATATAATGGAACCTTTTTAAAACTTGGATTTAGAAAGAACATGGCACGGGGAACCCAATAAAAACATATGTCTGTAGTAGATTTAGAGTGGACACAGAGTTGTCATTAGTGTCTCTATTCTACACCAGGTCGCCTACCTGTCCAGTGCTTGTAGTGTATACCAACTAACTCTACTAGAGGCACTGATGTAGATCATATCCTATGTTTTATCCAAGTCTATGTATTATCTTATTCCTACTTTACAGGTTGCTGTTATATCTATTACAATTACTACAGATTGTATGTTATACCTCTTCTCTGTATGTACTACATTGCTATTGTAACCTGTCTTATACATTAGATCATATTGCCATGTTACTCTTGTACTACCCTTTTATACTGCTTGCCTTCAATGGTGAGTCTCCCAATGAACCTGACATTGATGACTGACTACTGCACACCGCTGGTGTCACAAGGTTGTCCAAGAGGTGAATAAACTGGTGATACTAACAGAACTGTGTCTGGTTTTACTTTGCCATGTCGAGATTGAACCTGAGTTTGGGTGAGGCCTGATTCACTGCAATTGGTGTGGTGACAGGTTCACTACATGTCATTGAATTAGTTTTTATTTCAGGGACTATTGAAACTGACTACCATTCACTATAGGTTTCTCCCCCCCCCCCCCCCCCCCCCCCGCGCCCCAGAATATTGAATCATGCGATTTCCTTTAAAATCTGCATATCCAACTGATACACCATTTTACACTACCAATTAAAAATTCAGGGGGGGGGGGGGGTGTCATTGAACTAACACAACAGGTAAGTAGTAATACTAGTATATGGAATTATAACATAACAGGGGAATAGTATAGTATAACTTGTGTCATGATAAATTAAAAGAACGGAAATACATGTCATCATCAACCCTGTAATCATTTTCCAAGTATGTTAAACCCCGTTTTTTTTTTACTTTTGAACAGTATGTCCGCTATGTTTGGAGAAATTTACAAGGAACAAATGGCATTTTTCTGTCTTAAAACTTGTAAAAACTGAGAATATATATATGCTTAACCCCCCCCCCCCCCCCCTCCCCGACTTGACATTCTTTGTGAATGGTAGTATTATGATAACATCCTGTTTTTGGGGCTTTTTGTTTTCACCCAACCATGTTCTTTCTCAGGACAAGGTTTGAAACAAAATATTGTTACTCCTATATTTTAATGCATTAGTTTCTTGAATTCCTAATAACTAATGATACAAATTTCTCCAGAATTTTGTCATGGTTGGCTAAGGAACATGAATATTAATGTGTATATTTGGATAATTAAATTGAATGCCCATTTTGCAAATAGAAAAACTTTTTCAAGCCTACTAGGTGAGGTATTAGAAGAACGTTTGTGCTTAAACCACCTGTTACTGGCTTATACCATGGCTTAACTGACTAAGAAACCGGGTCCTGTTGTAATTGTCCATACATCAATATTTACATGATAAACAAACATTATAATATTATTGTGTTCATACAGTATTGTTATCCATTAATCTAAAATTGTGACATGCAGTTTAAAGTAAACTTCAACTGTATATATCTTTGCAGGTGTGAAGAGTGTTACCAATTAGGACCATGGACATTGGCATATAAACGTACTCATGGAGACAGGACGGGCAGCAAATGCTACAAGTGTGACTTGTGCACCTACTGTACTCATGGAGACAGGACGGGCAGCAAATGCTACAAGTGTGACTTGTGCACCTACTGTACTCATGGAGACAGGACGGGCAGCAAATGTTACAAGTGTGTCTTGTGAACCTACTGTACTCATGGAGACAGGACGGGCAGCAAATGCTACAAGTGTGACGTGTGCACCTACTGTACTCATGAAGACAGGACGGGCAGCAAATGCTACAAGTGGGACTTGTGAGATGTCAGGAGGCATAATGCATCAGAATATGACTAATGCGGGAGAGAAACTTCACAACTGTACTGTGTGTGTTAAAGGGTTTCCAGAGAGCAGTAGTTTAGAGAAACATTTGTATAAGAAAATGACTCATACGAAAGAGACAGGACAGGCACCCAATGCTAAAAGCGTGACCTGTGCACCTACTGTACTGATGTCAGGTAGAATGCTGTTTCACAATGTGATTGATACAGGGGAGAAACTACATAACTGTAGTGTTTGTGTTGAAGGGTTTACACAGAGAAGTAGTTTAGAGAAACATTTGCTATTGCACAATGCTGAGAGGAAATATAAATGTACTGAGTGTGATTATAGGGCAGCACAGGCTAGTGACCTGAGCATACATATGAGAACACATACTGGAGCAGCCAGAATGCAGCAGAATGTGACTTATACTGTGGCAAAACTGCACAAGTGTAGCGTGTGTGTTAAAGGGTTTAAAGGGTGTTATACGTTAGAGAAACATTTGCTCCTGCATAGTAGATATAAATGTACTCTGTGTGACTATGGGACAGCAATTGCTGAGCGCATGAGTGTTCACATGAGAAGACATACTGGGGAAAAGCCCTTTAAATGTACGGTGTGTGACTATAGGACAGCATATAGTGGAGGCCTGAAGTCACACATAAGAACACATACTGGAGAGAAGCCCTATAAATGTACTAAGTGTAAATATAGTGCAAAACAGGCTTCGAACCTGTGGTCACATATGAAAACACATACTGGTAAAAGGCCGCATAAATGTACTCAGTGTGACTATAGGGCAACACGCCTTGAGCACCTGAGGCATCATATGCAAACACATACTGGAGAAAAACCCTATAAATGTAGTCTCTGTGACTATAGGGGAGGACAGCCTTCAAATCTGAGGATGCACATGAGAACACATACCGGGGAAAAGCCTTATAAATGTACTAAGTGTGACTATAGCTCAGCAGATAGTGGAACCCTAACAAAACACATGAGAATCCATTCTGGTGAAAAGCCTTATAAGTGTACTGTGTGTGACTATAGTTCGGCAGATAGCGGAACTCTAAGAAAACACATAAGAACACATACTGGGGAAAAGCCTCATAAATGTACCATATGTGACTATAGGGCAGCAAGGACTGGAACCCTGGCAGTTCACATGAGATTACATACTGGAGAAAAGCCCTTTAAATGTACTATGTGTGACTACAGTACAGCACAAGGTACACCCCTTAGGCTTCACATGAAAACACATACTGGGGAAAAGCCGTATAAATGTACTCAGTGTGACTACAGGGCAGCACTAGCCAGGACCCTGAAGAATCACATGAGAACACATGCTGGAGGAAAGTCACATAAATGTTTTGTGTGTGACTATAGTACACCACATACGCGAAACCTTAAGATCCACATTAAAACACACACTGTAGGAAAGTTTTATGATTGTACTGAGTGTGACTATAGGACAGCACAAGCTGGAAATCTGAAGAATCACATGACCACACATACTGGCATAAAGCCTTATAAATGTACTATATGCGACTATAGGGCAGCACATTCTGGCAACCTGAAGATCCACATGAGAACACATGCTGGAGAAAAGCCTCATAAATGTCCTCAGTGTGACCATAGGACAGCATATAGTGGAGCACTGACAGTTCACATGAGAACACATGCTCGAGGAAAACCGCATAAATGCACTAAGTGTGACTACACAACAAGAAAGCATGGACACCTGAGGTATCATATGAAAACACATATTCAAAAATAGGCTTATCTATTAGACAGCACATGCTGGAACCCTGAGCTCACAAACTAGAGAAAACGTTACAAATGTAGCGAGTGTGACTATAGGGCAGCACAGGTGAGAACCCTGTGGAAACACAGGAGAACAAAATCTGTAGAAAGTCCTTACTGGATATACTGTGCAGAACTTTCTCGCTCAGGAATTTTAAAATGGTTTCACAAAAAAAAATTTGGAGCTAAATGCCTTGACATAAAACTGTGATTTTGCCTCAGGGCTCGAAAAAACCTATGTTTACTTGCCCGGGGCAAGTAAAAAATTGCTCTGGGCAAGTAAAATTAAATGTTACTAGTGAAGTTGGTAGGTTTTTTTCGACCCCTGTGTCTTCACCTAAAATTGTGATTCAAGTGACCATAACTTCTGTAGATGAGAAACATGACTTGCATGGCAGATGTTGCCACTCCTCTAGCTGTGTTGCTGTAAAGTAACTAAGATGTAAAATACAAGAAGAATATGGTTCAAAGCATTCCAGACACCATCACAGTTACAATAATATGATTCAATGCATTCCAGCTCTTACTTCTAAACGTTTATATTCATTATTATTATTTATATTCGATTGCTTTAAATCATGATGCCAAACGGACATATGTTTAAGGCATGACATGGTTTACTTTTGACACTCCATTAACTGGGTTGGGTTGGACTATTTCTAGAACAATGTTCTCGTTTACTTAATAGTTATTTATTATTACTAATAATAGTTTTATTTCTCTATAAGTATTTGAATAACAAATACAAATGACTTTAATGAAATTCCCAGCTCTTCCCGATCTGCTGGAACAGAAAAGATGGTGGTTGTTAAGGAGGCTAGTGCTTTTATGAAGATACATTTGTTTGACCGAGTTTATTGACCCAGAAACAGTAACAATAATGAACAGTGAGAGAGCTTGATTTGAACAACAGAAATATTTTGGTTTGTGGGGCCACACAGTTCTGTAGTGTCAAGTGAAGGCTGGATCCCCTTGCAGAGCTGATGGACGCTCCTCCTACCTTCTGTCATCTCCTGGTGGAACCGACTGGAACCAAAGAGCATAAATATCTTGAACAGAGTATCGCATCCAGGAAGCGTGCAGAACTAGTCCTGCATTCGGATTGTGAGTTTGAGTCCCAGAGCAGACAGCCTTTTTACATTTGTTTCATTTTCGAGTCATTTTTTTTTTTAATTTCACTAATATCTTCACATCTGGGACTCGGATTTCCTTTAAACTCACACATGTAGTTATTGATGCAATTCCCTGTGGATTGGTGAACGAATTAGGGAGTTTAAGATCGAATTAAGGGAGAAAAGTCCGTTGAATGGGGTTTGGAGATATATAGGTTCTCTGTTATAGAGGTATGGGTGGCGGTCATAAGCTTGTGTTTATTTTTGACAAAAATGTTTTTTGCACGGGCCACGATACGTCCAGCTCTAGTAGAGATACCCTTCGCTGCCGTTGGCTTGTTGAGTTGGATAGATATGGCAGCGGTGATGTTATTGGCAGACCTACTACAATATTGTATTTGTTGCTGTATAATCTTAATCAAGTCTGAATTCATTGTGTGTATTTTATTAACCTGTTGGCATGTCTGGGATATGGATATTATGATAGTTCTTTCCCGTAATGTTATTCCATTGTGTTTATGTTTATTACTTTTTTAACGATCTTCTCAGCATTCCAAGCACATGTTACAAATATTTTTGTTAGCAATGGAAATATTAATAGAATAAATATAAACACTCTGTGTAATGTACCTAGCTGAGGCCTAGGGTTTTTCTAAGTCAGGTGAAATTTCAAGACCCAATATGTTTGGCACAATATAAAATACGCTCATAACATTTTTACTTGACCCTGTATATGAGACCATTATTAGATTAGTTGAAAGGTGTTGTTCGCATTTCATGTGTGGTTTGTTCAAGTTATGTTTAAGATTATGTTAACTTTTTAATTCTTTCTAAGTCTTCTTGTAACTTTGCGTTAATGTTTCATCATTGTCACTTGATGAGAATAAAACCATGTTATCTGTAAAATCCTGAATTTGATGAGTTGTGTATTATGTAACCAACATCTATCTATCTAAACAAGGTTTATAGAGATAAGCCAGCCACCTTATAAAAAGCATGTAAGTCTTTATTGTAAGATCAATACATCGATAACTAGCGCTTATGTCATATATTTCAGTTGTTGTGACACTATATGTCTTATGATTTACTTATCTAATATTGTTGTAACATGTAATTGTTGAAGGTATTAAATATTGTTAGTGAACCAAGAATTCATGGGAGGGATTGGCTCATTAGTTGCATAGATAAATACATTGTTCAAATAAGCGCTCAATGAAAGTAAAGTATGAATAAATATGAAACCGACAGGACAATGACATTGAACTATAAACAACAGCACCTCTTTTAAACTAAAACTATATTTTATAATCAAACTTAGAGTCTGAGACCTTAATGGGGAGATGAGCCAGTGATTGGGATTTAATCTATTAATATTTAACTTCGAATCGGACAGGCTTTTGTACATCACAATATCTTGTTAAATAAATAACAGGTATTTAAACATAAAGGATCCCCCAAGAAGACCTCCATATGGAGAGGCTTGCGTCATGTTCTGAAAGAAATGGGACTGTGCGATTCAATATAAAATGTATATAAAAAATACAATGAAAAAATAGAAAATCTACAGATTGTTTTTCCACCTCCCTAGGAGATATGAGCTGCCAAGTTGAGTCTCCATGATTCTGAGGGTACTTTGGTACCTGAGTTACAGCTAGAGCCTAAAAGGTGGTCTCCACTGGCTATGGTAAGCTCTGCGGTAAGCCTTGCGATGGTTTGTGCTGGTTCTGTAGGTGGTGAGGAATGACGAGGTCCTTGCCTACATGGTCAGTGAAGGATGGAGGCAGGACCTCGCCACTCCTCAACAGCACCATCGCAAGGCTTACCGCAGAGCTTACCGCAGAGCTTACCACAGCCAGTGGAGACCACCTTTAAGGGTTAAGCTAAATCAAAACAAATGCCTTGTTCTTGCGCATTGGCTTCTAAGCTAAAGAATTTTTCATTTCATCAGAATTGTCGTTCATTTCTTGAGAATTATTCTTCGCATCTCCGTCGCCAGACGGCAGTACCGAGGAGATAGACAGCGCGCAGCGCCTATCGGGAGAATCACTTTACCGTACGCACGCAAAGCAGACACACGGTCCAATACGACGTCACGACTATTCAACTACTTTTCAAGTATTTTACGCAAAATTCCTCCGTGGAATTTATTATCATTGCTGAGGGTAGAACAGACCCAGCTAGGAAGTGAGCTCATGTAGATCTCGCTATGAGCTCAAAAACGTCTCACACATGTGATATCAGAACGTTGAGGTCTGGGTGAGCTTTTTGTGATCTCGCATATGTGATCTCACATGAATGGTTTCAGTGTGATCTCAGTGTGAGTTCACAAGTTCTAGCTCACATTTAGCTAACAGCTGTGATATCTCAGTGAGCTCAGAAACTTCTCATAGATGTGAGATCAGAACTATGAAGTCTAGGTGAGATGTTTGTGATCTTGCATATGTGATCTCACATGAATGGTTTCAGTGTGATCTCAGTGTGAGCTCACAAGTTCTAGCTCACATTTAGCTAACAGCTGTGATATCTCAGTGAGCTCAGAAACTTCTCATAGATGTGAGATCAGAACTATGAGGTCTGGGTGAGATGTTTGTGATCTTACATATGTGATCTCACATGAATGGTTTATGCCTTTTGTTCTCACCAGGTGGCCGTACCGTAGAACTTGGCTTTCACTAGGTGGTGTCACAGGTTTCTGCATTACATTTACACTTTCTAATAGAACAAAAGTCTCACTAATCATACTTATATGAGGCATTTATACTTCATAGATATTACACATCATAAACTTGGGAATATTAAAAGCAATGAACTTAATAGTTTATTTGGATAATTTACCTGTTTAATGCTGAGAAGAAAACACCCTCACAATACTACTAGGCAGTAGGCCTATACTAGGGTTCCCAGGCAAATAAACATAAATAGGAAACCTATGTCAGCTACCAGACTGGACTGTATGAAGGGTAAGTTAAAGTGATGAGAAACTCAAGCAAAGGGACCATGCAGTCTCCTTGAATGCTCTTGGGTGAAATGCTTCTGTGGAGAAACATTCTACCGTAGCACTGAGCTGCTGTTTAGAAGCTGATCGAGGTCACATTAAGAGATCATTTTGATGCCACTGTGATAGCTCACAGTATGCTCTTACTTATAACCTCACAGTGAATTCATAGTATGAGTACACTGTGAGCTCACACTGTGAGATCATTCTGAGCTAAATAAGAGGTTACAGATTGACCTTCCTATGAGCTCATAGTGTGAGCTCACAGTGTGCTCTTACTTATAACCTCACAGTGAATTCATAGTATGAGTACACTGTGAGCTCACACTGTGAGATCAGTCTGAGCTAAATAAGAGGTTACAGATTGACCTTCCTATGAGCTCATAGTGTGAGCTCACAGTGTGCTCTTACTTATAACCTCACAGTGAATTCATAGTATGAGTACACTGTGAGCTCACACTGTGAGATCATTCTGAGCTAAATAAGAGGTTACAGATTGACCTTCCTATGAGCTCATAGTGTGAGCTCACAGTGTGCTCTTACTTATAACCTCACAGTGAATTCATAGTATGAGTACACTGTGAGCTCACACTGTGAGATCAGTCTGAGCTAAATAAGAGGTTACAGATTGACCTTCCTATGAGCTCATAGTGTGAGCTCACAGTGTGCTCTTACTTATAACCTCACAGTGAATTCATAGTATGAGTACACTGTGAGCTCACACTGTGAGATCAGTCTGAGCTAAATAAGAGGTTACAGATTGACCTAACTATGAGCTCATAGTGTGAGCTCTCTGAGGGGAATTTTGTGAGCTCTCTGTGAGCTCTCTGTGATGTCAAATTCCTAGCTGGGGAGGTTCTTTTTGTTACCCAGAGGAACTGGTTTCCTCAAGTCTCAGTTGGTGTAAGAGACGTTCAGCAGCTCGATGGCTTCCACGAGCTCCAGATCTAGCCCGACTCACGTGGGGGACTCCTCGAAGGGAGTGCATGTGGTGTCAACGGCTAAGAGTGACAGCAAGCCTTCCAGGAGCAACGGCCACAGCAAGGGCAAGGGCAGCGGCAAGTCTTTGTCCTCCTCCTCGAGAAGCAAGACGTCCTCGTCTAGTGGTAAGAGCTCTTCCTCTAGTGGCAAGAGTTCTTCCTATTCACATGGAAAGAGTTTTAGCTCACACAGCAGTTCTCATGGAAAGAGTTCTAGCTCACGCAGCAGTTCACATTCCAAAAGTGCCTCTTCTCAGAAGAGCACTTCGGTCAATTCAGTAGAAGAAAAGACCTATCATACTCACACTGATTACACAGAGTGGGACTCTGACAGTGGGAAGGGGGGTGACACTCATCGTGACACCCATCGGAGCAAACACAAGAGCAAGTCCAAGAAACGCAGTCGCTCACGCTCCCCTCCTCGATCTAAACCAGCCGAGGATAAAAACCAGGACAAGATCCTTCAGGTTCTAGATGGCCTTACAAACAAACTGAACTCAATTGGAGACCGTTTAACCTCTGTGGAAACGGACCAGGCCAAAAAGAGAAAGAGATCTGACTCGCCTCCTCCATGCCATGACTCACCCCACACTACCCCCCAAGAGGAGGACGATGAGTGGGATCCCGATGCGGAATACCCTGAGGAAGATTTCATGGATGGATAGCTATGGGGACTTTTCCAGTGTTTATGTGGAAAATTCTAGCACTCCAGGGTCCTCCAAGGACAAGAATAAGTCAGGCAACTCCTCTTTCTGGCAAAGCCAGGCTGACGAAATTGAAGAGGACGACAAAGTGGGTCCCGAAGTGGACAATGCGATAAAGGTTTTCTTTGAGAAACGTTTCAAAATGACTCTCTCAACCGAAGGGTTGAAGTAAATCACTGACAATTATCCAAGGCCGAAAAACATGGACTATCTGCAGGTCCACGATATTAACTCTTAAGCTTAAAGCAGCCCTACCAGGAACCACTAAAGAAGATGATGAGAAATTTAAGAAACATCGTTTCCTATTCATGAAAATGCTAACCGCCTTTGAAGGCGCCGCTCAAGATCTCAAAGAGAGAGAAGCAGGAGCAAAGTGGACCGAGATCCCCATGAAAAAACTAGCTGATGGTTTCTCCATGGCCAGCTATTTTATTCGCTTCAAACTGGTAAAGGAAAGAAGGGAAGCCATTCGGAAGTTCCTTCCATTGGAGCACAAAGCCCTAGCTAACGACTCAAACCCTCCGGGGATGAAAGACATTCTGTTCAACAACCTAGAGTCAGCACTAAAGGAAGGTGAACAAACGGCCAAACTTGCAAAGTCTATGAATTTTCTGCGCAAAGACACCTCTGACAAGACCAAGAAATATAACAACGAATCCCCTGGAAGAGGGAGAGGTAAAGTTCGAGGAGGCAGCAATGGCAGAGGCCGTTACAACAAGAACCAGAGAGGTTCCTACCCCAAGCGTTATGACAACAACAACAAATCCATGGGCAAGACCCAGGATTTTCACAAGGGGGACTCGACCAACAAAATTCAGTGACAGGTGAGGTCAGTACTTATTCTGTGCATTCAAATACCGTTAACTTGTTTTCGGGAGAGTACCTTAATTCTAATAACATAAGGGTAAACCCTAGTTCAAATCCTCAGTCGAGGAAGAATGCAAAGCCAAATCCTAACCCAAGTAATGAAGAATTTATCCCAGGCAACATCGCCAATCATTTAACAAATTGGGACAAAATTACTCGAGATACATGGGTGCTAAACCAGGTTGCAGGAGTCAAACTAGATTTCTTACAAACCCCTATCCAACTAGAAGATCCTAGAGAATACAAGGTCAGTCAGGAACAACAGACCATTATCGATTCAGAAGTAAATAAACTTTTACTCAAAAGGGTGGTAGAAATAAAACCCAGGAAACAAGCTCAATTCAATTCAAATGTGTTCCTTAGACCTAAGCCAGGTAACAAGTGGCGCCTTATCATTGACTTAACAATTCTAAACAAATTCATTAAGAAAGAACATTTCAAAATGGATAACCTAGAATCTGCGATCCTCCTCATGGAGAAAGGGGCCTTCATGGGCTCCCTAGATCTGAAAGACGCCTACTACTCTTTACCCTTATACCACAAATTCAGGGATTACATTACCTTCCAATGGAGGGGAAAAATCCACCGCTTTAACGTGATTCCTTCGGGGCTATCACCAGCTCCCAGAGTTTTTACAAAAATTCTAAAACCAATTTTCGCTTACTTAAGAAAAGAAGGAAATCCTAGTAAGTCTAGGTTTCACTATCCACCATGAGAAATCTCAAAAGACCCCAACGAAAGAATTAGAATTCTTGGGATACATCCTAAACTCTAATGACATGTCAGTAACCCCTACTCTAGCGAAAAAAGAAAGACCAAAAAGCATCATAGATGACTTGAGAGAGAAACGAAAATTCTCTATTAGAGCAGGCACCAGATTAATAGGCATTATGGTTGACTTAACCAAACGGTTTGACTACGCCCTTGCCCACTACAAAACTCTAGAAATAGAAAAGATCATGGTGCTCCAAAGAGCAGGGAAACTAAAATTTGACGGGTCTATGTATTTCTCGGAAGGGGCCTGGGAAGAAATAGAATGGTGGTACTCTCGCATAGACAAAGCAACCAGAAAAATCAGACCTTGTGGTCCTGATCTCACCCTAACCTGTGATGCTAGTCTCCTAGGCTGGGGCGCAGTCACCGCCGACACGAATATTGTCTTAGATTACTTAAGGGAACTGTCCCCGCTTGATTCACTAAACCTGAAACGCTTAACACTGAAATTTGTGGTTCTTTTCCTTTTGATACATTCACAGCACCTTCAATCTGTCAGAGCGCTAAAAATCGACAATACTATTGTGAAAGAAGGGAAGGTAACCTTTCTTATCGATCAAGTGCTTAAGACCTCTAGACAAGGCAAACCTCTAGCTATTTTTACATGCAAAAGCTTTGAGGAGGACCCTAGGCTCTGCCTGGTCTGCACAACTAAGGAGTATATTAAACGCACAAAAGAACTCAGACCTTACTCGGAAAACCAACCCCCCTCGGGCCAGCTTGTAATAAGCTACGTTCCCCCTTTTAAAGGCGTTACCACTAACACCCTAAGTAGGTGGGTAAGAGAAATCTTGTACCTGAGCGGTATTGATACGAAAAGATTCAAACCGCACAGTACAAGAGCCGCCTCGGTTTCAAAGCTCTATGCTTTGAACACCCCCATTTCAGAAATTCTGGCAAAGGGGCGTTGGTCTTCCAAGAATACCTTCACTAAATTTTACAACAAAAAGATTGTTAATCTAAAAGAGGTATCTCACAAGCTCCTGAAGAACTAAATTGTAAGAGCGCATATGGTGAAATAAAGGAGAGAACTTTATATTCTTGCGTTCCGAATTTATATTTTTACTTGGGAACCATGCTGGGGTTCTTGGAAGTCTCCTCGGTACTGCCGTCTGGCGACGCAGATGCAAAGCATAATCCATGGCTAAATGAACTTAACTTTAGGGTGAAATTTAGCCAAGATTATGTAGAGCATTGAAGTCGTCAGATGGTAGTACAGAGGACCCACCCTCCCTTAAACTGGATAAATTATTCAAGGTTTAATGAAAATTCTTACTAAAAATTAGCTAGACTGGTTCTAACTAATAATGGAATCTAGACGACTTCTAGGTTCCCTCGTCGTGGCTGGAAAGTGTGATTCTCCCGGTAGGCGCTGCGCGTTGTCTATCTCCTCTGTACTACCATCTGAGGACTTCAATGCTCTACATACATATACATATAAAGGTACAATATACTGGTCTGCTATTTCATTTTAAGCATGTCATATGATTAACAAAACGAACATTATTACTTTGTTGTTAGAACTAGAACCGAATTAATTTAAATACCTTAATGCTAAATTTAATAATTTAAATCAGGCTAGTCTGAGAATATTTATGCTTGATGTATGAAAATGTCTACTTGTCCTGAATAAAATATTTTAAAAATCAAATCAATCATATATTTAATATGCTAGCTCTCTCGGTAAAAAGAACTATGCACTGTGCACTGTGCACTGGATGGTATTAAAGAGATAAACCACAGTTCAACTGGGAAAAAAACTGAAAATAGCATTTTGTTTAAACTTTGCCTTGTGAAAGAACAAGGTTAGGTGAATTCAAAAAGCCAATAAAAACAATATGTCACCGGGTTAGTTTTCATTTCAGGGACCCCTGAAATTTAGGATTGTTCACTATAGAAGTCTTTGAGAAAAGGACAATTTTTTTCGTTTTTTCAGTATAAAAAGGTAATTGAAAATAACTTTTTCCTAAGAATCTCTATAGGCATAGCTAACATATTGCTTTACCCTCTCAAGCAATAAAAAATGGGGGTCACCGACGTTTTAAAAAAATTATTCAACTGAATCTGCATCCAGATGAGTTAAAAACAGGAATATTCAAGATTTTCAATGCTGAATAATATCTTTCAAAATATGTTGATACACTGTTCTTTCATGCGTGAGGGTAAACCTGTATAGTGGCTATGTTTAGAAGTCATTTCAAGTGAAAAATGTTATTTGTCTGTCTGAAATCTTGGAAAAACTGAGAAAATATCCATTTTCCCCACATACTTAAGTACTAAACTTTGATTGTGTCTAGAATGAAAAAAAATATGCTGAGATGCATTTTTTTTGCTTTTTGTTATCCCCCAACCATGTTCTTTCTCAAGACGAAGTTTGAAAACATTATTGTCACTCCTTATTTTTCATGCATTAGTTCCTTGAACTCCCGCCTGCAGCTGTGCATATGACAGTGGTTTATCTCTTTAATCAGCAAAATCCATGAATGTGATACGGAATGAGCCAAGAGATATAATCCTCCACAAATCCATAATCTCTTCCAAAACAACAAGTCAATATCATGTTTAAAATCTCATGCAGCCACATGCATATTGATAGTCAAATCCAGATGGTCAGTGTTAAATATTCATGTTGTTTATGAGTTAGTCCTATAATAGAGTTAGTATTATAGACAATGATGTGGAAACATGGTTACATAACACCAGGATGAAACAATAAGTTGAAACCAAAAACTCATGAAACTCTCCCCTCAGTTCTTGGGCTAAACCCCATAACTCTAGGTTTTCACTTTTTCCCCTTATTTCTCCACAAGAGTTACGCCACTGCTGGTCACCTTCTAATGTGTACATTTGTCATTTTGTACTCAATTCAATTCAATTCAATTCAAGACATTTTTTATTTGCATAAATGATGACTACAAAAAGGAAGGCCCAGTTTTGAAACCTAGGTTCCAAGTCTTCCAGTGGGTTCCTGGTACTCTGATAACTCGTACTGTTATTATTGTCCATCTATGATACTTAACATTATTCATTGACCGAAAATTATCTTATTAGTTGGGCAGCCAGAAAAGTTGTGATATATTTTTTTCTCACTGGATTCTTAATTCAAGATGGCTGCCAAAGTACTCATAACTAGACACGTTGTGGACCAGATCTTTAATGTTGCACCATTTTGTTCAGGTTTTTCGGTCAAGGAATCCATTAAAATAGTTTCCAAGTATGTCAGATCAGTTGCCATGGATATATGGTTACCATGGTTACGCATTTTTAAGTGATTTTCCTCACCTTAACTATTGAGGGGATCATTATATAGTGAAAATGAATTACTTTCATACAACTTCCAAGTTCCCTACTGGGAATGGCAGGGGGCGGGGGGGGGGGAGAGATAGGCTTAAAGATCGATAGGAGAGTAGGGGAGAAAAAAGAGGGGGAACTTTGGACAGAAAAAAAGGACAGAAAGAGGGGGCGGAGGGGGGGGGGCGCTGAAAAGAGAGGCAATTAAGGGAGAGGGTGAAGATGGGTAGTCGGAGCAATATCAAAATATAGGGAGAGTGGAAAAATGTACAACGTGACACTGATGAAGCTAGCGTTAGACTGGACATGCCTACAGGGAGTGTATGTCGCAAATGACGTCATAGCTCTCAGGTGCGAATACACACGCTAAACCAAGGCAAAACCTGTCCCATTCGCTCTCTCGTCAGAAAGCTGTGAAAACAGACATACAGCATCGTGTCATCTAAGTGGTGAAGTCACCAGAAAATGTACAATTCGCCTTCACCTATCCTCTCAAATAACCCAAATTTCAGACGAAAATAAAGTTCAAAATACAGTTCAACCTAACCAAACAGATTGCTAGAATCAATGCAATGCCAAATATACTCGAATTTACCTAGTATTGACCAAATTGCAGCCTAATTTAATAGAATTTACTAAATGTGTACAGCTGCTAATTGTACATTAAGAAAATCTGACCCTACAAAGTTTGAGCTTTGGATCTCATTATTGTAGTGCCATGTGACGTATGAAGCAGGGCAAATCTAATAAACCTGGGTGGAGTAGAAACTGTGCCTTCCCCTCTCCTACAGACCTTAATAACACAATAAATGTCAGAAACCCTAACTTTTATGATCCTTACATATGTATTTTGTGATACATAATTATAGTCTTGAAGATGTAATGTGTGTAACAAACATACATGTTTCATATTTTACATACATGTTTAATATTTCATTCTAACAGAAAACAATGTAGCATTATTGTATGGGTCAGATCGTTAAAAAATTACAATCGGCAGCGTTACACATTTAGTAAACTATACTTAATAGGACTGATAAAATTATCAATACTAGATATATCTGGGCATATTTTCATTTGCTTAATCAGTTTGGTTATGTTGAACTGATTTTTCAACCGAATTCTTGTCTTAAATTGGGGTTAATTGAGAGGATTAGTGAAGACGAATTGTACATTTTCTGGCAATTTCACCCACCTATACACAGATTATTATATTATATTCCAGCTCCCATGGAAGCTCCTGTATTATTTTATTGAGATGTTTTCACTGGATGCCGTTCAATAAACCATAATTGTCTCATAAACTATTGTATGTGATACATCCACTAGATATACTTTTGCACAAAACATAATCTCTACCTGAACATCAAGCCAAAATCAAGTTTAAAATCTCATGGAGCCACATTAAAATTGATTGTCAAGTCCAGATGGAACTAATGACCTGACATGACAAATGGTAGGAAATGTGACAAAGTGATGATATCGTCAAAAGTGTGGCCAGATGCCGACCTAGGAAATCCATAATTAATTACAAAATTCAATTTAACACTTTCAGAGAAAGTAAACAGTGGGCAGTCTGGTCAATAGTCAGACCACACGGTACCATGGAGGGACACATATATATACTCCAGGGTGGCAAGCCTCAGCCAGACTCCTCCAAGTCACTCTACACTGAAGATGGCCAACATCCAGATCATCCTCCTGCTCTTCACGCTCTCTGCCGTCAGCCTCTCCTGGGGTGAGTAAACCAGTCAACATCTGCCACGCTGTAGTCTGACTTACACTCTGTGTAAACCAGTCTACCTCTCCACTCTCTCACTCTGTAGTGTGACTTACATTCTGTGTAAACCAGTCTACCTCTCCACCCTCTCACTCTGTAGTCTGACTTACACTCTGTGTAAACCAGTCTACCTCTCCACTCTCTAACTCTGTAGTCCGACTTACACTCTGTGTAAACCAGTCCACCTCTCCACTCTGTCACTCTGTAGTCTGACTTATAAATTGATTCATGGGTCTTCTCTACCGACTTTACATCGCCAAGAAAAGTGTCACATCAAAATTTGATACCTTACTAGCAATGATCGCAAAAAGTCAATTATTCGCTTTATAATCATAGAACTTTAGGACAGTAGAATAGACATGTAGGGGTATTGAATACCATTTGAACTTTGGAAAAGGCTTAAATAGTTTGTGTGTAATGGCCATACATATTCAGACATTATATCCGTTACTGATATATTCTTTCAGGCCTATTGAAATATACCTTACCAGCAACAATTGTATAAAGAGGTAGACGTAATAGCTATATTTTTTAATCATAAGATTTTATGATAGACAAAGAAATATGTTGGGGGTATTTAACAGAATTCAAATATTATAAAAAGCTTTAACAGTTCAGTTTAAGTATTCAGACATTATTTCAGGCATTATTTCGGCAAATAGGATTTTAGGACATGTTGCTATATATAGGTATGCATGTATAATTAAAACCTATTATGGTTGTATACTCTCTCTTCATATATCTTGGGTAGTAGCCCCCCTACTATTCTAGATATACAAGCCCGCACATGCGTGCTTGGTCACGTGGGCCACGCCCACACTCACTAGAGAATAAACAGTTAACATCAAGAAGCCGCCGTGTCCACTTACTTTTTCCCGTACATTATATATAATAATATAACAAAGTTGAGGTATTTAATACAATTCAGTATCCTTATCTCTTTCTTGATTGCTTTTCCTGATTGGTTGATTGCTCTCTCTCCTCTCTCGCCCACCACTCTGGCATGCTCACCCTGGCGTGTTGTCCAATTAGTAATTACCTTGAATACAATACTGTACTTAGTACTACTGTACTTATGTCCACAATATATGGGTCAGAGTTTCAGAAAATGTACAATTGGCAGTACACATTTAGTAAATTCTGCTAAATTAGGCTGCAATTTGGTCAATACTAGGTAAATTCGAATATATTCGGCAATGCATTGATTCTAGCAATCTCCTTAGATAGGTTGAACTGTGTTTTGAACTTTATTTCCCACTGAAATTTGGGTTATTTGACAGGATTGGTGAAGTTGAATTGCACATTTTCTGGCAACTTCGCCCATATCCACATTTTGATTTCACTGTTTGGTTACCCTCTCTTATATCTAAGCAAACCTCTATTCATTTCTAAAGGGAACAGCTGAAAGAGCTGGATTTTTTCCACAAGCCTTTTATATTGCCCCTTACATATAGGTATTACTTTTTCAATTCAATTTTCTCTCCTCTCTCTACTGCCCTTTCTCTCCCTCTCCCTCTCTCCCTTTCCCCTCTCCCCCTCCTGACCCCGTCACTCTGTCCTGTCCTGTCCTCCTCCTCCTCTTCCTCTTCCTTTTCCTCCTCCTCCTCCTCCTCCTCCTCCTCCTCCAAGGAAAGTGAGGTTCCCAAAATGTCTCAATAAATGTGCCAAACTCCGAAATATTTGTTTTTTTTAATTTTGGGGGCCGATAATCTAGAAACTTCAGAATAATAATTTCTGTAATTTATTACCAGGTTTTCAGGTATAATTCTCGGGTTTTTGGCCTGAGATTGACATGTATAAGTACAGGATTCATAGAAAAATAGTGGGGAAGTAGAAATGTAAGGGGAAGGAAAAAGTACGCATCATAAAACTCCCTGGTCTGTGAGGTGTAATTGTCCTGGAAATTTATTTTGATCATTTTCAGGGTATGTGTTAAAATTGATATATCTGTTGTACTTAGAGATGCTGCCAAATTGCTGCCACGTTCCCCATTCCACCTTCAATCAAAATTTGCCTTGGCATTTCTCCACTACTTTCTCTTGTGGGTCAGATTTTCATAAGATGTACAATTCACATACACTAATCCTCTCAAATAACCCACATTTAAGACAAAAATAGAGCTTCAAAATGCAGTTTGAATCAACAGAACTGATACTTTAAATCAATGTGATCACAAATATACTCAGATATACCCGATATTCATGATTCTTCAGCCAAATGTAGTAGCCGAATTTCCTAAATGTGTAGAGCTGTCAATTGTACATTTTCTGAACATCTGGCCCTGATATTTCTGTTGTATTTTTGCAGGTAAAAGTCTGACTCTCAATGAGCAATTGAGAAGACGCTACCGAGAGGAGGGCTCTCCACCAATTCCCAGACGTGCTCTCATGGAGATGGTTGCGGGAATGGGCACAAGGACGACTCAGGCTGATGATATCGATAACATTGCATGCTGCATCGGCAAAAAAAAACGTTTTTCAAGAGGTGAGTCTTTGTAGAATTGTTGTCTCATGGTGCATAATAGCACTAGGGGGTAGTATCATTGGTCCACCAACACCTACTACCACACCCTCTACCCTATACAATATATATAACACCTTACTTCCGTCCACCTCCGCTTCCCTCAACCTCATTCTGTGCTCTCATCTCACCCGCTGCACTTCAGCAATAATTTATGCCCACCCTCCACACATATATGGAATAAATAGGCCTACAATTATTATACCTTTGGTGGGGTTGGTATGATACTCCCATAGGCTTAAGCACTGAGCCTTGTATTTAAAAATGCGGACAATACAGAGTCTGTATTGCCCGAATTTTTCCTGTATTGCCCGCATAGGGCCTATAGAAAAAATAGTCCCAATCGAAATATTTCTATTTCAATAATTCCGAAAAAACGCATAGGCCTAATACATTGACAATAGATAAAGGTACCGTCTTTAAAAGAAACTAATTCCGTTGGTGGTTTAGCCACATTCCGAAAGCGCTTGTGGCAGTGATAGTGTGGCTATTTTCAGCCTACTGACAACACAATGATCGGCACGGCGTGCATGTCTGTTAATGCAGGAATTAAGAGTGGTAAAATATCGATCAAATGAAATAATAAACTAAAATCCTTTCATGTTTATCGATGCCTACCTGTTGTCAGAGCATTACTTTATTCTAAAAAGATTTAAACCTGAGAAAAGTAGGGCCTATTAGACACAAAACAATAATGTAGGCCCCCTATTTCAAGGTCGGAGGGAGGGAGAGTAGGAAGGGGGTGGGGGTGTGGGTGGCAGTGTCATTGAAAATGAGAAAAACAATCCATATTTATACAGAACAATAGCCTAAGACCAAATTGCCATCAAATCTTGCGGTTTTGCTTTTGGACTAGCTGGCGACAATGGCATAATTTTAATTATGTAAAACATACCCAAAGCAAGAACATTCGCCATCACTCCTTAGGTGATGCCAAATACACTATACAGCTTCCTCCATGATCGGGAAACCCCCTCTATTTCTCATTGTCCAACACCCAAAAGTTACATGACTGCCTAAGTTAGAGCCTTAGGGAGAGATTGGACCAAGATTTTTTAGCTCTTACTGGTATAATTAGTGCATAACAGACCTCTCACATTCACCCTTTATCTGCATGAGGACGTCGAAATCAGACATTGTTGTGGTCCTTACACCTTGTGGCAATGTGGTAAACTAACAGCAAGTGCCAGGAATGGTTTCTCACCCTCCCACGAGGTAGCGCCACCAGCAGCACCAGCCAAAACACTGGCCTCCAAACACTGGCCTCCATTAGCCATATCATCGGCAATGGAGGCCAGATGGATTGAAGCTCAAAAACGACAGGCCTATTATTTTGATGCGTCGGGAGACGCCAATGGGAGAGGGAAGCAGGTAGGGTGTTGATAGTGTTGTGGGCGGGATGGTGGGCCTACAATAACAGTCCATTCCCTGTTTAGTAAAGTAAATCAATAGCCCAAGACTTCCATAGGCCTACGGCTACACTGGTGCCATTATATTCTCTAGACCGATCGGCGTCAAACTGGCATATTCATATGCCTCAAGCATTTACTGAAGCATTTACCGACAATAACAGTAGAGAACCCGATGGTCCGCCGATCCGCCGAAAATCATATTTCCCGACTTCCAAGCCACCAAAACAATGTCCCCACGCCTAGAGAAATAATATAGACTGCGATTACCTCCAATATATCATGTTCTTTCTGGTATCACAACCAAGTAATCACCGATTCCCGACCCCTATAGGCCTATGCTTAAGCATGAACGGACATTTCACCCTGCGTACGGCCACATGCTCGCACATGGCACCTTCGGTAAACACTCGGCTTCGCATCGGTAAAACTCGGGGGAAAAAATTGACCAATCACAGTGCATATTACATCAACCTTGAGCCAGGCTCTCAGCCAATGGGATCACCGTTTCCAAACCTTACTCGGGATGCCATGTTGACGGCCGGCAACATGGCGGTGGGTGGCGGTGGGCAGTCGGCGGTCGGCGAAGCCTTTTTAAATAGCCTAAAGTTTCATTATCGGTCAAACGGTATAATATCCTAGTTAATTTAAGAGTTATCTATTGTGACGATTCTAACCTAGTGCCAGTCGCCCTCTAGACCTTATGGCATTGACTCAGGCCTCTGCAATATAATGATAACAAGAATGTTTGGTAGTGACCAAGGAGATAACGGTTTCCCCCGACTTCCAAACCCAACACACACGCGCAGAAAAAAGCGTCATCAGGGTGTCGTCAAGTACAGTCAATGCGCGTTACTAATGTAATGTAAATTAGAAGACGTCATGACGACTGGTACAATATTACGTCCTGGTCGGCATATCGGCAGCCCTCGCAAACTTTGTGGGGATTTTCACAGCCGTTTCCCTTGCAAAACTGCGAGCAGAATCATTCCCATCGCACGATTTTAGATAGGCTTAAATAAATGTACCTTTATCACAGCATTTTCTTGTTTAATCTTCGTGGGCATGTAGTTTTGATAATCCTCCTTGGTAAAGGGCGTTTGTCAGAACGTAGGCCTAGTAATTTCACCTGAACTGTCAGTCTCACTGAAAATGTGTCAAACTATTGTTTACTTGTGTAACAGTACAGTTTCCCTCATATCTTCCGTATTTAAACACAAATGTTGATAAAATTAAATACATGGGGGTAGGAAAGCATGCTCTTTCAGAATTTAAAGACATTGGCAATGTATTTCGAGTAGAAATAGCGTTTTTTATTATTTCGCGGGAGCGTAATTTCCCTGCGATATGCCGGCTACGACGCAATAATGTAGGCCTACTTTGACTACAAACCTAGTTTGCATTGGTCTGCAGGACCGATATTTACATCGATAACAGTGCTTTATGATCCTCACCAAATGCAAGCTTAGACATTTCCCTTTCCACTGGGGTAGGCCTATAGGGTTAGGGAATTACTGTATATATTAATTCCTTAGAATGCGATATTAGACAACCCATTTTTGCAAGACGATCTGATTTTTGTCAGTAGGCCATGAGACAAAGTATCAGTGCCAGATCTGTGTTGCTCTATTCGACTTCCCCTCCCATCTTCCTTATCTAATTAGCTGTCTCTACACCAGTCCCGATTCTGTCTCATGATACTTGTAATCAGTCCAAGTTTCCGGATAGCTGGTTGTCCAAGAAGGAGTTTATTGTCTTCTTTGACAACGTACACATCTTCTGTGATCGTTGTATGGTCACTGCGTAGCTGCATTTTCACTCGTCCGATAGTAGGCCTATTCAATAGAACTTCTCCGAAGGCGAAGAGTTTCCTTCCAGGAGTCTCCAATTTCCCATAGGATTTCCTGTAGAACTTCTCTGACATGACTGTCACCTCAGCTCCTGAATCTATAAACCAACCCAGCTTTTCATCGCCAGTTGTGAGGTTTATGTAGCCTACCATCCTTAGGGCTCTTGAGGGGTAAATTCGACAAATCGACAAGGCCTATTCTTAGGATTGACAATCGACATGGGCATCAAGTGACAAACGACAAAAACAGTTTCTTAGCCTGACAAATCGACAAAGACCTCATTAGTCCTTACCAACAAAAAACGGGCCATTTTTACGGAAATTAAGTGACAAACGACAAAAGAATTGTCTTAGTGACAAGTGACAATTGTTGTTTCTTGGTAGTGACAAGAAAAATTAGACACCCCCCTCAGGAGCCCTATCCTTGGTCTGCAGGGTGCTTATTATGAGAGGTTTCCACTGCTCCACAAAATGCGGTGCTCCAGGATTCATCGTCAGATTTACTCTCCTCAGTGAGGTTGTTCACCTTCGCATTCTTGGTCTTGCACACTGAGGAATAATGGCCTTTGCCTTGGCAATGGTAGCTTTCTGCCTTGGCTGGCGGACAGTTCTTAATTCCTCGCTCGTTTGTGCCCCCACAATAACCACACTTGTTGCTATTGCCGGAGGGTTTGTTGGACTTCGGATTCTTGGGTTTCTTGATCGGCTTCTGCTGTACCTTATCAATCTTCGAGCTTTTCCTTTCCTGCAACTCATACCTCGTCGTCTCTCGTTGGTACAATATCTCAATAGTACGGTCCAGCGTGACGGTCGCATCCGCATCATAGATTTTGGCCTTTGAAATTTCATCGGAGCACGAAAAAGTTAGCTTATCTCATCTTATGGGATGGATTCCCCCTATCAACTACTAAGGTCCCTGGTGGCTTCACTGTTGGAACATCCATAATGATAGGTAGGGGTTGACACAGATATGGCTTAGAGAGTTGCAAAGATCTCAGATCTACTAACAGTTCATATAATATACCTCTGATTCAAGAAAGTCAGTTGCAATCACAAGGAAATGGAGTAGAAGGTTCTACAGGCACATATGCATGAAAGTTCTAGAAGCACATGGCATGCATGTTGTTATGATGGGTATGGAGCTATCATCAGCTGTCACCAATACAAACAGTACCTACAGTTGCTTGCTTGCTTCCCCTTGTTTCTCTAGGTCTCCTAGATGTTCATTCCTTTCTTGATTCTCACTTCTGACACCATGTTGTATTCTCTGAATGCCTTTAAATAATAACTAGAACTCGAGGTATGTTATTGTAGCCATGTTGTCTGCAAGCCAGTGTCTCAGGAATAGTACAAAGCATATGTTCTTTGGTTAACAATATAGCCACGAGGTGGCAGCACCAGGACGGCTCTCCACACTAGCCGATAGCAAATGTTGACAAAAGTTCCCGATGGTAGCGATGCAACGAAGTATCGTCGCCATCTGTCCTGAGTATCAGCAATGCCTCTACATTGGAGATTACAATCGCTGACACGTCGGCGACGCACATGTAAATTCAAACATGTTTGAAATCATTGGCGACTGTTGCCAACAGTTGCCAATAGCTACAAGTGTCTGGAAGCCGTCGGGAAAGCCTCTACGTTACTTCTGAAAGTTGGCCGATAAAAGCATCGGCAGGTATCGGCAACTGTTGGCGATGCACAATCGGGACTGGTGTAGAGGCAGCTTTACTCATGCATAAGGAAGAGTTGTTCTTTCTTAATTTCTCCTTCATTTTGATGTCAAATTCTTTAGGCCCTACTTATGCACGCATACCGCCTTCGGTGGCGGAAACCTTAAAAAATATTTGATTATAACATCTAGTATACATCTTGTAGGCTATATAACAATCTAGTCCCACACAAGCTAATACATATCCTTTATCCTTCAAGTATAAAAAGTTCAAAGCATTCTATGATCATTTATATCATGTTATTGGAGCTGATTTTGACAAAAATATCTGTGTGAATCCACAATTAACAGCTATGTTGTGCATTTCACACCTTCACTCAGCCTAGCTTGAGTTATGCATGCCAATGGGGCAGGACGGAGTGGCATCTTTTTTTTGCTTTGACGCCTCTTGCTATTTTTGTCATTCATTTTGTATGCATAGTACTTAGTGGTCAGTTCAACCTATATTCGGCGCTCTGTGATTTTCATCAATTGACAATTAGGTGGATACCTGACGCCTCTAATTGACAATGTTGCTTGTCCACATCCAAGATGGCACAGAGGTGTCCAAACATGTGGACGGGTGGCTACCGGTAGCTGGAGCCTAGTTATCCACATCCATGGACCATCTCTGGACCATCAACCACAATTTTTGCGCACACTCTCTGCTCGAGCACTGGGGCTAAATGCATATGCATTTAAACCCTGTCACTCATTAGAGAAAGAACTGCAATCCCATCTACATACTATAATAAGACTTTTAAAATAAACTACTTACTTCTAAATATTAACCTGCAAACAAGACTTTTAAAAATAAACTACCAACTAATGGCACTGCTATCTTTTCAAGAATAAAATTCATTTGTTGGGCAGCTTTGACTTTCCTATTTTATTCCTCTTAGAAACAATTACACTAGACAAGACGGAACTACCGCTTTTTCCATGAAAAGGGGACAGGCTAACCTACTCAGCACCAAAAATGTTGTACCTGATACATTAGTAAACACTGTAAGGAGAAAGTAACGCCATTTTATTGCCCATTTTTCAACATCACTGTATAGGAATTGTCAATCATATCCACATGATAGAATCTTAAGACATCTTCCTTGGATTTGCGCCCATAATCTATTGGGCAATTAGAGCCTGAGTTTATTGTCCGAGCGGCCCTCTAAGACTGACGGGAATCGTGTCGAGGCCGGAGGCCGAGACAGGTTCCCGAAGGCTTAGAGGGCCAGCGAGGACAATAAACGAAGGCTCTAATGGCTTTAGTCCCCGTTGGTTGGGCTGTTTACCGGAAGTTCTCTAGGCATAGAGGGCCAGCGGGACCGGTAGTGACCACTGGCCCTTTATGCGTCTATAACGGGCCAGCTCAGACCAACCAGCGGGGACTAATCATCATTAACGCACACAAACGATGATAGAGTCAGGTTTAGCCACTAAGGACTACACCAATTGTTTAAAATGAGTCTTCTTTCTTTGTAACAGTTTTGCAGTGTGTTGGCAATCCACCAATGTGTAGCACTGACTATGTCGACAAAAGAAAGAAATACCTGGAGTGTTGCATGAACAAGGAATCAACATATTCGAAATGTAAGTTTTTATTCTTAAAGTATCAGTTACAACTTCATTCTTATTCTTAATATGGTTTCTAGTCTATACTTCTTTTGATTTTAAAAAGAAATCATAGAAAACAAAGTTAAAACATGTTTTTAATTTGATACCATACGAAACAGAATCCTGTTGAACCAAAGACATGACTTGGTTAGGAATGGTTTGGTTCATATCTTAACCTTTCCTTACCATATGTCAATAATGATGGCATTTCTGAATAACCAAAGAAATAATATGTAGTGGCTATCATTGCATGAACTCTTCATAACATTATTATTTCATAATGTGATGTGTTGAAGAAAAAATGAGTAATAAGTCGCACAATTAATTTTTTTCTAAATTCACAAGATATCAGGAAATGTTCTCATTTTCGGCGTATCTAGCCCTTAAGGTCGTATGAATACATATGCCAAATGCCAAGACGGTGTATGAAAAAGTATTGTTGCGTTTCTTAGGCCATCATATGGAGTATAATTGTGATGTGTTTCAGGAAGATGAGTCACAAGTCGCAAAATGAAATTTTTCAAAGCATATTATTTACAAGATCTCTTTGTTTGAATATTGTCATCTTTGGAGTGTCTAGTCCTTGTGGTTGTATAAATACAAGTACCACATTTCTAGAAAGTTCATTAATATATCTATGCATTTCCTAGATCATCCTATATATGGAGTATATTTAGTTACTTGACTAGTAATTGTCCACCCAGAAATATTGCAAACTTCTTTTTCAAAAATTGAAAAAGCAAACTGAAAAGATAGAAGTAGGTATTAGATGCCCTTAATGTTTACATTCATTGGAATCCCCTTGGTCTCATCTTTTCAAATATTTCAGATATCTCAAAATCCATTTTTTGCGACTTATGACTCATTTTCCTGAAACACATCACAATAATTAGCTATTTACCAGTAGTTGTTCCCCAAGAAATATGGTAAACTTTTTTTCAAACATAAACTAATTAAACATCAATTGTAGCTTCTATACAGAGTCTCCACTGGGTGGTTATTTCATTAGCTACTTTCAATTAATACCAGGGTGTAACTTTAATACCCTAAATATATTATAACAGTATCACTTGAAATAGGCTCCCGGCAATGGCCCACAAACAAATTGACTACAAGTCATTTTCGCTAAGTGCAAAAACTGTATATGTCTGGAACGACAAATATTCTATATAACGTAACGGAAAAATCAAGCGAAAGAAAGAATTTACCTTGTGTATGAACTAAAGGTACCAGATTGTTGTTACTAGTCACATGACAAAAAATAATTACTTAAGATACTTTTGTAGCGAACCTCAACAGTCAATGACTGAGAGGTCGTTAAACCTACATTAAAAATACAAATTTTGCTAATGAGTTGCCGAAGACCTCCCTATTGCTCGGATAAATCCTCTGTTGGCAGCGAGTCTGCAAATAAAAGTATTCCAATCCAATCCAATCACTTCATATTAACTGTTCAACTAAACTCTAGTCATACATAGTTCTAGATTCAGTACAATGCCTCCACCTGGCGGTAGTATCAGTAACTATGATTCATTGAATAATCTCCAGGGTGAGGTGATCCAGATCTTACAGGAGTATCATCGTATTTTTTTTTTTTTTTTTTTTTTTTAAATTTTATTCAGCTTCCTGCCGTCGTGGCGTATACATTACTAGATTGTTTCTTTGCTGTAATCCTGGAATTTTATAAAAAAAAATTGGTTTTTTGTGTGTTTTTTTTAAAAACTACAACCTACAACGATGTCACCGACATGCCAGTGGACAAAATAACACAAGACCACAAGGAGAGTCTTATAAACACAAACAAGTTACTTCAGAAATCATGTACCTTTGAACACATTAAGGATGTAATGAGTAATTAAATTTTAACAAACTCCTTCATGAAGACCTTAACCTTATTGAACCATCTCATGCTGCTTTTATCGAACGCAGCGTTATATGATAAGGCACGATAATGTCTCTTAACTTCATTTACAAAGGCTCTAAATTCTATGATGTTACTATGAAATAGTTTTTGCCTGTGTTCGTATTTAATATATCGTGTTAATATAATTATCGTGTTAATATAATGATATTTAATTACCTGAGCTTCATATTTTTGTTTTGCCTTGCACAAAATTAACTTCCCTAAATGTCTGTCGTACCATCACCACTGTATACCTTCTTGTTATCATCGTCTGTATTACATATATTACTTGTTACCATATTATGTACAATAATACTCTCACTGTAAATACACACTCCATCATTTACATACTGAAACTAGTTGTTAAGTATTAGTAGCTCAAATCTAAGTTCTATAAAATGGCACTCATCGGAAGAGCTGACACCATAGTCAGAGATGATCCACCATCAACATCAGCAATACAAACATTTTTAACTGAATTGAATTGAAGAATGAAACGAAGAGCAGACAATCTTTACTTTTTGAGTGCAGCTTTAATAATTATTGTCCTTTTTATCCTTCTCAGTCAGGAGGTGTGCCAGTAAACGTAGGTGTGGTGATGGAAGTCATTCAGATCCAGTTTACCTTGAAAAATTCGAGTGCTGCATGAAACAGGCGGTTGTCAATTCCGACCCTGATTTCTCCGACTGTAAGTAATTATTTTTAGTTGTACATTGTGGAATAGGGGAGTTGCATAGCCGCCATTTTGGTTCCTGATTTGCATAGAATTATGGGACTAAAGGTACTGTCTAAAATCTATAGAAAACATGCCAAGTTCAGCATGGAATATTTATTAATGCTTTAATGTCAATATCTATGTGTTATACATGTTTCCATGACACAAGTCCCCGTCTTTCCCATCATGCATTTGGGTTTGATACATAATTCATAAAATATTGATATTGGTGAAAACATTCTTGCAATTTTCGAAAAAAACAATACTAAATATTCATGTCAGATTTCATCAGAATCTAGGGATGCACTGTAATAGACATGCACAGTGGCACATGCAACTCCCATATTGGGAAGGTACTTGTCATGGCCGGAGTGAGCAGATTAACATAATTGCTGCACGCACTTGCTCTGAGTTATAGCCTCAGCTCATTAAACTTGTTTTGCACTTTAGTTTACATCAGATTTGTAGCCATGATACATAATAGAAGGAATGACTTGAGGGAAGGAAAGGCTTGAGTTATGTCTCAAATTATTTTATTTAAAGTGGAGCCGCCATCCTTGGCAAAACCTAGTCGATGCAAAGACAAAGTAATAGTGGAATTGCCTAGCCGCGTTTTTGTATCTTGATTCGCATGGAATTATGGGACTAAGGGTACAGTGTAAAATCTATAGAGAACATGCCATGTTCAGCACCAAATATTTATCAATGCTCTAATGTCAATATCCATGTGTCATACATGATTTCATAACACAAGTTCCCATCTTTCCCATCAAGCATTTGATTTTCATAGATCATTTATAAAAGGTTTGATATTGGTGAAAACATTCTTGTAGTTTTCGATAAAAATGTTGCCAAATATTTGTTTGTCAGATTTCATCAAAATCCATCCCAGCATGCACTGTAACAGACATGCGCAGTGGCACATGCAACTCCCCTATTGCTGTTGATGCATGTCAATAAGATTAGCAACTATAGAACTAATTTTCTTGCTTTTATGTATATATGCAATCTCATCAACTAGACATCACTAATGCCTAGTCCATTGACGATGCACTGACGATCAATCACATCAGAATCAAATATCTAACATTTTTAATATACATCGCCAGCCATAATACCATTATTTACATCACTCTCTCATCACCAGGCATAGCTTACTGTGCCAAAGGCTTAGCATAGTGTTGTCGATAAGAATTTGATAAAACTACCTCATCGCCAATGATTTTGTCAACAGAGGCCAAACCACTTGAAGGGTGTTGCCATTTTGGGAAATATATGGACAAGTCGTATACTTTGTTTGACAATAGGGTGCATAACTGTCATGGCGGCAGGGCACAAATTAACAAAAATTAGTCACATAGTTGTACTGATGTGTGGACCGGAAGTAAGCAATCTCCATAGAGTTAGCATTGGAGCGAAAAATAATCCCTCTATACATCGCCAAGGTTTAATGAATATGGAGGCTATAGCTGAAATCATTTGCTTCCAAAGATTGATATATATTATGTAAGTTAGAATTCATAAAACTATATGATCTATGAACAAACAGAGATTTATTTATCTCCGCAATAGCGGGGCTACAGGAGTTTTGTGCGACATGTCCACATGACATCATGAAACAACTACAGTAGTGTGACTAAAAGAATCGCTGCTGTGGACTACTTACACTCCCTATAAAATGATTTTGACTCATTTTATCATTAATTTTAGTCAGAGACTGCCTGTCTAGTCAGACTGGAGCCTGTGCAACACCAGCACCAGCACCAGCACCAGCACCAGCACCAGCACCAGCACCTGCACCAGCACCAGCACCTGCACCAGCACCAGCACCAGCACCTGCACCAGCACCTGCACCAGCACCAGCACCAGCTCCAGCACCAGCACCAGCACCTGCACCAGCACCAGCACCTGCACCAGCACCAGCACCAGCACCAGCACCTGCACCAGCACCAGCACCTGCACCAGCACCAGCACCAGCACCAGCACCAGCACCAGCACCAGCACCAGCACCAGCTCCAGCACCAGCACCAGCACCAGCACCAGCTCCAGCACCAGCACCAGCACCAGCACCAGCACCAGCACCAGCACCAGCACCAGCACCAGCTCCAGCACCAGCACCAGCACCAGCACCAGCTCCAGCACCAGCACCAGGTAATATTTATATGTTGCACTATAGTGTTGTATACCTGCATTTGCTGCTGCACCAACAAACATATTCTCCATCCATTCCCTCATTGACTTATCCATGGGATGAAAGCATTGTAAACTTTTATAAGAAAGGTTCTGAAGAAAGAAAAACCAGCGAGGCTGAGCAAAGATAATAGCCAGAATTGTATACAAGGGTTTGGTTGGATGAGAATCTATGTAAATTATTACTATAAAATTAGTATTATTAATTTGGGGGAACGATCGGCGGTTTTACTGGCGGGAATTGGGGCTTGCAATGTAATGCATCCCATTCTTTATAACATGTCACCCAGTAAATGACCCGCACTTGAAATTCAATAAATTCAGGGTGTGGCGCAAAATAGGGATCTGCCCCAGTCATTTCATGTATACATAATGCTTCCTGAATACAGAAATGTGCCCCAAAAACAAAAATACACAGGCTACGAACTAATTTCTCCTGATGGACAATAGCAAGGTATTAGCAAGAGTTTTGGGTATGAAGGGGGCTGCATTGATACATAATTTCTGTGACATAATCATATAATCCACTTCCAGACCAGCGCATGCAATATTGATGGACTAAGCAATTACAGCACTTGGGTGTTTAGTTATAGAGTGGGGCAAGCAACTAAGCAAGTATAGCATTGGCGTGTAATAAAGTGGGGCTTACAATGTTGAAGGTATAGGCAACTAAAGCACTGGGGTGTAATAGAGCAGTGCATACAATATTGAAGGTATAGGCAACTACAGCACTGGGGTGTAATAGAGCAGTGCATACAATGTTGAAGGTATAGGCAACTATAGCACTGGGGTGTAATAGAGCAGTGCATACAATGTTGAAGGTATAGGCAACTATAGCACTGGGGTGTAATAGATAGGCAAAAGTGCATTCGGGATGATCTGTCGTCCCATATTTCCCGAGGGCGTAGTGATTTTCGGTGAATGAGCATAGCGAATGAACCGAAAATCACGTAGCCCAAGGGAAATATGGGACGACAGATCATCCCCAATGCACTTTTGCATTTATTATCACCTTAATAGAGGTTGGAACGATACATTTTTCGACATTTTAGCTGGAAAATGGTTGGAATACGATGAAAATCAATGGCAAAACAGTCCACTTACGCTGCCCCTCCCACCTAGCCTGACGATGTTTATAGTTCCGGGTCTTTGCTATCAGTACATATCAATGCGCGCTGGGTTGTGAGAAGCCCTGCAGAATGTAGTTCTATTTTGAATCGTTATTTCCCTTAATTTTGGGTATTTAACTATAACCTAGACATCAATACGATTTAAATCCCTTAATAAGATAAATGTCCTTCAGTTTGATATTCAAATTCCTGTACTTTTCTTAGTTCAACTCGGCGTTTTTCGAGGGAGGCATAGGCCTACTGTCAGACAGACTCATAGCACTGTCATAGGCGCTTCAAATCAATTTCAGTCCTTTTCTCACTTTTAAATCTTATTTAAACAAAGCTATGCTTCGACAACTTCGAAAAATATCAAAGGATTTTAGTTCATTTCCTTTATTTGATCAGAATTCTTTCGTGACACCTTCAACGTTCAGTACGTAACTAAGCACGCCGATCTATATGACCATGTTGTTGTCAGTTGCCTGTGCTTTCACAAGCGCCTTCGGCGGTGGTTAGTTTCTATAAATATACCTACATCTATGATCGATTATAACGTCAACTAAAAAGACAAAATAGGTACTGTCTCATTTTCCTTTAGCTATGGTCGATTAATATTATGTGTATTTTTTGTGCAGAAGGAATTATTTAAATACAAATATTAAAAAAACGATCGGGACTATTTCGTTCATTAGGTGCGGGTAATACGGCGGGGAGCGGGTAATACGGCAGCCGTATTACCCGCTCTCTTTGATATGACGCTCAGTGCTTAAGCCTATGGGAGTATCATACCAACCTCTAGAAAGGTATAATAAAGCAGTGCATACAATGAAGTTTGCAATATTTCTGGCTGGTAATTACAATAAATTCTATCCTAAGCACAAATTATAACTTTTATTGCAAACTGTGGTGCATCCTTATTCGTAATTCATTTGCCATTCACAGAAAATTGTACTGTATATGAAAAATAAATCACTATCAAACTATCACAACCCTCTGAATTATGACACATTGTACTTAAATATTATATCCTGTTTGATAGGCAACAAATCTTATGTATGTCCCATCAATGGTCGCCAAATACAGACCTACAAAACCTAATGCCATGATTTGTTTCAGTTGACTTGCCTTCAAATCAACCTATGTCCCAACAATAGTTTTGAAAGAATGAAGGGGGAGTGAATCATAAAAGAGTAAATCGTGTTTGTAATATTGTCAGTTAATTTCCCGATCCGTACACGTATCACCTTAGATTAGGCTTCATCAGAGGATTTAGTTGTAATATTGTGAGTAAGAAAAAGGTTTAGAAATTAAAAATGTCGCTCTTTATTCTCTTTTAGGTGACTGTGAACATCTGGATGCTTCAGATAAGATTGTTGGCGGTTCTGCCACGGACCCGAATGAGTACCCATCTATGGTACTATGTCTTCTTGATGGATACCTCTGTGGTGGATCTATTCTAAATCCATTCACTGTTATGACTGCAGCCCACTGTGTTGACGGATTGTAAGTCTGATCTTGAAGTTGAAGAATTACAGAAAAATGAGTCATATGTAGCAAATAATTATAATACATTTTGACATATCCTTAGTATATCCGGACATTGTTTACATAGCACTAGAGAAACAACAAACAGATCTCCGCAAAGCACATCAACAAATGCATAGTGTGAACCACCTAGCAGTATGCTTGGTATATACATTTAGACAACTACATTTATTCATTTTATTTTTTTTAATAAATTTTATCGACAATTTCACATTCGTGATATGTTTCATGTCAATATATGTGTATTTAGTATGATATTAAGATTTTTATTGAATGCACATAATGATAGATATATTCAATAGTGTTAAAAGTTGGTCCAAAAATATGAGGTCTGCCATTTTGTTGATTAATGAGGTTGATAGCTTTGTTAATTATTTCCAATAAGCACTTATGTGCATAAACTATGGACAGCCTAATTCTTCCTTCTAAACCCAAATTGAAAATCATTCATTAAATTGTCAGATTCAAGGTATCCAGCCAGTTGACTTTGGATACAGGCTTTTGGCAGGGAGATTGTTACATGAGATGGCTCTCTAGTTACCCACCATTTTCCTGTCACCTTCCTTAAAGGGTCATTAAACGGGTTCATGATCATGTTTAGGTCGACACACATTATGGATCTATAAGTACAACACACAAACCACAATTATCTACCTCCATTTATGTCTAACTTATAGTCACTCACAGGCGCATATTGAGAGAGCTTAGGTGAAAAGATCTATTGAGCACAAGAGGGCACTGAATGTGCTGTGTGACATCACAAAGTATCGCCTGTCCGGACTGGTGTGTTATGTACATTGCATGTTCATTTCAAGATTTTCCTCACTAAATGTATAGGTTACATTAAGTACCACTGGAGCCTTTACATTTAGATAATAGCTAAGAAGATGATTTACTCATAATATTCTGATGTTTAGTGACTCTTTAAATATAGGTGTTACAATTGCACTCTTAAATCCCAACTTGTACATTATATAAGAAAATACTCGTTAGCAACTGAATAAGATCTGTTTTTCATCACATATGAATTACGTTTAAATATTGTTGTTGTTCATCAAACTGTTGTTCTTAGAAGTACTTCCAGCAGTCGAGTTGTGGTAGGAGAACATGTCCTCAACCAGCAATCGGTTATCGAACAAAGCATTGATGTACATGAATTCAAAAAACATCCAAACTATAGTAAATACCTGTTTCTTATTGTTTGTTTGATATTAAACTACATACTCAACTAGTGCAACCAGAATACCTTATCAAATATATTCATTATTACCACTTGAATATTGTAGAACTAAAGTCATATTCTGCTGCTGCTTTATGTTTGTTCACATTGGAGAGATATCTATAGTGGAACCTCACATGAAGGCCACCTCTCTATAGAGACCACCGCTCTATTAAGACTGCTTTCGCTCAGTCCTGAATTGCCTTTTTCTCATTAGATTAGACCCTCTAATGAGACCAACTCGCTATTAAGACCAGTTTCTCTCAGTCCCAAGGGTGGTCTCAATAGAGAGGTTCCACTCTACTTCACTTTATGTGCAGCAGTTCATCAAGATCTCACTTTATATATGATATATATAATATAATAATAATCTTTATATAATAATCAATCTACTATGAACTGGCTTGCTTCACATAGAATATACAAGCGCTTTAATGACAGTATGTTTAAAACCTTTACTAGATTCTGCTACAAACGAAAATGATGTGGCCCTCATACATCTGAAGGATGAGATACTGTATAACACACACGTCTCTTCAGCTTGTGTGCCTCAATCATGTCTCAGCGATAATACCAACAGCCATGAAGGTCAAAGTTGTGTGGCCAGTGGCTGGGGTACTAGTAAGTATAAAAACACATCTAAACTTCGAGTGGTGTTTGTACAGTTTTCCATGCCTAATTTTGACAAATGAAATAAGTAATGATAAAATTCATGAATAAATACAGACCTCCTACTGGCTGATCAATACTGGGAATGCAAGTGACTCCCACACAATGTGCATAGCATTCATAAGATTGAACTATAGATATTTAGACAAAAAACAAATAACAGTAGAGGGAGGAGGGCTCGCTGTATATCAAGCTCGCTGTATAACAAGCCAGCCTGGCCCGCTACCACCTGGTAGTATATAGTGGCTGGGCTGGGTTTCCATTGACCAGTGCTTTATCACCTACTCCCTCTTCATATTATTGTTTTAAGAAGTCCTTGGAATTAGTGCTAGCTCAATGAGAGTGCAAAATATATACTTACAACCTAAAAGTACAAACCTTGGCTTTCTTATTGGAAATTGCAAATCAAACAAGGAGCCTCTTGTTTTCCTGTAGAATTATCATATGGTTATATATAAAAGAAAATTGAACATGGATTATTGGTGGAAAATAATGTGTAAGAGCATGTTATATAAAATAGAGTGAAATAAAATGTTACATGATATTTACCAGGGAATTGAACATGGATCATTCACGAGAAATGATACTAAAAATTATGATGAGAAATGAATTAGAGTAAAATAAAAGAGATGCATGCTTGCATCATACTTACCTGGGATACCTACAAGTATACCAAGAACTACATCAAATTACTTTTGGTGTGTGCTGCCCAGTGGTTGGAGATGTACTGGGAGTGTGAGCAGTGGGTCCCTTAGCTCTCTGCCGCCACAGGGCCATGCACAAAGCTTCTATTGTCGCCCTTGAGCGATCAAACCCCAAGCTGTAGTACTTTCTATGATGCCCGGGCGTAGAAAGTCTAAGACAATGAGATCATACTTATCATCCTTTTGTGCATCGTTTATTAACATAAATCTGTTAGCATGTACTTGAACACCTTTTCACATAGATTTAAATTTGCACACCAAGGAAGTCTCACACCTTGTTCATGAAATAAGTATACCTTTTGCGCAGGATATTTTTCATGCACAGATGGTGGGTGCACTAAAAAAGCAAAACCCCTGGCTAACCCCTGGCTTGTATTTGAGATTTTAAACGGGCCTCTAAGGCAATAAAGCCTTATTGACTTTTGATTTATTTGTGTAATTCTCACATAATCTACATTTATCCTATTCAGCTTCTGAAAGTGGAAGCCTTAGTTATGTGCTTCAAGACGTGAACGTTACAGTGAAGTCACATACTGAATGCACCAACGCCTATGGAAATTGGTTTGTACAGTTTGTACAGGTAAGTGTGAAATTTTAGAAACAATAGGGGATTTGCATGTGCCACTGCGCATGTCTGTCACAATGCATCATGGGAGGGACTCTATTGAAATCTAACATACAAATATTTGGCAAGATTTTTTATCGAAAACAGCAAAAATGTTTTCACCAATATCAGAGTTTGTATGAATAAGTTAGGAAAACCAAATGCATGATGGGAAAGATGAAGACTTGTGTCATGGAAATATATATAACACATGGATATTGACATTAGAGCACTGATAGATACTCCATGCTGAATGACATGGTTTCTGTAGATTTTAGACTGTACCATTACTCCCACAATTCCATGCGAATCTAGATTCAAAATGGCGGCTTTGCAACTCCCCTATTGAGTAGACAGGTATGGATTCTCTGAAGTGGTAGGCTGCTTCCTCACTCAATGACTGGCATGGATTGGAACTTTGTTATTATTATCATTTAACTTTGTTTCCAAAACAGGTACATGGTAGTTATCAATGAGCCAGAGTATGAGATCCTCTGCTACAGCATTTCCTCCGACAAGAACTGTCTTGCCTATATCTATGGCAACAGTTAATATACACAAAGATAAACATGTCTTAATACAGCAAATAGAAAATAGTAAAATTGTGTAGCATCAACTTTTCGTTTGACCCCTGGTATAAATTTGTTTCTTTTCTTTTCTTCCTTGACCATTGCCTTTTCAGTGATCTCTGTTAGGAATTCTACCTAGCTGGCAGATGGTCTATTGGAAAATGTGTTTCAGGAAAATGAGTCATACGTCGCAAAATTGATATTTTTCAAAGTGTTTTTTTCACAAGATCACATTATTGGAATGTTCTGATTTTTGGAGAGTTTGTCACCACTAATAGTTATGTCAATCGATGTATCAGATTTCAGCACGATCTATGTTATATCCTTTCGTTTTAAAGGTCCTCATATGGACTACATTTAGTTACTTTACTGTTTATTGTTCCCCAGAAATATTGGAAACTATTTTTTTCAAAAACGAAAATAACAAACTTAATATCTAGGAATACTCATTAGATTATTTACTTATGAGACTGTTTACTATCATTGGAATCGGCTTGATCTCATCTTTTCAAAGATGGTGATATCTCAAAATCTATTTTTTGCGACTTAATTATGACTCATTTTCCTGAAACACATCACAAAAAAAAGATTAGAAAATTATTACAGATTCCTTCCTTTATGTTATAAATGATTGATTGCCCTCCAGAGAAGAACCACAACGAATCTGTGCATGTGTACATTTAAATGCTATGAAATTACATTTTGTAGGATAACATGGTCTGTGCTGGAGCGCCTGGCAAGGATTCCTGTCAGGTAGGTAGCTGTTCTACAATATACCAATAACTCTCATATCAAAATACATATATGTGTATCATTTTCGGATCCGGATACAAGCTAAGAATGAAAATATATAGTTAGTTCCTGGTCGGATAAGGAAATAGAAACAATAAACACGGGGGTGCAGATTAGGAATCTGCAACCATGTGGCCGCCTTTTTTTAAAGATTTTTTGTGCAACCAAATTTCACATCTGGTCCATTTGAAGTGAAGTATAAGAGTGCCTTGGTGGCTGCAGGGCACTTGGCAACCGCCAACCAAACTAGGCCTCACTACACAAAATCTATATGCATTCCAAATGAAGACACAATATATAATATTAGATAAATAATAACACCACAACCTCAAACTTCAGTCTTTGCATTTATTTTGGCATGTGTTGGTACTTCAAGGCACAATATATAATATATATGTATGCATTCTGTTCCTAGACTAATCTCTGGACCTTTTATGGCGTCCCAAGCCAGTGTCATCATTCCCCTTCCTCTGTTCCCTGTTGTTGTTCCATCGAGAATATCTTGCCTCGTGTTATCTTGGTTTTCTGATCCCATGTTACTTAATGCTAATTAAGATGTATATATATGTCAAGAAGAAGAGTAATAAGTATCGACAAAACATTGGCCAGCTTGCTATTCTTTGTGTTTATAAGGCATACCTGTGGGACAGCCAGATGATGCACATAATGCCCTCAATACTTGTTGACTATACTATTGACAAAATCTTTCTTTGATTAATAAAAATAGGGTTGGCAACCGGGATAGAATTGAATCAACACAAACACAAACATAGTTATGATTTCGAGTTCAAAACAGAGCAGGATAGAAGACACTGAATCAGTTTTTTCAGAGTATTTAAACCCAGTTGATCAAAATAGATCAAAGTACAGTGGGACGTCTATAATGAATGTTTCTATGTTCTATGTTAGGCCTATCTCTGGGTGTAGCTAAATATACTCTATATGATTACCATAGAAATGCATAGATGTATTTAATACACTGTCTTGAAATTTGGTGCATATATTCATGTCACTAGCAGCTCAGAGAACTTCAAAGATGAAAACATTCTAAGCAAAGGTTCTTGCAAAGAAATTACTTTACTTAAAATCAGTTTTGCGACTTGTGACTCATTTCCCTGAAATACACCACATTTGTTCTAATGCTAGCATCTTGTCTTTTAACAGGGAGACTCGGGAGGACCTCTCACCTGTGGCAATGTACTGGCAGGAATTGTGTCCTGGGGGTATGGCTGTGCTCGACCTGCCTACCCTGGAGTCTATGCTAATGTCTGCTGGTTTACAGACTGGATTAAAGATAACATCTGGACACAAACCCCGCCACAAACCTAGGGAAACATACAGACAGATGATATAGGGAGATTCCGCAAGTCTAACGTAAACGTATCCGTATCTCTGATATACAATCAACTTTCCCTTCCACACCTACTTATTTGTAACTTCAAGTATGCCAAGTAACTAAGCAAGGGGATCAGTTGATGGACTCTTATTAACGGCTGATTCCCATCTAATAAATGAAATAATTATTGGTAAAATCGTCAGCAAATGTACAATTCACCTTCAACAATCCTCTCAAATACCTCAAATTTAAGAAAAGAATGAGGTTCAAAATTCAGTTCAACACACTCAAAGATATTGTCTGAATCAACGCTATACCAAATATACTCAGATATATCTAGTATTGCCCATTCTGCAGTCTTATTTAGCAGAATCTACTAAATGTGTAGATCTGAAGATTGTATATTTTCCGACGATCTGACCCATATACATGGTTTCTCTTTCACTTCTTTGTTTATGGCCAATAAAATCAAGAAGCATGCATGAAAAGGATCTTGTGTTATTTTTGTATTTTGTGTTTTATTCTTCAATTGACTACTACCGATGTAGTGGAAAGGGGCATTAAGTCAACACTGCACCTACTAGACTATTATAGCCACTGCTTTGAATAATCTTGGGGGCTTTAACTAAAAGGATTAATAACCTCTATTTTGGGTCTGCTTGTACAATGTTCATCCATAATCCCTTAGCTTCACCTTGTGATTATGCACCAAACAGCTCAAACGGGAGCTGTTCAATGTCAGTCAAGGCAGTAATAGGAAATTTGCATAGCCGCCATTTTGAATCTTGATTCACATGGAATTATGGGGCTAATGGTATAGTATAAAATCTATAGAAAACATGGCATGTTCAGCATGAACTATTTGTCAATGCTCTAATGTTAATAGGGCGCGTAAGTAGTCCACGGCAGCGATTTTTTGAGTCATGCTACTGTGGCAGTTTCATGACGTCATGTGGACATGTCGCGCAAAGCTCCCGTAGCCCCACCATTGCGGAGATAAATAATCTCTGTTTGTTCATTGATCATATAATCTTATGAGTTCTAACTTACATATATCCATCTTTAGAGGCAGACGATTTCAACTATAGCCTTCATAATCGTCAAACCATTACTGGGGCGATGTATAGAGTGATTATTTATCGCTCCAATGCTAACTCTATGGGGATTATTTACTTCCGGTCCACACATCGGTACAATTACACGACTAATTTTCATTAATTCGTGCCCTGCCGCCATGACACTTACGTAGCCTATAGGCCTATCCTTGTGCTATACCTGTATTTTTCCATGACACAAGTCCCCATCTTTCCCACGATTTTGTTGCATAATTACGTTTTAAATAAGCCTAATATATGGTACTTACGACAATAATAAAACAAGAAATTGCCTGTGACCAAGGAAAGAATGGTTTCCCCAAAACCAACTCCACGCGCGGAAAAGCGTTGTCAAGAACATGTTACTTACGTGCAAATTAGAAAACGCGGCCATGCCAAACTAGACCTACATTATTGCGTCATTGCCGGTTTCACCATCAATATACAGAAGAGTTTCCTTCACATCTCCCTTATTACAAATACAATTACAAATGTTGATCAAATTAAATACATGAGGGTAAAAAAGCATGCTCTTTCAGAATTTAAACACATATTGGCAATGTATTTCGAGTAGAAATAGGATTTTTTATTACTTCGCGAGAGCGTAATTTCCCTGCGATATGTCGGATCTGTAGGCCAAACTATAGGCTCTACCGCTATGGTAGCCTATACTTTCCCATCTTCCTACTTTCCCATCATCGGCCCATCTTCCTTATTTACTCGCCCATAGTGGAAATATAGAGGCCTATCTTAGGCTACAGGAAGGAAGAGTTTGTTTTTCTAAATTTCTACTTTTTAAAATGTTTTCTGTAGGCCCTATATGTAGCGTTGTTCACCAATCCGCTCAGTTGATGTTAGAACTGTCAATGTTCAATCACACTGAAAAGTTGTCAAATTCTTGATCACTGATACACCAGTACAGCTTCCCTCATATCTTCCTCCTCTAAGTAACAGCATTAATAGAACTGTGTATTTTGGGGTAAAAAAACATGTTCTTTCTACATTTCAACATCTTGGCAATGTATTTCGAGTAGAAATAGCATTTTTTATTATTTTTCTGAACCGTAAAATCACCGTGATGTGTACGCAAATTTATCAGAAATTCAGATGGCAATAAACAGAATCGTGTTTGTGTTGTGATTCCTTTTATGGACTCGTCACGGACGTTTCTACAGCAGGCAAAAAACTGGAACCTATATAAGGTTTCCCAGTACGAGCGCCAAAGGCCCTGGTACCGCCTTCAGTGGGGAAAACCTTAAAAAAACCTAATAAATAAATCCTGGTATATATACAGATATCTTAAAGATAATAGCAAATCCAATCCATGAAATCCAATCCATGTATAATACGGTTTAAGCAATGTAAAATAAGGGTCCCAATGCTTTTGTTTTTCCATCGTTTTTTATATATCCTTAAGCACAAAGGAAGTCTTCCCAAAGGCAATGCCAAACTTTCAGGAGCTGCTCACTTTTGCAGCTGCTTCCAAACACTGGTAAAACACTGAGTAAGCTAAGTATAAACCCTCCTGCATACTAGACTTGCTTAACCCCAATGAAACTCGTGAAACTTATGTTGACGTTTTACATATAAATCATAATCATGCGGTAAAGTATTTTTTCGGGCAGTTACTTTGTGATTATAACATAAATCATCGATAGGAATACCACAAGTTCCTCTAAACCATGGTGCTTTACAAAATGGGCAACTTGTATTATTCATATATGACCTATAATAATGGTCTCTATAGCAAGAATGTTCATGAGTAGGACAATGACAACATGCCATAAATTGACATTCATTAGATGAAATATTTACACTTATATTACAAAATATAAAAGGCACATAACACTTTTGTAAAAAATTAAACTCTGCTTGAATATATGTGATGTGTTTCAGGTAAATGAGTTATAAGTCGCAATAAATAGATTTTGAGATATCATTATATTTGAAAAGATGAGATCAAGTGAATTCAAATGGTAGTAAACAGTCTAATGATCTAATGTATTTCTAGATTTTAAGTTTGAGATATTCCGTTTTGAAAAAAAGTTTCCAATATTTCTCGGGGGCAATAAACAGTAAAGTAACTAAATATACTCCATATGAGGACCTTTAAAACGAAAGGATATATTAGGTACATTGTCCTGAAATTTGAGACATCGATCGATATGACTATACGTGATAAACTCCCAAAAAATCAGAACATTCCAATAACGTAATCTTGTAAAATAAACACTTTGAAAAATACCAATTTTGCTACTTGTGACTCATTTCCCTGAAACACATCACGTATGAGCGCAATTTTTGTATACATGGCTTTGTACGCTTAACCTCCATTATTTAATGATACACTTTCATGTATTGCATCGACAGTTTCATCTGTATCGCAAGAAATGAAAGAACTTTCTTGGTAAGAACATCTTTTTGTGCAAAAAAAAATGCCCAAATATATATCGCGTGAAAAAACAAGTCAAGGGAGATGTAGTGTTAATATATTTATTTTGTCACAAACTGTCCGACTGCTAAGCAGCTTTTGAATGCGACGAGCCGTTGTGTTTACTCATCGCTAGGCACTGGACACTTCCGGTTAGTCTAGAAAGTATCCGCGCGAGAATTTGTGTTGTGTAGGTGTATGGTAACATCGGTGGCTGGTTAGTTTAGTAGAATATTTTCCGGCCGCTGTATTTGTTATATCGTTGTTGGTATCGTTGATCAAAGCTTTTAAAATTATGGTTTCGGCGACTGCAGAGCCGGGGGACCCGGCTAAACTTGGCCACTGGGAACGAGTTGACTCGGTGTTTTGCTTGGTCTGCAGGCGTCTTTATGGCAATGCCATAAAACCCCTGCAGATTTTAGACTTCAGGAGAAGAATCTATATTTCGTTACCTTTTTAATGGAATAATCGCGGAGTTTCTACATGGAATATGACAGCAATACATGCACGTGATAATCCTAGGCTAGTTGTTTGTTGTTAGTTGCAAAGACGGAAGTGTCTGACCGGAAGGAGCGTGCTCAATACACTATGAGAAGCCTTACGTATCATTTCCCATACATTTCAGTCATGTGGCCCAACTTTCACAGTCGGTCGATCGGCCGATATGCAGTCCCCATTCACGCTAGTGTTAACGTAATTTGAACGAAGATTGTCATTTACTTGTGTGCATTTCGGTTAAACTGACTTAACTCAAGTATAGCTTTGTTATTTTGCTGGCTATTGATGTGCCTGGATGGATACGTTTGTAGGAAAATGAGTGCGAGAAAGCTTTTGCAGACCCGGGGCCCCCTCTCTAATAATCGCTGTACATTTATGGCGTGGCGTTCGCAATGTTTAGGTGAATAGCATTTGCTTATTGAAATAAGCGTTTTGCCACCGTTCGTCAAGTCAGTTCAGGTGAGTCCGTTTGCCACTCACGATATAACTATACACAACAGTATATCAGCCTTATAAATTGTAAGCGCAGATTTTGGTTCATTTATTACTTTATCTTCAAGATATTGTAATATCACAAAACAATCAAAATATGAAGCAAAAAAACCCAGTGATTTCATAGATAAGGAATCAAAACATTTATAAAGTGATAGTTTTTTTTCCTTTGACGACAAGTTAAGAATTATAAAGCATTCAGATTCAGACATATACTTTTGATTTGGAAATGATACCTTTAATAATGAAGGAGAGTCAATGTTTTCAAAATTTAAATACGATTTAAAGTACAAACACTTATGACATAATATATCAATATTACAACATAACATTATCATTGTTTCTGAAGGAGATTTTTGGTCCAAACAAGGCCTCTTCTTATTGGAGAGGGAGTAAACGCAAAATTAACTTTCCATGCGTACATTGCATGAAAAAATGTCTTTTTGCATTGAGAACAATTTTGTTTGTGGTCCTCTTTTCCCCTTTGTAGCTTTTTCAAAGGCTGTCATGCAATGTAAAGGGCAACATTGGCAACTTGTTAAATTTCCAGCAATAGATTAGTTTCCAAAAGTTCAATATGCTGGAGATATTTGTAAACCTAAACCTTTAACCTTTTTTATCACACGTTTAAGGGGTTATCATGCAAAATTGCCATTAATTCATTATTATTTGCCATAAATTAACGGAAAGGACGGTACTGATATACTCCTTGACCCTAAGCATTCATTATAGGATTTCAGTAGGATGATAATCAACACTTGGGATGTGAATATCACTTGTACCCTTTTATGGCTGTATGGAAGGCTTTGAAAACGATAGGTTATAATATACCACACGTTATACACACAACTGATATAGATGAATAAGTTATACAACACATTATAAACCAAACTGAAGTAAATGAATTGATTATTGGACTCTCATTCCAGTGCGGATGCTTTATGACAGTGGATAGGATTGTGGATTACAATTACTGATGTGTTACTGACAACTGGGGGAATTGCTGGTTGTTGTGACTTCGAAAAATAAAAATATCCTGCATATCTGAGGTTTGTATCTTTGGATATAAATGTCGCAGGAATATGGGGGGAAAATCAGGAATATCCTACCGATTGGCAGAACATCATTCTTGTACTTTAAATAGTCTGTTAATAGGAATTAGTTTTTTTGTCACAAAAGCCAATAAACCCTTATGTAATCCAAGGTGAACTTTATTTTCGTCGGAAGGTGCACCACCTTCCGACGAAAATACAGTTCAAAATACAGTTCAACCTAACCAAACAGATTGCTAGAATCAATGCAATGCCGAATATTCCCAAATTTACCTAGTATTGACCGAATTGCAGCCTAGTTTAGTAGAATTTACTAAATGTGTGCAGCTGCCAATTGTACAGTTTCTGAAAATCTGACCCATATATGGAACCAAAGACAATGAAAAGGTGAATATGTATAGTGATTTATTTTCCCTGGTACGTACATATAGGCAATATCTATGAATTTCAAATCAAGCTCACTGCTTTTTGATTGTGAGGCTTGGGTTGTTGCCAAGCAATGATCAGTTCCGGTTCCAGCATTTGTTAGCCACAGATATAAACATACGGCGTATGTCATTATTTTAGCCTAGTAAAATCTCATTTTGATAGAAAAAGGGTAAAAATCAGAGGCAAAAATCCTTTAAAAGAGGCGTTTTTTTAGTTGGAGAACAAAAATGAAAACCCATTATGAGTGCCCACCCCCTCTCACCAACACAGAGGCCAGCACTTTTTGGACGAAACATGACCGAGTTGGTCACCAAAAAAATACAGACATTGGTGACCAACAGCGCCACTGGTGGTGATTTACGTTTATTGATCATGTCACCACCACCCAGGGACCTCCTCCACCCCCACCAACGTGATGCAATCCCCCTCATTTTCATGTCTAAACAATGTTTCACTTTTATTCCTTGCGACAAAGTTAGAATCACATATGTTATATATTAACAGATGCAGAAATTTACATATTTGTTTTCCAAAACTATAATTATGAAACATAATAACAAAATAAAAATGTCTTCCATTCCATTCTAAGTTTTCATGAATACCGTACACACGGGGGAAAATCTAATCTACATGTGCTGCCACGTCGTGAGGAATACTGGAGGTAGAAAAAGTAGTTCCTCGCCTTCCATCCAGATGGCAGCTGTGTAGCAGACCCCCAGTCGACCCCAGCTAACACATTGACGTTTTAAAAACATTATGTAAATATTTGGGTAAACCTTTTGAAAATGTTCTGGGGAAATGTTGAAATAGCATCTAAATGTTGACTCATAAAAACATTATAAAACATTTTGTGGTAATGTTATTAATCATTCTAAAAACATTTCTAAAATGTTTTAAAAAGCTAATAAATTATATCTTTGAAACATTTTGACAACATTTTCATAACATTAAATACCATAGTAATGTTTCGTCAATATGTTTTAAAAATATGAAAATGGTTGTTCACCAAAACACTATGAAATGTTTCTAAAATATTTCTAAATTGTTTTTAAAAGTTAATCAAGTTATATCTTTAAAACATTTTGACAGCATTTTGAAATACCATAGTAATGTTTCGTCAATATGTTTTAAAAATATGAAAATGGTAGTTCACCAAAATATCATGAAATATTTTCTGGTAATGTTATTAAACATTTTAAAATTGTTTTAAATTATTTATTATTATATTACAATATTATAATAATGTTTTTAGTTGTTTTCAGATTAGTTGTCATAGAATAGCGAGGTAATGTTATTAAACATTCTAAAAATGTTTTCAGGTTTATTATTTATTATTACAACATTCTAAGAATGTTTTAGATGTTTTCAGAATACTTGTCAGTCATATTTTTAAAACGTTGCAAAAATATAAAAGTTACACTTATCACACTTATGTCGGCAAATATAAGAAGGAAACATTGAAATTCTTCTTTTAGATTATTTCATTATTTCTTTATTCGGGAAAAATAGAGAAAATTCAACGTTTGAGTTTGGTGCTTTCTGTGGACTTTCAGGCATTCCTTTTCGACGTTTTCTGCAATAAATAATAGAAATTGAATCATTAACATGTATCACACTATGTTTTGTCCTTTCACTCATATGTAAGTCTCCTTCAACTTGAACTGTATGAAATAAGCTAAAGTGACTTAGGGAAATTGTGACTAAAAATTAATTAATTACCCAATCGAGCAGTACAGCATGACAGGTATTTTAGTAATACACAATAAACAAACAGCTGGTGGCAATACTGTATGAGTCACACTACTAATTTTACATGTAGCGTTTGCATAAGTAAAGCATTCAATAAGTTTTTAAGTATACAATATAGGAATGAAAAATAATAATATCAGGGAGCATAGTAAGGGCTTTGTACTCATAAATAATGAGTATATTTTGCTGTGGACGAGTACCAATGCTGGTGCACTCGTCCACACTTACGAGTACAAACACAGGGCAAATTAAAAGATTGTAAATTCTCACACAAGGTTTCATTGAAAATATAATCGAAAAGAGGCATTAAGGGCTAATGACTTCCATGGGTTGTCTCATTACACTTTCTTTCCTTCTTTCCCTCTCACTCTCTCCCTCCCTCTCCCTTCCCCCTGCCACCTTCCCCGTCTGCCTACTCCTAGAGCTCTCACCTCCCCCTCACACAAGATTTAAAATAAATGCAAGGCCTGGAAAATGGGAATTTTGGTCGAAGAGCCTGGGAAAGTATTGTAGGCCTGGAATCCTTTAAATATTTTCGAAAGTTCTGTTTCATACTGTACACTTTCCCCTGACGCCCTCTCACTTTCACTGAGTGACTAACCAAGTATTAAACTCGATCCTCTATTATGCATTAAGATAAAGACTCTATCTTGTTTTTACTTCTACAATTGTATATATGTGGACAAGTGCTGATTGCTTGTGGACGAGTACCTCCATAAGTACACTCGTCCACAATACTAGTACTGACCCAAGGCTTACTACGACCCCTGTAATATCGTAATAAAGTACATTATTTAATAGAGCAGATTGTTGTATATCTTTTTAATGATGGTGAATGCAGTAAACAGTTAATATTGTCATTGAATTTGGGAAATCGGGCCTATGATTTAGGATGTAGGTGGGTGTAAACACATATGTGATATACAGACTGTAAAATGTAATTAAAAGTGAAATGGTCTACGAGTCTTAATTAATTATAAATCAGAGTAAAGTTTGTACAGTGATTGGCTTCGATTTTGATATTTTAATTATAATATAATTCTCCCCTTTTTTCCCACTAGAAAGTCTTCTAGCCACTGTTCTAGAAAACGCATAAGTCATATTAAAATTCTACGATTTTCAAGGAAGTCAAGGGCAAGTAATAACTGATAATCTCTGGGATGCAATTTACCAGTACTTATACTGAAATATGTAAATCTCCCCCAATTTCCATGATTCATATCACATTATATTGATTCATATTCATATTTTGTAAAATTGAAAAGGTTGGGTCATTTTCAAACGTTTTACTTCTGACTCCAATTATTTTTGTTGATCAGTTTGTCATTAAATGAGTTCAGAACATCAACGATGTACAGGTAGTAGAGACCCTAAAAATATCAATTTACTCCCACTTTTCCTTTTCACATATTATCACCTCAGGTGAGCATTAATCTAAACCCCTGGTCCATAGATTCATTTTCACATACTTCTAAAAACTCCTGCTGAGGCACAATAGCATGGTCTATAAATGGCAGATCATGTCTATATTACATGTACAGTATACAAATAAACATGCATTATCTTGCCAGACAATATCAAATACCAACCTTCACATATTTTGAACCACCCGGTTGGTACGGAGCACTCCGCAGAACCTCCGAAATACTACAAATAATATCCCCACGGGAGGCTTTGCCCTGGGTAGCTTTGTGAATTGATTCTATAAAAGAAAAGAAAAACATTCTTAGCAAACTTTCCACTGCATTTAATATGATTTAGCCATCCATTCAAGTAAAAGCTAGACTTGAAGCGAGCAATGCTACTATGTAAATATTGTAACTATGTTTTCTTGTGTGTGAATAAACGGTGGACATGCATGTCTTTGAAACTTTTTGCCACTGATCAATGACTGTATTGAGTTATAGGGCATAATACCTCTATGAGCATATGCTCCTAAGTTCTAAGAGACTAACTACTGACCCATTTATGAGAAGCGCCCCAAATAAGTGAATAGGTCAACAACATATGATCTTCAAATGTAAATAACCTTTTGTAAGTAGAAAAAACAAGTGACAAGACAGTGACAATATTTTGATACTTACTGATAATGATCCGGCAAGTAATAGTTTGCTTAAATGGTTTCTTGCCCTTTTGTCCCATCACACTATAGTCACTCATGAACCGATTGGTGAGTAATGCCCTCATCACTGCTCTGCACAGTTTCCCAAGGTTTAGCCTTGTTTCAAGTCCAGATAGTGTTCGCACCTACAATTAATGGAGATTATGTAGATCCGATTATATAACCATTTATATTATCTATTCAATTTACATGAGATTGGTGTAGTGACAATACTAGTATGTAGGCTTTCCATTGTGCCATGTGAAAATGTTTAAGTTTGTATGCAATAAAACATAATTTCATACATACATTCAAGCTAGAGTAGATTATATTCATCCTTGTGGATATAAGTTACAGAAAACTACCTACCAAGTCTATAGAGATCAGTACACATTACAGTATATTTATCATTGTGAATAAAAAAAAGAGCAGAATAAAATTGTTGGTTCTTTACCAATTTTCTCTTTTTATCCTCATCTTGGAGGGTTTCTTCGAACTCCTCCTGATCCTCAATTGAGTTGATAGGCTTGCCCCCAGGGAGAGTTTGTTCAAGGATGTCGGTGGTATCCATGTCATCCTCCTCCCTCTTCCTCTTGCCTGATATTACCATCGCTTTCAGCTCAACAATTTTGTTTTCAAGTTTATTCATGTGTGCCAGAACTGGAAACAGAAGTACATATAATGTATAATTAATATGAGCAATTCCACCAATTGGTCATCATTTGGTTCTCAAGGGCTGAAAATTTATATCTTTTTTAAATTGTGTCTATTGATTTATGTATTTCTGCACATACACTAGACATATTGCTACTAATATAGACAAAAGTGGGAATCTTAGCAATCAATATTGTGGTCAGGGTAGCTTTGCAGACAATGTAACTTAAATTTTGATGATAAGGGCACAGTGGAAAGGTACATATTTATACATAAATGAGGATTGATCTTTTCAAATATAATGATGATAATAATGATAATGATGAATATAATAATAATAATACAAATACATTCATATGAGCTATAAGCTACACCTAATATGACTAATATAATGGGGATGGTCTAATAATAGATAACATGAACAAGAGTAACTGTTCTTTTTACCCTTACACAGGATACAGATGCAGAAACAAAAGAGGGCTAGATATAATTACAAGTGTTATCTGCCCCGAGTCTGAGTTTTGTTGAGAGACTGAATAAATACCCGGCGTTGGGGGAAAAATAATAATAATAATAATAATCTCATTTTCTTAAAACGCATTACATTAATTATTTTTGGGGAGGAGGAAATTGACCTTTATTAAGCTTTATTCTATAAAAAGTAAATTCCTTTTTCTTTTGTCTGTGTCTAATAATTACACTGACCCTTAATGATAAAGATTCTGAGATGAAAGAAGGCATTGACCATATTCAAAAATATTGAAATTTTTTCCCCTTGCTTTATCAACTGACTTGGATACTTATTGGTTGTCAATTGTCAAAAAGTAAATACAAGCTGTGTTTAAGTATGAAGAGGCAGAAATGTTTCACCTTTCTCCTGAAAATGCTGAGCTCCTTCTCTGGGTGGATATACCAATGACCTTGGCCTTTTTTCCAGAGCACTGGGTGTTGTTTTTGGTGTACATGCTGAACTGGGTGTTATTTTTGGTGTAGGTGCCGAACCTGTCAATGAGGAATAACTTTGATGTACATTTCCACTTTACTAACAATATTTAGAAATTACTATTCACTGTAATCACATATATTCTTCAGATTCATATCAACCAACGAATAATCACAGGCCTTTCTTCTTTGCACATTCACTGACTAAATTCCTCTCATAATATATAGGATAAATGTTTGTATTAAGGAGTACAGATCTGAGCCTTGTGCATGCCTTTTTGTTTGATGATTGTTTTACTTCAATCAAAATGGCTGAGACTACACAAAAATGTACATTTTCCAGCTTAAAATTAAGTAGTAGTAATCAGAGTGCAACAAGGTTCAAATAATAAATCTGCCTGAGGCGGGTTAATTTAAAATTTACCTTCCTGCCTCAAAATTTCACCTGCCAATGCACTTTTAGAATCCCTTAAGCCTGACAACCTACATGAATTAATAAGAATATCCTTGAAACTGCTGCTATTCAGGGGAGATTCAAACAAATGGTGATCAGATTATGGTCCTCATTGCTGGTAGCCCTGGGGCAAATCAGTTATAATCTTTGGGCAAATTAAACACTGTAAAAGTTATAGTTTCCTATTTGAAGTAAACTGTACACAAAGTTAAGTCCCAATATCTACCTGTCCTAAAGAGGTGTAATAAAAAATCTACTGCTTAACACCAGAATTGACATGTTTGGGCCTCCTTCAGGTGACCTTGTTACAGGCTGATTAATTAATCATATTTCTCATGAAAATACTCACTTCCTTCACAGGTTTTGTTTGATCGTCTTCCAGGAGCACTGGGGTTTAATTCCGGTATTGGTGTTTGAACTGTCAATGAATAATGAGATTAATGTACATGGGCCCTTTTCATGAAACATCAACAGAGTTCCTAGCTAGACCTGTATTTCATGATAATGAGTCATTTAGAAAAAGAAATAGCTTGGTATCTGACTGGCTCCTATTTCACCCAATGCTAGATGCATATGGGCACAGATTGTAGGCAAAAACACGTACAGAGAATTGGTTGGTCCGAAATGGAAGGAAAACTGGATTTTTAGGAGAATTTTTTTAATGATTAATAGTAAATGATGCTGGTTATTTTTCAAAATATATCATTTAAGATCTTTTTGATTAAATGCTCACCTTCTTCAATTTCCTCCTTAATTTGATTACCCTCTTGTCCTTGGTCCTGATTACTGATCACTGTAAAAGTTATAGTTTCCTATTTGAAGTAAACTGTACACATAGTTTCCTATTTGAAGTAAACTGTACCCAAAGTTAAGTCCCAATATCTACCTGTCCTAAAGCGGTGTAATAAAAAATCTACTGCTTATCACCAGAATTCACATGTTTGGGCCTCCTTCAGGTGACCTTGTTAATTACAAGCTGATTAATTAATCATATTTCTCATGAAAATACTCACTTCCTTCACAGGTTTTGTTAGAAGATCGTTTTCCAGAAGCACTTGGGGTTTGGTCCTGTTTACCCTCTTCTCCTTCGCCCTCTTCTTCAGTATCTATACTCGACGTTGTCTCACCCCTTTTGGCGTGTAACCTGGCAGTTTTGTAATCAGGGTAGTTTGACAAGTATAGATAACATCACAAATGTTATCAATATGTAAATTCTCTGCAGGTACTACATTAACAATATTATAATTAATCAAGGTTTGTTCAGTTACATTGTTTGAAATATGTAGATCATAATTCTTTTTTTTACAATAATTGCTAGAGATTTGTAGCTTTTCTCATAACTATCTGATGAATGACCTATGATATTCACATAGCAACGCTGCCTAGCAATATGCCTTACATCGTTTTCCACTGTCATGACGTGAGATGGAGTGATGGGGATCAAGGGGGGAGTCAAGGAAGAAAGGGATAGAAAGGGGGGGGATCACTTATGGAAACTTTATTTCAAATATTTAGCAGTAGGGGAGGGAAGATTTTTTTTATTTGCACTACGGTCTAATACATGGGGTGAAACGTGTGATGTGAACAGGGAAGGGAGAGGGAGGGAACAGGGTATGTCTACCCGTTGATAAACGGGGGCAGCTAGTTGATCAATTATTTTTGTTCTCAAGTCTGAATATTCAGTTAACTTGAGCGTTTTCTGATTTCCTCTACAATTCAGGTTAAGCAAAACATACTGTTGTTTATTACCTTGTTTACTGATAATTCTGACGTGGAGTATGTCCCATGCATCCTTATCAGGCAGTTCATTTCTTTGGATTCTTTTCTTACTGTCTTTATCTGTCCAATAACACTCTGTCTGCCAAATGAATAAAAACATTGAACAATGTGAGATTAGTATTCTAGTACCATGTCTTTAGTGATGTGAACAAAATTTGACAACTATTGATCTATTTCTTTTGCATGGAATAGACCTACAACATGATTATGAAGTAAAATAATCTCTCTATAAGCTGAATAAACACTTACCACCCCATTCTTTTGTACCAACCACCTCCTCGGTACACACTCAACCGAGTTGTCACCAAAGACGACTACAGAGTACATACTTTCACTGTAAAATAAGACAAAGTATTAGGTACATGCAGTGACAAGTTTAGATAGTATTATGATACCAAAAGATAAAAATCAAGCATATCATTAAGACATAATTATGTGGCAGCCCAAAACTGGTAGCACAATTGATTTTCCACTGGCATGATTTTGTAAAACGTTCAACATATTCTATTGCAAATTACCTGCAGTGGTGAGTGAGTGAGAGTGGTTGCTTTATGCTCTTATCAACACATTTAATATGGTTATATCAAGGGCGGGAGAGCTGAGAGCGAGTGAGTGAGTGAGATTGGTTGCTTTACGCCCTTATCAACACATTTAATATGGTTATATCAAGGGCAGGAGAGCTGAAAGGGAGGCAGTTTATGATCATACCCAGGATATAGAGATAGAGTAGAAGGGAGAGAGAGACAGAGAAAAGAGACAGAAAGGCACTTTAAAGTCTTACCGAGGACCAAATTACCTGTAGGCACTTTCACAACCTGTTTATTGCTTAGTACAGTTCATCTAGTTCTTAACAGTTATGGAGGAGTGGAAGAAATAGAATGGCATCTTTTTCCTCCATTAGCAAGCATCTCCCAGTCAGTTTTGCTCCTTCTATTATTTCCTTTTTTGTAGTTTCTTTTTCCAAATTTGTAGAAGCCCAAGATAAGAGAGTCACAAGGCCGCTTAAAAATAGGTTTAGGCATTTGGTATACACGGCATCTGTAAGTGTTTTTCTTTTTGCTGGCAATGCTAACTACCTCATAGTACTTGCCATCATTGGATATATAGGCATTGTCCGGCCTATTCACATAGAGTCTTTTTTTTATTTTTGCAACAACGTTTTATTCAGATACTAGACTGCCATCGTGGCTTCTACAATGCTAAGATGTCTGAAACTGTTATGTTATAGGGAGCGATGGAATAAGAAGGTCCGTTCACAGCAATGACTATTATAAGAGTGTTTATTAGACTGCGTTGGTGGGTGACGCGGGGGTCACCCACGTGACTGGGCACGCAGGCCTGTCACTAGGTGAGAGGGGGGTTACTACCCAATACATACATACATGTCGATAATACAAGAGTAATATATAATAAAGGCATAAAATAAAGTAGTAGTAAACCTATACATAGCATAGCTCCCTCCTCTCTTTCCAGATCAAACATTAGTTTGATCTAGAAGGCAGTTAATAAAGAACATAATATTTTATTTTATAAATCATAAGAAATGTTAACGCTGGTACAGTTTGCGTTACCAAACTGCGCGGCGGTAACCGATCGGGCTCGCTGGTCTACAGCGACTCACGCGCGACTCCAGGATCTGGGTCACGTGACTAAAATATATCTAAACGTCTAATCTATATAAATCTTTAGGCACGCGCTACTGCGCGAGTAACCTAAAACCTCAAAAACGAATAGGATATGAGAAATCAATCGAGCGTTGATTTTCAGGTACAAATGGCGTAATACACATCCATACGTGGGTAAAAACATATCATAAAATATCAATTTGAACGGTTGAGACCTTGATACGCCTCCCCAAATTTTCGCAAATGGGCCTAAAGAAGGTTTTAATCAAAGAAAATTCAAAAATAGAGGACGATACCGTCAAAATACAATTGTTCAAACCAAAAAAAAATATGAAAACTAAGACTTCATGGCCGAAACATGGCAATAGCTGCGCTTTTTCGAACATGAACACATAAGAAAACGGTTTTAACATGCAAAACCTCAGTAGTACGGTGCAAACAAATGAAAATCTAGGCAATAAAAAATCTCTATGCTAAATTGCCAATAGGGCGGTCCAAACAGTGAAACTAGATGGCGCCACCGGCTAAAAGTTTTGTACCGTACACCTACAAAAATATAAATAGTGGCGAACTGCGCAGTTAACACAGAAGACACTGCGACGCCGGACGGTAAACATCGCGTCACGACCTTATGGAAAGAGTATTGTTATACGACAACAACCAACCTCAAGCTTCAGCTCACTGTATCGGAGAAGAGTGTTTGTTATATCTTACTGCCAGAACTACAACCCGTGATTTGGAATAAGAGTCCCTGCTATATTCACCCTGATCCCTAATCCCTAGATACAGGCTAAGTCCTCCGCCTTAAATTGGTTGTTACTCTTTTCACAAAAATAAAACACATACACCGTTCGCACACCAAACAACATAAATCCAAATATAACTTTAACCATCCCTTCGGCACAGTACAGTGCCTAGGCGGCAAGGTAGGTTTTCCCTTCTCTCGCCATCTGGCGTTAAAGAGAAAAAATATAAACTACAACTACGTGGTTCCCGCCGCTGCCACTCTACGGCGACACCGGCTTCCGGGAACTGATCACACGTGGACTGGAGCTGTCACACGCTACAAATGGACGTTTATCCAGGTAGGAACATATTTTATACAGTTCAAAAGTCAAAGTAATACACAATATATACAAGCGAGAAAGGTAAACTTAAATACTTAGTACTTAAATACTTAGTAATTATATGGTCCTCCGTATGACGACTAAAAAATACTGGCTATCGCCGGGTTGACGCCATTTTGAAAAAATTACTAAGAGTTCGTAAGATTAAATTTGTTGTTTGCTCGAAAAGTTCCTAGAGTTAAGTTATGTGTTAGGGATCCCGACGACTTCACAAGGCATACTGAGGCAGCTCCAGCGGCAAGGTGGGCGCGTCTGGCTTCAGCTCGTCGTCCGAGAGGGTAACCCTAATGACGAAACACAGGAGGAAAACATAGGTTGGTCACTACTTCCAAGAAATGGTGAGTAACAGTTTGTTTCATTTTTTTTTTATACATAACTGATTAACAGTTTTTAAGGGAAATCCCAATATTATGAATTGTCAGCAAGGAGTCAGCGGTAATAATAGTTACAAAATAATTCGACATGAATTGACATAATGTAAAAATTCAAACACGCGGATGGCTCGGATTTTAGTAAAAGAAAAATCCTTTTCTAAATTATATTGTAAGAGACAGGAGTAATTGTTAGTACATAGCGTCGAGAAGTAGACTAAGGTTTGAGAGGATAGATCACTAAACACTAAAAGGGCTTGTAAAAAACAATAACAAAATAACCTACTGGTCGAAGTCCTGGTAGTTTAGATCCTGCTTTAACCACTCGACCTGTACTCTTTCTCCATTCGGATATACTAGCACTAGAACGATTGCGGTGCACGGATTGTTAATAATTTTCTCTAACACTGCAGATTGCTTTCTGCTGACCTTAACCTCCTCTTTTACTTCGAACTTCTTGTTTACACCCCAGCATCTGAGGACAAAACGGCCCTTCCAGCTGAGATAGAGGGTATTAGCCAGACACCAGTTCGATTCGAGCTTCTTGGTGAGGAGGATTGGGGCTCTGGTTCCAGTGATGCAGTTCACCTCGTAAGCTATTTGCTGCAACCGAATGGAGACTGCCTCGTCTTTCCACTGGAATTTCAAGGTAAGCCACGCACAATCGGGGCAACCTTCCTCGGAGGTGCAGCAGGCTCTACACAGGCAACACTTCAGCATACGGTGCCTAATGCAGCCGCAGTGCTTCCAAATAAGTCTAAGAATGAAAAATGCCACTACAACTGCCAAGATGATGGTGGCCCAGTCTGTGTGGTCCATCTCTTCGATCCGAAATCTGGGCATCTTGCTCTCCCTAACCTCCAACGCTGGTTCTCTGTCGAAGTCGTGGATCCGGTATGGTTCCAACTTCAGGCGAGTCAGGTTGAGAGAGTGGGCTTGGGGAAGCACGCAGAGAAAGCCAAAGTACCTGTTTAATTTAATTAAAATGGTCAATGCCACTGCTAAAGCTAACGTAGATATAATAAGAGATGTCCATACGATCGGTGAAATTGTATTCAAGTGATCGTAGGTCAGGTGAAGCTTTTTCCATTTAGATAACTGCTTAGTATCGTCATTCAATAATTCATTAGCCATTTGGATTACGTTTAGGCCGCCGTCAAGAATTTCGTCCGGCACTTTTTCAAAAGCTTTTCTCAATTCTGCTCCTGTAGGAAGGTCTAATTGAATGACTTGGTTATGCATGGAACTAGCTTCAAGTTCTCCAATATTCAGTTTAAATGCTATTGCCACTGGTAAATTGAAACCTGCTTTTACTGCTAGAGTAAATTTATCCTCCTCACATCCGAAAGTTTTAGCCGCTATATTAGCATATCTTAGTTGGATTTCACATCCACATGGTAGTGATACGACTGAAAAAACTGACAATTTCAAGGTTTTACTAGGCTGTCCTCTACATGAGACCATACCTGTATCGCCTCTGTTAATCAGTATGTGCTTATCATTTTCCAAAGGTATGTGAGTCTGAGGAATAGCAAGGGTCAAAAAACTTTTGAAATGGCATAGCTTCATAATAGCAACATTGTTCCCTGCGAACAGAGAAATCAGACATGTAGGTTTCTGAACAGACGATTCCATAATATTCTTAGTACAAAAATGACTCGAATAATCAAGTTTACAAATTTCCTGCACATCTCTATCCATTTCTATAAAATACTGCTTATCGTCGCTTAGGGCTAACAGTTGATTATCACCTTCCTGCAACAAGGTGTACCCGTAAGGATCGTGTAAATGAGCATGTATAGGGATAGGGAAAATTACTGGTCTGTAAATTGTATATCTGTTCGGCGCATAGGAATATTTAATCGCGATCTGAATTGTCAACAAGTTATCGTGAAAAGTAGATTCTAGCGATCTTCTCCATTCATAATAAGATCCTAGAGGTACAGCGTTGGTAGAATGTTTTCTGATGTTAATGGTCAATCTTTCTACCGCTTTTTCTAGCTTTTCTTTTGATAATACCGACAGTGGAAGATAAGAATCTGCCACAGAGTCGAGGGTATTAAGCAACACGAGGGCCCCTTGTCTATACTGTAACTGGGAGGCCACGTTGGCTAGTTGTTCGCTTGCTGCAATTGTACTGGCGAAGTTCTTACTAGAGAAATTGAATTTATCGTCCAAATCGTTTACGATTTTAACTAGATCGTTGTCTAATTTTTCAAAATCATCTACCGCTTCTGCTCTTAGAGAATATAGTGATTTGGCTACCAAATGGGCATTGATTGCATTAGCTCTTAGTATGCGGTCCCGTTTAATATCATCTAACTTAGTTTTTCTCATAGTGTCGATAAGATCATTCATGTCTGAAGTAATTACTTCGAATTCTGGCTCAGTGGCTGTTCCTACTGCTCTGTTCAACATATTGCCTATAAACTGAAATCCTCTCCGTTTAGCTCTTGCGTCTTTAACATTGAACCCTTCTAACAGGGCGGAAATTCTACCGTAAGTTTTATTATTGGCTTCCCCCACTATTGCTTGCAAACCCGCCAAGTCGGTGTAGAAACGGTTATAGTAGTCTAGGGCCGATTCAAATGGCTCGTCTATAGGGCAAGGTTTCGGAACCGTTAAGGGGATCTGTATTTTGATGAATTGAATATTGGTTCTAGTATCCAGTTTGTGCCTCAATCTTTTGAACACAATGCCATAGTTCTGCCTAAGGATTTCTTCTGAGTGGACGGTGTATACCGTCAATAAAACCCTGAACGGAATAGAAAAGTATTTTGATATAGTTCTAAAGTCCATCAACCGAACAACTGGGAAATCTTGCTAATCATTGAATAATCCGATGCAAAAATACATTCAAAACAGTGTGCGCCGTTAGGAAAATTTACTTACCACCAAAATATGGTGAATTTGTCCATGTTGATAGAAGTTCGTATTTGATTCCAGATGACAAAGTCAGGTGCAGCTCTTACTAGCTACGCTTCTAAGATGGAAGTGCTGTACTTAGGGTTAGCGTCTCCCCTCGTCAGAGTTGACCTAAGTAGGGGTGTGGCTTGACCAAGTGGTGCGACCAATGGCAGTGGTTCGCACCTCTTTAAGCGTTAGTCCTAGTTGCAAAGCCTAGCTAACTTATGGTGACACCACCCCCTCCCAAGTGTAAGTACCCACGCAACCTCCCTAAAATCCTGTTTGCATACTTTATCTTTTGTGTACAAGCTTCTCGCCGGCCACCTGCTACATGTGATAGTAGTCCAGGCTCACTGTACTAATCCTATAGACAAGGGTTTAATTTCCAGCTGTTGGCTGGTAATTATTTAAACATGAAAGGCTATAACTTGGCTTTTGTGAGCGTCTAGCGTGGGGACGCTTTAGTAAGACAATGGGGCTTAGTTGGCGTTCTAGTCCCGCTTGAATTCTGTTATATCCCCCCCTATGGGTAATCTTCCGAAAAGGTAATTCCTTAAGCTTTTGGAGAACGTTTATTTGTTCCCTCGGCAAGGAATTTTTAACTAAAGCTAATAGTGTTAGTAATAAAGAGTCCTGAAAAGGCTTAGCTAAACAGAAATAGGAACTTGTTTCTACCTGTCTTTGTTAAAAATAAAAACGGCGTGGACAAGTTTCCTGAGAGAGAATAAAAAGCAAAAACAAGGGTAAGGCAAACTTGAAAGAAAGAACAAATGGGTATTGGGCTTACGTCAGGATCCTAGATTATCTTAATCTTGTGTGAGTCTTTCAGCAATGCACAGTCCTCCACTACCGGTAATGATAGTGAAAATCCTTTTTTATCGTTTGTTTCGGCTAATTCAGTGTCCCAATCTTCGCCTAACCAAACTGATGGGTCTGAGGCGGGTGTTTTGGTAGCCTGGGTATTATCCTTAATATTATACCAATAGTTCTCCACCAGATGTTATGTTATAGGGAGCGATGGAATAAGAAGGTCCGTTCACAGCAATGACTATTATAAGAGTGTTTATTAGACTGCGTTGGTGGGTGACGCGGGGGTCACCCACGTGACTGGGCACGCAGGCCTGTCACTAGGTGAGAGGGGGGTTACTACCCAATACATACATACATGTCGATAATACAAGAGTAATATATAATAAAGGCATAAAATAAAGTAGTAGTAAACCTATACATAGCATAACGTAAAACATGTAAAAAGTATAGCGAGAGGAAATACAAATTTCAACGATTAAAAAATAAATCTTTACTATATTCACAATTTTCTCAATCAGTCGCACCTTTCTATTCACCTGATTTAAACTATATGCATCCAACAATAGGATCAAACTTATCCTTTAACACTGGAATAACTTGTCCTTTTTTTTCCCTCTCTCTCTCTCTTGTTAGTCTTTTACTCAAATATTAATTCTCTTGTTACAACATTTCTTAAATTCATCCCTTTTTTTTTTCCAAAAGACCCTTTTTTTATTATCATTCAACTTTTAATCTCAAAAGAGTGTTAACCTGTATAATGCATGCTTATACTCTACAAAACATTAACCAGGATTGTTTTAAATAATCAATATTATCCATGTGTACACTATTAGTCTCCAAGAGCTGGCAGTACCTATTGATTCTCAACGACTTTACACTATATACCCTCCAGGCTCAAATTGGACATGGGTAAATCTATAGGTATCAATAGTGTTGGACAAACAATTATCGTCATGTTGCTGCTCTCCTGTCCTGACTTTCAGGAAGAGGAGAAAGTCTTCTACCCTCCTTGTTTCGTCCTGGATTATCTCTTCTGCATGTTCTGTGATTTTTACAAGTTGTTTCTTGATCCTGATTTCTTCACTACTCTCCACTTCTCCACTGACATTGTTGACTATGATTTCTCCCTTTATGTCGAACTTCTCAGATTCTTCACTCTCCACTTCTCTTGCAACACTATTGGCTGTGGTTTCTGCCTTTATGTTCAACTTTTCCAATTCTGTACTCTCCACTTTGCTTGCATTCTCCAATTCTTCCAACTCTATCAGTTGCTCTATCAGCCGGGTGCAGTTGTCCATGAACCGGGTATGGTATTCTTTTTCTTCCTTCTGCATATCCTTAACCAGGCTCTTGAGGTCAACCCAAACTTCAGTCTCCATTGCTATCATTGATGCTCACGCTTTAACACAAGAGGGTTGTAAGCTGGTTAACAATCATGCTGCCACCTAGTGTGAGGCAGGGTAAGCGCACCCTGCCCTGACTGAGTGGCTGAGTTCCAGATTTTAACAACAGGGGGCTGCACTGCTTAACGTCTGGGTCTAGTGTATGCAATGAGTTTTTGATGCTCAACTAATAATCAACAACTTATTATTATAGTGAGTGTACTTTCCTTGATGTCTTCATGTATTATGTCAACACAGTCTATCCAATTTAGTCCAAGTATGCCTATATTTGAGTCAGAGACTCAGTCCTGTACTGGCCACATGTGGGTGATAATACCAGATTTTGACCAATGGGTTATCACTGTAGTATCGGCCCAAACGATCGGCGATCGGCGGGAATAATAATCTGCTTATTTCTCCACAAATCCTTAGTTTCACATAGAGTCTTTGACATGGGATCCTGATTTCAGCTGCATGGCTTCCTTCTTCAAGAATTCTTTTTACAATTTGAACTGCTGGACTCCTTCCTGGCCTAACCTTCCTTTTCAGTTGCTGTATATAGTTTTCAAACTTCCATGCAGCACAATTGTCAAGACTTCCAAACCTGTTTGCTTCCCTTTCAAGGTGTACAAGACTATGGATGTTGTATACCAAGAACTCCCTGCCATACACTTTCACACATTTGGTCACAAATTCTTGGAGTAATGTGTGGGCAAAATTTGCATGTTGAGTAGCTAGTTGTGGACTAACTAAAATGCATATTGCCACGCACAGTTTCATGAAATGTCTGTAGCTGCTCTTGTAGAGCACACCTTTCATGACAAACTGTCCGGTGTATAATACAAATTGCCGGAATTCAGTGGCCTTCCATCGCAGAACTTCATCAAGCCCCCTAGGTTTCCTTGCAAAATCTCGAGGGATATTTTTCCGCATATCAATAAGGCTTGCACTAATTTGCTCCATTTGACTAGCTGATAGTTTGTACTTATTGCGAGGACCAGGACCAGTCCAGGTCAGAAGCAATTTCTTCATTACCCCCAAACAAACTTGATGCATATAGTCAATTGGAAAGTCCTGCACCATATCTAGACCATTAATCTGCAGAAAAGATGACTGAGATCTATGGTGCTTTTCCTGCACATTGTTGCGAAAAGCCACATCTGTTCTCAGTATAAATTCTTTTGTGATTGGGTCATCCTTCCTACATACAACCCCTTTTGGTTACACTTATCACAACCATAGTATCCTGAAAACTGTTTAGTTCCTTTAACCATGGCCTTTGCTGGGGCATCACAAATTATACATTTCAATGAAACCTCAAACTGCTTGCCCTCAAATAGAATCCCATCCTTTATTGCTTCATTAAGATCAGAAATTGCATCATTTAGATAGTCATGGTTAGATGGCTTTTTATTGCCCATATTATATTGAGATGGGAAATACCTGTGCTGTTGGTAGATTTGAGATACTACACAAAATTGGCCAAAGTGCACAGTTAGTACTCTTGAAGAGAGGTAGCCCATCTATGTTCAATTCCAGGGAAAGAGTGTCTACAACCTCCAGGCTTCCTCTAGGAATTTTCTTTAAGCTGTGATCTAGCATTTTCTTTAAACCAAAATGATAATAATATCCAGATGAAACAGAAAGAAGTTCTACAGTTCTTGGAGTCTTTCGTAATGATCATGCAGTGGATGGAAGCTCAGGATGGCCATGCATCTTTAAAAGTTTCAGAAGACTATCAAGGGCAACACCTGTTATCTCGAAGCTATCAGCCCATTCATGTACCTCCTGAGCAAATGATCTGTCAGGTTCTTCTTCACTTGTTTCACTGTCACTTTCTATGGGTAGTATGTAGTCCACTTCATCAATAATTAAATCATCAGAATCACTCTGATTAATAGGGACACTCTCTTCCGAGATATTTCCTGGCTGGTCGTCCACCACAGTTAAGGCTCTTTCCCAAATCCCTTGATCTTTAGCTTTCTCTCTTTGGCAGCCGTATACTAGAAAGGATTCATTTTCAAAGGATTCATTTTCTGATAAACTTTCTCCACTGAGGTTGAGGTTATTTTTAAGCATATCCTTTGTACTACTTTTCTTTCTCTTTGTAGACATCCATTGTCGAGAGTATTCCCGTTTCCACTTTCTCCTGTCTTTCAAATCCATGTCCTTTTTTGATTATGAAAACCTGTGATGAATATTCATTGCATTCATGTACCAGTAAGTTGGGCAACTTTATAATAGCTTTCATAAAACAGATGGGGGAGGGGAGATGGTTTCCTCCTCATCACTGGTAGTGCTTGCTCCCAGCACGCTCTAGACCTCCAGCGTGTACAAGCTAGTTTTAATGAGGCACAGACTGGGATATACATGCAAAAACATAGTATTCAGGGCTTAGACTAATAGAAGAGTAATGTAAACTTCCCCATCATTAGAACCGCCTTGACCTTATCTTTTCAAATAATCTCAAAATCCATATTTTTGTGACTTTTGACACATCACAATTGTTCCATGCATTGTCATAAATTTGTTTAGGCAAGGAGGTATTGTACTGAATGGGGCAAGACAGATAGAGGGTTTTGTATAGTTTTAAACGAGAAGATTGAAATTGGATATGTCTATATAAATAATATTCTAAGTATTTGTTCTGAACCACTAAACAGCTCATATATTCTGTTTTATTTGGTATTGAATTTGAAACACAAGGGTAGAAAGTATATCCTACCAGTATAGATTATCTCATCTCAGATTATCTCTATAACCATGATATTAATGACACTGAAATATCAACGACCACTTTTATAAACTAAAACTAGAATTATTGCACTATCAAAGTAGTGTACTGGATTAAGTACCTGTCGCAGTCTCACTTTGATACAGTAACGGCTTGAAGAACTGGATTATATCCAGAATGAAATCAAATAAGCTCCACATATATACCTGTATATCCAGGCTCTAAACATATACCTGGAAATTTCCGCTCCCTTTCTCTCAGGGATAGAGAGGGGGTAGAATATGGACAGAGAGAGAGAGATACGAGGGCGGGGGGGGGGGGGGGTGAAGAGAGAGAGAGGGAGAGAGCGGGATGGCAGTGGATACCTGTCTCTCCTATTTGTTATATTTATGGAGCTCAGTCAACTATTAGACATAAAGACAAAGGCTCTATATTCTTTCAAAATGCACATGATTCAGGAACATAGGCTACTTTACAGTAAAACAGAGGGTATAATGGGGGTCATACAGTAAAATAGATGGTATGATGAGGTCATATGGTAAAATAGAGGGTATGATGAGGGCGATACAGGAAAATAGAGAGTATAATGAGGGTCATCTAGTAATGAGAGAGGAAGAGGGAGGGGGAGGGGGAAGGAGAGATAAGAGGAAAGGGAGAGGGTGGGGACTCGGAGAGAGGGAGGAGAGTACAATGATGACAGTGGGTAATAGAGAAAGAAGAGGAAAGGGAAAGGGGATGGGAGAAGGGGAGGGAAGGGAGAAAAAAAGAGATATATCACCCCCCCCACCCAATATTTTATCTATTCCGCGCACCTGACATGTTAATCACCATGATTACTCCAACCAGTCACCTGCCCACACATAAGAAGCAATTCATATGCTTAGTGATATTAGAATGAGCCATTATGGTAGACCACCAGTATAATGTTCTATATATGGCTTGGACGCCCGCACTACGCTGGAATAATCACAGAACGGAGGAATGGCCTTGAAACCTTCAGACAGGAGGTTTTATTTTCACCATAAACAGTTACATATAAAGAAAAAATTATACGTGTGGCGTGGGCGGAGAAGCGGTTGAGAGTGGAAGGTAAGGTGGGCGTGGAAGCATTGGGACTATGACGTCATAGGTAAACACTGGGGCGACGTCATAAGCGGGACCAAGGGGGGCGTGGTTACCTAGGCGGCATAGTTAGGGGCGTGACTTCTCCAATATAATCGGTGATGTTTTCACCTTCACATATATGGCTTGGACGCCCGCACTACGCTGGAATAATCACAGAACGGAGGAATGGCCTTGAAACCTTCAGACAGGAGGTTTTATTTTCACCAAAAGGGCCAAACCGAAGTCACTTGTGAGAAGAAAGATGCTCAGCAATGAATGAATCCACTTTAAGCTTTGTGTCCATCTCGGGCGTGATGTAAGAATCCACACATGAAGAACGCCAATTACCTCGGGCTTTAATGTCAGAAAGCTTAACGCCCATAGACGCCATATACGTGGCGCCACCTCTCCTTAAAGATTGGGGGCTGAAGACGCCTGATATGCCTGCACATAGAAGAAGGGCTTGTAGAAACTTCTTAAAGTCATCGTAGGACGGAGATTCATGCCCAGCAGAAGAGAATAATAAAGCTGAAGGAGATAATTTTTCGGCAAAAACACATTTTTTCAGCCAATACACAGCGCATAAGGCGCAATCACTAAGCATAACCACTGGTATAGTGAATGGAGATGCTGAAGTCTTTGAAGATTTTACCGTGACAAGCACGCCCCAGGGAGTCACTGAGACGTCTTCACGGAGAAGAGAGTGGGGAGAGGGAACTATATGGCCCACTCTCAACAAAGTCCTGAAGAGGAAGATAATCATGGTCCACATCCTTGACTCTGACGCAGAAGAATAAATAACTTGACGAGACATCAGAAGAAGGTGGCGTGGCAAAAGCGCTTCAGAAGGAACTGGAGACGCCCCTGGTAGACGACTGACACCTTTTAACACTGACTTGATTGCTGGGTGTGACATGGGAGGGCAGTCGATGAAGCGCAGTCGCGCGCCAAACACCACGCCACTAAGGTAGGTCGATACAGAAGAAACTTTCATGAAGGTGGAGAGGAAAGCTGCGAACATACACACCACGTCGACTTGTATAGGGGACGACGGAAGGTTGTTATCACATATGAATTTACTAAATAGACGCCACTGGCGTTCTCTTTGCTCCAGCGTTGACGGCGCCACAGACGAAGCTTGTAGTTGGTGGACCCTCTTCATCCCGCTGACATGCCTATCATAACGACAAGGAACATCAGTAAAACAACACAATCCAGCTTGCGATAATATAGTAAAGTCAAAAGCCATTTTCATATAGGGAAGGCGTGATAAAAAATCTGCCACCACATTATTCTTGGTGTTAATGTATTGAGGAAGAAGTTCAATATCGTAGATGAAAGTGATCCAATACAGTTCGTATAACCACTGCATGCAAGTCTTATTAGAACATACGCCCGTAGTTAACATTGCGACGACTTGTGTATTATCTATGAAGCAATGGACTCGGGAACCTCTCAACAAGTCCTTCCAGCGTTTGACGCCCACTAGTACCGGGTAAAGCTCTTGCACATTAATATTGTCCACACAAACATTCTCAGTAGGGGCGTCAATTAAATGACAACAATCCGTATCTGACCAAGGCACTACACATGCTTCCCAGGTGCCTGCAAGTCAGTCTGCGCCGAGAAATGCGCCGAAACCCTTACTTGAAGCGTCAGACACTAGGGGAAGATGAAATTCAGGTTTATTTAATAACCTCACACCGTTGAACACTTTGCAGAAGCCATGCCACCACATGATGTCCTGGCGGAAGGCGTCTGATATGGGGAACCTCGTTAGGCGTTTGCACAGAAGGATCTTGTACAAATAAACGCCTACAGAACGTGCGCCCTCCCTTGAAAACTGACGCACAGTGGGCCAGATACCCACACAAACACTCCAAGTCCTTCTTAGAGATGAATTTGGCGTCTACAACAGTAGATAGCAGACGGCGAAGCTTGGTTAATTTTCCATCTGGCAGACTCAGGGTCATCCCCACCGAGTCAATGCTGAAGCCCAAATATGTGCACAGAGTACTGGGCGTAGTAACTTTCTTCCACGCCACGTGAAAGCCTAGATAACGCAGGAGGACAATGAGGGTGTCTCTGGACTGGGTACAGGAGGGCAAATCGGGAGAGCATAGGAAGAAATCATCCAGGTAATTAACCACACGTATATTACACAAATTGAACAAGGTAAATGCAATGAGGTTAGAGATACTGTCGAATACACAAGGCCCAATTCTGAGGCCAAAACATAAACGATTATCAGTTAGATATTCTTCCTTACCATTTATAACCCATCTGAAGCCACATAAGTTACGATGACTAGGATTAATGGCGACGGCACGATAGGCCGACTTAATATCAACCACGCCCATAAATGAACCTTCTTCTACCATATCAGTTGCATCGTCAATACTATTATAAGTAAAATTACGTACAAGAGAGTCACAGTGAAAGTTTACAGAGTCAGAATCGGGCCGAGAATAATCAGTAATTGGTCTGATACCACCGTCAGCTTTGGCAACTGCTCCTAGGGCGTGAATACACTTGGGCTTGTCTCTCACTACCGAAACACAGCCTTCTAAAATTTCATTTTCGACTATTGTATCCATCTTGGAACGAGCAGGTTCCTCAAGAATAGATGAATAATTTACACAGTCGTACGCCTGAACTGGCAAATCTACGACGTCAAAGCCGTCAATAATACCGTAGAAAACTTCTATGTAGCGATTAAAAACTGCACAACCTTGACGGCTCAAAATTGCCGCAAATCTACACGGCTTTAGCTGCACAGGAATACACCCGAGCGTATGAACACAGTCGCACGTACCATCAAAACATTCACTAAAAACCTTCACCGAACGATCATTCGGAGAAACAGGCGTGGAAAACACCACGCCAGCATAAGAAATATCAGATTTACCTCGATAAAATTCGGCAACAGCCTTGCAAATATAATGGTAATCACAATCACTATCACAAGAAGTCTCAATATCACCTGTATGGAATAAACCGGGGGGAACATCCTCTTGCAGCATAGTAGAAGCACTACTCACAAAGTCCTTGACGGCCATCTTACCTTCTAAATTCTCCTCCAAAGCCGGAGAATCAGAATTAGTTTCTATAGCAAAAACAGAGATGGCGCCACTACCCCGACTTACCCCTGCCGCATCCTATTTAGACGCCTTGGTCGACGCACAGGTCTTCGCTCCATGATCAGCTGATCCGCATGAAGAGCATCGGTGGCCGTAGTCGCATTTAGATCTGGTACATCCACCAGAATTAAACTTGAAACACGTACGTTCCTTGGTAGACTTGGCTTTCAAAGAAGGTTTCGAAGAAGCTGCTTTGCGTGAATTTTCGTAGGAATAGTAGCGCAATACCTCCTCCTGGCATGTATCGCCGAAAGCGACCAGACCTTTCTTGTTGGCTCTTGATCTGACTGCCTGGTCATACGCCAATGACGCCTTGAGAGTATACATGGATGAAGCATCTTTCTCGGTCATGGTGACACAGTGAGATAACACACTAGACAATTCTTCTACAGGGCGTGAGTCAGCAATTAACCTTTCCATAAGCTTCAAGGACAGCAGCAAAAGTTCATTAAAGTTTTCAACTGTCTCACCCTTGTCGATGACCGATTCGCGGTCGAAAGGCCCGGACCTCTTCCTAGAAGAACTGCGCCGACGACGGTGAGATGAAGAGCCCGCTGTATATATGGAACTCTCTCTACTGTGCGATGGCTCTTCATCCTCCAGATCCCGACGAGACTTCCTGCCTTTATCTTCATTGATATGAATTTCACTATCAGAGGAGCCTACAGATGACTCGGGCTTCTTTTCTAGCGCCTGGACTGCCGTCAGGATTCAACTGACCATGTTTTCCAGACCTTCTACACGCCCAGTAAGTTGACTTGTTTTCTCTCCTTCTAACTTCGCCACCTCAGCTATCAATTTACGATTGCAATGCAATCCCGTCGGAGCATCATGCTCAATTCCGCAGGGCGTACAATATCTACCCATTTTAAAATGGTAGACCACCAGTATAATGTTCTATTTTTTTCTTCATAAATTCACATAAATTCCATTTTCTAGAATACCTTAAGACAACCAATTGGACGATGTAGGAGACATTAAAAGCTAACTTTTTAGACATATCAATTTCTGAGTTAAGCCCTGATTAATTTATGAAAAACATCAAATAAATAGTCATATATTTAAGCAATTGTGAACAATGTATTGGTCTAAAATTTATCACCCATGCATTGCCCCCATACATATCCATAGCAAGGGGGTTCTGCTCTTTGATATAAATCAGGATCTATTCAAATCGGTGCATATTAAGTTAGGATTTATAGGCTTCCTTTCCTTTTACAATTATGGTATTTGCCTTTTTTGGCATTACCATTACCAATTGGCATGTTTGTTAGCCTATATAAAACACAAAACACAGCTATGACTAACAATTGCAATGGGCCACACGCATAAACATCTAGTATGAACATGTATGTACACATACATACATACATACATACATACATACATACATACGTATACATACATTGTTACATACATACATGTACATGTATACATGCCATCATTACCACTTGTAAAACTGAAAAATATTGCTTTCGACTAGATAGATCATTGCTCCCTCAAAATTCGTCCCATCTAAATATAAAAATGATCACAGAACCCTGTGACTGTCAGGAAGACAGCCCTGTTGTCAGATTTATGATAGGACCGTTAGTTCTTCCGTATTACATTATTTTCGTCGGCCGCATCAAGGCGTTCGAATCGATATAATATAATAACTTATAAAATCTGAAAAATATTGCTTTCCACTAGATAGGTCATTGCTCCCTCAAAATTCGTCCGATCTGAATATAAAAATGATCACAGAACCCTGTGACTGTCAGGAAGACAGCCATACTATGATCAGACGGTTAGTTCTTCTGTAATAAATTACTTTCGTTGGCCACATCAAGGCATATAGAGAAGGTTACCTGAGGGAACCTATACATATGTATATAGAAGGTTACCTGAGGGAACCTATACATATGTATAGAGAAATCCTATAGTCTATGTATAGAGAAGGTTACCTGAGGGAACCTATACATATGTATAGAGAAGGTTACCTGAGGGAACCTATACATATGTATAGAGAAGGTTACCTGAGGGAACCTATACTTATGTATAGAGAAGGTTACCTGAGGGAACCTATACATATGTATAGAGAAGGTTACCTGAGGGAACCTATACTTATGTATAGAGAAAGTTACCTGAGGGAATCTATGCTTATTTAGACGCGATTTGATCAGATTCTGGGAGGTATTTTCTTACCTATAGACCACCTGTGTATTGACGGGAGTATCTGAAGTGTGGACTATAGAACGGCAGTGTTAAAACTCCATAGAGGATGGCGCCATCTATAGTACCTGGCGGAGTTAAGTGGTAAACTTCCGGCGCACTTAATACCTGTTTTGCGAGGCATATTTGATTAAAATAAATAATTGTACAGGTTGGTAAACTTTCTATTTTGGTATTAATAAGTTGATCTGATCAAATTGCGTCTAAAAGCACTATTACACTCGGTTTGGTGGTTTGTTGTGGTCTGGGTGGTCATAGACACTCTAAATATGTACATATGTAGTGGGTAGGAGGTTACCTGAGGGAACCTATATATATATGTAGTGAGTAGAAGGTTACCTGAGGGAACCAATACTTATATAGTATTGGAGGTTACCTGAGGGAATCTATACTTATAAAGTGTACACATATGTATAGGTTCCCTCAGGTTACCTACTCTACACATATGTATTGGTTCCCTCAGGTAACCTACTTGATACATATGTATAGGTTCTCTCAGGTAACCTACTCACTATGCATGTATAGGTTCCCTCAGGAAACCTTCTACTCACTATACATGTATAGGTTCCCTCAGGTAACCTCCTACATACTATATATGTATAGGTTCCCTCAGGTAACCTTCTACTTCCTACATATGTATAGGTTCCCTTAGGTAACCTTATACTCACTACATATGTATAGGTTCCCTCAGGTAACCTTTTCTATACATAAGTATAGGTTCCCTCAGGTAACCTTCTCTATACATAAGTATCGATTCCCTCAGGTAACCTCCTACATACTATATATGTATAGGTTCCCTCAGGTAACCTACTACTTACTACTATACTTATATAGTGAGTAGGAGGTTACCTGAGGGAACCTATACATGTATAGTATGTAGCAGGTTACCTGAGGGAACCTTCTACTCAGTATACATGTATAGGTTCCCTATAGTATGTAACCTGCTACATACTATATATGTATGGGTTCCCTCAGGTAACCTGCTACATACTATACATGTATAGGTTCCCTCAGGTAACCTCCTACACACTATATATGTATAGGTTCCCTCAGGTAGCCTTCTACTCACTATATAAGTATAGGTTCCCTCAGGTAACCTGCTACTCACCATATATGTATACAGGTTCCCTCAGGTAACCTACTACTTACTATATGTATAGGTTCCCTCAGGTAACCTCCTATACACAACATATCTATAGGTTCCCTCAGGTAACCTCCTACTCACTAAATTTAAACTAATTCTGTGAGGATGGAGTAAGTAAACAGATGGGCGTACAAGAAGTGGGAGTAAATCTGAATTTAAACCCATTCAAAATCCTTTTTTTCTAGGAAATTGCTCACAAAACATAGCAGCACAGCTTCCCACTATGCCAAAGCATTTCGACATAGAAACTTGCAGCAAACCCTTCAGCGGTTTTGGAGGAGATGCAGAGATTGAAACACTTCTCCTAGAGAACTAATGTTTCATATAGATGTTTCATATAGATACTGTTTTTCATTATTGCCTCAGAAACACTAAGGGTCAACATTATAGATCTAATTTGTAAAAATAATCTCTTATACCTGCTTTGCTCTCCTCTACCCCATTGCCCTCTTTCAATAATAAAAGTACTTTGTGTTATTAAGCCTCTCCAGTAATAATGAGTATGAAAAAAATGAAAAAGAATTAGTGTAAAATATGCAATCATACATTTTATCTTATTTGCAGGATCTACTTCAATATTAACTCAACAAGCGGAATGAAATCCAGCAACAGATGGGAACAGATACCATAATTATACTTCTCTCCAAGACTTTTCATCAGCAATGGGCATTCCTCTTGGGGGGCCGTTCAATATGATACAATAAGCAATACAATAAGCAAGACCTCACTGATAATATACGTATTGATGATGTTACTATATAAGTATGAGAGACCTTTGTCAGGATGTTATACCTTGTTGTGTGATTCCCATAATTTTTATTTTACACAGCTAGCTCCTACCTATTATAACAAAGGGTGTTCACTAACTGAAATCATGCAGAGTATAAAAACACTAATCCTTATAGAAATCTGGTAGTCCTTATAAAATTGTTGGTTTTACTGAGTTAATATTGTATAGGTCAGCATCTTTTGCTAGAAGGTGGGCGGGGGAGGGGGAAGCACGGGAAATATATGCAGTATTTAAAGAGTCTCACAACAGTGAAACTGACTAGGAAATTATTCTGATTCACGCTCACATTATAAATGGGTGGAGTTTGACATTTTATTACACAGTATAAACAGTGAATTTATTTGTTTAGAATCTATTGATAGCTCCCAGATAAAAAATATTTAACCAAACCCCCACCTGATCAACATGAACTACACATTTGTAAGATGTAGAATATGTCCTATCCCCCTCCCCTCCCACCCCTTTCTTAGGGATGAATTGGAGCACTCTAGTGCACATGGGGCACATATACGACACCTTGGAAATATATTTGGAATATATCTATACAACCTAAATGAATTATAAACTTACTAACTTTATCTATTCACCCTCCAAATGATATAGTTTAATTTCTTTGAATCTGCTTGATTAGACCGCAAAAGGGTTAAGCCATGTAGTGTTAACACCAGTCAGCTGACAGTAAAGGCCCTGCCCTACCCCCACCCCTTGGATGTACATTGAAATGAAAATATAGTCCAGGGTGAGCCATTAAAGCCGAAACTTCATAGGACATCATGTATACATTTTCTAGGCGGGAAAATCGTACCCAACAACCTCACCTATGTATTTTATGTAATTCTCATCTATTAAAGAAGTGGGGAGGTATTTTACATGGGATTAATTATAGCAGACAACGTGTATGAGTGCCGCCATTGTTGTAAGTCATGTGACCTCTGATGACGTATGATACCCTCAACTCACAACGAGGCACAGGCATACTGTCATATATATGTTCTTAATTGATTTGAGCCATTGTTCTATAACTTAATATAACTGAATGATGAGCATTGCGCAACAAGTTGCATTTGAGCCTGAATATGCCATAAACAAATGCTGGGGAAGGTGTTCAAGCTACTGGGGGTTAGGGTGAGGCAGGGGAGAGGAGTGAATGTGTCATAACATTGCCGCCGTCGCCGCCATTATTACGCTTACGGCGTTCAGTTTCTGAGTAGCAGGGAGAGATTTGCACTCACAAATTAGGGGTCTCTGGGGTGAATTAAGTCATATTTATAATTTGTCCATATACTAATATGAATATCCAAACATTCTCACTGTATATATCATATAATTATGTATATATCAATGCTTTAAACAAGCAGTTGTAAGTTCAATGTTTGTTTACATGTATGTGCCGAGTAGAGTGACCAGTCACACCTAGTGGTTCAGTGACGTCATCAATAAACGTAAATTACCACCAGTGAATGGTGTTGGTCTTTCTGATGGTAAATAATGGTGTCGATCATTATGATGCTTCACAAATACTCTGAAGACTAATGTTTTTGCTATTTGCAAAAAAAAATTATAGTTTCCTAAATGGTGTTTGGGCTTTAATGCTTGCCAGAGGCAACCTAAATTGTGTAAGGACTAGTAAATATATACTACTGTTCTGTAGGCAAGTGAAAACTTCATAACCCTGATTTCCGCTTTAGCTGTAAGGTTAGGGATAACACATTAGTTCTTAGTTTTCTTTTGTGGTTAAAGGCACTCACACTAAATTTATATCCTTCATTTATCCCTCAACAAATTAAACTTGGGGGGAGGGTGGGGGTTGGGGGCTGACCTGCTTATCTCTCCCAGAGGTACCTTTTTTTATGACTGATGGAAATCTGAATTTCTTTTTCATGGAAGACAAAATGAAAATGCTTCTAGGCCCTAAATCGACACACTGACAGTAACATTGTAATAAGTTATGAAATAGAATGATTCATTTATAAATGCATGCACATGTCAAATATCTGATGTAGCATCAACTATTTTATGAAACAAGGCACGAAAAGAAGGATCGTGGAGATAGATCCCCAACCATATGATCCATGCGTGAGGAAGCATGGACGTATAGCTCATCCAGTAAAGGTGATATTTGACAACAAGAATAGAAACAAGAACATATCTTTCAGATCCAACGCCTCCAGTACTGAAAGCCACAACACAAGCACGATCAGTAGCGCCATCAGCCTGAACAGCACCACCGAATCGCGAATCTCGTCGCACTCCGACAAAATAAAGATAATAGACGCAAAGATTGACGAAGACGAGTTGAAGACCTTAACTGAGGAACTCAATGTGAGTGACTCAGAAGATGACGAAAGACCAAGTACCAGCACTCCGCTCCAGAAAAGTATGGAAGCTGAGCCCGCCAACGAACTGAGTCCAATCAAACTCAACGATGTGGAGATGAAACTGACGAACACCGAAAAACCCAAAGACACCGAAGAAATCACCCACGACAAGAAAGACGAAGAAAAGAAAAAGACCACTACTCTGGCCTCCGTTATCTCCAAACCAGCACACCGACCATGGGAAGACGCTGAGAATAAAGAACCAAAGCACCGCCCATCACTGAAGAAAAGGAAAACAAACCACAGGGACCACAAACAGAACGAGCAACCGACCATCTTCAGACCCTGGGAAAACACGAAGCCTTACCACACGACCCGGCCTAAACTACATACCTTAGAAAAATCCCCGATAGAAGAGTACATCCCCCGCACAACGAAACATAACTACCCGACATACAACCCTACACCAATACACCGCCCGGACCATGGCAACATCGGGAAGGGACGAATCATCTACGATATGTGGCGCATCATAAACAACATCGATCAGGACATCGGAAGAGCGATGCAAGCCGTGATGATAAAGAAGGAATACCTGAAACTGGATTAAAACTAGTTATAAATTTACAAGAATTATAAAGGTTACCTAAATGGAAATTAATGCTTTTAACTTCATATTATATATGCATTAAAAAAAATTTCTGACTAATTCTACATTCCAATACGCTCCGAATAAACTTTACTTGACCGTCCTAGACCAATTATTAAAGGAACTATATTGTGATATACATTATTGACCAATCAGCATCCTGTATTCAATCTGTTGATACTGTAACTAAGCAACGCACCTGCACAAAATTAATATACCCCCTGTATTTGATCAATGTAAATTATTCCCTGATGAAGGATCGAACATATAGATCCGAAACGTAGGAATCGAATGTACCAACTTACAAAACTTCAATAAAACTTACAACATCAGAAGTTGCTGACTCATGGTTTTGGTGTTCCTAGACTAAAATCTATTTTATGAAACTTTAATGTACCTTATGTGCAACAACTTTTGAATATTTTATTACCTCATACTACTAAAAGAATTCTCAGCTGATGATTCCTGCCAAATTATTCCACATAAATCAACTTGAGGGTTGCAGAGAATACATAACATTTAGTTTGGTAACATTAATAGGCCTACTATTTACTTTGTCCTTTGACATTTCCTAATCATTATGTGTGCCCAGGTATCTTCACAGCTTTTAATTAAGGTATGGCCGATTGTAGGTGCAACTACAAACGTGTAAGCTTTAACCTTTTTTTATGATTGTATAATATTATTAAGGAGCAGGAAGTTGTTTCCTAATATCATGTTTTTCAAGGAAGCACCGGTATGTCACTAAGTTTCATGCCAGTTAGCTATAATCTAGCTAGGGGTTGCCGCCCCGTGCCCCCCCCCCCCCCCCCCCCCCCACACACACACACACACTTCAAATAATTTACAGAATTACGAGTCGCTGTGAAATTATATCATTATGACATTGTTATGTAGATTGTATAATGAATAGAATGGTAGAATTTTCCATGGCATAAACATGTAGACCAGGGATGTATCATTGTAAAAGTGTTTAAGCATTTTGGCGCTTTAATATTATTTAAATATTACAGGTGCAGCTTGTTTTGATTTATTCATACATTAGATTGGTGCTCCATTTAGATGCATGCTTCTACGGAAAGAAAAAGATGTGAATATGTCATTTTGGGTATAGACAAGTTTTCTCATACAGTAACTGAGTGAGGACAACATTTCTTATGTTTGTAAGCTTAATTAATTGTTGGTGTTTTATTATGAATATGTTCTATCCTCTCATATAAGGACTGAGGTCCAAGGACTATGAGGAAAGATCTGATCTTGAGTTAATTTTTTCTTCAAGTTCCTCTCTGAAACGCCTCCATGGGAGAGTGGTATTCCAATCTTTATTTTGGATGTGCAAACCTCAAAATTAATATAGATATCCAACCTAAATTTCAATTTGTAATATGTCACCATTAAGCTTATTTCACCATCATAAAATAAATTCTGCTTGTGTATCAGGGCTTTACTTTGTAGTACAATCCAGTTACCTAAGAAGATGGCTGTAGGGTTTACTTCTACCAAACCGTTAACTTTTGGTATTATTTCTCTTTCACCTCGAGATCTGTTCATATTGAGATAATCCACCCTATAAATCCACTTGAAGATCCCTTTCCATATCAAGTATGGCTTCGGACAATCTATAAAGAAGTGACAAATGTCATCAGAACCGCCACATCTCTCGCAATAATTATTCTTAATATTTTTTAGATGCAGGTTACACGTAATAATCCTGTGAAGGATTCTATAATGGAGGCTATGAAGCCTAGTCTCCTTAGTTAGCTTGTAACGAAGCTTGTAACAGAAATACTATTTTCCAATCAACATTGTCAAATTCCTTGTCTGACAACCCTAGTATCTTTTGCCAGGTATCATACTTATCTCTACCAACGTTTTTTTTTAAATAAGCGCATGATATATCAATTTGGAGGAACAAGTAAGATTATTCAAGGACCAATTTTAATATCAATCTTGTTGGTGTCAGAACATTATGACATTAGTCTTCATTTGTCTGAGCCATGATTTGGTAATCGCATTATATAGCTCAATCCTATCATAAAAGGAAATCCTTACATTGAACCTCAGACATATATCAGTAGTCACCATAAAGGAACCCTTTCACTGATTACTTCTCCAAGAATGGCAATACCACTATCCTCCCACCCTTTCCTATGAAGCCCACATCCCTTAGATATGATATATCTGTTGTTTCATATTCTTTCACATTTAAGTTGTTGACCACCTTGTGGTTTATTTCTATAAAAATATTTGTCCCAGAATCGGAACATCTCTTTATAAAAATCATTAATATGTATTGTGGGTTTGTACCTACTTGGAAAAATATCCTCTATCTTTCTTTGCAAAATAGCTTCGGTAACAGAGAACCAGTTGGCATTTCTGCCCAATAGAAATCTGCGAACCCACAAAATTCTGTTTGTTTCATAAACTTCCATTACCCGGAGGTCTAAGCCTCCCAATCTGTGCTTTTGCTTTGGCACTGATTCTTGTTGATGTTTACCCTTCTATACAAATTTAAGTATTTCAGTGAGTCACTAGTATAAATTCCCATGAACAGTTCTCTTGCAAAATGATTCAATTTGTCTAAAGGTAGATCATTTTCTATGTAACAAATTATTTTCCATCGTATATTTCTCTTTGTTATAAGATGTTTAGCATTGTAAAAGCCTTGACGGCAGGAATGTGAATAAAGAATTTTAAAAACAAAAAAAAAGATGTGATCTTGATAATTGATTGAATATATGAGGATGTAATTCGTTCCTGGGATTATGTTCAGTCTGGGCATGATTGTAGAAAACGATTAGAACGTGAGGTTACACAAGCAACCAGTAGGCTGAACGACCTCGGAAATGAACGTTTCACGCTTATTTGGAGATTATTATTTCTTGAGGCTATTTCTCTTCTTTAAAATGCCTCCACGGGAGGGAAATCTTTCTACTCGGAAAATGACCACCCTATACCATATTTATTAATTATTTCTCGATATGACATTATTTCTCCATCTGGCTTCAATATATCACAAACTCATCTAATACATGCCACCGTGCTCTGGCTATGTTTTTTTATTACAACCTGAATATATTTATTACATTGTCATCATATATTTAATTAAAGAAATATTAAGTTAAAGAAGAATGCTACAATTTGGTGTAACATACTGTACGATTGGGAGACATAGTCGAAATAATCACCAAAATTTACCAATAAATAATTTTATATCAATAGAAATGATAAAAAATAAATGTACAAATTTACACCAAACTATTTACCAAAATCGGGGACCCGCAAACCACCCACAAATCAAAATATTCAGTAAAAATGGCAATAATTCTACATAAATCATTTAAATGATAAGAATAAAATAAACATAAATGTATAAATTTAATGTACACTAAGGTAATTGCACTAAATAAGGCCCATGACATGAACGCCTATAGGACACCTATAGAAAATCAACCATAGAACCTTCCCAACATTTGTCAGCGACAGCCTTAGTATTCTGCTTTGGAGTGACTACTTTGTCTTTCTTGAACTGCGAAGCAGTCGGAGTCCAATGTGACCAATCTATCAGTCGAGATACAGATTCACTTTCAGATAACTCGTGTTTAAACAACATATCTGAGTCCACAGTAAGTTCACATTTCGCTCCCGTTGGAGGGAAATGTTTTGTGTTGCACGTCTTACAGAAGCGCATGCGTTTGCCAGCCATGGCCAAACGCACCGGTAGTATCTCAGTAGCCAAAGAAATTTTATGAGACCTTCCAGTGTGGAGGGTCTGAGCAGAATGACCGACACACACAGGGATCTCTACCTCGGAGGGAAAGTCATGTGACTAACCTCTGACCACTAGTGGCGGTACCTGGTGATATAAACATCTCAACTCTCTCTCTCTTGAGATGGTTAATAAAATTCTACCTATTAATTCGGAATGTGTAACTTATAATTTGTTATAGTTATAATTTTTGAGCCAAAGTTGAGATTTAATTTGCTTTTTTTAATCTAAATCCCTGATGTAACAATGGCAACCAACAAAGCATACCTATAAGGCACAGATCGTCAGAAAATGCACAATCGGCTTCACCACTTCCCTCCAAGCCCTCCAATAGGCCTAACCCAAATTTAAGACAAAAATCAGGTTCAAAATACAGTTCAACATAACCAGATGGATTTATTGAATGAATACAATTGTAGAACAAAATAGGAAAGATTGGACTCAATTTCGACCATCAAACTGAGCTATATGGTTATATTGTTACACATGCTATAAAGCACTACGTTATATATTGATATTCAATAATTATGAAATTCATCCAAATTTACAGATTGTTAAAGATGACAACTAATAGTTATTAATGCTATGAGCGCAAAGCAAAGAACTGTTAAATATTAAGATTTGTACTGATATATCATTTCTTATGCTCTAATTTAGCAGAATTTGAGAGATGAGTAGAATTTTAGATTGTGCATTTTCTGAAAATCTGACCCATATATGCTCCATTAACATTAGATTAGGTTATTCACATATGTCGACTATTAGACCTAAGCTGTGTGCATGGAATCATGCATATGCACACATGTTTTACCATTTTCACTTTCTGTTAAGCCGATTGGCTGAGCCAGCTTATATAGGCGTGGCTTCATTCTGCCAGGCTCTATGACTTGAATAACATTCTGGCTTTTGCAATGTAGCGCCATCCATTCAAATATAGATGGCGGCGATCCCATCGCTTCATTAGCATTTACATCCCTAGTTTATTTACTATTGGAGTATATGAGCAACATGGAGTGTCAATAAAGTAAGTTTTATCATTACTGAATGCTAGGACATAAATTCGAAAGTTTGTTTGTGTGTGTATGGGATGCTATTGGTTGATAACCATCGCCTATGGGAAGCTATTATAGAAGCCACGCGCAGTGGGCAGGGCTTAGCAGGCACGGTCACGCTTTTATCAGTCAAATAATTACTTTTATTAGTCAGATTCTAGTACGGACTGTCCACTACTACCTTTATTGACTTAGGACAACCAATTTAAGGTTAGGTTTAGGGTTAGTTATGGTATGGATTTGTGTTCGTTCATATTCTCTTTGATCTTGACACATCAGCCGGTTCCAGCTACAACAGCCAATCAGAGGTGCGAAGTCACAGAAGCCTATCTCCATGGATATGCATTTAAATGGTAATTTGACCATTTCAATTGATTTGTCATCCCACAAAACCCTAATTTAATGGTATTACACATGAAAATCACATTAAAACTGGCAGAGTTATGACTTAGAACATTTTTCGCGGCCGTCTTGGCCGCCATCTTGGATTTCTCAAAACGCTCAAGGATGTCAGCTTGACATCATCCAGATTCTAAAAGTACATGACTTCCTCTATAGTTGGTAACATGATACCCGTACTGCGGGGACATCTCTTTGATGGGGATGGGTGGAAGACGGAATTCCATTAAACCTCTCGAAATCTGTCACCTCCTCATGAAAACAACAGCTGGGATAGGATGGAGGAACTCAGATTTGGGGGACAGCTCCCCTTGTCTTATCATCATGAATGACATTACAGGCCTGATGGCGACCATCCAGAACACTGTAATGGCGGTGATGGCGGTGATGTGTATCAGGATGGCGGGCCTCATTACCTAAAGGAGTGGTCCTAGCTGGTCCTCCCTCCCCTCACCTCCACCCGTGTCCAGTTAAGAACTATACCCAAATCAGTCATAACCTCTTCGGGGGGTATTTTTGCAAGGTTCATGAAGCTGGCTGCCGGACTAATGTCGGATGCCCGCGTGTGATTGACATGAGTTTGTTTCCATCCGTTTCCATCCATACTAGTCTGTAGGCCAGCCCCACGCGAACATGGGATAGTGGGGCTGGCCTACAGACTACATATGGGTACATATGGGTAAAATTCGACACGATTGACACCCGGGATTGACACACGACACGGCCGCTAATTCATGGACGACACGGCGACACGGTCCCCTTAACGTGCGACACACACAGCTTCCAAAAAGCCAGAGCCATTAATACTATGGTATAATGGCCCTGCAAAAAGCTGATAAAATTTGACATGAGACATTCAGAATCCTCTACATGCCATTAATACTATGGTATAATGGCCCTGCAAAAAGCTGATAAAATTTGACATGAGACATTCAGAATCCTCTACATCCATACCTCCTCTGCTCCTCCGGTAGTAGTGCTAGCGCATGCGTCAATAAACTACCTTAGGCCTACGGTGGAATGGTGAAAGTGCCCTAGACTCTACTGCGACACTACGGTCACAGTGGGACTGTTCTCGGGCACCCTCGTATAAGGAGGATTCCTGCTAGTTACTCAAGATTCATTGCGGCAAAATGGCCGCCAAACAAAGGCGCGCACATGTCTAAAAATAGATTAGCCAATCAGAAAATTCTTGGCCCCGTCCAACTGAAACTTGGAAGAACGATTTGTGAGCTCTGGGACCAAGGACTGGGTCTGCCTTCAATCTTCTGTTTGTCTGGTTGTGATTTTATATATAACGTATCAGCAGATAGAATGTTGAATGGGGCCTGAAGTCATGCATTCTTCTTGTAAACTAGTACAGTCGCCACTCTGCGGAGCGAGTAGTCCATACCCAGACCCAGCCACACTGCACACGGCTGTGACCTAGTCTGTGGAGAGACTACGGAGCGAGGGTCCATGGGCTACTTTCGGCACCGACCACGCGCTTCAAACGCACGGCTTCACAGAGTGTTGTTGGTGGTTGACGTTGGTAGAGCCACTGACATCATATATATAGTCCGCATATTGCATACAGTGCAGCCTATATAGGCCTACCGTATCTAACCAATGACCCACATGCCCGCATTTGATAGTGTTGCTGCCGCCACTAAAGTTCACTTTAATTTTAGTGTAGGCCTAGGCCGATATACACTGTATTTTCCTCGATCCTGTCAGGTAATGTATGCCAGTGTTTTACTTTGATATCTAACCATTTGAAATACTTTCATGAATTAATCCTAGAATAATTAGTTATTAAATTTTATCTTTGGAGTGGGTGAGTGGTACAGTATAGACAGTCTGTACGGTACCTGTGTATACAATGGTCCAGGTTTTACTAGCGTACCGTTTAGGTCTACTTCGATACCAGTATATATAATACATCCATCGGAAATATTTTAACAGGTTTCATGCCAGGTAATGCATATACCAGTGTTTTAGTTTGATATCTTATATCCACCTGACACACTTTAAAGTTTAATCCTAAGTGGATCATGATCCCACAATATCTTAGGAGACCGTGATGCGGGGTGTGATGTTTGGGTGTGAATTTGGTATAAAACCACTTAATATTTCAATACAATTTCCCTACGAAAGATACTATTCATGTACCATATTTTGAAGATAGGAGAGGGGTGTGGGATGGGGTTCCAAGTTAGATGTAGGGTGCTTTTTTGCCGTCGGTCCAACCTAACCCCCCCCCCCCCCCCGACATATTGGAGTTGCTGTTCTCTGTCTGATGATTAAGAGCGGGAGGGGAGACTTGGGACATTTTTCATCGTGCTCACTTTTCAAATCATATCTCAGAGACATTAATGAAATCTCAATCATCTCTAAAGTTCTTTGTGCTGCATATATACTATGTATCTCTTCTAAAATGTGAACTGGCTTTTTATCATCTAATTGTTAAAAGGGGAGATTTGTGACAATGGCGACAGCAATCGATAACTGAAGTTTTTCCTATATTAGACCATGGTTATGATCGTAGGCCTACCGTAATAGAGTTTGGTACAACTTATGTGGCAGTAACTTTGATTAGTAATTTGATTCTAGACCAAGGACACTATTCTTTACTTGACACAATTAACTTCAAAAGAACAAAAGCTCTAAAAGAATGAACAATGTATATAGGAGTTATTAGTCTCACCTATGATTTAGCGTATTTTATAAGTGAATTAAGCCTAATTTAATTGTCAGTGACAGCATATGGCCTTAAGTGAGCGTGTTGAAAAGACAAGATTCTTCGTCCTCTACCCACACTCTCACTCATCTTACCCCACTCACCTCAATCTTACCCTCACTCACCCCTCCACTCTCACTCATCCCTTTTACTCTCACTCACAGTTATTTTCTATATGGTCGGAATTATATTATTTGTGATGATGTCAGTTTTTTTTCCGATTTATTTTCTCTATAAAGACTATCCATGGGTTCTTCAGGCTAACTCAAAATTCCCACTTGTACGGCGGACTAGCGACCTTTATGTCTCACTAGACTAGTCCTCCTAGGTTTTCACTAGTCCTCACAAAATAAGGTGCAAAAAAAGTCACACGAAATGTGTTTGTATAACTATAAATGGATACACTTTATACTCCAGTAATAGAACGCTGAACAGGGGGGGGGGGGGGGGGGGGGGCGGTGGCATGAACAATTTGTAAATGCCTGGAATTTGGACAAATTAATTCAAGGCCAATAATAGTATTTTTGTTCATCTAAATTGTCACTTAAACCTTAAAGATAGCAATTAAGTCATTTTTATTATTCGAAAACTTTCAATATTTTTAGATTGCCCGGCGGTCTTGTGACTTGGTAAGATTCACTCTCCCGCAGGAAAATCTGGTCGCCTCGGGCGACCAGATTATATTCCATGATAGTTTCCAATATGGTTGAATATTTTTGCATGAATTAAACCCTAGGTGGCGCCACCGCTTCTCAGCCTTCCCCGGCAGTGGGTCAGAGCCTACTCAATAACAAAATTAAAACTAACCAGGATTTGTTGTTAGAGCATGATCAGCATCGGAAGGCGTCAATCCCAGCCCTTTTCCGGGGGGTAGTTGGGGGGGGGGGGGTTCCCCCAAAATTATTTGGACCTATATTCTGGTGCATTTGCGATGAATACATTTATATACGTTTTAACACTTGTATTTGAAGGCTATTATACAGATTGAGAATCAAGCCCTTCATTTTCAGGAAAATATCAAACTATTGATGTAAGTTGTAATCTATCATGATAGAATTCGACGTCTTCTAGATACCTTGACTATAATTGTTCCTTGGTATCCTTTCATGAGTAGTTTAATTTTTATTTTATTTATTTTTAGTTTTATTTTTATTAATTTTACTCTTTAGATGTATCAGATCAAATAATGGCGTTGCTGGTTTAGGCTGATGTCACTTCATGCTGTACACTCTATTTGAGATCTACTTGGAGCGGTTCGCCGTTGGGTTACAATTGGGTCGCTTTGATGTTTACTCTAAGTAGGTCTCAAACAGAGTGTAGAATACTTGACCAGAGCTAGCCTTTTTGACCCTGCCTTTGGAAACCTTCAGTGCGGCGCAAGCAAAATGATTACAATAAAATAAACTTTGGAACCAATTTCTATGTCTCCCACTCCCACCAGTTTCGGGGTATGAAATATGTATTATGAATTTTGAAGTCATTCAGTTACCACCAGTAACCTTGTGTTCAATATATTTGTATGTGGAAATCAGACAATCATCCAAATAAAGATGGAACTACCGAGCACCTATCTCACTAACGCATACTCTGAGGCTGATGAGGAACCAACTGTATTGAAGCCCATCCAGTTTTACGCCATTGTTGCTACCACTGTGCCCTGGGAAAACCCTTTGATACAGCTTCTGCCTGAGGTGGATCATGACGACGATCCACTGTGGCGCTCCACCTGGTATTCACAGCGTGAACTTCTATGGGAACACCACCCTCATGCTCCTGCTGATGGGTAGGGATATACATTTATTATGGACTGAGTGAAAATTTATTTTATACTCTTGCAACGCATTTTTTCATTTCAAAACTGATAGAAAGAATATTCTTTCTAAGAAAAGTAATTAAATAATATATTATTGTTATTGTTATGAATCACATAATCATGGTCAGATATATTTATGGTGACTGAAAATAATTTAAAATCAGTAGAATGCACTTAAACAGCACTCATTGTAAATGTATGAAAAATGAATTCACGGCCTGTATAATGGGCATTTTGGTCGAAGGGCCTGGATAACATATTATGGGCCTTGACTTAATTTGGTTCGAATCTAATAAATCATTCATGGCCTTCACATTTTTTAAGATCCTCTGTTTCTACACTTTCCCCTGACTGAGCCCTCTCACACCTTACAGTAAATGACTCACAATGTAAAACTGAAAAACGGTGATTGATATAAAATCTGAATATATAATAAAACTTGTTAAATACATCATTGGTCTATGAAAAACAATTAGGCTACTACACCCCCTGAAGTCCCGTCTTTAAGGCTCTGAAAAATCACTGAAATGGACCCGGGTAATGTTACATGGACCTGGAACGGCCAGGAAAAGCCAGGAATTTCTTCGGACCAAAAGCGCGGAGATATATACATTTTATATAAATTCCTTCAATAGGTTATCTGCAAATTGCAAAGAAACTTTTTTTACTTCTGACTCAATGTGTATTAACCAAGAAGGTGTATTAACCAAGACTGGGGTAAGTGTCACCTATATAGGGCAGGGCAGTAAGTGGTCTTCATAACGTCTGAGAAAACCAGGCTATTTCAGACTGGGAAATCAGGGTCTCTAACCGCTAATTTGGGTAGTAGCCTATTTGAGGGACAAAAAATGGTCTTATAATTAGTATGGGTTGGTCTTTATACCGAGATAGTTGTCATGCAGGACTCCACTGCACCAAACCCATTGACGTATTCACATGTGACATTGTTTACTTATCAGAGTATTTTTGTGTGAATGTATTTTTTACATTTCTTATCAGGACAATGATAGCTTCTGCGGCAGCGCCTGGGGGAAGGAGGTGAAATTGCTGCCACAACCAAGGTCAAATCCACCATGACGACCCGGTCCTGGGTATGACCATAAAGTGCCTTTCTGTCTCTTTTCTCTGTCTCCCTCTCCCTTCTTCTCTATCTCTTATTTCCTGGGTATTATGATAAAGTGCCTATCTGTCTCTTTTTCCCTATCTCTCTCTCTCTCCCTTCTTCTCTATCTCTATTTCCTGGGTATAATCATAAACTGCCTCCCTCCCAGCTCTCCCGCCCTTGATATAACCATATTAAATGTGTTGATAAGGGCATTAAGCAACCAATCTCACTCACTCACTCCCTCTCAGCTCTCCCGCCCTTGATATATACGCATATTAAATGTGTTGATAAGGGCGTAAAGCAACCAATCTCACTCACTCACTCCACTGTGATCAAATGCCAATCAGCCGACCAATCTCTTGGGCTACTCCACTTCCTATCTGATGGGTCTTCCAATTCGATCATGAGCTATCATGTACCTTTCAATTTGATAATGTGCCTTCCAATAAGATAAAGATTGAATGTGTATTAACCTGGAATAATGTATGTAAAACAAGGTCCTATATTATCATATACCAGATAATTATTGAATGTGTATTAACCAAGAATTTTATATGTAAAACAAGTGGATACGCCTTGACATATGGGGGAAATAGATGTTTCCTATGTATAGTAGCTGAAAACAAAGTACTAGGTTGTAACCTACATATTTCTCTTTAGGAAACCCACGTCCAAGAATTCTTTTAAAAAGTATCTTGTAACAATAGGTATTATATTATATAAACGTAAAGAAAGAAGGAGAAACAAGAAGGCATTGTATTGTATTGTTTAATGGAATAGGCGCATTATATTCTGATTATTTAATTAGAAGGTGATTATGTGATTGTTAATGTATAAATTAAAATTGAAATGAATTAGATATGTATATAGAGGCCTTCTTGGAAGAGCTGGGAAAACCCAGAACGTCGAAGCCTATTTCAAAGTGTGTAACTATTTTTAAAATGGAAATACATAGATTTATATATATATTTTTTCAGCAAGAAAAATATTTCTTGGGGGGATGATTTATACCGGTTGTGCTTATTGCAAATCAGAGTTATATATTTGAGGTGCATATGATGATGTTGATATTTAGTCAGCTTTCTATTCTATTTACACATTTAGCATATGGGTCAGATTTTCAGAAAATGTACAATTGGCAGCTCTACACATTTAGGAACTTCTGCTAATTTAGGCTGAAAAATGATGAATACCGGGTACATCTGAGTATATTTGGTATCACATTGATTTAAAGTATCAGTTCTGTTATGTTAAACTACATTTTGAAGCTCGTTTTTGTCTTAAATGTTGGCTATATTTGAGAGAATTGGTGAAGGCGAATTGTACATTTTCTGAAGATCTGACCCCCATATCTTTCCTTATCATGAGCTCACTCTACTCTATTCTAAAAAGAGATTAGCTCCTGTGTATAGGCCAAGTTAATCTTGATTTATATTTACATTAACATTTTTTAGAAAACTGTTATTTGTAATTTTGATTTGCCATAGAAAGAGGAACTCTCCGGCTGGCGGGAGGTTTTCAACCTCTTAATATGTAAAGGACAATGTCACCTCAATCATAGACTATAAATATATATTTTTTTAAAAATTTTATTTAAACTTGGTTGCCGACTCCCCATTTCGGGGTTAGTTCTGTCAGGCCAAGATGATGTGCAGACTGTACAATACCTCTCCGTTGTGCTTCCATTTGGACATATATGTACATAATTAAGGTTTACTTTTCATTGAGTGATAGAAGGAGAAGTGAAAAAAGATTTAGATATACATATATGTGTTTTTTAGACTTCCAATATTCACCGTGCCACTCAGATATTATGTGGAGTGTTAGTGATATTTAGTTATATTCATAGCATACTAACAGATTTCACTTCCCACTCGGACTCTTTATGGTAGAGTGTTGTGATTCTGTTTCATTCAGTTTATTATGAACGGATAAAAGTACTAGCAATTTTTTAGAACAAAATAAAACAAGTTACACTCTACACTTTGTACAGTAAATAATAATTACAATAATTTGTGAAGAATATGACTACATTTGTAGTAGTTAACGTGATATAATTGTTTCACTTGAACATAATTCAGTTGTAAAATGGTCATCTTGCCAGATATCTTTTTTAATGAATGTTATTGATCGAAGTTTCACAATGTGATATGTCTCATTCGTCATAGTTATATAGGTAGATCATGATTTGATTTTAAAGGCTTTTGAGTCGAGGGTTCGGTGGGCCACCATAGGGAGTTTATTCCAGGACATGTTTAGGTATTCTATGGTAGATGGATCGCTTTATTTGTTCAGTTTGATGACAAATTCGATCTAAATTCATTGACAAATTCGATCTGAATTCGTACAGGATGTGATAAGCTAAAGGTTGTGTTCTTGGAAACGCATTAAGCGAAAGTAAATCGTAAATATACTCGGATTGTAAATCGGAAAATTAATATTTGATTGTGCGAGAGATTGTGATATCTACAACTTTTCAATATTATTGTTATCATCACAACTTTGTTAGTTTAATGAGGTATAAGTTATAGGTTAGAATTTTAGCTAATGGTTGTCCCCAATATTGTTAACATCGGCTAGGATTTGGTTGTTGAATACTATTTGAATTCTTTTGGATTTGTGTTTGTTCTTTATGCCCTGCTAGCTTGGTACGTTTACCCACCTGGGTGAATCATGGAATGTTGTAACTATTATATTGATAACATTTTTCTTGTCAATGGATTGTCATGATAAGAGTATGTAGACGCCCGAAAGTCTATTCCGATGTAGTCTGATGATGCTTCTCATTCTGCACTTGATCTTAATTTGTCTCATTTTTCTCATTAGCTTTGACTGAGAACATTGTGTATCACATAACGCGTGCCTAAATAAAATCGTTTAAATACAAATACAATATTCACTTCAAGAGGTATAGAAAACCGAGTTTAATATAAGGATCTGTCACGAGTGGGAGCACCTTGAACCTCACTATGAATACCCAGTACAGGGTGCGAAAAACAATGTCCTATGGTCACAGATTGAGTCAATGTAAATCCTAAATCTACCCAGATTGTAAATCCGAAAGTTTGATATTTAATTGTGCCATTATTATTGAACAGAGAAAATTCAGTACTCGCTGAGAATACTCCTCAACCATCAGATGATACAGTAGCTACAAGAACACTATTCATGAACTATATTAACACTCATTGACCACATGTGAAGTCTATACAGATACATTAAGCATGTGATCTATAGAATGGTATGGAAACAATGAAAGCTAATGAAATCCATTATTGCGGAATAAAAATGCTTTTGCTATAGTTGTTGTTAATGTCATATATATACATGTATGCAGATTATAAAATAATATAGCCAATATAGCTAGGATATAAATTAGATAAAGAGAATCCTTTATATGGTCACTGTGGTATAGGTTACCAAGTTATAAATAAGGAAAAGGAGGTTCATGTAAAAAGGGCACGTGGTTTGTCTATGTTATAATTATATGGGTCAAATTTTCAGGAAAAAATGTACAAATCATCTTCGCCAATCTTCTCAAATAAACCAAATTTCAGACGAAAATAAAGTTCAAAATACAGTTCAACCTAACCAAACAGATTGCTAGAATCAATGCAACGCCGAAAATTCCCAAATTTACCTAGTATTGACCAAATTGCAGCCTAGTTTAGTAGAATTTACTAAATGTGTGCAGCTGCCAATTGTACAGTTTCTGAAAATCTCACCCATATATCGAACCAAAGACAATGAAAAGGTGAATATGTATAGTGATTTATTTTCCCTGGTACGTACATATAGGCAATATCTATGAATTTCAAATCAAGCTCACTGCTTTTTGATTGTGAGGCTTGGGTTGTTGCCAAGCAATGATCAGTTCCGGTTCCGGCATTTGTTAGCCACAGATATAAACATACCGCGTATGTCATTATTTTAGCCTAGTAAAATCTCGTTTTGATAGAAAATGGGTACAAATCAGAGGGAAAAGTCCTTTAAAAGAGGCGTTTTTTTAGTTGGAGAACAAGAATGAAAACCCATTCTGAGTGCCCATCCCCTCCCACCAACACAGAGGCCAACACTTTTTTGACGAAACATGACCGAGTTGGTCACCAAAAAATACAGGTGACCAACAGCGCCACTGGCGGTGATTTACGTTTATTGATCATGTCACCACCACCCAGGGACATCCTCCACCCCCACCAACGTGATGCAATCCCCCTCATTTTCATGTCTAAACAATGTTCCACTTTTATTCCTTGCGACGAAGTTGGAATTAACAGATGGAGCAATTTACATATTTGTTTCCCAAAACTATAATAATTTATAAAACCAGGACCATACACCAAATAGTATGACTCTGATGAAACATATTAATAACAAATGAAAAATATCTTCCATTCCATTCTAAGTTTTCATGAATACCGTACACATATACACCAGATCCAGATTTCTACTCATAGATTAGACTCTAGTAGGCCTACAGCCTCACACTACCGCGCGAGGGGCCTAATGCTATAAGCTCATGGACTACTCGTAGAGCTACCAGAAGCGCGGGAAAATCTAATGCATATAGCGATGTGTGCTGCCACATCATGAGGAATACTGGAGGTAGAAATGGTAGTTCCTCGCCTTCCCTCCTGATGGCAGCTGTGTAGCAGACCCCCAATCGACTATAAGTCAGACTGTGCCTGTCTTTATAGTTCTGACAGAAAATATGGATCAAACAGTAGTTACTGTCCACAGAAAATCAGTCTACAATAAAAAGCAAGAGGGAGGAAGGATCAAACGTATGTCTGATGTCTTTCTTTCTCCCCAATTTCCCAGGGCTTTATCCCAAGTTTATAGTGCGAAAATATTAGTTAAAATGGTCGCCAAATGTACTCAAACATGGCCTGGGGCTGAGGTGATACAGAGATAGTTAACAGCTTGTCTTCTATCCTTTCCGATGCAGGCGCGGCGGAACAGATACAATATTGACTTCCTTTTTCTTTTCTTTTCTTTCTTTCTTTTTTTTTGGGGGGGGGGGGGGGGAGGGGGGGGCTTATATTGAAGGGGTGGGGGGAGGGCGTAGAGGGTGACTTTGCATTACCCTCCAATAGTAGGCCCATAAAAGAATCGAAATATTTCACAGACATCCAATACCTTATCAGGAAATCGGGCACACTTATATGCCAAGTAAGGAAAGTTAATTAAAAAGACGTGACCAATTAATATAGACATGCCATAATTTATCCACTTCTTTACAGGGTATATATCACTTGGAAGGTTTGACAATTCGGATCATGGATGTGTATTAGGCTATTGTTTAAATTCATTATTCACAATTGGAGCTAATTGGTGAATTCATCATTTCCATAAAAAAAATAATCCTAGGATCCTAAAGGATTCTAAATTCCTATCCTACAGCGTTAGTACACCCCCACCCCCCCTGGCTTGCGTATATTATAGCACTAAGCAGTGAACGAGAGGCCAACTGCAGTTCACCAACTGTTTGAGTACCTTTGGCGATCATTTTAACTAACATTTTCCCACAAATAAACTAATTTGTACAAATATTTAGCTTTAAAAGCTGCTGCATGAGGCACACAATGAATAAAATGATATTTTCATACCAGAAATACTATTCTTTATCCAGTCTACAGAAGCCTATGGCTGCCTCCGGAAGCCTCTGCCTTTTAGTCATAGCGGTTTATAGATACAAGTGGAAACATTTACACATATTCCAACATATAATTCCCCAGAACTTGGAAATAGCTTCCAAGGTCCTCTCTTCCTGCCGCCTGCCTAAGGGCTATTTAGTTAATATAATGAGTTAGTAATGATGTAATGGTTGATTAGATGAACTTCGTTTATTGATTTATTCATTCGTGGTTGTATTTGTTTTTAGTTTTTGTTTTTAGTTTTCTCGATTCCTAATGCTGTTAAAAATGGCAGCGAGGAAATCACTGTGGATAGAATTTGATCAACATGAATGCAGATTTTTGTGTTAGATATGGTCGGATAATTGCAAGCTGACGTAGGCCTACCCTGTTATTCAGATTCCTTTTTAGCTTTTCATATTGGTAATTCATCGATAGTCTGGAGTCAATAATTATTCTTAGATATATATCAGTATCTTTTATTTTAATTTGGGGGATGTTTATGTTTCATTTCTTACTGAATACCATATAATTTTGTTTCACATTCAGTAAAATTTTAATTATTTTGATGTGGTCTTCTTCATACCACATGCACCACAATTTAAGTTTATATTTATATTTATATTTGTACGCGTCTCATTGATTATGGTATGAAATAATGAAATAATGGTCTCAAATATAATGGTCTATTCGATAATCAACAATTGCCCTTGATAAGAACAACCTGGTGTTTCTATTAGGCAAATGATCTGGTTCTGGTTCTCTTATAGCCGATTCTGTACCGAAGCTACTGCAGTCAAATGTCGCTGCTCACTCTTGTACTCTTGCACGATCTAATTACTGTTAGTAACGCTATCAGCTAAATACAAGAGAAATGTTAATCATATTATCATTATTGTACATCCATGTCTACGCATTCATTGCATGTAATAATATAAGTCCCCTTTTATTCTCACTCACGTTCCCCCCTTACTGTTACGCGTAGAAGGAAGTTTGCATTATCATGATGTCAGACATTGGCGGCACGACGCTGCACTCCTTCGCAGAGTTAAGTAACCTTGGGGGCATCAAAATGGTCTCATGGAACATTCGAAGCCTAGCTAAACATTTTGACCAAGTAGAGCTCTTAACATCTGGTCTTGATCTGGACCTAATTTGTTTTTCTGAGACATGGCTCAACTCAAACACGCATGATAACTCTCTAAGGCTTCACGGTTATTCTTTGTACAGATCTGACAGAGCTGTCAAGAAAAGAGGGGGTGGCCTCTGTACGTATTTTAATAATAATTTGGTAGTGGACACGGAGAAGTATAAACATCTTAATACGTCTGATAAAAATCTTGAAATACAGATAGCACAGATAAAGAAAGGTTTAAACAAGACATGCACGATTCTCAATGTCTATAGGCCACCTAGTGGCTGTACCAAAGTTCTCATCGAGAAACTTCATTTTATACTCTCTAAAATTAATAGTTCTCATGACACCTACATCATGGGTGACTTTAATTTGGATTATCAAAATATTAAAGAATCCAAGTCCAGTATCTCTACTGAGCTTCGGAATTTATTGGATGATTTCTCTTTAGTCCAATACATTAAGCAAACTACCCGTTCCACTCTAAAATCGAACACAACCATCGACCACCTTTATACAAACTCTCAGCATGTCAGTTCTGCAGGTATAATTGATATTTCGGTTTCGGATCACTTTCCTATTTTTATGGTACGAAAGAAGCCAAGGACCAAATATGTCACTGGGACCTTCTGGGCTCGGAATACAAAGTGCTTAGACCAGAAAATACTTAATAACACCCTAAAAAATTTAGACTGGGGGGCCTTCTTTAATAACCCAGACCCAGAGAAATGCTGGGAGACTTTACTTGAGAGAATTGTCTTTTATTTGGACATAATGTGTCCATTAAAGGAATTCAGAAACGTCCGAGTCAAACCAAAATGGATGACAGAGGACCTAGTTTTAATGATGAATGAGAGGGATCGATTGTTTCGGGTCGCAAAGAATACCAATAATACGGATATGTTACAGCAGGCTAGACTCCTGCGAGCTCAAGCTAATAATGCCTGTCGTGCGGCTAAGTCTAATTTTATCAAGTCAAATCTAGAGTTTCACGACAAGAACCCGAAAAAATATTGGGAGTTTTTGCGACCATTAATCAGCCCATCCAAAATCAAATCTAATAATAATATCAATATTGAGGTAGATGGACAAATTTTAGATCAAAAAGATGTACCAGATACATTTAACGAATTTTTCCTGAATGTGGGTCCAAACCTTGCGAATAAAATCCCTTCCCAAAGCACTTCTACTCCCATCCCAGAAGACAAAGAATGTTTCCCGGATACGGTTCCTAACTTCAAATTCTCACAACTTACTTCTGATGAAGTGAGGAAGATAATTTCGAAGGTTGATATAGCAAAAAATTCTGGTATAGAATTTTTGCCTTCTAGTATATTGAAATCATGTTTATTAGTTCTTGTACATCAGTTCACTCACATCATAAACACCTCACTGTTGTTGGGCAAAATTCCAAAAGCGTTTAAGGAGGCAAAGGTTACGCCTCTATATAAGGCGGGTAATAGGACAGCAACTACAAACTATAGGCCAATTTCGTGTATTACGTTGCCTGCCAAAGTTCTTGAAAAGGCAGTGCAGCAGCAGCTTTCGCAACATTTTGAAATGAATGACTTATTTAATAATAACCAGTATGGATTTCGGCCGGAACACTCTATTCAGCAAGCGCAAACAGACTTTTTGAACAAAATATATACAAATCTTAATAGTAAACTTTTGAATAAAACGGTTTTTCTTGATTTTAGTAAAGCGTTTGATACCGTTCATCATCAAACTTTAACTAACTATTTAAAAGAAAGGCAACAATTTGTAACTGTAAATGGACGAAAGTCCAAAGGGGGAGTGGTCACGTATGGGGTTCCCCAAGGTACGATCTTAGGTCCTATTTTATTTACTATTTATATAAATGACCTTCACACGGTCATCAAACATGCCAACATACAGCATTACGCTGACGATACCGTGCTCTCTTATCACAACTCAAATGTCGATGTACTCTTTGATAATTTACAGCAAGATTTAAATAGTGTATTCTCCTGGTGCGCTATCAACAAACTATCCCTTAATGTATCTAAATGTAAATCTATTTCATTCGGAATAAGTCATCAATCTAAAACAAAAATCCAAAACTCAGGTCGTCAGTTAAAAATAGGCTCCACTACCCTTGATGAAGTCAGTGAATATAAGTATCTAGGATTTATTCTAGATGAATTTCTTACCTTCAAACCTCATGTACTAAATACCTTGAAGTCAGTTTCCTCTAAAATTAGGCTTCTTTACAAAGCAAAGAAATCCCTCACTTTTCAAGCAAAACGGGACCTATACAAAATGGCCATTCTCCCCAACTTTGATTTTTGTGATTTTGTTTACGACTCCGCACCCCAGTCTCTGTTGAAAAAGCTTCAGTCGCAGCAAAATCTGGCACTTCGTATAATTTTTAACAAATGCAAATTTGATAACATGGATAACGAACATAAGCTTTTAAATTTATGGCCTCTACAAGTTAGACGCAATAAACACCTTCTAGATATGGCATACTATATGACACAAAATCCCCTTAACCTTGACACTCGTGCTCTCCCAACAAGGAGTCACGCCAAGGGGAGGAGGAATCTTAAAATCATCAACACCAAATCCACAAAAATCATGGATTCTCTTACCTATAAATGCCAGATTCGCTGGAACGACCTCCCTCAAGAAGCACATTTAATTGACGATGCGGTAGTTTTCAAGAAATTCACAGAAAAATTGCTATCCCCATTCTAATCTTAATTTTAATTTTGAAGCTTATTAAGCTAATGTATACTTATGTCTACCATATAACTGTAACCGCCTATAAACGCTGTATATATTGTAACTCTGATTATATATCCCTCAATGCATTTGTAAGGGATACTGCCTTATGGTACTGTCCCACTTTTTGTCCAACACCCATGTTTATGATACCATCTCATCTCATCTATCATCACATAAGCACTGTAACTAAAATTGTTGATTGTATACTATATAACTCTAAGTATGATTACAAAGTACTTTATTCTTTAATCGTGACTCCTATGTAACAATATGTCACGATGTCTCTACGATGATTAGATACCACGGCTGCCCCTTGATATGACCTTCAGTAATATAATCAATCTCTATTATAACAATATACCTTGTCGGGCTAGACCGTTACTATTATACTTCTTCTAGTTGGATACTGCTATTGTACCCCCTAGTTATGGCTATACCTAGCCTTATGTTACTGTTCTTGTTATTGTCTTTCTCAGGCTATACTTAGCCTCACGCTACTGTTGTTGTTACTGCCAGCACTCTTGTAAATGCTGAAACTATAATTTATTTATAGCCGTTGTTTTCGGCCTCCTTCATACCTTATGTTTAAAAAATTTTTGTAAATTTACGAAACTTTGTACCCGCACCATAAATTACTTGAATTCGATAGAGGCACTCGTTGGAGGAAATGATATTCTTATCACGATAGACGTAGCTACCTGTTATTGTATGTACCATCATTGCAAAATAAAGAATTCTTGAAATGAAATACCAGCTTCTGTAAAGAATACAATACAGCTAAATAACAATTGTAACAATTGTCGTCCTGTAATTTAATTTTTCTCAAGAGAGGGATTTATTATTTTCAGAAAATATTTACTATTGACTGGTATTGATTTGTTCATGAGTGTAAAAACATGCATTTACACGGTCCAACATACAATGTGCAAATTTAATATTTTACAAAGTTATTTATTCATAAGATCTCTTTGTTGGAGTGTTCTCATGTTTGGTGTTTCTAGTCCTTGAGGTCACATGAATACATGTACCAAATTTCAAGACAGTTTATTAGATGTATTCATGCATTTCTAAGGTTATTCTATAGAGTATATTTAGCTACCTTCCTAGTAATTGTCCACCAAAATATATTGCAAACTATTTAAAAAAAAAATAAAAAAATATCAAACTTAAAATATAGAAATACTTATTAATATTTACCATAATTGGAATCGGCTTGATCTCATCTTTTCAAATATAATGATATCTCAACACTCTTTTTGTGCTACTTGTGACTCATTTTTCTGTAACGCTTTATGCCCTGTTTTCATACCATACTTGGTACATTACGTAACATACTGTCATACATAATCTTTTCATAAAATTATGATGTGAAAAACTCTATGTATATTTTCAGGGTCAGAGAGGTGGGCATGTGGCGTTTGAGAGTGCATTCACCTGTTAACATCTTGGCTGTTGGCATATAAAGACTCATGGAGACAGGACGGGCAGCAAATGCTACAAGTGGGACTTGTGCACCTACTGTACTCATGGAGATAGGACGGGCAGCAAATGCTACAAGTATGAAATGTGCACCTACTGTACTCATGGAGACAGGACGGGCAGCAAATGCTACAAGTATGACTTGTGCACCTACCATACTCATGGAGACAGGACGGGCAGCAAATGCTACAAGTGTGACTTGTGCACCTACTGTACTCATGGAGACAGGACGGGCAGCAAATGCTACAAGTGTGACTTGTGCACCTAGTGTACTCATGGAGACAGGACGGGCAGCAAATGCTACAAGTGTGACTTGTGCACCTACTGTACTCATGGAGACAGGACGGGCAGCAAATGCTACAAGTGTGATTTGTGCACCTACTGTACTCATGGAGACAGGACGGGCAGCAAATGCTACAAGTGTGATTTGTGCACCTACTGTACTCATGGAGATAGGACGGGCATCAAATGCTACAAGTATGACTTGTGCACCTACCATACTTATGGAGACAGGACAGGCAGCAAATGCTACAAGTATGAAATGTGCACCTACTATACTCATGGAGACAGGACGGGCAGCAAATGCTACAAGTATGAAATGTGCACCTACTGTACTCATGGAGACAGGACAGGCAGCAAATGCTACAAGTATGACTTGTGCACCTACCATACTTATGGAGACAGGACAGGCAGCAAATGCTACAAGTATGAAATGTGCACCTACTTTACTCATGGAGACAGGACGGGCAGCAAATGCTACAAGTGGGACTAGTGAACCTACTGTACTCATGGAGACAGGACAGGCAGCAAATGCTACAAGTATGAAATGTGCACTTACTATACTCATGGAGACAGGACGGGCAGCAAATGCTACAAGTGGGACTAGTGAACCTACTGTACTCATGGAGACAGGACAGGCAGCAAATGCTACAAGTATGAAATGTGCACCTACTATACTGGTGACATTCAATGTGACTGATTCAGGGGAGAAACTACACAACTGTAAGGCGTGTGTTAAGGGTTTTACAGAGAGCAGTAGTTTAGAGAAACATTTACTCTTGCACAGTGCTGAGTGGAAACATAAATGTGTTTTGTGTGACTATAGGGCACCGTATGCTGCAAACCTGAAGGTACATATGAGAATACATGCTGAAAAAAAGTACTATAGATGTACTGTATGTGACAATAAGGCAGCACAGGCTGGACACCTGAAGGTACACATTAAAACACATTTGGGAAATAAATCCTATAAATGTTCTGTCTGTGATTATAGGACATTAAATGCTGGAAACCTGAGAGTTCACATGAGAATGCATACTGGAGAAAAGCCATATGAATGTACTGTATGTCATTATAGGACAGTACATGTTGGAGCACTGAGGTCGCACATGAGAACACATGCTGACAAAAAACCCCATAAATGTACTGAGTGTGACTATAGAGCAGCACATGCTGGAGACCTGAAGGATCACATTGGTACACATACTGAGGAAACTAAATGTACTGTGAGTGACTATAGGGCAGTACATGCTGGAGCCCTGGGGGTGCACATGAGAATGCATACTAGGAAAAAGCCACATACTAAGAAAAAACCTCATAGATGTATTGTGTGTAACTATAGGGCAGCACGGTATGCAGAACTAAGGCGCCACATGAGAAGGTACCATACAGAAGTAAAGCCACATAAATGTACTGTGTGTGAATATAGGACAGCATGGGCTGGAGACCTGGGGAGACACATGAGAATACATACTGGAGATAAGCCCCATAAATGTACTGAGTGTGACTATAGGGCAGGAGAGGCTGGGCACCTTATAAACCACATGAGAACATATGTTGGAAAACATAAATGTACTGAGTGTGACTATAGGACAGCAAATGCTGGAACACTGAAGAGACACATGGCAAACCATGCTGGAGAAAAGCCTTATACATGTACAGTGTGTGACCATAGGGCAACACAAGCTGGAGACCTGAGGAGACACATGAACACACATACTGTAGAAAAGCCTCATAAATGCACTGTGTGTGACTATAGGGCAGCAAAGGAGGGAGTCCTGCGGAGACACATGCAAGCACATGCTGGGGAAAAGCCTCATAAATGTACTGAGTGTTACTATAGGACACCACATGCTGATACCCTGAGGTATCACATGACAACACATACTAGCGGAAAGCCTCTTCAATGTACTGTGTGTGACTATTGGACAGCATTGGCTACAGACCTGAGGGATCATATGAGCACCCATACTGAAATACAACTTTATAAATGTACTCTGTGTGACTATTGGGCAGCACAGGATGGACACCTGAGGTATCACATGAGAACACATACTGGGAAAAAGCCTTATAAATGTACTGTGTGTAAAGTACAGTGGGCCAAGTGCTGTAAGTCTGAGGTATCATAATTATGACGACCCATACTGGCGAAAAGCCCAATAAATGTACTCTGTGTGACTATAGTGCAACACAGGCTGGAACCCTGAAGGGACACATGAAAAAACATACTGAAGAAAAACCCTATGTATGTCCTGTGTGTGACTATAGGACAGCAATTGCTAGACGCCTGATGAATCACATGCGAACACACAGTGGAGAGTAGACTCATATGTGGGTCAGATTTTCCAAAAATGCACAAATGCCAGCTAGACACATTTAGTCAATTCTGTAAAATTAAGCTGCAATTTGACCAATACTAAGTAAATTCAAGTATATTCGGCATTGCATTGATTCCAGCAATCTGTTTGGCTAGGTTGATCATACTTTGAACTTGAATTCTTGTCTGAAATTAGGGTTATATGAGAGGATTGGTGAAGTCGAATTGTACATTTTCTGAAAATCTGATCCATGTACTGAGTGTGACTACAGGGCAACAGGTCCTGTTGACCTGAGGAGACACATTGCCAGGCCCCCTTTTCCGGCCCAAGTCTGTTGGATTCTACAATACAAACTGGATTCTTGTTTCTGAAGTATATACAATGGTTGCTTGTTTGTGTGATTGAGTAATAACAATGTTGTACAATGAATTTGCACAAGTATCAACTACAGAAACTATATTTCTAAGAATATAAAAGTTATATGGGTCAGATTTCCATAAAATGTACAATTGGCAGATCTACACATTTAGTAAATTCTGCTAAATTAGACTAGAAAATGGTCAACACTAGGTATATCTGAGTATATTTGGTATTGCCTAGGTTCAAACGATCTGTTTGGTTGTGTTAAACTGAATTTTGAACATCATTGTCTTAAATGTGTATTATTTGAAAGGACTGCTGAAGACAAATTGTATATTTTCTGAAAATCTGACCCATATATAATATATGATATACCTGAACATGTGCTTTGGTTTGTATGGAAATTATCAGGACAGTAAAGGCAAGGAATTAGCCAAAGAAGTTTTTCTAGTGTGCACCAATAAAGCCATGTTTCTGTTTATATAGCTGACATATGTATGTACCCATTACCTATTTGTAGGAGAGGTGTGATGCAGGTACCCATACAATTAATTTGCTTTAAGGTGGTTCCTTGAACATTGAACATTGTGCAATATTTTTATTTGTTATTATTACATGTCGGGCCAATTACATCTTTAATACAAGATTTACAAGATGAAACAAAATGATAAAGAAGTCTTTATTTATGCTCATTTTAGTTCATTTCTCTGGTATTGCATGAAGGTATGGTGACTTTAATGTGTTTATCTTTGAGTTAGTGATTATATTATAGGTATGTCGATATGGATCAGATTTTCAGAAAATGTACAATTGGCAGCTATACACATTTAGTAAATTCTGCTTACTTAATGGTTGGTCTCTACAAAAATTTAATCCATTTATTAGAGTAATTTACTGCAAAACAGTAAGCAAAATAAAAGTACATGACAGTACAAAATTAAATTAAAGACTACAGACTTTGTTAAACTCAGCTGTCAGATCTATTTTCAAAGTTAACAAAAGGACTAATGTTGATGATGATTTTTTAATACTAAAAGTACAGAGAAACCAGAAAAGAAGACAGATTCATATTCTGGAGAGTGCCTTCCACCTATCACTTTCGGACAAATACTTAGATAAAATATCCCTTTCGACCAGAAGCCATGCAAAAAACAGGAGAAATTTAATACTTAGTATTCCCAAATCTACATTATACAGAAATAGTTTTGTCTACAAAACCAAAATAGCCTGGAATGCACTGCCCACAGAAGCACGTGAAATGGAAACTAGGAAATAACTTAGAACATATTTAGAAAATATTGATGTTTAAAAATGTTAGAAAAAGATGGGATTTGGTGGAAATATAATGAGCGTCTATAAATAACTGATGGTGCTATGTATCATAAGAAGTGATCTTAGTCAGTTTTGATATTATTATTATCTGTTTTATAATTTGCTTCATAACGTAAAGTTTGTTTTACAACTTTAGCTTGTTCTTGCCCTGTTAATATGGGTCTTTAGGCAGTCTCTCTGTTAGTATAGATGTCTTTTCTACTATGAGGTGACGGCTGGAAGACCTGGATTTTATCCAGAAGCCTGGTCACCTATTTGTCTATCCTGTACCTGTATAACCTCAGACAAAATAAAGTATTTTTCAATTCAATTCAATTCAAATAATTTTGCATTCTAACATATATAGTCCTGCCCCCTCGCGGATCGGAAAAAAAGTTTCTACGCGTACTAATGCGTCATGACGGGAGTCATGCAGGCCTCATGATGTAAACAAAGACGTCAATGTCAACCAAAACGAACATGAATTTAATTTCATCAATAAATCTGTCATACTCGAGTACATTTCAATAAGTAAAGGCGAAATAAATACAAAAAAAAATATTGGGGACTATGCAGAGCAATACTACAAGAACCCTAATAATAATGTGAACTGTTTCATGAAAAGTCGCGAAAAAATGAATTTTGAGATATCATGAGATTTGAAAAGAGGAGACCAAGCTAAATGGTAGTAAACACTAGGACATCTAATAAGTATTTCTATATTTTAAGTTTAATATTTTTATTTTTGAAACGAAAAGTTTGCAATGCTTCTAGATGGGTAATTACTAGTACAGTAACTAAATATACTCCATACGTAGGCCTTCAAAATGCAGAGATATATTTGATACAATTTCTCAAAATTTTGTACATGGATTTATATATATGTCTATAAGTGCAAAACGCTCTAAAGATCGGAACATTTTGATAAAGATATTCTGTGAAAGAAACACTTTGAAAAATACCAATTTTGCGACTTATGACTCATTTTCAAGGAACATATATATATATAAGTGACGTTCAGTTATACAAAAGGATAACACATCAAGACATATTATAGGCCTGCATGTCACTCACACAAGTAGCGGCAGATGTCAATGTAATAAACAAATACAATCAACAACAGTAAATAATAATTTATTTTTTTAACAAATTTTACATTCACATTCGTGATACGTTTCATGTAAAAGGGAAACAAATTACAAAATCATCTTATCAATTTACCGTACATATAGCAACATTTATCGATCTATTTAACATCTATTTTTAATATAACACTCATACATGGTGTTGTGATTACAATTGAATCTTCTATATCTACCTTCACATAACATAATCTCTTCCTATCATTGCCATTTTCACTGTAATTTTTGTTTGCCCAGTAATTAAAATATACAATAATCACATAGTATAATATCCGTCTAGACGTAAAAAGGATTGCGTTATCCTACTAGCGTCAACTTTATCACACCAATTAAGTGTATAATACTATTCACAACTATCTTCTTTCAGTCACGTTTCGTTGATATAATTATTTTTCAGATTGGCACATAGTTGATTTGGTGTTGGAATATAATCCTTACACCACGATTTAGTACATTCTTTATCTTCCTGGTTTGCCAAGCCATAAACAATCAACCCATATTCACTAAGTGATAGTATAGCAAGGGTAGGCTACCATTGTATACACCGAGTATGGTCGTAAACAACGAGGCCGTTATGCCGAGTTTGGCCATAAGAGGTTAATACAGGCAACCTTTATTTACATTTATTTCATCAAACTGTGTTGTCCGCACAACTTACCGATAGTCTCGAACAGTTGTGACATCAATGTAAAATACAACGAGTTTATATTGTACACCTTGTGAGTGGCAAGTATATCGATTATACTGTCCGCTCACGGCCAAATCATGGAATAATATATGCAATTTGAAAATTCTCGTCGCTATATTAACATCTAATAATAGTGGACGTACATGCTCATTAATAAATTGAAAGAAATGTGTAGCCTACAGGTGTAATGACCTGCTGAAGATATCTTTCTGAATGTACTCACATAACATTATTCCTGAAGTTCAAATGACATTTCGATGGGTATGGTTAGAAAAGAAGGGAACAAAGATTAGAACATCATTATTTAATAATAATAATAATAATAATAATAATAATACAATTATTATTTTATTCCATGACTAGCAGGTTACAGAATACAGGGAGTACATGTCAGATCTGGACCTGGTCTTCCCATGTATGCCTAGCTACATAGAATTTATCAATTCTAGTTTTATATATACGGTATAGGGGAATTTTCTCTACCTATCAATATTGACAATGCTGTAGTATTTGTACCAATGTCACCTGGGACTGCAGGTTTAAGGCCGAACCACTCAATCTGATATCAGTTGCAACAATGTGTAACTCACTGCCACAAAGAAGAGTTATTTTACCTCACAAAAGGAACACCAGGTGGTATCGCTGTCGAAGGAAACTTCAGTTTAAATCATTGGCTGAATGAACATCAACTGAGTTACTAGAACTGCAAAACCATACTACTTCAACCATCCATCGTAATCCATACTGCTAGATCTAATTTACTTGTGGCAAACAGATTGCATATTAAATGTAGTACACTTATATTATCCACTCACTCACCCACTCAAATAGCCATTGTGATTCTATAAGTCTAGTAGTTTGCTATGTTTTCCCCATCAAATCTCATTACATAATTTGCAACATCACTCACCATTTCTCATGTTCATAATGTAATCACTTCCAATAGTAACAAATATTTTTTCTAAAACATCTACTCTAGATTTCATCATCCACAAACAGTTTATATTGTAAGAACATAAGATCACGACACAACAACAACCATTCTACGGATTGAGCGTATTTTGTGCATCAAATATCCTTAATGAAAAATTTGTGAAAAAGTAAATAGAAAAATATATTTAATTTTCTCTTGTGCGCTACTCTGCTACTTTGTTTCACGTGGCGGTGCCATGTTTACCATGACAACATATCAAAACATATGGGTCCGATCTTTAGAAAATGAACAATTGGTAGCTCTTTACACATTAAGGAGATTCTGCTAAATTAGGCTGAAAAATGATGAATACCGGGTATGTCTGAGTATATTGGGTGTCACATTTATTTAAAGTATCAGTTCTGTTATGTTGAACTGCATTTTGAAGCTAATGTTTGTCTTAAATGTGGGTTATTTGAGAGGATTGGTGAATTGTACATTTTCTGAAAATCTAACCCAAATACGTTTAATAAAAAAAAACAGTTATTTACCGTATCACATCCTGATTACATGAGGTTGACCAGGCAGCTTACATAAATACCACGGAAATAAGTACATAAAATAAACATCAATTACGAAGGGATATATATCTTCCTAAATCCCCATGCATGTCAATAACATTAATAGCATGGTTATAAAACAGCTTAGGTAGGAAATCACATACATAATAGGGAGATTTAGCCACCACAACACAACGCTAACCCATCCAATAACTATTAATACATTATTATCGCTGTGGGGATATCTCAAGAGGCGCTAGGCCTAGGACATCTGCATTGCATTGCAGTCCTCCTCTTGAGATATCCCCACAACGGTGTAAATACACGTGTTGTGTTGCTGCGTTGTGGCTGCTTAATCTCCCTATTAGCTTATCCAGGGTGTGAATTATGTGTACATACCATTTGGAAGATTTATAATATGCAGAGGATTAATGATAGTACAGAAAGTTGGACTTGCTTGGTCAAATTACATAAAACAATTTACCAATATATTCGCTAAAATTAAGTCTCAACACCAAATCATTCACAAATACTATAATAGCTTTGTTGAGATAGGAATATGGTATTAATTCCCCGAGGTTTGGGGGTTAAGGCTGCTTGTGAATCCAGGGGAATAATGATCATGTGAACGCAGTATACACATTTCTATGGTCTTACAATCATCATTCATAGCCACCTAATTTGAATAATTCACAATCAATATTTCAAGATTTTTCTTGATCAGGGCTTCTTGAGCATCATGGTGACGGCCTTCAGGGAGTAGTAGCCTCTCCAGGTCTTCCAGTAGACACCAGAATAACTTGAGCTGTTGTATACGCCATTGAGGTTAGCGCTTGCACACCCTGAGTACCACCACCCTCCGCCCTCACGTCTGCTTGAGGCACAGTTGTACGGACTCATATCGTTATCCCTGTCAGTAGTGGTGAACTTCATCCCGTTATGCTCTTGTAATGAATCACCTGCAAACAAACACACTCACATGGGTCAGATTTTCAGAAAATGTACAATTGGGAGCTGTATCTGACCCATATACATATAAAACCAGTTGCAAACCTCGACAGAATCCTCAAAGATTCCGGTTAAATGACTGTTAGATTAGTTTTTTTTTTTTAAAAATAGAAAGAGTACAGCTTTAATGGATGATTCATTTTCAGTAGTTTTACTCTTTGCATAAATTATAGCATGAACTCGTTTTCTATCATTGATAATGGCTGAATGTTGCAACAGATGGATGGGAAGGATAGGTATGTCCTTTACCTATTGAACGACCTCGTTAGGTGAATGAGGCCAGTACCTATGAAAGTGCACCGAAACTGATGACGTCACAGAACCACATGACTGGGATAGGTATAGGTGAGGTGCGATAGGTTGGCATGCTAAGGGTCCCTATTATTCAGGAAATTATCGCTTAAAGTGTTATAAAAAAACCCAAAATATTTTGAGAAAATCAACTTCTTTCCTACTATTGAAATGTAACGGCCCAAGTTTTACTTAATGAAACCTAATATTTATTGAGATTTACCCATTTAAAGGAGGGAAAAAGTAGTTCCACAGTTTAACACTCCATTCAAGGTTCCACTGATTGCCTACGTCAAAAAGTGCACCTAAATCTTTAGACTTTGGCATTATACTTATGATTTCATCAAGTTTTTTGTTGTTTTTGTTGTTTTTTGGAACCCGTTTAATGACACTTCAAGAACTTTCAATGTATGGTGAAATCGTATAACCATGTTATCATTTACTGTAGTGTTAGTTGAAATTAAAAAATAGAAAACAAGAAGGACATTTTGAAGAGCAGGCAGGAGAACTATTGTATCGGATTTAATTAATAAAGACAGCAAACTGAATCCCAGAAAACTTGTAGGACATGGATCTCTCAGGAAGACCTGCTTAAGCAGAGAGTAAATATCCAATTTCGGAATGTTATTGTCTGTTCTGAATAAAAATGCAATGTATATATATTGACCTACCAGGAGGGGTTGACCCATTGAATCCTGACACATTCAGTCCAAACTTGTCCTTTACTCGTGCCACACTGAACATACTGTAGTATACAGTGTGCCGGACACCCTCCCAGTCCTCCAGGTTAACGCGCAAGGTGGTCAGTCCTGCACTGGTCAGATCGTGGATGTAGTCATTACCCAGCCAAAACTCTCCTGCTGGATCACCAAAGCTTTTACGGTACTCTAGCCATCTCTTGTTGAAAGAAACACTTCCGTCCTTTCTCCTTTGTATCACCTTTGTATCAAATAAACATGATTATATGAGAAAACATTCAGTTCAAACATACAAATATTATATAAACAAAAGAGCATATTAAAGAAAACGGATCTCTTAATGTAAACATATCATATCCATACTCACTGTCCACTTTCCTGTTTCATCCACTTGACAGTAGACCCTGATCTTTGATCCTGATCTGTTGTATACACTAGAACTCCCAACCACTGAACAATCAGGAATGTGACCTATAATCATAAAGAATCGTTCTTTCAATAAACCAGTAGAAGTCAGATATGGCAACAACAAAAATAGACTGTGTGTTTCCGATTTACACAGAAACACCTTACCGTACCTGATTTTTTTTTACCATACCTGATTTTTAAAAAATCATATCTTACTTTTTGGGGATTTTTTGACAAAAAAAGCTTATAAAAGCAGGACAACGGGTTTTCCTTACCCAGAACTGTCAAAAAGCACATTTCCCATGTTTAAAACAACTATTGTTATGAAATAGACATTTTTTTCAGTTCCTGGGAGGTGTTTCCCCCCCCCCCCAAAAAAAAAGAAGTTAACAGCCCCCCCCCTACCTAGTTTTCAGCCAGATAAATTGGAAACACACTTATATATTTTGGGCTATTTAGAAATACAGTGGAGTTCTGCTAATGTGTCAGATTTTTGGAAAATGTACAATTCAACTTCTAGACAGAAATTAAGTCCTATACACTGTACACTAACTAAACAGATTATTTAAATCTAACCCATACCATATGTACTTAAATATACCTTGTATTTATTATTTTTCAACTTAATTTAGAAATATTAAATAAATGTGTTGAGTTGGTGATTGTGCATTTTCTGATGATCTGACCCTTATATATAAATGCCCGTCGGAGTGCGTCATTTGTATTTTAGTTTTATTGGAGCCTTACCATCCTTTTATTAAACGTTCTTAGATTAGACGTTAGATCCAGTTTCAAAATTACTAAACATATTTATCTATGCAAGCAATATAGGTATGAAACAGGTAAAAGATGTCAGCCATATGGTCTTGTGACTAACTATTTGTTATGACGTATAGTGAGATCCTTGCATTAAAGGTCGTTTATGGTCAATATTTGAAAAGATGAGATCAAGCCGATTCTAATTAAGGTACTTATTAGTGCGTTTAATAAGTGTTTCTATAATTTAAATTTGATGTTCTTTTATCTTTAAAAGGTTTCCAATATTTCTATAGCATGACCTTTGAAACCGTAGGATACATTTGATACACAGGCTTGAGATTTGGTAAACGTATTTATACAACCCAGAACGTTGGACACCGCAAAAATAAAAACATCCCTACGAAGAGATCTTGTGAATAAACAGTTTAAAAGAAATAAATTGCGACTTGTGACTCTTTATTGCTATGAATATTCTCACCTGGGAAGGTTGATGTGAGATCTGCAGGTGGAGGTTGGCGGCTGCTGGAAGCCTCTGTTGACATGTTAGTTCCACTGGTCTCTGACAACAAAATATGGGTGAGATTTTTCAGAAAATGTACAATTGGCAGCTGTACACCTTTTGTAAATTCTGCTACATTGGGCTGCAATTTGGCCAATACTAGGTGAATTCGAGTGTATTTGGCATTGCATTGATTCTAGCAATCTGTTTGGTTAGGTTGAACTGTATTTTGAACTGTATTTTTGTGTTAAATTTGCTCTATTTGAGAGGATTGGTGAAGGTGAATTGTACATTTTCTGAAAAACTGACCCATATTGCAAAGCAGGGAATGTGAACGAGGAACAATAGTATAAGTCATTTTACGAGGAATCCATTATTCCTTCATAATACTAAAATGTTTCTGGGCAACTGTGTTTCATTCTTCCCGGTGAAAAAATAACATATTTGGATGACATACTTTTACATAAACTCTTCATCTAATTAGAGTTAATTCTAACAAATGAATGTCCAGTCTAAAAGGCATTTCAAACAAACGAGTAATGAGACAAAAGATAGAATAGAGGGGTTCTGGTCAACTCAAACTGAAACTTGCTTGGACCAGTGTCAGGTTGGACCCGGGTCAAGTTGGACCAGGTCAGCATGGACCAGGGGGTTAATCAAGTCAGACCAAGGGACCGAACGGGTAAGTCAAATTGGACCAGGGGGTTAGTCAGGTCAGACCAGGGTGTAGGTCAGCTCGGACCACAGGGTTGGTCAAGTCGGACCCGGGACGCTAATACCAAAACTATAACCCTAAACCTAACCGTAAATTGGTTGTCCTAAGTCAGTAAAGGCAGTAGTGGAGTGTACCTAGTACCATATTGTAATTTTTTGATTGATTGATATTGTTTATTACCAGAACAGTATAACAGTTACATAGTGAGAAATAGATATGTCTGGAGATAGGTGCTCGCATCTATGCTAGCCATAGATCTTCCAGAGAGTCCTCTTACATTAATTTATATTATACATACGTGTAGACATTTATAATATAGTTACATCATTTGGTATTCCAAGATTTTGTATCCGTACCAGTTTTTACTTTGGTATATGGCGAAAATGGGGCGGTTTGGTTAATTACCAATTCTTTGTGTGGACCAGGTGTCCTGTTTTACTGTGGAGGGTCGTACTAGGTTCGTACTATTGTTTCTTGGGTAATAAGATCTGGCGGTCATGTTGAATTGTATTCTGAATCTTTAACTTTGGATTATTCGACCAGATTGGTATCCTGAACCATATACTTACCGTTGGTGCAGAAAGCAAGATCTCTGCGTTGGGTCAGTGTCCCATCCTCACAGGACACCGACAGCAGAGGGGTTGTACTTCCATAGCCTTCCTGGCATTGCAATGTCACCGAGTATTGGTGGTGCAGAACCAGTGGTGCAGATTGGCGGAAGTTGGTTCCTATAAGCAAACGATCTCCCGCTTCCAACTTGCAATCCCCTGGGGACAAAAGGATAAACACAAACATTAAATTCATCAAATTTATAGATAGCTCTAAGAATTCTCAAACTGGACACAGATTTTCTGTAACAGACCATTTTGTATTTGGTTAGATAATTGTAGTTAATAGTTAATGTTTCATGCTTTTAATGAACTTCGTAATCTTATTTGGGGTTCGTTAGTAAAACCAATGTCTTTCTTTGATTTCACTATGATTTGATATACATAATATTATTATGTATTTTGGTGCAATTTAAAACGTTTAGGTTGAAAACTAGCTGTTATCATGGCCCTTTTAGTTGTGGTAATTGATACCATATGACAAGCACAAAATAAATGTTTTGGTGAGTGAGTGAGTGAGTGAGTGAGTGAGATTGGTTGCTATACGCCCTTATCAACACATTTAATATGGTTATATCAAGGGCGGGAGAGCTGAGAGGGAGTGAGTGAGTGAGATTGGTTGCTTTACGCCCTTATCAACACATTTAATATGGTTATATCAAGGGCGGGAGAGCTGAGAGTGAGTGAGTGAGTGAGTGAGACTGGTTGCTTTGCACCCTTATCAACACATTTAATATGGTTATATCAAGGGCGGGAGAGCTGAGAGGGAGTGAGTGAGATTGGTTGCTATACACCCTTATCAACACATTTAATATGGTTATATCAAGGGCGGGAGAGCTGAGAGGGAGTGAGTGAGTGAGATTGGTTGCTTTACGCCCTTATCAACACATTTAATATGGTTATATCAAGGGCGGGAGAGCTGAGAGGGAGTGAGGGAGATTGGTTGCTATAAACCCTTATCAACACATTTAATATGGTTATATCAAGAGCGGGAGAGCTGAGAGGGAGTGAGTGAGTGAGATTGGTTGCTTTATGCCCTTATCAACACATTTAATATGGTTATATCAAGGGCGGGAGAGCTGAGAGGAAGGGAGTGAGATTGGTTGCTTTGTGGTGTGAGTGGGGTGGGTTGTAGTGGATACAGATATTGTGATTGTTTCTTGGGTAATACGATCTGCCTGGTTATGATGAACTGTATTGTGAATCCTTTACCTTAAGTAACACATTTAATATGGTTATATCAAGGGTGGGAGAGCTGAGAGTGAGTGAGTGAGTGAGATTGGTTGCTTTACGCCCTTATCAACACATTTAATATGGTTATATCAAGGGTGGGAAAGCTGACAGGGAGTGAGTGAGTGAGATTGGTTGCTTTACGCCCTTATATACACATTTAATATGGTTATATCAAGGGCGGGAAAGCTGATAGGGAGTGAGTGAGTGAGATTGGTTGCTTTACGCCCTTATCAACACATTTAATATGGTTATATCAAGGGCGGGAAAGCTGAGAGGGAGTGAGGGAGTGAGATTGGTTGCTTTACGCCCTTATCAACACATTTAAGATGGTTATATCAAGGGCGGGAGAGCTGAGGGGGAGGCAGTTTATGATCATACCCAGGAAATAGAGATAGAGAAGTAGGGAGAGAGAGACAGAAAAAAACGACAGAAAGGCACTTCATGATCATACCCAGGACCAAATATATTTTGATATTGGCCACGATACATGATTTGATTTGATTTTGAAAATACGTTTATTCAGGGACAACGTTACATTTCAGCGCCAAGACGTTGATATTCTCAGTGTTGCCTGACTGTATTATAAGCATAAGGCATAAGCATAACCAACAAGCATATGTTGATGTGCACGATATTGGTATAACTTTTCGGTATAACCCACTTGTCTGATTCCAATAATGATAAACAGTAAGACATCTAATCAGTATTTCTTTACTTGATATTTTTATTTTTGAAAAAAAGTATGCAATTACCAGCAAAGTAACTCTGTACAAAGATCTTCTAAACGCTAGGATATATTTAATACAATGTCCTAAAATTCGGTACATATTTCCATATGACTAAAAGTGCTGAACCCCCTAAGAATCAGAATATTTTAACAAAGAGATCTTGTGAAAAAACACTTTAAAAAATATCCTTTTTGTGACTTGTGACTCATTGTCCTAAAACACATGATTTTATTATACACACATTACTCTGAAAACAACGTATCTAGAATGATTTACGTGGGGATGTAATGGGAACCGATCAGTTTTTTTACTAAGATTACCAGTAAAATTAAAATTCATGACTCATTTTTTTTTCTATTTTCATAATTGGAAGCATGTATAATAAATCTGTTAACTAACTAACTGGTTTCAGTCGTTTAGAATATTGCACTTGTTGCTACGCAACTCATGCAATATTCACGCTCCTTTGATTTTCATAAAATGTACAATTGGCAACTCTACACATTTAAGAAATTCGGCTAAATTTGGCTAAAAAAATATGAATATCGGGTATATCTGAGTATATTTGGGATCACATTGATTGAAAGTATCAGTTCTGTTAATTCAAACTGTATTTTGAAGCTCATTATTGTCTTAAATGTGGGTTATTCGAGAGGGTTTGTGAAGGCGAATTGTACATTTTCTGAAAATCTGACCCAAATATCATAAATTGTACAATACAAGCCAAAATAAAACCAATAGAAACTACTTACTTGTACAGAAAGGAAGCCTTCGGTCCAGTGTTGGAAACATACATCTGAGCCTGCCATTCACACGGTCAGTGGTGCCCGCGTCACATTGCACCTTCACAATCTGCCCTTCTTCCAGCACATCTCCAGGCTGCTTCCCAACATAGCGCCCATTGATATTTCCTGGAAGAATACAACCTTCACTTGGGCCTAGAGTGGAAGGGACAATAAGGAGAAGGGCACACATGGCCAGAACAACCATGGCTATTTCAGTTGATGACTATACTTCTGAGTCTCTACGTAGTCCAGCAATTTATAGCTTTAAGTCGTCCAAATTAGATGCAGTATACTACCAATAGCTCCTTGTGTGATATGTTATATATGATTCTCTCCTCAGTATTTGATTTTAATTCAGCTTCAAGAGCATTCTCCTCTTTGGCTCCTTGATTTGACTCCTTGATTTGACCTTCAATTATTTCATATAACAATAACTGATATCATTTCTGAAGCAGCTGTTGTTCCTAAATTTCGAGCAGTATACTATTGTATACTATGTGGTGTATGTTATCACATTTAGTTGTATAATATCAGTATCTGATGCTGAGTATATAGTGTATGACTGGTTTTCAAATCCTTAAAGCTGCTACTGCAGTATTACTGCTGTCTGTTGAACGATACTTAAACAAATCTCTCGTTCTACTAAGTCTAGTTGTGGTGTATTATCGTTCAAGGTCCAGTTACTCGGACAGCTACAGGATGTGTACAGTGGGTCAGATATTCAGAAAATGTACAATTGGCAGCTCTGCACATTTAGTAAATTAGGCTAAATTAGGCTGCAATTTGGTCAATACTAGGTAAATACGAGAGTATTCGTCATTGCATTGATTCTAGCAGTCTGTTTGGTTGGGTTGAACTGTGTTTTGAACTTTATTTTCGTCTAAAATTTGGGTTATTTGAGAAGATTGGCAAAGTTGAATTGTACATTTTCTGAAAATCTGACCAACATGTACGTGATACAATCTTGGGATCGTACTGAGGGACGTATGAGATGGTAGGTTTATTTATCTTATTTTGGAGGATGTTGACACTAGGAAAAAACGTGTAAAACATGATCTGCTCTATGTCGTATGGTCTGCTGACATCCTGATAGTAGGGAAAAGGATACATGTTAAAGCTTCATTTCCTGCTAAATATCCCTGAAAATGATCCATAAAAGCTGCATTCCCTGCTAAATCCTGAGGAAAAATGATATATTAAAGTTCCATTCGTCGCTAAATCCAGGTATTAAGTAAATGATTTATTAAAGCTGCATTCCCTACTAAATCCTGAGGAAAAATAATGTATTAAAGTATCATTCCTCGCTAAATCCAGGTATTAGGGAAATGATTAATTAAAGCTACATTCTCTGCTAAATCCTAGTATTAGGGAAAAGGATATTATTTTAAAGCAGCAGTCGCTGCTATATTCTGGTAATTCAACAAGAAAATAGTTAGAAGTTATTATATGAATCTTTTGATGTTTTCAACTTTAGAATTAGTGTGAACTTAATGTAGCTAAATCTTCGTTTCCAGAAACGGTTCTCAAATTTAGTTACTTGTGTTCGATTTGAAGTGATAGTTACTGTGATGTACTATGGTTGATATTGTTTTACATGGACACAAACAACATCTGAGGTTGAATTTAAATCAAAGCATGATGAAGCGATGAGTAATGAGAGAAATTGTGTATATCTGTTCAATAGAAAAAAGTTGGTCGAAAATAAAAATGTTGGTCTGAAAAAAAGTTCATATGGCCTGCTGACGCTGTTGCGTCCCAAAGTAGACATATGCACTAATGATGACATCCGTACAGACTTTTCCTCTGTGGTACAAGCTATTTCTCACATTACAAATTCTTTTCCAACTTCTAACTTCCTATGTCAAGACGGATTTTACTATTTCCAGAACAAAAAGTTCCATGTCAGCCTCCTTTTCCACTATTTCCCTTAGATAGTCACCACAGAAAAGTATGTCACTGCACCTTTTTCCTATGTCTCCTATGGTATGTCCTATTTCCCCTACATGAAAAGCCATGTCTGGCTGCTCTGACACTTATGTCAAGATTTGGTCTTCTTTTCCAATGGATGTCCTCCCTGGTACACTCCTTTTCTACCCATACAAAAGGAGACATGTCTCCTTTTGCATGAGTAGTGGCTCAGTGTTACGTAACATTATCTACTAGCTGTGAGTGTGGGCCCACCAGCTATCCTTGCATGCATCACTGATTTCGCTATATATAGCCACTTGCCTTCGCGGCACCTAGTGGCCCGTTTTTCTGTATGTACAAGAGCCCACACAGGCCTCTATGATATGGATGCCCAGAACGAAAAAGCTGACAGAAAGATATTTAAATTTAAAATGATCCTTCCCAAACTTTGTCTGGTTTGTCTGGCCTACTGATATCCCCTTCTAATCATGTTTTTTTCCCTGCCATGTTGTCTTTTCTTCCTTTCTCTTTCTCCCCCTCCCTCTCCCCTCCCGCTCACCCTCCCTCTCCCTCTCACCCTCCTTCTCCTTCCCAGTCATATGCATGTTGGGGTAGGAATACATCATGGTACATTTCGGTGAAAAGAACAGAGAAAAGCATAGGACAGTAGATATTCCAAAAAGGAAAAGGACTTTCCAAAAACAAAAACGATATACTAAAAAGGAAAAGGACTTTCCAAAAAGGAAAAGGATATTCCAAAAAGGAAAAGTATAATCCAAAAAGGAAAAGGATATTCCAAAAAGGAAAGGGATATTCCAAAAAGGAAAAGGATATTCCAAAAAGAAAAATCTTGGACCTTTCCTATTTCACATAAATATCCTTTCCAATTGGGGACAAAACAGACGCCCTGATGAAAAAAAAATCTGTCCTAATGGGATTTGTATGACATTTGTACAACTACCTCTGTACCTACCCATCAATACCACGCTTCACATTCAATAATTCACTTGTACAACAACCTCTGAACCTACCCATCAATACCACCCTCCACATTCAACTATTTCACTTGTACAACAACCTCTGAACCTACCCATCAATACCACCCTCCACATTCAACTATTTCACTTGTACAACAACCTCTGAACCTACCCATCAATACCACCCTCCACATTCAACCATTTCACTTGTACAACTACCTCTGAACCTACCCATCAATACCACCCTCTGCATTCAACTATTTCACTTGTACAACAACCTCTGAACCTACCCATCAATACCACCTTCTGCATTCAACCATTTCACTTGTACAACTACCTCTGAACCTACCCATCAATACCACCTTCTGCATTCAACTATTTCACTTGTACAACTACCTCTGAACCTACCCATCAATACCACCCTCCACATTCAACCATTTCACTTGTACAACTACCTCTGAACCTACCCATCAATACCACCCTCCGCATTCAACCATCTCACCGCAAGTGCACTTCAAACCACAAACCACTATCCTGCGTCATAATGGTGTTCACTGTACGGATACATGCATCTCCTACTTGATTATTATTATTATTTGACTTATTGCTGCATAAACATCCAGAATAAAAAAACAAAAACAAACCAATCCCTCCCATTTTATTACATATGTGATGTGTTCCGGGAAAATGAGTCATAAGTCGCAAAAAATACATTTTGAGATACCATTATATTTGAAAAGATGAGATCAAGCCGATTCCAATGATAGTAAACAGTCTAATAATCTCATAAGTATTTCTAGATTTTAAGTTTGATATTCTAGTTTTTGAAAAAAAAAGTTTTCAATATTTATTGGAGTGAATAAACAGTAAAGTAACTAAATGTAGTCAATACGAAGACCTTTAAAACGAAGAGATATATTATATGGATTGTCTTGAGACTTGATACATAGGTTGATATAACTATGAGTAATAAACCCTCCAAGAATTAGAACATTCCAATAATGTGATCTTGTAAAAAAAACATTTTGAAAAATATCAATTTTGCGACTTATGACTCATATTCCTGAAACACATCACATATGTTATCCTCTCATAACATGTTCTAACTCCAAACTTGTGCTGGCCAGGAGTAGGAAGCTTAGTTGCAATATACAAATAATTTGATACACCAGAACATTCTCACACAGTAAATTGATATTATCTTATATAATTTTCAAAATATGAATAATAGGATATGGCAATTTGTGACATTTATTTGTGATATTAAAGCCGCATTCTTGGCTATTATTTTCTTTTATTTACTTCACATATGAAACCTTCATCTGAACAGCATAAATAAGCATACCATATGTTCTCATATCATGACTTTTAGGACTGGATAGGACAATATTCTGAGGGAGAGGAGAGCGATGAGAGATAGGAGAGGGAGGAGAGAGAGAGGAGAGAGAGAAGAGAGAGAGAGGAGAGAGAGGGAGAGAAGAGAGAGAGAGGAGAGAGAGGGGGAAGAGAGGGAGAGAGAGGGGAGAGAGAGGAGGGAGAGAGAGGAGAGAGAGGGGAGAGAGAGGGGGGAGAGGGGGGGGAGAGAGAGGAGAGAGAGGGGAGAGAGAGGGGGGAGAGAGGGGAGAGAGAGGGGAGAGAGGAGAGAGAAGAGAGAGGGAGAGGGGAGAGAAGAGAGGGGGAGAGAAGAGAAAGACTGGAAGAGAGAGAGAGTTTTACAAAAAGAATATGATGAAATTTGATCCAAGTGTCACAATCCCTTATTACCATGAACCAATGTTTCCTATAGATTGTAATACTAGTCTTCAGGATGTCAGGGGAATTATCCACTGTTATTTCAGTCCGGTACACATATTACAGTCTTTTTTTATTTTTGAATACAGAGGATGTTTATATATTGTTAGCTTCATCATTATTGATTACTTAGTAATTCATCCCATGATGCGGTAGCATTCATGTTGGTCAAGTTTGTCATAATGTATGATTATCTCATTAATTGATGTAAATTAACTAGGTTAGTTAATGGAGAACCTGCTCCAGCGAGGGTAGCTCAAAATACAAATAAGAGTAGAATCTACAGTTGAGAGTGGTTTTATTCCTCAGCAACAGTAATCCAGGTACAATCAAGTCAAGTGTACAAACACGAGTTTCCTTGCCATGGGGAGAGCAATTCCCAATAAATAATGGTGGGGGTGCTTGTCATGTGTATAACATGGTTGACTTGACAAAATTGTATTACCTTATGAGCAATAAAGTTGCCCAACCTTTTATTATATGACATATTGTATAATTGATAAACATATAATAAACATATATGATACATCATGACTAATAATCTGCTCTTGCCATCCCCCACGTCCCCCTGCCTCCCATGTCCCCTGTCCCAACTTCCCCCTTCCCTGTGGGAAAGAGTTTCATTTCACACCGTTTTGAGGGAAGGGGAGCTTCTGTCCCACGACAATGTAACTTGCGTCACAAACTGGCAGTCAACGTCAAATTATAGGAGCCGGTGTATCATTGCAAAATTTCCGATCTCATCATTCCATGACCATCGTGGGCCATTCTCAGAAAAGTATCAGAAATAGAATTAAGAGATTAGTAAATCACTTACAGTATATTGACGGGCAATTGGTTCTGAAATATTCCAGTGGGAGTTTGAATATCAAGAAAACAATCCTTTTAGTTAGGAATCCATTCTATGGGTTTATGACGGTTTTTGATTTAATGCTTAGTTTTTGTATTTCTTTTTATAGCTGTAATTATTGAGAATCGCCCTATATAGATGGACAGAAGATTTATAGGGTGGTATCCACACTCTACCCTGAAATAAGGTTGAATCTACCCATCACATATACAGAACTATATATTTATTTCACCTTTGAGTGTGGTCAATACGTACAGCCCATTGAGTTAACACTGAGAGGGCAACACAGTCCTGAGACCGATACGACAGCCATATCAGGACTCAGGCTGATATGGAATGAATATGGTTCCCTAGCAATAATAGTATTTTCGCAAATAAATGAGTTGCAAAATTAAAAAAAATAATTGAATGTTTATTATAGTTATTTACTGCAAAACAGTAAGCATAAAAACAATGTAGAATTAAATTAATTTTGCGTTCTAAAATGTAGTCCTGAACCTCGCGGGTCGGAAAAAACGATGCGTAGAAATACACAAATGCGTCATGACGCCCCATGACGGCTGTCATGATGTCAATAACAACGTTGGATGTCAACCAAGACAAACATAGGCCTAACTTAATTTTACAAATAGGCCTACATCTATCATGCTCGAATACCCTTTAATAAGAAAAGGCGAAATAAATACAAAAAAATCCGCAGGACATAGTGGGAAGCCGTATCATCACTTGGCTCCAGTATCCAACCGCGTGCGCTACGCGCACATGGTTGGATACCTCCGCCGCGTGATGATACAGCTTCCCGCTTTGTCCCTTGGTCATTTTTGTCTTAATACAACAAAAAACACTCATTGTCATATTTGATTAAAGATACAATTTTACTATATTTTTCTCAAAACACAGACGCCATTAGCAAGAAATTTCTGGGAATGGCACATGCTTAAAATTCCCACTATACAAGCGAGATTTCCTCCAACTACGCTACGATAACAATGTTGCAAAATATTTGTATGTCAGATATCATCAGAATCTATCCCAGGATGTATTGTAACAGCCATTCACAGTGACACTTGCAAATTCCCTATTGGAACAAACATTAATTCTTGTAATCTTGGTTACAGTGTGTGGTATGCAAATTTAACACCAATGATAATTTTCACTCCCACCACTATCCAGAAGCGATCAATGAAGCTTCTAGTTTCAATGCTAAAATATTTGTTAGACAATCGACTGTCGTTTTGCTAATTTCTAATCAATTATGGAAGGCCTGTGTGTTGCTGATATCATTGCGATTCTTCTGATATATAACATTAGTTTATACCTAAAATACATGCTTTTCTGTAAGCATTTGTGTATGTAGAACCATAGTACGGCACCTCCTCCCTAGCACTTGACCACATAGCAGAGGAAGAATGGCCTGCGTCCAGATTAGTTCCAAATTTATACAATAGGCGGTGGCTAGATCGAATAGCAGTATTTGGGATAGCACTAATTATGGGACAAAGTTCACACCTATGTCAACAGAGCCTTCAGGACCTGGAGCCACTCAAGGCTTGGTATCATTCAGCCCTGATATTCCCACTGCAGTAGGTAATGCCTGGTCACCCATTACCCTATTACCCATTATCTATTCCACCATTAATACCAATTACCTGCTCACAGAACTGCCTGCCAGGAATGAGGACAAGGGACTTAGTGGTTAAGGATCATCTGGGGTGAGGTGTACCTGCTGGGGACCTTTTGAACAACAACCACTGAGTTAAAGCTGCATTTTCAGTTATTCCGACATAAATAATATCACCAATTGTACTCATATTGTGATTCATGGGTCTAGATTTATCAATATTCTGTTGCTTGCATATGTTTATACAAGAGTTACTCATATTGTGACTTATGGGACTGGATTTATCGATATTCTGCTGCTGTTATGTACGTACAAAAGTAACTCATTATGACTTATAGGACTTATTTCATCAATATTCTGCTGCTGTTATATGTTCATACAAGTGTTACTCATTATTGTCAATTATAGGACCAGAAGTATTAATATTCTGCTGGTGTTATATGTTCGACCATACAGGAGTTACTCATATTTTGACTTATAGGTCTAGATTTATCAATATTCTGTTGCTGGCATATGTTCATACAAGAGTTACTCATATTATGACGTATAGGACTAGATGTATCTATATTCTGCTGCTGTTACATGTTTATACAAGAGTTACTTATAATGTGACTTATAGGACTAGATGTATCAATATTCTGCTGCTGTTATATGCTCGAACATACAGGAGTTACTCATATTATGACTTATAGGACTAATTTCATCAATATTCTGCTGCTGTTATATATGTTTATACACGAATTTGTAGATGAATCAGCTGAGAGAAAACTATGCCTCGGAACAATAATAAATGACGTTTTTTCAAGGAAGTACTTGGGCCGGTCCTCTAAATACAAATGAGTGCTTTTAGAAGCCCTGCAACAAACAGAACTGGAAGAAATCCTCCAAAAGTATGGTCAAATGACATTTAGATGGGCTAACAAAGACTGGAAGGAAAAGTAGAAAATGTTCAGTTCTTGACCGATGTTAGCTGAGAGTGCAGCTTTAAAATACACTTCGCTAAGCTATATTACTTTCACACTTTGGTAGGTAATTTAGAACTACGTTTTTTTGAAAAACTTTATTTGCAAAATATTTCGGGGTTAACCCTATATTCTCATGTTGTATCAATCTAATACATTTAACAATCCAATCATCCACATAATCGACCCAAGAAATATACCAGTTTAATATTTTTAATTACCTTACGTCATTTAAGTGAAAAAGTATATACTATTCTATTCCCACCTGTGTACAAGTACTTGATTTTTACTCATGCCCTGCAAGTACTGATGTAGATACGTCGCACCCTTTTGGTGCACCTTTGAATGTCTGTTAAATTGTTGGCCGTTGGATCGGTTCTACTTGGTCTGTATGATGAAATTGTATTCCTATTTGCCGAATTCTTTTCTTCTTGTGATTTGGTATGTCGATGGTCGGTGCATCTGAACTTGTTTTTGAAAAATTTCATTCCATATTTCTTTTCATTCAATGTATTACTTAGTTGATTACACAGTTAGTGCTAGACCAACTGCCGACTTATGTAAATCTCTATTTCATATTGTTTAGCTTCAATTGAGAATTGTGTGCATTGCATATAATGCTTTGGCTAAAAAAACATCTAAATATAAATACAAGCGCAAACCCTGCAAATGTCTCACTGCGCATGTCTACTGCAGTGCATGCTGGGATGGATTCTGTTGAAGTCTGACATACAAATATTTGGCAAAGTTTTTATCGAAAATTGCAAGAATATTTCACCAATATCAGAGCTTGTATAAAATATTCATGAACACCAAATGCATCATGGGAAATATGAAGTATTGAGTTATGGTAACATGTATAACCTATGGATATTGACATTAGAGCACTGATTAATATTTCATGCTGTATTACATGTTTTTCATGGGTTTTAGACTGTACCATTAGTCCAATAAATCCATGTGAATCAAGATTCAAAATGGCCGCTATGCAAATCCCCTATTGAAGTTAGACTCAGGGACCAGGGTCAATTCAACTTGAGTTCTGTATTGCCACACTATCAGGGACAGAATGCTAGGACACGTTAAACTGCGATTTGATATTCATTATGAGTATCATTCATCTTAAACCCTGAGAGAGAGCTAATAAAATGCAAATATTACCTCTCTCTATTGCCTATATTACCTTATTATCTCTGGATTAGCAACAGGACAACAAGAAACTATCAATAAAGAGTTAAAACTTGGGGGCATTGTTTTGTGTGTATACCTGTTTAGTCATTATATAAAAAGAAAAAAAGGAAGAAAATACCCCCCAAAACTATAAAATGATAAGGAACACGGTGTTTAATCATGTCATTAGAAGTGTACAAGCCAAGACGGCAGGATAGAAACGGAATAAAACCTTTTAAAAAAACAAAAAAACGTGGGGGCATTTTTACCAAGATATTGAGTTAATTTTAAAGGGTACTATAATAATTTGTATAGATGTGTATTGACCCACAAGTTCGTTTATGGTGGAGAAATGAGAACGTCAACTATAAATATTCTGCTTTATTGCCAATGACTGCTCATATCCAATGGTAAATGATATGAAAGGTAAACATGTGTTTAGTACACATGGTGTAACAATCTTATGATGGTTGGTAACAGAGAAAGTGGAAAAAGCAGTGCTCTAAATAGTGGTCCCACCTTGTAGCAACTCACTATAACTACACACCTTAGCAGTATAGTAATACTTCTGTGAGTAGTCGGGAAAGTGGCCTTTTCGTATGGCACTACAGATGTATTGTAGACATTGGTGTATATTTCATTCATGAGATTGATGTATGGACCTGCACATTTACAATGTATTAGCACTAGCCAACGTGCCTATACTGTAGAGGGTTAATAATGCATTATGTAAACAAAGGAAATCATTAAAGGCTTAGCATCCGTAACTAGTTTCTCCTGTTTGCCAAGTACTACTAGAGACCTTAAATGGGTACGATTTTCAGAAAATGTACAATTGACAGCTGTACACATTTATCAAATTCGGCTAAATTAGGCTGCAATTTGGCCTATACTAGGTAAACTCGAGTATTGATTCTAGCAATCTGATCTGATCTGGTTATGTTGATCTGTATTTTGAACTTTATTTTCGTCTGAAATTTTTTTGTTATTTGACAAGATTGGTGAAGGCGAATAGTACATTTTTTGACGATCTGACCTTGAAAACATTAGACCAGCACTATATGGACTAACACAGTCTCGTGCCTTCTCACAACCTCATAGCAACTGGTCCAGCAATCTAACGTCTGTGATCAGCACACAAACACCATTGCTCCACACTTGCCACTTACAGCGGCATTGTCAGCTAAATAGACTAAATCCTCATACAAATGTGAGCCGAAATAGGTCCATGGAAATGTGATGTGTTTCAGAAAAATGAGCCATAAGTCGCAAAAAATGGATTTTGAGATATCACCATATAAATTAATTTGAATGAATGAGATCAAGCGGATTCCAATGATATTAAACAGTCTAATAATCTCATAAGTTCTTCTAGATTCTAAGTTTGATATTTGTATTTTTGAATAACAAAATTACAATATTCCTTGGGGGCAATAAATAGTAAAGTAATTAAATACACTCCATACGAGGACCTTTAAAATGAAAGGATATATTACATACATTGTCCTGGAATTTGATACATCGATTGATATACCTATAAGTGATAAATTCCCCCAAAATCAGAACATTCCAATAAAGTGAGCTTGTAAAATAGATATCAAATTTGCGACTTATGACTCATTTCCCTGAAACACATCACAAATGAGTAAATGGTGGGGATGGAGGGCGGGGAGAGAGAGAATCGGGGGGGTGTCGGAGGTCGATTGAAAGGACGGATAAAACACAGACAGAGGGGGTTGAGAGAAATGGAAAGAAAGGGGAGGGAGGGATAGAGAGGGAGAGAGAGGAAAGAGAGAGGGGAGATCAAAGCATGCTTAATATTTACCTTACTTAGCTACTTTCCTTTGCTAATCCGCTGGCAAGGACCTTATAGGAAAGATAGTTGTCCAGCAAAATGAGTCACAAGTCATAAAATTGATATTTTTCAAAGTGTTTTATTCACAAAATGTCTTTGTAGGAATGTTCTCATTTTGCTATCTAGCCCTTTAGGTCGTAATAATACATGTATCACATTTCAAGAAAGTGCATTAAATATATCCGTATAATATACGCAAAGGGGTTTCTTTGTCTCTCATGTTCTCAGAATTTGTTGTTTTACCAACTGTTTTACTGATCTGTATAGTTCTGTCCACCCTCTCTGGAGGACGTCGTATGTGGTTTGTAAAGGTATCTGGGGTGGAAATGTAATTTTGAAGCCTTTTTAGTTTCTAAGGAAAAGTTGGGGAAGCCTGTGGGTGAGCCGTTTGTGTGGACAAAGAACCGATCACATGACTGCCTCTTGAAAGTAAATGTAATGACGTCATGCATTTGATAGCTCATGTGAGAGGGAAGGGAGAGGGTAGGAAGAAGAAGAGAGTTGGGAGAAGGAGAGACAGAAGGGGGGGGGAGGAGAAAAAGAGTGGCCCGGTATGAGACACAGAGAAGAGGGAGAAGGAGAAGAGGGAAGGGAGAGAGTGTAGGAGAGAGGGGGTAGAAAGAGAGAGGGAGATGGAGGGAGAGAGTGAAGAAGAGAGTGAGGAAGATAGGGAGGGGGATAGAGAGAGAAGATGGGGAATGGTAGTGAAAAAGAGGGGCGGATTGGAGGCCAGAGGGGGAGCATGAAGAAGTAAAAAAAGGGAAGGACAGGGGGAGGTGCAGGGAGAGAGGGGGAACATATGAAGGACGGATAGTTTGCTAGTAAGTATCCTATGTATCCCCATCCTATAGGGTATCTTTAGCTACTTTACTACTAATTGTCCACCCAGAGATATTGACATTTCTTGAATAAAAACATCAAACCTAAGATCTAGAAATCCTTATTAGATATCCTAGTGTTTACTAACCTTGAAATCAGTTTGATCACATCTTCTTGTCTTTTTAGAAGGAGACACTAATACAACTTCGACTGAAGCAAAGAATTTGAATAAACTTCCACGAAAAGGTCAGAAAATGTGTCTATAATAATTGTAAACTAAATCATTTTGACACGATCCCTTTGCAGAAAAGGCAGCTTTAAAGCTGCATTCTCAGCTATAAAGACAACACCAATGTTAACAGATTCACTCCTATAATGACTCATCCGACTGTGCTTATCTATATTCTGCTACTGTTACATGTTTATACAACAATTAAGCAAAAACAGCTGCCGGCGAGAGATAATAAGTCAATTTATCATAAGAAAGGATTCAGCCAGGTCCTCCAAATACAAATGAGGACGTTTTACAAGGCCTGTATAGCATGAACAACTCAACAGAATCCTCCACAACTTTGTTTAAATAACCTGTAGATAGGTTGGAAAGAAATGGAAGAAAATGTAGAAAATCTTTAGTTCTTTGACTGACGTTAACTGAAGCCTGCGTTCCACTGCCCAGCTACTTCTTCTGCTTCTCCTCCTGCTTCTTGATCAAAGAAGCGGGAGCAGTAACAGGGAGTAATGGGGATGGGTGCTATTGGCTCCCACTACATAGCCATGTTACTTCCCTCTTCTTTTGGCGGATTTTAGGGGCGTAGAGAGCGCAGCTATGTTTGATATTTAACGGCTGCTACTTTGTAGCTGAAGTAACGGGAAGTAGCAGGAGCTGAAGTGGGGCACTGGCACCACTCTACATTTCTCCTCACGTTACTTGGTACGTTCATTTCCGTGTAAAAATAAAATTTGTCTTCTCAAATTTCTGACTAGCGGTAGAAGTAGCGGTGGAAGAAACATGGCAATAGCACCTATTCCGGTTACTTTCATTTGCTTGCACCTACTTCTTTAGAGGCGGGAGCAATAAACAGTCAAAGTAGCGGGAGGAGTAGTGGGAGGAGTAGCGGGAGGAGTAGCGGGAGGAGTAGCAGGAGGCGTAGCGGGAGGAGTAGCGGGAGGAGTAGCGGGAGGAGTAGCGGGAGGAGTCGCGGGAAGAGTAGCGGGAGGAGTAGCGGGTGGAGTAGCAGGAGTAGTAGCGGGAGGAGTAGCGGGAGTAGTGGGCCAGTGGAACCCAGCTTTGAGGAGTGCAGCTTTAAGGTATAGGCCTGGTCAAGCATGCAGCTGGGTGATAGCAAGTCTATACAAGGCTGTGCCGGGCATACAGGAGACATCAGACCACCAGACAGGTGGACGTCCCTCTCTCTATACCTCCCAGAGCACTAATAGCTAACTCTGCCATGGCCTAGCATGTTCACATGGTCTGATCAATGCTAACAAGCACTGTACAAACGGACAAGCTTCTTTGAAGCACAGATCATTTATTTCAATACTTTTTACATGCACCTATGGACCTGAGACTGGGTGCTTGGATGTATGGGTGTTTACCTCCTTCATGTATACATCTCTACCTTTTAGTGGATGATCATATTTACAGGATTGTTTCAGGAGGATTCTTGTGCATGATATGAAGGCACTGCTCTTATGATTGGGAGATTATTCCAGGTAATATTTTTGCTATACTTAACCTAACGGGAGTTTAAATTGATCGGAGGATAAATGTTGTTTCGACCTTGTTTGCTGAAATTCCTTATTTATTCCATTTTGATTAAATGTGATGTGTGTAGGAAATTGAGTCAGAATTTTCAATGTATTTTATTCACAAGATATCTTTGTTATAAAGTTCGGACTTGGAGGGCTTGGAGGGTTTAGCACTGTCAGTCATATTCATACCTGTACCAAATATGAAGACATTGTATTCAATATATCCTTGTGTTTTGAAGGTCATTCTATGGAGTATATTTGATTAGTTTACAAGTAATTGCCCACCCAGAAATATTTCAAACTTTCTTTCAAACATAAATATGTATCAAATATAAAATATAGAAACCAATTTTTAGATTTTATTAACGTTTGCTATCATTGGAATCGACTTGTTCTTATCTTTTCAAATGATCATGTGATATCACAAAATCCATTTCTTTGTGATCAGATATACATATTTTATGATATAATACTGACGTCTTAAACTACATAAGAATATTTCATCACTGTAATGCTTCAACGTATAGTGCTATTGTACGATACTCAAACATGTTTCTTTATTTGAATTAGTTACCGGTATTCTGATACCGCCTGTACGATATACTCAGCAGGAGGTGCTAGCCATGCTTCTGTGAAATGTTTATAGAAATAAAAACGACTATATGGGTCAGATTTTCAGAAAACGTACAATTGGCAGCTCTACACATTTAGGAAATTCTGCTAAATTAGGCTGAAAATGATGAATACCGGGTATATCTGAATATATTTGGCATCACATTGATTTAAACTATCAATTCTGTTAGGTTAAACTGCATTTCGAAGCTAATTTCTGTTGTAAATGTGGGTTATTTGAGAGGATTGGTGAAGGTGTATTGTACATTTTCTGAAAATATGACCCATATATACCATTTGAACGATAATGGAATCATGAATTGATATCAATATTTGTACGAAGCAAGAGCTAGCAACTACTATAACGTATAGGACAATTAAATGGTGATCGCCAAAAAAATCTCAGAATCAGAATCCCCACTATAGACCCAAGGTGAGGACTAGTGGTATGAGCGGTATCGAGACAAATGAAAATGTTTTACAAATAATATTAATCAAAGATACTTCAGGATGATGTCACCAAAATTAATACATTTTATAATAGCTCTACCTTGAATGAGTGTTATGCCCGTGTCTAAATTACATACAGGGTTTAACTTCGCCTATATTGTCACTAGAATAATGCACATGGGACTTGAATATCTTCATTACTGTAAATTGATTGGTTTCGCATTTGCCATCCATCCAAAGAAAAGGTAAAAAGGTCTATAGATTGTGCCTACATCGCAAAATACCAGAAAACATATCAATAGTTGTAAAAAAAGGAAGTTATTGTTAAAGCCTATAAAACCATGCAAAATTAAGTTGTGCAAGAATTCGATTTTTGTTTGTTCAGTAAACAAAATCCCGAATAAAACAAAATCTATCATATTATGATAAACACCATGTTAGGGTCACTATACCCCCTCGACTGAAAAACAAGAAACTCTCAGCAAACGGCCCCGTCTACAAACAGCCCTTTCTTGGGGACGAGGGCTAGTCTACCATGCAAGATACAAGTAGATAAATCACTTTTGATCATCTTTCTAGAACGCATCTTGCTACTATTAAGTTGATTAGATGTAACGTCAGTAATGTCACATTAGTCCAGGCAATCTAGCTCAAAAAACCCAAAAGGTCAAAAAAACTAGAACAGAAATGCGGTTTTCACCATCCTTTCCCACAAGGGCCCTGTATTAACATACTAAAAATGTAGAAAAATTTATCGTTGGGAAATAGGGGAAAATAACCATTTTCCAAAATGGCTGCCATGGGGTATAAGTGCCCAACTAAAAATCAATGTAACTTTTGATCAAAACATAGCAAATGCTGTATGGGTAAGAGTAGGAAAATCTCATTTGCATGTTCGTAAAGTTGCTATATATAGGAACACTGTCTAGCTAGTTCATAATAGGGGACTTGCATGTCCGCCATCTTTAATACTTATTCGCATGAAATTATGGGTTGAAAGTCAGTGTACAATCTATAGAAAACATGCCATGTTCAGCATGAAATCTTTATTGGTGTTCCAATGTCAATATCCATGTGTTACTTTGATTTGATTTGTTATTTACATAAGCATCACACCATTACAATGCAATTCTCAGCCTAGGTTCGAGAAAGACAATTTATATTTTTATAATCATCATAATAATTATTATTATTCTAACATCAATAGTTCTACAATATGCATAAGTTTTCAATATCTACGCAAACATACAACATAAGGCAAAAACAGATAATCAAACATAACAATATTTCTGTGATTTCCGGTATAAAATAAGAGATTGTAGGATATCATAAGGTGATATTAAAAAAATGGTGTAAATGATATAAACGCAGTGCATCTATACAATTTTTATACGACACAGTTTAATATCACAACAATTTTAAAAAGCATTCATGTTACATGTTTCAATAACACAAGTTATGAGGCTGATACTGAGGCTTATAGAACCCCTCTATTGTAAAATGATCAATATTTGAGTAATGGATGACCGTGGTGAATTAGGTGAGATGTCTCATGAATATTCATACAGAGCAGGTGGGGGACGCCGAGTGACTCACAGGGGGAGAATAGGTAGAGGTGGTATACCGAGTGTTAAGGTAGGTTAGAGAGAAAGGCTCAGAAGATCGTGGACGATCATACATAGACCCTGAAGGTCCCATTACAGCCAATGTTTTCTATTTCTGAAAGCTGCATTCTCAGCTATTAGGCATATAACATCATATTGTGACTTCTAGGACTGAATTTATCAAAATTCTACAGTTGGTATATGTTTGCACAAGAATTGGAAGTGGAATCGACCTAGAGAAAACCTCGCTGATGAGCGATAATATGTGAATTCATCATAGGAAATGATTTGGGCGGGTCATCTAACTACAAATGAGGACGTTTTAAAAGCCATAGCTGTAGTGAACAAAACTGGATAAAAATCCTCCAAAATGCTGGTCAAATGACCTTTAAGATTGGTTACAAAAGAAGGGACCAAAAAGTAGAAAATAATAAGATTTTGACCGACATTAACTGGGAATCACTCAGTTAACTTAGAGCTGTATTCTCAGCTATTACAATGAGTTAACGTAGGTTAGAAACCTAGGATTATCTACTATTCGTTCCGTTCTTTTCCAACCTCATCTAAAAGTCAGTTCATCAACATTTTGGAAGATTTGTCCAGTTATATTTGCTACAGGGCTGAAAAATAACTTTTATATTTCGGCGGCCCGCTTACAAACTTTCCTGTCGAGGCTTCACTTATTATCGCTCAACCAATTGTCCTTCAAATTTTTGTATAAACATATAATAGCAACAGAATATTGCTGAATTCAGCCATATAACTCATGAAATGTGTAGCTTGGTCCCATTTGTTTTGTAGTAATAGGTGAGAATGAATTTTTAATATCTATCAAGATATGTTTGTATTTTTCGCCATTGCAGAGACTATTGGGTGAGGTTTTCAGAAAATGTACAATTCACCTTCACCAATTCTCTCAAATAACCCGAATTTCAGTCAATACAAAAGTTCAAAAATACAGTTCGCCCTAACCAAACAGATTGCTAGAATCAATGCAATGCCGAATATACTCAAATGTACCAAGTATTGACCAAATTGCTGCCTAATTCAACAGAATTGACTAAATGTGTACAGCTGCCAATTGTGCATTTTCTGAAAATCTGACCCTATTTCAGGAGGTACTACAGGTAGAGGGAGCGAGCAGCTAACGACCATCACACTACTCTCCCCAGTGAACAATACACTCTACAGCAAGCTAACATCTATAGTGGACATGGCCTTGGATGTGTTTATAATATTAAATAGCTTCGGACAAATGCTACCATCCACCATGTGCCACAATCAGTTACAATCAAATTATAGCACGACGCTCATGTGAGCACGGAGCACGGAGCACGGAGCACGGAGCACGGAGCACGGAGCATAGTGTCAGAACTCCGTAAAATCAGGAACACCACAGCAAATAGAGGATAATGTGAAATTATACAGAGTACATACACTTAGCGAGCAACAATTTAAAGTAATGTTGATAGATATTGCCAAAACGCCATAAAATCAGGAATGGTGGTATGGACATAATTCTTGGATAACGAGCAACAATCTGACTCTTTGGATATTTAGTGCTGTGCTGGTATTGACTAACTTGCTTCAAGGACTATATTTGTGATACAAGATGACATCGCTCAGCGTTATCATAGATTACTTGGCTCTTCAATCTACATTGATTGTCATTACCGATGGTAAGTTGGTCATAATTCCTCCAATGTTCCAAACAATTATCATGAATTTCAGTTTCTTTTGAACCCTAACAACTACTTTTATTGAAGGTTCTTAATTGCAGTATCCAGTTTCGAAATGACATTTTCCTGCCAAAGGGCTACTATATATGTATACGCCCTGAAACGTTGGAAATAAGAAGTCAGACTGAATCGAAATATCTTCAGATGTTCTTCGGATTTTGGGGATATTATTTGTGATGTGTCACAAGAAAATGAGTCACAAGTCTCAATATTTTTCGAGTGCGTTTCCACGACAACCCTTGCCCAGAATCCTGTATCTTTAGGGTGTTTAGCGCAGTTACTAGCATGTATATATGGCCCGAATTGGAATTATCTTTTAAACAAATTTCATTGCATGTTAATCTAAATTATGAGGTTATCCTAGGGAGTAATATTGATTGGCCATCAAGAAATATCACTAACTCTTAACTTGTTTCAGTACTTATTACATGTCCTACTATATTATTATCATTGGAATCCGCTTGATCTCATCTTCTCAAATATGATGATATCTCACAGCTGATGTAATGCTAGCGTCACCATAAGAATCTTATCTCTTTTAAAGGTTTTATTTTGATGGAGTGTACCATTTCCCTGTTCGGAGCTTTTCACTTGGCCCAGTATATTTCGAGAGCAAAAACAATTAAGTTACAGATTATAATACGAATTCTAACGTGCCATAGGTCATAAAAGTAACACATGCCATTTTTCATATTGCAATGTGTAGTGTTGGTGGTACCAGAGTAGTTTTGACAAAGAACATACAAATGTTTTCAAACAAATTCTACATACATGTACACAATCCCAATACTGTATTTTCCTTTAAAGAAATTTTATTGAGATGGTTTGGGTGATACAGGGATATTCTCACAGACTCAAGTCAAAACAATACCAAAATTCCATTTCATATTCAATGTAGAATATAAATGTTCTTAGATTTGATCAAGTTTAACATTGATAATTTAGCTGACCTTGATAGCCAGTATCAAATTACTGACATTAGTTTTAATCGACATAATCATAATCGTTAACCCCTTTATTGGGGTCATTCCAACACTTGAATATTTTTGGTAGAATGAATATATCTATGTATATCTGAGGTTATCCTAAAGAGTATATTTAACTAATTTACTAGTGATTGAGCAGCAAGAAAAACCACTAACACGTTTGTTTGTGCAGACACAAAATATAGAAACACTTATTAGATACCCCAATGTTTACCATCATTGGAATTAGTGGTTATACCGACAAGTTACACCAATATTGTGCACGTCAACCATGTATCGTTGCCAATACCAAAACATGTATCTTGTGCTTGTCATTATGGTATCCATTACCACAACTAAAAGGGCTCGTCAATTCAATTCAATTCAAAACATTTTGTATTTGCATCAATGGTGATTACAAAAAGGAGGGCCCAGTTTTGATACATATGTTCCAAGCCTTCCATTGGGTTCCTGGGTGGTTGGTGATTGCCAAAACAGATTGACAATGGCCAAGATAACAGTTAGTTTCCAACCCAAACTGCACCCAAACGTTTTAAATTACACCAGAATACATCACATAAAGTAACATATCACATATATGTAAGACATCACATGGGTCAGATTCTTAGAAAATGTACAATTCAACTTCACCGATCCTCTTAAATTACCCACATTTAAGACAAAAATTGGCTTCAAAATACAGTTTAACGTAACAGAACTGATACTTTAAATCAATGCAATACAAAATATACTCAGATATACCCGGTATTCCCCATTTTTCAGCTTAATTTAGTAGAATTTCCTAAGTGTGTAGAGCTGCCGATTATACATTTTCTGAATATCTGACCCATATAGTATTCATGAACTGAACTTGAATGAGGCTGGTCAAGTAAGAAACCTTTTTTATCATTATCGTTATTATTTTTTATATTTTTTTATTTGATATAATGAAAAAAAAGAAGTAAGAAACCTATGTTATTATTGTTGCAGAGTCTCGGGGACTTGTGATAGACACGTGTTCCCCCACGAGATGTCCCCATTTCTCGGTTGGAGCAGGTTTAACTCTGACCGTGGAGGACATACTGGACCTGTACGATGATGACATCAGTAAAGTACACCACTTTCTCATCTACTGTGATCTACCCTGTCTCACCAACATTCTCTATGAGGTAAACAATTAATTACTTGATTGATAAATTAAAGGGATAATAATGATACTAGCACATGGGTCAGATTTTCAGAAAATGTACAATTTAACTTCACAAATCTTCTCAAATAAACCAAATTTCAGACGAAAATAAAGTTCATAATACAGTTCAACCTAACCAAACAGAATGCTAGAATCAATGCAATGCCGAATATATACTCGAATTTACCTAGTATTGGCTATTTGTCAGTCGAATTTAGCCGAATGTACTAAATGTGTAGAGCTGCCAATTGTAAATTTTCTGAAAATCTGACCCATATATATATATATATAAAGCTTCCATGGTGCTTACATGCTTGTGAGTGCACTTTCAAGGTTACAACACTCTCACTTATATATTATTCATACAGGGAAACCAATGTTTTGCGTTTTCTCTTTCATGTGCACTGCAGTGATTGAATGCAGCTACTACAATACTGATATAATTAAGGGGCAGGTAAAGGGGCTGGGGGGCTAATTATATACTCTGGATAACTTTACTTATCCTCCACTTGCAACGTATCTAGAGTGAGTTACACATAGCGCATATTTCACTAGTGAGTTATGTGGGATTGTTGTGATGGTATTGCCTTCGAGGTATTTTCATGATTGAAAGCATATATAATAAATCTATTAACTAACTCTTTGGTTTTAGTCACTTAGGATTTAGCATATTGCACTTGTTCTTACGCAACTCTGCAATACTCACACTCCTTTAACCAACTCTGCATTTATAAAAAGTAAATAATTTGGTTGTGTTGGAACATTTGAGCAATTATTACATACGTGTGCGATTTCACGGGTGCTATTCAGGGGTGCTATTCGAAATGTCAAATAGCATATATGTGTGCTATTCGGACCGAACTACTTTCAGGGGTCATGTGACTAGATTGACCAATGAGAAGCCAGAATTAAAATCATCTGCTTGACCTGCTTTGTTAGTGACAGCATCAATGCCGGCACGGCCGTACGTTCGCTAGTTCAAGTGACCAGCAACAAACAGAAAGATGTGTATTTGCTGGTTCCAATATTAGCGGCGAAAGTTTTGTTTTCCATGTTGAGAAGTAATTTGAGAAATATGATATGTATTGCTTATTTATTGTCTAAATAAAGACGGAAGTTACGGTATTTGTCAATTTTTGTGAACGTATCATGACTTGGTAACCAGGGAGAGAAAAAGTAGTCCCCCATCTGAAGAATTTCAAGCGATATATCGTGATCCATAAGATAGAAAACCAAATACACACCTTTAATGTCCAGTTCGAGTTATATTAATTCCAAAGAAATCAGACGTAGAAACATAATATTAAAGAAAATTGAACAGTAGTGAAAAGTCTCAGTGCGCAATGATATAACTTACTTCCGCCATCATGGCTTCCGTTCAAGACCGATGTCCGCAAACTCGATGGAAACCAAGGTAAAATGTCATTAAAATTGTCTTTCTCTTGTTGATTACGTATGAAATAAATATTAAATAGATCTCGACGTCGGGTCAAATCGCACTCCACCGTTCGGGGTGTCGTGGGCTATTTGACCCTCCGTCTCGATCTATTTGACATTGACATCAGACTATTTAATATAATACTAGCATTGGTGTTTTCCACTTTTTAATTCTCGATTACATAATCAAGAATTAAGTGTATGACCGAGAAAGTTGTCAATCATTGATAAGCATCTTGCTGAAAAAGTGTGGGAAAGGATGGGTATTAGCAGTCAGGGGCGGTACCAGAAGAGGGGTCTAGGGGGGCACACTTGAGGTCAAAATCTGCCGAAATTTGCCTGTTTGGAATGCCATCACAGTACATAACAGTTAATATACCTAATGACAATGAAATAACATGTACAGTGATTTGAAGGAAAGTGCGAACTCTGGCAGTGCAGGGGCCCTTAGCAGGACTTTAGGGGCCCTCTGGCCCTTTGAGTTAGGGTGGGGGCACAGGGGATATTGTAAGGGGTCTAGGGGGGCCAGTGGCCCCCAGTCCCCTTCTGGTACTGCCACTGGCAGTAGTAGCAGACAGGGAGAAGAGAGTGGGAAAGCTAGACCAGGGTGTTGGGAGAGGGGCAAGGAAGTGGGAGGGTGTGTGGCAGGGGTGAGGAAAGTGTGACAAAGGGGGTGGGAGCGGGTGGGAGGGGGTGGGAGCGGGTGGGAGGAAATTTGAACTGTGCAATAACTATCACTTGACATCCACCACACAAGTAACTGAAATCAAGAATCGTTTTCCTTGGAAACGGAAATTAGATAAGTTAAGCTGACACAAAACTTTAAAGCATGAAAAGTATAGTGTACTAACTGTTATTGTTAACTTTTCTTGTTGAATATCAGAAACAACGGAGTAAAGAATGAATGGCATGGGTCATCTGCCATGAACTTAATACTTGCGGATGTGTGGTGTTCCCATACTTTTATATTTCGGGCAACTATTTTATATTTCGACCGGATATGCTTAAATTTCCGTATACTGACACAGGAGATTTAATAGTTTACATTATTATGAAGGGAATGACGCACACAACCGCTATGACGTTGTTTTTATTTTTTTCATTCAACATTTTTATACAGCAAGTATAAAGTTTAAAGTATTTACCAAGACCAAAGCTCACAGCATCTGTAATGATATTCTGACTGGCGCTGTGTCTAGTGTGGTTTTAAATAACTAGGTGCATGACTATATAATGTAACTAAGAATAGGAACTAATAATACGAGTTACGATAAAACTTGAAGGGAAAATGAAGACCATTAATTATCTTTGACATCTTATATTATCTCCAAAACTCCAACATATTATCTCCAAAATGTCACTTTTTACAGACACTACTTTTTCAGTGCACTTAATGATTAGTGGTTTTAGCAATCAATTATGTGTTTAAACGCTTACGAATCGGTAAGGATAACCACAGAGAAGCTTGTGTGATGTGTCGCATGGGTCAGATGTTCAGAAAATTGTTCTTTGTTATATGGACATTAATTAATGTCCATATAACAAAGAACCTATTATAAAGAACCTATTATATAAATACTACCAAATAATGCACGTTATTCTTTTTTTTTCAAATCGTCCTTTATTCTACACACACAAACACAGCTTGGGAGGCCAGTATATGATCAATATGGAATATTGGATTCCATAAGCGATAGCCTTATGAATATTCATTAGTTAAGTTACAAGGTCTCACACTAGGTGAACCGTGAGTATATGGGTCACACCCAGGTCACACACCAGGTGGACCACAAGTAATTGGGTCACACCCAATTGGGCCATAGCCTAATGAGACATACAGTCTGATTGGGTATTACCAACAGACAAGGCTATTGGTCCAACCAATATCCCTAGCCTCATTGGCTGGATATAGGGACCCCCATGGTCCATATGTATAATCTAATATCATTGGTTAATACTAATGAGAGTAAGGTAATTATGACTTGATTGGCTTAATTATGCGCATGTGCACGCATGCGCAGTACATGTATCTCATATATATAAACCCATGTTTCCTCAATAAAAGTTACATCTAAACAGGACGAATCTCTGCGTGATTATTCATAGAGTTAGGCTATCCTTAGCCTAGACTCTCGTTCGATTAATATTCATATAATATCTCCAATACTCTACTGCAAGCTACCCTATACCTCGGAGATATTCCATTCATATCAATATCAATCTTGACTTAGCGTTGACCTTCTTCGGTCAGTCACACTGTTAATAACGAAAAAAGCAGTACCAATACAAATGGGTCATATTTTTAGAAAATGTACAATTGGCAGCTCTACACATTTAGTAAATTCTGCTAAATTAGGCTGAAATATGATGAATACTCATATATGCATGTTATTAGTAGGGCGAAGCACCCCAAAAGCAAGAATATTCCAACAAATTCATCTTACAAATAAATCACTTTGAAAAATATCACTTGTGACTCATTTTCCTGGAACACATCACATAATTATTATATCTTCTAGGCTTTACATACAGCTTAATAGATATAATATTTGATGCTTGTATTGTGCTTGTATTATGCACCAACCCCAGAAGGCCATACGTTTCCTTGGTGCCTGCTCGTAGTTACCACACTGCACCAGTTGCCACATTGCACTTTTAACCATTGCACCTTAAACCAACGAGATTCCCTTTACAGACTTAGGACAACCAATTTACAGACTCAGGACAACCTATTTACAGACTTAGGACAACCTATTTACAGACTTAGGACAACCAATTTACGAACTTAGGACAACCAATTTACGAACTTAGGACAACCAATTTAAGGTTAGGTTTAGGGTTAGTTTTAGTATTGATTTCTGTTAAACATTCAGTCAGCCGGCACTAATACAGCCTCTCTCTCGCTCCGTGGCACTCCAAACTGTAGACTGGATGACATCAGCTTTGGGGAAATCCCCTAAACCACCAATGCGCGGGACCCTTACAGCGTACTCTGTTGAGTTGAAACTTGGGAAGTGGGATACATTTTCTGGGTCAGGCCTAATGTTGCCGCTCTCAACAGATCCCGTACAGAGTGCGACTGCCAGCAATTTCATCACTCAAACTTGTCTGCCGGCCACGATATGGGACCGGCACCCCATCACTAACTAAACGTATATATATATGGGTCAGATTTTAGGAAAATGTACAATTCAACTTCGCCAATCTTCTCAAATAACCCAAATTTCAGACGAAAATTACGTTCAAAACACAGTTCAACCTAACCAAACCGATTGCTAGAATCAATGCAATGCCAAATATACTCGAATTTACCCAGACAGTATTGACCAAATTGCAACCTCAGTTAGCAGAATTTACTAACTGTGTACAGCTGCCAATTGTACATTTCCTGAAAATCCGACCCATATGCGGTTCACCAACCCCCTGGGCCACGTAAAAATCCTCCCATGAGGACCATGTCAACCCAGTATAAACAAAATCTTTTAAAAAAGACCATTTAGATTGATTTGAAAAACGTTTCAATTTCTCATCAAGGATGCATCACTGTAGTTTTATAAGGGTCAGATTTTCAGAAAATGTACAATTGGCAGCTCTACACATTTAGGAAATTCGGCTAGATTTGCTGAAAAAGGAGGAATATCGGGTATATCTGAGTATATTTGTGATCACATTGATTTGAAGTATCAGTTCTGTCAATTCAAACTGCATTTTGAAGCACATTTTTGTCTTAAATGTGGGTTATTTGAGAGGATTGGTGAAGGCGAATTGTACACTTTCTGAAAATCTGACTCATAAGAGCTTTCATCCATAGCCCCAGAGCAGAAACATCAATTTACCTTTACCATTTGGCACTCGCCTAAACCACTGAGTAGCCAATACCAACCCTGAGGTGTCACAAGTCGCAATCTTTATATTAAATCAATGCGATACCACATATATTCAGATATACCCGGTATTCACCATGTCTTAGCCTAATTTAGGAGAATTTCCGAAATGTGTAGAGCTGCCAATTGTACATTTTCTGACAAATCTGAATCATATACGACCCTTTTATGAAAAATATTAGGTTGTGCGATGTTTAATGAAACACCCCCCGGTAGTCATCAATTTCTATGGCTAGCTATGCACTAAATCATACCATTGGAGGTGGAATCAAAGGCTGCTTCGTTGATACAGGAATAAGTGGTCGAAATAAAAAGAACATTACTGTTATTAGTAAAATGCATGCCTGGCGAAAATTGGTGCATGTATTGAGGAGGTTGAGTTTTTTTTTAAACAATTTTATTGGCAGAAATTCACAACAGTGATAGGTCTCATCTCCAATTCAACAGTGATATTTAAGTTGTCATTACGTAAAGAAAATTTTACATTTAACAGTTTTAACTACATACATACTTTAACTTCTTCACGCGTCAGTACTTATCAGCGCATTAATCTGCTTACATCAGTATCCTCTTTTCTCAGTCGATACATAATACATAGTAGCAATATCATTTTTTTGTATTTTTGGCCTCAGTAACAGTAACTAAAACAATGCATATAAATAATTGTTCGCCATGGGGTAAAAACAATATATTTTCAACTTGCAACACCGACTTTTGGCCATACAACAGCTGGTAAATTCTCGTACTATTCACTATGATTCTAGTAATTACTAGAGAGTTGAATTGAGAGAATCGTATCGCATACTGATATTTAGAAAAAGTCAATAATATTACAAGGAATTCTATTTAAACTAAAGTTTATTCATTAAACATGAATCTGTAGCTGGTTATAACATAAATGACCAAACATAACTAGAGAAAATATCCCTTCAAAACCTTTGAATCAAACATTGAGAACAATATCATCATAAGGTCCAGGTCATGATACCTACTGTATAGTATTATCATTTAGTTGTACCTGGAATCTCCATACGTTCTTGTTTACAATAATACCCTAACCTGTACAGTGTATTCTATATATGTTATACTCCCTGCAAATAACAATGCTAAATATGCTATTTTGTGAAAAATGCCACAAAAACATCAAAATCTCAAAAAGCACACAGTCCCTAGGTGGGGACTTTTCAAGGAATGATCCCCCATGTGTCCCGCATCATATATCCAAAAATGAGCTTTACATTATTTTATTCCGGGTTCCATGCTAAAATGCCTGTACGATTATAGGACTGAATAATATCAATATTCTGCTGATGTCGTATGTTTATACAAGCATTTAAAGGTAAATCCGCTAGGCAAAACAGCCGCCAATAATAAATGAAGTCATCATTGGAACATATTGGCATCCATAGGAAGACCTGGCACGCCAGAATTGGGTTACCAATTGTTTTGTAGAAATGAGACAATAAAGAATATTTGAAATTGAAATTGAAATTGAAATTGAAATATTCTTTTGCATCCTCAAAAATACAAATGAGGATTCTTTAGAAACCCAATAACAAAAAAAAACAGACAAAATCCTCCAAAATTGTAGTCAAATTACTTTTAGATGAGTTGGAAAAGAATGGAAATATTTAGCTTTTGACCAACATTAACTGAGAGTGCATATGCCCTATTACTTCAGTCTTGGTCAGTCTATGCTGCCTCACCTCTCACATTGATTAATCAGTAAATGGGTCAGATTGTCAGAAAATGTACAATTTGTTTTCAGCAATCCTCTCAAATAACCCAAAATTAAGACAAAAATGAAGTTTAAAACTGAGTTCAACATAACCTAACAGTTTCTTCGAATCAAGGCAATGTCAAATATCCTCAGATATACCTAGTATTGACTATTTTTCAGCCTAATTTAGCAGAATTTACCAAATGTGTAGGGCTGCCGATTGTACATTTTCTGAAAATCTGACCCATATATCTAAATCCTAAATATAATCATGCTGTCAGTAGGTCCTCATCATCATTATTACTGTCATGTTCACATGTGTCATCACTATAATTGACATTTGTATTACAGTTTTGAACATTCCCTTCATTTTCCCTCACATTATCATTGCCTTCTGTGACATCATAAGGATACTCTTCTGGACCCATTTTATTCTGGGAAAGGCTGTACTGCAGATTAACCCAGAAGTGCCTAGACTCCTTTTCAAGATAGGTGTACTTCTTGAAAAATGATCTTGTGGTCAAGTCTAAGGCCCTAACATTGACATCGTCATACAATATTGCCATAATGCGATGAGTATTGGCATTGTGATTCATTTCTAGAGCTGTTGAGAGTTCCCACATGCACCATTCGCTTACTTTGAAGTTATTTGAGAACACTATGAGAGTCCTCTTACTTTTCTCTATGCATCTTTCTATACTAGTTGTTATAGGTTGACCTAATGGAAAATGAATTCTGTGATAGCAGATCCGATAGCCCCTCTCTTGCAGCCCTGAAAGCAGGTAGGTTTCTACATAGTCTTCATCTTCATTTGCATAACTGACGAATACATCATAATCCATTTCCTCTCCTTCACACTCATCAAGATCAAATGGGTGCCACTTAAGTGTATAATATAGCCATAGTCTTGACTTAAAGATGATAAAAGCTGGAAGGACAAACACAAGGATAGATGCAAGCAATGTACCACCAGCAATTCCTAAGTCTATGTACAGTGCAATATCTGGGGGGTCTCCACATATCATGTCCCTCTCAGATACCTTCAAAATGTTCACACGATTGAAGCGGTTTGGCAACGAACACATCAGTGCATTGCTATCTGGTATGCGATCAAGTTCCTTAGAAATCCACTTCCTTGTTCGATGAAAATGGCAATCACAATTCCAGGGATTACCCTCTAGGTATATTTCTATATCTGGATTTATGGCAAGGTTTATGATATTGTCTGGTAATTTACTGAATTGGTTATATTTCAAACTGAGTACATTTACTCTCAGCAATAGTCCTAATGTGGAATCAGAAATATTACTTATGACATTCCTATCAAATATTGCCTGATTTGTGTGATTTAGGAAACTGCGATTAGGGAGGGACTGGAGTGAGCTGTTGGTGAAGTATAAATTGTAGTAGTAATTATGTTGTGGCAAAGTAGGCACTTCTGCAGGCAGTTGTATCATCTCTTGATTTTGACAATCAATTGACATGTTTTGTTTATCAGGAGTGCTCAGGCATTGACATCCAAGGGGGCAGTTCTCAGGTACATTACAAATGAATTGATCAAGGGGTATGTTGGGAATTTTGTCACCGTATAAATTTGTTGGCTTGTTACAAAAGACCTCTGTCCACCTAGCTGAAGATACTAATAATTTAATTAGATTATAAATTCTGTAGTCCACACAGTCACAATTATATTGTCTCCCTCTCATGTCTTGTGAAAACGCTTTATTTCCAAAAATTTCAATGCTTCAAATTCACTTTTGAAATTGAATAGTTGAAAGAAGTCAGTGAAGTGTTCATACATATTGTAGGATATGTCAAGAGCCCCGTTCCATGGTTGAGTTTTGTTATACTTGTATGTGAAACCACATTTGTTTGTAAAGTTCCGTATAAGATTGTTGTTAACACGTATATTCAGCACATGACCCAAAGCGAAAAGTTTTAGAGGCCATGTATCTAAGGACACTAATAGATTATCCTGTAAGTCCAACATGAGTAACCTCTGGGGAAGTCGATCAGTGTCATTGAAAACATCTAACTCAATTTCACCCATTTTATTTGAACTAAGATCAAGATTTTGCAAGGCTGGAAACCCATACAAAGACCCATTTCTCAGAACAGTTATGTTATTATAGTTTGCTGTTAGGCTTTTGAGCAGGGGTAATTTCCTCAGGCAATTCCATGGTAAATCTTGTAGCGCAGGGTTTGAATTAACAACTAACTCTGTTAGTTTACTTTGACCACAAACACTCAGCGGCAAATTGTGGATGTGGGCGGATGTAATGGTAATTGCAATAACATTTGGATGTGCCTGGATGTAGTTATCAAGCAAAATGCCAGGGTCTTTAGTGCAGGAATTTATAGTCAATGAATTCCCTGGGGGATCACAGTTGCACATCTGAGGACAATCCTTTGGTAGATCATCTAGGGGCATATCCCTGCCTTCTTCCATGTTTGCATTCCCATGCTTAGCATGGTAACCCATGCCAAAGACATTTAGATCCTTGTTTAGATTCCTTTTCATATGTGTGTTACCTTTGTCATGGTGGCCTTCAAGAGCATTTGAACCTGGGTTTCTTTTTCTGTCCTGAATTGGAACCAGTTGTTGTGAAATTCCATTTGTATGTGGAGGGCTATTGCCAAAGGTTTGCCCAAACTCTATCCCTAGCGTTAGTAAACATGTGTACACAAGGATAATAAGAATAGTGGCCATGTTGCTTGGAGCACTTATAGGCGTTTATAGGTCACTTCAGACCTAACAGCATCACACAGCCATCGGGGTTGGTGTTCATGAAGGAATGAGTTCAGTGCTATTCATAAACGATTGAACACAGACTATCCACACATGAAGTCAAATAAGGTTTCGGTACTTGTTCTATCAGGTCAAGTTGCTCTAGGATGTATTGTATCGCTGCCCTACATCCACTTGTGCAGCAAGAATTAAAGCTGAATTTGTCACTGATAACAAGGCCTGTGTGCACCACTGGTATGTTGTTATGTAAGCTTTAATTGTTTTACTTTAGTTCTTCTCATAGTCGACCTAGATTCATGGGAACTACCCATGCTTTGATAAACGATATTTGTTGTGACGTACTCCTATTTGACATATTTATGTATATCATTATGAAATCTTAGTCAAACCAAATGAGTATTAAATTAAAAACTATTGTATTTATGTGTCATAAGTAAAATTGTGTTACAAAGACTGTCCCTACAAAACCAAACATAAACATTTGTATCACTTCGATTTCATCTACGTATAACACATCTCAGCTCATCTCATTCCATTATATCTTTTTGGTAATTCTAGAAGGACATAACTTAATTTCCTCTCTTGATGTTGATATCTTGATGTTGATGTTGATATTCACTAAAACTTCTTACATTAATATTTCTTTATGTTTTTGTTGCAAATTCTTTATTTTCTGGGCATTTATAATTCTAAACATAAATTGTTATAACAATTGTAATAATTTGAACACTTTTTCTCCCTTGACTCTTATCGTTGACTAAAATAATTTGACACTTTCTTTGAATAAAATCTTGACAAGGACAAAAATAAGTCTTTAAATCTGTTCTTATCATATGAATTAAAACGAATTATTGCTTTTCATGAGACAGTATTAACACAGCTCTCTACAACCTTTGTAATTATGTTATAATATTTTTTATTTTTTTTACTAATATTGGGACTGATATTGGGACCACCTGGAAGAACTACGATTATTGTAGATTGAGATCACCTCTTTGTATAAATATGTTTATATAAATATGTACCCTGTCTAAAGGAAATAAATTATATATGGGTCAGATCGTCAGAAAATGTACAATCCGCACCTCTACAAATTTCTCAAAATCTGCATTAGGCTAAAACTGATAGATACTCGATATATTTGAGTATATTTGGTATTGCCTTGATTCAAAAAGTCTATTTTCTTTCGTTGAACTTAGAATTGGACCGCATTTCCATCGGAAATGTTGGTTATTTGAGAAGATTGGTGAAGACAAATTGTACATTTTCTGACGATTTCACCCATATACATACATTATACATATTAAGAAAGGCAGATGGCGAGGAAAACGCCTGACGATGATGCAACGTATGTATCACTACTGCCAAATAAAAAATTAAAAAAAGATACAAAAATGATTCATGATCGGACTCTATGTTATCCAATACTCTTATCACTACCCTCCACGTCCACACCACGGATAGTTTGTTCACGGATATGCTTCCCAAGTCAGTCCATTCCCCGATCTAGAACAGATCATAATGTAATGTCTTACAGGAACATGAGTCACAAGTTGCAAACCATGGATTTTGTGATAAAATCATATTCGAAAAGATGAGATCAAGTGGATTCCAATGGTGGTAAACATTAATTAAGGACATCTATGAAGTGTTTCTATATTTTGTGTTTGATATATTATTTATGTTTGAAAAAAGTTTGCAATATTTCTGGGTGGAAAATTACCAGTAAAGGAACCATAGGATGAGCTTTGTAATGATGGATTTTTTTTTAAAATCATGTTTATTCAGGATAACAGAAATACATTTCAGCGACAAGCGTTGATATTCTCAGAAGTTGCCTGATTGCATAAGGCAAAGGCGTTACATTATTCGAATAAGGCATAGACCAGAAGATGAAATTTTTTTATAAAAGATAGTAATCATTTCTACACATAAAGACTTAGACATGGTGAAAACATCGTGATCCTTTTCACAATAGTCAATAGTATTTTTGCTTCAAATCTTTTTCTAAAAACATATGTAAAAACAAATGAGCAGAATATCTAGATAATTCGTGTCGTGCTCTTACACATATACCATGGGGTATTAGACTTTAAGCTATCACATTATATCAATTTAACATTAAAGCAATACAATCCGTAGTATCAACATAAGCCTGGTTGCAAGGATATGGGTCAGATTTTCAGAAAATGTACAATTGGCAGCTGTACACATTTAGTAAATTCTGTTAAATTAGACTGAAATGTGGTCAGTACTAGGAAAATTTGAGTACCGGTATATTTAGCATCGCATTGATTCCAGCAATCTGTTTGGTTAGGTTGAACTGTGTTTTGGACTTTATTTTCGTGTGAAATTTGGGTTATTGGAGAAGATTGGCGAAGTTGAATTGTACATTTTCTGAAAAATCTGACCCATATATTTAATACACTGTCTTCAAATTTGGTACTTGGCTTATGTAAATTGTTCTTCTTTCTGTATCCAGAATGACATCATAAGTTTTAAGATTTATTGGTTTCTCTATGTTTGACGCAATAACTTTATAAACTCGTATTTTGTATTTTTCCTATAAACTTTAAGATATTGTTCTGTAAGTATTTGTTCTGTAATCTCCTCGGGTGCGAGAGATGTACATGTATGAACAAACAAATATCCATATCTTGGGTAAAATCCATTTCCCCGTTTTGGAGACAATGGTGGAATCCGTGGACAAGGATCCAGCCCAATGGTTATCTTATCCAACTCGCTTTATGAGACGTTGTTTTATCAAACAGTTAGTTCGAGATAGAGAGGCCTGCAAAAAGCACCACAGGACCAGTGCTTCTTGTCTACTCTCAACTGCTGCTTTGACCGAAGTATTGTCCATACAGGAAGGAGGTGGTGAAACAATGCAGAAATGTCGACTTGTGGTCTGTTATTGTTCACATTATTATGGAAATACGGTAGTGTTGACTACCAACCTGTGCTTGCTCCAACACCTAGGAAAATGGGGTGAGACAGGTGTCTTGTCGGTCAGCGACGAGGTCCAGTGGGGGCCTCGGCTGGCCGGGCAGACAGAGGAGGAAATGGTGACGACCATACAAAAGGACCTTTGTGTATTAAATTTCCTACGAGAGGTTAAGACATTCAGCAGGTGTTCAGAGGCACACCTCCACACAAAGACTTTTTCAACTTGCTTCACTAAAAAGACTTTTTAGTAGCCGAATAATGGACTCACGTTAATGAACATTCTTTTGAATTGAGCCATTTTATAGTTCTCCAGGCCAGTTGGTCCACGGAGCCTTTTAGTTCGATAGGCTACCTCTTACCGTTGATTTCTGTTATTGTGTAACCTTAATTGTGTAATATTTTTACTATTTCTTATGATTGGTTGGCAGGGTCGGTCAGTCTACTAATAATTTGTAGTGTCTTGTTTTAAAATTTATATATTTCAATCAAAAAAAAATTATGGACAAATGTAAAGAATTGAATTCTTTTGGGTTGGTTTTACCAGCTAAATGGCCGTCCCTGCTGTTACTGATGAATTAATTAACATGTTTGACTATAAATAAAGGCCAAGCCAAAGCCATGGCAAATCTTTAGACACCTTGCTGCCTGGCCTGAGACAACCATCCAACCGACTTCTCTGACTTCATCATTTATACTAGAACACCGAATCTCTGGGCAAATTGCCATTGATAATTTACAATACGTTAGCGTTAGCGTTGTGGTTGCTAAATCAGCCTAATGTCTTGAATAACACCTCCCATAAAGGCTTTCTCTATATAGCTATATTTAACTAGGTGCGAATATGAATCCATATTCCCTTGTAGCATTGTTGCAGGAAATAGAGGTGTCTGGTGGGGAAGTAAATCCTATGATGAGATGAGAACCCTATTTTATCATTTGGTGAAGGGACTGCATCTTTCTGCATCACGTTCTTTTCCAGGTAGTGGCGGAGAAATGTGGGAAATAGTAGGACAAAAAATCTAATAAAGAAAGAAATTTGAATGTATTTTGGAGTGGAAAGTTAAGGATTTTTTTTTCAAGTTTTTTTTATGTCTGAACAGAGTTCTGTTACTGAATTTTGTGTAGAAGGAGCGTCATTCCGGGAACGCATTTCACTAGCCTATAAATAAGGAAAAAAATACATTTGAGCATAAATACTTAGCAAGATATATAAGGGACATATGCGTTTCGAATATGCTATCAGCTGTTATTATTTTGTTGAAAAATATATAATGAAGCCTTATTTATCCTTAGGCCGTCATCCTGCGCATCATTCCGCGTCACACTGCATACATTGGAGCATAATTTTTTACGCCCACTGGTTATAAAAATAATGGAAATGGGTAAAAAAAAAGTATACATTTCCTGAAAGAGGAATTTGTTTTCGTCATAATGATACACAAATTAAAGCAATACGGTGATTTTCACTCACACAGCGAACGTCGGAATGAAGGACATTATTATTTTAGGGAATTGCACACCCCAAAAAGATCTTGAGAAGAAATGACTTTGAAAAGTATCATTTTTATGGCCTGTTACTAATCATGCATAAATATGCATGGCAATATATTATTCATATTGATTCGAACGACTTGATGCGGCCAACGGAAATCATTAATTATGTAGGAACTAACCATCCGATTCTAAATCTGAAAGCAGGGCTGTCTTCCTGAAATTCAGGGGGTTCTGGGATAATTTGTTATTTTCAGATAGGAAGCTTTTTGAGGGAGCTATGAGCTATGAGCTATGAGCTATGAGACTCATAAGTTGTGCAGATATATCCAGCAGATTCGATGGTGTAATGTATAGAAGCTCACTTGTGAATCACAAGGTTGTTAGATCGAACCCAAGCTTTGGCAAGTTTTTTCTCAGTTTTGCATCAGTGGTTCTGCACTGGTGGCCGTCATGCACTAATGGTCACACCAGCCTGTCTGGCACTTGCCGGCAGGTATAAGGGTCTTAGGGATTAAACATTGTTTTTCATAATCCTTTAGCTTTCTCAGGATATGATTTACAACGTTACAAATTACGAACAAGGAAAGATTAGGAGATATTGAATGACTATTTCCACAGAAATTCTGTAGAATTACGAAATCGGCGCTTTCAGTGTAGGATTCAATTCTAAAAAAATAAATAAACATGGAATATATTTATTGTCATTTTTTTGCCATCATATGACATATTATCATGTATATTGCAGGTGAACACGCATGACCAGAGCCATGAGGAGCAGGGTATACTGACCTACGTCCACCGGTGGGTGGTGGTGGTGGAGACTGACGCTGAGCTGGGACTAGTACAGCCACTACTGGTCAACATCACCCACATTAGTGCTCTACTCTACACCAACGCTTCACAGGTACTGCTTAGATGGGTCAGATTTTCAGAAAATGTACAATTGGTAGCTCTACCTATTTAAGAAATTCTGCTAAATTTGGCTGGAAAAAGATGACTACCGGGTATATCTGAGTATATTTGGTATCACATTGCTCTATAGTATCAGTTCTGTTATGTTAAACTGCATTCTGAAGGTCATTTTCATCCTAAATGTGGTTATTTGAAAGGATTGGTGAAGGCGAATTGTACATTTTCTGAAAATCTGACCCACATCATAGCTCCAGTTATTAAAGCATTAATAACCAAAATAGAGGTTATCAATTTATTTATTTAAACAAATTATTGTCCTGTTTTACAGAAAATCAGGTAGATGATTTGCTCTTTCAAGCGTTTGTCAGGCTTATTTCATTTTTAACATAATATCAACCTAAGTATACAAGCTGCTTCCAATGATAGTTAACAATAGAACATCTAATAAGTATTTTTATATTTTAAGCTTGATGTTTCTATTTTAGAAAATAAGTTTGAAGTCTTGATAATGTGGTCATACAACTTCAAGCGGTAGGTATGGGTCAGATCTTCAGAAAATGTTCAATTCCCCTTTACCAATCCTCTCAAATAACCCACATTTCAGACAGAAATAAGCTTCAAAATGTAGTTTAACATAGCAAAAAAGATACTTTAAATCAAGGCGATACCAAATATACTCAGATATACTTGGTATTTATCATTTTCACTCATTTATCAATTTTAGCCAGTCTCTCTGTTAGTATAGATGTCTTTCTATAATGAGGTGGCGGCTGGAAGACCTGGATTTTATTCAGAAGCCTGGTCACCTATTTGTCGATACTCTGTAAAACCTCAGACAAATAAAGTATTTTTCAATCCAATTCACTCTTATTTAGCAGTATTTCCTAAATGTGTAGAGCTGCCAATTGTACATTTTCTGACGATCTGACCCATATACCCTTAAAATGATTTGCATTTCTAAGGTCAACTTGTAGAGTGTATTTAGCTATTTTTCACCAAGAAATATTGCAAACTTGTTATTCAAAAATAAAAATATAAAACTTAGAAATATTGAAGTACATTATTTAGAAGTCCTTATGTTTACTATCATTAGAATCAGCTTGAGTTCATCTTTTCAAATATGATGATATCTCAAAATCCATTTTTGCGACTTATGACTCATTTTCTATAACACAAAACATGAAGTTGAGTCCACAGTGTCCACCATGCCTATGTATACATGTACTTATAAGGCTGCATGTCATACAGGTAGAAGTAATAAGTCCATATCTAGCAGTATTTGTCCATGCTTATGAACATCATCCCCTATTTTGTCTGGATGCTATATCGGGGTTTTACAGGTAAGCATTATTGTGTATTGTATGTCACATCACATATGGGTCAAAGTAACAAATCATGTATTAATGGTCCTTTTGCACTCAGCTATTATGCATTGTAATAAATAAATGATGTATATAGGTCATAACATGACACATTGTCGTATCCGAGATCATAAAAAGGAAATAAAAAATGCATATTTGTGATGTGTTTCAGCAAAATGAGTCATAAGTCGCAAAAAATAGATTTTGAACTACCATTATATTTGAAAAGATGAGATCAAGCTGATTCCAATGATAGTAAACAGTCTAATAGTCTAATAAGTGTTTCTAGATTTTAAGTTTAATATTTTCGTTTTTGAAAAAATAAGTTTCTAATATTTCTGGGGGTCAATAAACAGTAAAGTAACTAAATGTAGTCCATATGAGGACCTTTAAAACGAAAGGACATATTACATAGATTGTCCTGAAACTTGATACATCGATTGACATAGCTATAAGTGATAAACCCTAACAAAATTAGAACATTCCAATAATGTGATCTTGTGAAGGAAACACTTTGTAAAATATCAATTTTGCGACTTATGACTCATTTTCCTGAAACACATCACATTTAAGCTATTATACTCACTATGTGACTACATTATATAGACTATCAACGACTCGTATAGCGAGTATCTATTATGTGTGACAATTCTATCACTATCAATATGGAAGTAGTAAAGAATTTGCTTAAAATCCAACGGTTGATACAATTTTGATTTAAATAAAGTATAGAGAGTATGTATACAGCATGAGTGCATCCAAAGCCATTGAGCGAGCAGGCGTACCAGTCAAATATAGATGTCAGAATATATACATCTGCTGATGAGGAAATACTAAATAATATTACTTATTCATGCAAGTAATGCATTTTCTAGATCCAAAGAAAAAATTACTTCTGTTTTCAAGAAAGTAAATGATATTATTATAGACATTTTCATTTAATTACAATAACTCGCACTAGTAATAACAAAATCCAAGTCTCGAAATGACATTTTCAGAAAAACTTATCATAACAATGTGTTATTATCATTTCCATGTGTTGCCTAGTAAAATAAAATAATATAATACATAATTTCCTACTGTTTACGATGCTTGACAAATCTATGGCACCATTATTATAGGATTAGACAGTGACGTTGTGGGTTTTATGTGTGTTTGGTTATTCCAATAGTGCATGCAACCTTGATGGACAGCTATTGAAGGATTACTGACCGACTTTGAGTCATAATTATTCATAAACCTGAACAGTCTATAGTTTATGGCAGGGTAATTATAGGGAGGGGATTTCTGTCTGATGTCGAGGTGTGGAAGAAGGCATATTCCATTAGTTCCTCCTAATCAGTTCGCATCCCCATAAAAAACAGCTGGGCTCGCCTCCCTCAACCCAATTTTTGGGGAAGTTCCTCCTGTCTTATATTTAATCCTCTCCCCTCTAAGCCAGGTCATAATAGCAGATATCAAGTAGGCGACGTTTAATGGCATTTAAAATAATAAAATGACGCCTAAATGACCAAAGGATATAGGCCTTCCCTCCCCTTCCATCTACCCCTTCCCACTTCCCTCTAAAGGAAAGGAGCGCTAAACTATAGGGGCTAGTGCACGATTTGTGCATAATCAGGTTCTTTGCATAATAATTATACCTAATGGCACTCTGTTCAAACAGAGTGCTATTAGGTATTTATTACATACTAAATCAACAAGAGAACTTGATTTTAAAAGTATTTTACCTTACTTTTCATCAATCGTGGTGATATTCGGCTCAAATTGCCCATAGGTGCTATTTTGAAAAGTCAAATAGCACCCCTGAATAGCACCCCTGAAGTCCCATACGTATGTAATATTACTCCAAATAGTGGACCACCAACCCCTTAATGTCGTTCATTAATGTTTTAATGATCTACTACTCCATATTGTCCACATGTCTATGGGATTCACAGAGCTATTATCTTCCCAGCTATTAGGCTATTAGATCACTGTGTTTATACATAGGGACGTGAAGGAGCATCATTTTAAGATAAGAATGATAAGAACTACTTTATTTATCGAATAGGACAATACATATGATAAACAGGTATACAGACTTCTAGATTGCCTCCAGTTCTCCCTGCCGTTACCTTGGCCGAAAGGGTAAATTTAAATTCAAGTTTTTAAAATAAGATAAAATAAGAATAGAATAAAATAAATAATAACGTGGTGAAGCTAAAACTAGGCCCTTTAGGACTTTCTAGATATAAACTTTGCTTGCTAAGAGAGAGAAACAGGTATACTCCTGAGTGCGGGGTCTCTGAATGAGATAATATGTTTAAGGGTCAGATTTTCAGAAAATGTACAATTGGCAACTCTGCACATTTAGTAAATTATGCTAAATTAGGCTGCAGTTTGGTCAATACTAGGCAAATTCGAGTATATTGGGCATTGCATTGATTCTAGCAGCCTGTTTGGTTATGTTGAACTGTATTTTGAACTTTATTTTCGGCTGAAATGTGGGTTATTTGAGAAGATTGGCGAAGTTGATTTGTACATTTTCTGAAAATCTGACCCTTAAGGTGTATGATATGGTATGAAGAGAGCACTATTTATACATGTCAAAGCCTTGTATTGACCATACACCCTACAGATATGAAATAACATTTATAGATCCATAACTAGAAGGATATCAGACCATATAAATAGACTATAACCCTATACAGATACAGTCAAACCTCTACTCGCGGACGCCTCTATGGGTCAGATTTTCAGAAAATGCACAATTGGCAGCTGTACACATTTAGTAAATTCTGCAAAATTAGGCCGCAATTTGGTCAATACTAGGTAATTTCGAGTTTTCAGGGGCTTAGCACTTTAAGTCACATTGATTTATATATCAAGGAGTATATTTAGTTTACTTTACTTGGTAATTGCCCACCAAGAAATATTGCAAACATTTTTCAAACATAAGTATGTCAACCATAAAATATAGAAACACTTTTTAGATGTCCTTAATGTTTACCATCATTAGAATCGGCTTGATCTCATCTTTTCAAATATGATGATATCTCAAAATCCACTTTCTGCCACTACTGACTCATTTTCCTAAAACACATCACACCTCACATCAGATAATAAATCGATTTGAATATAAGGTGAACAGAGCAATGCAAACTTGATTATGTCATTTCTATTCATGTTTATTTTCCTATTGCTTCTCAAAAACCTAACATGTAAGACCCCTCTGGTCCATAGGCAACGCACGAAGACACCCGGGTAGGGTATATTTGCGTTTTTTTCTTTCTTTTCTATATCGTATATTTTTAATTGTAGTTGGCCTCAAATGAAATAAAAAAAAACAAAAAAAACCCATGTGTAATCAAAGGTGAGGAGAGGGGAAAGGATGTTTATTGTCCAAAGGAGGTTTATTGAAACCCCCAAAGGACCCAATTCACGCCCTGGAGTGTACCTGGAAAGTATGTGCTCATAAGTAGGTCTCTGCTTTATAATGTTCCAGAGGTGTGTGCACTGCACGTTATTAGGCTCTATAGTTGTGTGGATTGTGCGGCCAATTCAGATGCGGGTTGTTTTGGTAATGATCAACACGGACATTATTTAATAAAACATGTCACAGACACCTTAACAGGTTGATATAATCATGTTTAAGAGAGAGAGAGAGAGTGAGATATGGATAGAGTGTGCTGTTCCTTCCAGTCCTACTAGTGTTGAACGAACATCTGCTTCCAGGCCGATCGCTAATAGGGTCAGATTTCCAGAAAATGTACAATTGGCAGCTGTACACATTTCGGAAATTCTGCTAAATTTGGGCAGAAAAATGTTGAATACTGTGTATATCTAAGTATATTTGGTATCGCATTAATTTAAATTATCTGTTCTGTTCTGTTAAACTGCATTTTGAAGCTAATTTTCCATCTTAAATATGGGTTATTTGAGAGGATTTGTGAAGATAAATTGTACATTTTCTGAAAATCTGACCCTTATATCAACGATAATACAATACAATATGTTAGGACGAGCACCGAGCAAAACTACAAGTGTCCACAGGTTTATTTTACTTCGCAATGAGTTTTAATTTGTTGTTGAGCTGAATTTGTCCTGTCTGTGATCAAACATATTAGATTGGTCCATTTTTTGGTTTGCAGGAAACGTAGGTCAGGGGATGCCGTGGGGTGCAGGCCTGAGGCATCCCATGGCCTACCCAACACGTGATTTGATTTGATTTGATTTGAAAAAATATTTTTATTCAGGACTGCAGACGTTACATTGAAGATGCTGTTCTCAGAATTGCCTGATGTTACACAAAATTATTACAGTATTTTAGAACATATTCCAAGAGATGATAGTGTGGAAGTTATTATTTATATATTTTATATAAAAGACAATCAAGTTATTATAAATGATACGTCACATAGAGAGGCATAGTTAATTAAGTTAATCAAATTACATTTACATAGACAAGATAAGAAGAAACATCAAATTTTCATTTGAGCATACATTGAATATCATACGAACAAAAGTGCTGCAGGTTTACACCTAGACAGTAATAGTAAACGTAGACCAATCTAATACCCTAACATATAATAATATATGACTACTGGACTGGCCCTGAAGAAGGAGAAAGATGTCCGAAACGTCACCAGTTAAAGTCTGATAAAAAGAGCAAAAGTTCCACTCCATAACTCTCTTTTCAACCAAGTCATGAGCTAAAAGACGGTTGGCAGGACCCTTCCTAACATAATAACATTATCTTAGGCGTGAGCACTGCACGTAATTGTACCCACTAAAGTGTGGATTGTGCTATCAACACAGATGTGTCAAAACCTTGTTGACTCCCAACGGTATGTTAATGTGGATGCTTCTACATTCTATATTAGCCTGTCTTCACCATGTTGACACCAATACTTAATGCATTAAATATGATTCCTTCCAGAATATTGTCTATTCTGGAATGTGGAAACCAGAGGGACGCAGGTTTGAGAAGGCTGCTGTGATTTCCAGTGGAAAAGTCACGGGGAATATTTTCCCCAACCTCAACTTTGGGTTGAATGGTCGCAGACTCAAGATTACTACATTACAGGTTGGCTTTGTTTTGTTCTCAATTATTTCATGCAATCATTGAATACCTCTAACTGTTTCGTCCGAACCAACAAAGGGCATACTAGTTAAAGCTGCATTCTCAGCTAATACTACCAAAAAGGTTGGGCTCATTTAGTTATATTTTGACTTATAGTCTTGAATGTATCAATATCCTGCTTCTGTTTTATATTTATTCAAGAGTTACTCATATTTTGACTTATAGTCTTGAAGGTATCTAATGCACTAAGTTCTGTGAGAATAGCCTGAAGTTGGCTTAGAGGACTAGGCCCCTTAGGTATCGTCATTGTTGTTACATTTGACAACTCGTTGATCTATTATTTTATATTCTTCTTCCATTTATTTCGCTTAAAGTTAATCTTGCCTATGATTCGCTTTCGCTGCAAGACAACAGAGACAAATCCTGTAGTAAATAATTCATCTAAGATGTAAACAAAAGTAATTGATGGATTTAGTAGCACAACATGAGTTTGATCAGAATCGGAATGTGTGGTCGTAGAGCAAGGCAAATATACTTAATGACCAATTGATCTTTTATATGCATACACAATGCGTTTGGCAATGCACGAACATACACACCAATATCGGTATGCGCATTTTTTAAAGATTTTTTGTGAAGAATTTAAGCATACAAGGCCAATACGATATATTCAAAAAAAATTATGATATAGACTTTAGCCATGCTATATAGCGGGAAATACAATTATTAATAAAACCTTTAACAGTTCTTAATTATGTGTCCTCTAATATAGAGGGGAGACGGCAGAAATAGTGCAGAAATTCAGACAAGGTTGCCTGGGTAGGCGATCCCACAGACTTCCCTAGTTCTGCAAAGTCAGTGTTGGCCTTCACCCCTAGTTTCAATTTGATGCAAACTTCCATGTGGCTGTGTATCGATCTATAGTAATACACACTGGCTGGTAGATTATAGGTCTGTAAGCTGCTCGTGTGACCTCACCAGCTGTATTTGAGCGTAGAAAGCTGTTGTAGCAAGTGCACATATACCAGTTGTATGACTGTAACTGGGTCAGATTATCAGAAAATGCACAATTCGCCTTCACCAATCCTCTCAAATAACCCACATTTAAGACAAAAATGAGCTTCTTCAAAATGCAGTATAACATAACAGAATTGATACTTTAAATCAATGCGATACCAAATATATATCTGATATACCCGACATTCATCATTTTCCAGCCAAATTTAGCAGAATTTCCTAAATGTGTACTGCTGCCCATTGTACATTTTCTGAAAATCTGACCCAACTAAAGAATAGAGACCTGGTTGGTGGTAGGGTCAGACGGTTGTGGGAGTGACCAGGTGGTTCAGACTATAGGACTGATTGCCTATATACAGCCTGAATGTGTACATAGGGACACCTCCTTAGTCACAGGTGGGACTGTTGGTATAGTAAACAACAGGCCCTCCAGTAATATCCCTCCATTATGTCAACATAGAGGAAGGGGCATATATATATGTATACATCTGTGTGTGGCCTTAAACTTATACAATGTATTTGAACTTCTTTCTATATGGGTCAGATTTTTAAAAAAATGTACAAGTCATATTCGCCAATTTTCTCAAATAACCCACATTTCAAACGAAAATCAAAATCAAAAGACAGTTCAACCTAAGCAAACGATTGCTAGAATCAATGCAATGCCAAATATTCTCAGATTGTCCTAATACTGACCAAATTGCAGCCTAATTTAGCAGAACTTACTAAATGTGTACAGCTGCCAATTGTACATTTTCTGAAAATCTGACCCATATAATGTATAAATCTGTGTGTGATCTTAAAATTATACAATGTATTTGAACTTCTTTCTATATCTTGTCTAGGAACTATATTTACTTGTATACCCACAGGTGGGGGGCTTCGTTTTAGTGTTTAAAATAGTGTACTTTTGTTTATCAAAGTGCTATATCCTGCTCAAGAAGACGATAACGCGTCGTTTGTTATATAAATTACTCTTCTATATACTTAAGCCCCATAAAATCTTAATATCTATGAAATAGGGGCCACTATTATAATCGTGGCCTGGCTAGTGGCCCTGTGACGACACCAATCAAGAAAATACCTTTAGCTCATTAGATTATGGTGAATGTATTTAATGAGGGACATTCTCATAATCATCAGCAGATATCAAAATCAATATTAGATCATATGGATGGCACCGTTAATGTCATCATGACAGTGGGTTTTTTTTAGACAACAAGTTTCCAATTCTGATGGGGTAACGCCAAGGTATAGTGAGGATTGTAAAGCGGTTGAATTATTTCTGTACCACACAATCATGTTACACTCATTTTTCCTAAAAATGATAAAAGCATTTCCTCACTTTTTACCTTCACATAGCTCTAAGTAAAAGTTAGTACAGTACTCCTTGGTGCTGTATGCCTCCAGAAACACATAGATAAGCAGCCCATATGAATGACAAATGTGTTAAAACAAAGAAAACCTTTATGAACTGAAACCTTCGCATCCCACTTTACCTCATCATGTATAAGGGTCAGATCTTCAGAAAAAGTACAATTCACCCTCATCAATCCTCTGAAATAACCCAAAATTCAGACGAAAATAAAATTCAAAATACAGTTCAACCTAACCAAACAGACTGCTAGAATCAATGCAATGCTGAATATACTCGAATTTACGTAGTATTAACCAAATTGCAGCCTAATTTAGCAGAATGAATTAAATATGTACAGCAGCCAATTGTACATTTTCTGAAAATCTGACCCATAAGTAGGTGTTGGTACAGTTGAGTGTGGATATGTAGCAGTCGGGGCAGTTTCTCTCACAGTCAACGGCGGTGGCCCCATCTGGAGATTGTTCTAATCATAAAGCTACATATGGGTCGGATTTCCATAAAATGTACAATTCGCCTTCACCACTCCTCTCAAATAACCCACATTTAACACAAAAATAAGCTTCAAAATGCGGCATAACATAACAGAGCTGATACTTTAAATCAATGTGATCCCTAATATACTCAGATATTCCCGATATTCATCATTTTTCAACCAAATTTAGAAAAATATTCCTAAATGTGCATAGCTGTCAATTGTACATTTTCTGAAAATCTGACCCATATATTGAGTAGAATATAAAATGCACTTAATTCCAAGTACTTTCTCTTCAATTACTCCAAAGTAAAAATAGACCTGTAATGAATGTTCACATTATTGTTAAATATCACTTAAATCAGTATTTGTTTGGGCGTGGCAGTCAAGTGTCCTCAACACTAATGTCAACTTTTATTACGACAATAAAATAATTTGATAACAAATGAATAGAACAAATACTAATAGCCCAACCCTACCCTACCACTGCGCTCCAACACACACACAGCCACATTCTGTTGAATGCCCTGTCATATCAGCTGCGGCTAACAAAGTGATTAATTCAAAATAAAGCAACAATAGCCGCAATTTTAAATCTTGATTCACATGCAATTATGGGACTAATTGTACAGTATGAAATCTAATATTAATCTATGGAAAACATGTCATGTTCCGCATGGACAATTTATCAATATTCTAATGTCAATATCGATCCATTATACATGTTGCCATAACATGAATCTGTATCTTTCCCTACATGCATTTGGTTTGCATATATATGATTTATAAAAGCTATGTCACGCGTTGGATGCAAAATAAAGTGTAAACAGGAGCCATTGAATTACACGAGTAGTTTTTAACCTTGAGTACAGTTCATTCTTTATACTACGACTTGGAAATAATAGAAAATCGTCATTCTTATGCTTGTAATAGGCTGGCAGAAGCAGTGCATGACGGCCATATTTTTTTGAATGTGCCTTGCTGCTGAGTAAGCTCATCTCTGATTGGTCTGACTTCATCAATGATGGGGATATAGACCATTCACAGACCCGCTTACATTTCAGTAGTTCTATCTCTTTTACAACGCATACCGAAATGCACAAACTATTAAATGAACGTATTCTTCCCGCTCGAAGTGAATAACCCATTCAGTTGTAGTATAAAAATCCCCTATTGGTTCATTTATTTTGTATAGAGTTGGACTGGCATTAAAAATGATGAATGATATGAGGTAGTCAATTCATGGTTCCAATTATTGACAGGTATTGTTCAGCCGATGTTTGTGTGCAACATGGGCTTCAATAGATCACATTAAATAGTGTTACTCTGGCTGTTACCTCTAAATGTAGTTGCTAGATATGAGTTTTTTAAAAAAAAGAAAAAAAAAGTTATCCGGCGATCAAACTCATGCTAGACTCCCCTTTCTATTTGCTGTGTCCATGATCATAAATATTACATCACATAAACGTTTATCCAGGAGGCCATTAAAAGAGAGAAGTGGTGACACTTTTAATTGAATAAACAAATTATGAATGAGATGATAGTAAATGTTATTGATTCTACTACCATTTCAGTCTTGGACAACACTGGCTTTTCATATTTAACTCAGTGCCCAGTGAAAGATATAGTTGAACATTCGCCATGGATGCATTCTGTCAATGGCCATTTACCAATGTTTACGCAATTTGTTGCTTCGGGCAAATGTATACGTGGGTGAGATTTTCAGCAAATGTACAATTGGCAGCTGTACACATTAAGTAAATTCTGCTAAATTAGGCTGCAGTATATTTAGCATTGCATTGATTCTAGCAATCTATTTGGTTAGATTGAATTGTATTTTGAAGTTTATTTTCGTCTGAAATTTGACGAAGATTGACGAAGTTGAATCGTACATTTTCTGAAAATCTGACCCATGTATACTGCTTTCCATAATAACATATATATCACAATATGTGACTAACCGATCACTTACCATTGCTTTTGGAAACATTCAAAAGTTAAAATTCAAAAATTTAAAAAAATTCAAATCACTAATTTTTGCTTAACTGTATGAAGGTATGAGATTAATGATGTCTGGATCAGATCGCCAGAAAATGTACAATTCGCCTTCACTAATCTTCTCAAATAACCCCAATTTAAGACAAAAGTTCGGTTGAAGAATTAGTTCAACATCAGGGCAATATGAACTATACTCATATATATCTAGTGTTGACCATTTTTCAGCTTAATTTAGCAGAATTTAGCAGATAATCCTTTTTGTAACAGAATCATGGATTGTTATTCGACAAGTTTTTATTCCGGAGAAGTTCACATTTGTGATACTTTTGATCACGAGAATCAAAATTTAAACAAAATATTTATCACGTTAGATGATCCTTATTACATAAATATTTATATAATTTAAACACTTTTACTTTACATATCTATCAAAACTAGTGGACTCAGAATAAAAAAAGATTGCCCCAGAATAAAAAGAATATATATTATGTCCAAGTTATAATGGGGTGACTCCACTAGAGAGAAAAATGGCGCCGACAAATTTTGTTGTTGCCCACTAATTTGTTGCAACAAATATCCATACAGAAACAACAGTTCCCAGAGAATGTGGCAACACATCTGACACTCCTCCATTTGTGTTTTCATTGCAAACCAAGGAACTGGTGTTAGTGGTCAACAAAAAAATGGTCGCCGCCGTTTTTCCTCTAGTGGAGTTTCGCCATTAGTCCCGAGTATTTCACATTAAATTTGTGAAATCTAAACAAAATATACATCACATTAGATATCCTTAATACATAAATGTTTATATAATTTAGATAATTTTACTTATATCGACACTAGCCAACTAAAAAAAGAAGATTGCCCCGAATAAAAACAATACATGTATATATATTATGTCCAAATTATACAAGCCCAAATTTTCAGCCAACTGTAACCATGCATGATAAATTCAATTTCCATTTAAGGATAAAACGTTTGTTTATTGCAGTGGGCTCCGTTTATATTTGTGCAGGAGGATAAGAACGGTACCAACTCATACTACGGGCTCTGTATAGAGTTACTCGACGTAGTGGCCAGCCACATGAACTTCACGTTAGTATCTGCTTCTTATAATCCTTTACTGTAAACGTATTAATGTTCGCGCAGCATTTATTTTCGCTATTTTCGCGCACCCACCCTTGTGCGCGAAAATAAATCCTGCGCGAAAGGTATAATTATTGCAAAGTGTGAGACTTCCTTGCTCCGCGAATTTAAATCCGCGCGAAAAGGTGTCAAAGTACTTGGTGCGCGAAAATGTATCTGCGCGAAAATAGATACGTTTACAGTATTTAAAAGGTCTGGACGTCATAAAATGGAAGGTGTTACAGGAAAATGAGTCACAGGTCGAACAAATTGGATTTTGAGATACCATTATATTTGAAAAGAGGAGATCAAGCCGATTCCAATGGTGGTAAACATTAATGACGATAAAAAAATATTTATATATTTTAAGTTTGATGTTTTTGTTTCTGAAAAAAGGTTTAAATATTTTTGGGTGAACTATTACTAGTAAAGTAGGTAAATCTATTCCATAGGATGATCTTAGAAATGCACGATTATATTTGATACATTATCCTGAAACTTGGTCCATGCATTCATGAGACCTATCTGACTAGATACTCCGAAAATAAAAAAAACATTCCAAAAAGGAGACTTTGTGAATAAATGACTTTTAAAAATATGAATTTTGCAACTTGTGACTCATTTCCCTGAAACACATACCATATTTGCATATCTTAAACATTAAATGTTATAAATATAATCGTAAATATATTAGACACACTACACTGAATTGTTAGATTCTGTAGCAAAGCTGAATGTCTCTTGTAGGTACATGATAACGGAGCCATCTGATGGTTATTGGGGGTCCTACATCAATGGATCATGGACAGGTCTAGTGAGAGAAATGCACGTTAAGGTGATTTTACCCTTATTATTTCATCTTAATGGTTAAAAATGGAGATTTGTATAGTTTTGTTTTTGTTTTTGCAAATTCTTTATTTCCTAGAGTTAACAATTAGACAGTTGAATCATTGGAATAGGCCCCTATACATAAGGATCTTCAACATATGTTAAGATAAACCGTTAGGCGGCGAAACAGTTGTTTTTGCCGGTTTTTGCGGTTACATTTTTTCTCGTCAGATGGCGCCACATTTTGTTTCTTCGGGCTTTCGCATATACAGCTTAGATCTGATTATATTCATTGTTGCTGTATCCGACACTACATAATTATAAACATTTTTATGGTGGGCCTTAAACATTTCTTTTCAGTCTCTTCTATTTTTTCTTGGAAATCTTCTTTCAGGGGTAATAGCACATTACATGACATTGTTGGTTCGAATTTTATTATTAAATTCAATTTGAAGTCCACCATCCTGAATCTTGAATCTTGAATGTGAGTCACTGTAAAAGATATAGATACATGTTATAATCAGCACTGAATATTTAACAGTGATATGATGTAAATACCCATGTGTTGCTCTTACCGAAAACTTATCTTCTATTCACAGGAATCGGACATGGTCGTAGCGCCACTTTCAATCCAGCATTTCAGAGAAGAAGTAATGGATTTTTGCTCCTACCCTTACTACTTTGAGAGAAATGGCATTCTTTACAAAGAAATGACAGGAAATACCGGCCTCCGCAACTACTTCCTGTTCATCCTTCCCTTCAAATGGCAGATCTGGATCACCCTTATATTCCTGGTGCCAATTGTCGGTATTGTCGTTCACCTGATGGCAGTCTATAAATGTCGTCTGCACCAGACTGACATGTCTAATGAACGCTTGACGCTCAGGATATGGGAAGCCTTTGGTATAATTTGTGCACAAGGTAAGAGGCATTGTTTCAAATGTTTTGTTTCAATATTTGTATTCAGTAGAATGTGTTGTGCAAAATCCACTATTTACAGCACAGCAGTATCCAATAATATCATTGAAAAGTATGACATCTAGATAATATTCTACTTTACTTTAATGAAATATAATGTTGCATTTACTTAAAAGTAAATCGCAATCACCTATTTATAAACATCTTCATAATCATGCCCCTCAACCGACATTGAGGGACTGCTGATGCATTTCTGGTGTATAATCCGTTCTGTGACCCATGCCGTTAGATTTTCAGAAAATGTACAATTCAACTTCACCAATCTTCTCAAATAACCCAAATTTCAGACGAAAATAAAGTTCATAATACAGTTCAACCTAACCAAACACATTGCTAGAATCAATGCAAGGCCGATAATACTCGATTTAACCTAGTATTGACAAAATTGCCGCGTAATTCAGCATAAATTACTAAATGTGTAGAACTGCCAATTGTACATTTTCTGACAAGCTGACCCATACATTGTGTTGATTGTTTATAACAGGTTTGATCCACGCGTGTCAAGGGAACACACCATATCTTGTGCTCTTTTTCTGGGCTCTGACATGTCTCATCTTCACCGCCTCTTATACAGGTAAAGTACATTCTCTCACTCATTCATCAAACGTCCCTTATTTCATTTGTTTCTTTTGAGATTCTTGCAAATTTCCATAACAAAACTTGCTAAATATTTTTATATATGTGATCCGTTTCAGGAAAATGAGTCATAAGTCGCAAAAAATGAATTTTGAGATATCATTATATATATGAAAAGAGGAGATCAAGCTGATTCTAATGATACTAAACACTATGACACCTAATAAGTATTTCATATTTTAAGTTTGATATTTCTATTTTTGAAAAAAATGTTTGTAATATTAAATTTTCTGGGAGGCAATAACCAGTAAAGTAACTGAATATACACCAAATGTGGACCTTTAAAACGAAAAGATGTATTATATATAATTTCCTGAAATTTGATACATCGATCGATACAACCATAAGTGATAAACTCTCCAAAAATCAGAACATTCCAATAAAGCAATCTTGCAAAATGAACACTTTGAAAAATATAATTTTTGCGACTTATGACTCATTTTCCTGAAACACATCACATATGTCAGATTGACATGAATCCATCCCCGTAGGCACTGTAATAGAATGCAAAATTCAAATTCCCCATTTATTAGTGTAATTGAGTTTTCAATTTTTTGTTTTTTGTTTTAAATCATTTATTTAGGTTCCTGCCAACTGGGCTTCTACAACACTAAACATATTAAATATAAATGTATTCATAAGTTCATAGCACCAATAAACAACATTTCAAGAGAGATATAGATAGAACCTTATGAGAATGTGGTACAGGGGATACTATTGCACTGTCCGAGATACATGTTTGTTTTTTTGTTGCCCAGTGCACGAGCCTATAGGTGAGTGGGTTCCGAAAAAAAACAACATTGAGGTGTAATAGTGTCCCGAGTACTACATTCAAATTTAGGTTCTATATTTACTGCCACGTTGCTATGCTTACCTTATATGGCTATGTTTACTGGGGGCAGGAAGTCATACCACATGTGTGGAACTGGTGCAAATTACCACACTACTCCCGCCCATACAAATAGCATGTGGTACATACACCATAGTGGAGTAACTAATGCATCGCAATGCACGCTTATTTGTTGCCGCTTCTCTTTAGAAGGATCTACGTTCACACATACCATACTCATTGCTTATTCTTAGAGTTTTCAATTTTATTTCAAGGCAACATGGCGGCCATGTTGACGGTGGAGGTACAGAAGAAGCCCTTCAACAATCTTGAGGATCTGGCCTCACAGACCACATACAAATATGGCTTCATGGGTGCAACAGCTCTCCAGGATATATTCAGGGTAAACTTCAAAAGCCTACACAAGAGCCTTGGGATAATGCCAACCCAGTGAAAATAAAATCTTCAAAAAAAATGCCCTCAGCAAAAAAAGAATATTAATAGAGAAACAAATTTGAATTTAGATGATATGATATTATGTCCAAAATGAATATAGATATTGTTGCACCCGTTTCAATGCACTGTATAAAAAAGAAAAACTAAAGGTTTACCATCAAAACCTAGTTCACTGTGGGCCATGTAAAAAATTGGTTCATAAACATTTGAATAGTACAATGTACTTTCAAGTTCTTTGCCAGGCTTTATCACTGGTAGTAGGTAACTTTAGCATCGTTAACATAATAACAGATTTTCCAAATTTGCCGAATTTGTGAAAATGTGATGTGCTATTGGAAAATGAGTCACAAGTCGCAAAAAATGGAATTTTGAGATTTAAAAGAAGAGATCTACATGATAGTAACATCGTGATATAGGTAATAAGTGCTTAAACTACATTTTGAGTTTGATATACTTATTTTTGAAAAAAAAAATTGCAATATTTCTGGGTGGATTTTTACTAGTAAAGTAGCTAAATGTGTAAGATTACCTCCAAAATGCAAGAATATACTTACTACACGGTTTTGAAATCTGGGATATGTCTTAGATTAGATTAGAAAATTGTTTATTCATCACCAAGGGTACAGAAATTATAGAATTAATATGACGAAAAGGTCGACATGCTCATGGAATTAAATTCCATGTATTCCCGCTGTTACCTTCATGGTGCATACTACATTAAGCACCCTAAAAATGAAAACAATCCCACAAAGATCTTGACTTTGAAACTCATTGGGCTCATTTGTGATGTGTTCCGGGAAAATGAGTCACAAGTCGCAAAATTGATATTTTTCATAGTGTCTTTTTCACAAGATCTCTTTATTTGAATGTTCTGATATTTTAGGAGTCTAGCACGTATAGTCATATGAACCCATGTAAGAAATTTCGGGACATTGTATTAAATATATCCTTGCGTTTTGAAGGCCTTTGTATGGAGTATATTTAGTTACTTTACAGGTAATAACCCATCCAGAAAGATTGCAAATTTTGTATGGAGTATATTTAGTTACTTTACAGGTAATAACCCATCCAGAAAGATTGCAAATTGTTTTTTCAAAAAAAAAAATATCAAATATAAAATATAGAAATACTTATTAGGTGTCCTAGTGTTTACTATCATTGGAATTAGCTTGATCTCATCCTTTCAAATATGGTGAGAGCTCAAAATCCTTATTTTGCGACTTATGACTCATTTTCCTAAAACCGATCACATTTTTCTGTAACACATCACAAATGATTGTACCATTGCGGCTTATGCCTGTTATTGTCTCCAGGACTCAGAAGGTGTATACCAGCAGATATGGAGGAACATACAGGCCTGGAAGGACTCAGGGCTGCCAGTGTTAAGCCCTGATGCAGAGGATCACATGAAGCTGTTGGACGAAGGCACCTACGCGTATATCGGGGACCGCAATGGGCTTATTGACATCCAAAAGGACAACCCAGCCGAGCTCAGGCTCATTACTATATACAACTTCCCTTTTAAGTACAGCCTGGGTTTCCAGAATAACTCTGCCTATAAGAACCAAGCTGAACTGCTGTAAGTCACTTATATATATATATATAAAAACTTTTATTCAATTCACATGTACAATAAATTGTAAATGCCGACTGAAATGGGATCGGCCCTCTCAGCGTCCAGGACCCTGAGTTCTTCCCGGAATCCCACCGGAAAACAATAAGTATAAGGACATCACATAACAGTATAATGGAGATTACACGTCAATCGTTAAATATACAATATATGGTTACGGCTAGCTGTCAAATTGAGAAAGAGAAGTGGCATTGTCCTTTGAGTGTCATTGAGTCTGCGTTATGTGCCAATAGTATGCAGATTTAGATTTATCTCTTCTCGCTGAATATTAATTTTAGGAGTATAAGAGAATACATATTGTTACCTCGTCTTGCTGACTATTAATCACATGAGTATAAGAAAATACATATGGTTACAGTAAAGTGCAAGGTGATAAAGTTACAGTTTCTCAAGAACTACAGTAATGGTACAGTCAGTTAAGTGCCGTGTTTACATTTCAGATTTACCTGGCAATCATTATATTAACAGTTTAGGTGAATTAGAATTTAACAGAGGAATAAGTACATGTTAAACAGTTTTGGCGCGAGTTGTTACTTTTTGACATAGTGTCAGTCTATACACTTCTTTGTATAGTAGTCCATTATTGGGGGACTTTCTTCCTTCTTCATTCTCATAAAATTAAACATTTAATAAATGAAATTTATCGTTGTATCGATCTTATTAATGAGGCATTACACGCCTTAGTTTTCATCCTATCAATCTACATCATCACTATTACATATAGAAATTTACATATTAGTCGGTGTCGTTACTTCCCAAATATGGGTCGTTTTCGGTGAAATATCTATGCTTGAGGTAGGATCTGAATGCGACCCTGGTTTTAATAAGTTGAACATCATCCGATAATTGGTTCCAGTATATAGGTATATTGTACACAAAACTTTTTTTGAACATTTCATTTTTGGGGTGAGGTACTTTGAGCTTTTTGCCCTTTCTAAGGGTCCTTAGGTTGACGTTACGAGTGTCAACTTTATCAGTTTTAAGGGAACAAAGGTAGGCTCTTTCAAGCAGATGACTATTTCTTCTGGAGTTTAGAGATGGGATATTAAGGGATTTATGAATTTGTTTAGTGTTTGTCAGTTTTGGGAGCCCAAGGGCAATTTTTAGGGAGGAATTCTGGAGTGTTTGTAAACGGTTAAGATAGGTTTTGGGTGCAGAAATATAGATCGTGTCTCCATAATCTATATGGGGGAGAATTATGGACTTAAAGATAAGTAATAAGGTGTTCTTATCACATGTACCGTATAACTTGGACAGTGCTTGTACCTTTGTTCTTACAGTGTTGATTTTCTTCTCTAGAAATTTCTTAAAGTTGAGTTGGCAGTCCAGCTCTATGCCTAAGTATTTATAGTATTTCACAGAGTCTAGTTGCTGCTCATTGATATAATAAATTGTTTGTTGCTTTTCATTCTTCGTGCCGACAGTGAGGGTTTTACACTTGGAAGTATTTAGTGAGATTTTGATCAGACTGGAGCATAACATTTTTTCCTCCATCTCTCTCTCTTTGTTGATAAAGAACCGTATCGTTGGCAAATAATTGGATGTTACAATTAGAAATACACTTCCATAAGTCGTTGACGTAGAGAATAAAAAGAACTGGCCCGAGGGAAGTACCCTGCGGGACACCACACAAGACTGGTTTTGAGGAGGAAAGTTGACCGTTCATCGATACTTGTTGAGTTCTGTTCTGGAGATAATTTTCAAACCATTTATATTCTGAATCTTTAATACCATAATAATTTAATTTTTTAAGCAATAATGAATGATTAACAGTATCAAACGCTTTTTTGAAATCTAAAAATATAAGGTCTACCATTTTCTTAATAATAATAACCACTTGGGTCAGATTTTCCGAAAATGTACAATTCTTCTTCACCTATTTTCTCAAATAACCTAAATTTAAGACAAAAATAAAGTTCAAAACACTGTTCTAACTAACCAAACACATACCTAGAATCAATGTAATGCCAAATATACTCGAATTTACCTAGTATTGGCCAAATTGCAGCTTAATGTAGCAGAATTTGCTAAATGTGTACCGCAGCAAATTGTACATTTTCTGAAAATATGATCCACTTATGAGTTAGGTCATCAGAAACGGTACAATTAGCAGCTCTACACATTTAATTTAGTAAACTTCGTTGAAAAATGATAATAACTAGGTATTTCTGAATACACACATCACATAATTATGGAGATTATTTATAATTGTGCTCTATGTTCTAGGACGATGCAGTTGCGGCAGAACGGAATACTGTACAAATGGGAGGAAGACTACATCCCCACAGTGCGCCAACAGACATCTGGCACATCACTGTCCCCACCCGCAATAGGCATGCGCGACATGGCGGGTGTGTTCGGAACTTTTGGCGTCATGCTTTTTGTTTGTGTTGTAACGCTTTTGATGGAGATATGGCGGAGTGAGAAGAACCGAACACACCCGACACTTACACTAGTGCAACCTTACAAACCTTAACGTACAGTGATACAGTGTTATCCTTAACATACAGTGATACAGTGTTATCCGTAACAAACAGTGATACAGTGTTATAACATACTAACAAGTTTCAGTTGATATTTTATCATTCTATTACTGTTTTGCTGTTTTAAAGTATTCACAATTTGTGTCAGCTTAATTAAATCAATTTCCGTTTCCAAGGGAAATGTTTGCAGATTTCAGTTACATGTAACCCATGGTCAAGTGACAATTATTGTTATGTATAATAAAATAATATCCTGACTCTTATTGATGTAGCACTTTTAATGGAGGTTATACGGTAATCAGACAGATAGTTGACAGTCTTATGGCCAGGGGTGGGCAGAGGTGTTATATAATACAGCCAAGGTGATTTGTTACTAAAAAAGCAAGACAAGATTTTTAGTGAGATAGTGATAATCATAATCAAATATTTAATCTTTTAAAGCCACACTGTCCTGCTGAACTGTCCCGCTGATTTATCTGAGATTAACACCAACTGCAATGATATCAGGGTACTGTTTATTAATGAATGAGACAAAGCAAGAATTATTTTGAATTTATTTTGTGAATTGTCTTCAAATGTTACAAATAATGTCCCAGCCTGGGGTTTCATAATGTAGGACAACCGCAGGAACATTCATATTCGCGGGAACATTCGCGGGAACATTCGATGACAGAACTGGCCATGTGTGTTGTCTTATTAAGTAATAACTATAATAACAGACAGGGAGATGCCATGGGCTGAGAGGGATAGAGAGTGTACATTGCCAGGATTTGCTGCGAATGTACCCAAAGTCGCTATGAATGTTCTCAAAGTCGCTACGAATGTTCTCAAAGTCGCTACGAATGTTCTCATTGTCACTGTGAATCTTAGCAACTCTGATAAGGTTCTCAACTTTGATTATGAAACGGAATTTGTCCCAAATGGGATGTTTTTCTACTTAATTCCTATGTCCCAATTTTGAAACAGGGCCCTGATGCCACATGGATTGGTTCACTGCCCCCCGAAATAAGATTCTAATCCATGACATTTGTTTACTCAATAGCATCATTTTTTTTTTTTTTAAAGATTTTATTTTAACTTGGTTACCGACTCCCCTTTCCGGGGTTGGTTCTGCCGGGCCAAGCCTTTCAAGCCCTTCTTTTGCGGATTACCATACATCCGCAAATAAAATATCAGCAACAATCATAACAATGATGAAATAATAATTATAATAATAACACACTACCACTACTGCTGCTACTACTACTGATAACAATTACCTAATGGTATATATAATCCTACAAATGTTGTTAATAAAGCCGTTATAAAAAGATTATTAGCAAAAGGCCCAGAACAAGTTTCAATTTAAAATCAAGAAACAGGTAATTATTAATCAACTATTATTGTCTTTCCCCCAAAAAAACAGAATCAGTTCACTACAGACAACTAATACAGAAAACATCAATTTTCTATGTGAAACACGTGGCATTTAGTGAGCGAAGATAAGGGATTTAGTGGATTCAAATGGCAATGCAGGTTTCCGTCACAGCTTACAAGTTATAGGTTGTCATCCTCAAGACTGGAACTGCATATATATACTGCAATCGGATGTTTCTCATAATTATGGTTTGTTTCAATGAAGGGCCAAACTTGATATCATATTTCATCGGAATAAGGGATTTGCAAATGCCACTGTCTAGAAGTTTGTATTGTGACCGGCTCTAGTGGGTCAGATTTTCAGAAAATGTACAATTCGCCTTCAACAATCCTCCCAAATAACCCAATATTTAAGACAAAAATGAGCTTCAAAATGCAGTTAAACATAACAGAACTGATACTTCAAATCAATGCGATACCAAATATACTCAGATATACCCGGTTTTCTTTATTTTTCAGCCTAATTTAAGAAAATTTCCTAAATCTGTAGAGCTGCCAATTGTACGCTTTCTGAAGATCTGACCCTAGTAGAGAAGCACTTCGCTGCTGCCAGGTGTTGATCAATGGTGTGGGTGGACACGGCAGCGATGATGTGATGAGTGGACCCACTCCACATTTAGCTAAATTTAATAAATGTGCAGAAGTGCCTTTTTCTGACGCCCTGGACCATCTACTTTTAGCCTGCTCGATGACGCAGCAGTTTTTACTTTGGCGTTAGATTGTTTCTCCGACGATGAGAGAACTTTCTAACGAAAAATATTGGATTTGTATCCAAATACAACGACCTTGAAAAACGTACGGTATATGAGATGTGTTACAAGAAAATGATGAGTCACAAGCCGCAAAAAATAGATTTTGAGATCCCATCATATTTGAAAAGATGATAAAGCGGATTCTTATGATGGTATACATTAAGGACATCAAAGTAGTGTTTGTATATTTTATGTTTGATGTATTAATGTTCGTAAAAATGTTTCTGGGTTTCTGGGTGGTAAAGTAACTAAATATACACCATATGATCACTTCTAAACATGAAGATATAATTAAAGCACTGTCCTGACATTTGGTACATGTATTTACTATGAAGGCCAATACCAAGGAAGTCCCTCAAGCTGAGGGAGACAGACGCTCAGAGTCAGTGTCTCAACTTACAATTTATGGGGGTTGTGGCCATGAAAGTTATCGTAATGACTTTTCCATGCCACACTCTAAACCAAAACAATATTTCTTACTTCCTCATCAAAGGGAATATATATGAAATATGACTTGAGTAGAGGGGTATGTAACTCTGACCATGGAGGGAACCGAAGATAAGGGTCAGATAAACCTTACATAGCATCGTAATGGGTTTTTAGGGGAACCCCCTCTCCCGAACATCCTTGGTATTAGACGTAGGAGTGTATTGGTATTACTTATAGCACCACACCCAGAATCAGAACATTCCGACAAAGAGATCAGAGATCTTGTGAATAAATCACTTTGGACAATATAACATTTGCGACTTGTGACTCATTTTCCCAAAACACATCACATATAATATGTAATGTGTTTTCGTATGTGCTCCACTGCACAACCAAGGGAATGTGATATTATAGAGTAGACTATTTAATGTATTTTAAAACTATATTTTGCAATGGTGTACTTGTAAAATTGTGTATTGTATAAAGATTCTGGAACTAATAAAATCCATTGTTAAATTTGAAATTGTTCCTTGCTGTTATTGCTTTACTTGCTTTGTTATGTTCCCTCTTTCCATGTCACTCGATCTCCTGGAATCTGTGAACATTCTTGTTCCACTTGCCTATACCTGAATATAGAATGATTAAACAAAGTGCTATGTGTGTCCCTGATCTGCATAAATTAGATCCTAATCTGTTATCATCTGTTTGGTAACACTCCTGACGTTGAATTATAGTTAATTCTCTATTAATACTGATTATTTGTGTATTGAGGAATAGTGAAATAATAATCAACGAACTGACAACAAGAATATAATCTTCTACTAAGCTGTATTATTATCCATAACCATCGTCTCTTTATTTCATTCATTTACCATTTTCTATCAATAATTTCTATATTTGATTTTCCAAACTTAAATTTGTAACAACAATAGACTAACAGGAACAAAACAACTGTTTTATAAAGTGTTCAAGTATTTAGATATTTTACAATCCTTCAAAGTGTATAATAAGATTATGGACATAAAACTTACGGTTGGTATTAAAATAATTGACTTGATTACTGTAAAAGTAGCTCTTAGAAAGATGGGCAATCACAAGGCATCAGGCCTTGAACTAAGTAAACACTTTGCCCACCTTTTTAACTTAGTGCAAATAAAGTGCAAATAGTGCAAATTTCTTTGACTAAAATAAAGAACAGAAGAAGACTTGACACTGTTCGACAACTGAATCTACATGTAATGGTGTACATCTTATCAAATTTAATTTCCTCAGGCCCGGAAGACCTGCTCAGTACAGGGTTGTTTCCTTTTCTGATGATTCTTATTGATTTCGGAATAAAGACACAATATGTCTCAGTCAGTTTTTCTGCATGAACTGAAATTGGTGCAGGCTCATTAGGACTCAAGTGGAGTAGATGGACACAGAGTTGTCTTTAGTGACTCTATTCTACATTAGTCCCCGTTGGTTGGTCTGAGCTGGCCCGTTATAGATGCATAGAGGGCCAGTGGTCACTACCGGTCCCGCTGGCCCTCTATGCCTAGAGAACTTCCGGTAAACAGCCCAACCAACGGGGACTAAAGCCATTACAGCCTTCGTTTATTGTCCTCGCTGGCCCTCTAAGCCTTCGGGAACCTGTCTCGGCCTCCGGCCTCGACAGGATTCCCGTCAGGCTTAGAGGGCCAGCTCGGACAATAAACTCAGGCTCTAATTGCCCACCAGGTTGCCTACCTGTCCAGTGCTTGTAGCGTATACCAAAGTTGTGTGCTCCCCTATGGGCGCCGCCATATTGTGCGCGAAAACGATGCGCAGTGGACTCGGGGGACGACTTGCAAGACACTTATAAACAATGGCTAGGCCCTATGCATAGCTAAGGTGTCGGCGGACTTCAATTATCATGCTCTTATTGTTTTATACTGCTACGACCTTTAGTTTTCATCCTTCTTAGTCAGTTTGGCAAGTATACAAGAGGCTGTCCTGGCGATTTGGCATGTAAAAATCACAGAGGGCAAGGTTTTTTAGCTGTCAAACTTGTCAGATTTTCCATGTTCCGAATACAATGTGAATGTAACGCCTCATTAACTGCCTACATTACATTGTCCGGGGAAGGGGCTTGGAAGATAAACAAGAAGCTACAAGAGCCAGTACTGTAAGGCTTTGATTATAGGCATTTATTGAGAATCAAAATAAAGTATTTCATTGTCATTTTAGCAAAATAACAGCTATTTTAGGGCATTATAGGGATTTTGAGGAAAGTCAGAGCCTAAAGACGTTTATTTGTAGGCCTATAAATGGCAACAAAAATGTCCTGCAAGTTTAAATTATTTGTTATTGAAATTGCATGTATTTCAAACGTCATAATAATGATCTATGACAGAGAGAGAGGGAAGAGAGATGGTCGGAGATAGAGATCAGACAGAGAGAAATGATGGAAAGAGGGGGCTAAATAGCTATATGGCAGAATCGATTTACACCGATTCTGGGTTAGAGGTTTAGCTGCGCCTGGATATTTATTGTCACTCAGCAAGGTGAGTGAGTGAGTGAGATTGGTTGCTTTACGCCCTTATCAACACATTTAATATGGTTATATCAAGGGCGGGAGAGCTGAGAGGGAGGCAGTTCACTCAGCAAGGCAAGGCCAAGATTTTGCATGATTTTTGAAGAAAACTTTAAGGTCTGTACGAGCAGAGGGGGAGTGTTTCAACATGGCTTCCCTAAGATGGACTTTCATTTTACATTTAGTTTTTACGAGATTTAAATAAACATGACAGAGAGGGAGGAATATAGCTTAAACATAGGAAAACAACATACAATTATTATTATTAAACAGGGTGCGACAAGACCGGCTCCCGAACGCCCGAGACATGTTGATTTTTGCGTGGGGCAGGTAGATTTTTGTTTCTCTGCTATTTATAGCAGAGAAACAAGTGTGTTACTATGAAATACGCCAATCACTGATAGTGGATCACATCTGATAATATTCTTTAGCTGTCTGTGAGGTGTTTAAGCATGCCTTAGCATGCCTTATCTAATCCTTTGGATCAGGTGTTATTTATCTCACTTCTTCGTTATAGTTGCACTGATTGACAGCTTTTCTATAGCCAAGGGAACTCAGCCAAGGGAGCTGATTGGCTCTTAGCTGATTGGCTGTTAGTAAGTGTTAGTAACGCTATGGGTGTAGGTTTAGCTGTAGCCAAGGGGTGTAGGTTTAGCTGTAGACAAGGGAGCTGCAGCCAACGGAGCTGATTGGCTGTTAGTAAGGCCTTCGCACCTACGGCTATGGCGCCCACTGTCTCAGTGCTATCCACATGTCCACTTTCTAGCTTTGCCCTCCTGCTGTGCGTGGACGGAGGCCTGTAACCACAACCTCCTCCTGCCCTCCTGCTCCTCGTGGGGCTTGCAACTCACGGGAGGGTTACTCGGGCGAGGGTAGGAGCTAGGGTGCGAGGGTGTGGGCAGCCAGTTTTCCCCTGCACTGACAACTCAGTACAGTTCCTGGTATACCTTATGTTGTATGTAGACATACAAGTGCACGTTGAGGTGGTTGAGTGACTCAGGATTATCATAGATGGATTCTGCCCTAGAGCACCCTCCATATCTTTCATAATCTTTGTTTCTCCCTACAAGTTACACTGGGTGAAAAACCTGCTTTCCCCTGTGCACATAGTAGGTCCTTATAGTTATAGGACCTTATAATGTAAAGGTGCGAGGGTATATCACATCAGTAAAAGCCTGAACTATTTAATTAAAATCTAAAGAAATGATGGATGAAGCATGCTTGGGGGACGCACCTGAAAGCACTGACTGCTTCACATCTTTTACTCTTAAGTTCACATGTATATTTGCTGTATTTAGAAATTTTAATTTTCAATTTCTAAAACTGAAATATGAACTCGAACATTCGACCCAGATACTAAATTTCTCTGATATTTTCTCAACATACATCATATAGACATCTACACTAAGGATACAATTATATACTGAGTCTCAATGGCACCGAAAAATATGTTTGATAGCCTAAGATATAGAGAAAGAGACGAAAGTTTTAGCTAGGAGTTGTGGTGTGACCAGCGAGGCATGACGTGACGTAATGGGTCAGATTGGGTTTTTCCCAGTGCATGAGGGATAGTAAACAATGCGACGACGGGAATTGACGGAAATGTCCGCTATTTTTCACAAAAGCAAAACAACTAACCCAAAGGCCTAAGTAGGCTAGTATTAATATATATGCTAGGGAGAGAAAAATCATTAATGAATAAACATACTTAAAATAACAAAATAGTGTTATGTTTTTTGTGCAATATTTGTACTACTACTTTGAAATGTTCGGATATAAGTTAAAATGTAAACTTTGTAGGTAAATATTTTGCATTTTCAGTCTAAACATGCCTAAAGTGCAATAACTATAAGTTGACATCAGGCACAAATGATTGTAGCTGAGAAAAGTCAGAGCCTAATTCCAGTGGAAACGCCAAGTATATGAATTAAGTTGACACTGATTACAAAGTTAAATATGTTAACAGTTGATCAAATTGGTGCATAACTTTATAATTAGTTAACTTAGTACTTGTTAATCTACACGTCTTTTGGACGGGTAGATTTTTTGACTATTATTAGTGTAGCGTTTCAGTGTTCCTGAATAGACGTTCAAGTCGGCCACATTGGCTGACATCAACCTCACCTCCAAGGTAATACTTGTGATGTACAGAAAAACAAGTCGCAAAATAATGGAATTTGAGATATCATATTTGAAAACATGAAATCAAGTCAATTCCAATGATGGTAAACGGCAGGTCATGTAATATATTATAAGTATTTCTAGCTTTTAAGTTAGATATCTTTATTTTAGAAAAAGGTTTACAATACCTCTGGTCGTGTAGTTACCAGTAAAGTAACTAAATACACTCCATAGGATAACCAGGATTGTTTTAAAATATAGAGATATACAGGGTGTGTGTGTCTCGATCTCTCTCTTTCTCTCTCTCCTTCCCTCCATGAAGGTCCCAGGCATGTAACTTTGTGGTTTCATTGTCAAAATTTAAATTGATACTGATGAGCCCTAGGAAATCTAACTTTCTTTCTTTTTTATGATAAATTTTTCTTGAAGTAAATTTCGAAATCCTATTGCATTCCTTCATTACAAATAAAATCCAGGTCTTCCAGCCGCCACCTCATAATAGAAAGACATCTATACTAACAGAGAGACTCAGTCTGAGTGACTCCGGAGTGACTGGCTAAAAGACAAATATTAACAGGGTATAATGCAAGTTAAAGTTAATTATAATTAAGTTTATAGCTGTGTCTATATGCCTGAAAGATTTTGTTTATGTAAAACAAATATTTCATGTATATAGTTTTGAGTCTTTTCTTCATAAGGAACACTCAAAGCCACACTCTCGCAATGCTATAACACCGATGTGTGTATTGACTCATGTCCCCCAATGGCGGCTACCCGTAGTTCGCTTTACCGCCGCCGGCGCCGCCACCAGTAACACAGGACTCCCCTATACCAACTAACTCTACTAGAGGCACTGATGTTAAGTTTAAGTATCATCTTATTCCTGCTTCACAGGTTGCTTTTATATCTATTCCAATTACTACAGATTAGATGTTATACCTCTTATATGTATGTACTGCATTGCTATTGTAACCTGTCTTATACATTAGATCATTTGCCATGTTACTCTTGTACTACCCTTTTTCACTGCTTGCCCTCAATAGTGAGTCTCCCTATATGTCCCTGGCATTGATGACTGACTACTGCACACCGCTGGTATCACCAGGTTGTCCAAGAGGTGAATAAACTGGTGATACTAACAAAACTGTGTCTGGTTTTACTTTGCCATGTCGAGATTGAGAACCTGAGTTTTGGGTGAGGCCTGATTCACAGCAATTGGTGTGGTGATAGGTTCCCTACACAAGTACTTCAACTCATTTTTTATTTTATTTTTTTTCTCAGGATTTGCTGAGAAGATAGTAAGTTGATACCCATTCTGTCAATCATCTTTATTGTTTCAATCCAACATAAATGTGTTAGCTGATTGTGGCGTTGTCTTAGGTGTTAGTGGGTAGACATATCTAATCCATATCTAATTCATGCGATCAGTCCTAAGTTTCACACATATACAACACACACCAGCACACTTCACTGACCAGTGGCCCATGCCACCCGCATCCTTTTGGCTGTAATGATTGTTTGACAGCTTGCCACCCCACCCTACCCACATTTTGCTATTCTTAAATAAACCCAGGGTTTCACGTTTCTGTGAATACATTTCTCTAGGTATTTCAACTTGTGGTGAAATATCAACCAAGTAAAGGTTACAATATTAAACAGAATTTGGCTCAAATTCTACAATACCTCTACTCTCGGCTGCTGGCTATTCTGAATAAAAATCCATTGAGAAAAGTATACTTCCTCCCCTTAGCATGGCTCCTGGTATTTAGTGGTCTTAATTCAAGGTTCTTTTTTTTAAAAGCAACATTGCAAGCCATATAGACGATTTGTCCCTGACATATAGTAAAGAATAAAATTATTAAGAAAGATTAAATTTCAGTAACTATGACTTGACATTGCTCACAAATAATTGATCCTGAGAAGTTGTTTCCTTTGGAAACGCAGGGTATAAACATTTAACAAGTTAAACTGATTATAAAGTTAGATAGAAACATAGTTGATTAAATCATTGATTGACTTAATATTTATTAAACTTATAACTTGTTGTCATCTTTTTCAAAACACATTATTTTAATGACAGCTCTGTCTGAGAAAAGTAAAATGACATGATAACTTGGCTGAATACAAATCTTTAGATACAATACAATAATACATTAAGATTTAGAGTGATGTCTTTTTGTATTACTATCTGTGAGTACATTTTATTTTAGTCAAAATTACAATTTTCATTGTCCGCACACAAATTCCATGTAGTTAAACCCATTCAAGACACAGCGCTAAGCAGAATAACATAGTATTTATCCCGTGAGTCTTGGTCTTGATAAAAAAGCATGTCTCGCTGTATAAAAATGTTTTATTCAAAAAGAATGAATATATAAGCCAATCTGAAAACTCTTATATTCAGTAGTTTGCAAATCGACGAAATAACAAGTAACAGTCTTAACGGACTGGTTATGCATTGTTTTTAGCACGGCCAAAAAAACAAAAACATGTTATATCGCTGTAATGTAATTGTATTGACAAATTTTCTCTTATAGTAAAGTGTTGTCTTTTTGAAACTATAATATTATATGTATAACCTTTGTTGCATGTGGACTTTCGAAAACCTGAAACGTACCATAATCTTTATGTAATTGTCTTTCGAAATAAAATATGTTTAAAAAAAAAAGAGCAAACGTCAGACATCAATTAATCCTATTTATCTCGGCCTACTGAGCAAGGTCTAGCCTGCATACATTGCACGCAACAGGTAAATGCAGTTCTGGAGCACGTGTATTGTCTCTGGTGTCTGGACATTGTTGACTGGACCATGTGAGATAACAATACAAGGGTCAACGTCCTGATGAAGACATTCATAGCGACTATTATAGATGTATTAGGGTCAGATTTTCAGAAAATGTACAATTCACTTCCACCAATCCTCTCAAATAACCCACATTTAAGACTAAAATGAGCTTCAAAACATAGTTTAACATAGCAAAACAGGTACTTTAAAATCAACTCGTTACCAAATATACCCAGATATACCCGGTACTCATAATTGTTCTGCCTAATTTAGCAAAATTTCCTAAATGTGTAGAGCTGCCAATTGTACATTTTCTGGAAATCTGACCCACTAGTCAATGATGGGACGGGGGATAGGGGGGAGGGGGAGGGGGAGGGGAATAGAACAGAATAGAATAGAAAACTGTTATTTGTGGGATGGGGTTGAGGTTGGGGTATGAAGTGGGGAGGGGTGCAAGGAGGGGTTTGAGGGTATGTAGGGGGAGGGATGGAGGGAGGGGGTTGACGGGTAGGGGTTGATGATGATTTGAGTTAAGCGGGATGTTTGTGGGGGTATTGAGGGTGATGTGCAGAAAGGGATTTTGGGTCAGATTTTCAGAAAATGAACAACTGGTATATCTACATATTTAGGAAATTCCCCTTAATTACGCTGAACAATGAGGAATACTGGGTATATCTGAGTATATTTGGTATCGCATTGATTTAAAGTATCAGTTCTGTTATGGTAAACTGCATTTTGAAGCTCAGTTTTGTCTTAAAATTAATGTGGTTTTGTTGAGAGGATTGGTGAAGGTGAATCGTTCATTTTCTGGAAATCTGACCCTATTGTATGGGGTTATGGGGTGGAGTGGAGTACACCATATTGAATCATGATTTGCCTGTAATTATGGGAGTTGTATCTCACGGGAAAACTAAAGAATTGTGACATTCCATGAATGGACCAAAACCAATGAATTACTTGTCAATATTAATAAAACTAAAATCAAGGTAATAGGTGATAAAATACGAAAGAAATGTTCTGTAAATATAGAAATGAACTCTGAACAACTGCAAAAGGTACCAACTTGGGATTATCTTGGTATGAAAATGGACCTTAAGCGATGTATGAACCAACAGTTTAACAGTCTTCTGAAACAATTGAATGATAAAATAGTCATATTTAATCCACTACTCACTACAGACTATCATTCCTCAATAACGCTGCACTACCTAATAGATAAGTTCATCCCTCAAAAAAGGGTGGTCTCCACTGGTTGCGATAGGCTCTCTGATAAGCCTTTCGATGGTGTTGTGCTGGTTCTGTAGGTGGAGAGGAATGACAAGGTCCTGCCTACATGGTTCACTGGCCATGTAGGCAGGACCTAACCACTCCTCACCATCACAGCACCATCGCAAGGCTTACCGCAGAACTTACTGCAGAGCTTACCACAGCCAGTGGAGACCACCCTTTCAATTCAATTCAATTCAATTCAAGACATTTTTTATTTGCAATTAGCGTCGATTACAAAAAGGAGGTCCCAGTTTTGAAACCTTGGTTCCAAGTCTTCCTGTGGGTTCCTGGGTTGGTGGTTTCCAAAACAAGCTTACAATAAGATATTATGATATAAATTTCATGGCTATGTTTCTATTATCTACTTGACTAGTTTAGTTGGACATTAAATGCCACAACTGGCTAAAAGTAAGTTGTAATAACTGGCTAAGTTGTACTAACTAGAGCATACAGTAAAATCAGGGTAAGATAATAACAGTGCAATCAAACAATAGTTGGTGATCTGTATAGTCGGTCCAGACCAAGAAGAATTTTACAGAAATAACAATAAAAGTACATATAATAAAATACAATACAATACAATATCATAGTTATTCAACATAAGATCTGTAACAGATCATCCCGATGTGCATTAGAAAATCCACCAGTGCATTTAAAAGTGCCACTGACCAGTCACATAAGTGCAATCCTCTCAAAAAAGCAGTTTTGCACCTGGTTTTGCACATGCACTCCAAAATGCGTATCAAATTTATGTATATAAGTTGGGTATCAATGCACTAACTACATGCAATGGAATTAATGGATGTCAGTCAGTCTAAAGGAATTTATACAATTCGTAAATTATAGTATCTTTTATTCTGACTCAAAAATGTAATTATATTCCATAAGGCAACATAAAAAGCATTTATGGTGAATAGAGCGTTTTTTCAATGTAATTGTTAAAGCCCTATAAAGAATAAAATTCTTATAAATTAAGCCTCTACCTGAATGTCTTGTTTATTTGTATGAACAGTGATGAATGAAGGAATAACTTTTACTAAGTAATTCCCTCCCTCACCCCCACATAGCAATAGCAATGAGAGTGCTTCACTGAGTGCATTATAACTGTGTCTTTACACCTTGTCAGTAGCACATCGTTGGGAGCATCAGAACTGGTAAACACCCAAAATAGATAACATAACATGTTCCCATTCATGGTAGGTACATGCGTTCGGGACTGATGCTAGTATGGGCCAGAAGATCTCATATATGTGACACCTCTATCACAAATGATATTTCTAACCAAATCCGCGCCCACAACTACCATAAAATTATGTCATACAATGAAGCCACAAAAGGTCGCAATACCTGCCACTGCATACTCACCTGGCATTCACACTCATTGTCGCACATCTGACACTTGATTCTCTGACACTGATGCTCACTCCCTGACACCAAGTCAAAGAAACCCCTACAAGCAAATCTAAACGATGCAAGCCTACCTCCATATTACCAAAATTATACTTCTCAGACTGATTTAATTTCTCCTTTTATAATTTGCACCCTGTTCTTCATCCGCAATTAAATACAACATAACAGGAAAACGTACAATACCCACCAGATTGTATGTTTCAATGGAGGAAAGAACATGCTTATTTCCAAATTTATACATGTTAAGATTATCTGAATATTATTTCTACTGATTTCCGTAATTGTTCCTAGTACACTATTGTAATTTATACTTGACAAGGGTATAGTAATCAACCTTTCGGTGAATTAATATTATTGTACCTGAAGGCATGAATACATATGCTATATATGTAAACTTCAAAATGTAATTTGATTGGTAGTATAGCAAGTAGAAATGTATAGTTGGGAAATAATGAATCAGTTCGGGAAAGTAGCACAAATCTCAATCATTCACAAAAAACGGCCGAAAAAAAAAATAGGTATTTGTCTCTACATCTTGAAGTCATCACACTGATAATCATATGCATCGTATTAGGAATATTCAAGTATATAAAGCCTAATTGTTGTCTCCATGGGGTGCCTACGTCGGGTGGGGGCTGCCTACGTCGGGGTAAGGTTATCTGGCTATTTCTTCAAATATTTTCCCCATATAATATTGTTCATTTTCAGAATTTGAAGTCGTAAAATACACATTACTGAATGGGCACTAGGAGTTTAAAATATGATTAATAACTGAATGATTGAATAAATTGTACCCCGACATAGGCACATGCAGATTTTAGCCGAATTCAAATCTTTTCAAAAGAATTTGCCTGCCATAAAAGATTGAAGGGTCTGCCACCCGTTTATTTTTCTCTTTTATGAATATTATTGGCTTTATACGTATCATAATTACCCTGGTTGTGAGTTAATTTCTTATATATTTATTTTTACACAGTTTACTACCCCAACATAGGCACCCTGCGAATTTAGCCATTATTCTTAGGGAAAATGGCAATGCCTATATTTTTACCAGAATTTAATAAAAAAACATTTAGTAGATGCTTGGACTGCTTCTGTGAAGTAAAAATTCCGACATAAATTTATCATTTTGAGTGCCTACGTTCATTTTTTAAAAAGGCCTATTTTCACCTATATTTGACAATTTCATGTACAAAATGCACATTTTCTCATTTCTTATGGCTCGAAAGCTCAAAGTGTGATCTAAATGATGTGAATGAAAAATAAACAAAAAAAAATGTAAGGTCAGTGATCCTTGGAATAAAGAATTTATGAGAATTGAGATGAGATTTCGTGAGAATTGACCATATATCACAGCATTCAACTAATCATCTGCTCCCGCCTCCTATAGTACTAGTGCCATAGGGCATGACAAAGCATATCAAATAATGCTAAATTATCATAAGGCAGGCATAAAACAACATTCCATCTTAATACTAGACAATACTACCACTAATCATTTTTAATACAGGTTGCATCTCCCCATAGGCTTACCATTATGACACATGCTCTCACCAGGTGGCGATACTGTTCTCTCTCACCAGGTGGCGCAAATAGTAACTGGGGTGCAATTACAATTTCTTTTACAATGAAAGTGCCGCTAATACACTTGTGTGGCATTTATACCATTACAGATATTCCACATTATGTACATAGGAATGTTATAACTGATATACTTCTATAGTTTATTTATGTATTTTAATTGTTTGATGTGGAAAAATGTTTTGACCAAAACACCCCCCATCATTGCATACTTCATTAGCTCAGGTAGACTGGCCCACTAAGGTCTAGTGTACAACTGGAATAACCCTTCTGGGGGTGCTGCTTGGCATTACGGCTGGCTAACAGGATGGAAATAATGATGAATTATTTGATGTTTTACCATGCAAAGACATGGTAACATACCTTGGTATAAACTCTTTGTACTCTATAGGGGTATGTTTTTTAGAAGAAATTACCAGCCTAAATACTGCTGATGTACAGAGGAATCAAACCGCCCTCCCAAGTGCATTAGAAGTGCATTCAATAACCTGCTAAATAGTGTATCACTGGGAGCATCAGAATTGCATTTATGAACCTGGTCCATAGAGCATTGTTGAGAGCTTCATAAGTGCATTTAAAAACCTGCTCCATAGAGCATTAAAAAATACGTTATGAGCCTCACAACTGTTTACGATTTCCACTGGTAAAGCACCAGGTCAAAATCAGGTCAATATTTCCAGGTAAAAACTAGGTCAGAAATGCAATCATGCACATCGGGATGAGGTAGGTACAGTAACATATTGACATACACGTACAGAGTTTTAGTATAATGGTAGGGGGTGTTCTTATAATATTTCAATTTCATTTATGCAGGTGTGAATAATTTTGCTAAAGGTTTTCCGGTCTTGTACTTGGTGAGCAGCAGTTTCAAGCGAATTCCAATATTTAGCCGCTTTATAAATAAAAGAGTTTAGAATTTTTGCAGATTTTGGCTGTAGTAATTTTAAATTACGTCTGCCTTTGGCATGACTCCTGGTTGAGATTTTTCTGTTATCTAAATTGGATTCATCTGTAGCCATGAAGTGGCTTAGATTAATTATATGTTTTTGTCTGTCTCCTTTTGTTTAAGTGTAGTAAGTTCAGGTCTAAATGTTCTTGATCTACATTAGTGTACTTGGTTTTTCCAAAAATGATTCGAAGTGCCGAATTTTGTAAGGACTGGAGCTTACCAAGTAGTGTTTTTGGTCCGGAATCATACAAATAGTCACCAAAATCGAAGTGTCGGAGTATGGTCATTTTATATAAGTCTTTCTTGCTCTTCTCAGTTAAACAGTGCCTCACTCTATACAAAAGCCTCAATTTTGTACTAACTTTATTTCTGATAATATTTATATGTTTGTTGAAAGAGAGACCCGTGTCCATAGTTAGACCTAGATATTTATACTCCTCTACTGTTAAAACTACAACAATATAAACAAATGGACACAATAAACACCCTCTGTGAAGTACTGTGGCCCAAATTAGGGTGGACACAATTATAACCTAGATTTAATTAACATACATATTTGATCTGTTTCAGGAAACTGAGTCACAAGTCGCAAAGTTAATATTTTTAAAAGTGATTTATTCACAACAAACCTAGCTCAAAATGTTTCCATCTTTAGAGTGTTTAGTGCTGTTAGTGACATGCATACATATACCAAATATCAAGGCGGCGGATTTAATATAAATGTGCATATCTGAGGTTCCCCTAAGGAGTATATTCATATACTTTACTATAGTAGTTGACCATCAAGAGTTAGTGCTGCCTTTTTCCCCACACAATTTTAGAAAATATACAATTTTACTTAATAAATGTGTTAATGAATCCGGTTGATCTTATCTTTTCAAATATGATGAAATCTCAAAACTATTTCTCTTCGACTTGTGACTCATTTCTCGGTAACACATCACATACACCATGATGAGGATGTCATATGTGATCCGTTTGAGGAAAATAAGTCATAATTAAGTCGCAAAAATGGATTTTGAGATATCATCGTATTTGAAAAAAGGAGATCAAGCTAATTCCAATGATAGTTGACATGAAGGAAATTTAAGAAGTATTTCTATATTTTATGTTTGATATTTTTATTTTTAGAAAAAGTTTGCAATGTTTCTGGATCGGTAATTATCAATGAAGTAACTAAATATACCCCATATGAAGGCCTTCAAAACGAAATGATGTATTTGATACAATGTCCTGAAAATTGTTACACCGATCTATACAACTATGGGTGCATTGCACTATATACGATAAGATTGTGTCTTAAAGGCGTCGTAACTTGCTCTTAAAGTTACGACTAAGAGGGCTTTATGATACGAAGAATGTGCATTGCAGAATAGAATCTTAGAGGCCTCTTAGTCATGTCTTAGCAGGACGCTACGAGGGACTTACGAGGGTCTAGAGGGGAGAACATCTCATGATACACCTTCAAAAGCAAACAGCGTCTGCTTGATGTACATGATTCTCTTCTGTGTTTGAGAGGTTTAGAAGAGACTATGAGACTTGACAATTGGTGAAAATATTACTGGAGATATAAGTAAACTGGAATATGAACCTGTACAGTATATAGATAAACTATAATCGTCTTAGAGGTCTGTTAGAATCATATCGATAATGTTGAATATATAACATGGGCAGTCACCTAACAATCACAATTCAATTACCCTCTCCTTCAATGCGATCAAAACAATCAAGTCTAATCCCCGCTCGTCTTGGTGCGTCCCTATTGTTGTGTAGTGGGGGGTGAGAAGGATGGGGTTGGGTGGGGGTGGGGGTGCATATACATATACAAATATACATATACAAATTTTATTGAGTAGAGAACTAATAATCGTTAGTTGGATTGATAGGATGATGACTTATATGTTTAGATAAGGGCTGCGTAAATTTGTATTTTTTGGATAATTTTTGGATATATCCTATGAAAGTTTAGTGATGAAGGTAAATATAGATTTTGTAATACAATGAGTTATTATAGTAATTAAGCATCGCAAGAAAACATCCACGAGGTGGACAGGCGCTTTTTGTGAATTTGATGTAATTTTGTACGGCCGGATTTGTAATAAAAAAAATATGGATAAGAAATTCAGTAGTTCTGGATAATATGGGGGCGGGGGGCGGGGGACGGTTGGTAGATGACAAGGATAGAGAGTGAGAGAGGGGAAAGAGAAAGAGAGAGAGAGAGAGAGGCGGGGGCGGGAGGGAGAGGAGAGAGAGTATGTATAGTTGGCATCACAACGCCCATACTGCGACCCACGTGGACATGTTTACCTCCATCTATGACGTCACTCGGAGTTCCCCGCTCGCTCAACCAATAGGAGCGCATGGAAGCTTCCTTCCTCAAGTGCCACGCCCACGTTCGCCAGTTCAAATGTTTCACTCGACTAGTGAAGAACTATATATTCTCGCTTGAAAATTGTTTCTTATGTATTCTATGTATCTGTTATAGGGTGTTTATTAAACTGCTTTGCACGCCCAAACGGCACTACTGCTTTCCTCTCTTCATTACACGCCGTCGCACGTATGATCATGAGACAAACTCTAGGTGTGCGGTGACTGTGGGAGAAAGAGGGAGGAGAGTTGGAGGGGGCAGTAAAGTGGGAGTGGAGGGATGGGCGAGGGAAAGAGGAGAGGTAAGGGAGAGGGAAATAGGGGGAGAGGGAGAGAGGGGGAGAGGGAGAGAGGGAGAGAAAAGTTGGCGGACAATTTAAACCAAAAGAAAATTTAATATTTTAAAACATTCATAATTAATCATGTCGGTAGAATGGTCTGTAATATTTTATTTATTTTATTATTTTATTTCTAACTTTAACTCCCGTGCAGAGCATCCTTAAATCCATGTATCATAGACACTGTTTGAAATTAATTGGGGATTAAGCCCTCGTAAAGGCCTCGTAGCATATCTTAGGGCTTAGTGTTACAAATGAAAAATGTGTGGTTGATGTGGGGGTCATGGGTTCGAACCCCAGTCCAGGCAGCTTTTTCAACAGTCAGGTGTGACCAATATTTCCTAAGATATGCTACGAGGCCACTAAGAGGGCTTTATCCACACCTGTTTTGCTGCTCATAAATTCTTAACTTTACGAGGGCTCGGAGAGTACTCGGAGAGTAAAATCGTATATAGTGCAATGCAACCTTTGCTAAGAGGGAGTTACGAGGCCGCTAAGAGTGGTTTAACACAGAATCGTATATAGTGCAATGCACCCTATAAGTGCTAAACTCTCTAGAACTCAGAACATTCCAATAAAGAGATCTGGTGATAAAAACACTTTGAAAAATATCGATTTTGTGACTTATGAATAATTTTCCTGGAACACATCACATATAAGTAATGAATAACACCAGCCTTCATTGATTCTACTGGTGACCTATCTATTGATAGATAAGTTCAAGAGGTGCCATCTGTGTCCCTTCAGCGTTACAATAATTATGAGCAATATAACTATATTGACCGGTGACAACATTGTATGAGTTACTCAAAGCTTATTCACACAGAGCGCATTATAAATCCATCTCAGATGTGAGTTTACATATGGGTCAGATTTCCAGAAAATGTACAATTCACCTTCACAAATCCTCTCAAATACCCCACACTTAAGGCAAAAATGAGCTTCAAAATGCAGTTTACCATAAAGGAACTGATACTTTAAATCAATGTGATACCAAATATAATCAAATATTCCCTGTATTCTTCATTTTCCAGCCAAATTTAGGAGAAATTCCCAAATGTGTAGAGCGGCTAATTGTACATTTTCTGAAAATCTGACCCATATAGGACAGGTCATTAAAAATGTATATTTGTCAGTTCTACACTGTTAAACAATTGTTTTAAATTAGGCAGTAAAAGAACGATGAATACTAGGTACATCTGAGTATAGTTATTGTGTTGATTGAATGCATCTGTTGGTTTATGTTGAACTGTATTTTGAACCTCATTTATGTCTTAAATTAGGGTTATTTGAGAGGATTGGTGAAGTTGTATTGTACATTTTGGGATGCCTTGACCTTAACAGTACAGCTATTATTGCTGCTGATTGTGCATTTCATCACCTCCATTCATTAATATCACTGTGCCGACATTACTCCGTAATGCACTTTGCCTCATCACAAATGGCTATTGTTATTAAAAGTGGTCATTGTTTACATCTGAGTTTGACTATGTATATAATTCTAACATGTATGTGAAGCATCATCAAATATTATAATCAATAGTAGGACCACAGGAAGTGTGTTAGCAATGTTGGCCGTATGTATGACAGTGGTTCTTGGATAAAAACAATTTAATAACTCTGAAGATGATGAGGTAATACAATGGTGGGGATGACTGTTAAGTGAATGAATGATGTCTGCATAAATCATATAAAATTGTTACGGTCATTGTCCGTAAAAATAATTAAGCATTTCCAAACTTTTACTACCAAATATGTGATTTGTTTCAGGCAAATGAGTCACAAGTCGCCAAGAATCAATTTTGAGATATCATCATATTTAATAAGATGAGATTAAGTGGATTCCAATGTTGGTAAACATGAAGGAGATCCAAGAAATGTTTCCATATTTTATGTTTGATACTTTTAGTTTTAAACAAAACGTTTTGCAATATTTCCGGGTAGACATTTAATAGTAAAGTAGCTAAACATACCCTATAATATGACATAAATGCATGGATATATTCAATAGACAGTCTTGAATTCCTGTACATCTTTTCATGTTATTTTTTTTTATTATTTTTTTAAAGAAATGTTATTGAGAACATTTCCATGGAAACATAGTAATCTCATGCTGCTCAAGTGAACTATTTTTTACTGTACATTAATAAGATATAATTATATAGTTTAAGTATTTTAAATCATGACTGAATAAGTACATAATGACAAGAGACAATAGTGAATGGATTATGATCGTTGAGGGGCGTATGGTCAATCTCATTTCTAACTATACAATATAGTAAGGTCGCATGACGACACTTTTATATAGTCATTTTTTTTTTATTTTTTTTTTTTTTTTACATATATGAGGCTTTTAGGGCCTTATCTCACCTATCACTTTCGAGCTTTTTTTGGTATTTTTTCTCCAATAAACAACGATTCGAAATAAAAGTACCCTTATTGAGCAAATAAAAACAGGAATTTCACACCAAGAAGCGACTCATACACAAGGAAGGATGATATTGTTATTTCCACCAGATTTCGTCAAGTTTGAGATATCTCTTCATAGAGTTCCAGTCATGTCATGGACAGCCCTAAGCATCCCAAGACATTCCCACAAATGCATCTTGTGAACACTTTGAAAAGTAACAATTTTTGCGACTTGTGACTCATTTCCTGAATTACATCACGCCCAAGTTAAAGTTATTACAGTATTCCGTGGTGTTGAGGCATGCCTCGGCAAATATAGAAATAACCAACCCGTACGAATGGAAAAGGTGATATGTACCTTAGCATACGTTTATGAACTCAAACCATTGAATGTTGTGTTACCTCATAATAAGTGTAGGCCAGTGCATATATGAGTAATTGGCAGCAACACCTGTTACTTGTGCATTATTAATGGCATTAACATTTGTGATGTGTTGCAGGAACATTTGTCACTATAGTCCCAAAAAATTGCCATTTTTCAAGTGCGTTCCCATGGAAACCCTTGCTCAGAATCCATTTATTTGTGTGCTATTAAGAGCTGTCGGTTTTACTTCTCCTGAAGGGAGGGTGACATTAGAGTGGTTACCTTAAAGTAAGTAATTACATTATAAGGTATTTTCACAGCTGATAATGCATCTTTAAGCTATCAAATTTCATTATTATACATGCGTTCACTATCGAGGCGCCGACAGCAGTTCTTTACTTCTGAAGCAGTAAAGGACGAGTACTTTACAGACGGAACTATTTTCTGTTGTCATGCCAACGCACGTTTGACGACGTAAGTTTGGCGACGCAAGTTTGACGACGCAAGTTTGAGGGAACAAGCGCTTTCTACTCGTATTATTATTATTATTATTATTACAGTTTCAAAAAGAAATATTTCATGACATAGAAGTTCATTTGTACTCTCAAAAAAGGTTGAATTTTCTATGGCACATTTTAAAAACATTTTAAGATCAATGACTTCATGACGTACCTCTGTTTGAAACCTTTTCCATGAATACAAAGTTCTATTGAGTATGAATTCCCTCTCAGTATTTTGTTTTGAATAACATACCACCGGCGGACATTATTATTGCTGTTTGTTTGTTATTTATTCATAAGGTAATATACAAACTACAATATTTTCAGCTTACATCGAGGTCACAAATAATAGAAATAATTTACAAAAAGTACGACAGTTGTGTATTTCATCAAATGTAACTAGCGTACAGAAATTGATCAGTACAGACAATTATTATTATGTGAGAATATATATATATGTCCGCTACATGAATCTTCAGTGTTACAGGCAAAAAAATAGATTTCGAGATATCATCATATAATTGAAAAGATGAGATCAAGCAGATTCCAACGATAGTAAACATTGGGACATCTTACAGATACTGTCCTAATATTTACTATCATTGGAATCAGCTTGACCTCATCTTTCCAAATATGGTGATATCTTAAAATCCATATTTTCCGACTTATGACTCATTTTCCCAAAACGGATCACAATTGTCAGAAGGACAGTCAGCATCATACTGTAGCGGTCTATAAGTGTCCCAGCATCAATACAAATAATGGACTACCTGCGTGACACTACCAATTACACCTTCCTCCAGGGCAGACGTGGAGTAGTAGTTTACCTGGATACCAGTCAGCATGGATTACCTTCCTGTTCTACTGGAGAGCCTGGTCCTCCAATCCAGTCTTGTCTTCATCTATGACGGTAGGTCACAATTGTTGTTTGTTTATAATTATTGTTGATATTCTATTTTAAAGCTGCACTCCCAGTTGAACGTCGGTCAAGAACTCAACATTTTCTACGTCTTGTTTCAGTCTTTTCCAGTCCATCTAAGAGTCATTTGATCAAAGTTTTGGATCAATTTTCTCCAGTTCTATATGCTAAGGGTTTCTAAGATATCCCCATTTTTATTTGGAGGACCCCCCAGATCCTATCATATATGGGTCAGATTTTCAGCAAATGTACAACTGACAGCTCTACACATTTAGGAAATTCTCCTAAATTCGGCTGAAAACTGAAGAATACCGGGAATATCTGAGTATATTTGGTATTGCATTGATTTAAAGTATCAGTTCTGGTAGGTTAAACTGCATTTTAAGCTCATTTTTGTCTTAAATGTTGGTGATTTGAGAGGATTCGTGAAGGTGAATTGTACATTTTTTGAAAATCTGACCCATATGATGACTTCAACTTGCTCGCCGGCGGTTTCTCTTAGTGATTAGACTCTAGCATTCTGTTCAAAAGACACTGTATTTATATCAAATATCATGTGACCAACATTTAGAAATGTAAAACGTATTGATAGGCTTGGGTTATGTAACCACTTAATATATGCCATGAAAGGTGCATACTGTAATGACGAAATCTTGCAAAAACCTACCTGTATTGATATTATTGTCAATTTTTTATGCTGGCCACACAAAAAAACCAAAAGAATGTAAGTTGGTTATTTCTGCAAACCCGATATAAGATAAGATAAGAGTTTGTTTATTTGTCTTTAAAGATGTACACAAACATACGTTGTAAGGAAGTATTACATTAAAAGTTTATTTAGTAAAGAGTAACTACTGGTATACACGGGTCCTGAATGTAATTGTGTAATGGTTTATATTTCGAGAACTAGACATACGACATGGTCTCTGAGCATGCGTGCTCTTGTCCAATCATGTTTAAAACAGAGGAATATACAACTTGTTGCACAAGAACATTTTAACAAACTTTAACTCACACAAAGCCAGGATCAATTGATACAACTCTATAGTTTTATATGGCAAGTGCATGTCCCAGTGCAGTAAAATATTCCCTTTAAGGTCCTCAATTCAGAAGCGCCACCATTACATATAGGAGCAATATTACAATTAATACTTTTACTTCAACACAGCTCTTTCACAATATAGCAAGTACAAAGAAATTGACTTGCACGGACTAACAACCCATGTTCTTTGGCTTTTTTATACGTTTTTATTTTGAGACAATTCCACAATTGTGATACATATCATGCTCGAAACAATCAAAACAGATTACTAATTAACTTCAGAACTATACCAATTAATCACTTACACCCATAATAATACTTTTTGTCGTAGTAACTATTCTTTATGTTATATTCCCACTTGATGCACTCTACAGTCGTCAGACATCTTTTATTATGTATTTGTATTCAACTATTTTTATTCCAGCTAAGCATTATGTAACATACACATACTCAGGTATAGCTGTACATCAAAACATAGTGTTTACTAATTGAAATAAAGTTGATACACAAGAAATATTCTAACAGTAGTAATTAATTATTACCAAAAACATTATTGCGAAGGCGAAATAAGCATAAGATAAAAACAACGTACAGAAACAGAAGGATTCTGACAGTACAAATATTAAATATCAAAACTGGCGTCTACACTCAAAAACATGATAATCCAAGCATTTTCAAACAGTGTTAATGTATTTGGGCCAACAAGAATACCTCATAATTCAACATCTTATAAAATGCCTCAGGTTGTCATGGGAAAAAGACTGTGTCATTCATATCGTGAATACAATACTCAGCTGGGAATTATTGACCTAACAATGTACCAGCAGTCCCTCGATGTTGCCAATTAATCCTTTAGTAGAGCTGATCAAAGTAAAGGTAATTGATCAGAACATCACTATTAGGGTTAGATCTTCCGAAAATGAACAATTGGCAGGTCAACACATTTATTATATTCTCCAAAATTAGATTGGGCAATGGTCAATACTGTGTACATTTGATATTGCCTTGATTCAAACAATCTGTTTGGTTATGTTGAACTGTGTTTTGAAGCTAATTTCTGTTTTGAATTTGGGTTATTTGAGAGGATTGGTGAAGCAAGGCGAATTGTACATTTTCTGGTGATTTCACCCATTCCAGTAATTGCACATTGATACAGGCTAGAATACGGAAGAAGGAGGAAATCGTGGGTGCTGCATAATGTCATTAAGTCAGTGCACTATCATTAGCTCCCTATGCATTATAACAATAGATTAATAGGGGATTTGCATGTCTCACTGCGCATGTCCATTACAGTGCATGCTGGGATGGATTCAGTTGGGCTCTGGCATACAGATATTCAGCTACATTTCTACCGAAAGTTGCAAGGATCTTTTCGCCAATAGCTTGTGCAAATGATAGATGAAGTCTTGTTTTGGAAAACATGTATAACACATGGCTATTTATATGAGATCACTGATAGATATTCCATGCTAATCCTAACATATTTTTTTTATAGCTTTTACACTTTACGATTAGTCACATAATCCCATGCGAATCAGATTCAAAATGGCGGTTATGCAACTCCCCTATTAAATTGATTCTGTAATGACCCGTGGATGGAGTTAAGGCAGAGAATAAACTACTATTGGTACTCACACAGTCTAGGTTCAAAGTTGAGAGCGTCCCTTTAAACGAAGGGAAAGCCTCTTGCCTCAAAGCGCAAGTGCCATTATAATGCCATTAAGACCGCAGCATGTCATTATAATCCTATCAAAACGCCTAGTCCTAAGCCAGGAAACTGATTAGCGAAGTAGGCGTCCAATCACTGACAGACCATTATTATCTTATGTGAGGGTTTGGGCCTGCACTGTCAGGTTTTATTTCCGAGCATGACAATCACCAGTCATCTAAAAAAGCCTAATATAGTGGATATAAATAAATAGGCTTAGTTAAGTTATACAATAATGTTTTAACCTTGCATATGCCGCGTGTGTGTGGTGCATAACCTTCACAAAGAGTTCATGTGGGTCAGATTTTCAGAAAATGAACAATTGGCAGCTGTAAACATTTAGTAAATTCTGCTAAGTCAGGCTGGAATTTGGTCTATACTAGGTAAATTCGACTATATTCGGCAATGCATTGATTCTATCTGTTTGGTTACGTTGAACTGTATTTTGAACTTTATTTTCGTCAGAAATTTGGATTATTTGAGAAGATTTGCGAAGTTGAATTGTACATTTGCTGAAAATCTGACCCATATAGGCTTTTGTGTTATTCCATGACAAATCCCCAAAACATGCTGCATATTAATACGGTCCTTACGTAAAAATAAGGGTGTACCAGTGATAATTCTAAAGGTAAGGATCATTGGTGGATGTTCGTTATGGACATATAGACTCTTAATTTTATATGTTCTGCTTTTAATTGATGTTGTAACTAACGTGTATATCAAGGTAACGTTTTTGTAAACATAGACATGGAAACATAGAAAATGTCATACATGTATGAGAGCTTACAATGAAAATTAAATTAAAAACAAACAGTGCACTTATATATTCCTAGTGAGGTAAAGCAATGAGTAGTATATACAAAGTTATTATTTAACATGGCGGTATACAATATGAGGTTAACCATAAACATTTAATAGTATGCATTGCCTTACTCATGGGAAGCCTAACAATGAGGATTCCAATAGACTCAAAACCAAATCCCCACTGCTAGCTGTGGAGTCTGATGGTGAGGTAGAGGGGTGAATGAATGGATGATGCCGAATAATGTCTATTCTGAACAAGGCATATATTTGTAATTGTACATTTTAATTGTTCAGAGATACAAGTTTGTATTTTCAAAGTTTTCTTTAATCGTTATTCAATCGGTGATAAAGGAACTACATTCAATTTAAGCCAGTATTTCAACTATTCAACACTGACCCCTGTACACTAGATTTTGGCACGTTTATACCATTGTCCAGTGTGCTAGAACTGCGCTAAAACCAGCAGAATTTACCGCGACAATTGCACATCAGTATTACCCTACTTTGAGTAACATCTAATGCAGTTCTGATGTAGCTCTGAGTTATATGGCTGAAATCGTCAGAAAATGTACAATTCCCCTTCACCAATCCTCTCAAATAATACAAATTTCAGACAGAAATAAGGTTAAAATTACAGTTCAACATAACTAAACAGATTGCTAGAATCAACGCAAAGCCAAACATACTCGAATTCACCTGGTATTGGCCAAGTTGCGGTCTAATATAGCAACATTTACTAAATGTGTACAGCTGCCAATTGTTCATCTTGTGAAAATCTGACCCATGTATATTTGACTAACAAATAAGGAGACAATAAGTGCATCCAAGTGACCATACGGTGTGAGGTGGGGGGGGGGGGAGGCAATCACTTCATAAACAAGCTATAGAGAAGTTACTGGCTACCAACATTACAGTCAAATGGTGAGGGATTGGGGAAGGTGCCCCCCCCCCAGGCATGGTGAGAAAAGTCTGACCAATATACCTGTTATGCCTGTTTTAAATCTACCACCCTATGGCACCACTCACATTCTGAACCCTCTATCATGTTTCTGTCAGACACTATTTACCATTTGTGCTCAGCATGTGACAGGAATACAAATCACCAGAAGCTAAACATTCCTGTAAAACCTGGTGCCCAGCTGAACCAAGCTACAATTATTCACAACCATTTAATTCAATGCAATTTAAAGAGGCCTGGGAAAGTAGGCAGTAGTAACAGTAGGCTTAGGTTGGGGTTCCACAATTTTCCCCTTTATATTCAGAAGGTTCTTGAACTGAAATACCTCAGGTTTAGATTGTTATACGGTGGTTAGGGGCAACTTCTTATAATGACTTTCATGGCGATGGGTTCTGCTGCTCTCCGTCAGTTTCCTTTCTTTGCTGTTTTGTTTTCCTTGTCAAACACATGACAAGGACAGTTAGAGAACTAGGTTTCTATACAGAGGAAGCTAAATGTTCCACCTACAAAAAAATAGGCTTGCAATTTTTTTCAGAAAATGTACAATAGGGAGCTCTACACATTTAAGAAATTCGGCTAAAGTTGGCTGAAAAATGATGAATATCGGGTATATCTGAGTATATTTGGGATCACATTGATTTAAAATATCAGTTCTGTTCATTCAAACTGCATTTTGAGACTATTTCTTAGCTTAAATGAGGGATATTTGAGGGGATTGGTTGGGGAAGGCGATTTGTACATTTATGAAAATCTGACCCAAATACTTTAAGTAAGGATTTTTTACGCAACAGTCACCGTCCAAGTATTCCAGGGGTGTTATAGTACATTTGATCGTCCATGTTCCATTACCTGAGTTAGACCCACATAGTCTGATTCCCCTTAATTCAGAGAGAGTAAATAAAGAGCATCATAATGACATCCTTTGCTGTACCAGCAATACGTTATAATGGTAAGCAAACAGATGATCGTTCTTATGTCGCTGAGCTGTCTCTAGAGGTGTGGAGAGCATGGGCTGAATACATGGACGATTTTTATTTTGAAAAGCGAACAGTAAATTTATGTGATGTATTTCTCGAAAATGAGTAACAAGTCGCTAAGATTGGATTATTAGATACCATCATATTTGAAAAGATGAGATTTAGCTGGTTTCAATGGATGAGCCTAGAAATACAATAAGATATTTAATACACAGTCTCAAAATTTAGGTGGTTCTGGGTATGACCATCAAGTGCCTTTCTGTCTCTTTTTGTATGTCTCTCTCCCTATTTCCTGGGTATGAACATAAACTACCGCCCTCTCAGCTCTCCCGCCCTTGATATAACCTTCAATGTGTTGATAAGGGCGTATAATATCCAATCTCACTCACTTACCCGAAATTTGGCACACGTCTTCATGCTACAACAAGCGTTGAGAACTACAAAAAAGTGAATTCCCGAAAATACATCTTGTGAATAAATCACTATGAAAAAATAGCAATTCTGTGACTTGCGACTGATTTCCCTGAAACACATCACAAATCCTCTACAGGACAGTGCATTTTTTCATGTGAACTATTTAAATATAGTATTGGCCTTAAATAAATAACCATCTCACCTGAAGAAGGGCAAACTAGCCCGAAAGCTTGTGTCAAATAAAATCAATAAGAAACAACAACTTTATTACATTTTGCACCTGAATCATCATTTACTGAACGACCAAGATCGATATACAGCGATAACTCCCCTCTCTACTACTTAAATAAATAAATAAATAAATAAATAAAAACAAAAATATACTTGTATAAATAATACAGCCTTACACATGTAATGGAGCACAGGTATATGTATACATATATCTGACTTCTATGTCCACAGACCTTTGTATATGTTTAATCATGACCATACAGGACCGTGTGGTTGCTTGGTGATATATAGTAAGGCAATATCCTCCTAAAAGCTTGCTTGCTTAATGCTTCCATTACAAATGCTATGGATCCTTTCCTTTCTACCAGAAAGAATTAGAATCGAGGTTGACCCAATAAAATTTAAAACATCTATACACAAACTGTACTATAATAGTTTCTTACGAAACAGGTATATGTTGATGCTGGTTTATGTTTTGTCCTTTTGTCTGTTTTCTGTGCATAATGATTTGTCACATTTATATTTTTTGACTGATGTCTAAAACAATGTGAAATTGTCACCAAATATGTTGTTGTAATAATATGGTCAACGTGTGAGAGCACGGCGCTGGTGGAAGGGACATTTTTAAACATGTCTAAACTTTAATCTAATCTTAAGCCTAAACTTTAATCTAATCTTAAGTCTAATCTTTAATGTATGTTAACAGAAATGATGTGATATAATTTTTAGCTTATTAATCACTAGATTTCATTTCATGTGTATTTAGTTGAGTCTATAATATCGACTCATTTGAGTCTACGTAGTTACTAGATAATTTACTTCAAATGTATAGGATAAAATCAGACTATTCTGAGAAAATTTGCACTGTGTATGGACATGTCTTTGACCTGAATAAAATATTTTCAAAATCAAATCAACTCAACTACGCAGTCGGGTCACATTTAGATGCAGACATCTATAGTTGGTGATTGATGACGTGATCATCACAACCCTGTAAATAATGAGTTATGTTCCGACCCAAGTCTACCTGTTGAAGAACCAAGATTTACCAGGGTCTATGGGTCAGATTTTTATAAAATGTACAATTCGCCTTCACCAATTCTCTCAAATAACCCACATTTAAGACAAAAATGAGCATCACAATGCAGTTTGATTTAAATGTGTAGAGCTGCCATTTGTACAGTTTCTGAAAATCTGACCCCTATTATATAATATGATCAACCGTTCAATGAATAGTAATTATAATAATACTTAGTTTCATTCTGGTAATTCCCCTAGGCTTTTGAGCGGGGAGTGTGGAGATATTTATTCCTTCGTTCCTTAATTCTTTTTTTTCCATCTTCTTATTTATTTTTTTCATTAGACAGCTTCTGATGGCACTAGCTCGTCATACCTCTTTTCCAGTCACAAGTTCCACTGTAAATTTTCTCTTACATTTAATATTAATTGAGGTTGAACACACACTGGTGAAAACACATTCGAGCGTCAGATCTTCAGAAAATGTACAATTGGCAGCTGTACGCATTCAGTAAATTCTGCTAAATTAGGCTGTAATTGACGAATGCTAGGTATATCTGAGTATATTCGGCATTGCATAGATTCCAGCAATCTGTTTGGTTAGGTTCAACTGTATTTTTGAACTTTATTTTCGTCTAAAATTTGGTTATTTGAGAGAATAGGTGAAGGTGAATTGTACATTTTCTTAAGATCTGACCCATGAGGGGGTGAGGAGGATGAGTTGATGCCTGGTGTGTGGTGGTATTGCTTATACTCATTGAGTCACAGGCTAGGAGATACTCTTGATATGTCAGATGATATGCGTTTCAGGATAATGAGTCACACGTCGCAAGTTTTATATTTTCTCCAAGTGTATTATTCACAAGATCTCTTCAATGGAATAGTTTCATTTTTGGGATGCGTAACGCCTCATGTGTCATAAACACATGTACTAAATTTCAGTACAGTGAATTATATATATCTATTTATTTCTAAGGTCATCCTATAAAGTATATTTAGCTACTTTAGTGGTAAATGCCAACCGTGAAATATGGCAAATATTTAAAATAGAAATATCAAACCAGCAATGTAGAAATAATATTTATATCTATCAATGAAATCGGATTAATCACATCTTGTCAAACATGATGATATCTTAGAATCCTATTTTTGCAACTTGTGACTCATTTGCCTGGAACACATCACACATATGTGTCTGATCTTAACTAGGATTAGGATCATACTCATTACTATGATATGACTCTCTCTCATCTTCTTTGATTTAGGGAATCAACGATGGACTTTTAAATAGGTCTATCTAAAAGCTAACGAATTGCGCTATTACTATTATAAAACCCATACAATTGAAGCACATTTAAAAACACAAGAAACGTGCGATGGTATATTTTTAAAAAGAATTTTGCATCACATGATATTGTATCATCCAGTAAAGTCTGATGTCTATAGGATTCGATTTGGATTGATTTCTCTTATTGACACTGCATACCAATAGTTTGACTGTCAGGTAGACAGTGTCTCATGAGGTGTGTGTGTTTCTCATGAGTATTTACTTTACCTATCCACTTCCATTAGAGGCATGCATAGATCTGTGTGTGGAGAACTGGTGGAACTGTAGGATCCATTGTATAGGGGATTTGCATTTGAGGCTTATAATAGGGGAGTTGCATGTTTACAGTGCATGCTGGAATGGATTCAGTTCAAACTGACATACATATGTAATCTGTTACAGGAAAATGAGTCACAAGTCGCAAGATTGATATTTTTCAAAGTGTTTTTTCCACAAGATCTCTTTATTGAAATGTTCTGATTTTTAGAGGGTTTAGCACTTAAAGTCATATAAATCCATGTAACAAATTTCGGTATATTGTATAAAATATATCTCTGAGTTTTGAAGACCTTTGTATGGAGTATATTTAGTTACTTTACTGGTAATTACCCATCTAGAAACATTGCAAACTTTTTGTTTCAAAAATAAAAATATCAAACTGAAAATATAGAAATACTTTTTAGGTGTCCTAGTGTTTACTACCATTATAATCGGGTTGATCTCCACTTTTTAAATATGTTGATATCCCCAAATCTATATTTTGCGACTTATGACGTATTTTCCTAAAACGGATCACATATATTTAGCAACATTTTCATTGAACAATGGAAGGATCTGTTTTACCGATATCATAGCTTCTATAAATGATCTATGAAAAGCCAAATGCACGATGGCAGAGGTGAAATTTTCTGTTATGGAAACATGTAAAACACATGGATATTGGTATTAGATCACTGATAAATATTCGATGCTAAACATACCATGTTTTCTATAGATTTTATACTGTACCATTGGTCCCAGGAGTCAATGTGAATCAAGATTTGGAATGGCGGCTATGAAAATCCCCTTTTGGAACATACAAGAAATGGATAACATGATAAACAATGTAGAATAAAGGTGATGTGTAGTACACTAGGGTGTGGAATCTGGTTACAGTGGTTGCCTTTGAGAATCAGTCAACCTCGGTGGTGTAATGGCAGCATGTCCGCGCGCATAGCGCGAAATCCATGGTTTGATTCCCGGTTGAGGGAGACAGTTTTTCGGGGGTCATAACGATTTGGTACCGTGGCCGTTCTCAATCAGGTATGTATCCTTCGCCGCGCTGGGCACAAAATCATATGAATTTCGTGCAGAAATGGTAGGGGATAATGTAGTACCCTAGAATGTGGAATCTGGTTACATTGGTGGCCTTTGAGAATCAGTGAACTTCGGTGGTGTAATGGTAGCATGTCTGTGCGCATATAGCGCGAGATCCGTGGTTTGATTCCCGGTTGAGGATTACAGATGCTTACAGGAAAATGAGTCAGAAGTCTCAGCAAATATTGATGCGGAACCGTTTTTCCAGGTGACAATCTATTGTGCAGTTGTATCATAACAAAAGAAGATAAAAACATAATTTAACAATGATTGAAAGAGAATCCCTAGTAAAGGGATATTTCCAGTGCGATACTCTTTGTGATGATATATCGGTTGCACTCAAACTGATCAGATTGATGCATTAGTAATCCTCGCACATTTGACTGAATACATCTCCCTAAAAAAATACAATGTGTGCCTCAGGGTTTGAAGTGGTATGTTCAGACGCTTTTTCAGCTTTTACAACAATAAATATCTAACTATAATAACAATAATACAATAATAAATACAAATATCTAAGTATAATAACAATTATACAAACAAATATCTAACTATAATAACATTTATACAATTATAAATACAAATATCTAACTATAATAACAATTATACAATAATAAATACAAATATCTAACTATAATAACAATTATACAATTATAAATACAAATATCTGACTATAATAACAATTATACAATTATAAATACAAATATCTAACTATAATAACAATTATACAATTATAAATACAAATATCTGACTATAATAACAATTATACAATTATAAATACAAATATCTAACTATAATAACAATTATATATATATATATCGTATTTTTATTCTGAATCGAATTCTACATCGTATTCTCCAGAAGTGGACACCATCCTCTCAGAGTGAGATCTTCCTGGAGGGTCCAAGATTACAATACTATAAATACCATTTTGTTTAGTTGAACATGATATCTAGATGCACCTTATAAATCCGATTCGGAGGTCAAATAACAATCTAATAAAACTCATCCTAGCTCTTAAATCAGATATCTTAATGTTTTACACATATTTCATGTCAGGACACTAATAAGTAGCGCCTAATAAGTAGCGCCTAATGCCACTACTTTCCGACTATTAGATGGTAATGTTCAGTTAAGTGTCAATGTTCTTTATCCGTCGGTATTCATTTAATTATGCTTGTTATTCACTACAGTTATCATATAATGAGATTACCACTATGTGAGCTAGGTCCACTATAATCACAAACAACAATTTAATTACTACAAGACAAAACACTTCATATTACAGCACTTCAAATACATTGAAGTACAGTAATACTAACAATCACAGTAATAACAATCACATTAATCAGTTAGGAATCAATAAAAGTATAAAAGGTATAAGAGTATGACATATCGATGTATCGATCTTAAACACTAAGGACTTACAGGCCTTTTTTGTAATTGTTGATTTCTATACGTGTAGACAATCAGAGTTTTGGATAAATCCATTTTACTATACTCGGGTGCTACTTGAATATCCCCCTTATATAGTCTATTTACTCGCTAAGAATTCATCAAAATCAGTAAAATAACCAGTTTTTAGATAAGTCCTTAGTTGCATTCTCGTCTTAGTTACTTGAATATTTTCAGGAAGATCATTCCATAAATTTGTTAAAACATACACATATGATCGTCTAAAAATTTCATTTTTCGGCTGCGGCACTAACAATTTTTTTCCCTTTGACAATCTTCTCAAACTAATATTCCTTCTATCGACATTTTCTTCTAATCTTGTTCTCATGAAAGCTAAATCTAACAAATGACTGTTTCTCCTAGATGAGAGAGATGGTAAGTTTAGTTCATTATGAATTACTTTTGTACTAGTTAATCTTGGTAACCTAAGAATAATTTTAAAAGCAGAATTTTGCAATGTCTGAAGTTTCTTTAACTGATTTTGTGCCGCCGAACCGTAGAATAAATCGCCATAATCTATAATTGGGAGTACCATTGTTTTATATAACAGCAACAAGGTATCCTTCTCACATGCATTATAAAGTTTTGACATGGCATGAATTTTAGACTTAACCGTGTATACTTTCTTTCTCAAAAATACCTTATAATTCAACCTCTCATCTACCTCCATCCCGAGGAACTTATAGTTTTCGACATTTTCTAGTTCATGATCCCCAATATTGTATTTCACTATATTCTTGGGGTCACTTTTAGTACGAATTGTGAGTTTCTTACATTTATTGATATTCAGAGATATTTTATTTACCGCACACCATCTTACTATTCTATTAAGATCTTCTTGTAATTCAAGATTTTGCTGCTGACCCAGTTTCCTGTCATTAAACAACACCGTGTCGTCGGCAAAAAGTTGTATATTACTGTCCTTCACCACTCTGTATAGATCATTTATATAAACAATAAACATTAACGGCCCTAGACTAGTGCCTTGAGGCACTCCACATGTAACTGGTTTCAAGGAGGAAAAGGAATCATCTACCAAAACTCTCTGCGTTCTATCACTCAAATAATTTACAAACCATCTGTGAGCTTTACCTTCAATCCCATAATTTTGTAATTTTGATAATAAAATACTATGATTAACAGTGTCAAAAGCTTTTTTAAAGTCCAAAAATATCAAATCAGTCGCTTTCTTTTTATTTAAATTATCATAAACTTTACTCAACAGATGGTCTAAGGCATCATTAATTGACCTTCCCTCTCTGAAACCGAACTGCCATTCATTTATAACATTATTACTTTCAAGGTGGTGGGATAATTGTTTCTGAATACAAATCTCAAGTAATTTCGCTGGTAATTTGATACAGGATATTGGTCGATAGTTACCTGGAAGGCCCTTATCACCTTCTTTGAAAAGCGGTGTTACGTTTGCCTGCTTAAAGTCCCTCGGGATGTCTGAGTTCTCTATAGAAAGGTTAAACAAATATACCATCTGCTTCTTCAGCGCCAACAAACATTGTTTAAGTATTCTGGTTGGTAGAAGCCTGATCCCTGAGGATTTATAATTACCAATCTTATTTATGGCCAAAACTACATCGAGTTCTGTAATCATTCTAAACTGAAACTTGTTCTCTAATATATTATCATTAATTATACTGTTCCTTTCCAAGATCATTTCCTCATCTTCTTTTATTTTCTCAGCTAACTCGGGGCCTATTCCGACGAAAAAATCGTTTATGACCTCAGCCGCTTCACTCCCTTTTAGTTTAACACCATCTTTTGATGTTATCTTTATCTCTTCCTTTGAGGATTTATTGTTCGTGGAAAGTAACGGCTTAAGAATCTCCCAGAATTTGTGGGGTTCATTTTGTTTTTCTCTAAGCTGACTTTTGATAAAATTATCTTTGGCCTTTTTTACAAGAATATTAACTTTGCACCTCAGCGACCTAGCAGTCTTCCAATCCTCATACAATTATAAATACAAATATCTAACTATAATAACAATTATACAATTATAAATACAAATATCTAACTATAATAACAATTATACAATTATAAATAGGAATTCACAGTGTACATTGAATGTAATAATCAGTAGAGGTCATTTACATATCGAGATATAGGCTCACAGGCAATCATGTAATACAGAGTAGCCATTGTATTCCATCCCCTACCCTATCAAACAGATCTCGACACGGTCACAAATCTATATTATACTTTTGTCTCTATTTGAGCCATATTGTTGGAGCATGTGAAAGACAGGGACTGTTGGTTGGTCTGTAAACAGGAGGAGATGTTTAATTGTTAGCATAGCTTGATTCATACCAAACACACTAAAAACAAACTGTGCACCTGCTCTAACTAAACTTCATTCCAAATTTATCAAACAATTGTTTGAAATTGTGTTTGTTCAACGTTTATTGAGTTTTCACAAAATGAGTACAGCTTCGTAATATCACCACAGTTCATCACGTGCAGCCCTTGTATCCATATTCTATAGTTCATTACAATAAGTATTATTATCAAAAACGGATGGATATGGGAATTGAGGATAAAGAGAAATCACTATCAAATTCCTTCTATCCTAAATAGGTGCTCAAATGTTTTATAAAAAGAAAAAAGAAACAACTTAATGTAACATAATTTACTGTAGAGGTCAGTTGTTCAGCAATAATTGAATTGAATTAAATTAAACACAAATTGTTTATTTATTCTAATATTTGAAGATATTTTCAAGATGTTCAAAGTTGATACCAAATTTAATAGTTCACATTTTCTGAAATATTGGGACAAAAAATACACGTCACAATAAGACCTTTTTACTTTGTGTCCCACTCAAAAATAACATATTTAAAAATGTATGTATTCATGTGTTAATGCACATTCGTAATTCTTCCTCTTACCAATTGCTGACAATGGTCCTGGGTATGACCATAAAGTGCCTTTCTGTCACTTTTCTCTGTCTCTCCCTCCCTTCTTCTTTATCTCTATTTCCTGGGTATGGAACATAAACTGCCTCCCTCTCAGCTCTCCCGCCCTTGATATAACCATATTGAATGTCTTGATAAGGGCTAAAACAACCAAACTCACTCAGTCACTCCAATTGCAGACAGTGCGTCCAGGGCATTTAAGGACCATGCACAGAAGCAGGGGCCAGTGTTCAGGGTGGGTGCAGGGTCAACGGTGGAGGTGGAGGACGTACTGGAGCTATTTGACACCAACACCAAGAAGTCCTACAACTTTGTCATCTCCTGCAGTAGCACCTGTCTGCTGCACATTCTCAAACTGGTAGTTATCTCATGGGTCAGATTTTCAGAAAATGAACAACTCACCTTCACCAATCCTCTCAAATAACCCAAACTTCAGACCAAAATAAAGTCCAAAATACAGTTCAACCTAACCAAACAGATTGCTAGAATCAATGCAATGCCGAATATACTCCAATTTACCTAGTATTGACCAGAATTTGCTAAATGTGAACAGCTGCCAATTGTACAGTTTCTGAAAATCTGACCCTCATGCTTAGTGTAATCTCACTGATCTACTCCAAACGGTTCAGTGTTTGTGCTATTAAAGCTGCATTCTCAGATGTTACGACAAAACAAATATTACCGAATTTACTCATATTATGACTTATAGTATTGAATTCATCAATATTCTTCAACTGTTATAGTTGAAGAATATATAAGATAGTATAAAATATAAGAGTTTATAAGAACTTCAATTGGGAACGGGTGAGAGAAATAGCCACCGGTGAGTGATAATAAGTGAAGTCATAATAAGAAGGGACTTGGGTGATTCCTCCAAATACAAATAAGGACGTTTTAGAAGTCCAAAATCCTCCCAAATTTTGAGTAAAACTACTTTTAGATGAATTTAAAAGAAATGATACAAAGAGTAGAAAATATTTTTTTTGTTACCAACGGTAGTTGGGAGGGCAGCTTTAATGGCTAAACCTGCATTCTCAGCTATTATAGCAAAAATACTGTTAGTCTTACCAATTTTACTCATGTAATGACTTATATAGGACTGGCATTTGCCTCTGCTAATCTATCACTATCAAACTCCTGTTGCATAACAATCTGCGAGCTCAATAGAAACACTGAAAACGCAACTCGCAGATTGTTATGCAATGGAGGCAATGTATAACAGTTTCATCAGGAAACAACTAAGTCCGTTGTTCAAATGAGGATAAAAAATAATCAAAGACAAAGATGTACAGCAGATATTTTTCACCACTTTCAATATACCACCACCAGATTGATTTAATAATAAATATGTCAAATTTGCTTTCTTTCTCCTTTTTAATTGTGTGTAAAATGTTTGACAGGTGAACGAGTACAGTAACATGCACAATGAGCAGGGCATCATGACCTATCTGCACCGGTGGCTCATTAGTGTGGATGACGCTTCACAAATGGAGTTAATTGAGCAACATGTTGGTAACATCACACATCTTATGGCTGTCCCTAACCATAGCAAAGAAGTAAGTGGCCCTAACAAAATGGCTATACGTAATATGTGCAATAAAAGAGGAAAAGTCTGTAATATTACATATATCATACAGATGACGACTCTGGGACACAACAAAACCCCATAAAGTTGAAGCAAATTTAAAACACAAGAAATGTGCGATGGTGTCTTTTTAGTATTGTATTTCATAATGTTGTATCATCCAGTAAGGTCTGATATCTATATCTATGATCATAAACTGCCTCTCTCTCAGCTCTCCCGCCCTTGATATAACCATATTAAATGTGCTGAACCTCACTCACTCAAACATATGGTGATATGAATCAATTGATATGTAAGTTTAGTTTATAAGCTGTGTGAATAATTGTGAAATCCTAATCTTACATTAATGGTGCTTTATTTTCCCTTCCCAGAATGCCACCATCTTCTCAGCCAACTGGACGCCAAGAGGCAGGAGACTAGAGCCTTGTGCCCACATATACGGGGAGGTACTGATGGGGGAGCTCTACCCCACCCTCAAATATGGCCTCAATGGACGCAAGATGAGGATAGCCACATTACCGGTAAGTTTCAAATTTGTATGTGTTGTGTGCCTTTGTTTGTTTTTCTGACTAAAACCTGGGAAGAATCACATGTTTATGAGAGCTAAGCTTGAGATAATACTTGAGATAATCTTGTAGTATGTTAACTTATGGGTCACACTCGTGTAGAGTGATTTATTGGAGGCTCTATGTATTATCAAATCTTATAATATTTTCCTGTATCATTCCCTCCGAATGATACATAATTTATTCAAGTATGGAGATGTTTACATTTCAGCTTCCTCAAGGTTGGCGCCGATGATTTAATGTGGTTATGAGTAATTGTCCAATTATCATAACTCCTTGCAGCATTATCATAAGTCTTCACTGCATCTTTATATGAGATAGTAATATTAATTAATTCATGGTCAAATTGCCACTGCCGATCAGCACAAAAGCAAAATGATGAAAAGACTCCTAAGAAACAAAGGATTAGAGAATATATAATTATTTGTCATTTTCATTATTAGAAAATAGATACAAATGAATACAATGAATAGTTCATACCTATAATAACATTTAAATATTCCACCTTTCAGTGGCCGCCGTTTCTGATTCGGGGCCGTAATGGCCAGTATTCTGGTATATGCAAGGAGATGATGGATGTGCTGGCAAACAGTATGAACTTTACGTGAGTCTGCTCAACCTCCCTATTACTACTCTAATTTAATAGGGGATTTGCATAGCTGCCATTTTGAATCTTGATTCGCATGGAATTATGGGACTAGTGGTACAGTCTAAAATCTATAGAAAACATGCCATGTTCAGCATGGATTATTTATCAATGCTCTAATGTCAATATCCATGTGTTATACATGTGTCCATGACATAAGTCCCCATCTTTCCCATCATGCATTTTGTTTTCATAGATCGTTTATACAAGCTAAGATATTGGTGAAAACATTCTTTCAATTTTTGATAAAAATGTTGTCAAATATTTGTATGTCAGATTTCATCAGTATCTATCCCAGAATGCACTGTGACAGACATGCGCAGTGAGACATGCAACTCCCCTATTGAATGTTAATACATTTTATTCAATTTGAATACATTTAATTTGAATACATTTCATTCAATTTGAATACATTTAATTTGAATACATATCATTCAATTTGAATACATTTAATTTGAATACATTTCATTGAAGAAACGTTTTATAAATAGTAATTTCCGAATAAATATTGGTCTGGTTATGGTTCTAGCATTCTTTGTTTTATCTTGAAAGGGCGTAGTTTAATTCAATTCAATTCAATCCAAGTATTCTTTATTATGCTGATCTAGTTGCACAAAGGAGTTCAATGACTGGTTAAAACAAAAATTACATGCCTGAATTAGCCAGGTCTTCCAAAGAATGCCTATGACATTGTAACAAATGCTGATCAATGCCTCTAAAAGTAACTTTATTAGTTTTACATTAAATAGAATGATTAATAAAGAACCAAACTATGTTTTAAAACTAGGAAACTGTTTAACTGTCAACATGAATTCTTGATTCAAAGTATATGGGTCTGATTTTCAGAAAATGTACAATTGGCAGCTGTATATATTTAGTAAAATTTGCTAAATTAGGCTGCGATTTGGCCAATACTAGGTAAATTTGAGTATATTCGGCATTGCATTGATTCCAGCAATCTGTTTGGTTAGGTAGATGACTGTAGAAAGGTTTATGATGAAGGCAAAAGACTTTTTAAGTAGATATTGTCTTGACGTTTGGTTTAGCATGAAATTAAAGTTATATTGAAAGGATATTCTGGAGTGAATCTAATTCACTGAAATACCAACAAATAAGCTTACATTACACAACAGGTACGATATAATGGAACCAGCAGACCAACTGTGGGGATCATTTGAGAACGGTTCCTGGAATGGACTTGTGAGCGTTCTTGCATATAAGGTAAACACATTTTTACACTACATTATATGTGATGTGTTCCAGGAGAATGAGTCACAACTGATTTACTCACAAGATTCCTTCATGATTTTTAGAGGGGTTGGCACTTATTAACATATGAATCCATGTAACAAATTTCGTGACATTGTATTAAATATATCCTTGCGTTTTGAAGGTCTACGTATGGAGTATATTTAGTTACTTTATTGGTAATTACCCATCCAGAAACATTGTAAACTTTTTTTTTCAAAAATAAAAATATCAAACTTAAGATATAGAAATACTTATTAGGTTCCCTAGTGTTTACTATCAGTGGAATCGGCTTGATCTCCTTTTTTCAAATATGATGATATCTCAAAATCCATATTTTGCTACTTATGACTTATTTTCCTAAAACGGATCACATATATGTATTCCCCAAACCTAGTATCTATTTTGGCACAAGGTCATGTGGCTTCCAATGATTGGGAACATCACATTTTGAGAGTGAACATGAAGTTGATTAAACAAATTACTCTGATTTTATGCTGAGCTGCTCTCTGGCAAAAGAACAAAACAAACCATTAGCGTACATAAAGCGCGGCCAAGTGTAATCCCTCCTTTAATGTGTTATAATACCAACTTGCTGTTAGGCCAAAACAAAATAATAGGTGTGTTTCCGATTTATCTGGCTGAAAACTAGGTAGGGGTGATGTATTATTACTTTTTCCTTCGTACCCAATTAATGCATTAGCTTTTCCCCATCTCATTGTGTATCCTTTTTGGCAGGAGGCAGACATGGTGGTGGCCCCAATCTCAATCCAGCCGCTCAGAGAGCAGTACATGGACTTCTGCACTGCCCCCTTTTACTTTGAGGAAACAGCGATTGTCTATAAAGTACAGAAAGGCAACAGTGGTTTTGGTAAGCACTTCCTTTTCCTGATGCCCTACAAGACATATGTGTGGACGGCCATCGTTGCTTCAGTGCCGGTACTGGGACTTATGGCACATCTCATATCACTTGCTGATAACAAAATTGGTCGCAGAGCTAAGCCAGAATCGCCTAATATACTGGAACGTACTTGGCAGACCTTTGGTATACTTTTTGCTCAAGGTAAGATAGAACGAGGGATCCCTTCTCAATCTGGAGAAATGGGGGAATATAGTGCCTTTAGTATTAGCCCAATGCTTACAAATAAGGGCACCGAAACAAAGTCTAGATGCAAAAGGAGGATAGGTCAAAAACTGAAAAAAAACTTTTGATGTCTAGCATTGTGCTAACTAACTCCATTTATATTCGTTGATATTCTAGGATTCATCCCAGATAATAGTCTTTTCACATTGCTTTGTATGGACATTTGAATGCAATTATACCCATAGACTTTTCAACAAACCAATTGATACAGAGTATGGACATCTTCATATATGCAGATATCAGTTTGATGTATTTAAAACATGGTATTTAATGTTTCAGGTGTGTTTGATAGCAATATAAGGTATGGATATCACCTGCTGCTAACTCTATGGGCCTTCACCTGTATGGTCCTGGGTGCCACATACATAGGTAAGAATTATCGTAGCTTTAATGACTGGCATCATTAAGGACAGGGAGAGGGCTCTGTTATAGTAGTTACAATTGGCTGGCATAAACTTTCAGGGAATCGTATTCATATTCCTGTATCTGGATGCATTCAAAACTGCCTGAAACAGGTGCATTAGTGTTAGGTGGTCTCATCGCCATTGACCTGACACAATTCACCTTGATTACCAGTCTGCATGGGTGTTTAGCATGAGATTATACAACCCGATTTACACCTTTGTATTTGCAATGAATAACGAAATACAAGTAGAATGTGTGCCTAATGCGAACTGAAGTGACAGTACCTTAATGAGTGATTGGTTGTTCATAATTTAGTGTTCCAGTTTAACATTGGTGGCACAACATGCACTACACCAAAACCAAACAATGGATGGCGGCAACACATGAGGGTCAGATTTTCAGAAAATGCACAATTGGCTGCTCTACGCAATTAGCAAATTCTGCTAAATCAAGCTGCAATTTGGTCAATACTAGGTAAATTCGAGTATATTCAGCATTGATTCTAGCAATGTGTTTGGTTAGGTTGAACTGTATTTTAAAATTATCTTTCGTCTGGGCTATTTCAGAGAATTTGTTACAGTGAATTGTACATTTTCTGAAAATCTGAGCCATTAACACAAGTAGCATAATATTGGGGTGGGAGTTGCTTTGCAAACCCTGCTAAACATTAGAAGTACCTTAGCAGTGTGAGTGGATCTGGTTAGTAAATTATATAGAATTGACTCAGAAACACAACCAAATCAGATCAGATGAGATTGGTAGTTAAAGTGCCTTTCTTTCTCTTTTCTCTGTCGCTCTCTCCCTTCTTCTTTATCTCTATTTCCTGGGTATAATCATAAACTGCCTACCTCTCAGCTCTCCCGCCCTTGATATAACAATCTTAAATGTGTTGATAAGAGCGTAGAGCAACCAATCTCACTCACTCACTTGGTAGTTCAGATCGGTATTCCTCCGGCATTAATGGCTTTCCTGACCCAGGAGTATTTATATAACAGTTGAGTATGAGACGTATTCAATGACATTCTCCAAATTTGAAGGAATTTCTGTTACGTCTGAGCCTGGACTGCAAAGGTGACTCAGATATGTGGCCTTTAACATTTATTTATTCTCAGGAAAGTTCATGCATCTGTAAAACCATCATATTTTATTCTATGAAAGCAGTGTGGGAATGAATGGCTCAATTCACCATTGCTGAAATTGGCTTGTGAATGGTGCTTTCAATAATTAAGAGTTCTAGCCTATAAACATGTGAGTAGACTGCATCAAAAACCTTCCTGCCAGAGTTAAACATGAGTGGCTCATTTCAATGTCAAGATCTATTTTTGGCAGCTATTCTTCCACATGCTGTGATTAAGTAGATTGTTGCTGTCCGTATATTCAATGATCAAAGAGTTCACCTGTGGATTCTATGTAAATCGATGAGAGTTGGAATAATCAACATTTTCTGTTTGCAAATTCCTTTCCCTAAAAGTTCCCTATAGCAGATGTTTAGCATGGAAAGGTAGCTAAGGATGGAAAAACCTAAGTAAAGATTTGTAACCGGCCCCTGCAGGGCATGATTTCGGTTTATATTTTAAAATATTTTTATTCAGGAAAACAAGCATTGTGCTAGCGACGGTATTCTCATCCGATCATGTACAAATAATTTACATCGTTTGCAGAAACAAGACTTTAAGAAATGTGCTACATTAGAGTAGTAACACGTATAAATCAATTACACTCGACAATGAACAGAACAAATATTGTTCACTAGCTTAGTGCAATTTACGATGACCAAGTGTAGTATTATGAACATGGACAACAAGTCTTTCCAAGCTAGACAGGAACAAATAACATTTAAAAAACCCTGCACCTAGCACCCTTGCTCAATAAGATTACCTCATACACGTTTTTATGAAAAAAAACTAAAATGTTTATATTTATCATTCATTGCAATCATCATTAATAATTTGATTCATAACTTAGGTAATCTGGCAGCCATGCTTACTGTGGACGTTGAAAGAAAACCCTTCACAGATCTTGAAGAACTCAGTGCACAGACAACATATAAATATGGCACCATTGGTGGAACTGCATACATAGACAATATCAGTGTGAGTATAAGGTTATAGAAGATGGCAAGAAACTTTATCTTGTTTATCTACAAATAACTTTTCCTTTTACTTACAAATTAGAATTCTCACTTCTCACTCACTTCATATATTCTATCACTAGCATCCTATCTTTATGAAAGCCCGGAATGATCAGTTACAATTCAAAAGAAAGAATAGAAAGAAAATATGTCTTTATTAACAAGAATTAAAAAAATGGGAACAAGGAGCTCTAGGAATTGCAATTGAGTGCAACAATATAGATCTCAGCTTGAAAATGTTCCTTTTTAGAATATTACATATTATTATGATAGGTTGGTTGGTAAATATTGCTTTGCAACTGGTGCAATATCAATGCTCTGTAAACCAACTTGTTAGTTGCCCTGTACATACCTTACATGTATACCTTACATCTAAAAGTTAGGTTGTATTAAGTGGATCAGTGTAGACGAATAATTATTTTCCAATTTTGTGCACATATTATATAGTTATATATTGTGTCACAGAATTTCCCATCATATATCCCATTGCTCAATACTATCCATATTTGCTGATTCTACCATTTCTATAGGGTTCTAAAGGGTTCTTCACTACTATGTGGGCTAGCATGGAGAGCTGGAGGAAGGAGGGACTGCCTGTGCAGAGCTCAGTAGAGAAGGACCACACACGGCTGGTTAACGAAGGCTTCTACGCCTACTTTGGCGATGCCACCAGTATACGAAAGACCTTCTACAGTAACCCGCAGGAGCTGAGGATGGTCAACATCTACAACTTCCCTCTGTTCTATACCCTAGGCTTCCAGCAGAACTCAGTTTATAAGGAAGAAGCTAGTATCATGTAGGTATCACTGTAAGGGCTATGTCAAAGATGTTCCACAAACATGACAAATTTCAGGAATGTGTACTGAACTGCTTTCAAGTTTCTGAAGTCTTCTCACTGATGGTACCTGATCTCTCCTTGAAAAATGATTCCCTAGGTTCTGCTATTTTGAGTACCTGTAGTTTTGACACTCTTCCTACTGTCATTGTTGTTAGAACTGCCCAATATAAAATAATGTATGTCAGCGAGTTTATGCTTTATAATGACTTCTAAGGCGCCTTGGCCATATGAAATTAAGTAAGAAAGTAGCTCCCCCTACTGTCAGTTATTGGTATGACTTCTCACCTCTAGGGGAGCGTCTAGATACTAGGCGCCAGGCTACTAATACTGCTATATCACTATTATGCACTGGTTTATTATATCGTCCTGGAGGTGGAATGAAGTACATGGATTGATAACAATGCTTATTATAACTCTAACCCTAAATTAGTGGTCCTAAGTCAGTGTAGGTAGTAGATACCACATTAGTAGCCTGGCGTCTAGTATTTAGTCAGTACCCACTTCTGATGATGTTCATTATCCTTTATTTTCAAGCTGACATGACTGAATCCTTTTCATAAAATTTAATAATGAGTTAACCTACATGAAACTCAATAAACCAGCAGAATTTAATGTACCGGTATCTATACTGGTTTGATTGGATATCCATGGATACATTTACTTACAACTAAGCAATTTTTGTTTTGTATCCGCATACTGGGCCAATTGAAAAAAACCTCCTCAGGCACATTGACACTGTAAAAAGTAGCATCATCATCAAATATAATTGTACTATAACTGCATTATAATTGTAAAAGTGTTATACAAATTTAAATGATAATTTTATAAGATAGAGCAATTTTAAGTAAGTAAGATCTGTGTTTCCAAGGTTTATTTATCTTAAGCGAAAATCACGAATACAAACATTTAGCCAACAGGGGAGTTGCATAGCCGCCATTTTGAATCTTGATCCGCATGGAATTATGGGAGTAATGGTACAGTATAAAATCGATAGAAAACATGACATTGTTACGTTCAGCATGGAGTATTTATCAATGCTCTAATGTCAATATCCATATGTTATACATGTTTCCATAACCCTTGACTTCATCTTTCCCGTCATGCATTTGGTTTTCATGAATCATTTATACAAGCTATGATATTGGTGAAAAGAATTTTGCAATTTTTTATAAAAATGTTGCCAAATATTTCTTCGTCAGGCTTGAACTGAATTTGTCCCAGCATGCACTGTGACAGACATGCGCAGTGAGACGTGCAACTCCCCTATTGTGTTTCAGCGTCAGGGGCTTCGTCAGGGGCTGACATTGTAAATCTCATCAAAATAATAATATTTCTTTCAGAACCCTAAATATGAGACAGAATGGATTTATCCAGCAGTGGGAGAAGTCTTACCTGCCTTACGTCACAAGGTCACAGTCACAGAGGAAGACACCGCCACTGCCTGCCTCCATCCAGGTGAAGGACCTGGTGGGGTTGTTCGCTGCCTCGGCTGCCCTCCTACTCATAGCTGGCTTTGTCCTCTGTGTGGAAATACTCAGACATAATGGTCAGAAAGGCAGTAAGAAAAACCAGTATTTAGAGAAGGTTTTCAATTGGTAAGGAAGAATCATTCGTGGACATGAGATGGAATAGAACAATTGTAATTGGAGGAGTTAGTGTATTGGTGATGCAGAGTGGAAGACCTTTCCTAGTCAGAGAGTTAAAGGGGTGTTGGATTGTGTGACTAAATAGCCTAGCAAGCATCTGTTATGCAGACCATCCAATAATTCTGTGTTACTCCTATGGCTCCCTGACAGCATGCAAAGAACACCAGACCATCAGGAGAACATCACAGATTGCTGATTGCTGATTGGCAAATGTGTGTTACACCAGGTTCCTTCTCTTCCACGAGGTGCTGCCAGTGTACTCTGAGCAAATTAAAGAGTGTGGATGAAAGTGGGGCAAGGATAATACCCTTATTGCAGCCTTTGATTGAATACAGCCCACAACAGTGACACATGCTAATTAATATCCCAAATCGTGTCAATATCCTCATCTAATATGAAATACAGCTCTGCCACAGCTATTGGAAACACTGGACACAGATTGAAATCCTACACAATGTTGGTCAAATGACTTTTAACTGGGTTCGAGAAGAATGGAAAAGTAGAATATTTTTAGTTGATGTATGATGGTCACAAAGAGTACTGCTTTAAGTGATGTTGATGTGTAACGTCCCAGTTGAGCTCTGCCTTCATGGTTGACACTAATGGAGGGCCAACACTGACAGTGATGGGCTTCAGGATTTATATTGGTGATGAACCTTTGCCATGAGTTGGAAATAAATTATCTCAAAACTGTGTTGCAATAGACCTTTATGATGACATTGGAACAGAGTTTTGCGATATATACAACCCTGACCTTGAATGAAATCTTACATGACTTTAGGAGGCGACTTTGAGAGTTCTATATTGCAAAAGACTATCACAAAACCCATCACAAAGCACAGAGCAGAACACATTTTTGCGATCAATCACAAAGCATATTAACTTCTCCCGCTGGGCTACATATTGCAATCAATTACTAAACATGTTAAATAATTTTGCGATAAACTTCACAACACTTTCTGTCACAAAACTCGGTTGCAAAGCTATCAGAGAGTACCACTACCTGCTGCAACTGGATTATGTTTCTAATAGGAAATTTTCCATTTTATCGAGAAACTTAATTGCAAAGCTCATCACCAAGCCCATCACAATCAGTGTGGGCCCCCCATAAGACAAAAATACCCAAGGGACAGATTGGGAAGCTGTATTGGCATGCAGTAGGGGTATTCAGTCTAGGCAGGGAATTCAATCAAGTGTCCATAGTACACCCAAATGAATACCAGAGCAAAGCACCGATACAGCGTTCCCGTGTAGTCGTGCTGATTCTTTTGTATTTCATTCATCATTAAAAATTGAAATATACTCAAATACGACAGATTTATTGAAAAAATTCTATTTGTGTTCATTTTTTATATCTATTGCCTAATGGCGTCTGTTTCATACTTTCAAAGGCACTTGTATATTTCTATATGCTGTTTTTTCAACCCGTGGGAGTCAGGACTATATTTTAGAATGCAAAGTCACTTAATTCTGTTCTTTCATGTACAGTTATTTTGCTTTACTGTTTTGCAATAAATTACTCTAACAAACATAACAAGTATTTTGTTTGAAATTGCAAATCAGATTTACATTATCGTTAGCAGACTATACACATTATTGGTTCTTACATGGAATGCACCAAGTCGTTGTTCTGAATTAGCACAAAAGACACACTTGGAGTTTAAATGTATGTATCATCAAGAGTGGCAAAGCCACTAGTGATGGTGCACACATTTATACTCCAAGTGTGGCTTATAGGGCTAATTCAGATGAACCTCAAAGTAGTATTCCATGAACTACTTCATTTGAAATAATGGTGATGCTACATTGAGTCATCATTCCCTGAAATTTTGACATTTTGAACCATAAAATTACCAACTACCTGGTATTTTCTTTCTTGTTAAGCTGATATGGGTATATCACCCCGGAATTGATTCACAGACAGTCCCCCCCTCCCCTCCTACGGTCCTCATTCCTCAGTACACACATCCATTTCTCAACAAATATGATGAACACTCAAGTTATATGCACTTTAGTAAATGAATTTTAACTGATGTATGTATATTTAAAAATGGCATAGAGGACTTTTATATAATACTTGCGTGTCTAATGACTGTCTAACTGTTGACTTTGTAATATTATCATTTCAAATGGCATTTATTTATGTCCGAAAATCATAACTGACCACACTGTAAAACTATGATATGGGTAAAGAGGTATTACTTTATTATCTCACATGTGAAGTGAACCACAGATTTGTATGGCTTGAGTAGCAAAATCCATGAAGGGATAGCAAACAGAGGTAAGTTTGTTTATTTACCAAGTTTATTGACCTGATGGCAATTAATGACCGGATATAGGAGGAAAACTTTGCCAGGCCACTGTAGACTAATTATTAGATATTAAGCTGCCAAACTTCACAGAATTACAGCTGGGTATCGTGGTAATATGTACATGAAAATTCCGCAATATATAATAAATTCCATTTTTGACGTTTTTGGAACTGCATTTCGTGAAAATGACTACCTTTCATGAAAATCGGTCATATATACGTATAATTTGATTAAAATAAAAGTTACTAGCCCAGGATGTCTCTGAAACCTTTTATTCCCTTACATGAAATTCCTTGAACTGATATGGGAATATTTCATGTCTCATTACGACATGTGATATATCTCCTATAATTTAAAAAAAACAAACATTTTCAGTTAATTTCAACCTTCCTAATGATTATTCAATGCTGATTGAAAACGGTGAAAAATATAAATATTATTAAATATTGATGTTGTTCAATTCAGGAGAGTTTGTGTACCAATGTCGCTGTTACGCCATAGTGTCGCCGTTACGCCATAATTATTAAAAATAAAAGAGTTATCTGATTATCTGGTCATTACACATTGCATTACAATGTGGTTATTTGTGATATCATTCCTGATCCCATCGATGCTAGTTCCTCACTGTTGTCATCTCTTTCCTTGGACTTCATGTTATTATGGATAGCCTTCATGAGCTGTGTGACGTTAGCCTCTCCCAGGGCATTCACCATATCATAGAAGGCACCAGAACCCTGCTGTAACAATCTGTATGGGTTGCCCATCTCCACTACCTTCCCTTGCTCCAACACCTGAGATGAATTGCAAAAGAATGGTTGATAATTGAGGCAGGATTGGTTGATAATTCAGGATCAATTAACAAATTTTTTATTGCTGATGTTATGGTGGTCGATAAGGGCCATTTTTTTTTCAAGAACTTAGAGTGGAGTTTCATTTAAACTAAACTATTAGACTAAATAACTACTAGTTTCAGTACATGCAACTGATGCAATGGTTATTTTTATTGAGAGTATGGTACATGTGGTAATAAGTAGTATACATTATACAGATTAGGATAAGAAGTAGGTACAGTGGTGATGGTAAAACAGATATTTGTGGATGGCTAACTCTTTAAAGTAAATGAAGTAATGTAGGTAATAAGATACAAATACAGCAAGGTAAAAGTTGTAGCACAGGGACGAGTGTTTTGCACCTTAGAACAGTGTCAGCAGATTCTCAGTTAATTTGTTTTTACAGTTTTCATATCCTCTATTTTATGAGCCACCAGTTCCAGGCCATTCCATCTGATTTGACATTTATCTACATTGTCATTTTTGCAGTTACAAATATCATTCATAGAGCCAAATTTTGTTGAGATGGAGAATTTTGTTGAGCTTTTGGAACAGGGCTTTTGGGGCAGAGTAATAGATACAGTCGCAGAAGTCAATGTTTGGTAGGTTGACCATTTTGTAAAGGTCATGATTGGCTTTCTGGGTGAGAGAGTTTCTGGCCTTGCATAATAATTCTATTTAAGAAATTATTAATTTCAGGGATTTGTGTACATGTGATTTGAAGGTCATGTTTTCATCGAGAATAAAGCTGAGATATTTATATTCAGGCCCTGTCTTGAGTGTGGCGAGACCAAGGCTTAGGCTGTGTAGTGATTTAAATAATTCTGACTTTTTTGAGTGGCTAAGGGAAAAGAACATTGTTTTACATTTTAAAGCATTCACTGATAATCTGCTTGTTTGGTACCAAGTGGATGTATTATCAAGTTCCTGTTGTAAGTTTGTATGGAGGGAAGCAACATCTGAATGTTGGTCAAATATAACGGTTTTATCTGCAAAGTGCTGTAAGTTTGCATGTTTGACCAGCAAGTGTAGCACAAAGAGAGCACAAATATTAATGTAAAATTACCATTATCCTGTCCACAGCTACCAGAGTGTTGAGGCGGTGGGCTATTGTTACAACTGTAGCATTTACCAATGTTTCCTGCAGGGTGGTCTGTATCATCTCATCTGTCCTGTGTAAACATTGATGATTATCACAATGTGAATCTAAACAATGGTACAGTACAAAGAAATTACAAATGTTAATGGGCTTGTTCAATGTAAAGAAAGTAAAGAGGAATTCTAATAAAACGTGGGGCCTAGGCTTGTGGCCTAAGATTGATGGTCAGCAAGAAAGTCTACAATATTAGACATAAAGTGAGAATGGAATTGAAAGGAATTGGAAGGTGTTGTGTATCAACAACTAGTCTTTTGTCTAAGGTAATACTTCATTGTTTAATATAATTCTTCATAGCACCTGTTGTCTACATTTGCAGTTGCCTCATCAATAAGAACGATATTGCTGCCTCTCATTATTGCCCTGGCCAGACACAGAAGCTGCTTCTCTCCGACACTGAAATTGCTGCCAGACTCTCCCATCTTTGCCATCAACTGCCCTGAGAGCTCTTTCACCTTCCCAGCTAATTGTGCCTGAAAGTTAAATTTTCAGAAATTCTCAGAATTTACATCACTTTTATGATCTATAATGAAATCGAGGAGGCAACAATATGATTTCTGGTCCATCAACATGTCATCATCTGCATGACCCTAATCTACTACCATAGTGTTATGTAATAGTGTGTCAGGGCACAGCTGGATTGTATTCATCGATTGCTGGACCATATACCAGCTCTGTGGAAAATCTTAAAACTCAGTAATAAACTGTTGTTTATACAGTTCAGTTCATAATTTCTTCCCAGTCTCTTGAGATCGATGGAGAAGATCTTACTTTCTTGAGAGCATCCCACAATCTGTCATCATTGAATTCATTAAAGGGATCCAAGTTGTACCTCAGGGTATGGCTGAATACCACTGGATCCTGAGATGGAGGATGGGATAAATGTAAGTATCATACACAAGGCCTACAATACCTAATTATATATGGGTCAGGGCATTAATGAAATGTACAATACTCACAACCCTCAAGTAAGCATAATTTGAAAGAAGATTGGAAGTAAAGTTCAATATAATATTATAACCAAACTGACCTTTAGAATCTCAAGGACAAATATACAGTTCTAGTACAGTGGATCCTCACATAAAGACTACTTCATTATAGACACCATTCCTCTATTATTTTCCAAATCCTAAATTTTTCCCTCTTATTAAATTTAGAGCCCTCTAAAGAGACCACCTTGCTATGAAAACAATAATCATTCAGTCCCAATGTTGGTCTTAATAGAGAGGTTCCACTGTATTTGTCATTTTTTCCTGTCTAATTAGGTAAAGTTTTCTTTGTAACTACTGTTAACTGAGAGTGGAGTTTTAAAACATGGATACCTGAGGTATGACGGATATAGCCCCTCTCAGGTCAGCAAGTCCAATAGTCTTAATGTTGATGCCATCTACAACAACTGAACCCTCTGGTTCTACCAGTCTCATCATGCAGGTTACCAACGATGACTTCCCTGCTCCTGTCCTGCCTACTAACCCTATCTGAAATTTGATGCAAACATGTATATTGATATATATTTGATTCATATCAGGCATTAATCTTGTTAGCCTTTTAATTCATCTTTTCTGGCTGACATTAATCCTTTTAGTCACTGATCCATGGGTAACTAGCCTGACAATAATAAAGATGATGTTGGTGGAACACCCCATACATCATCGCAACAATACCCCTCTGGTATAGTCTTAACATTTAGCCAACAGAATGAAAGAATGAAATGAAAAGTAAACATTTTTATATTGGTAAAGAATTATGAGTTACATGACTATGTGAGACTTCCTGTTATTATATGTACAGCAAAGAAGAAGTCAGGAGGACTGCTACAAGAGAGACCACCTTCTTTTTCCATTATAATAGCTAGCAAAAGATATATGATATATGATTGAATAAATATGGAAATATAGATTAACAGAGTTCATTTCTGAATAAAATTGATGTGCTTTTGGCTTCCATCAGTTAGTGGCCCTCCAAGAATTTCCAATCTACTTGATTTTAACAGGAGCTATAGAGTCCAGTCTCAGATGAGATATTTTCAGTATTTAAGTGGTTGGACACCTCCTGCGCTGACTTTCTCTGCCCTGGAGTACCATCCTAATGGGAATTTATTGGTGACAGTTGGAACCTCTGCTGTTATATATAGACTATTTTATTTTCAGTCTGAAATGTTCAAATCACCGACCACCAACCTTCATTTGTTCATACTTTATCAAAATAAACCGTCAAATTTGAACTAACTGGAAGTATGGTAATTGTACACATGGTACAGGTGCATATTATAAAGGTAATGCACTTTTTACACCAAGAAACTAATGTCAATCTTGATCAATATCAATCAGATGTTTTTCTGATGTCATGCTGGACACACGCTAAAACACACATATATGTATCTTGCTGATCATAGAATGTTTCAATAGCTTTTACACTGGCATGCAACTCTCAAAATGTCTTGCGAGCCAGGATCAAAGATAACTGCTCTGCACATCCCATATTTTTGCTTCAACCCCTACCTTTTCTCCAGCCCTGATGTTGATGTTGACAGGACCTAGAGCTATCTGTTGCTGCTCATGGTACCTGAGACTGACATCCCTGAGGCTGATGTTACCCTGATGTGGCCAGTCTTGTGGTGGTCGGTTATCAACATAGTCTGGTGCTTCCTGCTCAAGTTTACAGTACTGTAGTATCCTCTCTATTGATGTCATCTGCAAATCAAAATAAAACACACACTATATCTAATAATCACTGTAATCCCATCCTCCATATGCAGGTCCAATCCAAATCTTGCCTTGCCATATCATTAGGGTATTCTCCAGGCTGACCTCCTATGTACATCTGACCGCTTGATGTGATCACATGCAGCCAACAGAGATTTTTATAACTAATCATTGTTGAGCTGCTGCTAATAATGCATAACATACTTATGAAGACAATATGTATCTGAATATCAATAATTAATAATGTTTTGAAAGAGATTTTCCTTTTCAGAACACTTTGGTACCTACCATAACTTCAGTTCTACCAAAAGCCAAAGATGCCAAAGTTATCTTTGCAATGTTGTTTGGTAGATAGATGAGGGCTAGACTAGTTGATACAATGGTATAGGCATCTGTGAAAATAGAAACTGCAAGTAGTAATATAATCAAAGAGTGAGAATGTTACTGTTTCCTTTACAGTTTGTTGGACTATTTGCTGTACTGTTTACTGTACTGTTTGCTATAGTAATTACTGTACTGTGTTATGTATTGATAACTGTACTGCTTGCTATAGCTTTTGCTGTACTATTTGCTATACTGTTTGCTGTACTGCTTGCTATAGTGTTTGATGTACTGTATTACTATACTGTTTGCTGTACCCTTTATAATATTGTATTATAGATAGTATCACCTACTCAAGCTTGTTACATATAGCAGTACAATGCTGAAGGAGGTTAAAAAGGCTGATAATATATCAACAGTCAAAGAGAAACTCCTCTCAGCATTGATAAAGTTGAACCAAGCAGAAGAGTGACGATCAAGGTAATAGTAGGCTCTGTTGAGAAAATCTTGTTCTTTCTTCATAGCCCTGATCACTGTATGTCCCTCAAGTGTTGTGGAGAGATGTGAGAACATGGGACTTCTCACTGAAATGTAGCCATGACTGTAATTATATTCTTTTATTTCAGCTACACATTATGCATAAGATACATAAGTTCTAGCTTGTTAATAATCAATAACAGTTAAGTATGCTCTAAAAATACAAAGAACATTAAACAATTGATTTTAACATGATTATTGTTAATATAGTATAATATATATAGTAATAGTCAACACAATGAATAAACACGCGATTGCTTAGTGGTGGCGGTCAAGTGACCACCCAGTTTATTAACAGAGAGAAAGAAAAAAACATTCCGTCTGAAGTGTGTGGCGCCAGATATGAGAGTGCCTGGACACAGGAACCCTTGGTTACAAGTAAACAACCAATCAGGTGTTGGGAATATAATTATATACATTATATATCAGACATATATAAGGGTAAATATAGTAATAGTCAACACAATCAATAAACATATGATCGGCACTAGTTGTGACGGTCGAGGGACCACCCAAAAAACCCAATACCTAGACAATAGCCAGACCACGAGAGACCCGCTTATCAACCTCCACAAGTTGATTAAGTTGGGTGGATAAATAAATGAGGACAGCTAAACTTTACCAATGTCCCATATATTTGATATCCTGTAGCAACACTCCTATATCCTGCAAATACATGACACAGCTGTGACGCAACAAATGTACACCTGTATATTTGGTAGAAAAGCCAATAGAAGACAGTAAAAGCTTGAAAGCCTTGAGCAGTTCATTATACATCATCCCTTTCTGCATGTATATGGCTTCAGAAGAAGGGGCATATGCAGAGGAGCTGGGTAACTGTGCATGTAATCACGTAGTCAAGAGAAAATTATGTCAAACACATGATTGTCACAAACGTGAACAGGCAGGTAGAGTGTAGAAGAGTCAAGTCCATGAGTCTTTGATGAGCATACTTTGAATAAAACATGATCTGGGAAGAACTCCACATCCGAGTGGAGAAGCGCATGTGAATCATTCCTGCCACATGGCAGTGCAAACTACCATCTTGAGCAAATATAGAAAGTTCAGGGGAAAGAACAAAATTTCCGTCTGAAGTGTGTGACGCCAGGTATGAGAGTGCCAGGACGCGGGAACCCTTGGTTACAAGTAAACAACAAATCAGGTGTTGGGATCTTTATCTAATTAATAATTTGATTGTAGTTCAATTAGATATCAAAAATAGATCTAAAATGAGTTCATAAGTATTTTCAAATTCTGCTATCTTAGTTCATTTATCAAAGAGACCTGTATTGTGAACGTCTATATATAGTGCTATCACGCTTAGTGATAACTCCTCTTTATTAATGTTATATGTGATAGAAGAACTGTTTACCTTGATTCAGAGTGATTTACCTTTTGTTCCACACATTTGTGGCACTAAATTTATGAGGTAGAATAAAAAGCCTGTACATATATGACTGTAATAAATTTCCAACACCTTTGATTTGAACTGCCTATTTGATGTTTCTTATCAGACTAGAATGGAATGGAAACGTTTCTGAGAATGGTATACTTAGTACACATTAAAATACTTTCTCATGGAAACGATTCTGGGAAAGGAAATATTTCTGAGAATGGTACAATTAGCGGTTAAAATTCTATTCTAACATTATATGTATGAACCATCCAGTTCTCACTGAAAATTCATTTCTTAGAATGTAAAGATCTACACTTACAACTTGCTTCAATACGTTTAGTTTCCCTTACACCATGAAGAAGTTGTCTTGACAGAAAAGCAACTGTGATGATGAACATGCAGAGAGGGATGATGCACCAAGGATTGATGATGCAGATGTAGATAGTCTCAAAGAAGGGAACAATAACAGTCTGGAAAGCACATTAATCCATTGATTATATACAGACTAAGTTCTATGTAACAATATATAATATATTATGAGGAATACTATTTCCCATTTGTGATCTGTTTTAGGAAAATGAGATTTATCACCATATTTCAAAAGAGATCAAGGGGATTCCGATGACAGTAAACGCTAGGACACCTAATAATGAAGAGATCTTGTAAAAACACACATTGAGAAATTTCAATTTTGCGACTTATGACTCATTTTCCTGGAACACACCACATTATAAGTTCATCACATCCATCACATCACAGCATGCACTGTCATAGACGTGCCCAGTCAGACATGCACATCTCTATTGCTCCAAGAGTGTATGTAGTACTTACAGTGCAAACTATGAATTGCCTTAAAAGGTAGTAGTCCATGAAGGCTGTGTCTCTGCTGAACCTGTTCAACACCTGACCTGCAAATAATCCTCAAACTGCTATTTTGATTGAGACAAATAAGGCAGAACCTGTTGCACTTCACAATCTTAAAGCCTTCTTAGGACTATCGTAATTTGAAGACAACAAGAGCTTTATGATATTCTAGCAAAGTACCCTTCCTCTGGATGGTCCCGCTCTCTCCCCATACTTCCCCCTCTCCCTCTTTTCCCTCCCCCTCTTCTCTGTCTCTCACACTTGTTTCTCTCTCCCAAACCCATCTCCATTACACCCCTCTCCCTCTTCTCTTCCTCATGCTGCCCCTCCCTGCTTCCTAACCATCCCCTTCTCCTTTCCCCTACATCCTCTCCCTCCCCTCCTTTTCCTCTCCCTCTTGTTTCCCTCCCCCTCCCCTCTCCAATATCCCTTCCCTCTCCCTCATCTCTTCTTCACTCTCCCACTCCTCTGCATGTAGTCTGGTCCCCCTTGAAGTGACCTAGTATCTCACAGGAGCTTTCCCAGGCTATGAATAGAGTGTGGAGATCCCAATTTTAAAGAAAACTGGTTGTGGCCAAATTGCACTGAAATCAAGCTATTTACAGGTGTGGGACTGTCATGAAACACCCAACTACTCAGGGTCTGACTTGGCACACAAACTGGATGTGACTTGGTTGCCACATATATGTAGTTGTTACTCGGCTGAACGTGACTATGGACCCAGCTGTTGCAGCAACCACAATCCTATTTTGACATCACCCCTCACCATGGTAATTAAAATCGGCCAGATGAATCTAACAGTCATTATACTAGTCATGTAATAAATTCAAACTTACCCACAGGATTTGTCTCAAAGAAATGCAGCGGTGCCTTCATCAGGCGGTTAAACATCTCACTATACAAATTTTTCCCAGCAGTTTTATACAGGTAGACCAAGGCTAGATATGCAGAGAAATGAAGAACAAACAATATTCCGAGACATAGACCTAGTGTCTGCAAATACCATTCATTGCTGGGTGGAGAATACTGTCCCAGTATCTTTAGGATAGTAGAGTTTGTTCCATTTGTAGCTTGTTGGTTCTTATCAATGCCCCTGAAAATGTTTAAACAGTTATTCTGTTATTTCCTGAAGAATGACGACTGTGTGGAGAGGTTATTTCTTCCCTATGTAACTAGTTCCTCTAAACAAACATCTATGTTAAAAAAAGGTGTTGAAATGGACCACTATCAACCATGATATCCGTTCATGGAAACATGGCTAGGTAGGTGTATGTTTCAAATGTACTGATATTACTGGATAGGTAATCACCAGTAAAGTAGTATAGCATCATGATGGTGTGACCTTAAAATATAAAAATAGTCAGTGCTCAAAACTAGTACATATCCTGATAGGACTAGGAGCACTAAACACCCAAGGATTCAAACATTCCTATGAAGATATTATGGGGAAAACATTTAAATAATTTGATTTTTCCAACTGATGACTATTTTTTCTGTAAAATATAACACTTCTTACCATTGAATGAGAAGCAAATCATGAAGAACAGACGATACCTGTGGTAGAAAACAGTAAAGACTCAAAGCGGCATTCTCGGCTCTCATATGTAAAGAAATAATCTCATAAACTTAATCAATGTTTGAATTACAGAACTGAAGTTTGTGCTATATCAAAGTTCATCAAGTTCAACTAATGAGTCACAATAGACTCTAATAACAATAGGGGATTTGCACGTCTCACTCACTGCATACATATATATGTCAACAATAGTGTGTGCTCTGATAGATTCAGTTCAAATTTGCAATACATATATTTAGCAACATGTTGTGTGACAATAGTTCATTCAAACAAGAAAAATGCATATTTTAAGCATTTTCTTAAGAGGAAAACATGTTTTCCTGCTTGAATTAATGTTTTTGTCAAGAAAAACAAATTTAATTGAAAAATGCTATACTTGACTGAAGTTATACATGTACAAGTATGAAAGTTAGACAAATAGGTGACCAGGATTCTTGATAAAATCCAGGTTTTTCAGCTGTCACCTAGGCCAGGCAAGGTCAAACATTTTTAGGCCGATTAGCTTTTTCCAGGTAAGGGATTAATTTGGAAACACCTATTTCTTTTGACCTAACGTTATTTCAGACTTCCACTGTCAAAAACATATCTTACCAACGCAATAGTGGAGAGGATGAGGAAAAGTGGAATCAATACGGCGCCTCTTCCAGCTCTGAAAAATCTCATATACACACTGAACCCAACACCTCCTGATTCATTCTTGTCAACTTTGGTTATTGCACGAGATGGCAGTGTCTGAAATATTCTTGTGGTGATTATCATACTTAAAGTAATTATTAATTGACCTGCAGCCACTATGGAACACTCTTCTCTCTGCTCTCTACTTAACTCTATAGTGACCAGTTTGCATGCTGAATCACATGGTGACTCACGCCTCACTGGACCATTGCATAGAGAATAGGTGGCAGTATCAATTAATTTTGGACTTTGCTGAGTTCATGTTTTTCGATCTTGAGATCATAAAATCTAATGGAAAACCACGTCAGATCATAATATAGCATCTGGTAAGGGGAATCCTGGCAGATTATGATATCACAATAAACAGGGTGTCAACACTTTTGGCCCAAAGAAATTTGAGGTTTTGCAAGTCCTTTTCAGGTGTTTTCCGACGAGACCATGGGTTGTAGTTAGGAGTTTGTAAGCTTTAGACTTTTTACAAGTTTTATACTAACTTATACTTTATCACCGTTATACTCACAATCACGTTTTTTTTTGGAGTCACTCAGTGTAAGGTATGAGATGGGCGGGTCATGGGAAATTGTACTATAAGACACAGAGAATCTTAAAAAATTGCAATATAATTTCCCAGGCCCTTCAACCTAAATGACCATTTTCCAGAGCTTGAATTTATCTTTCCAAAATGATCTTTCCAAAAATGTTTTATCCAAAATTATCTTTTCAAAATTATCTTTCCAATTTCACAGCTTTTCCAGGCCCTTATGACCCTGACAGACCTACCCTGGTAATATCATTGCCCTCCACTTTACTTGCTGCACACAATGGTTGTGACAACCCATCCATGTCCTCGTTACTTTCTACTTCAATGTGTTCCTTCACAAGTTGTCCCATGTCTTTATAAGGGCCACTTTTTCTAATGTAGCCCTAATACACATTTGAAACAAAAAGATTAAAAACATGATTAAATTGAATCAATAAGATGTAATGTTTTTACAATTTACTACACACTTCATTCAGGTTTTCATTCAAAATTACTGTAGTTTAACAGAATATTCAAATAATATGTGCTCTGACTGAAGTGATTAGATTCATTATTACATCCATAAAGTTCTCCACTAGTGATAAGTCCATAGTTGTAGGGATTGGATAATATCAGTATTGATAAGGCTAATACTGGAGGTAGTGAGGATGTTGTCTGGAGGCAAATGACAATGGGTAATTGCACTAACCTCATGCAGGAGAACCACTTTGCTAGAGTGACCCAATATATGTGTTTGGTGGGTAGCCAACACTCTTATTTTGTCTTTTAGCAGATTCTGAATACACCTAGAGAAACATGTAGCATAATCAGGTTAGCTACATAACTTAGTTGTTGCAATAATTTGGGCGCTATAAAGATATTCATAAAGTATGCATACTATAAAAATGTAGTTGTCTAAAAATAGCTCTGACATTACCTCCACCAAGGCTCTCTGCGAAGCATATAAACAAATGCATGTAGACAAATGCATCAGGTATCTAGACAGAGTTTGCGGTGCTTGGACTATCTCTGATACTTGTTTCATACTTTTTCAGTGATATCTGATGGTATTTGATAAGTTTTGTGCCCATATAGTGAATATAGAATGGAACTCGCCGTCAATAATCATCAATTTATATTGGACTTGATTCGTCCACATAAGAACTGATGTAGAACTAGTGCTTTATAGACGGGTCTACATTCATGACGTCACATCTAAAGGAAGAAGAGGGCACATATACTAATGAACTTATGATACTCATTCTATGTGGTGACCAAGGGAAATGTAGAACTCATTTTTGGCAAAAAACAAGATCTTGTACTTATAATGTGTAGTATTTACTCAAAGAATATGTGGTTGGCCACTTTCCCATCCACAGCAGAGAGAGGATCATCCAATAGGTAAATGTCAGCATTGTGGTACACAGCCCTGTAAGAGAATATAATGCATGAGATGATGGGTAAAGTTTCCGCAATAGGGGATTTGCATGTGCCATTGTGCACATCTGTTACAGTGCATCATGGGATGGATTTTGTTGAAATCTGACCAAAATATTGGCAACTTTTGTAAAATTGCAAGAATGTTGTCACCAATATCACAGTTTGTGCAATTTAATGATCTAAAGAAACCAAATGCATAATGGGAAAGAAGGAGGCTTGTGTAGTACATGAATATTGACATTGAAGTACAGATACATATCCCATGCTATAAACTACATATGCCCCCATTTCGATGTGTGATGTGTTCAAATTCTTACAATAGTATGTTGTGGGGAAAATATTTTAAAAATATAAGTATTGCAACTTATAATTAAACAAATAAGAATAGACTTTGACAAAGACATACAACATATGTCATTTTTAATAAAAGTAGTATTTTAGGCTATATCACGCAGACAAATTGAGTCTTGTGCAATCATGATGCTTTGCCCGCCATCTTGAAAAATTTGGGTTTTTGAAACCATGATGAAGAATACAACCTAACAATTCAATCGAATATACTTATTTATTTTTTTTTAATTTCCTACAAACGCTAGCAACCCCTTGCAGAAGGTAGTAACTAGCCACATAGTGAGAAAAAAAAGGGCTCCTGCTGAGAAGTACCCAACAATGGCGGACACATTGAACAAGGGTAATAGCACACAGCAACAAACTATACAGCTAATACAGGTGAGTAATATTATTATACAAACACAGACACACAGGGAATTATATTCGATGCTGGGGATGCCTTTATAGTAGTAATATAAAAAAACGTGAATAATTATAGATTCGTCGACATAGATATTAACATATTAATCATACATTTCACTTGAACACTTTTTATTACTATCGGTCATACTTCATTTACAGCAAATTAATTCGGCCCACGAGTTCCAGGATGTGGACGGCAACTACAACACATCTATCACTCCCAGAGCTAATAACGGACCCAATCCTGCTAAGCTGAGAAAGGAGGCAACGGCCAGAAAGTTTCTCCCAAAGTCAAAGAAGAACATTGAGGCATTGATGGCCAAGTGTACATCTGCTAAAACGATAACAAATATATTAGGAAGGACTATGATTATTTCTCGATCGTTTATTCATATTCAAGTTTCAAAAAGGCACCACCTAGCTAAGACCCGTACAGATCGCGCTCCGTCCTTTTCAAGCCTAACAAATGGAAAACGTATTGTAAAACATTGCATCGCATACCAAAGTGTTTAACATAGTACAGAGGACATGTCGGATAGGAAAAATAGACAGTTACGATCAAATAAGTCCTTCTACGAACTAAATCTCTTCAATCCTGATGAGATTGCTTGTTTGAACAGTGGTGAGAGTAACATTGATCCGAATACGCAGAGCCAAGCTTGCTCGCAGCAATATGTTATATTGCCTAGTGACTTAAAATGTGATATAAAGTTAGCTATATAGATCAGCCATACCCTTATTTAGACACCGCCTAATGCACACAATGCCGACTATAGAACCAAGTCTACATAGGGCTATACAATATGAGCAACCGGCGAAAATTGTATCATGACGCTTCTGCAACTCTCAACTTTAGAATCGCCGCAATGTCACTGAATCAAACGTGAAACGGCTTCACCACCACAGGGTTCAGCAACTCGGCGCATTCCTGCTAGGTGGTTGCAGTGGTAGGTCCCAACGCGTTTAGCAATGCGCACATACTTGCCCTCAGATGGCATGGTGATCGATTTTCAACGAAAACAACAAAAACAATGGGGAGCAGGCGTGTTTCTCCTTATATGATGGCCAGGGTTGAGTTCAAAAAGGTTTCAGAGCAAGACTCCTACACAGACATTTAGCAACTACAGGAAGATATGGTGGCTCAGGTAGGGGCTACGGTTAGTAATTCACAAATATAGGTAGTAGCTAGATGAAATGTTGAAAATAACAATGGCCGCCATCCACAGTCGGTAATACACAGAACGAGGGCCGTCGTTGGGGTGGGGGTGGGTGAGTGGGGACGAATGGCGAAGGAAAAGACTCACATAGACAATGGCATCAGGAGGGGCTCGGGGTTATAACCAATCACAAGCAAAAACGTGCCTATAGACCACTGTAAAAACATGTTCAACAAGCTCATAATGCATTGAAATTATACCCAAAATCTAACCCAGAATGGGCTAATGCATCACAAATGATCATGAGCTAGACCTGGCAAGTCCAACTCTTGCTTTCTGTCCACCGCTTAGTGTCAGTCCTCTCTCTCCCACCAACGTCTGGTCACCAGCAGGCATCTGTTCCAGGTCCTGGCAAGTGGAGTAAGGCTTCATGATCAGCAATTTTAACAAACACAATCATAGAATGTTCAAGTAAATTATTGGACTGACTTTGCACATGCTGGGGAAATTGTGGGGACAGCACATGGGCAGGAAGGAAAGAACAGCTGGGCAATCCCCAGGGGAACATGGGAAGGGGTCACTGATAATGTGCCAAAAGGGATGCAACTATTGTATATTTTGATGTCACCCCTTAGCTTTTATACTTTGATATTGATATTAGTTTTGACATGTCTTCTATAAATTGTACACTGACCTGCAAGTGCCATAATTTCATGTGAATCAAGCCAGTCGCCTACTACATTAGTTAAATGCAATACTGAGTTACCTTTATTAGTGCACAGGCACTTAAGACTCTGTTGTACTTGTGCTCATCAAATTCATTGCCCAGAAGGATGTTGTCTCTCACTGTCTCTGACAGAATCCAGGGTTCTTGTGGTGCATATGATACAGTTCCTCCTACCTCACAGCTTCCTTTACTTGGCCTCAGCTCCTTCAAGCAGGCCATCAATAGTGTACTCTGGTAAAAACAGTCAGATATATAGATGGGTTAGATTTTTAGAAGAATTAATATACAATCAGCAGCTCTACACATCTTAAATTTTGCTTGATTAGGCTGCGATTTAGTCAATACTAGGTAAATCTGAGTACATTTGGTATTGCATTGATTCTAGCAATCTGTTTGGTTAGATTGAATTGTATTTTGAACAATATTTTCCTCTGAAATTTTGGTTATTTGAGAGGATGGTGAAAGTGAATTTACATTTTCACTCAGATGTCTCAAGACCAGGTTCTACTGGCCGGCTACTAGCAGAAGCAGGAGAGTAACAGGGATGGGTGCTATTGGGGATGTTACTTCCTGCTTCTTTTGGAGCATTTTCGAAGTGTAGAGTGCTCTCACTTCTATCAAACAAGTTTGATTTGAGATGGTGGCTACTTTGTAGTGGGAAATAGTGGGGCTGAAGCGCGCCAGTAGCACCACCCTACGCTACTTCTCACGCTACTTGATGCATTCATTTCTATGTGAAAATAAAATGTCCTCTGCTTACATTACTAAGTAGCGTTAGAAGTAGGGGTGGAAGTATCGGGGCAATAGCACCTATTCTGGTATACCTTCAGTTACTTGCTACCTCTTAAAAAAAATGGGAGCAATTGGCTGTCAACAAAACGGGAGGACTAGCGGGAGTCCTGCTTCTTTCATCAGAAAACTTGTATAGAGAAGATATGTGTCAAATAAGTAAATAAGTGTCACAAGATTGTGTTCGATGTCCCACCCGCTTTGTTGGACACATGAGGTATCAGGGCCTACCCACACCTACAGGTGGTAAGCCCTGAATCCTGAATGTATATGTTTGACTCATCACAAAACAGTCTGGAACAGCAGCTTCTCTGAGTCAATCCTCTTTTGGACTAGTCCCTACCCTATCATGATCCCCAATTTATAATATCTGGTGATAGAACCTGGGGCTTCTATGTTGTATTGGGCTCGGAATATGCTACCTTTACAGCAAAGGATGAAGGGAATTTCGAATACATCCCATCACATACATGTGTCCTATCTAATACATGTATCTCATACCATTACTTTGGGAATTTCAAATACATGTACCCGCAGTCAGCCTATACCACAAAGGAACTAGCTTGGAAGAAGCACAATGTAGTATTTTAGTCTAGATGTAACTTCTATAGATATTTGGACCTTTTCTTTTACCATATCCATGTTTGGACTTACTTGCTATATGTATAGTATTATAAAAATAAATCCTCACTTTTCCAGCACCAAATTTTCCAACTACTGCAATTAGTTCAGCCTAAATGGAAACATAAGGCAAGGAATTAATGCATGTTTTATACAGACATCTAATCAAGGGTAACAAAGTTGGCTCCCTCCTTAGTTGAATAATTATGAAACTTAGTTATGGAGAAGTTTGCTAAATGTGAAAAATCAAAATAAAAGTACTTAATTATATACAATAACAGGCTAATAAATTATTGATGTTTAGTGTTCATGAAGTGTAGAGATGAATAATCAGGTACAGATTCATTTCATTCTACTTTTCTATCACATATTATTAATGATGGTTGAACAATAAGGGAGATGTGCCTTGTAACAAAAGTATGATTTAGTTTTTATTTGAATGACAATACTTGCCTGTTTTACTGTTAATGACACACCTTGAAGAGAAAATTGATCCTGGCCCTAGATGAATACAAAATATATAATTAGTTATTTCTTTATTCTGACCATTAAATAAATCATATTCTCTCATGATAGGGGAATTGCTTGTGACACTGTGCATGTCTGTTACAGTGCATGCATGGTGTAGATTCCGTTCAGGTTGGACACACATATTACATTTTTTAACAAAAATTGAAAACTTGTTATCACCAATATCATATAGCAGGTATAAATCGACCTATGAGAACTAAATGCACGATGGGAAAGATGAGGACTTGTGCTAATTAAATTTGTATAACACACATGTTTCTATAGACTTTCCATAATTTCCATAATTGAAAGTTACAATCTAATAATAATTTACAAAGAGATCATTTAATAACAAAGATATATTATGAATTGAGGGGAATATAGCATCACAGCTGGAGTAAGAAGCAATTATTGAATGTCAGGTTGCTGTATTCGTTTATTCAATAGAAGTGAACCAACATTTGGGTGACTTTACACCTTCGAAATAACAACATTATTTCATGTACTAAATCAGCTTTAAACCCAAACTCAACATCTGTATCATATATTTGATAACGAAACATTGATAGAATATTGTCACCAAAGGTTTCATGAATGATATAATCCTCCTGTATTTAACTGAGCGCCGCTAAAGCTTAAAGAGAAGTACTAGTAGTTTATGGAACCCTCAGAAAGTGAAAGAAAGAAAGTGATCCACAATCGTGTATTGCATGTTTCTGTACAAAGGGTTTAACTATTAATGGATTTGAGTGAATTTATGGGAAGAATCCCTAGCAAACGTAGTCAACCAACAGAGCTATTGCACATAGTTAGTGGAACCCTTGACACTAACGTCACTGCATGGCACCTCATTTAAAATTTTCTATGTTTCTAATCACCCAGTGGTGACAAAAATATTACTTTATTCCGGATGATCTTTAGGCAGTTGAACTTATAATAATGAGAACGCGATTCACAATAAACAAACTCACCTCTGAATGACTGGACCATGAAACTGTCAAATCATCCATATTTAGTCCAGGACTGAGAATGTTGTCACTGGTTCCTGTTGTGTTCTCCTCTTTCAGGAGAAATTCCTTCATCACAAGAGAGTTCATGTTAAATTTGTTATTATTGATGAGAAAGTTATTCAGCTCACTATATTTTACAAAAGTACTATTATATGTGGATGAGTCACAGGAAAATCAGCAATAAGTTGCAAAAAAAACATTTTGATATTATACACATATATTCAATAATGGGATGTGGCTGATTGTTTATGGTTATACCGTATATTATTTCTGTTTTATTTTGTGTACCTTTATTCTCTCTGTGCTTGTCTTGAGCTCTTGATATATTGTAAGTGACTGACCCAGATAGGTAAAAAACATTATGTGCAGAAGTCCCATGTTACCAATCACCGACAATCTTTGCTAAAATGTAAAGGGTTTTGAGCATCAAAACTGCCCTATAAACTGCTTATATGTCTAACATTGACCATGTGGCTGTTTATTCAGCAAAGCTCCATTCAGATTATTTGGGTTTATTCACAGAGGACCCTCGATGCCCTCTTGTGTTGAACAGACTTTTTATGCTAGTTTTCTCAGTTGGCACCTATGATTGACCATAACCTAATGCAAATGTATCTTGGCTGCTGTACTTATGGGTCTTGGAGATAATACAAGTATAGGTTCTCTGCTGGCATATGCAGGGGTGGCGGTCATGAGCTTGTGTTATTTTGAGAAAAATGTTTTTTGCACTGGCCATAATTCGTCCAGGGGGCATCACCACATTGGCATTACTACATCGCCACCTGCTGCACTGCATATCCCACCAGAGGGCAGCATGAGTTGGCACTGAGTGAGATTCAGTGAAGGATGATCCTCCAGAAGTTTTCCTGGACCAGGATTGGCAGCCTTTGGTACAAGAACCATGACCCATGACCCACTATACTCTAGGACTGTTCCTGGAAGTCATTGGAAGAGAGGCAAGGTCAGGTCCGACCATGACCATGCCCTTGAAGCTATCCTGATCAAGATCAAGATGTCAACAGCAGCTACCAGCAGGATCTCCTGCATTGCAGCAAGGTTTTCAATCAATCTCTCCTTGGAATAGGCATGGCCCAGGAATACCTGCATGCTGTGAGCATAGAACAAAAGACATAAACGCACTCCAAGTATCCAGAAGAATCCACACCAGATAGTTTAGTGTACAGTAACGCTTTTGAATGGTTAGTTCTCGGTGAAAGTAAATGAAGAAAAATGGATATCAAGCCTCCCTTTGTGTGCCGCCTAAGAAAAATATAATGTAACCGCGGTTTTGGTTCTTTCTTCAAATAACAACGTATTCCAGCAATTCACCCAGTCCAAGTTGTTCATGAATAGCAGTGATGTGGATAGAGAATAACAATTGCGGGGTTTTATAGGAAAGAAAGTGTAAAAAAGACAAAGCCCCTTGGTGTGCGTTACTATAGGCGTTGGACCCGATTTATCGGGCATCGTTCGAAACGTTCAATAAGAAGCTACGCTTTTGTAAACAAAGCGGATGGATGCTGACCGTTCAGAGTCATACTGGGTTTACTACACATAGAAGAAATAATGATGTCCTTACCCCAGTTGTTAAGTCATGACCTGTATATGCCAGGTACACAACCAACAAGAACATGATTATCTTGACAAACGGGAGGCCGCAGACGATGATGAATACTTCAACCAAAGCTCGCCAAAGCTGAACACCCATCTCTGATCTGTGACAGTGAAATAAACATTTGGTTATGAGACTCGGTAATATTTCTTCTCTCCGAGATTCTTTTAGTGGCATAATTTTCCTGTTAATTTACTCTTGAAGCTACAATTTCTACTTTTTGTTTTGTTTTTGTTTATTTTTGTTTTTGTTTTTGTTTTTGTTATTTTCAAGCCATATGAAAGATATTTTAACAAGAATTTGGAGGATTGTACCCTGATGAAATTCTTTCCTGTGGTTGCTTAACTTAGTATCACTCATCAGCAGCTTTATTCTCTCAGCTGATTTTGACAACAGCAGCAGAACATTGATAAATGCAGTCATAAGTCATAATATGCGTAGATTTGTCATGTTGGCAGCTTTACACAAATATACCAAGGTTAAACTTTGGCCTTCAATGCCAAAAAGAAGTACCCCCTGATGTTGTAGGCATAAGCAGAAAAAGGTTTCTCCCAGCAGTACATCTTGACAACCTTCATGCTGACAATCATCTCATTCAACAGTTGTACCCTCTTGTCTGTCCATCTCACCTGTTTGTACCTGTATGGAGTGATCAACATCTTTATTGGCACTACACTTGAATCTACCTGGTGATTTTGATTGTGATTAAAATAATAGATTTGCAGGAAATTTACACATTATACATGGGCCATATATAGGAATATCTAAGGGAAAATAAACGATTCAGCAATTAGGTCTGTTTCATAAGCAAAGGAAAAAGTAGGACTGAAGTTGTGCAATGATATGTAAGGAAAGAGTTGGAAGTTGGGTTGATCAAGGAACTGCATACTTGTGTTTTGCCAATAATTTAAATCCATTTTGGGATATGCACTTTCATTTGATTGTTGTGCTAATGATCACCTTCAAGCAATTTTGTCTCATATTAAACAATGTACAAAACATATGTCCAAAACTACCAACAATCAAGATTAAGGATTTTGTTTGAGGGTCATGAGTGTATAATACCTCTGAATATTAAAATATGCATGTTATGAAAATAGAGGTACTGAATCAAGTCTAAATGATATTCACATATCCCGTTATGTGCCCCCTATTATGTGATGCCCCAAAACCTCCTTGAAGGACAGCATATATTTTGCAGTAACTGTTTGATATCTATTGGCCTTAAAGGAATGGGAAAAATGAAATATTCAAAAAGTATACAATACCTTAACTTCCCTGCTAATTTACCCCATTGGTACAGAAATAGAACTGCCAGAGATAGTAATACAGGAGTCACAAGTATGTACGGACCGATATCCAAACATTCAAACACCATTATCATGATGAGAAGAACTGGTGCACCAAACCAGCTATACAATGTCCGAATTACCTTGAAACAACACAAACATAATTTTGACAATATCAATATTGATAGAAACAAGCTAGTGATGAATATCATATTTAATAGCACAGATAGCACCAGTTTTAGTTTTTGAAATGTTCATGAAAATGGTAATTATTAATGAATACAAATTACTTATCACCACAAAAGATCACAGTACAAAGACAGAAGACAAAACACAAAAGCTTTCTCCGCCAATTGCAATTGTTGAACCTTTCCTGATATAGATGTTTTATATATTACCAATTTATTTCACAATAAACATGCATGTGTGAAATAAATGTGTTCAGATAGATCAAAAAAGAATAGTTCACTACAGAAAAATGATAAATGATGTGCAAAACCATAAGTTCTTTACTTAAAACAAGTGGCATTTAGTTGGCGATAATAGGGTGTTTTGCCAACTCAAATGACACTGTTTTCTGCCACCAATAAAAACTTATCTCGGTGTTCCATGTTTAAGTAAGATTATTACAATGGACTGAATTCATAAATGAAAATTATAATACCAAAGTCTCAAAACTATAGCAAGGACAGAATTAACCTTAAACTACTCTTCTATTAATTAATGGTGTTACTCGTATTACTCGTGTTACTTGTATTGATATGTCATATGCTGAACTACATACATTGCCTATTCCATTGCTTATATGTAATGATAATAATAATATTAATGCAGAAGTGATCATGGTGCTACAGATTTAATTAAACTTCATTAGGTAAGACATCAGTATTTATATTTTATTTTTATCTTACACCATTGGTGGCCTCAGCATCTGCAGATATGAGTGTAACGATGTGTCCTGGTGTTGTCTGCGCCAAGGAGGTGTGACTAAGATGGAGAACCTGCACAATAGTTAAGGACACAGATTACCTGGAGCAGATGATCCAGGAGGAAACCAAAGAAATTAAGACAAATTCAATTTTAAAAATAGTGTGAAAAATAGTATCATATAAATAATTGGGGTTCAGCCCAAGAACGGATTGGACAGGAAAGGGATCTGAGTTTTTGTTCAGTTTCATTGGGGTCCGACATTTCTGGCACATTTGCCCTTTTTCAAGGATGGGAAATTACACTGAGATTATGCCTGTGGTGCTAAAATGTGCACTCTCGTAGTTAGGTGTTGCCAACGTTACTATAGTTACAATTGATTGTTCCCTGGGCCCAGGTAAAGAAATGTACATTTTTATTGGAGGGAGATTTGAATGGGGCCATATATGACTATAAAAAATAGTATAATAAAAAATGTACAATAATGGAGTACAATATGAAGGTATAGGAAAAGAAAAATGCTTCAAGTAGTGTAAACTTATGAATGAGATTGATTGCAGTGTTTAAAAATATATAGAAAATGTTCTTCTGTATACAGATAGAATGTGTTACCGAAAGTCCTTTTAGTTCAAATGGAAGAGAGAAAACTCAGAAATATAAAAATGAAGAACAAAAAAATACTCAATGAAATTATTGAATACTCATTGATAGTAGTATAATATTATAATATAATAAAGTTATGCAGATAAATGGGAAAAACAGAACTAAGATCTGGTGGAAAATGTTAACAGAACTTGATAGTGAAAACTAAGGATCAATTATCTCATTGTTTATTATTTTTGAAGTATTAAAACTATTTCAGTTGACAACCATTAAAATTGACAGTAGTAAAACATTCGAACATACAAAAAATACAAAATACAGGGGAGAAAACATATTTGTCATTAGAAATGTGAAAGCCTCAATTGCAGGTTAAGTTGAATAAAACCTTTTGTTAAAAAAAAAAGAATCAAAATGAGTTCTAAAAAACATTTTAATGATATGTCTTAAAATTGCATGAGCCCCGATCTGAGGAGGATTGGCCCCTAACGTTTCAAAAAAGGTAAATGTGGGCTCCAGCGTCATTGGGCCCTGGCGTTGGTTGGCCCAAAAATTAGCGAAAATAAAGCCCTCATCTCCTTTCCACCCCTGTTTCTTTGTAGGACTGGTAGCTTTCTAGTAATTCAATATGTTTAGCCTTCCAGTGCAAACCTGTCTAATTTTATTTTAGCTTAAGAAGAAGTGATTGGGATCAGGCTTTGATTGTACCATATGATTGGAGCTTATCGTAACTGATAACAGCGACAGTTAGTTTTGCCAAATACAGCACTAAATGCCCGCTTACCTTTTTATAGACAAGTGCAACTAGGATCAATCTGAATCTCATCTCTATATATTGCATAGGTCTTGAACAATTTGTGCCTGTTATACCAATGATGGTGACCATGAAGACAGCAGCAGAAAGTAAGAGCCAGCTTGTGGTAGCACTGATGTCCACTGTACTCTGAGTGTATTCCACCAAGTACCTCAAAACGATCAGAGTGAAGAATTTGCAAATATCCTGCAATTGTGAGACGACATGGTAGAGGTAAGTAAATGACCTTGCTCTTTGATATATTTATCAAGATTCTATTTTGTCTACACCATTTACCAATCATGTTCAGATCCTGTTGCCCGGGAGTTCTTTTTGAGGGAGGTTTTGGCTGGCTTTAAGTGGTATAAAACAGTGTGATCTGCGAAAAGCTGCACTTGTGATTCGCAGACGGCCCTGTGCAGGTCATTTACCTACAGGAGGAAGAGCAGGGCCTCCAGCACAGTTTCCAGGGGGACGCCCTATATAATCTTCTCCCTTCCCTGAAATTTTCTCATTCACCCTTACCTGTTAGTATTTTCCCGAGAGGTAGTGGCTAACCCAGTCTGCAATTGCATTTGATAGGTGGAAATTTGTCAGCTTGTCTAAAAGGATGTGGTGGTAAACCGTGTCAAACGTCTTTTTGAAGTCTAAGTATATGAGTGAGATGGGCTTGTTTTTGCTTTTGGTCCCATATACTCACATAGCCATTGGTTGGCCTGCTCTAGAGAGCTACCCTCTATGAAACCATATTACAACTGATATATAAGTGGTTGTTTTCTGTGGATGTGGGGATAAAGTACAACATGGATTACCCTCTCCAATATTTCTGGTGGTAATTTAACCAGGCTGATTGGCCTATAGTTTGAGAAGTCAGAGCATGCACCAGATTTGTATATTGGTGTAATTATTGCTTCTTTGAATTCTTGTGAGAACCTTGAGTTCTGAGTCTAAACATTCCAAAGATGTGCGACATTGGTAAAAAATGGCAATGAGTATCGGTTTCAGTAGGCCTACTTTTGTTGGGAGTAATGGTATACCTGACGGTTTTGTGTGATATCTCTGGGAAATCTAGCTTTGGGATGTCAAGATCGATTCCATCTACTTCTCAGTTGGTTGGTCTCCAAGGAGGAGTGTGAGTGGGTTCCTGTGCTGACCAAAGGTTGTATTCGATAGGCCAAAATTGGTGAAAACATTTTGAGGATTTCCCAAATTTGCTTGTTTTTTTTAGTGCTCTGCTAGTCGCTCAGACACATACTCTTTTTTAGCTTTCAAGAATTTTGAGTTCATCTTGTTTCAAATTACTTTAGCAGGCATCCAGTCTGCAATTTTATTGTTTTTTTCTGGCCTTCTTAAAGGCTCTGTGTCTCTCTTGCTAAGCATCCCATGTTGTCTGCATAGCAGGGTGGCATCACCCTTGAATCAGGAATACGTTTGACAGGACACATTTGCGGTGATGTGTATCTTTTAGACAGACCTAATTAATATAACTAGACCTTGTTGGATATGAAAAACAATGTTCTCTCAAACCATTGAATCACACAAGTAGTTCTAACCGCTTGTTCAGTTCTATCTAAGTACTTGTCTATTCATAAGTGTCCACACTTACCGGGACCAAATAAACAGTATAAGCCATCATTATCTGTTTCCAGAAATGCTTCATGAGATGCCACAACAGACTTCCTTCTTTGTTGACTTCATCCTGTGGTAAAGCTTTCCAGGAGCTGTAAGAAAACAAGACAAATATTCTTCATAGGGAAATTGTAGTGGAAAACTCCCTCCCAAAAAGGGGGCAGAATAAGACCAGCGTAAAACAGTACAAATCTGTCCTTAAGCTATAGTCACTGCCATGAACAGTCCTTGGGCTGTAACCACATTAGGCAGAGACTGAAATTATTAATGATCACCATTGCGGGCCTGCTGTGGCAATAATTGTTCTTAGAAGCGATTTGATGAGATTCTGGGATGGTTTTTTTATCTATAGAAACCCGCTGTGTGTTCCGACTCCATAGGACCCTGGTCGGCTGGGATCTATTGTTTTTGGAGCCCTCCCCTCTCGCTTCCGGCAATTCTCATCCCGTCGAGGGACGCCATGTAGTATTGGTTCCGCTATTCAAATTGATGTGTTCGTTAGAAATTTTGAGTGTGTTGATAAGAGGACATAACAATGATTTAATGCTTACCGGGGATAATTTGGACAGTTTAGAAGCGAATGTTCGCCCTGAGTGAAAGCTGTGGCCTCCGCCATGATGTCTGTTGACAAGTGAGCAAGCCAGAAGTTTGCATCCGGAACCGCGGTAAAATTGGAAGGATTTTTTCAAATTGGAACGGGTATGTGAACTCTTATATTTCGAAAAACGGGGCCCAAGGTGATAATGTGTTGTAGCCTCGAATTTAGAAAGTTCTTAATCAAATGAATACTAGTTTGACATGGCTAAAGAAGTAGTTGGTCTATGTCTATTGTCTATAAGGAGGTTTCTGTCAGTTTGGTGCAGCGAGGGTCGTTCCATCTTCTTTGCGTTCCATCTTCTTTGCATGTAAACAGTTTGGCGACTCTCATGGCTTGTGCAGATGTTTTTCGACCGTAGTAAAAAAGGTTTGTCTATCTTTTTTTCTCTACCATGAAGTGAATCTCATCAAATCAGGTGTAAAGGCAAAAATTCCCTCGGTTTTGTCACGGGTACCTTTGCGTGAGGGAAGTTCTCGGGCAAGCCATCAAACTTCCCTCAGGCAACAGTACCTGCGAACAGACAAAACCGAGGGAATTATTTCTTAAACAGTGCACCAGCGCCCTCCAAGTCAGTCCTGGGCTGCATTCTCAGATATAACAAGGATTTCCAATTTCTTAAAAATTATGTTATCATGAATTCATGAATCCACCAATATGTTACTTAGATGTATGAGTTGTAGATGGAATTTAATTCTGGGAGTTATTGTAATACCTTGATGAAATACATAGGTAACCAACTATGAAAATGGCTGGGTGGCCCCTTCTGAGGGCTAATGAACAATGATTCATTAGCCCTACCTGTGTTCGCACCTGCCCATTTGGCATGGGACCACCATAGAGGTAACATGTATGGTAAAAGAAATAAATTCATTGGTATGACACAATGAGGTATAACAATACAAGAACTTAAAGTCACATTGACTGCAAGAAAATGGTAAAAAGTGACAATAAGAGAAAAGAATTTTGGCTGGGCCCCAAAATACAAATTATATGTATACTTTCATGAAGCCCTGTAGTAAAAATGACCAGACAAAATCCTAAAAATTTTTGGTCAAATAACCTTTAGAAACAAAAACAAAAAGTAAAAGTTCTCAGGCTTTTGGCTGATGTTAAATACTGAGAGTGCACCATTAATAATCTTAATCATATAAGTATTGACCTGTCATACCTCTCAAATGTCTGCACATTATATTCTGTAGACAGGAAATCCACAGGTTCACAAACATCATCTTCAGTCAGTGGTCGCCTGCGAGCTATTCTAAATAGGTCGATCATCCACCTAAAAGATAAACAGTATTGAACACTTAAAAACAGTATGAAGAGATATTGTCTCAAATTGAAAATCCCAGTTGAAATGTCTCAAATGGAAATACAGAGAAAGTAAATCATTGTTCATGCCTTTCTGCAATATTTACAAATAATAGGGACATATTCAGTTGTTATCTTGGAGGTTGAGATAGTTAGTTGAAGTTCATTTAATTGTAATTGTGGGATGTGAAAAGACAATAGATTTAATACATTGTTCATGACAAAATAACAAAACAGGATACATTGATCTTATAATTTAAAAAGATCAAACCTATGATTGGGGCTAGCTATACATATTCATCTGCATTTACCAAATTAAATTAAGGAATAATTTCCGAGGTTTTTTCTGCTTGAGGTGTCTATAGCGTCAGGGAAGTATTGCTTTTAGAAGAGAATTGATGAGATTCCCTTAATGTTTGAGCAAAAAAGATAGACAAACCTTCTTTATTCCGTCCAAAAACATCCAAAATATCATGCAAAGCCATGCGAGTCGTCAGCCTTTCTATGAGACCGGAAGTGATTTCACTATTTTACTGAAAATGATGCTTTGGATAGCAAGCAGCGGAACCTTGTGAAAACACGCCGGCTGGCTGAACGTAAACATCAGTGAATACGGACCTCTGATTGGCTGTTTCTCCGCTAAGCCCCGCCCACTTCACTTAGCCAGCCGTCGTGGTATCATGCAGTTTCCGACTAACGCGGCAAGCTTATGGCGAAGCATCGGACACTTCCGGTTCTCGAATGCCGTGTTGCGTGTGTCTAGGGACTTAAAAAAGAAATAAATAAAAGATTTGAATCGGTAGAAATGATTTAAATAGTGTTTGGCCCAATAGCGAAGATTTAGTCGACGGGAATCAAGCAATAAATGAATGGCGAGTTCAGAAGCTATACGTGCGACCGGAAGAGATGTGGAGACCCTTCGGCATAGCCACTCATGTGCACATTCACTTGTTGTTGCATTGTGTACGGTGGCCTATATAGCGCACGGAGGATTTCATTCGAAAGTGACCCGCATGTCAACAAACTGCCGTGTCCGTGTGTCTAGGGACTTACAAAAGATATTAATAAAAGATTTGAATCGGTAGATATGTTTTAAATATGGTTTGAGCCCGATAGCGAAGATTTAGTCGACGGGAATCGAGTAATAAATGAATGGCGGCTTCAGAAGCTATACGTGCTTACGTTATAGACCGGAAGAGATGTGGAGACCCTTCGGCATACCCACTCATGTGCATGTTCACTTGGCGTTGCATTGTGTGCGGTAGTCTATATAGCGCACAGAGGATTTCATTCGAAAGTCCCCGGTCCGGGTGCGCGCAAGCATTTCCCCCTCTGCCATCACTAGCAAAATTTAGCCTCATCATTTCCACTAGTTCCGTAGTGTAGTGGTTATAGTGCTTGACATCTGCGAGAACGTTGAGGGTTCGAGTCTCGTCAGGTCCCTTAGCTTTTTTTTTCATTCTATACTTGACTGGGTTGGGTTGATCTATGGAGACGGAAGTCTTGATCTATGGAGACGGAAGTCTTGATCTATGGAGACGGAAGTCTTGATCTATGGAGACAGAAGTCTTGATCTATGGAGACGGAAGTCTTGATCTATGGAGACGGAAGTCTTCTTGATACTGATCTATAGGCTTGATACTGATCTATAGGGACTGATCTATGGGGACGGAACTGGTTTGAGGGAATCTATAGAGAAAAAAAAACTCCCAGAATCTGATCAGATCGATTCTAATCATACATAATAAACTGGAGGTCAAATAAAAATATTTATCAAATTACTTTCAATATTGCAGTTTGATGGCAATATATGATACATAATATTCAATAATTAAATCCCCCTTGACAATGACATATGTTGCCTGAAACATTGGAACCAAAAAAAAATAAAATAAGAAGTATTCCAGACCCTGATTTTATGTATTGTTGAAGTGAGTACTATCATTATACATTATTTGACTGCTAGGGGGAAGATGGGGAAATGATTGGTTACTGTGGGCTGGGCCCAAAGTTGCTATCAGTTAGGTTCAGTTATGTAGTCCATTCAAATGGTCAGGTATCAGGGGTAGCGCGGCAGCTAGTCAACACAGAAGAGGGATGTAGCGATCTAGATAACTTAAGTGGTGCTTGTGACCATGGGCTCAGAAAGCTCGGCCTGCACTCGATTAGTCAGACATCAGAGCAGAGGGATATGGTTTCAGTAAGGCTTTATTTCTCCATACAGGTCCAAGGCATGGTCTACAGGGAGTGACAATCTTACCCGGCCCACTCAGGGCCTTATATACAACAGAAGCAATTAAATAGACATAAAATAGTGGGGATGTGTTCATCCATCCCCACTCTCTCAAGACAAGGTAGAGAGAGGTGTGGAACGATTTACCTAAATGGGATATGTGGACTGAGTGACCTTCAAGAACCAAGGTCACAGCTTACACCAACTAAGTGCAGGGGACAACTCATCTTTGGGCTAACATGCAATCTGTGACAATATTATTGTTGTGGATCATGCCTCTTTTGGGGATATCGCATTACTCCAAAGATCACATTACTGGCCTAGATACATGTAATTTAGTATAGCAGATTGAAAAAGCTGAAAACTATAGACTAGTAGCAATAATCAATGTATGTTTGAATAATCAAATTATTCGTATTTAATTCGTAATTTAAGCCCTAGTAATTATGGACCAAATAAGAACCCTTGGTCTGATACAATATGCATACAATGAATGTAGATGTATACTTATGTACTTTACCACAAAACCAGTATAGGTGATAATGTGTTGATAGCAAGCTTGCTTGTCCAAAGGTGGCGGGTACATTCGGTGGAGCCATTCTGTAATCTGACCTATTCTGATATTTAGCTGCTGTAATAAAGAAGATTCAATAGGGACTGTGCCACAATAGGGGACTTGTACGTGCCACTGAGCATGTCTGTTAGAGAGTATTCTTGGATACAGCATAGGGGACTCGTATCTGCTACAGTGCAGGCTGAGGTACACAATAGGGGAGTAAAATATGTTCAGCATTGAATATACATCTATAATATGTGTATCATATTATATACTACCCATATCACACATGCAATAAGCCATTCATGTGGTACGCTACAATATCAAGACTTTTCATATCATCTGGTTTCAGATATTGTTTGCATGTGGGTTAAAACTAGCTGTCTTAATCTGATAAAAATTTAGTGAATCATGTGAAAGCCAGATGTGACCTAAATCAAAGTGACACATATACATGTCCCCAATCAATGTTTTCATATGACCTACAAGTTGAAGTGAAGGGCTATGTGGCCTATTTATTTCATTGTGATTAAAAGCAACTGAAGTTAAAGCAGCATTCACAGCAAAGGCTAGATTTTTCTAGTGGCTAGGGGACATTAGGAGAAGTTAGGAGGAAGGGGAAGGCAGGGTTGGGGGAAGGAAAATATAGGCTCTAACACCAATGGGCTCTAACACCAATGGGCTCATCAGTAAGGCAAAGCGGTACTCAACTTTAAACCCTAATCTATATGATGTGCGGGAGAAGCAATTTCTACGAAAAGAGGTAGAAAAGAAGGGTTTCCTTGTTTCACATATTCTCGGAATTTGTTGTTTTACAAACATTTTTACTGTGTAGATGTGTAGAGTTCTGTCTACCCTCTCTGGAGGACATTATATGTGGTTTGTGAAGGTATCTGGGGTGAAAATGTGATTTTGAACCATTTTCTAAATTGGGATCTCTACATTCCTTTTATAGCCTGTGAAAGCCCGTGTGAGATACTGCATCATTTCCCACAACCTACATCCAGGGGGACCTAACTACATGCAGAGGAGTTGGAGAGCGAAGAAGAGGGTGTAGGAATAGGAGAGGGGTAGGGAAAGAAGAGGGGGGGAAGAGAGGAGGGAGAGAAAGCAGGGAGGGAGAGCATGAGGAAAGGGGGGGGGGGAAATCGGAGATAGGGTTAGGAGAGAAAAACAGGAATGAAAGAGAGAGAAGAGGTGGAGGGAAAAAAAGGAAGAGAGGGTGACCATCCGGAGGAAGGGTACTAGTTGCAAATCAGTCTGACCGCAAGTTGTTATCAGTATCCAAGAATGAGGCTCCCAAAGTTTAGCTGTTATTTGGGGGTCTCTGAGACATAGGAGACACTCAGAGACTTCACCTGTGGAATATACAGTACATCTTCGGAGGCCTCACTGATGAGACACATGTTTGTGGTTGCTGACGGTCCACTCAGTCATGTTGATATGCCTCGTTAATCAATTGGCCCATTTGGGGTGTCAAAATGGCTTTGGCGCTATAGATGAGTGAATATCAGATTTCCCCAGTTCACAATATGGCTGTTTTGTTTTGACTTAGTAGAAAAGGCCTAAATCGATCCACTCAATAAAGGGGCGAGAATATCACTGATTTGTAACTCATTACAAGCCTGTTAGAATATAAATTATTTTCTCAGTAAAGTTCTAAAAGCCACAACCACTCTGACCCATATAGCCAGCTCATTATCTTGGAAAAATCATTGGGTAAAAGTGGGTCTTACTGGAACACTTCACATAGAAGGGAGAGGATGTTGCTGATAAAAAGACCAAGAAGAGAAAGACTCCGAGGAAGTGTTTTCTATAAGAGTAAAATCTTATGGAACCAACTTCCAGACCGAAAAAGGTTACAGGAGGACAGAGATATGTTCATAAAATCTCTGAAAGTATGGTATCGTAGTAAGAATATAGAGGGAGAATAGAAAGTTATTACTAGTACATAATGTGTCTATATAAATTGGATAGTAAACAAATTTTTATTATAAAGCATTGAATGGATGTGATATCTGGGGAGGGCTGGTTGATGGGGGAGGGAAGTGTAACAGGTGGTATTGTCACTGTATCTCTTAAAAGGATATTTTAGATTGTCAAAGTATATGAAACAGCCAGGAAATAAATAAGAGATGAAATAAGGCTGTGGATGTATGCTAGAGAATTTTTTGATATGTACAAGAGAAATTGAGGAATGATATTTGACACTGTGATGTTTTTTGAATAGAAAGGTATTGAATAGAGGTATACTAGAATTTTAAGAGGTAATTTGGATACAGTTCTCTGTTTATTTTTATTTCGAGAGGCAACGCCTGAGAACCATCCATGACGGACAGAGCGTATTTTGTAATGTATTAAATATTATATTGGCCTTTAACAAAATAAAAAAAAAAAAAAACACCCTAGGTGCATCTTAATTATCCCTAAGGTAAAACCACTATGTATTATGAGCATTTCTCATAAACTCAAGGAATTGGTGTAAATGTATCTACAAATGGGCTTATTGCATGGGGAAGGCGGTGTTCTTTCCAGCCATATATGGTATTCAATATCTAGGGGAATTTTTCTATGACATTTTTTAGAAAAATATGCCTTTTCTTCATTTTTTCCCCTTAGTTATTCCATATTCTATACAGATTGTGAGCTTATGAATAAATAAAATGTCCTCCTCATTTATATATATAGGATTTTTATTCTGAATAGACATACAATACAATCAGAAAAGAATATACCATCTGCAGGTCTAAGGACTTGCAGGTCTTCCAGGCAAATCTAAATTCTTTTTACTTCAAATATGAAGGACCAAACTGGAATAAAAAAAAATTCAGCAGTGATGATTTGAGGATGGTGTGTAGCCTCCTGTTGGTACTGACTGGAAAAGAGTATCGTGTCTGGCTCTTGTAGAGACCCTTTCTGCTGCTGCTGGCGGTATAGATAGTTGTAGTTGGCAGACATGATGTTACTGGGCAAGCACACTGCATATGATATTTTCTCTAAAATGTATCTATTGCAGGCATCAATTTTTTATATAAAAAAATTGGGTGTTATCATATAGAAATGAGTGATATCTGCCCATATGATATGGTTAGATGTATCACACATGTGCTGGTATGTCCAGTACCAAAGGCATTTATTTTGGGTATGTTTTGGTTCATGAAGAGAGTGTGACATCATAAGGTGCTAGCCAATAGCAAATGATGTTGTTTATGGCAACAGGCAGACAGTTGATAGAAAATAAAAGTACTTATTATTGTTTTTGTAAAATTGGGGATTTGTCACTAATATGTTGTTATGCACACTTGGTAGTCAAAATGGACATTTTCCACTCATGGCATTTCCCACTGGAGAAAAATATCCATTTTGACCACCTTGTGCACATAGAAATGTCATGTGCATCATACACTTCTTGTCTCTTGTCCAAATACCAATTTGATCCTCTAATGATGCTCAACCCACCTTGACATTCTGATTGTGGACCCATTCATACAAAGTGCTGGTAATAAAGGAATTGAACCTTGTCTACTAAACTACCAATGGTATGTACAATTGTGAAATACCTTTAGTACTGAGGTCAAGGACTTTATTAACCTGCAGATGAATGATCAACACCTGAAAGTGCACAAACAGCATGTACACATGTCTCAAAACTAGATGGAAAACATCTTGCTTAATGTTAAAACAAACCATGCCATTAGCCTATGCTATATTTAGACCTAGGAAGGAAACATAAACACTACAAATGATGTGATTATCTGGTTATTACATATTGTATTACAATGTGGTTATTTGTGATATTATTCCTGATCCCATCCATGCTCGTTCCTCACTGTTGTGATCTCTTTCCTTGGACTTCATGTGATTATGAGTTGCCTTCATGAGCTGTGTGACGTTAGCCTCTCCCAGGGCTTTCACCATACCATAGAAGGCACCAGATTCCTGCTGCAGCAGTCTGTATGGGTTGCCCATCTCAACTACCTTCCCTTGCTCCAGCACCTGAAATGAATTGCAAAAGTATGGTTGATAATTGAGGCATGAATATCTTTCAATTCAATTGAATTATAAAATTCTTTGTTGCTGATGTTATTACAAGTGGTAGATCATCTCTGACCATGGTGTCAGCTCTTCCGATGAGTGCCATTCATTTAAGAACTTAGAGTTGAGATGCAATTTATTTAAACTATTAGACTAAATAACGACTACTTGTGCATGTAAATGATGGAATGGTTAAGTATAGGGGGATTATGGTATATATTAGTCAGGTAGATTGGTGCAAGAATTGTTCAAATTGGTATGAAAGCATGAAATTTGGTACAGTGATAGATTTTGGTATGCTGATTAATTTTGGATATTGACCCATTCTGAAATATTGTTTTCTTGGGTTCTGTTGCCATGGTAACATTTTTTCAGTGAAATATTGGCCATTCCCTGGAAATACTGAATTCTAACCAATAATTTGATATGGTATACCCACATAAAGTAGTCTATCGAATAGTTCTCTAATTTTTCTAACTATTTCAGCTAATTATATGGTTGCTAGGCTATGTATGGTTGCTAAGCAACTGATAATATACTGAAATTTCTCCAAAATGGCTCATTTTATGTATATTTTATGGGGTAAGGTAATTATTTATGTTCTAAAATATAACATTTATTTAATGATAACATTTTCAGTGATATGCTTCAGCTTTTAGAATTTCCAAGATGGCTGCCAAATGGTTTTAAGATCCAAAATGGCTGATCAAAAGACCCTTCAGGCCCACTTCCTAGCTGACTTGACTTTAGTTTGCAAGCTCATTCATTGTTCATATCAGTATGTACTTCAACCAATTCTGAACATTAGAATAGATCTGAGAACCTGAAATTTGGTACAGAGATACATTTTAATATGATAATAAATTTTTATATTGACCCATTCTGAAAAGAATTATTCTCGTGGCTTCTGTTGCCATGGTAACATATTTTTAACTAAAATTTCATCAATTTTCCTGGAAAAACTGATTTCTAACAGATAATCATTACCAATATACCAAAATAAAGCAGTTATGCAATAGTTCTCTTAATAAGGTAACTATTTCAGGCAATTCCATGGTTGCTAGGCTATTTATGGTTGCTAAGCAACTGAAAATATCCTGAAATTGATCTGAAATGACTCATTTAAAGCATATTTTCTGGGTAAAATCTATTTTTAATGTACTAAAATGTCATATTTCTTTGATAATCACAATTTCGATGATATGCATCAACATTTAGAATTTCCAAGATGGCTGCCAAATGGTTCTAAAGTCCAAAATGGCAGATCGAAAGACCAGTTTTGCCTATTTCCTAGACATGAGCATGTTCATGGTACATTCAATTCAACACATTCTGACCATTGAAGTGACTCTCTTTCCTGTTCTGGACTAGATTCATAAGTAACATCAGTTACAAAAGCTCCTATTTTCAAAGCAAATTGGAAAGCTAAAAGTAAAAAAAGATCATGATTGGACTATGGCGCTTTGTTTTAGTTCTTGGGGGCATTTTCAAAGCAGTTCTTGAATACTCCCCAATGTGTGTTATTAACTATCTTAGCCCCTTTAAAATAGATCTGAGAACCTGAATTTTGGTACATAAATTATATTAAAATAAATTATGGCATATATTATGAACTTTTTTCTCTCTTGATATAGCTATAAGAGGCTATTGAGGCTATTGAAGGTCTAGCATAGACTATTGCTAGGTAACCATATATCAAACTGGAACAGGGAACTGGGGGAATAACCAGCTGCCTTCCACTGGTGTGTAGGGGCAGTGTTCTCTAATGAGTTGCACATGGACACAGAGAGGTTAACTCCACACACCCTGATTACCAAATATGTGATGTGGCCTATCCATACTATATTAATTGTGGATTTATGACATGGACCCTGTACACAAATCCTTGAAAGACTTTTTACTTGCTGCATGTACAGGGCCCTAACTTTCACAGTGGTTTCCATTGGTATCGAGAAAAGTTACCTGGCTATTGGTTTCCCCAAAATCACTTTTTTCAAGGGAGGTGATTTTGAAGATTTTCAACAACCGATTTTGCGGCAGTTACCTTGCTGGGATGATTCAATATCTGTTTTCTTGTTTTGTTGGTGTATGAGAATGTGTGGAGGGAAGGCAGGGCAGTCCTCAAGGCCTCCTTAAGTGTATGGGTTTTCTTTTCCCTTTATTGGGAAGGGGGAAGGGGAGGGAGGGCAGAAAGGGGGAGATGGGGAAGGAGGGGGGGGGGAAGGAGTGTGAGGGAGACACAGAAAATCCCTGGATTCTATATTAATAATTGCTAGCAGTGATAGTTACTATTAAATTCCATTTCATTTGATGGGTAAGGGACAGAGAATATGTCATAATATAAAAAGATGTGCATACTGAGACATTTTTATCTGCAAGTCAGCATGGTGTTGAGGTCACCTCCTTGTACAGGTATGCTCAAAATCCAATATGGCTGCCACCAGGAAGCAACATGTTGTATTTTAGCTCCTTTGCTCTAGACGGCCGGCATCTATCCGCCTATGTTTACATAGCGTAGCTTGAAAATTGAAAGTTTCAAACGATCCCCGATAAATTGGGTCCTTCGCTTCACACTTACGCCCGTGGAGGGATCTATGTTTCTTTCCTGTAAAACTGCGCTATTGTTACGCTCTATCGACATCATTGATAGTAATCTACCACTTGGACAGAAGGAATTGCTTCATACGGCCCTATTTTAAAAACGAACAAAAATTGTGGTTACCGCCTTACATACCGTGTCATGGGGGCTCACAAATAGTACCGATGACCCTACTGCTACCAGCGGACATGACCAACGCTTGTCAATAGAAGAATCAACAGCTTTGTGGGGAAGGGGGGTGGGTGGAGGCTATAGACGGTCAAATAGACTATAGAGAGAGGTGAAAATAATCTTACTAAACTAACCAGCCAAGCAGTTACCATACACAAATTCTTGTGCGGATACTCCCCTGGATCTTAAAAAGGACCTAAATGAAAGCATCTCACAGAGCAAGCACATTTGATTTATTTTTTTGTAAACATCAACCATATAACATTGTTCTTTACAATGAGCCCATACTGTGACAACTAGAAAGAATTGAAGCTAAAATTCCATGTTAGTCAATATAGTAAAGTAAAGTCAGTGGGGAGTATGTTACTCCCAGGATCTAGCTGCACATGGTGGGTTCTCCATGTCCAACAGGGCATAGCAGATCAGTTACAATGAAATAAGTAATTAGTTGCTGGCCTCTATAAGTGGCGAAATAAAAAGGTGGTATTTGATGTTACTAACAATGATTGATCTTTAGAACGTATACCTGAAATGTATGTATTTGATGACTATAAATAGTCTACCAATATTGATAGGATTATTTCCCCAAAGGCTGCTTGAAAAGGAAAATCTGCTCACCAAGGGTGGTGAGACTTAGAGTCTCAGCCACGATTCAAGCGGGAGAAGATTTTCATTTGTCAAAATAAAGGAAATATATTTAGTTTTGTCACTCAGGTACTTCAGTGGAACACAACTGATTTGAATTACCACCTCATCACAACAAAAGATAACCTTGAACTACTCAGCAATAAACCAACTACCCATGCAGGCTTGACCTCATGCCAGTCAGAAAAAGCTAACTCCTGCCTGACAGTCAGTATTTCACAGTCTCAGGACTGTGGATAGTGATCAGACGGATAGGTATGGCGACGCTACGTGCAACACGCCTAGACACACGCTGAGCAAAGAAACTATCAGTTAGGGATATTCCCACCGATGCCAGGACACATTCTCCACTAATTCGAATGGAACTTCTGGACTGACTTTACTGAGCTATTGGATGAGTGATTTTGATTACAGGGAGTACCTTTATTATCGATTCTCTAATAGTCATAGGTCCAATGAATGAATGCTACCCAATTATCGCCCACCATGACCACCATGACTCAGGTTACCGTATTCACTCAACCATAGCACTCTCTATTGACTTTAGCCACAACTTCTTTTGTATAACTCAGTGATCACTGGACCAATTACTGACCTTCCACCTCAGCTGTGAACCTTTAATTCTTTCTGAGGAGTACCCATATAAACGCGGGAATTTCAAAATGGTAGACCACTTTGCTGACCGCTCAGAGTAAACACTCTTCTTTCGGGAAAATATCGGATTCTAGGTAGAATCATAACCGGATTTTTAGTAGTGTACTGTATTTGGAGATACTGCACACAAAGCCGTTGATTTTGGACGTTTTAACCTGATATTCAGTGAGATCGACATTTTTTGTTTGTGAGCATTTGGAAGTGCGAGCGATATAAGGGGTTCCTACACCTGGTTACCGCGTAAACAATAATGGCTGCCAGCAAAGAAGCGGCTGGGACTGAATTCTCGCAAAAGCCAGGGTCGACTAGTACGCCTAATACATTTAAGCGAAGTAGTGATATTTTATCACCAGTTCTAAGGGATGAAACTAAGAAATCCAAGAACATCATGTCGGATTTAGATGAAATCAACCAGATCAAGGAACATAATCAGATCGTTGATGACGATCTTGAAACCCTTTTCAGTAGAGCGGATTTACTAACTACCACGTCTGAGGACCAGGGTGAGCTCCTACAAAAAATACTGAAAAACCAAGAGCATCTAACCAAGAAAGTCGATCGTTTGCAGCAACAAATGGTAAATAAAAGTGACTTGCATGATCTAGCGTCCCATGTCTCAAGGGATATGGTGTATATTGACGAACGAGTTGAAGCACAGGAGCGTAAATCCAAATATATTGCGTCAAATGCACTCAAGGCAAAGGATGATATGGACATACTAAGACAGCAGCAGAGGGAAACGTATGTCGTTCTTGAGAATTGCCCAATGTACCAGGACGAGCATACCTTTAACCTGGCAAAGCGTATAATTCACCAGCTTTTTCCCACAGCCTGGGATGGGATCGTAGATCTTGCTTATCGAGAGATCAGATCCAATAATCGACGCGGTCCAAGTCCAATTGTCATCCGTCTGTTGCACAGAAGCATGAAGGAACAGTTAGTGAGAAGAAAAGATCCTTTCGCTTCTGATGTAGTGTTTCCTCCCGACCAATGGCCCGAAAAGGAACACATGTATTTTCATGACTTTGACACTGTCGAAACACGTCAGAAGAAGAGTTTAATGAAGTTGCTTGCTACCAATGCTATCGCGGTTGGTGCGGATAGGGAGTACACCAAGCCCAAAGGGGACCAGGTATTAATTGACGGCCATCTATATAACTCTCGACAACTACACACTTTGGAAGAAAAGTTTAGTGTTGAGAAAGTGAAGATCGTTCGTGTCCAGAATGGTCTTGCCTTCCAAGGGGAGAGAGCTTACATGTCGAACTTCTTTCCATGCGAGTTCCAATATCAGGATAAATTTTTTGTTTCGTCTGAACAAGCTTTTCAGTTTAAGAAATGTTCAGTGCTCGGCAGCCATGACACAGCTGATGCTATACTTGAAAATGAGGACCCTCGTGAAATCAAGTCCTTTGGCGACCACGTTGAGTCAAAACCCAACTGGAGAAGTGTTGAAAAAGAAGTAATGCTGGACATTACCCGCTGCAAGTACTTCCAGAATCGCAAGTTAGCTGTGAAATTGTCTAAGACTGGAAATGTACGTTTAATCGAGGCAACTAATAACACTTATTGGGGTGCAGGCTGCTATCTGGGGGACAGGCGCCTAGATGACGATTCCTGGAGTGGGAAAAATGAGTTTGGTAAAATACTCATGATAGTGCGTCAGGAAGTCATAAAGGCTCTCGCAGATGGTAACTTTGGAAACCTCCAATGTAAGAGGCTAAAGCTAACATCATCCAAGCATCCTGCAATCGTGGATGACTCCGGATTTACCAAGCCCAAAGTAACAACATCGCGTCCACAGGCCGAAGTATCCTCTCCAGTTGTCCCAGTCTCCAACAAGTTTGGTGCTCTAGGCTCCACATCAGTACCAGAAAGCCAAAGTATCTTGAAGAACCGACTCCCACCCCTCCGTAGACGAAGCGAGAAGTCGCTACTATACACAACAGCTGACATCGACATCTCAAACCGTGTTGCCAATCGTTCACGCCGCCAGCTCAAACCTCCACGTTTCAACCTCTCTAAGAACATTGCAGACCTGTCAGAATCCGCCATGGATCTCGGAGAATCTGAGGATACTTGAACTGAGCTGTGAATACTTTTTTTGGCTTCATTACGATACCATTTCACTGTTATATCCATTATTTTTAGTTGTCGCTAGCCTGAATTTCGTCCAACATGTGTTGACGGTAGCCATTTTGTTTCCGAACATAGGTACTTAATGTCGTAAACTGTCGTTCGAATTGCAGCTTCTATATAATAATGTGAGTTTTCCAATTAGCGTTTGTGATTAATATTCAGATGTATTCTACACTATAAGTCGCCTATCAGTGGAAATATATGTGTTTTGGGTTTTTGCATTTACCTTCGTCCTTGACATTGAGTTGTCGTAACTAGGTTCGTGTATGTAAATAACTCAAAGATGGCGGACTACGTATCGCGTGGACCAATGTCCGGTATGTTTTTTAACTTATAAAATGTGTTGCTGTTGTCTTTACCTAACTCAGTGCTACCTGGAATTGTGTATTTCCGAAAGCCAGTTCTCAGGCATGAATAATATATATGTCTGGGTCTCTCATGGTTGTCTGTACAACTTTTTGCTTCTTTTAATATGGGCCGTTTCACCTTTGTACGATATTTGTGATGTACTGTCATATGAACATTGATGTTTCGACGATGAAAGGGCTTAAGATAGTTTTTTTTTAATGTATGTAGCCTATTCCACAAACTGAGCTACCTGAGAAACGAGTTTATAAATGGTTTATATGATGTTGTATGTATCATGGAAAGCTGGCTGTCTGAAGATATTACTGATTCAATGTTACACATTAATGGGTATAAACTAATAAGACAAGACCGTGCTAGTGGTAGACGGGGTGGTGGTATCATTATATACTATAGAAACACATATAGCGTCAGTCTTGATGAGGATCTCTGTATAAATAACAGGGACTGCGAAATGCTTGGTTGCAAACTGAAGGCTGGCAACAACAAATCGATTCTATTATCAGTTGTCTATAGACCACCAAGCAGCCCAGTAGATAGTTTTTTTACATCTTTGAACCGACTATTACTGAGTAATGCAATGAACCGATATCGTAACTCTAACAAGGTTTTAGGTGGTGATGCTAATATCGACCTGCTGAAACAGAATGCACCAAGTAGACGTTTCACAGGTATTCTGGACTCCTTTGGTTTGACTCAACATATATCTGAACCCACCCGAATCACACCTGATACATGTACATCTATTGACTTTATTGCCTCAAATTGTAAAAATGTTTCTAATTCTGGTTCCATTTATGAAAATATAAGCGATCACGCCCCAGTTTTCATTGTATTAAAGAAAGGGAAGTCTCAAAATTCGCCTGACTGCACACCTACCTACAAATGTAGATCAACAGCTAGAATGTCTTTTGAGGTTATAAATGACCGGGTCTCTAATATTAACGAAGGGCTGTGGATTGAGCCTGACCTTGATACGCTTTGTGAGAATTTAACAGGGGAACTAAAAAAAATTCAGGACGAACTGTACCCTGTTCAAACTTTTCAGATAAAAAATGGGCATATCATAAATAGTAGAGAACTCAGACAACTAGTTTCAAGAAAGAATAGAATCTTTAGGAAGGCTAGGAAAAGTAAGAGCATTGAAGATTTCAAGTTAGCCAGATCACTGAGGATTGAAGTCCAGAGACTAGTTATGAAACTAAAAAGGGATGCCTTAAATAACATATGTCGACGTTTCAGCAGGAATGATAAAAAATTCTGGACATATATCTCGAACCTATATGGTATAAAGGGTCCCTCACTTACATCAATTGAGCATATAGTTGACGTTGATGGGAATAAATTAAGTGGTATGCAAGCTGCAAACTACAGTAACAGGTTTTTTTGTAACATCATGCCTAAATCTTCTGTAGATATAATTTCGGAATATGATAGTGATGAACATGTCCCTGATATCTTTGAATGGGAGGAAGAAATTACGAGAAACGAGGTGGTGAAGCACATTCAGGGTATCGATGTAACTAAGTCTAGTGGCATCATAGATGTGAACACGACTTTCTTGAAATTTGCTTTACTATCTTGTGTAAATAATTTTACCATGCTTCTTGATAGAATCCGTTCGAGTGGATTTTTCCCTCAGTCGTGGAAAGTTTCTCTTTGCACACTAATTCCAAAGAAAAAGAACTCGCGTGACATTAATGACATAAGACCAATCTCTATAGCCCCCCTAACCAGTAAGATCTTCGAAAAAATTCTTTCAGATAAGATCTCCGACTATTTGGATGATAGAAATTTACTCTCCCCTTCTCAACACGGTTTTAGGGCAGGGAAAAGTGTTGACACGGCCATTTACGAATTTATTACAACAGTTATTAAAAACAAAGACAAGAGTCTGGATACTATTGCCACCTATTTTGACTTATCCAAGGCGTTTAATTCGATTAATATAGATATTTTGTTGTATAAATTGCAAAAAATGGGTTTTGGCCCCAGAATAAGATCTTTGTTGAATTCCTACTCATCAAACAGGGAACAGAGGGTATGTATAAGTGGTATTATGTCTGAAAGTTTTGTTCTTCATGCAGGTGTAGCCCAAGGAAGTATCCTTGGGCCTTTACTGTTTATATTATATATAAATGATGTTGCAGCTATTAACTTTGTCGGTAAAATAATACTCTATGCCAACGACTGTGTGATATTACATTGTGTACAATCAGATAGAGACCTAGTAGATGTACAGGATGACGTTAACAGATTTAAAACGTGGACTGTGAGGAATGGTCTGACCATCAATAGTTCCAAAACGAAACTTCAAACCTTTTTTGGTACTAGAAGGAAAAATCCTGAGGTTTGTGTAATCTACAATGATGGTGTCCAAATAGATAACGTTCAGAACTTCAAATATCTGGGATACTCGCTGGATAGTGGCTTAACCATGTCAAACCATATTAATGGTATATGTACAAGAGCTAACTTACTTGTAAAAAGGTTGGCCCGAATAAGGCACTACATTAGTGGGGACATTGCAGTATTGATTTTCAAAACCTATATCCTTCCAGTCCTGGAATCTAGTTCACTAACAATGGATCTGGGAAACCAAAAAGATCTGAAGCGACTTCAAATAGTACAGAACAACTGTTTGCGATTATGTATAGGTCTAAGAACTAGAAATGGAGCCTATAGAGTTAGTAATATCGAACTACACCAGAGATATGGAATTATCCCTCTGTGTTTTAGGCGGTTACAAAAGTTTTTTGGAATTTTTGTTCGCTGTCACAATTTTGAGGAAATAAATCCCCATCATGAGTATAATATGCGAGAAAATAGAGTGATGATATATCCATGGTTGAAGGAGAGGATTCGGAAAAGTCTCTTTGGCAGGATACTGAGCTACTGGAATTGTCTTCCGAGAGAGATTAGAAACAATGATGATCAGATCTTCCTCAAAGCTCAGTTTAGACGAGTTTGTGCGAATTCTTTTTCACGTAGCTTAAATGTCTGGGAGATTCCTGAACCAGACAACTTTCTCTGAGGAATGTATCAATTGTCTTGATCTCTGTGTACTATAATGTATAGGATAATGCCCTTTCAGTCGATCTAGATTCAGTCGATCTAGATAAGCTCTCTTTGAAAAAAAAAATTTCTTGGTATGTTTTGCTCACTGTAAACTAGAAACGATGCTCCTGGGTCTGTAGAAAATCGGATGAATGCCCTAGGTGTTGGTTTTTATTTCCTTGATGTGATTTTTTTCTCCTGTATCTTGTATTTTTGTACTTTGACATATATGATTAATGTGCTAAATTTCCAGTAACAACTTTCTTTACTTATCTCTTGTAATAATGCATATTTTTGTAAAATTTTCCTATTATATCAGCTCTGAATGAGAATAGTGTATATATTGCATAATTTCACCTTTGCTGAATAAACATTTTTAAAACAAAAACAAAACAGTCAGACCTGAAGGTTTGTTTTGAATCAGGAATACCATACAAATAAATTAAAATCCACCATTTTGCACACATGTATGTTGGGACCTCAACATTGCCTTGAGCCTCCCTTCCTCTATGCATTCTCAGAGTGCAACACACTATTTACAATGTTAAGAGGTGTTATGCCATAACCCAAGAGTTTCCCAGGGGGTAAGTCATGGTCAGTGGGTTGTTTTGCTGCATATTTAGGGCCTAAAATAAATTATTTTTGTTTCCAGTCACCTCATGGTATAAATTTGGGTTGGTTGGTCAGGAATCCATTTTTATTTTTTTTTATTTTATTTTTGGTAGCAGTGATAGAGACTTATCATATGTATCCAACCTTGCCATGGTGTTAAAAGAGTCATTGCCACATGTGCCAGAATGAATTTGATCAAATTTTACAAGATTCATTTAAATTGATAATTAATTCCATTCAATTGGTGCTAATTAATGCCCTAAAAAATGCTTCAGTCAGTTGCAATGTTTTCAGGTCGGTCAGGGACTGAACATAAAGTTAATTCTATTTTAGGCCTAGTGGTAGTAGCCAACCATAGTCCAACCCTGCCCAGCTCCAAAGACATACACCAGCACACACCATGTACATTTGATTCACGGCTCTTGTAGGTGCAGTGATGTCATGTCATATATCTGTATACCCACAGGAAGTATGGGAATTTCAAGTACCAAGAACTTTTTTCTAGTCAGAGTAGAGGTACATATGAGGACATTTTCTGAACCAGTTTTAATGTTCTTTCCAATGGTGGTAATATCTTGGCCTTGTGGGGGGGTACTTTTGGAGATGAAAATGAGTCGGAAATGTATGTTCTTCTGACCTGTATTCCATATGTGCTGCCAGTCATTTTAAAGAATTCTGTTCCCAGAATTTGATTCCACTTGGGTGCTGTCCATCTGGCACACTTTATCTCCAGCACTGCAGTGTGTTCATCTTCAGTCATATCTGGTGTGTAGACTTGGTGAATGATATAGGGAACCTACAGCTTCCAACCCAGAATACTTGCTAATCAACATGCTAAATCCAGCTGAAAACAATTTTCTGCCAAACCCAAGATTGCAGACCCCCGTGAATGGGATTGGGAATGAAGTGTCAGACCCAAAGAAGTTATACCATATAGGAGAGATCTAACAGATGTCATTCTGGCATGCTCACTGATTCCTCACTATCTCCTTATACCCTTATGCTCAATCATAACACCATGTTGAATTGCAAATAAATGGTCACAATATGCACAATACCTATTATTCCCTCTCCATTACCAATCAAATCAATTGGAATTCCATATCAATTCTCCCCAAGTGGTTCCACATGGTGGATTGTACCCATATTTACATTACCATATCCACTAGACTTTAAATCATAACTATTCAGGGAGTTAGACCCGCTGACCGTGCCCCCTTTGTAGACAAATAAAGGATATATGATTGCCTAGGAATTGTATATGCTATGTAATATTTTAAAAGCAACATTCAATGCAGAAAAATGCCATAGCAACAGTAACCAAGGAACAATATTTGAGTATGGGTCTACTCTTAGAATGACTTAAATTATTTACAACAAACGAACTCACAAACCAAATTCAAGTCAAGAATCACCAAAATTGTGATTATCAAATAAATTTGTGGGCATGAAAAGTACCAGAAAATATACATAAAATAAGTCATCTCAGATCAATTTCAGAATATTTTCAGTTGCATGGCAAGCCTACATAAGCCTAGCAACCATGGAATTGCCTGAAATAGTTACATAAATAATCTATTGCATAGACTACTTTATACAGGTATATTATTACATATTATTTGTTAGAAATCAGTATTTCCAGGGAATGGCCAAAATGTCACTAAACATGTTACTATGGAAACAGAAGCCAAGAGAATAATTTTTTTCAGAATGGGTCTATATCAAAAATTAATAAGCATAACAAAATCTACCTCTGTACCAAATTTCAGGCTCTCAGATCTATTTTGATCTTCAGAATTTGTTGTATTACACATATACCATGAATTAGCTTGCAAATCAAAGTCAAGTCAACTAGGAAATAGGCAAAACTGGTCTTTCGATCAGCCATTTTGGACTTTAGAACCATTTGGCAGCCATCTTGGAAATTCTAAATGTTGATGCATATCACCGAAATTGTGATTATCAAAGAAATATGACATTTTAGTACATCAAAAATAGATTTTACCCAGAAAATATAATTTTAAATGAGTTATTTCAGATCAATTTCAGCATATTTTCAGTTGCTTAGCAACCATAAATAGCCTAGCAACCATGGAATTGCCTGAAATAGTAACCTAATTTAGAGAACTTTTGCATAACTGCTTTATTTTGGTATATTGGTAATGATTATCAGTTAGAAATCAGTTTTTCCAGGAAAATTGATGAAATTTTAGTTAAAAATATGTTACCATGGCAACAGAAGCCATGAGAATAATTCTTTTCAGAATGGGTCAATATAAAAAATTAATTATCATATTAAAATGTATCTCTGTACCAAATTTCAGGTTCTCAGATATATTCTAATGTTCAGAATTGGTTGAAGTACATACTGATATGAACAATGAATGAGCTTGCAAACTAAAGTCAAGTCAACTAGGAAGTGGGCCTGAAGGGTCTTTTGATCAGCCATTTTGGATCTTAGAACCATTTGGCAGCCATCTTGGAAATTCTAAAAGCTGAAGCATATCACTGAAAATGTTATCATTAAATAAATGTTATATTTTAGAACATAAATAATTGCCTTACCCCATAAAATATACATAAAATGAGCCATTTTGGAGAAATTTCAGTATATTATCAGTTGCTAAGCAACCATACATAGCCTAGCAACCATATGATTAGCTGAAATAGTTAGAAAAATTAGAGAACTATTCGATAGACTACTTTATGTGGGTATACCATATCAAATTATTGGTAAGAATTCAGTATTTCCAGGGAATGGCCAAAATTTCACTGAAAAAATGTTACCATGGCAACAGAACCCAAGAAAACAATATTTCAGAATGGGTCAATATCCAAAATTAATCAGCATACCAAAATCTATCACTGTACCAAATTTCATGCTTTCATACCAATTTGAACAATTCTTGCATTTTTTTGCACCAATCTACCTGACTATATGGTAACAAGTAGGTACAATGGTAATGATAATACAGACATTCAGCTAAGTTAACTTCATAGAAAGCTAACTTTTTGAATTAAATGATGTAATGTAGGTAATAAGATAAAAATGGAACAAAGTACAAGTTGTAGGACAGGGCTGAGTGTCAGCAGATTCTAAGTTACTTTTTTGAAATTGTGTATATCCTCTATTTTATGGGCCACCAGTTCAAGGCCATACCATCTGATTTGACATCTATCTACATCGTCACATTTGGATTAATAAATATTATTCACAGAGCTAAATGTTGTTGAGACTGTAGCTTTTGTAACAGGGCTTTCAGGCACATATAAAGTCACAGAAGTCAATGTTTGGTATGATGGCCGTTTTGTACAGGTCATACTTAGCTTTCTGGGTGAGAGAAATTATTAACTTCAGGGTTTGTGTACACATGGGTTGAAGGGCATGTTGTCATATAAAATGGAGCCCAGATATTTATATTCAGGCACTGTGTTGAGTGTGTCATTACCTTAGGCTCAGGCTTTGTATTGATTTAATGAATTCTGACTTTTTTGAGTGGCTAAGAGAAAAGTACATTGTTTTACATATTAAAGCATTCAGTGATCATTTGTTTGATGCGCACCAAGTGGATCTATTATAAGTGGATGTTGTTAGTTTGTATGGAGAGAAGTAACATCTGAATGTTGGTAAAATATAACGCTGTCATCTGCAAAGTGCCGTATGATTTCATGTTTGATCACCGAGTGTAGGTCATTTATATGAATGTTGAATAATATGGGAATCTTTAATATATCTTTACTGAATACTTCAGGCAAATTGTCTTTGTAGTCCATCCTGATAGAGCTGAATCATTTGACAGAGAATAGCCTCACGGTGGTTCACAATGAAGCAAAATCAGATCTCAGGAATGGACACAAATATTCACAAATATTAATGTAAAATTACCATTATCCTGTCCACAGCTACCAGAGTGTTGAGGCGGTGGGCTATTGTTACAACTGTAGCATTTACCAATGTTTCCTGCAGGGTGGTCTGTATCATCTCATCTGTCCTGTGTAAACATTGATGAGTATCACAATGTGAATCTAAACAATGGTACAGTACAAAGAAATTACAAATGTTAATGGGCTTGTTCAATGTAAAGAAACTAAAAAGCAATTCTAATAAAACCTGGGGCCTAGGATTTTGGCATTAGATTGATTGTCATCAAGAAAGTCTACAATATTAGACAGAATTAGAAAGAATGGAATTGAAAGGAATTGGAAGGCATTGTGTATCAATAACTAGTATTTTGTCTAAGGTAATACTTCATTGTTTGAGCTTTTGGAGCTGCCGGATGCTCTCTTTGGCTGAATCTGAAACTAACTAACTTTTGTTTTATTTTGTTTTTTTTTGCTTGGATTGTTTAATACCTTTTGAGATGTTTTTGTTTGTATTCTGTTGACCCTGCTGGCTGATTATAGACATGACTCATGTTTTTTCTCTGATTGTATGATACCTCGTGTGAACAACACTTTCTTCTCCTTTCCTTGGACTATCATATATTTGAGTCAGAATGCCACTGTTATGAATGCATGTTTAATTATGGTTGAGTAATATCTGTTTATCTATTGTTTTTTCCTAAAATTTCTATTGCTTCATATGACTTTGATGTACACCTCTGAGAACAGTGTTAATTACATAATTTTTAGCTGAATAAAAAATATTTAAATACAAAATACAAAATTGATATAATTCTTCATAGTGGGATCACACCAGTACCTGTTGTCTACATTAGCAGTTGCCTCATCAATAAGAACGATGTTGCTGCCTCTCATTATTGCCCGGGCAAGGCACAGAAGCTGCTTCTCTCCAACACTGAAATTGCTGCCAGACTCTCCCATCTCTGCCATCAACTGCCCTGAGAGCTCTTTTACCTTCCCAGCTAATTGTGCCTGAAAGTTAAATTTTCAGAATTCTCAGAATTTACATCACTTTCATGATCTATAATAAGATCGAGGAGGCAACAATATGATTTCTGATCCATCAACATGTCATCATCTACATGACCCTAATCTACTATCATAGTATTTTGTAATAGTGTGTCAGGCCACAGCTTGATTATATTTATTGATTGCTGGATCATATACCAGCCCTGTGGCAAATCTTAAAAATCAGTAATGAACTACAATTTATACTGTCCAGTTCATAATTTCTTCTCAGTCTCTTGAGACCGATGGAGAAGATCTTACTTTGGTTGAAGGGGAGAAATATCGCTTCAAAATCGACATACAACTTCGAAAAATTAGGTATTGTACGGTGACTTTTATTTTCCAACTTTTCGGGCTATAGGGTGCCCTTCATCAGGGAAAGTGGAGAATGATACAAACTTCAGGGGGTTATATCAAAAAATGTTCAAAACCGGAATTTGTTTTCTTGTGTCCTTGGTTATACTCGTTCGGAACTTGCTCCATTTATCGCGGGGGAGTCGCTTGGTGAAAAGTTGGGTCATTTCTTAGGGGGGGGCAAAAGGGATTTGTAGGGGATTTTCGATCTTCTTACTGAGTCTTGGTTTGATTATTGAGTATGTGAGGTGGGAATTAGGTGGGGGCTTTAGGGGGGTTGGAGTTCTGTGGAATTGATGACAATTGATGAGAATATGAATAAAGTTGTTGCTGTTGTCTTTATTACTGTAATACATTCTATGTCCCAGGGTTTTAGGTGTAGTTCCTTGTAGTTGTTCTAGGGATATATTTACATATTACAAGTATATAGTAGGAAAAATTTTTTTTTTTTTTTTTTTTTTTTTTTATCTTACTTTCTTGAGAGCATCCCACAATCTGTCATCGTTGAATTCATTAAAGGGATCCAAGTTGTACCTCAGGGAATGGCTGAATACCACTGGATCCTGAAATGGAGGATGGAATAAATGTAAGTATCATAGACAAGGCCTACAATACCTAATTATAATGGGTCAGGGCATCAATGAAATGTACAGTAATCATCAACCCTAAAGAAAGCACAATTTGAAAGAAGATTGGAAGTAAAGTTCAATATATAACAAAACTGACCTTTGGAATCTCTAGGAGAAATATACAGTTCTAGTACAGTGGATCCTCACATAAAGACCACCTCATTATAGGGACCATCCCTCTATTATTCCACAACTTGTGAATTATTCCCTCTTATTAGATTTAGAGCCCTCTAAAGAGACCACCTCGCTATGAGACCAAAAATTATTCAGTCCCAATGTTGGTCTTAATAGAGAGGTTCCACTGTATTTGTCATTTTTTCCCATCTAATTTAGCAAAATTTACTTTAGTGCCACTGTAAACTGAATATGCAGCTTATGAACATGGATACCTGAGGTATGACAGATATAGCCCCTCTCAGGTCAGCAAGTCCAATAGTCTTAATGTTGATGCCATCTACAACAACTGAACCATCTGGTTCTACCAGTCTCATCATGCAGGTTATCAACGATGACTTCCCTGCTCCTGTCCTGCCTACTAACCCTATCTGAAATTTGATGCAAACATGTGTATATGATATATATATATGATATGTTTATATATTTGATTCATATCAGGCATCAATCTTGTTAGCCTTTTTATTCAAGGGTAACTAGCCTGACAATAATAACCATTATGTTGGTGGAACACCCTAGACATCACCACATCAATCCCCCTCTGATTTAGTCTAAACATTTAGCCAACACAATGAAAAACCTTTATATTGGTGAAATATGATGAGGTACCATACTATGTAAGACTTGAATATGTTTTCCGGTTATTATATATAAAGCAAAGAAGAAGTCAGGAGAACTGCTACAGGAGAGACCACCTTCTTTTTCCATTATAGTAGCTAGCAAAAGATATATGATGGAATGAATGTGGAAATAAAGATGAATACAATACAATCTCGAAAGAGTTCATTTCTGAACAACATTCTTGTGCTTTGGGCTTCCATCAGTTAGTGGCCAACCTAGAATCACCAATCTACTTCATTTTACCAAGAGCTCTAGAGTCTAGTCTCAGATGAGACAATATCAGTATTCCAGTGGTTGGACAACCCTGCACTAATGACTTTCGCTGCCCTAGGGTACCATCCTAATGGGAGTTTAACCAACCTTAATTTTATTCATACTTTATCAAAATAAACTCAAAGATCAAATTTGAAATATGTGAGTCTGATTTGGATGTACCATTTCACTATTAATTTTCTAACAAATTTATAATTTAAAATCAAAAGTGTCTTAAAGTTCTATCAGTGAGAAGAGTATACAATTAACAAAATATTTAATATTTCTATAAGAATATTTTCTATAACTTTTACACTGGCATTCAACTCTCAAAATGTCTTGCGAGCCAGCATCCAAGATAACAGCTCTGCAAATCCCCTATATTTGCTTAAACCCTTACCTTTTCTCCAGCCCTGATGTTGATGTTAACAGGACCTAGAGCTATCTGTTGCTGGTCATGGTACCTGAGACTGACATCTCTGAGGCTGATGTTACCCTGATGTGGCCAGTCTTGTGGTGGTCGGTTATCAACATAGTCTGGTGCTTCCTGCTCAAGTTTACAGTACTGTAGTATCCTCTCTATTGATGTCATCTACAAATCAAAATGTAAATCAAACTATATTCAACACTCACTATAATCTCTTCCTCCATATGCAGGGCAAGACTTTCCAAATCTAGCCCAGCAATATCATTAGGGTTTTCTTCGGGCAGACCTCCAGGCGGGCGTTTCATAATCAAGACCAGCGCGCGCTATTGGACATAACAACACCATTTCGTTTCATAATGCTTTAACGCAACAACAAATTTTTACACAGCGCTCGTTAATAAACAACTTTTGTGGTTAGTCAACGCAACGCAGAAATCGTTGCGTTAATATAGCGCGGAATTTTTCATTTACATATTATTAATATAATCGTTGCATTGTGTCATCTCAAATGTTACTAATATTAACTTTAGTAATTTATCTCAGTACCAGAAAGAAAAATAACCATTTATCTGCAAATTTAGTAACTTTTGGGGTTAGAAATAAATCTCTATCAATTAACGGGATATGCTGTGTCATAATCAAAGCAAACATGGGGTTAGGTCAATAGACAGAAAGGTCTACAGAGCAAGGATCAATCCATCAATTGACTAATTAATCAAGTAATTGACTGCTGAATTCCAAGACTTTACTGTTATACATGTATCCGTGTATACAGATATCAATAGTTCATAATCAATTGTTCGGAACCAAGCACTAGTATCTCTGAAACCTCTCAACTAACTTGTCGCACGACCACTATGACATCACAGGGGAGCGTGGCTGTGGCGTGGAGATGAAAGGATCACCGGGAATATCTCCATCGATGGCTCGATTATATAAATTAAAGTATTTCCCGTTTTTGCCATTACCAGCTCTTGTCATTGATATTTCATTAATTAGCAGTCATAGATCTATAGAACAGTTAAATATTCGTTAGATCTCTACGTACATATAGCAGGGAATATCAGCATAATACAGACGGAGTTTGGGGAGGCTGTGACCAGAAGTTTGATCCATTTTATTTCTATAAAATTACAGTCCCAAAATAGAAGGATCTCTTTATTTCTGGTTATTATTAGAGGGGGTGGGGGTGGCTTTGGTTAGGAAGATATGCCAGATAGACATAGCAAAGAGGTCCTGCTCTAAAAGATCAAGACCCCGGGATCAAGACTTATTGAGAGGGACACTGTCTCTTGTAGTGAAGGTAGAAATATGCTATGCTAATTTGGTTCCCACACTATAGGTAGATGGCGTATTGTTGAATTCTTCTAACGCTCGCTGGCTAAAATTAGCGGGCGCTAAAATTGGTTGTTAGCTTAACAAACGACACCTTGATTAACGCATGGTTAACGCAGGCTTTATGAAACGGGACTAACGAACGCGCGCTATTTTGGTCGTTACCAGACCATCGCTGCGTTCCGTTTTTTACCGAGCGCTGCGTTAATTATGAAACGCCCGCCTGATGTGTACATCTCAACATTTGTATGACTAGTCAATTTTGAGCTGTGTGTATGTATCTGAATATCAAAGAAGTAATAAGGTTTTGAATGAGATCTTCCTTTTCCGATCACTTGGGTACTTGCCATAACTTCAGTTCTACCAAAGGACAAAAATGCAAAAGTTATCTTTGCAATATTGTTTGGGAGATAGATGAGTGCTAGACCAGTTGATACAACGGTATTGGCATCTGTGAAAATAGAAACTGCAATTAGTAATGTAATCAAAAAGTGAGAATGTTACTGTTTGCTATAATGTTTGCTATACTGTTTGCTATGATATATATAGTGCTTGCTATAGTGTTTGATGTACTGTGTGCTGCACTGTTTGCTATAGTGTTTGCTATAGTGCTTCATGTACTGTTTGCTGCACTGTTTGCTATAGTGTTTGCTAGAGTGCTTCATGTACTGTTTGCTGTACTGTTTGCTATAATGTTTGGTATAGTATTTGTTTGACTATTTACTGTACTTGCCGTACTCTATTACTATACTGTTTGCTGTAACGTTTATAATATTGTATTATAAATGGTATCACTTACTCAAGCTTGTTACATATAGCAGTACAATGCTGAAGGAGGTTAAAATAGCTGACAGTATATCAACAGTCAATGAGAAAGCCTTCTCAGCATTGATAAAGTTGAACCAAGCAGAAGAGTGACGATCAAGGTAATAGTAGGCTCTGTTGAGAAAATCCTGTTCTTTATTCATGGCCCTGATCACTGTATGTCCCTCAAGTGTTGTGGAGAGATGTGAGAACATGGGACTTCTCACTGGAATGTAGTCATAACTTTAATTATATACTTTTATTTCAGTTACACATTGTGTATCGATACATTATTCTCAGTTCTAGCTTAAAAATAATCTCTAACATTGAAGTGTGCTATGAAAATACAAAGAACATTAGACAACCCTTTTTAAAATGAATAAATATAGGGCATGTCACAACAAAAAGATACATGATAAAGAGGATAAACTGAAAACCTTCATGTGTTGTTATGTCAAAAACATGTGAAATATATGGTGAAAAGGAATCCTTGCATATCATTTAAAAAACAAATCTAATTGCTTATTTTACATTTCTTATCAAATTAGAATGATTCTGTGAATGGTACACTTAGTAGTTAAAATTCTATTCTACCAATATATGTATGAACAATCCAGTTTTCACCGTAAATTCATTTCTTAGAATGTAAAGATCTACACTTACAACTTGCTTCAATACGTTTAGTTTCCCTTACACCATGAAGAAGTTGTCTTGCCAGAAAAGCAACTGTGATGATGAATATACAGAGAGGGACAATGCACCAAGGATTGATGATGCAGATGTAGATAGTCTCCAACAAGGGAACAATGACAGTCTGAAAAGGACATTAATCCATTGGTTATACAAGCTGCCATTGTGCCATGCACAATATTGACAAAGTTATGTCATTTCAGGATGGGCCCACACTGTCGCCACCGCAAAATTGCATTGTTACTAAGATGCTAAGTTGTCTAATGATTATTGATGCATTTTGTTGCATTATTAAGATCCCATAATAGGGGATGTGCATGTCTACCATTCTGAATCTTGATTTGCATTAAATTATCGGAGGTGGGTGGATGTCAGTGTATAAGGTATAGAAATATGTTATATTCAGCATTGAATTGAACAGTGATCTCATTTTAATAGCCATAATATTATGTTTCACATGACTCCATAAACCAAGACCTCATTCCATCACAGCATGCACTGCCATAGACATGCCCAGTGACACATGCACATCTATATTGCTCCAAGAGTGTATGTAGTACTTACAGTGGTAACGATTAATTCCCTTAATAGGTAGTAGTCCATGAAGGCTGTGTCTCGGCTGAACCTATTCAAAACCTGACCTGCAAATAATTGTCCAACTGCTATTTAGACCGTAACAAGTGAGTCTGAGCCTGTTCAACTATACATACATAACAATCCTGTCTTAAAGTCCTCTTAGGACCATTATAAATTGACAACAACTGAGGCTTCTGTTGTTACCATACAACTGTTTATGATGCAAAATACTATGTATAATGGGTGACGTCAAAATACGCCAGGGTTGCAACTATTTTGGCACTATATATGTACTTATTACTCAGGTTGACGTGACCATGGACGCAGTTGTTGGGGCCGCCACCACCCTATTTTTACATCACCCCTAACCTTGGTAATCACAAATTTGCCAAATGAATCTAACAGGCATTATACTAGCCATTACATGTAAAGTTCAAACTTACCCACAGGATTTCTCTCAAAGAAATGCAGTGGTGCCTTCATTAGACAGTTAAACATCTCACTATACAAATTTTTCCCAGCAGTTTTATACAGATAGACCATGGCTAGATATGCAGAGAAATGAAGAACAAACACTATGCAGAGACATAGACCTAGTGTCTGCAAATACCATTCATTACTGGGTGGAGAATACTGTCCCAGTAACTTTAGGATAGAAGAGTTTGTTCCATTTGTAGCTTGTTGGTCCTTGTCAATGCCCCTGAAAAAGTTTAAAGAGTTATTCTGTTATTTCCGAAAGAATGCGGCCTGTGTGGAGAGGTAATTTCTTCTCTATGTAACTAGGTTGTCTTAACAAATGTCTCTGTAAAAAAAGTTGTTGAAATGGACCACTATAAACCATGATATCCATCCACAGAAACATGGCTAGGTAGGTGTATGTTTCCAACACACTGATATTTCTGGATAGGTAATCACCAGTAATGTAGTATAGCATCTTCATGTTGTTACCTTAGAAATAGTATAATATGCAGCCCTAAAATTTGGTACATGTCCTGATAGCACTAAGAGCACTAAACACCCCAAAGATCAAAACATTCCTATAAAGATCTTGTGGGGAAAACATCTTAACAATATCATTTTTGCAACTTATAACTCATTTTTCTGTAAAACATAACATTTCTTACCATTGAATGAGAAGTAAATCATGAAGAACAGATGATGCCTGTGGGAGAAAACAATGAAGACTCAAAGCTACATTCTCAGCTATTATGAGAAACAAAATATATAATCTCACAAATTTAATCAGTGTTTGCCCTACACCACTGTTTTGGTGCTGCTTTAATTTTATAAGTCAAATTTGTGGAGATAAAACAAGTACTGGTGGGTGATAATAAGTGAAACTACTCCCAGAAAGGCTTTTGGCAGATCCACGATATAGTTTTTAAAATTTAAAGTGAGGCCAAAGTACATTTACATATAAAAGTGGACTTGTCAATGTCAACTGAGAATAAAGCTTTAAGGAAACAGCTATAGGATATATCAAAGTTCATGAAGTTCAACTAATGAGTAACAGTGACAATAGACTCAAATAACAATAGGTGATTTGTTTGTACTCACTGCATAGATTATATATATATATATATATATATATGTCAACAACAGTGTATGCTTTGATGGATCCAGTTCAAATTTGACATACAAATATTAAGCAACATTTCATGTGAAAATAGTTTGTTTAAGCAAGAAAAATGTATATTTCAAAACCTTTTCTTATTAGGAAAACATAGTTTCCTGCTTTAGTTAAAGTTTTTGTCTAGAAAAACAAATTTAATTGAAAAATACTATACTTGACTGAAGTTATACAGGTACAAGTATGAAAGTTAGAGAAATAGGTGACCGAGATTCTGGATAAGTCCAGGTTTTCCAGTTGTCACCTAAATCAGGCGAGGTCAAACATTTTTTGACTGGTTAGCTTTAACTGGTAAGGGACTAAATTGGAAACACTTATTTTGTTTGGCCTAACATTATTTCATATTTCCACTGTCAGAAAGATATCTTACCAATGCAATAGTGGAGAGGATGAGGAAAAGTGGAATCAAGAAGGATCCTTTTCCAGCTCTGAGAAATCTCATATACACACTGAACCCAACACCTCCTGATTCATTCTTGTCAACTTTGGTTATTGCACCAGATGGCAGTGTCTGAAATATTCTTGTGATTATCACACATAAAGCAATCATTAACGCATCAAGCAGTTGACCTGCAGCCACTGTGGAAAACATGGCTCAGACCAAACAATTAATATATACAGGTGAAGCTGCAAGGAAATTTCCATTCACCTATTCCATAAAAACCCACATTTCAGACAAATATTATTTAAGTGGTTTTATTTTCAATTTACGAAATTCCTACATGAATACAAATATGGAAATGGGACACACCCATTTGAAAATGACTTCCTGAGTGCCCTTATTTAATGTTTGGCCTAAAAGGGAATATTTTTCTTTCATAGATATACATATATTAAGACATCAATGACAGTTTACTAAAGGGAACTGAGATTAGATACTCATTATACATCCATTAAAATTTGTATTTAGTTTCTTGAAACATGCAGTGTTCATGTTTGTATTTGCAGTCTAGTTCTAATTCCAATTCTAGTTATGAATCCTAAAATCTAAATTGCCAATAATAAGTGGTCCAAAATATTTTTCAAAAAGACTAAGGTGAATACCACTTAGACCTAGTAGATCTAGTTAAATAGGCCACAGAACATAGTGTTATATGTATATCACATATTTATATTTAATACTTTTCAGTTGTTAACCCCTTGGCATGTTACTTAGGTAGTATCCTCTCTTCTCTCTTCTCACTACTTAACTCTATAGTGACCAGTTTGCATGCTGGGTCACATGGTGACTCACGCTTCACTGGACCTTGCAGAGGGAATAAAGGACATTATCTGAGTCATCTTCATTTTTCAACATCTTAAGATCAAAAGATCTGATGGAAAACCGTGACAGATTGTAATATAACATCTGGTGGGGAGAACCCTGAGAGATTATGATATGACAATAAACAAGGTGTCCACACTTTTGGTCAGAAGAAATTTGAGGCTTTTTAAGGCCTTTTCAGGCCCATTTCAATAACTTTTCAGATGAGACCGGTGGTTGTAGTTAGGGGTTGTAAGTTTTATACTATTTAAAAGTTTTATAATATATACTTACTTATACTTTATCACTGTTATACTCACAAACACTGTTTTTCAATTTTTATTTTGTGAGGCACCCAGTTTAAGGTGCCAGAGGGGCAGGTCAGGGGAAATTGTACTATAAGTATATATATGATGTGCCAGGCCCTTCAACCTAAATGACAATTTTCCAGGCATTGAATTCATTTTTCCAAAATCATATTTTTTCCAAAATCATTATTTCTCTAAAATCATTATTTTTCAAGGCTTTTCCAGGACCCGCAGAGACCTAATAGACCTACCCTGGTAATATCATTGCCGTCCCCTTCACTTGCTGCACACAATGGTTGTGACAACCCATCCATGTCCTCCTTACTCTCTACTTCAATGTGTTCCTTCACAAGTTGGGCCATATTTTTATAAGGGCCACATTTTCTAATGTAGCCCTAACACACATTTCAAACAAAAAGATTAAAACATGATTAAATTTAAACAATAAGTTGTAGTTTTTTTACATTTTACTCCATTCATGTTTTCAATCAAAATTATTGTAGTTTAACAGAATGTTCAAATATGTGCTTTTACTGAAGGTATTAGATGCATTATTACATCCATAAAGCTCTCCACTAGTCATTAGTCCATAGTTGTAGGGATTGGATAATACTTGTTGTTCGAAGACAAATGACAATGGGTGAATGCACTAACCTCATGCAGGAGAACCACTTTGCTAGAGTGACCCAATATATGTGTTTGGTGGGTAGCAAGGACCCTTATTTTGTCTTTTAGCAGATTCTGAATACACCTAGAGAAACATGTAGCATAATCAGGTAAGCTACATAACTTATTTGTTGTCTTGCTGGTTCTGAGGTTGAGAGGGGTGGCTAGAACCTCTGTAAATGTTTCACTGGCCTATTGATATGGTTAGAACCTGAAATAACTTGGTTAAAGATGCACTTCTTGCTGCCTGAGCTTGATATTGGATTTGCGAGTTTCATTGCATGTCTATTACTCCACACTATGGGATGGATTCAGTTCAGGTCTGACAAACAAATATTTAGCAACAATTAAATCGAAAATTGCATAAATGTTTTCAATAATATGATAGCTTCTGTAAAGGATCTATAACATTCATCACATATTATAATATTCTACTCATCTTATAAGTATTATGGTTGTATTAAAGTTTTCATAAGTGCTGTCCATCGCCCATGTCCCTTAATAAAACCCTAGTATGCACAAAACTAGCTAGTCACCCAATATTAGTAGACCACGCATTTCGATATGTTGTGTACCCCCAATTTTGTAACTACTAGTCATTGACAAATAAAGAATACATTATTATTTTTAAAAAAACAAGATCTTGTACTTATGATGTGTAGTATTTACTCAAAGAATATTTGGTTGGCCACTTTCCCATCCACAGCAGAGAGTGGATCATCCAACAGGTAAATGTCAGCATTGTGGTACACAGCCCTGTAAGAGAATATAATGCATGAGATGATGGGTAAAGTTTCCACAATAGGGGATTTTATGTGCCATTGTGCATATCTGTTACAGTGCATCATGAGATGGATTCTGTTGAAATCTGACATACAAATATTGGCAACATTTGTTTGCAAAATTGCAGAAATGTCGTCACCAGTATCACAGCTTGTGTAAATGATCTAAAGAAACCAAATGCATAATGGGAAAGATACAGGCTTGTGTTATGGAAACATTTGTAGTAGATGAATATTGACATTCAAGTACAGATACATATCCCATGCTATGAATGACATGTTTTCTATATATTTTACACTGTACCATTACTCCCATAATTCCATGCAAATTAAGATTTAAAATTGCGGCTATGCTCCGTCCCCAAATCATCCATAAGTGTGGTTAAGCTGCCCCACTAAGTCTCCTATTTTGATGTATTATCTGTGAAGTGTGATGTGTTAACATTCCTACAATAGTATGTTGTGGGGAAAATATTTTAGAAAGATAAATTTGCAACTTATAATTCAATTTTCTCTAATACAGCACAAATGATCATAAGCTAGACCTGGCAAGTCCAACTCTTGCTTTCTGTCCACCGCTTAGTGTCAGTCCTCTCTCTCCCACCAATGTCTGGTCACCAGCAGGCATCTGTTCCAGGTCCTGGCAAGTGGAGTAAAGCTGCATGATCAGCAATTACAACAAACACAATCATAGAATGTTCAAGTAAATTATTAGATTGACTTTGCACATGCTGGGGAAATTGTGGGGACAGCACATGGGCAGGAAGGAAACAACAGCTGGGCAATGTCCAGTGGGACATGGGAGGGGGTAAGGGGCAGTACTAGGGTCAGATTTTCAGAAAATGTACAATTGGCAACTCTACACATTTAGTAAATTCTGCTAAATTAGGCCGCAATTTGGTCAATACTAGGTGACTTTGAGTATATTCAGCATTGCAGAACTTTATTTTTGTCTGAAATTTGGGTTATTTGAGAAAATTGGTGAAGTTGAATTGTTCATTTTCTGAAAATCTGACCCACTAAGGAGGACAATGTGCTGTGGGTGATATTAATCTGTTTAGAACTGATCTAATCATTGGTCAACCATTATTATCATATTGTAGTGATTAGTAATTATTGCTCATTGGTTAATTACTTTGTATCCTATCAAAAATGATGTTTCATGTGATTAGCTAGGAGAATATTTCTGAGAGGGTCAGAGGCGGACTGTATATCTTCGTTACCGGACACAAAACTATATTTATTTCACCTCTGGGACAGAGTGTCCATACACTTAGTATAGGCTTGTTAGATGCGAGCAAGCAGGAAAAGTGTTTCATTCCTTCCTAGGGAATAAACAGATGACCCAGTTAATCCTTCTGCGTTTTCATTGGTTATTCTGAAATAGGCCAGTCCCATGATTCCATGTGAATCAAGATGGCAGACATGACAGTCGCCCATTGCATTAATTTAAGAACATGTATACTGAGTTACCTCGATTAGTGCACAGGCACTTAAGACTCTGTTGTACTTGTGCTCATCAAACTCATTGCCCAGTAGGATGTTGTCTCTCACTGTTTCTGACAGAATCCAGGGTTCTTGTGGTGCATATGATACAGTTCCTCCTACTTCACAGCTTCCTTTACTTGGCCTCAGCTCCTTCAAGCAGGCCATCAATAGTGTGCTCTGGTAAAAGAAATCAGATAGATAGATGGGTCAGATTTTCAGAAAACATACAATTGGCAGCTCTACACCTTTTTAGTATATTTTGCTAAATTAGGCTGTGGTTTAGTTAATACTAGGTAAATCTAAGTATTTTGGCATTGCATAGATTCTAGCAATCTGTTTGGTTAGATTGAACTGTAGTTTGAACTTTATTTTCCTCTGAAATTTTGGTTATTTGAGAGGATTGGTGGAAGTGAATTGTACATTTTCTGGCGATTTGAGCCAGCTTACTTATTGCATCCATTTATGATGTCTTACTGAAAAATTCATCATGATTTTTGAAGTTGATATTTTCCTAGTTTTTTTCAAACAATCTCTCGGTGAATGTCCCGAATTCCAAAACTGTATTTAATGTATTTATGCATATCTGAGGTTATACTAAGGAGTGTATATTTACTCCTTTATACATCTAATTTTTTGTGTATGAATAACAAATATAGTACTTTCTCATTCCTGCTTAGGGAAGAAACTCCTATGAATCTCATATTAACCTCAGTTCAGAAATCCAGAACCACAGTGAGTCCTACCTATTTTCAGAAGATCTCAGGCCACTGTAATGGTTTAGGACTTGTTCCACCCATAACAGAATTGTGTTTGATGTTTCAACATTGCCCTAATATTGATTCATTAGTTTCCTTTTTGTCCTTTTATAGATAATTTGTCAAATAAGTGAAAAAGTAAAGTTTTGTGTTTGATGTCCCTCCCCCTTTGCTGGACACATGAGGGCTTACCTACAGGTCCCTGAATCCTGAATGTATATGTTTGACTCATCACTAAACAGTCTTGAACATCAGCTACTCCGAGTCACTCATCTTTTGGGCTAGTCCCTACCCTTCTCCTACTACTCCCCCTAGCTATCTACCATCATGATCCGCAGCTTATAATATAATCGCTGGTAATAGAACCCGGGGCTTCTATATTGTTTTGGGCTTGGAATAAGCCACCTTTGCACCTAAGGATGAAGGGAATTTTTCAAATACATGTATCCCATCACATACATGTATCCCATCTAATACATGTATCCCATACCATAACCATGGGAATGTCCAATACATGTACCTGCAGTCAGCCTATAACAGGAAGGAGCTAGCTATGAGGAAACATGATGTAGTATTTTAGTCTACATGTAACTTCTATAAACACTTAGACCTTTTCTTTTACCCTATCCATGTTTGGACTTACTTGCTTTATGTATTGTATTATAAGAATAAATCCTCACTTTTCCAGCACCAACTTTTCCAACAACTGCCATTAGTTCAGCCTAATGAGAAACAGATGGCAAGGTATTAAAGGCATGTTTTATACAGACATCAAGGGAAACGATGTTGGCTTTCTCCTTAGTTGAGTTTAAATTTTATTAAAGTGTTTAAGTGTGGATAAGTAATTCTGAAGTGGGTAATTCTAAAACTAATTAATTACATATGATTACAGGCTAATTGGTGTTTAGTGTTTATAAAGCTTAGAGATGAATGATCAGGTACAGATTGTATAGCAAGAAGATCCTACCAATTTCTGATTGTAATTAGTAAATCAGAAAACAAATCTAATATATAATCAACTTAATCTCATCTTTTCAAATAATTATGATGGTATCTTGAAATCCAGTTCACTCTTCATTTCAATCACATATTATTAATGTTGGTTGAAGAGTAAGGGAGATATGCCTTGTGTTTATTTTCGAAAAAAAGTACAATTTAGTTTTTATTTGAATGACAATACTTGCCTGTTTTACAGTTAATGACACACCTTGAAGAGAAAATTGATCCTGGCCCTAGATAAATACAAAATATATAATTAGTTCTATAGGGTTTTCACTTTGATTTCTTTATTCTGACCACTGAATAAATTATATTCTCTCACCGATTGGGGATTTACTTGTGTCACTGTGCATATCTGTTACAGCATGGTGTAGATTCAGTTCGATTTTACACAAATAGGTAGCAACTTTACATTTTTATTAACAAAAATTGAAAACTTGTTATCACCACTATCATAGCCTGTATAACTTACCTATGACCATTAATTGCATGATGGGAAAGATGAGGACTTGTGTTGTGGAAACATGTATAAGACACATGTTTCTATAGACTTTACATGACTTCCATAATTCAAAGTTACAATCTAATAATAATTTACAAAGAGCTCATTTAATAATAAAACTATATGATGATGGGGAATATTGCATCGCAGTTGTACTAAGAAGCAGTTATTCAATGTTGGGTTGCCATATTAGTTTATTCAATAGATGTTAATCAACATGTTGGTGACTCTACACCTTCATCATAGCAAAATTATTTGACATGACTGACAAGAATACTACTGTACTCCCAATGATCGCTGGGCAGCAGAACTTGTAATGAAAATAATGACAATAAACAAACTAACCTCTGAATGACTGGACCATGAAACTGTCAAATCATCAATATTTAGTCCAGGTCTGAGAATATAGTCACTGCTTCCGGTTGTGTTCTCCTCTTTCAGGAGAAATTTCTTTAACACAGGAGAGTTCATGTTACATGTTTTATTATTATTGACAAGAAAGTTATTCAGCTCATTATTTTGTACAAAAGTACTATTATATATGATGGGTCATAGGAAAATCTGTTATAAGTTGCAAAAGAAAGGATTGTGACATTATACATGTATGTACTTTAAAAGATGGGATTAGGCTGATTCCAATAAAGTTAATCATTAGTATAATGTAATTTATGCTTTTATATCTTTGTACCTTTCACAAAATAGTAACTCATATGTCTGGATGGACAATTACTAGTGAATTAGTTTAATACACTTTTTTAGGTTGACCTTAGAAACATTGATATAATGGAGTGAAAGTCATGAGTGGGTTGGTTTTGAGGGTTTCTTAGAGCCTCCACCTTTGTCTTGGTCACATCTGCATCCCTAAGGTTCCCCTAATCCTGTTCAGGACCTCCATGCATGGAGAGGCAGGATGGACGAGGGAATCTCCTTGTCATCTGACTACTCCCTTGTTAGGCCACAAGGAATTGCACTGATTGCGGGGCTTACCGGCTGGTAGCAGAGGAGTAATGTCTCATAACTATACAAAGTATTGTATACAAAGTAGTCATAACTTATTGCAACCCCCTACATGACACTGTTCATGGTTGTACCTATATTCTTTTGTGTTTCTTTCTGTGTACCTTTATTCTTTCTGTGCTTGTCTTGAGCTCTTGGTATATTGTAAGTGACATACCAAGATAGGTAAAGAACATTAGGTGGAGGAGTCCCATGTTACCAATCAGCGACAATCTTTGCTGAAATGTACAGATTTTTAGCATCAAAATTGCCACTTAAGGGTAAAGTCGCCAGAAAATGTACAATTCACCTTCACCAATCCTCTCAAATAACCCAAATTTCAGGCGAAAATAAAGTACAAAATACAGTTCAACCTAATAAAATAGATAGCTAATGAATCAATGCAATGCTAAATATACTCAAATTTACCTAAATATTTGCCAAATTGCAGCCTAATTTAGCAGAATTTACTAAATGTTTTAGAAGCGATTTGATAAGATTCTGGAATGTTTTTTTTCTCTATAGAACCCCGCTGCGACTTCCTACTTCAGGAATCACCTGCCGGGATCTATTGTTCTTTGAGCCCAACCCTGTCGCTTCCACCGACAGGGGAAAGCTTACGGTGATAACTCAAGTTGGTAATCAAATGAAGTACTTGTTTCCGATGGCTAAACAAGTAGTTGGTCTGTGTATATTCTCTATAAGGTGGCATAACAATGATTTAATGCTCACCGGGGATAATTTGGACAGTTTATAAGGGAATGTTCACCTTAAGTGAAAGCCCTAGCCTCCGCCATGATGTCTGTTGACAAGTGAGCAAGGCGGAAGTTCGCACCCGGAACCACGGTAAAAGTGGAAGGAATTTTCCAAACAGAACGGGTATGTGAACTCTTATATTTTGATAAACGGGGCCAAAGATGATAATGTGTTGTAGGATAGACGTTAGATAGTTATTAATCAAATGAAATACTAGTTTGAGACGGCTAAAGAAGTAGTTGGTGACTGTATAATGTCTATAAGGAGGTTTCTGTCAGTTTGGTGAAGCGAGGGTCGTTCCATCTTCATTCTGTGTTCAGTAAAATACAGATCCATGCAGGCACTTCCGGGTCGGGTCACGTAAACAGTATGGTGACTCTCATGGCGTGTGCTGATGTTTTTCGACGGAATAAAGAAGGTTTGTCTATCTTTTTTTCTCTCCCGTGAAGTAAATCTCATCAAATCTCATCTAAAAGCAATAATTCCCTCGTTTTTTTTCTGCTCCCAGGTACTGTAGCCTGCAGGAAGTTCTTGGGCAAGCCCTCAAACTTCCCACAGGCTACAGTACCCGCGAGCAGAAAAAACTGAGGGAATTATTTCTTTAACAGCTGCCAATTGTCCATTTTCGCAAAATCTGACCCTTAAGCTGTTTATGTGCCCAATGTTGACCATGTGGTTGTTTATTCAGCAAAGTTCTTTATTCAGATTTATTAGCTATAATTATGGGTTGTTATTAGCTATAATTATGTTTGTTATCGCAAAAGTGACCATTTTAACCCATTTAGTGATCCTTTAAGTCAAAATGAGTATCATCCATGGTATGTTTTAGTTGCTATGAAGAATTCATTTATTTATGTCTGTGCCCTAAGAGCTCCTATGGTTGATATGGTGGGCATGTGTCCATTCAGTTAGGGGACATTACTACAGCCCCACGCCCCACCTGCTGCACTGCATGCCCCACTAGAGGGTAGGCTGAGTTGGCACTGGTAAAGATCCAGTGAAGGATAATAATCCAGAAGTTCTCCTGGTCCAGGATGGCACACAGAGGTACAAGACCCATGTAGGACTGTTCCTGGACATCATTGTAAGGGAGGCAAGGTCCTTGACCTTGGAGCTGTCCTGTACAAGATCAAGATGTCAACAGTAGCTACCTGCAGGATTTCTTACAGTGCTGCAAGGTGTCCAATAGATTTCTCCTTGGAATTGGCATGACCCGGGTATACCTGTACGCTGTGAGCATAGAATAAATTACATAAACACACTCCAAGCATCTAGGGTCACAGTCTACTACACATATAATAAGAAAGGATGGCCTTACCCCAGTTGTCAAGTCATGACCAGTATATGCTAGATACACAACCAACAAGAACATGATTATCTTGACAAACGGGAGGCCACAGACAAGGCTGAATGCTTCAACCAAAGCTCGCCAAAGCTGAACACCCATCTCTGATCTGTGACAGTGACATAAACATTTGGTTATGAGACTCAGTAAGATTTCTTTCCTCAAAGATTATTTTAGTGGAATAATTGTCCTGTCAATTTACTCTTAAAGCTACAATTTCTACTTTTTGTTCCATTTTTGTCCAACCATATGATAGATATTTTAGCAAGATTTTGGAGGATTGTACCCTGATGAAATCCTTTCCTGTGGTGGTTTAGCTTATTATCCCTCACCTTCAGGTCTATTCTCCAGCAGATTTTGACAGCAGCAGCAGAATATAGATAAATGCCGTCTTCTAAATTATAAGATTTTGTGAAAATGTAGCTTTAAACAACTATACAAAGGTTAAACAGTGGCCTTCAATGCCAAAAAGAAGTACCTCCTGATGTTGTAGGCATAAGCGGAAAAAGGTTTCTCCCAGCAGTACATCTTGACAACCTTCATGCTGACAATCATTTCATTTAACAGTTGTACCCTCTTGTCTGTCCATCTCATCTGCTTGTACCTGTATGGAGTGATCATCATCTTTATGGGCATTCCACTTAAATGTTCCTGATGATTTATACTTTTAATTATGCAGGAAATGCACACATTATACACAGGCCATATAGAGGGATATCTAAGGGAAAATACTCTATTCAGTAATTAGGACTGTTTAGTAAGAAATGGAAAAAGTAGGACTGAAGCTGCACAATAATACGTAAGGAAAGAGTCAGATGTAGGAAGTAAAGACAAAGAGTGGGTTGATCAAGGGACCGCATACTTTTGCCATCAGTTCATAATTATTTTGGGCTATGCACTTTCATTTGATTGTTGTGCTAAATCACTGATATCGCTACACCTGCATGGAATATGTTATCTCATGATCACCTACAGGCAATATTCTCTCACATTAAACAAAGGACAAAATGTACATCCAAAACTGTCAAAAATCGAGAATAAGTATTTTGAGTGAGGGTCATGTGGGTATATATCTCCAAATATTAAAATATCATGACTTTGATGCATTATAGGAAAGTAGAGATACAGAATCAAGTGTAAAATGATTTTCACATACCCCATCATGCGATCCCTATTATGTGAAGCCCAAAAACATCCTTAAAGGATAGCACATTATTTTCATGTAACTGTTAAATATCTATTGGCCTTAAATAAATGGGAACAAAAAAATATTCAAAAAGTAGACAATACCTTAATTTCCCTGCTAATTTACCCCACTGGTACAGAAATAGAACTGCAACAGTCAGTAATACAGGAGTCAGAAGTATGTACGGTCCAATATCCAAACATTCAAACACCATTATCATGATGAGAAGAACCGGTGCACCAAACCAGCTATACAATGTCCGAATTACCTTGAAACAACACAAACATAATTTTGATAATGTTAATATCAATAGAAACAAGCTAGTAATAAATATCATATTTAATAGCGGAGCTAGAACCACTTTCAGTTTTTGAAAGATAAATGAAATGGTCATTATCAATCAATCCAATTTTTTTCAGTTTTTCACCACAAAAGATCACAGTAAAAAGACAGAAGACAAAAGACAGAAGTTTTCTCCGCCAATGACAATCATTGCTTGCCTCTTAACAGGTTTGATATACATGTTCAAGTAGAAGTCCCGAATTACTGAATTACTGAATGCCAACCTTATTGTTAAGTCTGGAAACTATAGCAAGGGCAGAATCAATTTCAGATTAAATTCAGATATTTATTAATGGTGTTACTCTGGTTCTGCTTGTAATGATAAGGATCATGATCATAAATTCAAATGACAAATGAGTTGGTTGAAGGAGTGTGAATATTGCATGATTAGTGTAGCAATAATCATGATATCATTAACAACGGAAAACAACAAGTTAGTCAATTGTTTTATATCATATGTATTTAATCTGAAAAGGAACAATTCTAAGTCATATACATTGAATTACATACACTGCATATTCTATTGCTTATATATGATAAAGCAGAAATGATGACGTTGGTTCAAATATATTTGGTTAAGCTTCCATTAGGCAAGGAATCAATATTTATATTCAAGTATCTTACACCATTGGTGGCCTCAGCATCTGCAGATATGAGTGTAACGATGTGTCCTGGTGTTGTCTGCGCCAAGGAGATGTGACTTAGGTAGAGAACCTGCACAGTAGTTAAGGACACAAATTACCTGGAGGAGATGATCCAGGACGAAACAAGGAGATTGGAACAAAGCCTCTCAGTTACATTAGAAAATGTGTGCAAAAAATAGTATCTTGCTTACCAATATGCACCCACCATGGATCAAACCGATTTAAATAGAAGTATCATGTTGCTGAATTTAGCGGAAAGAGTAAGCAAAATGGTTTCCTTAATTGGCTTATATTATTAGTGAAGTGTTACATGTATAGACAAAGAACCAAAAAATGATATTTGTGCCTTTACCAACATAGCAAATATTAACCTGAGTAGAGTGATATGAAGAACAATATGGAGGTAAAAAAAAAAAGCAACAAATAGTGTAAACTTATGAACAAGATTGATTGCATTGTTTAAAATTACATGATTATTCTATATATACAATGTTTTAACAAAAGTCCTTGGGTATAAGAGGAAGAGAGCGGTAAGAAAACTCAGAAACAACAACAACAACAAATAATACAAAAATACAAAAAAATACAAAATACAAGGGACACAACTTTTTTGACATTAGAAATGCAAAAACCTAGATGGCAGGTTAAGTTGAATGAAACCTTTAAAAACAATACACCAAAAAAAGGTCAAAATGAGTTCTTGAAATACATTTTAATGATATTTTTTAGCAATGTGTGAGCCCCAACCGCAGGATAATAAAAATAAAGCCTGTGATCTAAAAACAAAAAGAAACAAAACTTCATTAAATCTTTGCAAATATACATTTCAGATGCTATGGCCCAACCATCCTAGGAAGCTAGGGCCCATCCCTGCTGGAATCTTGTTGGTAGACCCTAGCCTCTGATAGTTGGGCCCTAGTGTCTGAGGGGGGTAGGCCCTAACGTTTGAAAATAAGTAAAAGTGGGCCCTAGCATCATTGGGCCCTAGTGTTGTTGGGTCAAGAATTTATTGAAAATAAACCCCTCATCCCCATCTCACTCCTGTTTTTGGGTAGGACTGGTAGCTGTCTAGTGATTCAATATTTTTAGTCTTTAAGTACAAATACTAATCACCACGTTTATGCTTGAACCTGTCTAATTATATTTTAGCTCAAGAAGAAGGGGATGGGATGGGGCTATGATTGTACTAAATGATTAGAGCATTCTTTTAACTGATAACGGTGACAGTTAATTTTGCCAAATATAGCACTAAATGCCTGCTTACCTTTTTATAAACAAGTGCAACTAAAATCAATCTGAATCTCATCTCTATATATTGCATAGGTCTTGCACAATTTGTGCCCGTTATACCAATGATGGTGATCATGAAGATAGCAGCAGAAAGTAAGATCCAGCTTGTGGTAGCACTGATGTCCACCGTACCCTGAGTGTACTCCACCAAGTACCTCAAAACCATCAGAGAGAAGAATTTGCAAATATCCTGCAATTGTGAAAAGACATGATAGAGCTAAGGATATTCAAGGGTTATTAAGGTCTCTACCCACATGTATTATTTATTGTATGATCCAGCCAAATTTGAATTACCTAGCTCACTCCTTGGTCTATTTACATAGGCCTATTTGAATTACCAGTTAGTAGCCAATTGACTTTCTGATTGGTTGAAATTCACCAAGATTAATTAGTCATCATGCTTTTTAATATAGTAAAAATATAGTAATAAAGTAAAAAGGAAAAAAAAGCACATTTGAATACTATCAATCATAAGATCAACAAAAGCTATTCTGCCCTCACAGTCACCTCCTTTCTGTATTATGTTATCGTCAATGTCTTTAGAAAACAGGATTGCGATGCCTCAGGAGTTAGACTGTCTGTGCAAAAGATGTATTGGGCCTTCCCACTGAGCAGCCCAAATAGCTTCCATGTTAGGCGTGCTATGAGTCTCTTGGATTGCCACGATTGAATTCTTGAAAGACTTGAGATACACAAAAGTAGCCTTTCTTTTTTCAATGTTTTTGATACTGTTGACATTCAGTGAAATATAGGAGATGCTTGTAAACTAAACATACTGAACCCCTTTCCAGCACCTCTGTAAAGTTGGCTGCCATCTTGCACCCAAAACATCATTCATTTACATTTACTCCACATTTATGTGAGGACCATTGTCAAGTCGTCGATTTGACAATTTATTGTTAACCTCACTACATTCTTGTGTTTCTATCATATTCCAGTAGGGCTTGAAATCCTTCCTCCCAGGGAGCTTAGACCCACTGATGATATCGCAATAGATCAATAAATGTCAGAACAACAACAGTAAGTATTTTTGCTGGTAATTTAACTCAGCTGATTCTCCTGAGGAGTCAGAGCATGGACCGGATTTGTATGTTGGTGTAATTATTGCTTCTTTGAATTCTTGTGGGACCCTTGAGGTCTGTGTCTAAACATTACAAAGATGTGTGACATTGGTGTGAAATGGCCAAGAGTATCGGTTTCAGTACTTTTGTTGGGAGTAATGGTATACCTGAAGATTTTGAAATTTGTGTCTTTCAGATTATGTTATAGAATGTTTTGTGTGATATCTCCGGGAAATCTAGTTTTGGGATGTTATGATGGGTTTCCATCTACCTCTTGCTTCATTGGTCTCCAAAGTTTCCATAACAGTTTTTGAGTTTTATTTTCTCTTCTGTTTGGGCATGTTGAGTGCTCTGCTAGTCGCTCAGACACATACTTGTTTTTAACTTTCAAGACTTTTGAGTTCATCTTGTTTCAAAATACTTTAGCAGACGTCCAGTAGAAATTTTATTGTTTTTTCTGGCCTTCTTAAAGGCTCTGTCTGTCTGTCTGTCTTGCTAAGTGCCTCAGGTTGCCTGCATACCAGGGTAGAGCTCTTCACCCTTGCATACATTTGACAGGACACATTTACTGTGATGTGTACCTTTTAGACAGACCTAATTAATATTACTAGACCTTGTTGGCTATGAAAAACGGTGTTATCCCAAACCATTGAATCACACTAGTAGTTCTAATCGCTTGTTCAGTTCTATATAAGTACTTGTCTATTCATAAGTGTCTACACTTACTGGGACCAAATAGACAATATAAGCCATCATTATCTGTTTTCGGAAATGCTTCATGAGATGCCACAACAGACTTCCTTCTTTGTTGACTTCATCCTGTGGTAAAGCTTTCCAGGAGCTGTAAGAAAACAAAACAAATCTATTGTTCCTAGGGAAAATATAGTGGAAAACGCCCTCCCAAAAAGGGGGCAGAATAAGACCAACGTTAAACAGTACAAATCTGTCCTTAAGCTTTAGTCACTGCCATGAACAGTCCTTGGGCTGTAACGACATAAGGCAGAGACCATTAGGCTGTCCTGCTGTGGCAATGTTTGTACATAATCTCTTTGCTTCACAACAGTGCACTAGCAGCCTCTCAATGTGAGCCATTAACCTCAGGATTATGCCTCGAATAGTACACCAGCAGGCCCCTCAAAGTCAGTCCTGTGCTGCATTCTCAGATATAACAAGGATTTCCATTTTTTGAGAAATAATATTATGACACATTTGACTGGAGTCATGAATCCACCACTATGTTACTAAGATGTACAAGTTGTAAATGGAATTTATTTCTGTGAGTTATGGTAATATGTTGATGAAAAACAGTAGGTAACTAACTAGAACAATGGCTGGGTGGCCCCTTATATGATTCAACAATGATTCATTAGCCCTAACTGTGATCACAACTAGCCATTTGGCATGAAATGGTAATAAGTGGCATTAAAACAAACAAATATTGGCTGAGCCCCAGAATATAAATATTATTGACTTTTATGGAGCCCTGCTGCAAAAATGACCACACAAAATCCTCCCAAATTTGGTCAAATGACTTTTAGAAACAAACACAAACATAAAAATTCTTAGGCTGGTATTAAAATCTGAGAGTGCACATTTAATCACATTGATCCTTAACCATTATACAACTAAAGACCTGTCATACCTCTCAAATGTCTGCACATTATATTCTGTAGACAGGAAATCCACAGGTTCGCAAACATCATCTTCAGTCAGTGGTCGCCTGTGAGCTATTCTAAATAGGTCGATCATCCACCTAAAAGATAAAGGGTATTGAACACTTGAAAACAATATGAAGAGTTATGCAGAGATAGACATTTTGCTTTATTTGAAATGTCTCAAATGGAAATACAGAGATAGCGGAAAGTACATTGTTGTTCATGCCTTTCCGCAATATTTACAAATAATAGGGGCACATTTTGTTGTTATCTCGGATGTTGAGACTAAATATACATAGATAGTGAGGTGAAGTTCATTTAATGTAATCAAGATTAACTTCGAAATTATAATACCGGGAAAGTTGAAGGGATGTGAAAAGACAATAAATTTAATACATTGTTCATGAGAATATAACAAAACATGATACATTGACCTTATAATTCAGAAAAATCAAACCTATGATTGGGGCTAGCTATACATATTCATCTGCATAATTTACCAAATTAAATCATACATAATAGATTGGAGGTAATATAAAAAGAATATTTATCAAATTACTTTTCAATATTGGAGTTTGATGGCAATATATGATACATAATATATAATTATTCAATCTTACTTGACAATGACATGTGCTGCCAGAAACGTTGGAACCAAATAAAATAAAATAAGAAGTATTCCCAGCCATGATTTTATATATTGTTGAAGTGAGTGCTATCATTATTCATTATTTGACTGCTAGGAAGAAGAAGGGGAGATGATTTTTTACTGTTGGCTGGTTCGTCCCAAAGTTGCTGTAAGTTAGGTTCAATTACGTAGTCCATTCCAATGGTCAGCTATCAGGGGAAGTGTGGCAGCTAACACAGAAGAGGGATGTAGTGATCTAGATAACTTATGTAAAGTGGTAAAATGTGCTTGTGACCTTGGGTTCAGATGGCTCAGCCTGCGCTTGATTAGTCAGAAATCAGAGAAGAGGAATATGGTTTCTGCAATGCTCTATTTCTCCATACGGGTCCAAGGAATGGTCAACAGGGAGTGGCAATCCTACCCACTCCACTCAGGGCCTTATATACAACACAAGCCATAAAATAGACATAAAATAGTGGGGATTTGTTGACAGGGTGATCCATCCCTACTTTCTCAAGACCAGCTAGGGACAGGTGTGGAGTGATTGACCTGAATGGGATGTGTGGACTGAGTGACCTCCAAGAACCAGGGTCACAGCTACCACCAACTAAGTGCACAGGATAATTCATCTTTTGGGCTAACATACAATCTGTGACAATATTGTTTGTGAACCATGCCTGTTTTGGGGGAGATCACATTACTCCAAATATCACATTACTGGCCTAGATACATGTAATTTAGTATGGCAGATTTGAAAGGCTGAAAACTATAAACTAGTAGCAACAATTGATGTATGTCATACGTTTGAATAATCAAATTATCAATTTAATTCATATTTAAACCCCTAGTAATTTTGGACCAAATAAGAACTCTTTGTCTGATACAATATGCATACAATAAATAGAGATGTATACTAAGATACTTTACCACAAAACCAGTTTTGATAGCAAGCTTGCCTGTCCAAAGGTGGCGGGTACATTTGGTGCAGCCATTCTGTAATCTGACCTATCCAGATACTTAGCTGCTGTAATAAAGAAGATTCAATAGGGGACTTTCATGTGCCACAGTGAGTGTATACAATAGGGGACTTGTATGTGCCACTGTTCATGTCTGTTAGAGAGTATTCTTGGATACAGAATAGGGGACTTGCATGTGCAACTGTGTATATCTGCATGGGCAACTGTGTATATCTGCTAAAATATGAAACTGTACTACTCAACTGAGTAGAACCTATATACTTAGACCATATACTTACACTTGAAGCATATTTTAACCTTACTTGATGTTCTCGGAGAAGGGAAAGTTTGTTAACGCTCAGGAGTACACCTGGTATTTACCCTAATTACTGATGCCCAGGAGTACACTTGATTACCTCTCTTCATACCTAATTTCATGTACCATATAGCTATTATCCTATCTAAAGACCCCATGCCTAATATGCAAGGTTTAATATCTAAGTCCGAATGGACCTAGTCTTAGCTTCACAACGACTATTGTGTTTTATTTTACTTATTTTATCTTAATTTACAACTCAAAGAACTGGAGTCACTCACTCTAGATGTCTGTATACCTATTTATCATATGAGCAATTCCACCAATTGGTCGTCATTTGGCCATCCACGGCTGAAAATTGTTGATTTTTTAGAATTGCTTCTATTGATTTATTCTTTTTCATACATAAACTACAAATATTACTGATGTTATAGACGAAATTGGGTATGTTAGTGATGAATATTGTAATCAGGGCAGCTTGATAGAGTCTGTGATTAGAATTCTGATGATATGGGCACCGAAGATGGGTACATATTTTTACATAAAAGAGAATTGAAATTTAAAAATAAATAAAAGAAATATGCAAATAATGTTTTAAACTATTGTCTACTTGATAGGTCTTGACATAAGGGTGACAACACATTTAATTTTGTGAAAATATTCCAATTAGAAGGAAAGTTATAGCCGAATAACCATTCTAGTAATGGTAATTATAATGGCAGCGGCAAGGGTGACAGTTAATTGACCCTGTGCCTATACACATACCTATATAACCGATTATGTTTGGAATATATACACAAATATATATAATAGTTATTCCCATTGTTTTCTTTTTAAGTCAGCTTCAATGAATACCTGTAGTGGTTGTTCATGAAGGAAGTGCATGAAATATATATTCATAGGAGAAATCATTAGAAATGTATTTATATATATATATATATATAGGTTCTCTGTATGTCCCAAGAACACATGTCAGTGTCAGTGTCAGCATCAGTGTCAGCGTCACGTGTGGAATACTCACGTGACGCTGACACATTTCTCATCCTACCATCTGATTAAAGAGAATCTGGGTGGATTTTTTGTATTTGAAATGAAGTATGTCCATTGTCTCATGCATATGGATATTATTATTTATTAAATTCCTAATATTTATTAAATGTGATATAATAATAATACACACGTGACGCTGACAGAAGAGCTGCCCAACTCCTATGTTAGTATCTATTATTCCAAAGTATGAACAGATATTTGAACAGATTTGTTCCTAATATTTCAAGCCCATGTAGAATTAACAAAATTTGTGTATATTGTCCATCTCTGGGTCTTACATTTTTTCAAGGCCTGGATTTTATTTTCCACACGTGACGCTGACATTTAGACTTCCCAACATATTTCTACATTCTTATTATACCAAAGAGCTGTTGGAAACAAATAAAAAACAGATCATATAGTAGCTAGGGTCAAGGCGCAATGGTAAAATAAGTTTAAACTATGTTTGACTAACCATTTTTATTTATTTCCAGTATTTTATCGGGTCTCCCCTAATTTTTCTTCATTTTTAAGGCCCTAAAAACCAGTTTTTCGACCCCCATGCATAAAATCCTAGGAAAATATATGTAAATAGGGGGTATTTCTGATGTATTTTGGGCGGGCGGATACAATAAAACTATTAAAAAATGTCTCCAAATGTTTTTTCCCATTCAAATATGCAAAAGACGATTTTAGGGTCAAATGACGACCAAATGGTGGATTTGCTCATATGTATTGTCCTGTTCGATAAATAAAGTAGTACTTATCTTATCGTATCTAAAAAGTGTTCAGGATGGAATATACATGTAATATATAAAATGTTATGATATACAACACATAATATCATACAGTAAGGCATGTACATTGTATGTAACAATAGCACAATACTTTGTCTATCATCTATTTTCACATAGTGTTTGCATTAGCTATATTGTTGGGGAAAACAAGCTGTCTTACTCTGATAAAAAATTAGTGAATCATGCGAAAGCCAGATGTGACCTGAATCAAACTGTAAGTGATACACAAAGTGACATATACATGTCCCCAATTGATGTATTCACATGACCTACAAGTAAAAGTGAAGGGCTGTGTGGCCTATTTATTCCCTTGTGATTAAAAGCAACTGAAGTTAAAGCAGCGTTCACAGCAAAAGCTAGATTTTTCTAGTGGCTAGGGGACATTAGGAGAAGTTGGGAGGAAGGGGATGGAAAAGGGGACAATATAGGCTCTAATGCCAATGGGCTTGTCAGTACGGCGAAGCGGTCCTCAACTCTACACTAATCCATATAATGTATGGGAAGAGTGATTTCTACGAAAAGAGGTAGAAAAGAGGGGTTTCTTTGTTTCACATGTTTTCGGAACATGTTGTTTTACCAACAGTTTTACTCATCTGTAGTGTTTTGTCCACCCACTATAGAGGACATTATGTAATTTGTGAAGGTATCTGCGGTGAAAATGTTATTTTTTAAATTGGGATCTCTACACTCTTTGTATAGCCTGCGAAAACCCCTGTGAGATACTATGTCATTTCCCACAACCTACATCCAGGGGATCTTAAACACTGTCTGATACCATAAAATATTTATAGCCGTGAATGTGATCATAAATCCACGAAACTTATACGTCATCTCTGTCCCATAACATGCCGACCCACAATCATTTTATACACTGTACTACTCTTGTCCTATATTAATATTATTACCTATACCTAAAGGTAACAAATATTGAACTTATTTGCCTCGACTTGTTACCATAGATATTCCAAGATACAAATGTCCACCCCCGACTATCATTCACCTACCATCTCATTATCATTATTCTCATTATTTGTTTTTTCTCAAATGAATTCTGTAATATGAAATAGTTAGTCACACACACTATTGTATTCAAAAGAAATACTCAATAACTCAGGGTACAGAGGAAGATCGGATCGGATCCGAATGTAATTAAGCTCGGCCGTTGCCGACTCATTAACCTAAAATAAATTCGTCCAAAAAAAAAAAAAAAACTACATGCAGAGGAGTTGGAGACTGAAGAAGAGGGTGTAGGAATAGAAGAGGGGGAGGGAAAGAAGAGGGGGAAGAGAGGAGGGAGATGATGTAGGGGCAGGGAGAGACAGCAGGGAGAGAAAGCAAGGAGGGAGAGCATCAGGAAGAGGGGGGAAATCAGAGATAGGGTTAGGAGAGAATAACAGGTATGTAAGAGAGAGAAGAGGGGAAGGGAAAAGAGGGAGAGGGGGAAGTGTGGGGAGAGAAGGTGGCCATCCAGAGGACGGGTACTTTGCTAGCATAATTGTATTTATAAATCAGTTAGTCCCTGACCGCAGGTGGTATCAGTATCCAAGAATGGAATATACAGAATGGATGAGACACACGTTTGTGGTTAGGTCCAACGGTCCAGTAGGTCATGTTGATACCCCTTGTTTATCAATTGGGCCATTTGGGGTGTTAAAATGGCTTTGGCGCTAAGACTGGGGAGGGAGTGGAAGAATAGAAAAGTTATGGATAGTATGGTTTTGCCTTAGACAAGTGCATACCAGACTTCACCAGCTTACAATATGGCCATTTTGTTTCGACTTAGTAGAAAAGGCCCAAATTGAACCACTCAATAGAGGGTCAAGAATATCACTGATTTTTTTTTTTGTTCTAAAATCTTTATTCAGGAATTAATGACAATATAATGCAATTTCACCCTAGGGGTGATTTTCCGCATGCCCTGATATCTTACAATATATTATACAGTCAGGGTTACAGGGATTCTTCATAATAATTTAGCGATCACGGTCATATATGCACTTTCATTCCATTTACAATTTATCTACCTTTATAGTGCGACCTAGGCGTATTTGAGTTCATATCATAAGTCTTTATGTACATACTTTCAATAATTTAAAAAAACATAGCATAAAAGATTTTTTACGAATAATATATGTCTTTGCTCTTTCACAAGAGTAATGTATGATAATAATGAGATGAGATGTGGGTGAATAAATGAGTTGATGAGAGAAAAATAGTGTTCCTGGCTAATTATTTACTTCTGCCTCTTACAGAGAGGTGAGATAATGGAACGTGTTAATACTAATACGAATATATTATAACTGATCAATTTCCATTTTTTTGTATGGTGGTGTTGCAGTAATTAGTTACTTCATAGCACGCTAGTTAACAAATTTTGCAATCAGTGTGACGTTATATAATATAATGATACTCCAAACAAATTGTTATATTTCAAGCTGTAGATGGTTTTACATTTTTCCATCCTATATACAATAACATACATCTATATATGGTCCATTCCTACGAAATGGGCCCAGTAGCCTGAAAACATTGTGCCAAAAAAAATCCTTTCAATGTTTTCCATAGTTAAGGACCTTAAAGTAGAATAATGGAGCATTTCAAATCTAAATTTGCTACTAAATTGATTAAATAGTTTTTATTCTACATAACAATAAAGACAGGGTTAGGATTTCCTATGTTTTTACGTCGCACATCAAACTGCCACTAAATATTTGGATTTTGACAATGAGAACATAATTTTGGGTACAATTTGGCATTTTCTTCAGGAAATATGACTATTTCCTCATACTATTGGCAACTTGTGATGAAATAGGTCTCTCATTTTGATTCAGGAATGGCAAAATTAAAAATCAAGTCACTTTTCAACTATAGCCTTGCACTACCTGACCTTTTTTCATTCATCACTATTCTTCTTATTTTCAAGAAATGAAAGAAAAAAAGAATCTTATAGCTTTGTAATTACCTTACCTTGAAGGATCAAGTATTATTTCTGCCAGGGATTATATTTCTTTTTTCTAAACCAGGTTGAAATTATGGGCGACGTAAAAACACTATAGAGCTATTCTCTGACAAATCTTCCTTTTCTGTGATGGAAATGAGAAAAAGTAAAATTTAGATTAAATATAAGAGGTTTCTGGATAATATTTCCTAAAAACTCATATTCTCCTCTATATAATCCTGAAATAAATGACATCCAGAGTCAATTACCTAGGAATCTATAGCCGAAAACGTTCATTTTAAATATTCAATTCAATAAATGTGATGTGTTTCAGGAAAATGAGTCACAAGTCGCAAAATTGTTATTTTTCAAAGTGTTTTTTTTTCATAAGATCTCTTTATTGAAATGTTCTGGTTTTAGTGAGTGTAGCACTCATAGTCAGATGAATCCCTGTCACAAATATCAGGACATTGTATCAATTATAACCTCACGTTTTGAAGGCATTCATATGGAGTATATGGGTCAAATTTTTTTAGAATGTACAATTGCGAAATTCCTGACCCTTGCACATTATACTGAATGGTTATTGCACAATAATGAATCAATCCTAATGATCTTGGTATCATTGGAAAGGAGACACCCTAAGCTTTACGAAAATGTGCCCATTAGTATCATATTCGTACGTTTTGTATACAGTAAATCACCTTAAATGTTGATTTCCTTATAAAAACACCTCATAGTTCACTACTTCTTCACATTGTACCTCCATTTTGAAAAAAAGTAACTGTTCTAGGTATCATATTTCACCTGGTTTCATTCCTTATACATATCTATGACAACTTTGTAAAGTTTTAGACTTCTATTAGCCTTCATCACAGTATGCCAGTCCTATACTCAAATCTCCAATTTTCAGAAGTCACATGGGTATGCCCGGTATCAAATACAGATTATAGTATACTGGATATGAATATATCCTTGGCATATGAGGTAAAATATCTAGAATACACCTTAACATATTATTAATGCAATCTTAGTACAATTTAGCCAGTAATGCAGACATTAACAGGGTCGTTGTTCAATGTTTACCAAATCAGAGATTTTATACTATTTCATACCGGGTATACCCTGTACCCTATTATTATGTAGACCAAGTTCAACTGGTACTATGGTACTAAATTTCTGTTTATGTTATCCCAGTATGTATCTTCATATATAACCCAAATTTCATTCTTCTGAAAAAATCTGTTGTGGAGATATGAATGCAAATGATGTCAGGGGTATACCCGGTATATTTAGGGATACCCGGTATGGGAGGAAAGGAACAGCTAGAACACACATTCAAACTGTTTTTATATGACCAAGCCTCTGTTTTTTTCTTCTGGAAACCAAGACAACCACCATATATAGTTATTGGATAGGTATTCCTGGGATTCCTAGGACATTGTCAACCAGAATGAGAGTGACCAAGGATTATACATTTATTTTATGGTGTGGAATCATGTGGAAAGATGTTTAGGAATCAACCATCTGAGGGATATTCATCAGTCTAATCATTATTCATGTATTTAAAAAGTTGTTTTCAACAATTCTTAGTGAAGCATTTTCCTGTCCTAGGCTAAAGGAAGGATTAATATAGTCTTACAGTTAACAAGAATCCAAGAGGGTATGCCCGGTACCATTACTTTTGGACTTCATTTCTAGGCACATTTTATAATTAATTCTCAATAGGGGTAATGATGAATTAGTTTTTATTGATACGAAATGTCATATACATAATTCAACAAACATTTAGGCCTGTGGGGACAACATTGTTGAGCCAAATGGGTTTGGACTTGATACCGGGCATGCCACACAAATCATTTTCTGATGATGAATGATAGAAAAAAAGTATTATTATTGTAGGTAGGGTCCTCCTGTGATAATGTCAATGTCCCTTGACTTTCTATTTTCAAGGTGCAAGTGACAATTTGTTCATAAACAAAATAGATACCTTTTTAAAGCATATTAAAAGAGTGGTTGATACCGGGCATCCCCCCATACCGGGCATCCCCCTTCAATGCTAGTGTCCTTGACTAAGTCCATTTTGGACCTACAATTCACCATAAAACTAATCATTTCAACATATCATACCTTACTGAACATCTGTCTGTGGTTTTATGCCTCATTTCCATTCAATATAATTCAACTTTAATCAAATTCATGATACCGGGTATCCCTTGGCCTCCCCTGAAAAATAGAATTTCTGTCATAACTTCTACCCATGTGACTTCATCTTCATTATTTTCTGCACTAATATGGCCCGTTCCTTCCCATAACATGTGGGAACATTAAAAATGAGATATGGAACGTTTTATTTTTTTCCATGTTTTCAACCCCTATATATTTGTATTTAGAAATTGGGTGATCCATCATATTGAGCGTTTATCATTAATTTTAGAGCCTGTGTCTATTACCACACATGTCTCTGATGTAGTTACTGAGTTTCATGTGATTGTGCCCATTTAAGTAGCCACAATGAGATGTTAGATCAAAGGTACCCTACGGAGGGATGCCCGGTATGTAGGGGGATGCCCGGTATATTTGGCAAGGTGTTGGTCTCAGGCCAAGTGGGGTGATATTTAGTCAAGGAGTGACTCTAAATTAGATCAATTATGTTCCATATATATTTCTCCTTTGATGTAGATCATTTTCTATTATTGATATGAACATTTTCTGACTTATGTATGGTGGCAAAGTTGGTGGGGAATTATAAGGGTATGCCCGGTATATGTGAAAAGGGATGCCCGGTATCAAAGATGCCTTTCTATTCCCAATTTCCCCAGGGATACTAAACATAACAAATTGGTAAAAGGTTGCTATATTGATGGAACAGATGTATAAGTTACCAGAAAACAGGTTATCACCCTGTTTATGGCAACACCTGCAGCATTATTGAATTTATATTTGAACCATATATTACTGACAAAAACGCTCCTGTTTTGGGGAAAAGTGATCCTTTTGCTTTCATGTCTCACATGATAACCTTGGATGATACATGGTTCAGGATTGGTATACTTGTAACGAAACATTTAATCCTTATCAGGAACTACTTTTTATTTGTAAATTGAACCATTATGTCCTGAATTTTTGAGGATATAAGGAAGTGCCACTTCATTTGATACCGGGTATACCCCACAAAAATATCATCTTGTTTCAATTACAATAAAAACTGACATATTGAAATCTGGTGAGTATAATTGGTGTTTTTAGGTGGTGGGGACATCTATGATACCAGTCAGAAGGAATATGAGTTTATACTTACTATTTTTTTTTTCAATTTTCCTAAATCTCACAAAATCGCAATTGTACATTCTAAAAAAATTTGACCCATATTTAGTTACTTTACTGGTAATTATCCATCCAGAAACATTGCAAACTTTTTTTCTCTCTCCATGCAAAAGGCATATTTCTGTCCAGACCATTCAAGGGATCTGGATGATTATATATTAGCAGAAAGCTGACAATGTTGCGGTTTGTTTGATATATGTTACAACTTTCTATCTCAAATAGTTTTGCCTATATCAACCCAATGTTGCGACGTAAAAACGTGCGACGTAAAAACGTCCGACCTAAAATCGGGTGTTTTTCCACTCTATGCAAAAGACATTTCTGTTCAGACCAGTCAAGGGATATGGATGATTTTATATCAGCAGAAAGCTGATATTATTGCGGTTCGTCTGGTACATGTTACAACTATCTATCTTAAATTGTTTTACCTCTATTAAGCAAATGCAATGTGCGACGTAAAAACGTGCAATGTGCGACGTAAAAACAGGTATTTTTTGCTTCTACACACAAGATATATCTGTTCAGACCATTCATGTTGCATAGACAGCAAGAAAATTGATTGCCCAATCAATTCATACTAATTATAAATGATTTTTTTTAATAGAATGGAAAAGCACAATCAGTGAATGTGGCGACGTAAAAACACACATAATTAGCCATTTTCTTGTTGAATTTTTTTAAACAGGCATAACATCTTCACTAACAGTCCTATTGAGACACATTAGGTATCAAATGTTAGAGATTGGTTTGATCATATATCAAATGATCTATATTCTTGTATCATACAACAAGTTCATTGCATGAAAGTGAGCAACATGTGCGATGTAAAAATGAAAAAAACAACTTTTTAATTTAGTTTGAGCTATAATTTTGTTAAAAAGTAAGTTGGGCTACTAAAATGCATTAAAACTCGAACCTGTTGACTGAGCAAAATTAATCAGATATAAAAAACACAAATTGATGTAAAATTCTGAATCACCAAGTTCCAAATGTTTAATTATTGACATTTTTCTATGAAAATATCGATTTTAAAGGGTTGTAACACATCAAATATCCATCAGCCCTATAATAATGTATATATCAGAGGAATTCTGAGGCCAAGAGGAATCTGTCAGTATGATTTGTTTTAATATCAACGAATATTACACTGAGATATGAGGCGTAGAGGGACCAAAGGTAGGGAAAAGGGCACTGGGCCCATTTCGTAGGAATGGACCATATATACAAGAATAAGAACAATATATATGCGAGAATAAGAATAAGAATAAGAATTATAATTAAGGATAAAGGGGTACATAATACATGTCTAGATTAATCAAGTTCTCCAGTTCACAGTTTGTGAGTGTTAGGCGAAGGGGAGGTCAAAAAGAGGGCTTTCTTGGGGGTGGGGGGTGAGGGGGGGGCAGGGGTGGGGGGTGGGGTTATGTTTATCCATTTTCTAATTTAATTCTTTTCTTTAGGAGACTCTTGAAAAACCTTTCATCACCTATCAATCTCAAATCAGCGCTAAGTCCATTCCAATTTACATTAATACAGTTCCACAAACATCTCTCATCCTTATTTGTCTTGGGTGCAAAATTGCCTAACATAGGTGCCATGGCCTGTCTTGTATTTCTAGCTGGGAACACCGCATTACCTTCTTTATAAACTTCCTTATGTCCAATGTTACATAAATTATATCTCATTCTCTGTTTAATGCTCATAACACCCGTTAATCTTAAAATTTCAATATTGCTTACTCGATAGTCACAGCTTAAAGCGATTCTAAGAATTCGGTTTTGAATTTTTTGTAATTTACCCAGATCAGTCTGGGTTAGACAACAAAGGCTAAACAAGCTATAATCAAATATAGATAACAATTTCGCTTTTGCAATTAATATAGCCGCTAATCTTGTAATATTTGGCCTTATTCTTCTAAATGCAAATATTTTGTCGTTTAATTGTTTTACCAGACTTTTATATTGTTCCTTCATTAATAATCTATCATCAATCGTAATCCCTAAGTAAGTATAACAAGTCACCCTTTCAATATTATCTTTATCAAATTTTACAGTCATGGGGTCTAAATTGTTACCTTTATTCTTATCCACACCAAAAACCATAATTTTCGTTTTTTTACTATTCACCAACAATCGGTTACCCTTGCTCCATTTGTCAAACACTACCATATCTCTATTAAGTACATTCTGACATTCATTCATATTATTACCAGAAAAGTAAAAAACGGTGTCATCCGCATATTGTAGGTACTTCGATCCTAAATTTAAATGTTTTAAGTCGTTGGCATATATCAAATACAAAAATGGCCCAAGGATGGAGCCTTGGGGTACACCATAGTTAATAGGGGATACATCTGACAAAATTCCATCAAGTCTTACTTTCTGAGTACGCTCAGTTAAATAGGATCTAAACCATTCTCTTAAACATGTTGTGACCCCTATATCCTCCAATTTATTCATCATTAAGGCAGGCACAACCGAATTGAAGGCCTTGCTAAAGTCAACGAAGCACGCTAACGTAACCATCTTTAAACTATTAGCCAGATTAACATCTTTAATAAATTCTGCTAGAGCATCTGTAGTCGATAATCCCTTTTGGTATCCTTTTTGTTGTTTACTAATTATCCCTTTGAAACATAAGAAGTCCATCAATTTTTCTACCACAATTTTTTCCAAAATCTTCCCGGCTACATGTGTCAACGATATAGGTCTAACATCATTCTCTGTTCTTGGGTTATTCACCTTCGGTATGGGCACAACTGTAGCACATTTCCATAAACTAGGAAAAACTCCTTGTCTGATCGACATCCTATATAGATATGTCATTTCCATTATAAGTATTCTAAAACAATCCTTATATATTTTAGACGAAATATTGTCACACCCAGAACTCTTATTTGCGTCGATATTTTCAAACAATTTCATAGTTTCAACCATATCAATCTCTATATTTTCAAGTAATTCATCTCTCTTCTCATCTTGTCTTATACAACCATGTACACCAATTTTCTCATTTATTTTTTCACCAATCTCGCAGAAGTGCTTATTTAAACTATTTGCCAATTCCTGACCATGAGTACTGATACCCTCGATTGTCAAGTTCGAAATTTTACCATCAGCCTTTTTATCTACCTCCTTAATTACTTTCCAAAATTTATTCGAATCTTTTTTATGTTTTTCCAATAAGTTCTTATAATAGTCTGATTTTGCTCGTTTAGTTCTATTATTACACAAACTACGGGCATATCTAGCTGCCTTTATATCTTCAATGTTCTTAGTTCTATTGGCAATCTTATATAATTTCTCTCTATCCTTAGTAAGCTCAGCTATCTCAATAGTATACCAACCAGGCCTTACATCCCTTTCCTTAAATTCCTTAAAAGGGGCTAATTTATTAACAATCCTTACCAGATTTTTAAAAATGAAATTCCAGCAACCATTAGGATCTGTTAGTGTATAATACACCTTCCAGTCAACTTTATCCAATTCATGTTTTAAGGCATCATAATTATAATTCTTTAAACATCTCCCTTTTATTGTAACATTCTTCTTAGGCTCAACAATTTTTCTCATAATAGCATAGATTGCTTGATGATCTGAAAGTGAATACCTTATAACACCAGCCTTCACATCAATACGACTCCTAATAAGAAAATGATCAATGATCGTGTCCCTTTGTATACCATATCGAGTGATTTCCTTTATATGACTGATGAAATTCTTGCTATCAATAAATTGTTGAAAAACTCTACTCTTATTATCCTTAATTGACATATCTATGTTAATATCGCCTGTTATTATTACATTCTCATTTTCTCTTATAACACATTTTTTCATGACATTATTCAAGTCTTCAAAATACTCACTCAAATTCCCTCCAGGCGGGCGGTATGTCGCCAGTACTTTATAACTAGGATTATTAGGTCGCCCGATTTTTAATGTTATAATCTCACTATTACAATTTGATACATTCCATTCCGATAAACATTCAACGAAGTAGTCTTCCCTAATGTAGCAACAAATTCCCCCTCCTCTAATGCCAGTGGTTCGATCTAGTCTAAATATAGTATATCCTGGACTTTGAATCATTCCATCATGTATTTCATCTTTAAGCCAACTTTCCGTCAATACAACCACATCAAATTCTTTATTCAATATTTCATTTCTAATATTGTCTATTTTTGGAAGTAACGACCTGATATTATAATGAATAACTTTAAAACCCTTCTCTCCTGCTAGATCATTCCAGTTTGCAATTGTTCGTTGTTCAGTCATGGGTACCGACATAGTTCGTTAACAGAGATTCGCTTGAAATAGTGTAACGCTCGCACACACAGTAATATCAATACACACCGTTCATAATCTCTGACACATCGACAATCCTCCCCAGGTCGCCAAACGACTTCTGGTTTGGATGTCTGCGTGCCCTTAGAGATATAAATCCTTGTTAAATAGATATAATTAATGTCAATCCTCACCGAGTAATAATACAGGTTCAGTCCAGCAATTTTTACCGTCCGCCAAAGTTCGTTAATCCTCACTCCTAGCTGGGAATGGTGTTCCCTCTCAGGTCGCCAAACGACTTCTGAGAGGTAAGCATTTCCCCAGCTAGATGTTTGGACTTTGGTCATACCCCTGTATTTGTACAGCCCAACTCTTTCTGACAATTTCGTCGAAATGGACACCATCTATCAATCTCCTAAGAAAGTGCCTATACTTTCTCTTTGCCTTGAAGTGCACTTTATTTATGAGAGGGACGTGCTTTATGCTCCTACTTTGGTTTAGGCCTGTTATACGATGGTTAATTTCCATAATTGTGTCGTTGATTTCATGTTGCATATTGGAATACCCTTCTAGCCGATTTGCCTTGTTTAGATCAAGGCCTATTAGCCCCCCAAAGGAGACGTTACAACTTCCTAGTATGTGATCTAACTTATTTAGTGACTCCTCATACAGGTTATGCATTTTGGCAATGGCTTCTTCCTTTTTGGGATAAGTAAGGGATATCTCCTTTGTGTATCTGTTCTTCGTACTAAAATTGCAGATCCCTCCACAAATTAGTATATTATTGGGCTTGTATCTATAAAACAGATTTAACGCTTCTTGAGTCAAGTATTCAAGTTTTGCTCCTGGGTACACACAAATCTTGATCCCCCTGTCGTTAATTAACTCCTCCACCCCTCTACCCCTAGAATCTGCTACTACAACTGTGCGTATCATAGTGAATGCAGAAACTCGCTTCAGAACTTCCGATTGAAGAGCATAGCCGTTTGTTCCTGTTCTCTACAACTTGCAAACTGACTTGCCCCCTGATAATATTGCCTCAACATGAAATCACGCACGAATGCTTCCATCTGCTGAGGATCAGGGGGGACAACATTGAGCCTCTTACTAGGACTGCTAGCATGAGTGTCCCCACTTAGAAATCTCTTCGATCTAGGGCTTGGCTGATAACCATGTTGTTCAATCTGTTGCGTACCAGACACCCACTTAGCTTTGGATTGTCCCCTTTGCCACCTGTTATGTTGAATCGGGCTGTTATTAGCTTCCTGGGGATTTCCCAGCCTGTTTGGACGAGGAGGGGCTTTCCAATTATCATTATTCATGTCAACTGGGTATCCAGTTTCATACATGTCCTGTGTATATTCAGACCCAGCGTCACTTCTCGTTGGTGTAGCATTTCCTATCAATTCAGCATAACCTCGTGGATTCCTTCTAGGCAATACTTTATTTTTCCTTTCATTCTTGGATTTGCTTTTCTGAGTTTTCCTGGGTCCTTGCTGAGCCTGATTAGCTCCTCCAACTCCTTCACCTTCCTCAGCCTCCATGACTTGCTCTTTCCTTCTAGGCGATTTACTCTTAGACGGGGGGACTTCCTGACCCTTCTCATTCTTTGCTACTATAGGACGTCTGTCCTCCCATCTTAGAGTGCCGTTAGCATAACTTCTATAATCCTCTAGAATTTTTCCCACCACGTTGCATCCTGTGTGCTCGCCTTCTGTGGTTTTCATCGATTTTATAGTGGTTCCACAGGCCCAGAACTCACATTTTGTGGCTTCAAACAGAGGCTTTGTACCAGTGGCCAGTAATTCAACATGCATCTCCGGGTTTTGATTAAATTTGCTTTCTATCAAAACACGCATAACTCGAATTTTCATACTGTCCCAGTCATCAGTACTTTTCGCAAGATAGGATAGCTTTTTGGAGGCTCTCGCATCCCTACTCAAGTAGATATCTCTAGCAACATCAGTTTTGCCCAAAGCTCGCGCCCGTGCATACTGGTACGCTTGCTCAACCGATATAAACTCCATGTTATTAATTCTCAACCTGCACGGATGAAAGTTACTTAGGACGCTGAACTCAGAGCCGAAATACATCGACCCCTCTATTTCTTTCATTCTTGTATCCATTAGCCTATAACCTTTATCCAAGCTGTTTAACTGATCATATCTATAGTTGACTCCATTGACACAGATTCTGTCCTTATAGACTCCTTCTACTTTCTTGGTCTTTGTTTCTTCCAGATGTGTTCTGATCGACGAGAGAATCTCCTTCCTCTCCTTAATCGTTGTTGGTAAATCCGAATTGACATAAACCTTCTTAAACCATCTCGAATCTTTGAGCTGTGATCTCCTTGAGTATATCTGGTTCCTTGCCTCAACCGACACGAATTGAACCCTAACCTGCTTCCATCCGTTTTGATAGGTGTCTATCCTATGTGCTGACATGATATCATCTTGTTCAAACCTTTGATCAATAGATTTACAGACATTAACGCACAGTACTAACAGGTTTTCGTGTCGTCTCTGTTCAAGCCCTGAGAAGATTACATTGGACCTTCGTCTGTCAATCTCAGATTCCAACATTGTGTTCTCCAAGTCCCTATATTTTCTTTTCAATTCTAGATTTTCTAATCTCACATCATTGATGATTTTACTGTTCTCATTTTCTCTTTTAATCATCTCGTCCATCTTAGATTTGATTAAATCAACATCACCTTGCGTAAATTCCAAAGATTGTTTGATGTCATCTAGGTTGAACGGGTCGTTAGTTATCGTATAATTGTCTTTACCCGCATAGTTCTCACCAATCGGTTCTGTGAAAGCACATAGCTTCGTAGCACAAGCGTCCGAGTCCCCTTCAATGGGATTAAAATAATCCTTTTGTTGTTCCTCGGAGAGGAAACCCAACTCCACCAAATCCATGCTTCCGTTCTCAACAGATTCTCAGAAATTTGAAAGTTAAATCGTTCAAAAACGTAATAAATACTCAGTTATCACGTAATCCAACCATCCCACCCGATGGTAAACGCTGAAATCAAGGCACTTATATGAAGATGAGATGAAAAGTCCTTGTGAATGCGTTGTACTCGGTGGTTTCTCGCGGAGAGCTGATCGTGCCTCCGACCTCTCTGAATCACCGACTACTCATACGATTTGTAACTCATAACAAGACTAAGAATTAGAATATAAGTGATTTTCTTAGTAATGTTCTAAAATCTACAACCACTCCGACCCATATAGCCAGCTCATTATCTTGGAAAAATCATCGGTTAAAAGTGGATCTTACTGGAACACTTCCCACCCTAGGGGCATCTTAATTACCCCTATAAGGTGAAACCAATATGTAAATGAGCATTTCTCATAACCTCATAACCTCTAATAAGTGGTGTAAATGTATCTAAAAATGGGCTTATTGCAAGGAGAAGGCGGTGTTCTTTCCAGCCATATATGGTGTTCAATATCTATGGGAAGTGAGATTTTTGAAAAAATCTGCATTTTTATTTTTTTATTTTTCCCCCTTAGTTATTGCATATTTCTCTGTAGTCAAAATGGACATTTTCCACTCATGGCATTTCCCACTGGAGAAAAAAATCCATTTTGACCACCTTGTGCACATAGAAATGTCAAGCATATCACATACATGTTGCCTCTTGTCTAAATACCAATTTGATCCTATAATAATGCTCAACATTCCTTGGCATTCTAATTGTGGACCTACATGTGTTACTTATTACTGAAATTCCAGTGCTGCCCCTATAATCTTCCCTGGGGCATATTATAGCACCATAATTTCACCCAGAGTTAGGCCTGATTGAGAGTAATGGTAACAAGACACAATGGTATAATACTCAAATACTCAAAGTGCAGGTAATAAAGGAATCAGACCTTGTCTATTAAACTACAAAATGTTATGTACAATTGTGAAATACCTTTAGTACTGAGGTCAAGGACTTTATTAACCTACAGATGAATGATCAAAACCTGAAAGTGCACAAACAGCATGTACACATGCTCCAAACCTAGATAGAAAACACCTTGCTTAATTAATGTTAAATAGAACCATGACATTAAACTATGCTACAGAAGCCCTAAGAAGGAAACATACACTACAAATAATCTGATTATCTGGTTATTACACATTGTATTACAAAGTGGTTATTTGTGATATTATTCCTGATCCCATGGATGCTTTTTCGTCACTGTTGTCATCTCTTTCCTTGGACTTCATGTGATTATGAGTAGCCTTCATAAGCTGTGTGACATTAGCCTCTCCCAGGGATTTCACCATGTCATAGAAGGCACCAGAACCCTGCTGTAGCAGTCTGTATGGGTTGCCCATCTCCACTACCTTCCCTTGCTCCAACACCTGAAATGAATTGCAAAAGTATGATTGATAATTGAGGCATGAATATCTTTCAATTCAATTGAATTCAAAGATTCTTTATTGCTGAGGTTATTACAAGTGGTAGATCATTTCTGACTATGGTGTCAGCTCTTACGATGAGTGCCATTCATCTAAGAAGTTAGAGTTGAGTTGCAATTTAACTAAACAAATAGACTAAATAACAGCTACTTTCAGTGCATGTGAATGATGAAAGCTCTGGCACATATGGTAACAAGTAGGTACAGTGGTGATGGTAATAGAGACAGTCTGCCAAGTTAACGTCATAGAAGGCTAACTTTTTAAAGTAAATAAAGTAATGTAGGTTATGAGATGAAAATAAAACAAAGTACAAGTTGTAGGGTAGGGCTGAGTCTTTTGCAGAACGGTGTAAGCAGATTCTCAGTAAGTTTTTTAAAATATTATATATCCTCCTTTTTATGGGCCACCAGTTTAAGGCCATTGCATCTGATTTGACATTTATCTACATAGTCACATTTGGATTCATTAAATATCATTCACAGAGCTAAATGTTGTTGAGCCTGTAGCTTATGTAATAGGGCTTTCGGGCACATATACATTTGCAGAAGTCAATGACTGGTATGATGGCCATTTTGTACAGGTCACGCTTAGCCTTCTGGGTGAGAGAACTTCTGGCCTTGCATAATGATTTTACTTTTGAAATAATTAATTTCAGGTTTTGTGCGCATGCAGTTTGAAATTCATTTTGTCACATGAAATGAAGGCCAGATATTTGTATTCAGTCACATTGTTGATTGTGGTGTTACCAAGACTTAGGTTCTGTAGTGATTTAATTAATTCTGACTTTCTGACTATCTTTACTAATTGTTTGAGGCAAATTCTTTTGTGGTCCATCCTGACAGAGCTGATATATTTGACACAGAATAGCATCACCATGTTTCACAATGAAGCAAAATCAAATCTCAGGAATGGACACACAATTACACAAAGATTAATGTAAAAATTACCATTATCCTGTCCACAGCTACCAGTGTGTTGAGGCGGTGGGCTATTGTTACAACTGTAGCATTTACCAATGTTTCCTGCAGGGTGGTCTGTATCATCTCATCTGTCCTGTGTAAACATTGATGATTATCACAATGTGAATCTAAACAATTGTACAGTACAGAAAACAGTTAGAAATTACAAATGTCTATGAGTTTGTTTCATGTAAAGAAACTAAAGAGGAATTCTAAAAAACCTGGGCCTAGGCTTTTACCTTTAAATTGATTGTCACCAAGAAAGTCTACAAATTAGACATTAAGAAAGAATGGAGTTGAAAGGAATTGGAAGGTGTTCTGTATCAATAGTTCATTGTTTGATATAATTCTTCATAGTGGGTTTAAACCAGCACCTGTTGTCTACGTTAGCAGTTGCCTCATCAATAAGAACAATGTTGCTGCCTCTCATTATTGCCCGGGCCAGGCACAGAAGCTGCTTCTCTCCAACACTGAAATTGCTGCCACTCTCTCCCATCTTTGCCATCAGCTGCCCTGAGAGCTCTTTCACCTTCCCAGCTAATTGTGCCTGAAAGTTAAATTTTCTGAATTCTCAGAATCTACATCACTTTCATGATCTATAATAATCAAGGAGGCAACAATAATTATGATGTTTGGTCCATCAACATATATCATCATCTATATGACCCTAATCTACTACCATAGTATTATGCAATAGTGTGTCAGGGCACAGCTGGATTATATCTATCGATTGCTGGCTCATATACCAGCCCTGTAGAAAATCTTAAAAATCAGTATTAAACTACAATTTATACTATTCAGTTCATAATTCATTCCAAGTCTCTTGAGACCGATGGAGAAAATCTTACTTTATTGAGAGCATCCCACAGTCTGTCATCATCGAATTCATTAAAGGGATCCAAGTTGTACCTCAGGGAATGGCTGAATACCACTGGATCCTGAGATGGAGGATGGGATAGATATAAGTATCATACACAAGGCCTACAGCACCTAACTATATATGGGTCAGGGCATCAATGAAATGTGAAATACTTATCAATCATCAAAAGTAAGCTCAATTTGAAAGAAGATTGGAAGTAAAGTTCAATATGTAACCAATCTGACCTTTAGAATCTCAAGGAAAAATGTACAGTTCTACTACAGTGGATCCTCACAATATAGAGACCATCCCTCTACTATTTTCCAAGTCCCAAATCATTCCCTCTCATTAGATTTAGAGCCCTCTAAGAGACTATCTCCCTGTGAAAACAATAATCATTCAGTCCCAAGGGTGGTCTTAAAAGAGAGGTTCCACTGTATTTGTCATTTTGTCCTGTCAAATTTAGCAAAATTTACTTTAGTGCCACTGTTAACTGAGAGTACAGCTTATAAACATAGATACCTGAGGTATGACGGATATAGCCCCTCTCAGGTCAGCAAGTCCAATAGTCTTAATGTTGATGCCATCTACAACAATTGAACCCTCTGGTTCTACCAGTCTCATCATGCAGGTTATCAACGATGACTTCCCTGCTCCTGTCCTGCCTACTAACCCTATCTGAAATTTGATGCAAACATGTATATGACCAATTCTCACGAAAGTGGTGCAACCCCCCATTTTTTTCATTGATTGGTAAATAATTTGGTCAATTCTGATCTGACAGACAAATGAATTAGCCAGATACATCCGTCTTGACATGAGTGTCAATAAAATATATGAGTAATTCTCCCAATCGGGTATCATTTGGTTTTCCAGCCTAGTATGTCGACAACCTGTATTTCGGATGATCACACATGATTATAACCATTTTATTCGAGTTCCTAGGAAAAAATGAGGCTGTGGGAACCCCACTTTTAGAGCTCTTATGCCAAAATCTTCGCCGCTATTGTGATAAAAGAGCTTTTTTAGGCTAGAAAATATGTAATAATTATGGAATTTGAATATAATACACAGCCTGATTCAGAAAACATATTGCTTCTGCTGAAGAAAAATGGTCTCTACACATGCACACACGTTCGTTATTATGAAAAAACACAATATTCATGTAATCATACATTTTAACTGATATAGAATTGGAAAATATTGTTTTGGAATATTTGTGTCGCGTTACGACATCTATAAGCTTCAAAATAATTAAATATCCCCAAACAAAACATTAATATTGAATTGCAATTAGTATTTATTGACGAAAAGATGCACATACATGTATCTTTTCATTAAAAAAAAGTTACTAACCCATGATGTATCTGAAACCTTGTATTCCCTCACATAAAATTCCTTGAACTGGTATGGGAATATTTAATGTTGCGTTACGACATGTGATATATCTCCAATATTTTTTTTAAAAAAACATTTTCATGTAATTTCGACCTTTCTTATAATTATTGATGCCTGCTTGAAAAAGTTGAAAAATATAGATATAATTAAATAATAATGTTGTTAAATTCAGGAGAGGTTGTGTACCAATGTCGCCGTTACGCCATAGCGTCGCCGTTACGCCATAATTATTTAAAAAAAGAGAGATCCTCCTATTCCAACACAATGATTTTATAGTAATAACATGAATATTTTTACAAAATCAAGTCAAACTTCTTGTTAGAACCAGGTACTCATTTGCCAATAAACATCCATTCTCTAGCTTTGACTTTTCATTTAATTTTGCTAGACGAATTAGTGAATAATATATCTCATTTTTATACTAAATCATTTGATTAATCGGGCTTAATGAGGCTGAAATAAGGCAAAATAATAGGGAAAATATAGGTATCTGAATCATAGGTTTAGGATCGAAATATTGGTCGCAGCCTTCCCAAACTTCACCTGCATTATGCTGATATTCCCTGCTATATGTACACCAAAGATTGTAGAGATTCAAAGAATTTTATTTTTTCTAAAAAAATGGCCTTCTGAAATCAAATGCTGCCCGTTTGGGAGAATTACTCATATACTTTTGTGTATCTATGATGTATATTTTTTTAAATATATACCATCAAATCAGGTAAAATACCCAAATAATGACTCTCTGATTGAAAGTTATAATGGAAAAAAATACAATCGAATTGCTGTACATAAATGAAATTCCTGCCATCCTTCCTGCCATAGAATTGGGGATATAAAACGAACAAAATGATATATCAAGGTTAAATATATTGGCAGTATTCATGCTCCCAACTCAGTTTATCACAAAATGGCTAAATTGGAGTGAAAAAACGTCGCCAGACAAAATGGCTGTGCTTTTTAAAATTATTAAATAAATTTTCTCTAAATAGTCTGATTTCATAACTATAGGTTTGGAGACACACATGTACCACCATTGGAATATACTTATTACTTACAATCATCAGAAATCCTGATAATCAGCATTTTATCAGTGGAAAAAACGTCGCCACCTGGCGACGTTTTTTCACATATTTTTCCAAATATCAGCCAAATTAAGTTATTTTTCACCTCATGTTTAAATATGGCTTAGAATTAATTGACAAAATAATCTCAAAATATCTTTCCTGATTTAAATACTGGGCTGTATTCATTGGGCGACGTTTTTTCTCTTGATAAATGTGATGTGTTTCAGAAAAATGAGTTACAAGTCATATGAAATTGATTTTGAGATATCATAATTATTGAAAAGATATGATCAAGTGGATTCCAATAATGAAAACATTAAGGACATCTAAGAAATGTTTCCATATTTTATGTTTGATGTATTCATGTATTCATGTTTGAAAAAATGTTTGCAATATGTCTGAATGGGTAATTAACAGGTAAGTAACTCAATACTGGTTCAAATATGGGCACCCAACGGAAGACCTAACTAGACACCTTTTTACTTAGAATGTTGGACTACCTTATTGTAAAACACCTATAGCAATAAAGAATTCTTGAATTGAATTGAATATACTCCTTAGGATAATGTTAGAAATTGAAGGATATATTTAATACACTGTCCTGACATTTGGTACAGGTATTGCTATGATCAATAGCTCTAAGCCCTCTAAACATAAGAATATACCAAGCAAGAAATCCAATGATTTAATCACTTTGAACAAAAAACAATCAATCTTTATATAATTGACTAAATATGACATAAATTGGGCGACGTTTTTTCACTCAGAAAAAACGTCGCCCATATTTGAACCCTTGAAGGTGGATAGTTTACCAAAAATGTGGGTAACTAATTATACTCAGGGGCAAAAGCTTATATTTGATCATATTATAATAGAATAATGAGAACATTTTGAGAATAATGAATAAATATACAGTCAATGATAGGATATTTCATCTGATCAATATGGGAATCCAGTTTCTGACCTTTTTTGTTGTCCTCAATTTGAAAAGTTTTTATACAGGAAAGAAAAACCTTTCTTGGCTATTACATTAAGAAAACATTTAGTTAGAGAATGGTGATAGAAAACATTGATAATATATGAATTAATTAGAGAAATGAGCTTTTCTCACTGATATAGGGGTGTGCGACGTTTTTTCATCAAATTTTCTACATCAATATTTAATAATCTCCTGTACAAAAACTATTGGTCTAATTTAATGGCAAACTCAAAAATAGTACCGCCTATATATTGCCTTTAAACTTACTAACTCTCAGATCGATCAAACAAAATATAATTTTTACCCTTTTAGGACAGACTGCACCATTTTCGTGAGAATGTGTCATATATTTACATATTTTTATATATTTGAATCATATCAGGCAATAATCTTGTTTGCCTTTTTATTCAAGGGTACCTAGCCTGACAATAATAAACATTATGTTGGTGGAACACCTTACACATAACCACAACAACCCCCCTCTGATTTAGTCTTAACATTTAGCAAAAAGAATGAAAAATTGAAATGAAAAGTAAATATGTTTATATTGGCAAAACATGATTAGTTACTTGACTATGTGAGACTTGAATAAGAATTCCTGTCATATATAGAGAGCAAAGAAGAAGTCGGGAGAACTGCTACAGGAGAGACCACCTCCTTTTTCCATTATAGTAGCTAGCAAAGGTTATATGATGGAATGAATATGGAAATAAAGATTAATACAATACGATCTTAACAGAGTTCATTTCTGAATGAAATTGTTGTGCTTTGGGCTTCCATCAGTTAGTGGCCCACTAAGAATCACCAATCTACTTAATTTCACCAGGACCTATAGAGTGCGATAATATCAGATTTGTTGTCTATCAGATGGGATAATATCAGTATGCAAGTGGTTGGACACCTTCTGGGTAATGACTTTGCCTGCTTTGGTGTAACATCCTAATGGGAATTTAATGGTGACAGTTGGAACCTCTGCTGTAATATAGTCAATTTTTTTTTCAGTCTGAAATGTTCAAATCAGTGACCACCAACTTTCATCTGTTCCTACTTGATCAAAATAAACCATCAAATTTGAAATCACTCGTAATGTTTCACTATCAATTTCCGACTGTATTGACGGCTCAAAATCCAAAGTGTGTTAAAGTTCTATCAGTGAGAACAGTATAAAATCAACAATACAATTATTACATAGGATTACCAATAATATAACAATATTCCAAGAATTGCACACATTATACAGGTGCATATTACAAAAATAATGCACATTTTACACCAACAAACTGATGTCAAACTTACTCAAAATCGACCAGATGTTTTCATGATGTCATGCTGCACATACACTTAAACACAAAAATATTCTGCTGATCATGGAATGGTTCTAAGGTTTTACACTGGCATACAACTCCCAAAATGTCTTGCGAGCTGGGATCCAAGATGGAAGCTCTGCACTTCCCCTATTGTTGCCTAAACCCCTACCTTTTCTCCAGCCCTGATGTTGATGTTGACAGGACCTAGAGCTATCTGTTGCTGCTCTTGGTACCTTAGACTGACATCTGTGAGCCTGATGTTACCCTGATGTGGCCAGTCTTGTGGTGGTCGGTTATCAACATAGTCTGGTGCTTCCTGCTTAAGTTTACAGTACTGTAGTATCCTCTCTATTGATGTCATCTACAAATCAAAATGTAACTCAAACTATATTCAATAATGACTGCAATCCTATCCTCCATATGCAGGGCGAGATTGTCCAAATCTAGCCCTGCCATATCATTAGGGTTTTCTCCAGGCTGACCTCCTGCTGTGTACATCTGACCCCTTGATGTGACCAAAGGCATCTAAGGTTATGATTTGTATAACTATCCATGTTTGAGCTACTGCTAATATAATGCATAACATACTTATTGAAGACAATATGTATCTGAATATCAAAGAATCAATATTGTTTTGAGTCAGTCTTTTCTTCTCTGATCACTTGGGTACTTACCATAACTTCAGTCCTACCAAAAGCCAAAGATGCAAAGGTTATCTTTGCAATATTGTTTGGGAGATAGATGAGTGCTAGACTAGTAGATACAACGGTATAGGCATCTGTGAAAATAGAAACTGCAATTAGGAATGTGATTAAAGAGTGAGAATGTTACTGTTTGATATACTGTTTGTTGAACTATTTGCTATACTGTTTACTGTACTGTTTGCTATAGTAATTACTGTACTGTGTTATGTATAGTTAACTGTACTGCTTGCCATAGCTTTTGCTGTACTATTTGCTATACTGTTTGCTGTACTGCTTGGTATAGTGTTTGATGTACTGTATTACTATACTGTTTGCTGTGCTGTTTTATAATACGGTATTATGAATAGTATCACTTACTCAAGCTTGTTACATATAGCAGTACAATGCTGAAGGATGTTAAAATAGCTGACAGTATATCAACAGTCAATGAGAAGCTCCTCTCAGCATTGATAAAGTTGAACCAAGCAGAAGAGTGACGGTCAAGGTAATAGTAGGCTCTGTTGAGGAAATCCTCTTCTTTATTCATGGCCCTGATCACTGTATGTCCCTCAAGTGTTGTGGAGAGATGTGAGAACATGGGACTTCTCACTGAAATGTAGCCATACCTGTAATTATATTCTGTTATTTCAGCTACACATTATGTATTGATACATTTAGTTCTAGGTTAATAATAATCACTAACATTTAAGTATGCTGTAATGATACAAAGAACCTTAAACAACCAATTTTAACATAATTACATATGGGGCATGTCACCATGAAAAGATATATTTTATAAAGAGGATAATTTGAAAACCTTCATACGTTATTGCATCAAAAACATGGAAAATGTATTGTGAAAATGAATCCTTGCATATTGTTTAACAAATGTAATATTTGTACACTTGACATGTCAGGTCTAAATATGACACTGGGGAAATGTAGGATTTGGAAGGTTCCATATCTCGCTATCAATGTCTTAGGGGTTGTTACATTTTTCTAATTGATACTTTGATTGCAGTTCAACTATACATCAAAATAGATCCAAAATGAGTTCATAAGTATTTTCAAATTCTGCTATCTTAGTTCATTTATCAAAGAGACCTGTATTGTGAACGTCTATATATAATGCTATCACGCCTAGTGATAACTCCTCTTAGTTAATGTTATATGTGATATGTTTATCTTGATTCAGAGCGATGTACCTTTTCTTCCACATATTTGTGGCCCTATATTTTGGGGGTAAAATAAAAAGCCTGTACATATCACTGTTATAGGGTGTATGCCCAACTTTCCAACACCAATAATTTGAACTACCAATTTGACATTTCTTATCAGACTAGAACAATTCTGGGAATGGAAAGATTTCCGGGAAAGGTACAATTAGTATGCATTAAAATACTTTCTAATGGAAACGATTCTGGAAATTCAATTCAGTTTCTGAGAATGATACAATTAGCGGTTAAAACTCTATTCCAACATTATTTGTATAAACAATCCAGTTCTCAACGAAAATTCATTTCTTAGAATGTAAAGATGCACACTTACAACTTGCTTCAATACGTTTAGTTTCCCTTACACCATGAAGAAGTTGTCTTGACAGAAAAGCAACTGTGATGATGAACATGCAGAGAGGGATGATGCACCAAGGATTGATGATGCAGATGTAGATAGTCTCCAAGAAGGGAACAATGACAGTCTGAAAAGGACATTAAGCCATAGATTATATAGAAGCTAAGTTATGTATAACAATATATATGAGGAATAATATTTCCCATTTTAAGTCAATCACACCCATCACATCACAGCATGCACTGTCATAGACATGCCCAGTCAGACATGCACATCTCTATTGCTTCAAGAGTGTATGTAGTACTTACACTGGAAACTATAAATTGCCTTAAAAGGTAGTAGTCCATGAAGGCTGTGTCTCTGCTAAACCTGTTCAACACCTGACCTGCAAATAATCCTCAAATTGCTATTTAATTTTGACTGAGACAAATGAGTCAGAACCTGTTGCACTTTACATACATAACAATCTTAAAGCCCTCTTAGGACTATTATAAATTGAAGACAACAAGAGCTTTATGATATTCTAGCAAAGTAACCTTCCTCTGGAAGGTCCCGTTCTATCCCCATACTTCTCCCTCTTTTCCATGCCCCTCTTCTCTGTCTCTCATACCTGTTTTTCTCTCCCAAACCCATCTCTATTTCCCCCCTCTCCCTCCCCTCTTCCTCATGCTCCCCCTCCCTGCTTCCTCCCCTTCTCCCTTCCCCTACATCCTCTCCCTCCCGTCTTTTCCCTCCCCCTCTTCTTTCCTTCCCCCTCCCCTCTCCCACTCCTCTGCATGCAGTCAGTTCCCCCTTGAAGTGACACAGTATTTCAAAGGACCTTTTCCAGGTTTTAAATAGAGTGTTGAGATGCCAATTTAAAAAAAATTGGGTGAGGCCACATTTTACTGAAATCAAGCTACTTTCAAGTGTGGGACTGTCATATAACTTCACAACACTCAACTATTGAGGAAGTGACCTGGCACACACGCTGGACGTGAGTTGGTTGCCACATATATGTAGTTGTAACTCAGCTGGAAGTGACCATGGACCCAGCTGTTGTGGCCGCCACAATCCTATTTAGACATAACCCCTAACCGTGGGAATCAAAATCTGCCAGATGAATCTAAGAGGTATTATATTAGTCATGTAATAAGTTCAAACTTACCCACAGGATTTGTCTCAAAGAAATGCACCGGTGCCTTCATCAGACGGTTAAACATCTCACTATACAAATTTTTCCCAGCAGTTTTATACAGGTAGACCAAGGCTAGATATGCCGAGAAATGAAGAACAAACACTATACAAAGACATAGACCTAGTGTCTGCAAATACCATTCATTGCTGGGTGGAAAATGTTGTCCTAATATCATTAGGATAGTAGAGTTTGTTCCATTTGTAACTTGTTCGTTCCTATCAATGCCCCTGAAAAGGTTAAAAGAGTTATTCTGTTATTTCTGAAGAATGACGACTGTGTGGAGAGGTAATTTCTTCCCTATTGAACTAATTTGTCTAAACAAACTTCTCTATTAAAAAAAGGTGTTGAAATGGACCATTATCAACCATGATATCCATTCATGGAAACATGGCTAGGTAGGTGTATGTTTCAAATGTACTGATATTACTGGATAGGCAATCACAAGTAAAGTAGTATAGCATCATAATGGTGTGACCTTAAAATATAATAATTGGCTGTCCGGAAAACTAATACATATCCTGATAAGACTAGGAGCACTGAACTCCCAAAGATCCAAACATTCCTATAAAGATCTTGTGGGGAAAACAAACAATATCATTTTTGCAACTGATGACTATTTTTCTGTGAAATATAACATTTCTTACCATTGAATGAGAAGCAAATCATGAAGAACAGACGATACCTGTGGTAGAAAACAGTACAGAATCAAAGCTCCATTCTCAGGTATCATAAGAAAAAAAAAATCTCACAAATTTAACCAATGTTTTAACTACAGAACTAAAGTATGTGCTATATCAAAGTTCATCAAGTTCAGCTAATGAGTCACAATAGACTCAAATAACAATAGGGCATTTGCATGTCTGACTCACTGCATACATATATGTCAACAATAGTGTGTGCTTGGATAGATCCAGTTCAAATTTGAAATATGAATATTTAGCAACATTTTGTAGGACAATAGTTCATTTAATGAAGAAAAATGTATATTTTAAGCATTTTCTTGTGAAGAAAACATATTTTACTGCTTGAATTAACGTTTTTGTCAAGAAAAACAAATTTAATTGAAAAATAATTTTCTTGACTGAAGTTATACAGGTACAAGTATGACATTTCTTTTGACCTAACATTATTTCAGACTTCCACTGTCATAAACATAACTTACCAAAGCAATAGTAGAGAGGATGAGGAAAAGTGGAATCAAGAAGGATCCTCTTCCAGCTCTAAAAAATCCCATATAGACACTGAACCCAACACCTCCTGATTCATTCTTGTCAATTTTGGTTATTGCACCAGATGGCAGTGTCTGAAATATTCTTGTGATTATCATACATAAAGCAATCATTAATGAATGAAGCAGTTAACCTGCAGCGACTGAGGAACACATGGCTCCGGCCAAACAATTTATATATACAGGTGAAGCCGCAAGGAAATTCCCATTCACCTATTCCATGAAAACCCTCATTTCAGACAAATAATATTTAAGTGGTTTTATTTTCAATTTACAAAATTCCTACATGTATACAAATATGGAAATGACTTCCTGGGTGCCCTCATTAATTTGGTGCTGCAAAAATACCATCCTTATATACTTCATTTAGTGTTTGGCCTAAAAGTGAATATTTTTAATAGACATTTTTATTTTCTTAGACATACCTCGTAGGTCTAGTTAAATAGGCCACAGAACACAGTGCTATATGTATACCACATATTTATATTTAATACTTTTCAGTAGTTTACCCCTTGGCATGCTTCTTGAGTAGTATCCACTCTTCTCTCTGCTCACTACTTAACTCCATAGTGACCAGTTTGCATGCTGGGTCACATGGTGACTCACGCCTCACTGGACCATTGCATAGGGAATAGGTGGCAGTATCAATTTGGACTGAGACATGTTCATTTTTCTATCTTAAGATCATAAATCTCATGGAAAACCGTGACAGATCATAATATAGCATCTGGTGGGGGGAATCCTGACAGATTATGATATCACAATAACAAGGTGTCAACATGTTTGGCCAGAAGAAATTCGAGGCTTTTCAAGGCCTTTCCATGAGTTTTCAGATGAGACCCGGAGTTGTAGTTATGGGGTTGTAAGCTTTATACCTTTTACAAGTTTTAAACTAACTTATACTTTATCACTGTTATACTCACAATCACTGTTTTTCAACTTTTTTTTTGTGAGGCACCCAGTGTCAGGTACCAGATAGGCAGGTCAGGGGAAATTGTACTATAAGACACTGAGAATCTTCAATAAATTGCAATATAAAATCCAAGGCCCTTCAACCTAAATAACCATTTTCCAGGCCTTGAAAGTACCTTTCCAAAATGATTGTTCCAAAATTATCTTTCCAATTTCACGGCTTTTCTAGGCCCCTTACAGACCCTGATAGACCTACTGTGGTAATATCATTGCAGTCCACTTCACTTGCTGCACACAATGGTTGTGACAACCCATCCATGTCCTCCTTACTTTCTACTTCAATGTGTTCCTTCACAAGTTGTGCAATGTCTTTATAAGGGCCACATTTTCTAATGCAGCCCTAATACACATTTGAAACAAAAAGATTAAAACATGATTAAATTTAATCAATAAGTTGTAATTTTGTACATTTTATTACACACTTTATTCATGTTTTCATTCAAAATTACTGTACTGTAACATAATGTTCAAATATGTGCTTTTACTGAAGTGATTAGATTCATTATTACATCCATAAAATTCTTTACTAGTGATAAGTCCATAGTTGTAGGGATCGGATAATATGTGCTGTGTTTCAGGAAAATGAGTCATAAGTCGCAAAAAAACGATTTTGAGATACCATTATATCTGAAAAGATGAGATCAAGCTGATTCCAATGATAGTAAACAGTCTAATAATCTAATAAGTATTTCTAGATTTTAAGTTTGATATTTTCGTTTTTGAAAAAAAAAATCCAATATTTCTGGGGGTCAATAAACACTAAAGTAACTAAATTGTCCATATGAGGACCTGTAAAACTAAAGGATATATTACATGGATTGTCCTGAAATTTGATACATTAATTGATATGGCTCTGAGTGATAAACTGGTCAAAAATCAGAATATTCAAATGATGTGATCTTGTGAAAAAATCACTTTGAAAAATATTAATTTTTTGACTTATGACTCATTTTCCTGAAACACATCACATATCAGTATTAATAAGGCTAATACTGGAGAAAGTAAGGAAGTTATGAGGAGGCAAATGACAGTGGGTAAATGCACTAACCTCATGCAAGAGAAGCACTTTGCTAGAGTGACCCAATATATGTGTTTGGTGGGTAGCAACAACCCTTATTTTGTCTTTTAGCAGTTTCTGAATACACCTAGAGAAACATGTAGCATAATCAGGTTAGCTACATAACTTAGTTGTTGGCATGCTGGTTACGAGGTGGAGACGGGTGCCTATTGATATGGTTAGAACTGAATAACTGGGTTAAAGGTGCACTTCTTGCTGCCTGAGCTTAATATTGGATATGCGAGTTTCATTGCATGTCTATTACTCCACACTATGGTGTGGATTCAGTTCAGGTCTGCCAAACAAATATTTAGAAACAATTAAATTGAAAATTGCATGAATGTTTTCAATAATATAAAAGCTTTTTAAAGGACCTATATCACGCATCAAATATACAAAAGACTTAGTGCAAAGTCTTTATCATATTCTACTCATTCTATAAGCATTATTAGTATATGCACATTCTATAACTGGGAGTTCCATATCTGTGAACTGATGTAGAACTAGTGCTTTATCGATGGGACTAGTTTTATGACGTCACATCTTAAGGAAGAAGAGGGCGCACATACTAATAAACTTATGATACTCTTTCTATGCGGGCAAGGGAAATGTTGAACTCGTTTTCCGGCAAAAAACAAGATCTTGTACTTATAATGTGTAGCATTTACTCAAAGAATATGTGGTTGGCCACTTTCCCATCCACAGCAGAGAGAGGATCATCCAGCAGGTATATGTCAGCATTGTGGTACACAGCCCTGTAAGAGAATATAATGCATGGGATGATGGGTAAAGTTTCCACAATAGGGAATTTGCATGTGCCATTTTGCATGTCTGCTATAGTGCATCATGGGATGGCTTCTTTTGAAAACATACAAATAGTTGTATGCAAAATTGCAAGAATGTTGTCACCAATATCACACCTTGTGTAAATCATCTAAGGAAACCAAATGTGATGTGTTTCAGGAAAATGAGTCATAAGTTGCAAAATTGATATTTTTCAAAGTGTTTTTTTCACAAGATCTCATTATTGGAATGTTCTAATTCTTGGAGGGTTTGTCACTTATAGCTATATCCATCGATCTATCAAATTTCAGGACAAACTATGTAGGGGAGAGCGGGGTAAGTTGAGCCATGGGGTAAGTTGAGCCAGGCCTAGTTCTAACAATTCCCACCATATTATGCAAAAGTGACCCCATCTAGTGTTTACCATGTTGCCCTGCCTTACTTCTCTCCATGTAATATCGTGGATTGCCCAAATTCACTAGAAGTTACAGGCAATTTCTGGATTTTCACCTATCAAAGTGAATTTTGGGATCGAGGGTATGTTTGTTTCTCATGATTTCCCTTTTAAGATTCTCATAAATTACATATGATGTATTGACAACAAGTTTATTTGTCTCTATTTAGATCACAAAGTTATTTTCTTTGGTGCCAATCTTCTTTGCCATTTTTGTTCTTGATCGACTGAGGGACACATGGGGTAAGATGAGCCACTCTTCCTGGGGTAAGTTGAGCCTGGCTCAACTTACCCCAATTCATATTATAATTCATATTATAATTCAAATAAACATGTTGGTACTATGCTCAAATAGTGGAAAGGTTATCTTTCCATGTTATCATGTCATTTAAAGAAAGTGTCTATCAACCCTTTTGACTTTATAAAATACGTTGGCTCAACTTACCCCATATCTGGCTCAACTTACCCCAAATGCCCATTACCATTTACCCAAATACCCGGCTCAACTTACCCCAGTCATGGGGCAAGCCCCCTATTGTGATCTTTTATGTGTGGTGTGTTCACATTCCTACAATAGGGTGAGGTTTTCAGAAAATGCATAATTGGCCTTTTTTTTTTTTTTTTTAAACATATCTTTATTCAGGGAATATAAGCTGGCATATGCCATAACTGTTAATGTATAAGGATCGGGCAGTCCGGTATTCCTCCCTAGCCTGAATTTTCGCTATTACATTTCAAATTTTATAAGTGTAGTGTGTGATAAACATAATATTATAACTTTCCCTCTGAGTGGGTAAGAAATAATGAGATGAGATGGTTAATGGAATAGGGATGATAATAATAGGTTGGGAGTACATATATTAGAATAGACATATGTCTTGACAAGGTAAAAAAATAAAACAGAAAAAAGAATAAAACTCTGATTCGTGCCCAAATATACGAACGTCGGAAATAACTAGAATTCAGGGATAATAACTCCCCCTAGAAGGATAGTATTTTTTAAACTTCTTTTAAAAGTTAGGGTGTCCTGTATATTCTTGAGGTTGGCGTTAAGATTATTCCACATCTGGATTCCCGAGTAGGCCATCGATCGTTGGTACAGGTTGCAGGTTGGGTGGTTGACTTCAAAGTTAACTGCTCTGTTTTCTCTTAAGTTGTAGTTCCCCTCAGGTGCACGTTTATCAATCCAGTTTACTCTACATAAATACAGTTGTTTGTGGAAAAACTTTTCATTATTAAAGAAGATTCGTTGTCTTATAGTCATTGTATTACTTTCTTCATGTAATTGATTAATATTAAATCGGCGCGGTTTCTTCAAGGCAAAACGTAGGGCCTTGTTTTGAAATACCTGGAGTTGATTCAACGTTGCTTTGTTGCAATTCAAATAACATACATTACAGTAGTCCAGATATGATAGGATCATGGATTTAACAATTAGAAGTCGGGTTCTCGTATCAAGAGCGTGCCTGTTGATATAAAGATTACATAGTCTGGCATTTGCCTTGTTTAAAATATTCTTAGCCATCATTTCAAATTTAAGCATGGTGTCAATAGTAAGGCCCAGATATACAAATGATTCTACCCACATTATAGTGGTATTATAGATTTCAAGTCTAGGCGGCGGGTGGTTCCTGTCATGGTACTGGTTAAAGGGGATAAGCATTGCCTTCGTCTTAGGTAGGCTAATGGATAGTTTGTTCGAAAGACTCCAGTCTGCAATCTGTGCCGTATCCGATTGACATAAGGCTAGGGCCGTGTTATAATCATTGGAACAATTCAAAAGTACAATATCATCGGCAAATAAGAGCATGTGCCCACCTAAATCAATATTACCAATGTCGTTAATAAACAAGTTGAACAATAACGGGCCCAGGATCGAACCTTGTGGAACTCCACATTTTATAGGTAGGTATCGCGAATAGTAGTTCCCCAATCTAACCTTCTGGTACCTATTAACTAGGTAGTTTTTTACCCATATCCTGAACCACGTTGGTAGACAATAATATTCCAATTTAGACAACAAAATTTCATGGTCAAGCGAATCAAAGGCTTTTTGATAATCAAAAAAGACTAGAGTACTGTACAATTTTTGATTACGATTATTAATTAGTTTATATAATAGCAAATAGGCAGTTTCAATTGTGGAAGAGTTTTTCCTGAACCCGCCCTGGTATGGTGTAAATAGGTTATGGGTATCGACAAATGTTTGTATTTGATTGTTGATATGTTTCTCCAAAATTTTTCCCAATATATGGGTAAGGGATATTGGGCGCAGATTAGTAACATGGACTGCGTTACCCTTCTTAGGTATTGGTATGACCGTGGCTTTCTTCCACCGGGCAGGTACCAGGCCTCGTGTAACAGACAGGTTTAATAGAAAAATCAACTGGGGTTTAATAATTTGGAAGAAGATTTGGTATACCTGCATAGGTATTTCGTCGCAGCCAGACGATTTATGTGGTGAGAGGGTATTTAGTATTTTGACTAGGGATTGTTGATTTAGTAGTTCATAAGGAGTGTTCTCTCTATGCTTGGTATTCGGGTTTGCGGGACCTAGGTCAAAATTGTTAGTACTGGCCGGTAGTAATGCTGCGGTTTTTGCCCCCACATTGGCAAAGAATTTATTAATGACATTAGGTATTTCTTTGGCATATGCCATGGTGTCTGTCTCAGGGTTAATAATTTTGGTAATTGTCTTAGACCTTTCCTTGAATGGGAGATAGTCATTAAGTATCTGCCAAAACTTCTTATAGTCATATTTATGTCTATCTAATTGCTCCAGAACGTAGTTACTTCTGGCCTGTCTGGTTGCGCTATTGGCCAGGTTCCGGAAGTAGACAGCTCTAAGCTTAAAGGCTTCATTTTTGGTTTTCCTATACTTTCTAAAATTATAGTCCCTGTTATGTGCTAAGTTGATTAATTCATTGGTATACCACGGGGGTTTTTCCTTTTTTGCCTTAAATTTCTTCTTAGGGCATATTCTGTTGGTTATTTTTAATAGAGTATCATACATTAAGTCCCAGGCATTATTAGGATTAGTACATTGGTAAAAGGATTGCCAATTATAAATTGAATTCATTTCAGTCTCGGCATTTGCCGTATTTAAGTTACTGTAAGATCTGGCCTGGAAGTTACATTTGGCATGTTTTTCCCTGTTTTTCTTCCTAATTAGATAGACAATATAATGGTCGCTCAGATTGTACTCAATTACCCCAGCCTGACCAATATGTTTAATGTCAGTTAGGATATGGTCCAATGCAGATTCTTTCCCATTTAGACCGAGTCTGGTTGGGAGGGTTATGACCGATTGTAAGTGCTTATTATTAATCAGCTTCCGGAGCTCCTCTTTGTGATTGTTAGGGTAGTTGTTTTGGGGCAGCATGTCAATATTTATGTCCCCAAGTAATGCTAACTCAGAGTTAGGGTATGCTTCTCTAGCTGAGTCAATAATATTAACAATTTCTTCGCAAAAGATACTAACTGTGCCCGCAGGGGGCCTATATAAATTGGCGAGGATCAGATTCTTAGAGTTCTCATGTTTTATATGGAATACTTGGGCTTCTAAATGTATACTTTGATGGTTTAAGTCATCCAGAACCTGGTATTCTAACGAATTCTTAATAAATGCACAAAGTCCTCCGCCAATTGACTGAGTCCTGTCTAATCTTTCAATGCTGTATCCGTCAATATAGAAGTTAGCGTCCAATACATTACTCTTTAGCCAAGTTTCGCTCAGTAAGAAGACATCAAAGGTCATATTACATGAGTCCAACTTTAATTGCTGCCATTTATTATTTAACGATCTAATGTTCAGGTGGAAGTACTTTCTACCTTTAGCTTCAACACATTCTTTTAGTGAATGCTTTAACTCACACTTAATAGTAGTAGGGCTTAGTAATAGATTCTACCTGATGATGTTTGTTATACAGAGGGCGTGCAGTAGGCATGTGCCTTAGTTTGCATCTGTATAACAGCATCAGGATTCTGTGCATTGACAAGGTAGTAATACAGTGATATAGGGTGCTATATCCGAGCAATAGACGTATGCATAACCAGTAGAAGACAGTATAGAGCCCCGTAGACATGTCAATCAATCTAGGGCAGGTGTTCATCAACAGATAGCGGGGGCGATATGTACGACCGTGGTCGTTGTTATATCTGATATACAAACATAGCTTGTCTAGTGCACCTGTATAGGAAGTTCTGTTGTGACCAAAGGTCTCAGCAGGACACATGAACAATAATATAATCAAACCAAACAAGGTGCGGGTAACACGTAACAGACGTGGTTCGTCCGGTACACGTAGGCCGGGGGATCTGTCAAGGCCAACACATGAACATGATAATATAATCAAATCAAATAAGATACAAATAACTTTCATTAGACAGGCCAGGACCAACAAGTAAGCAATACATATATAGGTATAGGTATGTACGGGTCGGGTCTTATGCGTATCTCGCATGGGGGTTAGTGACAGTAACGTTAGACATAGGCACGTGGCAGCGGTGACAGCAATACATAATACATGGGCGGCGCGTGGGTGTGATCAGCGGACGCGTGTTGGCTTGGTAGGGAGGCATGTGCCATGTATATATATAGGTACTGCAAATCGGAAAACAAATAATATATCGTCTGGCATGTGCCATAGTATACAGTAGCACGTTGATCAGAAATACATTGATCACTTCTCTTGTAGATTGAGAGTGTGGCATTTTTCAAGCTGCCTGGCCCAGTCCATCACAATATACCATTTGCCATGTAGGCCGTCTCTCAGCGCCCCGTAGTTATTTACTGTAACCCCGTATGAACATCTATGGACTTTACTGGTGACAGTTGGATGTACAATCCCCCTATCCATATTGAATCCCTTAACCCAATAATTGAAGTCAGCAATAGCTTCGTTCAAGATGGATTGGGTCGGATCGCGATGAAACTCTCGATTATATGTGTGAAGCGATAGGCCGCACACACCCGTGTAAATGGGGCTTATCTCAGGGAAATGCAGCTGCATTGATTCTGTGACATGTAAGACTTGTTCCTCGACGTGGTTTTCAAGTGCCTGCTTATCCGGCCAGCGTACAGTCACCCTTTTAGTTATTGCGTTCTTCCTCGTAAAGTCACAAATGCCGCCAAAAAATATAACTTGTGTGGGTTGGTAGTACAAGATATGCTCTCTGCCTAACTCGTAAAGAGGCACAATGCCTTTTCCGGGTAAGACTTTTATTCTTACCTCGTCGTTTTGCAGGTAGATATCAAGCGACGCTCCCCTGGAGTCACAGATTATCAAGGTTTTAACCCCGGTTGGGTCGTCGTGGAAGGCCATCAGGGCTTGTTTTTCGAAGAACTTGGGGCAACAACACGTGTAGGACTGAGAGGTGGATTTCGTGCGTCTTGCTTGGTCAAAGGTTTGTCAGCAACTGGTTGTGGATTCAGACCACTACCACTCGCGCTCCTTGTTCCAGGTCTATTAGGCGGCGCCTGTTGTCTGACCGATCTCGATAGCCTATTAGACATACTAGTCGGTGTTGGGGTTTTAAGAGGTATGTCCTTCTTTGGTAGCTCTACCTTGGGTGGGATAGCGGGGGTGATCCCCCCCACAGCACCTTCTAGTGTTGACTGCTGAGTTGGGCTATTTGGGGGTTGGTCACTTTTAGGAGGCTTTATCTTGGGTGGGGTCCTAGGGGCAGTAGCCCCTCCAGCACTGTCAAATTGAGCGATAATTTCAACTACCTCAGCTTCTATAGCCCTTTCTTCCTCAGTTATCGGGGTTTCCTCAGCATCATGTGCTATCTCTTCAGTGTCATCATCTGTTTCGGACTCTGATTGCTGGAGTCTATTTTCCTGGTGTTCTTCATGGGAGTGCTGGGAGTGCTGGGATCTGTCTCCCAGGTAATCCCCTTGATCGTCACGTTCCCTTCCAGGGTCTTCAAGAGCAGGCATGTTCATGCCAATATTGAAATAGTAATTTTCAAATTCATCCCCATATTCCTGAGCCAATACATCGTGGTAGTCATCGTCATCTTCATGAGGTTGGGGGGGGGCCATTTTGACAAACTCCTCTCTCCTAATGTCCTCCCTGATTGCAGCCAAAATCAACCCGTGATGGTTTTTGCCTGGCCAATTAACATTGTCGCCGATGAGTGTGTTGTTCGACAAGGCTATGCCTGTACCCCACCATACGTCTCGTGTGCACTCAGCCAAAACCACCTCGCCGGTGTCAATCAGCTCTGATCTGGCCTCTTTGCACTGCCTGAACTTTGCCCTTAATATATCCTCCATTACTTTATTCTTCATCCGATCCCAATTTGTATGTTGGCCGCATCGATCTCCCCATTTTTTGGCCGCTCTGGGACAAAGTGTTACACCGATAGTAGAAGCAATTGATGGGTTGCCGGTCTGGGCAGCCTTGGTATACTGATACGCCTGCTCAGCTGTGTGGAATTTCCTTCCATTAAACCAGAATAGCGCTTTACTAAAGTTCGACAGCAGGGAATGCTCCCCTTGATATCCCAGAGCCCCGGTGATCTTTTTTGTTTTAACTTCAGAGATTTTAATGCCAGCTGGCAATAAATTGAGCTGATCATGGGTGTATTCGGTTCCATCAACTTTAATCTTTCCTCTACCCAGGGAGATCTTATAGGTCATTTTCGATTGTTTGGCATGTGCCAGTATTTGGCGCATATCTGCGTGACTGCGGGCGATTTTCTCGGGCAAATCCGGGTTTAGATAGCAATTCTTGTAGATCTCACTATTTTTCAGGCGAATTTTGCTCTTAAAAATGCGGTTCCTGATTGCTTCATTTCTAAATTTCAGTATAATATTTCTCGGAATGTTCTTGCGTGCGCTCTGTGTACCGATGCGAGAAGCGAACTCTAGGTCGTTCGGTTGAAAAGCTAGGTCAATCGTGCGGCATAGAGCAACCATTTTATCAAATGTAGCGGCGTTACTCTTTTTCTCATCACGAGATTCAGTGTACCCAGACATAATAATGTGACATTTCCTCTGTCCCCTATCCAGATCTAAGCAATAGTTTTCTAGATTATTTGCGACCAGGGTTACGTGTGACAATTCCAGTTCGAGTTGTTTAACCCGGGTGTTTAGTCTGTTGGCATATGCCTGAATTCTATCCACCCTATTACGAGTTGGGGCATATTCTTCTACCCACCTATTCTCTAGCACTTTTATACGTTCTTCCATGGTAATCAGGTATTTGAGAAAGTTAATATGGCCTTCACCAATCCTTTCGAATAACGCAAATTTAAAAGAAAAGTGACGTTCAAAATGCAGTTTAACACAATGAAAGAGATATTTCTAATCAACACAATGCCAGAGATAGTCTGATATACCCAATACTTATAATTTTTCTGTCTAATTTCCCAAATTTGTAGAGCTGCCGTTTGTGCATTTTCAGAAAATCTGACCCAATAGTATGATGTGGGGAAAATATTTTAAAAATATAAGTCTTGCAACTTATAATTAAATTTTCTCTATACATCACAAATGATCATAAGCTAGACCTGGCAAGTCCAACTCTTGCTTTCTGTCCACCGCTCAGTGTCAGTCCTCTCTCTCCCACCAACGTCTGGTCACCAGCAGGCATCTGTTCAAGGTCCTGGCAAGTGGAGTAAGGCTTCATAATCAGCAATTACAACAAACACAATCATAGAATGTTCAAGTAAATTATTAGACTGACTTTGCACATGCAGGGGACAGCACATGGGCCGGAAGGAAACACCAGCTGGGCAAAGTCTAGGGGGACATGGGAGGGGGTCACTGATAATGTGCCAAAAGGGCTGCAACTATTGCATGTTTTGATGTCACCCCTTAGCTTTTATACGTTGATATTGGTATTGACACGTCTTCTAAATGGCACACTGACATTCAAGTGCCATTATTCCGTATGAATCATTATTACATACGTATGTGATTACACAGGGCATGATTCGGGGGTGCCATTAGAAATCTCGTATCGCATACGTATGTGATTTGGGTTGTCATGGAAGCACGTGACCCAAATAACGTAACATCATTGGTTGATGACGTCGCTCTTCTTAGCGGCAGAAGCATAGCGGTGCCTTGCATGTTTCGTAAGTTTTCAGACATTGTGCTGATAATTCGTCAAGAAAAACATATGAAGGTAAATATAAAAAATAAATTGATAAATCAGTATGTAATAAATGTCAACGTCGGGTCAAATCTCCCGACACCCCAAAGGGGTGGAGTGCGATTTGACCCTCCGTCTCGATCAATTTGACATCGACATCGGGCTATTCGGTATAAAGATGGCAGACATGCCAGTTGCTTGCTACATTAATTAAATAAAATACTGAGTTACCTCTATTAGTGCACAGGCACTTAAGACTCTGTTGTACTTGTGCACATCAAACTCATTGCCCAGTAGGATGTTGTCTCTCACTGTCTCTGACAGAATCCAGGGTTCTTGTGGTGCATATGATACAGTTCCTCCAACCTCACAGCTTCCTTTACTTGGCCTCAGCTCCTTCAAGCAGGCAATCAATAGTGTGCTCTGGTAAAAGCAGTCAGAAGGGTAAGATTTTCAGAAAATGCACAGTTCTGCATATCTATTATATTCTGCTAAATTAGAGTGAGAATTGATAAATACTAGGTATGTCTGAGTGTATTCTGTAGTGTAATCATTCAGCAAATCTATCTGGCTATGTCAAACTGAATTTTGATCTTAAATTTGGGTTATTTGAAATAATTGGTAAAGGCAAATTGTACATTATCTGGAGACCTGACCCAGATAGATAGATTACTCATTGCATCCATTCATGATGTCTTCCTGAAAGATGAGACATGATGCAAAGTTGATATTTTTCTAGTTTTATATAGTGATATATCTCTGAGTGAATGTCCCAAATTCCAAAACTATGTATTGAATATATCCATGCATATTTGAGGTTATGCTAAGGAGTATATATTTACTCCTTTATACAGCTAATTTTTTGTTTGCATAATAAATATAGTACTTTCTTATTACTGCTTATTATTATAGGGAAGAAACTCCTATGAATCCAAATTAACCTGTGTTCAGATATCTAGAACCACAGCGAGTCCTACCTATTATCCGGCCACCTCAATTCTCTCTATCATTAGTTCCCATTGTGACATGAAGATCTCAGACCACTCTAATGGTTCAGGACTTGTTCCACCCATAACAGAATTTTGTTTGATGTTCCTAACGTTGACCTAACATTAATTCATTATTTTCCTTTTTGTCTTTTGAGAGAGAAAATATGTCAAATAAGTAAAAAGTTGTTAACATTTTGTGTTTGATGTCCCTCCCCCTTTGCTGGACACATGAGGTATCAGGGCTAACCCGCATCCACAGGTGGTGCACCCTGAATCATGAATGTACTCATCACTAAACATTCCTGAACAGCAGCTACTCCAAGTCACTGCTCTTTTGGTCTAGTCCCTACCCTTCTCCTACTTCCCCTAGCTATGTACCCTCATGATCCCAATTTATAATATCTGGTGACAGAACCTGGGGCTTCTATAGTGTTTTGGTCTTGGAATAAGCCACCTTTACACCCAAAGATGAAGGGAATTTTGAATACATGTATCATACATGAATCAGATACATGCATCCCATCTAATACATGTATCCCATACCCTTACTACCCTTCAAATACATGTAACTGCAGTCAGCCTATTACACAAAGGAGCTAGCCTGCAGGAAGCGATATGTAGTATGTTATTCTACATTTAACTTCTATGAATACTTAGACCTTTTCTTTCACCATATCGATGATGGATTATTTGCTATATGTATAGTATTATAAGAATAAAACCTCACTTTTCCAGCACCAACTTTTCCAACAACAGCAATTAGTTCAGCCTAATGAGAAACAGATAGGAAGGTATTAAGGCTTGTCTTCAACAGACATCTAATCTATGGAAACCATGTTGGCTCACTCCTTAGTTGAATAATTATAAAACCTGTTAGTTGCTGACAAGTAATTCTAAAGAATGATAAATGTCAAAAATTTAAATAAAACTACTTAATCATATATAATAACAGGCTAATTGGTGTTTAGCATTTATAAAGCTTACAGATGAATGATCAGGTACAGATTGAATAGCAAAAAGATGCTACCAGTTTCTGATTGTAATTTGTAATTCAGAAAACAAATCTTATATATAATCCACTTAATCCATTTGTTCAAATAATTATATTGGTAGGTTGAAATCCATTTCACTCTACATTTTTATCACATATTATAAAATGATGGTTGAAGAATAAGAGAGATGTCCGTTGAGTGGATTTTTTACAAAAAGTATGATTTAGTTTTTATTTGAATGACAATACTTGCCTGTTTTACTGTTAATGACACACATTGAAGAGAAAATTGATCCTGGCCCTAGATGAATACAAAATATATAATAAGTTATTTACGATTTTTACATGGATTTCTTTATTCTGACCATTGAATAAATGATATTCTCTCACCGATAGGGGATTTACTTGTGTCACTGTGCATATCTGTTACAGTGCATGCATGCTGTAGATTCAGTTTGATCTTACGCAAATATGTAGCAACTTTTTATCACCAATATCATAGATATCATGCACTAAATGCATGATGTGAAAGATGAGGACTTGTGTTATGGAAACGTGTATAACACACATGTTTCTATAGATTTACATGACTGCCATAATTCAAAATTACAATCTAATAATAATTTACAAAGATCTCATTTAATAACAACGTTATATTATAAATTAAGGGCAATATAGCATGGCAACCAGAGTAAGAAGCAATTATTCAATGTTGGGTTGCTGTATTAGTTCATTGAATAGATGTTAATCAATGTGTTGGTGACTCTACACCATCATCAAAACTAAATACTACTGTACTCCCAATGATCATTGTGCAGTAGAAATTGTAATAAAAATAATGACACTATTTATAATAAACAAACTCACCTCTGAATGACTGGACCATGAAACTGTCAAATCATCAATATTTAGTCCAGGTCTGAGAATATTGTCACTGCTTCCAGTTGTGTTCTCCTCTTTCAGGAGAAATTTCTTCAACACAGGAGAGTTCATGTCACATGTATTATTATTATAATTGACAACAAAGTCATTTGGCTCATTATTTTGTACAATAGTACTATTAAATGTGATGGATCATAGGTTAAACTGTTATAAGTTGCAAAAGATAGGATTTTGACATTGTACATGTAGTTTAAAAGATGGGATTAGGCTGATTCCAATGATGTTAATCATTAGCATAATGTAATTTATGCTCTTATATCTTTGTACCTTTCACAAAATAGTAACTAAAATGTCTGGATGGACAATTACTAGTGAATTATTTTAATACACTTCTTAAGGTTGACCTTAGAAACATTGATATAATGGAGTAAAAGTAATGAGTGGGTCACATCTGCATCCCTAATGTTCCCCTAACCCTGTTCAGGACCTCCATGCATGGAGAGGCAGGATGGTTGAGGGAATCCTCTCTCCTTGTCATCTGGCTACTCACTTGCAACCCAGGCCATGTCTCCTAACTATACAAAGTATAGTATACAAAGCAGTCATAACTTATTACAACCCCCTACATGACCATGTTCATGGTTGTACCCATATTCTTTTCTGTTTCTTTCTGTGTACCTTTATTCTCTCTGTGCTTGTCTTGAGCTCTTGGTATATTGTAAGTGACATACCAAGATAGGTAAAGAACATTAGGTGCAGGAGTCCCATGTTACCAATCAGCGACAATCTTTGCTGAAATGTAGCATCAAAATCACCACTTAAGGGTAGGGTCGGCAGAAAATGTACAATTCACCTTCACCAATCCTCTCAAATAACCCAAATACAGCTCAAAATACAGTTCAACCTAACAAAATAGAAAGTTAATGAATGAATGCAATGCTGAAATTGCAGCCTAATTTAGCAGAATTTACTAAATGTGTACAGCTGCCAATTGTGCATTTTCTAAACATCTGACCCTTAAGCTGTTTATACGTCTAACGGGTCAACAATGTTTGTTATCGCAGAAGTGACCATTAACCCATTTAGTGATCCTGTAAGTCAAAATGAGTATCATTCATGGTACGTTTTAGTTGCTATGAAGAATATATTTATCTATGTCTGTTATTTATGCCTTAGATCTCCTATGGATGATATTGTGGGCATGTGTTTAGTCATGCCTGAAATCTGGAGGAGCCGGTTCCAGCAAGTGCGTCCAGGGGACATTACCACAGCACCACCTGCTGCACTGCATGCCCCACTAGAGGGTAGGCTGAGTTGGCACTGGGTGAGATCCAGTGAAGGATGATATTCCAGAAGTTCTTCTGGTCCAGGATCGCACCCAATGGTTCAAGACCATGTAGGACTGTTCCTGGACGTCATTGGAAGGGAGGCAAGATCAGGTCTGCCCTTGACCTTGCAGCTGTCCTGTACAAGATCAAGATGTCCACTGTAGCTCCCAGCATGATGTCTTAGGTGTTCAATAGATTTCTCCTTGGAATTTGACATGACCCAGGTATACCTGTACGCTGTGAGCATAGAATAAATTACATAAACACACTCCAAGCATCTAGGGTCACAGGCTACTACACATATAATAAGAAAGGATGTCCTTACCCCAGTTGTCAAGTCATGGCCTGTATATGCCAGATACATAACCAACAAGAACATGATTATCTTGACAAACGGGAGGCCACAGACGAGGCTGAATGCTTCAACCAAAGCTCGCCAAAACTGAACACCCATCTCTGATCTGTGACAGTGACATAAACATTTGGTTATAAGACTCTGTAATATTTCTTTCCTCAAAGATTATTTTAGTGGAATAATTGTCCTGTCAATTTACTCTTAAAGCTACAATTTCTACTTTTTGTTCCATTTTTGTCCAACCATATGATAGATATTTTAACAAGATTTTGGAGGATTGTACCCTGATGAAATCCTTTCCTGTGGTGGTTTAGCTTATTATCACTAACCAGCAGGTCTATTCTCCAGCGGATTTTGATGGCAGCAGCAGAATATAGATAAATGCTGTCTTCTAAATCATAAGATTTTGCAAAAATGGAGCTTTAAACAAATATACAAAGGTTAAACAGTGGCCTTCAATGCCAAAAAGAAGTACCTCCTGATGTTGTAGGCATAAGCGGAAAAAGGTTTCTCCCAGCAGTACATCTTGACAACCTTCATACTGACAATCATCTCATTTAACATTTGTACCCTCTTGTCTGTCCATCTCATCTGCTTGTACCTATATGGAGTGATCATCATCTTTATGGGCATTCCACCTAAATGTTCCTGGTGTTTTATATTTCTATTCAAATAATAATTTTGGAGGGCCATATAAAGGGATATCTAAGGGAAAATTAACTATTCAGTATTTAGGTCTGTTTCGTTAGGAAAGAAAAAAGTAGGACCGAAGCTGCGCAATAATATGTAAGGAAAGAGTCAGAAGTAGGATGTAAAGACATAGAGTGTGTTGATCAAGGGACTGCATACTTGTGTTTTGCCATTAGTTTATTATTATTCTGGGCTATGCACTTTCATTTCATTGTTGTCCTAAATCACTGAAATCGCTACACATGCATGGAATATGTTACGTCATGATCGCCTTCAGGTAATTTTGTCTCACATTAAACAAAAGACAAAATGTACGTCCAAAACTACCAAAAATCAAGAATAAGTATTTTGAGTGAGGGTCATGTGGGTATATATCTTCAAATATTAAAATATCATGACTGAAATCTATATATGAAAGTAGAGATACAGAATCAATTGTAAATGATATTCACATTCCCAATCATGCGAGCCCTATTATGTGATTCCCCAAAACATCATGTAACTGTTAAATATTTATTGGCCTTAAATGAATGGGAACAAAAAAACTATTCAAAATGTAGACAATACCTTAATTTTCCTGCTAATTTACCCCATTGGTACAGAAATAGAACTGCCACAGTCAGTAATACTGGAGTCAAAAGTATGTACGGTCCAATATCAAAACATTCAAACACCATGATCATGATGAGAAGAACTGGTGCACCAAACCAGCTATACAATGTCCGAATTACCTTGAAATGACACAAACATAATATTGATAAGGTTAATATTAAAAGAAACAAGCTAGTGATAAATATCATATTTAATAGCAGAGCTAGAACTAGTTTCATTTTTTTAAAGATCAATGAAATGGTGATTATTATTCAATCCAATTTGTTTCAGTTTTTCACCACAATCCAGTTTTTCCCCACAAAAAAATATCAGTAAAAAGACAGAAGACAAAAGCTTTCTCCACCAATGACAATGACAATGTCTAATACATTACAGACTTATTTCACAACAAACACACATGTGTGGAATAAATGAGTCAACTCAAATGTCACTGTTATCTGCCACCATGTGCGCCATCATAGGCTGATTACTCAAGCCTGCAACTGCATATATTGCAATGCCTATTCATGGTTTGTAACAATGAAAACTGGAACTTATCTGAGTGATTCATGTTTACGTAGGAGTATTACAATTTACTGAATTAAGAGATGAAAATTATAACGCCAACCTCATTGTTAATTCTGGAAACTATAGCAAGGGCAAAATTAGAATTAAACCAATTAATATATTCATTAATGGTATTTCTCTGGTTCTACTTGTAATAATAAAGATCATGATAAAAAATTCAAACGATAAATGAGTTGCATGGTTGAAGGAGTGTGAATATTGAATGATTAGTGTAGCAATAAGCATGATATTATTAACAACGGAAAACAACATGTCAGTCAATTGTTTTATATCATATGTATTTAATCCGAATAGGAACAATTCTAATATACATCATATACATTGAATTACATACATTGCATTTTCTTTTGCTTATATATGATGAAGCAGAAATGATGATGGTGGTACAAATATATTTAGTTAAGCTTTATTAGATAAGGAATCAATATTCATATTTAAGTATCTTACACCATTGGTGGCCTCAGCATCTGCAGATATGAGTGTAACAATGTGTCCTGGTGTTGTCTGTGCCAAGGAGATGTGACTAAGGTAGAGAACCTGCACAGTAGTGAAGGACACAGATTACCTGGAGGAGATGATCCAGGACAAAACAAGGAGATTGGAACAAAACCTCTGACTTAAATTCGAAAATGTGGGCAAAAATAGTGTCTCGCTTACCAATATTGATGAAAACAATTTAGATAGAAGTAACATGTTGCTGAATTTAGCGGAGAGTGTAAGCAAAATGGTTTCATTAATTGGCTTATATTGGCATTGAAGTGTATAGACAAAGAATCAAAAAATGATAGTGTACCAAAAGTCCTTTGAGTGTAAGAGGAAGACACTGGGAGGCAAACTCAAAAACAAAAAAGAACAAAAAAAAATAGTCCAAAAATACAACAAAATACAAAATACAAGGGACAACTTTTTTGTCATTAGAATTGTAAAAGCCTAGATTGCAGGTTAAGTTGAATAAAAACCTTTTGAAAGAATACAAAAAAATAGTTAAAAATGTGTTCTTAAAAAACATGTTAATGATATTTTTTTAGCATAGTACGAGCCCTGATGGCAGGATATTAAAAATAAAGCTTGTGATTTAAAAACAAAAAGAAACAAAAATTCATTAAACCTTTACAACAAACATTTCAGATGCTATGTATGACCCAACCATCCTAGGACGCTATGGCCAATCCCTGCTGGAATCTTATTGTTGGTAGACCCTAGCCTCTGATAGTTGGGCCCTAGTGTCTGAGGGGGGGGGGCCCTAACACTAAAAGTGGGCCCTAGCATCATTGAGCCCTAGCTTCATTGGGCCCTAGTGTTGTTGGGTCAAAATTTCAAGTACAAATACTAATCACCACGTTTATGCTTGAACCTGTTTAATTATATTTTAGCTCAAGGAGAAGGGATGGGGCTATGATTGTACTGAATGATGATAGCATTGGTTTACCTGATAGCAGTGACAGTTAATTTGGCCAAATACAGCACTAAATGCCTGCTTACCTTTTTATAGACAAGTGCAACTAAAATCAATCTGAATCTCATCTCTATATATTGCATAGGTCTTGCACAATTTGTGCCCGTTATACCAATGATGGTGACCATGAAGATAGCAGCAGAGAGTAAGATCCAGCTTGTGGTAACACTGATGTCCACTGTACCCTGAGTGTACTCCACCAAGTACCTCAAAACCATCAGGGTGAAGAATTTGCAAATATCCTGCAATTGTAAGAAGACATGGTAGAGCTAAGGATGTTTAAAGGTTAGTACACATTAACATCTCTACCCATGTATGTATTATTTATTCTATGATCTAGCCAAATTTGAATAACCTTGCTCACTAGGTCTATTTACATAGGCCTATTTGAATTACCAGTTAGTAGCCAATTGACTTTCTGATTGATTGAAATTCACCAAGATTAATTAGTCATCATTCATTTTAATATAGTGCAAACCTCACCCTGATTCTTATAAGCATACTTGTTTGGCAAGTAAACAGAAAAAAAGCACATTTGAACACTTTCAAATTAAAAAGTCAACAAAAGGTATTCTGCCCTTCTCTGTTGTGTTAACGTCAATGTCGTTAGAAAACAGGATGCCATGCCTCTGGAGTTAGACTGTCCATGCAAGAGATGTATGGGACCTTCCAAATGAGCAGCCTAAATAGCTTCCATGTTAGGCCTGCTATGAGTCTCTTTGATTACCACTATTTAATTCTTGAAAGTTTTGAGATACATGAAAGTAGCCTTTCTTTTTTCAATGTTTTTGATATGTTGACATTCAGTGACATAAAGGCGATGCTTGTAAACTAAATATACTTAACTCCTTTCTGGCACCTCTGTTAAGTTGGCTGCCATCTTGAACCCAAAACGTTATTCATTTACATTTACTCCACATTTATGTGAGGACCATTGTCGTTGATTTGACAATGTATTGTTAACCTCACTATATATTCTTCTATTGTTATCATATTCCAGCAGGGCTTAAAATCCTCCCTCCCAAGGAGCTTAGACCCACTGATGATATCGCAATAGATCAATAAATGTAAGAACAACAACAGTAAGTATTTTTACTGGTAATTTAACTAGGCTGATTGGCCTAGAGTTTGAGGAGTTTGAGGAGTTTGAGGAGGGTGCACAGGATTTTTATTTTGGTGTAATTATTGCTTCTTTGAATTCTTGTGGGACCCTTGAGGTCGGTGTCTAAACATTACAAAGGTGTGTGACATTGGTGCAAAATGGCCAAGAGTATCGATTTCAGTACTTTTGTTGGGAGTAATGGTATACCTGAAGATTTCAAAATTTGTGTCTTTCAGATTATGTTGTAGACTGTTTTGTGTGATATCTCTGGGAAACCTAGCTTTGGGAAGTCATGATCGATTCCATTTCCTCTTTCTCTACAAAGTTTTCATAACAGTGAGCTTTTTGAGTGCTCTGCTAGTCGCTCAGACACATACTCGCTTTTAGCTTTTAAGGGTTTTGAGTTCATCTTGTTTCGAATTACTTTAGCAGATGTCCAGTCTGCAATTTTATTGTTTTTTCTGGCCTTCTTACAGGCTGTCTCTTTCTCTTGCTAAGCCCCTCAGGTTGCCTGCATACCAGGGTGGCTTTACCCTTGCATATGTTTGACAGGATACATTTGTGGTGATGCGTACCTTTTAGACAAACCTAATTAATATAACATGGCCTTGTTGCATATGAAAAACAGTGTTATCTCAAACCTCTGAATCACACTAGTACTTCTGACCGCTCATTAATTTCTATCTAAGTACTTGTCTATTCATAAGTGTCCACACTTACCGGGACCAAATAGACAGTATAAGCCATCATTATCTGTTTCCGGAAATGCTTCATGAGATGCCACAACAGACTTCCTTCTTTGTTGACTTCATGCTGTGGTAAAGCTTTCCAGGAGCTGTAAGAAAACAATACAAATCTATTCTTCCTAGGGAAAATATAGTGGAAAAACTCCCTCCCAAAAAGGGGAAAGAACAAGACCAATGTAAAACAGTACAAATCTGTCCTTAAACGTGAATCACTGCCATGACCAATCCTTGGGCTGTAACAACATTAGGTAGAGACTGAAATTTTATCTATTACCACCATTGCGGGCTGCTGTGGCTATAACCCTCCAGATTATACACCAAACGGGGCACCAGCAGCCCCTCAATGGGGCTGTGGCTATTTTGCATGGGACCACCATACAGGTAACATGTATGGTAGAAGAAAGAAATTCATGGGTATGACACAATGAGGTATAACAATACAAGTACTTATAATCACATCGACTGCAAGAAAATGGTAATAAGTGACATTAACAGAAAGGAATTTTGACTGGGCCCCAGAAATATAAATTCATATACTTTCATGAAGCCCTGCAGCATAAATGACAATACAAATTCTTCCAAAATTTTGGTCAAATAACTTTAAAAACAAACACAAAAAGTAAAAATTCTAAAGCTTTTGGCTGATGTTAAATACTGAGAGTGCACATTTAATCATCTTAATCATATGAATATAGACCTGTCATACCTCTCAAATGTCTGCACATTATATTCTGTAGACAGGAAATCCACAGGTTCACAAACATCATCTTCATTCAGTGGTCGCCTGCGAGCTATTCTAAATAGGTCGATCATCCACCTAAAAGATAAACAGTATTGAAAACTTGAAAACAATATGAAGAGTTATGCAGAGAATCTGATAGACATTGTGCTTTATTTGAAATGTCTCAAATGGAAATACAGAGAAAGTAAATTGTTGTTCATGCCTTTTCTCTTGAGTTACAAATAATAGACACATACACATTCAGTTGTTATCTTGGAGAATAAATATACATTGAAAGTGAGCTGAGGTTCATGTAATGAATTCATGAAACACTTCAAGAATCAAATACCAAAGTTTCAGAAAAATGACATTTATTTTCATTTTTCACCAAATAGTAGTACCGGTATTTGCCTTTAAACCCCTATAGTAATTTTCAACCACATAAGAACCCTTTGTCTGATACAATATGCATACAATAAATAGAGATGTATACTAAGATACTTTACCACAAAACCAGTTTTGATAGCAAGCTTGCCTGTCCAAAGGTGGCGGGTACATTCGGTGCAGCCATTCTGTAATCTGACCTATCCTGAAACTTAGCTGCTGTATGAAACGAAGATTTAATAGGGGACTTTCATGTGCCACTGTGAGTGTACAATAGGGGACTTGTACGTGCCACTTTGCATGTCTGTTAGAGAGTATTCTTTTATACCACGATCAGGGGTTGTACCACTGCAAATGAGTGAATAAGTGCTATCACATATTGTTGAACCGATCAATGTGTGAAAATATGACCTAATGATAAGAAGGCTCCCTATTGGTTGATGGCTTCTTGTGAAATCCTTTGGCAAAAAACTTATGGGCAACGTGTACAGTATCAGAAACCAACCTTGTTACATCCTATCATAGGATACAGAATAGGGAACATGCATGTGGAACTGTGTATATCTGCTAAAAGGTATTCAGCATGGAATATATATATACAATAGATAAAATATTATAATATACTACACATATATCATACAGTAAGGCATGTACATGTTTTATGTTACAAAAGCACAATACTTTGTCATATATCATCAGGTTTCAGATAGTGTTTGCATTAGCTATAATGTAGGTGAAAACCAGCTGTCTTACTCTGATAAAGATTAGTGAATCATGCGAAAGTTGGATGACCTAAATGAACCTAAATTGAACACCTATATACATGTCCCCAATTGATGTATTCATATGACCTACAAGTCTAAGTGAAGTGTTGTGTGCCCTATTTATTTCATTGTGATTAGAAGCATCTGAAGTTAAGGGAGCATTCACTGCAAAAGCTAGATTTTTCTAGTGGCTGTGCTACTAGGGGGTTTTACGGGGAGGTGGGAGGAAGGGGGAGGAAAGGTTGGGGGAAGGAAAAGGGGAGGGAGTGGAATTATAGAACCGCTATAGACAGTATGGAATTTTCCTAATCGTTCAGGGAATATCAGACTTCTACAGTTTACAATATGGCTGTTTTGTTTTGTTGAAACATGTTTCTTGCAGGAAGGAAATAATACATAAAAAAGAGAGTGAGAAGGTGATGGGTTTTGGTTTAGTGAATAATTCCGAATATTGGTGAGGGGAGGGGAGGAGTTGGGTAAATTTGCAAGGTAAGTTGGTTCATTTCGGTTCACTATCACAGCTTGGTGATCTAGTTTCTTCCAGTAAGTCACTGAGCTCGGTTGCTTTACGCCCTTATCAACGCATTGAAGGTTATATCAAGGGCGAGGGAGCTGGGACGTAGGCACTTCATGTTTCTTCTAGTGGTGTGTATTTTTTCTCTTGCATAGTCGGCCTCTTTGCATTATTAATTTTAATTATTTGTATCTGTTTTCAATTGACATATCCTTACATATTAAGGTATGCACATTTCTTGTGGGTTTGTCAAATCTCGGCTTTTATATTTTTATATGATTTCAATATTCAAATCATCAGGATTCTACAGCGCTAAAAATTAAAAAAGAATTGAGAATTCTTTAATATGTTGAATACTGTTTCCTAATCATATACATCAGGTACACCAATTTCATGGAAATGTTGGGTATGTAGATACAAAGGAAGGAATGTTGTCCATCATTTGGATTAAGCATCAAATCCTATAAATGTTAGTGACATAAATCTTTTTGTTCTGTTCTTTTCCAGCCCATCTTAAAGTCATTTGACCAACATATTGGGGGACTTTGCATGTTGATCTTGCTATAGGGTTTCATAATAGTTAACATTTCCGAGACTCACAAAAATTGGTTCACTTGCTGGCCTCACTTATTATCTATTATCGCTCCCCTGCGGCCGTTATCTCTCTGCAGATTTCAGAGAGATAATAAGAAAGAAAATTTAACTTCAATGGTTGTTTTTGTCAATGTAAAACAATATCAACCATAGTACATCACAGTAACTATCACTTCACATCCGACACAAGTAAGTGAATTCGAGAAACAATTCCACTGGAAACGAATATAAGCAACATTAAGTTCACACTAATTTTAAAGTTGAAAACATCAAAAGATATGCATAATAATTTCTAACTATTTTTTTGTAAGTTCTTTGGTAGTCCCTGAAGGTATGGGGATATAATGTGTTTTTCTTTGAGTTGGTAATTTTGTTGTATGTATGTTCATCGCAGAGAATGTTTCTTTAACTGAGAGTGCAACTTTAAGAGACTGTTTTTCCCCAAGCCTCCAGTATTATTATCCAAACAGCATGAACACATGAGCCTCTACTTAAGGTAATGACGGGTACCCGTATATGAGATTACGATAATTATGGCCCAAAGCTACAGATTCAGTACATTCACTTAGCCAAAGTGTTCAATAGTGGGAAGAGTAGGAAATTTGTTTGCTTCAAATATTTTGTTCATATACAATATTATGTATTAATAGGCCTACATTTTTCTCAGTACAAGCTGATAAAGTGGAATATAAAGAGATTATCCAAAAGTCATTCTAGTATTATAGTGCTTTTAATTTAATAAGTACATGACAACTTTAATGAATGTAATGAGAAGAACCCACTAATAATAAGAATAGATGAAATAAAATAAACATTCAAGTCTTAATATGCAACCGAAAATACATGAAAGTGAGTTCAGCTTTTACTTGATGATGGGTTTGTTCGGGCATTTTATTAACAGTGAAGCAGCCATTTTTATCAAAAGGCATTACTTAAACATCTCTTTACCCCGGAGAGGAGGCAGCCTGTCAACACCGGATGTCAACCCACATTTGACTTCCGGTTGGTGCAATCAATAATTGATTTTATTTTTACACAACCAACACCTCTTAAATGTCATTTCATCATGGTTCCCAAACCATTGTAATTTTAAATTAAACACCCACCCTCTTGCTATTTAACTACCGATCAAATTTCCTATCCCTAAATCCTAGCCTTTAATTATGACTTGAGCTGGGATGTTGATTAATTTGGAAATTGATATAAAAAGGTTAAAACACATATGGCGCGAAACTCGAACTGAGAGGTCCTACCGATCATGACTGACTGATCATTCTCGGACGTACACAAGTTCATAACATACCTGTGAATTAATAATTCCGTACAAGTCTAGTGCTCAGGAGAGTGATAGCATGGATGTCCTTTTTGGATTGTGATATTTGTTTTTAAACAACAGATCGGACATTTTTTACACTAAGGTGAGCGAAAATATCAGAAGGGAATGGACAGCGGGAGTTATTTATAGCCCTCACTGGACACAGGCTCTGTGGTAAACAACAACACTTATAGACACTGGTGTTTGATCGAATCCCATTGAAATGGAGGTCTCTGAGGAGAATCCTATACCGGCGAGTTCTGAAGCTGAAATGAGTGGGGAGAAAAGAAAGAACCCTTCCCCCCTGGTATCTGCAGCTAAGAAACCTGTAGGGATGGATTACGACTACGATGATCTTGACAATGAGGAATATGATAGTGCAAGCTCGGAAAATGACCCAGATCTTGACCTGGAGGAGGAGTGGCAAAACCTCATAGAGGAGGACGGTAAAAAGACAATAATTATTCAGGCACTTGTTAAATCTAGAAAAGAGATGAATGATAGGATAAAAGCCCTGGAGAACGCTATGGTAAATCAAACGACAGAAGCATCTGTTATGCAATCGGAGATTAAGGAAAATAAATTCATTGTTGATGCTAAGATGGATTTTATGCAGAGAGATATTCTGTATAATAAAACTGCTATGGAGAAACTGCATGACGAACAGGAGATAATAAAGCAGCAACACAAAGACACCCATGTTATCATTGAGAACATCCACAGAGAACTCTATGAAGAAGAAAGTCCAATCTCCATTGCTACCAAGATACTGAAGATCTTTCTGCCTACAATTTGGGAGGGTGTAATAGACTCTCCCTACTGGCAGTCGCAATCAGTGGATAGACGATCGGCCCCCCCACTCGTAGTACGACTGCTGCACAAGTCAATGAGAGATCGGTTTATCTCTGATGGCTCAACTAGCTTTAAAGACCCAGCTAAGTTCCCCAAGGAGGATTGGCCAAACGCGGATAGGATGTTTTGCCACGATTTCGCGACCATAGAAACCAAATAGAAGAGGAGCCTCATGAAACTAATAGCCTCTAAGGCCATATCTAAGGGGGCAGACCATTCTCGCACCAAACCTAAAGGTGACAGAGTGCTGGTAGATGGAGTAATGTACAATTACAGGCAGTTGAAACTACTGCGGGAAGATCTGCAACCAGGGAATATTAAAGTGATCAAGGTTAAGAATGGTATTGCATTCCAGGGAGAGTTTGCTTACCTAAGTAACTTTTTTGCATGCCACGTACAATATGAAGGGCATGACTATTCTTGTTCGGAGCAAGCCTTCATTCATAAGAAAGCCCGAATGTGTCGACCCAGTCTTGCTCCGGTGGTGCTAAAGCAATCTGAACAGAGAGAGATTAAGGCCCTAGGGGAGCGTATCACTAACACCATAGAGTGGAGAGCTCGTGAAACAGAAATCCTAAAAGAAATAACGCGTTGTAAATTCTTCAGGGATGAACAGATGGCTGTAATGCTAGCAAACACAGGCAACAATAGGTTGATTGAAGCGACACCAAGTAAAAAGTGGGGTGCCGGAGTTTACCTCGGTAACTGGCAGCTCAATGAAGATAGCTGGAAGGGGGAGAACCTCTTTGGCAAAACCTTGATGGAAGTGCGAGGTGAAATTCAGACAGCCTTGAATAATAGCAAATTTGGTGAGCTCAAGTGCAAGTATGCTAAGCCTATACCGAAGCACGATGTGGTAGGTAAAGATGGTTTCACTAGCCCATCACCTAGGAAGACCAGACCCATATCTAGCAAAGCGACCAAGGATAATGATTCTGCAACCCTTACCCCTGGAGGATCTAGGTATTCCCCCCTGTTGTCTATAAGTGAGGAAGACAAAGGCAAAGACAACGGTGACGAGGATGACGAGATTGAGAAGTTATCCGAATCGCTAGTATCAACTAAGTTGTCCGCGATCCCCAGACACCGAAGGAAAAAGCTGCTTTCATCGACATTTTCCCAAGCTAGAAGTAAGTCATTGGGACATGTGTCGTCAACACCAAGGGAAGGTAAAAGAAAATACAAGAACATTGCAATCAGACTCAATAAGACTAGAGACAAGGATGGACAGTCGCGCCTATTCGGTATGGCCGAAACAGCTGATTTGCTCAATGACACTGGTGTGAAACTTAAGTGATTTAGCTGGTAAAGTACGATTTTCAATTCTCACATTCATCCTAGAGGGTGGACACGGTTATATATATGTGAAATATCAATCCTAGCAAATCAGTAAATTAAAATACCTGTTTATTGTCATTGTTTTTGGTAAATCTCCATATCGTCAAAGCGTGTTCGCACAATGTTTTGACTCAGGTCCGCCATATTGGCTATCGAGGGTGGGTTATGAATGTCGTAAAGTTGTATGGTCACTTCCGCTACTTGACTTGTGTGTGGTTACTAATTGTTTATTGACATAAATAAATGTTTACTGACATACTTAGCTAAGCTTGATTGAAATACGTTGAACATGCCCTAACTTCAGTCTAGTAATTTAGCTCTGACGTATCGATATATTGCGACATCCCAACCAGAAGTAATATGGCCGCCATGGCCTCTGCATGGTACATTGGATCACTAACGAATCGTAATTTTCTGAGAAATTGCTGTATTATGGTCCCTAGAGAAAGGATGGATTAAAGGTATGTGTTGTTCTTGTGTCAGTCGTCGCCAAATTTCATGTATTTTGCCTGTATGACAAGCGGTATGGTTATTATATCCATGTCGGATCGCAATGTTATGGGCAGAGTTTATGGTTATCACATGTATAGCCGCCCGATGTTTTTATGTACTTGGTTCAGGGTATTAGTGGTACGCACAATTGTTTCCATCCCACTCTAAAAAATGGAGAGTATAATTGAAGTAGATGCCAAGCGAGGTCTGAAGCTGTGTTATCTGAATGCTGCAAGTTACTTCTATAAAAAGGAGCAGATCCAACTTGAGCTCATTAATGGTACCTTTGATATAGTATGTATTGGCGAAACTTGGTTGTCTGACTGTGTTCATGACTCACAATTAAGGGTCAACGGCTACAAGCTTGTTAGACTAGATAGAGTAAGGAATAGAGGTGGAGGGCTTGTGATTTACTGTAAAGAATTCATAAATGTGAGTGTCATTGATAACATGTCTTTTATAAAAGACCATTTAGAAATCCTAAGGCGGGTCACCGAAAGCCTTTACTAGTGAGTAACGTCTATAGACCTCCGAGTACTAGCATAACTGATTTTATGTTAGAATACAACCGAGTACTACAGCTATCATTGAATTGTAAACATGAAAGGTTGTTCATGGGAGACTTTAACATCGATATCTCAAAAAATAATAAATCGAAGAATGACCTGTAGAATCACATCAGAAGTTCCAACTTGACACAGTTGATAAAGCACCCAACTAGGGTCACTGTAAACAGTAGTAGCACTATCGATCTGATAATTAGCGATTGCCGTTTTGTTGACACATCAGGGACTTTAGACATTTTATTATCAGATCATCTGCCAGTCTATGTTGTAATCAAGAAAAGTCGATTCAGAACATCCACTATATCAGACACAGAAAAAAAGATCACTACTAGAAGTTTATCTCGTAAGCTTAACTCAGATGACATTCAGAGAGAAATAGAGGTTGCAAACCAAACGGTACAGGAGGTAAATCTAGCGAACATCGATGTTGACCTTTTTTGGGATGATCTTAGCAGTAAGTACTTGAACATTCTGAATAGGTTGTACCCCAAGAGAGAAGTAAAAGTAAAAGTCAATCCAGGGGGGGTCTTGTCCAGAGAAATCAGACAAATGATAAGAGAAAAAAATCGACTGTTTTCTATAGCCAAAAGAACGGGCTACATAGCTGACTGGAATGCTGCTACGGCCCAGAGGAGAATCCTTAAGAGTCGACTTATAGCTTCTAAACGTGAAAACACATTAGAGTTATTGAGACTGCATTCAGCGAATGGGAAAAAATTCTGGGAACACATCTCCTCGATCTTTTCAATGAATTTGTCTAGTAAGGGTACCAATTTAATTGATAAAATACTTCACGATGGCCGCCCATATACTGGCTTAGAAGCTGCCAATGTTACAAATAAATTCTTCGCGAATATAACATCAGATAGAGACCCGCAGAATAATATGCCCGAGTTGGTACAAGCAAACAGTCGATTTTTGTGGAATGAGAGTATCACTCAAGAGAAGGTGTTAGAGAAAGTCACATGTATTGATACTAGTAAGAATAGTGGTTATATCGATCTACCTACACTATTTCTGAAGGTTTGTCTGATGAAGGATTTGTTTAACTTTACACTTCTACTGAATAAGATACGAGTGAGTGGAATCTACCCTGTAAACTGGAAGAGAGGTTCATGTACTATAATTCCGAAGAAAAAGAATAACTTTGATTTAGACAACCTGCGACCAATCACAATTACTTCGCTAGCAGGTAAAATCTTTGAAAGGTTAATGAAAGATAAGTTAGATGCCTACTTCTCGGAAAATAACATCATCATCCCTGAACAACATGGTTTCATGTCTGGGAAAGGTACAGATACGGCCCTTAGCTACCTCGTATCAGATTTATTGAAGTCTAAAGATAAGGGGCATGACATCGATCTAATATATTTCGATCTTTCTAAAGCGTTTAACAGAATAAACCTCGAAAGATTGATGTCCAAGCTCGAAGCTCTTGGTTTTAGAGATAATTGCTTGACCCTATTGAAGAATTACTGTATGGACAGGACCCAGGTAGTAAAAATTGGTGAAATTATATCTGATGAGGTTAGTCTAACGGCCGGAGTGGCTCAGGGAAGCATCCTTGGGCCGATAATGTTTATCCTGTACATGAACGATGTTTTGGGTATGAACTTCTCTTCTAACGTCCAGCTATACGCTGATGATTGTGTGATTTGGAGACCAGTCACTAAGCAAACCGATGTTGACGAATTACAACGAGATATCTTGAAATTTGAAAAATGGTGTTCGCACAATGGGCTTAGACTCAACACAGCGAAGACTAGACATCAAAGAATATATGGTAAAAGAAAACCGAAAGTACATGTTCCAAAATATAAATTGCTAAATAAAGAAATAGAGGTAACCAACTTATTCAAATACCTTGGACTTCTCATTGATTCCGACCTACGTATGGACCATATGATCAACCATACTATAAAAAGAGCCTATTTTGAAACATCGAAAATTAGGAAGATCTTACCATATATTGGGTCCAACATTGCTATATCGTTGTATAAGTCTTTTGTATTGCTGATCATAGAGAGCTGCATAGTCTGTACGGATCTGGGTCCACAAAATGTCCACCAACGACTCCAGAAAACACAAAACAGGGGGCTCAGGACACTCTTGAATGTGAGAGGACATATCTCAAATTTTGACCTCCATCTGAGATGTGGATTACTCCCGATACGACTCAGACGAATGAGTAGGATATTAGCTCTGACACTCAGAGTGGGCACCTTTGTTGAGAGAAGGATTAACATGAATATCAGGGGGAATATGGGGAGGAGAGTGGAAGTTTATAATTGGAAGAAAGATGTTACCTCTCGGTCCTGCTTATCAAAAGCTGGTGCTGTGTGGAATGACTTACCTGTGGAGTTTAGAAACATAGTGGACCTTGGCGATTTCAAAAATAGAATAAAAGAAAAATTGTGGCTTGAGTTTAGAGAGAGTGGGGAAGTTTAGAAAGGACACTAGGATTATTTTGTGGATCCAGACCCGAACCAGTTTTAATCATTTTATCTCATGAGAAAACACATAAAAATTGTTCTTTGTTTTTATCGATATGTTCTACTACACCACTAGGATAGCTTAGTATCTGATTGTAGTAAAGAGTAGTTGACTATTATTACCAGGTGGCGACATAGCACATGTAAAGGAAAGTTGCTGTTGTTATCTAACGGTAGGATGAGCCTCTGTTGTATGTAAGGCCGGCTGAGCCATAGAGGTCTCGATTGCTTTATGATGTCTAGTAATTCTTTAATTGTTTAAATATTTGATTAGTACTTTTTCTTTAAGATTTCTGATATGCTGAGAACTATTATCGTGTAACTGATAAAATGCTATCAATAAAGAAAACAAACAAACAAACATATTTCAGTGAAGTCGTTATGATGCAATATTCGGGAATTGAAATCACATTTTGTTGACGAGGAAAGCAATCATTCGTTCCACTTTTGTAACTTCAACTCATGCTACGTTTACAAAGTGTAATCTGACGCCATCTTTAATCCTGATCTGCATGGAACAATCAAAGTTGTATGTCAGTGTAAAATCTGTAGAAAAGATCTGATGTTCAGCATGGAATAATTGATACTGAATTTATATAAAAAAAGCCATGTGTTATATTGCTATAACCAAATCCTCTATCTTTCCCATCATGCATTTGATTTTCATAGATCATTTACACAAGTTATGGTTCTGGTGAGATGATCCTTGTAATTTTCGTAGAAAATTATACAACATATTTGTATGTCAAATTTTTACTGAATTTATCCAAGCATGCAAGATAACAGACATGCACAGTGGCACATGCAAATCCCCTATTTACTATCTCTGGGGCACGAATTTGTCCACTATTTGTTTACTGATCACGGCTTTGGTGGTGCTCTGTTATTTTGCTATGAGATAGTTTTGTGATTTTAGTTATATAGATAAGATACATTGTCATAATCATAGTAGGGTAATATAGAGCCATGAATATATTAATTAATTTTTATAATTCAAAGAAAGAAAGAACACAAATATAATTCGATTGTCTGACTTCTATGGTTTGTATAGACCCCAGACTGTTGAAGGCTGTGACATAAAGTGCTGGAGAATTCTGGAAAAGGTTCAAATAGACAAGTACGTATAAGACCATCCTCATTTGATACAAATTAATTTTACCACTTATATTTTATACCATGCATGTAATCCATACGGTGCCATCTCTTACCAAGCAGGGCATTTAATAACTATTTAAAACCTAATTCAAACCTTATAAGTTTAATTCTTATAAGTTTATCTCTTACTTCACAATCTTTCTTAAAAAGATTTTATATGTCAAAATTATTGCTCGGTTAAATCGAGATGGTAACGTCTGGGAGAACTGGATTTAATCTAGATGACTGTATACCTATTTGTCTCTTTATATATGTTTATTATTACCCTATGTACTGTGAGTTCGATAAATAAAGTAGTATCTTATCTTATCTTATCTTATCTAGGAATACATATTTCTGTTGTAAATGTAGGTTATTTGAGAGGATTAGTGAAGGTGAAGTGTAGATTTTCTGGCGATCTGACCTTTATACGTGGATGTACGTTTTGCTTGTCTGTTTGAGGAAGGAACGTCTTTAACCCACCACACTGTGTAGGAATAAAGTTTGAATGGAGTAAATATTTCTCTCTTGATTATTATCCCGGAGCTGCTTAAAATCATATAAAAAAGGATATTTCAACCCTTGGTCCTCTAATGTCACATTCCCGATGCTATACTTCTTTCCCGCTCCACCCCCACCCCTCTTCTCCTGCTATCAATATTCAAAACACATATTCTTACGAATGTATATGGTAATTAAGTATATTAATTAATACCGACTGACTAAAAAAACCCAGAAGCGCAACACTGGCTACAACCCATTCGAAAGAACATAGGCAAGAATGGCAACACATAATCAATGATATCATTTTTATTAGACAATACAAGTTGTCACCATCATGTTATGAAATCCATGTACATGAAACATGCGTTGAACTCAAATGTATTTAATTACATTCAATGAGTACATGAATTCAATATATCAACTTTGCATTTGAACACTGCTAGAACGAATTGAAATAGCTGAAAGCTTTAACATTATTTGTGATGTGCTTCAGGAAGATGAGTCATAAGTCGCTAAAATAGATTTTGAGATGCAATTTTATTTGAAAAGATGAAATCAAGCCGATTTCAATGATAATAAACAGTCTAATAATCCAATAAATATTTCTAGATTGTAAGGTTGATATTTTTATTTCGGAAAAAGAAAGTTTGCAATATTTCTGTGGGTTAGTAAACAGTAAAGTAACTAAATATATTCCATATAAGGACCTTCAAAACGAAAGGATCTATTATATACATTGTCAGGTGTTATACATCGATCAATATATATATATAAGTTATAAGCTCTCCAAAGATCAGAACATTCCAATAAAGTGATCTTGTAAAATAAACACTTTGAAAAATGTTATTTTTGCGACTTATTATCCAACTCATTATCCTGAAAGACATCACATTTAGCATACAAGGGGTAAGGGTAATCAGGATATCCATATATCATATACCATAATCTAAACATGCATGGGAGGCACTAAGGCAATGGATAACTCACCGGGTTGCAAAACCAGTCAAAACCTTTTTTTTTTATTGGTTTAAAATAATTTTGAATGTGTTTACTGTCCCATTAACAAGGAACAGTTATTTTGTCTCTATAATATCAGCCAACAAATGTTGACTACTTACTGGCCAAGGTGCAAATGTTTATATCTTAGATTATTAACAAGTTTCATTTTTACATTTTCGTCTATTGTTTTCCAACGATTCTGATATTCCTAAGGACTCAACGTCATTAATCCAATATATACAAAAACACTACTTACAGCAATCATTATTTCGTACAAAATATATTGCAGGATACAATAACATTACAATAATCTAGCCCCAGCAGGCCCAGCCTGTGGATAATACCACTAAAGTCTGCATACGTACAAAACTGTGGCACCAGCACCAAATTCCCTTACAACAAATAGTCATTCCCACATGTTGCCATTGACATAGCACTGTGGGTAATACATATTCCCTCTTTAAAGGAATGTCCAATAAGGTTCCTTTTATTGGATATTGGATTTTTGGATATTCCCAGCTTGCACCATTCCCTTAGAATGGGGTCAAAGGTATGGCAAACTTGTCATTAGATCCCTTGAAAATGGCATAAAGGTCTCCATATTTCTGAAGTTGTTCATGTAATCGCATTGCCACCTTGTGTATACCGTTGATTAGAGATTATGATGGGCATAACAGAAATGATTTGATGCTACTGATGGATATTTGGTTGTCAGAATTCTTGCAGTGATGAAACAACGGTCTATAATTGTGTTCGCGATGCTAAGACTTTGGGAGTTTTGTGCTTGCTGTGCACAAGCTCGCACACTGAACTGCCTCAACTCTGCCATGGACTAGGTTCAGATTTTCAGAAAATGTACAATTCGCCTTCACGAATCCTCTCAAATAACCCAGATTTAAGACAAAAATAAAGTTCAAAATACAGTTCAACCCAACCAGACAGATTGCCAGAATCAATGCAATGCCGAATATACTTGAATTTACCTACTATTGGTGACATTGCAGCCTGATACAGCAGAATTTAGGAAATGTGTAGAGCCGCAATTGGACATTTTCTAAAAAATCTGACCCGTTAGTTAGCCTCCGTATTGGCGGTTTATCCTTCCCCATGTCAGCTACCCAGACATTCCAGGATCACTACTTTTTATCACCACAACAGCCATGTTAAAACCACAATAATGTATTTTTTTGTACAGAAAGAGTGCTATAGTCTTGCATGGGAACCTGTTTACCAAGTTGTGGTTTGTTTAGTGTTGGACCCAGCACAGGTTCAGCAATGTACATTATGTGGTGTCATAAGAGCAGAGTTTTATTTCTCCCTCATTTGACTGTCTTGGTGTCAGGACAGCTACCAGCTAGACATCTACCCGCCGGACATCTCCCCGCAGACTTTTACCCCCTGGACCATTATCATCCTGGATATTACCTCGCTAGGATATCTACCATCCCAGACATTTACCATCTTAAGACATTCACCCGCCTTACCTGAAGTTTTAAGTTAAAAACAGTCTTATTTTTATCTAGTATTACCCTCTTCTGCTTTTCCTCTCATGTAACAACTTCAAACTATGAAAACAAGCAAAATCACGCACAGAGTTTTATACACCTTTTCCAGGAAACAATCACAATGGAAATGTTCTAAGTTACTAGATCCTGAGGAGGCCTCATTTCTGTAAATCTTTTTCTCGAAAGTGATCTGTGAGCCGTTTTTAATCTCTGGATGTCTATCAATGTAGATGCTGAAGTTAGGGACAGAGCAGTTGTAGGGTGGAAGTGTGTACAACTTCCGGTTCCGGTAGTACCTCTGCAACATTTTTGATTCACAGTTGTGGAGCCTTGATTCTATGCACAGGACGTACTGTTTGAATGAACTGGAAAACATGAGAAAATTCAAACATTAATGTTAGTAACTATATCATGGCTAGGCTGGGGAGAAAATGAGGTCCAAAATAAATATTACAATAGCAAAATAAAAATTTTAATCCAGGAAATACCAGATGAATATAGATCTATATAGTTAGTTTTTATAATTGTTCACTATTCTTTGTAGGATTTTCTAATAAATATGTAAAGCTGCTAATTGAATATTTTCACACCCATAAATGTTGTTCAAAGCATGCAAATGGAAGTCTGCAAATGTAAAACGAAACTTTTAAGTAAACAAGTTATGCTTGGCATGAGTACCAAATAAAGCTCAAGTACATTTATTTTTAGTATTATTTCCAAGTACACTCTCTAGGGCATCGGTCATTTGTATTTGTGTGAATAAACATCTCTTTGCTAGCCTCAATGATTATGAAGCGCCAAACAACTGACTTGGCTGCCATTAGACCACAGACCTGTTGCACAAAAAATCCCAGCTTAACATGTTGCTTGCCAACCTATTTTGTCTTGCCTTGCTAGGTACGGTATTTGTACTGCAGGAATTTGAATTTAGCATTTATTGTATAACAAATTCCTTTCCTAAAGCTTCCTTACCACCTGCCTAGCAAGGAAAAGTGGCTATATAAGGAAAATATTAATTAAGTACCTCTTATGCAATGGTCCCCTAGACCCTGACACAAGCCCATGGGGCTGGGTATAATGCTCTGCTCTCCTGGGTCTATATAGTGATATCAAGATCAATAAAGGCCAGATTTACTGGCGGTGATCTGATTATCAATGTGTCTCACTGTATGTGGGAGCAACTATAACGAGGGAACTGGGGCCTGTTGCATAAGCTCTTTGTATTTGTAGATTTACAAATGCAGAAATAGAGTAGACAAATATCCATCATTGATTTCAATGTTACCTGTGCGGAGCCCTGAAACCATCCTGATATGATTGTAGTTTGGATTAATCTCGGATAAATCAGCAGCAGGAGAGCGTGGCTTAAGATCAAATCTCTGATTATCTCACTAAACATCTGTACTTGCTTCTCTAGTAATACATGACCAACTCTTCATGGCTATGTTATGTAACACCTCTGCCATCCTCTGCCCATAAGACTTCAACTGTCTGTCTGATTATCGTATAACGTCCAATAAAAGTGCTAGACCAATAAGAGTCAGGATATTATATTCTTATAGGTGACAATAATTGTCACTTGACAATGGGTTTTATGTAACTGAAATTAGGAAACATTTCCCTTGGAAACGGAAATTAATTGAATATAGCTGCTACAAGTTGTGAATACTTTAAAATTTGAAAAAATGTCTTTAAAATTTAAAAACAGAAGACCATTTTTGCCGAAAATAAATACAAGCTTAGCAGTCTAGGCCCGAAGTTGAGAAAGTCCCTTCCAGCAAAGGGAAAGCCTCTGGCCTCAAACCACCAACTGCCTTCATAAATCCATTAAGACTGCGAAATATCATTATATTCCCATTAAAACGCCAAGTTCTAGGCAGGGATACCGATTAGCAGAGTAGGCTGACATACCATTCTTATCTGATCTGAGGGTTTGGACCTAAAGTGTTAGGACCCACAGCCCTGCCCCTAATATCCCAGAACCCCATTTAACTCACTTTACTTGCTTAATTTGATCTTAGAGTTTCTAATTAATTCTTTCCCCAATCAAGAATGACATCAATAACTGAATGTGTGAAGTTAAAAGAAATGTGAGCCCAAGTTATGAAGATTTTAGTGAATATAAAGAATAAAATTAATTGAAAATGAAGTAGAGAACCAATAAGTAAATTTCATCATCAAAACAGCTATATAGAGTATTAAATAGTGATATGAATTCAGAATACAAACTCAACTGTCAACCATGCCACTTGCGATGACACACAATCTTAGACCTTGTGTCATAGGAAAACTATTCCCAAATCAACTTCTAGTTGTAACCATATATATACAATTTCACTTTGTGCGACAAAGTTGCCCCACCCCCATTGTTTAAATTGCTTCCTCCATCCCTGAAATGTCAACTGCAATTTGTTGTGATTATTTCTTCGGTTATTGAAAGAGAAAACAATCCTAACTACATGCTATTCTCAGCTTGTAGGAATAGCCAATACAGAGAATCCTTCAGAGGTTTCTCCTTTTATCTGCAAGCCCCTGGCAAAGTGCGATTACAAAAGCATTACACTTTTGTGCAAATACAAGGTGCATATTGCAATGAATAGGAGGTTGCCCTACATGAATAAACCTCCAAAGGTCCATTCTTTGATTTAATTCCCATATATCTATCTGTAAAGACCAACTGTCCAAAACTAAAGATGTTTTTCTTTAGTTTTCTATTTCTCCGAACAATCTAAATGTCATTTGATGATTGAGTTTGTGAGGATTCAGTCTGGTTAGTTTTATTAATGAGCTTCTTAAAGATTGATATTAGGGTTTTGCAGACTTGTCAAAATCCCTTCCTGAATTGGCTTCACTTGTTATTGCTTACTGGCCGTTGTTACCTCTCAGGCAATTAAACTTCAAATTCCCGGTGGGTAAACATAGAATGGCAGCAGAATATAAATTTCAGTCCTATACGTCTGAATCTGACTAAACATGGTTAATTTTTATAGTGTGATGGTAAGGAATGCTGCTTTATACCAGCCCTAGTGAAAACACAAATCCTCACTAATGAAATACCAGTGCACCTACAAACATAGCCTCAGGTTTAGACTGACAGTAGCCAGCGACAAGTGTTGTGCAAGTCACCATTCAATTTATGCCCACAGGATTCAATTCCCCAGCTCTCGAGTGCTTTCTTTGTCACTGATACATAACATGATTGTAGCATACAAAACCCTTACTTAACATAACAACCTTGACATGCCCCTTCGATCGTATATATGCTTGTGTAGTGGTCGTGTGTTTTATGGGTTCCGGAATAGTGCAGTCCGGGAGTCCGAGACTGTCCGCTGGTTGATTCCAGTCCTTTCGGACTGACGCCAGAGGGCAGTCAAGGGCTCTCGGATCTATCCGAAGCACAGACCCTGGAAGAGTGGTCTGTAGCTTATTTACTATTATTTGTATTCATCACTTTATATTGTGTCTTTTCCTTGTATATTGTCATTTTATGCTATGCAAATGTTCCTTTATGTGTTCGTACCCAATCTCTGGTTTTACTTATTCTTAACTTCGCTTTTATAAGAATATCTGTGATATCGATATTCTTCACACCTTGTTTATACTATTTCCTATTGTATATGTTCCCTTTCTGGCTGGTCCAGAAAGGTTGGTCTAAGGTTGTGAGGTAATAAAACCAGAGTATGAGAGTAATTCTTGTTCCGTTTTATTCCTAAGCTAAGAGTCCCGAACCGAGTTCACTACAATTGGTGCCGTGACCAGTTCTTAGCCACAACCAGAAGTTAGCTTTTCAAAAAGCCTGAAAAGTGTTCGGATCCATCCAGGTAGAATTCTATGAAATAAAAAAAAAGAGAAAGAGGTCGGTAGAAATGTCAGACCTAAATAGAGCGAGTCAGACGGAACAGTCGGCCGGGGCGACTGGAGGTGCGGGCAGAGGCAGAGGTAGAGGTACAGGTGCTGTACCGAAGGTCCGAACCGCAGTGCCTAGACCGAGTCCAAGCACAAAGAAAATTACACAAGATGTTTGGGCATTCCGCGATCCTCGCGAAAGATTTTTTTCGGACGATACAGATGAGGGCTCCCCACAGAGGAAAGAGTCTACTCCACCTCTGCAGTCTCAGGTAGAGGCTTGGCGCAAAGCCTATGAGCGGGCGCACAAGTTCAGCTTGGGCCAGAGAAACCAAGTGGTAATGTTGGAAGATCAGAATGCAGAGCTCCAGAGAACTCTACAAGATTATGCTGAGAGGAGTGATCGTTCAACAGCCAGGTTAATGGCTGAAAACGAAAAACTCCGGGCCGAAGCTTCTAGAGTCGATGATTTGTCCAGATTAATAAATCAGGCAGATCAGACAACAGAATCTCCAAAGGCACAGCCAACGTTAGAGCAGGTGGCTGCTATTTTCGGATTGGGGACGGGCACGGGACCCGAGTCCCCGATAGAGAATCCAGCATCCGAAGAAACTGGCAATGTGAGGAATGAAGGGCAGGGGGAGTCTTATGTACTTAGGACTCCTGCTTCCTTCGTTAGGGGAACCGAAAAGAAGGTCCAGATTATGACCCCGGAAATTCCCCAAACTTCCTCACCAAACCAGGGAGTAGTCACCCCACCCACTGGTACAGCGGGTAGACCGGGCATAGGAGCTGGCATCTCCACCATTAAGAAACTGGCGGATAACACTATTGGTTATCCGGGTGGACATGTCACGGATGGAACCTATGTCCGTCATAATGTTGTTGGTAGTGCAGGTGCTGATTCCTCGCGGAGTTATGTTCCTGTGGCTCATAGTACAACAATGAGGAGAGAAACATACTCATTCAAAGATAAATCCTTGACACAAGGATTAAGATATGACGGGCCCGAGCCAGCTGCAAGCTCATTTCATTATGAGTACATGCATGAAGCGGCAAGTCATGTCCCGAAGATGTCTTTCTTGAAGCAATGGGATTCTTCCAAAGACAGTTGGAGCATTCATCTGGGAGAGATGAGGGTGATGGCAGAAGCTCAGAATTGGTCAGACGATATTTTCTTGATGTTTCTGAAGTGTACCTGCCGCCGCCAAGTTCAGGAGCTGGGGGAGTTACCCCCTGGACTGAAACTCCCAGAGTTTGTCCAGCATATGGAGGCAAATTTCGGGGAACACAACTCCCGGAAGAAGGAGGCCATCTTCTATGCTGCACGACAAACCATGAATCAGACTAGTCGCAACTTCGCAAATGAAGTTGTGAAGAAAGCCCGAATTGCCTTCGGCAATGTAATAGACTATACCGGACGCACATTGTGTTTGAAGGTATATCTAGATGGCCTATCCAACGCCAAGGAAGCTTGGTGGATACGACTCCAGGAACCTTATGACTTGGAACAGGCCGTCCATTGGTCCGAGGTGTTCGAGGGAGCTGATCTGGATGCTGTGAATACTGTATCCATACAGAACACTACCGCTAGTTCAGCGCCGGACTTTTTCGGACCGCCTGAAACTGGTGGAGGGCATAAGAGCAAGACCCCGAAGAAGTCTGTCATTGCCCAGATTACTGAGGCATTGCACGCCAGTGATAAAGTGGAGTCAGAAGAAGAAGACTCTGGCATTGGCGCAATTGTACAGGCCATTCAGTCATGGCAGGCTCACAAGAAACCAACCCCGGATGCCCCGAAAACATCTTATTATGAGAGGTCTGGGTATAGGGGGAAGAAAGAGTTTCCGAAAACTAAACCCTGCTACTTCTGTGGTGAATTTGGACATAGAATCTCTGAATGTTCAAAGAAGAAGGGGCTGTTCAAACTCCTTGCAGAATCCGAAGCAAGGACAGCCAAAGCAGGAAATTCGGAAAACTAGAAGGGGCCCTCATGAGAAGCGTAGTGAGGGTCGACGGCAAGGCGCTTCATAATACCGCAATCCGAGAGGAGTATGAAAGTAGTGTAGAGATCGGGAGTAAAACCCAGGCACCGCTTAGTACGCTCGGAGGAATCCCAAGTGTGGACGAATCCGAGTCGAAAGGTGGAGAATCTAGATCGTTGCCGGACGGTAAAGCTCTTTCAAAGGTCTGTACTCCTTTGAGAAGTCCGGAGGATGACCCTGATATACGATGGGGGGAATCCGGATTCCAAGCTGAGGAAGGGCAGATTTTAATGGTCAAGAAGAACCGTAATAAACCTGCCAAGATTCAGAAAGTTTCTGTGCTACGGAAGGAAACTCTGGAGATCCCGTCTAAGTTATTAGTTCGGGAGAGATGGTATGCCCCAGTGATGGTAGGTGGGATGAGTGGATTCTTTTTGGTTGATCCTGGTGCTACTACCAGTTTGATCACTAAGAAGTTCTATGATTCCCTTCCACATCCACCGCCAATGATGCCGGTCCGAACGGTGTGTGTGATGGGAGATGGAACACCTATTAACACTTATGGTAGCGTGCTATGTCCGTGGAATATAGGTGGACGGACCTATATGATTACATGTCTCGTTGTCAGTGGTTTACAAGGCCCTGAGGATGGGATACTCGGTGCAGATTTTTATTATGTGCATCGATGTAGTCTTGATTGGTCAGGATTACTTTACTTGGATAACTACGGTCATTCCGTGAGTTGTAAACTCTGGAAGAGACAAGGTAGTAGTAAAGAAAAGTCCTCCGTGAAGGCGGTGCAGGTCGGAAATTCACTTGCAGGTATAGAGGTGACACTCAAAAGAGGTGTAACCCTTGTACCCGGCAAAGTGACTCTGGCCGAATTAAACATTCACGGTGGCTCAGACACATCGGATGGATTGATGTTCGAGCCAGACCAAAAATTACTAAGTGACTATGCCTTGGGAAGCTTGAATACATACGTATCAGGTGACGGGAAACCGGCTGTGGTGGCATTTAGTAATCCGTCCGGGCGAGCTATTAAGCTCGGAAAGAGAAGAATGGTAGGCAGATTGTATAGTGTGACTTTACTTTCACAAGATTCAGTCATGTCTGGGGAAGAGGATGACGGTGTGATCGAAGAGGTAATCATCAATTCAATACAGGTTATGGAATCACCTGTGGCGGATGATGATTTGATCTCACCTGAAATGCCCGAGAAAATGCCCCCCACTGTGTGTCCGCTGGCTAAGTTAATATCGGACTCAGACCTGCGGGATCAAAAAGAAATTAAAAGTGCAACAGATCTACTGAAAGAATATCAGGACTGTTTCTCCATCCCAGGATCCGGGAAACTACTGGGATGTACACATAAAGTCCGACACGCTATTAATACGGGTGACGCAGCCCCTATTAAGCAAGCGTATCGTCGGATACCAGTGGCAAAGAGAGACAAGGCCGAAGCAGAGATCTGGAAAATGTACAAAGAAGGCCGGATCGAACATAGCAGCAGTCCTTGGGGTGCTCCTATAGTTATGGTGGCCAAGAAAGATGGGACCCAGAGGTTTTGTGTCGACTATCGTCAGCTAAATGCAGTGACCATAAAAGATAGTTTTCCATTACCTCGGATAGATGAGTGTGTAGAAGCCCTTGGAGGAAACAAGTGGTTCTGCACCCTAGATCTAGAGAGTGGATATTGGCAGGTAGCCATGGATGAGGAAAGTAAACACAAAACTGCTTTTCTGTCCACTGTGGGCTTATTCCAATTCAAAGTTATGGCTTTCGGATTGTGTAATGCCCCGGCTACTTTCCAACGCATGATGGATCAGATGTTAGACGGACTCAGATGGAAGTCCTGTCTGGTCTATTTGGACGATATTGTGGTTTTCGGAGAGACTTATGAGCAGTGTCAAAGTAACCTCAGACTCGTCCTAGACCGAATCCGAGACTATGGTCTAAAACTAAAACCGAAGAAATGTGATTTCTTTCGGCAAAGAGTGGAATATTTGGGAAGAATTGTATCTCCGGATGGCATTCAAGCTGATCCGAAGAAGGTACAAAAGGTCAAGGACTGGCCTATTCCCAAGAACGCCAGAGAGGTGAGGCAATTCCTTGGTTTTGCTTCTTATTACCGAGAATTTCAAAAGGATTTCGGAATAATAGCAGCCCCTCTGCAAGATGTAGTGACCGCGGCAGGGAAAGAGAAGCGCTATAGCAAGCCTATAGTGTGGACGCCACGGTGTGACGATGCCTTTAGCAAGCTGAAAGAAGCCCTAGTAACTTCTCCAGTGTTGGGATTTCCCCGGAAAGTGGGAGACTTCATTCTGGACACGGATGCTAGCGGTTTCGGGATGGCTGGGATCTTGTCTCAGATCCAGGATGGGAGAGAAGTGGTATTGAGCTATGCTAGCAATAGTTTTTCTAAATCACAGAAGAATTATTGTGCTACCAAACGCGAGCTCTTAGCCGTTCTGACCTATCTGAAAAAGTTTCGACATTACCTATTGGGAAATCGGAACTTTGTGGTTCGGACAGATCATGCATCCTTACGTTGGTTGCTAAACTTTAAGGATCCAACTGATATGCTCGCGCGGTGGTTATTGACGCTGCAAGAGTATGGTCTGGATCAGAATATGATTGTCCATCGTGCTGGAAAGAAGCATGAAAATGCTGACGCGTTATCACGACTTCCCACTCGGAAATGTGGAAGACTAGATTGCTCGGATTGTGGTATTCATGATGCTGTGGCTGCCCCCACTACTGTGGCTTTAGGCACACAGGAGCAAGTGTTGCGGGAGGCTCAGCAAGAAGATCCACTCATCAAAAGATTACTGGCTATTGTTGCGGGTACAGAGGATGTCCCTAGCAGAGAAGATCTAGCTGGAGAATCCAATGAATTCCGTACATTTGTCCAGCATCTGGGTAATATGGAAATGAGAGAGGGTGTGCTATGTCTGGGTTGGACAAGACTAGCCACAGGAAGGAAGTATTGGAGGAAACTCATTCCTGCCTCTTTGAGAAAGGAAATATTCCAAGGGATGCATGGTCCGAAGATCTCGGGTCATTTCGGTACATTTAAAAATTCTTGGTCAGCTAAAATGAAATATTACTGGCCAGGGATGAGGTACGATTTGAAACGATGGATCCGGGCCTGTCCGGAATGTAGTATGAGGAAATCCAGACAAGGGGGAGGGACTTCCCTCCTTAAGAAAGAAAAACATGGGGATAGGTGGAATCGGATAGGATTGGACATCTTGGGACCTCTTCGGACAACTCCCAGGGGAAACAATTATATCATGGTGGTAACGGATCATTTTTCGAAATGGGCCGAAGCCTACCCCATGGCAGATCACACTGCAGAGAGTTGTGCAGATGTACTCTTCAGAGAATGGATCCTACGATTCGGGTGCCCTGTTGCTTTGCAAACCGATGGAGCTCCCGAGTTTAGGTCTCTGCTCTTAAGATCCTTGTTAGAAATGTTGGGGGTTGAGAAATTAATTACTCTTCCCTACAGACCCATGAGCAATGGTCAAAGCGAGAGACTCAATCGTGTCCTCGTGGAACAATTGTCATGTCTAACAGATGGAACTGAAGATAACTGGGATATATTAGCGCCCTGTATTGCTCATGCTTATCGGGCCACGGTACATGCCAGTACACTCTGTACTCCGAATTCTGTAGTCTTCGGGACAGAACTGGTGGCACCAATGGATTTAGTCTATGGTGTGACACCAGGAGAACTGGATTTCCCATGCAAAGTGGGATATGTGGAGCACTTGAGACAGTGTATGAGAAAGGGGCACCAGTACGTGAGAAATAATCTCGGAATTTCTGCAGTCCATCAGAAAAGGGATTATGACAAACGTTCTCGTCCTCCGAGATTCCAAGTGGGGGAGGTAGTATACCGATTCTGTCCCCCAAAGGCCTCTAAAAAGATCGGACCCAAATGGGATGGGCCTTATGTCATCAAAAGATTCATAGGAGGTACCACCTGTGAATTAGAAACCTCGGAAGGTCTGATGAGATATCATATAGACTACTTGAAGCCAGCCTTTGACGAAAATGGACCCATACAGGCAGCGAACCTGCATCGGGCGTCCGAATTTCAGAAGCAGGCTAAAACAGGTAGAGATATTCTCCGACTTATCGATGGGAAAGTAGTAGCTGGGAAAGATTGTATAGTTCCTGCGGCAAAAGCTAAAATAACTATAGGGGCCAAGCCGAGAGGCAGGCCCCGAAAAGTTAAACCAGCAGGACAAGAGAAGCCCGTCCGAAAGAGGGGTAGGAAGACAAAGAGAGCGGATACTGTAAAAACTACAGCTCCTGTGTCAACTATTCCTCCTCCTGTGACAGAGAAAGGCCGAGGCAAATTGAAAAAGAATGCAGTAGTGCCTCAACCTGTTATTCAGGGGAAGAAAAAGACGAGGGCTAGAAGGAAACCGGGAAGACCTAGGAAAACAGTAGTGCCGGATAAACCCGAAGCTCCAACAACTCCGAAGAAAAGAGTTGGGAGGCCTAGGAAGTTACCAGGCGCTGCTGTTCCACCAGTCTTACCGGGTGGTAGACGGACAAGAAATAATCCGGGTCCGGATACTAGTAATCCTTCCCCAGCTCTGACAAGGGCTAAGCGCACGCGCAATGCCCCAGTTCGGTTGCAAATCAAATAGAATATGGTATCAAATGAGTTAAAATTACCGAACTGATTTTGGCTCAATAAAAAAGTACACAACGAGAAGTCCGACTGGCAGTAGACCGGAGAATTGCTGCTGTGTCCCCTACCGGCGTAATGGATTCATTTCTATTGTGACTGGGAGACGAATCTTTGTCTTAATAAGTATTTGTTTGAACGATAGGTATTGACATGATCTAGGCTTGCACTGCGGGTCAATGAGACCTGGAACTTGCTGTAAGATCGGAATCTATTTATAGCAGATAGAATGTAGCAATTAAACCTATCCTGATGGCAAAGAAAGTGGAGATTAACAAAGGGCCTGTCATGTCTCAACAGCCAGATCAGAATAGCTATTGGATTAGCACCCAATCATGCTATGTGAGCGTGCTCGGAGAAGGAGCGCGGGAAGCGTTGGCGCTACCGTCGCGGTGTCGGGTTGGAGTACTAGCGTTGCACCAGGTGCGGCGAGAGTGTTCTACCCTTTGCCATTCTGCTTCCGGAACTCGTATGAGTAAGCAACCGACAGACTTTCACCAACCGTACAGTAAGTTTATCAAGCGATGATGTACATAAAGGACTTGTCATGTTGTTGATCTTGTATGAGTGTAAGATGTCTAGAGATTTGAACGTATGGTACCCTGTATTTTGTTGCCGATTGGCATTTCTATACTTTGGCGGGCTGGTGCCTGGTACCGCTACGTCCATTTTGAAATACACACTGTTAGAAATACTAGCTACGGGTATGCGTGTTGTGTGTTGTTCTCTAGCATAGAAGTGAACCATCATGCCCTGTTAACTTATTCCATTATGATGTTTGGACGTAATTAACCCTTCCGGATTGGTGGGAGATGTGGCAACGGTGTGTTGGCTCGCTAGAAACCTAGTTCGGATCGACCCACGCTAAAGGAGTGGGGGACTGACAGCACAGTTCGGATCCGAAGGGCCATCCGAAGCTCAGTCCGAGAATGGACAAGGCTCAGAAATCGGGCTTTGTTATTCCATGAAGTCTTGTCATTAAAATGCTTTGTTTGTATTCCTTTTCTAGCAAAGTAATCGAAGATGGAGAAGGCTATGGCTGAGCAAGTCGAGAAGGAGTTGGCCGAGGCGGAAAGGTTGATGGCCGAGGGCATCGAAACTGAGCTCCCTGCCATGACAGAGGCGGAGGAGCAGCAGTTGTTGCTCGAGGAGGGGGCTGATAATCTGATGAGGTTAGCAGCCGAAGTCAGTGAAGTGGTGGAGGACAAAGAACACGACCGTTCTGAGTCCGAAGCCATGGAAACTGAAGCTTCCGAGGAAGTGGTGAAGGAGGAGCCGAAGCTTCGGGTGAAGGCCAAACCCGTAGCTGAGGCAAGTCCGAGGGACAAAGGGGAGACTGTTGTCGACCCTGATGTCCTACGCCGCTCTCCGAGGAAGCAATCAGCACCCCGGAAAAGTGAGGATGGATCCCAGTCTCCACCGAGCCCTAAAAAGGCTGACGGTGAGGACATGGAATCCCGGGGCAGATCCCGAAGTCGCAGATACCCTGTCGGTGGCAAATCGGGATCCGCATCCATGACCCGAGGCGGGTCAAGTAGGTCGGAAGAGGAGAAGAGAAGCAAGAGCGCGGTGCCACAACCAAGCACCAGTTCTGTTTCTGCTGGGACCACCTCTTCCAAGAAACAGAAGCAGAATCCGAAGCTGTCCTTTAAGAAGGTGAGAAGGGTCCACAAAGCTCGGATGTCTGTGTGGAGAGCTAGGGTTGGTGAAATCGGGGGAAGTCTAGAGCACTTCAAGGCTGTAATGGATAAGCCCGATAATACAGCACCCATCAACCCTGGTTCGGACAAGCCAGGATTCCGGTTTCCTTCTGATGGTCCGGAATCAGACTCAGACGACGTTGATTTCCCCGGGACAATGAAACGCTATGAGTCCGAGATCTGGCCCGAGCTGTTGCAGGAGGACAGCTTGGATGAGGGCACCTTGGGAAAGCTCAAGATGTCCCCTATGCTCTGGAAGCCAGGACACCGTTGCCCCTTCTTGGTGTGTCGGTACACTGGTTTCCGAGATGTGGGTGTAAAAATTTACACCACCCGAGAGAGGTTCTTTCGCCATTTGTGCGAGTGCCACGCCCCCCTCCGTCAAGCCTGGACTTGCCCGTACACTAGCTGTGCACAGGTCCTGGATCGGAAGGGTGAGCTTATCCAGCACTTGATGAATGGTGAGGTGAGACAGCACAACCTCAGTCGGGAGAAGGCCCAGGCCCGCATGGTGAAGGACACAGTAACCGCCGGAACAAAAGAGAATCCTCTCTTTTACAAGATGGTGTACTTGTCCTTCAATCACCTGAGGGTCTTAAGAAAGGCACAGGCTGCAGTCCAGACCCGGCTAAAGGCTGCAGAGAAGGCCGAAGCTAGGAAAGCCTCTTCTTCCTCCAGTTCTGGGCTTAGCAAACCCGCAACTGGACAGCAAGACTCGGTATCGGTGAGCTCTGCTTCCAGCAGCGTTGCCCCTGAGTCCGGAAGTAGGCCCGCTTCGGACAAAAAGTCCTCCAAGAAGACGCACAAACGACAGTCTTCGAGCCATCCGGAGGCACCCATCACCAAGAAGGGCCGCAAAACCCAGCAATGGGTGGAGCAAGCCAAGGGAGATCTGCCTTCTCGCCATGACACCCAAGAACTGGTCCGGGCAGTTGACGTTAACGTCGAAGCTGCCCTGACGGATCTAGAGAAGGCAGCCATAGCTCTAAGCGAGGGGGTACGTCGGTCAATTGCTTCGTTGACCACGCCCCTTCAACGTTTGGAGACTGTGGAGAGTAAGATTGATGAGGTCGCCAACCTCCGAGAGGAGAACAACCAACAGGCGGTCATCATCAAGACCCAGCGCGCGTCCCTAGCCCAGAAGGACAATCAAATCCGCGATTTGATGGAGGCTAACGCGCGGCTGAGGTCAAGGTTGGAGTCCGCGGAGTCCAGTTCTCCGCCGGAGCAGGACCCAACAGAGAGTGTGGGAATCACAGATCAATCTGCCCCCACTCTACATGTGGATGGTGGTCAGGCTGGGGCGATCCAGGTCAATGCCCTCCAACTGGATGTTCTATCACAGTTGTTGGGACAGATCGGGAAACTCCCCCAGATGGCCCAGATGGGTGTTAAAACACCCAGCCATCCTTCAGCATCCCCCTTTCGGATGATTGTGTCCCCCGAGACTTCTCGGACGGTTCCCGCTGCTGCTGCTGGATCCGCAGCTCAAGCTGCAAGGCAGCAGCAAACGCAGAGGTCCGCGCCCCGACAACGCTCACAGAGCAGGGCCCGGACTTGGCTAGAGGGAAGCGGTCTGGGACAGGGAGGAGTGGGAGCATCAGATCTCGGAATCCACCAATTGTTTGGACCCGAGAAAGTGATCTCCCCTCTAAAGTCGTCGCCCGGCTCTGGTATGCAGGCACCCCCCACTCCTGGAACCAAAACTGGCCACAGTGACGTGGAGGATGATGCCGACATGGACATGGAGCAGGACGACGAGAAGGACCCTCATCGCCAGTGAAGGAGGATGACCATAGGACGGACCAGACGACAACACGGATCGCCCACGAATGATGCTCGGACTCGGAATGGAACGACCTGTGTGGATGATGATGACTGGACTGATTTATGGACTTGGCAATGGATACGGACGCACTCGGATTGACACAAAGATGAATCGGACTACCCACGGATATTAACCACTGGAACTAAAGTAATGAAGTAATGGACTTTTCTCTCTTATTTGTTATACTACAGAATGTAGTAGTGGGATTTATTTTTCTCACAGAGAGCCGGAGGAATTTTTTTTTACTTTTTCGCCATTTACACGGATCATTTTTATCTTTCCACTTGTATCAGTAGTGAGGACACTAAATGCTCCTGCTTGTACTTGTTATGATCTTTTATTATTGTGTTGAGTGACTTTTGTGTTTACTCGTGGTGATTTGTATTATTTTTCCTCTTTTCATATGCTTTATTGTTCTATTACCCGATTTTTAAACAATGTTTTAAACTCTTTAAAAGAAAGAGGGGGTATTGTAGTGGTCGTGTGTTTTATGGGTTCCGGAATAGTGCAGTCCGGGAGTCCGAGACTGTCCGCTGGTTGATTCCAGTCCTTTCGGACTGACGCCAGAGGGCAGTCAAGGGCTCTCGGATCTATCCGAAGCACAGACCCTGGAAGAGTGGTCTGTAGCTTATTTACTATTATTTGTATTCATCACTTTATATTGTGTCTTTTCCTTGTATATTGTCATTTTATGCTATGCAAATGTTCCTTTATGTGTTCGTACCCAATCTCTGGTTTTACTTATTCTTAACTTCGCTTTTATAAGAATATCTGTGATATCGATATTCTTCACACCTTGTTTATACTATTTCCTATTGTATATGTTCCCTTTCTGGCTGGTCCAGAAAGGTTGGTCTAAGGTTGTGAGGTAATAAAACCAGAGTATGAGAGTAATTCTTGTTCCGTTTTATTCCTAAGCTAAGAGTCCCGAACCGAGTTCACTACACTTGTATCTTGGAAATTATTTTTCTTGACTGTTTTGTATATGTCTAAGATAAAGTACCTCGAATCTCTCCGGAATGTAGTAAAAGGATGCTGTGAAGGTTTTTATGTGTGTGATTTCACCTCATGTAAATTGATGGCCTCAAATGGCTTGAATGATATATACATTTTCTCTTCCTTCTTTCTTTTGATGTAATGAATTTTTTGCGTATAACATTTTTTCTAAACATCAGCCTCGAATGAGAATAGTGTGTAACTGCATAATTTCACTCTGCTGAATAAACATCTTTAAAAACAAAAATAACATTTCTTTCCTAAGCTATTTTTCTTTGCTGATCTAGGGAATATTTTGTGTTTGTCTGGACAGAAACCATTGAAAATATTGCAAGAAAGTAGTTTTGGATATTACAGAATTTGATACTGTTGTTGTTGTATTCTACTGTAATTAAGTCTACAGGTTACTCCCCACTACAGGGCCAGGCCATCTGCAAATGTACAATTGGGATGTGGTACAGCTAGGAAATTGAGTCACAAGTTGCATTTTGGATTTTGAGATACTATCTCATTTGAATAGATTCAAATGATGGTAAACATTAGGACATCCAATTAGTGCCTCTGTATTTGTTACGCAAGAAATATAATGTCTTTGTTGTTGTTGTTGTTGAGACTTTTTTTTTTCTATATTCAATGACAATATCAGTGGGTAATAAACCCCTAGGTGGAGGGGAGTGCTGGAGAGAAACATGTCACTGACATTTCTTGATGAGCAATCCCTAATAGTAAAACTATTAATTATAACCCTTCGCATAGTCTCAGATATGCATACATATTAGTTGATACACATTCTCGAAATTTGGTACATGTATTGATGCTGCTAGCAGCCCTAAAAAAGCCCATAGTGAATAAGGGCTCTTGTAAATAATTTCCTGAAATATGGTTCAAATTCAGCTTAACATTACCAACACATGGATCATTCAAATGATCACTGTAAAAATGTACCTAGATATTAACTTATTATTTATCATTTGTCAGGCTTATTTAGCAGGATTTATTAAATGTATAGGCCTGTCAAAAGGTACATGCATGTCCGCAATTTTGGATTCTTGTTCCTATGGAATTATGGGACTTGTACAAAAACAATTGGAAACATTCCATAGCCACATTTACTCTTCATCAATGTTAAAATTCTCATATCCATCTCAATCATAATACACACACCGCAGCATAAGCAAATCACCAATTGTACATCTTCTGATGATCTGACCCTATAGTGATGATCCGTCTGATATTCATTCATAGGGTATCAGAACAGATACTCTTGTAATAGTCACGTTGTCAGCATGTATTTCAATTAGTGTCTTATGTCCCCGAAAGGAAATGCCAAGGATAGAGTGTACATGGGTCAGATTTTCAGAAAATGTACAATTGGCAGCTGTACACATTGAGTAAATTCTGCTAAATTAGGCTGCATTTGGTAAATACTACACAAATTCAAGTATATCCAGCATTGCATTGACTGTAGCAATCTGTTTGGCTAGGTTGAACTGTATTTTGAGCTTTATTGTCGGTTGAAATTTGTGTTATTTGAGAGGATTTGTGAAGTTGAATTGTACATTTTCTGAAAATCTGACCCACATAATGATTAATTCCCTGATTAGGCCGTGGGCGGAATGACAATACTTGCTGCTGATGAAGCGGGGCATATTATTTTCATGATCCACAGACAGGCAGGATAATGCGCACATTTAACACCAGGGGCAATTATGACAAGCCTGAGGCTTGCCTTGGTGAGACGGAAGCTTCCGGTTCAAACATCCTATATAGGTCAGATTTTCAGAAAATGTACAATTCATTTTCACCAATTCTCTCAAATAACCCAAATTTCAGACGAAAATTTAGTTCAAAATTCAGTTCAACCTAACCAAGCCGATTGCTAGAATCAATGTAATGCTGAATATACTCGAATTTAGCTACTATTGACCAAATTGCACCCCAATTTTGTAAAATTTACTAAATGTGTACAGCTGCCAATTGTATATTTACTGAAAATCTGACCCATATATGCAAACACACCCAAACAAAGAGGCATGGCAAACTTTTCAGCATCGGAATAGATACAATAACATAAGTATCTGGTTATTCATTGAAACAGAATGAGAAATCTGGTCAATCTTCAAGAGAAATTGTAAATGGATTATCATTATTATGATGTAGAGTTATGTGATCTGTAGAGGTTTGGCCTCTCGTTTTGGTCCCATAGAACTCCCACCATGAAGAGGATTGTATCCGCCTGTGTACTACGCCACAACTTGGATGGAGTTCATGCAGCTAGATGAACATCAAATTGAAACACTAGGTGACGTGATGCCCCAATCAACCTATCTGGGATAGCGGGAATTGGGGCTGTTTTTTTCTGAGTATCATCTGCCATGAAAAATGGTGGGTTCCCTGCATAATATCAACGACGAAAAGTAAAAAATCCACAGTGGGAGTTACATGTACATGTATTGTTTAGTTCCACTCTTAGAGCAGGTCTTTTACTAGCTTACGGGGTAGACTACTACCATTTCCTGATGGAGTACACCTGAAGTCCATTCAGTACAATCAAAATTTGCATGCTGACTGATATTAATAGAGTTTCTAGCAAGAGGTGTTTCTATTGACTGAGAGGCCTGGGAGCTCTGCTTCACATTCTATAGGTCTGCACCATGACAAAACAACACCAACCATCCAACAAAATCATTTGACTGACATTTCGGAGGATTATGTCATGTTCCTTTCCCCACAGGGCTTTTACAGTCCTGTAAGTCATAATATGTGTAAATTTGGTAAAACTGTCTTTGTCATAATAGTTGAGTATGCAGCTTTAAATATACATACAAAATATCAAAAATATTGGGAAAACGATCAACACTGTCAAGGCAATATTGGTCTTAATTCCTCACAGTGTAAATAAATCAACAAATCTTATCCCGATGTAGACTTCCGGAAATATAAGGTTAAAGTTCTAATAGGGGATTTGCATAGCCGCCATTTTGAATCTTGATTCGCATGGAATTATGGGAGTTATGGTACATTATAAAATCTATAGAAAACATGTTATCTTTAGCATGGAATATTTATTTGTGCCCCATGTCAATATCGATGTGTTTTATATGATTCTATAACACAAGTTCATCTTTCCCATTAAGTTAGATATAGTTTCTATATCATTTCACGCAAGCTATGATATTGTTGAAAACATTGTATTGTAAATGTCTGGCCATTTTGTAATAACAAACACAAAAAACAAAATCATTTTTGCAATTTTCTATAAAGTTCTTAAATATTTGTATGTCAGATTTGAACTCAATCTATCCCAGTAAGCACTGTCATAGACATGCGCAGTGAGACATGCAAGTCCCCTATTGATACTGAGGGAGAGATATTTATCCAATCCAGTAGCAATTTTCAGATAAGATTCCCCAACTACTATTTATCAAAAGTTTCATGAATTTTAAGAAGGTTGAAAAGATGATGTCTGAAACCACACGTTATCCCCATTTCGTGAGAATTTACGACATATATAATATATAATAGTTTTTATTTCTGCCATAAACATATACATTTGCTCATATTTCAGGCCAGAAAAAGGAAATATATACTCTGTGAATTCACAGTTCTTCTATTATAACTTTTTCATAAATGTACCAAAGGACATGAATGTGGAAACACATATTCATGACTGCATTAATCACTACCACAGAAGAGTCACTCTTTTCACTGACATTACCTCCATTGTTACTCCTTCACACAGGTTCTATTGTAAGGGGTATCAGCAGGAGGGAATGAAAGTCTCCCTAGTTGGTGATTAATCTCTCTGTACTGTAAGCAGTCTCATGAAATATAGTCAATCAATCATTCAATGCCTCCAGGCATCAAGGAAATTCCACTGATTTGGTTAATCAACCATCTTTCTGTGCATGGGTTGCTCTTGGGGGTCATCATTATTTGACAAATATCATCTTACACTGTAGCGGCTATACCTTGGTTGTATAATTCACTCATTATGTGATGTGTTTCAGGAAAATGAGCCATAAGTCGCAAAAAATGGATTTTTTGAAAAGATGAGACCAAGGGGATTCCAATGAATGTTAACATTAAGGGCATCTAATACATACTTCTATCTTTTCAGTTTGCTATTTCTACTATTAAATGAAAAAGAAGTTTTCAATATTTCTGGGTGGACAATTACTAGTAAAGTAACTAAATACTCCATAGGATGATCTAGGAAACGCATAGATACATTTAATCACGGACTTGTAATGAGAAGGTTAGGTTTCCTATCCATTCTCATTACAAGTCTGTGATTTAATGAACTGTCTTGAAATGTGGTACGCCAAAGATGACAATATTCCAACAAAGATATCTTGGTAATAATACGCTATGAAAAAAATATCATTTTTGCGACATGTGACATATTTTTCTAAAACATATCACATGTGATGTGTGCCAGAGTAATGAGTCAAAAGTTGCAAAACAAGAATGTTGAGATATCATCAGATCTTGGGGATTCCAACGATACTAAACAGTAGGACATATAAGTACTGCTATATATAAAATCGTATATTTTACCAATATTAGATTATGCAGGCCCGGTTTCAATGTGCTTTAATAAGGGTATCCTTAACAAATTATAAAAAATATCATTATTTAAGGGCCCTTTAGTTGTATTCATTAAAAAAAGATGTCATATATAATATGATATATGGTGGGAAATATATTACCACTTGCATGGAGAAGAGAGGTTGTTCTTTTAAAAATGCTATTACGAAAGAATGAAATGCAACGAGAGGCTAACATAAATGTTTTATGACAAAATGCCTATTCAGTGTCAATTCTATAATATAGGTCCTACTTAAAAGTTCACATAAGAGGACATAATAATAAAAATATCTTTCTGATGCTAGGGCCCACTGTCACATGCACTGCTGCAAGCGGGAGTTCAAGGAACTAATGCATGAAAAATAAGGAGTGACAATAATTTTTTCAAACATCGTTCTTGAGAAAGAACATGGTTGGGGGATAACGAAAAGCAAAAAAAATGGATCTTAGCATATTTCTTTTTCATTTTAGAGACTACCAAAGTTTAGTATTGAAGTCTGTAGGGAAAATGGATATTTTCTCAGTTTTTCCAAGATTTCAGACAGGCAAATAACATTTTTCAGTTGAAATGTCTTCTAAACATAGCCACTATACAGGTTTACCCTCATGCATGAAAGAACAGGGTATCAACATATTTTGAAAAATATTATTTAGCATTGAAAATCTTCAATATTCCTGTTTTTATCTCATCAGGATGCAGACTCAGTTGAATAACTTTTTTAAAAGTCGGTGACCCCCTTTTTTTTTTGCTTGAAAGGGTAAAGGCTATGTTAGCTATGTCTATAGAGTTTTTTAGGAAAAAGTGATTTTCAATTTTGTTTTATACTGGAAAAACGAAAAAAATTTCCTTTTCTCATAGATTTCTATAGTGAACAGCCATAAATTTCAGGGCCCCCTGAAATGAAAACTACCCCGGTGACATATTGTTTTTATTGGCTTTTAGAATTCACATAACCTTGTTCTTTCACTAGGCAAAGTTTGAACACAATGTTATTTTCAGTTTTTTTCCCTGTTGAACAGTGGTTTATCTCTTTAAGGCCCAACCACCTTCAGAAGCTAGGGCCCACCCAGAATCAGCTGTTGGCCCTTACGTCTGAAAGTGGGTGAGCCCTAACGTCTAGAATCTGGACCCTAGGGTCAGAGGATTCTGGGCCTAGCATCTGGGCCATAGCATCATTGGGCCCTAAAATCTGGAGCCGTACACAAGGCTAGATGAGAATAATGAACAGAATGAAAGAATTGAGAAATACATACCTGCACATAGTGGTATAGTTGGCATTGGTAGTGGAGAGTATGGCGGAGTGGATGGCAGACAGGTGAGGGTTACATTGCATCACCAGTGGCTTCACATAGTTGTACCCACACTTCTTACACTGACTCACTCCCAGTAGTAACCATAGCAACCCCAGCACCTGGAGGAGTCCCCTTGACAACCACTGGGGCAGGGGCAGTTGACAGGTCATCCTGTGGGGTAGCTGCCTATTGTTGTATACCGTAGTCTGGAATAGATAATTATAACGAAGACAGTTTTTTTATATAAAATTCGATTTTATTCAGGTTTAAGAGCTACATACATTGAAGGTAATAATGGTATAGATATGTTTGCTCGCCAGATAACCATACAGTGTCTTCCTCTGGGACCTGAGCCAGAGAAACCTGAGTATGTACATTGTATAATTGTGGTTTTACTTGAGACAAACACAAATATTCGATTTTTCATTAAAAATAAATTGATAGTTAATATATGTCATGCTGAATAAAGAACAAACAAAAATAAAAAAATAAATTGAAATTAAAATATAGAATATGAAAAGCTTGATAAGTTGAAACTCTTCAAGGATTGGTTACATAATGGGTGTATGTATTAGGTTTACATCAGTTTTATATTACAATAACTTTCCAGGAAAAGTGGTTGAATAAACTCATCTATGAGAACCTTCTATGAACAGTAGCTCTAGGTCTTACAGGTCACCCTGTTTTTCTTTGGTTGATGTACAAAGGTAGTTGTTTGATAGACATAATATGTGGTTCTAAGGTATTAATTAACAGTGTGTTTATATTTCATTACATTTTTTTTTATTTTTTGTTTAACATATTTATACAGCCATAAGTGATAAGGATATACAAGGCTCACGGGGGCTATTATTTAGCATTGTCCATGATTTTCCGCCAGGGACTGTTAGGTGCAGTCCTACTACTATAGAAGGAAAGGAGTGGTGCATAAGTAAAGGTAATTAGTAATTAGTGTAGAAGGAAAAATGATAGTTGTTAATCTACATGATAGGATCAGTTATTCTGTCCGTCCGTAGCAGTGTGTTTTAATCGTCTGCCATATTGCTTTCAGTCCTGGGGAGTTCCTGTGGTCATGGGATGTTCATTTCATTCTGTGGGTTTCCCCCTTGGGTAAGGTTGTGTGTGATTTGATTTTGTGACTGAAATGTTTGCGGTTGTCTATGTTTTTTATGTCTGGGGGTAGTTTATTCCATGCCTGGGCACCATAGTACTTAGGGGCTCTTACATTACATAGGATTATGTTGTGTTTAGTTATCAATACCATTGCACTATTTTTAAGCACAGGGGCCATGCCCCCCCCCCCCCCCCCAACACAAACACACACACACACCATTTTCATTAGGAAATCCATTTCCTCCAATAGACGAGTTTGTGGCGAGCTTGGCATACATGCAATTTGTGTGACAAAGTTGGCCCCCATGTTTAAATTGCTTCCTACATTACTGTAAGTGGACAACCAATAGGTAAATTTCCTCATTAAAGCAGCCTAGAGGGAAATCCCAGTATAAATTTGGACTCAACTGTCACACTCAGAGTAAAACCATGCCACCCACGAGGATATATAATCTCATACCATGTGCCATTGGAAAACTATTCCCAAATCAACATCTCGCTGTATTCTATATAGACTAGGCCTATACAATTTCACTTTGTGGGACAAAGTTGGCCCCCCATTTTTAAATTGCTTCCTATAACACTGACAATGAACACGCCGTGTCTTTTACATATAATGGCATGTTAACAATTTACAGTTTAAGAAGACCTTTTCATTGGAGATGTATTTTGAAGGGCCTTTTGAAATGGATTTACCTACCACCGTTTACTTTAATACATCGCAGCACATAGGTTTACAGAAAACGTCATATGTAATATTATATTTACTAACTAATCCTTAATACTTCCCCCCAAAACGTTAAACAAAATTAATACAACCACAACAATGTAATATCTTCTGTATACACAACTAAATTGATCTGGGTATAGGTCGAAACGCGCACTATGCTCGTTAATGTATACGGTTTAAGAATGTTTGTAAGGATACCAATGAGGAGAAGAAAATACGAAAAAAAATAAAAACGCAAAGTGCTTTCTATGTCATCCATTAATGTGTCGCAGTAAAAGGAGGCTAATGTTAGTCTATGTCTGACCTGAAGAAAGAAAATTGCAAACTATGTATCATTGTTGGCTAAAGAAACAGGAGCAATGGAACATCGTGAAACTTGAGGAACCATCAACTACTAATAGACCCTGTCTCTAGTACCTCCAGTTACTTGCTCCTGCTCATCTAATAGGGGACTTGCCTAGCCGCCATTTTCAATCGTGATTCGCATGGAATTATGGGAGTAATGGTACTGTATAAAACCTATAGAAAACCATGGTCAGTATGGAGAATTTTTCAATGCTCTGATGCCAATATCCATGTGTTATACATGTTTCCATAACACAAGCCTCCATCTTTCCCATCATGCATTTGGTTTTCATAGATCACCTATACAAGTTATGATATTGGTGATAACATTTTTGCAATTTTCAACAAAAATTTTGCCGAATATTTGTATGTCAGATTTCATTAGAATCCATCCCAGCATGCAGATAGACATGCGCAGTGAGACACGCAACTCCATATTGAACATCATCGTAATGGGAGGAGAAATGGTAGGAGTAATGTGCAAGTTGAATCCAGCACTAACAGGGCAGCTTGGTGGAGGTGATAGGGACTTTCTGATGGGCCTCCAAACAATCTCATCCTTGGACATGAACTTTGGGTCTCATATTGTAGACGTTTTGAACATGTTATGGTGAAGGTTGGGCACTATATTATCATTTACTTTTTTAAATTTTGACAAATCAACTACCGTTCCTTTGCACTGACCTTGTGAGGTTTAATAGGGCAGTTCACGAATTATGGTTGAAGTGACCGGAAGTCCTAAGTTACTCTCACTGCGCAGGTCCTAACTTGCCAGTGGTGGCTGGAATGCGGGCACCTAGCTGTACACTGAGACGGGGAGCGGGGAAGGCCCAGAGAGGGAGAGAGGGGCAGCGCACACCTAACCACCAGTGACCAGCTGGTCACCAGACTTGCACAGTCCCTCTCTCTATGTATACAATGCACTGTACACTCACACTAGTTCTGACCCCCTAGAGGCATGCTTGAAGTCTATGCATGGTCTCTGTGTGTACATTTGTCCCGCTCCTCTACCCCGTCCTCTGCCTGCACACCCTCCCCTGTGTGCATGCTTCTTCCCACCCTATGTTTTGATTGATTCACTTGACAAAAGTTGTTATTATTATAAGATCTAGCGGGTAAAATCTACTTAAGTTTAGGCAAAACTACTGTCAACATGTGATCTGATCATCCTGGAACAGCTATCCAGCCACAAAGCAAATTGTATTCCTAGAATAAGGAGGCAAAGTTTGACACCTATAGTGACCATTTCCAGGTATATCTAAGGTTATTATCTGGTATATGTCTGTTTAAAGTTAAGAATATATTCCCAGTCCCAGATATAACAAACAAGTGAATGACATTGTGGCAAGGAGCCGGCGACCTTGAAGACGTTTAAAAAAGAATGAAAAAAAAAAAAAGCAAACACAAAAATGACCTTGTTCGTGCAGATTACTTATGTCAGAAATTGCTATAATACTTATGTCAGAAATTGCTATAATATTTATGTCAGAAATTGCTATAATACATATAAATGTCAGAAATTGCTAGAAAATGTTGGGGAAAGGTGAAAAACCGCAACCTAGCCACCTGAATAACCAAGTCTAAATACAATATTTACAAAACTGAAAAATAGAGACATTTAGATGTGGAGATGGGCTCACGGCTGTTATTTTGGTACAGTATATTCATAGTCAAATGACACAAAAAACATATGTCCAACAAAAGCCCACTTTACGAATAGGTTGATGACAAACTTTGCAGTGGTGACTATGCCCCGGGGACGGGACTAGCTGCGGGCGCCTTCCCTGTCAGCTAATACCTTCAGTATAGGTGTCAAACTTTGCCTCCTTATTCTAGGAATACAATTTGCTCTTTGGCTTGATAGCTGTTCCAGGATTATCAAATCACATTTTGAGAGTAGTTTTGCCTAAACTCAATTAGATTTTATCCGCTAGATCTTATAATATAACAACTTTTGTCAAGAGAATCGATCAAAACATAGGGTAAGGAGAAGCATGCACACAGGGATGGATGTGCAGACAGAGGAGCGGACACAGAGACCATGCATTGACTTGCAGTATGCCTCTAGGGCTTCAGAACTAGTGTGAGTGTACAGTGCATTGTACTGGGCAATTAGAGCCTTTGTTTATTGTCCTCGCTGGCCCTCTATGCCTGACGGGAATCCTGTCGAGGCTGGAGGCCGAGACAGGTTCCCGAAGGCATAGAGGGCCAGCGAGGACAATAAACGAAGGCTCTAATGGCTTTAGTCCCCGTTGGTTGGGCTGTTTACCGGAAGTTCTCTAGGCATAGAGGGCCAGCGGGACCGGTAGTGACCACTGGCCCTCTATGCGTCTATAACGGACCAGCTCAGACCAACCAACGGGGACTAAATACAGATAGAGGGACTGTGCAAGTCTAATGGCCAGCGGGTAGACTAGTGCTCTGGTGTGCGCTGCCCCTCTCACCTTCCCCGCTGCCCCTGTCTCAGTGTATGGTGCTCGCATTCCAGCCACCACTGACCAGTAATGGCCTGCGCAGTGAGAGTATCTTAGCACGTCCGGTTACCTCTACAGTAATATGTGAAGTGGACTATTTGTTTTTTTAATTGTTTTTTATAGTAATGGAGATGTTTTTTTTAAATTCCAACTTTGTGGATCATACATGATCCTTCCTCATGGAATAGTTACAACACAGATGTTCAGAGGCATATTCAACATGTGTAGGGTACGTGCCTATGGTTACATGTCAACTTGGGTAATAATTGTGATAGAGGCTTTCAGTAAAATTCGGTTGAATCTGCTTGTTCAGGAGATAACAACGGTAAAAAATAGTTTTTAATACAGAATAACCATGGTCCTCCACAAACTTCTGTGTCATTTCCATTCTGAGTCTATCAACAAAGCTAATACATAGGCAGCAGCCTTCACAGTGGCATGTTAAGTAATTGGTTCCATAAGTCCCCAGTCCCCCGGGTCCTTGACTGTAAAAGTGCTGGGAAGCACTAGATTAACTTATAGGGTGAGAAATTGTGCGGCTGCCACATGTGAGTGGTGGCCTGCTAATAGGGAGATTTAGCAGCCATAACGCACAAACTCAACACTAAAGCATCCACTAATTTTTAGTACATTATATGTGATATGTTTCAGGAAAATGAGTCATAAGTTGCAAAAACTAGATCTTGAGATATCATCATATTTGAAAAGATGAGACCAACCCGATTCCAATGAATGTAAACATTAAGGACATCTAATAAGTAATTTCATCTTTTTAGTCAGATATTTTTATTTTTGAAAAAAAAGTTTGCAATATTTCTAGGTGGATAATTACCAGTAAAGTAGCTAAATATACTCCATATGATGATCTAAGTAACGCATTGATATGATTAATAAACAGTCTTGAATGTTGGTACATGTATTCATACAACCACAAGGACCAGACACCCCAAAAATGAAAATATTCCAACAAAGAGATCTTGTAAGTAAATCACTTTGATAAACACACAATGTGCGACTTGTGACTCATTTTCCTGAAACCCATCTCATATATCATTATTTCCCATGTGGGGATATGTCATGAGGCCTACAATGCAGATGCCTTCAGCCCAGCGCCTCTCAAGATATCCCTATCTACCCTATAGTGGTAGTAATGTACAAAAAGTTAGTGGATGCGTTAGTGTTGTGTTAGTGCATTGTGGCTGCTAAATCTCACTATTAGCTAGAACCTGAAAGTCTCAGCACAGGTTTTACGTGTATTTAGTGCAACATGTCCTTAGATGTCATACGTTCCAGGAAAATGAGTCGCAAAATTGATATATGGGTCAGACTTTCAGAAAATGTACAATTCAACTTCGCCAATCTACTCAAATAACTCGAATTTCAGACCCAAATAAAATGTGGTTCAACCTAACCAAACTGATTGCTAGAATCAATGCAAAGCCGAATATACTCGAATTTACCTAATATTGACCAAATTGCAGCCTAATTTCGCAGAATTTACTAAATGTGTACAGCTGCCAATTGTACATTTTCTGAGAATCTGACCCATTTCCATTTCTCAAATTGGTATATTCTTATCGTTGGGGTGACCATCGTAGAATAATAACTTAAAAACGATTTTAATTTAAAATTTCTTGTAATTTTGTATGATATCATGAACCCATATACAACTGTAGTGGACAGTAAAGCACTTAGTTCATTGCCAACCCGCTCTATGGCGGCACTGTTTTTATATTTGTTATCTCATGAAGATCAATCGATTGAATTATACCAACCTTAATGTTAAAAACTCAATGTAAAACTATAATGATGTATGCTTCTTTCTACGTGGTATGTTTCACTTGATATGCTGAGAATTATTATCTGTAAAGATGAAATGCTATCAAAAGAGCAAAAAAAAACCGCTCTTATATTTAAGATTAGGTCGTTGTAACTTTTATGACCCCCCACCCCCACCCTCCCCCCGGACTATATTCTGCGACCCATGCCCTCTACTTGTTCAGTAACCACAGTCCTTCAGGGGTTGCCTTCAGGTTTTTATAATTGCACACATGACAAATTGTGGTCAATCCTTTTCCTTCATTAGAGAAACTGTAGAAAATTGGGGCTGGTGATGTAAATCGCCCAGACGTAATCAATAAAATGGGATCACTATCGGCGAAAATGGCCTCCACAGGGCCCGGTTTATTAATATCACTTCAGATAACCCATTGGACAAGCAGCGAAAGACGTGGGTGTGACCGATCATCTACTCTTTTTTATTTTTTCCAAATATTTTATTATACCAGGAGGGAATACATAATGATCGCCTTTGCCATCGGGAAGTTTTTCACCCTGTTTATTGCTTCGGTGTGCAATTACAGAGCATTACATGGTTTCTTACTGAATTGAAGGTTTTTTCCTTCCTCAACTGAAACTTACTAACATCAAACCGGGACCTTTAAACAAAATGTCTTACATATGTGTTCCAAGAAAGTGAGTGACAAGTCGCAACATTGATATTTTCTGAAGTGATATATACACAAGATCTCTATGTTGGATTGTTCTGATGATTGGAGCTAGAGTCTTGCACTTTAAGTCATATCAAACATGTATTTCAAGGCAGTGTATTAAATATATCGAATAGGAATCGAATGTACCAACTTACAAAACTTCAATAAAACTTACAACATCAGAAGTTGCTGACTCATGGTTTTGGTGTTCTAGACTAAAATCAATTATTATATATATCCTTGCATTTAAAAGGTGATCCTATGGAGGGTATACACTTTACATTATTGGTAATTGTTCGCCCAGAAGTATTTCAAATTTGTTCAAACATGAATTAGATATTTCAAACATTTCATTAGGTTTGAAAAGATGAGATTTTTGCTGTGAGGCATTAGGACATCTATTAAGTATTTCTCTATTTTAAATTTGATATTTGTATTTGTGATCTCTTTTGTCCTAATAGTGAGGATGCATCTTCAGTTGAACAACAATGTTTTATCATGATCGCTGAGAACTGAACAAATGTCCTTAAGTAATAGCTCTTAATGCGACCTGGAGATGTGTCTCTAAATGCTTGCTTTCATTAAATGTACTTTGAGCTGAACAACATTGACGCTCATTGACGCACATTGACGCTGAGGTCAAATTTTAGAATGTGTCACTCTTTAACCCTCTTTTAAAACGGCATTGGAGATCGATGTCAACCTCCGTGATCTAGGCCCAGTTTCGGTAGCAGGCTTTGCCCAAAACTCACACAGTTGAGCGATCGCACTGTACTTTGTTTTCTTCTTCTGAAAGCTATTGATACTGTAATTGTTAACCACAGTGATGCACAGGATTTATTGATATCTCCTTATTTAGACCTTTGTGTGAGTAGTTTTTTGCATACATTTCCGCCAATTTCCGTTGACGCATCTTCGCATTGTTTACCATACTAATTAACGTTAATATTTTTGCACAAATTGTGGTTAATAATAACGTAAATCTCACGCTAATATTAACGCCAAGATTCACGTTAATATTGACGTTGAGATAACGCAAAAATGATGGTATGATTCACTTTAAGATTGGGCGAAAAAAATGGTATGATTCACGTTAATATTGACGTTAAGATTTCGCAAAAAAGATGGTATGATTGACGTTAATATTGACGTTAAGATTACGCAAAGTTGAGTCCACACATTCACGTAAGATTAATGTTAACCATCAACGTGTAGTTGCTCTAAAATGTGGGTTAAATCACCGTTAAGTTAACGTCAATTTGTTACCTGGGCATGCCTTGTTGTGCAAAGGATGCATTACATAACGTTAACCACTGTGGTGCGTTCAGGCATTGTTCTGTGTAGCAGGTTGGTTTGAGGAGCGTTTTTATCTCAGGCCTTTAAGAGGCCTGAGATCTTATGAGTCACTACGAAATGTGCCAATCATTCTTCATCTGATAATATTTGTAGCTGTATGTAAGGTGTTAGAGCTTAGATATGACATCAGGGGAGCATGGCATATCTAACTCACTGATCAGTGATACATTTCGCACTTAGATGTTATGCCAACACCTCAGCCCCTTCACCCCTCTCCCTCCCCCACCTTCCCGCCTCACCCTCTGTCCTCCGCCATTGACATCGGACACAAGTAATTCAGCCTGAGAATCGTTTCCATGATTGGAAACGCCAGGTATATAAATTAACTTGACACTAATTGTAAAGTTAAATAGATAAACCAAACTTAACTTGATAATTTCTTAACTTAGTACTTGTTATCTTAGGGAGCCTTCTATGTTTACCAGGTTGTTTTCATGAGTTGCCTAGCCATCAATTTCCTATGAAAGCGTTACCGCCAGAATAGGCCCAACTAGGGTAATCATGCCATTAGGCTGATTTGTTGTTTATGCCGACAGAAGGTGAGGCAAAACAAAGAAATATAACAGATCAAATGCAGGAAATAAACTAAAGTACTTTGAACTGTATAAATTTAAGCATGTCCTTTGTTAAAGCATAACTATGTTTTTAAAAACATTTAAAGCTGTGAAAAAATTATCTGGTTGTCAGATCGTCGTAATTTTCAATGCAGGTAGACGTGTGTAATATAGCTATCAAATCAATTAATAAATTAAAATCCTTTCATCCTTAACAAAGTCTACCCTTTATCAAGGGATTACTTTATTTTTAAAAGATTTAAAGTTGTGAAAGTGCCTGAAATCGATTTGGAACTGTTAGCTATTTTTCTCAAGTTGGTTTCATTCGCAGTAAGGCCTGGTACTTACTGGTGGTAGAACAGTGCGGTGCATAGTAATAGGCCCAGGCCTATACACAAACTAAGGCATGATCAAGCAACTTATAAGGTCCTAATTCAATAATATTTCTACAAAATCTTCATTGTTTTGTCTTATAAAGCATATATTGCTGCGCAACTTGTGCAATATTCACAATCCTTCAACCAACTCCTCAGTTATCCTGTTTATATATCCCTACCTCCTCCTTCCTCCCCCTGCCTCCCTCTCACCTACTTGTCCGTCTCATTCACTCATCTCTTGTTAGAAATCAAAGCCAGACTGCAGCCACACAAATGCTAATGCCACTGCAGGGTGTCCCTTACATCTCATTTCCAGCTCCTGGCTCATCTCCTGATATTGTAATACTTGTACAGGTCAGGCCAGGCAGGGTACACTTCATAATTTGCTCTGGCATTCATGGGCTGAAATGTGATTACAGAAAAATGTGTCACAAATCGCAAAAAAAGGATTTTGAGATATCATCATATTTACTTTTTTGGCACTCGTATTGAGCGGACAACAGTGCTGCGGAGATTTTTGGAAAATGTACAATTGGCAGCAAGAATTATTGCTAAATTTGGCGGAAAAATGAAGAATACCGGGCTTGAGCTGAGTATATTTGGGATGGCATTGATTTAAAGTATCAGGTCATTTAATTCAAACTGCATTTTGAAGCTGCTTTTTGTCTTAAATGTGGGATTTTGAGAGGATTTGTGAAGGTGAATTGTACATTTTATGAAAATCTGATTCATTTAGTGCAGCACTATTCAGATTCAGCACAGCATAGTGGTACACAGTACTGTTCATGCAGTACTGTGCTGCACAACATTGTTTAGCACAGCACATCACTGTGCAGCACAGCACTATTCGACACAGCACAGAGCTGCGCAGTAATGTTTAGCACAGAACTGCTCCATACAGCACTGTTCAGAGGAGCACTATTCAGTGCAGTACAGTATAGTGTCTGCCAATGTCCTCCAATCACCATAATTGATTATTAACCTTTCCAATGGTTTAAGGTAATTCCTGGACTCTCTTAAGAGTTTCTGATACATCGAAATTAAGGGCGTTACGGATTGACATGAAACAAAACATTGACGCACTGTAAAACCCCCCAACGGGGGTGAGCGTCAGTGACAGTCGATATCAACTGTCAATGGAAGGTACAACCTATGGTCAAGACCCCCACATGGACAATGACTGTCTGTATGGTCAGCGACAGGTGAAACAACGGTCAGGCACCTAGGGTGCTAGCCAAACCCGTGAATGGCTTGGCTTGCTACACCATTGATTGCTATTATGTTTAACTATTGTAAGAAACCTAACAACAATCACAAAACTCAGTAAATACTCTTCGAATCGTTTTTTGTGAGATTGTGTGTTGGGTTTTGTGAATCACCACAACTGAGAGAAATCATATATATACCCTGGCTACCGGAAAAACAGCAATATTATCCTCTTGGATTAAATGTTTAAATGTCTGGAACTCACTCTAGATCGATACAAATCATGCAATGAACTTATATCTCTGATACCCGCCATCTGAACATAAGAGATTTGAAGCTATCCGAATAGGTACACATATATAGATATATGGCGCCCTCAATTATTCATTTAGCATGTACATGCATTAAATCGGTCTTGGTACTATGTTTATGTTATTAGCTTATTATACACCAGATCTCAACATCAAAATAAAAGTAATCATACTTCGAATAGGATATTTGTAGAACAGGCTGGGGGTGGGGATGGGGTGGAGTGGGGGGGGGGGGGGAGAGGAGAGAGAGAGAGAGAGACAGACAGACAGACAGAAGTGAAAGAAAATCAGCTGGGGATTTGTAGAACTACCGGTATTTGGAATGAATTGATAGGGCACAGGGCATAGATATATTCCTAATTACCAGATAGAATATGCGAAGTTCTATATAAAAAAATACCATATGGGGCCCAACGCTTACAGTACCAATTGTTTGTAATGACTTAGCATGTGATTAAAGTTTATAGTGTAGACAATCCTCGCTTAAGACATGTATTTAGCTCAGGTTCATCCCCGGGGTTCATCCAAGTCCCAAAAAGAAAGGCATGTGTGTGGAAGGGTAGCCAGTGAGTGGGCGAGGGAAGCACTGACCCGGCCGCGGTCACTAGCTTGTTTGTCTCCTAGCAACCAGCAAAACATATACAGCCCATATGCGCGTGCCTTGCATATAGCCAGATATATATAGGCCATTGTTTCAAACCCCATATAGCCCAGCACCTTTCTAGGTCAGGTAGCGGTAAATTACGCAATAGTAAACTCCCACCAGATGGTTGGGAAAGCTAACATTTGAAAACCGTTGACTGCGTGATTTTTTGCTGTTGAAGAATTGCTACTGATTTTTCGGATTTTATTGCTGACATTTCCAAGCCCTTACTGTGCTTTTGTATGAAGAAAATGTTGTTTGATCATCTAAGACTTCATCTCATCTAAACTTTGAGATACCACTCGATCGAAACTAAATATTATTAGTATCAGGACGGGCAGTTCAGGTGGTAGAACGCTGGAATGAACATGTAAACATTACATGAAACGGCAAAGGTGATGGCAACACAAGGGAACAAGTAAACCAATATATTGCGGTACTTAAAGAGGACTTAATCAAAAGCCAGGTAAGTCATATATTTTTAATTTGGAAAATTTCTGCCTCTAAGACACAGTCCATTGAAATGGTCTAGTGCTAGTTAGAATTATTGTCTTTCGTTTTTCAGGGTGAAATATATTTTGCGGAAATGGTTGTTATATTAATGGTTATTATGTTTATATCACATTCGGAAACTCTGTGAAAGGCAAGGACATACAGCAGGGATAAGATTTAGTTGAAAATTGAATGGATTGTCTATTCGTAATTAGTCCATTTCAAGAGGAACAGGTATGACGTGTGTAGGTCGGGAGATAATTAATCTTCTCTGTCTCATGGGACGGTTTAGCGGACCATTGAAGGGGGAGAGTGTCATGCGGCATGCTAAAATTGCGTCGGTCTCGTCATGTCTGCCCCCTCAATGACCGTCCCTATACCATAACTAAACTGGTCAATAATTGTCTGAAATCAATGATATCTAAATGCAAAAAGGTTGGCGTGGGGTAGAAGTTATAAAAGTGAATAATGAATTTTAGGCTAGCATTTCTTTGTGCTTCAGTGTTGCAGTGAGCGACAAATAGCACATGGGTGAGGAATGCTTCTGCCACCTTCACCTCTCACAATGTACGTGAGAAAACAAATAATTATGAAGAAGTGAAGTAAAGAAGTTAAGTTAAGAACTATATTGTAATGTCATTCCTACATATTTCGATTTGATTTATTGATGATGGGAAGGGAATGAATGGATTGGACGGATTATGTATGATCATATAGTGGCTATCTGCTTTTCGACTTATGAACCATTTCTAACATCTCTATATATCTTAAATGAATGTATGTAAGTTGATAGCTTAGCAAAACACAAGAAAACGTTTATGGAACTAAAAGGCAAATCCACTGCCGATTTTGCCAGTAAATTAAGTTAAAATGGGGGCCTTTCATTCATTGATTTTCACTCTGAGATCAGTGAAGGTGTGGGAGGGCGTCAAGGGAAAGTGTACAGTAAGAAACAGAAAATCTTCGACAGGATTCCAAGCCCATGGCAATTACCATCATTTACACCTTCAACTCTGTCAATTGGCAAGCAAAAATAGTGGGTTGGTCATGGTTTAGTTGCGCGACCAGGGCAGTCATGAAGGGATGGTCATGAGGAGGGGCGGTCATGACATGTATTTCTCTCCTCTCAGTGATTAATCTATGCTGCTCATTAACCATGTTGTTCATTAACAATTGATATTACATAATCATATCCAATTTGAATATCGATATACACATATATTATACATGTAGGTTAATACATATAGGCTAAGGTTTGTTATCACTATTACAGCCTAGCTTATATTGTAATGTATCGTTGCTATTCATATTGTCATTATCCTGGTACTTTCCATTAATCTCACTATGGCGGTATCTGTTAATTCCCTCAAAGACTCAATAAATTCCAGTTCAAGAAAACTCAAATCTTCATTTGATTAGCATACATATCCAACAATTCAATAATTTCTTATACCTAATCATTGATATTTATTTGTGTATACATGTTTATATGTTATCACAACACAGTATATACCTGCTTAATGAGGCATATTTATACTCATGAAGTGGTTTATTTCTGTTCCATTTTCAGACTTGGGGAGTCAGGTTCTCACATCGGCGATCTTTTATTGAAAATAGAAGTAATCATATTTCAAAAGGCTGATCCCACTACAGATGACCTATATTTCGGTGAGCATGGTCTTTTAATATTTAGGGTTTAAGGGTTAAGGGTTATCAAGGGTTTTAATATTCCAGTATATTAATCCAATCAAAATTTTATGGCAGAATGTGTAACCTTTCTCCCTGATGACAGTCCTTAATGAATATTTTCGAAAATGTGCAGCAATTGTACTAAATAAGTAATGCTTTGGGCAAGAAGCAGTCACTGAATCTAAGATTTTAAATTTAACTTTTAAATCCACATTTAAACATAGGGCATCTTATATGAATTAAAATATCTTTAACCTAATCTTAATAAAACTATCACTTGTTTCTTCAGGTTGACCTGGATTCCTGCAAGTCAGTGGAACCACTTCAAACAGACTCATGCTCATTAATATGAGGTTGCCTGACAGTGAGGTAACCAGCATAACATCTGGGGAACAGACCACAAGATTTGAGAATTGTCAGCCACACAACATCACATATTCGGTGAGTATATTGAATTTTTAATCGAAATGGCATAGATTGTACTCGAAAACAATTATATCATAATATATTATTTCAGATGTAGTTTAAACGTTGTTCATATACAGCTCTGCAAGGACAGAACCAGACCATTGGCCATAAGGGGTTGTATATTATTATGATAAATACTATACGTTGTCATCCTCTCAATAATATATTATATATTATATATACACATACTATACCTATCAATGTAATCTTATATTATAAGATTACACTGGAAAAAGTTTCACAAGTTTTCATGACTACTCATTTTAACTATCTTAGCCACTTGAATAATATGGACAACGGCTAGTTATTGTAATTTTGAATATATCTGCATGTCATGTGAATGGAAATACTATAATAATGTTCATGTGATATTATTTCAGGGTCTTCAACACTTATCAACAAAACGATATATGATGCAGCATCCGCTTAATTGTTAGGCAACTCTCACTAAGCCACCATTAATTTGTATTCTTGGTTGCGTGGCTGGTGTTTCACTAAATGATCTATGATCTGAAATTGTGATACAATGCTGGCGGAATAATTGAAATGAGAGTGTTGCATTTTAAAAAAAATAATTGTAATGCTCTGCTCGAAGTTTATTAACTGTTATTTATCATTATTTTCAACTGGGCCAGCTGATAATAGATATTGCAAAGCCAGTATAAATGAAATCAACAACAACAATCATTCCAGCCATTATCCCTAATTTTATTCAGAACTCTACTCAGCAGTCGCAGCACTTTTTTTTTATTCAATTCGTTATATTTAGGTATACTTTTATCAACAATTTGTATGTGTATTAATTGATGTAAAGGTATTAGCTGCAGCTATTTTCAAATAGTATTTATACTGTACCTGACAGACCTGTGGCTGCATGGCTCACTACTTACGTTTTCAAATATTATTTAGAGTAAAAGTTATGTGTCAATAACAATTTAATTGAGTTTCATACATATTATATTTACGTATTGACAACACAGGTTATTGATAAATAGAGTCAAACATTTAGGAATTACCAAGTTACATGTTTTATTTTAGATTCATAAGTTTTGTGAGTTTATACTGGCTTGTTCATGAGCAAATTAAAAAGGTGTGAGGTATATATAGCCACCATTCTGTTATGGCATTCACACATAATTGTGCGACTGAGAAATCATTGTACTTTAAGTATATGTTACATAGTTGGATATCATATTGGCTTTTCATGTGATAATTGTATTTATTATGTTTGAGTATTATTTGCCTGTGTTAAAAACATCAAGATTTTATTTGATATTTATTAGGAAATAATCGTTGAAAAACTGGTTGTTTTGGGGTCCCTTTATCCAATTAAGCCACAATCTGGTATCAAAATGGATGTCATAACTTATTGAATGTATTATTGAATGTCTTTATTTGAACTTTTGCTGGCCTGATACATTTTGATGAAATAAATAATGTCATGTTGACCTGAAATGTATATAATTTGATGATCATGTTGGATATTATATTGATTTTTCATGTGATTATTGAATTTATTATGTTTGAGTATTATCTGCCTGTGTTAAAAACATTAAGATTTTATTTGATATTTATCAGGAAATAATCATTACTGGTACTGTGTCAATTTCGATTTTGTTGAAATAAAGAAGTTTAGCTGAAAAGAAATTCACAAATATTTACTTATCTTGTATATATTGATTTTTCAAGGGATTCAGCATTTGTTTAATGATAGGGAATAAATATAAATTTGGGTCCCAATTGAAAATATAAATAATATGTATAATATCAAATGAACAATTGACCATTCAACTAAAGCATCTCAAACTCCTACCAGTAGACCTACAGCTACCCCCCCCCCCCCCCCCTTAGGGGTATAAGATTTTAGTTCTGAAAATATCCACCAGTGGCGCTACCGATTTTAGTTCCAAAAAAATCCGCCGCCGGCGCAAAGTGGCGCTGCCGTCGCGGCGGCTACCGCGACGGTCAGGACCGTCCATCAGGGATTGGGCGATGGTCAGCTGACCGTCGGCCAGCACGGACCGACGGTCAGTGACTGGCACCTCTGCTGCCAGCCATTGACAGTCAGATTGAGCCCAAATGACCGTCGGTCAGTAATACAGTGCGTTACTATTCAAAGATTTGCTAAAGGGTAGCTAAGATCTAAACTGTAATTCATACGAATTAGAAAGTACTGTTAGGAATGTTCGTGTCACGAATTTGGCTCTGATTATGGGACAGTGAGGGCCAAAAACCGTTAAGATGGTAGACGTGTTTCCTAAATTAAATACTTATGGGGCGACTCTACTAGAGAGAAAAACTAGTGGAGTTGCTTTTAGGGAAGGCCATTCCCTGATCAATATTCATACCGCTTGAATATAAAAACAAAGTCTCCTGAACCTGAGCAGTCCTCTGAAGAAGGCAACCCTATGCAGAAACAAGTCGGGAAATAACACACTGAGAAAATGTACATATCAGGGTTTCAGTTGTCGGAATTATTTAATCTATACATCTATAAAAACAAAGCCCAGCCAGATATGGCAGACAGGTGTCAGAGTGAAGGACAATTTTTACCTTCATCCAACTTGCAATTATGTAGAGGTAGGAATTGTGATCTACGAGCCTGCAGGATGTATATATAGAGTTCTGGTGTAATCCTTAAATACATTCTCTCCACTGTCTCTCCCTCCTGATTAAATCAATATCAAATTACTCTATGTCCCCTTCAGGCCAAGGCAGTTTAGGTGATTGTTTCTCACTATCCCTTAGGCCAAGATGACTGTTTCACTGCTAGTAGCATAGACACATATATAGCAAATTTGAAAACTGTGTTTTTGCCCTCAATGTGGGAGTGAGTGAGTGAGATTGGTTGCTTTACGCCCTTATCAACATATCTAAGCATTATATCAAGGGCGGGAGAGCTGAGGGGGAGGCAGTTTATGAGCGTACCCAGGAAATAAAGAAAGAGAAGAAGGGAGAGAGAGACAAGAGAAAAAGAGAGAGAAAGGAACTTTAAGGTCTGACCCAGGACCACTCAATGTCGGAATGTCCCAATATTATCATCAGAACCAAAGTTGAAAACTTCTAGTATGATTTACATATGTATGTACATACTTCTCATTATTTAACATAATTTCGTCAGCAACAGGCTCATGAAACAGATCAATATATCACTCTACAATTTACATCTTGCAATTTAACCTCATGTTTCAAGTAAGTAAATCGTCAATGGAAAAGGCATAGATCAATGTACCAGTTTCAAAAGTATTTCATAAGGCGGCATAAAATGGATTCTGATATGTTTATATCATATTAGTTAAGGTCAAGTACATTCCAACGATTGGAACATTCTTTAATAGAAAATATTGAAAATGGATAAAGATCAAAAGAAAAAAAAAAAAAAAGTTCATGAAAACCCAGAAGTAATAGTCTTCATATAACTGGCAATCATAGTATAGCATTTTTCGTAAAAAAAACAATTAATTTGGAAGATTCAGTCGCGCACCAAGCATGTCAATGTCAAGGTCGCAATCCATTTATTGAGTCACCGCTTCCCAGTTAATTTCCCATGAGATGAGCTCTGGTTAACTGGCGGATATCTAGTTATCTGGGGGAAGGTGGTGGGGTGGAGGTGGGGGGGGGGGGGGGTTATATGGGGAGAGAGCCTAGTTAAGGGGAGGGTGAGTGAGTGAGAGAGATTGGTAGCTTAGCTTTACGCCCCTTATCAACACATTCAATATGGTTGAATGTGTTGAGCATTGAGAATGAGCTTGAAATTCTCACTTAGCAGGAGATCCGCTCCCTGACATCGAAGACAAATTGAAAAGAAAAGTTTATAAATGTAAAAAAGATCTAACTCTCTTCAATAGTCTGAATAGGTTAATGCATCCATCAAATGATAAACAGTTCAACACTTACTAACTCTTCATTAGAAAAATAACATTGGTTGTTATGGGATTTAAATAATGAAGCTCACTATTTAAGAACTGATTGCTATCATACAATTTAAGATACAGTGAGTGACACAATATATGGGTCAGATTTTGAGAAAGTTCACAATCAACATTTCTACACATTTCTCAAATTCTGCTAAATTAGATATGAAAAATGATAAATACTGAGTTTATCTGATTGTATTTTGTATTGTATTCATTCAATAAATGTGTCTGGTTATGTTGAACTGCGTTATGAACCTGATTTTCGTCTGGAATGTGGGTTATTTGAGAGCATTGTTGAAGGTGAAAATGTACATTTAATGAAAATCAGACCCATGATATGCTGTATCTTATATCATACGATTCTCTCTTTCCAGGAATCCCCACACAATTTCCCTTTCCATGACTGATAGAAGAGGACCTAGGATAACTGTTGCAATAAGTAACAGTATACTATCCTTCAATTGAAGGAAAAGTGATAGGAGTGTTGGCTATAGAAGGTAGGATAGAATAATCAGTAGGAGAAACATGATTTAGGGGAGCTCTGCTAAGGACTGACAAGGCATTACACACTCATCAATGTTAATGGTTCTCAATCTTGAGTTGTCCTACACATTATATGCACTACTCAGATCATTTAATTAGTTTAGTTCTCAGCTTGTCCTACTAGTTTTCAAAATTTCTGGTAACTACTGGAAGAAATGGTACCATGCTGTACCATAGAGGTATGTCGACCCATTTGTCTAGTTTTATCGCCTTATTCAACTGTAGCCTACTCACTCCTGTACCCTTGATCATGACAAATAAAAATCTTCTTATCTTATCTTATTTTATCTTATTGTTTTTTGTTTCTTGTATTTTTTTTAAGGCTATGACATTTAAAAAGTTCAAATGTAAATACCCTTTTTCCACCATGGATATTTTAAAGTGTTTCTTTTTGTCTGTATGTTAAAAGCACTAAACAACTAAAAAAGTCAAAACATTCCTGCGAAGATACCATGTCACGGACATTTTTTGTTGATTTTGTTTTCCAACTTTTGACTTAAAGGTAAATGCCATCAATACTGCAGCAGGCGGGAATTCAAAGAACTAATGCTTGAAACCACAATATTTTGTTCAGACTTCGTCTTGAGAAAGAACATGGTTGGGGAATACAAAAAGCAAAAAAAACCAGGATGTTATCATATTATTTTGTGTTTTAGGGATGAGCGAAGTTTACTTCCATTCACTATTGATTTCAATGGAGGAAACTCATCGTGATACATATCGGTTTTGGACATAATTTACACATCTGAGCTATAGTAGTAAATTAAGTTATTACACCAAATTGCCCAATTATAAATCATACAGACTGCTATTTGGTATTTAATAAATACTGATTTGTTTAGTAATTACTTCATAAATACAGTATATTTTGCCATATTAGCTAACAATGACTTAACATTCTCGTAGTAGGCAAGGCAGTGAGCCCTAGGTAGCGCCCATTAAGAGTGTACCATTCTGACACTAATCGAATCGCGTCATTTGGGTCATAAACGTGTGTGTGCATGACAACCAAAAAACGGCACATATGTGTAATTATAAAAAGCTAAAGGCACCCCTCGAACGGCACTGTGGTAATGGATTAAGTAGGTAATAAATTATATTATGCAATCCGTGAAAGTTCTCCACTGGAGGAAAAAGATCAAAACGAAAAGGCAGTGTTTGTGATTCATGGTGCCATAGACAATTATACATTTCATATACTACTCACGTCTCTTTGTATATGATTCAGATTTTCAGAAAATGTACAATTGGCAGCTCTACACATTTCGGAAATTCTCCTAAATTAGGCTGAGACATGGTGAATACTGGATATATCTGAGTATATGTGGTATCGCATTGATTTGAAGTATCAGTTCTGTTATGTTAAACTGCATTTTGAAGCTCTTATTTGTTTTAAATGTCGGTTATTTGAGAGGATTGGTGAAGGCGAATTGTACATTTTCTGAAAATCTGACCCATATATGTAGTGTTGAAAATCACGTTAGATAGGTGTCAGATTTTCGCAAAGTATACAATTGGCAGCTGTACACATTGAGTAAATTATGCTAAATTAGGCTGCAATTTGGTGAATACTAGGTAAATTCGAGTATATTTGGCATTGAATTGATTATAGCAATCTGTTTGGTTATGTTGAACTGTATTTTGAACTTTATTTTCGTCTGAAATTTGGGTTATTCGAGAGGATTTGCGAAGTTGAATTGTACATTTTCTGAAAATCTGACGCATATTTATTCACATAATATGGAGCTCTATACTTTTCTTACATTTGGCTTATTGATGTGTATGGATAAATTCATCAGCTCTCTCCACAAATATTGAATAAAGAGAGTAATAGTAGTCTACATTAGTTCTGTTGTTATTTCTCCCACTCAGTCTAACACAAGAGTCAATGTCAATGCAAAGAATTCTTTATTGCAGAAGATGTTTTTCTATAAGGTCGTCCAACATTCTAAATAAACAAACGTCTAGATAGGTCTTCCGCCAGGTGCCTGGTTCTTGTTTGAACTTTACTTATGTTACATGGTTTCTAAGATTTTCTACTACTAGTACATGATTAAATGGCGAATGAGATGGTAAATTAGAGATGTATCATGAGGTTTTTGACGTATGAAATAGTTGACGGGTACATGGTCTATGGAAGGATATACAATAATGGGTCAGATTTTTAGAAAATGTACAATTGGCAGAGTTACACATTTAGTTATTTCTGCTATATTTGGCTGCAATTTGGTCATTACTAGGAAAATTCGAGTATATTAGGCATTGTAGTGGTTCTAGCAATCTGTTTGGTTAGGTTGAAGTGTATTTTAAACATTATTTTCGTCTTGAATATGGGTTATTTGAGAAGATTGGCGAAGTTGAATTGTACATTTTCTAAAAATCTGACCCTAATAGTGGTTTCGATAACAGAGTGTGTTATTTGAGATGCTCTGTTGATTTACAGTAAAAGCATATGTATATGGGTCAGATTTTCAGAAAATGTACAATTGGCAGCTCTACACATATAGTACATTCTGCTAAATTAGACTGAAAGTTAGTAAATACCAGGTAAATTCGGGTATAGTCTGCATTGCATTGATTCTAGCTGTCTGTTTGGTTAGGTTGAACTGTATTTTTAACTTTATTTTTGTCTGAAATTAGGGTTATTTGAGAAGATTGGCGAATTTGACTTGTACATTTTCTAAAAATCTGACCCACATGTATAATAGGATTAAGACTAAGGCATGGCATATAAACACGAGTTGGAGTAACTACCAGAGGATGTGAGCCGCCTCAGCGGATACCCAATAACCCTTTCCTGCACTTAACTCTTTGACTGCTGCTACTCTAGGGAGACGTGCATTCTTGGAAACGTGACTCCACTTTTGAAAGCTGCACATTTCCCAAAAGACTCCCATATCAAACCACTTTTATCTTGAGGCAAGCATCGAAAAAAAACTAATTTCTTGACATATATTATTCATTTAGTTGTATACATTTTTCTTCTGTACAAAGGAATAATCCCTGAGACTTCTATTAACATCTAATTGATTGTTATTTTCAGTGAACACGTGTGTATCTTTCTAAGCTGCGCTTTCTGTTCATCCAACAAAAACTATTTTCTGTTCCAATGTATCTAAAGGTCAGTGAAACAACACAATTTAGAGGACTTTTCCCAGGTCCAGGCATTCATAAAAGTCAAGATCTATGTTTTGGTGGCCTGGTGAAATCCTGTCTTGCGTTCTGTGTTGCATGGTGTTCCATCACCGGCTGCCATGTTTTCCTGGTTAATCAGTTTACCTATTCTTATATAAACACACTAGCAATGTACCCGTCCTTTGGACGGTCACCCTCTCCCCCCACATTTCCCCCTCTCCTTCTTTTCCCTCCCCCTTTTCTCTGTCTGTCACACCTGTTTTTCTCTCCCAACCTCATCTCCGATTTCCCCCCTCTCCCTCCCCTCTTCTTCATGCTCCCCCTCCCCACTTGCTCTCCCTCCCCTCTCTCCCTTCCCCGAATCCTCTCCCTCCTCTCTTTCCCCCTCTTCTTTCCCCGCCCCCCACTCCCCCTTTCCAGGGGCGGTACCAGTAGAGGGATCTAGGGGGGGCACACTTGAGGTCAAAATCTTCTCAATTTACCTGTTTCAAATGACATCCCAGTGCATAGCAGTTAATTTACCTAATGACAATGACATAAAGCCCCACAACCCTAAGTTCTCTAACAAAGATACAGTGGGCCTTTATTCCAAACATGGACATTATTTGTTCCTTTTATAATTTTGTACTGTTCTGAAAGAAATGTTTAAGGAACAATAATTTCCACACATTAAATGAACATTTTAAAAAATAATGTTCCCCAAACATTTTTCTGTGAACATTAACATAACATTGGGTATTTATGTTCCTGGAGCCATATTTGCTAACTTTCTGCTAATGTTGTCAGTCGTCTGTTCTGCGAACAATCATACCCAAACATTGAAGAAACATTATTAAATTTATGTTCTCACATTGTTATCTCTCCAATGAAAACTGACATAACTATAGTTGCATTGCTTAAAATTAAGTTCGTTCAATCTCCTAGACATAACAAATTCATAAAATTACTTTTAATCTTAAAAATATGACATCTTGATATGTTTTTATACAATTTTAATTTCACCCTTCTCCTATGTAATACTCCTATGTTAGTCAGGGCACAATAGAAAACGTCAAGTTTAATGAGAATTTCTAGGAATAAAAGTGTGCTACTGGGGTATATATATATAGATATATATGTATGTGATGTGTCACAGAAAAATGAGTCACAGAATCACTGGAATCGGCTTGAGCTCATCATTTTAAATGACATTGTGATGCATGGTGATCCATTGATAATATTTAAGAAGAGTACAGGTTATAGCACCCATTAGCATTTTCCCTCTCAACAATATATGGTAGTTTACTACCCTGGGAGTTAGAGGGCACCACCAGTGGGGACTCAGGGGGATTACACCACTGGTTTTGAACCACTAAGCCACTGGACTCTTAGTCACAGTCAAACCATCAAGGAGGGAACACTTCAAGTTGACTGCTAGAGTAAGTTACCTATTATTCATTTCTCTTAGGCTGCGTTTCCACTGGCTCGCTCTTTTGGACCGCTCATGGCCCGCTCTTTTTTATTATCTTGAGCGCAACAAGCGAAGATTGAGCGAAACCAGAGCGGTCTAATGGAATCGGTTCCTGCGCTCTCTGTACGCTCTAAAAAGTGCCTATGTGCGCTTCTTTAGAAGAGCGCAGGACGTTGCGCTCATATTTGCCGTGTTTGATTTGAGCGCAGCAACACAAGGCTCTTTCTACCTGTTAAAGAAGCGGACTAAGAGCGCAGTGAGAGCGCACAAACACATTTACCATTGATTTCATAGAGGAAACAAGCGGACCAGTAGAATCGCCCTGCGCTTGTATTGCGCTAAAATATTAGCGGAGGAAGAGCGAATGACGGGCTCCCTATAAACAAGCACAGCAAGAGCGAGCCATGAGCACATATACAAGCGAGCCAGTGGAATCGTACCTTAAGCCTCTATATCGATCTTCAACAATATGCTTTGGTTATATCATGTTGAAGTTCAGTCTCTCACTAAGCTCTCTAAAAAGCACAAGCTGCATTGATAAGATAATACATGTATTTGAATTATAGACAATAGACTGGCATTTATATCTTGGTATCATTTTCTCTACTATATGTTTGTACCAGATGCTATATAATCAATAATTTTCCTTTTATTTACAGGATCTATATCAATGTAGCCATGGGCGATGTTGTTTTAAAGAGTTGGAGCCAAACATATAAATGATATTTAATTTCCTTGGTTGTAAGAGTGGGTATTTTTGCAGAGCTAACAAGTAAGTTGGATATAGTATAAGTCAGGACAAAGACATGATTATTATTCAGAATACGGAATTGTGAAGGTATTCTTTTCTTTTACTGTTCAAGTGTATTTTGTCATTCCTTTTGCCTTGACCCTAACCCCTTTGTTTTATTTCCTTAGTACAGAAAACGGTTATGGATTAGGATGCTACAGGCAGGAAATACAGGAAGATATTGATTACATGTAAGCCACAAGGCATGGCTATCTGATTGTAGTACCCACTGGCCGTTGGTGACACTCGATAAGCCCTTAAATAAACATTCACAGGATTAGAGGCCAGCTAGACCCAGCAAAAAGCAAAATACACACAGGGAAGGATATGAAGAAAATGCGGAACCTAAATGATGAAATGATGATTTTTTGAGTAAATAAAAGAGAAAGTTTTAAGATAAAGGTTTATAACGAATGTTTTTCAAATGTTAAAAATGAAGAGTAGGCTAATTGGAAGAGACAAACATTGGGGGAATTTTAGTTAAAAACGTTAATTCCATGTTAGATGGGAATGTTCTTCTAACATCCTTTTCAACTATTAGGATAATGTTACTAAAGTATGTTCTAATAGTGTTATAAAAAAAACAGTGGTAGAACGTTTGGTTATCAACGTAAGCAAAACATAAATGTTAAACGTTGTATTAATGTTAGGTAGGAACGTTCCTCTAACACATGTTCCGGGAACATCCAACAAATTTTCACTTTCAAACATTAAGCTAACAAACAACCAAACATTGAGGGAACATTCTAGGAATAAAAGTGTGCTACTGGGGGTCAGTGCTTGTTTTCAACCTAGGAGGCTTTAGAATTCATACCATAGGGGCCCTTTGCCCCTCTGAGTTAGGGGGTGCACAGGTTCCATTTTAAGGTTCCCACTCTTTTGCATGTAGTTATAGGTGCCCCTGGACGTAGCTTGTGGCTAATGACGTAGTATCTCACAGGGGCTTTCCCAGGCTATAAATAGAGTGTGGTTATCCCGATTTAAAAAAGGCTTCAAAATCACATTTCCACCCCAAATACCTTCACAAACCACATACGACGACATCCAGAGAGGGGGGAGAGACCTCTAAAGATGAGTAAAGTGGTTTGTAAAACAACAAATTCCGAGAACATTCTGGACAAAGAAAACCTTCTTTCTACCATTTCTTTTCTGCCTCCTCTCCTAGAAATCGCTCTAGCTTTATATTATATGGGTGGATGGGTGGATGGATGGATGGATAACAACAGCAGAATATTGATACATCCTATATGTCATAATATGAGTAATTCATGAATTTAGACACAATAAGTGATAACAGGAATACATTTGGCAACATTGTCCCTATCATAATAGCTGGGAATGCCGGTTTATGGTTTGTTATGTTTAGTTATTATATGGCAATAGCTACACCCACATGTAATATAGAATGTCTTAATCACCATTTTGTCTTGTGGTCCTGGGTAAGACCATAAAGTGCATTCTGTCTCTTTTTCTCTGTCTCTGTCTCCCTTCTTCTCTATGTCTATTTTCTGGGTAAGATCATAAACTACCTCCCTCTCAGCTCTCCCGCTCTTGATATAACCTTTAATCTGTTGATGAGGGTGTAAACCAACCAATCTCACTCGCTCACTCACTATTTTGTCTTTCTATTTGAACTTCATTTCTCTTTTGAATAAGGTATATTTGAGAGGATTGAAGAACACAAATTGAACACTATCCAAACGAACTGATGCATGCAAGCAAATGAGTTTATTACCGCCTCCGAACTCCTAAAAAACATACAATATGGACTCCCCCTCTCCTACTCGACCTCCACTCCAGTGAGATGAATGTTTATAAGCGCCTGAAAAGAGGTGAGATGTGAGTTGAATATGCAATCAACACTGTGGGAGGTCCTCAAGCGGTTCTTGCAGTCCAATCTGTCCTTCTCCCTAACCCCCTGGTGGCAACTCAGTGTTATAATACTGGCAGATATATTTATAGATCTAGGTGTGGCCCTGTGGCAAATCACGATTCTAATTTATTTTTCATTACCTATACATGTTTGAGAGATAGAAAAAGGAGAATAATTAATACCTCCTCCTGTAATCGTTTGAGTACCTCCTCTTGTACCTCACTTGTACCTCTCCTGTACCTCCTCCAGAATCTCCTTCTGTACCCCATCCTGTACCTCCTTCAGTACTTGTTCCTCCTGTATTTCCTCCAGTACCTCCTCCTGTACCTCCTCCTGTACTTCCTCCTGTACCTCGTCTTGTACCTCCTCCTGTACCTCCTTCAGTACCTCCTCCTGAACCTCCTCCTTACCTGCTCGAGTACTTCCTTCTGCACCGCTTTCTGTACCTTTTCCAGTACCTCCTCCTGAACCTCCTCCTGTACCTCCTTCGGTACCTCCACCTGTACCTCTTCCAGTCCATTCTCCTCTCTCCAGAACCTCCTCCTGTACAAGCTTGAGTACCTCCTCTTTTGCTCCCTCCTGCACCTCCTCCTGTAACTGCACTTGTATCTTTTACTGTAAGTAGACTTCCTCCAGTATCTTCCCCACTGACAACACCTACATGTATAGATAGTCAGTCATATATTACTGTACTACCTCCTGTACTTCCCCCAAAATCTGCTCCAATCCCTCCTTCTTTACGAGGGCCTGATTCTGTCCACTTCTCCTCTAGTTTTCCTACCTGCACACAACCTGTACATTCAGCCTCATGGCCTTAGTATCTCCTCCTGTACTCCATAGTGAGATCTGCATTCAGAACATGAAATATAATGGGAATTGAATCAGACACTTCCTCCATTTTGTCTCTTCCTTTGTAACCCCACATTTCCCTGCGTAACTCTCCTTGACCATGTATTCTGCAGGTAGTTTTACATTTTTTTTTTTAATAAATTTTTTTTATTGACAAAACATTCACAGTTTGTGATAGCTCTCATTCTGCCAGTGGAAAGTTATTCAAAAATTCATATACAATAGTACAAGTACTGTATTAAACGTTTTAAGTTTTAAAGATACCATAGATTATTTTTAACACAGTTATCTACATTACATACCTTCAAGAGAACTGAAACATAATCACCTTAAGCCATGTCGAACCACAGTTTATATGTGTGAGACAGCACTTTGTGACATAACATTTTTTTTGTTTTTTTTTGCCCAGTTAAAAACAGATAATACAAGAATCATATGACATAGACCGCATAATAAAAGAATCAGATGTAGTATGCACCCATTTAACTACACATATACAGTTTCTCAAACCTCGTCATATACAAGTTATAACAGTATAACAATCAGCCTTTCATCCAATTTTCCTCATTTTTTAGTGTTATTTTTAGATTAGCCCATGTCTTTCTTTTGTACTCAGCTGGTAATTTATTCCACATTGTGGGACCTAACATATGTGGACTGTTACGCAGTTTTTCCGTTTTTGGACGCGGTACCACCAGGTTAACACCTTCGGCTAACCTGGTTGGTTTAGGCATGGCCTGTACATAGTCTGGTATATCTTTAAAGTTGTACATCAGACCCATTAATGATATTAGACCTCTTTTGTATATAGGTTGTATATTCAGCCTTTCCTGTAAGTCTGTAATAGTTAACATCTCGTTCCTATAGACTAGTCTTACGCATCTATTAATCACACTCTGTAGTTTCCTTATCGTTACATTATGTGCTAGCTTATAAAATGGAAGTCCGTATTCAGCTAGTGACAAGATGTGGGACTTGACTATTTTTTCGGTTACTCTACTGTCAATAAAATATCTTATACGAGACAACTGGTTCGTTTTTATTTGTATTAAATTCTTCATCCTGAGGAAATGCTCATTCAGATTAAGATTAGAATCAATCATATAACCCAAATATCTAACAACAGGCATTCTATCGATTTCTTTCCCTTCAATATAAATCTTTCCTAGTGAAGTATAATCGATTTTATTAAGTTTTCTTTTCGAGCCAATGATCTGATATTGACATTTACTTGTATTTATTGATAGTCTATTGGACTTCATCCAATTATTGACAGCAGTGGATATCCTTTGACCCATTCTTATACATTCTTCTAAGTTTCTGCCAGTCACTGTTGCTGCAGTGTCGTCAGCGTACATACTAAAATTTGTTTCGATGTTATAATCTGTATTATTAAAACAGTTTGGCAGGTCGTTGACATAAATTAGGAAGAGTAGTGGCCCTACCAAACTTCCTTGCGGCACACCAATGTTTATAGCGACTGGATCAGATAAGACATTATTCAACAGAGTACGTTGCTTCCTATCTGCTAAATAGTTCAAAAGAATTTTGACTATAGCAGGATTAACCTTATAATACAATAATTTTTTCTTCATAATACCATGGTCCAAACAATTAAATGCCTTTGCAACATCATAGTAGGCCGCTATACTCACTTTCCCGTCATCCATACCTTTTAACATAGGCTCTAAGAATTCATAAACAGTTCTATTTGTTGAATGTTTTTCCCTGAAACCCCCTTGTACCTTACAAAATAGTTTGTTCAAATCCATATGTTGTCGTAAGGACACACAGATAAAGTGTTCAATTATTTTTGATGGTATAGGCACCAGGGCAATCGGTCTTAAATTTTTAAAAAGCCTCAGATTTCCAGATTTCGGGATAGGTGTTACAGAGTATTCTTTCCATTCAGATGGAATAGTAAACGTTTTTACACATAATTTCAACAATTTGGTGAAATGCTTGGCAATTTTTTGAAGGACAAACTTTAGGACTTCAGAATTTACCCAATCAAAACCACTACCTTTCCTGATATTAATCGATCCGAGTTGTTTCAGAACCATAGCTTCATTAATACATATACGCGTTACAACATTTGGGTTAATCTCATCCTGCAAAAATACAGAGCTGTTTTCTCCTTGAGCATCCGATATTGAGCCCATATCTCTAAATATTTTATTTAGAGTATCACTTGCATCTTTTCCAGTGATATTCGTATCGTTATGTAAAAAACTGTCTGGTAATGAGGAAGTGGATTTACCAGTCATACGGTTGATAAGTCTCCAGAATTTTTTACTATTATTATCGCATTCCTGTAAAAGTGAGTTAATATGCCGCTTTTTGGCTTCTCTGACCAATCTAGCTGCATTTTTCCTGCCATTTTTTGCTAGGTTCCAATCAATATCAGCGTTTGTTAGTCGCGCCCGCTTGAATAATCTATCTCTTTCTAATATACCATTCAGGGTTATCCGATCAACTATCATCGCCCCTCGTCGTATAATCTTTATTTTAACCTTCGGGCAGTTTTGATCAAGGAAAGTCAACAATAACATTTTCATTCGAGCCCATATTCTATCCGTACAATTATCATTATCAGGGAATAGGCTGTTGTCATTAAAGTGCGTTATAATATATTCGTTAAGGGCATCCCAGTCAAGAGATTCGTATCGCCTGGCAAACCTATATGACTCATACCTGGGTAACGTGGTTTTTTTCAGAGTTAGAAAGACAACATAATGATCAGAAATGTTACATTCAACGGTACCACTTTCCTTTACGTGGGGATGATTAGTAGCTATGACGTCAAGTAAATTATTGACATTTTTATAACATCTCGTCGGTGTGTTAATTACCTGTTTCAAGTTCAGTTCTTGTAATATGTGGCTGAACCGTTTAGGGATGTCTTCCTTTACGTCAAGCAAATTTATATTGATGTCCCCTACCAATATCAGTGCACTATTTCGAGAGACACCTTTCACATGTAGGATGGCATCGTATAATTCATTAATAAATACTTCTTTGAGTCCCGATGGTGGGCGGTAGGTGTTAAAAATGACCATCTGCTTACGATTACCTGGTTTTATTTTTAATACCTGTAATTCTATATTATTATTACAAATATTCCTCTCTTCGAAAATCCAGGGATCAACCTTAAACGTGTTATCAATCAGGCAACACAATCCACCACCTTTCTTCAGTCTCCCATCTATCGTCATATTTCTATCAAATCTAAATATTCCATATCTGTCATCATGTAACAGGTTTTGATCTATGTCAGCTGAGTCAAGCCAACTCTCTTGTATAGCTACAATTTTTACACTACCTTTCAGGAGTCGATCATGAATTTCCAGACTCTTGTTTCTAAATGATCTCACATTTAGTGAACAAATCGATAACCCTTTACTTTTACATATAGAGTCAATATCATCCAACACCATTTCGTGTCAGTAAACATAAGAATAGATACATTTCTTGGCAAACTTTAGTATTGTGTCTTAGACACGGTATCAGGCAGATAAACTTCTTTATACAGCGGTTATAAAAGAGTGATGAGAAGGGCATAATCAGAATAAAAATCACAATTCCCAAACATTGGGTAGGTACCAGTCGGCGAGGTATCAACCTCGACCTAGTTTGATACATATGTACACCAGTACACCGTACGAGTCGGGTCGCTCCAGAGAAGGGTGATATTAGTTTTGCAATACACCACATTGTTTCCCAACAGAGATTAAAAACGAACGTAAGGTTATCCCTCTTATAATTTCTAAAGTGTAGAGGTTATGAATCACATGATATAGTACATACCTATAGTTTTCATATAGCCACTTGTCCGACTGCCGCATGTGTGACTGAAGGTCGCCATGTTGGATAATCGGGGTGAATTTATTATTTCATTTGGATTCGCTTGATTTTTTTTTTTTTTAAGTGTATCCTTATTTCGGTATGATTATGATATAGGTTTATGAAAAACAAGATTTCCATACATAGTAAATTACATAGTAAACTAGTATAACTAGATTTCGTTGTAACATTTACTCTCGCAGGACATTTGCTGCGGTATGTACCTTGACCTTTGTATTCCCAGTGACCTCGTGTCAACAAATGCACGTGTGTTTGTTTGGTATACACATGTTAGCTATATCAATGGCATGAACCGCGTTGGGATTCAATATACACATATGTACATACTATTCATAATACCAGGCATCCTTACACAGTGAGAAAGAAACGAGGAAAAGAATATAGACAATAACTTTGTGTATCATTCAGATGACATTATTTACATTTTCTTTGTATGACATTTGCCTACCCAGGTACTTGATCGAACCACCCATCTTACGTTACCGTAATTGCTGGTGTATATATTACTTGCTTTTCTTTGCACTGTCTTTAAGTTTGCCCAAGCTGTTCATAGATTTATTCAGGGCTTCTTTTGCGGCTGTACTATTTATCTTGGTCAAGGGCAGTCGGGTCTTCGTGTACGGGGTAGATGAGCTTGGAACACCGGTCCGACCGATAGGCTTTAGCTTCTTTATCGGAGGTCTGCTCTCCGTCGAGATATTTGATAGGGTTGACGATTGTGTTGTGTCCATATCACTGTCAGACGATTCATCCTCATCCAGCGAGTTATCCATCAAGGCCGGATTCGGTATCGGTCCAGCTGCTTCTTCTTCTTTAGAAGGGAACTTGTGGAAGAATCTGGGGTTAGCTGCTTTTTCCTTCCTTCGTGGGGTGAGTTTGGATGGGGTAAGGGGTGCAGGTGGTGGTGACATCAGGGTAATGTCATTCAATTCGGATTTGTATCTGTCTAGAATATCATCTCGTATGGCCATGAGTATCTTGCCTTGCATATTGTGACCTCCCCACGTCTTCATGTCAAGGTGGACGGATCCCAGGAATGTGCCACACCCCCAATACCTGTCACCGGTCGCTTCAACCAGTTCTATATCCTTGGTACTCATCAATAAGGCCCTCAACCTCGCGTTTTGCTCGAATTTATTCTTCATGATACTTTTCAGGTAGCTTTCACGTTTCTTGGGCCAGTCCTCGTTGGTAACAGTAAGCTTGTTATTCAGATCCTTAATCTGAAAAGGGTCACGCATCTTCAACACCCGTCTAGATGCAGCAAAATGCCCGTTTTTCAGCGCTTTTTGGTAGGTGTAGCATTGCTCAACAGACGTGAAAATCACTTTTGATATTTCAAATCTAGATGGATATAAATTACTAGGCCATGCGTGGGGGCCTTGGTAGGCCAAGCACCCCCCTACCTTCTGCACTTTCAATGTTTCTGGTTGCACCTCTTCCGGGATACAGTCTAGATCATTTATACCGTACGATATCCCTTTGATCTGAATCTTGTCACCTTTGTTTTTTGCATCAGCATCAATGTTCAACTCACATGTTTTTTTGGCAATCAGGCGGAGAAGGCTGCGAGATCTCCGTACATCAGGGTTGACGTCGTCTTCTATTGTCCAGAAGCGATGAGCAGGGAATTTATCCACTGGGAACTGCCTTGTATCAAACAATTTTCCCTTCCCAGCCATGAAATCCTTCCTATCATGCATGTATTTGAAGGTGAGTACTATTTGATCAGGTCTTTTATTCTTACCATACGATTTCGATCTTATTCTATAGCTGTCATCAATTCTCAGCTCATTGAAACCAGGAATAATGAGTTTCACAATATCAGCACAGGTTTTGTTTATCATTTCATTATGTGGTTCGCGCACCCCACTAATGACCACCGCTTTTTGACGTAATTTAGTGTCTATTTCATTATTGATCTGTTTTTGACAGCTGAGTTCGTGTGATAAAGTGTCGACCGTAGCCTCCAATGTTTTGACCTTTTTTACCAGAGTTCTAGTAATTTCCTGTAACTCGATCCTTGCCTGTACTTCTTCTCTATGAGAAATAGCAAGATCAGTGACACATTGCTGCGTATCTTCTGCTAAACTTGCAACATCATTGTGACCGGCTACTAAGTCATTTATAGATTCAGTAATAAATTCGGTACCTTCCATTGTATCAATACACGTTTTTTCACAGTTCATAGACAAAGGCTTATCATTTCTTTCATTAGAGCAAGAAGTGTCCTCAACAATACTTTTTTTTGTCTCTGGCGATTCACCTGTACCATCCGTAGCATTACGTTTGGGCATCGTACTAGTCGACTGACAACAACAACAACAACATGGCGGGAGTTATAAGCGTCACAGCACCAGATATCGCTCAACGTCTCAGGAATAAATGTCTCTCAGGGTGCATTTGAGACAGGTAAGTATCCTAATGTATGCCCATGGGTTTCACAACTCATAAGGTAAGGTCCTTCCTACTTTTGAAGTGTTATAAAAACTTGTTGGTAACAAAACGACCGACCTCGTACAGAGCTCAGATATAAGCGTCCGTCATGTCCATTTAGTGCGGGACCGTGAATCATGTGTGATATGTTACAGAGAAATAAGTAACACGTTGCGAAATTGATATTTTTCAAAGTGAGTTATTTACAAGATCTCCTTGTTGATTTTTTTTTGGGGGGTATCTAGTCCTTGTTGTTGTATGAATACATACATGTATCAAATCAAGACATTCTATTAAATATATCATTGCGTATAGAAGACAGTCCTATGGAGTATATTTAGCTAATTTGATATTAATAATCCACCCAGAAATATTACGAACTTTGTTTTTCAAGGATGAAAAGATCAAACTCAAAATATAGAAATACTTTGTCCTGTCGTATTGATCTCCATCATTGGAATCGGCTCAATTTCATCTTCTCAAATATGATGATATCCCAAAATGCATTTGTGTGACTTTTGACTCATTTCCCTGTAATACATCACATTTCTAACAAGTTTAAAACAATACATCCTTGAGAGTACCTACCTGATATTAAAGAGGCTCTAGGCAATCAATATACCATGTGGTCCCTCACCCCATACAGGTGGTCTGTTTCTCGTCTTGTACCGCCTCCAGTACCTCCTCTTCTTCCTCCTTCGATACCTCCTCCAGCACTTACTCCTGTAATTGTTCTTGTACCACTTCCAGGTCTTCGGTAGCTACTACTTTACCTCCTGCTCCTGTATCTCCGCCCGTACCTGATTGTGTACCTCCACCCGTACCACCTCCAGTACCTCCTACTGTGCCTTTTCAAGTACCTTCTCCTGTACCTCTTACTGTACTTCCCCCTCCTGTACCGTCTACTGTAACTACTCCAGTATGTCCTCCTGTGACTCCAGTACTTCCTGCAGTACCTCTTACTGTGCCACTTCAAGTACCTTCTATTGAACTTCCAAAAGTACCTGCTCCTGTACCTCTCACTGTACTTCCTCCTCCTGTCCCTCCTTCTGTAACTCCTCCAGCATGTCCTCCTGTAACTCCAGCACCTCCTCCAGTATCCCCTCCTGTACCTCCTCCAGTCACAGCTGACAAGCTCTCCACGCTGTGAGGAACTGTGTACCAGTGGCTGATCCACAACGCCCCCCCCCCCCAGCCTTTTGCAGCGATCACAGCTCCCTCACACGTGAGACGGTGCATTAAGATCAGAACCAGTAGCAACCATATGCTAGGACCTTGAGCTGTAACATGGCAGGTGACTGTTAAAATGTATGACTCTATGCAATGATTTTAATCTATTTATTATACACATATTGCTCTGACAACAACCAACAAGTTATTGTGATTTTGATTCTCTGACAACAACATATCTAGAGTGATTTACGCATAGTGCGTATTTCACTAGTGATTTACTGCGATTGTCATGGCAACCAATCTGATTTCTTTTTACTAAGATTACCGGTAAACTATCTTAACAGTCACATGTCAAATCCCCTAATGGATGTGTAAATTACAAGACAAACTGAGATATCAAATTAATACAAATTTAGTCTCTTTTGAATTTTATTTCGCTGTTTTTGTTTGTGATGTAGAGAGGGTGTCATTTTGCAGAAGACAGGTCAGTCGCTGAAGCAAGTAAAGCTCTGCATAATATTTATGGTCAGATTGTCTGATTAACTATAGATGTATAATTAGCCCCTCAAATACCCGGCATTCACAAGAGAAATGTGGGTCAAATACAGGTTTCTTTAAGACATGAATATTCCTCAAGACCAAGCCTCACAGGATAAGTATACGGGTCAGATTTTCAGAAAATGTACAATCGGCAGCTCTACACGTTTAGGAAATTCGGCTAAATTTGGCTGAAAAATGATGAATATTGGGTTTATCTGAGTATATTTGGGATCACATTGATTTAAAGTATCAGTTCTGTTAATTCAAACTGTATTTTGAAGCTCACTTTTGTCTTAAATGTGGGTTATTTGAGAGGATTGGTGAAGGCGAAATGTATATTTTATGAAAATCTGACCCATACACAGAATGACATACTGCCTGATTCCTCATCTAGCGTTTATCTAAGTGCATATTTTTTGTGATGTGTCACAGGAAAATGAGTCATATGTCACAGACAATAGATTCAGAAATGTCCACATATCTGAAAAGATGAGATCAAGCCGAGTCCAATTACAGTAACAATTGGAGAGAAGAAAGAAAAAGAATGTTAGCAACATTTCTTGATGGTTAATCCATAGTCCAGCAGTTAAATATACTCCTTAGGATAACCTCAGATTTAGAGTGAATGTTGGCAGAGAAATAATCGACACATTTTAAGGAGAAGTTGTGATATGAACAACAATATTCCAATTGTGTTCTGTACTGACAGGACTAACCTTTAAGTCCTGTATATTGTCTGTATTCACAGGACTAACTTTTAAGTTCAGTATGTTTTGTGTATTGACAGAACTTAATTCTAATTTCAATATGTACTGACAGGACTAAGTTCAGAAAGTTTTGTGTTCCTACATGACTTAATTCTAAGTTCAGTATATTTTCTGGCCTGAGAGGACAAACTTCTAAGTTTAGAATTTTTTCTGTACTGACCAGAGTAAATTCTAAGTTAAGTACTGATGGTACATTCTTAATTTGGTGGCCCGTGGAAGTACTTTGCTGCAGTGGTTTCACTTAAGTAGGGTTGTGGCAGCATCCATGGTTGCGCCTATAGTAGGAACAAAGGTGCGTCCAGATATTGTGCTGATGCTAGCAAAGGCCTGCCTGCAATATTCAAAAAGTCATGTTCATATCAAGTCTATCAACGATACAACAATTAGATCTAAAAAAATATTAATTTGAATAACTGGGCTGGACAGGTGTTTCCATACAGTACATAATTTATGTTTTGTGGTATGCCTTATTAGCCTTTAGAAGCCTAACAGACAGAGTGGCACTAGTGGCTCTCAACTACATGCTTCTACATATAGCTCGTTTTGATGGTTCAGTGGTAAGGTATTAGATCTCAATTGTGAATTTGAAACCCAGTGCAGGTAGCCTTTTTACATTTGTCTCATTTTGGGTCTATTCTTTTCTAAAATTTCACTAATATCTCGACATCTGGGGCTCGGTTTTCTTTTAAACTCTCAGATTTAGCTTTTGATGTCATTCCCTTTCGATTGGTGAAAGAATTAGAGACTCTATGATTGAATTAAGCCAGAGACGTGAGTTAGATGCGGTTTGGGGATACATAGGTTCTCTGATTTGATTTTGATTTTGAAAATATTTTATTTAGGTCATAGACATTTCCATACATATAATATTACAATTATTCCCAGAATAGCCTAAATCCTATTTAATTATACAATTGTAGGTAAAAAGTAATAAAAAGGAATTCATGTGTAGAGGAACATAATCTATTTTAAGTAATTCAACAATAGAGATCTAGTAAGTAATTGTTGTACAAGTCTTTTTCATATCTAGACAAGAAACATGCCAACTATATTTTGACTTCAGTACATTTATATGTAATATACCTCATATTTCCCATCTATGTAAGAAACATTTGACTAAAAACAGGGTTTTTAAAAGCAAAGAACATACCATCAGTGTGATCGCGTCGTACTCTTACACATAAACCATTGGATATCTGTTATAGAGGCATAGGAGGCAGTCGCTTGTGTTTATTTTTTGGCGAAAATGGTTTTCGCATGGGCCACGATTAGTATCTATTTGATGTTTTTTTAGGAAAAAGAGTCACAAGTCGCAAAATTGAAGTATTTTTTTTACAAGATCACTTTGTAGGTATGTTCTCATGTTGGGGTTATCTAATGCTCCAGGTCGTATGAATATGTGTACCAAATTTCAAGATGGTGTATTGAATATAGCCATTTATTACACCCATCTGCTGTTGCTTCCTATACCTTCAGCATTGTATGTCACACTTGGTCAAAGTGGTGCATAACATGTGAGTTATGTCACCCTGGGGACATACAACAAGTAGGTCCGCCCAAAACGTAAATTACTTCTTTTATTTTTAATTATTTATATTTTGTATTTATTAATGGTGTGTAATAAATACGGAACAAAGCTCGGGTGAAGTCTGTACACTTGTTAGTGACCTCGGGAGCACAGAAGATCCCGGGCTAACGCCCTCTAACTTCCCGCGCTCCCTCGGTCATTAACAAGTGTACAGACTTCCCCCTTGCTAGGTTCCATCTATATATTTCTAAAGTCATCCTCTACAGTATATTCAGCAGCTTTACAATAATTATCCACCTAGAAATATTGCAAACTATTTTTTGGAACATAAATATATCGAACATGAAATATAGAAACATTATGTGGCGCTCTTAATGTTTACAGTGATTAGAATCTGCTTGATCTCATCTTTTTGAAAATGATGATAATTCACAATAATTTTTTGCGACTTTTAGCTCATTTTTCTGCAACACATCACATACAACCAGTCCAATGGAATCTCAGCTTAAGTTCTTGGTCGCAGCTCATGCGTTCATTACCTGGACAGCTTTTGTACCTGAGGCAACTCTCGCAAAAGATCCATTTACTTTCAGGTAACATTGTTAGAAAATGAGCCTTGTCAGAAATAACATCATTAAAAGTGAGCACTGTTAAAATGAGTAGCGTCATTTACAAAATGAAGTGAACTAAAAACTGATTGAATCATCAGTAAAAAGATTAGAATCGTTAAAAACAGAGCGATAACAGTGGGTCAAATCTTCACAGAAATGTACAATTCGACTTCACTTACCCCTCCCAAATAGCTCAAATTGAAAACTAAAATGTGGTTCAAACATTAAATTGACATAACATAACAGACTTATTATGTCAGCAGAACATCAATATATATACTCAGATATACACTAAGTATTTGCTATTTTTAGCCTGATTTCGCTGAATTTGTAGAGTTTTGTGATGTAGCGTGGGTAATAGTATATATGTACAGGCGAAATTACCCATATATGGGTGAAATTCCAAGCAATTGTACAATTTGTGTTCACCAATCCTCTAAAATAACCCCAAATACCCCCAAAATCAGATCAACATAACCGAATAGATTATCTGAATCAATGCAATATAAAATATGCCCGGATTTATCAAGTATTGACCATTTTATCAGTCTAATTTAGCAGAATTACTTACTTACTGTGTGCAAACCGATGTCTATTGTACATTTTATGACAATCTGGACCATTTTTTCAGAAAATGTACAATTCACCTTCACAAATCCTCTCAAATAATCCACTTTTAAGACAAGAAATGAGCTTCAAATTGTAGTTTAACATAACAAAACCAATACTTTAAATCAATGTGATACCAAATATACTCAAATATACCCAGTATTCATCATTTTCCAGCCTAATATAGCAGAATTTCCTAAATGTGTACAGCTGCCAATTGTACATTTTCTACTAATCTGGCCCATATATAAGTTAATGGAAGTGCCGGGGGTCGCTTCCCCTCACCAAGATTCCCTGACGATGTCACCCAGTGCCACATTGATTTCCCATCCCCAGGCATCCGGTCATCCTGCAATAATGCATCTCAGTCGGAATCTAATAACTACTTGGCCAGGTCGTCAATAAATGTACAATAGGGGATTTGTATATGGGTCAGATTTTCAGAAAATGTACAATTGGCAGCTCTACACATTTGTGTTGTGTTTCAGGAAAATGAGTCATAAGTCGCAAAAAATAGATTTTGAGATACCATTATATTTGAAAAGATGAAATCAAGTCGATTCTAATGAGAGTAAACAGTCTAATAAGCTAATAAGTATAATTTATAGATTTTAAGTTTGATAATTTCATTTGGAAAAAAAAAGGTTTCCAATATTTCTGGGGGGCAATAAACAGTAAAGTAACTAAATATAGTCCATATGAGGATCTTTCAAATGAAAGGATATATTACATACCTTGTCCTGAAATGTGATACATCAATTGATTTGACTATAAGTGATAATCTCTCCAAAAATCAGAAGATTCCAATAAAGTGATGTTGTCAAATAAACACTTTAATAAATATCATTTTTGCGAATTGTGACTCATTTCCCTAAAACACATCACATTTAGTAAATTCTCCTAAATTAGGGTGAAAAATGAAGAATACCAGGTATATGGTATCGCATTGATTTAGAGTATCAGCTCTTTTATGTTTAACTGCATTTTGAAGCTCATTTCTATCTTAAATGTGGGTTATTTGAGAGGATTGATGAAGGCGAATTGTACATTTTCTGAAAATCTGACCCATATGCCACCGCGTATGTCTGTTACAGTGCACATTGGAATATATTCAGTTCAGGTCTAACATACACATATATGTAGCATTATTTTTTAATCGAAAATTGCAAGAATATATTCACAGCTTGTATTTAAATGGCGTTTCAAAATGAATCATTCACAAGTTCTCTTTGTAGGAATGTGCTCATTCGTAGGTTATCCAATGCCCCTAGACACATTCTTTGAGACGGCAAGCTAGTTCCGCTAGCGGTATCATTGCAATGGGTACTGTTCTCATAATATTAGTTCTTGATTTTACAACTCTTTATGCTGCCTATCAAGACATTTTTTTTTACATATATCTTAATACCGATATCCCTTTCAAGAGAACTTTTAATTTCAACACATTCTGTCCAAGAAAGGTGATATTTACAACTAGATATGAAGTCCGTAGGAAAGGGTAAAAGTGTGAGCGAAATCGGCAGGGATTGCATACAGACCTCCGCCCCCATAGGGTCCCATATTAAAACCCCCAAGTTTACACTCCTGTTTCTACATGAAAACGATGAGAAATTGTTTCGCTCTCAACATATGTGATACTTACAATATCAAACTTGTTGTCAATAAAAGCGATTGTCATTTTATTAATGTTTTCTATATTTTTCGGGGGATTAAACCTCCAAAGTTTACTATGGGACTCTATGGGACATGCACCTAATACCGCTCAAAAGTCAACCCCTGGTTAGCAGCGCCACCTGCAATCACATGACTTTCCGTCTCAAAGAATAGATACATCTACTTCGACCACACAAAAGGCTTTCAATTATGTAACAACTTCGCAGGACAAAAAGAAAAACGATAGACGTTTACATTGCTTATGCATTAAGAAGTGCGATATCATATTTTATTATACACGCATTGCTGTGAAAATAATGTATCTATCAGATTTTCAGAAAATGCACAATCGGCAGCTCTACAAATTGGGTAACTTTTGTTAAATTAGACGGAAAAACTATATATAATGGGTATATCAGAGTATCTTTGGCATTGTATTGATAAAACAATATTTCTTTCATTGTGTTAAACTGCATTTGAACGTCACTTTTCACTTAAACTTGGGGTTATTTGAAAGGATTGGTGAACGTGAATTGTACATTTTCTGACAATCTGACCCGTATACAATGGTGGTATCTTGATACTTACACAATTATACATATGAATGAATGAAACGACAATGATCAATTATCAAAGCTATGCAATCATTGTAAAAACATCATAATATAGAGCATATAAAGCGTTCTTGGCGTACTTGACGTGCTATTCCTGCTCGTCCATAGATCCCAACGAGGACTGAATCTTGTTCGTTTGTTTGCAACACCCCTCAGCTGTCGCCTCAACGTGGGATGTGTTATAGGAAAATGAGTCGCAATTCGTAAAATTTGGATCTTGAGATATCATATTTGAAAGACGAGATCACGGCGATTCTAATCATAGTAACATTAGAACATCTCAAACATATTTCTATATTCTAAGTTTGATGTTTTTATTTTTGAAAAAAGGTTTATTTTTTAAGGCGGACGATTAATATTAAAGTACACTCTAAACGCTGATCGCGTAAATAAGGGGGGATATATTGGAAATATCCCTCCAAAATTCCGTATCCCGTAGTACTCAATCGCGTAATTGGAATTCCAGACAAAGCTAATAAATTCCCTAATCCCCTGGCTGTGCGACAGAGCGTGAAGCGGTGGCGCGACCAGCCGTGGGTGGCAGTGCGTGAAGGCGTGTGCACTTACCCATGACGGTGTGAGAAAGCAGAGAAAAAAACCCTGAACATGCTTGGGTTCGATCTAACAACCTTGTGATTAACAAGCCAGTGTGCTAACCATTACACTACTGAAACAGATATCAACATGGCCTCAACTAATCAATCTGAATATTGAATTTTTTTTAATTTTTTTTGGTAAAAATCATAGGTTCTCTTTATTTGCCTTTTCGATTCAGGTTGTCTACAAATCCTATTGCCCCATGGAGATACAGCCAGTCAGCCAGGAATATATATTGAATATATCCAGGTATATGTGGGATGTGTTACAGGAAAATAGAATAATTATAGATTGATATTTTCAAAGTAATTTATTCACAAGATCTCTTTGTTGGAATGTTCCAATTTTTTTAGGGTTTATTCCTGTTAGTAATATAAATATGCGTACCAAATCTCAAGACATTGCATTGAATATATCCTTGTGTTTTGAAGGTTGTCGCATAGAGTACATGTAGTTACTTTATTAGTAATTGTCCACCGAGAGATATTGCAAACATAAATTTATATGGTCGATTCTCATGAAACGGTTCCAAATGGGTATTTTTGGAAGGATCATTAGAATGAAATGAAATGCCTTTCTTCCTGTGTCAATACACCCATGTGTCCATCTTTCATCAAACATTCAGAAATCATTTTTTGCATGATATTTTGTGAAACCACCTCATGTTATTGGCGTCACGGAAATATTCCAAAATATTCATTGTATGTATGGTATGGCATTTGTTCAGAATATAGAGTCCAATATCATGGAACCATTAATTATGAGGCATGACCACATAGGAAAGATCTAATTGAAGAAAACTAGCAAAAAATGATATTTTCCCATTTGGAACCATTTCATGAGAATCGGCCATAATTATATCAATTATGGAATTTAGAATAATGAAATAATTTGATTTAATTTCTGGTAGAATATACTTCCTCACCATACACCTCTATTTCATGTAACAAGGGAATATGGATTCATATTCGCACCTAGTTATATACAGAGAAAGCCTGTCTGCCAGGTGTTACGTAAGACAATGGCTAGGCAAGCCTTCCCATTTGGGCGCGCTTGACTGATTTCCTAATCCCCGCATTGCGTTATCCCAATGCCTGCTACCGCGTAGAATTATATTATTATAATTACGCGATACACATGACTCACTATACGCTATTAATTACTAGATCTAGGGACTTTTCTTGTATTCATTTTATACACTTTCCCAAAATTTAGCACATCTATTCACACATAAGGCGTCAAATACCCTAAAATGAGTACATTTCAACATTACATTTAAATAAAATACTTTGAACAATATCAGATATGCGACTTGTGACTCATTTTGAAGTAACACATCACAACTTTTTCCTAAGCATATATCATACATTGTTTGTGACAACATAAACCCCACACAACCGAACCGAAATACTGACATTATAATGGTAAGCAACACAAATAACAATAACTGTCATTATGGTTAATGACGGAATTCGTCATCATTTCGCCTGACATAAACTTCCCCTATTTACCATCACAAACAAGAATCAATTTCCAGGTAATACAATGGATCTAGTTTGGAGACCCAATTTGGTAACCCAAAAAAAAGATGGGTTCCACGTAATACATCAGTGTGCTCAATTTATGACCTCCAACCCAAATTGGTAGGTGGGGACTGTGAGAAGGGGTGGGGAGGGACTGGACAACATTGTCTCTCTCTCCTCACTATCCACATAGGAACATAATGTGTCAGACACGGACTTTGAATCAGACAATGCATGGTCTTATGGCTAAAGACTAAACATATATATATGACAATTGAGACAATACCCAAAGGAAAGGTGCGTATATTAATAAGTGAGTACCCTTAATTAATAGTTTATGTATACTAATTAGTAAGTACCCTTAACCTATAGTTTGTGTATACTAATGAATGGGCTTCATTAATTGATATTGTGTGTAAGTATACTAATTAGTGAGTACCATTAATTAAAGGTGTGTGTATACTAATGAGTGAGTGGCATCAATTAAAGATGTGTATATAATTATACTAATGAGTGAGTACCCTTAATTAAAGGTGTGTGTATACTTATGAGTGAGTGGCATCAATTAAAGTTATGTGTATAATTATACTAATGAGTGAGTACCCTTAATTAAAGGTGTGTGTATACTAATGAGTGAGTGGCATTAATTAAAGCTGTTTGTCTTGGCTCTCAGGGAAGACAGTGGAAGTGCAGAGGTAATATCAGTTCTATTTTTAAACAACTACATTTTTATGGTATGCATACCATAACAATATTTTGATTGAACCCCACATATTGCACCTCTCAAGAGGGATGCGCATATAATAAAAGACACTTTTAACTTTTCCTACCGCTCATACAGAACCTTTGTGTATAGTTTTACAAGAGAATTTACAACAGCTTTAGACCAGCTATGAATATACTCGTCAATTTGAGAGCTTGTCGTATATACGTAACACATATTTTACTGCAGAAGGAGCCATTTTAATCTAATCACATGAACAATGACGGCTACTAACCACATCAACTATTTTGAGCATAGTCTAATCTTGGTAAAAGAATGGTAAGATTATTTGTTGGTGTGGTTCAAACTATATCGAGACCCCTCTAGACAGTATGTAAATCGAAAAATGCCAGATAATAAATTATATGTGCTTATAAGGCATGGGACAGTAGGACATATGGAGGAGTGTTTTGAAACACTAGTAGTGGTTGATACAAAGTTATTAGTAATTTGTGTTAATATTGGATTGAAGAAATTAGGACATACTTGATGAATATGAATCGCTTTATTTTTAAATGTGGCAACGTCTGAAACACATTCATGGCAGATTGGCGTTTTTTTTTCAATTTTGATGTAACAGTAGATGTTTATGCCCTAAATGAAAAAAGGGACAGTACTCTACTTAATGTCATTGTCAACAATCCTTCTCATTCCTAATTTGAGTAGATGATTGCTTACAAACAAAACAAGTCTATCACATCAACTTTGATTGGTGCATTGTGCATTTATATCTTGAGTGCTTAGGTGCACTATTGTGTAAAATACCACTGAAAAGTTGATGATTCATACATTCATATGAAATAAAAAAAGCCGAAAAAGACACAGGATTAACAAAAAAGAAGATTTTGCTTCCTCCCGCGCCCAGCCGCACTGGAGGAGCGTGGATCTAGATTATCGCCCAAGTCAGTTGAAAGAAGAAACAGATTAAAACCCCAAGGGAGAAGCTGGTTTGTGGGTGAAACCACAACTGAGGACTTACCCAGAGTGATCTGAATCGGAAAAAGTTATAAGGAAAAAGTACAATTTATGCTTAAATGTTTTAGTGACTGTATATAACTCTCGCAACATCTAAAATAGTTTTGTGTATCACTCCACAAGGTGGCGCCAACAGTTGATACAAGAGAGTCATAAGCTATAGCTGGAGTTCACTCGTGTAACACCAGGTGATGTGACAGAGACTATAAACACTAGAAGACTGATAGAAACGGAAGACAAATCCATAGATAAGGAAAGCAAAATGAGGGAGTCTAATGTTTTTGAGAAGAATGAGAATAGGTATGCTAACCTAAAGAACTGTGTCAAAACCATTGAAGAGCAATTTGAGAAGGTAATTGAGGCCCATTGAAAATGAACAGTCAGAAGAAACTATCCAAACGAGTGCTGAAAGTATTTCTGTGATTAAAAAGGAGAGTAACCACAAAATCCTGTTAGATACGTCCACTGGTGGCTTCCTGAAAAAACGTCATGCAGAAGTAAAGGTTGATGAGGTGGCCAAAAAGAAATACGAAAGACTGGAAAAGAAGAAAGAAGACAAAACAGGCAAAGAGGAGCAAAAAAAACTGGAAGAGAAGGAGGACAGCAAATCGTTGTGGGTGCTACTCTCTACTCACACATGGAAAGCCAGATCCCGCCTAGGGATTGGCTAACAAGGATGAGAAACTTTCCCTTGATAATTGATCCAATTGACTGTTACAGCCTTACTACATTTCAGACTCAATGGAAAAAAAACGAAAGAATATTTTAAACGTCTCATAATCGATAAAATGAATTGACATTGTATGTTCAATAAAAATGAAAGAATATTTTAAATGTCTCATAATCTATAATATGCATTGACATTGTATGTTCAATAGAAATAAGAAAATCAACAAGTAATGAATGACAAAAAATATATTTAGTTGTATGGTGTATTGTGAAAACTGTTGTTTCCCCCCTTACGTACCTAAGGAATACTTTGACATTTACATGTACATGTTAGATATGAAGACCTTGTCTCATAAACTTATGCATATTACTGTTATTTTCTCAAAACCAAAGGTAAATCTCACTTTTCAGAAAGTATACACAATGAAGAGAAGAGGGTACGCTGTATACAAATGTGTTATCGACCCCGAAAGAGAGAACAGTTCTTTGTTGACATGCTGAATAAAAAATTTTCAAAAAACCCCCCAAAAAACCCCCCAATTTATTGCAGTCATTACGGAAGCATGTGAATGCTCAGGTAGCACCTTCAACAAATTATTGTTCAACAAATAAATGACCACCTGGACTAGGCACTCACCTGAATGCTTGGATTTTAATAAAACACAATTCTAGATCTTAGGATCACAGCATTCAGACTTACTCTTTATTCTTCTTATTTTCTTACAATAATTCTACAACTACTTCATATCCAAGATACACAAACCTTCATATAACACTGGTGGGGAACTAGAGTCATGCTAGTGTACCTAGGAGCTCCCCCAGATAGTTAACCTTCATATAACACTTGCACTGAGAATATGGTAATACTTGCATGAAAATGTCTTGCTGAATAGAAATATTAAAACAACTGAAACCCCTGCTTTAAATGTTTCAGATTAAATATAGTATTGAGTGAATAGTCTGATTCCACTTCCTTAACTTATCACTGAGTCACAACATCGAGTGAATAATGCAAAGTCAATTTTATTTATTTCCAGGTTAGACTGCATGGGTAGCCATGTTGCCTTTGTGGCAGAGGGTGCTGTACGGCATATATGAGTTTCTCTTCACCAGCATCATTATTGTGGTAGGACTCATAATAAAGTACGTCAGTGATGACAAGTACCATGCATTAGTCAAGAAGTTGTACCTTAAGATTCATCTAGATAGAACTGAGATCACCCTTGATGATTTCAAAACACATGTTTTGAGCAATTACAATATTGCCCTGAGATACAGGATAGCATGGCATGGCATACTTTATCCTGTAATTGAAGTTGGAGATGACCTACCCAGGCTACCCCTTCTCAACTTTGCAGACAAAACAAACTGTTTTTTGAGTGACTTTGCCAAGAAAGGACGTCCATTAATCATCAATTTTGGCAGCTGCACCTGACCACTGTTCATGGCACAGTTGGCCAACTTTAAGAGGGTTGTTGCTGACTATGCCCAAGTTGCTGACTTTGTAACCATATACATAGAGGAAGCTCATCCCATTCACAAAGACAACTTCAGCACCATCGCTTTTAAAATTGCTAAACATCAACACTTGGAGAATCGTATATTTGCTGCCGGAATGTTGGCTGATGAGAATCTTCCCTGTCCTCTCTTGGTGGATTATATGACGGATGAATCTAAACATCTGTTTAGAGCCTTCCCTGAGAGATTAGCCATCATCCATGAAGGCAAAGTGGCATTTCTTGGTGCAGAAGGTGCTATCGACTACAGTCCAGATGAAGTTGTGGACTGGTTAAATGCTAATGTCACTATGCCACAATAACAGAACTATATCAACAGTATAAAGTATAACTCTAACATTAAGTTTGGTGGAAGGATGTAACAATGGTTAATGTGTTTTTCTCCTTAGCTTTCCTCCCCACAACAGAGACTGCATGATGGGTCAGCCTAAAGTTATCACAGGCAAAGCCCTGATATGAACACGTCCTTGTAAACTGGGAGGTAATCTTTGGATGGGAACTGTTGTCATTACTTCTTTACTCCATTTGATATCAACTTGCGATATTTTTAAAATATGTTATTCCCAGTCATACCAACGTTCTTTAAAGATGGGCTTTACTCATTTATGTAACTAAGGCAAAGAAAAAAATGCCTGCCCCTTTTTAATTTATCTGCATTACCAAATATTCAAACTTCTTAAATAATGACATTTTCTATTATGTAGTGCATACCAAATCAATGATCACCAAAATGATTTTTTCTCTTTCTTTCCCTTGCGATTTCCCCAAAAGTTTGAAATTACTTTTCCTACAATGTGCCATGGAGAGAAATAGAACAGTATTATCTTCTCCTCTATGCCACAGAGAGGGAATAGATTTTAAAGTTTTCCTCTTAAACAGATTTCCTCTTAAAAAGATTAATCGATTCCAATGTCATTTTCTAAACGTGATTCAAAGTTGCAAAGTATTTACAAAATACATCCTCTGTCGTCTGCTTACATGGAACTACTAAATTAACAAACGCCTTTGCGTCTCTGCAAAACATACCGTCTGCAAAACTCAACATACGCTTGATTAGAAGCCAATTGGGGATATAAAGTAACGAGTTGGTTGCAACAATGTAAACATTGCATGAGTTGCGTTGTAAGGAGTTAAATATTCGAGGGGAATGAAGCCAACGATTTATATATTCTTTTGATAACCAAAGCATAGGACAATGCAATTATAATTATATTTGATTGTTTTTGCTATTAAAACTGGTGTCATTACTTCTATTGACAAATGTATTACTTGTTGTATCACTTGCAATTATATTGTATACAAATTATGCTTTAATTTTGCATCACACAAATCTTTACAGATGGACAGTTTCTTATCTATGTAGATTTCTTGGTAGAGAATTTATGATGGGTGAGCTGAAAGTTTCTCCAGGTGAAGCCCTGATATCTTTTACTTCTCTCATGTGAAGAATTCTCTGTAGAATAGATAAACCTTTCTGTGAAGTTTCATGACAATAAATATATATATATACCTCCTGATTTAGTCTTTCCCTGCGTTAATTACTTTCAACGGGTGAAATAATTGAAAAAGTAAATGGATAAACAACAACCAATGATAAACACAAAATCATGGTTGTCTCATAAAGTTTGACTTGAATTAAAACATGGTTCAGTGAAAGCAAATACTTCAATGAAAGCAATGTCTCCATATCAGTTTTTATTTCATCAACCACTAATATCAACTACCGTTCACCCTGGCAGCATATGGTGGGAAAGGCGTATTTTTTTCTATCAAACGATTGCATCATGAAGTGGTTTCCTTGGGCAGCTATGGTTGGAAAAGAATTCAAGAAAGAAATTAGATGTGTGAATGTTCTTGTTCATCCCCAGGACAGTGTGAAAATCTGTGACGCCTACTTTTTCATGCTTTAGTCCCTAGAATTCCTGCCTACAGTGTTGCATATGCTGCTAGTTTATACCTTTAATGCATGAAGACCTCTCCAGGGGGCTTATGCGGTATCAGAAGTATATTGTATTTAGATGGAATGTAACGAGTGGTTGTTCTGATTTAGAGTGAAACTGCATGTATAATCGAGAGTGACAAACCCACAACTGTTGATACATGGTCTACATTAAAATTTTACATTGCAAGTGTGTGTGATGCAGTATTTTAGAACAACCATTTGTTTGTATTTAAATTTTATGTTATAACTATCCTGTTTAAATGGTAAAATTAGCTTGTAGAAACGTTCCCCGGACATTGTTCACATGAAATTAATAAATAGGTACAATATACTAAGTGACTGAACCAAATGAGTTAGTTAGGGTACTTTTGGGAAGGTCAATGAAATTAAAAGAAATTGTTAGCATTGGCGCCCCATGTCATCCTCTTTTAAACCCTAAAACTGCACATCTGAGGTTTGAAAATGATAAGCAATATACTGCTAAATACGTTGCGTCATGTATGGCGATGGTCACACAAATATCTGTTGTCATTTCATTTATCAATAGAACAATACAATGATAAAACAAAATATATTGCATGATACCAAACAAGGGCTTTCAAATTGTGTATGTAAGATCTTTTTTGTAAATTTTGAAATGTCCTCCTTCTTTATGGGTAATACTACCTACTTCGATTTAAAAAAATGATAGCTCCAGGATCTATGTTTAATAGGACATTATATACACATGATAGAAGGTAATGTAATTGTATATTCTTTCAAACAAAGGAGTTATATCCTTTTACTGATAATCTCTGTTGTACTGAACTATATTATAGGTGGAAATGTTTTCCTCCAGCTCTATCAGTGGAAACAAGTCAAATATGTTGGAGGGGGAATACTAATTTATTTTAGGGAACATGTCAACCATGTTATATTTCTTTTTAGAGAACATGTCAACCATGTTATATTTCAATCCTTAATTCTAATTCACTTTATATTACATATTATCTTTTCTTTTTAGTGTTAAGTTATATGACCTCGACACCATTCTTTCTAACTCCTTAATCCATAAACTTGATTTAATCAACTAATGAGGAGTTAAATATTTTAACATCTTCCTTTGTAGGCTTTACTACGTGACTTGTACTGTTCATATTTTTTGACATGTCGATTTTCCTGCTGGATTTACACTATGGCTGGCTCCAATTTATTCTGTAAATTTTGAAATGTCCTCCTTCTTTATGGGTAATACTACCTACTTCGATTTAAAAAAATGATAGCTCCAGGATCGGACCCAGCACTTTGGACAGTCAATTAGGGTAATGCTATCTGCATGCTGACACTATACCCTTAGGATCATTATAAAAATCAGTGCGAAAACAAATTACAGATGGGGATGGACGAAAGAGTTACACCATTTGCATGATCAGCGTCACGGAAAGTGACAGCCAAAATAGGTACAAATTTCTTTCCTTCTCTTTGAATTTAATCTTAAATTTTAGTGCAAAATGTTGTTATTGACAACGTCTATGAGTATCTCAGCACATATGAATGAATATACATAGATTTCTATGTACTCTTGATTAATGTAATGTTTCAAATTTAATAAAAAAAATAAAATGTTCAGATTGAGAGTGTCAAATTTTGACATTATTCTCATGAAACCTAAAAGTATCTCTATTTGTTTGATTCTTTGTACGTTTAACTATTAAGAAAGTAAAAAAGGAAGAAACTATTATGTAGTCCCTTTCAACAATTTTCGAAACAAATGAGGCAAAACACCCAATGGTGCATAGTCTTGAGAAATGATCCACATCCTTTTATTTGTGCTTGAAGTGCAAATACTAGTTGAGTCAACATAGTTCTAAGTGTAACTCAGCAAATATTCCATGAGGGTCATTAGGCCAAAAAAAAAATAGGTGTGTTTCCGATTTACCCCCCCCCCCTACCTAGAAAAACCTTACCCTACCTAAAAGTTTTTTTACCATACCTGATTTTTTGGATTTTTTGACAAAAAAAGCTTATAAAAGCAGGAAAACAGGTTTTCCTAACCCGAAACTGTCAAAAATTGGCGGGAAAACTTCCTAGACTCAAAATGAGCTAAAGATCGCTCGCTGGAGATTTAGGGAATATTCAAGAAGGAAAGTCTATACAGATCAGCTTTGAAATCGAACTCAGCATTATAAATGATCATAGACCCACTACACATCATTTTTCTACGAATCGTTACCTTCATTGCTGTAATATTCTCGAAAGAATTTTGGACATTCGACCGGCCCAAGATGGACGATGCAGAAATGGACGTACACGACGTCCCTGTGCTTCATTTTGTCGACGGCCCTGGAAAATCCCCAGGGAAAATCGGTCAAAATAGCCTTCTGATTTACGACGACTGCAGCAATTTGGATGAAGATGACAGATTAGACTCCCCTGAGCCTGATAAGGTAAATTTAAAACTCACTGAAAATAGTATACAACAGATCGGACAGACTGAGGATACCTCGGAGCTAGGGGCAAATGGCGGTTTGAGCCAACCCACTTCAAAAAATATCTCGTACAAATCAGTAAACAAAATTGATACGCAATCTCAAACAGATAGGGACTACGAAAAATATCTAACTGAAAAGATAACAAATGAAATAATAGACAGGATTGGGAATATCGGTGATGAAAATTCAGTATGGAAAGAAAATCGAGCACTTAAAAAGGAGCTTGGTGACATATCGTTTAAATACAACGCGATCTCACGCAAACTAGACAACAATCTAGCGTGGATTCAAGTAAACTACACAAATTTGAACAGTAGACTCAAAGTCGTTGAAAAAACATCTGTCAAAAATGATATTCTAGGTGCTTTTGGGGAAATTGAAGGGGATTCGACTGAAAATCACACAGTCTCTAGGGCGAGTGAAACGTTTGTTGACAAGGCCGCACTCCAAGCTATCTCGAAACTAGACGAGGACATCAATGAGTCGGTTCTCGACCTTAGACAAACTATTGCTGAGAACCTGGAGAAGATCATAACTGTAGGGGAGGAAATGAAGGGCTTTGATAACAGGATTAATGGTATTGCTGCTGATTTATTGAACCAACCTAGAGTCGCATCAGTTGCCAAGGACGCCATTAACGCAAAGCTAGATGACTCGGCCCATTTGTTGATTGAAGGTGTCCCCGAGAGGTGGCAGCACTGCTCCCCTCAACCATGCTCTCTCCCCGACAGCGACGAAGTTGTTGATCTTGATCAATTCCCTGAAAATACCGATGTAATAATAAGAAATCTACTAGGTTCTAAAGTCACCATTAAAAATGATGACAAAATAGTTGCCTATAGGGTAGGAATCCCGAAATTGAAAGTTACTAGAGCTATTTATGTGGAAGTCGATTCGATGGAGAAGAAAAAGTTGATAATAACAAGGCTAGAGATTTGAGGAAACACGCGGGGTATAACCTCTGGTTCAATAGGTATAAAGTTACTACGCCTCAACAATGTCGAAGCTAAATTAGTGTTAGGTCATATTCAAACGGGAACCAAATCATTCTCCTCAATCGACTTGTACTATCTACCTGATGGCTGCAGGCCGTCCGATGTGGCCCACATTCCGACAGACAATGGTGGTATCGGCTTTCAGGGAATCCATAGCTGTTATTCTAACCTCCATCCGACGCCCATTAATTATGACAACATTAGGTTCCCAACAGTTGAGCATGCTTATCAAAGCACCAAAGCCAAGTTCCTAGGTCTCCCCCATCTCGCTCGCCAAATCTCCGAGGCGCCAAATCCAGTGATGGCAAAAAGAATCGGAGGAAAACTGGAGCGGCTAGTGACCTCGGGGAAGATGCGAGAGTGGGAAATGAGAGAACGTGGAATTTTGAGGGAAATTGTGCTTGAAAAATTCAAACAGTCAGAATCACTAAAAGAAAGATTATTGCAGCCAGAAATTAAAGGATTTTACGAGATAACATCAAACATGAAGTGGGGCGTGGGCCGGAATGCCCGAGGTGTCTTGGTCGCAAATGGCGGACGAGTACCGCTAAAGGTCCGAAGTTTCAAAGGAGAAAATGCTTTTGGCAACATCCTGAGTGACATACAACGCAAACTTTCTTCTGATAACCACTAAACAGTTGATCAGTCAATAGTAAGGTACTACGAATAATTTCATGACTTGTCATGGCGGCAGTAACACACACAGATCTGCTGATACTCGGAGATTCCAGGGCCTCTGGGCTCACTGACATTCTGTCAGCGAGGGAGCCTGATATAAACAGTACGGTTTTTGTTGCTCGAGGAGCTAACACGATTCAACTAGTTAGGAGAGCCACTAATGTTATAAAAACAGAGAGGCCTCGTGTGATCATAATTCTATCGGGAATCTGTAATATCACCCAGCGGAACAATCAAACTAAGGAGGTGAGTTTACAATATACATGTCCAACCCTACTATCAGCTGATGCGGACCAGGATTTTGAAACAGCCAGAAACCTGATATTGAGCTATATTACTCCGGCAATGTCACCGCCTATTATTTGCTTTGGCACCACTTTTGGTGTTGAACTAGTCAAGTTGAATGTATTCAACTCGCAGACTTCACCACGACTCGATAGATTATTAACACCCAGCAAAATTAGCGCAATACAGGAGGACCAAGATCTTCTGAATAGGCTCGTTTATTCATATAACTCCACAGCTAAGGCCAATAACAAGTTACATCAGGCCCCTACACCATACATAGGAACCCTAGTGCATATGAGAAGATTGGGGAGGTACCATAGAACAACACAACAACCCACCTTTACTAACGAGTACCACAAGTTGAGCGAGGACGGCTGTCATTTGACGGACGAACTCCGTGAAAAAGTTGTCATCCAAGTCGTGAAAGCCTTTAGGAAAGTTCAAGTATCGTTCTAAGGACAGAACAATATGTAGAATCATAGTGGCAAGTAGTTCTTTTCTCTGTAACCTGAGCTCTTGGGAGCCTAAGATCAGATGAAAATGCTACACTTAAACTTAATACAGACTGACACCAGGACAATGGATTGAAAACAATATTACTACAGTTTACATAATTTTATTAAATTGAATCTAAAGAATGTATTAAAATGAACAGTATGAATCTCAGTATGAATAAAACTAGAAATATCTCTTCGAGATAGTAAAATTGCAATTATAAGCTAAAAAAGGTGAAAATACTTTAACTCGTCACTTTTAGTAAAACAATGGATAATATAAGAAGTAAGTGTTATGCTGATTGATCGTAACGAAAGCATCCTAGTACAGGGAGGTCAGTTGATGTAAACGACAACAGCGATAATTCTCTCAACAATATGCTATCTATATTTATATAAGTGTGTAAAAATATAACTAAGAGCAGAATACAAAATTGTAAAAGTCTAGTGTACAGCGAGTACGAAAAGACTATGTCTGTATACATATTCCATGTGAAATCAAAAATGTCATGATTTATTACTGTACGATTTGATTTGTTAAGGTTGTCCGGGAAAAACTATCCGTAGAAGGAACATCCCATTCTGTAATGATTTTACTGAATAAAAATTATTATATATACATAAAAAGCACATTTCCCATGTTCTAAACAACTATTGTTATGAAAAAAATATTTTTTTCAGTTCCTGGGAGGTGGTTTCCAAACAAACAAAAAGTTACCACCCCCCCTACCTAGTTTTCAGCCAGATAAATCGGAAACACACCTATTTTTTTTTTTGCCTTATATAGGATATTTTGTAGGACATTTTGTGGGACGGACCATAAATAGGAGGTTTGATGTTTGTTGTACCTTGGACCCCTTTTGTCCTGCTTGGCCCCATTTTGTTAGGTTTGATGTTTGTTGTACCTTGGACCCCTTTTGTCCTGCTTGGCCCCATTTTGGCAGGCAACCCCCAGACAACCATGGTACCAGCTTAGCCCCCCTCGGCCCATATACAGCCATGCTCCTTTGCAAAAATGACATGATATCATGGAAGGGTCAAGTGTTTTATTGACTATTCCTTTTCTGAGTGGAGCTTGTTCAGTATACCTTCGCGCAGCCGTAAGACAAGTTTGGAGATCAGAGTTGCAAAGGTTTGAGATTTCATTGTTGTTGACCTTGCATACATGTAAATATGTTCCAAAAAGTTTTTCTTTTTCTGATTAAGGTGGCTTTTTAAATGTATTTAAAGCAAGTCATCCCATGAAAGGGTTCGGGCGGGTCCTTCTAGTACAAATAAAAACATTTTCGACGCCCTTCTTGCACTTTTCAATTGCAACTCCCACCCCCATCCCCAGTATCCAGGGGTATTGGGGAATTGTGTCAAAGAATATATGCCCCAATCCAAGTGGGGATTTCGCTTAGTTTACCGAAGTTACAACAGGTGGTCCAGGGTGGTGAAATGTCCGTCTAGGTTTATATTTTTTATTTGCAAATATAATGCGAAAAAATATGCCCCATGGAGTTGGGTATATTACAAAAATGTCTTTCAATGCGGGGTTCGGGGATTTCATTATATTTCCCCGAATTCACCAATACTCCTTTGGGTGGGGAGGGGGCAGCGGGAGGCAGAGGTGCAATTGATGAGTGCATTAGCAAAAACAACTGACGATGAAGATTCTGACTGAAGATTCTTCAAAAATGTTGTCAAATGACTGTAAACTGGGCTTGAAAAGGAACAATAAGGAAGCAATAATTGATTGTTTTACCAGAACGCAGCCTTATTTCAGGGATTCCTCCCATACATAAGCTGACAACTTATATTTGCTTGAGATGTAATTAGGCGGGAATTTACATATGAATAGGCAATATGGGAAGTCTAACAAATCAAATTTCTTTAAAAAAATTTAGGTTTAGGGATAGTTAGTTAACTAGCAATGTAGCCTTTTATGAAGCTCTGTTCGATGACAAGGAGCTAATTTCAAGAGTGATGGCAACAAGCCCGAGCAGACTGCAGTCATGGCCAAACTTAAATAACCCCTCGTAGATTTGACACCTTTATCCACATTAAATTTAACCTATGACATATTCAGGTTCATAGGCAAAGCCTCCTACATAGCTCGACATTTTTTTTTTTTGTTTTTAAACATTTTCTTATTCAATCTGTCAACAAAATCTCATCTTCTCGTGGGGTTTATAACATTGGTAATACATCGTACCCTCTCTGTCACATAAAAAAATATGTAATGAATGTTAAAGGAAAATGATGCAAGACTGCCCAGCTCAACATTCTTTTATACAAAACTATCACTTAACTATCAATTAAGGACGAAAGGTCTGTATCTAGTCAGGGCACCATAGCTTATTTCTTACCAAACCCAGGTAAGATAGCTCCCCCTTTATTGTCAGATCAATGTATCATAAAATGCACATGAAATTATTATACATGATTTCCTTGCTAGTAAAATGAATACATTATAGTACATGGTGTTTGGGGTTCAAGCAAGCAGCCAAGTATAACTGTCTTTCTTCACTTCCAGGTTAGAGGGTGACCATGTTGCCTCTATGGCACAGGGTGCTGTATGGCATATATGAGTTTGTCTTTCTAACTGTCCTTGCTGTGGTAGGACATGTTTTGAAACTTGTAAATGATGAAAAGTTCACTTCGTTCACCAAGAAGCTCTATCTTCAACTTCATATAGACAGAACCAATGTTACGTTTGAAGATTTCAAAGGAACATGCCTGAGCTATTATGCATGTGTCCAAAGATACAGGGGTGCATGGCATGGCATAATTCATCCAATGATTGAAGTTGGAGATGACCTACCCAGGCTACCCCTTCTCAACTTTGCAGACAAAACAAACTGTTTTTTGAATGACTTTGCTAAGAAAAGGCGTCCTCTTGTTGTCAATTTTGGCAGCTGCACCTGACCGCCATTCATGGCACAGTTGGCCAACTTTAAGAAGTGTGTTGCCGACTATGCCAATGTTGCTGACTTTGTTACTGTATATCTAGAAGAAGCTCATCCCATTGACAAGTGGAGCTTCGCAAGCAACTCTTTTAAGATTGCTGAGCATCAACATTTGGAGAATCGTATATTTGCTGCAGGAATGTTGGCTGATGAGAATCTTCCCTGTCCGCTCTTGGTGGACTACATGACAGATGAGGCTACACATCTGTTTAGATCCTTCCCAGAGAGATTGGCCATCATCCATGAAGGCAAAGTGGCTTTTATTGGTGGGAAAGGTCCAGTGGACTACAGTGTCAAAGAAGTTGTGGACTGGTTAAACGCTAATGTCACTATGTGAAAATAACAGAACTATATCAACAGTATGAAATATAATTTAACATTAAGTTTGGTGGAAGGATGTAACAATGGTTAATGTGTTTTTGTCCTGAGCTCACCTCCCAACCACACGGACTGTATGATGGGTCAGCCTAAAGTTATTACAGGCAAAGCCCTGATATGAACACGTCCTTGTAAACTGGGAGGTGATCTTGGGAATGGAAACTGTTGTCATTACTTCTTTACTCCATTTGATATCAACTGCTTATCAATATGTTAGAATAGGTTATTCCACATCACACCAACATTCTATACAGAATGATAATTTCTTATCTATGTAGATTTCTTGGTAGAGAACTTATGATGGGTGAACTGAAAGTTTCTCCAGGTGAAACCCTGATATCTTCTACTTCTCTTGTGGGAAGAATTCTCTGTAGAATAGAATATTCCTTCTGTGATGTTGTATGATAATAAATACCTGATGATAAAGAAATGGCTTGTTTTGATTCTGTTTCTGTTTCTCTTGATTGAAAAGCAGAAGTCTTTCATAAATGAAAAGTCAGTATCACAAGACACACAAGATAACCTATCCACACGACAGTTATTAGTACTTCTAATATTGGCAACACAAAAGATAACTACATTTGATAGTCATGCTTATTTTCTAACTCTTAAAGATCAGTGATGTTAAAATTAGGGCTAATAAAAATAATAAAAAAATTAATATGGTGTGCAGTAATGTATATATTTTACGAACAACAAGTCCAGAAATGAAGACAAATGAGCGTCATGCAAGAGTCATTTGAACTTGTTCCCCTGTTAACCATGGGCAACATGGGTGTACAGTACATTATACTGGTTAGCCAACTCATAAGCAAACACAGGCATGCCTAGCCAGACTGATAAATTCAACTTAAAATCCTGAAGTGGTCTTGGTCATTATGATGATCGAAATATCAGGGTTTTTGATCATATTGAAAAATTCTCAATTTCTTTCATTTCTCTCACAAGTATTTTTAATGAATCTCAGATGAATATTACATGAAATACATATTGTTTGATTTTGGAATTGTTAACCTAATAATTATAAATTCACGATTTAGCTTATAGCTTGAAATGGCTAGGTATGGTGGCTAGGTATGGTGACATGCACTCCAAGATTATACTTGTAAGCCCAAAAGAATTTTAGATTATTTTCTGGTCATGTTTATTTCAAGTTCTATTAACTATACACTATTTTGAGTTCATGCAGGGACATGTTGATGTAAGGGACATTCCTGCTTGTTGTTATCTATAGTTTGGAGTTAGCCACTTTATCAATGATGTTACTGGATCAGAGCCGGGACTCTCAGCTTAGCCTGAGGGGGCCAGATATTAATGGAATATAAAACCCAGGGCATTACCATTTTAGGAAATGACATATCAAATACATTAAATTAGTAGTATTAATTTGGTGTATCATTTCATTAGTGAGCATGACATATTCCCAACAGCAACAAAATGAAGTAATATTTCAATAGAGTATGTTTCTTCCAAATTATGAAATGGTCATAAATAATGTGGTGTCTTTTGTTTTAGTTGGCTCCTCAGTTAATTCGAAATAGGAATAAAACTAAGGGAACATGTCATGTTAACTGCTATCTAATCAATCTAAGTAATATTCTATTTATGTTTAAATTGATTGTTGAAAACGCATAGTAATACCTATTTAATGCTAATTTGAATTGTCTTTTAGAGTATACAGTTAGGATCTTCTAATATTGATGACTTTAAAATGAATTAGTATAGTTGTCTGCTTCTCTTATATATAATTAACAATACCACATGATATTGTGTATGTGAATGCGATAATGAATTTTAAAAAAAGCTTCCTTCTTGCCGTTGAACCCACTGACGCCTGTTGACTTCTTTTATTCACAATTACTTTATAACCTATTTGTTCCTGCATCAAGCCGATAATATAAGGTAAGCTAGCAACATGTCAACAGGATTACTCTTGGTGATCAAAGGTTATGAAGAGGTTTTTTATTTTGTAAGGATTGTTACATATGATCTCCCCACTAGGCAAACGTTTTCATTATAGTACATGATGTTTGGGCTGTAAGTGCATGAGTAGCAAAGAATAATTTTGTTTCTTTACTTTCAGGTTAGACGGTGACCATGTTGCCTCTGTGGCGCAGGTTGCAGTATGGCACATATGAGTTGGTCTTTTACACTATTATTGCTGTGGTAGGACATCTTCTGAAGCTTGTAAATGATGAAAAGTTTACTTCATTCACAAAGAAGCTCTATCTTAAAATTCATATGGACAGAACCAGTGTCACATTTGAAGATTTCAAAGGGACATACCTGAACTATTATGCTTGTGCCCAAAGATATGCAATCGCATGGCATGGCATAATTTATCCAATGATTGAAATTGGAGATGAGCAACCCAGACTACCCCTTCTCAACTTTGCAGAAAAAACAAACTGTTTTCTGAGTGAGTTTGCTAAGAAAGAACGTCCTCTGGTCATCAACTTTGGCAGCTGCACCTGACCACCATTCATGGCAGAGTTAGCCGACTTTAAGAAGGTTGTCGCTGACTTTGCAACTGTTGCTGACTTTGTAACCATATATCTTGAAGAAGCTCATCCCATTGACCAGTGGAGCTTTGCAAGCAATGCTTTTAATATTGCTAGGCATCAACATTTAGAGAATCGTATATCTGCTGCTAGGATATTGGCTGATGAGAATCTTCCCTGTCCTCTCTTGGTGGACTACATGACAGATCAGGCTAGACATTTGTTTAGATCCTTCCCAGAGAGATTAGCCATTATCCATGAAGGCAAAGTTGCTTTTATTGGTGGGAAAGGTCCTCATGACTACAGTGTCAAAGAAGTTGTGGACTGGTTAAACGCTAATGTCACTAAGTCAAATTAATAGATTTCTGTCAATAGCTTCAATCCTGCAAACCCAATGGAGAAATAATGCATATTTTCCAGGGTAAAAATATATCCACTTTGGCCATGGAAATATTCAGTGAAGATTGTAGTTGAAATGTTTAAAATTGTACCTCATTACTTGTGTGTACCCACATAATACTTTTATAAAAACATTAACCCATTAGATACATATAACATATAAATGTTTAAAAATGTTTACATACATGAAGGCTATTTGGTTGGTATAAAACATGAATGTATACTAAGCTGTGCATTAAATAATCAATAACTAATTATAATATTGAGTGGTATATCAAACATTACTAAGAATGTTTGTAACTGATTCAAGTTAATGCCCAAGTGGATATTAATAACCCAAGTTGCACAGAATGTATAGTCTTATTCTTGACAAATTTCAACACTAAGATTTATGTATGGGTATAAGATATCGGTATGACTAAAAGACGCACAGCACCGAAAACCCACACAGCATCCGCACAGCACCCGCACAGCACCGCCGCTACTTGTGTGACTAATATAAGATGCACCACTTTGCCATTTTGTACAGGAAATATTATTCTGATCACCATGATATTTGAGGATATATATTATTGAATGCGGATCTTAAAGGGCTGTATATATGGGTTTTATAACTAGATTACTATTTACTAATTACTTATTACTGTAAATAGCTGTCGAAGTTTGTGATATTTAAATTAATCTATACTGTCATTAAATCACTGTCCCAGTCATATATTGTAATAGTTGTGGGAAACTACTGGTTGTTTATTTTGAATTCATGCCTGGGAGAATGGGCAACTTTATTAAATACTCTGAATAAAAGGAGAGTCAAAGCAAATTAATGTTTTATAACATATACAAATGGTCAATTCAATTTTGTTGGCGTCCATATGATTTTTGCATGATATCGATAGGAATACTGACATGATTTTTGAGATTTATTGAATCCACCATTGAAAATGCTACAATCATAACACTACTTTTAAAGGTCTAAAATAATTATTAACAATTTTAGCTTTAAAAAATCTTCTAAAATAGGCGATTTTTACAATAATTAAGGTACAAAAAAAAATATCTATTCGTCATGTAGAAAGAACATAACAAATGTATATTTAAAGTTAAAGGATCAAGGATTGAAATATTTTATGTTCCAAACGTAGCTCCGAAATAAAACATCAAGAGTGAAATACTTCTGTCATATATATGTTCCCGTTATTCCTCCTTGTGTGCTGGGGTAAAGACCTTGCTCCTCACCCCAAATAATATCCAGTCGCTTTAGTTCATTTCCTCCCATCTCCTGCTATAGATATTCATAACATATTTATTTTCACAGAAGTAAACCTATATGTTCACAAAATATCATTATTTAATATTGATTAATATTAAACACAGATGTGCAACGATGGCCTCTTACACATTGGAAAGAACATAGGCAAGAATCGCAACACTAGCAAAGAAAACTATCATTTCTCTTGCCTGTTATACAACATGGCCAAAACAAGAGCAAATTCAATTAAGTTAATTCTCTCTAAATCTTTCAGACTTGTTGCCAGTATAAATGTATTAAAAAAGGGTTTCAATTTTCTGGTATCTTCATACAGTGATCGTTTTCTGAACAGAATTGATATTACATGTATATATAATAAGGCAGTTGATTCTAATACCAGTAATTTCCACAAATTTTCCATTAGATGACCGGGAGATTTATTTAAAGAATTATAAGTGACTAGAGTACAGAAAATTAACATCGCAGGAATTGTTTGCAACTTCGACAGTTAAATACAGTAAAACTATTCAACTATTCAATCCCATATTTACTGGCTGTTGAGTTCCACCCATCATTATTAACATCCTAAAATTTCTTGGTTATAAATTGAATATTTCATGTGGAAAACTGTGAACAGATACGTCTAATATTAGTCACGCAAATAGCGACGGTGCTGTGCGGGTGACCCATAAGACCCAATAGACCCATAAGATATAACTTAAAATATAACTGTAACATTTAAGTTTGGGTAAAGGATGCAGCGATGGTTAATGTGTTTCCTCCAGAGCTTTCCTCCCCACCACAGAGACTGTATGATGGGTATGATTTGGTTACACAAGCAAAGCCCTGATATGAACACATCCTTGTAAACTGGGAGGTAGTCTTTGGATGGAAACTGTTGTCATTACTTCTTTTTACAATATACTCTACACAATGACAACTTCTTATCTATGTAGATTTCTTGGTAGAGAACTTATGATGGGTGAGCTGAAAGTTTCTCCAGGTGAAACCCTAATAAATTTTACTTCTCTCGTGGGAAGAATTCTCTGTAGAATAGAAAAGTCTATCTGTGAACTTTGATATGAATAAATTCATCCTCACAAGACATGTTTTGATTGACTATTAACTTTCCTGAATGATTGAAATGATGAACTGATTTGTGATTCAATACATCCATGGGGACTTGCACATATCTAATGGGACAAGATAATTCACCTAAAAATCCTGAAGTAATCTTGGTTGTCATCATGATTTATAATAATAATGAATTAAGAAAAGGTTTAGATTTTAGAGGAAAATGTACGATTTCTTTCATTCCTTTGATATATATCTTTAATAAATGTTGTTGGAGTTCATTACAGTAAACTGGTATTCTTATGAAGCTCAGGTTAGCCATCTTTTGCAAATCCACATACATACCATACCCTTTCCATGTGTTTCCACGAAGCTCCGAGATAATAGCTTGCTTGATAAGTCTATACTATGTAGATCTTTTATCCAACCTAATAATATATCACTGCCAGTGAGGTATTTATTTACATATTTTATCGAACTTTCTGTGATAAATTTAGCTCAACATGGGCATACATGAATGAAAGTGTATAATCAGAACTAGTTCTAGAGTAGAATAGTTAGAAGTAATTAAATAATTGAATAGTCATTCACGGAACAGAATTTAGGTTAAAGCTGCATTCTCAACTATTATGAGAAACACATTCTCGCCAAATTACGAGAACGCCCACCGGGGACCAATAATAGGTGAAATTATCTTAGGAACAGTTTTAGGTGGGTCCTCCAAATACCAATGAGGACGTTTTAGAAGCCCTGTAGCAGAAACAATTCAATGAAATCCTCTGAAATCTTGGTCAAATTATCGTTTGAAGAATTTTAAAGACAAAGACAAAAGTTAGAAAACTTTTGGTTTTTGTGTGACAATAGCTGAGAATGCAGCTTTAAAGCTGAATTCGCAGTTATTAAAAGAAAAACAAATTAGTAAATGTTATGAATTAAGTCCATGATCAATCATAGTCTGTTGCTGTCATGTATTTATACAAACATTTAGTATTGGGCCAGAGAGTACCGCCACCAGTGAGCGATAGTATTTTGCTACAGGAATGGATTTTGGAGTGCTCCAAAATATGTACATATATATATATTTTTAAGGGGAAATTCTCCAATAAATGTTGGTTAAAAACGTCTCAGTGTAGTTGGAAAAGGCTAGAACAAAAAGTAGAAATTCTTCAGTTGTTGACATTATGCTAACTAAGAGTCTAGCAATAATAACTTCAGTGGGTCCTCCTGTCCCAGATATCGGCACACATTCCCCATAACCCAATCCTCCCTCCTATTATATTATAGCTGAAGTTAAAGCATGTTGTTTGTTTTGTCACTATAATATTTGTCCAAAATCAGGAATTCCAGGAATTCTTGCCAAGTGATTCCAAGTAAAATATTCGGAAAACACTTTCATCACATGATTCTCAAGGGGCCAGGGAAAATATAGTTTTACTTTAAGTTCAAACAAAGTTATGGACTTGTACTGTCTCCATTGTGGAACAATACCCCAGATCTTTTAAACAATTAATCCGTCTATTTCAAAATCTACCACTTGATATAAGTACCAGACAACGTGATGGACTATAGAACTATGTAAGTAGGTTATCTAAGGAACATGTGTCACCTTCTAACCTCTAACAAAACAGATAGCCACGCTACATATAGGACTTTTTCAAGGACATTTTCTAGGACTTAAAGTAGATTGGTCGGCACAATGTTAAACTAAGTGCTGTGTTTCTAGAAGGTGGGACACAATTTAATAACAAAATTACAATAATTAATATGAAACGGTATTCACAACTTTTTCAATGATTAAAAACATAATTTGCTTGAACAAAAGAGAAGTGATTCATACCTTTAGTTCATAAGAAAAATTGTATAAATACTCAAACAAAAAACTCCTTCCAAGAGGGATTTGAATGAGTTTTTAGAATGTCATTGTTAATTACGTTGTCATCTGTCAGACGTTTCAGTGTAGGACAAGATATTGCACTTTACATTCCCTCTGCTTTTAGTCGCTATAATGTGTTTCGTAGGAAGTCCAACCATTCAGCTAATAGGACGAACGCTGTCAGTTAATTATGTTATGAAGTAAAGCATAGTGGGAGTTCTAGATGGAATAGAACAACCTGGTAATTGTTTACCAATAGTTTACATAAAGTGATTCCTTTTCCCCTTGTTAATCTCCATGAAATGCTACGTTATAGCTACAAAAATAGCTCTTACGGTAAACACACAATGCATTTCCTCATATTATGTTTATACAAGAAATTGAAGTTGAATCAATTTTGGTAGTGATAATAAGCAAACCTATCACAGGAAAGGGTTTTGGTTTGGCCCCAAATTATCAATGTGGACCAAACATGCAAAAGTGAACGAATATAATGGAGAATTGGGCCCCTCATCTACGACCCCCCCCCCCCCTCCCCCTAAACTTTGCCAGCGCTTCTCTCCCCCCATCTCTCCCTCCTCTAGCCACTCATATGTGAGGTTTTTTTAGGAAACTGGGTAGAAGATATCATTATGTTTGAAAAGATAAGATCAAGACGATTCCAATGATAGTAAACAGTCTAATAATCTAATGAATATTTCTATATTTCAAGTTATATATTTTTGTTGTTGGAAAAAAAAACTTTGCACTAATTCTTGGGGGCAATAACTAGTAAAGTAATTAAATGTACTCTATAAGATTACCGTAGAAATGCATGACTATATTTGACACACTGTCCTGATTTTTGGTGCATGTGCACATGCCATAGACAGCATTAAGCACCCAAAAAATAAGAACAGTCACACGAAGACATCTTGTGAATAAAACACTTTGAAAAATAGGAATTTTGCGACTTATGACTCATTTTCCTGAAACACATCACATATGCCCTCCCCCTTCCCCCTCATACCCACCTCTGGCTGCCCTTCAGCCCCATACATGCTATCATGTGCAAGGTTCAAGGGCTATGTTGTTCTCCACAAACATAAATCAGTATACCTTCACTCACTTGCAAGACAGGTCCCGAAACGCTGAGAAAGTGAGAGAGTAATATTTAATTTCATCCAGAAACGTGGATGCATTATGTTTTTTTATTAAATAACTAAATTGAGGTTCAAAAGTAAAAATCAGCCGAGGAAAAAAGAAGTTTAAAGCGATTGTCACTATTATTGCTTCTCATTTGTGAATGCATTGAATTATAAGAAAACATTTTTTACAGCAAACTTCAAGCCCTTTTTGAATGTATTTTCTTAGGTACTATGTACATGTACAGTTCGATATTTTACTAAAAGCAACGTTGTAAATCAGTTATGCAAAAGTTGTCTAATTATTGCTACCCCTAGGTTTTCCCATTGGTTTGCATTCAAAGGGATTACAGTGTTTTGATCAAAGAATGTTCTAAAAGGTGTAGGCCCTTCTAGTGAAGATTCTAGACAAATGTAATATGACTTTATAAGTCATTCTATACCCATTTTACTTTAGAATTTAAATCTATACCACTTATGTTAATCTATGTCATTGCATATACTGTCTGCTATGTATGTATTGAGATTAAGAGGCTCTATAGTAAGGTTTTCTGTAGCAAAGGCTGATGGTATAAAGGAAGAAAACATAATATGGAATCGTCTGGCAACAGACATTAACAAATATATTGACCAACTAAAAATATAAAGTCCTCCAAGCGTGCAATGAGTAGAACATACCCCATTTATAAAGTATCCAGAAATTTAGCCCGCTAGATAAAGGCCTACAGGATATTATTTTCTTTTCTGTGTTTGTTCTTATAGTTGTCGTTTTTCTCTTCCACGGAAATACATTAACCCGTCCACCCGCCTTTCCTCTCTCTTCCCTCCTACACAAAATATCCATTTGATTTTGTGGTAAATACCGTAGACCTACACAAGTCTACCATACTGTGTAGGCCATGCCACCTACCCTTTAAGCATATCAACACTACCACTATCCATTTCGATGTATATCCCATTTGCCGGTTACGTTGGGCCAAACAGCGCAAACATCACTTCTGGGTACAAACAGGTATGGAACGGAATAAGGGATTCAACGGAATGGTCATGCAATATTACCGATAATGAATGTTTTCAAAACAGCATTGCTGGACCATAAGTACAGTACTTTTTCCAGACAAAAAGGCAGCTACCAAATTCAAGTTTCCTTTGAGACCATCAACATGTCGCCACTTACACTCAAAACATAGATGGGAGTGGACACTGGTTTAATTGGGCGACATAAGGAATTATGGAAGTGGGTTTATCCTTCTTCAAGAGAATGGGTCGGTCGCTTCTCGTCCAGGGTAATATTCTCCCCTAGCAAAGGCAAACTCTACTAGGGCTCAGAGGCCAAAATCGGCAAGAAAGCAGACTTTCTCAATAGCTGAAAGGGCCTCAGGTCTCTAATATTCTCTATTGCTGATAACATGTTCATGTTAATGGAATAAAACAATGTTGCAAAAACAAAAATAAGAAGGCAAAAAATGGACAAGTTCATTGGTAATGAAGCCAAGTATGTATATGCATCCATATTGATGTAATTGAACGTTTCCCCTTGATGTTGAACACTGGAGTGAGGATGAATAGTGTCCAAGAGCTCTCACTCCTGGGCACGTTCAATGCGCCCCTGTTTGGGAAATGGGGGGAATATTAATCTGACCCCCTATTGCTAAATATAAAACTATTTGTAGAAGAGTTTCTTAGTTTTTGAAGGAATAGAAAAAAGATTTGTTTTCGGAAAAAATGGGGTTTTCCTCATTAATGGTTCTTCATTAATAGTTCAGCCACAAAAGAATGAATGTAATATTTCCTAAATGTCGCTCATTAATTTTGATACCAAGCTCCATAATCGACAAGTGTAACATTCAATTGTAAATCTATAATTATAAGCCAAGCCATATTGTGCTCCCTGACAATTAAAAAGACAACTGTAATATACGTAGAGAATCATCCTTAGTCAATGACTCTGGTGATATTGTCCTCTACAAAACTGACTGTAATCCAAGCTATGAAGAGCTCGAGGACCTCCCGCTTGCTGGACAGTTGCTCTTTACTGGCAAAACCCATTGCAAATAAAAAGTTTTTTCAATTCAATTCAATTCAATTCAATGTAAATAAAATAGTTAAAATAAACTCTTTAACAAAAAATAGCAAAAATGTTCAGTTTAGTATGTTAAAATAACTAAATAAATTAGAAAAACTATGCAAGCATTACCGTGGATGGAACAAGGTCAAGGTTATAATAACAAGTGATGCTGAGTATTGTTTAAACCTCTGATCAACTTCACTACTCAATTAGACTCAATTATCTCACATGGGTGATTTTAAATTCCCCAATTCCCTCAAATAACTCGAAAGGCCGACCCAGAACCAGCACAACATGCATTTTTAACTTGCCTTATAACTTTGTATAACTTGTAGTAAACATAGTTACGTGTAACTTACATATAAGTTATTTTAAAGTGACAAAACTGTTCATAGTGGTATTGACTATTTTTTTTTTATCATTAATTTTACTTAACATATTAACATTTACCTTTTGATCTTAATTTCAGTATAACGCTTACATAATTTTTCATGGCACCCCATTGGTCAGCCTGCACCTGTCAATCACAGGTAGGATTAATTAGGCATAATACTACTTAATTTACTTAGGAGGCTGCCCTAGGTGTTCACTCTTCAGTTGGTTTTCCCAACTATACATTCACAAACTAGGTTATGGGTTCATTTTGCCAGGAATGAATACCATCTACAACTTCACCTTTCATGTTTCACCAAGCGTAACAACACATGGATTAAGGTAGATATACTAATAGATCAAACTCCTTTCGTTTTGTGTGGACGACCTGATTGGTAAATGAGTTCATTGACTTGTGGGACAGGTTTGAAGATCAGAGTTTCAAAGGTTAGAGGAAACTTTTCATTGTAGTTGGCCTTGAATATGTTCATTTTTTTACTGACGCTTTTACTTTCATATGTAAGTAGAGGAAAGGGAAATTGAGTTCAAACAAGTTTCTATATTCCACATCTAGGAGTTGATAGAAGCTAATATTATACTCAATGATATCAAGAGGCCATCTACACATGGTCTGTAACTAAAATCGGGTATTGATATTGGTATGGTGATTACTGTAAATTGAATAATGGGTGACTAAAGCATGCTTAGGTATTAAACATCATTGGAATTGATTGGAGGTCGAGTACAGGGGTGAATTTTCTTTAAAAGTTTCATGACCCAGTTGCTATAATATCCATGTTGATGGAAGATTATTGAAATACTAACCGTCAAGTAATCAAAGAGTTAAATGTAAGATAGTACTGCTAGTACAAATTATTACATTAGACTGATGTCAAGTTTGTTAACACCACTTTACAAATTGCAATGCAGGTAGGAAATATATGTCAAAAGTTAATACATTATATCTAAACTGTGAATCTAAAAGGAATAATTATGTCAAATTGAATGAATATCACACACAAAACAAAATATATAACATTTTGTACTATTGCAAAATCAAAATAGAAATTCTGTCTTATTTCTCCTAGATATGGTTGTAGCTTATTCACATGAATGAAGGTAAATGTTAAATATGTTTGTCCAACTGTGCTGTAATTTTAATTTCAAGGGCAAATGAAAGACCTAAATCATAGTCCTATTTCAAGTAACTGTATTTTAATACCTTGTACTTGTACCTTGTAAAACTTGTTGTCATTCATACAGACATTATTCTTTAAGCACCAGTTAACATTTAGGTTAGCTTTGGTGTGTAGTTCTATTTCAGTTTGGGAATAGATTGTAAACAAGGTTTTTCATGAAGGCAGAGTATAGGTAGTAGTTAAAAAACTTTTAACAACATGGCGCAAGTAATGTAATACAAAATCAGTATATATATTGAGACAACTGATGTAAATCAGGAAGAGTTCAAGAACAAATCATGAAATGCGTCTGAAAAATCAACATAATAGTTAATGTGATATCAAATTGAAGGTGTTTGTAGTCTATAGCATAGCTTTTCATATATTTCTAAACTTATTATTGAGTGAATATAGTTTATACCACTGGGTAAGATCTCCCTTTCTCCTAATAAGGTATAGTAAATAGTCTATACCACTGTCTATATTCAACCTCAATCACTATAATATTGAATGAACAGTCTATACCTCTGGGTCTGATTTACCTCACTGCTTATAACATTGAGTAAATAGCCTAATAACTGCCTTCATCTCCTTAAATTGTGTGCATAGCCAAATTTAATTCTGTTTCTTCACTTCCAGGATAGATGGTAACCATGTTGTCTCTGTGGCGCAGGTTGTTGTATGGCACATATGAGTTTGTCTTTTACACAGTCATTACTGTGGTAGGACATATTCTCAAACTTGTAAATGATGAAAAGTACACTTCAATCCTAAAGAAGCTTTATCTTAAACTTCATATGGATAGAGCTGATGTCACATTTGAAGAATTCAAAAAAACATCTCTAAGCTATGATCGGTGTGCCCGGAGATACCAGAGAGCATGGCATGGCATAGTTCATCCAATGATTGAAGTCGGAGATGACCAACCCAGGCTACCCCTTCTCAACTTTGCAGACAAAACAAACTGCTTTTTGAGTGACTTTGCTAAGAAAGGACGTCCTCTGGTCATCAATTTTGGAAGCAGCACCTGACCTCCATTCATGGCACAGTTGGCCGACTTTACAAAGGTTGTTGCCGACTATGCCAATGTTGCTGACTTTGTAACTGTATATCTAGAAGAAGCTCATGCAATTGGGAAGTGGTGCTTCTCAAGCAACTCTATTAAGATCGCTCCACCTCAACATTTAGAGAATCGTATATCTGCCGCTGGGATATTGGCTAATGAGAATCTTCCCTGTCCTCTCTTGGTGGACTACATGACAGATCAGGCTAGACATCTGTTCAGAGCCTTCCCTGCAAAATTTGCAATTATTCATGAAAGCAAAGTGGCATTGATTGGTGGGCAAGGTCCACAGAACTACAGTGTCAAACAAGTTGTGAACTGGTTGAACGCTAATGTAACGAAGTAAAAGTAAGAAGTTTCTCTCATGAACCTGAACACAACTTCTGCTTAAGCTTCAGGTATATAAGGCAAATCATTAACAAAAGCAAAATATATTGACTATGATCATACTAATTTAGTAAATATTCTCGTGGATTTTTTTGAAAATATGTGCTCATCAGTTGTATGTCTACCTAATTCATTTTTAAAAATATTAGGAAATCAACTGCAGATATGCGTTATTCTCCCAAACGGGTAGCATATTTATATAGGAAGTGATTCTTTTAGAAAAAAATAGATTTGTTGAATCTCTTCAATTTCATGGCACACGCATAGCAGGGAATATCCGCATAATGCAGGCAAAGTTTGGTAGCCCTGTGGCAAATATTTTTTATTCTTACAGCCCTAAAGCCTTATTGATGCCAAGGGAATCAATGAGAACGGTTATAATCATGTGTGATCATCCCAAATATAGGTAGGCTACACAATAGCCTGGAAAAGTAAATAACAACCTGTTGGGTGAATTACCCATATGTATGTATTTTGCTGAGCTGATCCACACATAACAAAATTATCTAAACATCAACATATCCTATTCAAGATGAAACACTTGTATAGTGGATGAAGAAGATAGGAATAGGAATAAACAAACAGACTATAGTGGTTACGAATACCTCAACCTCCTAGTATACCATACCTTTTTAGTATTAAATATCGTACGAAATGGCACAGTGACACTTTACATTGAATCAAAATACACACACGGACAAAGGTGTAGAAATATCAATTTGAAAATGGCATCCTATGGACATGGGTTTGAAATTTACAATATATCATAGATTGAACAGAGGTCTAGGCCCTTCAGTTGAGTCAAAAATGAATCTATGCTGTGCATCTAATAACATTCTTAGTTTAGATATTGAATAGTGAATCAAATATGACAATAAGGTTGGGTTTGATCAAAACTAAAGCCCATGACTATCTTGAGAGTATAAAGTATAACTTTAACATTAAGTTTGGTTGAAGGATGTAACAATGGTTAATGTGTTTTTCTCCAGAGCTCACCTCCCCACAACAGAGACTGTATGATGGGTCAGCCTAAGGTTATCACAGGCAAAGCCCTGATATGAACATGTCCTTGTGAACTGGGAGGTAATCTTTGGATGGAAACTGTTGTCATTACTTCTTTACTCCATTTGATATCAACTGGTGATATGTTTAAAATAAGTTGAGGTTACTTTACATTATATTAATATTATTTACAGAATATTTATTATCTATGTAGATTTCTTGGTAGAGAACTCATGATGGGTGAGCTGAAAGTTTCTCCAGGTGAAACCCTGATATCTTCCATTCTCTGTAGAATTCTCTGTAGGACAGAAAGGTTCTTCTGTGAAGTTTTATATGAAAAGTGCATCCTCACAAGAAATTGACTGACTACTAACTTGTCCTGAAGTAAGGAAATGAAGTAAAATGCTAATTGAAACAAGAGGACTGTGTATCTGAACAGACAATTTAATTTCACATATAAAGTTCCTGGACTGGTCTTTTGTCATCATCATAAATGAATTGTAAGAGGGTTTTGACCTTTCAAGTGGGTATAGGAGAATTAATAATTCCATACTGTTAAAAACTCAACACATTTCCATCTAACTCTGAGATGATAATTCACAAACTTCATGGTGGACGACCAATCATCAAAGCTGCCAACACAAGCAATTTTGGAGGAACATTCTTGTTGGGGAATATCCACTGAAAGCTCAGATAATGTTATTTCAGTATTCTTACATGGGTAAACCACATTTACTGCAACGACCAAGGATGCTGAAAGGCATGAAAGGAATACATATTCCCAGAAAAACATGTATACCTTAATGACATCATTTTTACACTTAATTTTCGGCCGAATACTTAAATTAGCAGCTGTTGATAATGGTACAATGTTGAACATAAATTTTAGAATGTTGTTCCTCTCACTTTATATGTTTTGTCCAAAAGCGTTGGAATGCAAGACAAGACAAGCTATGCTTTTCTTCATTTGGGCTGCCACAGACAGCTATTTTAATATAAGATGTGTACAATCGATCATATGAAAAAATATTACTTGCAATAAATTTATGATTGACCCCATTTCGTGACAAGTGTATTCACAATTAAAGATTTCTATTCAGCAATAGAACATAATATAACAATTACACTATTCTCAGGGCGTGCTGATTTTACATACACAAGGTAACAGAATGTTGTGATAATTATATTAATCAGATAACAAAGTCATTTTGTATATACCTGCGGTCTTGATATAATCCCTAGAGAACAATAAAATGTGTAAGAGCCTCGCATATTAGGCATTATTTAACAAGAAATAATAAGAATAATAAAGAATCTCGAAAAAATGAAGTTAAATGAAAAAATGAAGTTGTAATGAAGTTATGATTAAATGGTCCCACATGTATGTATATATTGAAGGGTTGCACATGGCCTAATATCAATCAATTCTTTTTAATCACCATTATTTTATTCTGCTAAAAGTTAAGGGGTATAAGGTGATCAGGACATTTTTGTCTCATAGCTAGTTGTTCCGAAGTGATCATGACGCAGAATGTCACATGATCATGACCCCCCCCCCACCTTAGTTAGCCAATGACTACTATGATAGAACGTCCCATGACCATCACCTCACCTTAGTTAACCAATAGCAGTTTATGTTAACTAAGATGAGTCAATGATGTGACCCAAGAAGTCCTTTCTGTTGTCAGTAGAGAAGAACTCTCTGGAAGGTGTTTTGGGGTTGGTTGCTCAGCTTTTTACCAAAATAAAGTTGAAAGTTCATTACTTGCTGGTCTTCCATCTGTTTCATTAGTCCTTGCGACAGTGAATAATAATTGGGTGTAAACGGGAGAACAGACCAACATGCAAGGACAACATGAAGAAGTCTCCTCCACAGCCTACAAGCATTTCAGAGCTGAAATATGTTACAAAAGATATCCGGTTAAAAATTGTTGCTCAATTGCTGAGAAACTCAATCTCAAGATTGTATCTAGCCTCTTGCCAATCTAATCTTGGACAAAACAAAAATTATTAAAGAGGTATCATACAATGAATGGTGTGATTCTATAGGATGGTGAAAAGAATGGTGTCGGTATGGGTCTCCTGGATGCGAAACCGTCCATCTTGGACTCTATGGAGTTTATCCTTACTTCCAAGGCTTTATTGGTCCCTTATTGTGCACAGCAAATGCTGCGCACAATCAGGTCAGGCTCTATATTCGAAGCTTGAGTCCGAATCACCTTCAGAGGACGACAACACCACGTTCTTGGGGCAGGTAGACTGTCTTGGAGCCCTTTCTTTAGGAGGGGCTTTGGGCTTCACAGGTTTCACAACCTTGACCGCTTTTGGTATCTGCATGCAGGCTGGTAGGTATTAGGTATAGTATATCTGGTCTGTCCGTTTGGTCGCAACTATGAACTATGACACTGGAAGAGGGAATTACCTTGAACCATCCAAAACGGAGGTTTATTCACACCATAAACATGATACAATGAATAGTGAAGACAACATTTAAAGTATGTGTGGTCTGGTCAAGTTGGCATTAGGGAATACATTTGTCTTGGTCATTGATGAGCGGGAAATGTTTTGTTATATCCAGTAACTGGACTCTGAAAGCATACTATTGCTTTATTAACAGATTAAGTTGCAGTTCATAAGTAATAATTATTGAGATAATGATAAAGATAAATACAGATTATTGGTATTAGTTTAAGAACTATACATTTCAAGCTTTGTCACAAGGCATAAAAAGAGATTGTGTGATCGGCATTGCGTGATGTGTTATAGAGAAATAAGTCACAAGTCGCAAAAATAGATCCTTACGTATTATCATATTTCAAAAGATGCGATCAAGTGGTTCTAATGATGAAGGACTAGGTTGTTTGATATATAAACCTATATTTGAAAACATGTTTGCAATATTTCTGGGTGTGTAATCATCAGTAAGTAACTCAATATATTGAAAGAGTTTCAAAGTCCAAGAAACGTTTTGTGTGAGGTCCGTTTATTAAGTGCCTTTGTGATGCAAAACATGTACATTTATACCCATAGGATGCCTCCCGCTTGAGGGGTGGGTCAGAATGTATGATGTAATGAATAATGCAAGGTTATGTCATAAATGAATAGAGAATCATTTCTACGCTAAGGTCAAATACAGTATAAGGTCACAATTAATTAATAGGAGACAAGTATGATAATAATAATACATTCAATAATTCAAAATATAGGAGAGAACAATAAATCGCTACCCGACTCCTTTTCCCTCTGGTAATGATTAATGGTCACCCCCTGATGCTAGCCAATCTGACAGGTATGGCCAGCTTGTTGTGTATTGGGATCATGGATTAAGTTCTAGGTTTACGACCAGCCAGCTGGTCTGGATATTTACTTATTCATGTCCCTCTCCCTTTGTTTTCCTGTATTTATATAGATTACTTCCCCCCTATCCCATCTGTTGTAATTCTACCGTATCCCCTTGGTCTACATTTAATTTTAGGTGCAGGTAATTACAAAAGTAGGTTGAATTGTTTGTCGGCATTTTCCCACGGCTTTTTAGCCTTCCATTAATTAGACTGGCTAAAATGTCACTAGAAAACTTCGGTTGGGGGCGCCATTTAGGTAATTTAAACTATTAAAAACATTGATAAGTTTACAATATCCTACTCTATAGGATTACTTTCACAATGCAAAAATGTATTTAATACACTGTCTTGAAATTTGGTATATGTTAAAGAAATATTATAAACAAATCCTATGGAAAAATATCAATGTTGCGACATGTGACTTATTTCCCTGAAACACATCACATATCAGAATACATGTTATGTTATGTGGTGCAGTTGATGTTATGACAAGTGGCCATTGTTATGACAAGTGGCCAGCGGAGTAAACAAACCTCACTGGTATTCACTTACATCTTGGCTTCGGACCTACATTGACAAGGCTCCATCCTCACGACATATACATTTATAACGGACAGTTAATAAATCCCAGTTATTAACCAAAATTGAGCTGTATGACCACTTATTGTTTCAGCCCTGTGTTTTAGTTTAACATAGAATGTCATTAGATGCAGAGAATAAGGCCTCGATGCTGTACTTTTAAACCATTGATTTGGAGTTTATGCTAGGATTTTACCTCAAAATACGTCTGAGTAATTGTTTGCAAGCAGAGGAGTTGGGCAATTCTACTCTGATCTGGGTTGGAATAGCAGGGGATGAGGCATATTTAGTTGGCGCTGTGGAGGTAGTTTAGGAGGCGCAAGTCATACATGTGAGTAAGAAGATTTTATAGACTTCGCTTGAATAACGCTCTCGCTATATTTAAATTGCAAATTAATAACATAAATCTTTTCCAAATGTGATGTGGTTGAGGAAAATGAGTCACAAGTCGCAAAATTGATATTTTCCAAAGTATCTTATTCTCAAAATCTCTGTCTACGAATGTTCTTATGTTTGTTATATAATCACTGGAAAAAGAAACCTGATTTTACTTTTTAAATCCTAGTCCAATCCTCACTAAATCCACATACTTAGGAAATATGTGTGCATCCACACACTGGCAGCGCATCCTCATACATCCTTAAATCATATGTAAATCCAGTATAAATCTGAACAGGATGGTCATTGTTTTCTCAACAATTATTATCATCCTTTATCCATTAATTGGGCTACTGGCTTCCCGTCCTTTTGCTTGGCGTTACAATGCAATACACTACCTCTAGAGAATACTGGTACATAAATGTATAAGTATAAGCAAATTTAATGTATAATTTACCTTCCCCAAATGTATAATTATGTGTTGTGTCACAGGAAAATGAGTCACAAGTCGCAAAAATGGATATTGAATACCATTGCATTTGAAGATTCCAATTATGCTGGTCATTATAACACCCAAGAACTTCGAGATTTTGTATGCATGAAAGAAATGTTCACAATATCTTTCAATGATCAATTGCTAGTAAAATAGTTACTAGCCTATGATGGTGGCTATGACAAATACAAATCGAAATTACGGTTAACTCAGCAAAAATGATTGTTTTTACCAACCAGATAGTCAGGCAACTAAAATTGTTAATTTCATCAAGGAAAATTTTGTTGAAATACATAATTTTAAATGAAGTGCTCTTGTGGATGTTAATACGTTCTTTCGCTTGCTCACGTCTTTGCTGTATCAGTAAAAAGCCCTTTGTTAGGAATAGAGTATGTTTATGTACCGATACCTTGGATACTCCTACCCCCTTCTCCTACATCTCTCCATCCCAACCCCTTTTGCCTCTCCCCCCCCCCCTCAATACCTACCTTTGATTCCAATAGTGCTGAAGAATGATAACTTTTAGATACTTAACTGTTATAGGACACAGAACATGCACAATTCAAGAACAATAATTAAGATGATTAACTTTAACATTGTTTACATAACATTCAAGGTAAGCACAATGGGTGTCCCGGGATTGTGATAGAGCTATAAGAGTACGATTTTGTTTTTATAACAATTAGAGAAAGGAGATGCTATTCACCAGCATGGACATATAATTACTTACGTGGAAACAGAATTGCTTAAATACGTGGGATATACTTCTATGTACTTCTGCTAAACGTGATGTTACAGAAAAGTTTTTCAATTCAGGGTTGGAAATCGAAAAAAATGGAATTAAGATGAAAGGTTTGAGGGTTATATTTCCTGAAAATATCTATTCTTCTCTATACAATCCTACGAAAATTGGCTCTTGGGCTCAAATATTAAGGAATCTAGAGCCCAAAACGTGAGGAAACACTGGAAAAAACGCATTTACACCATGAGTGCACTAATGAGTATACCCGTGTATCTGCAGTGGGAGTATCCCCATGTATCTGCAGTCTCCTACTGCAGATACACGTGTTCAGTGAGCCGTGACTAAAGCTAAAAGTATATGGTACAGACACTGGTGTAAGTCAGCAAACCCCAGTGAAGTAATTGGGGCAGAATTAATCCCCTTACTGAATAAACACAAACTACCCTTGCTGGATTTGGATGTATGAAGTTGGTCTGTCTGTCTAGAGAAATTGGTTGTCCTAGCTAGTTCTATACTATGCATGTCCAGCATTAGCTAATCCTAGATGTACATGTACATGTATTTAGTCCATTTTGGATCAGATTTTGGGTGATTTAGTGTGCAATTATGTCCCCACAGACCGTGACTACAGTGACGGTCTGTTTAGTGTTTTCCTAGCTGGCCATTGGTCACTAGCCGTCTGTGTACCTCTGCTCCCTGCTCCGATTCGCTACTATAGCCCCTGGCGTGACCCTCGGTCTATTTCATGATTTGCTTTGTTCACGGACAAAGCAGTAGTCATATTTTGTTAAGTTCCTAAAAGTTAGATTACAAGTGAAGACGAGCTAGCAAACTTTTTCGAAAATTCTTTGTCAACACCAATGCCGGCCTGGACGTAATCTGGGCCCTAAAATGAAATGCAACGTCTCCTAATTTATGCTATGTTAGCAATGCATCCTTCATAAAGCTTTTTCCCGCGTTGAGAAATGTAGACAGGAAGTGATGTTTGATGGTGCTAAGGGATGATCTTACAACAGTTTAACTTTGTTTCTTTACTTCCAGGTAAGAGGGTGACCATGTTGCCCTTGTGGCGCAGGCTGCTGTATGGCACATATGAGTTGATCTTTTTAACTGTCATTACTGTGGTGGGACATGTTCTGAAGCAAGTGAATGACAAAACGTTCACCTCATTGATGAAGAAGCTCTATCTTAAACTTCATATAGATAGAACTGATGTCACGTTTGAAGACTTCAAAGGCACATACTTTGGCTATTATGCATGTGTTGACAAGTTTGAAACAGCATGGCATGGGATAACTCATCCAATGATTGAAGTTGGAGATGACCTACCAAGGCTACCCCTTCTCAACTTTGCAGACAAAACAAAGTGTTTTTTGAGTGACTTTACTAAGAAAGGACGTCCTTTGGTCATCAATTTTGGCAGCTGCACCTGACCACCGTTCATGGCAGAGTTGGCCAACTTTAAGAAGGTTGTTGCCGATTTTGCACATGTTACTGACTTTGCAATAGTATATCTAAAAGAATCTCATCCCTTGGAGAAATGGATTTTCTCAAGCAACTCTATAAAGATTGCTGCGCATCAAAATTTGGAGAATCGTATATCTGCCGCTGGGATATTGGCTGATGAGAATCTTCCCTGTCCTCTGTTGGTGGACTATGTGATGGATGAGGCTAGTCATCTGTTCAGAGCCTACCCAGAAAGATTAGCCATCATCCATGAAGGCAAAGTGGCCTTCATTGGAGGGAAAGGTCCACTGGACTACAATATCGAAGAAGTTGTGGACTGGTTAAACTCTAATGTCACAGAGTCCAAATAATAACTATCCCTCATGAAAAGCTGGGTTCAACTGCCCGGCTACTTCTCCCGCTTCTTGATGAAAGAAGCGGGAGAGTAATGGGGATGGATGCTATTGGGCCTCGCTACGAAGCCATGTTACTTCCTACGTCATTTGGAGCATTTTCAAAGTGTAGAGTGCTCCCGCTTCTATCAAACATGTTTGATTTGAACTGGTGGCTACTTTGTAGCAGGAGGTAGTCCGAACTAGCAAGGAATAGCGGGGGTTGAAGCGAGCAAATAGCACCACTCTACTTCACTTTTCATGCTACTTGAAGTATTTATTTCTATATGAAAATAAAATGTGCATTAAAAACTAAGTTTGGCTGAATGAGGCAGTGATAGTTAATGTGTTTTCCTCCTCAGCTAGCTCCCCTACACAATGACTGTATGATAGATCAGCCTAAAGTTATCACAGGAATACGAATATGTTCATATAAACTGGGAGGTAATATTAGGAATGAAAAAATAATGGTAATTCAAAAACAACTATAACCTTATTTAGAAAAGAAGAGACCCTACCATCAATATGGGCTGAGAACGAACTATTCAATCATTCAAGACCACTATAGATTTCTTCAAGAAATAAAGAATCAAATGTTAATCAGAAAATGTAAAGCCTATCTTATTGCATATAAAACAAAAACACAGTTATTACAGACATAATATTGGTATACTATGGGGTGTATGGTATATCCATTTGATTTCAGCTGCATATGTTAAAAATAAGCTATGTTTTTAGTTTGCATTATACACATATTTTTTGCTGAATGACAATTTCTTATCTATGTAGATTCCTTCATAGAGAACTCATGATGGGTGAGCTGAAAGTTTTTTCCAGGTGAAACCCTGATATCTTTTACTTCTCTTATGGGAAGAAATCTCTGTAGGACAGAAAAGTCCTTCCAAAATGTTTTATATGAATAAATGCATCTTCAGAAGAAAAGCTTTGACTGACTATTTACTTATCTTGATTGAAGGAAATGGTGTATATATCTGATGGGCCAAGGTTATTTCACATTTAGACATCCTGAAGTGATCTTTGTCATCATCATAAATAAACTATTAAAGAGTTTTGATCTGTCAAGGGAGTATAGGAAAATCAATAATTCCTTTCATTCCTGAGGAATGTAGGTTATGGGACGGGTTGTATACAGCCTATGCTTCAGCCTCATATCTACCAGGTAAGAACATATTATTATATGCTGCAGAGATCTATAGTTGTGGTTACTTAGAATCAGTCCTGAGGAATAAACTTAAAGTCACTTGAGTAAAGACATCCATACTCTTCAAGACCCTGGGCATGTGGTTCCATCTAATTCTGAGATAATAGTTCACAATGTTTTTGGTGGCCGACCAATCGTCAAAGATGCCAACACCAGCCATTTTTGATGAAAACTCCTGTTGGGGAATATCCACTGAAACCTCAGATAATGTTAGTCCAATTCCAGTATTTTTACAATGGTTTAACCACATATACTTCAACGGCCAAGGATGCTAAAAGGCATGATATTAATACACAATGCTTGACAACAACAAAAATCGTTGGCTTGTCAACCTTGCATGTTAGGCAATTGGCAGAAGATTGGATATTATGATATTCACCAGTCATCTATAATATGTTAATATGTTGGTTATTTAACCAACCTCAAGCTCTTTCTCTGGCAGAAAACCATGTTTCAATGAGATATTTTTAACAACTTTTTATTATTATTATACAACTTTTATTCAGTAAACATATACATATGAAATAAAGAATAGGACCATTGATCCCTCTCCAATGGAGACCTTCCTGGTAGCCCTTTAACAAAAGATTTGAATACATAGAAAAGATTGAAATAATCGTGATTCATGAAATGAACAATGTTTCTGAGGTTCTTTTCAGCTTTAGGTTTAAGATAGATTCAATGCCCTTCTATCAATGATTTATAGTCCGGCTTTTAGTCCGTATTAGGGCTTGTAAGGTTTGATGTTTCGCACTTTTTCTGTAGCATGTGTCCTGTGTCTTGTTTTGTTTTCAGGTCCTCTTCTACTCCTGTAATATTGTTGATACTTAAAACTTAGAATTTTTACCTCACAGTATTACTAAGAGGCTTAATAACATGACATAAATTGATAATATTACAATGCACCTAACTGTCACTACTGGCCCTGTACTGGGTGTTACTGTAGGACTTTTATAACAATCATTAGTTTACTAGTGCTAGCGTATACAAAATTGAATAATGCTTGAAAGATATGTTTAGAGTAATTAAGAATTCCCACCTGTACTGGTAGGGATTTAATTAAAAGGCAGTGTTGCGAATATAGTTGCATAAATAACTAATCTAAACAGTAATGAATCCCTAGTCCCCACATCCCACCCAAATGTGATTGTTACCGTTGTATCGGTCTTAATCGTGGCGACTTACATGTCCACAAACCCCCTCCCGTTTTCCCATTTTCAGTCCCTGATTTGTCTACTGGTGCCCTACTTTTCAACCATACATACATATAATAAAATTGTCACACCTTTATACATAATCATTAATAGTACAATTCAATACATTTTACGGATCAGAGGAGTTTACAGCCTCCTCTTTTAAATATTGGTCACATTCCTGGGGGTAGGAGTTTTTTAACCAATTTCGAAAGGCTTCCCTTGTTTTTATTTGTCTAGTATCTTGTGATAAACCATTCCACAGCGTGGGCATTTTGTAAATATAAGAATTTTTGAAGCTCTCATTATTGGGTTTGGGAACTTTCAGTTTTTTTCCTACGCTCAACCCTCTTAAATTTACCCTTCTATCGTCTATGTTTTCGAGTGCCAAAGAACGCCTAAAGGCTAGTTCAAGGATATGTCCTTGTCTCCTGGTACAGAGTGAAGGCATATACATGTGTAGTTCTATGGATATCCTTAGAACATGTAAATTTAGGCAATCTCAGTGCTATTTTTAATGCAGAGTTTTGTAAAGATTGTAATCGATTTAAATACTTTATTGGTGTAGTCTGATAAAATATGTCCCCATAATCTATATGGGGAAGTATTGTGGTTTTAAATAATATTAGTAAGGTTTTGGTATCACAGATTCCATAAAGTTTCGACATAGATTTAAGTTTCATTCTGATGGCATGAATTTTTTTCTCCATGAATGTTTTAAGATTTAAGTTTCTGTCTATCTCTACTCCCAGGAATTTATAATACTCTACTATATCTAAACCATTTTGACCAATGCTATGATTACATACATCTATTTTTTCTGGTCTTAAACAAACGGTCATTGATTTGCAAATCTTGGTGTTGAGCGAAATTTTATTTAGCTCACACCAATTAACAACGCTATCAAGATCTTCCTGCAATCCCGGATTTGAGTTTGAGTCTTTAGCTCTGATACCATAAAGAACCGTATCATCCACGAAATGCTGGATTTTGCTATATTTTATAACCTTATGTAGATCATTGACATAAATTATGAATAATAAGGGCCCCAAGGCTGTTCCTTGGGGTACCCCACATGTGATCTTTTGCAAAGAGGAGAGGTTTCCACCAATGACGACTCTCTGCGTCCTATCTGTTAAGTAATTTCTGAACCATTTAATTGGGTTTTCCTGAACTCCTAAATTTATCAATTTATCTATTAAAATATCATGATTAACGGTATCAAAAGCTTTTTTGAAATCTAAAAATATTAAGTCTGTTAAATTTTTATTAAAACTTAACTTTTCAGAATATTCTTTGAAGCTTTTAGCTTTACATGAATACATGAATAGGCAGGGTACTTTAAGGTATGGTAAAATTTGCGGGAACCACTCAGCAGGTAACTAGCGTAATATCCGGGGACAGCGCAAGACGTTATCTTGCGTGGAGGTCGGGAGCAAACCAGATCGAACCGGCCTGGTGGCAAAACCATTGTTTTCAAGTCAGACATGTAAAATAGTAATCTCCATTTTTTATATATTACGGAACATTTCCAAGAAAAGGAACCTTGCTGGAGTTAAATTAATTAATAATGACTTTTGTCATCATAGATCTATATAGAGCACAAGCGTTCACGACATATATATAAATAAGTTCAATAATCAAATTAGTTACTCTTCTGTTAATCCCCATGTAGAATGATAAGTAGTGAAACATTCTGGTAGGCCAAGGTGGATCTTACACTTGGATGACCCAAATTTCGTCTGGCTTTTAGTTACAGTTTTATCCCTTTTGAATTTCTTTAGGCATAACCTACAGTAGCTCTTTGTCCCCTGGTCAATGGGAAGGCATTTCCTGGTGAGCCTCTCTGGAGTTGAGGGACATGGGGGGATAGAATTGTTTAAAGAGATAAACCACTGTTATACGCACTGCTGCAGGCGGGAGTTAAAGGAAATAATGCATGAAAAATAAGGATTGACAATAATTTTTTCAAACTTTGTCTTGGGAAAGTACATGATTGGAGGATAACAAAAAGCAAAAAAAAATGGATCTCAGCATATTTTTTTTCTTTCTAGAGAGCAGCAAAGTTTAGTATTGAAGTATGTGGGAAAAATGGATATTTTCTCAGTTTTTCCAAGATTTCAGACAGACAAATAACATTTTTCAATTGAAATGTCTTCTAAACATAACCACTATAGATGTTTACCCTCATGTATGAAAGAACAGGGTATCAACATATTTTGAAATATATTATTTAGCATTGAAAATCTTCAATATTCCTGTTTTTAACTCACCGGGATGCAGATTCAGTTGAATAACTTTTTTAAAAGGTTGGTGACCCCCATTTGTTATTGCTTGAAAGGGTAAAGCAATATGTTAGCTATGTTTATAGAGATTTTTAGGAGAAAGTTCATTTCAATTTTGTTTTTATTCTGAAAAAACGAAAAAATTGTCCTTTTCTCACAGACTTCTATAGTGAACAACCATAAATTTTGAGGCTCCCTAAAATGAAAACTAACCCGGTGACATATTGTTTTTATTGGCTTTTTGAATTCACATAACCTTGTTCTTTCATGAGGCAAAGTTTAAACAAAATGTTATTTTCAGTTTTTTTCCCAGTTGAACTGTGGTTTATCTCTTTAAGTACAGGTCATTTCATAAATCCTCTGCCAAAACAATAGAATATTGATAAGGCTAATCTGTTTTTCGTTAACTGAAGTATAAATAATGAAACTATTTATCTTCATTAATTCAATTACATACCAAAAGACCTTCATAGTCCATTTCACACTCTTTCTTTCGAAATTACATTATTTAAGAAGCTGGTCACAGAGGTCCACTCCTCCCATGTACTTGTTGTATTCAATGACAGTGGCAGGGCATCTATTTCAATCCTCTCGAATCTGTTGTTTTCCTTTCATTGGATTGCCTGGAAAAAAAACATGAAAGTCAAATGCAAAACATCACCCCTGACACCGGCCCCTTTAAGAGAGTTAATGGGGCGTGGAGGATTTCATGTAATTCAAGTAAAGTCTCCACATCACACCACCACCATGATTTCAGAGCTAGCCAACTATGAATTCTACGTACTACTACACAGTTTGTATCAACTCCTCTCCAATCTCTGAACATACCAGACAAAGTGACTGCCTTCAACAAAGAAATCATCACTCCTTCTGTTACGTCTTCAAGCACCTGAGGTAAGAACCAGGCTAACACAAATAAGGATACACAGGTTTTACTATGGGGCATGCCATCTCATTTGGTCCCTGTAACAAAGCTTCTCGTTCTATATAGATGATTGGGTTAATTAATTAATTAATTAATCACCCTCATGTCAGTACTTCTCGTTGTGTTTTGTCCTGGGGACTTGTCGCAGATATAGAAATGAAGGAGTCAAGATGAAGTAGTTTGAATATAATATATTGTAGCTTGAAGTATGGTAAGTATGGTAGAATCAGATACAGGTGAAGAAATACAAAGTCAGAAATACAAAGTCAGTAGAACTAACAGTAACTTGTCCAGTTAGCCCACCTCCTCAGAGTAAAATCCCAACTCTCCTGAAAATCTGATTTGAGTCCTCTCAAATCGACTGAATTCTGGATTCTGACTGACATCTGGACTGCACAGGGTTTTTACTGGGGGCAATTAACCTTGTGCGCATGCCTGGGTTTGACACTGGGCATGCGCATAACACAGGGGAGCAGTCGGGGTTGGAGGGGGAGGGGGAAAGGTGGATGCCTAAGATCCAGTTTTAACCAGCCCAGTTGTGACAACACTGATGGGGGTTTAATTTTGGAGGTGGAGGAACAGGTGGGTTGTAGTCTACCTTCCTGTGCAAGACCATGATTTCAGTGTGGGGATGTGTGTAATATTTAATTCAAGTGCTTTATTGCTCCATAACTCATGAACCAATAAAGGTATGTTTTACTCAGACATATCATATTTCATAGAAGAATAGTGGCCTTCCATATCAGTTGAAATATCAGTTATCAGACAATTATTTAATTTGTTAATAAATAATAGCCTTCATAAATAATGCCTGTAGAAGATCTAAACCAAGGGGGTAGATAGTTCTTGCAATTTCATAAATAACATAGAATATAATCAAGATTATAATAGTTTGCTAGATAGTTGCCTTTAAAGTCAGACCTTCTGACTGAAGGGCTTGTGTATTTGTCATCTCTCTATAATTTGGTGCATAGGTTTCAATGACTCAATAAACCTGATTTGTGGCGTTTCCACAGTTATGAAAATAATATTTCTATTTAATATGTGAATTTAAAGAATGATAACCAAGGGATAGGAGAACACCCAAAGATGAATTTAAGAATAACACCGAAAGGCAAAAGAACATCAAGGGTGGGAGAGAAAGAAATTATTGGTCATAAAATTGCAATTTTATCATAAAAGGGCAATTTTAACCAGGTGAATACTGGATCCCAATATCCCAACACATGGATGTGAATACTCAAATTACCCTGAAATTGCTCTGTTACCCTGTTCATAGGGGTCCCTGTTCCCAGGGTGTTACCAAGTGGTGTTAACAATTCAGACCAAGCAAGGCCAAAGGCAAGGATGTAACACCTGAGTGGTGTACCATTCCCACTCTGGTTTAAGTCTTTAGATCCTATAGATGGAGGCCTCATGATATGGTACCTGATTAATGATATAGGTGTAAGCCTCATAACACAGTAAAATGGCCATTAAGCATTATTATAATCATGCAGCATTTCTAAATAAATCATATCTAATTAATGGAAATTAGAGCCATTATCTCTGAGCCAATTAAGGTATCTAATTAAGTCTCAGAACTAATTAAGGTAGCTAAGTAAGTTAGCTTTCTTACATCCCATAAAGCAAGAGAATGTAAAAGTATAGTGAGGGCTATGCTAAACTTTAATACATTTTCACAGGTTGACCTTGACCTTGTGACCTTGACCTTGACCAAGGTCGAATTTATATAATTTGAGGAAATGGTCTCTGAGGACTTTCCCATTCCTGAAAATTGCTAAGGAATCACAAGATTCTGTAGCTGAAGCTGTATTTCACAAAATTAAAAAATGTTGTGATATAAACGGTTACCAAGGCAACCATATTCATATTTCAGATTGTGATTTCTACCTACTGTCACATGTAGGCACTTTTGTCACTAAAATCGCCATTTTTGCCATAACTGACTAGACTAATGTAAGATGTAATGACCAAACCATTTATTTGTACACGCCTATTTGTGCCAGGCTCTTAACATTGATCTTATCTAAAGCAAGCGGTATATATATAGAGACATGAAAAATTGAAGTTATATTGTAATCTACTATTTTTTTCGAACACTATTTGTAATACACCAGCAGACTCTGAGAATATTGTAAACGTTGCATAATGTTTATTGCTGAATAAAAATCTTTAAATACATAAATACATACTAATACAACATTAAGTTAAATGAGCCAAATAGCATTGTGTTTCTCTATTTGCAGGTTTGTGGGTAACCATGTTGCCATTGTGGCAGAGGTTGCTGTATGGCATATACCAATTGGCCTACATTAGCATCACTATTGTCAAAGAACTTGTGCTGAAGCAAGTAAGTGACATAGGATTCACTTCATATGCAAAGAAGCTGTATGTTATCTATCATCTGGATGAAACTGAGGTGACGCTTGAAGACTTCAAAGCACTTTTGATGAACTATAATTTTTGGGCCCAGACATATAAGGGGGCGTTTGATGGCATGATTCATCCAATGATTGAAGTAGGAGACAACCTACCCAGGCTACCCCTACTCAACTTTGCAGATAAAACAAACTGCCTTTTGAGTGACTTTGCCAAGACAGGACGTCCTCTGGTCATCAACATTGGCAGCTGCACCTGAGCACCATTCATGGCAGAGTTGGCCAACTTTAAGAAGTGTGTTGCTGACTTTGCTACTGTTGCTGACTTTGTAACCATATACATAGAAGAAGCTCATCCTTTTGGGAAGTGTAGCTACCCAAGTTACTCTATTAAGATCGCTCAACATCAACATTTGGAGAATCGCATATGTGCTGCAGAAACATTGGCTGATGAAAATCTTCCCTGTCCTCTCTTGGTGGATTACATGACAGATGAAGCTAAACATCTGTTTAGAGCCTTCCCTGAGAGATTAGCCATCATCCATGAAGGTAAAGTGGCATTTATTGGTGGGCATGGTCCAGAGGACTACAGCTTCAAAGAAGTTGCGAACTGGTTAGACATTAATGTCAGTAAGTCAAAGTAATTGATTCTCCATTTGACTGGCAAGCAAATCCTGAAACAACCAATAATTTCAAATTACTTGTATGAACTTTACAACTTGATTCTTTTATACGAAAATCATCAAATCAAATCAAATGTTTGTCTATTTTCATTGGCTCACTCACAGGTAATGACCAACAGACCTCGGTTTGATATAATTGTTTGGAATTAGAAGTAATATTGATAAAAAAATGCAAGTGCAGTGCTCATCCGGAATTAACCAATAAAATGATGTATAATGTAACTTTATCGATATACCTGGATTTCAAATTTGAATCTGACATATTCATGGTCCAAGTCACGGAAATGTTCAGTCAGTACAGAACTATAAGGATGCTGTGGTTTTAATAATATTCTTTATTGCGACATTAGTTGTTACATCACAAAATACAATCTACACAAAATCCCCTCAGTAGACAATAAGGAAGTACACAAACTAAAGTAAGCATATAACTTTTTACGTTTACAATAGAGTTGAATGATGAACGATGAAGGATGAAGTGATGATTAATGTCTTTTCTTCAATAGCTCACCTCCCCACAACAGAGACTCTATGATGGGTCAGCCCAAAGTTTACACAAGCAAAGCCCTGATATGAACACATCCTTGTAAACTGGGAAGTAATCTTTGGAATGGAAACTGTTGTCATTACTTCTTTACTTTGATATAACCTGCTGATATGTAGTTGTGGTTTTCTTTCATATCATACCAATGTTCTTTACAGAATGACAACTTCTCATCTATGTAGATTTCTTTGTGGAGAACTTATGATGGGTGAGCTGAAAGTGTCTCCAGGTGAAACCCTGATATCTTGTACTTCTCTTATGTGAAGAATTCTCTGTAGGATAGAAAGGTTGATCTATAGAATTGTATATGAATAAATGTATCCTTAGAAGAAATGCTTTGAATGACGATTCACTTGTCTTGATTGAATGAAATGGTGAATTAAATTGCAAATCAAAACATGAAGACTGCTTATATCTGATGGGTCAAGGTAACTTCACATGTAAGCATCCTAAATGATCTTTGTCATCATCATGATTAAATTATTAGAGAGTTTTGATCCGTCAAGAGAGTATAGGACAATCAACAGTTCCTTTCATTCCTAAGGAGTGTAGGTTATGGGACAGTTGTATACAGCCTAGTGCTTCAGCCTCATATCTACCAGGTTACAACATATTATGATATGCTGCAGAGATCTATAGTTGTTGTTACTCAGAATTAGTCCCATTTGTTGGGCTGGCCAGGACAGTTATACACATACAGACATGTGGTACTAGTGTTGGACCTGCGTTTCCGGCTGACCGTTTACATCAATGAAAATACAAAACAATATTGACCGCTCAAAACAGCAAGATAATGGCTTTCCAATGGTTTATGGTTTCGAAATCATTTCTAAATTGTTGTTAATGATAGTAACAACCCAACAAAAGGGGACTAAAGGCATTTGGGCATTTGGTTATGGTCCTTCATCTTCACTAAGGCTTCCGGAAACAAGCCTTGGCTTGGTTCACGGCAGCCTTAGTCAAGACCATAACCAAATGCTCTAACCGCCTCTCATTCCTGAGGAATAAAGTCACATGAGTAAAGATATCCATACTCTTCAAGACCCTGGACATGTGGTTCCATCTAATTTGGATGTTCTTCATGGCCGACCAATCATCAAAGATGCCAACACCAGCCAATTCGGGTCTCCTTTTTGTACAACTTTTTCATACAAATAAAAAATGCTTTGAATTGAATTGAATTGAATACGCTCTACCATCAGCGGCAGGCGCTCAGGTGAATACAACAGCTCACTCCCAATAGCGCTAAAATACCTGTTTTCAACCTCTTTGAAATATTACATAAAATGGGCTATGGTCTTACGTGGATATATCAATTATTGTTCATACATTGCAGTCCCTTGCTCCACTTTGCCGACAATTGTATATAATCTAAGAAATCATGGGGGAAAGTTGGAGATTTTAAGCTTGGTTCCTATGGTCATCAAGGTCTGGAGTTCCCCAATGTAAACAATGCAAATGTAAACAAAGGGATAGATTAAAGGATTACTGTGATTTCTAGGCAATAAATGATGCGGAACTGTTTGCGATGTCCATGATAAATATTTGTTATTATATGGAATTAATATTACATATATGATTAATATTAGTATGTTCAAAATTGGACAAAATCAGTTTGTGCCTAGACTTCTGGATGCACTGTCATGTGACCAGATGAGCAGAGGTCTTCTTAAAGAATAGGAATAAATCAATTAATGTCTGCTATTTGATGTTAGAATAGCAGAGAAATGACTGAAATATGAATAAGAATGTTTATTTGCAGTTAGAACAACTAGCAATACCCATTTGGCCCTGAAAAGAGCTGAACAAAAACTAGAAAAACCTCAGTTTTGGACAGAACTTTGCCAGCTCAGAATGTTGCTTGAATAATATAAGTGATTCCCAAGTACAATATTTTGGGGATGTGTATATACTGCATATTCTCAACGGGTCCAGACAAAAAAGAGCATTTCTTTTGAATTGACACAAAATTAGTGACTTAGACATTAGGATCACTGTCCCAGATATCAACACCCAATACTCAGGTAAATAAGTAGGTCACTAGGTGGAGGATATAGACTATGTAAGTATAAAAGATTTTTCTATTTCATTCTATTCTATCCATCTGAAGATCATCTGTCCCAATTTCTAACCTCTACTGAAACATATATATACCAAATTACATATGGGTCATTACTAGGAATTAATATGACCGTTTGCTTTGCCAGGTCTTCAGGGAAATCCGCTACATAAATTATATTAAAACAAATGCATATACTATCAAAAGTATTTTCATAGCGTCTGAGTAGTAAATTTATATTGGTCATGTTTATTGATTATCTGTTGTTTATCATAATTAATTAGGATGGTATAAGATTGACACAATACCCAAAAAGACACTGAGAGATAAAGTTGTTTTGTTGTTGTTTATTCATTCACGACCATACATGTTTCGGAGATGGGTTGTCTCCTTCTTCGGTGGTCTTCATATTAATTATTAGTTTATCTCAACAGATTCTTTCATCCCTAGGAAAACATTTCAAGGTACATCTTGGACATATTTTAGGATATAACACCACATTATTACAGAGGATTATTTGTGGAAATTGTGAGGTTCTAGAAGATGATAAACATTTTAACAGCTAAATTACAATAACTACAGTGAGGCATATTTGGATTGGGTTCTATGATTAAGAACACAATTAATTTAATGGAACAGAGGGGACTGAGTGTTCCGTCTTAGAGCCATTGAAGTTGCCATATCTGTCATTATTGAGGTTGGTCCGAACAAACCAGAACCTCTTAAACTCCCCCTAGGCTCCTTAGCACCAGTCATTATCCTACCCTGCCCAGAACTTCTTGGTCCCTTTTGACCCCCCCCCCCCCCTCAGCCCAACACATGGTATCACATACACGGTTCAATAGCCTGGAGTTCAACAGAAACATACAGCAGCATACAAAGTGACAAAGCATTGAGAAGGTAAGAAGGAAATATTCTGTTATATACAGAATTTTTGCTCCGAGTGAGCCTTGTTTCTTTTTTAACTAAGTTGTGGTTCGAAATTCAAATTCATCAGGAGAAAAAAATAGGTCTAAAGAGTAATTTGGTCCTTATATCACATTTACAGAAGATTAATCAAACAATGAACATTTTGATAATAACAATGGAAGATTTAAAATCTAATGCATCTGGTCGGCAGTTTTTTGTAAGGGAAATAAATAAGCTACCAAAGTTGATACTGGTTGTTTCCCAGTTCTCCACAGTAGGATGGCAGAGGAAACCGCAATGTGCAGGCAAATGGATTCAGTAGGATTCAGATGATCGGGGAATGGGCTTTCCTAAGTTATTTAATGCTACTGATGTACCTCGCTGCATATACCATTGGTTAAATGGTCTATAACAAATCTATGACTAGTCATGAAACCTTAAGCTGAAACAGGCAAGTAACTATTGGTTTCTCCATTTACAGGTTACAGGATAAGCATGTTGCCCCTGTGGCATAGGTTGTTGTGTGGCATATACCAAGTGGTTTATCTCAGCATCACATTTTTGGTACTACTTGTTCTGAAGCAAGTAAGTGACAAAAGATATACTTTATATGTAAAGAAGCAGTATCTGTGGTCTCATCTGGATGGGACTGGGGTAACATTAGATGATTTCAAAGCTACCTACCTGAGCTATTATCGTTGTGCCGGGAGATACCAGAGAGCCTGGGATGGCATGATTTATCCAATGATTGAAGTTGGGGATGATCTACCAAGGTTACCACTACTCAACTTTGCAGATAAACAAACTGCCTTTTGAGTGACTTCACTAGGAAATGACGTCCATTAATCCTCAATTTTGGCAGCTGCACCTGACCACCGTTCATGGCAGAGTTGGCCAACTTTAAGAAGTGTGTTGCTGACTTTGCCAATGTTGCTGACTTTGTAACCATATACATAGAAGAAGCTCATTCTATTGGGAAGTATAGCTTCTCAAGTTACTATATTAAGATTGCTCAACATCAACATTTGGAGAATCGCATATGTGCTGCAGAAACATTGGCTGATGAAAGTCTTCCCTGTCCTCTCTTGGTGGATTACATGACAGATGAGGCAAAACATCTATTCAGAGCCTCACCTGAGAGATTGGCTATAATCCATGAAGGCAAAGTGGCACTTATTGGTGGGCATGGTCCAGAGGACTACAGTTTCAAAGAAGTTGTAAACTGGTTAAATGCTAATGTCACTAACTCAAAATAATTACTTCTCCATTTGACTTGCAAGCAAACCCTGATACAACACTTAAATTCAAATAACCTGTCATATTACTTTTCCACTTCAATCTTTTATAAGAATATACACAGATTAACTATGATGTTCATGTATTTTGATTGGCTGCCTTACAGGCGATTCAGCAATCAGCATATGCCGATAGACCTGCGATTGAAATGATTGTTTGAAAAAATGAACATTTATATTATCCTAAATTTTGAAAATTTTACCCAGTTAATATACCTAGATTTCAAATTTGAATATGACATTTACGATCCAAGTCACCAAAGGGTTTACAGACAGAAGTATAGCCTGTTCAATCAATACAGAACTGAAAGTGTGCTGTGTGTCTAATAATATTCTAAATTGAGACATTAAGTATTACATGAAAAAACACAATGTACACATAATCCCCTCAGTGGTCAACTACACAAATTAAATTAAGGTTATAATTTACAACTTTTTCAATAGAGCTGAAAAATGAACGATGAAGTGATGGTTGATGTGTTTCCATTGAGAGCTCAACTCCCTAAATCAGAGACTGTATGATGGGTCAGCCCAAAGTTATCACATGCAAACCCCTGATATGAAGACACCCTTTCAAACTGGGAGGTAGTCTTTGGAATGGAAATTGTTGTCATTACTTCTTTACTCCATTTGGTATCACCTTCTGACATGCTTAAAACAAATTGTGGTCTATTTCACATCATAACAACATTTTTAACAGAAGGGCAAGTTCTTATCTATATAGATTTCTTGGTAGAGAACTTATGATGGGTGAACTGAAAGTTTCTCCAGGTGAATCCCTGATATCTTCTACTTCTCTCATCTGAAGAATTCTCTGTAGGACAGAAAAATCCTTCGGGGAAGTTTTATATGAATAAATGCATCCTCAATAGAAATGCTTTGATGGAATATTAACTTCACAGTAATTTCACATATTGGCATCCTGAATAATCTTTGTCATCATCATGACTAAACTATAAAAGGGTTTTGATCGGTCAAGGGGAGAATCAATATTTTTTTTTAGTCCTGAGGAGTGTAGGTTACGGGATGGGTTGGATACAGCCTAGTGATTCAACCTCATATCTTCCAGGTAAGAATATGTTATGATATGCTGCAGAGGTCTATAGTTGTAGTCACTCAGAGTCAGTCCTGAGTAATAAAGTCACTTGAATAAAGGCAGTTATAGTCTCCAAAACTTAGCACATGTGGTTCCATCTAACCTCTAACAGCACGTCCTTTCATGTGAAATACCATAAAGGCTAATAAATGAAAAAAAAAAACATAAAAAAATCTGAGATGATAATTCACAAAGTTCTTAGTAGCCGACTATTTCTCAAAGCTGCCAACACCAGCCATTTTGGAGGAAAGTTGCTATTAGGGAATATCTACTGAAACCTCACATAATGTAAGTCTAATTCCAGTATATTTACACTAAAAGGCATGATATTAATACATATTGTCCATATCAAGACAAATTGTTGGCTGATGGATCTTGAATGTCATGCAAGGGGCAGAAAAAGGGTAGTGTCATTGTGATATTCATTTGTCATCTATTATATCAGGAATTCTAACGAACACCAAGATTTTTCTCTGTTAGCGAACCAGGTTTCAATGTGATATTTTTAATAAATCTTTGGAATTTTCTTTGAAAGGGTTAGCTTAAGATAATTAGACAGGGTATTTAAGTGTACTACGAAATTTGTGCTTTCAAAGAACACTATCTTAGATGATGATGCATTTTTACCAAATCCATATAATGGGCTATAGGATTAGATACATCAATGTCTCCTGCTGTCCTATTTTTATCAGAAATTCAATGTTAAATTTGCAGAGATAATACTGAAATATGAAATAGAATGTTCATCTGTAGCTAAAACAACTATCAAAATCGATAAAGATGTTAGTTGAATGGCATAACTTTGGGCGTGAAAAGTCCTGAAAAAAAACTAGAAAGTCCTCAGTTTTCGACTGAACATTTGTGAGTCCCCCTCCCCAACAACATCAACAAACTGGTCCTGCAAACAATATCAGAAATTCAAGTTGAGAAATTTTGTGTCCAGTAACTCCAATACAATATTCTGGGGAGGTGTATATATTGCATATTCCCAATGGGCCCAGACAAAATAGAGAATTTCTTTTGAATTGAAACAATATTGAATTGAAACACGATTAGTATCCTGTATCTTGTATACTGTCCCAGATATCTACCACCCAATTCTCAGGTAAATAAGTAGGTCACTAGGTCGATCATATGGACTATGTAAGGACCTATCACAAGATTATCTGTCCCGATTTCTAACCTACCAAAACATATACCAAACTACATATATGGGTCATTACCAGGAATGGATATGACCTTTTGCTTTACCAGGTCTTCCAGGAAATTCGCTACATAAATTATATCATAACAAATGAATATATTAAAGTTATTGTCAGTGTCTGAGCAGTACATCTATATTGACATGTTTATTGATTATATGTTGTTTATCACATTAATTAGTAGATTATCTCAACACATTCTCTCATCTCTAGGACAACATTCCAAGCTACATCTGGGACTTTCTGAAGGACATACTTTAGGATATAACACCGAATCATTACAGAGATTCATTGTGTGCTTCTGGAAGATTTGAATAGCTGAATTACAATAATTACAATCAGGCACTTTTTGGAATGTTTTCAATGATTAAAAACACAATTTTTTTTTTGTTTGATTTGAGCGCAACATGATGTTTTGTCCATGTCTTTTAGTAGCGGTCTAATAGTGCAGTGAGAGCAGACCAAGGGACTTTCTATTGATTTAATGAGGAAACAAGCAAACCAGTAAAATCACTCTATCCTTGTACTGTGCTAAAATAAAAGCAGATGATGCGCAAAGCACAATAAGTACAAAGGAAACTAATAGCGGACCAAGAGTGCAGATACATGTGATCCAGTGGAATCGCAGCTTTAGGAGTATATTTAACTACTTCACTACTGATTGATGATCTAGAAATATAGCTAACTTTTTTCAGGCATACTCAAATAACAAAGTACTCATGAGATTAGATGTGCTAATGTTTACCATCATTGAAATCCGCTTGATCTCATCTTTACAAATTTTAGATAATATAGTGATAGGCGAATATATCCTCAGGTTATGAGTATGATGTCACACCTGGTCCCTGATTCGATGTTATAGAAGCTAAGTGCCCGCATTCAATATTGATGCTGCTAGTCACACAAAAAAAACGAGTGTGCCCAAGTGTCTACTTTATACTAAGACAAAGTGCAACTAATCAACAACATGACCTTTAGGATATAGCCTTCAAAGATGTGTTTGGCCTGTATAATTTTAATCAAATTGTAATTAATCGTATCATAATCTTAGGTCTGCTAGTCTAACCTAGGTACATATTGGAAAACCTCAGATGATCATTCACCACTCAGATGTATGTCTCTTTATTGTTTACTTTGAGGAGCAAATAAAATCATATATGTTGATTTGAATGTAGTTGAGACTGACAGCGTTGAATGATATCCCTGGTCATAAAACATAAGACCATTGTATACGGTAACCAAATCATGTCCTTTTTAATATCACAAACTAATTGTTTGTTAATAAAATGAAAGATCACATACTTTATTTACCATGCCGGCATCAACGGGCTGTTGTAGCCCTAGTGACTACCATATTGAAGTGCTAGCTTGCTGCTTGGCTAATGAGACTGGGTATAACTTTATGAATGGATGAGACAACATAGGAAGCGTAACATCACCGGGTTTTTTTTGCTAGGGGAAGTGATTTTAGATTTGATTTAAAAATATTTTATTCAGGACATTGAACATGTTTATACGTACAGTAAAAATATTCTCAGGACAGCCTGATTTACCAAAAGTATTTCACAAAGAAGAATACAGTTACAATAGTAGATAGTATCGATACAATATGAGTTTTTACGAATAATTAAATTACATTTTTAGAGGCATTTTGATTATAATACGATACATACATATTACATGTTTTCAATATGAAATAAAAATACATGCTCTCAACACCAATCACTAACGGTAGTGTGGGAGATGACGAGCAACTAAAAAAGAAACACTACATGTTACTACCGACGCCCTGCTTTAACACATGAACCATTAATAATTCATACAAAACTAAATTCTTGAGTCCAAACTCTCAAAAAGCCATTATTTAGTAATCCCCCCTACTTATTGTATAATAAGCTAAATTTAAATTATTCCATGTAGAATTTCATGAATTTTCTGAATCTGAAGAGCGAAATTGCTGAAAAGCCTGATCCCATTGTCAAAATGGACTGTTTCTATGATTTCTTGATTTCTTTCAATATCTAAAAAGCATATTCTGCCGTCCTATGTTTTGACTAAGATAGTATGCTCACAATCCCATAAGGCTTTACTTCCGCCTTTATTTCAGGCTTTATTTCAGACATGCGCAGTGACCTGCATACAAAATAGGGGACTTGCTGGTCCGCCATCTTGAACCGTTATTGGCATGGGATTATGGAATTTGTTGTAGAGTGTAAAATCTATATGTTCAATCTCTCATATTCAACGGTGCTCTAACGTCAATATAGTTGTGTTGTTTATAAAGGTGTCATTCACCAGTCCCCATCTTTCCCTTCATTCATTTAGTGTTCATAGATCATTTATACCAGGAGTGAGTGAGATTGGTTGCTTTACGCCCTTATCAACACATTTGATATGGTTATATCAAGAGCGGGAGAACTGAGAGGGAGGCAGTTTATGATCATACCCAGGAAATAGAGATAGAGAAGTAGGGAGAGAAAGACAGAGAAAAGAGACAGAAAGGCACTTTATGGTTATACCCAGGACCGTTTATACAAGGTATGCTATCGGATATTATGATACAAATGTTGCCATATATTTGTATGTAAAACCTGAACTGAATGTATCCCAGCATACTCTTGAACAGACATGAGCAGTGACATATGCAAAACCCCTATTGCAAGCTGTAGGGAGTCATGTGTACTAGAATGGCAAATGAAAGTCTTTTAGGTTTCAATTAATTTCCTAATCCCACTTTATCCATGCAGGTCTTCATGATAAATCCACGCATGACACATCAGGCCTTAAGAGCTTTAATATTGATGAGGGACAGATGTCATACTAGGCAGCTGGGGGCTCCGTAAGGGGTGGGTGTGTGGGTATTGAGTAGAGCACGTCATAATGTAAGGGTGGGGAGGATAATCAAGGGAGAGAAAGGGGTCTCCGCCGATATTAATCATGGTGCATTAGGCCCCTCTGGCGAATTAATAGACTATGTTAACTCTTATTCCTTAATCCTACTTTAATCCTCTGGACTTAGTCCTCATTTATAATAACTCTTTGGTGGCCACCGACCTAATTAGGCAATTGGGTCGAGTCAGGTAATTGGGTCATACCAATTATAACAAATGATTTATTTCTATATATTAATAACAGCTCTGAATTATCTATAAGGGTTGACATGAATTTCTCTTAGGAGTTGGGTGACAATGGAGGATGCAATGCCGTCCATACTCCCTCTCCTGTTCCTCTACCCCATTACCTTTATATAGTTTGTATGGGTTCTGTATGTTAATCCTAAGTAAAGGGCCTAACCCTAATTTCCATGTTAACAAAGGTATACAATTCTAAAAAGGCTTTGTGTAGTTCCTGGAATTAGGGAGGTGGGGGCATCGCAGCTCTCACTGCCACCAGAGGGAAGGACTGCTCTGTATGTAGGGAGCGGGGCCAGCTCTGGAGGCGGACGGGGCCAGCTCTGGAGGGGGACGGGGCCAGCTCTGGAGGGGGAGGGGCCAGCTCTGGAGGGGGGTGGGGCCAGCTCTGGAGTGCCCAACTGAAACTTTTGAATACACGATTTGGAATTAAGCCTGCTAAGGGTAAAGTCGTGCTTTTGTTCTATCCTGCAAACCTAACTTTATATCAACTCAGAAAGTATAAACTCAAACTTATAATATTTTGGCGGCGTTTACAGCAGATACATTTATCTCAGCATTTCTTCAGAAATGTCCATCAACAAAATTGAATTAGTTGTTTTTAATTCTCCTTCCTTGCTATGACTGACCAGGGAGAGTATTATTTCTCTCTTTTCCGATGTCTAGTTTGGGATAACAAAAATTGTTCAATCTACAAAATTGCATTAGTTGTTATGAAACATACATAATCAAGCACAATGTTTAAGAACTGATCAGATCGTATATTCTCAGATACAACATGTCCTTTATTATACAATTTATCAGATATATAGACAACACTGACCGAGGGCTGTCATGGTAGACTATATCACGTGTGGTGTGTAATATTTGTTTGTTTTTAACTAACCAAGCCCATGATCGATTTCATGTTTAACTAAATTGACAATAATATGAATTTCGTTTTGTTTCTTATCCATGTATGATATAATTATTTTCATAATATTCTGGAAAAATATTAGTTCCACTGAAAAACAATAAAGAACAAGCAATGGGACGTTTTGTCTATTCAAGGGTAATGCCGAACATTCTCTTCAGTTAGCAACATGTGGATGTTGTCATGGCAATGTCTGTACACAAGCAACTGTTAGAAATCTAAAAAAGCTTCAAAAGTATATGCTTGGGGAACGTATGCAATATCTCAAGGGGGACAATTACTAGTAAAGTAACTCAATATACTCCATAGGGCAACCTTAGAAGTGCAAGCATATATCCAATACACTGTTTGAAATGTAGCAGGTACCAATGATAGTAAACAGCAATATATCTATTAAGTATTTCTATATTTTAGGTTTGACTTTTTTAAAAAGAAATTTGCAATATTTGTAGTTGAGCAGTTACCAGTGAAGTAATGAACTATAAACTACGCTACGATACTCTACGCTACATCTCCTTATCAATTTGTGTTACACTACGTATAACAATAGGACTAAAAGGGCTGAACCCCCCAAAATTCAGGACATTTCAATAAAGAGAACTTGTAAAAAGAACACCTATTTTCATTCACTTTAGGCCAGACATTTAACAAGCGACAAATATTCAAATGTAGAGACGTATTGTCCACCATGGACGTACTTCATACGGCGCCTACTTTGATAAATAATAATATTGTTTGCGACTTGTGACTCATTTTCCTGCAACGGATCACATTTAGTCTAAAAGATTCAGTGTCAACCGTAGGGTGGTAGAACACTAGAATCTAATTAATCATCCTCCATCTTCCTTCTAACACTGAAGCCCTATCTCCTGTGCAACGTGTTCATAAGATGAAACAAATTTAGATGTATTCTAATTATCATCCATCTCTTTCCTCTCTTCAATCTCTTCTCCCAAAGTAATCTGAGAAACTTTGTAAATGTATTCTTTTTTTTTATTCTTTACTTTTGCTATGATCCTTGGTTCTTTGAGAAGGAGAATAAATACCACAGACAAGCGTCTAATATCATTACTCGGGTTTTTAATGAAGCATAATAGCAGAACTCCACTAGGGGAAAAACGGCGGCGACACATTTTGTTGTTGCCCACTAGCATCAGTTCATTTCATGTTTGCAATGAAAACGCAAATGGAGGAGTGTCAGATGTGTTGCCACATGCTCTGGAAACTGTTGTTTCTGCATGGATAATTGTTGCAACAAATTAGTGGGCAACAACAACATTTTTCGGCGCCGTTTTTCTCTCTAGTGGAGTCACCCTACAAGGAAAGTACTGACTTTTTTGGTCAGACATATATGGATCAGATTTTCAGAAAATATACAATTCATCTTCACCAATCCTCTCAAATAACTCAGATTTGAGACAGAAATGAGCTTCAAAATGCAGTTTAACATAGCAAAACAGATACTTTAAATCAATGTGATACCAAATATACTCAGATATACCTGGTATTTATCATTTTTCCGTCTAATTAAGCAGAATTTCCTAAATAAGTACAGCTGCCAATTGCACATTTTCTAAAAAACTGACGCATATGGTGTGTGTACATCAGATATTAATGACATGATAAAAGTATACCATTGAAATATAGTAAATAGGCTACCATACTAGCTCCTGGTACACAGTTCCATCTAGTGGAGAAACACTTGCTATAAACATCTCACCAACTTGCGCAGATTTGGTGCGCGTCAATGAATGTGTCCTTGTCAGTGTAAGTAGTGTAGGAAAGATATGTTTATCCCTGGCACTACACATGCATTTCCTCGTAATTGTGTATCATTGAACAGCATATTTCAAAGCAAGACCATAGGGATCTTAGCAAATGTATTCATTCCTATTGCTATAGGCCTGAATTGATAAATATTTATAAATGAATATTTGTACAGACCTGGCAAGGAGGTGAAGTCGAGAATGAAATTACGGATGAGGTCAAATACATACTAATATTTATTGCCAACTTCCAAAGGTCCCCTAATATTGAGTACATTCCTATGAAGAGTTCTTGTGAGAAAATATTTGTAAAACTTTGCGTGTTTTGTGGTTGCTGTTTCCGTAGGTAAAGTAGAGTGGCAATTTAAGGTCCTACCTGCAATTCAATTTGCTGTATAACAATTATGAAAGTCATGGAAAGAAAATTCAAATCGATCAATGTGTACTGGAGCTATAGCTATTCCATTTCATAACCCAAGCAGATCCAAGAGGTCTGACAAAAATATAATATATAGATTAAGGAGGCATACTAATAATGGGAGAAATTAAAGCTGCATTCTCAGCTATTTACACAACAAAAATTTGACCAAACTTACTCATGTTATGACTTATAGGGCAGAATTTGTCAATATTCTTCTGTTGTAGGTGTATAGAAAAATTTGAGGTTGAATTGGCCGAGTGAAAAACGGCCGCGGGTGAGCGATAATAGGTGAAGCCATTCCAACAAAGGTAGTTGTAAATGAAAAAAGCTTTATGAAGGCCCGTAGCAAAAAACAACTGGAGAAAATACTCCAAAATTGTATTTAAAATCATTTTTAGATGAGTTGGAAAATATCAGAATAATAACTGGAAAAGATTTATTTTTTGGCGAATGTTAAAAAAGAATGCAGCTTAAATATAGACCAGATGATATTAAGTTGATGGGTTATCAAATGTTATTAATCTTCTATTGTACAGATTAATGAATAATATGAATCAAAGAAAATGTAGTGCCCTGGCCTTCTTTGATTACCAGAAGGCCTTTGATTCCATAGACCATAGTCTTTTACTTCGGAAGCTTACAGCTTACAAATTTCCAATCTGGATAATCAATTGGATTAGAAATTATCTAACTGACCGTATGCAAAAGGTAAAGGCAAACAATCTTAATTCTAAGTATTTACCCATCAAACATGGTGTCCCTCAAGGGTCCATTTTGGGACCGGTATTGTTCAACATTTTTATTAACGACATAGCAGAACTTAATTATGAAGGTGACATATTATTATTTGCGGATGATATTGTACTGGTTAATGATGCACAAATGGAAGGTCTTTTATTAGCTAAATGTCAGAATGATACCGACTTAATCTCCAAATGGAGTATAGATAACAAACTGGTATTGAGTCTACCCAAGACTAAAACTATGTTCATTAAACCCAACATTAGAAGTAATTCACTTCTACCGAACTTGAATATCTCCATACAAGTTACACCGCTAGAATGGGTTACTACATTTACGTACCTAGGAGTCACAATTGACTCCAAATTAAACTTCCATGACATGGCAACTAATATAATTAAAAAAGCAAATGTTCGGCTATATAATATATATATCAATAGACACGCTCTAGACACCGGTACCAGACCCCTCTTGAGAAAAACCATGGTTTTAAGTTATCTGGACTACGTCAATATCTGCTATCTAAATACAGGTCAAAAGTTCCTTATGAAATTACAAATCTTCCAAAATAAAGCACTTTGTTTCGCATTAAAAAAAACATGCCGGCATAATGTCAACGACTTACATGATATTTTGAATACTATGACCGTGGGAAAGAGAATTTACTTCAATGTTATGAAATTCCTCCATATGTAGTTACACTTTTGTAGAGTACCATGGTTAGAACTCCGCCATCTAGACGAAAACTATGACTTCAGAGAAGATCGACGATTAAACTTCAAGTTAAGCAGACCAACGTCTGCACTGTACCAGAAATCCTTCTGCTACGCTGGGATCGCATGGTGGAATAATTTACAAAGTCAATACAAAACGTTACCGACTCCCTTAGCTTTTAAAACAAGGCTGAAAATGGAGTTGTTAACTAACGACTTGTTGTTACCCCAAGCACTAAGGCTCACCCCCCACTGAATTATCACTTGAATAGTTAATTTTACTACTACTGCCCATTCCTCCCCTATACACACCTCCCCCACCCCCTACTCACCCTCATCTCATCTCATCAACTAACTCCCCCCCTTTTTCCCCCCTCTACCTTCCTCCCCCCCCCCCCCCCCCATCAATTTATTTTTTGTATTCAAATGTAATTTCCTAAATCAATTCATGATTATCACACACTTATTGTTCGAACTGTAATAATTAATATTTCAGGGTGTGGAGGCAGACCGAACCGACCCACATTAAGTTTCCCTGGCCGCAGCCAGTTTATCCAACCTGAATAAAATTCGTCCAAAAGAAACAAAAAACCACCCACTGGAGCGGGTGAATGAATATTCGGTTTAAGCTGTCTGAAAATGTGCAATTTGTTTTTACCAATCCTCTCAAATAGCCCAAATTATTAGATATGAGTCAGTATTAAAAACACATCTAAAGCCAAAATGGCAGGATTAAAGAAAGAAATTTCGTTGATTAAAAAAACCCAAAAAAACTAAACACGTCTGTTTAAAATTGCACTTTCTGTTGATACGGACAACTTCAATTTGATAGGTCATTATATATGAATTCATCTGGAAAGATCTTTTTTTTTGTAATAGCTGTAAATGCAGCTTTAAGTATATATATATATCATGATTTTTATTTCCATTTATTTCCATAGATGGAACTATGGAAACATGATGATATCCTCCAGAATGTTGGTGGTCAAAAAGAGTTTTACATATTCTCATATCCTAGAGGAAAAACCCAAAGGTTTTGATCGTTGTTAACTGCAAATGTAGCTTTAATTTAAGATAGCATTGAAAAGGGGTCCACTAATGTAAGCCACTGCACTGCACGAGTTTCAAGCATAAGTTACACTAAATATAGATGAGTTACTCACAGCATGTTCAGAGGCTGACCTTATTAATGGGACCTGCTCCCAGCAGGAGCTTGCATTACCAGCAAGATGAAAGCTAACCTGCCACCAGTAGGGATGTGTTATAGAACTCATTCTTCAGGTACAAAATAAAGGAAGAACTTTTCAAGTAAATTCCCATAGTAAACCCTTGCACAGAATCGTTCCACGTTTAGCGTGTTTATGGGTATTGATATTAAGATCATACCCACCAAATTTCAGGACTATATATTAAATGTATCTGCCCATATTATGAGGTTTAGTTTAGGTTTATGTGTTGTATATAGTGAGTGAGCATCGCGAATTAGTGCACACGTTTTTAGGACATACACATATAAAGAAGTACTTATTCGATATATAATGTTAATGTTATCTATCATTTAAATCCTATTGATCTCACCTTTTCAAATATGTTGATATCTCAAAATTCATTTCTTTGCGACCTGTGACTAACTTCACAATTGTACATTTCCTGGCGAATTGACCCATAAATGAGTAACTCGCAGCGCGAGCAAAGGTTGACCTTATTAGAGGGTGTTGCTCTTAGCAGGAGTCTGCATTACCTGCTGGATGAAAGGTAATCTGCCACCATTAGTTGATGTAAGCCGGCCTTTGGCCTATCCTTTACCTTATATATACATGGTAATAGGATTAGAAAGTCTTAATAATGTTCAATGTCGCAATTAGAGACAATTTTGTCCTTTTTATCCATGTGCAAGTCCCATTTGATGCAGTGTTTCTTCCCGGTGGTTCTGTCTGCTGACTTGGTGTAATATTAGAAAGTGTTTTCCTATAAATGACCATTATACATATAAGCTCATATGTGATGTGTTCCAGAAAAATAAGTCATAAGTCGCAAAAATGATATTTTTCAACTGTTTTTTGCACAAGATCTCTTTATTGAAATGTTCTGATTTTAAGAGGGTTTAGCACCTATCGTCATATAAATCCATGTAACAAATATTTCAGGACACTGTAATAGATATATCCTTATGTTTTGAAGGCCTTCGTATGGCGTATATTTAGTTACTTTACTGGTAATTACCCATCCAGAAATATTGCAAACTGTTTTTTTTTAAAATATCAAAATTAAGAATATAGAAGTACTTATTATGTGTCCTAGGGTTTACTATCATTGGATTCGGCTTCATCTCCTCTTTTAAAATATGGTGATATCGCAAAATGCATTATTTTGCTACTTATGATTTATTTTCCTAAAACGGATCACATATAAGTGTTAATGTTACTTGTAGGTGCCTGGTAATGAGTGATGTTAGGTCAGGGCTTCCTGAGCATCATGGTGGTCGCCTTCAGAGAGTAGTACATGCCTTTCCAGGTTACCCAAAACAGACCCGTATAACGTGTGCTATTATATGCACCGTTAAGGTTAGATCGCCTACAGGACTTATACCACCAGCCCCCACCACCTCCATACTGGAAGGCACAGTTGCCATTGTACTTATCGTTGTCTTCATCTGAAGTGCTGAACTGCATGCCATTATGAGGGGAGGTAAATGCATCACCTGGAAGTAAGTACAAGACATAAGTACTGGGCTCCATACCTGTATGGTGGGTTAATACATCACCTGGGAGCAAACACAAATTGGATTTGTGAAGGTAAATTGTACATTTTCTGACGCCCTGACTTAGATATTTTAAAATTCAAAATGCAAAATGAAATAAAAAGTCTGAATATTCCCAATTTATATATATCTCTAGATATTTTGTGTTTAGGAGTTTTCGTTAGGCATCGAAACAGACCCTTCCTCCTCTCCCCCCATGCTTGATTCATATTGAATGATCGAATTTGTTGGACACAGGCCATTAAATAGCAATTGTAGTTCCAGCCCTTGAAATGTGACCTACGAGAAAGGTAAGACTATCCTCCAAGCCTTCCTCTCCAATTTAAAAGGATAATTTATGGATAATTATATATGAATTGCTATAATAATCATCATCGAAACATTTGATATGATTCCTCAGGAACTATATATGGGTAAAATCGTCAGAAAATGTACAATTCACCTTCACCAATCCTCTCAAATAACTCAAATTTAAGAAAGGAATGAGGTTCAAAATTCAGTTTAACAAAACCAAAGAGATTGTCTGAATCAACGCAATACAAAATATACTCAGATATATCTAGTATTGACCAATTGTCAGTCGGATTTAGAAGACTTAGCTAAATGTGTAGATCTGAAGATTGTACATTTTTCGACAATCTGACCCATATATTGACCTACCAGGGGGTGTAGATCCTGCAAAACCAGACACAGTCAATCGATACTTTTCCTGGGCTCCAGCTACCTTGAACAGATTGTAATATATCGTGTATGTGTCCTCTATGTCTATTCTTAGCCTTGTCTCTCCAGCAGCCGTCAGGGCATGGATCTTATCATAACCCAGCCAGTGTTCTCCTTCTAGATCTCCAAACCCTTGACTGTAGTTTGCCCAATTTCTTGCAAAGCTGACATTTCCATCCACTCTCCTCTGTATAACCTGTATGGAAACTTATTTAGTTAGCACTGGAAGGTGGTTATCCAATAAAATATGGTAGTTACACAATTTAAAACTTCATTAAGACCACTTATGTCTGTTCTAGCAATTCATAACGTTTATTATCCCCAAAGTAGTGATTTATCATGAAGGATTTTTGGCCAACATTGATGGGCGGCTATGCAATGCTTGGTGTAAAGGATTTAATGATTGATATTGACGGGCTGCTGTCACACTCTTTGGTACATGATGCTCAAGTAGTGCACCAACATCCTCAATATAGAGGTTTTTAATCTGTTTAATCTTTGGCTTGGGTAGTTCTCGCCATGACGATTATGACGGCAGTGATTAAACAAATAACCCATGGCTCTGGCATAACAAGCAGCACAACAGTACAATTTAGATCAATTGAACGTTTTGAAGTGTTTAAACATTAAAATTAAAATTAAAAACACCCTGTTACCACTTGTGTAAGTGTAATTGTAATAGCAAAGGAACTACTCATGACAAAGTGCCGGTAATGTACTAGTCCATTACCGCATTACACGTAATGAACGGCAGTCGGGGCCTCAGTATGTGTATAATAATAATAAACAAGTCGGCTCAGGTGTCAGGGGAAGACCACTGCAATGGTGACATGAGGAGCTATTCTGAAAACTTAAAAGATTAAAATTGATGTACGTCCCAAGATAACAGGGTAAGAAAACCAGTGATCATGAACCTCACTTTTTGAAAATCCTAACACCTCATGGCTTGATATGTATATTGAAGATCATTTCTATACTCACAGTCCACTTCCCTGTTTCATCAACGTGACAGTAGGCCTTCATCTCTAATCCAGATTTGACAATGGTGTATACGTTAGACGTATCAGCCCCTGAACAATCATGTTCTGTTTGAAGAAAATGTTTTAATTATGAACCCCATAGAAAGCAGATTTGTAAAAATACAGTGGAGTCCCAGTTCCATGCAATACAGCTCAGTACTCGTCCTTGCCACTCTTGGAAACCCTTGGGACTGAACAATTTTGGAGTCAACCCACTGGCTGATAGATGGTGGCTCTAGCTTGCCCACCGATGGCAGCACTATAGACGACATGAATATCAAATATCATGACATGACAAAACGTTGCATCCATTGTCTTAACTTCAAGATTTTTGACCGGATTTGTGAAGGTGGTTTGTACATTTTTTATGATGCCCTGACCACTATACTTACCTTTGGTGCAGAAAGCAAGATCTCTGGGTTGGGTCAGTGTACCATCCTCACAGACAGCAGCGCGACTTCCATAGCCTTCCTGGCATTGCAACGTCACTGAGTACTGATGAGGTAGAACCAGTGGTGCAGATTGGTGGAAGTTGGTTCCTACAAGCAAACGATCTCCTTCTTCCAACTTGCAATCCCCTGGAGACAGACAGATTAGGACAATCATTGAAATCAAATTCGAACGCTGACTCCAAGAACATTTGAATTGATATAGCTTTGATACTCTATACCTCATGTATAGAGTATATTTCGGTGGATAGCATCTCACTACCTATACTTGTTTAGTGTCATGGATATTAAATCTATCCTGCAAAATCAAACAGATTGATTACAAAGAGCACCTCTATTGGTGATGCGGAGGGGAGGGGGGAGAGCGAAGCAGTGTCAAGTCACACAGCAGGGAGCATACACTTTTACAAATGATAATCAATGATTGGATGCATTGGCTAAATCTACAACTTTTAAATTTAACCATTTCTGGACAAGGGGATGTTCACTTCTCCACATTAATTGGAACACAATGCTAGATACAGTAAAATAAAACTAGTCAAAAATATTTATACAATTGCGAAGCATGTGGATGCAAATTAGGGCCAGTGTTCACCAGAATGTTACTCCATATACATTTAGACCCTCTAGTCATCATAGTATTTAAAGAATGTAAAATATATAAACAGCAGTCAACGCAGTGTTCGCAAGAATGCCAGGATCTAGCTGATTTTGAAAATGGGATACACTACTTGTACATGCACACAACTCATTTTCTCTCCTTTTTATCCATCAAACATAAATTAACCCAAATTTAACAAAAGGACGATGTCCACAGAAAATATACACAAGAAAACTCAATACCATGAGTCCCACCTTGAAAAGGATATAGCTAGTGCATCCCATTGCAGTAGTGTAGGTAACTAGTCACTTTATACCCCTGTATACCTTAAAACTACTAAGTACTATCTGTCTATTATCGGCATTCAATATTCTATTTGTCTGCTTGTGTCACAGCTTTATCAGCAAATGGAAAGTTTAGTGACGGCCCATTTCATGTGATGGACGTCTAGACAATACATCGGAATCTAATGGCATGTAGGGGCGGGAACCCAAGATTCAGAAAATAATATGGTATTCATACACAAGCATTGCTTTGGAAAGAAAAAAATTGGTGTTTGAGCATATTTAAACTATAAAAACACATTTTATTACCAGAATATAAATTGACCAGAAACAAAATTGTTATTTCAATTGACATGTCCCAAAATATAAACCTTACAAAAATCATGCTCGCTTGGGGAAATAAAGGAACATGTTAAAACATTTAACACCTCATAAACTAATTCAATCAACTGTATGGATAAAGGAGTTAAAGAAAATGATGTTAAGATAAACGTTTATAATACAACTTAAAACTAAAAAGAAAAGATTATATGTAAGGTGAAATTAATTAAAACCATTTGTAGTGAACTGCAGACTTGTTGGCTCAAGTGGCAAGTTTTGTAAAAGAAGTTAACAAACAAGGGTAAATTTGTTTGACCAAGTTTATTGGCCCAAAAACACAATCACAAGCAAATAGTGTAAGAGCTTAATAGTATGGCAGAGATTATTAGTAGAAGGATAACTCTTAGGATGTTCTCTTAAAGATACAAAGTAGTATTTAACAGAGTGATGATATTTGAAATGATAAGTTTAAATGATTTAGATTATGAAGTCACTTATCGTCTGATATAATTCAGAACATACTGTCATCTTATAGCGTAAACAAGGGAGCACCCTCACATAAGCCAAGTCCAGTCCCCATGATAACCACCTACTCACATCACAAACCAAAATGAATTGCTCCGTTGATATACTTTACTTATTTGAAACATCTATTTAGTTAAAGCCTGATCGAAATTTTAGATTACATTCAATAATATAATTTAGAAATTTGTATGCATTTTAAAACTCAATGATTTTAGTGTAAATTTATATATATCTAATATGAGACCAATATGTTTTGAAAATCAGTCAAATAACTATAAATTGGACTGAAACACTACGCATTGAACCTTTCCTTACAATGATTTGATCTGACCAAATTGATATCATATTGATCCAACTCACCATGCAAAATTGCATTATCAATATTGTTACGACGATGTAGTAAATTATGTTATTATATTGGACGTAAATGAAATAAAGAAGAACTAAATTCTTTTCATGATATGCATGGCTTTAAGAAATAAAGAGTTCCCAAGGGTATTAAAGATATCTTAAATTGTACATTCCCAAGCGAAAATAAAATGAATAAAAATAAAAGCACTTACTTGGACAAAAAGGAAGCCTTCGGTCCAGCATCGGAGACATACATCTGAGCCTGCCTTTCACACGGTCAGTGGTACCTGGGTCACATTGCACCTCAATAGAATGGCCTTCTTCAGGCACATCTCCAGGCTGCTTCCCAACATAGCGCCCATTAATGTTTCCTGGAAGAATACAACCTTCACTCTCGCCTAGAGCTTCACTTGTTCCCTTGGTGAATGAGAGAATAAGCAGAAGGGCACTAATGGGCAGGACCGCCATGCCTATTTCAGTCAATGACTACTTCTGAGTCTCTATGTAGTCCAGCAACTTTTAGCTTTAAGTGCTTCTACTTGGACACAAACTACTACAGATTTCTTCTTGAGAGGTCTAAATCATGTAATCACAGGATGCTATGGTTTACTGTGTGGTATGTGTTAGTGCATGAAACTGTATGATATCATCAGAAACTGATCTGTGATATGGTGTATAGTGTATCACTGGTTTTCAAATCCCCTCAAGCTGATACTGGTGTATTACCACTCAGTCTTGGATGATATGTCTCGTCAGCTCTTAGTATGGTTAACAGTTTGAGAAAGTTAATACTGGGAAAGAAATAACGAAAGATGATATGCCCTATGGTATGGGCTGATGCAATCCTGATAATGAAAACAACAATATTATATTAAAGCAGTATTACCTCCTAAATCCTGGTAATAAGGAGATTGACATGTTAAAGCAGAATTCCATGGTAAATCCTGGTAAAAGGGAACATGATATATAAAAGCGGTATTGCCTGCTAAATCCTGGTAAATACAGAGACCAACATAAATAGATACAGTGCTAATTGATTAATAGCACTGTCCTACCTAGGACATTAATTCTTGTATTTGGTATGCACTTTCTAAATGTTGAGTCTGTATTTATTAAGTTGATCTTCAAATTTTTAATTTGGTCTCTACATTTTAATTTGGTCTGTTTTTTTTCTGATTTGGTGTCAGTACTTTAAATTTGGTGCTAGAATTTGTTATTATATCACATCATTTTTGTTATTCTGTTATTGTACCATTTAGGTGTCAGATTCATCTTTCAATTCTGTCCATGTATTTAGTAATTCTTTGGCTGACTTGATTTATTCTGTCCCCCTTCTTACTTAATTTGTCTCAGTTTTAAAATAATTTTGTCTTTACATATTTTAACTCTGTCTCTCTATCTAACATCAAAGGGTCAAATGTCAAAATAATGTGTGTAACACCACTAGTGATCGTCTTATTATTTCATCACCATTAGTGTAGGCACCAAACCTTATAACATTCAGCAATTTCAAGTTCTGTATAATTATAACCTTTTCTAGGTCAGACGTTCCTCCCCCTGTCCACCATATCTTCTAGACATCGACACCATTTGATACTATGGGAGTGCCCAGTGCTGAATTACAGGATGCATGATGTCATTGTTGCAAACATTGGACAAATGTGTCATTGAGTTGTTCACAATCCTGCAGACGTGACCACATATCCTACCACATGTCATCACTTATCGTCCTGTGGAATGAACCAGGTCATATAATACTGAAATATAAATATTGCACTATGTATCATCACCAGTGAAAAGGTTTTGAACCAGGAAATGATACATTGTTTGGAGGATTAACGTCAATAAGACGATCACCAGAAGTAATTTTAGGGTGATTTTTATCTGCATTAGTGGTATATTCCTGACATGGTTCGGTTTGATGGGAGAACCTTCTTGAAAAACTTGCTATATCTTCACAATTTCTCAGTATTTCTCCATTATTTCAGTATTATTGGCATCGTCGGAGCTATATTTTAAAAATCCCCTTTGGGCAGCATGAACAAGGTGGAAGGAGTTGTTAGTGTGGTGGTGCGCCGCTGTACTGCGCTTTACGTAAACACTGGTGTATTCGAACCCCACCCTGTAACTGATACATATAGTCTTGCATAGAAAGCTGTGTGGCATTCATGAATGAGAATTTGTCTAGTTTAAAAAAAAGAGCAATCAATCAATTATTTCACGTTTGAAATTTCAACATTTAGATAAGAACCCATAACAAAATGAAAGAGAAATTAGTGTCATACATTCTAAATTGTATTAATCAAAGGAACCTAGGAAGATCATTTGTGTGGAAAAATGATTACTGGTTATAGAGTGGTGATTGGAACATTCGGAATCAAGAGATTCAACATTGGTAATGACCCAAAATTCAAGGTTCACCAAATAAATGATATAATTAAAGTTAGTATTAAAAATGAAAAAAGGCCATTGGCTCCATAGTTTTTGCACTGCCGGAATCAGTACCAATTTTGTTAAAAGATGCAAACAATTATTGATGTCATTCCGTTTCAATCAGTCAAAGAAGTAGAGAGGCTAAGATTGAATTACTTGAGAAAAATATGTTAAATGGTGATCTGGTATATAGGTTTTTCCAAGCAGAAGCTTGGGTGGCAATGATAAGCTTGTGTTTATTTTCAGCGAAAAATGCTTTTCACATAGGGCCAAGACATGTCCGGTGTCTAGACATTTTCATCTTACCATGTATCAATTCAACCGATTCACACTCATTTCCGTTAGAGCATAGTAGGAATAAATGACAGCCTTTCTATATAATAAAGCCTTTATTTCAATTCTTCCCGAAACAAATATTTCGTTCTATAGAGAATTCCTCTCAAAAGAGACATAAACTATCAGGGATTCACCTGACAAGACTTTCAGTTCACCCACCATCAGTTCTCTACCAAGAAATCTATATAGACAAAACATCTTCTTTCAGTAAAGAATATTATCATAACAAAATAAATGTTTATACAATAAAACAAGGTGAGATACAAAGAATATAACGGTACAGACAAGTACCTATCAATGTACTAATTAAAAAAAACTAAAAACATAAACCCTGAGTTTGCAGGGACATTATTTCAGAGCGTTGCCTTCAATAACTTTCAGCTAACCCATCATAATATTATGTTCTCTGTGGTGGAGATGTAAGCATCTGATGAAACAACATTTACCATTATTCAGTTCTTAATCTTTATCTTCATGCATAGTTGTATCAATTGTGACCTGTTACAGGAAAATAAGTCACAAGTCACAAAAATGGCTTTTGAGATACAGTGGAACCTCACATAAAGACCACCTCATTTGAGAGACCACCCCCCTATCAAGACCAGTTTTCCCAGTTCCGAATTATTCCCTCTTATTAGATTTAGAGCCCTCTAAAGAGACCCCCTCCCTATGAGACCAACAATCATTCAGTCCCTAGAAGGTTTTAATAGAGAGGTTTCACTCTACCATCATAACTGAAAAGAGCAGATCAAGCCTTTGAATCAGTCCTTCTATATAATTATGTCTGAAAAGCGTGTGCACTAGTTTGTGATGATAAATCACCATGGTAAAGTTGTTAAATATAGACCTTAGGGTAACCTCATTATATGGATAGATATGGGTCAGATTTTCAGAAAATGTACAATTCACCTTCACCAATCCTCTCAAATAACCCCCATTTAGGCAAAAAACTAGCTTCAAAATGCAGTTTGACATAACAAAACAGATACTTTAAATCAATGCGATCCCATATATACTTAGATATACATGGTATTCTTCATTTTTCAGTCAAATTTTGCAGAATTTCCCTAAATGTGTGGAGCTGCCAATTGTACATTTTCTGAAAATCTGACCCATATATTTAATACATAGTCTTGAGATTTAGTGGATTTGTTTAAAGCTATCAACAATGATAAACACCTTAAACATGAAACAATTCCGAGTAAATGTTTTTTTAAAAAATGCACTTGAAATATATAATGTTTTTGCAACTTGTAACTCATTTGCCTACAACACATCACAAATACAGTTCTGCACTAATATAATCTATAAACTTTCCTAAAGCTGTACCAAGAAATTGCTGGCCAGGCATTTATTCTTGGGGCTTTGTAATATTTGTATTTAACCAGTTGACAACTTTTTCCACACTGTAGTCAAATGGACCTTCCCCGCCAATGAATGCCACCTTGCCTTCATGGATGATGGCCAATCTCTCTGGAAAGGCTCTGAACAGATGTTTAGCCTGATCTGTCATATAATCCACCAAGAGAGGACAGGGAAGATTCTCATCAGCCAACATTCCTGCAGCAAATATACGATTCTCTAAATGTTGATGTGAAGCAATATTTACAGAGCTACTGTTGAACTGCCACTCCCCAGCAGGATGAGCTTCTTCTATGTATATGGTTACAAAGTCAGCAACTTGGTCAAAGTCGGCAACACACTTCTTAAAGTTGGCCAACTCTGCCATGAACGGTGGTCAGGTGCAGCTGCCAAAGTTGATGACCAAAGGACGTCCTTTCTTAGCAAAGTCACTCAAAAAGGAGCTTGTTTTGTCTGCAAACGTGAGAAGAGGTAAGTTTGGAAGGTCATCTCCGACTTCAATCATTGGATGAATGATGCCATCCCATCCACCCTGTAATCTTTGGGCACAAGCATGGTAACTCAGGAAAGTTGCGCTGAAGTCATCAAGTGTGATCTCAGTCTTATCCAGATGGGCCATGAGGTAGAGCTTTTTTATTAATGCATGGTACATGCTATCACTGACACTCTTTATGATGAGTCCTACCACAATGGTGACACTGGTGAAGGCTAACCGGTATATGCCATACAGCACCCTCTGCCACAAAGGGAACATGGTTACCCTTTAATCTGGAAATAGAGATTAACATTGGAATATTGAGGCTTTGATGTTTAGATTAGATTAGACTAGATTAGAAAACTGTTTTTATTGCATCAATGCGTATCAAAGAAGAGGATCTCTCCGACTGACGGGAGGTTCTCAGCCACTTTATGGCTTTACAATAAAGTATCTCTATATTAAAAAAATAAGGGTTTGGAGCCTTAAACTGCTATCTTCTCTGAAACCGCTGGCCAGATCTCCATTATATTGCACATGCACATTGCCAAAAATGGTGCCGAACCATTCCACTATGTTTCATAAACAAATTAGGGTTGGAAAGGGGTTAAAAATGGGTTTACATGGAGCACCCCCATCCAGGGCCCCCAGCACTGCCTGAAAACAAACCTACAAAGGTACTATGGAAAGTTGTTGCTTCACTACGGGACGGGAGTTGATATTTTTCACCATATTTCCACCAAAAGGAACTCAGGAAATGTCCATTGTGGGGGCAGGGGGAGAGGCAATAGGAGGCAAAAAACATATTAACAGAGTTCCATTTGAGGTATATGGGGTGGGGGGAAGGGGAGGGGGTAGGGTAGGGCCAGGGGGAGAGGGGAAGTTGGGCGGGGAGGGGAAGGGGGCAGGGGAGGGGCAGGAGGGAGAGGGACGGGGGGAGGGGGGGAGGGAGAGGGGCAGGGGGGGGAGGGAATGGGAGGCAACAACAATACAACGGTGACAAAAAACATTTTAACAGGGTTCCATTTGAGGTATGAATGTTAATACAAATACTAACTTACAGAGACAACTTGAAAGAGAACGATGGTTCGAGAGGGAAGAAGGAGAGTGGGAAGATGTGGGCCCCACTGTCCCACTGGCCGCTCGTTGGATACAAAATAAAGTGTCAACTCAAGTCATTGAATCACACTTGTAGTTTTAACCTCTCATTCAGTTCTATCTAAACATATAACCGTAGCAGAATATTGATAAATCCAGTTGTATACATCTTATTAGAAGTAAATGAGGTAAGATTTGGTTTGTCCTAATAGCTGTTAATGCAGCTTTAAATTCTTATTAACTTTGGTGATATATATAGGCTAGGCCTATTAGCAGACATCTTTCTACATAAGTAAATTTATTCATCTGGTTTATTTGACTTTCCTATCATATTCATAATGTATAAACATAATTTATCCTGAGTATCAATCGGAACATTTGCAAATAAAAGTCTCCCCGGGCAACAACCAGGACGAGACAATCTAATCACGTCACCTGTCGGGTTTTGGGAGGAAAACATAGCCCCCATTGCATAACAATCTGCGAGCTCATGGATTGATTCTACGACATCGTAGACAGCCATCTGCAATGACTGTATTGCATAACTTTCTACAACATCTTCTACGACATCGTACATCTCTTGGCATCCACGATCGATTTTCTATGCTGCGTCAATACTGACATGATAAATGTTTTGGATTATTTCTTACTCTAAAAATGGCCATAATGAGATCAAAAATCAAACATGAATATTTATGGTTATGATTATTTATTTCATGGAAAAAATATTGACATCCATCATTTTGGTTAAAAAATAAACGATGCTATGTTCACTGCATGAATATTCTGCCTTGCATAACAAACATGCCCTGCGATGCACTGATATCACATTTACCCATCTTAAAATATATTAAAAGTGAGAAGATGTCAAATTTAGCTATTCAAATATGCCATTATTCAATGTTAAATGATATTTTATGAATTTGATACATTGCACATTTATTTATTTTTTGTACTTCAAAATAGGTTTCGTAATTTTCTACCATATTTTTACTTAATTTTAGATGAAAGTAATAGAAGGCAGATTTTCTAAATCATAATAAATTACAATTATGGATGATGTTTTCCCATAACCCATTTCGGCGTTTAATGCCTCTATACCTTAAAATTATTATTAATATACTGTCATTTTTGAAGCCACAAGGAATCCTCTATTTTACGATTCATTATTATGCAATGCACCTGTTGTATATTTTTACGATTCGCAAATAGACATCGTAGTCGTAGAAAAAAATGTCTATGATATCGCAGATGGACATTTGTTATGCAACGACCCCATAGATAACGTTTGACTCTAAGATAAGATAGGGAAGATAGGGAGGGATCAAATAGTGAAGGGACGAAATATGATGTGTTCTAGGCAAATAAGTCACAAGTCGCAAAATGGATATTTGTCCAACTGTTTACTCCAAGTAATAATACCAATATCAAATCCCGAGACTATGTTCTATGAACCCTTAGGAGTAGCCTATATTTAACTATTTCATTAGTGATTAACTAAAAAGAAATACCACTAAAATATAGAAGCACGTACTAGATGTCCCAATGTTGACCATCATTGGAATTGGCATCATCTCATCTTTTTAAATATTATGATATCTTAAAATCCAATTTTGCGACTTGTGACTCATATTTCTGTAACTTATCAATACTCCATTGTTATCTCCGTCCCTTATTGGACCTTTATAGTTCATTACCTGTAATTAGTTCTCATTGGTTGAATAATGTTTCTATTAGAAATAATACGTATGAATAAATGATTTGCAAAATGCAAAGGAATGAAACTTGCTGACCTGGATCAAATCACCAGAAAAATGTGCAATATAAATCCTTTAACAATCGTCTCAAATGATCTACTTTTAAGACAATAATGAGCTTTACCATTTCAAAACAATCGAATATGTATTTTGACGTATCTAAATTTTGACGTATCTAGATTTTGATGTATCTAGATTAAATATAAGCAGAATTCGGACATGTATGTGCTACCGCCTCTGACGGGCTTTCTGCCCAAGGGATTTGTAATATCTACAACATTCACTCAGATATGAAAATATCAGTCCCTGGGTGGGCTCGAACCACCAACCTTTAGATTAACAGTCTAACGCGCTAACCGATTGCGCCACAGAGACGTGTAATGTGCTTGTAATGTGTATCACATTTTAGACTAACTTCTCTCCGAAATATGTTAACTTTAGTTTTTGATAGATTCTCATTCTGTTTACTACTTGTATTACATATTGTCTTTTCGGTGACATGAAACGTACCAATTGTTTGGAATTGTTTGTCGAAATAAAATATGTTTTAAAAAAAAATATAAATATGTATTTTATAGTATGAAAACAAACCTGCAGTGAAAAAAAACCAACACAATCTTTCAAAAGGAACAAAACTTGTATGTTCAGTTTGGAGGATTCTGTTGAGTTGGACGTTTTCTATTCTACGATTACACTTCAAATGTGTGAATAAAGTTAGAACAACAGCAGAATATTGATGAATTCAGTCCTATAAGTGATAATTCGAATCCATTTGATAAGATTTGTTTAATCCTAATAATTAAGGATTAAATGGATTAAAATGGATTAAACTGAACGGTGCATTCTTTATACAGGGAGGGTGGGAGAGGGGGGGGGGTAAATAACAATTACCTGGGATGTGTCACGGGGAAAAGAGTCTCGAGTAGTAAAAATTACATTAAATAGCCTACACCATTATATTCATAACGATGAGTTCAAATGGATTTCAAAAACGGTAAACTTGAAATGTTTCAAGTGTTCTATAATATTTTATGTTTGGAAAAAAACTGTTAGAGACTGGTTGGACTAGCGCTACTGAGTTAAAAGGAAAAATCATTAGGATGATATTTAATACAGAGTTTTTAGATTTGATACATGTATTTACACGACTAACAGTGCTAAACACTCCTGCAGAAATTGAAATGTTCTTCCAAATAGTTCTCGTGTGAAAAAAACATTTGTAAGATATCAATTTAGCTACTTAAGAATACAATTATTCCCTGTGACACGTTGCAAGTTGCTCCTACCTGTATACACCTGTGCCTTGCGAATTGTGGAGGTGTTCTAGACTGACCAGTGGAAGTGTAGGCCTACTACACACTGACCGAGGCTACAGGAGTGTGTTTGTGTATCAAAAGTCCATACAACTTTTGACCTCTGCAATGATATTATGTAATCTGTGTGATGCAATAATACACATATATACAACACAATGTACTTTGCTGTTGTCAACTTACGGTTTAATTCCCTTAGAACAGTAATAGCTGGGTCAGATTTTCAGAGAATTTACAATTGGCAGCTCTACACATTCAGGAAAGGTTGCTAAATTAGGCTGAAAAAAGATGACTATACTGGGTATATCAGAGTATATTAGGGATCGCATTGTTTTAATTTATGAGTTCTGTCATGTTTAAAGCTCATTTTAAAGCTCATTTCTGTCCTAGATGTGGTTTATTTGGGAGGATTGGTGAAGGCGAATTGTACATTTTCTGAAAATCTGACCCAACTACAGCAAAATTACATGAAGGTAGCATATATCGATTCATTCTCAACATCATTTTGAATTTTACATACATGTATGGTCGTGAAAACAGTATCGATACATATATATGCATGAGATGTTTTTGTTTTTTCTCTGTGAAAATAGAATAAAGTAATTCTGTATTTTGTGTATTTAAAGATTTGTATTCAGTCAAAAGCATTGTGTAACAGGTACATTATTTTCAGAATTAGCTGAGTCTAGACTTTAAACTATTCGTACAATTATTTCAGTGAAGATGTTGACAACAAAAATGATTATTTATAAATACACATGGAGAAATAAAAATAATAAAACATAGATGTATAACAGCCAACACCTCTGATGATACCTAGTAGTGATGTACAGATGGATATCCGCTGTGAATCATTCCATTACCGTTCTGCTAATATCTATTAGTGCAGTCCAGCATAATAATTGTGATGTGTTCCAGGAAAATGGGTCATAAGTCGCAAAAATGATATTTTTCAAAGTGTTTATTTTACAAGATCACTTTATTGGAATGATCGGATTTTTGGTGAGTGCATCACTTGTGACTACATCAACCGATGTCTCAAATTACAGGACAATGTATGTAATATAACCTTTATTTTTGAAGGTCCTCATATGGAGTATATTTAGATACTTTACTCGTTATTGCCCCCCGCCCCGTCCCCCAGAAATATTGCAAACGATATCAAACTTAAAATCTGGAAATACTTGTCAGATTGTTAGACTGTTTAGTATCATTGGAATCGACATGGTCTCATCTTTTCAAATATAATGATATCTTAAAATCCATTTTGTGCGACTTGTGACTTATTTTCCTGAAACACATCACATATGCTATGTATATCTAGTAGAGATATATGCTGCTGGGGTACCACCGTTCTCTTGCCACTCATTCTGTTATAAGCGCCTTTTTCCCGGGCAATTAGCTGAACTTCAGTAGGTTGAACACTGTTTCTTTCTTTCCTTCTCATATGGAGGTTTGCATTGACGGAATTAACTGTATCATCACCGAGCCCAAATAAATATATGTTCATATATATAACTCACTTGAGTTCTTTGTGCACGTGGTATATAAAAGTTACCTCACTGATTTGGCTACATTCACATCTTCAGGTAATGTATAAATAAAACACTATTACCAAGAATTACAGGGTATGCTATACTTAACCGTGCTCATAGAATGTCATTATATAAATAAATAAATAAATAAATAAATGAATAAATAAATAAATAGATAAATATCTACAAGGTTGATGGAAAGTAAGGTAGAATGTCATTATATATAGACGCTTGAGCTTATTCTTGAATAAGTTTTACCATCAAATATGTTTAGGTTCTAATGGAGGTGAGTCCACAATGTTGGCAAGTGACCTCGCATAGTGCGACAACGAAGGGTTGTTTTTCCATCTAACAGCTTTCAATCTTGTAGGATTGCCACCCCTTAGGTTGTATAATGGTTCTAGATCGATTCTTTTAATCAATTGAGAGCCATAGGCTGCATCGGCAGAAAAAAGTATAATTGGCAGCTTTATACACATTCATTCAATTTCATTAAACAAGGCTGGACAAGTAATAATTACTAGGTATATCTGATTGCATCTGGTCTTGCGGCGATTCAAACAATCCGTTTTTTTACGCTGAACTCTATTTTGAACCCCTTTTTTGTCTTAAATTTAGAAAAATTGATAATATGAAATATAATCTAAAAGAGAGCGCAGATATAATATAGAATCATTCCCATTTAGTTGCTTCAATATCCTTAGAATTGAATATATAAGGGTCAGGTCGCCCAGAAATGTACAATTGCTCTCAGAATGGCAAATTTAAAACATTGGTAAATTAACATGTTATCTGATCTCATGTCATAGAGCACATCTCAAATTTTAAGTAAATATAAATTATACTAAAATAGTCCAAGTGGTTCAGGTTTTTTTTGTTTTTTTTTTTTGGGGGGGGGGGGGGGGGGTGAATTAAAAGGTAAATAAGTTTGTTCAGCTTTAATTAAAAATAAACCATCTACACTCCTGTGATGATAAAAGGCAAAACAAACCAAGTAGTTCTACATAGATATGTGTCAAAGTAAATTTATATACTCAGTAAGATATCTGATAAAGTTTGTGATCATAGACACTCCCCTTACATGTGTATTTCACATCTCAATATTGGACAAGGTTTAAAAAAAGATTTATTTTAAATAAATAAATTAAAAATAATTCCTCTATGCATAATATAGTACTACAGGCTATAAGACATTTGTCTTTCATGCACAAATGCATAGAGATAACTTTCACGCTGCTACCTTTTCTTTAACCCCCTTCCTTCTCATTCTACAGAGCTTTTTCAAAAGGGCCATAGAGATAGGGCCATGCTCAAAAATGTCCATTTATATTCTGTTTAGTGTCTGAATAACAATAAAATATAATCAAAATCATGACAATATAAAGTCCATATGGTCAGACACCAGTGTCCCAAATTTTTTTTCATTTGAACCATTAATGACCTTTTAATCTCATAATAACCAATACTTCTATTAAAACCAATATAATAACAGAATACAGAGGACAACAAAAATATTTTTAGTCCCCCTTTTTTTTATGCTGGAATCCCTTTTGGTCTAAGTAAGACATCTTATGGTGAATTTTGGTGGTGTTTAATACATGTTTTGTCTGTCTATTTAAAAGAATCATTGAATTATGTCCCGTCAGTGATCTTAATAAATGCTATGTTTCCAAGGTAGAACTAAATATTAGCTAAAGGTAAAGTAATATTCAAAAAGAGAATGCCTATACATGGATATATTCACTGAAATTTAATTTGCAAACTTCAAACAAGCCATGAAATGAGGGCATTTAGGAATTCAGGTTATGTCCCAACTGTGATCCCCACAATACCTTGATTCTTCTCTAAAACGCATAATTTAATAGAAAATTCACATTATCTAAAATGTTTATGAGTATTTATTATTATAACAACCAATATCTATTGTTGATTTTTTTTTCAGTAACTAGATTGTGTGAAAATAGAGCAAAAGGGCCTTTCTCATAGGTTTGGACCTGGACCAAAGGGCTTTGATCCAAGAATAAAGTACCAAGTGTATTATTTTTTGTAAATGACACCCACCTCCTAACATCTGTGCTGCTTTGTGACTCCCTAAACACTGTTTGGGGTTCACATTTAGCTTAATAACTGAGCCCACACCCCCATTGTATGGGTGAGCGAAATGAGGTGTGAATGCAAAGTGTCACATACATGTGTGTGCGACATTGGGGCTGTACTGGCTTCATGAAGCCAGACAGGCCAGATTTGTCGCACAGAGAACGGCTACTATATGTTGATATTAAATAATGAAAAGTTGGCCACTTTTATATAAATTCAATCATTATTTATGTCCTTATTATCGTTTTTGGCCCTGTGTCCCAACAGTGACAATATTTGTAGGAAACCTCCTCACTCTGAGACAAATTCGTGCACAATCCCCGTTTTTTTAGATTCCTTTAGGCCACACTTAAGCGCTTTTACTCATGCAAAAAATCGACTCTAATGAAGTTATTTCCACCCGAAATAATTAAAAACATATCTTATTGAAAAGCTGAAAATGACAGGTCGATTATATATATAGTAATGCCCTACTAGGAAGCTCGAGCCCAATATGCATGGAAGTGCGGCTATAGGTACTTCCATACCACTATATAACATAACGGAAAGTAATAAATTACCCAGAGTTTAGTATTTTCTTTATAATATAACCTCAAAATCGGGATTCAATTAGCAGCAATTGTACATTTCTAGGCGACCTGACCCATAACTTAGCCTATTATAGTAAATTCAGTTAGTATTGTTCTATTTTATTGATCTATATTATATTTTTCCAGTTATTACATATTATGTGATTTCAGGGGTGTTATTCAGGGGTGCTATTTGAAAAGTCATATAGCACCTATGTGCTATTTAAGCCAAATATCCACAAGATTGATGGAAAGTAAGGTAAAATATTATTAAAATCGATTCTTTTGTTGATTTAGTATGTAATAAATACCTAATAGCATTCTGTTTGGTTGATAATCGGTCTCGACGTTGGGTCAACACGCATGCCACCCCTACGGGGTGGCGTGCGATTTTGACCAAACATCTCAATCGATTACAAACCTCCATTGCACCATTAGGTATAATAATATACCAGAGACTGGGATATCTTCAGTTAGAGTATACATAGTTCATTGTGGCAGAACATATCTACATATACTGCTGACATCTAGCTGGGAGAGTGACACACATATATTCATGTAATCATGCAGCAATGACTTGTGTCCATTGAGGGGAAAAGCCATCCGTCACAGCTGGAACACTGATATTAGGAACCAGTTCCCCTGTGGTGGTCTGTCTATAGATTATCTGCACCAACTCCATCCTCAATGTAGATGGATGACTCGCAGTCTTTGCAGCAAACTGGATATTCTGGGGCCTGATGCATAAAGTAAGGAATTGGGAGCTTGAAATTTGATACTTTATGCTGTTAACAGGGCTAAACACTCCGAACATGGAAACTTCCTGAGCAAGATCTAAAATTTTTTTGTTATTATTACATTTGAAAGGCCAAGTACTTTTAACAAGCGACGAATCAATGATTCATGATACAAAAAACGTTTAATCCACTATGGATGTTCGCTGATGTCGCCTTCGTTATATACTAAATAGAACAAATAAATGGTATTTATATATAAGAAAAAGACAATATAAGAGAAAAGAAACATACTAAAACATATGAATATAATGGTAACACCTTGGTATTTATCACCGACGAAACTGATGGCCTCTATATCAGATGTGATGTGTTCCAGGAAAATGAGTCACATGTCGCAAAAATGAGATTTTTCAAAGTGTTCATTTTACTAGATCACTTCATTGGAATGTTCTGACTTTATGCGAGTTTATCACTTATACATATATCGATCGATGTATCAAATTCCAGGAAAATGTATGCAATATATCCTTGCGTTTCAAAGGTCCTTATATGGACTATGTTTAGTTACTTTCTGTTTACCTCCCCCAGAAACATTTTTCTTTTCAAAAATAAAAATATTGAACTTAAAATCTAGAAATACTTATTAGATTATCAGACTGTGTACCATCATTAGAACCGACTTGATATCATCATTTCAAACATAATGGAATCTCAATTTATTTTTGCGACTTATGACTCATTTTTCTGAAACACATTACAGATGGTATAACATATATTCGTTGAAAACATTTGAAAAAATATAATCACTTTCGACTTCCTGTAATACGGACAAAAATCCTTCCTACGTGTCATTCTCAGTCAGGGCCAAGCCAGCAGTTCACGTCTGAAAGTTTGAGGAATGAGATATAACTAAATAAAAACTCCATTAACTGGGACTAGAACCATGGACTTCTTTGTGTGTCAACAGTGTCTGTCGACTTCTATTGAGAACAAGTAATGTCCCCATGTTACCGTGTACCTTGAAGTCTGTGGTTTGAAGTAGGATCAGGATATTGAAATGGTTCAAGGAGGGCAAAGCTTTATTAATTCCCTATGCTTGTTGTTCTGCTTGTTTGGAACGAAAAGCCATAGGGAAATTCCCAGAGAAACATAACTGTATGTGACTTAAGGAATTTCCTTGTGAGCAGCTATTTCTCTTTGCTTAGCTTAGGCCAAAAAAAAATAGGTGTGTTTCCGATTTATCTGGCTGAAAACTAGGTTGGGGGGTGGTAACTTTTTTTTTGTTATTTTTATTTGATTGGAAACCTCCTCCCAGGAACTGAAAAAAATGTGCCTTTTGACAGTTCCAGGTTACGAAAACCCGTTTTCCTGCTTTGATAAGCTTTTTTTGTCAAAAAATCCAAAAAAAGTAAGATATGATTGGGAAAAAATCAGGTATAGTAATTTTTTTTTTAGGTTGGGTAAGGTTTTTCTAGGTAGGGGGGGGGGGGGGTAAATCGGAAACACAGTCTATTTTTTGTTTGGCCTTAGCAGCTGATAAGGAATGGTTCAGCGAAGGAATAACCTATACACACAATGCATTTTACTCAAGGAAATTCCCCCCGTAGTAAAAGAAAAAACAATGTAGGAATTCCCATCCTTCCTTTGCTTATACAACAGGGCCCTGGTCTGCAGTCCTGCCCTGATAATGTCATCAACACTCTCTTACCCATGTTGCAGTGGTCCTATGTACCCCAAATTGTGCCTGGGAAGGCAGAGAGAAGGGTTAAAGTCCCAATGTGTTATCATCTCTCCCTCGCATTCCATACTTTTGATGTATTGTTTGATTAGGTAAGGACCGATGGTCACACGATAGGTTATTATATAATACTAAAAGTTCAAATCTTCTGCCAGCTCAGGGCTTGGAGGAAGACCACCGCATGGTGAGCCAATGGGCTGTTTTATTTAACTGAAATGTATTTAACAATGATGTATGTAGCTCTCAACCTGAATAAAAACGAATTTCAAAAAGTCTTCTCAATAGGGAGCGTAAGTAGTCCACCACAGTGATATATTGAGTCGCGCTACTGTAGCAGTTTCATGGCATAGTTTGGACATGTCGCGCAAAGCTCCCATTGCCCCACCATCACTGTCGCCACACTGGATGTCCGTTTCGCGCTGCGCGTACATCAAAACGATAGCAGATGCTAAGTTCCATTGGTAACTTATATCACTTTGTTTCTCCAGATTTCGAGCATGGTAGTCCTTCCCAACTCTCGGAGGTGCATTGAATGGCCTAAGCTTAGTATTGGTGTATAATATAGGCTGTAAATCTACGTTATTTTGTCACAATGCCTTCAAAAACAAAAATCATAGATGTCCATTCTACAATTTGTGTAGCACGGGCACCCTCTAAAACCTGCACGGACATACCACTACAATTTTATACAGGAGTTTTCTCTAACTTGACACAATGCTATGACTATATTATGTCGTAATCAAGACAATATATTGGGGTACTAAAGGTGTGTGGGGTCGTGCACTGTAATAGATGTTGTAGATAAATAGATATCTATGGAAACGTTTCGGCAGCATTGATTGGTCTATTCAAATAGGATGTACGTGCAGCGCGAAACGGACATTCAGTGTGGTCACAGTGACCATTGGGATAAATAATCTCTGTTCTTTCATCGGTCATATAGTTTAATGAATTCTAACTCACATATATCCATCTTTAGAGGCAATACAATTGATTTCATCTATAGCCTCCATAACCATAAAACCTTTACTGGGGCGATGTATTGAGTGATTATTTATCGCCCCAATGCTAACTCTATGAAGATTGTTTACATGAAGTTTATCGGTACAACTACACAAACCTTCTACGTTATTTTGCTCCAAGCCGCCATGGGACTTACACATCCTGAGCGAGCTGTACCCTTTGATCATCAGTATTTCATAGCTTTATCCATATTCATACATTCACCAAAAAACATATTTTATTCATTACCCATATGTGTGCCTTTGGGTCAAATACCAGCATAGATTGGTCTACAGTGTGAGTCACACTCCTTCCATAGCTGCATTCCCGTCTAGGCTCAGAGTTGAGAGAGTCCCTCCAAACTGAGGGAAACATGTCGCTCCAAACCGCATAATGTCAGCAGAATCCCATTGGGTCGCCTACCTACTCCAGGGCCAGGAAAGCCATTAATAATCACTGTGGGCGTCCAATCACTTGCTTACCATTTTCATCTGATTTGGAAGGCTATGAGTCTAGACTGCATTCACAGTTATATCGAGCAACAAATTATTTTATTTCAATCATTATTTCAACCTATACATTTTTTTAAAGAAATTTCATTGAGCTGGTTTCGATGTTTCATTGGTATTCTCACAGACTCATGAATTTGTAAAACAGTTTGCGTTAATCATTAAGAACATTTTAAGTTATATTTTAAATACATTTAAAAATTCAATAAATCGATTACCGACGCTAGCCAGATTATATGTAGTGACATTTGATATTGTTGGTTTACCACATCAATAGAACTAATATTCCATAATCAAGATACTATTTACCAAGTATTTTCCAGTTTTACATGCAATTAAGGATTGCGACTATAGCTTTAATCTTCATTAATTGACCATGGGAGAGCATCGTAGTTTACAAGTTAAAGTGAAATAAAATGAGATGACAGGTAAAGGTGTGAAATGTGATGTGTTACAGAGAAATGAGTCACAAGTCGAAAAAAAGGATTTTGAGATATCAACATATTTGACAAGATGAGATCAAGTAGATTTTAATGATGGTAAACAGTAAACCATCAAATAAGTATTTCGATATTTTAGATTTGAATGTTTGTAATTTTTCATAAAAAATGTTTTACGATATCTCTTGGTGGACAATTACAGGTACAGTAGCTCAATATACTCTATAGGATGGGCTTAGGATTGTATGGATATATTTAATGTACAGTCTTGACATTTGGAACACGTATTCATACGATATGAACCATTCGATAAGGCCTATTACAAAAATGAGAACATGCGCACAAAGAGATCTTGTGAATGAAACAATTTGAAAAGTATAAATTGTGCGACTCATTTCTTGAAACACATCAGAGATATTAAATGTTAAACAATGGAAATGGTAGTTAGTTATGGTGACAACTGTTGGTAAAACAGGCAGTATAGTTATATTATTTGTATTTATTTTTTTAAAAATATGTTTATTTATTCCTATCCTGCCTTCTAGGCGTATACAATGCTGAGACATCCAACAACTGCGAAATGAAAAAGAATAACATCTGTAAGAGAATCACATAAGTGATGTGTTTCAGGAAAATGAGTCATAAGTCGCAAAAATTGGATTTTGAGATATCATCATATTTGAAAAGATGAGATCAACCCGATTCTAATGATAGTAAACATAAGGTACATCTAAGATCGAAGTGTCTATATATTTCATGTTTGGATTAATTAATTTCATCTTTTAAAACACGATGCTATCTCAAATTCCATTTTTAGCGATTTGTCTCCCATTTTCCAGAAACACATCACATTTGGCATAATTTACCACATGTGTATGACTACCGATTGTACCATCTCTGGCAATCTGACCCATATACATTCGCATGTATGTATTTGGCTGGTTTGGCCCCTATCATATAATAGGGCGACCAGTACGGAGCCAAACATAATGTTAATATAACCCTGTATGGTGAAGGGGAGCATTTCATACAAGGGGAAAACATTCCTCATACACATCTCCTCGTTGACACCCAGTTACCTTCGATACTCATATCTAACTCCAGCTCGATGGATTGTTAAGTTACAGGATGAGTGAGGATTATACTATATCAGGTACGTGTACATTGATATGGCTTCTAATTAAGGTATTTTACGACATTGAGCATGATCATATATTATAGGCTACTCATATATACAAAAATACTCTATTTGGAGGATTATGCTAATACATAAGGAGAAGTATTTCCGAAGCTTGAGTGGAATAAAATTTGTTATTTTCCCGTTTGTTGTTCTAGTCGTGCGGCACTCGTAGCAAACACTCATACCTAACATGGCATTTGTTTATGATCGTTGAAATGAATTCCATGGATCGGTTTCCGGACAAGCAGGGTAAAGTCTTAAGAAAAAAAAGCGGGTTTCTGACACTCAGAGGCAAAGGCATGACAAAAAAAGAAGCTGACACGCCAGAAGATAAGAAAAACACCGATTCGAAGTTGAATAGCTGAAACTAGTTGTGCGACTTGTGATTCAGTTCAGTTCAGTTCAGTTCAGCTATAAAAATGAGACCCATCCATGGTTCAGCAGATATTAATTAGCCTCTGTAGATTACGAAGCTGTATAAATAGGAAGATAGCAACAACAATAGTTAAAGGTCATTTATTATTGCTAGCTAAATGAGGAAACTTTCTCTATACGTTACCTACAATCTGTGCTCAACAGAGCTGTGAGACTTTTATTTTTTGATAATAATAATAATGATATGTGAACGGAAGATATCAGACGGGAATTAGGATTTGTTACTATTAAGAAAAGAGGTGATATCACACTACAAGGTATGAAGTTGACATTTACTGAAATAATTAATAAGATTTAGGATATGCCTAGAGAAACTAGGCAGGCTTGAGGTATTAACCTGATTCAACCGAGATCCCCCCTCCCACCCTCTAACCCCACCCCACCCCCCCCGACACACACCCTGTCGTACTGAGAAATTCAATAGATCTCTACATATGCATGGACTGAAGCTATGGAATCTACTAATACAAATTAAAAAGTTGTGGCCAGCCTTAAAAAAAACATCTTAAGAGTGAGAGATGGAGAGGATCAATTAATGTTTTGTTTCTAACTATGAGTGGGAATATCGAGTCTTGATGTATTTTGGCTGACTGGTGACCCTGCTGTAGAAATAATATGTACTTTTACTGATATTATGTATTCCAAACTGCCCAAAATAAACTGCTCATAATTACATAATTGATGTATAACAAGTTAACATATAAGTATCCTTTTGATTGGCAATGAGAATTATCACATATGTGAAGCTTGGCCAATACAATTTATTTTAGAAAGAAAGTATGATAAATTAACCATATTCTTATATCATCTTCATGTCTGCGATCCTATAACTTATGAATATAATATTATGTGATGTGTAACTGGAAAATGAGTGCAAAAATAGTTTTCAAACTGTTTTCAAGATAGTTTTTTCAAGATAGTTTTCAAAGTGTTTTATTCACAAGATCTCCTTGTAGGAATGTTCTCATGTCCGGGGTGCGTATCACTTTTAGTACCATAGATTAGTCTATCAAATACCAACATTGTATATTGGTCCTGGGTATGACAATAAAGTGCCTTTCTATCTCTTTTCTCTGTCTCTCTCTCCCTTCTTCTCTATCTCTATTTCCTGGGTATGATCATGAACTGCCTCCCTCTCAGCTCTCCCGCCCTTGATATAGCCTTAATACAGCCATTTTGGTTACAGCTCAATATTTGTTATTCCTGTTCCATCCCTATATTAGTTAGATAGATTAATAATTGAGGCATTACTGATTTTGTAACTCGTTCTGAAGATCATACTGTTATTGTTAATAACGTTTAAGCAGCTGGAGTAGAAACGGAATTTCCGTTAATTTGTTTTCTTTTCCTTCTTTTTTTCCCCTGAGGATCACGTTAATCAATGTTCCTCTTAATTGAATTAAGAGAAACAATCCCGTCCGGAAGTGCCTGCACTCAACTACAAGCCCTAGTCTGACCTTGCTGCACAAGTCTCATTTTGACCTGGTTTACAATTAGGCTACTGGTGTAGAATTGGGGGTTCGCCAATATCAAAGTTCACTTTTCTAGTCCTATAATTCATAATATGAGTAACTAAAATAATGTAACTAACTATGACTATATAACAACAGCAGAATGTGGATAAGTTCTGTCCTATAAATCATAATATGGGTAACTCTTGTATAAACATGTAACAGCAGCTGAATTTTAATAGATTCAGTACTATAAGTCATAATATGAGTAATTCTTATACAAATATATAACGGCAGCATAATATTGATAAATTCAGTCCTATAAGTCATAATATGCGTAACTCTTCTATTAATATATAACACCAGCAGAATATTGTTAAATTCAGTTTTATAAGTCATAATATGAGTAACTCTTATATAAAGATATAACACCTGCGAAAAAATCCAATGACATTATATTTGTTTTCGTCTTTTTGCATGGGTTCCCACAATCATGTTCTTTCTAAATGCACCAAAGTTTAAAAAAAATCCATGATTCCTTTAGTGTTGATTAAACACGGGCATTAACCTTTAAACACCCATACACAATTGAATATTTCAACAAAGAAATCTTGTCGATAAAACACTTTGAGAAATATCAATTTTGTGACTTGTGGCTAACTTTCCTGAAACACCTCACATTATAGTGACATTATTATGGACGGTACAGGGCAGCTGCTGGGAGGGTATGATTGTTATATGGTGGCTCACCTGCTCAACTCTCCTGGCCGTGTCATGGTGGCTCATGTATCTAGGGTCGACCATCACAAAATGTACAATCAGCAGCTCTCCACATTAAAACATTTGTAGGTATTTTTTTTTACAAAAAAAAGAATCTAATCAAATGTACTCACACTATGCCAAACTTACTCATATGATAGCAGATTTACTCATATGGTATCTTTTCGTTAATATTTCTATTTGGAAATATCTGGGTTTAATAGTCAATTTGATAAATTAGTATTAATTATAGGACGGATTGTTTAAATGCATTATAACCTTTAATATGATACATATTAGCTGTGGTAACCAGGGTGGTCTGAAAACATGAAAACACGCGGACCTAATCTTATACAAAAGTGTCCTATATAGGGTTTAGTTATCGTAAACATTTACAGAAATCTTAAATTCTTGTCTTTTCTGTATTGTACAGTTTAGGATAAAACATAAAACTGTTAATTAGAGTCTGAACATTTGATCGAATACATGAAAATATATATATATAAATATGTTTATTTCAACATTCTCTCAGAGATGATTGTAGATAGATAATGTGCAATACATACACATGAAACATGTAGGTAGAATTAGATATCATGCAACCACGAGAAGAAAACCAGATAGGCATGTTCTGGAAAACCTCTTTCTGAGATGACCTTCGCCCCCTGACCCATATACGCACGTCACATCCGGCACAATTACATCCCGATGCAGGTGTTCTCCGTGCAGCTATTCAGGATAGCTTTATAATGCCCTGGTCATCACCTGCTGTTAACATACTCATAACAGATTCCCCGAATATCTAAATACTTGAAACTTAAAGATAAAAGCTGCTCTCTCAGTTAACATCGGTTAATAATTAGAATCATTCTTTTTTTGTTCTGTTCTTTTCCAACCCATCTAAAAAGAAATTAACGAACGTTCCGGAGGATTTTGTCCAGCTGATTTTTCTACAGATTTATATTTTGGTGACCCGCTGACATTTTTTCCTGTGCTGGGATCACCTATTATCGCTCACTTGCCCAAATTTGCTTTGAGCTGATTTGATCTGCGCTATGTGTGTTGTTTTGAAAGACCACATGTAATTTCTGCAGAGTGACAAAACTGACTTGTTTCACAGCTGCAGTCCCCTCTCTCCCAAAACATGGACCGATCTGATACCATAATATTTTTTTGATGAAGGTTTATTATGAGTATACATGTAATTAACTGGTGAAATAGATCCCTCGTTGCTTGGAGGAGGATCTTTGACAAATATCTGTGCACTGTGCAGTTGTAATACTCACAAAAGGAATTATATATCTCAGCTCGAGGACGAACCTTTTGCAGGTCTACTGATGAAGTGCCTTTACTGGTCTATTGTAATTGGACATAGAGCATTGTGCGTACAAATAAGGGTTGAATAAATTGCAAAACATCGGGTTAAATGAACAATTACGTAATACAACAAAAGATGAATTGTCGATGAAGAGGATGAGATAGAGAGGACAGAGAAGTAACGGAAGGAAACCAACGGTTGGTGTAGAGTGACAAATCTTGATTGACAATTTGACAATATCTGCTGATAACATGATAGAGTAGCTCCACTTGCCCTACTTCCCAATACTCCTACCCCTGATAAGGCGGACTGCTGTGGTGTGTGTGAGTGGGGAGCAGTGCATGGTATTGGCCTAAAGGCAGAATAGATGCTGGAGGATAGTGTCAAATGTCACATCATATTGGTCAGATTGTCAGAAAATGGACAATTGGCTCCTGTACACATCTAGTAACTTCTGCAAAAAAGGCTGCAATTTGATCAATACTAGGTAAATTCGAGAATATTTGGCATTGTATTGATTCTAGCAATGTGTTTGGTTTGGTTGAACTGTATTTTGAACTTTATTTTCGTCTGAAATTTGCGTTATTCAAGAGAATTGGTGAAAGCGAATTGTGCATTTTCTGAAAATCTGACCCATATTTTCTTGGCACACATGCTGGCATCAATTAGAGGCAAGGAGAGAGTTGTGGATACACTGACAGGGGACACGCTTAAAGCTGCATCCTCAGCTAATAGGGAGGTTCAGCAAGTCTGACCTATATGCAAACGTAAACGTATCCGTATCTCTGATGCACAAACATACATTAACAGAAAGAGGTTCAGTAAAACATGGCGGGACAAACGTAACGTAATATATCAAGCAAAATGTTTCAAAATGTTCAGAACCTCCCTATTACCAGATCCTTACTTTATCATATGTGATGTGTTACAGGGAAATGAGTCATAAGTCACAATTTTTTTCAAAATGATTTATTCACAAGATCCCTTTGTTGGAATTTCTTTTTTTGATGGGTTTAGCACCTTCAGTCATATGGCTTATTGACTTAGAAGATTATATTAAAATAATTAATATATCCTTAGCCCTTGACTGCTTTTGTTTATAGGGCCCTAATGCATATCAGTTGAGGACTGTAATTAGTGATGATTCCAATATGACAGTTTTTGTTATGATCTGAAGTTCTGTTTTTAAAAATAATCAAATCAAAGACTTGAGCAAGCCTACCACTTCCACTACAACACTGACATTGCTTTTAATGCAAGTAAGACCTCACAGGGTGGATTTTGGTGGCATTTAGTTCATGTTTTGTTTGCCTAATTCACATCAAATCACTGTATGTCTTGATCACAATCCTAATTAATACTACATGCTCAGTCCCAACCTCGTATTTCTATTATGTTTTATTGAAATTCCCTTTCTAATTGTCGTAATTTGTAACATAGTAAAACAAATCCTGGGAAAGCTAAAGGACTATGAAGAAATCTTGTAATCCCTTGTTTTTGTTTTTAAATGTTTTATTCATCAAGACATTATGCAATATATACACTATATCTCAGTACATGATGATGTTCTTTTAATAATATTAAATGATATATCAAACAATTAATTATACAAAATACCTGAGTGATAAAAACAGATAGTAGCACCACCACCTGCGCCGTGTCACAAATGCAAGACAGTCATATCATCACGATAATTTTTACCTAATACATATTTATATTATTCCAATTATTATCTCGACTCATCAATCAACTAATGACGACGACCTGTTGTATCTGTAGCCACGAATCAACTTACTTCATAAATCCTATCAAAATCGGGACAACTATATATCTGCATATCTATTCTAATATGATTACAGCATTCCCTAGCTCAGAGAGTTAGGTATCTCCCATACATCACCATTTGCGTGGAACTTATTCCAACATAATCTATTCACATTTCGTTTAAATATTTTAGGGTCATCAACCTTAGACCCCTCTAGTCCACCAGCCAGCCTGAGACAAGCCGGCATACCCAGTATTGGGTGACAGCTGCCGAGTGGCACCAGTGTTGACTCCACAAAGAAAAACTTTCACTGCTTGGGTTCGAACTGACAATGTTGTGATTCACAAGTGACCACATGAACCACTATACCATAGAATCTATTGGTGATTGTGCATCAACTAATCAGTTAATAGTGGGAGAGTGAGTGGGAGAAAGAGGGCCTCAGAGAGACAAACAGACAGGGAGATTGCAATTGACAAAGGGGTAGAGGGACAGAAACAGAAAGGAGAGAGAACAGGAAGTAAAGAGAAAAGAGGGAATAGATATAAATGTGTACTGAGTTACATATTTAAAATATCAATAAACTCTTTACCTAGTTACATTTGTCCGGCTCCTTTATCAGGTACACCTGTCTCTTTTCTCACAGCTTCCAACTACACTAATGGCATTGCCTTTTTAATTTCCTTTCTTTTGAAATGAATTGCATTAATGTTATAGGTAGATATAATCACATTGGCTGACATGAGCTGCTCCTTCCTGTTAATCAAAACACCTTATCAACTTACCTTAAAACCTTTATTGTCTCCTAAGAGCATCTTAGATTTGACCTTAATGTTCCTATTATACCACAAGCATTATCTTCTTAGTTGTGTGACACCTTTCTGGTTCTTACAGTAAAAATATCTACAATGTATTCCAAAGATGGAACAAGGAGATTTGTGCCTACACATTTCTTAGTGTTCTTGGTCATAAATGCTTGCATACAAACTGAGTTTGATTTTTTCCCTTCACAGGATGCATTTGCTGGTTGTTCTGTCCCATTTCTTCTCTATATCAGTACACTAGCATTCTAAATATTGGTCATATGAACTTTATTCTTATTTTATTGCATTCTCCATGCCTGGAAACATTATGAAAATGTACTCACACTTGAATATATGTTGATTTTCCACTGAGTTATGGCATTATTTTTATACCTCATGGTTACATAAGGGCACCTACCTGACATTTTCATTACCTTTAAATGTTACCTGCATACTGGCGCAAGCCCTACTAATTGTAATTAGCTATTGATTGGACGGCTTCACCATCCAATCAGGGAGACCCATGCTTGCATGCATGTTTCCCCCTCGCATTTATGAGGGTACCATTGCCCCTTTCAGTGTATTAATAAGGGGCACTCATACTACCCAAAACCGTTGAAAAAAATAACCTGAAGATGGGGAGTAGCTGATAGATATGGTAGAATATATGAGTCAGTCAGTGAATGGCTCAGAAGGAGCAGATCTATAACAAAAGCACACAACATGGTCGCTATTTTGATGTTACCCTTTATTATCGCTAACCTAATAAAACTAACAGATTTTTATTTCCAAGTCACATTTACAGTAAGTGTTATCCAGGAAGCGCGCAGAACTAGTCCTGCATTTGCTTATAATAGAAATAGAATGCAGTTGCAAGATATATTTTTATGATTAGTTTGAGTTATTAAGTCAAACAGACGGACTTTCAAAGAGAGTGTATTTCCCCCATTCTCCTCAATCTTCATGAGGACAATGGGGGACTTAAGTAAACCTTAATTGTGATGAATCAATATAATTGTTTATGCATGTACCCTTCTATATTCCCCTATAGCCTAGTGGTTAAAGCTATGGACTTCCAAGCAGGATTGTGAGTTTGAGTCCCAGAGCAGACATCCTTGTTACATCTGTCTCATTTTTGAGTCATTTTATTTTTTAATTTAACTTATATCTTCACATCTGGAGCTCAGTTTTCTTTTAAACTCACACATGTAGTTTCATATGCGATTCCCTCCCGATTTGTCAAAGAATTAGAGGGGCTAAGATCAAATTAATTGAGAAAAGTGCGTTGGATGGGGTTTGGTCATATATAGGTTCTCTGTCATAGAGGTATGGGTGGCGGTCAAAAGCTTGTGTTTATTTTCGGCGAAAATGGTTTTCGCATGGGCCACGTTTCGTCTAGTGTAATGTTAAATTGGAATGAATTATGGAAAGAGGAAGCTTGTTTTCTTTCGCCTTCAATTTCAACTGAAAAAGATAGTCAAACAATGATTAAATTTGGATATAAATAATTACAAATAGTTTTGACAATGTAACAATGTCAAAATGTGATGTGTTCCAGGAAAATGAGCCACAAGTCGCAGAATTGATATTTTTCAAAGCGTTTTAGTTATAAGATATCTTTGTTGGAATGTTCTGATTTTGGAGGGTTGGGCACTTATAGCCATCTGAATCTATGTACCAAATCTCAGGACATTGATTTAAATATCCTCGCGTTTTGAAGGCTTTCGTATGGAGTGTATTTAGTTACTTTATTGGTTATTACCCACCCAGAAACATCTTTCTTCAAAAATAAAAATATTAAACTCAAAATATAGGAATATTTATTAGATTAGTGTTTACTATCATTCAAATCGGCTTGATCTCTTTTCAAATATATCATGGTATCTCAAAATCCATATTTTGCAACTTATGACTCATTTTCCTAAAACGGATCACACATGTACAATAGGGGATTTGTATAGCCGCCATTTTGAATCTTGATTTGCATGGAATTATGGGACTAATGGTACAGTCTAAAATCAATAGAACACATGCCATGTTCAGCATGGACTATTTATCAATGTTGTAATGTCAATATCCATGTGTTATACATGTTTCCTTGACACAAGTCTCCATATTTCCCATCATGCATTTGGTTTGCATAGCTTATTTATACAAGCACTGATATTGGTGAAAACATCGTTGCAATTTTCAATAAAAATGTTGCCAACTATTTGTATGTCAGATTTGAACAGAATCTATCCCAGCATGCACTGCAATAGACATGCGCAGTGAGAGATGCAACTCCCTATTAAATGTGTACAACTTGTGTGCAGGGGTATACTTGACAACAGAAAATTATCAGCAGAATTAGACAGAAAATCATCATACAGTGTTACAATAGAATAGAAGCTGTACACCTAGCACAATAGAATTTGTGTGTGTTATGGCTGGGAAGGCAGCTTTAAGGGAGCTATATCCGGGATCTACCAGTCCTGCCACAACCATGGGATGTTATTGGATGGATGGCACATGAGCAGATACCACAGGTCAAAGGTCAGGCTCTGCCACTATTGACTCGGTCCTCTTTCAGACGCCAATAACCGGTTGTTGTATGGGTCAGATTTTTAGAACATGTACAATTGGCAGCTGTACACATTTAGTAAGTTCTACTAAATTTGGATGCAATTTGGTCATATTAGGTAAATTTGAGTATATTTGGTATTGCAGTGGTTCTAGCAATCTGTTTGGTGAGGTTGAACTGTACTTTGGACATTCTCGTCTGAAATTTGGGTTATTTGAGAAGATTGGGGAAGTTGTACATTTTCTGAAAAACTGACCCTCGTATAGATTCACGAGGGGCCTACTGTATGGGGTGTGAGGGTGGAGGGGGAGGGGGTGTGTGGAGGGCTTGAGAGGGGATGCTTCGTGTTGGGGTCGTGGGGGGTGGGGGAGAAGGGTAGCGGGGAGGTGCTGTGTGTAGGCATCGTGTCGGGGGGGGGGAGGAAATGATGTTACGGCTGGAGTGGAGATTATATCGAATTTTGATTCTAGTTTCATATAAACAGGTAATGGAATGGAGCGATGCATTCAACATGGTAGCTCTTTTATTCTGCTCGAAATTATAATAAATTGATATACATTCAATACATTCAATAAAATATTTTTTTGAAATTTAGCGGTACTGACAATTACAAAAGGCTCTGTTGTCGATATAAAATATGAATTTGATTTAGAAATGTACACTCTCGAAAAATATACTCTACGTTGTTTACTTATCAATCAGTTCAGAGCAATTCTCGGTTTTTTTCTTTTTTAGAAAAGTATACTGTCGGAATCAATCCTCTTGGTGAGGTGGCTTTGTGGGTGGGTTGCTGTGACAGTAGGAGGTGGTAGGAGGGGACGGGAGAGGGGTGGGAGGGGAATGGGCGGGGGTGGGAGGGGTGGGAAGGTGGTAGGAGGGGGCATTTGTGGGAGACTGATTGTAGCTGATATAGTAGCTCCCAATGGTTTGATGTATCATTGCCAATCCCTTAAATACCCAAAGTTGGATTTGTTTTGGAAGGCTTTGAGAGCCTTACTGTTGAGTCGAGGCAAATTCTCCATGCAGTCCTCCACAAACAGAAAAAGACAGACAACCATAGTATATATGGGTCAGATCTTGAGAAAATGTACAATAGGCAGCTCTACACATCTAGTAAATACTGCTAAATTAGGCTGACAAATGGTTAATACTTGGTATATCTGAGTATATTTGATATTACCTTGATTCATACAATCTGTTCGGGTATGTTGAACTACATTTTGAACCTCATTATTGTCTTAAAGTTGGGATATTTGACAGAATTGGTGAAGACAAATTGTACATTTTCTGGTGATTTCACTCATATATGCTATAGATGAGTGGTCTGAGTTATATTTATACTGGGAAATATAATCTAGTTGTATTATATATTGGTAAACTGTCTGCCCATCCCACACACCGTCCACCAATAAACACATCTTGAAAATCAATCTGGACCTATACACCAGGGGTTATTGGTTTCTGCGCACGTCTCAATAGGGGAGTTGTATGTGCCCATACAGAAATGAAAAGTTAATAAACCGGTAATGGTAATTCAATGACAGACCAATAGCCCAGTTTTTCTGGGCTATTGATCCCAATCCCAAAGTGTTGGAGGCCTTTGTAGTGAGTATATATAGTTACTTTACTGATAATTACCCAGCCAGAAACAACATTGCAAACTTTCTTTTACAGAAATAAAAATATCAAGCATAAAATATAGAAATACTTCTTATATGTCCTTCATGTCTACTATCATTGGAATTAGTTTGATCTCTTTTCAAATATGATCATATCTCAAAATCCATATTTTGTGACTTATGACTCATTTTCCTAAAACGGATCACAATTATGGTAGGTTTCCCTATGGACTATACCTGAACGAGAGCGGATGTACATGTGCCACTGCCCATGTCTGTTATAGATAACAACTTTTATTCAATAAACATATACATTCCTATTTTTATGCAGTACTGAAAAGGTATGGTCCCTCTCCAAAGGCCCCCTGATGATACAATTCAGGCCTAAAACAGAACACGACAGGGACTCCTTGTGCTACCAGGTGGCAGCAGAGTGGAACGACTTAAGCAGTGACGCGAGAAACATGGATGCCGTAACACTAAGGAATTACGTAAAAGGACATATTATAGGGACACAAACTCAAGAAAATGTTTTTTATTGAGGTTTAGAATACATAGGCCCGGTCTCGGGTCTCCACTCCACTCCCTCCCCCTCGACAAAACACATTGACAATGACGACATAAAGATGGATGAATGAAGATGTTACACATGTATAGATATTAAGGCAGGTGGTGGGAACACCGTCTAGCGGCGACACCATGAAATTGTAATTGCTGTCTCTCCCCTCCCTCTCCCCTCCCTCTCTCCTCTCTCCCCACTCTCGGTCTCCTCTCTCTCCTTTCCCTCTCCTCTGAACTCTCTCACTCCTCTTTCTCCTCTCTCTCCTCTCTCTCCTCTCTCTCCTCTCCTCTCCCTCTCCTCTCTGTCCCACTCTCCTTCTCTCGGCTATGCAAATCCCGCTATTGGCTCGCAATACTCTCTGTGATTAAAGGTTTTAAATCAAGTGGAGGGAGAGATAGGCAGCGGGAAGCAAGGAACAGCTGGCTCCTTGCCATAAACTCCTGGTCCCTTTAGAATAAGAGCTCTATAAGATCAAGCTGTGCAATCGATGAAAGAATAGAAAAAAAGCTTATAGAAAGGATGGAAAAAATGCAAGATGTAAGCGTCAGAGGGGGCTTTCGTCTGTCTGTTTTATTAATTTCGTATTAAAGTTGTATTTCTCCTGTTATCTCTGTCACTCTCTTCTCCCTCCCTCCCCCTTCCCTCTTTCTCCTCTCTCCCTAGATCTCCACCTCTTTCTCTCTCCCTCGTTCTTCTCTCTCTCCTCTCTCCATCTCTCCATCTCTCTCCTCTTTCTCTCCCTTTGTCTCCCTCTCTCTGCTCTCTCCCCTCTCTCTCTCCCTCCCTCTCGCTCCCTTTCACTCCCTCTCTCTCTTTCTCCCCTCTCTGCCTCTCTGTCCCCGCTCTCTTTTATCATAGCCATATCTCGCCTAGTTCCCCTTCCTCCTGGTGTGGTCAGGGGAGAAACATTCAAATTTGCATTGCAAACAAATATTAAATGTTGAAATCAAATGATCCAACTCTATGAGTAACTGGTAAATGACCAACAATCAATGCTTTTGATATAAAATAATACATTTTCAAGTCTTGCAATCCCTGGAATCACGTTACAAACAATTACGGCACACAAATCTTATTATCAAAGTTGGAGATACTATGACCTATAGGACGGAATCCATCAACATTCAGCATAGAATGTGTGTACACAAATTTGAAGTTGAATCGTCCGTGAGGAAACGGCCGCCAGTGGGCGATATTGAGAAAAGCTACTGCCGAAAAGGTAGCAAACGTCTTCAAAAGTATCATGACTATTAGATGGGTTGGAAAACAACGGCACAAAAAGTCATTATTTCTTAGGGTCAGATTTTCAGAAAATGTACTATTTGCCCCTGTACACATCTAGTACATTTTGCAAAATTAGGCTGCAATTTGGTCAATACTAGGTAAATTCGAGTATATTCGGCATTGCATTGATTCTAGCAATCTGTTTGGTTAGGTTGAACTGTATTTAGAGCATTATTTTCGTCTGAAATTTGGGTTATTTGAGAGAATTGGTAGAAGCTAATTGTGCATTTTCCAAAAATCTGACCCTATCAGTTGTTGACTGATGTTAACTGAGAGTGCAGCTCTCAGCGATGAAAGCACTATACAGAGCTTTTAGTGTTTTAGCAGCCGTCCAAGTGGATGATCTAACCTACCCTTTTCAATATGTCTTGATATAAGGAAAAGCCTGAGTTTTAGCCAAGAGATTAATCTATATAATGCAGCAGACACTATTTGTGATGAGTTCCAGGAAAATGAGTCACAAGTCTCAAAATTGGTATTTTCCAAAGTGTTTTCTTGACAAGATCTCCTCATTGAAATGTTCTGATTTTTAGAGGGTCCAGTACTTATAGGCATAATTATGAATCCCCATAACAAATTTCGGGACATTGTATTGAATATATCCTTGCGTCTCAAAGGCCTTCTTATGAAGTATTTACTTTACTGGTAATTACCCATCCAGAAACGTTGCTATCTTCTTTTTTTTTCGAAAATAGAAATATCAAACTTAAAAGATAGAAATACTTATTAGAAGTCCTAGTGTTTACTATCATTGGAATCACCTTGATCTCCTCTTTTCAAGAACGGTGATATCTCAAAATCCATATTATACGACTTATGATTCATTTTCCTTAAACGGATCACATTTAATCTTGTTACTTGTCCTTCTGCCGTGTACCCAGAGCCTCCATTACTGAAAGTTGATTTTAAAGTTGGCGGCGGTCTTGTCAGCTAGGTCATCCAGTCTACAATCACAGCGTCTCAGATGAATTGCGTGTCAGTAATTGGACGCCTACTTCGCGACTGGCATTACCGACCCAGGAGTATGCGTCCTAAAAATTATTAAAGCTGGAATCTCAGCTATTAAAACAAACCAAATCTTCCCATCTACACATTTGTGTATCAAGGACTGAATTTGACAATATTCTGCCACTGTTGTTTGGAGTCAAATGGGCAAAGAGAAAACAAACCCCGCGTAGAGCGACAACAATTCAAAACACCAAAAGGAATGATTTTGACGGGTCTCCGAAATGTAAAGGTGGACTCTCATGTAACCTGTATAGTTTTGGTCAAATGAGGTTTCAGAGAAATAAAAACGGTAAAAAAACGAAATAAAAACTAGAAAATCTTTAGTTTTTCCCTAAAGTTAAATGAGACTCGTAATACTTTCTTCCACAAATGCCTCTCTATTAACAGGTGCGGAACCCGGGGAGGGGGGCAGGGCAAGGGGGGCACTGCCCCCCTCCCTTAAAATCATGTTACAATGTGAAAACTTTATTTGCCAAAAAATAAACTCTCACTCACGACTACGACTCCATGGCGCAGAACTTGAACTAGTAGAAAGCTTCAAATATCTGGGCACAACATTAGACAGAAAGCTGAATGCTCAGAAACAGGTGGATGCTGTATTGCAATCAACAAATAACAAGCTATGTACACATTATCCCGCATTAGATACATGATCTCAGAACAAACTGCACTCAAAATATACAAAGCAATGGTGCTCCCAATACTAGACTACAACTCAATTATTTACCACTTTGCTACACAAAACAACATAGCCAAACTAGAACGCATCCAATCAAGAGCAATCAGAATCATTACCCGCACAAAAAAACATGAGCCAGCCTCACACAAACTCACTACACTAGGTCTGGAAACACTCAAAGACCGAAGAGACAGGCACTTACTATGCCTCATGTACAAACGATCAAGAGTCCAACCTAACCTACCAGAAACCAACACCAGACTCACACGATCACAACATAAATACAACCTCCCACTGCCTCTACCGAAAACAGATACACTAAAGAATGCCCCATGCTACCTAGGAGCCAAAAACTGGAACAATCTTGCCCAGTCCCAAAAAGACATACCAACATTTGAAACCTTCAAAACTGCACTCAAGAACAAGAGACACATTGAATAATTGTGGGCCATGCAGAAACTTCCCGCTGACCCAAGATTGCTAAAATTGCACTCACAACCACCTACAGTCACACAGAGCAAACACAGCCCATGCAGAAACTCCCCGCTGGACTGTGAATGCTTAAATTGCACTACTAAAATGCACTCTAAAACAACACACAACCAGAAAACGCACCGGCCATGCGGTAAGTTCTTCCTGACCAATGAAACAGAAATAGACATTCCACCCAGCATAACCATCATAACCGCTCATCTCACCCCTTTTCCACATCCCTACCCTCACAAAATTTTATATAACGCATTTATGTATACCCTTATACTCTTAGCATAAGAGTAAGTATTAAAAATACTAGCGGTAGCAATAGTGAATAGCTAGACACAGCAGTGGGCAGAATAACCATGGCAATTCTTATATGAATTAAACCCGTGAGCCTATGTCACAATTATGTTTCACTGTATTGTTTGACTTGCTGTATAAACATCCTAAATAAAAATGAAAAAAAAACTCACAGTCCCTTATGCAACGTATACAATGGCAAGACTAATCATATATCATAAATGATAAGTCCAGAAAGTTCAAATAACATTCAGATAAAAACTAAGAGAATCAGTAAAAAATATTATTCTGGATGCCCCCCCCCCCCCCAAACAAAAAAAAACAAAAACAAAAAAAAGTTTGCCCCCCAATATTTTATCTGTTCCGCCGTGCCTCTCTATCCATGAGCCTGAGACTGATACGGCCTAAAACATATAAGTTTTTTTTTGACGCCATCTTCAGATGACCACAACTTTTCTTTTACCCAAGGGATTGTTTTTTTTCCAAATTTGTTGTGTTTCCTATGTGGTAAGTAATACTATACAAAAGCTTTATGCAGGTCAAACTGTTTTTTCTGTCATTGAACAGTTCAAAACCTCAATGTTGTTTTTCCTCATTTGTCAAATTTTAAGATTGATTTGTCAATCGAAAACACGCCTAATTTGTTTGGCCTAAGCAAGCTGTCTAATGAGTTGGCAGACGTTGTTCTATCAAGGCAGATCATATTAGTCATTAAAGGGTCAAATGTTCAGAAAATGTACAATTGGCAGCTGTACACTTTTTAGTACATTCTGCTAAATTAGGATGCAATTTGGTCAATACTAGGTAAATTTGAGTATATCTGGCATTGCATTGATTCTAGCAATCTGTTTGGTTAGGTTGAACTGTGTTTTAAACTTCATTTTCGTCTAAAATTCAGGTTATTTGAGAAGATTGGTGAATATGAATTGTACATTTTCTGAAAATCTGACCCGATTGCTGCTTTAAGGCAAATCAAAGTTGTACTGAATCCCACCCACGTTGGTAATGGGGTAGCTACAGACAACTTCTAAGATTTCTCCATCCAATCATTGCAATACAATTAAGTCCTAATGAGCTAAGGGAGCCAAGAAACTTGCTGCTGTGAGGGTAGAGAGTTCAATAGTAAATAGGTCAGATTCTCAGAAAATCTGCAATTGGCAGCTAAACACATGTAGTACATTCTGCAAAATTAGGCTGCAATTTGGTCAATACTAGGTATATTCGAGTATATTTGGCATTGCATTGATTCTAGCAATCTGTTGGGTTAGGTTGAACTGTATTTTGAGCATTATTTTCATCTGAAATGTGGGTTATTTGAGAAGATTGGTGAAGTTGAATTGCACACTTTCTGAAAATCTGATCCATATAGGTTTATTTACAACTAGGCTTGTGATTCAAATACATTCAGAGTTTACAAAGAAATTACATTAAGAGGTGTTGGAGACGTGTTTGATCTCATCTCATTAGAAGAACTTCTTAGACTCTTGTCTATCAAGATAGTCGAACTACCATATTGTACTTAAAAACAAATGCAATAAAGAATTCTTGAATTGAATTGAATTGAATTAGTGCTTCACATAATTATTAGGATACCTAAAAACTCTTAATATGGACTTAGAAGGTTGTGGTTTGGAGCGAAGAGTCTCATGGCATGGGATAGAGGATGAGCGATAGCAAGTTCTCTATCACATGTCCATAAGGCTATTCCCTCCAAACCACAACCTTCCAAGTCCTTTAGGGGTCGACCACAGACTCTATCCGCTGGTAGGTTTGTCCGTTACAAGGGCAATTTAGGGACAAAACTGGACCAGAGACCCCTAAAGGAAAATGCCAGCGTCATCAGCACTGCAGCAAGTTGGAATTCAAGGAACTAATGCATGAAACAATAGAAGTCACAATATTTTGTTCAAACTTGGTCTTGAGAAAGAACATGGTTGTGGGAATTCAAAAAGCCCCGAAACAGGGTTTTATTATATTATTCTGTGTTTAGGGATGAGTGAAGTTTACTTCCATTCACTATTGATTCCAATGGGGAAAACTGACCGTGATACACGTTCAGCTGAATAACTTTTTTTTTAGTTGAATGACCCCATATTTTTTTTAATTTGCAGGGTAGAACAACATGTCAGCTATTTATATGCAGATTTTAAAGAAAATCATATCATTCAGTCATCTGCTATTGGGGAAAATGCAAAGAATACCCGTTTAACCATAAACTTCTATAGTGAACAGTAGTAAATTCCAGTGGTCCCTGAAATAAAAACTAATCCAATGACATGTTTTTTTTCGGCTTTTTGGTATCCCTCAACCACGTTCTTCCTAAATCCAAAGTTGAAAAACAATTCCATGATTCATTCAGTTGTAATTAAATGCTGCCATTTACCTTTAATTAGACCACTAATGTAGTTCTAGTTATCACACTGCAATATATCTACTGAGTCACAGGAAGATGAGTCATAAGTTGCAAAAATGAATTTTGAGATACCATTATATTTGAAAAGATAAGATCGTGCCAATTGCACTGATGCTAAACATTAGGACATCTAATAGTATCTATGTATTTGTCTATACCTGAAAACAAATTAGCTCTAATTCTTGATGTTCAAGTTCACTCACTCTAGTAGTTGAACATACACCTACATATCATCGGTGTATAGTTTATGGCCGGATAATTATAGAGCGGGGATTTCTCTCTGATGTCAAGGTGTGGAAGAAGGCATATTCCATTTGTCCCTGTTAATCAGTTCACATCCCCATAAAAAAACAGTTGGGCTTGCCTCCCTCGATCCAAATTGGGGACAGTTCCTCCTGTCTTAGATTTAATCCTCTCCCCTCTAAGCCAGGTCATAAAAGCACATATCAAGTAGGCGACGTTTAATGGCACTTAAAATCATAAAATGACTTACGGACCTCGCCTTTCCCACCCCCTTCCATTTTCCCCCTCCCCCTTCCCTAAAGGAAAGGAGCGCTAAACTATAGAACTGGCTTCAGATTTATTACCTTTTGACCTAATATGTATAAACGTTTCACGTCGGATCAATATCATTGCAGCAAATGAACAAATTTATTTAGTTGATAGGTTGACTGCTGTCAGCCAGCCCTTTTAACAATGATGTACAATAGCCGTCATTATCCTTGCACCTGTAGATATCGCCTTTCATCTCATCCAGAGTGGTATAACAAATCCATGCACATATTCTACAATTTTGTTTTTGTAAAAGCGAAAAAAAAGTCAAAGGGGGAATAAATAAATTCTAACAGTTGTAAAATCTACATTGAAATCTAGATTCATCTGTTGCATATTCTTTTTCACAGTTTCTAACACAAATGTCCTCAAGGAAATATTAATACACTGTCCTGACATTTAATACACATATTCATGCTACACACAGCGTTAAGCATCCCCAAAATTAACACATTCCCACAAAGATATCATAGGTATAAAACACTTTAAAAGATATCCATTTCATGTCTTATGAATCTTTTTCCTGTAACACATCATAAATGCCCTTAAGGAAATCTTTCAGAGGGCCTAATAAATAGTTGGTCCTGGGTAAGACCTTAAAGTGCCTTTCTCTCTCTTTTTCTGTCTCTTTCTCCCTTATCTATCTCTATTTCCAGGGTATGATCATAAACTGCCTCCCTCTCAGCTCTCCCGCCCTTGATATAACCTTTCAATGTGTTGATAAGGGCGTAAAGCAACCAATCTCATTTATTTATTTCAGGATGATTGACATAAACGACCTCATCAACCGCTCGCTAATGGAGGACGCGGCAGGCAACACCACCCGGAGGCAGGCCATTGACTCATCCCTGGGGCAGGTCAGCGCCCGGCCCGGCAGTATTGCCGAGGTGTTTCTACTGAGTGGTATTGAGCTGCTCGTTATTCTGCTCTCCAGCCTCGTCATTCTGCTCATCTGGGCACACCCCGGCCTACGCAGGAACTACACCAACTGGCTGGTGTCTAATGCATGTGCAGTGGTCCTGTTTGGAGCCGTGTTCTACCGGTGGGCTTATATCCTCATGGCTTCCTATGATGGGGTATGGACGCTGGGTGATGGCTACTGTCACATCATGTGGTTTAGCCACGCCTTCCTTCACTTCAACCGACCCCTGTCTCTCTTTCTTGTCACCTTAAATTGTGCTGTCTTTGTGTATAACCCGCTCACATTCAGCCGTAAGATTACCAAGTATATAGTCATACTCATGATTGGCGCGTCCTGGTTTTTTGCCTTTGTGTATGCAACTGTCCGTACTTATGGTATGGGTTGGCCAGATGTCACTGAGAATCCTAAAATCTGCTACCAGAATTCCAAGTCCGCTCGGAGCCCAACCCTGACCGGTATTCTATTTGAACATGCTCTGGACATGGTAGTTCTGGCAGTCTCCACCATTGTTGTGTTTGTGTACAGCTGGAAGCTCCACAAGCACGCTCCAACAGGTGACCCAGAACTTATAGAAGAGCGTCAGAAACAAGCCAAGCAAGCTGCGTTCCTGACCGGAAGTATCAACTTCTTCTACATCCTGCTGTCCTTCCCCCTCTTCTGTGTGGCCATCCAGGTGTACTCGGGAGTGGTGACGTCAGGATCCACCAACGCCAGGGTGGCCTATGGTCTGGACGCCTTCTATGACGTCATTCAGGTCGTTCTTTGGATGGCACTTATACCGGATGTGACGTATGGACTGACGTCATTATCAGAATGCCTGACAACTCCTGATGAAAAGACAAGATTGATTTGATCTTATCCCAATTTTGACTTTTGTCTTTTGTACTGAAACTTAACATGAAATGGATCAAGCTTTGTATTCTCTCCTCTCTGCAGCAATGGCAGATGCAACCCCATGCCCCTCAGAATTTGGATATCTTTACCTTCTTTATAACAATCTCAAGTTTCATACAGATGGACATGAATTAATTATTGGTTTCCAAATACATTCACTGTCAAGCATGGACTACAATGAGTCAAACCTTATTTTAACATGAGGGGTCAGATTGTCAGAAACTGTACAATTGGCAGCAGTACACATTTAGGAATTATTGCTAAATTAAGCTGCAATTTGGTCAATACTGGGTAAATTCAAGTATAGTTGGCATTGTATTGATTCTTGACTGTATTCCGAACTTTATTTCGTCTGAAATTTGAGTTATTTGAGAGGATTGGCGAAGTTGAATTGTACATCTTCTGAAAATCTGACCCATGAATATAATTACAACTTATTGATTGACAAGGAGGAGGCCATATCCAGTCCATTTACAATAGTGCTATAAAGAATATCGTGCAACAATTGTGTAATAAATCTACCATCAGAACTGAAGAATAGAAGAGTTGAATAAAAAGAAATTACAAAAAATAGGGGGTTGTGTATGTGTCACTGAGCATGTCTATTACAATACATGCTGTGATGGATTTGGTTGAAATCTGACATACAAATATTAAGTAACATCTTTATAGAAAATTGCAAGTTTGTTTTCACAATATCCAACAATGCATGATGGGAAAGACGGGACCTTGTGTTATGGAACCTTGTAAAACATATGGATATTGACATTAGTGCGTTTATAAATATCCCATTCTGAACATGACATGTTTTTTTTATAGACTATGGACTGTCTATCTAGCCCCTTAATTATTGTTGTATACTAAGTCGCAACCATAGATACAAACGTATACAATACGTCATAGCAGCGTGTTTGTCATATGCATAAACATATATACGCCCAGCTGTCAGGATAAACTAAATAAATAATGACATGTGAAAGAACAAAAAGAAAAAAAACATGATAAGATAAAGGAAAACAGTACTGCCAACTGGTGTCGTTCAGCGGAACTAAACCCAGGAGTAAGAGTATAAAACATGTTGTCACTTGTATATTTTCAATGATACTGTAGAAAATACTTGGGTCGGGGGCAAGACCAGGAGCAACTCTACCGGTGGAGGCGGTGGGACATTGAAGGTCGATTATTCTACCAACCAAACCTTGACTTCTTGACTAAGAACCTTACAATACAATAGGGGATTTGCATGTACCCCTGCGCATGTCTGTTACAGTGCATCCTGGGATGGATTCTGTTGAAATCTGAGATACAAATAATTGGCACCATTCTCATAGAAAATTGCAAGAATGTTTTCACCAATATCATGGCTTTTATGAATGATCTATGACCACCAAATGCATGATGGAAAAGATGGAGGTTTGTGTTATGGAAACATGTATAACACATGGATATTGACATTAAAGCATTGATAAATATCCCATGCTGAAAATGACATGTTTTCTATAGATTGTATACGCTACCATTAGTCCCATAATTCCATGCGAATCAAGATTCAAAATGGCGGCTATTTAAATCCGTGTTAGAACAAATAACCGAATTTACTTCTGGAGATGGCTGTCTCCGATACAGTAGTATATTAACCGGGGATGCAATAGGAGATATGCAGCTGGGCTAGATGACCTGGTGAAATATCATACACAATAATAGATGGTAGTGACCGTTCAATCTATTTAATTTAATTGCAAACATATGTGATCTGTTTTAGGAAAATATGTCATGAGTCGCAAAATATGGATTTTGAGATATCGCCATATTTGAAAAGACGAGACCCACCCGATTCCAATGAGTGTAAACATTAAGGACATCTAACAAGTACTTTTATCTTTTTAGTTAGATATTTTTATTTTTGAAAAAAAAAGGTTTGCAATACTTCTGGGTAAACAGAGCTAGTAAAGTAGCTAAACATAGACAATCGGATGATCTAAGAAACGCCCTGATATATTTCATAAACAGTTTTGAAATTTGATAGATGTATTCATACAATCACAAGGACTAGACACCCCAAAAATGAAAATATTCCAACAAAGACATCTTGTAAGTAAATGACTTTGAAAAACACCAATTTTGCGACTTGTGACTCATTTTCCTGAAACACACCACATATATATGTTCAGTAATAACTATAATCATTATAATAACTATCTTTTGATAAATATAGTAATAAGTATAATTATTTTCCATAAAAATACAATTTAAGGCAATCAGGATTATGATGTAGGGACAGCTGGCTATGGATGAAGGGAAGATACAGGAATTGTTTTAGAAGCTGACACCTGGTGAGCAACAGGAAAACGAGAAAATGGATATTGGATCTTTTCCCCAACGTTTACGATTGTCCTAACGTTTACAATCCGCTTCATATCATCTTTTCAACTGTGATCATATCTCAAAATCCATGTCTTTGCGACTTGTGCCTCATTTTCCTGCAACACATCCCAAATATAGCTTAGGATATTACGTTCGGACTGGTACACATTCAATTACTGAATGAATTGATTAACTTGATATATCTTCCCAATCGTCCCAACATATAATATATTTCCACTCTGTATTGCTCATCGGGTAAATAACTAGAAGATGTGTTAATTTGAGAGTTTAACTCTAGGGGACGCCACTGAATACCGATTACGTTATGTCTGCGAATATATGTTTTGTATTTATCAAATATATATGGGTGAAATCGCTAGAAAATGTACCAATGGCCTTCACCAATCCCCTCGAATAACCCAAATTTAAGACAGAAATGAGGTTCAAAATAAAGTTCAACCTAGCATAATATATTGTTTGAATCAAGGCAATACTAAATATACTCAGATATACCTAGTGTTGACAATTCTTCAATTTAAATCAGCAGAATTTACTAAATGTGTTGATCTGCCAATTGTACATTTTGTGAAAATCTGACCCATATCATAAGTTAGAGTTGAATGACCAGGACAGTCTGGCAGAAGTATGTGACTTCACCCCCGCTATTTATGGCCATAATCTGCTGGTCATCGCCAATGAGTAAGACATGGAGAAGACTTGTTTTTTTTTGTTTTTTTATTTTTTGTTTTTGTTTTTGCGGCATCGTTTTATTTCCATCAAAAGAGAATAGTTGGCTACTCTAGAGGCGTCCTGCCCTTACCTACACCAGGGTCAGGTTTTCAGAAAATGTACAATTAGCAGCTGTACACATTTAGTACATTCTGCTAAAATAGGCAGCAATTTGGTCAATCCTAGGTAAATTCGAGTATATTCGGCATTGCATTAATTCTAGCAATCTGTTTGGTTAGGTTTAATTGTATTTTTAACTTTATTTTCGTCTGAATTTTGGGTTATTTGAGTGGATTGATGAGGGTAAATTGTACATTTTCTGAAAATCTGACCCATCAACGAGATTATACTCACACTCACTGTGTGAGTATAATCTCGTGGCCTACACGTTTAATGTCACCTAAGCTCTGAGGATAATATTTGTATGACTTATTGGCCAAAACCCGGAATTTGGCGGCTCCTGACAGAAATGCACCTTTTGTCAGAATTTACATGCCATTGGACAAACGACCATAACTCAATAATAATAGAATCAACATAGAATCATTTTTTTCCCTCAAGCTATCCCTAAATTCCTACTCTTTTTGTAATTTATATACACTTTGATGTATATTGATTTCTTAATGGGTAAAATTGCCATTGTTCTCATGGCAAAAAAAAATAAATAGCATATTTTCTTTTTTCCCCACAACATTTGAAAAATCATGGCGGATCAGTTATTAAACATACAGACATGTACTATAAACAAAATGAAAGGGAATTTTGTGTAGAGTTTTTGGTTTACGTGACCTAAGCGCCGCGGATAAAACTTTCATGACTTATTGGCAAAAACCAAAAGAATTGAACTTCAGTGCCCCCTAGCGTCCATTAAGCTACTCATCTGGAATGTATATCATAGCACAATTAATAGCTGACCGAATATACATTTTGGCATATGTTAGAATGTGTCCCCTTTTATGGGACTGATGACCTCCCTGGCCAATGGACTACAGAGAGCCTAAAGTCACTATGAGCCCCCATTGGAGCAGTCACTATAAGCCCCCACTGGAGCACTACAGAGCCTATAGTCACTATAAGCCGCCATTGGAGCACTATAGAGACTATAGTCACTATAAGCCCCCACTGGAGCACTACAGAGCCTATAGTCACTATGAGCCCCCATTGGAGCACCATAGAGACTAGAGTCACTATGAGCCCCCACTGAAGCATTACAGAGCCTATAGTCACTATAAGCCCCAATTGGAGTGTAAGCCCCCATTGGAGCACTATAGAGACTATAGTCACTATAAGCCCCCACTGGAGCACTACAGAGCCTATAGTCACTATAAGCCCCCACTGGAGCACTACAGAGCCTATAGTCACTATGAGCCCCCATTGGAGCACTATAGAGACTATAGTCACTATAAGCCCCCACTGGAGCACTACAGAGCCTATAGTCACTATAAGCCCCAATTGGAGTGTAAGCCCCCATTGGAGCACTATAGAGACTATAGTCACTATTAGGCAATTAGAGCCTGAGTTTATTGTCCGAGCGGCCCTCTATGCGTTACGGGAACCAATCCGCGGCCGGAGGCCAAGGATTGGTTCCCGTAACGCATAGAGGGACGCGAGGACAATAAACTCAGGCTCTAATGGCTTTAGTACCCGTTGGTTGGGCTGTTATTATCAACTACTTCCATTACTATCACTTCTCCTGAACCTCCAACATTGTCAGAAAGCATTTACTTACAGTTTAGTTAAGTTGCATTCTTCTCTAACCTTAGCACTGACGCTAGTGTGGAGGGGGACCGTCCAGTCCCTATAACTAGGGGTGGGTTATGGTTATACACAGGCAGAAGCAGGGGTTCTCTTTGTTGCATAAATACAGCATACTTGCCTCTTACAACAAATTACCCTTCAATTATGACTAAAATAAATAGTACAAAATCAAAACTCATAACCCCATCCCACCTGCACCCCATATCCAATGATTACAACTTCACATCTCCCCTACCCACACATAATGAATGGACCTCCCTCACTGCCAACTGCGCTCCACTCCCTGCGGTAGTGACATCATTCTCCATATATGGTATGGCAAGCATTGATCGACCTATATATGCCATATATGGCAACCGCTGACCTATATATGGACATATGACTTGTAAACAAAGCCAAGCGTGGCACACGGTGTGGGTAGACTTCATAGTGGGGGGCATGCAAAGTTAAGCACACTACAAGTCACGAAATTTGCAGACAGTGCCTTAAATCGAATTCAAATATCTTTGCCCCATTCACATTTGCTATTAGTTCCATATTGGCAAGACAGCAAGCCCACAACAGGCTTGTATGACCAGCAACACACCCGTTGTCTGAATCCGGAAGTTGCTCAGCGATAGAGGGCTAGTGGGAAGTGGGGGGTAGAAGCATAGAGTGTCCACTACCGGTCAAACAGGCCTCTCTGGGCATTTATAACCGGCCAGCAAAGACCAACCAACGGGTACTAAAAGCCCCCACTGGAGCACTACAGAGTCTATAGTCACTATAAGCCCCAATTGGAGTTATAAGCCCCCATTGGAGCACTATTGGAGACTATAGTCACTATATATAGCCCTCGAGTTTCCATGACCACTTAGTCCCTGTCTGTTGGGCTGGCTGGGACAGTTATACACATTTAGTCCATTTTGGGTAAGATTTCACGTGCTCTTATTATACTACAGACCGTGTTGGTCTAGTGGCGCCACCTGATGTGTCATCATGGACTAAAATCAATATACAACTCGGATTTAGCGTTCGAACGGTATGTACTCATGCTAAAATCCTCGTTGTCTATTGCTATAACAGACTAGTGGTACTAGTATGGGTCAAATTTTTTTAGAATGTACAATTGCGATTTTGTGAGGTTTCGGAAGGTTGGGAAAAAAAATAATAAGTATAAACTCATATTCCTTCTGACTGTTATCATACATGGCCTAACCACCTAAAAACACCAATTATATTCACCAACTCTCAATATGTCAGTTTTTATTGAAGTTGAAACAACATGAACGTTTTTTAGGGTATGCCCGGTATCAAATGGAGTGGCAGCTCCTTAAATCCTTAATAACTCAGGACATAATGATTCAATTTCCAAATAAAAAATATTTTTATCAGGATTAAATGTTCCTCTACATGTATACCAATCCATAACTATGTATCGTGAAAGGATAGTATGTGAGAAATGAAAGGAAATGGATCACATTTCCCCAAAACAGGAGGATTTTGATCAGAAACATATGATTCAAATATAAATTCAATAATGCCGTAGTTGTTGCTATAAACAGGGTGAAAACCTGTTTTCTGGCAACATATAGATCCTTTCCATTAATATAGCAATCTATAACCAATTTATCATATTCAGTTTCCCTGAGAAAATTGGTAAAAGAAAGCCATCTTTGATACCGGGCATCCCTTTACATATGATACCGGGCATCCCCTAGTAAGGTACCCATTATTTGATGTCTCACTGTGGCTACAATAGTGAACAAAACCACTTGAAACCTAGCAAGTATATGAACAGTATATATTTGGTACACAATTGATTTAAGTTCAAGTCACTCCTTGACTAAATATCACCTCACTTGACCTGAGAACAATACCTTTTCAAATATACCGGGCATCCCTCTATATACCGGCCTCCCCCCAGTAGGGTACATGTTATCTAACAACACATTGTGGCTACTTAAATGGGCACATTCACATGAAACTCAGTAAGTGCATAAGAAATAAGTGTAGTAATGAATACAGGCTCTAAAATCAATAATAAAAACTCGATATGATGGATCATAACATTTTTTAATGAAATTATATGGTGGTTGAGAACATCTAAAAAATAAAAGTTGTCATATGTTATTTCTAATGATCTCACATATTCGGGGAGGGAACAGGGCATGTTACTGCACAAAAATACAGAAGATAAAGTCACATGGGTAGAAGTTATGACAAAAGTTCTACCTTACAGGGGATGCCAAGGGATGCCCGGTATCATGATTTTGGTTAAAGTTGAATTAAATTGCATGGAAATGAGGCATAAAGCTACATACATATGTACAGTAAGGTATGATATGTTCAAATGGTAAGTTTTATGGTTATTTGTAGGTAAAAAATGGACTCAGCCAAGGTTACTAGGATAGAAGGGGGGATACCCGGTATCAGGGGATGCCCGGTATCAACCACTCTTTTAATATGCTTTAAAAAGGCATCTATTGTGTTTATGAACAAATTTTCACTTGTACATTGACAAAGGAATTGCAAGGGGCATTGACATACAATAGGAGGAGCCTACCTACAATAATTATGCTATTTTGCTATCATTTATCAACAGAAAATGATTTGTGTGGGATGCCCGGTATCAATTCATTTCACATTTGCCTCAACATGCCTGCCCCCATAGTCCTAAAAGTGGGATGAATTATACATATGACATTTCTGATTAATAAAAACTAACTTAACATGATCCCCATTGAGAAATAATTGTTAAATGTGCATAGCAATCATGTTAAATAATGATGGTACCGGGTATACCCTCTTGTATTCTTGTTAACTGTGAGGCTATATTAATCTTTCCTTTAACATAGGACAGGGAAATGCTTCACTGAGAATTGTTGAAAACAACTTTTTAAACATATAAATAATGATTAGACTGATGAATATCAAACAAATGGTTAATTCCTAAACATGTTAACAATAATTCCACACCATAAATGGGCATGTATAATCTTTGGTCACTCTCATTCTGGTTGACAATGTCCAAGAAATCCCAGGAATACCTATCCAATAACTATATATGGTGGTTGTCTTGGTTCCCAGACGAAAAAACAGAGGCTTGGTCATATAAAAACAATTTAAATGTCTGTTGTAGCTGTTCCTTTCCTCCCATACCGGGCATCCCTCAATATACCGGGCATCCCCCCCATATCATTTCCATTCATATCTCCACAATAAATTTATTTGAAAGATTGTCATTTAGGGTGAATATTAGGATAGATACTAGGAGTACATATACAAGATTTTAGTTCTCAAGTTGCAGTGAAACTGGATCTACATTATGTTGTGGTGCAAGGGATGCCCGGTATCAAATTGTATAAAATCACTGGTCTTGTAAACATTGAAGCATGGCCCTGTTACTGTCTGTATTACTGGCCAAGTTGTACCAAAATTGCATTACTAATATCTTAAAGTGTATTTTAGATACTTTAAGTCATATGTTAAAGATATATTTTCAGCCAGTATACTACAATCTATGTTTGATACCGGGCATCCCCTATTGACTCCTGAAGATTGGACATTTCAGTATAGGACTGACATACTCTGATGAGAGCTAATAAAAGGCTAAAACTTCACTAAGTTGTCATAAATATCCATAACATATGAAACCAGGTGGAATTTGATACCTAGAACAGTTACTTTTTTTCAGAAGAGAGGTACAATGTGAAAAAGTAGTGAATTCTGAGGTGTTTTTACAACAATATCAACATTGAAAGTCATTTTTTCATATGACAGTTTTAAATAAGTATACTAATGTGCACATTTTCATAAAGCTATGGATGTCTCCTTCCCAATGACACCAGGATCATTAGGATTTATTCATTTGTATGCAGTACCCATTCAGTATAATACGCAAAGGTCGCATAATTCGCAATTGTACATTCTAAAAAAATTAGACCCGTATACAACTTCTGTTTCCGGCCGACCACTTACATTAATGAAAATACAAAACAATTTTTACTGCTCAAAACCGCAAGACCAAGGCTTTCCACTGGTTTATTTTGCTGACGGGCAAATGAATGCAATTCTATGTGATTTTTAATGCACAATAATCGCGCCAGAGTTTTGTGATGAGCGGGACGCTTTTTGCGCGATACTTATTGCGCGATGATTACAAGATAATCACGCTAATGCTATTACGCAATATTGGAGCAAACATTAGCAAATTCTCATGGCATTTGGGTGGGATATTTCATGCACAATTTTCACCTCATTATATCACTTTTTAGTGTAGAATAATATCATTTGGAATTACTCAAAATTAATTCTCCATTGTAATACATCAATTATTTAACATCATTTTCGTCATCTATTTCCAATTCAAGAAGACAGCAGGTTTAGATACCTGTAGGTGTAGGCTACAGTGCACTCATAGCACCCATACCATTTTTGTATACAGTTATATGGGGTGTTTGGATTATTACCTGTTTTAAAATTAAAAACATAAATTACACTAATGAACTATGTTAAGATATTACTTGTAACGTTTCTTATCAAATAGTTAGGAGCATATATATATAATGTATAAATGCTACATAAGTGTAATAGCGGCACTTTCATTATAAAAGAAATTGTAAATACACCCCAATTCTCAGTTGCACCATCTGGTGAAAACAGTACCGCCACCGGAGAACAAGTGTCATATTGGTAAGCGCTATTGGCTTAAGGTAATGGGCTATTCCCATTATTTCGAACTTAATAGAATCTTCAAAGGTCTTGTAAATAGATAGTGAGGAGATAAGGCCAATGCATGTTTGTGAAATACTGTGCTGGTGTCAATAATACAATTCTCACGAGTAAAAGATTAATTATTGTTATAATTATGATGTATACTACCTAATATTCTGACACATTGCGCTCTTCAAGAATTACATTCCCCATGCTCCAAGCATCATTTTGGTAGTCAAATTTTCTCCCTATCATAATTAGAACTCCATACATAGGTATGGTACACTATTGGATCTATTTTTGTTTATGTGTATATTAATAATAGGAGCCAACTCACTTTCTTTTCTTAAATTTAATAATTCACTTAAATTTAATAATAAATTTAATAATTCACTGTAACTTCCCCCAATGTCTGTAATTGTGTTTTTGATGTAATTTCTGTCTCACATTTGGGAGTATTGTTAGAAGAGAGTTGTACATTTTCTGAGGAGGAATAAAATGCAAATTCGGAAAATTTGGCCAAATTGGGCATAAATTCACGCAAATTGGAGAAGGGTAGTTAATGTCTGAGACTAAGTGTTAGTGTCAGAGAGTGGAGTGTTAATTGTGCGGCAGTGAGTGTGAATGCTAGGTGAGTGAGCAGTGCCAGGTATTGTGAGCCTATTGTGGCTTCATTATATGGGGTAGATTTGAGTCACACACACCTAATACGTTGCGCAAGGGTTTGCTGGAAGGTGTCGTGGCAGTCTTGCTACGCCTACGATCGCGTCCTGCTTTTCCTGCCGTTCGAAAGGCCGTGAAAAGAGCTTCAAGAGGTTCATTTCCGTTTCTTTCTAGCGCCATTTGACGTAGATTTACGGTGATTTGAATGGGTACAAGTATTTAAAGAAATGGTTAGGTTTGGAGAGGGTTACGAGTTGGTGCTGACAGTCTGGTGTTGGCAGTATAGCGGCCGATGGTGGGGGTTACGCATGGGTGGTGTGGAGTGCGGCAGCAGGCCAGGGGTGTGTCTCGAAGGGGGCCAATGGGCACCAAGGAAAACGGTTGATAGACTGGGTCTGACTTTGGGCAGTTAGCCAATGGGAACATAGGAAACGAAAAAATAGACCGTTAGTACAGTCAATGTCTGTTTTACCACAATTGCACACGAAAACACCCAAAATCTGATCCAAAATGGACTAAATCTTTATAGTCCCTGACTTATACCTACCTTAGAAATGCAAAACTATAAAACAAATGGATGTATATAACAACAATTACTGGCAGCAGAAAGACATCAGGGAGCTCTTTCAATCAATTTTAAGAGAAAAATATAGCTCAACATTGAGACGTATACTTTTGAGAATTAAGGTCAACTGTACAGTGGATTAGTAGACCATGATGAGTAGAAAGTAGTATTTCTATAGTGGTGTGTGCTAAGTTAGGGACTAAAACCTAATTTCCCTACTTCAGTTTATAAGGTTACTTTTAATTTTAAGAGATTTTATATTAAATACTACTGTGATATGTCAAACAAAAGCAGAGATTCAGGGCTGTCTGTATGCGGGGAGGGGATGTAGGTAAGGGAAAAGAGGAGAGAGAGGAGGAAGGACAGGCAGGGGAAGGGAAACAGAGAAGAGAGGGTGGCAGAGGGGGAGGCAGAGAAAGAAGAAGATCGAAGGGGGAGGAGAGAGAGAATATGAGGGAGGGTGAGAGGGAGAGAGGAAAAGAGGGCAGGGAGGGCGTGGGGGATGAAAAAGGGAGACAAAGAGAGTGAAAGAGAAGAGGGACATGAGGAGAGAACTGGGGTGGGAAGAGGGGGAGGGGAGGAAGAGAGAGAGAAGTCAGAGCCGAGGGAGGGAGCGAGGAAGAAGAGAAGAGGGAGGGAGAGCAGGAGAAGAGGAGAAGGAGACGAGGGAAGGAGGGAGAGAAGAGGAGGAGAGAGTGAGTGTAAGGAAGAGGTTGAAGGTTTCTTTCTAACAGTTCCTACCCATTCTCGACTATACCTTCCATACCTTAACCATACAAAGGACAGCTATTCCATGCTAGTCTTTTATTAGCTGCTACTGAAATTGGATGACATAGTCAACTTCAGATCATCACAACTTTTGTTGACACTCATGCCATAGTTTTGCTTCTTTAAATGTAAAGCATATGACCCCCAATATAATTATGTGAATATAATATGGAGAAACTAGCATGCAGTTGACATTTTGGTTACATTCAATAAAACGTGATAAAAATACCAGGTTTTCTCATACACACCCATACTATATATACAGAGAGAATGGAACAAGCCGAAAATCATAGGAACTTTATTGGACAAGATCCATCCGCATAAGCACAATGCCACAGGCAGAGTGCTCATGTGAACGAAACAAGTCCAATAAATTTGTTATTATTGAGTTCCATTCTATATTTATTATATGGGCATAAAACTTGATCAAATTATCATTAAATATCACTGAAAAAGTATGAAGCAGGTATCAGAGATAGTCCAAGCACCGCCAACTGTGTGGATTTGTTTACATACTGCCTTGGGTCTCTGCGGAGAGCCTTGGGTCTCAGCAGAGATGGTGGATATGCGGAGGTAACGTCAGAGGTATTTTTAGACAACTACGATTTTATAGTACGCATAGTATATATATGAATATTTTTATTGCATCCCTCAAGTGAGATGCACATATAATAAAAAGCACCGATATCCAAGCAATGGTAGAACAAAAAATAATTTTGTGATTATACATATTGTCATATCCATTTATATCTTGTAAAGGATACTCTATTTTCTAAAAGACATTCTATTTTCCACGAACACCTGCATAAACCTTTAAGTCCATGTCTAAATATAAATTAAAATGTCTAAGTAGAACTCCCATCCTCTAGCTCAATTAAATAAGTACTAATTAACTTGAGAATGTGGTATAAAAATCCGAAAGGAGAACATGGGAAGATGTATTACACCAAATTATGTGCACAACATTTGCAAGCATGTTTTTTGTATGTGGATGGTAGAAATTAAGGCATAATCATATGGAACCTTTTGGCAGAGAGACATTGGCAGAGATGTCTCCTCCCCTGAACACAAGAAATAATCATGAACAAAAATGGTCATTTTTCAAAATGTTTGTAAATGCCCATGTTTTAACATGACTTAAGCTATAATTGGGGACTTGCAGGACCACCATCCCGAATCTTAATTCACAAGGAGTTATTCAGTTGATGTCAGTGTAGAATCTATACAGTCTAGGTCCAAAAATAAGAGAATCCCTTCAAATGGAGGGAAGGCCCCTCGGCTCAAACTGCAAAATGCCGTTATATTTCCATTAACACCACAAAATGCGATTTTATCACCATTAGAACGCTGAGTCCTAGGTTAGGAAACCGATAAGCAAAGTAGGCATGCAATCACCAACATTCTTATCTGATCTGGGGGTTTGAACCTAGAATGTATAGAAAACATGTTATCTTCAGCATAGAATATTGCTGAAAAGATCCTTGCAATTTTTTGTAAACATGTTGCTAGATATTTGTATGTGAGACCTGAACTACATCTAACCCAGCATGCACGGTAACTGCGCACTGGACATGCACAGTGGCACATGCAAATCCCCTCTTCATCAGTACCTGGCCATCCTGGTTAATGAGACATTTTTATTAAGAATATTCACTACTCATTAACATATATTTAAATGTATATATATATGTAAAAGAATGGTGAATATATATTCTGGTAGAGCAGTACTAAGTAGTTAGCCTTTAAACAGCAGTCAAACATTACCTGAACACTGTGCATATACTTTGAGGGACACTTGTTCAGCAGCGTTTGGCAAGATGTGAGTATGTTTCATAATCTTCGGAATAGTTAGTTTCAGTGAAGCCCCAACAACTCCTTGTATTAAATGTTCTTAATGATTGCAGAATCCAGTTTAAAAAATTCTAAACATTTTTATCTAGTAAATCTTTAAGTGACTGTTTAAAGTTGCTATTACACTGCTATTTTTTTTATAAAAATTGTTGAAAAGTTACTGGAGGGTATTTCATAAAAACGAGAGGTAATTGTACAAGGTAAGATACATTGTACAATAATAAGATATGGTTCAGGAAAATGAGTCACAGATTGCAAAACTGATATTTTTCAAAGTGTTTTTTTCACAAGATCTCATTATTTAAATATTCTGATTCTTAGAGGGTTTAGCACTTATATTCATATTAATCCCTATAATAAATCTCAACATAACATTGATTAACATATATATCATTGCGTTTTGGAGGCCTTCGTATGATGTACATTTAGTTGCTTTACTGCTAATTACCAATCAAGAAACATTGCAAACTTTTTTTTTCAAAATTAAAAATATTAATTAGGTTAAATTATTATTAGGTGTCCTAGTGTTTGCTACCATTGGAATCACCTTGATCTCATCTTTTCAAATAGGCTGATATATCAAAATCCATATTTTGTGACTTATGACTCATATGACTCAATGGCTGTCATTTTTCTCAAAGCTTGTGTGTGTGGTGGGGGTCAGGTAGGGGGTGGGTAGGAGTTGAATTGAATTGAACAATCTTTCATTAGTCTACAACTACGTACACTCTACAGGATGACAGAAATGGTCGACTTCTGGGAGATCCCAGGTCTTCCAGTCGGTTGTCAGAGGTTTTGGCCCAAGGGTCATTGGGCCCAGATCATTGGATGTCTGGACCCCACTGGGCCTTGGACGTTTGGGCCCTGGCCTTTAGCTGCCCTTGGACGTTTGGTCCCCGGCCTTGGGACAGTGTAATGTTGCACTAAATTGCACTAATTACACTTAATTAGAAATGAATTTCGACAATTGGAATGGTCTCTGATCTGGTCTACCTGGAAGTTGGTTTCCGAAATGATCGTAAACAAATACGAAGTTGGTTATTGGGATCTTATCAGTGGGCAATGAAGCTTTTAATAAGGGAAACACGTCTAAATACTGTGGACATCCTTAGTAATCCCTTTAATCATTAATGTATACCTACCTCAGCCGAAATTATTGCTTATAAATAACATAACCCATGGCTGGCCCATCCTCTTCAATGCCACTAGCTAATACCCGTGCTACGCACAGGATTTGCTAGTGGGACAGTGGGACAGTGGGACAGTGGGGCCCACACCCTCATCTTTCTTTGTTCCCTCTCCCACCATCTTTCTCTTTAAAGTTGTCTCTGTAACTTATTATCTGTATTAACATTCATACCCCAAATGGAACCCTGTTTAGATGCTTTTTTTAGTCACTGTTGTGCTGTTGTTGTGTTGCCTGTCCCTATCCCTGTCCCTGTCCCTCTCCCACTCCTGGCTCTTTCCCACTCCCTCTCCCTCTTTCATGTTCTCTTTGTAATTAAGTATCTGTATTAACATTCATTCCTCAAATGGAACCATGTTAACATGCTTTCTTTGATGACTGTTGTGCTGTAGATTTGTTGCCTGTCCCTGTACCTATCTCAGTCCCACTCCCTCTTCCTCTCCTGCTCCTGTTTCTGCTCTCTCCCGCACCTGCTCCCATTCCCTCTCTCTCTCTTCCTTCTGTTCCTGCTTATTGCATTATACATGTTCCTCTGTTGGGTCATATGCTCTCCCACTCCCATTCCCTCTCCCATTCCCTCTCCCGTCCTGCCCCGCCTCCCGTTCCCTATCCCAATCCCTCTCCCTTTCTCTCTCCCCCTCTGGCTTTACTGTGAGGTAATTAGTTCGGGGGTAAATTTCTGATGGCTAAATCCCTGACTTTACCCATCAACTTAGGAAAAAAAGTTTATTTCACACATTGTACAGACTGCTGTTCAAAAGCTGAGGCAAAGAAAGAGTGGTATATCGTCATTGTTCTTTTGTCTGATATGAAGAGATTTATGATATTCTGATATTAATGACATAGATTTATGATATTCCGAAGTATAGTATCAGTCTATGCTTGAAGTATATCAAGTTCGATTTATTTTGGGACAAGACATGAGAAGTGTAACATTTCAATCCATTTGACATTCTTTCACTACTAGGTAGGTGATTTTGCCTCAAGACTTAATAAATAACATAAATTGTGCCTGATTTTGAAATAATATCAACCAGATTCAGATTCCACTGATCAAAATGGCATAGAATTAATCATTCTCCAAATAGTATACTTGATTGGCTAATGCCAATAAAGATAATGGGATTTTTCTCTAATTTTTTGTTATTAAAATATGATTATATCTCTTGAAATCTGAGTTTTTATTATTTTTGATATTTCTTCATCTGGCTTTAAGTGTCAGCTTTGAGTATACCAGGTTTAAACATATTCAAACCAATATTTCATCTTCCATATACCTAATTCCGAAATGGTCGTTTTTCAAATAATGTTAAATAACTCCGAATTGTGCAAGGTTTAAAACTGCCAACAAGCAGATTCAGATTCTACGGATCAAAGCGGTCTAGAATCAATCATTTTTATGTAGTTCCCTGATTTGGTCACAAAATTGTGTTTTTGACCACATTCATGCTGGGCGGCACATGGCCTAAATATAATCATGTGAATTAGAGTAATAAAAAGCTCCTATAATGAATCTTGTAGCAAAGGTTACCCAGGTATAATCTCCTATTGGGGAGAAATGATTCTTTTCGTTAAGTTTATCCTAGATGTAACATGCGCCAACTGTTTATGTGTAAGAAATAAAACGATGTCGCAAACAAAACAAAAAAATATAATCATGTGAACATAATTTGGAGAAACTGGCATGCAGTTGACATTTTGATTTCATCAGTAAAACATGATGAGAATACCACGTTTTCTTATACACACACATACTATATAAAGCACTTATTATAAATATTGAAGCGACTGTAGGAAAAAAAAAAATGTTGTGATTATTATTATATATAGGGAATTTAAAAATGTTAAGCAAAGGCGAAAGTGGATCACAACAGAACTATTTGCAGGAATACAACTGAGAGACCATTTATTTGTCTTAGCAAAATAACGTAAAGACCCCCAATTATGCGACCAAGCAAAAGCCCAGAGACTAACGACAAGAAGAAACCTCAAAAAAGCTAAAAGCAACTATATAAAAAAAACCTTACGAGAAGCAAAAAACAACGCAGCTAAGTTTGGGCAGATTCTATCACCACTCATTACACCAGAAAAAACAAAAATAAAAGACCAGATCAAATTAAACATAGAATACCAAGAAATCAATAACACAGATGTCCCAAATCACTTTAATAAATTCTTTATAGAAATAGGGGAAAAAATAGCAGAAGCTATTCAAGATATTGACAATGATACAGAACCCATACAGCAGGGAAAACTAGATAATCCATATCAATTCACCCAAATATCCATTAAATCATTAAAGAAAATTATAAGTAATATAGAAAATACTAAAAGCTCAGGATACCCCAATCTAAAAATCACAATACTCAAAACATCCCTAAAAGCTCTCCTACCACAACTAAAATGCCTGTTAGAGCTCACAAATAAAACACCCAATAAAAATACCCATTACATGGAAAGAAAGCATAGTAACCCCAATTTATAAAAATGCAGGAACAAAAAAATATCCTACAAATTATCGCCCCATAACCAGTATAAATATCTTGGGAAAAATACATGAAAAAGTACTAGCCCAAGATTTATCATCATACCTTGAAAATATTTACAAACTAAATAAAAACCAATTTGGATTCAGATATGGAAAATCAACTACCCAAGCAGTTACAAATTTTCTCCAATAATGCCATACATTATAACAAAAATGTACATGCAATACATATTGATTTTTAGAAAAGCATTCAACACGGTAAATCACCAGATATTATTAACAAAAATCCAAAAGAATAATAGTCTGACTTTCAAAAAGCAAATCCAGCAGTAATACCAAACCTAAGAAAAAATCAACTAAGAAAAATCCTAAACTCACAAACTACCAAAATATGAACACTAGTATACAAAACAACAATCTTACCACTCATGGATTACAGAGACATTTTTTATGACTCATGCACTAAGAAATTACTACTCTACACCCTCCATCAGATAGGCGAATGCTACATCTAATTCAATATGCCCACAACCTTGCTCAAGACAAAAACAATTTAGCCAGGGAAAATAAAGAAATAAGGCACTCTCAAAACTGAAAGGACATTAGTAAGATCACATCAAAAACAGATTGATTAAATTACATCAAAACTTCCACAATAGAGCCATAAGAATATGGAATAAGCTCCCTATCAATATCCAAAAAATAGAAGACAATAATGTTTTAACAGAGATAGTAAACAGAGATCTCCTAAATGGTAATCCTATCCTATCACCTCTAAATACGCTCTAGGTTTGAATGAAACCAAGAGTACAAAATTGTGGTTTTGATGGAAACTGTATTTGATAATAAAACAATAGAATAATCACAGACATCCACGGTTTTGTACCAACACCAAAAATCTGTAAATATGTTCAAACTGAATTTCAAGAAATGTATAAAGAATCTAATGCAGTTTCCATTAAGATTATCACCTTGCATAATATATACTACATATATCTTCTAGTACCATGATGTATAATACTTTTATATCTTATATCTTGTATAAATAGAAATGTATAAATAAACATTCTCTAATGTAAAATGAAAAGTATTATCAGTTAAGAATCATCAAGGATACAAACGAAAAATCGATGGCAACATCGAGATGTACCTGTCGGAGACATAACAACCTTACAACAACAACTTTTTTCCAATGAATTTATATCTAGTAAAGGATAATCTATTTTCTAAAGGACATTCTATTTTCAATGAACACCTGCATATACCTTTAAATCTATGTCTAAATATTATAAAGGCGACTAAGTAGAACTCCCATCCTATAGCTTGATTAATTGATAAATTAATTAAGTACTAAATTAACTTGTCTAAAAAGCTGAGAATGGGGCTTAAAAATGCAAAAGGAAAACATGGGAACATTTATTAACTTGTCAAAAAGGTGAGAATGGGGCTCAAAAATGGGAAAACATGGGAACATCTATTAGATATAATTTATCAAGTTATGTTACAAGTTATGCGTAAAACATTTGCATTTTTGTATGTGCATGATGGAAGTAAGGGGGTTATTATATGGAACCTTTTGCGTATAATATAATGCGTCTCCTACTCTGAACACAAGAAATAATCATGAACAAAAATGGTCATTTTTCAGAATCTTTGTAAATGCCAATGTCTCAACATGACATAAGCTAAAAAGAAATGAATTGAGACCGGAGGCTTTGATGTTAAAGATCCAACTGTCTATTGTTTATTGTCCTTACATACATCACGGAGCAATGGTGTTGCCTATTATAATTGGCTATGGCTACTCCGATGTTACCTGATCCCTTTACTAGTGTTGCACAATCCTGCAGTTAATTCATTTAATGATAACTAATTATAGTAATTAAATACCCTAATTGATTTATACTATTGATAACAATGTGGTGTATCACTATTACATTCTGATTATGTAATATGATATAACATATAATATGGGACTTGCAAGTCCACCATCTTGAATCTTGATTCACAAGGAGTTATGACAGTTGTTGTTAGTGTAGAATCTATACAGTCTAGGCCCAAAGATTAGAGAGTCCCTTCAAACAGAGGGAAGGCCTCTCGGTTTAAACCGCAAAGTTCCATTATAATTCCAATTACACGGCAAAATGCCATTTTATTACCATTAGAACGCCAAATCCTAGGTTAGGAAACCGATAAGCAAAGTAGGCATCTAATCACTGACATCTCCTTCTTATCTGATCTGAGGGTTTGAACCTAGACTGTATAGACAACATTTTATGTTCAGCATAGACTATCTAACGCTGTTAAATATCCTGGCTGGAATGCATCACTCAAGCACATCACAATGGACGTTAATTTCTAATATTTCTGTCTCTCCATGTAATCTTTAGGTTTACCCGCCCACATTAGATATTTCCCGCATTTGGCGGCAGGAGGGTGTTAATACCCCACACTTTTACAGTCATCTCATGTAAGAGGGTCAGATTTTCAGAAAATGCACAATCTACACTTTTACACATCTCTGAAATTCTGCTAAATTGGAGTAAAATTCGATAATTTCTAGGTATATCTGAGTGAGTTCTGTATTGTATTCATTCAATAACTCTGGTTATGTTGAACTGTATTTTGAACCTGATTTGCGTCTTAAATTTTGGTTATTTGAGATGGTTAGTGAAGGCGAATTGTACGTTTTCTGACCCAAATAGCCATTGGTTTGACATGATCCAATACAACACAACATCAACTTTTGCATTTGGTTTTCATGGGCGATGAATATTGCTATGAAATATTGCTGAAAAGATCCTTGCAATTTTCCGTAAACATGTTGCTAGATATTTGTATGTGAGACCTGAAATACATCTAACCCAACATCCACTCTAACTGCGCAGTGGACATGCGCAGTGGCACATGCAAATCCCCTCTTCATCAGTACCTGGCCATCCTGGTTAATGAGACGTTTTTATTCAGAATATTCACAATTCATTTACATATATTTACATGTAAATGAAAGGTGAATATATACTCCTGTAGAGCGGTACTAAACTAGTTAGCCTTTTGACAGCAGTCAAACATTACCTGAACCCCGTGCATATATACTTTGAAGGACAACAGCATTCGGCAAGATGTGAGTATATTTAATAATCTTTGAAATAGTTAGTTTCAGTGGAGCCCAAACAACTCCTTGTACTAAAGTTAGTGATGTGCTTAAAAAGAATGAGTCACAAGTCGGAAAATTAATATTTTTCAAAGTGAGTTTTCCGAAAGATTCCTTTATTGAAATGTTCTGATTTCTCAAGGGTCTAGTGCACTTAGTCATATGAACCTATTTGCCACATTTCAGGACATGGTATTAAAAATATCCTTGCCTTTTTAAGGGCTTCATATTGAGTATGTTTAGTTACTTTACTGGTAATTACCCACCCAAAAACATTGCAAACTTTAGTTTTTCAAAAATAAAAATATCAGGCTTAAAATATAGAAGTACATACTAAGTGTCCTAGGGTTTACTATGATTGGAATCGACTTGTTCTCCTCTTTTCAAATATTGTGATATCTCACAATTCATTCTTTGCGACTTATGACTAATTTTCCAAAACGGATCACAAATGTTCTTAATGATTGCAGTATCCAGTTTTAAAATTGTCAAACATTTTATCTAGGAAAACTGTTTGGGAGGCTACCTCTAAGAGACTGTTTAAAGTTGCTATTACTTCGCTATTTTTGATTAAAATAGTTGAAAAGTTTCTGGAGGGTGTTTCATAAAACCGAGAGGTAATTGTACAAGGTAAGATACATTGTACAATATAAGATATGTTTCAGGAAAATGAGTTACAAGTTGCAAAACTGATATTTTTCAAAGTCTTTTTTTCACAGGATTTCATTATTGAAATATTCTGATTATTAGAGGGTTTAGCACTTATATTCATATTAATCCATGTGATGAATCTCGGGACATTGTATAACATATATGGGTCATATTTTTTGAAAATGTACAATTTGGCTTCATTAATTATCTCAAATAACCCAAAGACAGAAATGAGCTTCAAAATACAGTTTAACTTAACAAAACTGATACTATAATTCAATTCGACACTGAATATACTCAGATATACCCAGTATTAATCATTTTTCAGCCTAATTTAGCAGATTTTCCTAAATGTGTAGAGCTGCTAATTGTACATTTTCTGAAAATCCGACCCATTATATATCCTTGCGTTTTATGAAGGCCTTCGTATGGAGTATAATTTAGTTACTTTACTGTTAGTTACCAATCAAGAAACATTGCAAACTTTTTTTTTAAAAATCAAAAATATTAATTAGGTTTAATTGTTATTAGGTGTCCTAGTGTCTACTACCATTGGAATCACCTTGATCTACTCTTATCAAATATGCTGATATATCAACATCCATATTTTGCGACTCATGACTAATTCCCCTAAAACGGATCAGATGTAAGATAATGGGATGCGTCCATCTTGAAATATATGATAAGATATGAAATTGTGGGCTGATTATTTGCGAAGTGCTATGGTAAAATGACCACGTTAGATAGCTAATAAGTGTTTCTACATTTTAAGTTTAATATCTCTATTCTTTAAAAAGAGAGTTTGCGATACCTCTGGGGGTACGATTGCTAGTAAAGTAGCTGTGTATACTATGAGCTTATATCTATGAGCTTTAAAGTGCATAGATATATTGGTCAGATTTTCAGAAAATGTACAATTCCCCTTCACCAATCCTCTCAAATATCCCACAACTAAGACAGAAATGAGCTTCAAAAAGCAGTTCAACATAACAGAACTGATACTTTAAATCAATGCGATACCAAATATACTCAGATATACTTTGGATTTGTTATTGTTCAACCTAATTTAGCAGTATTTCCTAAATGTGTAGAACTGACAATTTTACATTTTCTGAAAATCTGACCAAAATACAGTATTTGATACACGATCTTGAACTTTGGTATATGTATTCATACGACTTGGAGCAAAGATGAGAACATTCCTACACAGAGATCCTGTGAACAAACTACTTTGAAAAATATTAATTTTGCGGTTGTGACTCATTTCCCTGAAACACATTGCATTTAGGATCCATAACAACCAATCTAACTGCGTTACTTACAGTCTCTGAGGGGAGGTTGAAATAAATATAGATCTATATTATGTTATAATGGAATAACCTACTCAGAGTGTAATTACAGTGAAGGTTATCGTATATTGGAACATAAGTAAGATATTCTTAATAGCGGAACTCCACTATAGGAAAAACGGCAGTAACTAATCTTGTTGTTGCCCACTAACAATATTGCATTTCATGTTGACAGCAAGGGTACAAATTGAGGAGTGTCAGATGTGATGCCACTTTCTTTGGGAGCTGTCGTTTTTGGAGTGGAGATTTGTTGCACAAAATAGTAAACAAATAAGGTTAACAAAGAGGAGAATAGGCTTTGGAGGAGAGTGACGGAAGGTATAATATAATCAAAAACGTTGATAAACTAAAGAATTAGCGGTTAGATCACCAAGAGCTGTGACAATGTGTGAAGATTATCGTTGAGTAACCTAAACGCCAGAGCAACGAGCTGAGCTCAAATCCGCAGAGATTTTGTTTTCCTAATGTGTGGACCCATCCACTCACCATTTGTTGGCCGTGTAACCGCTCCTAGCATGCTATACACTACAGCAATGTACATTTTTGTTTTCTTCTTTATTTCAAATAAGGCCATTTACATTTAAATAATCATATCAAATACGCATGTCGACTCTGCCGATGTTTTCTTGCGTTGCCTTCAAGGTTCTAATCTAGTTTTAGTTCATATTACAAATTTACACAACATATACAATCTATCTGTTACGCCACCGATTCTTATCAATGGTTCATGTTACAATAAAAATACAAACATCATTATTCTTCACCATATCTTTACATATTCTTACACAACACGTTTGTCTATACGTTCTGCTTATGTATCCCAACTCATAATGGCTTTACTATATTCTTTTCTCAATAGTTATCGCCTGAGCCCTGATAAGGGCATTTGTTGCCCTTGATTTACATATGTCTTATTAAGTAAAAGCCAAGAAGGCAGGAGCAGGACAATAAAGAATTTTTTTTTTTTTTGGAAACGTTTTTATTCAGATAAATGACAAGACACCTCTCACAAAGTAGTGATTTTCATAAGCATGCTTGCCTGTGCAAGTTACAAATAATAGTAGGGTAATTCATAATCTGTTCAATCCATTACGTATAAGGTGAGAACACAAGTTAAATATGTCTAATTAGTAAGACATCATTCAATGCTAACATTGGATTCATTCATTTTACCTCATGCGGATATGAATAATGATGATATGAGATGGGGATGAGGATGATAGTTACGGTTCCTGGCTGTTGCTATATATAGGGACTAGTACCGTAGTGAGCGAAATGGTTGTGATAATAGCATTATACAATATGATCATTTGCGTTGTGCTAATACAGTATATACATGTTTGTTTGTTTCGGTTACAATTATGCATGTCTAGCATGATAGTGACGACGACAGTATGTTACTGTCAATTTACAAAAACGAAAAAAACACTAAGCAATAACAAAAACTTTTGCCACCGTGTTTTCCTCTAGTGGAGTTCTGGTATAAGAACAGTCTTTAATGTTGGATTTCTCGTAAATGTTTACAATATCTTAAAGCCATACATACTCATACAACACTCTTGTATAATATCGCCGCTGCACATTTGTGATGTGCCCCAGGACAATGAGTCACAAGTCGCAGAATTGATACGTTTCAAAGTGTTTTTTTTGTAAGATATCTTTGTGGAATGTTCTGATTTTTGAATTAAATATATCCTTTCGTTTTGAAGGCCATCGTATGGAGTGTATTTTGTTAGGTTATTGGTTATTACCCAACCAGAAAAATTTCCAATTTTAAAAAAAAATAAAAAAAAATATCAAACTTAAAATATAGGAATAGTTATTCGATATCCTAGTGTTTACTATCATTCAAATCGGCTTGATGTCCTCTTTTCAAATATAATGGTATCTCAAAATCCATATTTTGCGACTTATGACTAATTTTCCTAAAACGGATCACATTTATGAAAGAATTGTCACCCAGGGATGATGAATAAAGCTGCATTCCCAGCTATTATGACAAGCAAAATCCCATCAATATAAAGAGATGAGATCAAGTGTGTTCCAATTAAGAATTCCAACTAACAATGCAACAATATATTCACTACAATTTTGCAACTTGGTACACATATTTTTATGAGGGAAACCGCTAACTAGGACAAAAAATGTGGATATTCCTAAAAAATCACTTTAAAGGAAATCAATTATGAAATCACTTATGACTCATATTTCTCTAACAACTCACATATTACTATTGTATCCTAAATAAGGCATTGATGAGGTGCGTCATGTTCAAAGTAATTGTGAAGCATATATCTTTCCTAGCTCTTTCTTCCTAATCACTAGTTGTGCAGAGCATAACTATACAAATTGTTTCCCAACGCGTTTTATTACTGTTCCATAATTCTACACTGATTTGGGTTTGAATGAAACACAATGTCGCTAAACAGTCTATATTCATATTTTATCTTAATCATGCCATATATAGGTCAGATTTTCAGAAAATGTACAATTGGTAGCTCTACACATTTAGTGAATTCTGATGAATTAGGCTGGAAAAAAACATGAAAACTGGATATATCTGACTATATTTGGTATTGCATTAATTCAAAGTATCAGTTCTGTTATGTTCAACTGCATTTTGAAGCTGATTTTTGTCTTAAATTTGGGTTATATGAGAGGATTAGTGAAGACGAATTGTCCATTTTCTGAAAATCTGACCCATATGATAATTTCTAATATCTGTACTTTCTGAACACAATATCTTATACCGTACAGGAAGACCATCGCCCTGCTTGTTTTCATCTCTCTTCAACAATGGACGTTTATTGCTGGTGACCCCCCAACCCCAGACCCAGACCCAGACCCATTCGACCTAAGCATCTACATCCACCTTTGGACCACCGAAGATGGTAGGCTGATGGCAAACAAGGCTCTCATGGATGAGCGCATGGGCCCCTGCAGGACACCTGAGAGCATGGTGCCTAAAATGGCGGCCCACTTTGCGTCGTTTGGCGTGGATACAACCGCTATTTTGGCCAATCCCTATGGATTTAGCCAGACTCCCGAGTACCTATTTGTACCTTTTGGGGTAAGTAAATTCATGATTAGACAGAATGTAATGCGAGGTTAATATGTTGGGTGTTTTAGGGAAATCAGTCGCAAGTCACGAAAATTAGATTTTGAGATATCATCAGATTTGGAAAGATGAGGTCAAGCGGACTCCAATGATAGTAAACAGTAGGACATACATAATATGTTTTTCTATATTTTAAGTTTGATATTTCTATGTTTGACAACAAGTTTGAATTATTTCTGGGAGGGCATTTAAAAGTAACGTAATTACATATACTTCATATAATGACCTTCAAAACACAATGATATATTTTCTACACTGTCTTGAAATTTGGTACTTGAATTCATGTGACTTAAGGCTCTGAGCTCCCAAGAAATCAGAACATTCACACTCATTTCTTATCAAATTTCATTGAGGGATGTTCTACAGTAGTGGTATGTCTCATTTATCAATGAAAAGTAGAATATATCAGAATTAATATCAATATTAGACATTACACAATGGAATTACACAACTGCTACTAATGAATGGTACACAACTACAGCTTTCATTAACTCTCATCCCATGGTACTACTCCTGTACAAACCTAGGACAAATCCGTCCCTTGCGAGAAAAGCAAATATTTCTTTTGTTTCATTTTGCCCACTTAAAGTATTAGCATACATGCATTTGGTTCAGATATTCAGAGAATGTACAATTGGCAGCTGTACACATTTAGCCAATTCTGCTAAATTCAGCTGAAATTTGGTCAATACTAGGTATATTCGGGTATATTTGGCATTGCATTGATTCTAGCAATCTGTTTAATTAGCTTGAACTGTATTTTTAACTTCATTTTTGTCTGAAATTTGTGTTATTTCAGAGGATTGGTGAAGGTGAATTGTACAAGTCACCCACACTTTAATTGTTGTCACTTAGGCAAACATTGTTTGTTCCATACTATACATCTTTAGACCCGGTTTGGTCAGATTCTTGAGTGTATTTTTGTCACAATAGACCACGGCAATCACTTCCGGCAACTTCCGGTAAGGAATGGGGGTTATAGATATCGAAAAAACTGGTAAATAAAAGTCAGTAAGTGGTAAATAACAGTCAAATCTGACCAAACCGGGTCTAAAAGCACTAATACCCGAGGTTTTGGATGGTCTAAGTGATATGTTGCCTGGTGGAAGGAACAGACCACTTAGACCATCCAAAACCTCAGGTATTAATGCTATACTAGATGTTAGTTAAGTCAAGAGCCAATTATCCAAACTTTTCAATTATGTTTTTAACTCCTACTGACACTTTAATGTATTAATAGCTGTTAAATTATTCCACATTATTTTAAAAAAATTGAAATGAATAGAACTTCTTTCTTGAAATCTTGCCACCAGGAAGATACATCATATTCGGTGATGCTGGCCATAGTACGGAATAAGCGGAGAGTCATTAATAACGATGTGACAGTAGTTGGATGGTACCTGAAGGTCCTACAAGATATTACCTATACAGATGCTAATGGTGTAACGGCAGTCACTGTCCAGGGCAGCGTTATGCGGCTCCGTGTGTACAAGTGAGCACCTTGGTTTTTTTCGAATTCTTAATTTAGAATTTGCATCATGTATTTGTTGTGTTCAGAATAAAATAACAATGCACTCTATAAAAAAGAGACATAGAATTATTGGCCAAATAATACTCACCAAAACTGTTAATTTTACTTATATTGAGTGAATATAAATAGCAAATATGAACTATGAAGTTGAGGTACTGCAAAATGAGCCCTGCTTTTGGTCTGTAATTAAAAAATAAGCACTGCGACCCATTGATTTTTTCAATCCTCATGACCAGAAACACTTCAAGAATTAAATACTAAAGTTTCAGAAAAATTACATGTATTTTCATTTTCCACTAGATAGTAGCGTTTGCCTTTAAGCGTAGGTTTTGAAATGAGTAAAGTTTACCGAACTTTTTTCGAACCCTTAATTTTTCAGGTTCTTTCTGTACGGGAATATTCAGTGCGTGGAGGCCACAATGTTCAGAGAGCCGCTGGCTGTGCGCTTAGCCTCTGTACCCGTGGACTTCCAACTCTGGAATGACGAGTGGGGAGCCGGGCAGGGTGGCGGGAGGTACAGTAATGATGGTGCCCGGGTTGTCCACGACATTTCCTTCCTCTTCTCCCCTCAAGTGGACCCCAGTAAGAATGATCCAGAGTAATCAGGCAATTGAGCCTGTTGCAAAACAAATCCTTACTTGGAACTGCACTTTTAGTTAACAAAAACTAAAGATGCTGTAACTGTTTAAATTAAATCAACCATTGCCAACCCCGCCTGTTTTTTCCCCTGTCCCTCTGACTAAGTAATTGAGTTTTTTAGAAAGTGTTTTTACTGTCCAGAGAACCTAAGGCATAGACTAAAAGAATTAATGACCTCCATTTCAAGGCGTTTCACTGTTTGGTACAACATTTTTAAATACATCTTATAAGATTTGTGCTATCGTAATAGCAACAAATATATAACGGAGCTTCGCTAGAGGGAAAAACAGCGGCAACATTTGTTGTTATTGCCAATTGACTTGTTGCAACAAGTATCCAAACAGAAACAACATTTCCCAGAGAATCTTGCAACACATTTGACACTGCTCCATTTGGGTTTTCATTGCAAACATGAAATGAACTGTTAATAGTGGGCAACAACAACATTTGATGCCACGGTTTTTCCTCTAGTGGATTTCCGCTATTAATATTTACTTTCCTTGGTAAAATACCCATTTAAATCAGCTCATTAGGAACCTTTAGGAAAGTAATTTGCTATACAGACAATGTTCAGCGAAACAAAATTTCAAGTAAGGATTATTTATGCAACAGACCCCCGGGTTGTCATATGGGTCAAATTTTCAGAAAATGAACAACTGGCAGCTGTCCACATTTAGTAAATTCTGCAAAATTAGACTGCAATTTGGTAAATACTAGTTAAATTCGAGTATATTTGGCATTGCATTGATTCTACCAATCTCTTTGGTTAGGTTGAACTTTACTTGGAACTTATTTTCTTCTGAAATTTGGGTTAGTTGAGCGAATAGGAGCTGTTGAATTGTGCATTGTCTGAAAATCTGACCCATATGGTCGGTGAGATCATAAGAAAATGCACAACAGGTTGATCTACACATTTTGTAAACTCTGCTAAATCAGGCTAAAAATTGAGTATGATAAATAAAATGGATGGGCATTTATAAATTGCTGTTGGCGTATTGTAATATAGACTTGTATTGCACTCCTCATTTGTGTCTGGCATATGGGGCGGAGTGAAATGAATTGAAAACATTTTGATTATTCAAAGATTACTGTCGAAGGGGACTATCCTGCATGTGGGCGGTCTTCAGTCCCTTCAAGTGTGTAACCGTCTTTTCATGCAAAAGACAATTTCGCTTCATTCACAGACTGAAGTCCGTTTTTCGCAATCTATCAAGTTGTCTTACATACTTAATAGATATATATAATGAAAACAAAGGTCTTTGAGTTGTCTTTAAATATAAGATTTAAACGCTTCAGCTCGCTTCTAACAGATGGAAAATTTATATGAAATAATAATCTTGCCAAATATATGCTGATCTGGCTTGGTTTTAAAATATGTTTTATGTTTTTACGCATTAATTCTTATTCTAATACTTGTCATACATATGAAGCTGATGTTAAATTGTCATACATATAATTGTTATATCGAAACAGGCTAAAGCATCCTCTACAAGTAGTTTTTCCTGATGGCCCTAAACAAATGAAATTAAGATAAATAACAACAATTAGACAATGTTTATTCATTCTTTTGTCAGATTTGTGGCTATCCTTCAGGTATATGAATTACAGGATTATATAATTCTAATGCACTGACCCAGACAAAAAGAAATAAAAAAAAGGTGTAACCAAACTGAAGTGAATAAAAGAACATCTTCCAAACCGTCAATATTTAATGACTATGAATTCCTATTGGCAAAGGTATGACAAACTTTTATGTTATAATATTTTTTTCAAATGTGCGGTAGGCTTGAATCTAAGCATGTTTTACACAACCTAAACTATATATATTCAGGGGCCTGTTGCTCCGCTTTCTCGCTAACTATTTCTCCATTGGAAGTGTATGCAGAAATGATTAGCGAGAAAACAGAGCAACGGGCCCCAGTTGCAATGTATTCAATAACCATGCGCTTTTTATGAGTGATATATATCCCAATGATTTATCCTATGATGATGATTTGATAAATTGTAAATCACCCATATAGGATTTGGTAACGAGTGTATACTTAAGTTGGGACGTGTTTTAGGAAAATGACTGTGTACCTTTTCAGACATCAAACCAATTTTTCGCGAATTTACACTTTTGAGACCTCACAGTTTTGAGAAAATTATAATAGGGAATTTGCATGTGTCACTGCCCATGCGTGTTACAGTGCATGCTGGGATGGATTATTTTATTGTAATACCTTTGTATTGTCTCATGACTGCTGTACAAACATAATACACAAAAAAAGGTTATGGGTCAGATTTTCAGAAAATGTACAATTGGCAGATCTACACTTTTGGTCAATCCTGCTAAATTACACTGAAATTTCGTCAATGCTAGGTAAATTCGGGTTTATTCGGCATTGCATTGATTCTAGCAATCTGTTTGGTTAGGTTAAACTGCATTTCGAAAGTCATTTTTGTCTCAAATTTGCTTTATTTGATAGGATTGTGAAGACGAATTGTACATTCTCTGAAAATCTGACCCTTATGTTAAAATCTAACATACACAATGGTTGCGAACATTTTCATCAACGGTCAAACATTGTTTGTACCAATAACATAAGAATTTAAAACTTCAATTTGAGGCCTGCTGGGGCATTGTTTGTGTATAATGCTTAGCTTCGCCTCAGGATTATACACCAAAGAGTGCATCAACAGTCTCTTCATGTCTGTCATTAATTAAATCCTTATAGAGTATGCAGTGACATGCAACTCCGAAATTCTGTGCGAATCAAGATTCACAAAGGCAGACATGCACATTTCCTATTATATTATGTTTTTTGTTGCAATAAAGTTTTTGAACAAACAATATGCATGTTCGCTTGCTTTGTACAAACCCTGTTATTTCATAAAACTAAGAAAAGATAAGTATATTATATATAACTTGCTATAACTCTGCATCAAGGTTGCAAACATGAATGCATATTCTAATGCAGCATAGGGCGCATAAGTAGTCCATCACGGCAATCTTTTGAGTCACGCTACTGTAGCAGTTTCATGACGTCATTTGGACATATCGCATGAAAGTCCCATAGCCCTAACTTTACCACAATATTAAATCTCTATTCTTTCATCAATCAAACAGTTTAAGGATTAACTCACATATCTTTAGAGGGAAATTTTTCGATTTATAGGCACCATAGTTTTTACACCCCTACCGAGGTGATGTTTTGAGTGATTATTTATCGCCGCAACGGTGAGTCTACACGGATTGTCTATTTCCGGTCCACACATCGCTACAACAGCGCGATGAATTTACGTTGGACGCCCACAGCCGGCATGACACTTACACGCTCTAATGATAAAATAATGGTCTCTGGGGAATCACATGAATACCACAACCTTATTTTAAATCATAGATTTTAGACGTAGACATTTGGTACATTGAATGATACATCGCTGAGCACCAAACAACCCAATAACCAAAATATCCCTATCAATAATTCTTGTAGATAAAACATCAACTTTCTGACTTCTTTGCCTGAGATATTATGACATTACATGTCTTAGTTGATCTATCTTAGAATATATGATCAGATACAATTCAAATTACTACTATACTTAATTATTTAAATTCTACGACAATCATTATTATACACGCATTGACTCTCGTGGCCGGGGTCATGGGTGTTAATTACCAATGAAGCAGAAAAGGACTCATACAATTAAGTTTGGAACAAATATTCCCTTGATTCTTGATCTTCATGACGTCCAGCGCCCAAATTTGTACATCTCAAACCAGAGAAAACTGTATTTGGTTGGATGTTAATTTATTCTACTGAGAATCAGCTTCACAGTCATACTATTAGTTCTAGCTTTTCTCACTATAATAATGCAACATTTCCCGCATAACGGAAATTACAACTATGAACATTCTGTATTTGCTATATATACTAGTATGATCGAACTAAACTCTAAAGTGAACATAAAGAGGAATGTCTATTCCTAATATTTGCCATCTTGTATTATATTTAATAAAGTAATTGAACCATCATCAAAATGAGGGCTGCTATTTAGGCGGTGACTTTTGTTCATAGTTTATTATGTTAAAACCACCACCGTGTCAAGCAGAGTCTGAATACCTCCCACTACTGGGGAGAATAGATTCACTGACAGGGCGCTTGGTGATAAAGGTACCACAAACAAACAAACAAACAAACAAACAAACGTTATAGTAGGTAGACGTGGCAGTATTCACCTTAACCTGTACGACCGTTGAATGCCTCTTGGTGGGTTTGGACCAGTATTTATATGTGTCCAGATTCCCGCCAAATGTTGAAATCCTTTGTCCAGTCTGTGATCCAAGTTTTGGTCACTGGTCTATTTCTGTCTGCTCTGGGAGTGTTTTTCCCACCTCTGTGGAGGTAAGGCTAGACTTGCATAGGTCTCATTCCTAGTTTAGGTGAGACTTAGGGGGAGTTGAAAGAAAGGGGTGTGTGTGTTGGAGGGATTTATATGGTTTGTATATAGGAGGGGGGGGGGAAGGGGAGAGGGGGGGCTTGGGGGTGAACAAGACTTTTGTAGTCTTGTTTGGGAGGAGGAAAAAGATTTTTTCTCTCCTATTTGGAAATAGATTTTATTCAAACGGTTTCGGCTGTTGGGCCTCATCAGGTACTTTGTTTAGGTGTTAACTCTTTTCCCTTTTTCCACTATTTAAGTGTGGTTATAGGGCGGTCCTTAGAAAAAAAAAAAAAAAAAAAAAAAAAAAATATATTAATATAAAATCATTAAGGTGAAAAGGGTTTACCACTTAAACAAACAAACGTTGCCAACACTTTCTTCCCAGAGCTTGCCCTTATCCCCAATCATAATACTTTGACGTTAGGCAAAAAAAAAAGGTGTGTTTCCGATTTATCCCCCCCCCCCCCCCGTCCCCTAACTAGAAAAACCTTACCCTACCTAAAATAGTTTTTACCATACCTGATTTTGTTCTCGTCATATCTTACGTGTTTTTGATTTTTTGACAAAAAAAACCTATTATAGCAGGAAAACGGGTTTTCTTAACCCAAAACTGTCACAAAGCACATTTCCCATGTTTAAAACAACTATTGTTATGAAATAGACATCTTTTCAGTTCCTGGGAGGTAGTTTTAAAAAAAAAAAAAAAAAAGTTAACACCCCAACCCTCCTAGTTTTTCAGCCAGATAAATCGGAAACACACCTATTTTGTTGTGGCTTTAGCAGAACAAAGCTGAAGTAGATGAAAGTTCCATGATTCATTGAAATTATGAATACGTGGTACTGGCAGACTTATACATGTATGATAGTCAAGTCATAGTACTGGTTCGAAAATGTTAAAGAACTCAATCAACTAAATAGAATAGGCAACGAACAAAACATTGACCACATCGACATGCGTCTTTATTATTATGATTAAGTGTGTGGCCTTTGTTTGTAATAAAAAAATACAAACAAAATACAGTGCTTACCCTCCAGGTTTGTATTGAATTCATACGCCTTCAAGCTTGCACTTTATTTTTCACGCAGCGCTCATAATAATCATATCCATATTGTTCAGGATGTAATTAATGATTTAATGAAAACCATCATAAAGAAAAATACTTCCTAAGGAATCTAAGAGATCTCTTAAACGTTTGTGAAGGCTTCAAGGCATGTATAAGTGTCTATATCTATGAACAGAAGACAATGAAGAGTAAATATGAATACATATTTATTTGGCTCGGCAGGCAAAAGTTATGATTCTCTCTTACAATTTCCAACGAGAAGTAAGAAGAAAAAAAGAAAAAAAAGAATGCAACACCGACTGTGTGACAGCTTTGAATGAGTTTGAATGTCCAGGGCTTTGCGCGTTGGTAGTTACTAGGCTGTGGCCAGTTCCGGTTAGTCGATCATGTTCTGTTTGTGATACAATTAAATATAATCATATGCACCACATATGGGTCAGATTTTCAGGAAATGTATAATTTAAACACCCATCCTCTCAAATAAAAAAAAGAAAACAAAAAAAACACCTCAACACAGACATGTTATTAAACAGAGCTACCAGCAGTTTGTAGTTCAGATTTTTCTTCTTTTTTTTTTACAAAATTGATGAGAAAATAAGATTAATTATATCTTTACATGGATATCGTCTACTTACAGTAGTCCCTGGCACTGACAAGGTCCGCGGTTCTCTTCTTAATAATATGAATTGCTATAATTTCTGTTATTATATTGATACAGGTGTACGGTAAAAAACAGGGCCAGTACAGGTGTTCTTAGGAGGTAGAGGCGACGTTGTTGCTGTTGTCGAATGTGTTCACCTGATGGTTATCCTACAATAGGGGATTTGCACCTAATAGCACAATGGAGGTTTGTAATCGATTGAGGTCGATTACAAACTGAACAGAGTGCTATTAGGTATTTATTACATACTAAATCAACAATAGAATCGATTTTAATAGTGTTTTACCTTACTTTTCATCAATCTTGTGGATATCCGTCTCAAATAGCACATAGGTGCTATTTGACTTTTCAAATAGCATCCCTGAAAAGCACCCCTGAAATCACATATGTATGTTGTTTTGTCCCCAAACTGTCAGGAAAAAAGGTGTCATAGTAAATATCCCATACATCCAACATTTTTCTTTTTCAAATAAATTATCATTTCATTTTCTAAGATATTCCAACACATAATCAATATGACTTATGGAGATCCTAATATTCGAAGAGGTACTATCATGGATTCCTTTTTGACAGAAAGACAGACATGTCAAATGCCTGAGGGACTCCTTCATTTGTATATACTACTATGTGGTGTTTGACTATTAGCTAGTAGACTAGCACTAAGTCCCTTAGGCTATTCTCATAGACCAGAAATCAGACCAAAGTGAAGTTGGTTATTAGTTGATACATTTCCTTTATTTTTGAGAAACATTATTTTTGGAATTGTTTTAAAAGTATTGCCTTTAAATTAATGGCTGTGAGTTGATAAATTTCATTTCTACACATATATTGATATGTATCAAAAATAATAAATAATCAAGGTACGCTAGTCTATCCATGACAGAAAGGAAAGGAGCAAAAAGAACAAATACGATCAGTGTCATGAGATCCGATCACTGTCATGGGATTTGTGCGATGTGCAATAGCAGCAGATGGGTAATATGGGAGTCGTCATAGTAAAAAGACTCTTTGTAATGCGTGAAAAGATCTCTGTAATGAAGAAATAGTCGGTGCCATGAATCTATTTGTTTTGTAATAGGAAAAGGTGTCTTAGTAATATATTTTGGCTATGCGTAATATGTGAAAAAAAAGAGGAAAAGTCTGCAATATTACATATATCGTACAGATGACAACTCTGGGACGCAACATATGTAATATAGCATGGAATAGTTATCAATGGTCTAATGTCAATATCCATGTGTTATGCATGTTTCCTCAACACAAGTGCCCATCTTTCCCATCATGCATTTGGTTTTTAAACATCATTTTTACAAGCTATCGTATTGGCAAAAACATAAGTGCAATTTTCAAGAAAAATCGTGCCAAATAATTGTATGTTAGATTTCAACAGAATCTATCCCAGCATGCATTTCTGTAGACATGCACAGTGAGACATGCAACTCCCCTATTGTACATTGTAGTGGACTTGTAGTGGAGCAATATGTAAACTCTCCTAAAACCGTACCGGTAAAACTGGGCGTATCAAAATTGTTACATTTATTTACAATGACACAAAATGAGGCCAATGCAAAACACCCCACTTATGGTGCCTCTCCTAAATCATCTTTCTACGTTGGCGGTCGGCAAAAATGTTGCATGTTAAAATGTACTCAACTCTTAAGTACAAAACGATTTATCTAATAGTTACCTACTGAAAACTGAACATATATTCATGTAGCATTTTGCAATAATGTTATAATGAGAAAGAACTCTCACGTTATACGGTTTCTATTTACTTCATGAGAACACATTTTGTACCATTGTTACTACCTGATCAAGCTGATCCAACAGAACTTTACTGACCGCCTATATATATGGGTCAGATTTTCAGAAAATGTACAATTGGCAGCTCTACACATTTATGAAATTCTGCTAAATTAGGCTGCAATTTGGTCATTGCTAAGCATTGGTCAAACAAATAATAAAACAACTCAAGCAACATTAATTTGCATCGTCTTTCTTACGGTTTTGGTGTTTATTTCCCTAAATCGATTTATTTCTTAAAATAGTTAGTTTTTAATTTTAATGTATCATAGAAAGGTGAGTAAACGGTCGCAAGTCCCATAGGTTTAGTAATTTCAGTACTATGAATAGGCACCAAATGTGAGACTGTTTCTAAGGTATAATTGCATATATCTAGGCTTATATGTAGGTTAGTTAATAGTAATTGGAAGTACTTACAGTGAGACATGAATATCCGTCATTGGCAGCATTAAATATATAGTAAATCGGGCTCAATACAGCTTGGAAAAGAGAAATTATGAGGATAAACTTGGTACACTTTGTTAAGGAAACCCTGTTAAGTTGTGTTAAATTATATTAGAACCACATGTCGCTCAACTTTTGGGTTGTTGGAGAGGATTTGTGAAGGTGCATTTTATATTCTCTGATGACCTGGCTCTAGTCAGCTAACCTGTATACAGTATCAACTACCAGTTTATAATTATACAGTAAAGCTTTTTCATTCTTATTTATTGCTGTGGAAATGTGCATGCTCTGATAGTCCCTAGAGAGTTTCCCATGTATCAGTGTATATCAAGCTATGATTTACTATCATACATGTATGCAAAGTCTGGCAATTAACATCTCCTGAATCATGATCAGCAAAATGTGAGTATGGTTTAGACATTAAGATATTGAAATAGTTTCGATCAAGTAGGTTTTGTTTATGGATAGGGACGATTCATCATTGCCATAAAAACGTCAGATCATCACAATGTTTAGTTTTAGCAGCTCTGCACATTAATAAGTCTTTCCTAAATTAGGCTGATATATTTAGGTATTGTGTTGTTTGGGAAAATCATTTTGATTATAAAAATTAAATATTCTGTATTCAGTCTTTCTCCCTTTCCGTCTTTAGTTTGGGTTATTTGGGAGGATTAGTGATGGGGATGATCTGCCCAATGTTTATTCACACTACATTTTTATATTTGATATACTATATGAGATGCGCTCCATCAAAAAGAGTCCCATGTCGGCAACTTTCATTTTGAGTTATAGGGCTCCAAAGGTGGTATAGGACTTTTTCGGTCGAAAACTTTTTTCCCCGTAATATTAATCTTTATTATGTTTTTTTTGAGACTGGAAAATATTTTGTACCAAAAACAATTATTTACGCTTCATAACGGCCGGTAAACATTTTCCTAACATGGTTGGATGGGTTTAAACAAAGGAGCCGAAGGCTATTTTTCACTAAATTCACTTGTACGCCGTGGACATTTGATCGTAGGGTACCCCAGCACATTTGGTATCCTCGGAAAGCCGCGAATCTCCTCTAGCCAATGGGATTCTTCCCTTTTGAATCGCCGCGTAAGTAAACCAATCACAGAGCTCTCTCCAAGTGCATTCGGCGTAAACAATGGTTGCTAGGGTCGTCAAGGGAGCCCACGAGGGGTCGATACAGCCCTGTGATTGGTCCAGCCGCTCCGAAAGATCAACTTCCGGCTGACGCCATCTTCTAGCGTGGTCTTGGATTTGAATCGAAGCGACCAGTTATTCCTCGATTCCAGACGATACAAGACGTGTTTTACTCTCCAACAAAGTTTTAAATGGACCAAGGTTTATTATTTAAACATGGAAGCTGAGGCCACCGTCGCAGAAGCTCTTAATGGCATCGCTCGAGCCAATTTGGGAGGTGTTGTCGACAACGCCGAATGGCGTAACCTCATCGAAGAGTATTTTGTGTTCAACGAGGAAACAGAGACGGTGGAATCTGACTCAGATGGAGAACCAGACGTCCCTGATCAGCCTGAAACTCCGGAGACGAACGAAGAAGAAGTTGAGGAAGCATCAGAACCTATTCTTATTATTGATCACATGCAGGCAATCGTGGACAAGGAACGGGAAAAGTGCTCCACGTTTCGGTAAGTGTTGGTGCTCTGCAGCCATCTTTTCTATCGTGTGTGTTGACATGCTGGGGGACGCGATCTGAAAACTATGCTATGTACATCCCTGGAAATCATTCCAAATCTATAATCCAATGCTGTTATATGTGCTAGATACCTTGTGGGTATATTTAGAGGTTCTAAAATTTAATTGGTGTATGTTTTAAGTCGCATGGTGTTGTTCGTGCGTGGGGAGTTTAAGGCCCTCGAGATCTGGGGAGTAGCTATTTACTTGGGACGTCTGAGATTCCTTACTCGTCTCGTGTGGAATGTAGGGTTAAAAATACATTGTTTGTTTGTGTCATTATGGGCAAATTAAAATCTAGGATTTTGTCCGTTTCAGATGTAACTGCCGATTGTTTAACGGCGGGCCATGCATAGACCAGTTCACTGTGGAACAGCGCATCTCTCATCGGTCAGAACATGACCAAATCGATCGAGGTAATTTCAAAATAATGTTTTTCTCTATTGCCTCATTGCCCATACATGCCTGTATAATACTCATTCAGTATTTTAATCAGTATTTTAAGCTGTAGCTTGTTAAATAATGAGGACACGTGCTACCCAATTACATAGGATAACTAATTACGTAGGATAACTGTAGGGACTCAGACTAAGATTGGTGTCGGTGATATTAGTCAGTCACAAATTCATTTTTACATTATTGTTATACTATCGTTTCAAATGAGCTCGACATGGCACTCTTTGGCGTTTTCAATACTGTTACTGACAACAGTGATCGATGCAGTCCAACCAAGAAGGGGCGCCAGTGGAAGGGAGAGAGAAAACACCCAAAGAGCCACTACAGGATGCATAACAAGCCTATTTGCAAAGCTACCTTTAAATTCCTTTACAAGTGAGTGTTATCATGAATCTTGTGGTGCCCATTAATACTGAACATTAGATAGCTATTCATAATAACATGATTATTTGCTAAGAATCAATATTTTGGTATTGTCATTTTAAGATCCTGCATTATGTTCAATTTCTTCCTTTGTCAACGATTAAATTATTATTTATTATTTTTTCTATTTCTTTTCTCTCCCTTCACTTCTAGGATTAGCCAAAACTTGCTGACAGTTTTGCTAAAATCTGATCACGACAGGGTGGTGGTCACCGTGCTGTGAGGTCTTTGCCAATAGATGACCTGAAGAACACTATCAACTTCATCACATCTTATGCCGAAATACATGCTCTTGTCTTGCCAGGCAGAGTATCTTCTCACCACAGAGGCGACATCTTAATTCTCCCCTGCCGTTCTACAAAAGCTGAAGTTCATCGTCTTTACACACAAGCCATGCAAGAGACTGGCAATAGGGCTGTTGCCTACTCCACGTTTGGTCATTTATGGCGCAAGTATCTTCCTAAAATAGTCACAAGTCGTCCCATGACAGACCTCTGCTGGGAGTGCCAGCGTAATAACAGAGACATTTCCTGTAGTAGTAATTTACCTGATGTTGTGAAAGCTGCCAAGTTAAAGAAACAGCAGAAACATTTAGACAGTGTAACCGCCGAAAGAACTCTTTATCAGAAATTTTGTGCTGATGCAAAAGAAGCGTACAGAGACAATGGTGAACCCCCCCTTGGCAAACATGCCCCTTGCTCATGTGACATTCGAGTACATCTCAGTTTTGACTTTGCACAACAAGTGCATTTACCTTCTTACCCGATGCAACCAGGTCCCCTTTATTTTCTCACCCCGAGGAAGGTAGGCCTGTTCGGTATTTGCATGGAAGGAATGCCTAGACAAGTTAACTACCTTATAGATGAGAGCCATTGCACCAGTAAGGGGTCAAATGCAGTTATTTCTTATCTGAATCATTACTTTGAAAACTATGGTCTGGGGGAGAAAGATTTCCCAGGTAACAATTCACGTTAAATTAACGTTAATTCACGTCAATCATGAGTAAATTTATTTACGTCAACGTTTTGACGTGAACTTAACCTTAACTTCACATCAATCTTGTTAACGTTATAATATTTACGTCAATCTAATGTTAACTGAACGTGAATTTCTTAACATTAATTTCTCAACGTTAAGTCAATGGTGACTTAACATATTTATTTTTTACGTCAATTTGTTAACATTAACTTACTGATTGATCAACGTTAATATTTTGTACGTCAATATTTTGACATAAACTTACTGATTGATCAATGTAAATTTTTTTACATCAAATTTTTAACATTAACTTACCGATCAATCAATGTTAATATTTTTAACGTAAGTTTGTTAACATTTAGTTACCAATTGATCAACGTTAATATTTTTACGTCAATTTCTTAATATTAACTTACTGATCAATATTAACATTAATATTTTTGACGTCATTGAGGAATTTTGTTTAGTTCTGCCTGTCTATAGTGATGTGATTGAGACAAATTGATTTGACCAATATTTGTGAGACAGATCAAACGCCTAAAAGGAATTAATTGGGGTAAGATGGTGTATGAGTTGGATTTTTTATATCGGCATTAGATAGGAAAATGATTATTCAGTATCTACCCACTCTAATAACAACCATATACCCGCATTAAGTTCTCTCGGATCTATGTTCTGATAAACAGCTAGAGTAAATTTAGGATTTTGTATGGACAAATGATCATATCAGGATAATCAAAATATTTCAATAGAACTCAGTCTATCTGTTATAATGTGTATCTAATGTATGTATAAACTCAACATATAATCTACATGATGACATGATTTGGGAATTGCCTGCCTTAGTATTTATCTGTACATTTAACGATGAATATAGTCTACTGAACTCATGAAGCAGACCTGTATTAAACTGTTTACATGTATATACGTTCTTTTAAGAAAGGGGAATACAGTGTAACAGAGAGCGGGGATATAGAGGGGCAGAGAGCTGAGATAGAGAAAGACAGATGTCAGGAATTGAGAGGGACAGAGAACGGGGATAGAGAGAGACAGAGTGAGGATAGAGAGGGACAGAGATATTAGTTTATTTATCAATGAAATGCTAGATCCGACCCCAAAATGAAAATATGGAGTTCGCATAAATAGTTGGACTATTAGGTTGCGTGATGCAGCCTTATAAGTGATAATGAATCCATAATAAAGTTGGATATCTACCATTTTACGAAGAATTCGCTCCAAATATGAAATTGGAACTTGGTTAAATTATTGTCCCGCAAAAGGAATCAAAATCATATGGGTATCTTACAGACGCATAAAGACAGGAGGGAATATTAAGATTTTAATCCAAATCAATAATTGATTAATACCTATCATTTGGAATGAGTATGTAAGTCTCCAATAGACACAAGATTATCGTATAACTTCAACCTGTACTGAACTCAAGTAAGTGCAAATACTGAGCGGTCAGCATTTGGTGCAAACTGATGAGTCACATATGGTCAGATATATACCTCCAGAGAAACAGTAGACGTGTTCTATACTCTGCAGATTATAATTATTTAATTCCTTTCTCTTGAATCTTAATGACAAGAATGCTGAAAAATTAAATAATTATATATAATGGGCATTCATCCGTTTATCACTATATTTATTTGGGGTTTAAAACTAGAGAGTTGGAGACAGCATGATGCAGATAGGAGGAGACTTGATATCTATCCACGCTTCCACGCATTCCTTTGTATCTGGCTTAGAATTATTACTTTCTCTTGATGTGCATTGTACATTATAATGTAATGAGGAATAAGGTGGCCAAAGGGTATAATCTCCTTGAAAATGTACTTGTTTTCTAGAATGACTTAGTGGTCGGGAGTACTGTTTCTGTTCTCTGTGAATGATATGTCATATTATCTGGTCTATTTTATTTTATACATACATGTATGAAAACAAAATATGGTATTTCTACTGTTGCTTTGTCACCAGACAAAGAAAGTGTTTAGACCACGGTAAATCCCCTATGAGATCTATTCTTTACTGGGTTTTAGGCATCATTCCTGCTTCATTGTTATTATTATCAGACTTAAATTATTGGTCGTAACAAGTAACATTATTTCATAGTATAATTGTTATATCATGAAGGACTTTTATTAAATAGTGGATACATCTTTTCAATTGTATACGTATAAGGTCCTGGACAAGACTAGTTTTGTATGTGTGTTTCCCGCCTATTCCCTCCAAATACAAGACAGTTCCGGGTCTGATAACCACAGAAGTTCCTGGTATGGAGTTCTATCTAAACGTGTGTTGTATCGGAGTAAGAATTCCCTCACTCATCTACTGAACAACATTATTCTACAGGATTAATAAGGGACATTTAACCATTCTCCAAGGTAAGCAAATTCTTATTAAGTTCATGTACGGTGTAAGCCTTAAGAATTGAAGAGTGACATCAAGTGAGAGAAAGTATATTGGCGTACAGGATATTTGGGCTGTATAGACATGTATTAAGGTTTTAAACTCTTCCCTGGCTTGTTCTCTTTGTCCCTCTCTTTGTCCCAGAGATGCCAGTTTGCCGATTATTTTCATAGAAGATAGGTCCGTCTGAACTCTTTCATTAAAGAGAAATGTTGTTGTAAATCGGCCCACTAACAGCAAAATGGTTAATAGGTTATGAAATAGTTTCATTATAGTTGTCGACATGAATTCAGTTATGAAATATCAAAGATACCTACAGCACAAGCTCTTTCATGAAACCTTAATGTGTAGATAGCTGCGCCGACTTTCTAAATGTGTTCCTCTATACACAACACAAAGAATTCTCAGACGTCCTGCCTAAACCAGCCACAGAGATTTCACCAATGTTACTTTAATATATCAAAGTACAATCTAAAATTGATAATAAGATATAATGATATCAGGCATTGAGGAAAGTACTTGGATGCTCTTTATACCTCTGTAAATGAGTGGGTTTGATATTGCCGCCTTAAGTAATTGAATGCCATCTCTGTTCTCAGCTCTTCCTCTCTCTCTCCTCTCTCTTTCTTCAGTTCTTCTCCCACTGATCTTTCACTCTCTCCCATCTCTCTCCATTTATTGATATAATAGCAACTGTTATATAACTGTATTTTATTCTTTCAGAAGCTGAATTGAAGAAGTACGCCAAGAAAATGATGAAACAAATGATGAACTCTATGAGCAAAATAGGATGTTAATAAAACGTATGAGACCCAAAAGAACAATACCCCCTGCCCCAGTTGGCATCAAATAAACATTAAACTAGAGTAAAAATAGTAAGGTTCAGTTCATGTCAATAAGATTGACCTATAATTTTGCATCAAACTTCTATAAACTGTATGACGTTAAGTTAACATTCATGCCTCAACGAAAATATTAACGTTGAGAAGGTAGACGTTAATTTAACCTTAATCTTAACGTTAATCTAAACATTAATCTGAATGTTAAACTGAGGTTAATATTAACATCAATGTTACGTTAATTTTACCGTTAAGATTCACGTCAAAATTGACGTTAACTTTGCGCAAGATTGAGTCCACACATTCACGTATATATTAACGTAAACCATTGACGTAAAGTTGCTCTAAATATTGATGTGAATTGCCGTTAAGTTAACCTCAATTTGTTACCTGGGTTAGATCTTAACTGTGACAATTGTAGTGGCCAGAACAAGAACCGGTATGTTTTGGCCTATTTGATGTGGCGTGTCCTTACTGGAAGGCACAGGTCTATTACACTTAACTTTTTGATTACTGGGCACACTAAGTTTGCCCCCGACTGGTGCTTTGGTCTCTTGAAAAAACAATTTCGTCGGGACAACGTTTCTTCTCTTCAGCAATTAAAAGCCAGTGTGCAGCGCAGTACGCCAGGGGGGGTCAACCAGGCCCAACTTGTAGGTGATGAAAGGGGTACTGTTTTTGTTCCATTGTACGACTGGCAGGCATTCCTGTCACCTTTCTCCAAATCTTTTCCAGGTATCAAAGGGTATCATCATTTTGAATTTTCTAGTGACAAACCTGGTGTTATTTCTTTCAGGCCATTTGTAGGCCCTGAAGATAGTGGTACTTTTAAAATGCTTACTGTTGATGTGGGTGATGTCCCTCAGGACAACCCACCCATTGTACCTTCTCCTGGACTGTCTGCATACAGACAGTGGTATCTTTTTAATTCTATTCGTGATTTTTGTACCGAAGAAACCAAAGACATTATGTGCCCCAAACCAACTGTACCTTAAGAAGGGCCAGGGAGGGGGGGGGGGGATGGCTACATTGTACAGGCTCCTGCAGTCGCCCCAGTAAGAGGTAGAGGGAGGGGAAGTGGAAGGGCTAGAGGAAGAGGGAGGGGTAGAGGAAGGGGAAGGGGAAGGGGAAGGGACAGGGAATCTTCTTCTGATGAATCATTAGAATTAGGTGGTGATGAATCTTCTGAGGAGGAGGAGGAGGAGGAGGAGGAGGAACCTCAAGAGGAACCTCAAGCTAGGGGTAGGGGTAGGGGTAGGGGTAGGGGTAGGGGTAGGGGTAGAGGAACAGTAAGGGGAAGGGGCAGGGTAAGGGAATCTTCAGAATCTTCTTCGGATGGGGAGGTTGCACCTCCTCCAGCAAAGAGAGGTAGGGGGAGGGGGAGGGGAAATGTTGAGCAACGCCGGCCAGGGAGGGGTAGGGGTAGGGGTAGGGGTAGGGGCTGACTGCTATTTTATTGATTTTATTACTGATTTTATTACTGATTTTATTACTGGTGAATACTGTTGTACATTTTGTTTTGTTAGAATGAATAGGTGTGTTATCATGTATATATTGCAAGCACTGCACCGAAGAATTTTGTACAGAATTATTATACTCGTGTTACCAGGGTAATAAAATAAAAAATATTAAATGAAATGCACTGATTTTGTTATATATTGTGGCCCTACTAGTCTATAATACCTGCCCCAAATCTGAGAAAAATCCAATCATATGAACTGGTCATTTTGCATGACGACGCGTCTGACATAAATCCCACAAAAGTCTCCTAGAAATTTATTTTGCCCAAATTTCACCCAATTTTCATCGCGCGATAAAATGATAAGTTACTAAGTAAATGAACTGAATTTGGTATATGTTATGGCTATGGCAGTTAGTAAAGTGTGTCCCAAATTTCATAGAAATCGCTTGATAACAAATGCCCGTAACCAAGGATGGCGCGCCGAAGGTCACTCGCCGAACTTAAACAGGCTGTATCTCAGTTTCCGGCTCCTCCAGTAACCGCGTCCCTTAAATACTCACCGCAACCATAGAAATATACCTAATAGGCCTAAAATTAAGCTCTATACATCATTGGAAAGCTCTTTCCTGCTGCTTACCCATCCAATAGCTAACTCCAAAATCGATTTGGCCGACATGGGACTCATTTTGATAGAGCGCCTCACATATGTTTGTTGTGGGGACTGCTAACCGTTTGGAATATACTACATGTGTATGGCCATTTCCACCAATTTGACAACATTTGGGTCCCTAGACTCCCCCATTATACCAAAAAATAATTTTTACTTTCATCAGTTGATTTGTTATTTTCTATCAACCTCATATATATGCACATTAAACTGTCAAGTTTGGAACCATTCTGATTATAAGTAATTTTTCTACAGGGGGGTCGAAAAATAGATCCCAAATATGAAAAAAATGCCAAAAATAGCATGTTGAATAATGGTAAATACTTCTACATATATGAGGATTTAAATTAGAAATAGATAAAACAAATATGCAAATAATGCATTCAACTATTTTGTACTTGATAGGTCTCGACATAAGGATCCTACCACCCATTATTTGGTGAAAATATTCTAACTAGAAGAAAAGTTACAGCAAAATAACCATTCTGTAATGGTAATGATAATGGCAGCGGCAAGGGTGACAGGTCATTGACCCTCTGCCCACATTATTATGCATGTATACACATTATATAACGCATTATATTTAGAATATATATAACATTCATTACCCTCGTTTACATTTTGAAGTTGACTTGAATACTTGTATTGATTGTTCCTGTTCTGTTCAAGTATTTAGATGCAATTTTTTTAAGGATAAAGGTTCTAATTTACGTGACGAAGACGACAAAAGCGTGTTGAAGACGACAAAAGCAATTTGCAGTAAAAATCATGTAAAAACTACTCCGAAATTATTAATTTTGGTCTACATAGATTGCTATTAAGCCAAGTTAATAATAAATGTCAAATTTAAAGTTTGTTATCAAATTTATACCTTATAAGGCTCTAAAAACCCTATAAAAGGTGTGACGAAGACGACATGGGCTAGGGTACCCACCACCTTTTGATGCCATGATCTCTGATCTCATGATCTCTGCCATGATTCAAGAAAAACCCAAATCAATACATTTAATGTTCTATACATATATAATCCCATGCACTCTATCATTATTCATCAAAATCTGACATATTTTTTTTTTTTTTAATATTTATTCCACCTTAGGCACACAGCGTGACGCATTTGCATTTGTTTTTTACACAGATCATATTCACGTAACCTACTATCACAACATATAAAAAAAAATGTTCAATTTTGAAGATTATTTAGAAATTCAGCAATTCCACAGACTAATGGCTGTTAAAAAAACGATGGGATTTTGAAATTAAAAAAATAAAAAATTGGGCTAAAAATGCCAAAAATGTTGTTCGACAGGTTGGTAGAACAGTGTGGTTCTCCACCAGCACCACACCTCTTCAAAAGGGTAATCCACTTTCAGCAAGAATCAGATGCGAGCGATATTATCAGAACTAATCGCTCTGGCCTGGTTAGATTCATGGGAGGTTGTACAGATGTGGAGAAGGAAGCCCAGAAGATGCTCCAGTTCATGACATCTCAGGGAGCTGATCTCTCCTCTGTGGCTGCTGACCCTTACGGGGCTTATGACACTTATTTCTTCCAATTATCGCCCATTCACCTGCCAGCAGACAGTGGGTTCAGGGTGATGCTCGCCAGTCAGGATGGGTTTGCCGATGTGGTTAACAGGCCTGTGTATAGCAGCGGTTGGATAATGTTGGTGAAAAGGGAAATGCAAGCTGCTGATGGTGCTACACTAGGCAGAGGATCGAGTATACTTTTTGGAGTTTACAGGTGATAACTATTTTTTTAAAAAGTCAATTTTATTGGAAAGAAATTGTACCCTATTTTCTCCTCATTCCTTTTCTTCCCTTTTTCTCTCTTTTCTCTTTCTCTCCCCTCCCAATACCTTCCCCCTCTTACTCTGTCCAACTTTATTACTCTTTATTTCATTACAGAAAGGCACAATGATAATGATTAAATACCACCAAGACTTCATTGACAATCATAATTAATCACTACTCATGAATAGATTATAAATTATTCCATTTGCTGTTTCTCCCGGCAGGTTCACTCTAGGGGCTAAAGATGAATGTGTCCGGGTGACCAGTGTCCGGGGTCCAAAAGCCCACAATACTGCAGTGACCGTCTCAGATCTAAAAATAGAGCATGATGAATGGGGGGAAGGAGTGGCTCGAGGGATCACAGTGACCAAGTCAGATGATTCAACAAAACATTTGTGGCAAATACTTACCCACCAAGAAAGCTGATATCAGCCCGATATCAGAATCTGATATCAGATCTGATATCAGATAGGCATGTCATTCTGATATCAGGCTGATATCAGGCTGATATCAGATTCCAATGAGCAAAAAATTTTTACATGCTAAAAAATATGCATGCAAAAAGGGGGTTTCAAGCTCTTTTGTTCAAAGTTTGCTGAAATAGGAATTTTTAAAGATTTTAGAATTTTTTTTATATCAGATTCTGATATCAGACTGATATCAGGCTGATATCAATTTCTGATATAAAAAAAATTATCTGCAGATGCTTTGATTATCCTCTTATGTACCTAATTTAAGCTCTCCTTAAATATATTTCCCGAAATTCTTGCTGAAATAGGAATTTTTAAAGACTTTAGATTTTTTACCATATCAGATCTGATATCAGATGGGTATCATTCTGATATCAATTTCTGATGAAAATGAAAGTATTTGCAGATGTTTTGATTATCCTCTTATGTACCTAATTCAAGCTCTCCTTAAATATATTTCCCAAAAATTCTTGAATTTTCGATCGGCCCTATATCAGTTCTGATATTGAGCCGATATCGGACCGATACTATTTCTGATATCAGTTTCTGATATTGAGCCGATATCGCACCGATACTATTTCTGATATCAGTTTCTGATATTGAGCCGATATCATACCGATACTATTTCTGATATCAGTTTCTGATATTGAGCCGATATCGTACCGATAATATTTCTGATATCAGTTTCTGATATTGAGCCGATATCATACCAATACTATTCCTGATTTTGACCGTTAAGTCAAAATAGTCTATCGTAAAGTAAAAAATAGTCAATCGTAGTCAGAATAATCTATTGTAAAGTCAGAAAAGTTGATCGTAAAGTTGAAATAGTCAATTGTTAAGTCAAAATAGACAATCGTAAAGTCACAAAAGTTGATCGTGAAGTCAAAATAGTCAATCGTAAAGTCAAAATATTGTACCTAATTCATACAACTCATTTGTGTAAATAAAATTGCTAACTCTAACTTAATGTCTTCAGTCTTGGTTTCTTGGACCATGGATTTCAATTACTTAATCAAACAATCGCACATACAACAATTCATGCTCTCCTTTAAAGAAAATCAAGAAAATGCTATTACAAAAGTTTTTCGGCTCAACATCAGATCCCGTATTTTCGATCAACCCTATATCAGTTCTGATATTGAGCCGATATCGTACCGATACTATTTCTGATATCAGTTTCTGATATTGAGCCGATATCGTACCGATACTATTTCTGATATCAGTTTCTGATATTGAGCCGATATCGTACCGATAATATTTCTGATATCAGTTTCTGATATTGAGCCGATATCATACCAATACTTTTCATGATTTCGATCGTTAAGTCAAAATAGTCTATCATAAAGTAAAAAATAGTTGATCGTAAAGTAAAAAATAGTCAATCGTAGTCAGAATAATCTATTGTAAAGTCAGAAAAGTTGATCGTAAAGTTGAAATAGTTAATTGTTAAGGTGACTCAGTACTGATCTTGTAACGGGGTGCGCGGTAACGCCTAGCGTGAGTAGTGGGTTACAACTTTTGCCATTTTTCATGCAATGTGTATTCAATACATATAGCAGGGAATATCAGCATTATGCAGACGAAGTATGTATAATATAAACATTTCAGATAAAAGATTTATGCTGATTTTTGGTGTGGGAGTTAGTATCTACGATCCCTATACATCCATATTAAATTTCATTAAAATTTATGGAGCCATATGTGTGTAAATCAAATATTTATCAAGAATTTTCTCATTTTTAGCCAATTTTCTCATAATTAAGTTGTAACATAAAAAATTTGGCCTGGAAATTCATGCTGATTTTTGGTGTGCGAGTTAGTAACTATGATAGCTGTATCCATATAGAATTTCATCAAGATTTATGAAGCCATTTTTATTCAAATCAAATATTAATCAGGAATTTAATTTTTTTTCCCAATTTTTCTCATAAATAAGTCGTAATATAGAAAAATTTAGCCTGGAAAGCCATCCTGATTTTTTGTGTATGAGTTGGCAAATACTGTATCTACATTCATATTAAATTTAAAAAATATTCATCAAACAGTTTTTTTTAAAAATGCTGATTGTCATCAGCCAAAGTCAATTTTGCTAGTGCCCCATACTGCCAATAGGGGGCTTCCAGGGGGCTAACTCAGGATCTGAGGAAAAAAACATTATCTGATGATAAGTATATATATGTTGAATGTCTGGGTGAAATTTGATGTCTGAATTCATGTCAGAACCATTTTAAACGAATTATGTTAATATATCACTCAAATGTAGTAAATATACTCAAATATGATTTATTATTTCTATCTCCATACCGCCATAGCATGAAAACTAGCCTGGTGACCTATGTTTTTTTTTCACTCAATAATGATTATTTCATGTCAAGTATCATTGGTAAAAATTTTAGAAAAATTCATCAATAATCAAAATCACTACTGAGTCACCTTAAGTCGAAATAGTCAATCGTAAAGTCAGAAATGTTTATCGTAAAGTTGAAATAGTCGATCGTAAAGTCAAAATATTGTACCTAATAGGGGACTTTACGAATTATGGTTGAGGTGACCGGACGTCCTAAGACAGTCCCAATGCGCAGGTCATCACTGGCCAGTGGTGGCTGGAATGTGGGCGCCTATAGCTACCTAGGGGGAGAGAGGGGCAGCGCACACCAAAGCACCAGTCAACCCAGCTGATGACCAGACTTGCACAGTCCCTCTCTCTATATGTACAATGCACTGTACACTCACACTAGTTCTGAGCCCCTAGAGGCATACTGCAAGTCTATGCATGGTCACTGTGTGTACATTCATCCCGCTCTCTGCCTGTGCGCAGCCTTTCCTGTGTGCATGCTTCTGATCAAGGATGAGATCAAGCTGATTCCAATGATAGTAAACACTAGGACACCTAATAAGTATTTCTATATTTTACGTTTGATATTTTTATTTTTGAAAAAAAAATTTCAATGTTTCTGGATGGGTAATTACCTATAAAGTAACTAAATATACTCCATACAAAGGCCTTCAAAACGCAAGGATATATTTAATACAATGTCCCGAAATCTCTTACATGGACTCATATGACTATACGTGCTAGACTCCTAAAGAATCAGAACATTCCAATTAAGAAATCTTGTGAAAAAAAACACTGAAAAATATCAATTTTGCGACTTGTGACTCATTTTCCTTGAACACATCACATATTACCATTGACAGTTATACAAGACTCCTTGAAATCCAAATCATAAAAAGGGGTCTTTTTAGCATCAGATTTTCCGTGTTTTGCCACAAAAAGGGGGGTAAAATACCTTGAAAATTCGCGGAAAGGGGGTACTTTTCAAAGGCTGGAACAAAAAAGCGTACAATTTTTACCCCTCAGAGGGGGCCGGGCTAGACCCACACACGGTTTATAGTGACCCATAATGACTGAATATTAGTTATAATATTTTGGTGGATTGATCGAGAAATAACATATCCATCAAGGGTAGGATGAAGTGATGCTATATTGAATCCTATGTTATTGAAACCATATATATATTAATTTTAAATTGCAATCAGTATTTGTTGACGAAATGATGCACATATTATGTATATTTGATTAAAATAAAAGTTACTAGTCCACAATGTCTCCGAAACCTTTTATTCCCTTATATAGAATTCCTTGAACTGGTTTGGGAATATTTTGTCTCATTATGACATGTGGTATATCACCAATATTTTTTCTAAAAAAACATTTTCATGAAATTTCGACCGTCCTAATAATTGTTGAAGCCTGCCTCAAAACGGTGAATAATATAAATATGGTTAGATATTGATGTTGTTAAATTCAGGACAGATTTGTATCAATGTCGCTGTTACGCCATAGTGTCGCCGTTATGCCATAATTATTACAAAAATTATTACAAAAAAAGAGCCCAGCCTGTTCCAACACTATGATTTTATAGTAATAAATGAATATTTCAAGTCAAACTTCTGGTTAGGCTCTCATATGCCAGCCAACATCCATTCTCTAGCTTTGACTTTTCATCTTATTTTGCTAGCCGAATTAGTGAGTAATATCAGAGCTATACATATATATATACATATGGCCATTTCCACCAATTTGACAACATTTGGCCCCCTAGAACCCCCCTGGGTACCCAAAAATAAATTTTACATTAACCAGTTGAGTTGGTATTATTTATCAACCTTATATGTATGCGCATTGAACTACCAAGTATGGAACAATTCTGATTATTAGTTATTTTTTTACAGAGGGTTGAAAAATAGCTCCCAAATATGGAAAAAATGCCAAAAATAGCATGTCTCCTACCGTCGGCCTATGTGAATAAGAACATAAAATGCAAGTAAAATTAATATTTGTATTTTATTTGCCATCATATCATATAATTATGTATAGATAAAGACTCAGAAAATGATATAAAATGATTATGACAGTAAATGTGTATAAATACATCACAAATCGGGCTGGGGAACAGGTATATATTTTTTGCTCCACTTCTGTGCTTTGCCTAACAAAGTAAGGAAATAAATGGGAATTTAAATTAGAAATAAAAAAAACAAAATATGCACATACTATATTGAACTATTTTGTACCTAATAGCGCTCGATATAAGGGTGATAATGCTTTTTAGTTTGTGAACATATTCTAACTAGAAGAAAAGTTACAGCCAAATAACAGTTTGTGATGGCAAATTTTAGGGCAAATTTTAGGCCAAAAAACGGCAGAATACGGTAGGATACAGCCAGGGATACGGTAGGATACAGCACAACTAAAAAGCATTTTGCTCTAAGGATCATGTAAAAACTACTCGGAAATTATGAATTTTGATATACATAAACTGATATTAAGCAAAGGCAATTAATAAATGTCAAATTTAAAGTTTATTATTAAACTTATGCCTTATAAGGCCCTAAAAACCCTTAAATAAGGCCGACGGTAGGATACAAAGTCTCCTGTTCCAGGGATTTTTGAAATCATGTTATTTTTTGCCTATGAGTCATGAAAAAGTTAAATAAATACATCTGATGTTCTATACATTTGTAACCCAATGCATTTTACCATTATTTAACATCATTGGATAATTTTCATTTTTTTTTTAGATTTTTCCACCTTAAGCAAGTGTGCCGGCGGTAGGATACAGGAGGGGGGTACCCACATTTTTTTTTTTATTATTTTGATGGCTTTTGGCCAAAAAATATTTTTTTTGCATTTTTTTTTTACACAGATCATATTCACGTAACCTACTATCACAACATATTAAAAAAAATGTGCAATTTTGAAGATTATTTAGAAATTTAGCAATTCCACGGACTATTGGCACTTAAAAAAACCAATTTTTGCCCCCAAAATGTGATTTTGAAATTAAAAAAAAAAAAAAAATGGGCTAAAAATGCCAAAAATGTGGTTCCACAGGTTAGTAGAACAATCCAATCAAAAAAAATAATCAAATTAATGGTAATTAATTTGATCAAAGCCCATTTTATCACTTTCCACGGTTGGGGTCCAAATGTTGTCAAATTGGTGGAATTGGCCATATATAGCTCTGGTAATATATATCATTTTTACACTATATCATTTGATTAATCAGGCATAATGAGGCTGAAATAAGGCAAAATAAAAGGGAAAGTATAGGTATCTGAATGATAGGTGTAAGAATCGAAATATTGGCCCCAGCCTTCCCAAACTTCACCTGCATTAGGCCTATGGTAGGCCTATGTTGAAATTCCCTGCTATATGTACACCAAAGATTGTAGAGATTCGACGAATTTTATTTTTTCTAAAAAAAAATGGCCTTTTGAAATCAAATGCTGCCCGTTTGGGAGAATTACTCATTATATATTGTCTTTGCTATATTCACAGACTTGTAATGAGAATAGATAGGAAACCTATAGCTTGCCACACTGTTTGTTCTACGGTTTCTCTGTCTCGGCCGCTTTCTGCGCCACCTAGTGTGTAGCAGTGGCATAAGAACGTTACCGTGCGAGACCTAGCGAGAACGGCGCCGACGGCCATTTAAAAACGTTAGTAGCGCCAGATTTGATTTGAGTTGGATTCGAAGTTGGATTCACAAATTATTGGACGGAAATTATCATGAAAACAACTGGGAATTAGCTGCTACTTGCGTGTATAGATGCAACAAATAGGTAAGGATATTTTGTATTGTAGAACTGAACAACGATGACGAGTAACGTTACGTTATGGCTCTTCTTTTTTAGTACAGTACGGTAGGCCTAGTAGGCCTACACTGCTACAGTGAAAAGTAAACATGCCGTACAGTGCTTATTGTTTTCAGCATATCTTCTGATCTGTTAGGGCTACAGATTAATCAAAACCACCATAAGAAACTTTATAGAAGGGGCTATCTACCTATCCTATCGGCGAATCAGTCATCGGTAAATATCTTAACATTCTAAACTTCTGACTATTATTAGGTATCCGTCGGCGCTGAGCATGCGTAATATGGCGTATTTTTTTAACTGTGCCCTTAGCCATAATATTTTTCTAGATTAACATTCTCTTAGCTCTATGATTTAAAAAATCTCACGCACTGTGGGCACGAGGCAAAATGATCAGTCTGGAAATCGTTACAACTATAGTCCAGTGGTCGAAATGAGGAATAAAAATAGGTTGCTGAAACTTTTCCAAAAAGAATGATGAGTGAAGAGTTATATGCTAAATGTTCATAAGTTCCGACTATGTTTTGGAAATCCAAACTGAGCAAATCGAGCTAAGAAATATGGAGGTAATGCACTTATGATGAGTAGTTTCCTCAGAATGACCGCTATTTAACATTATGTCAGTGTGTGGTGAAATAAATGCATTCTGTTGTGACCTCTGGCTGTCCACTAAAAATCTCGTCAAATTTGGGCAAAGGAAATCGTCTGTAGCAGGGAACTAATATTAGTTCTAGCATAAAATTGACCTTGATTCAAGGCATATCTGATGTTCCATATGATTACACTTATTCTGTAGATCGATTCTGTAAAATATCCTCAAAACCTGACAGGGACTAAAAAGTATATTCATTATCAGCAATGCACGAGAATACACCATTTTAAGGGAATGGTTTGAAAAGATGTTTGTGGTGGGACACGAAAATTGTTGGCAGAATTCAAGATAATGTTTAGCATTTCACCTCTTTGCATTTTTAAAAAATGTATAATATGCCATATGTCCAGGCGCTGCGGAACAGATAAAATATTGGGGGGGGGGGCAAACTTTATTTTTGGTGTAGGGTGGGGGGAGGGGGGGGGCGGTGATAGAGGATGAATTTGCATTACCCTCCATTACTATAATAGAATCGAAATATTTCACATACCAAATACTTTCATCAGGAATCGGGGCATATGCCTATAATACCATGCTATTGAATAAATCTTAAAATTTAAATGTGGTACGGTATGCTATATATAACCAAGCTTGTCCCAGCCCATAGGGCATGGGGCCTGCCTAGGGCCCCAGAAGCCAGCCCGATGTGCATTCAAAAATCTGCTACTGCATGCAGAAGTGCATCTGACCAGTCACAGAAGTGCAATCCGCTCAAAAATGCAGTTTTGCACCTGGTTTTGAACCTGGTGAAATGTGCATCATGTGATGCACTTCAAAATGCATATCAAAGTTATGTATCTAAATCGGGTGTGTATGCTCTAGCTGCATGCAGTATATATCAAGTGATGGACATGTACATAATTATTTGTACTGTTGATTAATATTTGGGCCTTTATACTACATATTCCATATGTTATGTGTCACAGGAAAATGAGTAACAAGTCAGAAAACCCATATTTTTCATAGGGGTCTATAAACAAGATTTCTAGGTTGGAATCCTGTCATTTTTGTGGTGTTTAGCACTGGTAGTAGTATAAATACATCTGCCAAAATCCAAGATGCTATATTGAATGTATCTATACGTTTCTGGGGTTATCCTAAGGGGTATATTTAACTATATTTATCTACTTTATTGTAGTGATTAACAATCAAGAAAAATAGCTAAGCTTTCATATATATCATAAATAGGTCTACCACCTAGTGCAGATGCATTCATTTTTACCATATTTAGAATCCACTTGATCTCATCTTTACAAATAATATTATGGTGATATCTCAACATAATTAATTTTTTTAGACAACTTGTGACATATTCCTTTAACCCATCATATACATAGATAAGATAAGATAAGAACTACTTTATTTATCAATAAACACAATTACACGATAAACAAGGTAAAATAAATAAGGTATATACAGACTTCTAGATTGCCTCCAGTTCTCCCTGCCGTTACCTTAGGCCTAAAATTTGTTGTGATATTAATATCGGTTTACTAAACTAATGAGAGGTGGTAGGTACAGGTTAAGTTACAATAATACAATAATAATATATAAACATGTCGAGTAAGTCAAGTGACTTTTTGCATAGTAGGGGTGGTATGCATGGACATACAGGTGTACTCCTGTGTGTGTACATTCGGCAGTACCATTCACAGTGTGAAGAGGAGGTTTTACTACATATCCTCATTTTTTCGCGAATGGCCATGGCCAGTAATTTTGAGACTATTCTAATAACAAATTACCAACAATATCCCGCTTTTATCAACTTATGCATATATATGTTTCCCCAGTCTCTCTCCTGCTCTCTCTCCCGTCCCGCCCCTTCTTTCTGTGTTTCACAGTCAGGTCTGCATAGCAATGAAAATGCCTTACTGGGTGCATCATAAATGAGTCTTTTACGCCTGGTCAGTAGTGCATCATTGGGAGCATCAGCACCATCTTTATGAATCGGGTCCATAGGGCATATTGTATTTATTTGAGAATCTCATATATTCATCTTAACTATTAGTTCAAACCAAATCCGCGCCCACAACTATATACATACTATGAAATTCTACAACACAATGAAGCTACAACAGGCCATAATACCTGCCACTGCTCACTCACCTGCATGGCATTCACACCTAATGTCGCACATATCTGACACTCAACTCTCTGACACTCACATTCAGTCTCTGACACTCATTCATAGAAACCCCTCTTCACTAAACTAAACGATGTAATGCTACCTCCATATTATCCAAATATTACTTCCCAAATTCTCCTACGGGTTTAATCCATCCTTTCTTAATTCCTATCACATTATTAACCTGAGATTAAATGACTACCAGAATTATACCAATACTCTTACACCACTATCAATAGTTTACACCAAGTCTGTTTATCAATCATTTAAGCTTTTAAACTACTATTCATTATGATATTACGATATTACTAGAAAGTGATAGAAAGTCTTTTGTTTGGTTAATATAAAAATGTATTTAATGGTCGATTCCAGAAATGTTAGTGCGATTTTGTTGTTTTTCTTGTTTTCTTCAATAATGTAGTAAATTCTGGTGGTACAAAATTACAAATGACAAGTATGTCCTTACAGTATGCCGCATAACACTAAATACCACTTTATTTTTTTCAACTGAGTTTCATATCATTTATTGAACATTTTTGTTTTGACGGTATTTTGTATTTAAATATTTTTTATTCAGCTCAAAACATTATGTAACAAGTACACTGTATCTCAGTCGTCGCTGACACTAATAATTCATACGATTATATATCATATCAAAATTTGCCAATTACATTAAGGAAAATCATAGTTAATCAAGACTCACATCATTAATTACACAGGGATCAATTGAGTTTAAGAACAATACATAATTTAAAAACCGTCACCGACGCATTTCTTCTCCAAACAGTCTGATTAGGTTTGTTATCAAAAAGTCTCATAATTATTATATTGTATGATGGTCTTGCTTAAAATAGCATGGCGAAATATATCAAGATGAAAATATAATTTAAATAGTAGGAAATTGATAGCTAGACAACTCATGAAAACAACCTTAAAAGTTTTGCGTTTTTGTTATCTTTTAAAAAAAGATGATGTCTGTATAAAAAAAAGGAGTCCATATAACCTTTTGAAACTGAATAATTAATGCAGCTTGGACGCTGGTAGACTTGAATATAATACAACCAATCATTTTCAATACAAGGTAAATCTCGTCATAGGTTCACCATTGTGCAACTTGTTCTCACCAGGTGATTGTACCTGTTTTTCACTAGGTGGCGGCACAGGTCACCATGTTGCATTTATATATTCTCTAACAATAAAACCACCGCTAATACACTTATGTGGCATTTATACACTATAGATATTAGACCAATAAATACTTAGGAATCTTACAGGTGATATTCTTCTATAGTTTATATGTATAATGTATATGTATGATGTTGGAAATCGATGGGATCAAAACACCCACATAACTGTACATATCATTGTGCCTAGTTGGCTAGGAGAGTGGGCGCTTCATCAACCATTAAAATGGGTTACTCTCCCAGATACCATGATGCCAGGTGTGCGGCCAAGCCCTGCACTGACTCGACCTGTAGCTATGTGGCAAGTGAATGGATGAAAAACTGATGTATAAGTACATAAAAGTAGGGCATAAAGCATAACTTTTATGAAACGTATAGAAATGTTTGAGGAATATGTACCCCATTCAAACATCAATATACATGAAATACCTGCTTAAATATATAGGGTCTACAGAGCATTGAAAGTGGCTTGCTGAGTGCATTTGAACTGCACTCTATAAGCTGGTCAGTAGTGCATCGTTTAGTGCTTCAAAAGTGCATTTTATCACCTGGTTAGTTGTGCATTTCTGAGAGCATTGGAAGTGCATTTATAAATCGGGTCAATAGAGCATTCTAAAATCAAGTTTGAGCCTCACAACCGTTTACGATTTCCACCAGTAAAGCACCAGGTTATAATCAGGTCAAATGTTCCAGGTAAAAACTAGGTTAGAAATGAAATCATGCACATCGGGAGAGGTTTCCCCTTAGACTTGGAGACATTTTAGGCATTATTTTGGGTGTTGAATCTGTCCTGATTGGGATCTAAAATGTTTTTTTAGTTTCATGACTTTTTCTTACATTTATTTTGGTGAGATTCTTTTAGGTACAATTCAAAAATACTATACACCAAATCTGGTGACTACGATCTGTCATCTTAATTTGTGCATTTTTTAAACATTTAAAAAAATATTCTAAATCTCTAAGTTTGTACATGTCATATGCTTCCAGGAAGCTTTACATCACATACAGCAAGTCAGCTTGGCAGCAAATAATTTCCACTTATATAGTTCTAGATTAATCTTTGCCAATCGATATACCAAATTTAGAGTATTCACAGCAGCAAAACAAAAATACAATTTTATAATATTCTGGATCATCCATGTGAATACCCAGATTAGTTCTCACCCATTTTGTTATACCTTATTGTGTCACATGTATGTATCCCTATACTAGCCTACTAAATTTTCATTTTTCAATGAGGGTGTGAGGGGAAGAGTGAGAGTTATTTCTTTTTATTTGGAAATCATTCTGAAGACCCTAGGTGGGGACCTGTTTTCACATCATCAGGAATAGGTGTAGACACAATTGAGAGAAAGGTTATGAGTTCATATGATGGATATATATGGGCCAGATTTTCAGAAAATGTACAATTCAACTTCACCAATCTTCTCAAATAACCCACATTTCAGACGAAAATAAAGTTCAAAATACAGTTCAACCTAACCAAATAGATTACTAGAATCGATGCAATGCCGAATATTCTCGAATATACCTAGTATTGTCCCAATTGGAACCTAATTTCGCAGAATTTACTAAATGTGTACAGCTGCCAATTGTACATTTTCTGAAAATCTGACCCATATAGGTATGAGATAGTGATATAGAAGGATATGAGATAGGATGAATGATTTGCTAGTCTGTTTGTACCATTACTCTGAGCAATACGATTTACTAAGCAGCAGTTTACTATGTGTAGTTCAATTGTATTCAATATTTACATAATTTACCCTGGCAGTTTTTTTTCATGTTTTTTGCATTTGTTTAAAAGCATTAGCATCAGGTATTTTCCTTCAGAGAGATGGCAATAGACAGTGAGAGGAGAGAAAGATATATCATGGGAAAGGGAGGAGGGCGAGAGGGAGAGGGAGAGGGAGGGAGAGGGTGGGCAATGAGAAAGAAGATTGCTATACAGACATGAAGATCAGCCAGTCATCCAGAACAATATTTTTTTTACTGATTCTCTTAGTTTTAACATGAATGATGTTTGAACATTCTGCACTTATTATTCATGATTTATGATTAGTCTTACCACTGTATACGTTGCACAAGTGTCTGTGAGTTAATTTTTTGGCAAATCAAATTTTCACATTGTACCAAAATTATTGGGGGGGGGGCCAGGCCCCCCCCCAATATAAATATTGGGGGGGGGGCAAGTGGCCTCCTTGCCCCCCGGTTCTGCCGCGCTTGTATGTGAGAGATACTAACAACAATCCTATAGCTACACTAAGATGGGTAACTTGCACCGCGCGCCATAGGCGGTAGCGTGACGGCGCCAACAGGCACCGACACTAGCACCTCCTAGGAGAGTCCGTGGCAGGGTGTTTGCGTTAGCATTGCCGTCAATGAGGACTCGGCGGGCACTAAGCAGTGGTCATCGATATTCATGGAATACCAACAATTTAATTCAGTATTCTCACCTATGATTACTTGCCTAATTTATTTCCAATCTATTTCCCGAATTTACATGGCTAGTTGCAGTGTTATTATTAAGCTGTGCCCATATTTATGCGGACCTTTTTGGACCTTTATGCAAAACAAATGGCGGCGATGTCACCGCATGCAGTAGGCCTATCAAGTCAGAGATTAGTTGTGTTTTTTTTCTAATATTGCGTTGGTCTATGTCTCAAGAGATTGATTATCAAAATCTAAATTATTTTATTAGAAAATACTCGTTCAGGTTGGAGAGTTGACATAAAGCAGTATGTGAATTAAACCTCTTCCTAGACTCCTGCTTTGAGGCTGCATTGTTATAATCCTATCCACTTCCTCCCGCCCTTAGTCCTCAGGGCATCATTTAGTTTTCCAGCCTATGGTGTCTATAAATTGTATTTGGGATGATCACACATAATTAAATCCATTTTATTTGGGTTCGTTGGGGAAAAATAAGGCTGTGAGGACCCCCCCTTTCAAAGTTATTATGGTGAAGATATGAAACTTTTTCAAGGTATTAATTTCAAGGTATTAATTTTTTCTAGTCTAGTATTTTTTTTCGACGTTTTGCTCTGTAACTAAAAAACGGATCGCCCTATGACCCCCCAATTTCCTACACATATAGTATGGATCATGTACTATAATTCTAATTTTTAAAAAGTATGCATGGTGTTTTAAAAAATTGTGGTCATCTAAAGTTGACCATATCACCAACGCTGGTTGATTTAGCTCTCTTGGGCTGGCATTGATGGAGGTAAATTCGATGATAGGCTTATAGTCAACACGATACCTTGAGTCCAATTCCAAATATCAGATATAGGCCTAGGTGAGTAATTCACCCAACAGGGCATCATTTGGTTTTCCAGACTAGGGTATCTACAATTAACCTGTATTTAGGACAGTAATTTTATAGTAATAAAACATAAAACGGATATTTTGTCAAAAGGATAGTCAAACTTCAGGTTATGATTGACCAGTCCCCTTATTTAAATTATAACCTAAAATTGACAAATACTATTACCATATTAATTAAACAAAAATCATAACTTATAGAATATTGACAATTGTTTGACTTTTACACAAAATCTTCCCCAACATTTGTGGGTTAACATCTGGCTTACATGCCTGATTAATAGAGTTGCGACATTATGGTGTATACATAGAACTATCTGGGATTAGGCAGGAGTGGATATTTACCGATGTCGGTCAAGGGCCAGTAGGCATGCGACTGACATCGGTGAATATTCACAACGCTGAGAATCCAGGGGTTGTTCTGTGTTTATTTGACCTCTCCCACATAACTTATATTAGATTAACATGATCTACAGCGATTTGGGGGAATAAATAGTTAAATAATCATGTCTTTAGCTTGATTTGCTCCGAAAACATAGCCCAATATTAATGAAGAGCTGGAACTATGGAAGATCAGAAAGCATACACACATTGTACCAAAAACTAGGTCAGCCGTGTATAGCCTGCAAGCAATATTGCTTCAGCTGTGCTACCAAATATTATAAACTGTCAATGCTTAACTTTGTGAGATATAGTATGTATTTATGAATGTAATATATTTAGCATAATCAGGACTCTCTGTAAGAGCTATGCTTATTAGCATAGATGCGAGCACCTATCTCCAGACTCTATTGTATTCTCTAATTATGTAACTGTTTGTTCTGGAAATAAACAATATCAATCAATCAATCCAGTTACTGACCAGCTAAACAATATATAGAGCCTGTGTTATCTCTATGGGCTGAGCATATCAAGAAATAAATATGTGTATTCCCATCATGCTGAAAAAATATCCACTTTTATGAACTAGAAAATATAGTGATCTGTTTGACTGATAAATACATTGTTTTCTTTCAGATATCAGTAGACAGTATGCCCAACCGTTTTATGCTAGCTGAGGATAGGTGGATACTGTGTAGTGAACTCCTGCCCACAGGCCCTGCTACCATGGATTTGATCCAAAGGTATGTTATGAATTAAATTATCTACAGGAGTTTGACACCATTTAAACTGTAAGTGACATGGGGTGGGTGCATAATTACCTGCAACTCAGTAATTAATTGTAAGTATCAAATATGAGGGTGTGTATACCGTTTCAAATATACCAAAAAACTAATTTTTGTAATTCTTGCAAATAACTCTATTCCAACTCTTATTTCCAAGATATTGCAAATCCAGCATGAAGAAAATTAATTACTATCAATCAACATCCCAATGATATGATATGACATGTACTTTTAATTAGACATTCAGTGGGAGAAATTAATTTTCTCACCAATTTGGCTGCTGAATATTCAACCCATGTAAATCAACCCATGTATTATGAAAATAGTGAAAGAATATTTGTCTGATAGGATTCAATGCACCAAACTTGGGGGTCACATATTGAATGAAGTCTTGATAAATAAAGGGGTACCTCAAGGAAGCTTGGTGGGCCCCTTATTCTTTTTGATTTACGTCAATGATCTCCCTAGATGTATTGCAAATGTAAGAGATAATATTGGACTTATGCATCCGGTTGATATAAATGTTACAATTTATGCGGATGATACCGCGGTAACGGTAACAGGACTGAATGTAAATGATTGTATCGCTGCCTCTCAATTAACCACGAATGCCATAAGTAAATGGATGACAGACAATAGACTAAAGCTAAACGCTGATAAATGTCAGCTGCAGATCCTTGGTTCTAAACGGAAGTTAAAGCATATTGCCCTTGATAATGTTGGAAAAAATTATGTTGATGGCAGAGAGATAAAACTTGCCAAAAATGTGAAATATTTAGGGTATGTGATTGATCCCTTCCTATGTTTTGACTGTCACTTTACTAAGATGCGTTTTGCCCTACAATCTAAAGTAAATGTCTTAGCAAGACTAAGATCTTGCCTTGACAAGAGAATTACCACACTCATTGTGAAGAGCCATGTATACTCTCTTGCGGAGTATGGGAATATTTTCCATAACATGGCAAACTCTAGCTGCATGAGGAAAATCCAAAGCATTTTAAACAGAGCAGTTCGCTTGGTATATCGCAATGAAGATAAAAGCCTAGAAGATATGTGTACTGATCTCAATATTGTAACATTCAGAAAAAGGGGAGAAGTAGCAATCTTGAATCTAATGTTTAACTTTAAGGATGAACCATAAAAAATTCAAGAGATGCCCCATGCTACACGGCAAGCTGAAGGGATAAATCTAATTCAAACTTATCCAAGATAAAAAAATTTTATTGTCAATAAAATTTGTTAAAAAAAAAAAAAGGATCTGAAATTTTTTTTAAGTCGCCACATACGCAAGGGCCAAGAGGGTGGAATAGGCTAGCACCGCAAATGAAACTACTTTCAAACATTTATATGCATTGTTTTGAGATAGTTATTGAGGCCAAAAATACAAAAAAAAATGTTTGGGTTAGTTTGTAGTATGAGTCGACTGAGAAAAGAAGATATTAATGTAAGCTGATGAATGCGCTGATTGAGTATTGACGCATGAAGAAGTTAATTATGTATTGTAGTTAAAACGGTTTAAATGTTTAAAGGTAAAACTTTTTGTGTATTGACTGCTTAAAATATCACTTTCACTTGGAGATGAGACCTATCACTGTTGTGAATATCTGCCAATAAAATTGTTTAAAAAAATACAAAAAAAAAATACAGGTTTTTACCAACCTGCACAGAAATTTACTGTCCTTCCCAAATAGAACAGAGTTATTTTCTTTTTTCTATTCCATGATTTGCAAATAGTTTCCATCTGTAATATTAGGCATATAAACTTAAGATGTACAAATGTTGTATGCCTCATACATTGGTTTCTGATTTTATTACAAGTGCTGGGTAGATAATGTCAAGTATTCAACTGATAACTATGTCCCTTGTTAATGATGTTTAATTCATGACCTTGCCTTATTTATTTATAGGAAGCTTTCCAGAGCTGCTGGAAACAAATCAACTAATCATGGAGGAGCTGCAGGCATCCACAAACACTTGTTGCGACTTGGTCAGAGTTTGATCAGCAATGGCAATATACAGCAATCAGGACTTACCAGCCCTAAATCCTGAGGACGTATGGCAACTATTTCATCAGAAAGACCTGTTATGTAATACCACTGTCCAATGGCACAGGACCCCAACTTCACCAGCTCAGGATCAGACAGCACCAATACACCAGGGAGCTGTACAGTGGTCGTCTCATCCATGAGCAGAAGCTCACCTAATCAAGGCCTCAACCTAAGATGACCAACACCTAGATATGTGAAACTTAAAGCAAGAGTACTAAAACATGACAATTACCTGGAGAAATTGGATATATGGATCCCAGACAACTACAATGTTCCCAGAAAATACAACTTAAATAGGAAAATCTTGCTATAGACTGGCAATTCAAAAAATGAACTCTGAACCATGCATTATTCCTTATGGTGGCGTTTCAACAGGTTTTTGTATGAGAAATTCACGATCCTAAGAGGGATTTTGGTTTTAAATGATATTACTGTATGTATCTGGTACCGTACAAGCTTTTATGTTATCCGTAGGTTAACCTCAATTTTCCATTCAATCATAGATGGACGATATTGCATTATATTTTTTTCCAATCATATATAGCGCTGTAATGATATATAATTTTGCAGTCAGTATTTTAAGCCTTTTTGGCGTCAGGTTTGTAAAAGCCTATATAAGAGGGTTGAGGTGAAACAATTTACCTTATGTTAAGGATATTCATATGGCATTCAACGCCAGGTATATGGACATTGTCATTATGGGCGTCAATTTGGGGCGTTTTTGTGATGTGTTTTTAATGGCAGGGACTTTTCTAATTAATTTTAGGTGTTTTAACACACATGATTAGACATGTTTTCTGACACTGGTCGAACAAAATTTATGCATCATATTTGGGTAAAAAAAAATAGGTTAACACCACGCAGGTCTTCCGGGTATTATGTATTTTTACACTCAAAATTGGTATTTTAAGGGATGTCCAGGCGGTCTAGGAAATAACATTTTTTTGAATTAAAGTTTTTAGAGATTTTGAGATCAGATTTCTGTATCTGGATGACCAAATATAGGTTATTATAGCATTTTGATAACACAAAGACTATTTCTAGGTATCGGCAGTCAGGTTCAAATATATTCAGCTGACATTTAATTTTTAGGGCAAGTTATATCAATGTTTATAGAAATTACCTAATACAAAGTTTTTTAAAATATTTCTGGTGGACTTCCAGCAGTGGACCATTAGCTAATAATGTGTCATTATTTGTAACCATAATGTGTCATTATTATTTGCAACATTATTATTTCCTTGTCTCTGGTAGACTTCATGTAATCACAGGAAATAAAGAACCTAATAACCAAATGAACGACGTTCATGTGCATTTCCTAGTAAGGATGAAGCTTATTATGTAATAAAAACTGCAAGATTATCAGTCTAATATCTCCATTATTTAGTTGTCTTATATTATTGGTTGATGATATCAGAAGTCCTATATTGGTTGACATCAGCTGGATATCAGAGATCCCCGGACAGCAGCTGGATATCAGAGATCCCCTGATATTAGAGATCTACCAGATTCTGATGTTCTTGATATCAGAATTAATACTCCTATGACATCAGTTTGATTTCAGTTCCTGATATCAGAAATAATATTGGTACGATATCGGCTCAATATCAGAACTGATATCAGAAATAATATCGGTCTGATATCGGCTCAATATCAGATCTGATATCAGAAATAATATCGGTACAATATCAGATCAGATATCAGAAATGATATCGGCTCAATATCAGAACTGATATCACAAATAATATCGGTACGATATCGGCTCAATATCAGATCTGATATCAGAAATAATATCGGTCTGATATCGGCTCAATATCAGAACTGATATCAGAAATAATATCGGCTCAATATCAGATCTGATATCAGAAATGATATCGGCTCAATATCAGAACTGATATCAGAAATAATATCGGTACGATATCGGCTCAATATCAGATCTGATATCAGAAATAATATCGGTCTGATATCGGCTCAATATCAGAACTGATATAAGAAATAATATCGGTCTGATATCGGCTCAATATCAGAACTGATATCAGAAATAATATCGGTATGATATCGGCTCAATATCAGAAACTGATATCAGAAATAGTATTGGTCTGATATCGGCCCGATATCAGATCTGATATCAGATCTGATATCGGGCCGACCGAATTTGAGGGTGCAGTCTGATATCGATCGATATCAGATCTGATATCGGGCCGATGGAGTGTCTGATATCGGGCCGATATCAAGGTGATATCGGGTTTCTTGGTGGGTACTTTCCCTGCAGATGACAGTGTTGTATAATGCTATTTCAAAGCTTCACTCACTGTTTACATCAGTCAAAAACTCCTTTGATTAAAACTTTGAGAATTTTGAGCAGTTGTCTTTCCTATTGACTTAAATGCCGTTGGTATTTATCTATGTGTCACATTGACTTCAAATTCTTGTATTAAAAAAACACGGACCAGAATATTGAAAAAGGTGAGAAATGTGTAAATTTTGTGAGTGATTGTTTTGTTGTAATACCTCAATAATATCACCTTCAATAAAGATAAATATAAAGGATTTTTTTAAAATGGAAGTAATATGTTGTATTTGAATGAGCAAAATATGCTGTGTTTGAAAGATGGTAAAAAGGTTTTTTCCACCATTTTCCTCAAGTGAATACAAGTCACCCACAGCTGTTACTGATTGAGCTTATGTCTGCTGAAATCCATTTATTTCTCAGAGGACCTGGGCTCCCTGAATACATCTGCCCGTTCATAGAAGTGTTGGGCACAACCATTGTATTACAGGTCTATGACTATTAAACAATGGTTCTACACAACAGTTTACACATTTACCAAAATAGCGCATGAAATTTTGGTAAGTGCATCTTGTATCTATATTGGGAACCCAAGTATATATTGCGTCGACTAGGCAGGACTGCCTTTCCAGCCAAATACACATATTTTATTGATTCATGGAGACTTACATACACAACATTTTTCATTGCTTGTTGTATAGTTCATCACTACTAGAATAAAATGGAATAAGCATAACCAGTCCTTGATAAAGGGCGTATACATGTTGCCCAAAACTTCAGAATGATGGCGGAATGATTAAATCAAATGACACTAGAGTGCAGCATTGAATCCTTGTTAGCTTAGGTTTCTTTGCATAGGTGTCAATAACGTCCTCCTTTCACATTCATGTAGAAGAATTATGTGAATACATTGTGATGTTTTACTTGAGAAATAAGTTAGGAATGTTAAATATACATAATGTCGGCTACACGATTGCGTGGGGGGAGCTGTTTTTTTATGAGGATATTAATTAAATTATGAACATGGACTAATGGTTTAATTATCCTGTCATAAACTATAGTATCTCATTGGATAACACATCACAAATTGCCAAAATTACGGCCATGACACAGCTCTGACATGCAAGTTTCATGAGGCATCACATTCAGCGACGCATTGTTCTAGAGTCACGTAATATATATACGGGTCAGATTGTAAAAAGATGTACAATCAACAACGTACACAAATTTGAGTAAATTGGCTTAGTTAGGCTGATAAAATTGTAAATACTAGATATATCTGGGCAAATGTTATATTGTCTTGATTCAGACAATCTGTTCAGTTGTGTTGAATTAATTTTTTAACCAAACTTCTGTCTTAAATTGGTGTTATCTAAGGCTGCGTTTCCACTGGCTTGCTCTTTTGGGCCGCTCATGGGCCAATAGAATTGTCTAATAGAATTGGTAACTGCGCTTTCTATACACTCCTAAAAAATGCTATGTGTGCTTCTTTATAAGAGCGCAGGACGTTGCGCTAATATCTGACATGTTTGATTTGAGCACAACTACACAGCGCTCTTTCTACCTGTTAAACTAGCGGACCAAGAGCGCAGTAAGAGCGCACAAACGCCTTTACCATTGATTTAATATAGGAAACAAGCGCAGCAGTAGAATCTCAGTAGAATCGCTCTGCGCTTGTATTGCGCTAAAAATATTAGCGCATGAAGAGCAACTGACAAGCACCCCATAAACAAGCGCAGCAAGAGCGAGCAATGAGCGCAGATACAAGCGAACCAGTGGGATCCCACCTTAAGGCTGCGTTTCCACTGGCTCGCTCTTTTGGCTCGCTCATGGCCCGCTCTTTTTTATTGTCTTGAGCGCATAACAAGCGAAGGTTGAGCGAAACCAGAGCGGTCTAATGGAATTGGTTACTACGCTCTCTGTACGCTCTAAAAAGTGGCTATGTGCGCTTCTTTAGAAGAGCGCAGGACATTGCGCTAATATTTGACGTGTTTGATTTGAGCGCAACTATACAGCGCTCTTTCTACCTGTTAAAGTAGCGGACCAAGAGCGCAGTAAGAGCGCACAAACGCATTTACCATTGATTTAATATAGGAAACAAGTGCAACAGTAGAATCTCAGTAGAATCGCTCTGCGCTTGCATTGCGCTAAAAATATTAGCGGACGAAGAGCAACTGACAAGCACCCCATGAACAAGCGCAGCAAGAGCGAGCCATGAGCACATATATAAGCGAGCCAGTGGAATCGGACCTTAAGAGTACTGGGTGAAACAAATATTATGGTACTTTTTCTGGCGATTTCACCAATACAGTAATGACTTATTTGTTACTGTGGTAACGTCCATGCCCTGATAGTCACTAGGCAGTTGTACATGTGGAGAAAGCTCCTAGAAACTATTCATGCACACGGAGCCTGTCCATGTTTATCTCTACTATGATGTTTAGCAAAATGTGAGTACGTTTCAGTCATTGCAATCTAGAAATATTCGAGGTACAGCATGTTTTGATTATGGACAAGGACGATTGACCATTGCTGAAAAGGTTGGATCGTCAAAATTATGATGAAGCAGCTGTACACATTGGGAAAATATTGCTAAATTAGGCTGAAATATTAGAATTAGCTATTAGTGTATCTAGTTACATTTGGTATTGCATTAATTCGAAAAACTTGTTTACAAATATTAACGCTTGAGCTTCATTCTCAGATGTTACAACCAAATAAGTCTTGTAGCCACTGGCTAAGGTATTGTTGCCTTGGGAAAGATTTAGATAAACTGTGAGAGTACTTGTAGTAGCTATAGGAGAGTAATAGTTGCCCTGTTAGAAGTATAGTTGCCCTGGTAGAAGTATAGTTGCCCTGGTAGAAGTATAGTTGCTCTGGTAGAAGTATAGTTGCCCTGTTAGAAGTATAGTTGCCCTGGTAGAAGTATAGTTGCCCTGGTAGAAGTATAGTTGCCCTGGTAGAAGTATAGTTGCCCTGGTAGGAGTATAGTTGCCCTGTTAGAAGTATAGTTGCCCTGTTAGAAGTATAGTTGCCCTGGTAGGAGTATAGTTGCCCTGTTAGAAGTATAGTTGCTCTGGTAGAAGAATAGTTGCCCTGGTAGAAGTATAGTTGCCCTGGTAGGAGTATAATTGCCCTGTTAGAAGTATAGTTGCCCTGGTAGGAGTATAGTTGCCCTGGTAGAAATATAGTTGCTCTGGTAGAAGTATAGTTGCCCTGGTAGAAGTATAGTTGCCCTGGTAGGAGTATAGTTGCCCTGTTAGAAGTATAGTTGCCCTGGTAGAAGGATAGTTACCCTGTTAGAAGTATAGTTGCTCTGGTAGAAGTATAGTTGAAGTGGGAGAGGTATAGTACCCTGGTAGAGCTATATTTGCCCTGGGAGATTATAGTTGCCCTGGGAGATTATAGTTGCCCTTGAAGGGGTATAGTTGACCACGGGACACTGTGAAAGGTATTGTTGCCCTGCAAAGGATATAGTTGAACTGGGAGAGTTATATAGTTGACTGGGAGGATTTATGACAAGTCTTTGGTAACCAAATCAGTGTGCCCTGTGTGGGAAGGTAAATATTGCTACATTGCTACATTGCTATATTGCGCATCCAAAAAGCGTTCCAGTGTTCAATGAAAAACATAGATAAAAGATAAAAGGTAAAGGATTATTAACCAGGAGCCATGCAAAGAACAGGAGAAATTTAATTCTCAATACATAGTATTTCAAAATCTGCATTATACAGAAATAGTTTCCTCTGCAAAGCCAAAATAGTCTGGAACAGAATGTCCAGAGAAACCCATGAATATTTCATAATATTTTCAAGTATTCAAATAAGGCTTGGGGGCTTGATTATGCCATGTCAATATTCTTAGTAAACAGTATGAGAAATTGGTGAAATCGGTGAAATAAAGTAACTAGTAACAATGCTTAATTTTGGATGCTGCAAAATGTGACTCTAACAATATCTGCTAAATTATTAAAGAGTTTCAAGTGTAAATAAACACAATGATTTTTTGTGAAGCAGCTTAGAAATTAGAATGGTGTAGGTGAACGGTAAATTTCCTGAGAACATCCCCTATATCTTCTAAACCATTATGACATCCTGACCCCACCTCCCTCAAAATGAATATGAACATCCTCCTTGTGACATAATATGTATACCTATACTAGATTATTAAATTTTGATCAGGTATAGTGCTAACAAAACCTCCCTTGTTCGCTGCCGTCTAAGGGACTGTTTTTACAATTTGTAATCGGTTATATGCCTAATAACACCAAGTTTATACCATCAGATTACATGCCCTTAATACCAGGAATAAATAAATTGTTAAACTTCATTACTTCATTCTCGTTGTAACAATATTATACAGCAGGAAATTCGCCCTGCTTCTTGTCATCTTGCAACTGGTGTCCAGTACTTCTGCCGATAAGTCTTGCTCGGATGGGATTCTCCCTGTATTTGACGTCATCATCTACTTAAAAAACCTGAGTGTTAACTACACCGGCATGGTACAGACAGACAGGGATGGCCTTGCTCTAGCCATGGGTAGCTGCAGGAAGCCTGAGGATATGTTGCCTAAAATGGTTGCCTATATGAAGTCATTTGGCCTGGATATGTCTGTAGTGGAGGCAGACCCCTATAGACTGCATGATACTGCCCAGTACAGATTCCTTCCTGTAACGGTTGGTACTTAATATATTGTTGTTATGAATTTCAATGTCCATGTGTCACAATTAGGTACCACAAATGTAAATTTTTAAATATCTTAATCACAAGAAACCTTTTTAGGAATGTTTTATTCCATCGATAGTTTTGCATATCTGAGGTCAACCTAAATATATTTAACTAATTTACCAGTGATTGAACCTCAAGAAGCAATTTTTGTTATAACTAACTATATGTTGAAATGTGACGTTGTACCCATTATATTATCTTGGGCTTGACGTCATCATCTACATAAAAAACCTGAGTTCTAACTACACTGGCTCGGTACAGACGGACCGGAATGGTTTTGCTCTAGCCATGGGCAACTGCAGGAAGCCTGAGGATATGGTGCCTAAAATATAACTACAGTTAATTAGTTAATTATCTTGGGCTCCATGAGATTACCATTGTAATTCGCAAAGGAACTGGACTCAATGAAATGTTTCTGAAAAAAATTATAGAGGAAAAGGTTTCTTCTAGAAACAGTACACCAGCAGTCTCTCAATGTTGGTCATTAATCCTTTATTATTTTTTTCAGTCAGCACCAGGCAGCAGAGTACTACTGGCTAGTGTGCAGGGACATGCTGACGTTGTCAACAAAGAAGTGGTGATATCTGGCTGGAGCATGCTCACAAAAGGAGATACTCAGGGTGTTGAGGAACTCACTAAAAATGGAACCTCAATCCGTTTTGGAATATTCAGGTCAGGATTCATGGCTGATTTGTTGACAAAGAAATGAACAGTCATCTAGAGAATGAAACAGTGGATAGTAACTAAATATTTATGGACAATAAATAGAGAGAATGGAACAAGCTGCCAATTATAAAAAAAAAATTGGACAAAAAAAAAAGATTTATTGGATTAAGATTTGTTCATGTAACACAATGCTTTAATTGGATGTTTCAGATTTGAGCTGGGAGGGAAGCAGCAGTGTGTGGAGGTGACTACTTCCAGGGCCCCGCTGACTCGTCGTTACCCATACATCCCCATAGACTTGGCTCTCTACCACAACACCTGGGGGCTGGGGGCTGGCAGGGGAAGCTTCAGTCTCAATGAGCAGGGTGTGCATTCCAACTACATTTTCACTTTCCCTCCTAACATATAGATTTGCTAGGTTTTATGTCCTTTTTATTAAAGCCACTCTGTCAGTTAACGTCAGTCAAAAACTTAAGGTTTTCTTGATTAAATATAGAAAATCTTAACTTTTAACGATAGAACAAAATGTTTGTTCTGACCTTTTTCAGTTTTAAACTTGTGACATATTGTGATATGTTTCAGGAAAATGAGTCACAAGTTGCAAAATGATTTTTTCCAAAATCATTCATTTTCAAGATTTCTTTGTTTTCATGTTCACATTTTCTTAAGTATCTAGTCCCTAAGGTTGCATAAATATATATACCAGATTTGAAGACAATGTATTAAATAAATTCATACATTGATAAGGTCATCATATAGAGTATATTTAGCTACTTCCCTTGTAAATGTACATCCAGAAATGTTGCATTTCATTCAAATTTAAAATATCTAACTTAAAATAGAGAAGTAACGTTACATGTTAGATGTCTAACTGTTTACTATCATTGGAATCACCTTTCACAAGATCTCATCGTTTCAAATAATTATGATGTCTCAAAATCCATGTTGGGGGACATGGGACTCATTTTCCTATAACACATCACATATGATGCTTATGATTGTTATTAAAATGTTCAGCCTTCTGATAATTATTATCGCTAACTCTGATGTCACTTTTATGATTGCACAACTTGTCTTAATATAAATTTGTTACTTAACTTGAAACTCTTTAGCCATTGACTTGACTGATGCAATTATTTCTGCTAACTTTGTTTTCTATTGAATCTATGCAACTGAAAATAAGAATAAAAGATGAATAAAAGATTTAAACAAATATATTACTATATTACTTTTACACACTCAGTTAATATCAAGGAATTCACTATTTCGTTTTGGCTACAGAGCTTTGTAAAGGACCATTCTATTGTGTTATGTGTTATAAACAAAATGAGTCACAAGTTGCAAAATTGATATTTGTCAAAGTGTTTTATTCACAAGATCTCTTTGTAGGAATGTTCTTATTGTGCTTTCATCCAGGAACATTACACAACTTCTTTTCACAAATATAAAATATAAAATATTAATCTTAAAATATAGCAATGTAGTGATTTCCGCCTAGTAATACTAGTTCACTAACCAAGTTCGAATCTTATCAATCTCAACGAAGGGGAAGTAAAACCAGTAACACAGTGCTTTAGTATCTCAGGCTTTATTCCACCACACAGACCCTTTCCAGCAGTTAATCTCAGACCCAGCTTAGGTCCAAATGACTCAGCAAGAGTGAGCAATCACTCAAGACAAGAGTAACAAGGTACAGCAGATTCAGGAAAGAGGCAACTTTGGTACACAGTCAATGAAGGTGTTTCAGGTAAAAGGAAGGTAAAAGAAGGTCTAGTGTAATAACAGGTTATGGTACATAAAAGGAATCTCGCCGGAACATCCAGACAGACCAACACACTAATTGTGGTATAAAGTACAGTTAGATGAGAGTAACCTGTAATATAGGAATCAATGAATATGACCCATGTAAGTTTTGGCGGGAATCCGAAAGGCCTGTTTTGACCAGCAGAACAAAGGCACATGCAGCCAATTCTAGCAGTACTGGTCCAGATATGGTAATGCTTGATTGGTATACCCATATTCACTACAGTAATACATATTAGGTGTCCTAATGTTTACTATCATTAGAATCAGCTTGATCTCATCTTTTCAAATGTGATGATAACTCAAAATTCATTTTTCTGTGACGTATGCCTCATTGTGCTTTAATATATATTTGTCTGTCTACATTTTTACACATATTAATTATCAATATTGATCTTAATTCCTTTTTTAAACTAGGTTATCTACTTATTAATTTCGAATCTATTCTAACTAGATTGGTCTGGCTTTGATTCATAATATTACTAAACAATCATTTTCCTCAGACAAAATTACTATTGTTGTAAACTTAAATTCATCAGTATTTACTGAGAAAACTGTGCCTAGGAACATGTATGTGGCTGAATACACATATTCAATACAAAATAATCTGTATGCAATTGGATCCCTCAAAAGAGTTTTCATTACACATACATTTACAATTTTGGTTTGATTTCAGTCGCATAGTAAGGTGGTCACATTCAAGGGGCTACTCTAACAGAGGCAACAAATTTTAAAGAATAACTGGTCTTGATAGAGGTTTGGTCTCTATAGTGTAATAGTTGTTAATTTTAATGCATCTTAGAATCGATCTGATGAGATTCTTGGAGGTTTTTTTTCTTTATAGATTCCCTCTAAACCACTTCCGTCCCCATAAAACCGTCCCTATAGATCAGTATCAAGCCTATAGTTCAGTCTCAAGACTCCCTATAGAGCAGTAACAGTCCCTATAGATCAGTATCAAGACTTCCGTCTCCATAGATCAAGACTTCCGTCTCCATAGATCAAGACTTCCGTCTCCATAGATCAAGACTTCCCCATAGATCAATACTTCCGTCTCCATAGATCAATACTTCCGTCTCCATAGATCAATTCTTTCGTCTCCATAGATCAACTCCATAGATCAACTTCTCCCTAAGTTTGTGCTGACATCTAGCGTATGTGTTTGAAACTAATTTAGAAGCCTAGTTGCTAGCTGCGGGTCACTTTCGAATGAAATCCTCCGTGCGCTATATAGACTACCGTACACAATGCAACGCCAAGTGAACGTGCACATGAGTGGGTATGCCGAAGGATCTCCACATCTCTTCCGGTCTACGAAACGTAAGCACGTATAGCTTCTGAACTGGCCATTCAGTTATTACTCGATTCCCGTCGACTAAATCTTCGCTATCGGGCTCAAACACTATTTAAATCATTTCTACCGATTCAAATCTTTTATTTATTTCTTTTTTAAGTCCCTAGACACACGCAACACGGCATTGGAAAACCGGAAGTCGCTGATGCTTTGGATAGCAAGCAGCGGATCCTTGCGAAAACAGGCCGGATGGCTGAACATAAACATTAGCGAATACGCACCTCTGATTGGCTGTTTCTCCGCTAAGCCCCGCCCACTTCACTTGGCCAGCCGTCGCGGTATCATTTAGATTTCGACTAACGCGGTGTCCGATGCTTTGGATAGCAAGCAGCGGAACCTTTCAAAAACAGGCCGGCTGGCTGTACATAAACATCAGCAAATACGCTCCTCTGATTGGCTGTTGTGGCTGAAGCTTCATTCGGTCAGCCGTCGCGGTATTATATAGGTTCCGATTAAAGCAGTGCAATCACTTCCGGTCTCATAGAAAGGCTGACGACTCGCATGTCTTTGCATCATATTTTGGATGTTTTTGGATGTTTTTGGACGGAATAAAGCAGGTTTGTCTATCTTTTTTGCTCTAACATTAAGGGAATATCATCAAATCAAGGGAATCTCATCAATTCTCTTCTAAAAGCAATAATTTCCTCGGATTTTTCTGCTCGCGGTGTCTATAGCGTCAGTGAAGTTCTCGGGCTTCGCCCTCGAACTTCCCTGACGCTATAGACACCGCGAGCAGAAAAAACCTCGGAAATTATTCCTTAAACAGAAAGGTAAGTCAGCAGTCGCAAGTCCCATAGGTTTAGCAGTTTCAGTACTATGAATAGGCACCAAATTGTGAGACTGTTTCTAAGGTATAATGGCTTATATCTAGGCCTATATCTAAGTTATTTAATAGTGATTGGAATTACTGACAGTGAGCCATAAATATCCGTCATTGGCAGCTTTAAATATATAGTAAATTGGGCTCAATACAACTTGGAAATGAGAAATTATAAGAATAAACTTGGTACACTTTGTTAAGGATAGTCTGTTTAGTTGTGTTGAATTATATCAGAACCACATCTCTGTTCGACTTTTGGTTGTTTGAGAGGCTTTGTGAAGGTGCATTTTAAATTTTCTAACGACCTAGTCAGCTAACCTGTATACAGTATCAACTACCAGTATATAATTATACAGTAATGAATTGTTATTCGTATATATTGCTGTGGAAACATGCATGCTCTGATAGTCCCTAGAGAGTTTCCCATGTATCAGTGTATATCAAGCTATGATTTACTATCATACATGTTTGCGAAGTCTGGCAATAAACAATCTCCTGAATCATGATCAGCAAAATGTGAGTATGGTTTAGAGATTAAAATATTGAAATAGTTTTGATCAAGAAGGTTTTGTTTATGGATAGGGACGATTCATCATTGCCATAAAAACGTCAGATCATCACAATGTTTAGTTTTAGCAGCTCTGCACATTACTAAGTCTTTCCTAAATTAGGCTGATATATTTAGGTATTGCTTTGCTTGGGAAAATCATTTTGATTATAAAAATTAAATATTCTGTATTCAGTCTTTCCCCCTTTCCGTCTTTAGTTTGGGTTATTTGGGAGGATTAGTGATAGGGATGATCTGCCCAATGTTTATTCACACTACATTTTTATATTTGATATACTATATGTTTGTTGTGGGGACTGCTAACCGTTTGGAATATACTACATGTATATGTATAAACTCTATGTTGGAAGCCTGACATACTTTTCCATGCCTCATCTAATTGAACATTCTGAACCAAATCTTCAATATTGAAATAAAAATTTAGTCCCCAGCTACTGTATATGCAATGACAAACTAATCGACAAGTTTTTTTTATTTCCTCTCCCATATTTCATAACCTGTGCATTAATTTATTCATTAATTCTGAACTAATTCAAGCCCATCTAGTACAAATAATTAGTATCAATGCTTAATTTTGTTTAGGTTGACTGTACATTCTCTGAAAACATCACCCATTACCTTTTTAACCATTATGGCATCCTGACCCTACCTCCCCCAAAATCAATAAGAACAAGTATTATATTATATAAATAGGAAATTCGCCCTGCTTCTTGTCATCTTGCAACTGGGGTCCAGTACTGCTGCCGATGAGTCTTGTTCGGATGGGATTCTCCCTCTATTTGACGTCACCATTTTCATCCACCAAGAGAGCACTAACTTCACTCGCTCAGTGCCGACAGACCGGGATGGCCTTGCTCTAGCCATGGGTAGCTGCAGAAAGCCTGAGGATATGGTGCCTAAAATGGTTTCCTATATGAAGTCATTTGGCCTTGATATGTCTGTAGTGGAGGCAGACCCCTTTACACTGCATGATACTGCCCAGTACAGATTCAACCCAATAACGGTTTGTAATTGATTGATAAACTTTTATTAGTTTCGATTTCCATTTGTGATGTGTAACAAATAATGAGTCACAAGTCACAAAAAATGCATTTTTTAAATGTCTTCATCACAGGAAACCTATTTAGGAATGTTTTTATTCCATCGATAGTTTAGACTGTTTTGCATTCTTAGTAGTAGCAATGTATGTACTAAATGTACCTATGCCTTCAAATGGCTTGTAGACAGTGCAAAATGTATTGATGTGTTTCTGAGGTCAGCCACAATATATTTAACTAATTTACCAGTGACTGACACTCAAGAAATAACTTTATTCATGCAAGAAAAATATAGAGAAACTCATTATTTACATCCTAATGTTTAACATCATTAGAATCCACTAAATCTCCACTTGCTCTTTTTAACTATGATCTGTAGTCAAATTTGTCATTTTTCCCTTCAATTGTACATGTTATGATACTATTGACAAATAACAGATTTTTCAATTCATTTCAATTCAATTCAATTCAATCTCAAAATCCAATTTTCGTGACTTCTGACTTATCACAAACAGGTACCTGAATCCGCAATTATTTTAGAAGTCAAAAGCAATGAATGCTCAAAAACAATTTAATGAGTAATAGAAGCAAGATCTTTACTTCAATAAACTATGCCAAATACATGTGTGTTATCACTAACTATACATTGGAATGTGATGTTGTACTCATCATATTATGAAACAAAAGCACCAGTAGGCACCAGTAGTCTTTCAATGTTGGTCATTAACCCTTTATTATTGTTTCCAGAGGGTACAGGACAACACATACCGGGTACGAATGGCTAGTATGCAGGGCTATGCTGATGTTGTTGACAAAGAGGTGGTGGTATCTGGCTGGCATATGCTCACAAAAGAGGATGCTCAGGGTGCTGAGGGACTCACTAAAAGTGGAACCATAATCCGGTTTGGAATATTCAGGTCAGGATTCATGGCTGATTGGTTCACCAAGAAATGTACAGATATAGAGAGATTGAACGTGAGGATAGGAACTAGATCTTTATGGACAATAAATATAAATAGAGAGAATGGAACATGGTGCTTATGATTGAATATTTATTGGATGTGATATAGAGAGGATGGAATGAAGGATAATAATTGGTTGGTCTCTGTAATGATGATTTTCCTGATCTGTCTGTAGTTTACTCTCTCTTTTAACCTTTTTGGCTCCTTTCTCGAGATCTGTTCTTTTGTCTTTTGATTCTATCTTTTGTCTTTTGAATGGCACTGTATCATTGATTATGAAAACTCACGAATTGGCACATATACTGGCATATAAAGCCATTGCCATGACAGGGTTCATGTCAAACTATTCAAAGAAACTCAGCAGAAGATAGCAAATTGTATTGGCAAATTGTATTTTTCAAAGACTAGGTACCATAATACCTTCATTGCCTTTATTCCAATTGCAATTTTAAAATCATTTCGTGGCCACCTGGAAGATGTGCCTAACAGAAGGTGTGAGCATTCTGACATAAGTGGTACAACCACCCAATTTCTTTTCCAATTATTGGTTAATAGCTTGGTCGATTCTGGTTGATATACTAGATGCATCTGTCTCGACATTTCTACTACTAAGCATTTTCACACTGATTTTTTAACAGCTCCTGTACCAAAACTAATGATCCAATTTATTTGCAAATTGGCATGTGCAACGTTGTCATGCCTTTTTTTCCAGGCTAAATTGTCATTAGCTCCTCTGCAAAAACTATCGATCCCATTTAATGGCAAACTAAGATATAACTTTGTATACATATTTCCTTCAAACCTACTAACTCTCAGTTCAATCATGCAGAATATAAATTTTGACCCTTGTTGGATGGGGTGCACCACGTTTGTAAGAATGGGATGAATATAAATAATGTATGTTTCAGGTTTGAGCTGGGAGGGAAGCAGGAGTGTATAGAGGTGACCACCTCCAGGGCCCCGCTGACCCGTCGTTACCCGTACATTCCCACAAACTTGGCTCTCTACCATGACACCTGGGGCCATGGGGCTGGCAGGGGGACCTTCAGTCGCAATGAGCAGCGAGTACTCGCCAACAACATCCTAACCTTTCCTCCTGATCTACAGATTGACTAGCTTTTATATTCTTTCATTGAATTAAATTTGTGCAATAAAATTTATTAAAAAAAAATTAAAGCTGCGCTCTCAGTTAATGTCAGTCAAAAATATACCATTTTCTACTTTTTGTTATTATTCTGTTTTAAACTGGTGATATTATTTGATGTGTTATCGGAAAAAAGTTGAAAGTCGCAAAGAAGGATATATAACAAATGTGTATTTCACAGGAATCCTTTGTCGAAATATTTGTATTTTTGGATGTTTTATGATATTAGCATGAATACATGTACCAAATTTGAAGATTGTATCTTGACGGTAATTGTCCATTTCTGAGGTTATCCTAAACAGTATTTTTTTTAAATATATTACTAGTAATTGACCATCAAGGAAAGTTGCTGTTATTTCTTACATGAAAAAAAAATATGTATTAGATGTCCTTAATGTTTATTCATCATTGGAATCGGCTTGATTTCATGTTTTTAAATATGACGATAGCTCAAAGTCCATTTTGTGCAACTTGTGCTCATTTTCCTGTAAAACATCACATATGATGTTTATGAGAATTATCTAAACTCTCTGCCATCTGAAATTTATTGTTACTAACCCAGATGTCCTTTTTATGATGACACAAATTGTCTAGATATACATTTCTTACTTAACCAAAGATTCCTTCGCCATTAACTTTGCTGTAATTAAGTATGCTAACTTTGTTTTCTTCTGAATCCATGTAATTGAAAATAAGGCTCTAGCTACTTAATGTTATTTCCTAATAAAAGATTTAAACAAATATATTTCTTCATTCTTAATGAATTTTTTTTTTTTTTTTTGAACATTTATTATTGCAGGAAAATTATATGTATATACAATGTTGCTGTATATTGGTCAGGACGTTTAGAAATGTACAGTTGGCAGCTGTACACACTTAATAAATATAGAGGATTTCACATGTTAGTTTTTGCTACAGCGCTTCGTAAATATCCATATCTAATATCACAACTACCCACTGAAATGCTCTGGTTTCACCCACTATCGCTTACCGGCGCTTGTTTTTTTTACAGCCTTTTCAACTTTAAATAATTCAATAAATAACAGCAACACAATGAAATTCTAGCATTTTGATTGGATGATACCATCGTATTTACTGCAGGCTGACAGTCCTGTTACAGTTTTATTTCATTATTATAAACATAGCAACCTGGGAGTAAATATAAAACCTAAAACCAAAATTGTTTGTTATTTATCAATATTTAATTGTGTAGGGTGAAATCGTCACAGAAGGAGCCTTTGATTCTGACTGTTGTGATATCCACTGTCCTACAGCTGAAGGCTACCAGCGGGTATCACCTCCATCTTAAATCCTGGGTAATGCTGGCTATAAAGATTAAAGTGAACAAATATTTTTAAACCAACCACCATAGTCCGGAGAAGTATACCGAGACACCGTGACGCCACTAAATACAGAGAACTGAACAACCCAGAAACTCCAAGAATTCCAGCTAATGAGATCATGTTTGATCTGTATAGCATGGTGTGTAAACTGGACCAGGATGTAGCCCAGTCAATGTGGTATACTATGCAGAACAAAGGATATCTGTAAAAAGGAAAAAACGAACTGCTCCAGATTGACCAACAAGACCAAAACACCAAGAACGCTGTATAAAAAGGAAATTAATATTAAAATCATTATCTTTAGTCGACCAATGAACAATCAAGAATCCGGACTGAATAATTGTATATACTGAATAACTAATTAATTCATACTACGTATCCAAGAAATGTTTTTTTCACCAACCATCACCTTGACCATTTCTAGTTACTGTTATCAACCTTTTACCAATTTTTCGGGGAAGTGCACAATTGTTTACTTGGGGGGCTGTTTGTTGACATGTTGCTATGACAATATGAGTGCACATTTTTACACCTGAGGAGCACGATTTTTGTACATAAGCATCCTGATGAAGGTTGAATGTTAGACCGAAACATAGATCGCCCCAACATATTAAACCTCCTTCAAATATAAACATCTGTGTCCCTTCGTGTTTTGAGTTGTCTCAATCACTTAGAAATATTTTTAAAAATCAATGCAATACCAAATAAATGTATAGTTAAACCTTCTATTTATACTTTTCATCACACTTAACAGATTTGATTAAATGTATAGAGATGCCGATCATACGTTTTCTTACGACTGGTCAGATTGTCAGAACATGTACAATTAGCAGCTGGACCAGTTATTGCATTCTACGATATTAGGCTAAAACATGATAAATATCAAGTGTATATCTGAGTATACTCATTATTACGTTCATGAAAATATCGATACATGAGTCTCAATTTGTATAAATTTGCGTCATTGGAGGCGATTGGTGAAGGCAAATTGTACATTTTCAGGCGAATTCACCCTCTTAGATAATTGGTAAAGGCGAATTGTACACTTTCCAAAGACCTGACCCACATTATGTAAAGAATGAGGAGCACCTATACATGTTCAGAAAATGTACAATTGGCAGATCAACACATTTAGTACATTCCGCTTAATGAGAGTGAAACATTGACAATACTAGGTATATCTGGATATAATTGATATTGCCTTCATTGAAACAGAATGTTTGTTTATGTTGAACCTCATTTTCCTCTTAAATTTGGGTTATTTAAGAGGAGTGGTGAAGGTGAACTGTACACTTCCCAATGACCTGACCCGTTTTACCCAGAAGGATGAGACCCTATACATCATAAAGTCATGCACTCAATACAAAGCATTTACATTACACACAGACAGGTAATACGCACCACGCACTAGTTACTAAGTTATGTAAATTGATGGGTCCTACCACCGACACACCATCAACTAAAATTCGTCCCTAATATTAAAATACACAAGTCTTGTGAGAGATCTGGCAAAAGTTAATCTCAAAATAATAGGAAATGCTTTGTGCTATCATAAACTACAAACATATTCAACACAATTCTGCCTTTTCCGGTTGTATGTGGCAGATTAGGACAATTTAAAGAAGGATTAAAATGCACCGATTTGTGTAAGTTCATATATCGGGACCAATGTGTACACACAGTTATGTGAATCATAGGGTCAAACAACAAAATTCATTGGAGTTTAACAGATCGGGACAGATTGGGACCATTTGTGGTTTCATCGGCCTAAAAATGTAAGTATTTGTAATTAAACTTTCTATATTCCCTGGTTAGAGGAGTTAGGAAATCTTTGTGGCAAATATATTCATTGTTGTAACTCGCATATTTATTGTTGTATTGTATTTCCGGATTGAGAACAAATAACGTATAAAATAACATGAGCCCTCTATTGTAGCACTAGAATTAGATATTTATATATGGGACAGATTTTCAGAAAATGTACAATTCAATTTCGCCAATCTTCTCCAATAACCAAAATTTCAAACGCAAATAAAGTTCAAAATACAATTCAACCTAACCCAACCGATTGCTAGAATCAATGACATGTCAAATATATACTCGAACTAACCTATAGTATTAGCCAAATTTCAGTTTAATTTAGCAGAATTTATTAAATGAGTAGAGCTGTCAATTGTACATTTTCCGAAAATCTGACCCATATATTAGAAGCTATGGGAGTCAGTTGTTAGACACGGGTAGCAGTGGACAGAAAACCATTAATATTTGACACTGAATAACTGATTTGCGAAATGATTTTGAATCTTTATTGTATTTGACTACTCGTGAAATGATTTGATTAATTGACTTGCTTTATGTAGCCATTCGAAATAAGAAAAAGAAATAAACTGAATAATATTCTAATAACAATGACATTACGTCGGTAAAGGGTCGCCCTCTTATAGGTGTCTTCTATAGGGTCAAACTATTACCATTTATTTTCTATTGCTCGTCTAAATAGACAGTGCTTTCAGGAAATAATGATTATGCACCATCCCATAGATGTTTCACAGTAACCTTGGTAACAAAACGGTTGTTTGACCAACATTTTGGAGGATTTGGTCCAGTTGGTCCAGATGGTTCGTAAAACAACATATATTCTGAGAACATGTGAGACAAAGAAACTCTTCTTCCTGTATATTATACGAATAACAAATGTATACATGTATAACAAGAACAAAACATGGATAACTCCAGTCCGATATATCATATGCACATTCCACCTGAGAGGCGTGATCAGTGGGGTGCAATACAAATGATAATATCATATAAGCGATATAAATTATATATAGGTTAACTAGTTCTTAGCCCTGTGAGTAGTATGGATACATGTACACACTTTCACAACTGTGTATCAAATATATCAATGCCTATCAGGGTTTATCCTAAAGGGTCTACTATTTTAGCTAAATGTACCTACTTTACTATAGTGAGTGACCATTAAGAATTATCGTTAACGATTTGTTCATGCATATACAATTATAGAAATACACATTAGATGTACTTATATTTACCATCATTGGAATCGGTTTGATCTCATCTTTTCAAATATGATAGTATTTCAAAATCCATATTTTTGCGACTTGTGACTCATTTTCCTTAAACACATCACATTTGTTATGTTATAGTAGCTGAGAATAATAATGATAATATATTTTAATTTCCATATCATAATTTCAATTCACGTCGTACAGTGAAAGGTCAAAGTAAAGAAAAGAAAGAGATTGGATAGAGGAATGCTGGCTGTAAATGTCACAGATCTTCTTTGTATCCCTGGGGAATAGAGCTTTAATTGTAAAGCACACACTTAAAATATGGGTCAGATTTTCGGAAAATGTACAATTGGCAGCTGTATACATTTAGTAAGTTCTGCTTAATTTGGCTGCAATTTGGTCAATACTTGGTAAATTCGAGTATATTTGGCATTGCTGTGGTTCTAGCAATCTATTTGGTTAGGTTGAACTGTATTTTGGACTTTATTTTCGTCTGAAATTTGGGTTATTTGAGAAGATTGGCGAAGTTGAATTGTACATTTCATGAAAGAAAATCTGACCTATATCTGTATACATTTCTTTTCCTACAGGAAATGCCTGGTGGTTGGCTTATACCTCTTACAACAATTTCTCCTCACTAAACCACAAGCATGCAACCAACAAGAACCCCACTTCATCTTCGACAGAACATTCATCATCCACCAAGAAACTGACAGGACTGACATCATGCCAACAGATAGACAAGGTCTACAGGAATCAATGGGAACATGCAGAAATGTAGAACAAATGGCTTCAAAAATGATCGAAAATTTTGCTTTGTATGGTTTTAACGTTACAGTCAAAACTACAGATTTATACGATATCTATGACGCTGATGATTTCCGGATCGCTCCGTTTCGTTTACCAGCTGACGGAACAATGAAGATGACGTTAGGAAGTACTGAGTCATTTGCAGAGGTGTTAAACTCAGAGGTGGTCGTGTGTGGGTGGTTGCTTCTGCCCGTAAAAGACATACAGGGAGAACATGGAGTCATTGAGAGCGGATCGGTCCTCAGTTTTGAGGTTTATAGGTGTGTATTAACTTTTTCATCATTATTATTTTATTTAATATCCACGAATATAAGAGAAGGTTGTTTTGCTGGTTTCCTAGGTGTGGAGGAGTGGCCAGGCTCTTTCTACATATTCATGGTATATTTTTTGTTAGAACCTGAATTTAAAAAAAAAAGGTAAAAGAAGCCTGATGGGAGGAGGTTCAGGATGCAGCTTCAGTCACACGTCCTATTGGTTAAGATTAAGATTTTAAGATATTTTTAAAAGAAAAAAAAACAGATTTTACGACTTTTTATTCAGGAAAAAAGCATTACGCCCATGGTGTTTTCCGCTGGTCCTGATACATTCAGTTTGATCATTCAGAAAGTTCAAAAAGAAGGAAAAAAGTTGATATGCCAATGTGTTGCTTGAATCATCATTTGACTGATTGGTTTCGCTTATCTACCCCACTATTATTAGTATTAACGTGTAACTTGTTCTTGCAGGTTCCAGGGGCAGGATGGTGAGGAGTGTGTGGAGGCTACATCGTACAGAGAACCTATCACCAGGGATGATGACGTCATACCTTTAGACAAACACCTGGAGCATGCGCAATGGGGTCAGGGGTCAGGTCGCGGGGTCATTATCAAACATGACCACAAGACGGTGATGAGTCTTGTATTGACCTTCCCCCCAGAGCCTAGGTTGATAGATTAATAAGTCTGTTATTGAAACCAATAGGGAGGTTTCGCAAGCAAACCTATCTCAAATACGTAACCATATCTGCATCTTATTTGTGACTTCTTTCATGTAAAAAAGAATAATTGTGAAACATTTTGCTTGATATGTTGTGTTTCGTTTTTCCCGCCATGTTTTGCTGAACCTCTTTCTTTCTTTTCATATATATTTGTATATTAGAAATAAGAATTGGTTCACGTTCATGTACAGGTTAGATTTGCTATGTTTTGCTGAACCTCTTTCTTTCTTTTCATGTATATTTGTATATCAGAGATAAGGATAGGTTCACGTTTATGTATAGGTTGGATTTGATGAACCTCACTATTACGTCTCTTTTAACTTTTAAATGACACTGGGTATCTACAGATCGATGGTGTATAGTATTATGTTTTAAAATTTAAAAGGAACTGTATTATGGATGTAGATCTAGTGCATATCTAACGATTATAATAATAAGTAACAATCCTGGAGACAGAGATATATTCAAAGTATTTAAGAACTAAGTTTTATTCCTTTAACAAGGGTGATATAAGAAACAGGTCCAGGTTTGCCCATGTATTGACAGCCCGTGACCATTGAGCTTACATTAGAGCATGTGTCTGCTGAACAATAATTATACATATTACATCTGTTCACTGTGGACTGATGTGGATTGATGACCATTTGACCATGTGGCCGGTCTGAGTATTAGTTAGCAGTAAAGATAACATACTATTTGACACATTGAATAATGGTATTGGTAATTAGCTTCTCTAGCAAGACGTATGGGGATGACCTATATTGACATACACATGTTCAAAGTGATATTCATTAAGTGACAGTCATAATGATATTGGATGTTATATCTCAAGTTTGGGTGTTATCATATAGAAATGAGTGAGATCTGCCTATTTGATACGTGTAGACGTATCAACACATGTGTAAAACGCCCAATACCAACGGGACTTGTTTTGATTGGTCGCGTAAATCAAGTTGCACCAATCAATGAAGCTCATTTCGTGACACAATGTTGTTTTGCCGAGACGGAGGGTTGTGAGAAAGGTAAGTAATGATCAATCAAGTTTTGAGGGTCGATACACATTCAAAATGGGGGACTTGTGATATAAAAACAAAAAAACAAACTCGTCATTGATATGTTGGAACGTTTCTATGCACACTCGGTGGACGGAATGGACGTTTTTCACTCATGTCCTGGGGCCACTCATGATGACATGACATGATGACGAGTGTGCATAGAAACATCCCAACGTATCAATGACTCGTTGTCTTTTGTCTAAATAGTGAATGATGATGGGACAATATGTGAAGTAATAGGGGACAGCCATTGTGCATGTCTAAAGTCAAGTATTATGGAATAGACAATACCTGTCCCTATGTCTATCTGAAGTATAGGATTATGGGATGCACTTGGTTACTTGTATCTGCTACTGTGTATATGGGAAGTGAAGCATTGTAGAATTGAGAGTGTGTAGTAATAGGGGATTTGTATAAGCTACTACATGTCTGAAGTGAATGATTGAGAGCAAGTAGTAATAGGGGATTTGTATAAGCTACTACATGTCTGAAGTGAATGATTGAGAGCAAGTAGTAATAGGGGATTGGTATAAGCTACTACATGTCTGAAGGGAAACATTATATGGAGTGTGTGAACTAGAATAGTATAGTAGTAGAGGATGTAGGGGACGGATATAACATGGCCAATCTACACATGTTGGCTGCTAATAATTGAATTGCTCATGGGGCATTAATTTCCCTAGACAGACATGGACGGTGTATTGTTTGTCCCACAACTGGGACTAATATTTATTGTAACTTATCTCTGTTATTAAAACTGTGGTGGTAGAACCATGTATACTTCTGTGTGATACAAACCATGTAACTACCATAATTAAAATGTTGATCTTCAGAAATCATTGTTGATTTGGTAAAGCAAGATGTTTATTTTTATTTACTATTTTGGTGTTCATTCCACTAAGGTATCTATGTATAAGTCAGTTGATGTTAGAAAACATTACATTACTTGGTTGAAAGAGTAGAGATATCGCTTCAAGTTCCGACAGACAACATTACTTTCCGGAAATAGAGATGAGCATTGTCTTATGAAGTATTCATCACTTACTTAATGAATGTAAATCAATAAAGAGAGAGAATGGAACGAGCCGGCAATAATAAAAAATGTATTGGTAGACGAAAACATTTTCCACATAACCACGATGCCGTAGGCATAGTTCTTATGTGGACGAATCAAGTCCAATAAATTTGTTGATTATTGCAGACGAGTTCCATTCTATATTTATCATATGGGCATGAAACTTGGTGCATAAAAGTGCATAAAAGTGGCTGACTTGGTGACAAAGTAGTTCATATAACATGCATATTATACAAATATTTTTATAGCACCCCACTTATAGCACCCCTCATATGGAATGCGCATATAATAATGGTATCATTAATAATGATATCAAGATCATAAGAGTAAACGATAAAATCTTAATATAAATTACTGATTGCTTTTGATTGTGCATCATAACAAAGTACCAAGAGGTGCCGGTTTCTTTAATTGGATTTATTTTACTGGGGTTCCCTGGCATCTCATACAAATTAGCCCTTAATCAAGGATTTCATTTTTAATAATTTCCTACAAGTTTTGTAGAAAGACTTGGGACTATATAACGTTCATATAGGGCTTGCCTGTGGACTGTTTGTGTATACTCACAAGCTACGCCTCTGGATTATACACCAAACATCGCACCAGCAGCCGCTTAATGTAGGCCATTAATCCTCAATCAGATCTATTTCATATTTGCATCATACATGTTGAACATAGTCTTCACGAAAAGCAACACACATAAACAAACAGAAGATACTGCAGCTTTAACAATGGTACTAGTTGTCAACAACTGTTACAACTTAGTCACACCTTGCACATTGGATGCATTACACCGTAACGACTATTTACATATCTTCACATAACTTATCCATGACCTTTTCTCACATACCTACCATCATGATCTAGAATGTATTGCTTAATATTAAGCAGATGTTACAAGCACGTACACTGCGAAGCATAACGACATATCTGATGGTCTTACATGTATTATTACACCTCATCATTGTTTTATATTAATTCATATTTTATATTATATGAAGGGGGAAAATAGGTTCCAAAGACTATTTTCTCTTCATGCTTTTGCCTGCAGAGTTTTATAGTAATTCAAGTCCACATGTATATTTCGGAGACCTGTGGAAATCCTTTCCAGTGGTGACTTTGTTATCATCACTCTCCTCTGGTGGTTAACTCTAGGCTGCAAATTCAAGTTATGTTTTTGTCTTTAATAAATTAGCTCTTCTATATCGGACGATATTCTCAGCTTATACCTGGTAAATAGACAAAATTTACTTGTGGGTGTGTGGGAGGTGGTTATCTCCCGCGGGCGTAGCAATATTATAAGGGGTGCGTAGCACCCTGACGATTTGCGTAGCCCAAGGGAGATAACCACCTCCCATACGGCCAGGAGTCTATTTTGTATTTATTATACCTCTCCTGATGTTTTGGGGTGAAAAAATAGTGAAAATTCGATGGAAATTGGAGTGATTCGATGGAAATTGGAGTTGGGCAACGACCTCTGTTCACCAGTCTGTTTGTTTACTTTCTCACTTCCGGTCCTCCTCACGCATTTTCGGGTCTATTTTTCTATTTAAATACGCAATAAATTCACAATTTCACAGTTGCTTATTATTGTCATTTATATTTTGTCATTACGCACGATGTATAATGCTTCTTTTTTCCGCAAAAATAATTATTTTAATACAGAAAATAAGGATGCGAACATGGGCCTATTTTTTCAACAAAAATTCCGCCAGAGGGCAATATGATATATAAATACCGCCCAGAGGGTAATACGGTTTTCCAATGCTATAGCCTATGGCTGACCATACCATCCCTCTCAGAGGTATAATAATGCCATTTAACATTAATTAGAACAGAATATCTATTATATTACATATGGACTCTTACCCTTTTAAAACTCTTGTCCGGACACATTCTATCAACATATAGCTTAATATTTGACATGATGATATCCCATTTATCCATCATTTATTCAATATTATTCTTCCCAATTAGGGTCCATCAAAATATCTGTGAGTATCTTTACATCTAGCACTTTAGTATCCATAGCGTAAACTGATTCTATATTTTAACTATTTCTCTCCTTTTTTATTTGTATGAAGATCGGTGAATGATCACTGATATTTATGTCAATTGAACCATTGAAATGAATCCACTTTCCATTTGTGTAGATATGATCAATCGTAGAAGAGGACAATCTACTGATTCTCGCATGCATTTTTTTTATTTGTTGAATATTTTTATTTGTTGAATTTATTTAACAAACTTGAAAACTTATCAGCTCCAGTCATTGTACCATTTACTATATCATTATCATCAAAGTTAAAACCACCCATGATAATTATTTCTTTGGTAGTATCTTATTTATTCAATATACCATCTAACTGATCAAGGGCTTGAGTCAAACCTCCTTGTGGTGGTCAATAAGCATTAATACAAATCGTTTCATTCATATATTTCTTTGTAATGCCAAATATCTGTACTTCTAAAGGCTCGTTTGAAGTTTCCAGATCTCCAAAAGAATCAACTATGTCAAGTGATCTATGTACATAAGAAATAAGTCCCCCTCCTTAATTTACTAAAAGCCTTAGTTTCCACTTCTACACTTTTCATAGCCATCTTCTTTCTCTGTAAATGAAGGGAAGGCGTATAATGGGATGCACTTGGATGTCCTAAAAGCCTATATTAGAATATTGCATTTTCTACTGACAATGCAATTTGGCAGCCTATTCATGGTTTGCAGGGAAGTGGAGTGTGCTGGTGAAACTCCCTGATGTGGGCCCAAAATATGCCAGGATACGGAATGCTCCAACACCCCATTGCTCACTATAGGCATCCATCTGGTAGGCAATCAGGTTGTTTTCATAGACAGAGCCTGGCACTGGGGTCCTCTGATTATACCTGACACAGTAGTCCATGCCATCTACCCTTATCCTGAAAATATTAAACTTTGGTGAAAAACTGATGTATTTCAATGAGGAGGAAGTGTGTATTGTTCTTATGAATCTATTAGTTAAATAAATACAAAAACAGGGTATAAGTTGATATGCACATTATGTGACCTGCTCTGCGAAAACGGGTCTTATGTGCTTAGATATGAGGTGTAAAATGTGTTTTAGGACATAATATGCTGCAAAAATTATGTTGATATGAAAAACAGAAGCCGAGATATGAAGTTCTGAAATATGATGTGTTGAAATGGGGTAAATAGTTAAAACTGCTGTACGGTTTTTACTTGCCGAACTTTAGTTAAACCCTTATATGATTTCAAAATTCACATTATTTTCAATAATTAAATAATATATTGCCATTTTTCTGAAAATTTAATGTAATTCAAATCTGTTTTCAGTATCTTAATCATCAGAAAATTCTCTTTTGACTTTATTTATATTTGAAACAATTTGATGGCATATAGGTTTTCATGGAAACCAGACTCCTGTTAAATGATTTGGATGTTCCATTGAATTCATGGTTACCATGGCAACACTAAAAAAAATTTCTCCAAAGTTTTCCGCCACGCTATAATTTGTGAAAAATTACATTTTCAATGGTTTTTTGAGTAAATTTTGTGTTTTTACCAGTTTTCCTGTTAAATAATGCCCCTAGGGCTATCCAAGTGAAAACCTTTAAGACCCATAATCGCAGAGCAGGTCACATATAATGGGGTTACAAGTAGTTGGTATTGTTGGTTGAACAATCTCATTTAATATAGAATCCAATGTTGTAACCTACCTTGACATACCCATATAGAGAGAACTATCCTTGGGAAATAAACCCTTTTCACCCTGAACATCATTTTTGGTGGTTATCGTCCATTCCGCCCAGTGCCATCTAGTGTCCAGAAACTTTGCATATCTGCCTGAGGTCATACTTGACACCCTCGTTCTCTCAACCTGACTCCATTCATCAACAGTTAAGACATCATAGTCTGGATGATCACTGTAAGGTCTGTATGGATCATTCCTAATGCGTTCAAGATCTATACCAAACGGTTTAAAGAAGCGTATGACATCATCCACAATGGTATCATTACATGGACCAATAGATTGCAGAAATGTGGAGCGAGTGCCTACTACTTGATTGTAACCTTGGTAAAAGCCAAAGAATTGCTTTTCAAACACAAAATCTTTAGGTTTTGCACAGGGTGTATCACCGTGAGGAGCAACCAAAGTCAGGTGTGTTACCACTAGGCATATGGCCATCCACCTAAAGAACGGAATAGAAGAAAATAGAAAATATAGAATTATATCCTAACAGATCTAAATAAGTGATGTTGAGGAAAAGGTTTAGTACACTAAGCATCACCAAAGTCAAGGGTTTATTATGGAGTTTACCATTATGCACCAGAAATACCAAAACCTCACCAAAGAGCACTTACCTGCAATAAGCCATATTTGGTTCTGAAATTGCCTTTTCTTGATTCAGTTGATGAAGGTGTGATATCAATAGGGCTTTAAGTTCAGGTGTGTATTATGCTTTTCCAACTTTCGGCCTGTAGGAAATGGTCATAATTATCTGGGAACTGTTGCATTAGAAATAGTTACTTAAGCTATTCCCTACCTAGTCATTTATCCTTGCTGAAGTGTGAGATTCCTACTACTTGAATACATTTAGTAAGTATAGTCAATTCCTCCCTTACCAGTTCCTTAGCAAGGGACAATAGCTAAGGGTAATATTGAGAATGATTTGCTATGCGTTTTCAAAAGCTGGAGGCTATTACCAATAGGCAGAGTACATTTAAGCTCTCACTATACATAATTATTCCCGATTCTTTAAATCATTTGGCTCTGACCGTTTTACCCCACCAAGCATGGACATATACCCTCGGCCAAGACTGTCGGCAGATCATTAGCAACCAAGGAGCCTGAACAACAAAAGTAATTGTAACCATGCAGGAAAATCATAAGTAAAATATATGGAAATTTAATTAGTTGAAATCCAAATTATTTCCAATTTGAAGCCAAATTTTGAGATGCAAGGAATTGAGGGATTTTCAAATACTTCGGTGGCTAGGTCTGTATCATGTTTTGATCCCAAGGGCACTGTGCAATATTATACAAGGTTACAGGAATCAATGGAGTCGAGTTTGAGGCACAAGATGTACGTATTTTCCACAATACTCACTTCTTACACATAAAACATTTTCATTAATAATAGTTTGAGTGTTCTTCAATAATGTAGTGTTTATATAGTTTATACAATGTGTGAGAGAGCATTCTACTCTAATAAGAGAGCATTCTACCCGCATAACATGATTTAAAGTTTAAAACAGTTATTTTTGTTTCACGATGGGGTATTATATGATCTATTTAGTAATTCTCTGTGTGATGTTGAAGTCTATTTGGCAATCAATGCCTTTTTTGCTTAATAGTACTGGATGTGCATTGTATGCACATCCAGTACGAAATTGTACGAAAATAGATTAATTACCAGGGAATCCTGTTGTAACATAACCGACTGTGATGTAAAGGTCTTAAAGTACAATAGGACCTAAATATTACCTAAGTACCTCTCTATAAAAAATTGTAACACTGAGCCTAAATCATTGACGAATTACTATGTAAATCAAGATATATGTTCGTTTTTCACTTCATTTAAGGACACATTGGAAGACCTGCACTGTAGAATTGTATGCCCTTTTCATGACTATGTAATTGTTAAAAATTCATGAATAAAAATTCAATATATATATATATATGATCAAATCACATGGTATTTACGATAGTCAACACTGTAATGAATGAAAAAAAGATTGAGACAGGTAATTAATTAGTTTTATTTATTTATTGAGAGTATTTGTCAATTGATACAGGAACTAGTACATATAATATAAATAGAGACATAACAACCATGTTCAATATACACAAGATTTTCGCCTGTATGCAAGAGGTAGGAAACAGCCTCAGTCGTAGTGAAACTATGTTATGCCAGAATAAGTGATATCCACAGAAACAAGGCAAGATTATCTCAGATTTAAGACTACGGTTGGACTGAAAAAGCAGTTCAGAATAGCTGAAGACACGTTTGATCAACACTCGTATTTACCATATTTTCAGCCCAATTTAGCATGGTTTAGATAATAGTGTAGCACTGTCAATTGTACATTCTCGGATAATCTTACCCATTTAATTAATAAGATATATCATTTTTCTGCAGGGTCCTAAGGGGTCTATGCCTCGGCTTACTACTGCACCTGCTGCCCGTTATAGCCTGCCAAACACTGTGTGATTCTCCACCAGCACCACACCTCTTCAAAAGGGTAATCCACTTACAGCAAGAGTCAGATGTGGGCGATATTATCAGAACTAATCGCTCTGGCCTGGTTAGATTCATGGGAGGTTGTACAGATGTGGAGAAGGAAGCTCAGAAGATGCTCCAGTTCATGACATCTCAGGGAGCTGATCTCTCCTCTGTGGCTGCTGACCCTTACCATGCTTATGACACTGATTTCTTTCAATTATCACCCATTCACCTGCCGGCAGACAGTGGGTTCAGGGTGATGCTCGCCAGTCAGGATGGGTTTGCTGATGTGGTTAACAGGCCGGTGTATGGAAGTGGTTGGATATTGTTGGTGAAAAGGGAAATGCAAGCTGCTGATGGTGCTACACTTGGCAGAGGCTCGAGTATACTATTTGGAGTTTACAGGTGATAATGATTTATTTGAAAAGTCAATTATATTGGAAAGAATTCACATTGAGTTTGTGATACGTTTCATTTGTTGTTGTCAACCCTATGCAATAAATTATTCTACTAATTATACGTCAAGATATCGTAACAGAGTCATATTATTATTTCCCATCTATGCCAGCCCCTTCTCCTGATTATACTTGACCAAATGATATCATTCTAATTTTCCATTCGACCTCACTATTTTCATTTTCATTGCCTGTGTATCAAAGAAAAACATACAATCTTCAAAAATAAATTTCATCAATATTATTACCAGTCTATGCATGAAGACCATACACATTTATCATTATGAAGATAATACACTATGTTCTATTTTAAGTTGTACTCTCAGCTAAGGTTGCTCAAGGACTGAACATTTCTACTTTCTGTTCCATTCTTTTCAAACCAATCTAAATGTCAGAATTTTGTCTTTTTGCTACAGGGCTTTTTGAATTTTGCTACAGGGCTCCTAAACCATTCTATTTTGGAGAATCCACTGTGGATTCACTATCAAATTCTCGTATACACAATGCAATAGAACTTCCGCAGTGTATTGATGAGTTCAGTGCATAAGCTGTGATGAGACTACATTTGTGAAGATTTCCTTTGTTGTAATAAATGAAAATGCGGGTTAAAACTGATTTTTTTTTCATCTGAACTTTTTTCAATTTCCCTACACATATCAAAGTTAGTATTCTAATTTGCTTTAATAGCTTAACCTGAACATTTTCCAATTTCCCCTCACCTTCTTGAATCTTATTCTTCAAGTGTTAGACAGTTATTTTAGGCTTGCATGTTGCTTAAGACGTCAATTTGAAGTTAGTAAGTAAGATAATTGTTATTTTTGATGTGACAAAGCCAAATGCCTCTCTGTACTTATATAGGTCACAAATATTTCTAGTTACTTAGAAAATCCCTGATGAAGGGCTACTGTAGCTCGAAATGTCGGACCCCAATAAAGGCAAAACCAAACACAATCCCAACCTCCTGTCCCCTCTGTTTTGGGCTAAACCCCATCCACTCAAGAATTTCTTAGTTATCCTGTGTCATATTCTCCTCGCTCCTTTTTCTTCCCTCTTTCTCTCATTCTCAAGCATAAATAAATGTATATATATGTCAATACTATTCCTGTATATTTGCTGTTTCTTCTGGCAGGTTCACTCTAGGGGGTAAAGATGAATGTGTCCGGGTGATCAGTGTCCGGGATCAAAAAGCCCTCAACACTCCAGTGACCGTCTCAGATCTAAAAATAGAGCATGAGGAATGGGGGGAAGGAGTGGCTCGAGGGATCACAGTGACCAAGTCAGATGGCTCATCAAGACATTTGATACAAATACTTACTTTCCCTGCATGATGGCAGTGTTGAATGATGTTATTTCAATGCTGCACCCTCTGTTAACATCAGTCAAAAACTGACTGTTTTCTATCATAACTCCTTCGATAAAAACTTTGGAGAATTTTGAGTAGTTGTCTTTCCTATAGGGCTTAAACAGTTTACACATTCACCAAAATAGTGCATGAAATGTTGATAAGTGCTTGTTGTATCTATTTTGGGGATCCCAGTATATTATATATATATATATATATATTATATATTTTGTCGCCTAGGCAAGACTGTCTTTTCAGCCAAATACACACATTTTATTGATTCATTGAGACTTACATGTTTTTGTGTGTAGAAATATTTGTTTCGATATATTTAGTCTGTCCTTGGTCAGTAGTATAACGATGTTTATGCCCAGGTGATGGATCCTAAGCCTTTAGCTTCGATTTTATCTCTATTATTTATGATTAAACTGATTTTGTGTTTTATTCTGAAATATCGTATTTAATAATTGACTACGTACATAGCATACCTGTAGAATTATATTTTGATGTATTAAATCTATATGTTATTCTTTTTCCCTCAGCTAATACTGAGAATAGTGTAAGAAAGCATAATGTCTCTGGCTCAATAAACACATTTAAAACAAAACAAACATACCCAGCATTTTTCATTGCATGATTCATCAAAGCTAGAATATAACTGGATAAGTAAACCAGTTCTTGGTAAATGGTGTATACATGTTGCCCAAAAAATCAGAATCAGAATCCTAATATACAATATCGACACTTAATGTCCAATGTCCATTCATTTCCTAGGTTTGTTTTGAATTCATTTCCATTTCATATAAAATAATGGTCACAATATTTTCCCCAGATTTTCATGGTGAAACAGGATAATATTCTCCAACTACCTATTAGGCCAAATATGCACACTTATCAATTGAGTCAATTATCTCAATTGGGGACGATGGGGGAGAAACAGGGGCCAGTAAGGTCCATGGTAATGCCTGAAAGATTAAAGACTACCACCTTTCAGCCCAGTGCTACCCTTCAGGATTGGATAAACTCAATCATCAGACTGTTGTCCGTTTGTCAGCTGACTACCCATTCAACTCAATGGAATCGGCTAAGTGGTTTGTTTTATATAGTACTATGTGAGCCCCTGTGCTCCCTGATACCTCATTAGCATATTTGGACCTTGCAATAAATTAATATAACAAGTAGTAATTAATGATCTTATTTGTAATATTATTAATAATGTTACATAAATATAAAATGGTAAAGCAGAAACCAGTTAAACACTATCTCATATGGAAATAAAACCAAGATAAACAGTGCTTAAATTTATACTCCTTGAATAAGTATAATTATGAGTCTTAATGACTAAGGTCGGGTGACTAATCTATATACATACCCTACAACTACTCTCTCATCATGAGACAACAGAGGGCAGTCAGATAAGTGTGAAGATAAAAATGAAGGAAGGAGACAGACAGATGTTAGTAATAAGTGCCTCCTGTTTAGATTGGGTATACGTAATTGTTAGGATGTTCACATCCATCAGCTGTGTGTTCCCTATGAGATAATATATGGGTCAGATTTTCTGAAAATGTACAATTGGCAGCCCTACACATTTAGGAAATTTGGCTAAATTTGGCTGAAAAATGATGAATATAGGGAATATCTGAGTATATTTGGGATCTCATTGATTTAAATTATCAGTTCTGTTAATTCAAACTGCATTTTGAAGCTTAGTCTTGTCTTAAATGTTGGTTATTTGAGAGGATTGGGAAAGATGAATTATACATTTTCTGAAAATCTGACCCATATAATCATGATAGTTTTATTTCCTTTACTACAATTTACATAGAAATAAAGCTATCACCTACTGTATAGCAGGTCTTCGAGATGCGCCATTGACATGAAAAGGGAAGGAAAAGCACACATCAAAATATAGTCAAGCAGTTCAGTGTTATAAACTGTTATCCATGGCATTTGCCCATGTATGTGTTTTGTCCTGGCTTTATATGTAAAGAGTGGAATGAAATCAAGACACTAGATCTCATATTTACAGGGCTGGGAGATACAATTGGTACAAAGGAATGTTTTAAGCACCAATAAAGTGACAGAGATTTAGAACCATGCCATTCCATACGTCTGGTCACCTATACAATAATAATTTTCTAACTTTATCAGTGCTATCCAGTCTGTAGATACAATATATAGGCCCTACAACTTAGTAACCACACTCTTAATAGTGCTCTTTTTAAATTAGTGTGAACTAAATGAGATATCATGCCTAACCATCTTACTGTATGAGGATTACACTTGCCACTGGCTACCTCCACTGAATCTATTAATTCATAGCAATACAGCAGAGAAGTAGGTTCTTCGGCAAGACTGCAAGGGCATCCACTGCGAGGACTGATAAAAAGCTGGAGATACTTTGCTCAAGTAAAATGTAAGATAATATAAGTACATAGTAAAAGTTTTAATTAGAATATGCACCTGCTTTATCATCAGCCATCATTATCCATCATCCATCATCTGTCCTGTAGCCTGAGAGGTTGTACGCACATGACTAACTAGAAATTTTGGCTGTGATCAAGATAAAACTGTATCCCCCACATAATTCCAGTTTCTACCACAACCCTCCGCCTCACCTACAACAGCCACCAAACACATACACTTACACACCCAGGAAAAAGCATTGTCAGGTACAACACAAGTAACTAACGCTGTCTTAATCCAACATTTCAACATAGGGTATGTTAAGTATCGTTGCCAACATCTGGTTCACCTATGGAGAAAACGGTATACTTTCCTTACCATCTATTTAACTATCCACCTATATTGATGTGATCATTCCTATCTTCCTTATCTAATGACCCAAACTACATATTTGGGGGTAGAAGACCAAGATTCTTCCAAATCCCAACATGTTGACAATGTATTCATTGTATTCTAAGTGGGAAGAACACCAAAACTATAACCTAAGCGATTTGTTTTTAGGTGATTTTTATTCAGATGTTAGATGTAAATTTTGAGTTGTGATTCCTATGTTTCGGATTCATGGCGATCCGTCTTCAGGGAATGGTTGACTTTGTATTTCTTGGGGGGTATATTAAAAATGTGCAGGATGGGTTACCATGGTTACTTGTCAACAACGTGAATGGCGCGATTTCATTGGCTAAAGGTGTTTTCAGTGATAACACTGTTAATAATGAGGCTAGAGTTGTGTAATAAGTTTTAATCAGTGAAACTTGGTGTGGTCCTTGTGACAAACAGTCTTTTGTACATAGTCAGTCTAGGAAACGCATTGAAAAATGTCAATAAAATTTTTTTTCGCATATATAATATGAAATTGCGTTGTAACTATCAATGTTGATTGAAATATTCGAGTTAAAATTGTTAAGATAAGTTCAGGATTTTCTACAGCCCGGTATAATGAGTTATTACTGTCATTGTTCATTTATGTTCAGTTTCATTTCAGGTACTCCTTTCTGATCATTCCTTGCTCCATCGCGGGTCCGATATCTTGGTCGAGATTGATCATGATTCGCGATAGATCGTAGATTAGGCGCCCTTTCTTCACGGTGCCATGGTCTGGCACGTTTATGGGGGTAGGGTTATTGTGGGTGATTGTGGTCTTGGTGGTTGTGTGGTATCTCTGTTTGTATTCTCCCATGGTCTGAATATACGTGGTCCTGTTTTTCTGGGTGATCTCCAAGGGGATGGTCTCCTGGGTGACTTCCTTCTAGGGCTGTTTTTCTGGGTATGCTTGAGGCGTTTAAGTGATGGTGGTGAGGCTGAGGTGCCTTTGTGTGTGGTGGTAATGGGTTTCGGAGGTGGCGATATGGGGTCCTGTCTCTGTGGAGTTGCAGGGGGTGACATGTTGCGGTCCTCAGGTCTCATTGGAGTGATGTGAGGTGTTGCTCTTGGTTGTTTCTTTGGAGTGCTGGTGATCATTGGCTGGTTTTCTTCCTCTGGATCTGAGTCACTCACTTCCATGTCCTTAGTTAGTGGTTCAAGGTCTAGCTCAATGGAATCGAGGTTAGCCGTGTTTGTCTTGTCCCCTTTTGATGAAGACAATGTACGGACAGAGCAATTAGAGACGTCTAACAGGTCATTGTTACCTGTTGAGTGGTTACTAGTGATCAACCGGTTGCTGGTTATTGACTGGTTGTGTCTACTGGGGCTGGTTTTGCATGGGCTAGTTGAAGTGGATCTGCGGTGATCACGCTTGCGGTTATTGAAAATAATTTTCATGGGGTGGGCGATTTGTCCTTTCTTTCGAATGCAAGGATCATAGTCCTGATGATCAATTTCAATCACTCCTCTCTGTGCTTTGATGGATTTAGCCTGCTGCTTGCGGATCCGGTCTAACGGAGTGGTGTAACGTGAGATGCTTGTGTTGTTGTTATGGTGAGATCTCATCTTGGTGCTTGCTCGATCGCTCTTTATTTCTGTAAATATGAGGGCAATCAGCAGGTTTAATAATGAATATGACCCGACTGGGGTGGTAAAATTTGGGGTTTTGGTGTTGTTTTAAGTTCATATCTGGCCTACAATAATGGGTTTGTGGTGCTCCTCCACTATAGGATGGAGCTCCGGTTTAGAGACGTTATAAATGGAGAGTGAATGGTGGGTGAGCGTATTGTGACGTGTATATATGTTTTAAAGCAGATTGAACACTCCCACTTACTTGTCCGGTTAGAAGACCTGACGTGTGCTTTGTTCATATGTTTCAGCAGTCCAGCTTCACTTTCATAATGCTGTCCACAGTATTCACACGATGGGTACGACATAGTGGTACAATCGTAGTTAGGAGAAGGCCGTTCTACTGCGCAGTTTGCCTGGTTAGTAGGAGTTTTAGTCTTGGTAAACTAATCTGAAATTGGGACTTGACCAGGCAGGTACTAGTTACACAAGAGTGAAAGGTTTGTATTGGATTTCCAGTAGTACACTACCCAGGTGGTTGCTATGAGACTCATTATTCAGAGCAAACTAGATTGTGCCTGATAACAGACCATCCATCGGTTGTAGTATAGTAATATAGCTCAATCATGCACAAACTTCAATCATAAGAGCTGAATTAGAAATATCAGATATTATCTACAGACATCTTATTAAGACTGAAACCAGGGTAGATGGATGTACACGATGTGTATGGCAAGACTTGATGTGTTAGCTCAAAGTTGTATTCTCAGCTAACACTGACCAAATACATTTATACTTTCTTCTTTGTTATTTGCCTACTGTTCTGAAAGAGATTAAACCAATGTTTTACCCTGTTCCTGTAGGGCTTCATAGACATCCGTTTTGAATTATGATGACCTGCTAAATTCCTTTGCTGCATTGGTTTTATATATATATTGGCAGCTTTCACGTCGAATCATTGCATGAACTTTTCATATAGGGACAACATAATATTGATGACTTAAGTCCTATAGTTTAAACAGTCAGTAAGTTTGGTAATATTTATAGTTTTAAATTGCAGATCTTAGCACAGCTAGACATAGCAGCACCAACTTTGATAGAGGGCCATCTCTCAGGGTTTAAGAAAGCAAAACGTTGTACATCATCAATCACAATCTACTTTATCCTTGAAGGCCTATATTTGTGACTAAACCAACTACATGATGGTCAATCAGTTGCATTCAGATAAGGAAAATGGAGGAGGACGGGGTATCGTGAAACGGAGCTCAATCTCACAAGGAAGAAGCAAGAGGTATATAATATTGAAACCTTGTAAAACTCTTGCCCTTCAACAATTGTAGTATATTAAAAGCAAATCTAGAAACAACATGTGACTCCTGTCACAGCTTGTAGATGGAGATTAGCGATTATTACACCCCTGTGCTGTAGTTGCCTATACCTTCAGCATTGTATGCACCACCTGGACAAGCAGGTGCATAACATGTAAATTATGCACCTGGACGTGCATAACAAAAGTAGGTCCGGCAGCTAAGCCTGACAGTAGCGTATAGTGACAGGGGCTCCAGACCTATAATGCCGTAATGTGTCAGTAAAATTACCGATCATTCATCCTAAAATTCTATGGTAGATTACAACCAAAACTACTGCAATTTGATCTTTTTCATACAATTCAGTTCCTTAAAAAGTATCCCAATGAAGCTTTGTTAGTAGGGAAGGTCCCATTCTCGTAATTCAGACCGACTCAGTTGCTAAGGGAGACCTCAGGGCTACGCTGCGCTCTGCCCCTCGGTCTCCCCCGCAACCTCAATGGCATAACCCTTCCACAGAATAAACCCTTGGTAGGTTCCATATATTTATTTCATGTGTTTTGTCTCTTCTGTAGTGCAGAGGTGATGAGACAACTCTGAAAAGAGGCAGAATTGTCACGCCTTGTCTTGTCATGTTGCAGTAATTGTTTGTTGCATAGGATTTTATGTACTGTGTTCCTACTCAACTGGGTATTTTGAGTCCCATCTATGATAATTTTTACATCATAATTAACTTTATCATTTCTGCATTTCTGAAATGAACAAGAAAACAATAGAATTTATTTCCGAAACAGAGAATATATGGATGGCTATGCAAAAACAATCCCATTAGACATGTACAGTATTAAGGGGATGTTTTACCAAATAGTTTTTACTCTAAACAGTTATTTAATATTACGAAAAAGGATGATTGAATTGAAATAATTGGGACTGTAAGGACTATTCACTGAATACATATGCCCAACATTTTTATTGCATTTTTCATCAGTTTTACTTCCAATAGAAGATAAAGCTATGAATGTAAATATAAAACTAATTGGTGGAAACCCCTGCTAATGAGAAACAAATTCATTGCAGATATGTGCCTGCCCACATTGATGGACGTGTTGTGAGGAAAATAGGACCAAAGCGCCGTCCAACTACTGTCCTTGAAATGTGCCGTGAGGAGTGGGGACTGGGTGGGTTGAGTTGTCGAGTGAACGGGAAGACTTGTGGAGTAGGTGGGTTGAGCTGTGGAATTGGTGGGTTTAGTTTTGGAGTAGGTGGGTGGAGCTGTGGAGTAGGTGGGTGGAGCCGTGGAGTGGATGGGAGGTGTTGCGGACCAGGTGGGTTTAGGCTGCAGATTGAGTAGTAGGTGGCATGATTTGTTGACCAGGGGGATTTTGTTAGGGTCTTTATGCATTTGGGTGCCATGATAACAGCTGACATGCACTGTGTACAAGCAAGTGCCCTATTGATAAAAAATACTTGATTACCCCTAGCACATGCCAAACCTATTTTTGTTACATGCCAGACTCCGGACGCGAGTCTTCAAGTGAACCAGGAATACGGTTCAGAGGCATTTTCAGTAACAGCTCAACCTGTAACAAAATGATCAAATAAAAGCAATTTTTGAAGCAAGAAGTGTTTTATTTATTAGTCGAACAATGTCACTAAGGTGAAAGATATGGAATGGGCACTTCCTTCATATAAGACACTTGGTTGTTATCTTATTACATTTTGACGCTACCTTCTGTATATATGGTTGTTTCTTTAATTATTATTTAGAATTTGTATACAGCACAGATCTTTGCAAATGACACTTGAAACGTAGATAGACTAGTTCAACGTACACTGGCCACAACAATCCTTGAGGTTCATTAGTATTACAAGATTATTAGCTCACCGGCAGCTCCATGCAGAATAACTATGGTCTTCCGCTCACTGCTGCAGTACACCATACCCATTCTCGGGCACTGTGTGGCCTACCTTCTATTCTATGCTCTCTACCTCCTCTCTCCCACTTCTCCTTCTTTCCCCCTGCTTTCTCCTTCTTTCCCCCCTCTCTCATCTGCTTTCTTTGCACTATATCCATCTATCTCTCCTTTCATTTTCTTCAATTTTTTTTTCTATTTTTTTTTCAAATTTTTATTTTTGTTAAATTTTTTTTTTAATTTTTCAAACCACACTTAATTTGTAGGAATGTAGGCCTACAATCAAACATCTGTTATATGTTGCACATTCCTATGTTATTTCAATGGGAACATACAGTATACACAGGGTCTTCCATTGTATAATCCTAAAAGCATCCGCCCCATCATGTGTTAAAGCAACTTATTGAGATGGGAATTGCGATGTCAGATATAGCTAGGAACGATCCTGGTCCACACATGAAATATCCGCAGAATTTCATTGATATGATAAATCATAATGCATACCACGAGCATGATAAGACTATGGAGGTATGTTTTAGATGTTGGGGGCATCTTCAAGACGATTCTTAACTACCTCTGTTATTAACTATGTTACCCACTTTGATTATTCATAATTTGGTATGATCTATAGAAACCCATTGAACATATGGGCAACGGTATGAGTTTATCTACAAAACTACTGCAACCTAGAGCCTCTGCCAGAGTGTCCTAAACTACCCATACATCGATAAACCTACAAATTGTTTGGAAATACTGGACATATTCTGTGAATTTTCTACTTAAATAAGATGCTGTTCCATTGCTGTTCGTCAAATCAGAAACATTTTAATACCTCTTTTCGATTTGATATTTATTTCTAATCTGTCTGCACATGCAACATCAATCCCCACACTCATTTAGGGTCCATGCCTCCAAGGCAAACATAGTAGCGAATTAATTCATCAAGCTATTTCCCTTCTACAATTATATATGGGTCAGATTTACAGAAAATGTACAATTGCCAGCTCTACATATTTCGTAAATTCTCCTAAATGAGGCTGAAAAATGAAGAATACCGGGTATATCTGAGTATATTTAGTATCACATTCATTTAAAGTATCAGTTCTGTTATGTTAAACTGCATTTTGAAGCTCATTTTTGTCTTAAATGTGGGTTATTTGAGAGGATTGGTGAAGGTGAATTGTACATTTTCTGAAAACCTGACCCATATGTAGCCTTTTGATGTGTTACAAAGGATCCATTTTGAATTGTCAGAGAGATAACAAACTTTCAATATCATGAGAAAGAAGCATAATAAGCAAAAAGCATATTCTATATTTAATCTCCAAAGCCAGACAACCACACAATCAGATTTGAAACTTTGTTTTTTATCTAAAGTACTATAAAAGGTATAGCCATATCTTGTGCTAAAAGCATTACATTTGAAATCCAAGATGGCCGCTAAAACATTCCAAAAGTCAGGCATCTATATATATATATAGATATCTATAGAAGTGTTCAAAATAGAACCATTTTAGAGAATTACATGAGTGTAAGATTTGATTTGATTTTAAACATATTTTATTCAGGACAAGTAGACATTTTCATACATCAAGCATAAATATACTCAGACTAGCCTGATTTAAATTATCAAGTTTAACATTAAGGTATTTAAATTAATTCGGTTCTAGTTCTAACAACAAAGCAACAATGTTCGTTTTGTAAATCGTATGACATGCTTAAAATAAAATAGCAGACCAGTATATTGTACCTTTATAACATTTGTATGTCGGTATATATTTGGAGTGCTGTAATAAAATAACCCACCACCTGCGCCGTGCACTCACACGTAAACCATTTTGTATCAAATATCTATGACAAAAAATTCAACATTGTTACCAGACTAATTGTTTGTCCAGAGGATATCGTTATAAATAGGCTCTTATGTCAAGGGGGAATTATGTTGTTGACATTTTGTTGCAAAATTGTACATTTCCTCATCTACGTTAAATTTTGATCTTACATGTCAACCCGACCAGATTGGATAAAGCTCTCTCGATACCTGTTCTTGATTGTTGTTTTCAATAAATTTGCATCAGTCTCTATCCTGACTTTCTCAGGCAGGCCATTCCATATATTGTTGACTCTGCCAGCTATACATCTGCTTAGCCTGCTCTTTTTCCATCTAACATTTTCCCATCCAAAGACACACCAAATCACAAAATTTTAATATCAGATCCTAGTTCATGAGGGTCTTGACTTTAATTTGGTATAATATGGTGGTGTTGTTATTTCTTAGATACGTAGATAGATAGATAAAGAGCATTTTGTATTCATCAAAAAAGAGTTTACGGTGACAAATAGGCTTGCAGACTTCTGGGAAACTATTTTTGAATCTTCCAGATCTTCCAGCTCCTCGCTTGATACAGGCAAATTTCCTAGACTGATACATAATAGTACATAATGAAATAAAAGGCAACACGAATCTTAGAATATCAGAAATAATTATAGTAATTATTCTCTGATAATGTGGGTTTTTCAATTAATTCCAGAACAGGAACCAAGCATGGTGGTTTCAATAATATTAATGTTAACAATGATAACAGTAAATTCCTGTTGAATACAATGTACAACAAACAATCGTCTACGAGGTAACTCGCAAAATAATGAGTTTTTGAACCCATATCTGCTCTACCATTCTGCTAGCTGTACCCATTATAGAACAAGCTCAGTTGAAACGGGGCTTAGAAACATATTTTAAAAAGTATATCCAAAGCAAGATGAAGGTCAACAGCCCCTTCCACTAGAGTAACAGTATAGTATTAATATTCCTGTCTTTTACTTGGTATGAACTAAATAAGAACTCATGCCTGACTGACGTACTGGATCAGTACTACACTCGGCTTCACACAAGGTACTACATCACTGTGACACAGTAAAGATCAAGGCTTTATTCCAAACTAGGACAGAGAAAAAGCAAAACATATCGAAATGTAAGTTTCTTTATTGTCCTGGTTGTTGGCTCCTGACTAAACATCTAGCAACAAGCCATCTTGTTTGTCTCTGCTGGTTGTTCATGTGTCTTTTGTAGACTTTTGGAATGGTACAGGGAATGAGTTAAATCATGTAGTCCATGGGTCGGATATGGGTCAGTCCATCAGAACATGTACACGCACCAGCTCTTCAGATTTTGTAAAATCTTCTAAATGAAACTGAACATTCGTAAATAAAAGCCTTATTTCAGTATATTTGTTAATGTGAATATTGTAAATCTGTTTTTATTAGCAATGTATACATGTAGATCTTTAACCACTCCAAAACGGTTATATTGTGAGGATTTGGGAAGGTTGCTGGTGACTTAAAACATTCTAGAGGATGTGGACTTTGGACACAGAGAGAAGTCCTATACATGCTACCGGCTAGTAAAGCAGCAAGCCCATGAGTCTATGCATGCTAGTGTGACTGATCGAGCTACAAAATAGTTGGGTTAAAGCACCAATGGAATCTCAATCACGCTTCAACAATGCTGGTTCCTCCACTTTGGGTAAAAGTGCCTCCAATATGAAGTTGTATAGACTTGCTCTAACAATGTGATTAAAAACTTGTTTATAAACAATTAATAGTCAAAGACTATATTCTACAGACTGGCAGTCAGAGTTTAAGGGCAGGAAACAATGGTAGTTAAAAAAATAACATGTTGCATTTCGATAGACTGCGAAACCTAAGAACAAATCTAAATGTCAGTGGGTACCATTCCAAGTGTGTACTAAAAGTATTAGACAGTATGGGAATCGTGGGTTTCGGACATGGGTTACTGGAATTAACACATTCCCTCAGGTCTTTGTGTATCAACTCCCATTCTCACTTTACTTGTTTTACTATACTTTACTTCTCTACTGGTTCCCACAGGTTGGTAGCATCAGGACTTCTGTTCTTCCTCCACCTCACCATCTCCTCGGCCCAGGATCAATGTCAGCCCACAAATGACCTCTATGTCTTCAAAAGAGTCTTCTACCTACACCCTGAGTCAGACAGAAGTGGCACAGTGGTCATTGATGAGCAGTTGTTGAGGCAGTTTATGGGCAACTGTACAGATGTAGACAAAGAATCTCAAGAGATGCTTGTCTTCATGGAGTCTTATGGCTTCAACATGGCTGAGACACGGGGACAGATCTATACCCCACATGAAACGGCAGAGTATGGGATTGGCACTCGTGGAATACCGCATGAACATAGTTACAAGGTAGTTGAATCAACACCAGTTATTGTTGTGTAGTGTTTTCGTTCATATAATAAAACATAAAGGTTGTAATGAGAGGGTAAAGCAGAATCGAAGAGATGTAATCTAATGTAACATATGTGACCTAAGTAAAATACTAAGAAGCATAATTCTATAGACTCTAATCTTGGTCTAGATGTCCAGATTTGTATTCATATTGAGTAATATATCATGTTTTTCAAATTAAGCATTGAGTTATGCGACTGTTCATTGAACTGTTCACTGCATAACCATATCATTCCATATTAGTATTTCTGAGTAACAATAATGACAAAAATTAGTATCCTTTTTCTCGACATGTTTCTTTTCTTTTTTTTCCTGTTGTCTGAGCTCATTCTGTGGTAATAAAGGTGGATGATATAGAGAACTTCCACTATAGTATTCTCTTCAATAATCATTGTATTATCATAATACTGGAGTGGGGCGAATTGTGGTGTAGTGCTACATTTCTCACACAAATATTATCATACAATTGTTATTCCCCTCAGGTAGTGATGGCTAGCTGGGAAGACAAAGCTGAAATCCTCAACAAGCCTGTCTACTTTTCTGCTTGGTTACTCTCTGCAAAGAAAGACTCAGAAGGACGCAGGGGCAGTATAAAACAAGGGTCTGCCATTATATTTGGAAACTACAGGTGACATTATAAACATTTGTTACTTCTTCCAATAAAAATGATGAATCTAAGGACATGTCTGTACAGCAGTCTTGGAATTTACAAAGTTCTATGTATATGCAGTTGCACCAACAATTCATAGATCTCAGCCTAAATTAGCAGAATTAACTTAATGTGTAAAGCTGTTTGTTCATACCCTGATGCCTTGCCCTATGTACAATTCACACAGGGCAGTTGCAGGTACTCCTACCTACCTGGTGAAACATCTGCTTAAGCATACCACCTTGAAAATCCTTTATTATCATAAAAAAAAGTCATTCTGAGTCATTAGGATAAACACATTCTTACCAAATCTACTCATGTCGTGACTGAATGTGTCTGCCACTGTCATTTGTGTACACAAGAATATTAAATTGAATTGGATGGGAGAAAGCAGCCACCAGTGAGTGATAATAAGTGAAGCCTTCACAGAAGATCGGGAGGGTGTTCAGTGTTTGCATTGAACATTGTGTAATACAACATCATTTTCAGATCAAGCTGATTTACTTACACAACAGACACTATGAATGTAATAGAAGTGATTCTCAAATTAGTTGCAACTTGCAACGAAACTAGTTAAAGATTTATAAAAACATAACCATGGGCTGTGTCACTGAATTGGGCCCTTGAATATAAATGTGGATTCATATGGAGACCTCTTGCAAATACAACAGGGCAAAATACACCAAGGTTTTGGAATTGGATGGAACAATAAATAGAAAACGTTTAGTTTTTGACCAATGTTGAATGAGAGTGCAGTTTTAACATTGATGTATTGCAGGTTCTCCACTGGTCAGGGTGATGTGTGTATCAGGTTAACAACAACTGTTGATCCCTTGGCAAAGTGGTCTCAGGTTTCTGCGGTGGATATGGATCTCTACCACAAGACATGGGGACCTGGAGTCTCACGTGGTATTGAGATCTGGAATGCTGAACACACAAGCAGAGATGTTCACCTACTCTTCACCTTCCCACCTAATCCTTGATGTACAAAGTTTGTTCTTCATGAAGAGCAAATGTGCCGAAGGTTTTGCACATCCAATAAACAAACATCACATCTGAGGAAATCATTGTCCAGGAATAGAAGTTGGCGACATTTATGAATTAAAATTATCAAGTTATTAACTCAATAAGTGTTAAATGATGTTCGACTTTGTCTCACTATTATTTTGTGATATGTATTTGTAAAGGTTAACATAACCAAAGGTCATTAGCAAGGCAATCAGACCCTGAGATGGACCAACATATTCTAAAATAACAAGTATAGCAACTGATGTTATAACTCACAGTATCAGGGGCTATTAGGAAAGGGCAAGGCTCAAATCTTACAGTGCAACTATGGTACTAGGCATGGAAATCTCTTGTTAGACCAGGAGATCTGGAGATCTATCTAGGAAAAATTGAACACAAATTCAATTGAACATGGTTAAGTGAATTAAAAAGGCTGATAATCAACATGTGCCAGCTAGGTTACTTTTCAGTTAGGGAGCATGGAAATGTATTACCGTCCACTATAGAAATTTAAAGGGAAAAAAACGAATGGAATTTTCATTAAAGTCTCTATACTCATAGGTGGCATATACATTTAAACTCATATTGAAGCAAAACAGGAGGTACCTGCTTTTTAGAAATATTATTCTGCTGAATTTGCAACATGATAAGATAGAAAACAGTAACATTGAAGATCTTCAAAGCTAAATGATATCTTTCAATGCTGATACCCTGTTCTTTTATAAATGAGGGTGAACCTATATGTCAGTTATGTTTCATCTGTGTAAAATCTAAGAAAATGTTTGAAAATGTTTTGTTACCCTACTGACTTAAATGAAAATTTATTATAGTCTTATAGTTAAGATGTAGTCTGTAAAATGAAAAAGACAATATGGTGACAACCCTTTTCTTGGCTTATATATACAGTGAATTCTAGATGTCTTCCACCATTGTATCTGGTTGAAATTGGGTAGGCACATTAACTTGGGCATCATTGAATTCTGAAGAATTCTCTATTAATCAAATAAACCTTAAAATACCCCTTGACGAAGGGAAAGTATTCATCATCACTCCATGATAGCCCTTTGACCACTGACATTGTACCCTATGACATAGTACATTTATTTCCAAATGCCTAGGTATGATCATCATGATTCAGAAACTGCACCTTTTCACTTGATGTGAACTGAATAAGAAGAGTTCTAGGCCATTGGGATCATTGTTGAGAATGCAGCTTTATTTAGGGTCAAATTGCTGCGTATATAAAATAAATAGATAATACTAAGAACTAGACTTGTGCATAGTTGATCAGAGAAACTTTACATATAGTATCATCCGCAATTTTTACACCGGTTAATTACTGAATGGCAGGGCCAGCATTTATTTTGTAATCCTCATCGTTTTAGCAGGTGATCTGTCACCATGTATATTTGCAACAGGAGCTAGCCATGCCTCCTGGAAAAACCTGGTCCTTCGACCAATCAGTTTATCCCACGCCACAATGCCCTGCCCCCTTCAATAAAGTAAACAATCATTTTTCTAACGCCCACCTGCCTCAACCGCACATGCTTGAATATTTTTGTTTACATATTTATTGCATGGATTGTTGTTCATGGTGAAATAAACCCTCCTTTCTGGATGGATGTCTATTTATTCACAGCTATTTTACTAAGGAGACAAGCCACATATGTATTCAGAAAACACATGGCTGCCAATGCGCATGTGAAAGACCTTCCTGTCAACTTGGCACAGGCTTAGCGTCCAAAAAGAAGTTAGGTTTTAATTGAAAGAGAAACAGTAGCCACTTTGTTTTTCACAACTTTCCCATTCAAGTTAAACAAGTGGACTGGTTGTATTAATCAATAACACAAAGGCTGTTCACAGACAATGATTTCCACTGAGTTGCTGCTTGTTTGATTGGAGGTGCAACTTTTTGGGCACATCAAATTTGGCCTTCATCAATGAATTAAAATCACTTTCTTAAAAATGTTGCTATCTATATGATGTTTGCAATAGATTTATTGTCCCAGTCCTCTGGTACATCAAACATTTAGTGGGAAAGTGAGGATGCGGCGAGCATCTCCGCTTGAGTGGTCAGCGTTCCAGGTCTCAATACCAAGTGACACTCCCGGCCCCCATTGCTCATGGTAGAGGTCCATGTGAAGCACAGAAACCTGAGGCCTTTCTGCCGTGGGAATTACATTAGCTGTTATGCGGATACACACATCCCTCTGACCAGTGGAGAACCTGCAATACAATGTAATAGATTAATGTATTGGTAGTTGTTATACTACCAGGTGGACAGACGACCCTGAGGGCATGTCTGCATAGTTAACATTGTATATTATGTATTGTACGTGAAGGAATGTCCACCTGTGAGAGACACTACGTGTCCAGCTTGAATAAAAGAAGACTGGTACATTGACCATCGAGCAGTCATTCAGAAGGCAGTCAGTGGACCAGTCAGTCAAAGGAAAGAAGTGTATACTCATTAACACCAGAGTATATCAATGGTGGCGAACCAAGGCTCGATGAAGTATCTTTAAGACATTTATTGGATTTTTGTTGGTGAGATTATACCAAAATGCTAGTTTGGAGTTATACTAGCAAGCAAAGGATTGGCTAGAAATGGGCCCTAGAAATGGGCTCTCCTGCAGATCTCCCCTCTTCTCATGCTCTATACTGGGCTATATGAGCATGGGCAACCTATGAATGCAGGACAAATTAAGGAGTGTCCACACTGGAGTTTTGACTGAATTAGTGAATCAGTGATTCGAACAACGAGATCGATGGCTAAGGTTTGGCAGGAGAGAGAGAATCCTGAATTATTTCTGAACATTTCAAAAGTTGTTTGAACTTTCTACCATGAATATTAAGAAAGATATGGCTAATTTCGTGAGGCATGATATTCTAACCCAGGCAATGAAAGCCTAGGTGTTTTCTTAGTTCTCTTACAAACATTGCCCAGGAGTTTTAGAGAACTTTTTCATGTACTCTCAATGTCATTGGTGATTAGAGCATGGATATAAATGTATATATAAGTAGCCTTAATTGGTGAGATTGGGACCCATATAGCTGTGTGATGTTGCTATGGAAACCTTGTCATTGCCGTGGGCAGATTGAATGGTCTGAATGATGTACATTTGGATGCACACATATTACACACATAATATTTCTTAATTCAGCCACAGCATTGTCAATTCTGAAGCGATTTTCGAAATTCAAACAGTTCTGAGATGCTGACATTGTTGCGGAATTTCTCCTGCTATTTGCAATATGATTTTTTTTATATTGAATATTTTGCAGCATTGTATAAATGGACCAGGTGTGCATAATCACCAGTTTATAGTTCATACCATTATGATTTGATGGCAGGAATGGTCACTACTAATTTATGGGTTACGCCATAAACAGTGTCATGGCCGGAAGGTATAATAAATGGTGTCAGGAGCATAGGTGAATGACACAAATGGTGGTTTGATATATTCTAGTAGGACAGATTGCTAGATGTGTGACAATGCTACATTGTTCAGATCGCCATTAAATCAAGCTGTATAGCCAGCAGGAGTGTGAAACAAATGACATTGTCACACTTGTTAAGTGGAAACAATATGTGAGGACACAGAACAATTAACCATCACCTACATTCCATATCAACATTAGACATGACTGTAGACAATTCACATGAATACTTATGCTGCTCCAGGTGTGACAAAGGAATGCTGCAAGGCACCATTAACATTTTATCAACTGGATGTCACATGAAGTCACAATTGATGAGGGAGGCCCAGATGTATGAATCAAGATGCTTTCGTGGCAATGAAATTAAGACATTTTACAGAGACAATAACTGTATAATGGAGATACAGACAGAATAGACTTTGATTGAATAACACTATCATTACAAAATGTTGAATAGACATTATTGACATTATTGAATTATATGTTAATCCTTTTAAATTACTACACATTTGCAATTGTTTATGAGGTTTGTAGTTACTATTTTATCATCAACTTTGTAGTTTTACATGTGCATGGGTGAGCTTTGATGGTACATTTGTATTGGGATAATTATATTACTTTTGCTTTATAGGTTTGGTTTATCCAGTAACATTATTTATATATATAATACTTTGAAAGACTGGGAAAACCATTGGCCAGCACAAATGACAAGTATAAATGACAATGATTAGTATTCAATTGCCAGAGGCAATGTGGTTGGTGGCTCATGCCATTAACATTTTATTGCAGGATAATTGGTGGCAATTAATCTGACTTGGTGTCCAGGAAAGAGGGATGAATACTTTCACAATTGATTCAGAAATGTTTCTTCTCGATTGGTTTAGGTATAAAATAACAGATACTTTGACATTGGATGAATACTAGTATTTAAAATGGACTTCATTTGGTTAAACTATTAGACTTTCAATAGGCCATGTATTTAGTGCATGGATATCTGTTTGCATTTTTATTTGTTTCTTTTATTTTCTTTGGCCTAACTGGTTAGAGGTTTTTGAACACATTATTTTTTTCGTAATTGGAGTAGTCAAAGATTGTTCAACCATGGCTCAAGAATTTAAGTGTAAATTGAAGATTGTATTTCTTCTATTTATTTTTTTTTAGACTTAAAATTCAAACAATGTAACCAATAAATATATGCTTTTTCTTTTGTCTGATCAGCTTGTGAGAAGGTTGTGTAATTGGTACACATAAATGTGGAATGAATTCATTATTAATATTTTGGAATTGGTAGTTAGCAGTTGTTTATGCAGGTTTGTATTTGGGAATGACGTTAGTGCATAGCTGTGCAGTCTACACTAGGCCTGTGTTGGTGGGGATTGTATTGCTAGTCATTTACATCACAGTGCCTGCATGAATTTAATTGTTTTCATCCTATTAAAGTAAGGAAAAACTGGGATGTAGGTATGTTTGCCATATCCATGATGGATGATTGCAGAATGTTCACCACAACAGATTTAAATCAAAATTTGATAGAAAACAATTCAGGATAGGTGCATTTCCAAAGAACAAAATTTTGTTTTTGTTTTTTCGTAAATTATAAAGTGGTTTGCAATGCAATGCAATGCAACCAAAACATTAATGTCTTGCATATCTGCCATCTTTAAGATGGTGCATATATTAACTATATATATGTGTCGGGTTGATTGTGAAGTTTTCGTCTAGCCATATGTAGGAAGTAAATATAACATAGAAGTCAAGCAAAAATTAAAAAGTGCGAAATTTTTACCTTTATAATAAGGATTTTTACGTCATAACAAAGGAATTTGATCTAAACCTTTTAATTAGACAGGTCACGCTAATAGGGCGGCGTAAGCTCCTATGAAAACAAAGCTAATATTCAGTGTTGCAATTAATGGGTCACATAGGGGAGCTATTTTATTTTGAGTTAATTGACCCCGTGTCTTTTGTGCCCTCAGGTGGGTCGCTAATCTTCCTGTGTGACTTGGAAGTCTGACTCCTATAAACCATTATGAGAGGGATAGTATTGTTTGATAAATTCTTTCTGATTCTTAGAAATCAGATCGGTTTTGGCTCCCTCTTGTGGTGGGACAAAGGTCCAAGGGATGATATTTTGATCCTGGGGCGAGACATTAGTGTCAACAAACGCCTTGAGGTGGCTCCCTTGTTTATGGGCATTCCATCAGGTCCAATGTAGTGAGGTATTTTAATTGAGAAGCGACTACCACTTTCTTTGGTAAGCGCGGGATCGAGAAGATCAGAACTTGAGATCGTAACAGACAACAAGCTTTTCAATGATCTGCAAACTCTGGTGAGTTTTTCTCCTTTGGGATTTATTATTGCACACTGATATTACATCCAATGGAACCATGAGAGCCCAACATGTCAAAATAGGGAACTTCAGATCAATGGATCATGCTGAATCAAGCCGCTTTCAGTATGGTATTTTCCTTAAGACTTCATGGCATATGATTGAAACAAACTTTCAACTGGTTTTTATTTCCTATAAAAGCCACCAGGTAGCAATTGATATTTGTTTGGTTCAATGTAATTTGACAGTGTTGCAGAATAACTAATTTACATTTCTTACTTTTAACTAGCTATGTAGATTATATAAGCAATTTTAGAATCTCATTTGGAAATAGAAAGAGGGTAATGCACCTTAGAATATTGATAGGTATGGACAGGTGTGTCATCTGTGGTGTTGGTGGACTCCTACATTAGAACATTCGTGAACGTTCCCTGTTATATATGATGAAATGAAAATTACCTGAGGCACGTCTTGGGCTTCGACAATTTTATTTGAAGAATAAAATTTATATAATAAAAGTTTTTTGTTTGTTTATAAAATGTTTTGATAAGAATGAATTTATATAATGAATTATAAATTTGAGAGAGTGATTTATATAATTATAGATTGATGAAGAATAATTATATAGTTAAATAAATTGATACAGCCGGGTACTGGATGTATATGGTTATTGGAGTGGGTGGGTGGGATAATTTTTACCTATATTTAGAAGGTTTTGTGAGTTTGGAGAAGAAGTGAGAAGGAGGTGTAAGGGTTTATGGGATAGGTGTAGTACCAGGCCGTAAGGGGAGGGGGCGCCACCAATGCCTTGGAATTTTAATAATTCCTAGAACATTCATGAACGTTCCCTGTTATATATGATGAAATGAAAATTACCTGAGGCACGTCTTGGGCTTCGACAATTTTATTTGAAGAATAAAATTTATATAATAAAAGTTTTTTGTTTGTTTATAAAATGTTTTGATAAGAATGAATTTATATAATGAATTATAAATTTGAGAGAGTGCCAAGCCCCAAGAAAGCCTTCGGTGTTGATTTAAATATGGTGAATTGGTTATAAGAGAAGTAATAAAATAGTAGCAAGGGCGATACCCGAGTCTCTGAGGTTTGTAGGTTGAATAAACCTGTTATTAAGGCATGGGCCAATGCCCGAGTCCTTTTTGTTGTTTGATTCGATTGGAATCTTAATATATATATATGTGGATGTGCGGTCCGAGGGACCGATATAGGCATGAGCCAATGCTCAAGTCCTTTTGTTTTGATATGTTAAAATATTTTAGGTTCATTGAACCCGTGAGGCATGGGCTGATGCCCGAGTCCTTTTGTTGTTAAAACTTTACAGGCAAGGGTGAAACCCGAGTCCAACTTATTTTTTGTTTAATTTCCTACGGGCGGGGCCCTTTCTTAGCACAGGTGAGACCTTCTGTTGTTTTTCTTGAGTATGCACGTTGGCGCGTTTCTCGGCCAGATTGGCGACGAGGTTTGAGGTGACCTTGGTGGCAGCCTCCGTAGTTATATATTCCTTATATGCTTGGCTTGACCAGGAGCCAAATCGTTGGATATCGTTTTCTGTTGCCCCTGATTCGAAGGCGTGCGTTGCGGCAGTTCGCCGTATCGAGTGGAGTGAATAATCTGCTTCCGGTAGTTCCATATTGCGGAGTGTCCACTTAAAGTGTCGAGTTATGTCTGTGTTCGTTATTGGTTTAGATGAGATGGGAAATATTAGTAGCGGTTGCCCTTGGAACCTGGTTGGAGCCTCCAGTAAGGCCGCTTTATATGCCCTGACAGGGCACATCTGTTGATCGTGCGATGCTGGGATTGTTAACCTTCGGTGTTGATCAAACCTCTGGAGGTTTTTTGCCCACTTTTGGTGCAGGCTAATGGAGTTAACGCCCAGCTGTACATCATCTCTCGTGGTGTGCCTTGTTGGATCAAATTGATTTGCGTGGTGAGGTGCGATTTCAGACTGCCTAAGTCCCAGGTAATACATCATGAGTATTGCCAGCGTGTATTGTTCTGGAGCTGGGAAATATCGTCCTTCTAGTATTATGCGTCTAATCTGTGATATGTCTAGTGGTTGTCGTTGCGATACTGTATGGGTTTTGTCCCTTGTTGCTGCATCAAGGGCTAGACGAAGCCTGTGTGATGTTAGTGCCTCATTCTCTATGTTGGCGCGCCTGTAAAATTCTTTCAGCGCTGATACATAGTTCTGGACTGACTTTGGAGATCGGAGATAGGAGCGTAGATACTGAACATATGCACAGATTTGAGGCACCGAGATTTTGTGTGGGTTGATTCCAAACCTATGTGTGAAGGCGAAGTACGCTTTGAGGGCAGTCCTATGATTTGAGTTTGTTCCTGTCGCCCTTGCCAGTCGTTGTGCTTCTTGGGCGTCCATGAGCAGCTGTATCATTTCGGGGTCTGAAAGAATTGATATATATGTTAGACCTCTGGTAGCACTGCCCTCGTAAAGGAGACAGTTTTATACGCGCGTTTGATTTTAATTTCAACACAATCCTTATCTTCTACTCTAAACTGGATTCTTATATGATTCAGAGCTTGGATCATCCATAAAGCTCTAGGGCCTATCATGTTTGGCTCGTATCTTGAACCTTGAGCCAACAGTTCCGCTGTGTCTTTATCACAGGTGGTCACTTGTATGGTTTTTCCTCTGTCCTCTTCTTCGATCAGAGTTTGTACCATATGTGGTGTAGCCTGTGCTAGTCTATCCAGCTTTTTGTTCTGAACGCGTTCCAGTTTGCATGTAGTGTAGCGTTGGCCGCATGCTGCTGTTGCGTGGTCTTCTGACACATGAATGTATATATATTTGCTGACTTGTTTTGCTGGGATGAGGCTAACACCATTCCAGTTGTTCACACATGCTATGACCCACTGTGTGTCCTTTTTCATTGACTGACTGACCCTTATCGATGGTGCCTTGTTGTCCCTTAGAGCTTCTAGGAGGCGGCGCACAAAGATCTTTGCTGGTGGGATGCATTTGGCGAGGTGGAGTATTCTGCCTATTATTGACTGTAATGCCTTCCTAGATGTGTACTGTCGGTTTGCAAATTTTTTGGCCTCATCCTGCACCTCTCTGACCTTTTCTTCAGGTATGCTTACTGTCATTAGGTCGGTATTTATTACTATCCCCAACCACTTTACTTCTGTTGACGGTGGCTGGGTTTTAGCATCTGCTGTAGGTAGTCCCAATGTTTTTAGTAGGTCGAGGGCATAGTTGTAGCTTTCTGTAGCCTTCTGTCTGCTGTCTGCCCACCCCAGCATATCGTCCAAATACATCAAACCGTGCCATCCTCTTTTCCTCATTATGTTCATTATGCAGTCTGCTACTTTCTGCATGTGCAGACTGCTCTGACGTGCCCCGAAGGGCATGCTGATGTCCAGGTAGTATGATTGATCCCACCTGAAAACCAGCAGAGGCCAATCCCCGGGGCACGCCCTAAAATTCTTGTATGCTCTCTCGATGTCTAGAGTATACAAAAATTGCGTGGCCTTACTTGCTGTCAGATGGTTAGTTAGCATTTCGACGGTTGGTAGTGAGTGATTCCTTGTCTTACCCAAAACAAAGTTTTGCCTGATATAGGCGTTTACGGAGAGGTGGTCTGGGAAAGAGAGATCAAGTATGACTCTTCGCTTGTCCGGGTCTGATTTTGGTCGAGTCATCAGGGGGTTTAGATGCAACCACTCGATAAAAGGTGCGACATGGTACGGCCCGTATACCGCCTGATGGTTTATTTCCGTGTCTATATACTGGCGTACTTGCTTGGGAAATTGTACTGCTGACGTGTGATTGTCACACTCGGTGTTGTCCGTGATAGGTCCCAGGTAACCTAAAGGGAAACCACAAACCACCGCGTCGAGTAGCTCTGGTTCATTTAGTGTCACAGTTAGGTGATATTTCCACATTTCTATATTCAGATTTGTAGGTAGTGGTTGTTTAACACTCATCATATTTGGCAATCCTGAGGCCCTAACATTCTCATATAACTGGTCGAGTTCACTATCTAACACTTCCTTGTTTGGTCTCGGCCAGTACTCGAGACGGTACCATACCAGGTCGTATGGGCCTGGCGTGGCCTCGTCAGGGAAACGTCCCAGTTTTGATGCACATATACTACGTATCGGGTCAAACAGACCTGTGTGTATGTCACTATATTCCTCTAGAACTGTCCCATGATCGCTATACATTACATATGAGGCAGGAACTTGGCTAAACACAGTCTCACTTCCCTGTTCTTTGCCACCTTTTGTTGTTTTACTGGGCGCGGCCATCTTTGTTTCAGATAGCCCGCCTCCTATTGGCTCTTTCCTTACTCCATTCGTAAGCCCTTCTTCTATTGGTTGGGGAGCCGGAAAGTTCTCTTGGTCACTTCCGGTTCCTTCCTCCTCTCCACAACAATAACAAGAACATGACTCGTGGTCGTAAACATGACCACGGTAACTATATACATCGGCAATCAATTCGTTTTTATCATTATTTTCACATGGCGTACTCACAGTCTTCTTTGTGTCCATCTTATGTTGCCGCGAGTGTTTCCTCGCGGGGACTAGTGGTTTTTTGGCTGCGCATAGTAGTTCTGCTGTGGTGGGCGTGGCGCGTAGTGGGTGGAGGCGGTGTGTTGTGCCTGGGCTTGTGGGTGTTGTATCGGTGGCGGTGGGTAGGGGAATTGGTGTGCTGGGCTATGCTCCCTGCTGTGTGGCTGCCTAGATCTGTTTCGCTTCATGCATTCGGCTGCAGAATGGCTATGCCTGTTAGCCTGGTTCAGGGCGTTACAATACGCACAGATGTGGTAAAAAGTCACTTGATCAGCGGGGTGGGCATCTTTTTCTTTACATGCGCCCTTCGTGTTGAACACCGGGCATGGTGCACTTGCCTTTTCCACTTCCGCAATCGATGTGTTTGCCAGAGAGATGCGCATTCTCTCGCACTATATTTGATCCGTATCTTGCCAGTCTAACTCTCCCCTCTCCAGCTTGTCGAATATGAGGTTCGACCATCTTAGTACGTTTTTCCAGACACGATCGTGGGCATCTTGAGCTATCTGGTTAAAGTGCTTAAGTAGGGGGCGTCTATTCTCTTCTATATACATTGAATCATCTAAGAGCATCGCCGTATATGCTTGTACATACTCGTTGAACGTCATGAGCTCCTTATATTCCAGTTTATCCCTGGGTGTGATCAGGCCCTGTCGTTCAATATACATATATGGTTTTGGGACTTTCCTGCGCACTCTATGATCGAAGATTGGGTTACCTTTGATTTCCGTGGACATGAACATGGGGTTTGCCGCATCCATATGTGCCTCGTAATAGGCTTTGGCAAACTGGTCCTTCATGATTTCTGCTGGCGTTGGATATGGGTGGCTATGGGTTGTATTCAACATGGCTCCCGGGTAGGTGGGTAATGGGTTTGGAGTCTCCTCCTTTTTGGGCGGTCCTGTGGCTCCATCCTCCTTCTTTGGTACCTCTTTTCCTTTTGGGTCTGCTTGTTTTTCTGTAACAGTCGCCATTGCCTTTGCTACTGCCAGTGCTATGTTGTCGGCGATCGACTTCTCGAGGGCCTCAAATCGTTCGCGGGTCTCTGCGTCCATAGCTTTGGTATCGGGTCTATGACGTATGTTATGGCCGCCGGCAGGTGAGTGTGTAGGTTCACTCTGTTCGTCTGAAACTCCGTCTTCTCTCTCGTCCTCTGAGCTTATATCTTCTATTGTAACTTTGTGTACCGTCTCTTTGAGTGTTTGTCTTGCCTTTTGTGCAGTTTTTGTCTGTCGAGACGTCTTGCTCATACCTTCGAAATGTCGATAATTTTTACCTATATTTAGAAGGTTTTGTGAGTTTGGAGAAGAAGTGAGAAGGAGGTGTAAGGGTTTATGGGATAGGTGTAGTACCAGGCCGTAAGGGGAGGGGGCGCCACCAATGCCTTGGAATTTTAATAATTCCTACAACATTGACTCCATAATATTATATCCTCAAAACCAGTTTGTCTATTTACTTTTTTTTTGTGGTATGAAGTCAATATTTTCAGGTATCTGAACTAAAATTGATTTGACACTCTCTATTGCCAGTGATAGGTATTGCAGTAATCAGGTGTGTGGAAACAAAATGACCATGCCATTGTGTTGTCATTTTGAGTTTGGCTTATCTAAATTTATTCAAAATTTGCCTCTGGGAATTTCGATGTAACAGATCAGATGGTTTGTGTGATTTTATTCAAGCTATTTCAACCATTTTTGACTATCAAAAAGTGGTGTCGCATTTCGTGTCCCACTGTATTCAACCTTTTTAAAATGAAACTAATTCTTTTATTCCAAGTTTGTCTAAAAGTAGTTCCATTTTTTTAAGGGGAGAGGGGGGCATATGTTATACTACCAGGTGGACAGACGACCCTGAGGGCATGTCTGCATAGTTAACATTGTATATTATGTATTGTACGTGAAGGAATGTCCACCTGTGAGAGACACTACGTGTCCAGCTTGAATAAAAGAAGACTGGTACATTGACCATCGAGCAGTCATTCAGAAGGCAGTCAGTGGACCAGTCAGTCAAAGGAAAGAAGTGTTGGACTTACTTCATTTAACATTACATTTAAGTATAACAGTGACAAGAATATACTCATTAACATCAGAGTATATCATAAAATATGTAGAAATTCCAGTATGGACAATTCATCAATGGTCTTGTAGATTTTATAGATTAAAATGTATTTTTGTTCACAAAAACTTCACAATTGACAGCCCAGGATCAAGATTGTCACACATTTATATTACCAATGTATATCGGTCAGTTCCCATTAGATAAGCTGTTGATACTGACGGATAACTTGTTATCTTGGGGAAGGGGGGGGGGGGTGGCGAGTCGGTAGGAATAGAGCCTAATTAAGTGGAGAGAGAGGAAGAGTTACTCACTCATCACTCATTGGGCAGTGAGTAATTTGTTTTCTGCCTTAATTTCAATTACCATGAATGTGTCACTGTTCATAATTGGATGCCCACTGTTTTTATTGTTGGTCAGTGGTCAAGCCAGGAGGATCCAATCACGGACAGTTGATTGTGGATCAGTGGATCAGTGTACAAATAGCCTTCATTAAAATTGATTCATTCTCTTCTCCAGCTCTGAACTGAAGCATAGCCATGTTAAATTGATTCATTTCTTGCCCAGCTGTCACATTAATTTAAGCTCAAAGATAAGTCCAGTAATCTTTACTTGAATGTCAATAACCATGTGTTATCCAAGTTTCCATGTACTTACTATGGCATCTTTTTGTTACATAAGTTCCTATCTTTCCCATCATGGTTTTCATAGGTCATTTATACATGCAATTCCTCTATTGGGTTTGGCATCATACTATATATATCTGTAACTCTACACATTTTGTTCCGTCAAATTGAATTATGTTGATATCAAATTCTGCAGTAAAATGATCTGCTAAGATTAAACATTCATCATCTTTATTGATTAAAGTAGTCAAAAATAGTTAGTTACCTGTAGTTGCCAAATATAATGATAGACCCTTGTTTCACACTGCCCCTGCTTCCTACTGAGTCTTTCTTTGGATAGAGGAACCATCCACATGCATAGACAGGGTTATTAAGGAACTCCGCTCTGTCATCCCAGCTAGCCATCACTACCTGAGGGGGATAAAATTGTAAAATAACATCTGCATGAGAAACATGTAATAACAAACCAGTTACATTTCCTTAATCATACCTGTATAGTTCTGGATACATGAATAACTACCTTGTAATAAGACTCCAGTGGTATTCCGCCGGCACGTATCCGATATTCAGCCGTCTCATGTGGGGTATAGATCTGTTCCCTTGTCTCAGCCATGTCAATGCCATAGGACTCCATGAAGGCCAGCATCTCCTGTGCCTCTTTGTCTACATCTGTACAGTTGCCCATGAAATGCCTGAACAACTGCTCATCAAAATCCACTGTGCCAGTAGTTTTGTTTGTCTCCTGATGGAAATAGAAAACCCTTTTGAAGACATAGCGGTCATCTGTAGGCCAACATTGATCCTTTGCAGAGGAGATGGTGAGGTGGAAGAAGATGAGCAGAAATCCTGATGCTACCAGCCTTAGTGAACAAATAATGATGTAAAGGATAATAAAATGAGAACAGAAGTTGATGCCAACAATCAAATTTCACACCACAAGTGATCTAGCATGTAGTTTGTTGTTATACACTTGTGTTATGAAGGTATAATTCAAGATGGTATGCACATAACCATGTTCCCCTCCACTTGCAAAACAATCCTAATTGGTACTGCATAGGGGAAGAGGAAGAGATGGGGCCATAATACAATTTTCTACCCCAAAAAAGATTAGATATGGAAGATTGGAATGATCACATCATTAGATGTGGTTAGAAAAGTAGATGGTAGGGAATGTAAGCTGTTTTCTCCATAGGCCAACTGGATGCTGGTCAGGACCCCATATTTAACATACCCAATTTTGTAATGTTTGATTTCCACAAAGTTAGTTACTTGTGTGGTACTTGAGATACTTGACTTTTAGCTGTGTGTATGAATGTATGTAATTGGTGGTGGTCGCAGGGGGGAAGGAGGGTTGTGGTGGAAACAACATGGGAGGATATTGATTTTTCTTGGTCACAGCCAAAATGCCTTGTTAGTCATGTGCGTTCAACCGCTCATTTTAAAGGACAAATTAAATGATGGATGATTGACAATGATGGTTGATGATAAAGCAGGTGCATATTCTAATGAAAACTGTTACTATCTACTTGTATTATCTTACATTTTCCTTCAGTAATGTATCTTCAGCTTTGTATCAGTCCTCGCAGTGGATGCCCTCGCAGTCTTGATGAATAATCTACTTCTCTGCTGTGTTGCTATGAATCAATTAACTCAGTGGAGGTAGCAAGTGGCAAGTGTAATCCTCATGCAGTAAGTTGGTTAGGCATGATATCTTATTTAGTTCACACTAATTTAAAAAGACCACTATTAATAGTGTGGTTAGTAAGTTGTAGGGCCTATATATATATAATATTTACAGACTTGCTCAAGGCCATCACATGGATAGTACTGATAAAGTGGGGAAATCATTATTGGATAGGTTACCAGAGGTATGAATTGGCATGGTTCTAAATCTCTGTCACTTTATTATTATGTAAAATCTTCATTTCTACCAATTGTATTGTATCTCCCAACCCTGTAAATATGGGATCTGAAGAATCTGATTATGATTCTGAAGAATTCTCTATTAATCAAACTGATCTTAAAAAATAGACCCATTGACGAAGGGAACATATTCATTATCATTCCTTGAAAGCCCATTCACCACTGACATTGTAACCTATGGCATAGTAAATTTATTTCAAAACAGTCTGTTATAATCATTATGATTCATGAATTGCATCTTTTTACTTGATGCAAACTAAATAGAAGTACTGGATCAGTAGTACAGTCGCCTCCTCGAATGAGACTACTTCCCAGTGACACAACAGAGATCAAGGCCTTTTTCCAAGACACTTTCCGATGCTAGAATTGAGAAAAAGCAGAACACATTGATTTGTTGCTCAAGAAAAATGTAAGATTGTTTTGTCTTATGTAATGTAAGTTCTTATGAGAATGTGCAGCTGCCTAATCATCACCATTATTACTCTTTATCCACCATTTGTCCTCACAAATATAGGTCTGCCCACAATCTATCTTTCAGTCATTCATAATTCTCATAACCATTGAGGCATATACAAATAACAAAAGACTGACGAGATGTATTCCTGTTGGCTGTCTTACATCTAAGCTTTTCAAGGTTCATTAACTTGATTTATTGTTAGGTCAGTGTTTGATGTATTTTTCTGTAGGTGTCCCTGATTTCCATCAATATATACATTGAATTCTGGAACTGTTTTACTATTGCATCTGTTAGACATGAATATAGGCTTGTTAACCACCAATTTACCACCAATATGGTAAACTATAACATATTGCAATTGCTTCCAAACATCCAAGTATGCCTACACCGACAACCCTTGCAATACTTGAGCATCTATTGAATAACAAGGTAATCCAGACAATCCACATTAATTACTAGTCACATCTTCCAAGCATTGTCATCCAAATGGAAATACAAATTGTAAGGAGAGAACTTACCCTAATTCTCATTTATATCATTATTATTTTACACATGAATAATACACATATCTGGAATGCAGGCAAAAAGAAATTGAGGTAATAACCACATTCATCAGCTAGTGTAATCAGCTGTGGTGCTCTCTACATCTATTATATAGCTCACTGTATCTCTCACACATGCAAGACCTGGTGTGTTTGTACAGAAAATTATTATAGGTAAGTTTTGCGGGACATGAGAAGTGATTTTACATGGTGTTTTCAGGCTGTAGGAGGTTTGCAATGGTTTTCCATTATTAAGTGAAGCAGTCTTGTGTTGAGGCTTCAATTGCGATAGCTGTGAAATGGAACTTTACATTTATACCATAGTTTATGATCTCTATCTTGCAATTGCTAAGCAGTTTATTTTAATATTTGAATGCGTTTGGAAAACTTTGTAATAATTATATTAATACAAGTGAAACTCACAGAGAATGCAATGCAATTTCAAATTTAATTAATACGTTGCTACTACAAACACTTAAATATTTTCTCCATTTTCTTCCCTTCTTTTCAAAGATCTTTTAAAGTAATTTGCCAAAATTTTTCCTTATTTATTTTTGGAGGGTCTACCATGACATTGCATGATGATTTAATTGCTCACCACTATTTTTACACAACTGTTTCTATTTCAAATTCTTATGAAATCGAACAGCAGCAGAATATTGATGACTCCAGTCCTCTAAGTCACTATACGACTAAATTTTGTAAGGCTGTCTTTGTGATTATAGTTGAGAATGCACCTTTAATTAGGGTCAAATTGCTGTGTATGTAAAATAAATAGATAATACTAAGAACTAGACTTGTGCATAGTTGATCAGAGAAACTTTACATATAGTATCATCCAAAATTTCTTCACCGGCTAATTACTGAATGGCAGGGCCAGCATTTTTTTTGTAATCCTCATGGTTTTAGCAGGTGATCCGTCACCTTGTATATTGGCAACAGGAGCTACATGCCTCCTGGGAACACCTGGTCCCTCGACCAATCAGTTTATCCCATGCCACAATGCCCTGCCCCCTTCCATAAAGTAAACAATCATTTCTCTAATGCCCACCTGCCTCAACTACTCATGGTTGAATATTTTTGTTTACATATTTATTGCATGGATTGATGTTCATGATGAAATAAACCCTCCTTTCTGGATGGATGGCTATTTATTCACAGCTATTTTACTAAGCGTACAAGCCACATATGTATTCAGAAAACACATGGCTGCCAATGCGCATGTGCAAGACCTTCCTGCCAACTTGGCATAGGCTTAGCGGCCAAAAAGAAGTTAGGTTTTAATTGAAAGAGAAACAGTAGCCACTTTGCTTTTCACAACTTTCCCATTTGAATTTCAAATCAATAACACCGCCAAGGCCACCAACTTCTGTTCACAGACAATAATTTCCACTGAGTTGCTGCTTGTTTGATTGGTGCTGTAACTTTTTGGGCACATTTGGCCTACATCAAGGAATTAAAAACACTTTCTTATAGATGTTGTTATCTATAATTATGATGTTTGTAATAGATTTATTGTCCCAGTCCTCCGGTACATCAAGCATTTAGTGGGAAGGTGAGGATGTGGCGAGCATCTCTGCTTGAGTGGTCAGCGTTCCAGACCTCAATACCGCGTGACACTCCCGGCCCCCATTGCTCATGGTAGAAGTCCAGGTCAAGCACAGAAACCTGAGGCCTTTCTACCATAGGGATTATATTAGCTGTGATCCTGATACACACATCATGCTGACCTGTGGAGAACCTGCAATACACCATATAATGAACTGCACTCTTAGTTAACGCCAATCAAAAACCAGTGTTCCATCCTTTTCCAAACTTATATATCATGATTGGAGTAAATTTGGTAAGAATATGTCTGTTGTAATAACTGAAAATATGTCATTTAGATTGATATGAATGATTTGACAGTTTGTGTGGTGAAGCAAATGTTTCAGCAGGTAGGTAGATTACCTGCAAACAATCTGTGTGAACTGAAGATAGGCTAAGGCATCACACTATGAACAATCAGCTACTTTCCACATTCCACACAGGAAAATGTGTCAAAAGGCCCAACATTGATATCATTTATAGTGATGTTCTCATTCTTTGGTATCTATTGCTCCAGGATGTATGCATACATGCATCGAATTTCAAGACTTTGTATCAAATATATAAATGTATTTCCAAGCTCATCGTGAGAGTATATTGATTGACTTAACTTGTAGTTTTTACCCAGAGATGTTGCAAACTTTCTTTTTTACAAATAGAAATATGAGCCATATAAATCTGGAAGTACTTTTCATATGTCCTACTGTTTCATTCGAATCAGCTTTATGTCATCTATTCAAATATGTTAATCTTAAAAATCGCGAAAATAAAATTTTAGTAACTTGTTATGCATTTTCAGAAACATATCACATTTAGGTAATTCTGCTAATTAAGGCTGTGAAACTGTGTTGCGTATACTTGGAATTATCTTGATCCCAAAGCTGTGCTGTACATACATTTGCTAACATCAATTTCTATTGAAACAAAGCAGTACAAATTTCACCTGTAGTTTCCAAATCCAAGGTAAGTCCCTTGTTTGACACTCCCTCTGGTTCCTACTGAGTCCTTCTTTGCAGAGAGGAACCAACCATTTGCATAGACAGGGTTATTAAGGAACTCCGCTCTGTCATCCCAGCTAGCCATCACTACCTGAGGGGGATAAAATTGTATAATAACATCTGCATGAGAAACATGTAATAACAAACCAGTTACATTTCCTTAATCATAGCTTTATAGTTCTGGATACTGGAATAACTACCTTGTAATTAGATTCCATTGGTATTCCGCCAGCAAAAATCCCATAGTCTGCCGTCTGATGTGGGGTATAGATCTGCCCCCTAGTCTCAGCCATGTCAAAGCCATAGGATTCCATGAAGGCCAGCATCTCCTGAGCTTCTCTTTCTACATCTGTACAGTTGCCCATGAAATGCCTGAACAACTGCTCATCAAAAGCCACTGTGCCAGTTTTGTCTGTCTCCTGGTGGAAGTAGAAGACTCGTTTGAAGACATAGAGGTCATCTGTACTCTGGCATTGATCCTGGGCAGAGGAGATGGTGAGGTGGAGGAAGGTGAGCAGAAGTCCTGATGCGACCAGCCTTAGTGAACAAAGGGGAAGAGGAAGAGATGGGGACATACTACAAGATGAAAAGATAACATGCCTGGGAGTGTTTTGTCTATAATATACCAAGCAATAAAAACATCAGATCATGATTTTCTACCCCCAAATATGATTAGATATTGAAGATTGGAATGATCACATCATTAGAGGTGGTTAGAAAAGTAGATGGTAGGGAATGTATGCTGTGTTCTCCATAGGCCAACCGGATGCTGGTCAGGACACCATATTTAACATACCCTACGTTGTGATGTTTGATTTCCACAAAGTTGGTTACTTGTCCTGTACTTGACAAACTTGACTTTTAGCTGTGTGTATAAATGAATGTAATTGGTGGTGGTTGCCGGGGGGATGGAGGGTTGTGGTGGAAACAACATGGGAGGATATTGTTTTTTCTTGGTCACAGCCAAAATATCTTGTTAGTCATGTGCGTTCAACCTCTCAGTTTAAAGGACAAATTAAATGATGGATGATTGACAATGATGGTTGATGATAAAGCAGGTGCATATTCTGTTATATACAGGTATTATTTTTATTTCATGTATATGTACTGGTCAGTAGAGTCCACGCATACATAGACATAAGCAGAGTGGCCTCCCCTCGGACACCCCCCCTTAGTACGAGGATCGGGTGTGTGGTGGTGCAGGTGTGCACGCACCACCAAGGTACTGAATAAAGAACTCACTTTACAACCAACACCAAACGAGTCATGTTGTCTATCATAAGAATAAGTCGTGATATAACATCTGGTGGAGAAGCCCAAAGCGATTCCTAAGTAATCTGAAGATCAATATGCTGCCAAAGCGTAGTGGCAGAATCAGCAACCCAAAGTATAAAAGCGCTAACTATAGACAACTTTTAGGACTTCGAGAACAAAAATTACGCACAACAGCCAAGCAAACCACGCCTACCACTGGCGAGGAAAGCGTCCCCACGCAAACGGAAACCACCCTTCAACGCACGAGGAGCGAGGAGCAATTGACTTCTAAAATCTTTCAGAAAACGGTACACAAACAGAAAGAAGAATTAGGAGAATTCCTGAAGAAAGGGGGTATAGCTCCAACAGTGATTCCAGACCAAACACAAGACGATAGTTTTGTAAATTACCGATCAGTGAAAGAAGAGATAGGATCGGAGACCGACTCTTCAAAAGGATCACAAGGATCACTAGTAAATGCCAATAAGAAATTCCACAACTTTATGACCTCCAAACACTGGAAGTAATGAAACAGACAGAACAGGAGAGACAATCAGAACACGAGGAATACCAACAGAAAGAGAAACTAAAGTGGGAGAAAAAGAGAGCCGAGGAAGCACAGGCCCAGGCTAAAGCGAAAAAAGAAGCGGCACAGCTAGAGAGAGCAGAACAAGAAGAGACAAGAAGGAGACAAGCCGAAGAGAAGGCAATCTTTGAAGGGAAACAAAAAGCAAAGAGAATGTCGGAATTACAGAAATTGAAGGATCTGGAAAGACAGATAAAAGAGAGAACAGAGGAGTCGATTAGAGAAGAAAAGAGAAGGAGAGAAGACTTTGAGAAATGGCAAAGAGCACAACGGGAAGACCTACAACGACAAGCCAGAATAATAGACGATGACAGAAGGCAGCTACAAGAAAGAGAAAAAGAACTCCTCCGAGAAAGACAAGAGTATGGATATCAACGTGAAAATACGGATATGGGAGCGATGGGAGGATACCACGGCCCTACACATGAACAATTCGCACATGCAGAAGAACAAAGGAATGAAGTGCTAGGTTGTCTGACTCAAATGATTCAACAAATGATGATAACTCAGAAACAGTTTGCAGATGCCACGGCCAAAACACAGGACGTACAAGGGAACCAACTAGGCAAGGTTCTGACCGAAGTAAGTTATAAATTAGCAGCGGTGGTGCCGAAAGATAATGATGGACATACCAGAAAACTTTTTGCACATCCACCGGCCATTTTCTCAGAGCCAACAGCGTTGGTATCAGCTCAGAAATTCATGGAAAAATACGAAGATTATGCTATATCAATGAAAGTAGAAGACGAGCTCAAAGTAACAGGTTTACACAAGTATTTAAGCAGAGAGGCAGAAGCCCATTTAGAATAGTTCAAAACACTAATGCCGAACTGTGACTTCGGCACCTTCCGCAGAGCATTTGAGAAAAGGTTTGAGGAGCTATCTTACGACGAAAGACTTAATGATTATACAAATAGAATCCAAAAAGCAGAAGAGACAGTGCTGGAATATGACAACGAGAAGAAATTACTACTATCTAGGAATACAGACTTACCAGAGAAATGCAAGGTAGACTTGTATGTTACAGGTCTAAGCAAGAAAATAAGAAAATTAGTTCTCGCAGATGCGCCCAAAACTCTAGAACAAGCTTCAAGAATGGCCAGGAAGGCAGAAGTATTGATTGAGACTCTAAAGGAAGAGAAGAGAGTAGAGGTATTTGAGACCACGGGACTACAACAGAAACCCTACATCCCAAGATCAAATAGTAAGGATCAGAAGAGTCGATCATCAAGCAGGGAAAAGAATTACAAAAGAGCAGACAGTTAAGATCGCAAGGAGGAAAGGGCTAAGAGCTCGGAAAGAAACCATCAACAGTACCAAAGGCCCTACTACCCTTACGACAGGTACCCACCAATGCCATACCAACCGTACCAACAGATGCCGTACCATCCTTATCCACCTATGATGTACCAGCCTACACAAAACTATAGACAATCGAGATCCAGAGAGAGATCAACAAAGGAGGGAAATAGCAAGGACTCATCACAATCCAGAAAGAATGGAAACTCCAGCTCGAGGAACTCATCAACCAGCAGACCAAGATCATCCTCAAACAGCTCCAGACACTCAGGAAAGTCAGGCTTCAGTAGCTCAGGAGACTACAAAAGCTCAAAAACAAGATCCTCAACACCTCACAACAATAAGGAAAACTAGGATCTGGTAACAATGGGAGCAACTGTTATCAGGGAGAGGGCCATATAATGACGACTAAAGGAAGTGAATTGGACTTGATTGTGAACAGTGGCGAGCAGGAAATAGACGGTCTACTGGAACTGAGATCAGGTAGGGAAAGTCCCATTTTTCTAAAGGTTAAAGACGGCTGTATTGAATGGAAATTGGAGGGATACAAATTCCCAGTTTTTATAGATACAGATGGAAACCTATCATTCATTTCTGGAAACTTTTTCAAAGCACTGAAACAAAATTCAAAAGGTCTAAGAGTACAAAATTGTCATCTGAAAGTATATATCGCAGACGGTTCGGCGCAAAATGCTAGGCGCAAGGTTGAAATTGCTTTTACCATAGACGGTCATAGGTTCAGAAATAACTTTGAGGTGGTTCCCAAACTAAAGCGTTCAGTACTGTTGGGAGTTGATTTCCTAAAGAAAAATAAGGCCCGGCTAGATTATGATATTTACAAGCAAACCTTTACAATCAGAGCTTCAAAACGATATGTGATGCGGCCCCAGTCAGAACTAGAATGCACAAATTATGTGGTTTCCCATCAGGAGTTAACCAACACTGTAGGTGTAACTGAAAACTTAAGACGCAAGAAGAGAGTAAAGTATTTGGTAAAAAGGGTCTTAACAAAACCAAAGGGAGACAGTAATCAGATCAGAATGTGTTTATTCAACGGGTCTAACGAAAAACTCATAGTACCAAAGGGTTCAATTGTAGGAGTATACACGGTATACAACGAAAATGATTTTGTACCATTGAAAACAGAGATAAACTCAGTTAAGGCCGAGGTGTCTAACGCTAAGGCAGGTGAAGAATTCTATGAGTTGAGAGAGACTTTGAATGGTAAGCAAAGGGAACAAGTGATGAATTTGTTGCGTGAATTTGACGACATGTTCACGGGAAAAGATAAGCCATTGGGGAAAACAACCAAATACGAACACCCAATAGATCTTAAGGAAAATTACATCTCAAAACAGTTTAAATCGTACAGGGTTAACCCCATAGTCCGGAAGGAAATGAAAAAGATCTTGGACGAACAAGAAAGCCAAAACATGATAGAAAAATTGGACAAAATTTTAGAGTTCACGTCTCCGGCGTTTCTGGTCGCAAAACCCAACACAAAGGCAGGGAAAGCTCAATGGCGTCTTGTCGTGGACTTTAGGTTTCAGAAAACCCAAGTACGCGAGCAAAGTAAGCTATTCCCATCGGCAGAGGAAACACTTGAAAGAGTGGGAGAGCTAGGGGGTCGCTACTTCTCAAAATTAGACTGCCATTCTGGATTCCACCAAATTCCGATAAAAAAAGGGAATGAATACTTAACGGGATTCGCCACCCCATATGGGAATTATGTATACAAGTAATGCCAATGGGCTTAAAGACCTGCCCCAGAGCATTTCATGGTGTGGTTGATAGCCTATACACCGATTCCGTATTCGACGGGCCACCTAGGAGCAGAAAAACGTACTGCGGTTGTGGGTAGCAAAACGGCCAACGTCACGTTTGCCACTGTTAGTCTATGTAGACCTTGCCATGGATTTTCCTTCCAAACTTATTTATGAACAAAGCGATTATGTTAAAACTTAACAGGAATGTGCAGAAGGGTCAACTTAATTATCAATAAATCCAAGAATCTCAAAAATCCCATTACAATAAGGCAAAGAATAACGCTTATTCCAAGACGTATTTAAGGGGTTGGAGTAGGTTGGCTAGCTTGGTCACTCCTGCATGCTTCCCAATGAGGTCAAGTCCCCAGTAACTGACACCCGCGTCTTCCTATGAAGGCCATTAGGTATAACCAGGGGATGGGGAATGATGCAGTATGCAGACCTGCCACGTTCTGGAAATCAAAATGCGGGAGGCAGAGATGACATCATAGATGACACATCACAAAAGAAAATGTTCATGACTGACATTTACATTTCTGAATTTATTACTTATGATTTCATTAGTCTTACCACTGTATACATTATACAAGGTTCTGTTCTTTGGCCAATAAAAATTTCAAAATGTAACAGAATTATTGGGGGGAGGGCAGCCCCCCCCCCTCCCAATATAATTATCCCCCCCCACCTTGGTGCGCCTAATGTATTAAAATAGACACCTTCTGATATTTGCATCAATGTAAATTCATCAATCTCGCCAACATGTCACAATACTTGAACTTCGGAAAGAATGAAAAATATTAAGAATATGACAAAACTGCATTGAAAAATCGAACATATACCATTCATATATTTTATATAAAAGAAGGATATTGATATTCCTACATATTTAAATATGCAAGACAGGCTCAATATCTCCCGGTATGGTGGGTTGCATTTCTGATTGGGGGCAGTAATTAAGACTCACACTCTTCTCTAAGTGGCTGTCGCCGACTGGCACAACGGACATTGTGTATACACTGTAGTTACGAAAGAAAATTACAGGATGTGACTTATCACACATGTATATACTTATATCACCCCTCATCCCCACTACTGACTCCTTCCCACTTGATAGCTTGCTCCACCACTGTCCCTCACGGTCACGCTGACTGGTGTGTGTGTGTGTGTGCTGCCGAAAACTCACACTGAATCTACCAGCCCGGGTAGATTCAGTACCTAATATATGTACTATGATCAGATCTCTTAATGTAAAATATTTCACATGCATTTAGCACACCCCTGCTCACTTGCAGATATGGAATTTAAACACAGTTAGAAAATAAATTGTGTTTATAGAAGCTGTTTTCTTCCTGTCAACAGAACGGCAGCTAGATTCTAGAATGGAGGTTCAGTACAAAACAATAACATAACATCAAAGCGTCTAAAACTCCTATATCCACTCATGTTACAAATGCATTTTCAATGGAAAGTTTTAAAACACCTATTTGTGTATGGTTTATTGGAAGATTTTTTCTCTCTAGTGAGTATCATACCTAATTAAAGCAGTTTTAGTATGGCCTTTTCTGGTCTCCAGTGTATATTCAATGGGAAGCAGTGTGAGCTAGCTCTGTGCTACCCACAACCGCAGTGAGCGCCGTTCTGCGCATGTACACGGAATGCGTGTATTGGGGCAAATGGATTCGGCCATATTTTACATAGATGACATTTTGATAGCAAATAAATTGTGGGAGAACCATGTGAGGGATCTTAGGAGGTTATTCGAAATTTTTAGGGAGGCAGACATTAAGTTCAAAAGGGAGAAGTGTTCTTTTGGATTAACCGAAGTACCTTTCTTGGGGTTCATGGTTAGCAACGAGGGAATATCTCCAGACCCAGAAAAAGTAGCCCCTATCAAAACCCATCCTAGACCAAAGAATCTAAAGGACCTACGCTCATTCAATGGGCTAGCAAATTACTATCGTTCCTTCATACCTAACTTTAGCAAGCTAATGCTGCCCTTATATAAATTAACAAAAGCAAGGACAAAATTTGTATGGTCGGAAGAATGCGAACAGGCGTTTGAGAGAATAAAAGAACTAATCTGTACGGAGGTAACACTACGTTATCCAGACTATACTAAACCTATGGTCATAACTACAGATGCTTCTGATCTTTCGTTAGGGGCCTGCATCGCGCAACTGACGGAAACAAATGTATTAAGACCAATTGCCTTTGCTGGCAGATCGCTAAATTCGGCCGAAATTAAGTATTCAACAACAGATAAGGAATTGGCGGGGATTCGTTTTGGCTTGGAGAAATTTGGACACTATGTCCAGGGCACTAGGTTCAAAATACAAACCGACCACGCAGCATAATATTTCAACCAGTTTGATTTTGAGATCGAACATCTAAAAGGGAGATTGAACTATGTGGCGGATTGTCTTTCACGCAGAAATTACAAGGCAGAACCAGAAATACCAGTTCACATAGATACAGAAGGGAAGCATGTGTCGTTCCACCCAATAAATGCAGTAAAGCCTTTTGGGAAAACAGATTGTTTAGAAAATTACCAAACCCTGAAATATAAGTTCCATTCCATTCTAAAGAACCTCCCACCAGAGAGAGGTGACAAAGAATTTGAGTGTGAAAGAATAGCCCTTCGAAAAGAAAGCCCACAAACCGTATCCTGCGAACCAGTAGAAACGAGAGCTATGAGAGAAAGAAACGATAGGGCCGAATTCACACGAGAGGCAGGGGATAACGTTTTTTATGGAAACGATACTGTGGTTGATATCCCCCTAGAAAAATCAGAACTTATAGACATGCAAGAAAGGGATCAGTTCTGTAAAGAAATGAGGGAATATTTGAACTCAGGTATATTGCCAGACTGTGAGAATAGGGCAAGGGAGATCCTGTTGACGAATGATAGATTTTTTGGAGAGGAACAGATCCTGTATAGAATCCCAAGAAGGATAAAGGGGGATACACACAGAGTTCAGACAGTCGTACCAAGAGAGTATGTAAAGCGCCTGATGACTATGTTACATGACAGACCAATAGGGGCTCATATGGGGGCAACTAAAATGCTAAAGTTAATTCAGCCAAAATATTTTTGGAAACGAATGTCTAGAGATGTGACAGATTTTGTGGCGGTGTGCGATAACTGCATGCGGGCCAAGAAGATGAGACATCCCATAAACCCCCCCTTGACCATTAGGGATAGAGCGCCATACCCTTTTGCTCACTTAGTAATTGATAATATGGGACCACTAACACAGACATCAAGCGGCCATCGTTTTATTCAGGTCTGTGTGGACTATTTCTCGCGGTTTGTTTTTGCATGGCCGACTAGATCGATTGATTCGGCTAGTTTGAAGCATGAATTCTACGAGAAAGTCATTTGCAATGTAGGGGTGCCCGAAATTCTTCATTCAGACAATGGTTCCTGTTACGCTAGCAAGGAATTCGGGAATTTCTGTAAATCAATGGGCATAAAACAGGTATTCGGGGCAAGATACAGACCGGCCTGCCAGGGATTGGTAGAGAGAAATAACTCCAGCGTGATAGAACACATTAAAACATTTGTGGCAGAAAACCAGAAAAATTGGAACAAATTTTTACCAAGCGTGGTTTTTTCTCTAAACATTACCGATTCTTACAGTTTGGGTTATAGCCCGTTTGTAATGTCCACGGGTAGAACCGCCCGAACCCCACCCGAGAAAGCAATGTCGGGCCCAGAGGAAAATCAGACAGTCATAGAAGTAATCTCTCAGATAGCTAAGACTCAGCAAGCAGCGGCATAAGCGGCAGGGTTAAAGTTAGAAAAAAACCAAGAAAAGATGAAAGAACGACACGAGAAACATGCAAAGCAAGCAGATATACAACCAGGCATGATCGTATACGTTAAAATTCATAGGTTACTGGATCCACTAACATGCAAAAAGATGCAAAGTGCGTAAAGTGGACCATACCTAGTTTTAGAACGATTCAGTAAAACGACGGTCAAACTAAGAAGATTAAAGGATAGCAAACAAATAGACAAGCCAGTGCATGTAGCACATTTGAAACCATTAAGACCAGAGCTATCAAAAGAATTAATTGATAAAATGGGACTAGAGATTACCGAAGAGGAATGGGAAATGCTAGGTAAACATTAAGGGATAAACTATCGTAATCACACAAGTGGCAAGGACGCTTACACCTGGGAAAAAGACTAACAAGCCCACATGGGAATTAAGATATCAAAGCGTCCAAACTGATAGAATAATCAACAAAGTAATCAAGTCGAGGTACAAGCCCAAACAGATGGCAGGATAACACTTAAACAAAGAGGGACGCTAGATTGGGGGATGGATTACGCTATTTCAGACAGCTGTATCGGGTATAATTATTTGCATCAGGGACGGGGGGAGTAAGAGGATTAAGCCCACACCCATAATCAAACTGATTGCAGTCATCGACTCGATAGGAAAATGGAAATTAAAGCTGGCAGGACGCTTGGTTACAGGCTATAAACATTACGATGGGGGAGGGTTGCTGACATTGGGGGAGTGTGAAAGCACTAAAACATGGGGGAGCCTTGCGGCAACACCCACCCAGCTAGATACTATTCTAGGAACTGGGTAAAGGGAGGGGCTTCATCGGCTAAGTCTCACCTTGTAAGTCGCAGGGTTTTATATAGGTCATACCATTGCTTCATGTAAGGGGTGACGCTTTCCCACAGTGCCCAAGCTCTCACAAAGGTACGCAGCTTCATTGGAAGTAGCACAGCAACACGACCTGGAAAGTTAGAAAATAGCCGTTCACAATGAGGAAATTACCTATTTGCCTATGGTAACTTTTTCCGAAAACAAGTTCCTATCTAACTCAACCATAAAATGGGAGAGTACTGTTTGAAGTGAGATTATCCCCAAAATTTAGTGTTGTTAGCTACGAAGTAAATCCATTTAAGTAGGGTAGACTATAACTTATAGTATTGTATTTCTATTTCTCTATTAGGGTGTTGATCATGGCACAAGTGGCCATCCAGGGCGAAGTACTAAGACAAAATTACAGAGTATTATTCAAAGAATACAGCAATGAGCTTAATACCCAGACCAACACGCAAAAGATCATTATTTCCATGCCGTTAACGGTACCACAACCAGTAATTAGAACCAAAGGCCCATGACCTAAACTGGATTATTTTTCTAAATTATATTCGGAACTAGCACAGTTCCAGGACATACTGATAAAAGCAAATAATCAGACATATTGGAGAATAAAAACGATACTCAGTGACTTTACCGAGAGACGTGTAAAGAGAAGAGGGTTCCAGTTCATGGGTAATGTGTTGAACCTAGCCATAGGGGTAGCGACGGAGCCTGAACTGGAAGAAATAGCATCAGATTTAACGACAATAATAGAGTCAATGAAAACATCGGTATTAAACACGAAGGCAAGGGATTCAATTATTTTGAATTTGGCAGAACGCTCTCATAATGTGGCATCGTTTCTAAACAAACATGTCATGCAAAGTGCAGAACATATAGGGAAGATAGACAATGATTTGCAAATTCTAGTGGGGGAGATAGACAGTGACACAAACTTTACCAGCGGTAATATAGCGGGACTATTAATAATTCAAGAACAGGTAGCGAATATAGAATCCCAGATTCAATACCAGCAGGCAGCAAATAGTTTGTTAAATGCACTAGACGATTTCCAAGCTTCATTTATCCCTATGGTGGTCCTAACAAAGGAAGCTTTAGAAACAGCCGTAAGGATGTTGACGAACAGATTAGCTCAGAAAACACCTAATGCGAGACCTATCGGCACATACAATAGCTGGCGAAGGCAGATAGAGTGTCAACTAAAGGATAAACAGCTAAAAATTACCGTCAACATAACATTCTCTTACGCACCCCACCAATATAAAGTATACAGGCCAGTTATTTTTCCAATACCCATACATTCACACAAACAAGATGAGTATGGATTGTTGTTAGGAATTAGCACTAACGAACAATTTTATATAGAACTTAACAGAGGCATGAGAGACGTGTGCCCGCATAATGAAGATATATATTACTGTAATAGAAATGTAATGGAATTCAGCGTACAAGTGCCGACATGCCTAGTGGCATTATTCGCCAATAACGATGTAGCTATAATGAAAATCTGCCATTTTAAAACATATCTCAACCTGATGACACCATCACTCCATATACCAATATCTAAAGATAAGGCATATATTAATAAACAGCGGGTATAATGGTATGCTGTCGTGTATAGGGCAACCAAGCAATACAATCAACTTGGCTATTTTTTCAATAATAAGCTTACCATGTGGATGCGAAATACAATTTAAATTTGCGACTATCGCATCAAAACTAAATGGATGTGACAATAAGGAATTCACAGTAGAAGTCACCACTGGATTCAATATGCCAATAGCAATGGCGTTCAAACTAGATATCGGACATTTGAGATCCGATTCAATGCACAACACTTTAATAAAATTGAATCTACCAGCAGACGGTGACCTTAGAAAAGCTTTTAGTCAAATGCCAGAAGAAATACTGGACAATGGACTAAACATGGTAGATATGGCAAGAGAATTACATAGAAATGCCACCACCGTATTGTTACAATGGAAGAAATTGCATTTAACATTTAATACCTTCTACCGAATTCCAGCATCCACCTGGATAGCTTTGAGTATGTCAACCATCAGTATTGCTTTAACCTTACTCATGATGTACAAATTGACTAGGTACATGGGATTCCTATGCGTTTTACCAAGAGCAGAAGGTCTGAATATCACACGACTAAGGCTAAAACCTACAAGATAGATCACCTACTTGACCACACCGACCCACCAGCCCAGGTTATAAACTTTCCATCGTTTAATGTATCAGAAATTGATCATACCGACTGGGCAACCATCATAGTGGCATGCATCGCGGCCTTGATGTTTCTGAGATGGATATGGAGAAACTGTAGAGGGATCAGAGAGAGGTGTGCGGAGTGCTTCTACTGCTGCAGATGTGAAATCTGTTGCTGGGAAGAAGGAAATCCAGACAGCGCATGGGTAGCCCTAAAATTTCAATGGTTAGAAGAGATATGCACAATAAGGATTCAACAGATCATAGAAGAAGTAAATTGTTTGTCAGATACAAGAGCCCCAGCATTAATGCAGTCCACAGTGGAACAAAAATGCATAGGACCAGATCGCCTAAGACTGACGTGGGGCGGCCGATTGGAATTAAAGTGCTGGGCATTTAGAAAGTCATACAGATTGTGAGAGGAGGTGCTATTGACAAGAAAAGAGTCAAAAGCGGTGAGAGCATTGATCGACAACCCCTGTGTGTCGGTAGCCTTAATACTGGCCTACCCAAATGGCGTAAAGGTACAGGTACAGTGGAACCCTTCCCAAACTTCAGCCCTACAACTCGATGGGTAGGTATAAATTAGGGAAAGATAAAGACTAGAAAAAGAAATTAGCGATTACAGCCACATAGCATATGAGTGGCGCCGTCTGTCGATAAAATAAGTTAATATAATGATTGCCGTCTTGACTGGGAAAAAGGGAATTTTCCGAATGATTTCGCTTGTTTGTATATACCGTTTTAACAATTTGTGAAACTGTTCTTACCATGTTTTCCCCTCGATTCTCATGTCTTTAAACAGCTTATGGGTGATGGACGATGACAACAAGCCTTGTGCTTCTTCCTTGCCAACGTACGAAATGTGAAATGGCCACAGAAAGCTCCTTAAGGAGGGGACACTAAAAAGAGACTTTGTTATAACGAAAATTAATAACCATAAGCAAAGGATATGACAGAGAGGAGAAGTAATACGATAAATCCGAGTAATCAGTAATAATAATATATATAGTAGGTGATTCGAAAAGATACCGGAAGCAGAACTCGTGACTTGTTCAACAAGTCACCCACCTTATCGCATTTAAGGATACGGTGACACTTAGACTCAGACAATAATGCGTGAGTGTAGAGCGTTAACATTAACACAGAGATAGAAATGGTATAAACAATGTGAATACTTACAATTAATCAACTGCCGAAGCAGAATACTCATGAAAACATGTGCGAACCGGATATAGATAAAAACGACTACGCCATCTGACGGTAGGCGGATAAGTATAAGAGACAAGAATCGCCACCTGGTGCTATAGTCACAAGCAATGAAGGTTGATTGACGCGGGGCGACCAATGCAGTTATTTGAATGTTCTACTTTTGCTGTAGAATTATGTGTATTGAATGTTCTATTTTTGCTGTAGAATTATGTATTTTGAATGTTTTATTTGTATTGACATTAACAAGAACGATATGTGCAGACTCGGCGGAATGCTCGAGGACGGAAGAAGGAGGGAGAAAAATATTTTTTATTCTCTCGTTATATGTATCATATTTATGTAGTATGTAATATTCTTTACGTCCTATTAGGAATTTTTTGGTTAATGTTGCCCCAGATAAATAAAGCGGCAAATGCTAAGGGGGAGAAGTCAAGAGTACAGAATATTACAAGTAGATTGGATTCTCTGGTGTAAAGGGAAATAAGAAACGAAAAGAACTAGAGCTAGTAATAAGAAGTTTTAATAGAAAACCTACGATAGTAGTAGAAACTAGTTAGATTAAGAGTGCACAGAAAATAAAATACTGTATCAAGAAGAATAGATATTGAAATCAAACTGACGTTTGATTTGGAAGGAGAGGAGAGGACTATGTTATATACAGGTATTATTTTTATTTTATGCATATGTACTGGTCAGTAGAGTCCACTCATACATAGAGATAAGCAGAGTGGCCTCCCCTCGGACACGCCCCCTTAGTACGAGGATCGGGTGTGTGGTGGTGCAGGTGTGCACGCACCACCAAGGTACTGAATAAAGAACTCACTTTACAACCAACACCGAACGAGTTATGTTGTCTATCATAAGAATAAGTCGTGATATAACAATTCTAATAAAAACTGTTATTATCTACTAGTATTATCTTACATTTTCCTTCAGTAATGTATCTTCAGCTTTGTATCAGTCCTCGCAGTGGATGCCCTCGCAGTCTTGCTGAATAATCTACTTCTCTGCTGTGTTGCTATGAATCAATTGACTCAGTCGAGGTAGCCAGTGGCAAGTGTAATCCTCATGCAGTAAGTTGGTTAGGCATGATATCTCATTTAGTTCACACTAATTTGAAAAGAGCACTATTAATAGTATGGCTACTAAGTTGTAGGGCCTATATATTATATCCATAGACTTGCTCAAGGCCATCACATGTATAGTACTGATAAAGTTAGGAAATCATTATTGGATAGGTTACCAGAGGTATGAAATGGCATGGTTCTAAATCTCTGTCACTTTATTATTACGTAAAATCTTCATTTCAACCAATTGTATTGTATCTCCCAACCCTGTAAATATGGGATTTGAAGAATCTGATTGGTAATCTGAAGAATTCTCTATTAATCAAACTGATCTTAAAAAATAGACCCATTGACAAAGGGAACATATTCATTATCATTCCTTGAAAGCCCATTCACCACTGACATTGTAACCTATGGCATAGTAAATTTATTTCAAAACGGTCTGTTATAATCATTATGATTCATGAATTGCATCTTTTTACTTGATGCAAACTAAATAGAAGTACTGGATCAGTAGTACAGTCGCCTCCTCGAATGAGACTACTTCCCAGTGACACAACAGAGATCAAGGCCTTTTTCCAAGACACTTTCTGATGCTAGAATTGAGAAAAAGCAGAACACATTGATTTGTTGCTCAAGAAAAATGTAAGATTGTTTTGTCTTATGTAATGTAAGTTCTGATGAGAATGTGCAGCTGCCTAATCATCACCATTATTACTCTTTATCCACCATTTGTCCTCACAATTATAGGTCTGCCCACAATCTATCTTTCAGTTATTCATAATTCTCATGTCATATACATGTATGTATGTTTAAGAAAAGTGTAATTGTGTTGCTGATATGGCCCATAAGAAAAGAAACTATTCTGGATGCAGTGATTATTATAGAGGAGACCTCAATAACCATTGAGGCATATACAAATAACAAAAGACTGACGAGATGTATTCCTGTTGGTTGTCCTACATCTAAGCTTTTCAAGGTTCATTAACTTGATTTATTGTTAGGTAAGTGTTAGATGTATTTTTCTGTAGGTGTCTCTGATTTCCATCAAGATATACATTGAATTCTGGAACTGTTTTACTATTGCATCTTTTAGACATGAATATAGGCTTGTTAACCACCAATTTACCACCAATATGGTAAACTATAACATATGGCAATTGCTTCCAAACATCCAAGTATGCCTACACCGACAACCCTTGCAATACTTGAGCATCTATTGAATAACAAGGTAATTCAGACAATCCACATTAATTACTAGTCACATCTACCAAGCATTGTCATCCAAATGGAAATACAAATTGTAAGGAGAGAACTTACCCTAATTCTCATTTATATCATTATTATTTTACACATGAATAATAAACATATCTGGAACGCCGGCAAAAAGAAATTGTGGTAATAACCGCATTCATCAGCTAGTGTAATCAGCTGTGGTGCTCTCTACATCTATTATATAGCTCACTGTATCTCTCACACATGCAAGACCTGGTGTGTTTGTACAGAAAAGTATTATAGGTAAGTTTTGCGGGACATGAGAAGTGATTTCACATGGTGTTTTCAGGCTGTAGGAGGTTTGCAATGGTTTTCCATTATTAAGTGAAGCAGTCTTGTGTTGAGGCTTCAATTGCGATAGCTGTGAAATGGAACTTTACATTTATACCACAGTTTATGATCTCTATCTTGCAATTGCTAAGCAGTTTATTTTAATATTTGAATGCGTTTGGAAAACTTTGTAATAATTATATTAATACACAGAGAATGCAATGCAATTTCAAATTTAGTTAATACGTTGCTACTACAAACACTCAAAGATATACTTTCAGTTAATCGTGATAGAAAACTAAATATTTTCTCCATTTTCTTCCCTTCTTTTCCAAGATCTTTTAAAGTAATTTGCCAAAATGTTTCCTCATTTACTTTTGGAGGGTCTACCATGACATTGCATGATGATTTAATTGCTCACCACTATTTTTACACAACTGATTCTATTTCAAACTCTTATGAAATCGAACAGCAGCAGAATATTGATGACTCCAGTCCTCTTAAGTCACTATATGACTAAATTTTGTAAGGCTGTCTTTGTGATTATAGTTGAGAAAGCAACTTTAATTAGGGTCAAATTGCTGCATATGTAAAATAAATAGATAATACTAAGAACTAGACTTGTGCATAGTTGATCAGAGAAACTTTACATATAGTATCATCCAAAATTTCTTCACCGGCTAATTACTGAATGGCAGGGCCAGCATTTTTTTGTAATCCTCATGGTTTTAGCAGGTGATCTGTCACCTTGTATATTGGCAACAGGAACTACATGCCTCCTGGGAACACCTGGTCCCTCGACCAATCAGTTTATCCCATGCCACAATGCCCTGCCCCCTTCCATAAAGTAAACAATCATTTCTCTAATGCCCACCTGCCTCAACTACACATGGTTGAATATTTTTGTTTACATATTTATTGCATGGATTGTTGTTCATGGTGAAATAAACCCTCCTTTCTGGATGGATGTCTATTTATTCACAGCTATTTTACTAAGCAGACAAGCCACATATGTATTCTGAAAACACATGGCTGCCAATGCACATGTGAAAGACCTTCCTGTCAATGTGGCACAGGCTTTGCGGCCAAAAAGAAGTTAGGTTTTAATTGAAAGAGAAACAGTAGCCACTTTGTTTTTCACAACTTTCCCATTCAAGTTAAACAAGTGGACTGGTTGTATTAATCAATAACACAAAGGCTGTTCACAGACAATGATTTCCACTGGGTTGCTGCTTGTTTGATTGGTGGTGCAACTTTTTGGGCACATAACATTTGGCCTTCATCAAGGAATTAAAAACACTTTCTTAAAAATTATGCTATCTATATGATGTTTGCAATAGATTTATTGTCCAAGGTCTCCGGTACATCAAGCATTTAGTGGGAAGGTGAGGATGTGGCGAGCATCTCTGCTTGAGTGGTCAGCGTTCCAGGTCTCAATACCATGTGATACTCCCGGCCCCCATTGCTCATGGAAGAGGTCCAGGTCAAGCACAGAAACCTGAGGCCTTTCTGCCGTGGGAATTACATTAGCTGTTATGCGGATACACACATCCCTCTGACCAGTGGAGAACCTGCAATACAATGTAATAGATTAATGTATTGGTAGTCTAAAATATGTAGAAAGTCCAGTATGGACAATTCATCAATGGTCTTGTAGATTTTTTAGATTAAAAAGTATTTTTGTTAACAAAAACTTCACAATTGACAGCCCAAGGTCAAGATTGCCACACATTTATAGTACCACTGTATATCGGTCAGTTCCCATTAGATAAGCTGTTGATACTGACAGATAACTTGTTATCTTGGGGAAGGGGGCAGGGGGGGGGGGGAGGGGGGTTGAGAGTCAGTAGGAATTGAGCCTAATTAAGGGGAGAGAGAGGAAGAGTCACTCACTCATTGGGCAGTGAGTAATTTCAATCCAGGAGGATCCATTCAAGGACAGTTGATTGTGGATCAGTGGATCAGTGTACAAATAGCCTTCATTAAAATTGATTCATTCTCTTCTCCAGCTCTGAACTAAAACATAGCCTTGTTGAATTGATTCATTACTTGCACAGCTGTCACATTAATTTAACCTCAAAGATAAGTCCAGCAATCTTTACTTGAATATCAATAACCATGTGTTGTCCAAGTTTCCATGTACTTACTATGGCATCTTTTTGTTACATAAGTTCCTATCTTTCCCATCGTGGTTTTCATGGGTCATTTATACATGCAATTCCCCTATTGGGTTTGGCATCATACTATATATATCTGTAACACTACACATTTTGTTCCGTCAAATTGAATTATGTTGATATCAAATTCTGCAGTAAAATGATCTGCTCAGATTAAACATTCATCATCTTTATTGATTAAAGTAGTCAAAAATAGTTAGTTACCTGTAGTTGCCAAATATAATGATAGACCCTTGTTTCACACTGCCCCTGCTTCCTACTGAGTCTTTCTTTGGATAGAGGAACCAAGCACTTGCATAAACAGGGTTATTAAGGAACTCCGCTCTGTCATCCCAGCTAGCCATCACTACCTGAGGGGGATAAAATTGTATAATAACATCTGCATGAGAAACATGTAATGACAAACCAGTTACATTTCCTTAATCATACCTGTATAGTTCTGGATACTGGAATAACTACCTTGTAATCAGACTCCAGTGGTATTCCGCCGGCACGTATCCGATATTCAGCCGTCTCATGTGGGGTATAGATCTGTTCCCTTGTCTCAGCCATGTCAATGCCATAGGACTCCATGAAGGCCAGCATCTCCTGTGCCTCTTTGTCTACATCTGTACAGTTGCCCATGAAATGCCTGAACAACTGCTCATCAAAATCCACTGTGCCAGTTTTGTCTGTCTCCTGGTGGAAGTAGAAGACTCGTTTGAAGACATAGAGGTCATCTGTACTCTGGCATTGATCCTGGGCAGAGGAGATGGTGAGGTGGAGGAAGATGAGCAGAAGTCCTGATACTACCAGCCTTAGTGAACAAATAATGATGTAAAGGATAATAAAATGAGAACAGAAGTTGATACCAACAATCAAATTTCACACCACAAGTGATCTAGCATATAGTTTGTTGTTATTCACTTGTATTATGAAGGTATAATTTAAGATGATATGCACATAACCATGTTTCCATTGTCTTGCAAAACCATCCCGATAGGCACTATATAGGGGAAGACAAAGAGATTGGGACATAATACAAGATAGAAAGATAACATGCCGGGGCAGTGTTTGGTCTATAATATACCATTGCACACATGTTGGGATTCGGACAGATCTTGATTTTCTACCCCCAAATATAATTAGCTATGGAATATAGGAATGATCACATCATTAGATGTGGTTAGAAAAGTAGCTGGTAGGGAAAGTATACTGTTTTCTCCATAGGCCAACTGGATGCTGGTCCGGACACCATACTTAACATATCCTACGTTGTAATGTTTGATTTCCACAAAGTTGGTTACTTGTGTTGTACTTGACAAACTTGACTAATACCTCTGTGTGTAAATGTATGTAATTGTTGCTGGTTGAAGGGGGGGGGGGGGAGTGGAGGGTTGTGATGGAACAACATAGGAGGATAACAGTTTTTCTTGGACACAGCCAAAATTTCTTCTTAGTCATGTGCGTACAGCCTCTCAGTTTAAAGGACAAATGATGGATGATGATTGACAATGATGGTTGATGATAAAGCGGTTGCATATTCTAATAAAATACTATCTACGTGTATTATCTTACATTTTCCTTCAGCAAAGTATCTTCAGCTTTTTATCAGTCCTTGCAGTGGATGCCCTTGCAGTCTTGCCGAATAATGTACTTCTCTGCTGTGTTGCTATGAATCAATTGACTCGGTGGAGGTAGCAAGTGGCAAGTGATCCTCATGCAGTAAGTTGGTTAGGCATGATATCTTATTTAGTTCACACTAATTTAAAAAGAGCACTATTAATAGTGTGGTTACTAAGTTGTAGGGCCTATATATTATATCTACAGACTTGCTCAAGGCCATCACATGGATAGTACTGATAAAGTTAGAAAATCATTATTGGATAGGTTACCAGAGGTATGAAATGGCATGGTTCTAAATCTCTGTCACTTTATTATTACTTAAAATCTTCATTTCTACCAATTGTATTGTATCTCCCAACCCTGTAAATATGGGATCTGGAGAATCTGATTGTGATTCTGAAAAATTCTCTATTAATCAAACTAATCTTAATAAATAGACCCATTGACAAAGGGAATATGTTCCTTATCATTCCTTGAAAGCCCTTTCACCACTGACATTGTAACCTATGACATAGTACATTTATTATATTCATCATGATTCATGAATTTCACCTTTTTACTTGATGGAAACTAAATATGAAATCATGCCTATCCAATGTAGTGGATCAGTAGTACAGTCGCCTCTACAAATGGGACTACTTCACAGCGATACAGCAGAGATCTAGGCCTTTCTGCAAGACCCTTTCTGATGCTAGGATTGAGAAAAAGCAGAACACATTGATTTCTTGCTCAAGAAAAATGTAAGATTGTTTTGTCTTATGTAATGTAAGTTCTTATGAGAATGTGCAGCTGCTTAATCATCACCATTATTACTCTTTATCCACCATTTTGTCCTCACAAATATAGGTCTGCCCACAATCTATATTTCAAAGTCCCTGGTTGACTTTTATGAGTAGTACTATTATGGAATGTTACAGGGGATTCGCTAATTAGTAATCCATCAGTGGGATATGGATAAGTCTGTCAGAATAGGTTTACTCAACAGCTTTTCAAATTCTGTAAATTCTACTAAATTAAGCTGTAAACTCTTAAAAGAAAGGTATGTCTGAGTATAATGCGTAATAATTATGGTGAATCAGTATTGGTTAAGATATATCTAACTATACATGTAGATCATTTTGTCTCAAAATTTGTGAATTTGTCAGGATTGGTGGTAGGGCATCTCAGTTGCCCAAAATAGTGATTTTCGTTTCAGGTCTTTATTAGTTCTTTGTGTTCCTACAGGCTGGTCGCATCAGGACTTCTGCTTTTCCTGCACCTCACCATCTCCTCTGCCCGGGATCAATGTCAGTCTAAAAATGACCTCTATGTTTTCAAAAGGGTCTTCTACTTTCACCTGGAGACCGACCCAACTGACATCTTGATCTTTGACGACAAGCAGTCGTTGGGGAATTTCATGGGCAACTGTACAGATGTAGAAAGAGAAGCTCAGGAGATGCTCGCCTTCATGGAGTCCTATGGCTTCAACATGGATGAGTCCAGGGGGAAGATCTATACCCAGCATGAGACGGCTAATTATGGGTTACTCGCTGGTGGAAAACCATTGGAATCTAATTACAAGGTTGTTATTGCTCATTGGTTCTTTTAATTATTGTCTTCGGTTTGATCTGGTTTGGTTTTACATTCTCCTTGTCATACTTATAAATAAGTTTTACACTAAGGATTTATCAAATTTGTAAGAAGAAGCATTACTTAAGACTCTCTAGACCTTTTCAGTTTTAGTTAGTTAAATGACCTATACTTGGACTATAGTACATGTCCTTGGTAATATGTGCATGGTATTTACCACAAGTAATTTTTAGTCATGATGCATGATAACTATAAAGGACTGCAATTGGTTGCAAGTGCTGTTGATAGTGACCACTGACCTCCTAGACGGATTTACTTGACCTAAGAACTGGGTGGGGGAGACAAAAAGATTAATAACCTTGGCATGGTGGACTCCAAACTGTCAGGATAAAAATGTGTCAAAGTAAATATCCAACATATCCAAAATGTTTCTTTCTCTAATATCTTTTTCCTTATCTAAGATATTCCAACACATAATCAACATGACTTATGGATATCCTAATATCCGAACAGATACTTTCTTTTCTTTCTCTCACAGAGCTATACACAAAGCTATCTTTCTTATGCCAGAGCCAGTTGCTCATTTTCCTATAATACTATGTGGTGTCTGATCAGTGGCTAGTAGACTAGCAGGCTAGTTCCTTAGGTTATTCTCATACACCAGAAATCCTACCAAAGTAAAGTTGGTTATTATATGATACATTTTATTTCTGTAACAGAATAATTAGTTAAATAATTGTTTTAAAGATAATGCCCAAGAAACAGTGGTTGTTTGGATAAGTTGCATTTATTTCTATATATTGATATCATTTGAATTATAAAAAAAATCAAGGTGCACAAGTCTCTCCATGACACTTGGGAAAAGAGCAAAAATGGAAGAAATCCTCAATGTCATATTTTAAAAGGACCAACTTCAATGCATCATAGCAGCAGATGACAGAGGTCATATGTAATAGGGAAGTGGTAATAGCAAAAATACTTCTCATAATGGGAGAAAAGATCGCAGTAATGTAAACAAAAGTTGGTGCCATGAAACTATTTGTTCCTGGAATAGGAATATCTGGTCGGTAATAGCAAAAGTTGTCTTAGTAAGGTATTTTGGCTATGCGTAATATGTGCAAAAAAAGAGGAAAAGTTGGTAATATTACATATATATATATATATCATACAGATGACAACTCTGGGACACAACAGACATGTCAGGGCATGTTGAAGGACTGTACAAACCTAGCATCCACCATGACTTGGTTATTACCAACTTCTGTTCTGTATTATTTTGTTTTATAACTGTATTTTCTTATTCATCAAATATAATTTCCTGACCTATGCATGCAGTAGTTTGCTTTGGTTTGGGGCATACATAACAGCTCCAGCCTTCTAACATGCTTTTGCATACCTAGTTCCACCAGTACAGGTACACCCTTGCCACAACAAGTTGATATCCAAGTGTTAACCAGGCCATTGATCATTTTGGGACAGACCACAAAATCAATAACTTCAGCATGGTGTACGCTCAGGAGTCCTTCAAAATTCCTTTGGCTTACCCTCAGGATTTTTGTCCCTAGACTATCCCACACCAAAATCCTTTGTTTCAAGTACTTGTTGAGCCTGCATGTTTTTTATGTCTGTTCCCCGATTTGTTTTGTTTGTGGATTGCATATTTCCTAGACCAATATCTCATGATAGTAGAAAGCAAAAAAAATGTTTGACGAGAGATAAAAAGCTCATATGCTTGACTTATTTGTTATGCTAATTTGTAGTTAGAAATGTATGTAATAGTTTATTTCCATATTTATATAAAGGTACAGACTTGTAAAAACGTTCAAGATAATGGATTATAATCCCTCTTTGACTGAACATAGGTCTTCCTGGATTTCCTTTCCGCACATAGTTAGGTCTCATCAGTTACTTCCATTGGGTGTATAATACCCAAAGTATTTTTATGTGGCTGAAATGCGTCAGTCAGCTGTCTAGTGTTTGGTTCTATCACTATCCAACTATTACCATTCATTTTATTTCCCTCAGGTAGTGATGGCTAGCTGGAATGACAGAGCGGAATTCCTTAACAACCCTGTCTATGGAAGTGGTTGGTACCTCTCTGCAAAGAAGGACTCAGTAGGAACCAGAGGGAGTGTCAAACAAGGGTCTCTCCTTGGATTTGGAAACTACAGGTGAATTATTTACTGCTTTGTTTCAATAGAAAATGATGTAAGCAAATGTATGTACAGCAGAGCTTTGGGATCAAGATAATTCCAAGTATACGCTACACAGTTTCACAGCCTAAATTATCAGAATTACCTAAATGTGATATGTTTCAAGTTACTAACATTTCATTTTCGCGATTTTTAAGATTAACATATTTGAAAAGATGACATAAAGCTGATTCCAATGAAACAGTAGGACATATGAAAAGTACTTCCAGATTTATATGGCTCATATTTCTATTTGTGAAAAAGAAAGTTTGCAACATCTCTGGATAAAAACTACAAGTTAAGTCAATCAATATACTCTACAGGATGAGCTTGGAAATACATTTATATATTTGATACAAAGTCTTGAAATTTGATGCATGTATGCATACATCCTGGAGCATTAGATTGTGATGCCTTAGCCTATCTTCAGTTCACACAGATTGTTTGCAGGTAATCTACCTACCTGGTGAAACATTTGCTTCAACACACAAACTGTCAAATCATTCATATTCATCTAAATGACACATTCTCAGTTATTACAACAAACATATTCTTACCAAATTTATTCCAGTCATGATATATAAGTTTGGAATAGGATGGAACACAGGTTTTTGACTGGCGTTAACTGAGAGTGCAGTTTTAAAGTTGGTGTATTGCAGGTTCTCCACAGGTCAGCGCGATGTGTGTATCAGGGTAACAGCTAAAATAATCCCAACAGCAGAAAGGCCTCAGGTTTCTGTGATTGACCAGGACCTCTACCATGAGCAATGGGGGCTGGGAGTGTCACGTGGTATTGAGATCTGGAATGCTGACCACACAAGAAGAGACACTCACCGGATCCTCACCTTCCCACCAAATGCTTGATGGTGTGGAGGAAAGGGCGAATGATTTGATTGTAACAACATTTTTAACAAAAGAAGCTTTCTTGATGAAGGGTAAATGTGCCTAAAATGTTGCCTCACCAATAAACAAACTGTAAATGAGAAAACATAATAATTGTACCTGAATAATGGTATTATTTAAGTATTTAAGTAAAGGATATTTCACATATAATTGATTTGTTTATTTAACAAAAAAAAAGTCATTTAAATTATACAGACATCATAATTATATAAGGTCACTAAATTAATCACTATTAAAAGACATTCTACTTTGTCTCACTATAATGAGAAATCATAGATAACAAAAATGAAAGAAAACAGCATTATTAATAAGGGGATAAATATAGAATGGATACTACAGGATACGTTCAGATTTTATTAAGCCTCTTGCTAGTCTTAAAAATCCTCATTAATAAATCAATGTAAAAGAGATAAACACCAAAACTAGTTTGCTTACAATGGAACCGTTTACATATGACCAAATTTTCGTAGGTTCTTTACTCCTTCATCCTTATTAACTTTCTTACATTATACCATGACATCCAGGGTTCATCCCACAACAAATAGGGGATCTGCATGTCTCACTGCGCATGTCTACAACAGTGCCTGATGGGATGCATTGAATTCAATTGAATTCAATTCTGACTAAACTGTCCACAGACACTTTGATTAAGAAGAGACGTTGAAGTTCCATTAATGAAAGTAGGGAATGACAAAGCCTCTGGACTGGATCTGCTGCCCACAAAAGTATCTAAACCATGTATGATAGCACTTAGTATGCAATTTACTTATTTATATAATCTTTCACTGTCAAGCACCGAGACACCAAGGGACTTTGAGAAAGCTAATGTCACTCCATTATTTAAGGGAGGAGACAAACATGGTCCGGGTAATTACAGACCGATGTCCTGTATTAATCTCCCAGCTAAAATACTGGAAAGCTGTGTTCAAACCCAACTTGCACAATATCTTGCACAATCAAAATTCTATGTTATCTGAAGACAGGTTTGGTTTCAGGGCAGGGAAGTCCATAGTTGAAGCACATGATAATTTACTTGGAAATGTTTATAACAACCTCAATTCTAAAAAAGCAACCGACCTCATTTTCCTCGATTTTAAAAAAGATTTTGATACGTTTAATCATAAATTACTATTATAGAAACTGTCAAACTATGGTGTAGTAGGAGATCCATTTAATTGGTTCCAAAATTATTTGTCTGAAAGATATCAAAAGGTGACAATAAACGGTGGTACTTCCTCCCTGAAACCTGTAATTGGCGGTGTGCCCCAAGGGACTTCACTAGGACCCCTTATGTTCCTGGACTATAAAGACGATCTACCAAGTGTTGTCAAAAACAATAGACTTCAATTATTTGCTGATGACACAGTGATATATCAAAACAGACATTTTGGCAGCCCAAGAATACAGGGACTTCAGCAAGACTTAGATAATATAGTATGATGGTGCTCGTTAAATGAAATATCATTAAATACTAGATATAAGAGTCTAAAAATAAGGACAAGATTCAAATAATGTTGTGATGTATAAAATTGATGAAGAGGAGTTGGACAATGCAGCAAACTACAAGTACCTTGGTATCAAAGTTGACAAACAATTAACTTTTAAGAGATTTATAACAAAGAAGGAGAACAGTGTAAGAACAAGGGTTAAAGCCATGTCCAAATTGTATGGAGCTTGTGATAAAAACACTTTACTACTAATATACAAAGTGATGATGAGAACGATTATAGATTATGGAGATAATTCAACAAATATTCTACTCTGCTACCACGCAAGGTCACCTCCAGAAATTACAAACACTACAAAATTCAGCTTTAAAACCTAAATATACATGTACAGAACAAATACATAAAAGTCTGAACTTCACTTCCCTTCAAATAAGAAAGGATTTGCACATATTGGACATGGCATTGCTACGTTTAAGAAACGAAAATAATTTGGACACAAAGAGCGTGAATTTAAGAAACTAAAAGTTCCTTATCCCAAGAATTGTTCAATAAAGTAGGTATATTAATGACAGACACTAAAATCACATGAGGTATATCATGTTGCTCTGTTATAATGCAAACAAACAGAGCTAACCCCCATTAAGAATGTTGAGTATCCCAGCTAGGAGACAAAATATAAGGGAAACTTAAAGCAAAATTTCTAGCATTAAGAAATGACAAATGAAATTGTTAATTTAATTATCTTATATTGTTTAATGGGAGGTCGTTGGAAGACCTGTATTAATGCAGATGTCCTAACCCACTTCCTAGATTTTATAACTCTTATGAATCATCATGAATCATTCTATTACAAATGTAACTATCTTGAATCTTGAATAAAAGTATTATATATAATATAAGCCGAGTTTTAAATGCTGCAATTGTTACTAATGAAATAAATATGATCATCATGTTATCATTTTGATATAATATTGAAAAAGGCCTCAACGTTGAGCCCTAATTTAAATCAAACGACCATTCTAGTGACGTCTGTTCAAGTTATTCATAATTCTCATGCCATATACGGGTCAGTTTTTTCAAGTGTGCTGTTTTGCTATTTGGGGATCAGGGTAAGGGGGAAAATTTAGAATATTATAAATATAATTTTTTTGCCTTGGATCATAATATACTGGTCTTGACATTCTGGGAAAATTTTATTCCAACAAAATCGGACCTGTGGTTGTCTTTTTATGTCAGTTTTTAATTTCCTCTTTTATACAGTCACACGTGAAATCCCAATTTTGTTGGAAAATATTGAAACCATTTAACTAAACTAAAGGGAATTACTTGTAAGACCTATAACCTGTATGTTTGATGTTCATATGAGCATAAATAAGCATTTATTACTACTTTCAATCGAAAATTACAGCTGAAGATATATATTTTTGCTCCTTATGTTGTGCCTAGGGAAGGGATTTTATGCATGAAACACAGTACATGAGTAATACATCTGTTGAACAACCTTTATGGAATAGAAATACCTTCATCTGGCTTTAAATTAAAGTTATATCATTAGAAATGGAACCAAGACTAATTTAAAATTACTTTCAACCTAAAAGGAGAGCCCAAGATATATATTTTGGGCCACCCTCTGTCATGATTATTAAGGGATTTCATGCGTTACTATGTTGGAAAACACAATACTAATTTAGTTGAACAGGCTTCATGAAATAAACATAGCATCAACTTGCTTTATATCATATGAAATGGAACAACAACTAGTTTACGATGACTTTTAATCCAAAGATACAGCTAAAAGTATATTTTGGGCCACCCTATGTCAAGACCATTAGTGGGATTTCATGCGTGATTCTATAAAACCACACAATATTAATTTAGTTGAACAACCTTTTTGAAATAAAAAGTATGATCTCATTGCTTTAAATAATTACTAATGGCATCAAGGTTAATGGATAATTCCTTTCAACCCAAAGAGAGAGCCCAAGATTTATATGTTGGGACACTCTGTCATGATTATTGAAGGGAGTTCATGCGTTACTATGTTGGAAAACACAATAGTAATTTAGTTGAACAGGCTTCATGGAGTAAAGATAGTATCAACTTAGTTTAAATCATATCAAATGGAATAACAACTACATTATAATGACTTTTAATTCAAAGAAACAGCTAAAAATATTTTTTGGGCCACCCTATGGCTAGACAATCAATGGGATTTCATGCATGATTGTATATACCCACACAATATTAATTTAGTTGAGCAACCTTTATGAAATAAAAAGTATCATCCCATTGCATTAAATCATTACTAATGGCATCACGATTAATGTATAATTCCTTTCAACCCAAAGATTAGAGCCCAAGATTTATATTTTGGGCCACCTTTTGTCATGATTATTGAAGGGATTTCATGCGTTACTATGTTGGAAAACACAATAGTAATTTAGTTGAATAGCCTTCATGAAGTAACAATAGCATCAGCTTGCTTTAACTCATATCAAATGGATTGACAACTAATTCATAATGACTTTTAATCCAAAGAAACAGCTAAAAATATATTTTGGACCCACCCTATGACAAGACCATTGATTGGATTTCATGCGTGATTGTGTAAACCAACACAATAATCATTTAATCAAACAGCCAATATGAAATTATTTCCATCACCCCTTGCTATAAATAATTGAAAAAAAAAATCAAAATTAATGCATAATTACATTGATTCTAAAGAGAGAGCCTGAGATATAAATTTTGGGCCACCCTACGTCATGGTTATAGATGGGATTTCATGCGTTACCATGTAAACCAAAAGAACAATAATTCAGTTGAACAGGTTTTAAAAAATAAAAACGAGCTTCACCTTTCTTTAACTAATTACAAATGCAATTGCAACTAATATGTAATTAATTTCAACTCAAAGAGAGATCCATTGACATATCTTTTGAGCCACCCTATGTCATGATAATTGAAGGGCCTTCATGCGTTATGCTTATACACACACAAAAATACAACAGTTGAACAGGTTATATGCTTTGAATCATTTCAAATAAAATCTCAATTAATTTATAATCATTTTCAAACCAGAAATACAGCCAAATAAATATAATGGGCCACCCTTTCTTGTATATCTGCATATATGTGTTACTGTCAGTTTATATAGGGCTTTCATGCGTTATTAAGGGATAATTTAAGGATTATTGGCCTGTTATTTGCCTTGAGTCAAGATTATCACGAAATTTTATAGTGATGTCATAAGAGGGATTGAGATGGAACTAGAACATGGTGATATGAAGTATTTTACTTTATTTGTTTATCCTGCATGCATTATTTTTCAGCAGTAACTCATGAAATGCCTTTTGGTTGGAAAATAAGGGATGCAGACAATAACCTCTCACTCACCCAAAAGTTTTGAAAATATCAGGTGGATTTTTTTATGCAGTGAACAATACATGTATACCATCTTCAATATACAGTTTTAGATGAGATATTACAAAAATATATATTTTAACCATTCATTTAAAAAAAGGGATTTCCTGCGTTACTGTGATTGTTAGAAATTACTGAAGGTCACTGTGAAGGTCGTTACCATGTACATATGCTCAAAAAGTAATTTATAACTAAACAGTCCTAGATGTATTGGAGAAATGAAATAAAACATGTAGAAGAATGTTCTAGGCATTGTGAAAATCATTTATATTTTACTTCATTGGCTTTTTCTATTGAAAAATGATGCAAAAAATCAGTTTTTAGCATTTTAACGCACTAAATATTGAAATCAGCCTAGGAAAAGTATGCATGGAATGAAAGCCCTTGTTCATAGGAATGAAATGAGACCAACATCTCTCAGATCCAACGCATATCGACCATGATATGGTAGAAAATATGATATTTAGGCAAAACAGCACACTTGAAAAAACTGACCCATACATGTATACATGTATGTTTTAGAAAAGTGTAATTGTGTTGCTGATATGTCCCATAATAAATCAAACTATTCTGGTTGTAGTGATTCTCATAGAGGAGACCTCAATAACCAGTGAGGCATATACAAATAACAAAAGACTGAAGAGATGTATTCCTGTTGGTTATGTCTTACATCTAAGCTTATCAAGGTTCATTAACTTGATTTATTGTTAGGTCAGTGTTTGATCTATTTATCTATAGGTGCTCTTTCTGTTACATCATGTAACACAGTCCCCTCACTACCAAGCCCACAAATGCATGACTGGCAAGTAAGGGTATGTGGACTATGGAGCAATGGGTAAATGATGATGCCTGATCACTGACTTAATATTAATGTACATTGCAATAAGGCAAAAGATTCCATATTGACAACTGCGCCCATTTAATAAAATTTGCATGATATCTCACACAAACGGATATGAAATCAGATGGTGCCAGAAAGGATTCCAATCCATCATTGAATACATTTATATACGTCATTTGTAGGACCCAGCTTCTTGATTTACAATCCATGATTTAAAAATCCTTGAAAATCTCTCAAAAAGGATTGTAAGGGGGGCAAATATAGAATGGACACTGTGTAGTGAATGAAGACTAGCTCAGGTCCTTGGTCCTTGCCAGCTATCCAACTTTATTTTGCAAACACACCTTATGAGGCTAGGGGATGTGCATGTCTCACTTGGAGAGGAAAATAGATGATGGTGATAATAATGTCGGAGTGGAAAGGTAACTGTTATGGCATAGAGACATGATAATCTAACTGTACATTCTAGTCAAACCTATGTATCACAAATAGATCACCTCATAGCAAGTAGAACAGAACACCAGTTTTTCCTGCTACATATAGTTTGATGACTAACATGTATTTTGTTTTATAACAGACGTCTAGACTTATGTATGAGATTATGTGAATCCATTGCAGTACATGCTTTTGTTGGCAAACCATCCACATCAAGTGAAATGAAGTAAGTACTTGAATTATCAGAATTGTAAATCTAAAGTGAATCATTTTAAATATTTACGTCACAAAATTGTAGAACCTCCTGAATCATGAAGAACCATGAAGAATGGGGTCCTGGTGAATCAAGGGGATTTCAATGACAATTCTTTTCTTATGAAGTATATTAAATAAAAAATGAAAGACTGATCCATGTTAATTATATACAACTTACCTGTCAAGTGATTTAGATTAACTTTGGCATGGTCATATTGATGGACAGAGACTTGATAATGCTCTGTTTTAATAAGTAATTATCCAACAATGTCCAAAGACATTTGGATACTTACTTACTTTCTGGAGACAGTCAGTTGGAGTATTGCATTCATCGTTACACAACTAGTGCTATATTCTTGCTCCTTTAACCAAATTCACACCCCAACTTAAATTCGTTATTCTTGCCATCAGTATTGCAATTGTTATATTATTCTACATTAAATACATAGATGGAGCTCAACTAACATGCACGACTGCCCAATGAAAAATGGTGAAGTCAAGGGCTTTATATACTATGTATTCACAACCGATTTCAGCCATAATCAAGTAACCTTTGCGGTTACAATATGTTTGTCTCATCAGGTACTTCCATTAGGTGTATGTTCTTCTCAAAACAGAGTGTTTTTAAATGTCTAAAGTTATGAATTATGAACTTACAAATCATGATTTACATTGTTTTTCGCCTCAGCTAATGATGGCTAGCTGGGATGACAGGGCTAAGTTCCTCAACGAGCCTGTCTAAGCAAGTGGCTGGTTCCTCTCTGCAAAGAAAGACTCAGTAGGACGTAGGGACAGTGTGAAACAAGAGTCTGTCACTATATTTGGCAGCTACAGGTGACTCTTTCTCTATTTTGCATACAAAAATGCACAACAAAATGTGTAGTTTTCAGTGTAATGTAGAAGAATTGACTAAATATTGCTGATTGTAATTTGCTTCAGCACACCACCTATGAAATTGATATAATTTATAAACCTTCAGTCCCAATTATACAACAAACAGATTCTTACCAAATTTACCCCAATTATGTCTTATGAGGTTGAAATAGAATGGAACAAAAAGCTTTTGACATATATTAACTGGGTGCTAATGTTGTTGTATTGCAGGTTCTCCACAGGTCAGAGTGATGTGTGGGTAACAACTAATCTCATCTCGAAGAGGCCCCTGGTTTCTGTTCTGGCAATGAACCTCTACCATGAGACATAGGGGCTGGGAGTGGCATATAGTATTGAGACTTGGAACTCTGACTACACATGGAGAGATTTTCGCCAGATCCTTACCTTCCCATCAAATGCTTGATATATTGGTGGACTTGGAGAATGATTTGATGATAACACAATGTAAGATTTTCTTGATGAAGGGCAAATGTGCCAAATAATTGTCAGCAATAAATAAACAACAAATATGAGAAAATTGCCTCTTGATTTAGAATTTAGTAGTTCAATAATCTGTTTATTAAAAATTCAACAAACTATGGACACATAAATTACCACAAGGGAGTGGTTTGTATATGGAGAGCATTACATTCCTTCCCCTATAGCAATATCTTTGGAGGTTATTCCAATCTGAGGACAGTTTTTCATCTCTCAATGAAATCTTTATTTCTTCAAATACTACATAGCAAGAATTTCTAACTTTTGGAATATTACTGTATAATCAATGCACTCTCCTTAAGAAAAGAAAATTACTTTGTAAAGGAGTGCATTGGAAAGTTTTAGTGAAAATTCAGTTGGGCTAAAAAAATGGATGTGGCCCTGGATATTTCATCTTGTGACAATTAGGGCTTGAAACCAATACAAACGTTAGCTATTGGCACATATGGTGTTCTAAACTAACATCTAGTCGGATCATTGTATCCATGTACACTTAGTTTTATAGCTGATGACTGGTCAGATGCTGAAATATCTGTGAAGGATATTCTGTACAAGATTTTGATGGTAAACCTTTCACATCAGGTATAATGAAGTAAGTGCCTCACCCTCTCCTGGAATATAATTTTGATACATCATTTAAGGCGATATCAGAAGGATAAACACAAAAACCGTAAGGAAGACGATTTCAAGTAGTATTTGCTTAAGATGGGTTTATTGGGTGTATGACCAACATTTAAGACTTTGTTACTCCTCCAATTTTTAAGTATCTAAATTGGAGAATGTGATGTCGTAAATGAATATGGTCCCACCAATCAAAATCATCACTAATAACTTCATGATTTTATTTGCTATCATCAAAGTTATTACCAAAAATTCTGAAACCTTGGAATGATTACCAAACAGTGAAAATTTAAGTATGTATATTTAGAATCTACATACTGTCTTATAACTTCAGGAGTTTTATAGTGACAGGGATCCTGCTTCAACTGGTTCACATGGTGGCATTACAGACTTGTGAATCTGATGGAAAGCTTTACACCTTCAAGAGGGTCCTACATTTCCAACTGAATGGAAAGGCAAATTCTACTATCGAAGCTGGCAAGTCTTCACTACAGAGATTATTTGGCAGCTGTAAAGATGTGGAAGTTGCGTCAAGAAGAATGGTTGCACACATGGAAGGTTATGGGTTTAACATGACCAATGTAGCTAAGGAGCCATTTCAGAAACATGAGACAGATGAATTTACCATTACTCTAGCCTACTATCCAGAGAATGAACCATATATTGTTAGATTATCAAGTCAGGACAATGCAGCTGAACTGCTGAACAGCAAGGTTTATGCTGCAGGGTGGCTTTTACAGGCAAAGAAACAAGTTTCTGGATTACAAAGTTTCACAGTTGCTGGTACAGTCATAGTCTTCGGGAACTACAGGTAGTTTTACGCAACCATGCCAAAAGGAACATTTCCTTTCATTATTCACTGCTTTTCAGAGTACCATAGCTTTTAACATTATTTTACGGTTCACCCTTCATATTGCATAGCAAATATACTTGAGACGCAATCATGTTATAGTTTTCTGTATGTATTTCACCACAACCTTAGGACCACCTTTACCAAAAGCCAATACCATCTGAAAGTATACTTATATCACCTAAGCCTGAGAAAGTCTAAAAGGGATTGTTGTGTTTGCAAGCTATTTGGCATTCAATGTTTAATCAACAATAACAAGTTTTAAACATAATATTTACATGAATTCATGAATATAATTTGCAAGTTTTTCTTATTTCTATGCAGATTCAGATATAAACATGAAGAGGAATGCATTCAGATTACAAGATATTTACCTCCCTCACCTCCTAATGCGAGAATTATTCCGGTAAATCTGGACCTCTACCATGAAGAATGGGGTCCTGGTGCCTCAAGGGGTTTGGATCTGTACAACGAAGATCGCACAGAAAGGCACCTCTTTCATGTTCTCACATTTCCCCCAGATGCCCCAAAAGGACAATCATAGAAGGATCATCTATTATTTCTCCTGTCTTGAATGGAGATGAAAATAAAAATTGTGTCTCATGAAGAGTATAGATTAATTGCATAGGTGTTGATTTAATTTGATTTAAGCATCGTCATATGGATTTCTATATATATTTCCATGCAGAGTACCATTGCCAAGTTTAATACATCCATTTAATCAATAATGTCCAAAGACATTTTGATTATGCAGCTTTACATGCCATAATTCTTACTAATTAAGTATGTATCATAGGTTCATTTTCATATGATATTAAAAAAAAGGAATGTTTCTCAGGTCATGAATATATATAGTTCTAAGTAAATGTAAATTCTCGACATATATGATAGGGTTAAATCCCCCATATTGAATACAACTTTTTTGTTGTGGTGATTATTATGAAGAAGACCCCAATATCCATTCAGGCATATATAAATCTGATATAAGCTTCTATTCCATTTTGTTATAACTTACATTGAGGCGCTTCAATGCTTATTACATTGATTTACTGTTAGCACAGTGATTCACATATTTACTTGCTTTTCAGTACCAGAACTTTTTCTTACTGTCAATGTCTTATGAGACAAAGCATGAAGCCAATACACCACCATCACTAATAGCCATTTCCTTCTGAAAGTGATCTTTTATCACCTAGGCTAGTGAGAGTCTGATATTGATTGGTGATTTTGCTAGAAACATGGCCATGAATGTTAAATCAACAATAACACATTTCAAAGGGAATTATTACATTAGTTCCTAATTTATATTGGTATTTTGTTCTCTTTTCTATGCGGATTCAGATATAAACATGAAGAGGAATGCATACATATTGATGGTGAAATGGTTGTGGTGATTAATATTGTGGAGACCTCAATAACCAGTCAAGGTAAAATAAACACTAAGACAGTTCAGAAATCAATTCTTTTGGTTATGTCCTGGTTCTAAGCTTTTTAACAGTCATTACATTGATTTACTCTCAGTGCAAGGTTAGTGTGTAACATATTTACCTGAAGGTGGAGATAATTGTAAGCAATTATATACATTGAACTCTAGAGCTGTTCTATCATGAATTGTTGTAGTACACATGGGTTGACAGGGAGTCTGTGGTACTACAGAGTTCTGATTATGTCAGCACTATCATGATAACTGAAATATTAATATGAACAATTTCTACTAATCTAACTCATATTAAAAAAGAATTCTCTTAAAATGGTAATTATGTATTGTTGTTCCTAGAAAGCTCTTTGACCACTGACATGGTAAGTTTTAACATAGTACATTAACTTCAAAACAGGCAAGTATGCTTATCTGCTCAACCCTTGCAATTCTTGAGCACCTATAATCACTAGTTAATTCATAGACATCAACATTTCCTAGAGTCATTAATCCCCAAACCAGTTTCACAATGAAATTGCAATATTTACATTGTAAATTGAGACAGCTGCTGTGATAGCAGGTTGGAATGGTCTTGAGATGATGGTTGCTATAATAAACGGACCTGTTTTGGTGACAACAAAGAAACCTATTGATCACACCCAGATCCTTATTAACGTCATTGTTGATGTAGACATGTCTAATACACATACAATATAGAAAGTAGGCAAATAGAAATTGACATACTACATGGAATGTATAAATTGAGGTATAACCACATTCATAACATAGATAACTTTGTAGGTCTCCACATCAACCACACAACTCATTGTATCTCTTATACCTGTACAACTAGATATGGTGGAATAAACAAACATTTGGTAATACTTGTGTTTCAGATTTGTTCTTGCTGCACTCTGAGTATGGTATATCTAGTGAAGAACACTTAAATTATTATGATAATTATCTATAAAAATCCCGGTCACAGACCACTTGCCCCTGGTACACACAGTAATATAACTGTCTAGACTGGTGTATACAATTCTGCGAAGACATTTCTATATATGATTTGGCTGGGGAATGTTGTACATCAAGCAAGATGAAGTAAGTGTCTTTACATACAAATCTTTAAGATTAATAATTTTTCATTTAAATCTTTTAGCTAATAGAATGGAAATACCTAGGAAACTCTACTTCTACTAATGTTTTTAGTGAATATTTATAAACCAGTGTTAGTGACAAAAATATAGCCATCATAGTTGTTATAACTGAAGGCAAATACAGCATTTGTCTCAACCTTTGCGCTTGTTTTCGATCAATATAGGAGGACAAATATTTGTTCATTTCATTTACGGGTATTAAAGTGCCTCAAATAGATAAATGATTTTTGAAAACTAAAAATGTTTTCAAAGCAAAATGGGTATCAAGATTAAAATCAAACAAACAAACTGAATAATTAATCTGTTAAAAATATTATGGATCATATGTTATTTTGTCTATCTGTAAAGGCAATGACAATTGACTTATCTGAGCAAAACAAGCAAAGTTGAGCAATAAATTATTATGAAATGAATCTGTAGCCTATGATAACTTATGTATCATTGACTCTTATGAAATGTTTCACAATTTTGGCGAAGCAGGTAAATAAATCTATGCTTAATTCCCATGGCTTGTCCCATTCTCTCTATGTATTTCAACTTTAATTCCACCCTTATATACTCAACGCATTTAGATATCTTAGGCTGTGAATATTGGTAAGCTTGTTATTATTGCAAGTAAGATTCCAGTTGTGTAATGTGTGTTACTCACATTTTAATTTGATCATAGCAAAGTCTGGCCAAATCACAACAGATGAAATATTAAGTTAAAGCTCTGAAAGTGAACTATAATCCAATGATGACAATAAATCAATAATAAAAACAACTGATTGTTATAACTTCAGGAGTTTGATAGTGACAGGAATCTTGCTTGGACTGGTTCACATGGTGGTATTACAGACTTGTGAATCCAAGAGAAAATTATTCAACTTCAAGAGAGTCCTTCATTTTGAACTCAAGGGGAACCCAAGACATCCCGTGGAAGCTGACAAAACATCTCAACAGAGACTATTTGGCAACTGTAAAAGTGTTGAAGTTGAATCAAGGAAAATGGTTGCTTACATGGAAAGTTATGGGTTCAATATGACCAGCATAGCTAAGAAGCCTTTCCAGAAACATGAGACGGATGTGTTTACCATAACTCCAATCTACCTTCCAGAAGATGTACCTTATTTGGTTACATTATCAAGCATGGATAATACAGCCGAATTGCTCAATAGCAAGGTCTATTTTGCTGCATGGCTTTTACAGGCAAAGAAACAAGTACATGGGTCACAAAGTGTCACAGTAGCTGGAACAACCATAGTCTTTGGGAACTACAGGTAGATTTACACAACCATGCTTGAAGGAATCTTTCTATTCATTATCATATGTGAGCAATTCCACCAAAAATGCCACATTTGGCCATCCAGGGCTGAAAATTCACAATTAATTTTTTGTAAAATTGCTTCAATTGATTTTTTTTTCGTACATAAACTAGATATATTGCTGCTAATATGGACGAAATTGGGAACATTAATAATGAATATTGTGGTCAGGGCAGCTTGGGAGAGACTGTGACCTGAATTCTGATGGTAAGGGCACAGGGGAAAGGTACATATTTCTACATAAATGAGGATTTAATTTTGAAACAAACAATAAAATTGTAAGCATAATGTTTTAAATTAGTTTATATATAATAGGTCTTAATATAAGGGTCATAACGCTCTTTAGTTTGTGAAAATATTCCAACTAGAAGGAAAGTTACAGCAAAATAACCATACAGTAATGGTAATAGTAATGGCAGCGGCACAGGTCACAGGTCATTGACCCTCGGGCCCATTATACACATATAACCCATTATATTTAGAATATACAAAAATATAAATTACAGTGTTTTCCCCTTGTGTTTCTGTTAAATTGGCTTGAATACTTGTTTTGGTTTTTAGGGAAGGTGAATATAAGTTATGTCTAAGTATTTAGAGGCAAAATTAGTGGAGAAAAAAATAGAAAAAATTGTTCTCATGCCCCTCTAGACCCCGCCCCCTCTAGACCCCCGTAAGGGCGACATGGGCACCCTCTAGACCCCCGTTACAGCGACATACTGTTTTTGCTTGTTGCTACCATCTCAGGTATGACAGAAATTTGTTTTGTATTTATTCATTTTCCCTTGTGTTTTTTACACATTATAATGCTTATAGAAAATAATTTATGCTAATATCAATTTATTCATTGATGAAACCTAGACCCCTGTTACGGCGACAGAGAGCTACCCCATATAATTGTTTTAGTATTCTAACCCCTCTTTTTAGCTGGAAAGAATTAATTGGAGATTTTTCAATGTATACAATGGATGTACTAATCATAGACAATGTCATAAGTAATGGAGGTTAGGGTGGTTTCATTTTTAGTTCTTCTAGGTCTATAATGTTTAAAACAAAATTTAGACCCCCGTTACGGCGACAGGACCTACCCCATAATCAACTTTACATAATATCATCAGGAAATGAATTGAAAAGTTGAAAATATTTATTTTTTATCCATAAAAACATATTATTTCAGAGTAATCATTGTCCCTCTGGCCCATTATGCCCCAAAACCCTTTACATCGGGAATATTTGTAATTTTTTCCAAAAAAAATACTGGCTGAATTTTTTAAACAGTGATTCTGATAGGAAAAGCTGCGTGTTTTATGGATTATTCTGGCAGAAAAATAAGCATTTTCTTGGCCTCAAGATTCGAAAAAAAACATTGTAGGATACTACCCCCTAGGCGACTTTTTTCCCCTGAATCCGAAAATAACAACGAAAATAATCTCAGATAAATATTTTAGCCTCTGGAGGAGCTGTTGTTTTTTAACCCAAATGATGCACTTTTTGTGGAATTGCTCATATGCGTCATATCATCTCTTGCTCTGATCGGGTAAAAATAAGAATGTAGGACATTTCCAAACCAAATGTCAGCTTCCAATATGTCCTCTTATTGTATTCATGTTCACCATGGAAGAAGGATGTCTCACCATCACTTTTCCATGCATTAACAATCAGGCTCAGTCATAGGAAATAACATTCATGGTGTTACACATCCCACCGCTTATCAACTATGCATGAACATATATAGGAATAAATAATCTGTAAATATGTATGGGTCATCTATTTAAAATTCAAAATATTAGAACCACTTCATGAATTACAGAATACTACTCATAACATTTAGCATTGTTTTACTGTCAAAGCAAACATATTTGAGAGAAAATCATATTATAGTTTTGTGTATGCATGTCCACTCAACCTTAGAAATACCATTGCCAAAAGCCAATGCCTTTTGGAAGTGATCTTTTATCACCTAAGTGTGAAAAAGTCTAAAAGTGATTGTCACATTACATTAATTCACAAATATAATTATAAGTTTTTCTCATTTCTATGCAGATTCAGATATAAACATGAAGAGGAATGCATTCAGATTTCAAGATATTCACCACCTTCGCCTCCTGATGCGAGAATCAATCCAGTGAATCTGGATCTCTACCATGAAGAATGGGGTCCTGGAGTTTCAAGGGGTTTGAGTCTGTACAATGAAGACCGCACAGAAAGACACCTCTTTCACATCCTCACATTTCCACCAGATGCATGAAGAGGACAATTATAGAAGGATCATCTCTCATTTCTCCTGTCTTAAATGGAGATGGAAATATAGATTTTTACTCTATATAGGTTAATTGCATAAATGTTTATTTAAGTTGATTTAAGCATTGTTGTATGGATTTTGATATTTTCCATGCACAGTACCATTCCCAAGTTTGATACATCTATTTAATCAGTAATGTCCAAAGACATTTTGGTTATGCAGTTTTGAATGCTGTAATTCTCATTAATAAAATATGTATCATAGGATCATTTTCATATGATATTGAAATTGGAAACCCAATTCTTAATGAAAAGTACTTTTTCTCAGGTCATGAATACATATAGTTCTAAGCCATCTGAACCCAAGGTCACAAGCACCTTTGCCATTTAAGTTACTTAGATCGCTAAATCCCTCTTCTGCTTTAGCTGCAGCGCTACCCCTGATAGCTGACCATTGGAATGGACTATGTAATTGAACCTAACTTAGAGCAACTTTGGGACAAACCGGCCCCCTGTAACCAATTATCTCCCCTTCTTCCTCCTAGCAACAAGCTCTAAAGCCCTAAACTTCTAAGGCAGAGTGTATACTTTATAGGGTATAATTTATCTAACCTCAAGTCCCACATCAGAGTCCTCCAGTGCCACACAGCATAAAACCACAGGCCAGGCGGCAATCCTCTAGTCCCAAGCTTGTTTTCAGCCCTGAACTCCATTTTCTGAAACTCCCATGAAAGCCCCTCACCCACATAAGCTTACTAGAAAATAGGGTTAATTTGGGCGCCGGTTGTGACTAGTATTCTAATGATATCTACATGATACCCATTTGATGGGAATCTCCTTGTCTTCAGCTTTTAGATGGTATGTTCCCCTTCTCAAAGGATCTATTGTGCTGAGTATTAAAGTCTCAAATTCCCATGATTATTGGTAGATTATATGATCTTCCGATCTGATGGAAGAATATTCATTACTTGGACATGTGTATAATAGTTTAAATACGGTGTTCAAACTTATCCCTTCATTCTGACCAGATTGGAAGCTAGCAAAATATCAAAATTATTGGGCTAAGGTAGGGACAACATGCATGAGCCATTGGTAAGCAGCTGTAGAAGGGAGACATGTACCCTTACTAACATGACCACATCTCCCGACTTCCCAGAAAACCACACACCACTATCAAGCATTAGTACTTAATGAGTGATAAGAATGGAAAACAAGCTCGACCTATGTGTCCCCATATAGGCCCCTTCAGTCAGACATCTTGTGTGAATATAATCTCGTTGCTCCTAGCAGTCACATAACAAATAACATCAATTCCAACTCCAAGAATATATAGTTCTAAATAAACATAAATTCTCACATAACAGATTTACCTGCTTTTCAGAGTACCACAACTTTTTCCATTTCCTTACTGTCAACCTTTTATGAGACAAAGCATAAAGCCAATACACCACCATCACCCATAGCCATTTCCTTCTGAAAGTGATCTTTTATCACCTAGGCTAGGGAGAGTCTCAAATTGAGTGTTGAGTTTGCTAGGAACATGGCTGTCAATGTTAAATCAACACTAACACATTTTAAAGGGCATTATTACATTAGTTCCAAATTTATATCGGTATGTCGTTCTGAGGAATGCATACAGTTTGATGGTGAAATGGTTGTGGTGATTAATATTGTAGAGACCTCAAAAACCAGTCAAGGTAAAATAAACACTAAGAAAGTTCAATTATATACATTAAAATCTAGAGCTGTTCTATCATGAATTGTTGTATTACACATGGGTTGACAGATAGTCTGTGGTATTACAGAGTTCTGATTATGTCAGCACTATCATGACAACTGGAATATTAACAGTCTCTACAGTCTCTAACAGTCTCTACTAATCTAACTCATATTAAAAAAGACTTCTCTAGAAATGGTAAATATGTATTGTGGTTGCTAGAAAGCTCTTTGACCACTGACATGGTAACTTTTAACATAATACATTAGCTTCCAAACAGGCAGGTATGCATATCTGCTCAACCCTTGCAATTCTTGAGCACCTATAATCACTAAGTAATTCATAGACATCAACATTTCTTAGAGACATTTCTACCCAAGCCAGTTTCCCAATGAAATTGTGATTTTTACATTGTAAATTGAGACAGCTGCTGGGATAGGTTGAGATGGTCTTGAGAGGATGGTTGCTAATAAACAGACCTGTTTTGGTGACAACCAAGAAACCCATTGATCGCCCCCAGATCCTTATTAACATTATTATTCATGTAGACATGTCTAATACACATGTATACAATATAGAAAGTAGGCAAATAGAAATTGACATACTATATGGAATGTAGAAATTGAGGTATAACCATATTCATAACCTAGTATAAATAACTTTGTAGGTCTCAACATCCACTACACAACTCACTGTATCTCTTGTGCCCATACAACTAGATATGGTGGAATAAACAAACATTTGGTAATTCTTGTTTCAGATTTGTTCTTGCTGTACTCGGAGTATGGCATATGTAGTGGAAAACACTAAAATTATTGTGATAATTATCTAGGAAAGCCCAACGCAAAAAGCAAAGCTAAACACAGTCATAGAACGGTCACAGACCACTTGTCTCTGGTACACACAGTAATATAACTGTCTAGACTGGTGTATACAATACCTTGAAGACATTTCTGTACATGATTTGGCTGGGGAATGTTGTACATCAAGCAAGATGAAGTAAGTGTCTTTACATACAAATCTTTAAGATAAATAATTATTCATTTAAAACTTTTAGGTAACAGAATGGAAGTACCTAGGAAACTCTAGGTTACTAATGTTTTTAGTGAATAGTCATGAATCAGTGTTAGTGACAAAAATATAGCCATCATAGTTGTTATAACTAAAGAGAAATTCAGCTTTTGTCTCAACCTTTGTGCTTGTATTTGATCAATACAGGAGGACAAAAAAATGTTTTAATTTCATTTATGGGTATTAAAGCGCCTCAAATAGATAAATGATCTTTGAAAACTAAAAACGTTTTCAAGCAAAATGAGTATTAAGTATAAAATCAAACAAACAACCTGTTAAAAATATTATGGATCATATGTTATTTTGTCTATCTGTAAAGGCAAGGAAAATTGACTTATCTGAGCAAAACAAGCAAAGTTGAGAAATAAATGATTATGAAATGAATCTGTAGCCTGTGATAATGTTATGTATCGTTGATTCCCAAGAAACGTTTTACAATTTTGGCCAAGGAGGTAAAAAAATCTATGCATAATTCCTTCACATTATGAAGATTAGCTTTGATAATCTGTTCTTGATGAATTGCCATTTCATTTATTTTTAATGCAATGTCTATAATTATTATCCTTTGTGGCCATAAGAAGTGCTTGGTAGAGCCTTTGTTCTAAGCTTGTTTAGACTCATATTAAAATTTTTTTATTTAGTCATCTAAAATTTGCCATAGTAAGATTGTTATATTCTGCTTATGATATCTCTTTAAAGAACGGTGCTGCACAGTGTGTACAGTGAACGATTTGGAAATCAGAGTAAATTTGATTATTTGCTATTTGTTGTGTCACATAATGTTATATCTGTAGATCAATACAATTCAGGTTTTTCTGTTTATATTGCACTCTACAGTCCATCTAATGAAACCTTGCCTAGCGAGATTTTCAATAAGAATACCCAAAGTGAGAGTTTTACAGCCAAGATACAATACACTCTTCTTTGTGTGGATGTGCTCCTTTTACATTGACAATCATGGACCCCCGTCCAAAGTCCAAATATTTTGAAAACCCAATAGATGTTGTGACTTTTGGGGCGCTGTCTGCCCAATCACCATAGATGAGGTAATCAATTAGAGCTCAGAAAAAGATCTAACCAGAAACATAATGTATTTCACCTTTGATTTCACCCTTATATGCTCAACGCATTTAAATATCTTAGGCTGTGAATGTTTGTAAGCTGGTCAATATTGCAAGCAAGATTCTATATGCATAATATGTGTTTCTAGCATTTTGATTAGATCATAGCGAAGTCTGGCCAAATCACTACGGATAAAATATTAGGTTCAAGCCCTGAAAGAGAACTATAATCCAATGATGACAAGAAATCAATAATTAAAACAACTGATTGTTATAACTTCAGAAGTTTGATAGTGACAGGGATCCTGCTTGGACTGGTTCACATGGTGGTATTACAGACTTGTGAATCCAAGAGAAAATTGTTCACCTTCAAGAGAGTCCTTCATTTTCAACTCAAGTGGAACCCAAGACCCTTTGTGGAAGCTGACAAAACATCTCTACAGAGACAATTTGGCAACTGTAAAAGTGTTGAAGTTGAATCAAGGAAAATGGTTGCTTACATGGAAAGTTATGGGTTTAATATGACCAGCATAGCTAAGAAGCCTTTCCAGAAATATGAGACGGATGAGTATACCATATTTCCACTCTACCTTCCAGAAGATGCACCTTATTTTGTTACATTATCAAGCAGGGATAATACAGCTGAATTGCTCAATAGCAAGGTCTATGCTGCCGCATGGCTTTTACAGGCAAATAAACAAGTTCATGGGTCACAAAGTGTCACAGTAGCTGGTACAGGCATAGTCTTTGGGAACTACAGGTAGATTTACACAACTATGCCTTAAGGAAACTTTCATTTCAATATCACATATGCGTCATATCATCTCTTGCTCAGATTGGGTAAAAATAAGAATGTAGGGCATTTCCTAACCAAATGTCTGCTTCCAATACATGTCCTCTCATTGTATTCATATATTATGGAAGAAGGATTTCTCACCATCACTATTCTATGCATTAACAATCATGCTCAGTCATAGGAAATAACATTCATGGTGATACAAATCCCACCTCTTATCAACTATGAATAAACATATAGCAATAAATAATCTGTAAACAAATATGGGTCATCTTTTTAAAACTCAAAATATCAGACCCTCTTTATAGATTACAGAATACTACTCATAACTTTTAGCATTACTTTACTGTCAAAGCAAACATAATTGAGGGAAAATCATATTACAGTTTTGTATATGTATGTCCACTCAACCTTAGAACTACCATTGCCAAAAGCCAATGCCTTTTAAAAGTGATCTTTTATCACCTAAGTCTGAACAAGTCTAAAAATGATTGTCACATTACAATAATTCAGAAACATAATTTGCAACTTTTTCTCTTTTCTATGCAGATTCAGATATAAACATGAAGAGGAATGCATTCAGATTACAAGATATTTACCACCTTCGCCTCCTAATGCGAGAATTATTCCGGTAAATCTGGACCTCTACCATGAAGAATGGGGTCCTGGTGCCTCAAGGGGTTTGGATCTGTACAATGAAGACCGCACAGAAAGGCACCTCTTTCACATTCTCACATTTCCACCAGATGCCCCAGGAGGATAATTATAGAAGGATCATCACTTATTTTTCCTGTCTTAAATGGAGATTGAAATAAAAATTGTTTTTTCTTGAAGAGTACAGATTAATTGCATAGGTGTTGATTTAAGTTGATTAATTTTAAGCATTGTCACATGGATTTTGATTTAATTCCCATACAGAGTACCATTGCTAAGTTCAATACATCCAATCAATCAGTAATGTCCGAAGACATTTTGATTATGCAGCTTTAAATGCCATAATTCTTACCAATAAAGTATGTATCATACTTTTCATATGATATTGAAATTGCATAGCCAAATCTCAATGAAAAGTACTGTTTCTCAGGTCATGAATATGAATATGTATAGTTCTAAAGTGAAGTAAATGTAAATTCTCAACATATATGATAGGGTTAGAAAACTTTGCTATTGATGGTAAACTGGAACATAGTGAATACAACCCTTTTTGTTGTGGTGATTGTTATTAAGAAGACTCCTATATCCATTCAGGCATAGATAAATCTGATAAAAGCTTCTCTTCCCTTTGGTTATGCCTTACATTGAGGCCCTTAAAGGCTAATTACATTTATTTACTATTAGCACAGTGTTTCAGATATCTACCTGCTTTTCAGAGTACCACAACCTTTGGCATTTCCTTACTGTCATCATTTTATGAGAAAAGCATAAAGCCAATACACCACCATCACCAACAGCCATTTCCTTCTGAAAGTGATCTTTTATCACCTAGGCTAGGGAGAGTCTAAAATTCATTGTTGAGTTTGCTAGCAACATGGCTGTAAATGTTAAATCAACAATAACACATTTTAAGGGGAATTATTACATTAGTTCCTAATTAATATTGGTATTTTGTTCTCTTTTCTATGCACATTCTGATATAAACATGAAGAGGAATGCATACAGATTGATGGTGAAATGGTTCTGGTGATTAATATTGTGGAGACCTCAATAACCAGTCAGGGTAAAATAAACACTAAAACAGTTCAGAAATCTATCCTTTTGGTTATGTCCTAGTTCTAAGCTTTCTAACAGTCATTAGATTGATTTACTCTTAGTGTCAGGTCAGTATGTAAATTGTAAGCAATTATATACATTGAACTCTAGATAAGAGCTGTTCTATCATGAATTGTTGTAGTTACAAAGGTTATGTTTTAACATAGTACATTAGCTTCCAAACAGGCAAGTATGCTTATCTGCTCAACCCTTGCAATTCTTGAGCACCTATAATTACTAGGTAATTCATAGACATCAACATTTCCTACAGACATTTCTCCCCAAGACAGTTTCACAATGAAATTGCAATTTGTACATTGTAAATTGAGACAGCTGCTGTGATAGCAGGTTGGGATGGTCTTAAGAGGATGGTTACTAATAATCAAACCTGTTTTGTTACTAACAAAGGAAGCTATATTTTGCACCCAGATCCTTATCAACATTATCATTGATGTACACATGACTAATACACATATAATGTAAAATGTAGGCAAAAAGAAATTAATGTATTATCTAGAATGTTGATATTAGGGTATGACCACATCCATTACCTAGTATAATTAACTTTGTAGGTCTCCACATCCACCACACAACTCACTGTATCTCTTATACCTGTACAACTAGATATGGTGGAATAAACAAAAATTTGGTAATACTTGTGTTTCAGACATCAGAGAAGATGAATATGGTTTTCAGCAAGGCTTTATTCTCCAGACACAGACTCACATCATCATCCAAGGAATGATCAACCGGGAGTGACAATCTCACATGGCCCACACTGGGCCTTATATACAACACAAGCAATAAAATAGACATAAAATAGTAGCAAGGTGATGACAGGTTAAGTCGTCCCACACGTCCCCCGGACGAGTTAGATACAAAGGTGTGGATAGATTTATGTAGTGGATGTGCGGACTGAGTGACCCCCAAGAAACCAGGTCACAGGGGTCATTCCAACCAGAGAGACTCGTCCCATCCCAGAGAGACTCGTCCCCTCCTGCTACAATAGTTTTGTATGATTATCATGGAATCATTAAATTGTCATCACCATGATGAATACTCTCAATATACTCTCAATAGCCTAAATCAGGCGCCAATAGGTGAATGGTAAATGCCTTTCTTTGGCTGAGATCAGTGATGTGAGAATAATATACACTGCATACATATGTTGCATTGCAGGAAAATTCAATGAACACACAAGTTGGGCAATGGACCTTATATGGTCATATGATTATTCATATAGATATGATGAAATAATTCCAATAATTTAACATAATAAACCAATAATTTAGTCTAGGAACGGGAGTACCTTCTTACGTTATCATTGATCAGATATAAGTTATTCTCTGGCCTAGCATCACACCAACATTTCTTCATTACGCTACCTATGACCGATAACAGTTATTTTAAATTGTGCGACAAGCAATCACTAAAGCTGGAGGAAATAACTATACGCCTGAGGAGAAGGGTCGTCAGTAAGCACCCCTATATAAAGCGAGCATATAGAAGAAAACAACCAGCGGTACATAGCAACTTGTGGAAGATGTATAAAGGCCTTTGCAAGTGTTTAATCTCCTAGTACGGGGAATAAAAATATAGTTGTGCTTTTGATTAAAAACATGAGACTTCTCATGATTAGTCACTGTCCCCTAGTGATAAAAATCTGATATGGATCACTAAAATGCAAGCAGACCTTGCAGCGTGGGGGCAGTTTTGTGTGACTTTATGTTATTTGCTTTGATATAACCAAAAATAGTGGAGATTATTAGCTGTTTGATTATATAACATGACTGAAATATGTTAATCGTAGTCTTATGAGGCAAATCCTGTGGTCTCTTATATTATCATACCTCTCAGCTGCATGGTATGGAAAGCCATAGGCTACAGTATTGGAAAACCTTATAACCCTCTGGGCGGTATTTGCATAACATTACCACTGGCAGAATTTTTATTTTGAAGATAGGCCCATGTTCGCATCCTTATTTTCTGTGTCTAAATAATTATTTTCGCAGAAAAAAGACTTTTTATACATCGTATGTAATGATATAATAATAATAATTATAATGATAAGCAGCTGCGAAATTGCAAATTTATTGCATATTTAGAAATAAAAATAGACCAGAAAATGAGGGAGGGGGACCAAAAGTAGAAACTTTCAAAAAAGTAAGCAAAACAGTATGGTGAAGAAAGTTTGTTGTCCGACTAGAATTTTCATCGAAATTTCACTATTTTTGACCTAAATAATCGGGGAAGGTATATTAAGACAAACATGACCAAGGGACACAGCGGGAAGATGTATCATCCCACGACGTAGCTAAGCACCCTTGGTCAGATACCGAAGCCAAGGGATGATAGAGATTTTCCGCTATGTCCCGCTGAGTTGTTTTTTTATATTTATTTTGCCTTATCTTATTAAATTGTACTCAACCATGATAGATAGGCCTATTGGTAAAATTAAGTCATGTGCATCTTGGTTGACATCAACGTCTTTGTTGACATCATGACGGCCGTCATGGGGTGTCATGACACATTTGTGTATTTCTATGCGTCGTTTTTTCATATCGTGAGGGTCAGGACTATATTTTACATGAAATCATTTAATTCTGCTTTATTGATTTATTTACTCTTTTATAAATATATCAAATTACTTTTTTTTAATTTTGCAACTCTTTTATATATGCGATAATACTATTATTACTTGTGAACTATATTCATTCCATATCAGCCTGAGGCCTGCATGATACGGCCATTGCATCGGCCGTGACACCCTCAGTGCTAACTCAAAGGGCTGTACGTATTGACCATATTCAAAGGTGAAATAATAAATACAAAATAGACTTCTGGCAGCGTAAGAGGTGGTTATCTCCCATGGATTACGCAATTTCGTTGAGTGCTAGGCACCCTTACAAACTTGCTATGCCCGCAGACCACCTCTCACACTGTCAGCCTGGAGTCAATTTTGTCAACTTATGTTATGTTACTCTTATTTAACTTTATTACCCTATTCTGCTGCCCGAGAAGGAGAAGAGCAAACACCCTGTTTTTTTAAAGTGATTTATTGCAACCTCAGTCTGACCGAGCTAGCAGGTATGAGGGAATGCTAGATATGAACAAATAATAGAATAACAAAATTTGGTAATACTTGTGTTTCGGATTTGTCCTTGCTGCAGTCTGGTATATATGACAGTTTTCTAGGAAAGCAAAGTTAAAACATATAGCTACACACAAAGACATGGCACGGTCACAGACCATTTGCCCCTGGTACACACGGTGACATAATGGATGTCTAGACTGATGTATAACATTCTGTGAAGACATTTCTGTATATGATTTGGCTGGGGAACATTGTATACTAAGCAAGATGAAGTAAGTGCATCTACATTTGAATCTTTAAGATTAATTATCATTAATTATTTAAAACTTTTAATAGATGAATAACCTTTTTGAATAACCAAACGAAATGTCGAGGGGAGGGGGGTGGGGGGGGGAATAGAAAACAAGTATGAAACCATGAGTCCTGTACTAAACTATGGCTCACATACTTGGTTACTTTAGACCAGACCGTATATAAAGCGGAGATGCCACGATCACTCGTGTAAATAATGTAAACCCAATCAGAATGGAACTGATTGGGAAGAGCGGGAAGAGGCAAAATCCTCACTGTGTACCTCATATACAAATTGTTTACATTGTAGCTAGAAACCATATTTTAAAGTCCGAGTACGCTATGAGGATCAATTGGAAGATCTGCAGGTTGCAGATATTGTACTCCGATTTCGATGTACATGTACTTTGAAATAAAACTATATATATATATATAAATGAGTATTATGTATAAGATTAGGATTAAACAAACAAACTGAATTATTTAACTGTTTAAAATATTAAGTAGCATATGTAATTTTTGTATAATCTGTATAGAAGTAAGGGAGCATAGAAGTAAGGGATCTTTCGGAGCAAAACAACCAAAGTTGAGTGATAAATGATTAAGAAATGAATCTGTACCCTGTGATAATTTATACATGGTAGATTAACTAGAAACGGTTCATGTTTTTGGCCAAGAAGGTACACAACTCTATGTCTAATTCCATAAGGAATTAACAAAGGAGTAAAGTTGATTATTTGCTATATGCTGTGCCACATATGGTTACATCTATATGTCAAAACAATTTAGGGCTTTCTGTCAATCTAAAAGAACTAAATATTGGAAGACATTTATCCGATTAAAAACCTTTTGATTCAGGTCATTTTTTACCATCAATTGCCTAGCCAGGTAGTGAACATTATGTATAGCCAAGATCCAACATACTCTTCTATGGGATGATGTGCTGCATAAGAATTGGCAATCATGAAAACCCCCTAAAATCCAAATATCTAGGGAAACTCAATAGATGCATCCAATGTCTGGCCCAATCATATGCTAATATGCTCAACGTATTTAAATAACATAGGGTCTGAATATTGGTAAGCTGGTCAATATTGCAAGCAAGATTCCATATGCGTAATGTGTGTTTCTAGCATTTAGTTTGGGTCATTCATTATCTGGCCAAGACGCTTCAGATCAGATATTAAACTAAAGCCCTGAATGAGAACTAGCCAGAAATATAATCTATTTCACCTTATATAACATATCCAATCCAATTAAGGCATGAAATCAAAAACTAAAATAACTTATTGTTATAACTTCAGGAGTTTGATGGTGACAGGGATCCTGCTTGGATTGGTTCATATGGTGGTATTGCAGACGTGTGAATCCAAGGGAAAACTTTTCAACTTCAGGAGAGTCCTTCATTTTGAACTCAAGTGGAACCCAAGACCTCCCATTGAAGCTGACAAATCTTCCCTTCAGAGAATATTTGGCAGTTGTAGAGATGTTGAAGTTGCGGCAAGGGAAATGGTCGCCCACGTGGAAGGTTATGGATTCAACATGACCAGCATAGCTAAAGAGCCTTTCCAGAAACACAAGACAGATGAATTAACCATCACTCCTCTCTACTTTCCAGAAGATACACCTTATTTTGTTACATTATCAAGCCAGGATAATGCAGCTGAATTGCTGAACAGTAGGATATACGTTGGAGTTTGGTATGTGAATGTTACGAAGGATTTCCACAGGTCAGATGGACAGATAACAGCTGCCGGGTCAACTATCAGCTTTGGCAACTACAGGTATCTTTTGAGTTTTCAACATTTACATGTTTAAATAATAGATACAAGTACAAGATTCTAAGCCTGATTAGAGTCTTTATTTCTACTCAACTTAAAGGCCTTGTGGACTTAATTACTTAGAGCGTAGAATAGTATTCAGCAGGATTTTCTGGAAGCCCTTCTTTAATCACATAGGAAACAGTCCAGACCTACTCCTCAGAATTTTTTTTGATCTAGCAGTTCATTAATTACTGTTCACTTTCCTCCACCCAGATTCAGAGATGTACACAAGGATGAGTGTCTACAATTGATCTACTTTGGTAAGCCATCTCCCTTGCCATCTCCTCCTGGTGCCAGAATCGTTAGTGTAGAGGTCAGTCTTTACCATGATGAGTGGGGCCTAGGCCGGTCTCGCGGATTGGATATCTACAATGCGGACAACACAGAGAGACATTTATCTCATATTGCCACCTTTCCACCAGATCAAGACTTTGATTTCTGAAATGTTCTACCAACCAATATATCAGACTTTCAAGGTGTAGTACTGTAGCATTCAGGAGTTGCCAAAGTCACCACCATAGCTTAAATGAGAATATGTTGTATTTTGAGAATAAAGATATGCCAATATACTAAGCTTTGAGGGTAATATTTGTATGACTTATTGGCCAAAACTCGGAATTTGGTGGCTCCTTTTGTTGTACCTTTTGTGTACCTTTTGTTAGAATGTACATGACATCGGACAAATAACTCTGGAAAATAATCAACATTGAATCATTATTTCTTCATCAAGCTATTCCTAACTACCTACTCTTGGTTTCTTAATAGGTAAAATTGCCATTGTTCATGCCAAAAACCAAAAAAATAGCTTTTTCCTTTTTTTCCTTACACTTGGAAAATAATGGTGGATCAGCTATTAATTGTACAGACATGTTTTATATATCAAATAAAAGGGACTGTTGTGTAGAGTTTTTGGTTTAATGAAATCTAAGCTCTGCCGATAAAGTTTCTTATTGGCCCTAAACCAAAAAGTTCAAACTTTAGTGCCCCCTAGCGGCCATTAAGCTACTCATCTGGAATGCGTATCATAGCACAATTATTAGCTCTTGACCTACTCTACATTTTGGCATATAGTACAGGCATTTTAGCATGGAACCCGGAATAAAATAATGTAAAGCTGATTTTTGGATATATGATGCGGGACACATGGGGGAACATTCCCTGAAAAGTCCCCACCTGGGGACCGTGTGCTTTTTGAGATATTGACGTTTTTGCGTCATTTTCCACAAAATAGCATTGGTCTCTATGGGAAAAAGCACCTGGTTCAGGCCATTATTGCCAACATTAAGAATATTTGGCATTGTTATTTGCAGGGAATATAACATATATAAAATATACTGTACAGGTTGAGGTACCATAGTAAACATGGACGTATGGAGATTCTAAAAATATATATTTCAACAAAATATCTTTTTTTTTTAAATTTTGTTGCCATGGCAACAGTCAGATTTTGGTGAAAAAAGCATTTTTTTAGATCAGGTCATAATATTTGGGGACCTAATTCTCTACATTGTGCATGTTGTGACACGTTTTTTAAATTTGGCATGTTGTTAAATAAGGCCTGAAATTTTCAAAAAGCACCAGCTACAAGTTGGTAGACACCCCTGGTGGCCAGTAGCTGCAAAATTCAATATGGCCACCAAAAACAGTAAATATGGCATATCTTGGCTTCTATTTGGTAGATCTTCAACTATAATACCATTTTATTGATGTTTTTAAGTATGAGGAATTCATTTCTGAAGGTCATTTTATGTTCCAAGGTCATTTTCAAGGTCAAAATCCAATATGGCCCCTGCTGAGTAACAAGAATGTTAATTCAGCACTTGATGTAGGCCTATATGCATTCAATAGCCCCCTTCACAAATTCCGTCTCCAGTGCATACCAGTAACTGCGGGATGAACTTCTGTCATTCTGCGCATGTGCAGTTCAGTTGACTCACCTAGCTATGCGGGCCAAACCGTGCACCCTCCACACGGGCTCCCGGTGGACGTGCAGAGGTGTGACCACACGGCCGCTGACCCCCTACAGCCCGTACAGGAGATCGTACACCTACGCTTACTTGTTTTTGTTGATACACTGTTACGAAAGTTGCTATATACTAAAATCTAGCGGATAACATGTCCCCTGGTTAAGCATGACCAATCTTAACATGTCATTTGATAATATTGGATAGCTGATACCATTGTACAATCACTCAAATTCTGGGAGAAGAAGGAGAAAGTTAGAAGCCTATGGTTAATACATAAGGCTTCTGTGACCTGCCTGCGGAGCTCATTATAGTTCAGCCGTTTTCCGCCGCTCTTGGTATGGCGCTACTGTCAATTTGTAAAGTACCGTATTGGTGTACATATTGATGAATAAGAACAATTCTTTTAGGATCAAGGGTGTGAGGAATCCATATCTTTTTTCACTTTTTTCTTTGTAGGTCATTTTGAAGGTCATGGCTGCTGTCAGGAATCAGAATGTCATATATTTTGGCTGCCATTACCACTAAATCAATGTATAGTACCAGTTTTTCTATGTTTTAAGCTGTGAGGGATCTGTCTCCAAGTCATTTATCATCAAAGACTGAAATCTTACTGAACAAAACTGATCTGGAAGCCATATTAAATTTTGACCTTGAAAAGGATCTATAATGACCTTGAAGCAGAAAATGATCCCAGAAATGGATTCATTACACCTACAAACATAGAATAACTGCTCTTATACATCGCTCTAGAGCTCAAAACATAGAAAAAATGGTATTTTACTTGGATCTAGCAATAACAGCAGTTAAGATATATGATATTCTGGTTCCTAGCAGCAGCCATATTAAATCATGACCTTCAAGATGACCTTCAAATCAAAAAGTGACATAAAAAAAGAGATTCCTCACACCCTTGATCCTAAGAAAATTGTTCTTATTAATGAATATGTACACCAACGGAATGCATATAGGCCTACCACAAGAGCTGAGATAACATTCTTGTTACTCAGTAGGGGCCATATTGGATTTTGACCTTGAAAATGACCTTGGAACATAAAATGACCTTCAGAAATGAATTCCTCATACTTAAAAACATCAATAAAATGGTATTATAGTTGAAGATCTACCAAATAGAAGCCAAGATATGCCATATTTACTGTTTTTGGCGGCCATCTTGAATTTTGCAGCTACTGGCCACCAGGGGTGTCTACCAACTTGTAGCTGGTGCTTTTTGAAAATTTCAGGCCTTATTTAACAACATGCCCAATTTAAAAAACGTGTCACAACATGCACAATGTAGAGAATTAGGTCCCCAAATATTATGACCTGATCGAAAAAAATGCATTTTTCACCAAAATCTGACCGTTGCCATGGCAACAAAATTTAAAAAAAAAAGATATTTTGTTGAAATATATATTTTTAGAATCTCCATACGTCCATGTTTACTATGGTACCTCAACCTGTACAGTATATTTTATATATGATATATTCCCTGCAAATAACAATGCCAAATATTCTTAATGTTGGCAATAATGGCCTGAACCAGGTGCTTTTTCCCATAGAGACCAATGCTATTTTGTGGAAAATGACGCAAAAACGTCAATATCTCAAAAAGCACACGGTCCCCAGGTGGGGACTTTTCAGGGAATGTTCCCCCATGTGTCCCGCATCATATATCCAAAAATCAGCTTTACATTATTTTATTCCGGGTTTGGCCTAAAATTTACCTAAAATGCCTGTACTAATAGGTTAGAATGTGTCCCCTTTTATGGTACTGATGACCCCCCTGGCCCATGGACTATTATGACCAATAACAGTCATTTCAAATTGTGCGACAACTAAACACTAAAGCTGGAGAAAAAAGAGTCATCAGTAAGCACCCCTGTATAAAGCGACCATATAGAAGAAAACAACCAACAGTACATAGCAACTTGTGGAAGATATAGAAAGGCCTTAACAGCAGTTAAATCTCCTAGTAGGGGGAATATCGAAATAATCATGCACTTTTGATTAAAAATATGACACTCCTCATGATTGGTCATTGTCCCCTAGTGATCAAAATCTGATATGGATAACTAAAATGCAAGCCAGTCCCTGCAGCTAGGGGGCGGTTTTGTGTGACCTTCCACACATCTCTTCTTACAAAAGCAAAAGTATATTAATCAGAGTTATTTGGTTTTATCAAACCAAAATTAGTGGAGATTATCAGTTTCTGTTTGATGTACATTACATGACTCAAATATGTTAAATGGTAGTCTTACGAGGCAAATCCTGTGGCCTCTAATATTATGTTAACTTTGTTATCCTATTCTGCATCCCAAGAGGGGGGAGTTCAAACATCCTATTTTTTTGTAAAGTGATTTATGGTATATATACCATGGTATATATGTCAGATCTAGGAAAGTAAAGTTAAAAAATAAAGCTACACACAAAGACATGATACGGTCACAGACCATTTGCCCCTGGTACAAACATGATATAATGGATGTCTAGACTGATGGATGGAATTCTGTGAAGACATTTCTGTATAGGATTTGGCTGGAGAACATTGTACACTAAGCAAGATGAAGTAAGTGCCTCTACATTTGAATCTTAAAGAATAATTATTTTTAATTATTCAAAACTTTTAATAGATTAATGACCTTGGAAAACTCAAACGGCTTTCAAAGCGAAATGAGTAGTTAGATCAAGATTATACAAAAAAACTCAATGATGTACACGTTCAAAATATTAATGAGCATATGTAACTTTTTGTATAATATGTATTGAAGTGAGGGAAATTGATCTATATGAGCAAAACAACCAAAGTTGAGCAAAAAATAATTTAAAAAAAAATTTGTACCCTGTGATAATTTATATGTGGTTGATTCACTTGAAACGTTTCTCATCTTTGGCCAAGGAGGTACACAATTCTATGCTTAATTCCTTCACATCAATCTGCCGATCACACGCCCAAACCTTGAGACATACAAAAGGTCACCCAGCTACCTAGGAGGAACCCTTTAGAACAACCTACCAGAGCCCATCAAAGAAATACAAGATAAAAAATCCTTCAAATCAGCCCTTAAGAAACACCTCCTTCTACACTGAACCAACACCCATACTCCCCCCCCCTAAAATCCCAATCATCAGTCCAAACCTTGTCCATCAATCCTGCAACAAAATACTGTTAAAATTACCATGTATGTCATTGTTCCTTTGTTTCATCATTGTCATCATTACTCATCTGTTGTCTGAATTCCATACTTGTTAGCTTGATTAGCTCACTTAGCATAAGCCGTTTTTTGTTATCCTTTAAATTGATAGCCTTAGATAATTGCACATCATAGTTGTAGCTCTCACCTCAGCAGCAAGTCAAAAAACCTTGTTTTCATTGTATAAGAAACTTGTTCTCATGTTAACTCATTGGAGAAGCTGTCGAAATAAAGTCTTCAAAAAATAACATGATGAAGTTTAGGTCTGATACTCTAGTTCTCTATATGTTTTGTCACATAATTATTGTTGAATCTATAAGTCAAAACGATATAGGGCTTTCTGTTTATAATGCTCTCTATTGTCCATCTAATTAAACTAAAACTCGGAAGACATTCATCCAAACAGTCCTGGGTATGACCGTAAAGTGCCTTTCTGTCTCTTTTTCTCTTGTCTCTCTCTCCCTTCTTCTTTATCTCTATTTCCTGGATCATAAACTGCCTCTCTCTCAGCTCTCCCGCCCTTGATAAACCACTTCAATGTGTTGATAAGGGCGTAAAGCATCCAATCTCACATTCATCCAACTTAAATCCTTTTGATTCAGTTTTTGTTAGCATAAATTGCTTAACAAGATATTCAATATGAATGCCCAAAGTGAGTGTTATGGACAGCCAAGATCCAACCTACTCTTGTTTAGGATGCTGTGCTGCTTATGCATTGACAATCATGAAAACCTGCAAAAAGACCAAATATCTAGAACAAATTTATAGATAAATTCCTTCGCAACCTCTGGCTCAATCACCATAGATGGGATAATAAATTAAAGCCCTGAATGACATCTAACCAGAAACAAAATGTATCGCACCTTTAATTTCATTCTCATATGCTCAATGCATTTATATAACATAGGCTCTGAATATAGGTAAGCTAAAATATATTTCACCTTATATAACATATGATGTTATCAAATTAAGGCATGAAATCAAAAACTAAAATAACTTATTGTTATAACTTCAGGAGTTTGATAGTGGCAGGGATCCTGCTTGGACTGGTTCACATGGTGGTATTACAGACATGTGAATCAAAGAGAAAATTTTTCAACTTCAAGAGAGTCCTTCATTTTGAACTCAAGTGGAACCCAAGACCTCCCGTGGAAGCTGACAAATCTTCTCTTCAGAGAATATTTGGCAGCTGTAAAGATGTTGAAGTTGCGGCAAGGAAAATGGTCGCTCACATGGAAGGTTATGGATTTAACATGACAAGCATAGCGAAAGAGCCTTTCCAGAAACACGAGACAGATGAATTAACCATCACTCCTCTCTACTTTCCAGAAGATACACCTTATTTTGTTACATTATCAAGCCAGGATAATGCAGCTGAATTGCTGAACAGTAGGATATACCTTGGAGCTTGGCATGTGGTCGTTAAAATGGATATCCACAGGTCAGGTAGACAGATAACAGCCACCGGGTCAACTATCAGCTTTGGCAACTACAGGTATCTTTTGAGTTATCCACATTTACAAGTTTAAATAATTGATACAAGCGCAAGATTCCAAGCCTTATTAGAGTCTTTATTTCTGCTCAATGTAAAGGCATTGTGGTCTTAATTACCTAGAGTGTAGAATAGTAGTTAGCAGGATTTTCTGGGAGCCCTACTTTAATCACAAAGACAACCGTCCAGACCTACTCCTCAGAATGTATTTTGATTGATCGAGCAGTTCATTAATTTCTGTTCACGTTCCTGAGTTATCCACATTTACAAGTTTAAATAATTGATACAAGCACAAGATACCAAGCCTCATTAGAGACATTATTTCTACTCAAAGTAAAGGACTTGTGGTCTTCATTACCTAGTGTGTAGAATAGTAGTCCAGAGCTACTCCTCAGAATGTATTTTGATGTAGCAGTTCATTAATTACTGTACGCTTTCCTCCACCCAGGTTCAGAGATATACACAAGGACGAGTGTCTACAATTTATCTACTTTTACAAACCATCTCCCCTGCCATCTCCTCCTGGTGCCAGAGTCATAAGTGTAGAGGCCAGCCTGTACCATGATGAGTGGGGCCCAGGCATGTCTCGCGGATTGGATATCTACAATGCAGACAACACAGAGAGACATGTGTCTCTCATTCTCACCTTTCCACCAGATGCACTCCTCTAGGTCAGCTAGCCTTGGCTTCCGGCTGACGATCACCCATCTTATCATACATCTTATAGCTATTTTGGCCAGATGGTGTGATGTCTTTTTATTCGTCATGATTTTAAAATTTCATGTTATGTTTTTTCTGATGTATTCGAAAACCCTTTTGCTCTTACATATTCTCTGCCTTTATTCCAATGATGTTTTATGAACTTTTGTTGGTTACCTAATACACCTCCGATTGAATTTGTTGCAATAAAGAGAAGGCTAAGCGAGGACCACCACAGCTTAAATGCAAATATATTGTATTTTGGAAAAATAAAAATTGAAAACCACATCCATCACCAAGTGTAATCAGATTTGTTGCTCACTATATGAGAGATTCATAGGATTTATTAAATTAACTTAGATTACGTTTGTCTCTTTTATATTAATGGACCTAAATTCATACATTGATGCAGACGACAATTACCAATTGTAATTCAACTCTCAGCCAATCATGTCCAAAGATGTTTGGTTTAGACATTGTATATGCCAAAATTGTTACTATCAAATAACTTATATACAGATGTGTGATTAGTATAGAATCATGTTGATACCAAAGAAAGATAGAAAGATAGAAGGAATACATTTTAGCACAAAATGGCACTATCAATATTACTATTTCTCGGCTTAGACTGTTGAAGTAAATAATTGTCAATAATGTAATAATATTAAGTTGTATCCAGGGATAAGCAAATTGTCATTATCATATTGAAACTCTTCTTGTTAAGGGAATAACCTGTGAGGCGACCTCATTAACCAGTGAGGCAAATATACATAGAAATAGACTTCTAACAAATATTTCTATTTGTTATGTCCTACATCTTGTTACACAGGTCATTAAGTTGATTTACTGTCAGGTCCCTAGTTGACATATTTGTACATGTATGTTACTCTAAATTTCCAGCGAGATATACTTTCGAAGTTTGGAGGTGATTGTGAATCCAATCTGGTAAGCGGGGTTGATGTGGCACAACGGAATTTCGAAGACAAAATGACCCCCTCATACCCAATTACTTATGTGCCTACAGGAAAGCAAGATTGTGATTATTTCACCCCAAATTACGATTCAGAAGTGCATTGACTAATCTAAAAGGTCTGGTGCATTAGATTTATGGTTTAGAGAAATATTCTAATAGTTAGGGTTGAGAGACATGAGCACGAAATGTTTAGGGTTTAATGGTTTGCAAAATAATCTTAAAAGCAAGGAAAATGAAAAATGTCCATAGATGTCTCTTTGAGAAGTTCTAAGAGAGTTGGAGTGAAACACTAACACAGCTGAACCACGAACATTTGTTCTGGGGGGTATAAATGGTGTTAGAACAGATGTTTACTATGTTGTATGAAACTCGGTGAAACTATTCATGTTCGTGATTGGGGTTGGACAAGTTGTACATCAAGTGAAATGAAGTAAGTGCATCCACATCTCAATGTTCAAAGATTATAGTAAATTATGTAGAACTCTTAAGATATGAAATGGCGGTAAAGGTGACACTAAATATGATCCAACAAACGAGAAGGATACTTACAGATGTGCTTATTGAATGTTGATGAATTCATATTAGTGAGAACAATATAGCAATCATATTTGTTATATTGAAGATTATGAAATGTTTCATGTGTTCTTGAATAGTTTGGGGTCACAAATGATGTATTACAATATTGTATAGATCCTCAACTATATCAATGCCTTTGGAAAAACAATACAATCTTTTAAAGCTTAATGATTATAAAGATTAAATGAATAACAAACTAATTGATGGATCTGCTTATGATTTGTACAACCAACAACGTGTGTTATAACTTCAGGAGTTTGATAGTGTCAGGAATCCTCCTTGGTCTGCCACAGACTGCCACTTCATGTTATTACATCAGAAATTAGTGACAAACTAGGCCTTACTCCTGCTAACGTGAGCCTTCAATCCATTGGTTGGTCGGGAGCTACCTACTCAAATGAGATTGATGTCCCTCATACCGATATTAAATTGATTGGAGACAGGCTGGGTTTGTCAGTGCTGGACTTCTTATCCATGTTGCTTGATGTTTGTCTTCAAATTGGCTCTTTTGTCTCAGGTAGGATGTGGTTTTTTTTAATAATTACATAATTCTTCATTTTTTCTCCGTAATTTTGGCACCTTGGGAGTTGGATTGAAATGAATATTGCCACAGAACTAAATGAAATATATTATAAACAACTACCTCTCTTTGTCTGTTTTTTTTTAATTAATTTTATTGACAAAGTTTCACAGAGTGATAGTTTTCATTCCATTAAATATACATAAACCACACAGCTCACTTCTTTTATCACGCTAACTATGCATGTTGCATCCTATATAGAGCTATTGAGCTAAAGTGGCTGCAATGATTTGTGGAGAGTTACAGAAGTTTGTAATGTAACTATTCACTATCACGATAAAAATGATGATTATTATTGGTCTCTACTGATAACCATTAAAATAATGGATGGAAGCTAATTAATCCACTTTAGTCTTCCCCCGGAAGACAATACCAGTGTGCATATTCTATACCAAGGTCATTGGTTAGACAAGAATGTAAATGATGAGAAAATTATAGTATTAATTACAAGACAATCAAGCTTTACAAAGTTCAGGGGTAAGAATTGAGAACATAGCGCTAAATTTGTCTTCATGATGTGAGTATATCACCTTGTCACAATTAGAGCTAGACACAAACACACTTCAGACACAAATTAGTTTTTCCTGTATAGTGTTACAAGGGACATGTAGTCCAACGTATGGAATTCTGGGAAGCTATTTTTGTAAATGAGTTGGCTGGGGATAGTTGTATGTCAAGTGAGATGAAGTAAGTTTATATTACATCATTCAGAATGGTAGTATCGGTGAAAGTACATTGTCCACCTAATGAAAAGAATAATAACAAATGTGCTTATGATTTGGATATTGATGAATTTTCATATGGGACTAAAATAGAACCAACATATTTAGTTATTCAGATAGGTTTCTTCCATACAGTATCATGTATTGATTATATGTTCATAGCAAGTAAGGTATTTTAAATCAATGACAACAGCTTTGTAAGCAGAATGAATGCTAATAAATATTAGGATTAAATGAGAAAATAAATAATCATTCACATAAAATTATTCTACTTATCGTCTGGTGTTTATGTATGATATGTTTTCCAACATTGGATGACTTCTCTGACCAAATTTAACAAATTGGAGCCATAGATGATAAATACATGAATCTGTTACTTGTGAGAATATATGTATACATGTATATCTATAACATCAGTTATAACTTCAGGAGTTTGATAGTGACAGGGATCCTGCTTGGACTGGTTCACATGGTGGTATTACAGACTTGTGAATCCAATGGAACGCTTTTCACCTACAAGAGAGTCCTTCATTTGCGAATGAAGGGCTATTATAAACCTCTACTTGAAGCTGACAAAGTGTCCCTACAGAACATCTTTGGCAGCTGTAAAGATGTTGAAATTGCATCAAGGAAAATGGTTGCTCACATGGAAAGTAATGGGTTTAACATGACAAGCATAGCTAAGGAGCCTTTCCAGAAACATGAGACAGATGAATTTACCTTATCAGCTATCTATGTACCAAAGGATACTCCATATTTTGTTTCTTTATCAAGCCAGGATAATGCAGCTGAATTACTGAACAGCAGGGTATACCTGGGCCTTTGGCTCCTTTTTATCAAAAAAGATATCAACAGATTGGGCCAACTGGTAAAAGCTGGATCATTCATCGCATTTGGCAACTACAGGTATATCTTTGACAAACCACATTTACAAATTTTAAATATACCTCCTCTACCTCATATCATAATTTCCTTAGTCTTTAGCAGATATTACTTCTAATGTACACGCTTATAAGGTGTTCTAAATTGCAATAATATGTCCTTAGTCACATTAAGCCTGAAGAAATTTATTTGCCAGAATTAACTTGGAACTCTTATGCGATTCCTTAGTCAATGGTTCATGTCTTAAGAGCAACATTGATACTGAATAATTGCTTCCACCTAGATTCAGAAATAAACACAAGGACGAGTGCATACAATACACATACAATGGTCAGCCTATTCCTCCTGATGTCCAGCTGCTTCCCATAGATCTTGACCTTTACCATGACGAGTGGGGACCAGGTCAATCTCGCGGACTGGATTTCCTCAATAAAAACACCCTGGAAAGACATACTTCACACATCTTCACGTTTCCAGCAGATGCTCCATGAATTGGAACATAACTGTTGAAATGCCCCAATGTAATTGTATTCAGTCTTCCATTGGCTATTGAAGTGGTTTCAAACTTATTCGTAAAAGTAATGGGTCTTGACGCTTATTTCAATGATTGTACTTTGGGGTACTAAATGATGAATAAAACACTTCTAATTTCAAAGATTCCCTTTTATTTTACCATTTAGTTAGAGGATTGAACTGAACTGGAATTCCTGGCTCCTCATATTCTAAAATATACAATGTTGTGCATAAATGTTGTAGAAATCAAACTCTGCTCTTATACAAAATTACATTCTATGAATATCAAGGGGGGGGGGGGGGGGGGGGGATCCGCGGATCCGCGCTTGGAACATAGAATATTTCAACCCTTGGTCCTTTGGAACTTTAATATAATCCGGCCACTATAGTTCCTTTTCCCCCCATCTCCTGCTATCGATATTCATAATATATTTATTCTTGCAGAAGTAAACCTATACGATCACGAAATATCATTATTTAATATGATTTATATTAAGCCGGAGCTGAAACACAGATGTGCAACGATACCATTGTTGTTTTTGACTACATACAAACAACAATTCAACAGTGTAATATACAAATAGTCATGGGTAATATTCTAATATCAAACTAGTGTAGTAGCTTTACAATGCCTCACTATGTGGCGAATCCATAATGGCATGCAGTGGCAAAAACATATATCTGTTAAAATTCAAATTCAAAAATCCTTTTATTGCTGATGTTGTTACAATGCGGTTGCTCTGCATCTAAATTTTAGGTCTTCCAGAGGATGCTGCTTTTACAGACTTGAATCTTAAGAGTAACATAATATGTTGCAGAAATTGGTTTTACAAAAACTTGAATGAGATGAGGTGTAGGATGATTAATTACAATGAGAACATCGATATTAAATGACATAAGGCATTGTACATAATAGGCTGGGTGTTCAAAGTACCCTAATCAGATATTGGCTCATATAGTTGTCTATATTAATACAAGTCCAAACAGGATATATAATGAATAGTCATTTGCAATGGTACATAAACAAGCTCGGCACAAAGTTGTTATGCGTCAATATAGATTATTCAATTGTTAATAGAGGAAGAGTTATGTCTGTCTGAGGTGTAAGTCAGACCCAGAAAGTAGGCCATTTAGGCAGTGAATAAATACCGAAATATGGAAGCGTAAGCAAGCATGGTAATGTGTTACATTTAGTATGATCATGCAATGATGCATAAGAGACAGCAGTATGGAAGGGGAGGACGTACCACCACTCTAACAATTAAAGTTAAAAGGGAGAGAGAAGCTTCTCTGTATATCTTTTAAATGAGAGTTTGTCATCTATTTTATGGGCTACTAAGCCAAGTTCATTCCATCTAACTTGGGACTTGTAAATTACTGAATTAGTGATCCCTATGTTGTCATATATCTGTTGCATATCTGATGCTTGTAGGAATGAGTGTAGTCTCTTTGTTTCTACCCCCTCTGTATATATACCTCTCTGCTAACAGTCATTTCATGAAAATTTGGCAGGATTTTGTTAAGTTGATTTTGCTACATCATCGTGGCTTCTAAAATTTACCCATTGGTATTTGGTGCACCCTCCTGAATTCTTTATTATAAGACATCACTTATTATTGCTCACAAAAGGAATCAAATTCATGAATTCCCATAACAAAATTCTTTCCCTTAGCTCATACATACAACAGGGCCAAGGTCGTCATATGTAACAAGTTTGAATTGCATTTTTGCTGTTCGTCATGCTCTGTTTGGTAAGCACTCATCTGTGGCTATATCGGAGTAACCTATTTTGGTTATCTTAATTCATTTTTATTCAGGTTAGAGCACTACATCAGGATCAATCAAGTTAACCTTACAGTATGGCTCATCGGTTAACCTACTGGTGGTCTTCTTTCTGATCCCTAAGTTGTCATGAACTAAAACAGAGGCCTGTTGTATAAGGTAGGGAAACCATTTTTTCGTGGGAATTCCTTCCCCTGTATGTCGCAAAAAATTAGTTTTGAGACATCATATTAGAAGAGATTATATTAAGCCAATTCTAATGATAGTAACATCGGGATATAGCTAATTAGTGTCTCTATATTTTGAGTTTAATATTTTTATTTTTGAAGAAAAAACTTTGCAATATGTCTGACTGGATGATTAATAGTGAAGTAGCTAAATATAATCTATAGGGTGAGTGAAAAATGATTAGATATACTTAATACACAAAATTTGATATATGTATTTATACAATATGGCGCATTAGATACTCTAACAATGAGTACATTCCTACAAAACAAACTTGTGAATCTTCAGATATGATTTCCCTTTTCGTAGCTTATACAACATGCCCCAGAGAAGAATGCACTTGCAAAACACCACTGGGAGAGTCTGTGGGTTGCCAAGCATTCGATATCCTTGCCTTTGACTCCTGTCAGCCATGGAAGCAAGAAGGGAAAGAGAGACTTCTGCTTACGCAAATGCTAGTTTTGCATCCAAGACTTTATACCTGTAAGTAATTAATTACTTGAAATATTGCTTTACTAGTTTGTATTACTATACATACATTCTTGTAGAGTGATATGTATAGTGGACTTTGTCCATGATGTTAGAAATATTATGTAACCTAGAGGCAGATCCTAACTAGAAGACTATCATAAAGTACCACATATATACATAGTGTATATTTAACTGGGTAATCAGTCCTAATGCATAATGAAATATATAGAATCTATGTGCAAGTAAATAGCCTCCATAGCTCAGGTGGTAGAGAGTTGGACTCTAGGTCGGGAGGTAGTGGTATCAAATCCCATGGTCGGCAAGGATTTAGACTATACCACAGCCGCCCCCAACCAAGGGGTGCGTGTTTGCCATAGGCTCAATTGGGGAGACTGTCCATCAGGTCAAGGGTCACTTACTATACAAGTGCGACTTTGAGGGAAGACTCTGACAACCCACACGCAGTCACTTAAGTCACAACCTCCACAGCTGTCAGTGTTCTAGGCCTGATTCATTAGGTTAACCACAGGCCAGTGTTAATATCCAATCTCCTCAGCATTGAACCTGACCGACCCTCATACTCAGTATGTGTATTGCTCTGTATTGATAATCACTATTTATAAGGACATCCTTAATAATCGGGTGAATTATACATATAAGATTTATGACCCTATTTGTATTATTTGCGTGTAGCGAATGGGCAACCACCCACTGGCCTATGGCTGTGATAGCGATAATGAAGGCTGGCAACTGGCAACAATGTTTCAAACCAAAATGGACCCACTGCAGTCACATACCTGTGTATGAAGGAAGAGAGGACTGACACAGAGATAGTTAAATATGAGGAGATATGAGGACGAGATACAGATACAAGACAATATAACAAAGATGAAGAGAAGAGCTAGATAACAGACGAGAACAGGAGAGCGAGCAAGGAACATGAGGATAGAAGGAAGACCTGGAAATTAGAAATAAAGAAAAGAGAAAAAGAGAGAATAATAAGACAGTGAAAATAAAAGGAGTGTAAAAAAAAAGTAGCACACACTAAAAAGAGGTAGTGGTGGCCAACTTACTATGAATTATCATCACCAGGTTGATCAAAGCCAGACTTTTAACTCAAACTGATCAGAAGGAATGTGAAAATGTCTTTATAATTTTTTCGTTGTAAACTGACTAAACTAGCTTGGAATATATTATCGCACCTTTAATAAGCCTTGGACATATATTTTGAATTTACAACATAAAAATACAATCTGTATCCTAGCCTCTAGGCCAAAATATGATATGATATGAAAATACTTTATTTATCAAACTAATGACAACTCCTTTGTTAAAACACTAATTGTTCATGCTAACTCGAGCAAGGAACTTAATGGGTTGAATTGAACCATTAGTTATGTTATTATTTCATACAATATCCATTATATACACAGAACCAAGATATGAAGAATTTATGTTCCATTGTTAGAATAGAATAATATTTGGTTTATTCTTTTATTCTGTATCACTTTTAGTGATCGACCCATAAGTTAATATGTTGGAGTTTTACATCTCATGATTACATAAATGTGATCTTTGTTAGTCTTTTTTAAAATTTGAAAGTGTGAATGCATAATATAAAAAATTGAATGTATTTTGTATGCAGGTGGATTTGGAGTATCTTTAAAACTGCTTACCGGCGTTGCTTTACCACAGAAGATGTGCACAGACCACTGGACTTCCTGACAAGTGAATATAATCATTCAGCCTTCATTCAGTATGTTATTTTCATAGTATTGTTCATCTTATTTTATTGATACTGAATGTGCAACCAGTTAAGAATTGCAACAGTACTTGGGAAGGATTACATAAAGGAAATTATTCTGTGAGATACCAAATTCTGATTTCTTCTAGGAAGTGGCTTGACTTGGAGGAGAAGATGAGAAGAAAGAAAGGAAGTTTATTTTGGCTTGTATTCAGACATTACCATCATACAGTTATTGCCTGTTATGTCATTCACCTGATAGCGGTAAGTATCCATTTCAGTTGGACATCCCTATCAGAATAATTGTTCTTTCTTACATTCTTTGTGATTATTTTGGCATATAATGTGTAAATAAGTATGACTATAGATCAGTCCCTATTCATTCATATACCCATGGTCTAATTCTCGGTTCTTATCAAACTCCACTCTATTCAAATCATTGTTGATAACCACATTTCAGGATATTTGTAAAGTACTGATGTTTGTGACAGTGAAGCACATGGCCAGTGCATTAGAATCTGACTCCTCTGGTAAAGTTCCCAAGTTTGTGTGGATGCTTCTTGTTGTGATGCTAGTCCTCTGTATATTGAATGCAATAATGGACAACAATTCAACAAGGATCTTGAATATGTATGATCTGAAAATAAAAGTGCTTTTGGGCACTCTAATCTACAGAAAGGTAAATAACTGTTGGTAAACTGATCTAGACGATCATAGGCTACAGGGTGGAGGGACAGTGTCATATAGTATAAGGTATTTTTTTTATTCTAGAAACGTTTTTATTCAGTGGGTGGCCAGACCCCTCTCACTCAAAAGAGTAATTGTCGTAGGCGTCATGACCATGAAGCTTTACAATGTGTAGCGTACATACAGTTCAAATTGATTCCTATTTTTATATCTTTGAGAATTTATTTCTAATAGAAATAGCATTAGAATTAATTTCTTGGTATTGTAAACAGACAAATATGAAGATATTCAGCCTTTATATGGTACAAAAACAGCTATGTTTGCATGATCAGTAAGTCTGCATGATCAGAAAGTTTAAATATATTTATTGACGGAATTATTCTCTAGATTTTGAAGCTGAGCAGGAAGTCCTATCAGGAGGCTACTTCTGGCCACATCATCAGTCTGTTCTCTGCAGATGTGGAGGCCTTCAACTTGGTAAGTTACATTAATAAAGTCTCTTCCATCTCCATCTAATCTGCCTTGGGTTGTTTGTTGATGTCATGTGCTGAATTTAAGTATTTTTGTTCAAATCAGTCTTGGAATAATGTTGACACTTGCAGTTTTTGTACCACTTTGTGTCACAGATGTCTTAATTGTGGTCCTATCAATTAGTTTTGGCTGAAAGTTGTATCTCTTATCACTCAAGGCTAAGCACAGTTGAAATATCACTACTACCATCTGCCTGAATATTTATTCTCATATAGTTATGACTACATGAGAATTGTTATTAAATACTTGCTTAATTTCTTCAGATCTATTTCCCTATGGGAATATGAAACAATATACTAAGACCGCATTACAGTGCATTTTGTGGCATGATTTCAATTAAAAGATGAATGACATGTATCCAAACAGAACCCTCGTTGGGTTGACTTGTGTTGTAGGGCATCACAATGATGTTTGGCTTCCTGACAGTACCAGTAATCACCACAACAATTCTAATATATGAAGGCCTCAACCTTGGGGTTTCTGTGTTAGTGCTTCTGGGTGCAGTAGTTGCTGTTGTGGCCATCCTATATAAGCTATCGGTTAAAGCTGGAAAATTAAGGTATGAATATAATTTAATGCATGTCAAGGATAAGAATGGCTATTTCTTTCTCCACACATATATTTGTATTCATACCTGGCAATTTAAGCTACTCTAACACATGATGTAGTTGAAGATCAGCTAAAGGTTATGTTACAAGCTGAACATAACAAAATATGAATGTGGAACCTCAATGTACAAGTTAGATTCACGTAACCTCAGATGAGGTATTTATAAATCATACACAATATATGTTCAAAGTATTTTGTTTAAGATCATCTTGATAGGGCTTTTCTACTTCAGGAAGAAACAGGCTGGATGGACAGATAGACGCATCCTGTTGATGAATGAAATAATCAAGGCTATGAAAGTTATAAAGATCTACTGCTGGGAAGTCATTTTTGCCAAACAAGCCCAGAAGCTCAGAAAGTAACACAGTTCCTTTTTAATCTAATGTTCATCTTTGTATATTGTTTTTTATTATACATGTATTGCCCTGAAAACAACATATCTAGAGTGATTTATGCATAGTGCATATTTCACTAGTGATTTATGTTGGGTTGTCATGGCAAGCTATCTGTTATTTTTACTAAGATTATGTTACTTCCCGCTTCTTTTGGAGCCTTTCCGAAGCATAGAGTGCTGCCGCTTTGATCAAACGTGTTTGATTTGAAGCACAGCTACTTTGTAGTGGGAAGTTGCCGGGGCTGAAGCGGAGCAATGGCACCACTCTATGCTACTGCTCACACTACTTGATGCATCCATTTCTATGTGAAAATAAAATGCGGTCTGCTTATATTTCTGAGTAGCGTTAGAAGTAGCGGTGAAAGTAGCGGGGCAATAGCACCCATTCTGGTATACCTTCAGTTGCTCCTTTAGAAGCAGGAGCAAAGAAACGGGAAGAGTAGCGGGAGTAGTAGCCGGCAAGTGGAACTCAGCCTTTAACCTGGTCAAGCATAATGCCTTGAATTCTAAAGAGTGAAAGCATCATGCATGCAACAAACTTTCAAGAGACAATTCTGCAGAAAGTTATTTAATTTGTCTTGCAGAAAAGAGATGGAGGTACAACTTAAAAGATCTGTAGCTGTGGCATTGTCCATGCTCCTTGGTTATCCTATTGCTAAGTTGATGGCATTGTTAGTTGTTGTCACTCAACTGCTAACAGGCCACTCAATAAGCTATGTTGTAAGTACAAACTAAGCCAATTTTTTTCATGCTATTTTTGATTTTTAGATTTTATTTTAAATGTGTACACTATATCCCATTTTAGGTTTTGTTTCCAGGTTTCCAGTTTAAGGTTCCATGTCATACTATTCAGCTTAGAAAAATATCATGCAAACTGATTACAGCAAAATCAAGCAATTTAGAAATGTTCCCGTGGCGTACATATCAACACTGCATCAATGATAATAATGTATTTTTTATTAACCATCTCGCAGCAGGTGTCGCCACTAGTGAGCTAGCTATTCACATGACCTGTTTCAACTAAGGTACGGCCTGCTGTGTGAGAGTCATTCTGCTTCGACCCTCCACACGAGAAGGTCGTGAAAGTTGGCTACCTACAAGTTTGCCAGTGCACGATGAGGGGAAAACACATGCGCTTCTGCAAGCCATGTAATACAAAACATTTTCCTCTGACTGGTGCAAAATGTGAGTTGGTTGTTGAGTCGGATATGTCCTTTAAACAAGAAGTTTCGGAGAGCGAGTCTGTTTCTCGTTTAGTCGATTGGTCCCGTTGGACACCTACTAAACATTTGAAAAAGGACAAGGTAGCCAGCAAGCAGAATACTGAGATTGTCAAAGATAACGGTTGGAAAGGTACCGTGAAAGATTTTCCTTTACTCCCTTCCTCGGCTGGGTCAGCTATTGCGTCCAGGCCAGCCAAGGGGAAGGGAGGTGCATGTAAGAAAGAAGCACAATTGAATATACCTGTTTGGCTGAAGAAGGTTATTCCTGTCCCTGAAAAGTTGGGTAATCCTAGTCACAATGTTCCGGGTGGTAATGTCGTTCAACCTCTCAATGTTTGTGCGAATGCTGGTAATGTTCCGCAAGTTTATATTCCTCCAGTCGGCCATGGTGTAGGTGGAAATGTTGGGAATCAGGCACCGGTTGTGCAACCTGTACGGCGTGGTGAATTTGACAATTTGCATACAGCGGTTGGTGTTATTCAAATGACAGCTGGGCGACTTGCTACTGTGGTGGATCAGACTAATGATAGGTTCGACAAATTGGAAAATCTGCTCGTAAACTTTGCCAATAGACAGTCTCATAGACGTAAACAGCGGTACAGAAGTAGGGTCTCCTCATCTTCCTCAAGTTTGTTGGATGATTCTTTGTCTTCCTCCTCGTCTAGTTACTTGAGAAGAAACGTACCACCAGGCGTAAATGTACCAAATCTGTGAAACATAAGAATGCTTTCTGAATTAAGCAGTTTTTGCCAAAAGAAGAACGTAGCAAGTTCATGTCAGGTGAAAAATTATGGTATTGCCATGGAGCGTTAATGTTAGAAAAGTTTTGTTCTGGTTGTAACATAGAGGGAATGTTGGAGCATAATTGCTTTGTTGCGGAAAAGGCCAGTACCCAAGCTTACCAAACTAAGGGTTTATGTAAGTACGACGAGGCTGTCCGTGAATTGGCAAAAACTAAAGGTGTTAATGCGTACTCCACTGGCCATATGGCCATTTTGAGTCACGATTACGCCAGAAAATCTAGTTCTCAGGTCAAGACAAAGTCTGCATCAGGTGAAACTAGAAAGAAAGAATCTAAAGGGGTCTGCTGGGGCTACAATAAGGGTACATGCTCCAATTCAGATTGCAAATTTCCCCATATTTGCTCAAACTGTGTGGGGTCTCACCCACATACAAGCTGTAAGACAGGTCAAATTGGTAATGCATAGGCGCCGGCGGGTGAGGCTATAGGTTCTAACTCGACTTATGAGACTGAGGTTTTCCGGTACAAGTCTTACCGTCGATATTAGTGAATCAATTGGCATTGTTAACGTTGGGAAAGTTCTTGTGCTGTTTATACGTACGACTGTGAAGCTGGACATGTTTTTGTTCCAGAAAATATTCATTCGACGGACTTTGTTGTTCCGCCATCTTGTATATATGTTGCTTCCGGTCCTGAATTTCCGGTTAGCGATCAATGCCTGTTTGTGAGCCCGTTCACAAATTTTGATTTGGGCTTTATTGATACTTATGCTTGTAATGATGAAGATTATGGTTTCGAAAATGACTTTAATTCTTCTAAATATGAATCTGAATCGATTCTTCAGCCCGACTTTGTCTGTAATCGTAGTTTATTTGACATTTTGGTTGACGTTCAACCGGAAGTTAACTTGTGTTACCCGTATGTTTGCCGCCAAGATGGCGGATGTTTACCTTTATGTGTCATCACTACCCCTAGAGATTTATCGTGTTGGGATACTCCAGCTTCATTTGTTTCTCCCTACCATTGCAATGCCGCCGTTCCTTTTGATATGAAACTTTTACTGCATTCTGGTTACTTACCTGAAGGTTATGTAAAGAGTGTGAAGGTTTATGATGATCAGTTCTTGCATTTGACTGACAATTGTTATTCTGGTATGTGTTCGTGTATTTATATTCTGGACTGAGTTCCTACTCAGCTAAAGCCCTGTCATGTAGTGATTTTGCTAGATATTGATTCATATAACCTAAATGATCCTGAGCTATTTCATTTTATTTTAAACGGTACCTGGTAATGGTAGAGGTTTTAAGGTAGTGGATGATAATGCTGACATTTCATATGAAGTTAGTAATTATGCTTCTATTTTAGACCCTTTGGTGGTATCCAAGATGGATGCTACTGTTAGTACCGAACTGATTAATGGTAATGTTTCTCTAGTTAGCAATAAACCTACTTGTGTTCATGCTTTAGGGGCTATCTTGCGCAAAGATGGCGATTATGCCCTATAACCGATTGTTCTAGACCTGTGTTCTCTATCAATGATTGTATGACTGACACGGCTTAGAAATTTGCCTTTTACGGTGTGTATGATACCGTTGATCTTATATCAAAGAATGGTTTTGGTTGTGTGGTAGACATTTCTAATGCTTACAGAACTATTGACATTTACCCTCCTCATAGAGATTACTTTGGTTATGTTTGGAGTTTTGCTGGTAAAGATTGTTACTTCAGAGATAACACCTTATGCTTTGGCATTAAGTCAGCTCCATTTATTTTCAATACTTACAGTGGTTTCATTGCTAAGCTAATGTCTTCATGGGGTATGGATTGTCTCAATTATATTGACGATTTTTTCCTAGCAGGTGATTGTTTTGATAAGTGTGTTTTTCATCAAAATGTACTGATAAAGCTTTTGAGATTTGTTGGGTTTAATATTAACTTCAATAAGGTTATTACCCCCACTCATACTCCAATATATTTGGGTATTGTCATTGACATGGTAAATTGGTGTTTTAAATTGCCCCAAGAAAAAAATGATCAGGCATTGTGTATGGTAAATCTGGCCTTGTCTAAGAAATCTTGTACTAGAAAAGGTTAACTGGCTATTCGGCACATTGTGCAGTAGTGGTTAAAGGTGGTAGAACTATCTGTAGGAGATTATATTCTCTATTACGTGCTAGTAAATCAGTATCGAAGGTTAAACCTAGTCCCATGTACAAACAGGACTTGCGTTGGTGGAGCAGTTAGTTTTCTTCCCATTTTTAATGGGATAAAGAAGATCTCTGGTTATTATGCCCCTGCCTTCCATATTTATACAGACTCGTCCCTGTCTGGTTTGGGGGGTCCAGATTTCTTTATTTGGTAGTTGGGGGGACTGTAAAGCCTGTTGTGGTCACGTTGAGTTGCCTCCCTCCTATGATGACGTGTCGAATACTAATATTTATGTTCTGGAGCTTTGGCCTGTCGTGGTAGCAATTAAAAGATCTTCCAGGGCAGATCGATCCTAATTCATACGACTCAAGTCCATTCCTAACTCAAGTTTTATCTATGGTCCAAACTGGTAGAAGTAGTAATCCTTTAGCGATGTGCTTGCTTAGAGAGTTGTTTTGGTGTTCGGCCCTTTGGGATATTGAAATCTCTGCTTGTTATATACCCTCTGAGGAGAATGTTTTTGCTGATTCCTTGTCTAGAATTTTTTCCTCTGGCAATAAGAGTTTATTTGGTTTACCTACCATTTTTTCTTTTTGTTGCTTTGTCAGCCTCCTTGGGTCAGCTGATAGAGGATTGTTCAAGGGTACAGACTTTGTGTTGGGCCGACAGCACCTGGATCACCAGGAAGTCCCAATGGTTTGTTTTTTTGCGATTCTGTTCAGATTATGATTTCACTCCTCTTCCTGCGTCAGTTAAGATTGTTTGTTTATATATTACCTACCTTACAAAGTGTTTGGCTTTTTCTTCTATTGCCAATTATTTAAGTGCCCCTTGGTCCTTGAAATGCATGAAATGTATGGGGTCCCCCCCTTGGCTAAAGGTAACTTCCTGCACTGTTAATCTCAGAATAAGCTACAATATAGACATCGTCTGGGAGAAGTACATATATCCCTTGTATCTATGAACGGACGTTTGCTTATTTTTTAACCCCCGGTAGCTGTATACATAACAGGTGCGAAATATACACATCCATCCATGATGCGGCTATGTCTGTAGAGCGCTTTTTGCCATTATGTAACAGGTCAAGGCTATAGGTGGCTTTCCTGCGGCTGTGTGTCTTTCTACCAATACTATTATAGCAATAGACAACGAGGATTTTAGCGTGAGAACTGTCTGTACTCCCATAGACGTCCCAAGGCCGAAGGCCGAGGGACGTCTATGGGAGTACAGACAGTTCGAACGCTAAATCCGAGTTGTATATTGATTTTAGTCCGTGATGGACACGTCAGGTGGCGCCACTAGACCAACGCGGTCTGTTGGGCGATTAGAACCTGTAGTTGTAGTGGGGGTTCGTTGTCTGTTTGCTTAGGGACCCCCACCAAGGCGATAGCCGAGGTGGGGTTCCGGGCAAACAGACAACGAACCCCCACTACAACTGAAGGTTATAATTGCTTTAGTCTCGAATTGTTGGGATTCACCATCACTTTCAAATTGAAAAACAACAATAACAATTCACTCTCTAACCCCCCCCGCCCCCCACAAACACACAGCGCACGCTCCCGCTCGTGTTCACCAGTGCGTGACGACCACGTTACACCACCCATCCATAGCATACCACCAAATCTCAACAATTTGAGACTAAAGTACCATACATGCACGCAAAATCTGACCCAAAATGGACTAAAGCCTATTGTTTTAGTAGCAGCCAGGGTGGGGGAGGGGGTGTGGCAGTGGCGGCAGGGAGAAGCAAAGGCCTTAGTAAGGGAGCCAATGATGCAACTGAACCTCAGTGCTTCTTCAACGACTGAGCAGGAGACAACAAAAGTCAATCGAAGTACTGATGGGTTACCTTGGTAAGCCCTGGTATGTATCATACACATTTTTTATTTCTATTTCATTTAACATGCTCTTTTGCATTATTTCCCAGCAATAATCCATGTTCAATTTTGTTTTAGTTTTGTGTTGTACAGCTGAGAACGAAATGATAACAAGAGCAAGCCAAGGTTTGTTGGTTTCCCGGCCCCCACACTCAGATACAAAAAGTAGGACATATAGGCTCACTCCACCTATCAGAAAACATACACTTTTCCATTGATTTTGAGCTGAAAAAGAACTCTTTTTTATGAAAACGCTGACTTTTCAGCCCTAAAAAACACCCCTTTTTTATGAAAAACGCTGACATTTTTTAAATTAACCCCCTTTTCATTAGAACACTGACATTTCAAAAGACAAAAAATTAACCCTCTTTTCTTAAAAACAGAATGGACCAACCCACATGACAACATGTAATAGATGCTCCAAGTTTCCTGTGTTAAGAGCGATTTATAAACCTCTATGGGCAAGATCAAATGACCAAGTAGAGCGAATTTGGTCCCCAGATTATCACTATTCGTCAGGTCGGGTAGGCGATTGCAGGTCACGTGTCACGTTGTAACTGGTAGCGATTTGGGTCTAGCAACCATCACATTTTGTTATATTTTGAAATTAATATGCACAGGAAAAATATATTCTATCATGAAATCTACTCATCATAAGTATTGTCACCTTTCCCGAAGAAATTCCTCTTGATAACATGGCTATAATGATAAGATTCAGCTCATTGTTTACTACTCGACCCCCTGGACTATGAGTATGGTAAATACATCCCATAGCAACTCATAGGAAGCAAGCTTAAAATCGCTAATTTCCATCCAGGATTTCTTAAATTCTAGAAAAGTTTTAAACATTATCAACCCTCTGTGAGTATTTTCTTGGCAATAGTGTACATTTCTAGGAAGAATCTATAAATTTTTACCCAGTTTCTGACTGTTTTCTGAGCATGTGAAATTGAGCAATTTACTATAGGTAACCTAGACGCGCGGCGTTCGTGGTCACCATACAATATGGCGGCCAGTGCGGCTGATCACAGCGCCACCTGTAAAAATCGCTTCCGGCCGACCTGACGAATCATAACTTCCCCAAGCTTTAATGTCACAAACAAACATTCCACTTCACCAACTGAATTAGCACCCTTTTAAACATTTCCGCGTACTCCTTCATAAAAAGACCCCTTTTTTAGGTTTTCGAGGACATGTGAACTTTCCCTAAAAGACCCCCTATCTCTGTGGAAATGGGAACAAGCGTGCGTGTCATTTTTGTATCTGAGTGCGGGGGCCGGGGTTGGTTTTAACAGAAAGTGCATAGCCATGACCTAGATGTTCCAGATGACTGACCCCACCTAAACCAGTGTCCAGGGTTACCCTGCCTAGTGAGAATACATTACGTAATATGTTTCTGTTTATGCAGATGCTTTATAGCATTTCAATGTCTGCTCCCTTTATGTCGGCCACATTGATAAATGTTTATTACACTGAACATAACAAACATAACATAATGATATGAAATGGGATATTTCGATACTGATGGATTTCACTATTTTTTATTGGCTCTTCTTAGTGATTTGACAATGTTTTCGAGTTTCAAGTAGTTCTTTATCAGGGACATAGACACGAAGTCTATAACATACCTAAATACTTAACCTGGTGATCCATGTAAAGATACTAAATACTACTCACTTTCCATCCATGCTCGACCTGTCATTTTCAGTATTTCAACATGAGGTTTCTTAACAATATGCTACGGCCTCATTGGAAGAACAAGATTGCTTGAAATGAGGACCATTTTCTCTCAAATTATTTTCAAAAATTACTGATGTAACTGTATAAAGAGAAATAAAAATACTTATATATATAACAGAACAGAACTTAGAGTAAAGTTAAAGTATAAATAATGTATATAACACTTCCTAGCTGTTATCCGTTAATCTTTTCATGCAATTTTATCACCCCCACCTACATATTCAAGCGACTTTTTGCTCTGATGTCCCTTCTTCAAAGAGCCACTTTAAGTTGGTGCGACATTTTAGCTCTTAGCTCAGTAAGGTTTTTAAAGATTTTATTTGTGTTCAGTCTCAGGTACACCTAATATTCGAAATGTGAAATGATTTGGAGAGAAGCTACGACTTTTCTTCTTTTAAACAAAAGCATCAAAATACATTTTCTGATTCACAGTCTGTCATTATAATATACATAATCATCATCAGACTGATACACGTGTAAGTCCAGATAGACTCAGTTGAATTGTCACAACTTAGCCGGATATTCAAGTCAACTTAATAAGTAATTGAGGCGAATGAATGTCATATATCGTTGGTATATTCATAGGACTCAGCAATAACTCAAAACATTATGCGTACACTTTTCTTATTCATTTCTAATTAACGTTTGTCTGCCCCCACTCCCTGTGTTAAACAACTTTTACACCCAGTCGGCCGCTATCAACCACTTCGGCGCCGATGGAAAGGTGTAATGGCCCTACACCTACATATAGCTCTACATGTTGACCATAGGTGGCAGAGCAAAATCAGACAGTAGTCATATAGAAAAGCCAGGGCCGTTTTGACGGGTCCATTTTCGCGTGGGGACGTTTTGACTGGCATACGATGAATATACAGATCTATTAGCTACAATCATACCTCATCTCATCTGTAAATTTTATATACTCCAATTGAAATGGCTGACTGTCTTGTATTTTCTTGTTACAGAAGCTGGCATGAGGAAGAAACACTTCAACAAGGAAATGATGCACCAAAATGATGATTTTCTACAAGAATAATTACTTCACCCTCTCCGAAGTTAATGAATCAATAAACAAATAAATAATTAAGCAGTATTTTCATGGGCCAAAACAGGCCTACAAAAAAGAGATGAACCCCCTCCCCTACCCCAGTCACAATCACCACAGCATGACGAACCTCCTCCCCCCCCCCCCTCAGTGTGGGTACATGCAGCTCCCAATATTACGCTCCGCAGCAGGCCGCCGACGCCGGGGTGACGGGAGGGCGCGCCGGTGGCGCCTTGCTATGGAGCAGCCCTGGAGCGTATAGTTGGTCAGACGTACATTCAGCCGGTGGCCGGCTTGAGCATGTAATCCAACATGTGAATAATGTCATTGGCATAGCAGTGTGGTTAAGTGCACCTTAAAAGGTGCTAGGCATTTATTGGGGGACTGTGCCCTGCAATTGGATCCTTTACTACCCTCCCATTTGCTAGCCATTTTCCACGTACTAGATCATTCAAATCAATCTAGCTTGGTGTTTTGGTGTGCCCTTTGCTTTAGTTTTTGATGCTTATTGAGAAAGGGTCATTTCACGCATTCAGTGCATATGCTAACTTGGTCCAATGTATGTTTTACAGACTATGGTTTCATTGTTTCTGTTACTTCGTCTAAAACTATTCAGTTTAGGGAGAGAGTTCAGTCAATTCCGGTTATGAAGTCTCATAGTTCCACTTTGTGTCCAGTCAAATGGTTGCGTAGGTACTACAGATCCTGTTCTCCTTCTGAGACGGATCCCCTTTTTTGTTTTCCGGGTGGCATAAGCCAATTACATATTCCTGGTTTTCTAAATATTTAAAGGGTTGCCTTGCTAAAGCTGGCATTGTTGGTAATTTTACTTGCCACAGTATTCGTTGTGGCTCTGCAACTTTTCTAAGTAGACTTGGTATGCCTTTGTACGATATTAAAAGTTTTGGAGACTGGAAAAGTCTTAGTGTACTTCTTTACCTGTCTTCCTATGTGGAGACTAGGCTTATCAAAGATTTCTGATTTCTTAACTGGTTTCTGATGCTTTGAAAACTTACTCTTGTTGATTTCGATGTTATTTTTGCCTTTCCTTGCCTATGTTTATTTGTCATTGGTGGTGCCACCTGGTGGTTGTAAATCAACTTTCCTTCGGCTGGGGGGTTGGGGGTCTGGTAAAACTTCCAGGCTCCCGGCTACCCAAACGATTTGTCGAGAGTTATCATATTACCAGTGCAGCCGCAGTAGATATTAACCATCTCGCAGCAGTGAGATGTTTATATCACCAGGTGTCGCCACTAGTGAGCTAGCTATTCACATGACCTGTTTCAACTAAGGTACGGCCCGCTGTGTGAGAGTCATTCTGCTTCGACCCTCCACACGAGAAGGTCATGAAAGATTTTTTCTTTTGTTGATTTTGTTTCAATAAAGTGGGGTCTGGTAAAACTTCCAGGCTCCCAGCTACCCAAACGATTTGTCCAGAGTTATCATGTTACCAGTGCAGCCGCATAGATATATTATCACAAATCTTTTCCAGGAACCAATTTTGCCAATACATGTCATTTGATGTAATTATTTCAGGAAAGTATCACTCTGCTTGGTATGTTACGCGTCATTCAAGGTATTACCATCCAGCTTTTTGGATTAAGTTTAGTTTCTTACCACAGGATGATAACAAGTTCAGAGAGAATCAAGGTATATTTATTCTTCAATTGACTTCAGTTTGGGACAGATATTCTGATGAATGAATGGACAGCAATATTTTGTATATTGGAGCTCAAATATTCCTTTCATGATAGTATAATATAAAATCTTATGTAATGTGGTAATAAATTCGGGGCCTATTGTATCAGCTGAGCAGTGGATAGTACAGAAATAAATCCGTTCAACAACCAGTAGATAATGATATTTTTTATTTATGACTTCAGCTTGATGGTGGATAATGTGTGTATTCCATTCATTGGCTTTAAATAGTTGATTGGCCTTAAAGGAAAATAACAAACAATTGCACTGCAACAGTTGTTATGAAAAGAATAATGATTGATTGATATTTCTTGGAGGACAGAATTTTCTTATGATGGAAGAGAATGAAGGTTTACATTTTCAAAAAGGGTTGAAATACAAATCATCTCAAGGACAGAAGGAGGAACTGCTTACATTCTGCTGTCTAACAGTTAAATGGCCAAGCCAATTAAAAGTAAGTTTTCTTTTTCTTGAATATCCATTAATGAACAACCAGTAAGACATATAAATCATGCTGGTATTTATGTTTACTCTACATTGATGTATGTACCACATGCTATTTATATGGGCAGGAGTAGTGTGGTAATTTGCATCAGTTCCATGCGTGTGGTATGACTTCTTGCCCCAGTAAGCATAGCCATATAAGGAAAGCATAGCAACGTGGGAGTAAATATAGAACCTAAATTCAAATGTGGTACTTGGGACACTATTACACTGTCCTCGATATTTGTTTTTTTCCGTAATCCAATCGCCTATTGACTTGTGGGCCACGAAAAAACAAACATCTTGGACAGTGCAATAGTGTCCCTTGTACTACATTCTCATCAGGTTCTATCTATATAACAGCTGTTGGAAAGTTTGATAATATAAGAAACATGCAATATAAGTTGAAGCACACGTGACAGACAAAGTCTGTAAAGTTAATACTTGAAGCACTGGCAAAGTTGTCTGTAAAAGGTAAATGGCAACATCTCAGTATGTAAGAAGAGGAGAAAAGTTTGCACCCAGGTCATATGTTTGTAAAAAGGGACAATTTAAAAGTGCACTGGACCCCTTGTCTTGACACCCTGATGAAAATCCAATGGAAAGGACAGGTAACCCAACAAGGCCATACATTGCCAATTACCGACCATGTGAATGTCCTGCAACTGAAGGCCACAAGAGTGCAAGAAGGTTGATAACCCTGATAATCCCGTTGAAGGTCAGCACCCCACTCAGCTTGACTATCTGATTAAAAGCTGATAGAGAATTATTAATGGTGGAATAGGATAGCTCAGAACCCAGATATGCTAGATAAGAAGGCCTATTCAAGAAAGGTATGATGTTTATAATCTGGTCATACCTACACTAAGCTATTATGTATAATAAATAATTTTGAATATTTTCTGAAAGCCTCTGAAGGTCTTTACCAGAATGGCTAATAATAGCATCATCTGCAAAGAGTTGCAATTGTTTTTCTTGACCTGGAACGGCATCATTAATGTAGATTAAAAATAAAATAATAGGACCAAGGGAGGTTCCTTTTGGGACACCGCATGTTACTAGCCTAGGGGTGGATAGGTGGTGGTTAACTAAAACCTGTTGTTTCCTCTCACTCAAGTAATTTGTAAACCAATTTAATGACATCCCTCTAAGTCCAATTATTTCTATTGTGATTAACCATGTCAAAGACCTTCCTGAAATCCTGATTTAAAAACCACAGATTATTTCAGAATTCAGAAAATTGAACCAATAAATAATTTCTTGTTTCTTGTTGGCAGAAACGTTGGACCCCAATAAACACAAACCACAACCAACTTACTAGTCCCTGTCCTCCTTGTTTATGGGTAATACCACCTTCCTAGATTTTGAATCAATAAATACCTGAGAAAATAATAACTGCTGGTTTCCTAATTATTGTCTTTTCTTTTAAGGAGGGCCAGACATTCAGCCTTCAGGATGTCAATTTCCAGATTGCACAGGTACATATCAAAGGTTTTATTTAGCTTTAGCCATATAGTTAGACTTAGACCAAAATATTGATGATATTGTGACAGGCCGGATATAAGCACCAAATTTGGTACAGAGGTTGGTCTGGGGGTACTAAAAACATTTTTTGTAGACTCCTCAAAAAATTCCAATATGGCCGCCCAAAATCAAACATTTTCCAAAATGGCTGCCATTTGTAACAACATCTGTCTCCCACTACAAGAATATCACTGTTAGAAAGATTTTAACGACACCTACCCCCCGTATATTGGACCCAAGGAATCCATCTGCCATATTGCTACCTATTGAGGTATATCTATTAAGCTATCTATAGCTGTTTAATGAAGTCTTTACAGGCCACATCAAACATTTATCCAGCCGGTCACGATTTTTTGCCTAAGCTGCCTAACTAATACAAATATTCATGAGTCAGCTCGAAAAGAACTTTTCTTGATTATGCTGAAATAATTTGAATAGAAGGGGATGTCCGCTGAATTAATATTGACAGATCACTGCTATTAGCCATCAAATAATATATTGATAAAATGGATAATGGAATGCAAAACATTGCCTTACACATCTTACCCTTCATAGGATTCCATTACTTAGCTTTTGTTTCCAATACCGTTTGGATTTCCAGGGCCAGGCAGTTGGAATTGTAGGAAAGGTTGGGTCAGGCAAGGTAGTATTTTTGATACATTAAAGAAGGGTTTCTCATAGTTCATGTTTCTGATTGTGTGAAATTGTTTTGTTGAAGTGTACAGTTGTTATTCTGATCATGTTTATATTGTTTGGCGTAAATAACTGCCCCATCTTTCATTAGTTCCATTCTGATACTGGTAATAATTTCTTTCACCACATAGAGTAGCTTTCTACATGCATGTCTGGGAGAGCTTGACTATGTCAAAGGCTTGGTTACACTACCACAGACAATAGCATATGCACCACAGGAGCCTTGGATTATGTCAGTAACCATCAGAGACAACATACTGTTGGGTGAGATGTATGACGAGGAGAGGTATGAGAAAGTCATCAGGGCTTGTGCACTTACTGAGGTAAGCACCATATTTGGAAAACCAACCCATGCTAAAACTAAGATGTCCCACAGAGGTTAAGTTATTGAATACTATGACACTAATTGGTGTAACCATAACAAACAGCATTCTCAAAAAAAATCCACTTATTCATACAGTGCCAGAAATTGTTAAACAACATAAATCAGTAAAAGAAGATACTCTGTATCATTCCTTAGAACACATTAAGTGTTCTTCGTTCCATCTGATATACAGGACTTGGCTAAGTGCCCTCATGGAGATAAAACAGTGGTTGGAGAGAGAGGACTGACCCTAAGTGGGGGGCAGAAGGCCAGAGTTGGTCTTGCAAGGTCAGTATTTCAATGAATTTAAGACAGGATTAAACAGAAACCACCAGAGTCTTTTTATAACCACTAGGAGTTTTTTATGCAAACTAGATCATTGGGGAACAGTATTTCATGTTATGTTTTTGCCCTGAAATGTATCCAGGGCTGTATATCAGGATGCTGACCTGTACCTATTGGATGATCCACTCTCTGCAGTTGATGGGAAAACGGCCAAAAAAATATTCTTTGAGTAAGTCACACTGAATTTGTTTGTAGCAACATTAATTCTGATACATATACTCACAAAGTTATCACTTAACAAGTATTCATTATAAAGTAGGATACACACCTAAATGTGGTTAATGAAATTAGTGGCCTTTCCACTAATAGACAAAGAATTAATCCCAATTTTATCGTTACAAACTTTGGTTCCAGTTGCATCAACAATTTACTGATGAATAAAGCCAGAATAATTGTGACACACCAACTCCAGTTTTTGCCTTATTTAGATAGACTGGTTCTTCTGAAAGAGGTGAGGTCAAGTTTTTCCTATAGATATGTTCTCCACATTAGTGGCTAGAACCTTCAGTACCTAATTTGGTTTGCAATATCAAATCTATCATGCCACCCAGAGCTAGATCTCATGGAGGAAGAGTTCATTCCCCGCAGTTAACTCACTTAGGGCTTCCATGAAGACATTCTACTGAAGGGAGTCCATCCTGGTAGCTAGTGGCCACGGAGTCTGCCAAACCAACCATACTTTTGCCTAATGACCAAGTTGCCTGATTTACCAGTCAGCTTTGTTTGAGTCACTACAAATGAAACTGATAGGAAATAGTGCGGCACGACTGATTAGCGAAATATTTCATTATTATTCAACAACATTGCATGAATATTATTACTTAAGAATTGTCTGCATCTAACCCATATTCATCTAGGAGCTAGAATATAGGAATAGATTATAGCTTCCTTACATGTTAATGTAGTGAACCTTTAGTATCAAAGCTTTATTCACTTCTTGGATGGCGCTGTGACACCAGTAGTGTGCAGTAGTCATACATCAATGCCAGTGACAGAGGCAGACCCACCATTGAGGGCAAGCAGTACAAAAGGGTAGTACAAGAGTAACATGGCAGGATGCTGTGATGTATAATACAACAGAAGTTACAATAGCAAAGTAGTACATACAGAAAAAGTGTATAACATGTAATCTGTAGTACGTGTAATAGATATAACAGCAACCTGTGAAGTGGGAATAAGATAATACATGTATCGACTTTGATAAAACATATAGAATATGATCTACATCAGTGCCACTAGTAGAGTCAGTTGGTATGAACTACAAGCACTGGACAGGTAGGTGAATAAAGTCACTAATGACAACCCTGTGTCCACTCTATATCTGCTACATTGATATATTTATTACAGGGTAAAATTATTTCAAGTGGTAACTACAAACAAATGGCTGAAGAGATAAAAGCACATGTTGAAACAGAAGAAAACAACTATGAGAATACACGATCCGATCTGTTTGAGGAAGATGATGAGAAGCATAATGATTGGGGACAGGTAAGGGGTACAGTTTGTCAGTAATTATCACATGATTGACATCTTTGACATGTGTTATACATCATTTAAACCATGATAAGGCTACATTAATGAGATTAGATTGAAAAATATGAAATTAATGGCCTAGCTATCATCATTTTCATGAACGATAGTAACATTGTTCTTTGTTTTAACAGTGCAAATAGTTTATTCTGCTGTTCATCTTGTTTACCTTTCCCTTGAACATGAAGAAACCTGACACAAAAGTAGATAAAGAAGATGTGAATGAGAGAGGTGGTGTGGATGGTCTTGTTTACATGCGATATATCAAGGCAGGGAAAGGGATTATTCTCTTACCCTTGTTTATGTCATTATATGCATTTGCAATGGTAGGTTCAAGCTAGTAATGTGATGATAAGAGAGCTTGGTGATTTTATTTTCATCCTACTCCATCTTGAAAGTCTACCTAGTTGTTATTCTGCTATTTCTAATTTTGGGATGATTATTTTGCTGGTAATCTTTCAATTTCTTCCCATAACTTTGGTAAAAAGAATGAGTGAATGAAGATTAGTTCTGCATATTTCCTTCTAGGTCATGGGCATCTATTTTGATTGGTTACTGGTTTCAAGGTAAGTTTGACTTAAACTTAATCTCTGTGCTTCCACAAGTTGTTAGAAATTACATTTATGTTTCCATTCCTCTAGTGCAGGGAACATTTATGTCAGACGTGTTTGCACTAGGCTAGTCTAGACTAGGCTAGGCACTAGTGTTTGCACTATTCATGAAATATTAGTTTTCTATCCAAATAATTTGTTCAACATTAAAACATATATATAAATTGTAGAGATGGAAGTTAACTCAACTGAAAACTTGTTTCAATTGAGTTTGAGCATTTTATTTTGTGACTCAAAAGAGATTAAAAAATATACTCTTCTATTTCAAACAGCACAAGCTTAATTGAAAGCAATACAACCAAAATGAAGACAGGAAATCATTTTGTTGATTTCTTCAGCCCATCAGCACTTACCACTGAGTCACTCTTTGCTCTAGGGTCACTTGCCTTGCTGATCCTTGTAGTGCTTACTATTGCCTACATTATACTTATGCTCTTAACCACCTTGGCAAGCTTCAACCTCTACAATCAAATGTTTGTCAAGCTCTTCAAAGCTCCTTCACATTTCTTTGAGACACGGCCTGTTGGTAAGATTCTGTTCTCATTATTATTAGCATATATACAATGCCTTGTCTTTGTGTGTGTAGGGGGAGATGAAAGATGAATTCAAAAGTATGGCCCACAAGTGGGGCTGCTTAGTAGGAGGGACTCTCCATTTCCATGGATATTTTTTTGTTTGTAACTTGATATAAATGTTTAGCAATACTGTGGGATGGCAATATAAAACAGAGAGTTGCATTAGTGTAATGGTTAACTGTGTACTCTTCACCCCATGTAAATATCTTTATACCGCTACAGGATGTAAAGTATAACCCTGAGCAATGATACAAATCGCTCCCTCACTATTACATAGATGTTGACAGGTCTCGATAATGAAGAAGTTACATCTACCTAATTTATAATTATTGATATTTATGAACATATTTAACCATGTTATTCCTTGTTGCTTATACTACAAGGCCAGATATGAAAATGTATAGACAGCTGCAGGACCAATTGTGACTCCCATCAGCTCTAATAATAACAACAGTGCTGTCCTGCAGCACGGTTGGTTTGAAGTCAGCCTGCGCTCAGCTCAGCTGTAGTAATGGTAGCTCTGCTTGTCAAGTTCATCTGGCCCACCAAACCCTGGTTCATGTCTTGGATGTCAGTTATAGATAATCTGCAGTCAACCTTTTTGCATTGCAGGTCAAATTCTGAATAGATTTTCCAGAGACACAGCATTCATGGACATATATCTACTGATGCCCCTCATCACAGTGTTTGTGGCAAGTGCTGAATACTTAATGACTTATATCATATGGTCAATATTCAACATTGGGGGTGTATTTATAACCTTTACTTAATTTTACAGAATTAATTTACACTTGTACTTCTTCCCAATCACAATCTACCTCATACATCTGGTGCATTTAATATTTATATTGCATCATAACACATTATATTGGCTCTATCAGAGTTGTAGGGACATTTTATGACAGAATGTTATGAATATAATAATGAAAATGTAAATTTATGTTCTATTTTAGATGTTGGGTACATGCCTACCAGATTTTGTATTTATATTAACTGTAAACCCCTGGTGCCTTATCCCTGTTGCGGTGTATGTTGTGGTCATATATATATCCTTCATTTTTACACTCCCGGCAATTAGAGAAACAAAACGACTGGAAGCAAGCAGTAAGGATAATTATAATTTCAATCACATTTGTTTCTATCCAATGATGTTATAAATTTATACCAGGATGTGTGGTTGTATATAATACTATAGATTTAAATCCCACCATGCAATAAAATTATCCACATTCATTTGTATTATCGCAAAATTCTGGATGACGTCATGTCATTTGTGACATCAATTCTTTAAATTGTCAACCAATAGAAACATTGCTTGCTTCTTGCTATTGTAAGAACCAAAGGCAATGGAAATCCAACTTGTTTTGTCCCTTGAATACATACTACAAAATTTGGCATGATGATATAAAAATGTAATATCACTCACATTTGTTCTATGGAATATATTTAATAGCTACTATCTAATAGCCACTACTATAAAACGTCTGTCCATGAGATACATTTCCCTAGATCAAATGTTTGTTACATTGTCCCTTAGCTGTCATGAATGCCTTCCATTTTGAGGACAGATTGTATTTGTCCAGGGAAATGGGTATTATTTTTCATGAATTGTGTAAATTAAATTTATGATTTAAAATTCATGATTCTAATGGGACATTTTATTATTTATACATTTCATCCCTCGCAGTGCGTAGTCCAACATTCTCCCATATATCTTCAACTCTGGATGGATTTACAGTAATAAGAGCTATGAAGAAGGAGAAGATGTTTGTTGATGAATGCAGTAGACTAGTGGATCTACATTCCATGTCATGGTTCAATCACATTTGTTGTTTGCGAGCACTGGTTATGTTGATTGATACTCAGTCTATCATGTTACTTGTCATTTCCTTCATAGCATTGTTATGGGATTTCAATGTAGGTATGTTTACAATATTAATCACATGAATAGAACCACAACAAGGGTGACATCTGTATGTATTAGATTGAGAGGAATTCTGCTAGACATAGAAGTTGTCTCATGTTTTAAAAAGGTGGATGATAAATAAGCCCATTCATCAACATGACATGAAACGTATCACAAATGTGAAATTTGGCAATAAATTTTTTTTAAAAAAAAACATTCTTGTGAATGTAGTCAGAATATTTTATCATTTGTCTTAGTCAAAATTATCTGTGTATCTTTTGACAGTAACTTAAGAACTGTTGATTCAAATGTTTAATGTGAATGATTTGATTCATGAATACACCAAACTAAGTTTGAAACATTTTTCACATGTGAGCAGTTAGAAAGGTGTAGTTTGCTGGTGCAGTTCGGTTGACTGAAACTGCACACACGATCAGTTTGGGCAAGGATGCAATCTCATTGGCACAGTGTAGGCTTGACCTACAACGTTGTGATGAATCCAGAAATTCTACCCGCTAGTACTTTTGCTTGCTCTACTTATTTTATTGTCTGTTTTTGTTCTTATAGTTGTCATTTTTCTCACCTTGAATGACACTGCATGCCCACCAACCACCCATCCTTCACTCCTCCCAAGTGTTAGTGTTTGATACCTGACTGCCTACCTGCCTAGTGTGTGTGTAGCCTTGAGGCAAGGCTACACACACACTAGTGGCAGGCAGTGGTAGGCAGTGGCAGGCAGCGGGAGGGGCAGTGGCTGGTGAGTGAGGGTAGTGTGTGAGTGAAGGTGCAGTGTGTGTGAGATCTCTGACAGGGGTGGGATTCTAAACCAATCTTTATATTTAAAATTGCAACTTTCCTGTACCAGATTATACATAAGTCGTCCCCTAAAAAGGCATGTTGAGGAACAAAACTTGCCATTCAGATGATGTAATGGTACCCATTTAGATGGGAAAACATAAAAAACAGGTCGATGGGTGTGAGTTCTGTCTAACTGAGAATACCAGGGGTAATGGAGCAACGAAAGGAGGTTTAAAGGTGGTCTAAATCCGCCCTATAGGGGGCGGGGTCGGTTGCGCTTGGTCTAGCCTCCTCGAGCTAAACTATAGGCTATACAAGTTAAATTTACTTTTTAGCATCCAAATAGAGTGTGTAATGAATAGCAAATGGCACTCTGTTTGGGTTCAAACTGATCTTGACCCATCAGAAAACAGGAACCCGGTTCGTCAGTCTTGATCAGTTTGAAGCCTCCATCGTGCAATTTGCTATATTAAGCAGAACAGAATGGAATTATCTCACAATTGATGCGAGAAATTACCACAGAAGCAACATATCCAACATAATATATATCAATAAGCACAAACAACTAAAAACTGTTAAGTCAAATGATGTTATTCATCTTGGATTCCCCATAATAGTACAGCAATACACAGGGTCGTTGGTTGGCTCGCAAACCTAGAGCAGTATTCTCTTGTTTACATTTGTAGGAATGGATGATAAAAGCACAGTTGGGTTGACCTTTATCTACCTGCCAGGATTTATAATGACTGTGGGTATTGGATGTATCTATGCTGCACAGTTTACTACCATTGTAAGAATTGACATATTGACGATGATGATGATGATGTTAATTGCATTTTTTCTTTGAATTGTAATTGTTTTGCCTTTTCTATTTTGCATTAATAACCCCTCATACTGTCAAGATGCAATTGTTCTGGTGCAATGGTCGTACTTTTTAGATGACCTCTGTTGAGAGAATTCAACAGTACAAAAAGTTGGAACAGGAGGCACCAGACCATGAGGCTTTCAGACCGCCAACACAATGGCCTCATGAGGGAAAGATCACATTCAAGGATGTTACAATGTCTTATAGGGGACAAGAAAAACCAGCCCTGGGGCCTTTAAACTTCTCTATTCAGCCTGGAGAAAAGGTGAAGAAAGTCTGTACCAATAAGTTGAATCACAGAAATAACTATAATCTACTCCGATTTGTTCTTTGGGAAGATAATAAATTAGGTTTTTGTTAGGAATATTGTTATTTATTTATCTATGGCTGACATATACTCCTGCAGGTTGGTGTTGTTGGTCGCACAGGGGCAGGGAAGTCATCTTTGGTGGTGACATTACTGAGACTGGTAGAGCCAGAAGGAGTGATTAATATTGATGGAATAAACATCAGGGATATTGGACTAGTAGACCTGAGAAGTTCTATTTCAATCATACCTCAGGTTAGTTACATTCTTTACTTACAAGTTGCTAAGATAGAAATTTGATTGCCGGCAATGAGTTATCCACTTCTGTGCTATGCATTTGTCATAAAACCTCCTTATTGGCATCTTTCATTCATATATGAATAATTCTCATTGACAGGACCCAGTGTTGTTCAACCACACACTAAGAGTCAACTTTGATCCATATGGAGCATTCAAGGATGAGGAGCTCTGGGACGTTTTAAACAAGGTATGGTCAACATCATATCTCCCAGTCCATTCTCTGACTGCCTTTACATATCAATCCGAAACATTATGTCTATACATGTACATCCTGTACTAGAACCCACTCAGAGCCCAGACTCAAACAGTTTGTTAGTGGTGCATTTGTAATTTAACCGAGTTACTGCTTTAATATGTGATTATTTCATACATTCTCATGACCTTTGACCTAATTATGTATTAGTTCTTCTCACTAAAAAATAAGCCTCTATCAAAGGGAGCGGCTGAAACTCTTTTTTGATGAATAAAAGATTCTATCTATCTATATATTTTTTGACAAATTAAACCAAGTTTTTATTATTGGCTGAAAGGTCATGCCGTAAATCTTTATCAACATTAAGCAATGATATGGTATTTTCTAGGTGCAACTAAAAGGCAAGATTATAGAATTGCCTGGAAAACTTGATGCAAAGATGGGAGAGAGTGGAAATAACTTTAGTGTAGGAGAAAAACAATTGCTCTGTCTTGCACGAGCAGTACTCAAAAAAAGCAAAATTGTCTTGATGGATGAAGCTACAGCAAATGTCGACAACAGGTGCGAAATCTGAATTCATCATTTTGTCAATCTGTTGAATTTCAAGTGAAAAGGTTATCTGATAAAGCCATCTTAGTGAATGCCAACTGAATCAGCATTACAGTTAAGCTTTGATATCAATGTCTGTACAGAACCGATGGAATAATACAGAGGACACTACATGAGTCACTCAGTGAAGCCACAGTGATTACAATTGCTCATCGTCTGGATACACTCAAAGGCTCTGATAAAATCATGGTGAGAATTTGACATCATTTTAATTACAACTAAATATGTATCAATACATTTCGTTTGGTTGTAGCTGAACAAAGAAAGGTTAAACAGGTTGTACAATAGAAAATACACTGGAAACAGCAAAGTCCAGTAAATAGTTGATGAAACACCACAAAACACCAAAGAAATAAAATGTGATCAAAATTCAATGCATAGTATCAACATCATCACATCACCATTTCATTCTAAATCAATATTTACCATTGAAACAAATGATGGCAAATTTGAGTAAAGGAATACCTGTAACTGAATGATTGAAAATTTTCCAGGTATTGGATGATGGTCTGATCGTTGAATGGGGACATCCTTTTAACTTGTTGCAAGACAAGACAGGTGCCTTTTACAAGAGGGTTGAAGCACTGGGTCCAGAACATCTTAAACATTTCATAGACATTTCACATACATATATAGAAAATGAAGTCTATGGAGAGAGAGGGATTGTTGTAGACAATCATGGCTACAGTGCACACCAAAAGAAAGGGGAAGGAGATTTCACTGACCCATTGGTTGTTGTTGACAATGGACAGATCATCAAGGTAACATCACTGTGAAAACATATAGAACGCTTTTCCCCATTGATGTTTACGGAATGTTTACTTTTCCGCCTTTCTTATATGGGTCAATTTATTTTTAGAATGTACAATTACGAAATTCCTGACCTTTGCACATTATACTGAATGGGTATTGCACATAAATGAATCAATCCTAATGATCTTAGTATCATTGGAAAGAGGACATCCTAAGCATTACGAAAATGTACACATTAGTGTATGTATCTGTAAGATGTCTATGAAATAAATCACTATAAACGTTGAAATTATAATAAAAACACCCATAATTCACTACTTTTTCACATTATACATCCAGCCTGAAAAAAACCCCATTCTAGGTATCAAATTTCACCAGGTTCCAGTCCTTATGCATATTTCTGATAGCTTGGTAACATTATAGCCCTCTTCTAGCCCTCATCTCAGTATGCCAGTCCTATACTCAAATCTCCAATTTTCAAAAGTCACATGGGTATGCCCGGTATCAAACCCCAATTCTAGTATACTGGCTATGAATATATCCTTGGCATATGATTTAAGATATCTAGAATACACTTTAACTATCATTAATGCAATCCTAATACAATTTAGCCAGTAATGCAGACATTATTATAATAATATAAGGTTGTGGGTAGGGAAGAACTAGGGCACACTCAATCCCATTGGATTTGTATAGGAGAACAGAAAGAACCTTTGTAAAACCTCTGTAATGAAGCTTAATACGCCAGTAGAAAAAAAGTCTGTGAGTAAACTATAAACAAATGTGTGTTCTAAAACATTTCAGTCAGTGATAAAGTGTAATCTTAATGGAACAGGAGTTTTAGGACTATTGATGTTATGTTATTGTTTGGTACAGAATCTCAATCATTGCTGCTTATCCATGGTTATTAAGTTGATCGTTGATATGGCTACAAGTTAGTTTTGAAGATTGTTTAAAGTACCTATCTGCAGAGGGGAAGGAAAGTAGTTGATGAATACAACAATGCTTTGCATAAAGAAATCCGTTGAAAGAAGATATCCGTTGAAAGAAGATATTACTATTGACGACTTCATGGATATTACTATAGTAACTGAGTCCACCACTACCAAGCTAGTTTGACTGGTAGTCTTTGGAAGCGCATGTACGCACTGGTAGTAGGCGAGGAGAGGAGCAAGCTACTGGCATGGGGGTGCATCAGTAATAGTGAAGGGGTGGTGAGCAATGCAAAGCATTATTAAACATGTTCGTAACTGCATATCTATAATTATATTTAAATTCCAAGCAATTATGGAATATAGTATTGTGTTTGTATGGTCATAATACTTGAGAGTTAGTGAAACAGATTATTTCATGAGGAATATGGTTTTTGCTTGTTAATTATGGAATCAAATGTTAAACTAATGAAAAAAGGACATCTCCATGATGTACTGGGAAAATACAAAATTCAGAAATTAGATTTTCAGATGGTTTTAAGTTTCTAGTCTCACTATCTTTAAATCGTTTTACCATATAGGCATTGGAAGAAAGATCATAGATATTGTATCATTCCCCATCCCCCCTAGTGATACCTAATGGCCCTAAAGGAAGACGAGGGTGTCAGTTACTGGGGATTTGACCTCATTTGGAAGCATGCGGGAGTGACCAAGCTAGCCAACCTACTCGAACCCCTGAAATACGTCTTGGAATAAGCGTTATTTCTTGCCTTATTGTAATGGGATATTTGAGATTCTTGGATTATTTAACCATGAAGTTGACCCTTCTTCTCCTTCCTGTAAAGTTTTAACACAATCGCTTTGATCATGAATAAGTTTTGAAGGAAAATCCATGGCAAGGTCTACATAGACTAACAGTGGGAAACTGGACGTTGGGCAGCTGGCTACCCACAACCGCAGTATGTTATTCTGCTCACAGGTGGCAGGTCGGCTACGGAATCTGTGTATAGGATGAGCTTTGAAGTAGATAGGTATATCAAATACATGATCTTGAGATTTGGTCCATATATTCATACAACTTAGTAATCTCTAGTAACCATCGACGAAATGTTTATTTAATTCAATATTCTATTTTACTAGAAATGGTTGATATTATGGTATTCTAGTATGATAGAATTTACATATGAGTTTTAAATGTCAGCATTTCGATCAACGACGACGTTCGTTGAATATTTAAAGATTAGTATTTTCAGTTGATAGCAACGATTAAGAAAATCGACTGAAACAATATATGTATGATACTAAAATGCCGCTAGAAATAAAGAGTATTGTATAAGAAATTGATACATACAATTTGTAAATGTATACAATTATAATATTCGTATACATGTGTATGTGTACAAACATGTGTATGAACATGCATAAATACTCAAGTATTAATCAAATAAATTAAAAAAGACTAGGTACACGAGATTCAGCACTGAATTACTTCATCAAATATTATTAAAGTATATATCAACTTTATATATTTATGGTTAGCGGTATTCCAAGCCCAAATATTAACCTTCCATATGTACTGAAATGACTGGCAAAAACAGATGCACGACTATGTCGCACATTTTTTAAGTGCTCTGATTAGTAATAGAATACACATGTACAGATACATTATGATCATGACTTGATCACGACTTTAACAATCCCTTTCCATTAGGTATGAATGAAAGAAATGCTTGCATATAGTTATGAGGACTTTTATTTGTACAAGGCTGGGTGGCTAGTTTATGGTACGACCAAGTCGCCCAGGTCATTCCCAGTCCGTTTTTAAATATGAATAATACTTTCTAAATGAATGTTTTACAGACCTCTAATCATCCATTGGTAATAAATACACAGATTCCTGCTATATATATCAATTCTCTATGGACATTCTTTTTTTTTGGGGGGGGGGGGGGGAGATGTGTGTGATGTTGTCATGCAGAACACCTGCATTATTATCTTATTTTTACTCGTAATAACACAAATATATTAAAAAAACAAAAAAAATCTAGATAAATGATTTTGCATTACTGGGTTTATAGAAATAGTCTGTAGTCTAGTCTTTAAAAATGGGTGGGCACAGAATCGGGTGATTTATATCGATTGGAACGCCTTCATGTGGCCGACGGAAATAATTTATTACTGAAGAAATAACTGTCCAATTATAAATCTGAAAGCATGACTGTCTTCCTGACTTTTCAAAGTGTTTTTTCCAGAATACTATTTTATTGAAATATTAGGATCTTTCTTGGGTTTAGCACGTTTGGTCATATCAATCTATGTATCAAATCTCAGGACATTGTACTCAATATATATCCTTGCATTTTTAAGGTCTTCATCTGGAGTACATTTGGTTACTTTACTGCCCACCCAGATACATTGCATAACTTTTTTTCAAAAGTAAAAATATCACACTTAGAATTAAGAAATACATATTAGATATCCTACTGTTTACTATCAGTGGAATCCGCTTGATCTCATCTTTTCAAATATGATAATATTCCAAAATCCATGTTTTGCGATGTGTGACACACTTTCCTGAAACACATCACATTTATATTGATTCGAAACAACTTGATGCGGCCGACGGAAATACGAAGGAACCAACCATGCGATTGTAAATCTGAAAGCAAGGCTGTCTTCTTGACAGTCAGGGGGGTTTGGGGATAAATTATATATATAATAATATATATATTAGATCTGAATAATATATTCAGATCTAAAGCATTGGGAGGGAGCTATAGGCTATCTAGTGGAAAGCAATATATTTGAGTTTTGAGCTCTGCATTCAGACTCATAAATTGAGCAAATATCTCAATTTCAGTAGTGTAGTGGTGTAGAGGCTCGCTTGTCAATCCTAAGGTTGCTAGATCAAGCAGGGGCAAGTTTTTTTTCTCTGTGTTGTTATCAGTGTTAACATTTTCAAGGATTACCTTAGTTAAGATAGCCTTATATCGACAATTGAGGGATTTTGAAATGAGTTGGTAATGCAGCTTTGTATTAGCACTACTATGTCGCACACTTTTCGTCCATTTCAGCTAAAGAATATAATTATTTAAGAGCTATAAAACAGGTTTGGTCCTAAAGAGTTGGTCGTTCAGTATAGAAACCTAGAATAATAATCATAATAATCAAGTCTTTATTATTGAAATGATGAATGGAAAAAGGTATACCCTATGTAAAATTGGTGCACAAGAAATTGGACATTTGATTAATTTGTGGGCTAAGTATCAATAGGGTTATAGTAGGTAGACGTGGCAGTATTCACCTAAACCTGTATGACCGTTGAATGCCTGTGTGGGGGATCTGGCCTGTATTTATATGTGTCCAGATTCCCGCCAAATTCGAAAATACATTGTTCAGTGCTGATCCAGGTCTTGGTCACTGTGTGTCTATTTATATCCTGCCTTGGGAATGTTTTCCCACCTAGAGTAGGTAAGGGTGGACTTGCATAGGGCTCTCTCTTATTTTGAGATGAGTCTATGTGGGGTGGGGGAAGTGGGGAGGGCTAGGGGGAGGATGTGGTGAGGGGGAAGGAGGGGGGAAAAGGGGGGAGTTGTTTTTTCCAAGATTAGATCTTGTTGGTGGAGAGGGAATTATTTATTTTTTCTCTCTCCAGAAATAGACTTTTGTAATCTTTTATTTATTCATTTAGACGGTTTCGGCTATGGGCCTCATCAGGTACATTATTTAGGTGTAAGCTCTTTTCCCTATTGTCCCCATTTTTTAATGGTTCTAGGGCGGTCCTTAGTTGTTTTGTAACTAAGTGGTGTCTTAGTTGAAGTAATACATTTTTAATTTATTATCTTCTGGATTTTTTGGGGGGCCAAATTGATAAATCTATTGGCTAGGGATTCGAAAAAAGAGTACAGGTTTCATTGAGAGTCAGTCCCCTTCATTAGTATTTCATATTTCAAATAATTGAATAATTTTGAAATATAAGTATCAATAGGGGCCAAGAGAGAACACCTTCATTCACACTTTAAAATAGCCAGAGACACGCCTGGGAGGAGAAAGAAAGAGAGAGATGGCCGAGGACGAAGAGATGGAGAAGGAGGGAGAGATGGCAATGGAAGAGGCGCAGCTAGCGGCGTTGATCTTCGCGCAAAACTTGGTTTTGTAATATTGTTTTATTTCCTTTTATCCATTATTCAATAACATCAACGTATATACCATCAGAAAGGCAATGATGTAAGATTTGAGTTGGTATAAATTATGTCCATGTACTACATTTATCAAAGGTGTGAGAGATAAAAGAAAAGCTTGTTTCGTTTGCGGCCGCTCACAGGTAAAATATGGAGCGTCCTAAATGTGGAGCGAATGTGTACAGGGAGAAACAAGTGTGTGCACAAACTGCAGGTAGAGTGTAAAGAGAAAGGGGGAAAGGGCAGAATGGGGGAAAAGGTCCTGGAGTGGCAGGGTCTTTGTTTGGAGTATATTAGCCCGCACCGCAATAGTGCAAGCTTTTTTTTTTTTTTAAAAATATCAGTATTGAAATATAGAAATGGATATAAGATGGTGTATTGTTTACTACCATTGGAATCAGCTTGATCTCATCTTTTAAAATATGCTGATATCTCAAAATCCATTTTTTTGCGACTTGTGACTCATTTTCTTGAAACACATGACATATAACAGCTAATTAGTAAGCGTTCGCTTCAAAGGAAATGAATGGTAGTCCTAACTGCTGACTTTCATCCCATTTCTAGTAAACTCCCCGAGCAGTTTTACTGCGAAAAATAACTAATTATTATGATGTGTTTCAGGGAAATTAGTCGCAAATCGTAGACTTTCCAAAGTAATTTATTCAAAAGAACCTTTGCCTGGAATGTGTCTTTTGTGGAGTACTTGGAGCTGCTAGAAGCATGAATACATGTCAAATTAAAAGACTGTGTATTAAACATATCCATGCATTTCATACCCCATAATATAGTTTATATTTAGCCAATTACTAGTAATTGTCCACCCAGAGAGAGGCCTATTGCAAACTTTTTTTCAAAAATAAAAGTATAAATCTTGAAATATAGAAATACTTATTAGCTATCAGACTGTTTACCATCATTAGAATCCACTTGATTTCATCTTTCCAAATATGATGGCATCTCAAAATATATTTATTTACTTGTGACTCATTTCCCTGTAACCCATCACAAATACATAAGATATGCTTTATTATTGAATGTTCATATCCAATGTAATTTCATTCAATTTAGATTATTCAAATTGCGAGTTATTCACTGTTGGATGTAAGGGTGAGCCCAGAGATTATGCACAAATATATGGAGAATGTATTACCCATAAACAAGGAGGACAGGGACTAGTTAGTTGGTTGAGGTTTGTGTTTATTGGGGTCCAACGTTTCGGCCAACATGAGGCTTTTATCAAGGAGGATGGTTGGTACATAGGGGTTTGATGCTGCCTGAGGTGTACACGTGTGCACTCATGTCGTCATAGTTACGTTTGTCTCATCTTGGCCCAAATAAGGAAATGTGCAATTATTAATTTTATTTTTTTATTTAAGGGTCCCGGTGGGTTATTTGGCCCAAGTCAATTATGTTAGACAGATATACGCACAACAATTTTATTATTATGATGATATAATTATTATACAATAGCTAGCCAACAAATCTTTTTCAGGCATATGGAGTATGAATTTGAACGGTTAGTGTTACCTATCGGTCTACTGCCATCTTTCTTTGACATAGCTGTTTCTGATCATTGTAAATGCACAAATATCGTGACAATCTGACCTCCTAAATATATATGATATTCTCTATAGTAATCTGTCTCAAGTATGGGCGAATGTGTTAATACCATGCTTTGGGACTGAAGGTATACAATAAGAATCAATTGCTACCATAGAAGCATGGTGTCAACGAAGGGTCAGTGCACAGCAGGGGGTTGTGGTGGTGGGAAAATGGCACCTGGTAGCACTGATGAAGGGAGTGTTTCCCGAAAGTTTGTGCATAATAAATAACGACCACAAAAATACAGGGTTTATTCCTAATCCTTAAGGACCAACATCAATTACCACACCGGCCAACCCGATATACCACAATCTTTTCCCACTGCACTTACAAGAATACATTGTGATGTGCTACAAGAAAATGAGTCACAAGTCGCAAAAATATAAGTTTTGAGATATCAGATATCATATTTGAAACAATGAGATCAAGCCGATTCTATTGGTAAACATTGGCACAGCTAATAAGTATTTCTATATCTTAAGTTTGATATTTTTATTTTAGAAAAACAGGTTACCATTGTCTCTGGGAGGACAATTGATAGTAAAGAAGCTAAATACACTCAATATGATAAGCTTAGAATTGCATGGATATATTTAATAGACTGTCTTGAGATTTGGTACATGAATTCATATGACTTGAAGCGCTAAACCTCCAACAAATGAGAATATTCACACAAAGAGATCTTGTGAATAAAACACTTAGAAAAATATGAATCTAGAGACATATGACTGAAACACGCTAAATTAATGCTTCAAGATGATCTGGATTGATTTGCTTAATATTTCATTTGCGGCCAATAAACTGTATGAAACAAATAGAATATTGATATAATTAAATTAGCTTTTTACCTCCCATGGGCCTGAAAGGGTATTATAGCAAGAACAGCATAGTATCGCGTATTTTTTTTTAACAAATGTTATTGACAATTTCACATTCGTGATACGTTCCATGTATGAGGGGGGCTATATTCTCTGAGTATGGCCGAAAACAACGAGGCCGCGATACTTTGCTATTCTTGCTTTTATTCCATGATTCATCCCTTAAAACAACTTTATTTGCATTAATTTCATCAAACTGTGTTGTCCTCATAGTCTCGAACGGTTGTGACGTCACTGTACAATACACAGAGTTTATATATAAATAAATATAGAGTTTATTGTCCAGCTTGTGAGCGGCAAGTATATCGATTATACTGTCCGCTCACGGCCAAATCATGGAATAAAGTCATATAAAATGATGGATTGGTTTCTAGTCACTTTTAATTTAATTCAATTCAAAGCATTTTTGTATATATACTATAAAGGTGTACAAAAAGGAGACCCGCATCTGACAGTGAGTTCCAGGTCTTGCAACAGGTGCCTGCCTAGATGCTACTGATAGAGATTTTGATTCACATTAGTATGCCAAAATAAATGTTAATGTTCTTTTCTAATGTCTAAACTAGGAATATTTGGTCAAAGGGAGATGCAGTTTAAGGATGATCGCGGGTATTTCCCAAAGTAATTGGATCAGCCTGATTTATTTACACTTTATACTCCAAATCATGCTGATTTCTAATATAATATTTTTAAGGGGGTCTCCATACTAGATGTTTTGCTATTTCCGTTTGAAAATAAAAAGTTATTTAATTAATTTTACATGGCCCTCTATGGAGAAAAGGGCGTTTTTAAAACGTTTTATCCATTTTAAACCATAAATTGTAAATACAGTTGGCTTTTTTTTTAGTATATTATAGTTTAAGGGATATATTTTCTGAAAATACCAAGAAAATTGGTGATTCCCAGATTACTTTAGGAGCTGGAGAGCTCCGAACTTGAGAGTACAGTGAGTGAGAGTGGATTGTCTGTCACTGACAGATCACCTCCGCCTGGATTGTCAGGAAGACATTACAATCCAAAACTGACATGTCAGCTTAGCATTATTTTGTTTACTTTTGCTCCTGTATCTCAGAAGCCTTTACCCAACAGCTAAACTAAATTTTTTCTTTAAAAAAACCAGCCGTATTTTATGAAAACGCTCAGTAGAATAGCCTTGAATCTCAATGTAAACAAGGTAGCTTACGGTGTGGTAAAAGAATAAAAAACATGAAAAAAAACCATATATTAATCTGTTCAATCTTCAGAAGTGTTTCTTTTTAACTACTGAATATCACTAACCAAAGAAATGATAACAAAATAAATAAATATGAACATGGTCAATGTCGTAAAATCCCCGCCCTTTTTGGCAACTGAGAAATACCCGCGATCATCCTTAAATTAGCAGAAACAGAGGCAATAAACTTTAGCTTCTCATACATCTAGCTATCAAGTGGGTCAGATTTTTAGCAAATTTCCAATTGGCAGCTCTACATATTTAGTAAATTCTGCGAAATTAGACTGAAAAATCGTCAACACTAGGTATATCTGAGTATATTTGGTATTGCCTTGATTCCAACAATCTGTTAGGTTATGTTAAACTGTATTTTTAACCTAATTTCTTTCTTAAATTTGGGTTATTTGAGAGGATTGCTAAAGGCGAATTGTACGTTTTCTGAAAATCTGATCCAAATGTTTGTGTTAGCTAACGAGAATCCTTTTCTTTATAAATAGGCTAGCTTCAAATGGTCAGACTTTTCAGAAAATGTACAATTGGCAGTTCTACACATTTAGGAAATTCTGCTATATTAGGCTCAACAACGATAAATCCAGAGTATATCTGAGTATATTTGGTGTCGCACTAATTTAAAGTATCAGTTCTGTAATGTTGAACTGCATGTTGAAGCTCTTTTTGTCTAAAATGTGGGTTATTTGAGAGGATTGGTGAAGGCGAATTGTACATTTTCTGAAAATCTGACCCATATGGTAGAAACGAAGTAATAGTCTATGCATTAAACTTATTTGTCCCAAGAATAGACTGACAAGTGTTTGGTCATGTTGATCATGTGGATGGACGTTCCTAGTAACGGAAAGTAATATTCAAAAAAAAGAAGTGTAGGATATTTTGGATATTCCTGATTTCATAAATCAATCCGGGCCGATTTTTTAGACAAAAATAAGGCCTTAATTCTTTTGTCGAGCCAAAACCCCCCTCATACCCTCTCACCCCCACCCCCTCCACCACCCCACAGATACAGACACTGAATGTCACCAGGCATATTGAACGACCCCTAGGTGGGCGAAGTTATGTAAATATACAGAGCTAGGAGCAACTGCCAGCAACCTAACAGATCACAGACTGACAATGAGTGCCCACTGGAGCCTCAGCACACTCATCCTTATATCCATCATGGCTTCTGCTATGCCTCAGCACACCTACTCTGCCTATTATAGTAAGACTGAAGGGAGTGGACACTGTACAGAAACCTGCTCATCACTGCGATGTGTTACGGAGGGAATCAGAAGAAGTAGAGTCAAGGAGGGAAGTATAACGTCATGTTTGAAGTCAGGCGTTCATGTGTGGCAGTTAACAGGAACGCTGACTCCAACAGGTTTAGTATATTATCATATTACAGAAAAATGAGTCTCAATTTGCAGAGATTTCGTATTTTGTATTTGACAAAAAGTGTTATTGATACACTCATTTTGTACAGTAACTAGTAATATATTCAAATATAATGTATTTGAATATACTCAATTGAATTATCCTAGCAATGAAAAGATGTACATTTATTATGCATTAGTTTTCATGATTATCACACATACCTTGTGCTGTGCAATGTCTATAACTCACTCTAGATACCTTGTCGTCAGAGCAACACCTATTTTATTTCTTTTTTTAATTCTAAATATTTTTATTCAGCAAAAAAACATTATGTGATATATGATATGAAATAAGTAAAAGTACAGATAGCATAAACCAACACCAACACATCGTTCGAATCATGACAATCAGTGAAAGTTTGATATCTAAAGGACAAATTTCAATATTATTCCATAATCTGTATCCCCACAAGCAAGCAGACCTTATATTATAACTATGTTTATATAACTTAGACCCTTAAGCAACATTTGTATTAAGGTTTTCTCAGAGAAAAACATTAGTTTTGCAACCTTAGACTCATTTTTCTGTGACATATCATATGTATACTCTCCATGCTTGTTTCTGATAGCAAATAATTGATTTAGGACTTTTGTATGTCTACAATACGCATAAGTGGCTAGTAGTTAATTACTTGGTCATGTATGCATTATAGATTAGCAATCCAATGGGTGAGTTGAATAACCGCCATTTTGAATCTTGATTTCCATGGAATTATGGGTCTAATGGTACAGTCTAAAACCAACGGAAAACTTGTCATTTTCAGCATGGGATATCTATTAATGCTCCAATGTCAATATCCATGTGTTATACATGTTTCCATGGTACAAGTCTCCATATTTTGCATCATGCATTTGGTTTTCATAGCTCATTTATACAAACTTTGGTATTGGTGAAAACATTCTTGCAATTTTCGATAAAAATCTTGCCAAATATTTGTATCTCAGATTTCAACAAGATCTGTCCCTTGATGCACTTTACACACATTGGCAGTGGCACATGCAACTCCCCTACTGACGCCTAGAGGAGCTGGGACTGGCAGGCAGCTCAATCCCCATCTCCCTCCCTCCCTCCCTAGACTTTTCCCTAATCCTGCTTATTTTACTTTTGAAGGTTTCCTTCTGCCAAATATTGATGTGTTCCAGGGAAATGATTAATTTCCAAAGTTTTTTTTCACAAGATCTCCTGTTTTTATATGTTCTAATCGTTGAAAGGTATAATCCTTGAGGTTATCTGAATATATATGTGCTAGATTTCAAGGCACTTATTACCTATATCCTTGCGTTTCTAAGGTAATCTTATAGAGTTTATTTAGCTTCTTTACTAGTAATTGTCCACCGAGACATATTGCAAACTATTTTCTAATACCAAATGAACATGAAATATAGAAACACTTATTAGATACCTTCAATGTTTACCATCATTGGAATCAGCTTGATCTCATCTTTTCAAATGTGACGGTATCTCAAGTTCAATTTTTTTGTGACTTGTGACTCATTTTCTTAAAACTCATCACAATTATAATTCTATTTGATTCTCTTATATAAACCAAATTTAAAACAATTAGTTTTTAAAAAATTCTATATAAGCCAACTGATGTACTAAATCAAAACAATTCTTAATGTACCGAGATACATATGTTTTTTCATCAGTTTTCAGTGTTATTTCACAAAAGTGTGTAGAGCTGTACATTAGCTGATAATCTGACCCCTTAAGCTCATTACCAGGATAATGATATTCGATACAATCCTCTGTATCAAGTGTATCAAGAGTTGGTGAATGTGGTTGTGTCATGCTATGGAATTGACTAAACACAATAAAAATCAATTGCACACATAGAAACATGGGATCAATAAATGGACAGTGCAAGGTGGGGTGGGGTGGGGTGTGTGTGTGGCTGTTTTCAGAGCAATGTGTGTACAATAAAGTTATAGGGTTGCAAAGCTAACTTTAGCATATATTATAATATTAAAAGCTTTCTGCATCAAAGTCTTGTAGTCAGATTTCTATATTTACAATGGATTGTTTTCATGTTTGAGTCTTTTTTTCAATATTTTTGGGTGGACAGTTATACTTAAGGTAGCTACATGTACACTATAGGTTGACCTTAGATACATGTACATAGTCGGCCATGCCATGTATCGTCCCCTCACCCACTCATCGCCAGTCATCGATTGCTGTGCTGAGGTTCTTATTCACTAGCTCATCGCCAATGATTTTCTTCGCACCACTTTAAAGATCGCAATGTATTTCCAATGAGATTAAACATTTAAAAGGAATAAGAATAAATTCCATAGAGGCTCATCTTGTTATTACACCTCTGTGATGTAGTTGCCTATACTTGCAACATTGTATGTCCCACTTACAGAGGAAGGTTGATAACTTGTTAATTACATCGCCCTTAGCTAATAACAAAAGTAGGCCTGGTACATAGGCTGATCACAGCTTGAAACACATGCGCGGGAAAAAGCGTTGTCAAGTACAAAGACTTGCATTGGTAATGCTGTAGAAGACATTACAATGTATGTTTTTTTAAATATTGCATCATGGTCAGCATCTGCTATAGGCATACAGAAAACAGTTGGCCTGTATCTTACCTCCCATCTTCCTTTTCTACAACCAGAACTACTATAGAACAAGAAAGGTTAGATGTTGAGCTGTTAAGCCTGGGTTCCACTGCCCCACTACTTCTCCCGTTACTGCTCCCGCTACTGCTCCCACTTTTTGATAAAAGAAGTGGGAGCAGTAGCGGGAGAGTAACCGGGATGGGTGCTATTGGCCCCTGCTACATAGCCACATTACTTCCCACTTCTTTTGGCAGATTTTTCAAGGCGTAGAATGCTCCTGCTTCTATCAAACATGTTTGATATTCAACGGCCGCTACTTTGTAGCTGAAGTAACAGGAAGTAGCGGGAGCTGAAGCAGGGTAATGGCATCACTCTATGTTACCCCTCACATTACTTGATGGATTCATTTCCATGTGAAAATTAATTGTTGTCTGCTTACATTTCCGAGTAGCGGTAGAAATAGCGGTGAAAGGAACGTCTCAATAGCACCCATTCTGGTTTTTCTTCAGGTTATCATTCCGGTTTGTCTTGCTTGCTCCCACTTCTAAAGAAGTGGGAACAATAGACTGTCAAACAAGCGGGAGGAGTAGCCGGCCACTGCAACCCACCTTAAAGTCTGCAGCATATTGAGATAATGGGAGTAATATTAACAGATATATAGCACCATCATCAAGAGTGTCCACCACACATAGTTAATATATAATATATGTAGAGTGAATGTATCAAGTTTTCTCTTCATCATCTTATTTTGTATTCTTTTTCAGAGAAGCTCATCTCAGATTGTTCTGAAGCAGATTGTTCAGGGTTTTATACAATGGCAATGTCAGGAGTAAATCACAAGGTGTACTGTTTAGTAGATGTGGACGGCAAGTGGACGGTAGGGAGTTACTCGTACTTGTATCCCTGTAAAGCATCCTTTAAGTGGGTGGAGATACTTTTCCACCAGCTTCAGTGCTTAGTGTTTTTCTATCCAAACAGATTATTCGGTGACAGAAAGCAAGGATAGTAATGCTATATATCTATGGAGCCAGGCTCCTCCCCCTTGTGACACTATCTGTCACTCATGATATGGCCCTCCTCCAGAACATAGGTCATGTCTATATATATGCATGTTCTTCACATTATTAAACAGTATACTGCGATCTATTTCTGCCTGCATGTTTACTCACTCACTCACTTCTTATCAATTCTTTTTTTTTTTTTAAAGTTCTTATCAATTCTTTGTTATAAAGGCTCCCAGCCTGTCTGCCTATTCAGAATATATATATGTAATGTGCTTCTGGAAAATTAGTCACAAGTTCAAAGTGATTTATTGACATGAAATCTTGCTCACAATGTGATCATTTTCTAAGTGTCTAGTACTGTTAGTAACATGAATGTAATAAACATTCTTTTGGGCATAGACAAATGTAGAAGTACTTATTAGATCATTAAAATAATTATGACTTATGGGACTACATTCATCAATATTCTGCTGCTGTTATATGTGTATACAAGTGTCCCTAATAATATGACATATGGGACCGAATTAATAATCAATATTCTGCTGATGTTATTTGTTGATACAAGAGTTAGACATAATATGACTAATAAGATTGCATTCATCAATAATCTGCTGCAGTTGTATGTTAAAATTTGCCTCACTTTAATATACCCAGGTGATACAAAGGAGGGAGGATGGGAGTGTTGACTTTTACAGGAACTGGGCAAACTACAGTGAAGGGTTTGGAGATGTAGCGGGAGAACACTGGTTGGGCAATGATAACATCCACGCCCTGACTGCTGCAGGTCACACCAAGCTAAGAGTTGACCTGGAGGACTGGGAGAACAACAGACATACAGTATACTACAACACATTCAGGGTTGCTGGAGCAGGGGACAAGTACAAGCTGACTGTGTCTGACTTTGTTGGATCTGCACCACCAGGTATGGTCTGGATTTTGTATTGATTCACAAGAAGGCACTGAGTCTGACTGTAGAGTCATTTGTGATGTGTTTCAGGAAAATGAGTCATAAGTTGCAAAATTGATATTTTTCAAAGTGTTTTTTTCACAAGATCTCATCATTGGAATGTTCTGATATTTTGAGAGTTCACCACTTATAGCTCTATCAATTAATGTCTTGAATTTCAGGACAATCTATGTAATATATCTTTTTGTTTCACAGGTCCTCATATGGACTACATTTAGTTACTTTACTGTTTATTGACCCCCAGAAATATTGGAAACTCAAAAACGAAAATATCAAACTTAAAATCTTAAAATACTTAAATAATATAATGGTATCTCAAAATCTATTTTTGTGACTTATGACTCATTTTCTTGAAACACATCACATTTAGGAACTGTATTAATGTATTCAGAAATCACCAGATGCCAAAAGCATAGTGTAATGAAACGCTGATTTGCTGGCTCGAGTGGCAAGTTTCATCAAAGGAATTAACAAACAAGGGTAAATTTGTTTGACCAGGTTTATTGACCCCAAAACACAGTTACAATCATAAAGTGCAAGAGCTTAATTTGAGCAACAGAAGTATCTCGTTCCACTGCGTGGCCCGAGTCTGTTGTGTTAGGTGACTGCGGGATCCCATGACAATTAAGGTGTAGACTTTTCCTACCACCCATGAAAGGGTGTCTTCAGTGGCGACTTTGCGATGATTGTGAGTCACTGCAGGATTGGCCGGAGACCAATCTTTGTGCTGGCACTGGTAGAGATATCCCCTGCTGCCGCTAGGGTGGATAGTATAGCAGCGTCACCATGCTGTTAATGGGCTGACCCTATATGTGATGTGTTACAGAAAAATATGAGTCACAGGTCGCAAAAAATGGATTTTGAGATATCATCATATTCAAAAGATGAGATCAACCTAATTCCAATGATAGTAAACAATAGGACATCCAATAAGCATTTCTATATTTTAAGTTTGATATTACGAGTTTTGAAGAAAACAATTTTTGCAATATATTCATGCATTTCTAAGGTCATACTATAGACTAAATTCAGCTTCTTTACTGGTAATTATCCTCCCAAAAATATCATACTTCAATATAATATATATTTTCTTTTCAAAAGTAAAAATATCAAACTCCCAAAAAAGAAATACTGATCATTTGTCCCTACCAACATTAGAATCGGCTTCATCTCATCATTTGAAATATGATGATATCTCAATATCCATATTTTGCGACTTCAGACTAATTTTCCTGTAACACATAACAAAGATGAACTAGGGCCAGAATCAAGAACACACGTTTACAGTGATGAGTTGAATCTGAGTGCTTTATTCCCTGAATTATCACATGCGGAAAAAACTACTCATTTCGCTTTAATATAAATACAAATAAATGTGCACTGTGCATTGTTTTTATTGCAGGAGACTCGCTTAGCTACCATAATGGCGGCGCATTTAGTGCATACGATCAGGACAATGATGTGCAAACCCAAGGAAAGAACTGTGCCCAGGTATATAGGGGAGGCTGGTGGTACATAAACTGTCATGCTACTAACCTTAATGGTGAATATAACAACAATGTATATGGCAAAGGTGTTGTTTGGTATCGCTGGAAAGGGCATACTTACTCACTGAAGAACGCAATGATGATGATCAGGAAGCCTTAGGCCAAAAGAAAAATAGATGTGTTTCCGATTTATCCCCCCCCCCTACCTAAAAAAAACCTTACCATACCTAAAACCTTTTTTACCATACCTGATTTTTTTAATAATCCTATCTTACTTTCTTGGGTTTTTTTGACAAAAAAAGCTTATACAAGCAGGAAAACGAGTTTTCCTGACCCGGAACTGTCAAAAAGCACATTTCCTATGTTTAAAACAAATAGTGTCATGAAATAAACATTTTTTTCAGTTCCTGGGAGTTGTTTCCATTTCACATATACAATTGTTGTCATACAAATTAAATAAAAGAATGAAAAAGGAATATTGTCTGTGACTGTCACAGCTCTTCCGAACACCCCTTAAATGTTTGATTACATACTGATAGAAAAAATGGTACTAGGTGATACAAATTGACTAGTATACTATAGTAAATTATCAGGTACAGAATACAAAATACAAGATAAAGTACAAGGTACAAAGAATGTGTACAAATGTGTACGTATATATAAACAGGCGGGTGTGTAAGCACCCTGTCCGACTATTGTCGGGATTTCATGGTTCTAGCTACAAGTAGCTATGTAGTAATTATGATACGATTCAAAATGAACATAATTATGTGATGTGGTACAGAGGAATGAGACACAAGTCACAAACAATGGATTTTGAGCCATTGAACCTATTTCAGCAAAAGAATCGTTTTAGTACTCTAAGTCATGGTTTCACCCATGTTCTACTGTATTCTATCAGTTTCTATCTGGATTTGAGTCATTTGAAAAGATTCATGAGATCAAGGCGATTTCCATGATGGCAAACAATAGAAACATAAGGGTTTCTTTTTTTTAAGTTTGATATTTTTATTTGTGATGAGCTTGAAAGTACATAGATATATTTAATACGCGATCTTGAAATTTGGTATGTATTCGAGGAGCATTGAATACCCCTAAAATGAGAATATTCCTACAAAAATGAGATCATTCCTACAAAAATGAGAATATTCCTACAAGAGGAGAACATTCCTACAAAAAGGAGAACATTCCCACAAAAAGGAGAACATTCCCACGAAAAGGAGAACATTCCTACAAAAAGGAGAACATTCCCACAAAAAGGAGAACATTCCTACAAAAAGGAGAACATTCCCACAAAAACGAGAACATTTCTACAAAAAGGAGAACATTCCTACAAAAAGGAGAATATTCCTACAAAAAGGAGAACATTCCTACAAAAATAAGAACATTCCTACAAAAATGAGAACATTCCCACAAAGAGATCCTATGCATGCCTTCAACCACAAGGTCATTACCAGACTATGTATCCCACAGTACTTTCTGATAATTCAGCAGCTGTGGAATTAATTGAGATTGAATTAAGACTGCTTCTCCCAATGGTAATTTTTTAAAGCAACATTGAGCTGATATGTATTGATCATTTGTGAGTGGAATATTCGCATATGGACTTCATGTAAGCTAGTAATGCCCAATATTCTCTCAATATGCGCAGTGGCGCTACCTGGAGTATGTATGTGTTATCAATCCTCAAGGCTTTAACAAGCGCCTTCGGTAATACTTGCTCTTGCCTGGATACATGGCATGGGTAAGGAAGGAGAATCCTACGGGGGTCAAGGCCTTATGGCACTGGTTAAAATAATGATGGGTGGGTCTCTGGAATGTTTCCGAAACACACAGAAAAAAACAAACTTATTCCATTACCTGTTTACGAGATGGGAATTAATATAAAGATGCTATTAGAACAAGGGGTAATATCACATTGCAAGGTATGATGTTGAAATGTACTGAAATAATTGATACGATTCATGAATAATTATGTGCAGAGAAACTAGGCAGGCTTAAGGTATTACCTGATTCAACCGACAACCCCCCCCCCCCCCCCGACGCCCCCCCCCCCCCCCCCGCCCCCGCCCGACACCCCCGTGTCAAACTGAAAAATTCAATAGATCTCCGCATGTACAGGGACCGAAGCTATGGAATCGCCTAAATAAAAATGAAAGTTGTGAATAAAGTTCAAAATACAGTTCAACTTAAGCAAACAGATTGTATAATCAATTCAATGCAGAATATACTCGAATGTACCTACGATTGGCCAAATTGCAGCCTAATTTAGCAGAATGTATTAAATGTGTATAGCTGCCGATCTGCCGATTGTACATTTTTCTGACAATCTGATCCATATAGCTGTTTGGTAGCCTGGCGTCTAGTATCTAGTCGCTTCCCAACTGTAATTAGTTATAATAAAATACACCAGGTGGCGCCAACGCAGCGCCAATATAAGGTTTGTGTAAGGAACCGCTCACTTGTATGTTTCATGAAGAGTGGTGTAATATTATATAACATTTAATATAGAGTTAAATGAATTATTGTCATTGATACATAAAATAAACATTATAAATACTAGATTACCTTTTTAATTTCCAATGAGAATTATTACAAATGGGAAACTTGATCAATTAAATTTATTTTAAAAGAAATGAGGTAAAATGTGTGACCTTTTCATGTATAAAAATTGTTTTTTGTGATGATTTTACGCAATTGTTACATTTTGAGTGAATTCAGGAAGAATACAAAACAAACATTCAATTCATGGCCGTTTCTTCAGACAACAAACCCCAAGACAACCTTTACACTAAAGTCGCCATCATTATTGAAAAGCTCTTGGCTTTCCCTGACTAAGAAATAAGGGGTGATTACAGAGTAAACGGACAGTTATTGTTGGATCCAGGTTACACTGGTTAACCCTACACACACTTGATGCAATTTTGGTACAATCCTCATTTTTATTTCAGTAAGGCCAGTAAAAGCAAGCTTCATACAGTCAGGTGTCGATCAATTTACGTTTTAGTAATAGGGATTCAAGATCACTATATGATAGGTCAGATTTCCAGAAAATGCACAACTGGCAGCTCTACCCATTAAGGAAATTCGGCTAAATTTGGCTGAAAAATGATGAATATCGGGTATATTTAAGTATATAATGGTATTACATTGATTTAAAGTATCAGTTCTGTTAATTCAAACGGCATTTTGAAGCTCATTTCTGTCTTAATTGTGGGCTATTTGAGAGGATTGGTGAAGGCGAATTGTACATTTTATGAAAATCTGACCTATAATTATATGTGTTCATGTGTGCCTCAGTGCAGACTTCTCTCGCCCAATGTGCATATTATGATTTATATTTGTTCTTGGTCCCGGGCAATAGGGGATGTGAATGTCTCAAATATGCAGATATGCAGCAAAACTGACATCGAAAAACGGAAGGATCATGTCAGCAATATAATAGTTTGTGTAAACGGTCTATGAAAATCCTATAACCGCGGTTTTAGTTCTGTGGAAAATCCAAATGTATGATAGGAAAGATGAAATCTTATGTTATGGAAACGTGTAGTAGACATGGATATTGACATTAGATCACTGCTGAACATAACATTTTTCTATAGACGTTACCACTAGTTCCATGATACGAATCAAGGTTCAAAATGACGGCGATGCAAATCCCGTACTGGTTGGTCAGTTGTCTGTCAGTGTGATTTTAGGTTCGATGGGAATATTCCAGCGATTGCCTGAACACTCTAGGTCCAAACCTCTAAATCAGATAGCAATGGTATGTCAGCCTACCTCGCTAATCGGTTTCTTGTCCTAGAACTCGGGATTTTAATGGGAATATAAGTACATTGTGCAGCTTTAATGGAATTATAATGATTATTTGCGGTTTTAGGCGAGAGGCTTTCCCTTCATTTGAAGGTACTCTCTCAAGTTTGGGCCTAGACTGAGAAGTTATTAAGTGAGTATGAATCGGTTTTAACTTCATACACAAGCTTAGTGTACAGTCCAGCAGATCATGAAGTCCTCAGCCAGGGGATTGTTTGTAGAACGGCTTATTGTTTTACGCAGAAGTTTCTGCTTGCTGGGCCAACAAACAGCCCTTGTCTTTGTTGTTATACATTTTGAACATGACGGGTCCGATATATTCATATATCTTGAAAACACAGCAAGTAACTAGTCATTTTTTCGGAAACCACAGGCTCACTCAGTTCTCAGTCAGATTGTCCAAATACGGCTTGAGTTTAGGATGATTTCAGATGAGGTAATAGTTGATGCGGAAACAAACCCACTATGATTTGCAGGGTCTACAGACATTAGGGACCAACGACGTTAAGGCCCAACGAGGATAGGGCCCACGTTCGCTTATTTGCAGACGTTAGGACCCACCCACTTTCAGATGTTAGGGCCCAAACCTTGGAGGTTAAGGCCCACTTTCGCACATTTTCGGAAATATTTTCAGGCGTTAGAGCCCACACATCCTCAGAGGTTAGGGCCCAAACCTCGGACGTTAGGGCCCACCCACATTAAGTTGAATGAAACTATCAAATATGTACTCTATAAGACGTTAGTGTCTGAGGAATGGTGGGCCATATCGTCTGAAATGTTTACTTGTAAATATGCAGTATCCGACTTCTTGCAAAAATAAATTTTAATATGGTGGGAGGTGTTCTCACCCTAGACCACGTCGGACATTAGGGCCCACCCACTTTCAGATGTTAGGGCCCACCCCAGAGTCAGCCGTGGGCCCTAACAACGGAAGGTGGGTGGGCTCTAATGTCTGAAGATGGGTGGGCCCTAACGTCTGAAGGTGTGTGGGCCCTAACGTCTGGACTTTGGGCCCTATCGTCTGGGCCCTATCGTTGTTGGGCCCTAACGTCTGGAGCTCATTTTGGGGAGCCTGTGTACACCAACTGCACCCTTCAAACGGCCGGGTCTAAATGCAAACGGCTACATCTGGTGAAATAAAAATGAATTCATGAAGTCTTTACATGTGATTCCTTTTCTTTATTCAATCCAGCATTTCTGTATAAAGTACATTATCATATAACAACTTTTATTCAGTGATCAAATATTGATACAAAATGGGATGTTCCCTCTACTACGTAGATTGTTCAGGACAACCTCAAACACAGAGGTGTAAAGTAAATTTGATATCAGAAATACAGGGTTACATCCTTAGACTTTATAATAAAATTACGTGAAAGTTGACTGGATGATTATTCATATCTTGCAAATGATTGTCAAAAAAAGGTTTAAGTTTGAAAAAACAAAGGTCACAATATCTTCCGTACTACATATATATGTGTCTAACAAGCAAAGCAGATCAAGTAAGCACCAATCAATTATATCATATTGTTACCAATAGGGGAGTTGCATGTCTCACTGCGCATGTCTGTTACAGTGCATGCTGGGACGGATTCAGTTCAAGTCTGACATACAAATAATTGGCAACATTTTTATCAAAAATTGCAAAATTGTTTTCACCAATATCATAGCTTGTATCACGGACTTGTAATGAGAATTAGTCCGTGCTTGTATGATCTATGAAAACCAAATGCATGATGGGAAAGATGAAGTCAAGTGTCATGGAAACATTTATAACACGTGGATATTGACATTGAAGCTTTGATAAATATTCCATGCTGGACATAACATGTTTCTTTAGATTTTATACTGTACCATTAGTCCCATAATTCCATGCGAATCAAGATTCAAAATGGCGGCTATGCAACTCCCCTATTAAAATGAGATTAATTCTGCTGCTTTGGCGCAGCTAAGGCGGGATCATTACTCACAGGAAAACTCATCTTACAATCCCATTCAACACTACTACCAAAATTTGTATTATTCATATATTCACTTTTACTGAGCCAAAATACCTACTATAATTGTATCAAAAATCAAATAATGAAATATTCCAATGCTGCCTTGTTTGTGTCCTGATTTTGAGTAATGAGTAGAATAACTTGGACCCTTTAATTATTCTTAAGGAATTTCATATCTGATCATGTAAGTAGCTGAATGATGTCAATTGTTATGAATTAGAACCCTTGAAATACATATATGGGTCAGATTTCACCAATCCTCTCAAATAACCCACATTTCAGACAAAAATAAAGTTCAAAATACAGTTTAACCTATCCAAACGGATTGCTAGAATCAATGCAATGCTGACCATACTTGAATGTATCTAGTATTGACCAAATTTCAGCCTTATTTAGCAGAATTTACTAAATGTGTACAGCTGCCAATTGTACATTTTCTGAAAATCTGACCCATATACTCTCTTGATGGATTTGCATATTGTTACACTTGGTGAAACGTACAAGTAAAGGAGTAAAACAGGGTTGTAGATTCCTCGTATAATATTGATTCAGTTTCCATAGCAGATGAAAATATTAAAATGCACAATAACAAGGGTGTGTAACATTATGTAATAGTTACATAATCGCATGAATTAAATTTAAGAATTAAACAGTGCTATTATTATGGTCACTACCACGTAAACTTACTCAATTAATAATTAGGCAATTACTAATAGTTACTAATTCAAATAACATGAGATATAACAGTGGCAACAGTACCCTGTAATGGTACGTAGTACCACCAAAATTAAAGTTTGAAGAATTGCAAAAAACATTAAAGATAACAGTGGCCAAAATGCCACGATACTGTTGTGTGAGAGTTATGTGAGGGTTGCGTAATATAATTAACATTGTTGAGTTTAGAAAAGTATGAGTAGTGGGAATTTATTGTGTTCGTAATTATTATGCAAAGTTTAGTCATGTCACGTAACGGCAACATAATTATATGAAGACCCCCGATAGATGTTTGAACATCTAAAGGGTACACATGGGTCAGATTTTCAGAAAATGTACAATTGGCAGCTGTACACATTCAGTACATTCTGCTAAATTAGGCTGCAATTTGGTCAATACTAGGTGAATTCGTGTATATTCGGCATTGCATTGATTCTAGCAATATGTTTGGATAGGTTGAACTGTATTTTAAACTTTATTTTCGTCTGAAATTTGGGTTATTTGAGAAGATTGGTGACTGTGAATTGTACATTTTCTGAAAATCTGACCCACATACTTTTAGGAAAAATACCTTAAGTATTTGGGCCCCTGTTGTCACAAAACCGCGCTTGTTACTGTTAGCGCATGCTGCATTAACGCGTGACCCAGTTTCCCGCGCGGCAAAAGTATGATGGCTGCCGAGGTGAGAGCAGCTGTCTAACTAACCTCGGAGACCTTGTTGAGCGTTAATGCTCGCGCGAGGCCTTTTGCCCGTAGAGAAACATGTGTGATGTGTTCCAGGAAAATGAGTCATAAGTCGCAAAAAAAGATTTTGAGATAGCTTCATATTTGAAAAGATGGGATCAAGCGGATTCCAATGGTAGTAAACAGTCTAATAATCTTATAAGTATTTCTAGACTTTAAGTTTGATATTTTCGTTTTTTTAAAAAAAGGTTTCCAATATTTCTAGGGGTCAATAAACAGTAAAGTAACTAAATGTAGTCCATATGAGGACCTTTAAAACTAAAGGATATATTACATAGATTGTCCTGAAATTTAAGGCATTAAATGATATATCTATAGGTGGTGAACTCTCCAAAAATCAGAACATTCCAATGATGTGATCTTTTGGAAAAAAAACACTTTGAAAAATATCAATTTTGCGACTTATGACTCATTTTCCAGAAACACATCACATATTGTTTTTGAAGACATTAGACAAATGCCATAACTTGGTGGAATATCATACTGTGATGATGTGACTCCTTTCCCCCTTGAATGCTACCATGTAACTGAAGAACATTACGTTCTTCAGACGTAGGTTACCAAGACCTTAGTCACTTGGGGATGTCATTGTGACAAAATGGCAATAAATCGGAGTGACCATTCCGTTATCGATTAATTTCATATTCATGTTTCGATCAAAATATAATCAATATAAAATTTCCATGAATATGTATACAGGTTTTGCTGGGCAAAAGCCACTTAGCGAATAATCATGGGTATTGCCACCTAGGACATATAATACAAGTACATGTTGATATACTATGGTGTTGATCGTATGTACTAAAAATAAGGATTTCTCCATATCTGTCATATTTACATATAACTGATGGGCTGCCATCTATAGATCTGCACCTTACATCATAACAATGTGGATTTTTTTTGTCATTTACGACCAATCTGTCAACATCATACAGACATACGCATGTCAGCCATGTTGATATATTATAGTGTTGCCTCTGAGAAAAACAGGCGTGCGCATGCGCATAATTAGACCAATCCTGCACTAATTACATTGAGTTAATTAACATTAGCCAATGGTGTGTATTCATTATAAGTGACCACAGGGGGTCGTATATCTGACCAATGAAGCTTGATCCATTTGTTGGACCAATAGCCTTGTCTGTAAGTTATACCAATCAGACTACATGTCTCATTAGGCTATTGGCCCAATTGGGTGTGACCCAGTTACTTACAGTCCACCTAGTGTGTGACCTTGGTACTTAACCTTAATTAATGAATATTCATAAGCCTCTTGCTTATGCGATCCTATATTCTATATTAATGATATACCATTATGCCATTGCATAATCTTATGTGATACCTTTGTAATCATTATGGGAACAATACTGCTCATGACATAGTCAAATACTCATTATCTCTATTGTCTATCTTACGATTCACATGATACTCTACATCTAGATCAGATACATACTAACATCAAATACAAATACAGTGGAACCTCGATTTAGACCACCTTTGGGACTGAGAGAAAACCTCATTATAGAGGGGCTAATCTAATAAGAGAAAAATAATTCGGGACTGAGAGAAACTGGTCTTAATAGAGGGGTGGTCTCTATAGAGAGGTGGTCTTCATGTGAGATTCCACTATACTTCTCACTTCTCTCCTGTATACTAACACTTCAATCAGACATTGCATAATCAGATAAATATCATATACAATCGCATTGCGGCCCTGATAAGGCAACTTGCCCTTATCAGGGCCTTTTCATTCAACAGATCTATAAGCCACCGGGATGCTGGAATGCATTCACTGTGAATCTGGCATATTATGTATATGGGTCAGATATTCAGAAAACGTACAATTCACCTTCACCAATCTTTTCAAATAACCCGAATTTCTGACGAAAATAAAGTTGAAAACACAGTTCTACCTAACAAAATAGATTGCTAGAATAAGTGCAATGCCGAATATAGGCTTACTCAAATTTACCTGGTATCGAACAAATTGCTGCTTAATTTAGCAGAATTTACTAAAAGTGTACATCTGCCAATTGTACATTTTCAGAAAATCAATCTGACCCTTATATACAGCCATATTAATACTGTTTGTCTATAAATGATCTAAGGATTCCAAATTCATAATGGGCAAGATATGGGCGCGATTGATCATGATGTCATGTATACAAAATGGTTATTCACATTTGAGGATTGATATATTTCATGCTGAACAAGGATTTTTTTCTTTAACTTTTACTCTGACATCGTGATGGAGTGGGAAAATACTTTGAAAAATATCAATTTTCTGGCATCAGGGTGTTGTAAGTTTCAGTGCACTACAAAGCATTGTTAGCGTAATACAGGTATAGTGATACACAAATCGAGAGAATGGGACAAGCCGGCAATAATCGAAAATTTATTGGACAAGATTCGTCCACATAAGCACGATGCCGTAGGCGGAGTGCTTATGTGGACGAATCAAGTTCAATCAATTTTCGATTATTGCCGGTGAGTTCCATTCTATATTTATGTGCATAAGATTTGATCATAATATACTACTTTAATTTGTATGATATCACTGAAAAAATATCAAAGAAGTCTCAGAAAGCCCTGCTGCCCCGCTGACAGCCCCATTAGTAGGCAGTATTTAGGCCTACTTCACTTACTGATATTGTTGAATTAAAACGTTCATATCGGGGCCATTTCTTGAGCTACAATAATAAAGCTTATATAATTTGATAGAGAATTTAATTCTCTATTTAATGCTGACGTTTTTATTATGTATTTCTATAATTATAGTACCAGAATCACAGGTGGATTACTGATCAAGGGGATCTCCACGGGGATCTCCACGGGGATCTCCACGGGAATCTCCACGGGGATCTCCGCAGGGATTTCCGCGGAGACAGCGGAAGTGCTGAGGTAACGTCAGAGCAATTTTTAGACAACTACATTTTTATAGGACACGACCTATATGAATATTTGTATAGCACCCCACTTAAAGCGCCTCTCATATATAGCATGCGCGTATAATAAAGACTGCCAGAAAGAAGTCAGACAAAGTTATACTGATGGGCAATTAATACCTTGGTTCTCACTGAGACAGTTTAGAAGCTGAAAAAACATTGCATTTAAGCTTAAATTGCATTTTGCAGTATCATCCTAAATATTCTTCTTTTTCAATTTCAGCTTTCTTTTCCATGATTTTTATTCTTACTTGGGATCTTAACATGAGGAGGCAATGACATACATCTTTTAAAATAATCGTTATCATATTGAGAAATTGTGTTGTTATACGCCATTGTTATATATGGGGTAATCTGTGTAATGTGTCACAGAAAATTGAGTCACAAGCGTCAAATGATGGATTTTGAGAGATCAAGTTGATCCCATTGATGGTAATCATTAGGACAACTAAAAGTAGTTCTAAACTTCCGACATTTCCGACATATCATTTTCAGTTTGATAATATTCTATTTTTGATTAAAAAAAAGTTTGCAATATTTCTTGGTGGATATTTACTGGTAACGTGGTTAAATATATACTCTATAGTTTGATCTTAGAAATGAAAGGATACATTAAATGAACACTCTTGAAATTGTGTCCACGTATTCATACAACCGTCAGGACTTGGCAACTTTCCACCAAAGAATTCTTGTGTAAACATTAGTTTGAAAAGTATCAATTTTGCAACTTATGACACATTCTCATGAAACACATCACATCACATCACACCCCTTTGTCCCTCCTTCTCAGATTGCCCCCTCCCCTCACCCGCATCTAGATAATCAGGCCAAACAAAATGCAGGAGTGTTTCCAATTCATCTAGCTGAAAACTATTTAAGTAATTATAATACATTATTCAAGAGAAAGAGGATATGGTGGTGAAGAAACTCTGGGGTCTCTTTCGGAGGTGATCGGGTCGAGGGGAAATGGTGGTAGTCTGAGATATCGAAAGCTTCTTCATATTGGAAGAACAGAGTTGCTATTACAAAATATCCATCGAGTCGAATGAGTCTGGTTGGTCGTCCATCATGGTCGATTCAACATTGGCAGCACCTGAAAGAATTACATTTCAGAATAATGTGAGCAAAATGTGGATAATCAAAAGTCGCCATTACAAATAACAGTTAGCATGTCCCTACAGTAAAGAGAATCAGAATTGCAATACAAGACTCCACTGTATAGAAAGTCAGAGTATAGGTCAACACAAGTGCAGAAAGAGATAACTATATTCAATATAAATGTATGCAGCATACAAAAATCTGTAGCAGCATATAACATGGCTATGCAGCGAGTCTCAGTAGCACCCATCCCCGTTACTCCCGCTTCCATAATCAAGAAGCGCTAACAGTAGCGGCAGAAGTAGTGGGGCAGTGGAACCCACCCTTTAGTGTCTTCTTTTATAAAAGATATGTCTTGCGCTTGATCTATGTATGTACGCATTGGGATGTTCCCAATCAAATAAAGCCCCAAACGTCCAAAATATGCAGTATTTTATCGTGTTTTTTTTGTTCAAACTTCTTTATTCAGGAAGTTATATTAACAAAATTACAGCATTATCATCCGGAGATGATTTTTGTTGTGGATTGAATGCAGGTATACCTATTATTACCAACAGTCATCCAGACGAAGGTATGAGGATAATGAGATGAGATGAAATTGGTCCAGCCTATTTTGTTATATTCAAAGTATTACAATATACGAAAGGTGTGAGAGGGTGTCAAGTGATTTGATTTTTTTGATTTTGAAATTTTTTTATTCAGGACACAGACATTTCCATACGACAGTATGGATATTCCCAGAATAGCCTGAGTTTTAGATTTACTTTTAAATTACATCAAGATATTTCTTTATAACTTCTAATTTAAGTACACGAAAGAAGAGTAAAATATAAAAGATAATAAGAGAAATTCTGAGTCTAAACTAATTCTAACACACTAAATTTTAAATTAACCATTATACCTACGTAGCGACCGATCAATCTATTCAAGTTTTACTGTTACTTCCACTTGTAGTACAGTGATACAAATGGGTACATATCTGATTAACAAGCACATAGTTTTAAATAGATCAGGCTAACTTCTTAAAAACAGGAGTACAAAAAATAAAAACAACAATTAAACAATGTTCCGCGTCGTGCTCTTACATACTGACCATTGAATATTCCATTTCTCGTTAAATTATAAATTTTACAATATTACATTATTTGTCATCAACTTTTTTACTTTACTTTACACAAGGGCCTACTCGCGAGGTAATACAGCTTCCGTGCAACAGTCTTATAACTCATCTTGATATATTTTTACATTAAGGAACTTTCTCCGACATCTGTAAAAGATTAATCAGATACAAAAATTCCGCTACATACAAGCATTCCATTATACAATTTTATAACTCATCTTGATATATTTTTACATTAGGGAACTTTCTCCGACATCTGTGAACGATTAATCAGATACAAAAATTCCGCTACATACAAGCATTCAATTATATAAATACTATATCACTCAATCACATTTCAATCAAGCCAGATTCTATAAATCTACCATAGTAGTACATTTTTATTGAGTTCTTGAACCCAATATCACCCTCTATAGTTCTTATTTTTTCGGGCAATTTGTTCCAGGTGTCGTTTACTCTACCTAAAGTGGTTCTTTTGATTTGTTGTTTTTTCCACTTTATTAACTCAATTTTTTTTCTATGTCCATTCCTAAGCATATGTCCCACATTGTTATTATCAGCAAAGGTGCCAGTTCGTCTTAATAAACAGATTGCTCTAATCTCACGTCTAAAGGATAGGGGTAATAACTTGCTCTTTATATGCGTATTAAATTTCCCTTCTCTGTAATAACTGTTACCATAAATAATACCAAGAGCCTTGTTTTGCAATTTCTGCAACCTTATGTAATCACATTTGTTAGACAAATCGATAAATACACAAGATTTTTCTAAGATGGGCAAAATAAAAGTTTTGTATATCAGTACGAGCCTATCTTGATTCAACAGGTGTTTGACCTTCTTAAGTCGTCTGAGATAATTACTTGCGATCCCATAATTAGTACTAACTTGTTTCTTCATAGATAATTGACTGTTAAGCCAAGTACCCAAGTACCTATACTCTTCTACGTATAATAACACTTCCATTCCAAGATCTAAGGGAGGAAGGTTTTTTATAAACGCATCAAGGTTTCCCCTAAAGACAAGTATCTGAGATTTTTTGGCGTTTGCCTTAAGATAATTACTGTTTGACCATTCCGCGAATCTCTGCAAATCCAATTGCAATAATTTGATTGAATCTCTATTTAAAATAGGCGTACATATTGCGCAGTCGTCTGCGTACATAATAAGTTGCCCATGAAAGTTCACATCGGCCAAACTATTCATATAGATCACAAAGAATAAAGGGCCAAGGATACTTCCTTGCGCCACTCCTGCCTTCATAACTACTTTATTCGAAAGAAACCCATTAAAAACTGTACGCTGTGTTCTACCAACACAATAAGATCGTAATAATTTCAGTACGCTTTTATCGATACCTAGTGATTTGAGTTTTTCGAGCAGGAGGGCAATATTAACGCTGTTAAATGCTTTAGAGATGTCTAAAAATGTAACGGCTGAATTTATAGAGTGGTCCTTATAGAATAAAACACTATCCAACAAAGATTTTAATGCAGTATCTGTTCCTCTTGCATTACGAAAACCATGTTGTTTATCCGTCACCAAATTATTTGTTTCAAGATAAGTGTTTCCTTAATTGACAAAATTATTCACCTGTTGGTGCCTCAGATGTCCTCTGCAGAGGTGCCACTACATTCACTCCAGGTGGTAGAGTATCATGGGCTGGCCCAGTTAGTGATGGATCCTGCGTGCCCCCAAGTGCTAAATAATATATTAACAATTATATGAGGATATGGTGGTGAAGAAATTCTGATTTTTTAGATTTAGATTTTTTCGGATCTTTTAGATTTTTTAGATGAGATGAAATTGGTCCAGCCTATATTGTTATATTCAAAGTATTGCAATATACAAAAGGTGTGAGACGGCGTAAGTGTTTCCTGAATTGACAAAATTATTCACCTGTTGCCGCCTCAGATGTACTGTGCAGAGGTGCCACTACATTCACTCCAGGTTGTAGAGTATCTTGGGCTGGCACAGTTAGAGGTGGATCCTGCGTGCCTCTAAGTATATTGAATAGCTTCTTTTGGTTGCTCTCCCATAGCGCTTGCATGAAACCTTCAAATCTGGCTATGTCCCCTCTTTCAACAAATTCTATCAGTTTTCGCCCTTGTATATAGGGACGGGGATCAGCCTGGATGAACAAATATATGATTTATAGTCAAAGTGCTTCTTAAACAACTCATTAAATCTGTAAATAGACTAAAAAAGGGTTAATAATTGTAGTTAATCCTAAGTAATGATTATCACTTACAACTGGTACATTATTATTTACTTACAAGCGTAATATTCAAGATCACAAATGTGATGTTTGACAGGAAAATGAGTCACAAGCCGCAAAAATTGATTTTGAGATATCATATTTGAAAAAATGATATCAGGCCGATTCTAATGATGGCAAAATATTTAATATATTTTAACTTGTATATAATTTTTTTAAAATAATGTTTGTAATATTTCTGGGTGGACAATTTCTAGTAGATTAGCCAAAGATTCTATATGGGATGATCTTGTAAAATTTTTATGTTTTTACATTATTGCTACTAGCATCTCCAAACACAACAAAAATGAAAACATTCTTGGCTGAGTAAACACATTTAAAACAAAACAAACATTCTGAACAAGGGTTTCTGTGAATAAATTACTTTGGAAAAAATTGATTCCGCGATTTGTGACTCATTTACCTGGAACACATCACAAACAACAAGCATGGGGGTCAGATTTCCAGAAAATGAACAATCGGCAGCGGTATACCTTTAGTAAATTTGGCTAAATGAAGCTGCAATTTGGGCAATATTAGGTAAATTCGAATATATTTGGCTTTGCATTTATTCTAGCAATCTGTTTGGTTAGATTGAACTGTATTTTGAACTTTATTTTCGTCTGAAATTCGGGTTATTTGAGAAGGTTGGTGAAAGTGAATTGTACATTTTCTGAAAATCTGACCCAAGTATGTTTTGGCATCAAGCCCATTATGTCTATTGAGATGACACTTCCTAGTTTGAAATGACATGATACACACCTTCATTATGTCCTGTTCATCCATATGAGATACAATCCCCTTTCCTTTCAAGTATCCCATCATGCTCTCGGCATTAATATCCTTCTCCAGCAATGCATGATTCTTTTTAAGTATAGCATGATATTTTGTGTCGCTGAATCCTTTAGTTTTCACTTCACCGGTCTCATAAACCACTGAAATGAAACAATTATTTCCATTAGAATAATGTACGCTAAGCTGATTCTGATGCTATTCTTCCCTCTCTCTTTCTAGCGATTCTTCGCTCTCTCTTTCCACCCTCCACTACTCTTATTGGTCAAAGGGCAACACTTTTAACACTTAAAAAATCATGTATCTGCTTATTCAAAATGACCATTCTGTACAATTGCCTGACCTGACCTGACCAATTGCCTAAAATTCCAGCACCCACTCTCAACTCTGTTCACCGCGGAAGGGGATCTCATTATGCAAGTGTGAATCATCATAAAAGGTATGAAAGTGGGAGGCTGATGAAAAGTTCAAAAAGGCCCTTGACAAAATATGGGTCCTAAGTCAACCACTGAGATACTAAAAACAGATGTGGACGTGATACTGATACCCTCATTGCCACAACAAGAGTCCAGGAAAGTGTGGGCCCGCTAGACAGATGTTGATGCAGAGGAAGTCGTTATACTGTTATATGTATGGATTCTTTTTCTGACTATAACCACCCACCCGCCCTGATCAGCTATCAATATGATTCCTTATGCATTTGTTTTGGTGGCCAGAACACCCACAGTGGTGTGGGTGTTCTACAGGGGTGGTGGCAGTCCCTGGTGTGAGTGGGATGAACTAATTTAAAGGTATTGTGCAATTGAGGAGGAAGCATGGCAGCCATTGGCATTGTATCCTGGCTTCAGTGTTGCTGTGAAAATGATGATGGATTGTGTAAGTGTTGCAACTGTAATCGAAAATCTGAGTACACTAGGTTGTAGCCAATAGCTTAAATGGAGTATTCCATGCATCAATAGACATTCTCACCAGGGAAATTAGTGAAAGCAGGTGCATAAGGAGGTGTGTGGTATAGGAGTGAAATCGTTGGACCCTAGTCTGTCTGGGCACCGTTTCTGATTGTAAATAGAGTCATTCTGACTTCTTCCAAGGGAAGAAGCGGGGGGTGCCGACGGTCCAGAGGTCAATCATGCCACCAATTCTGTTGTTTACTAGACATGCATAAGGCCCAGTATTTTTCATTTCCTGACGAATTGAAACAGTGTACTCAGACCATAAAATCTATTATAATATGACCGATAACAAATGATAAATGTAAATCACAATTAAGGTAAAGCTTGGAATTTGAATGAGGCATTCCCCAATTTGATTTATTGTTGTATGTAAAATTGATTAAAAAAAAATCAAGGGGACCTTTAAATATTAATTTTCCAGATTTCCTCTGAGAAGTTCCTCTGAAAGCTTATTAAAAATGTATTGGAGCTTCCTCCGACTATAGTTGGGAAACCCAGAAGTAGGGATGTACCAGTGAGTCAGTTAAGCACACACAATGGGCTCTGCCTCAGCCAGTGTGGAGCACCAGATATCTGTGCTCGGCGAACAAAGCACAATGCTTCAGACTAGATCCAGAAAAAAGAAATCATAAGTTGTGATGCATTGTAGGCCTAATGGTAGAAAAGGAGTATAAAAGGGGAAAACAAATGTATGGATTGTTAAAAATATATCAATGATGACATGAATTGGAAATCCGCCAATAATAGGAAGACTTTCATCCCTGATCATATGACACTGAAAAAGTAGCTGAAAAAAAGTGCCAGAGTCAGTGCAAGCACCCCAACTTTGTAGGCCTAGGGCAGGTGTTGACATTGACATGCTTTGCAGAGACCCAAAGGCTCCGCGAAGCATGTCAGCAATCTTCATAGGTAACATTGGTGCTACTTTTAGACAACAACATTTTTATTGTACGAGTATGATAAAAATATTTTTATTGCATCCTACTTATTGCACCTTTCAAAAGAAGGCATGTGTGATAAATCATAATTAAAACTGCACCGCCAGCTAACGATGATCAAGAACGGAAAATTTTCTACATATCCCATTCTTTTCTAGACCATCTAAAAGTTATTTGACCATGATTTTGGATTATCTTGTCCACTTGTTAGTATTCTCCCAGTGATAAGACTTCAAATTCTTGTATAAACATATAACAACACCAGACTATTGATGAATAAAGTCGTATATTAGTCATAATATGAGTAAATCTGGTAATGTTTTGTTAAGGAGCTGGGAATGATTATAGCAAATGGCATGACGTACGTTTCAAACTGATGGAGACCCATTAGAAAACAGGACAAACCCCAAAGGGGTGAGTTCCCGTTTTCTGATGGTGTCAAGATCAGTTTGAACCCAAACAGAGTTTGCTATTTATTACACACTGTATTTTGATGTCAAAAAGTAAATTTACCTTGTTTAACCTAAAGTTTACCTCAAGGAGGCTTGATTTAACACAATTTGTAGGGCTAAGTTACCTGGCCGGGGAAAACATCATTTGTAACAGATTGTCCAAATCTATAAGGGCCAGATTTTCAGAAAATGTACAATTCGCCTTCATCAATCCTCTCAAATATTCCACAACTAAGACAGAAATGAGCTTCAAAATGCAGTTCAACATAATAGAACTGATACTTTAAATCAATGCGATACCAAATATACTCAGATATACTTTGTAATTATCATTGTTTAGCCTAATTTAGCAACATTTTCTAAATGTGTAGAACTGACAATTGTACATTTTCTGAAAATCTGACCCATAAACTGTACCCCTAAACTGCATCTTTCTAAGTGCTCACGTGTGTAATAAAGTTTTAATAGCAAAATTACACATTTTTAGGGTCGGATTGTCAGAAAATATACAATTGGCAGCTCAACACATATAGGAATTTTGCTAAATTAGGCTGAAAAATGATGAATACTAGTATAGGTATCTCTGAGTATATTTGGTATCGCATTGATTTAAAGTATCAGTTCTGTTATGTTAAACTGCATTTTGAAGCTCATTTTTGTCTTAAACTTTGGTTATTTGAGGGGATTGGTGAAGGCGAATTGTACATTTCCTGAAGATCAGGTAGAAAGATATGAATATATTCACTTACTTGCTATTTCGTGTTCTTGTGATATACGTGCTTCTCGGTATCAATGATAATCAGGTAGAGCTGTCTGGATAATATAGAGTGGTAATAGGCAAAAAGGCCACCCACCGGTGCGTATTACAGTGGGCCAGATTTTCAGAAACAGTACTATACAATTCGTCTTCGCCAATCCTCTCAAATAACAAACATTTAAGACAAAACTGATTTTCAAAATATGGCTCAACATGTACAATTGATAATTTAAATCATTGCGATACCAAATATACTCAGATACACCCGGTTTTCTTCATTTTTCAGCCTAGTTTAGCAGAATTTCCTAAATGTATAGAGCTTCCAATTGTACATTTTCTGAAAATCTGACCCATGTATGTATTTGATGAAGTTGTCACAGTCTAAATGGCAATCCCATACAGTAGGTTCAATCGTTATGTACAATTGTGGATGATTGTATCCGGTCGGTTTGGTATATGCAGGGCCGAATATTTTTTTATTATTTATTATTATTACAAGTTTGAACCGCACTAACAGTATATAATTATTATATTTATAAACAGGGCAAATGAGTGCAAGGGTCCCCCTGAGCCGACCTTTTTCGAGAGGTGATACCAACATGAACAAATGGATTTCACCTTAGTTAAATTGTTTTTTTTTGTTTTTTTTAAAGATTTTAAGAACGCAAGAAAACATATAGACTCATAGCAATAAAGCCAGCACATATATAATAAGGTGGGATAATCGTAGTAAAAGTAACTAAATATACTCGATACAAAGGCCTTCAAAACGCAATGATATATCTAATACAATGTCCTGAACTTTGTCACGCAGATTTATATGGCTATAACTGCTAAACCCTGGGAAAATCAGATCATTTCAATAAAGAGATCTTGGGGAAAAACCACTTTGAAAAATATCCATTTTGCGAATTATGACTAATTTTCTTGAAACAAATCACATATCACGCCATTTTCAAGCAAATATATGAGTCACTCCTTAATTCTTGGACACTACAGCTATAACATTAAGCTAAACTGAAACTACTGATTCTATGTATATATGACTCACTCTAATCTGCTCAGCTGTCCAAGTCCCATACTTGGAGTACTAGGCATGTAGGGGACAAATAATGTGTCTAGACTCACTCCTAATCATAAGATCTATAAGAACTGGTCCTTACCTAAGATTGCACAAGCGACCGTCACCAATCGTCATGGAATACCAAAATTTAAGTCGAAATGAAGTTTTCATTTCAAATTTTGCTAGATTAGGCCGAAATATAATAAAGAGAAAGTATATTTGAGCATATTTGCTGATAGGATGATTAAATGTATCCAGCATAACCAGGCCTGTACCTTGGACCATGTTTTTTTTGGAACATGTTTTATTTCAGAATAGACGATCAGTGTCGTCGCAATGACGACGTTCCCACTGCCTGCCTATTAACATTTACAATGACACAGTTATAAGCATTATGGGGGAATATACAGAATAAATTATTCCATTGTTAGTAATTACATTCGGTTGGTCGAGGGGGAAGACCTGGTAAGCTATAGAATATAATACACAATTGGGAGTGGATAAAACAGAGAAAGAGAATAAGACAGTGGCAGAAGGATATAGTCAGGCAAATATTCAGTCAGGTTCACGAGGAATTAGGTCCCTTTTTAGAAATACTTTTATAGCAGGAGCTTCCATATTCCTAATATTGTGAGCCACATTGTTCCAATTATGACATCATTATGAGACAAAGTCAGAGTGGCGATGTAGAGGGTTTTATTTGTCTCTCGTCGTCAACATGGACATGTACTATAAAGTATCTATGGCGATGAGGGGTTATACATGAGAGTAAATATTTAGTTAATGATTATACATAAAGATAGATAAACCTGCCTATGAGTGGCTGTTACATGAGATTATGTGATAATAGGTTAAACATGGTTATACAATAACACACAATAAACAATAGAACAATAGAACAATAGGACATGAGGATTCATATCAAGAGATTTCGAGGTTGTTTTGTATTGACTGTTGGTTTTATACACCCTCCAGGGTGGATGGAAATTGTTGTTGTTTTTTCAGTAGTCTTAATCTTAGGGAGTGGAGGGTGGGCAACGATGTGGTCGCTACTGGAGTAGAATTCAAAGTGCGCAACGGTCAAGCGTCCACTCTACTGGAGCAAGGAGGAGGGGGGTGGAAAGTTCTGTACTCGTGGCTCCCTCTGCCTACTCATAATGACCTCTCATTAGGTTGGCTAATGCTCTCACCATTATGAGACAAAGTCAGAGTGGCGATGTAGAGGGTTTTATTTGTCTCTCGTCGTCAACATGGACATGTACTATAAAGTATCTATGGCGATGAGGGGTTATACATGAGAGTAAATATTTAGTTAATGATTATACATAAAGATAGATAAACCTGCCTATGAGTGGCTGTTACATGAGATTATGTGATAATAGGTTAAACATGGTTATACAATAACACACAATAAACAATAGAACAATAGAACAATAGGACATGAGGATTCATATCAAGAGATTTCGAGGTTGTTTTGTATTGACTGTTGGTTTTATACCTAAGGTCTCAATTGTTCCAATGTTGTTTCACTAGCCCAACTGGTGGTCGGATTTAGGTTGTTTTGCTGCCCAGTTCCTTAGGGCAGTGCCTGCCTTCTGCTGACTTAGATCTTTCACATATTTTTCTGAGGCGTTCGATCTCCAGCGTCCGAACGCCTTAATATCTGCCTCTGACACCCCTTGTATGGATTGTAAGAGGCAGCATCCTCCTCTCCTCAACGAGTGGAGAGTTAGGCTTTTTGACCCTAGGCCCACTCTCTTCCTCGCTTGTGTCCAGCGGGAGTTGATGTATGAGAGTGGAATGGGACCTCGATCAGCAAACATGAGGAGGGGATCTGTTGGAGAGTTGTGAGGCCTGTGGAGGAACATGCTCTCTATAGCATCTACAGGGCAGATAGGGGAGCCTTGTAGCGCGGGGACCGTGATGGGCTCCCTCCTACCTGCCTTCTGTTCAGCCTTAGCCCACTTGTAGTCGATGTGCACACTGTCCTGTACTATCTCCACATCCCCACGAGTAAGGTGTCTGGTCCGGTCAAATGCGCCCACTGACCTTGGGGCGAGGTTAGATTGCCTTAGTAGAGATGTAAACATAATACACACAGCTGCAACAAGGGAGGGGCCCTCTGGATCCTCCCTCAATGCTTGAATTATTTTGCAGAGGTCGTGTACGTTGATTTCCTCAGCAGGAGTCGTTTCATGGCGTATGGTAGTGGCTATTGCTGTGAGCGCCTCTTTTACCCTGAAGTTATCAAAGTTTTTGGTATCCAGCCCCATTCTCCTTAAGCATGATTTGACCGCAGAGATATAGTTGTTAATTGAGGCTGGGGAGCTCAACCATAGTGCCAGATATTCTATGAAAACACACAGGTGGTCAGGTGATGGTGTTTCCCAATGGATCTTGTGGTGGACTGAGAAGCCGACATATAGCCTTATGATTGATTTGTGGTTCGCAAGAGTAGATGGTCGTATTGATAGTTCTTGCCTAGCCATGGCCCGTTGAGCCAAGAAATTATATTGATCGTCACCTGGAAAATATAATGAGTGTTATGTTGGGTGTATGGTTTGTGATGTTGGTATACAGGTGGGTCTAGATAAATTTAGAGTAGTCTAGGTCTTGGTTAAGAACCCTTGCCCTATTAAGGCCTTGTTCATTTATCATATTTTGGGCTATTCTGTCTGCGCTCTGCTGGAATGAGCATCTGCTGAGGGAATCCGCTAAGACCAGTGTAATCCCTGGGGCATGTGAGAAAGACACTATGAGCTGTCGCTGGTATGCTGTAAACCAAACAGCTCTAGCTGCTGCGTTTATGATTTTATCCCTTCCTCTTAGGGCAGTGAAGGAGATTATTGATGCTTGGTTGTCTCCTATTACCTCCACGTGTGCCCCCGGAGGTATCTTTCTGGTGAGGGTGCGGAATGCAATGAGACAGTTTACTGCTTCAAGCTGGCTGATATGTTGGTCCTTCTTCATAGCGTCAGTGTATTGTATGGCATAGTATTCTTTGTGATCATGCCCACCCGCCCCTCTTAGGCATGAGTCTGCATATATTGTGAGAGATGGTTTAGGTGGGTCACACATGTGTTTTGTGTTGATCTTGGTGAGGTATGCAGTCATCCATGCCAGGTCTGCTTTTACATGTGTATCGATTATTACCATACCATCTTTTTGGTCCCTCATTGATGCCAGTATCCTTGCTAGGAATAGTCTGGCATACTTAACCACCTGGGCCATGTGGTTCACTGTTCCTGCCAGGCTCTGTGCGGCTTTAAGGGTGATGCGATCTTTCCCTCTGACCTGTATGATTGAGTCTAAGAGGGCCTTTATTTTCTTCTCTGGGATCGAGATGTTTCTATTCTCCACGTCAATGACTATTCCCAGCCATGTGATGACTAGTGCTGGGTCAACGATTTTTGTGAGGTTGAGGGGGAGGCCCAATCGCCTGAATTCTTTAAAAATCGCTCCAAATACCTGATATGGTTCTTGGTCTTTCTTCAGTATTGTCAGGAGGTCATCCAGGTAGAATAGAGCGGTGATGCCTTGTGATCTCAGGTGTCTGATTATCATGTTTGCCAGCCTCTGCATGAAAACGGAGCTCATTCTGGTACCAAAGGGCAGGGCCAGGTCGACATAGACCTCATCTTTGCCCCTGAAAGCCAAGAGAGGCCAGTCCAGTGGGCAGCACCTGAAGTTCCTATATGCATTTTTATATCAAGTGTTCCTAGGAGCACCTCAAATTTCATCGATTTTATTATTGATACTGCCATTTGGATATTTGGTAGTCTGTGCTGTATCATGAAGCCAAATATATTGTTCTTGGAGTTGTGTTCGTTCATGGCTCTGCCCTCAGGAAATGAGAGATCCACTATGATCCTCTTCCCACCTGATGATTTATCTCGTGTCATCACTGGGGCCACATTAGTCCATTGTGTGAACGGTGGTCTAGTGTTACTGAATGGGCCTGCTATAGATGCTAGCTGCTTCTCTGATTGAATGTATTTCTGTAGGGCTCCGTGATTCATTCTAGCTGAAGCATGGTTATCCGTTTTCCAGTTGTCAAGTTTTTCCCCATTGTATTGCAGTGGAAAGCCATACTCCAAGCCCAAGAGTAGCCAGTTGTCATCCGGGTGACCAGTTGCTATCTGTTTCCAGGCCTGAATATTTATCTTATTGGGGATAGATTGTCTAGCCCTTAACATATTGGCCATGCCCGTTTGCCTTACTGCTGTGTATATATTCTTCAGTTCAGCTGGCCACTGGGGAGACATGTCAGGGAAATCCTGTCTGTCCCTGCATGCTGGGTTGTTAGCATGTGTATAAATGCCTATCTCGTCCTGATTAGTTGATCTGTGTTGGCATATAACATCCTTATAGTTAGCATATGATTCATCAGAACACAGGCATGTGTTGTTTGGTTTGTTTGGTATGAAACCTGTGTTCACCGCATTGATGAATGTGTTTACATTGCAGGCAGCAATGCTGTCAGCGAGTGAAACGTGGGGCTCTGTGTTTACATCTACGGTATTTGGGTCACGGTGGAGGTCACCTAAGTGCAGGGGCTGTCCCGTGACGTCATATATGGGTATGTCCCATTCCTGCGCCGGGTTTTCCCCAGCTGCAGCGCTGGTGTTTACAGTATCGTCGGGGGGACGCCTCCCTTCCATGTGATCATATCTGTTTGCTTTTGCTATTATATTATTCTCACCCTCCTTGGGGGGACACAATTTCTTCTCCTCCCTCACTCCAACCTCACACCCTGTGTGGGTTGCATTATATATTTTGTTGTTCTTTTTCTCACCCTCATGTGGGGCAGTTATTTTCTCCTCCTCCCTCTCTTTCACCACACCCTCTTTGGGGTTTTCCTCACTGTTTTTGCTATTGGCTGTAGGCTCACCCTCCGTGGGGACACTGCCTCTTTTATTATGTTTAAGTGAGGGCACATCTTCCATTGATGGGCCGCTCCTGTGTTGCGTTGTATTGTGTACAATCTCACATGGGTTACACACTATCTCACCCTCCAGGGGGACACCTGTGTGTTCCATGTCTGTTCTCCATTTCCTTTTCTCCCCCTCTTGATGGTTTATTGGAGAACTGTCCACATTATTGTGTTGGGGGGATGTTGGGCCCAGTGGGCCCCCTATGCGTTTTTTGTTGCTGAGTATGAGTTCTGGTCTCTAGGCCTGAACTGCTTGTTGCCAGGTTTATCGTTGTATGTCTTTTTGTTGTTGTTGGGGGCTGTCCAGCAGTTCCTTGCTTGATGGGTTTTCTTGGAGTCCGAGTGTCCGTAGCATGCTGCACATATGTGGAGCATTGTAACCCCCCCCGACATGTGACCGCCGTTTCTGTCTGTTTTCTCAGTGCATGAGCCTCTGTTGTACTCATGGCATGGTAATTTGTGTGTCTCCTGCGTATCCAGGTTCCCCCTCCATGAAACTTTCATCCGTTCACAATGAATGGCATTTTCCTGAGGTCATTCAAGTCTCTTTTCTCCCGCCATGTCAATGATTGTGTTTGACCAGTTGGAGACTGAGCGCCATGGCCTGACTATAGCATCCTCCGCTACATCCTTTAAATGTAGAAGCATGTGTCTGGCGGTTTGGGGGTTTGTTTCGTCAAGTACCATACCAGCTAAGCCCATAGTGTGTTCCTGCATGGTCAGCACATATTTTTTGTCTTTTGCCCTCAGCTTAGCTTCCCTGGGGAGAAATTTATAGGGTTGAGGGTATGGTTTGAAAACTCTATCACTCTTATCCATGCAACTGGCCGTCTTACCTTCTATATAGTCCAGTCTTGCTTGCATTTCTGACATAGCTCTATCCTGTTGGTTTCTAACCAGCGGGTTGGACGTAATAGATCCTGGTGCTAGCACTGAATATGATGGCGGTATTGTGAAGTCCAGGTCGTCCTGTCTAGAGTTATTCAGAATTGACGGTCTCCTGGCCACTGGTGTTTCCCAGCGCACTGAGAATCTTCTCTCCATTGCCATGGCCGCTGCACTTGCTGTGTTGTCCGTTTCAGTGGCCATTGAGTGTGCGTCTGGCTGGGGTGCGCGTGCCTGGGAGCCGGATGCGCTTTGTTTGGCGTGGGCCATTTCGCGCGCATTGTTCTCAAGTGTTGTATGTCCAGCTTTGTCTCCTTTGTTAGCTTCATTTTGGAGTGCTATTGCCTGCAGAACTTTTTGTACCTCTGCTGAAAGTGATCCAACTGTAGCTTGTATTTCGTTCACGTTATTTTCAATCGTCTTGAAGCGCTTTGCAGTTGCATCCACATGCGGGCGTTTGGCCGGAGGAGGGGAAGCACTTTCCTCGCCCGGGTCTATTATTTCCTCCCCGTGGAAGTGTATCTCGATGTCTGCATTTTCTCCTTGCTTTTTTGCTTCTTCTGCCACTTTCTGTTGGTCGAGAGTTTTTTGAGCAGCTCTAGTAAGTTTAGGGTCAGCCGTTTTCTTGGCGTTGGCGCCCGTCTGTTTGGATGTCTGAGACATTCTTATGACTTGATTCTCAACGTTTCTTATGCAGGAGCTATCTTCCAACGATGTGGTCGCTACTGGAGTAGAATTCAAAGTGCGCAACGGTCAAGCGTCCACTCTACTGGAGCAAGGAGGAGGGGGGTGGAAAGTTCCGTACTCGTGGCTCCCTCTGCCTACTCATAATGACCTCTCATTAGGTTGGCTAATGCTCTCACAATTGGTAGGAAACCGATTGTCAGTTTTTCTCAGATCTGGGATGTAATTGGGAGAGAGTAATGGCTTCTCCACGTCTAGTATTACGAATCGTGATGTCTACATATCTGTCATTCTGAGAGAGCTTTTTTGCTAGATTGATCTGCAGAAATTTCTTTCTATCATTAATGCACATAACGTTACATGATTTATGAATTTCGATAGTGGGAGTGTCAAAAGGGCACTTTAATGCAATCCTGAGGGCTTTATTTTGTAATCTCTGAATTTTATTTGATTTCCCAATTCCTATTGGTGTTAAGAAAAGTAAAGAGTAATCTAATATTGATAAAATTAGCGACTTGACAAGGCAGATTGCTGCACTTCAGGTCAGGTATTACCTCATTAATCCTAATTGGTATATTCTGAGGCCTAAATTTCGAATTAGCTTTTCATATTGCAAGTTCATAAACATCTTGTTGTCTAAAGTAATTCCCAAGTATTCATTTTCATTTGCATATTCAATAATTATGTTATCGATTCTAATTATTGGGGGGTCCAGTATCCTTTTCTTGCTAAATATCATACTTTTACTTTTGTTCATGTTCATAAGTATCTCATTACGTATAGACCACTCTCTAAATTTCGACAAATCTTCTCCCATATTAATGGTCAGTTGATTCAGATAATGATTTGATCCGGAATGTTGGAATGTTGGACACTAGATAGTGTACTCTTTCTAGACGCATCGGCGCCAGTGGCTATCCAAGAGATTGCCTAATTCTCCCCTTTGACAACAGGACGCGCCACCGGTACTCGGAGGCTGCAAATACAGTCTAGGAAACTTGGCTACCTCACCCGATTTCCTATGTTTTCGCAGTCGACGGGAAAAAACAAGTACGGATTTGTCATCCTTAACATGTTTGAGAAGGATAAAGTCGGGGTTCATAGTGTCTATATTGTTCTCGTAATGCACATACCCTGATTTCCCAATGCATGTCTACCATTTCCAAGGCTTCCCTATTCCATGCTCGATCTGTCTTGCACGCTCGGCGTGACTCGGTGATCGTTCGGGAAAAACTCAGAGAATGGTTTCTGACCCTCCCACCACCGTATGATGTGCAAAACATCAGCGATCGTTTTGCACGTTGACGTAACACTAAAATTAAACGATTTTGGAGAAGGGTGGGTGGGATGGTGGGCAATGTCAACCTAGTACAAAAACATTCCCAAGTAAATAGCCCAAGACTTAACTTCATTCCCATCATATTGTGACGATAGACCTAATCTGGTGCCACACACATCTAGACTAAAATAATTTAAAAGCTTACATGGTGTGCAGATACTGTACGTACATCCTTGGAGATAGACCCACTATACAGCGTCAAAAGCAAACTATTAATCGCAAACAAAAAACCCTCAAATAAAAGTCACGCGATGCCTCACCATAACCAACCAACCTCAGTACTCACCTCACAAGTGTCTCCGGCACTTGGATTGTAGAGCAAATTTGTTCTACTTCTTATAAGAATCCGACCATTTACTAAACATTTTTTTGTGGAAAATATAGGAGATATTATTGTTATTGCCACTTTTTGGCAAAAATACGTTTTGACAAAAGGGAATGGCTTACTATGATAGAGGTAACTATGATCGATATGATATGCCAATTTGTTGTGGTTGTAACGGTTTTTTATTATTCATCCTGTTTTTCGTTTGTATCCTTATGACGTCTTAACACATATTACATTTCAAATAATATTCATGAAAGAACAATATTCTACATTTGTTTTATCTCGTTATAATTTCACTGTATTTACTAGCGTCTATATGAATGTAGATAATTAGATAGAACTGTATGCAAGGTTGGAACTACAAGTGTGATTCAATGGCTCAAGTTATAACTTTCTTTTGTATCCAACAAGCGGCCGCAGGTCGCGCGTTGGATACAAAAGAAAGTTATAACGAGAGCCATTGAATTACACGAGTAGTTCCAACCTTGAGTACAGTTCTTTCTTTATACTACGACTTGGAAATATTAAAAAAAAGGCCATTCTTACGCGTACAGGCTGGCCGCATTTCCAAGATGTGGCCATCTTTAGTTTTGATCATGCCGAATCATGGAGTAAGCTCGTCTCTGATTGGTCAACACAGCGATGACGTCACCATATCGATCATTACTGACCAATCAAAAACGTTTTTACATCGGCGGCCACGCGCTCTTTATTCAACGCGTACAGAAATGAACAAACTATTAAATGGGCGTATTCTTCCCGCTCAAAGTGAATAACCCATTCAGTCGTAGTATAATTTCTTCTTTTATTTGTTCGTTTTTTCGTATACTGTAACACATCACCACTAGACTTGAGATGATGTTGTGATTAAACTAATTGTCATTATTCTAAATTGCAACACTCTGTATTGAGGAGTAAAGGTAGCGGCTGGGAGAGCTGGATGTTATCTAGATGTCGACGTAGCTGTTCTATCTGTTATTTTATATTTAATTTGCATTGTCAATTCCGTTTGATGTACATACCCCCGGCCTGTATTTGAGATAGGCTTTTAAACAGGACCAGCTCATGAACGGGCCACTACGGTATACTACGACCCACGAGTTTAATCTGATTGCTACGACAGAGAGATTTATAATTTCTCTGCTGTTCATTAGGCCACTCGTAGCACCGCATGTATTGTTTAGATACATGAAGTACCGTACTGTGCTTACTCGATCCATTTAATCACTCTTTCTAATATGGGTAGGTCGGGTGTTAGAAATGTAAAATTAGCTTCCACAGTCTAGGCTCAAACTTGGGAGAGTCCCTTCACACTGAGGGAACGCCTCTCGCTCCAAACCGCAAATACCATTATAATGTTGTTACGACCGCAACCTACCTTATAAACCCGTAATTAGGACGCCTAGTCTACAATTCTCTGACGTCCTGTAGCTCATAACCATTTTAGGCGTATGGTTCTATCTAGGTGTTACAAATAATTAGAAACATGGCTTTATTTTGGAGAGAATGGACACAATTGTGACGTGTTCGGGTCCGAAAATGAGTCAGAAGTTGCCAAAAATGGATCAGCATATTTGAAAAGATGGCATCAAGCTGATTCTTATGATAGTAAACATTCCGACATTTAATAAGTATCTATTTATCCAACGACTTGCCTTGAGTTGCCATTCATTTGCCCTACCTCCTCCACTATGGCCTATATATAGCACCACCAGAATTGGCCCCTCTATTGTCCACACTAATTTGACGCAACTGGTCTATAGTGGAGGAACCCTATAACTATAAGTCTTTTGCTCCGAGTGCCGAAACAAATAAGGGTCAGATTTTCAGAAAATGTACAATTACCAGCTGTACATATTTAGTGAATTCTGCTAAATTAGGCTGCAATTTAGTCAATACTAGGTATATTCGAGAATTTTCGGCATTGTATTGATTCTGGTAATCTGTTTGCCTAGGTTGAACTGTATTTTGAACTTTATTTTCGTCTGAAATTTTGGTTATCTAAGAAGATTGGCGAAGTTGAATTGTTCATTTTCTGAAAATCTGACCCATAAAGAACATGACAAATCTCCACTTTACAGGCAATGTGGGACCTCCCGTTCTGATGGATATAAATAGATACACCTAATGGTCAATTCTAAACACTCAACCTCAAATCTAAGAAAATGTATCCTACCTGAAATATGTCCAGTGTCCTTCTCTGTCCGATTCTCTGTTATTCTTCAATAACAGAGAATGCGACTGGCTGCTTCAGATGCCAAACGTTATATGAACGTATATCAACGGGGAAGTTTGAATCCGTGTTTGAATCTCAGTGGTTTTGCTTATAAAACGCCGAGCATACGTGTCAATGTGGTTAGTGGGGCATTTTTTGTGCATTACGATATTTTAGGCCAAACATTTGCAAGTGATACAAAAAACGCGTGTCAACAAAGATAACGTATTATCGCGTTGCCTCTTGAGTAAAACACAGATCAAGCCGATTCCAATGATAGTAAACAGTCTAATAATCTTATAAGTATTTCCAGATCTTAAGTTTGACATTTTCGTTTTTTAAAAAAAATGTCCAATATTCCTGGGGGTCAATAAACAGTAAAGTAACTAAATGCAGTCCATATGAGCACCTTTAAAATGAAAGGATATATGAGATGCGCTCTATCAAAAAGGTTCCCATGTCGGCGAGATCGATTTTGGAGTTAGCTATTGGATGGGTAAGCACCAGAAAAGAGCTTTCCAATGATGTATAGAGCTTAATTTTAGGCCTATTAGGTATATTTCTACGGTTGCGGTGAGTATTTAAGGGACGCGGTTACTGGAGGAGCCGGAAACTGAGATACAGACGGTCAAAGTTCGGCGAGTGACCTTCGGCGCGCCGTCCTTGGTTACGGGCATTTGTTATCAAGCGATTTCTATGAAATTTGAGACACACTTTACTAACTACCATAGCCATAAGATATACCAAATTCATTTCATTTACCTAGTAACTTATTATTTTATCCCGCGATGAAAATTGGGTGAAATTTGGGCAAAATACATTTCTAGGAGACTTTTGTGGGATTTATGTCGGACGCGTCGTCATGCAAAATGACCAGTTCATATGATTGGATTTTTCTCAGATTTCAGGCAAGTATAATAGACTAATAGGGCCACAATACACAAAAAAATCAGTGAATTTCATTTAATATTTTTTATTTTATTACCCTGTTAACATGAGTATAATAATTCTGTACAAAATTCTTCGGTGCAGTGCTTGCAATATATACATGATAACACACCTATTCATTCTAACAAAACAAAATGTACAACAGTATTCACCAGTAATAAAATCAGTAATAAAATCAGTAATAAAATCAATAAAATAGCAGTCAGCCCCTACCCCTCCCCCTCCCTGGCCGGCGTTGCTCAACATTTCCCCTCCCCCTCCCCCTACCTCTCTTTGCTGGAGGAGGTGCAACCTCCCCATCAGAAGAAGATTCTGAAGATTCCCTTAGCCTGCCCCTTCCCCTCACTGTTCCTCTACCCCTACCCCTACCCCTACCCCTAGCTTGAGGTTCCTCTTGACGTTCCTCTTGAGGTTCCTCCTCCTCCTCAGAAGATTCATCACCACCTAATTGTAATGATTCGTCAGAAGAAGATTCCCTGTCCCTTCCCCTTCCCCTTCCCCTTCCTCTACCCCTCCCTCTTCCTATAGCCCTTCCACTTCCCCTCCCTCTACCTCTTACTGGGGCGACTGCAGGAGCCTGTACAATGTAGCCATTCCCCCCCTCCCTAGCCCTTCTTCAGGTACAGTTGGTTTGGGGCACATAATGTCTTTGGTTTCTTCGGTACAAAAATTACGAATAGAATTAAAAAGATACCACTGTCTGTATGCAGACAGTCCAGGAGAAGGTACAATGGGTGGGTTGTCCTGAGGGACATCACCCACATCAACAGTAAGCATTTTAAAAGTACCACTATTTTCAGGGCCTACAAATGGCCTGAAAGAAAAAACACCAGGTTTGTCACTAGAAAATTCAAAATGATGATACCCTTTGATACCTGGAAAAGATTTGGAGAAAGGTGACAGGAATGCCTGCCAGTCGTACAATGGAACAAAAACAGTACCCCTTTCATCACCTACAAGTTGGGCCTGGTTGACCCCCCCTGGCGTACTGCGCTACACACTGTCTTTTAATTGCTGAAGAGAAGAAACGTTGTCCCGACGAAATTGTTTTTTCAAGAGACCAAAGCACCAGTCGGGGGCAAACTTAGTGTGCCCAGTAATCAAAAAGTTAAGTGTAATAGACCTGTGCCTTCCAGTAATGACACGCCACATCAAATAGGCCAAAACATACTTGTTCTTGTTCTGGCCACTACAATTGTCACAGTTAAGATCTAAATCTTTCTCCCCAAGACCATAGTTTTCAAAGTAATGATTCAGATAAGAAATAACTGCATTTGACCCCTTACTGGTGCAATGGCTCTCATCTATAAGGTAATTAACTTGTCTAGGCATTCCTTCCATGCAAATACCGAACAAGCCTACCTTCCTCGGGGTCAGAAAATAAAGGGGACCTGGTTGCATCTGATAGGAAGGTAAATGCACTTGTTGTGCAAAGTCAAAACTGAGATGTACTCGAATGTCACATGAGCAAGAGGCATGTTTGCCAAGGGGGGGTTCACCATTGTCTCTTTATAGCACGCCCCCTGCGGATAATCAATTAAACTCTCATCAATGACCTGTTTTGATATCGGGTAGAGCATTCGGTTCTTCAAAGGGTTTTATAACCTGCACTGTGGAGATTCTGTGGAGCACGTTTGAGAACAAAATGGAGCATTTTGGTGGAAATCAATGAAAACGAGCGGAGGAGGGAGACAGAGGAAAGTAGGGGGAGCCTTTAGTTAGTAGAAAGCTTTAATTAGTATGGGTACATATGGGTAAAATTCGACACGATTGACACGCGACACGGCCGCTAAATCGCGGGCGGCACGGGCGGCACGGGACACAGTGATTTATTTAACAGGCGACACACGACATTGTAACGACCGTTAATATATATAATGTATTGCTTAAAAAGTGACACGAGACATCATTGAATTGTTTTAAAAAGTGACATGGGACATGGAAAAATGTCTTATCGTGCAACACTCAGACACAGACATAAAAAATGGGACCCATATATACCCCTATTAGTATAATCACACAAGCATGAGCAACCAAGAAACTTCAGAAGGGCTTATACCAAATATATTTATACCAAATGAAGTACATGATTCCAAGTTGAAATACCATAATATACAATACCATAAACTCTTAAATTGACTACATAAATAAGTTACCAATAGTTTGCAAGAGACAATGAGAAGAGAGGTGGATCTCTTTCAAATTCTAACGAAACAAAACAATATATAGAAGCTCACTATAGCCTAGTCCAGTACACACATATAGGAGACGGGGGAGGTCTCTCAAACCATTTTCTCCCGACCATACTTCTACTGACTGCTGCTGATTATTCTCAATACAAATCCATTAAAAAGGTATTCTTCCGCATGGCTTCTGGTATTATTGGTCATAGGTCAAGGATATCTGTTTTAAAAGCAACATCGCAAGCCATATAGATACAGACGATTTGTCCCCCACATATTGTAAAACATAAAAGTATATTGTAACACACACTTCATATCGTTTCTCCTATTAACCTATCCTATCTATCTATCTATCTATCTAGGTATTTTTTGTTTATTTTCCTAGCTTCATATGGTAGAGGCATAGAGTATTGTTTCTTTTTCTGTATATTGCATTTTCTTTATTTATTCGACTATAACAAAAAAGTTATATTAATGTCAATGACATTCAAGAGAGAAACAGTCAGGAGTTGGGGCAGGCAGTTAGGTAGCCCATACTAAGCCTCAACTTCCCAGCTCGGGAGAAGTCGGGGACGGCCCTCTGTCTAGCAGTTAAGGTATCTATCTCAATGTTATGTGGTGGGGGAGGCAGGGGTTGGGTCCTGTGTCATATGATATGGGGTGGAGGTTGGGGTAATTACAGGAGGACCCTTTGAATACCATTAATGACCCTGGAGGAGAAAGGGCGCGGTGGCTAGATGAGGGGAGGAGAAAGGGTATGAAGGTTGAAAGGGGGAGGGGGAGAGAGATTTGAGACAATGAACTGATTGTTGGTCATTTGATGATAGTTTAATTGATCCCCAGGGGTTGTGCTATAAAGCACTTGGAAAACTATAGTCTCTAATGACGGGTGCACCAGGGTTATAAATGGTGCAACTCGCTATCGCTCGTGCACCATTTACCCTGGTGCACCCGTCATTAGAGACTGCCGTCTTCCAAGTACTAAGTATGCTTCTTTGGCATCAGCACAAAATTTCTGATGAAGAGTTCTCTCGTCTGCTACAGTGTCTAAATGTTTTTGCTGTTTCTTTAACTTGGCAGCTTTCACAAATTCAGGTAAATTACTACTACAGGAAATGTCTCTGTTATTATGCTGGCACTCCCAGCAGAGGTCTGTCATGGGACGACTTGTGACTATTTTAGGAAGATATCTGCGCCACAGTTGAACAAAAGTGGAGTAGGCAACAGCCCTATTGTCAGTCTCGTGCATGGCTTGTGTGTAAAGACGATGAACTTCGGCATTTGTAGAATGGCAGGGGAGAATGAGGATGTTGTCTCTATGGTGTGAAGCTACTCTGCCTGGCAAGGCAAGAGCATGTATTTCGGCATAAGATGTGATGAAGTTGATTGTGTTCTTCAGGTCATTTATTGGCAATGACCTGACAGCATGGTGACCACCACCACGTCGTAGACGAGGGATCAGACCATCCTCGCTGAAGGATTTTAGTACAGCAGTCAGCTTGTTTTGGCTAATCCTAGAAGAGAAGAGAGAGAAGAGAAAATAGAAAAATAATAATTTAATCATTTGCAAAGGAAGAAATTAAACATAATGCAGGATTGTAAATGAGAATACAAAATAATGATTCTTAGCAAATAATCCATGTTATCATGAATAGCTATGTAATTTTCAGTATTAATGGGCACAACAAGATTCATTACTCACTTGTAAAGGAATTTAAAGGTAGCTTTGCAAACAGGCTTGTTAGACACCCTGTAGTGGCTCTTTGGGTGTTTTCGTTCTCCCTTCCATTGGGGCCCCTTCTTTGTTGGACTGCATCGTTCACTGTTGTCAGTAACAGTATTGAAAACGCCTAAGAGTGCCATGTCGAGCTCATCTGAAACGACAGTATAACAAAATATAAAATGATGTGACCCACCAAAATATCACCGACACAAATCTTAAATCCTACTGGAGTAGCAAGACATTCCCTACAGTTTTCCTACATAATTAGTTATCATATCTGATTAGTTATCCGTGTCCTCATAATTGAACTACAGCTTAAAATACTGATTGAGTATTATACATGCATATATGGGCAAAGAAAAGGCAATAGAGAAAAACATTATTTAAAATTACCTCGATTGATTTGATCATATTCCGACCGATGAGAGATGCGCTGTTCCACAGTGAACTGGTCTATGCACGGCCCATTGTTAAACAAATGGCAGTTACAACTGAAATGGACAAAATCCTAGATTTCAATTTGCCCAAAACTGACATGTTGTTACAAGTAATACATTTTTAACCCTACATTCCACACGAGACGATTATGGAATATCAGACATCCTAGGTAAATAGTTTACTCCCCCGATCTCGACTCGATGCTTCCGAGTCCCCATGCACGAACAGCACGAGGCGAGGTAAAACCTCTACCGATCAAATTTAGAACATTTAAATATACACACAATATATCTCTCACACATAACAGCATTGGATTATAGATTTGATTGATTTCCAGGGATGACATAGCATAGTTTTCCGATCGCCTCCCCCAACGCGTCAACACACACGATAGAAAACATGGCCGTAGAGCACCGACACTTACCTAAATGTGGAGCACTTTTCCCGTTCCTTGTCCAGGACTGCCTGCATGTGGTCAATAATAATAATAGGTTCTGGTTCTTCCTCAGCTTCTTCCTCATTCGTGTCCTGAGTTTCAGGAGGATCTGGGACGTCTGGTTCTCCATCCGAGTCAGATTCCACCGTCTCTGTTTCCTCGTTGAACACAAAATATTCCTCGATGAGGTTACGCCATTCGGAGTTGTCGACAACACCTCCCAAATTGGCTCGAGCGATGCCATTAAGAGCTTCTGCGACGGTGGCCTCAGCTTCCATGTTTAAATAATAAACCTTGGTCCATTTAAAACTTTGTTGGAGAGTAAAACACGTCTTGAATCGTCTGGAATCGAGGAATAACTGGTCGCTTCAATTCAAATCCAAGACCACGCTAGAAGATGGCGTCAGCCGGAAGTTGATCTTTCGGAGCGGCTGAACCAATCACAGCGCTGTATCCACTACACATGGGCTCCCTAGCAACAAGTGTTTACATCGAATGCACTTTAATAGAGCTCTGTGATTGGTTAACTTACGCTGGCATTCAAAAGGGAAGACTGGGATTGGATAGAGGAGATTCGCGGCTTTCCGAGGATACCAAATGTGCTGGGGTACCCTACGCTCAAATGTCCACGGCGTACGAGTGAATTCAGTGAAAAATAGCCTCCGACTCCTTTGTTTTAACCCATCCAACCATGTTATGAAAATGTTTACCGACGATTATGAAGCATAAATTATTGTTTATTTTACAAAATACTTTCCAGTCTCACAAAAAACATATTAAAGATTAATATTACAGGAAAAAACGATTTCGGCCAAAAAAGTCATATACCATCTTTGGAGCCCTATATCTCAAAACGAAAGTTGCCGACATGGGACTCATTTTGATGGAGCGAGTCACATATTACATAGATTGTCCTGAAATTTGATACATCGATTGATATCACTATAAGTGACACACTCTCCAAGAATTAGAACATTCCAATAATGTGATCTTGTAAAAAAAAAACGCTTTGAACAATATCAATTTTGCGACTTATGACTCATCTTCCTGAAACACAACACATATATCAGCTCAGGTCCCGTCCCCTCCGTCGGTAGAGTTGCTCCTGGTCTTGCTGTGGACCCAGAAAACTAGTTTACTTTCTACAACATCAATCTAGACATAAATCTCATATAGTTTCGATTAAAATAAAACAACTTTTCATACATACCTTTGCTCTCAAGCCGTTCTTTTAGTCTAATGTGGGAAGTTTCGGTTGCTGATTTAATTAAGATTTTAAAAACTTATATTAATCTTCCATGCTCAATAATATCAATTCCTGTTCTCTAGCTACTCTTCTTCCACTAAGCAAGGGTTTCATACACACATATACCTGCAACAATCCATATATATGTTTGAGCAAAATGAGCCATAAGTCGCAAAATTGATATTTTTCATAGTGATTTTTTCACAAGATCCCTTTATCAAAATGTTCTGATATTTAGAGAGTTTAACACATTTCGGGACATTGTTTTTTTTAAAAATATTTTTATTGGCCTACACATTTACAAATGATAATACATTATACTTTCAAAATACGCATTAACTGACCACGCAGCTATATTTCAAGCGTTGCCTCTTCTTTGCTAAGGTACAATAAATATTCACAATCGTTGATATTCTTGTGTTTGTTACTAATTCCGAGTTCAGATATTCCCTTTACCTATAAATCGAGTCTACCTGTGCAATACAAATTCAATACAAGACAATGAAATCGTTCTAGATAGTCAGGTTTGAAACCATTACATAGAAAATGTTGATCTACACATATTCGCATACCCAGTACAATATGACACTGGAAATAAACACATGGGTTGTTATTTCAAAGCGAATAGCTATCTCACCGCAAAAGAAAGATAAAACCGGGCAGACTAAAAACAATTCAACATTCTCAATTGTTTACGTCTAACAGGTTTCTGTATTTGCTCATGATTGCGTATTTAAACAACTGATGGTCGATAATTACTTTATACTCTCGGTCCAATTCATTCCAGTATCTTTTACCAATGTACACAATTGATTTCCTAAATCGTTCCGTATTGGGTCCAGATAGAATCAGATTGGGGGCGATATCATTTCGTAGTCCAAGCTCACGGATTACCATCTGTGCATCGTTGCGGTGTTTATGTACGAGTGTCAGCATATTCGCTTTCCTCCTATATTCTAAAGGTAAAATATTATATTCTTTCAATTTATTATCAACATTGGTTTGCTGACCGTGAGCGATTCTTATCGCATACCTACACGACCTGTTCAATTTGTTGACCAGGCCGCTATTACATGGTCCAAAGAAGGAGCAAGCATATTCACACAGTGGCAAAATGTACGTTTTGAATATTAGTATACATATCTGAGGAGACATATTTCTTCTCCTTCGTTGCAACTCACCAAGTTTCCAATACACTGTTTTCAGTGTGTTGGAAATATGTTGGTTTAAAGTCAGCTTTTCATCGATGATGCACCCTAGGTATTTGAATGTAAAGACGCGTTCAATCCGTGTACTTTTACAACATAGTACTATGTCATTATTATTTTGGTTCCTTCCTTTCTGACCAAATAGTTGGGCTTTGGTCTTTTTATTATTTACCTGTAGTTTATTTGTCATACACCAACTCAGATATTTATTTATATCTTCCTGAGTTTTTGCTTTCAAGCTGTTGATATTTTCATCATATGAGATAAGAGCCACGTCGTCGGCATATATAACAAGTTTGCCGTGTAAATCAAGGTCAGAGATATCATTTATGAACAACACAAACATTAAAGGGCCTAGAATACTGCCTTGTAGAACGCCTGCAGCTATTGTACAATCTTTACTGAGGCCACAATTTGATCTGATATATTGTTTCCTGTCGTCTAAAAAGCTCGACAGCAATCCTATTGATGACCTGTTCAAACCTAGGCTATGAAGTTTCTCTAACAGTAGGCAGTGATTGACGGAATTAAACGCTTTGCACACGTCGAAATATACTACACTGGCCAATTGACCTAAATTTGTGGCGTTATAAATTAAACTCTGACAACAACATGTATATTGCATCATTTGTTGACTTCTTACTACGAAAACCGTATTGATGTTTATACAGAATATTATGTGTTTCTACGTAGTCATATAGTCTTGTATATACAATTCTCTCGAGTATTTTGCTGGTCGAGGCTACGAGAGTAATGGCTCTGATGTTTTCAATACCTTTAGTATTACCATTTTTTGGAATAAGTACTACTGGAGATCTTTTCCAAGCATGAGGGAATGTACCATTTTTAAAGGTATACGCGGGTGTTCAATGGAAAAAAAATTGGTCTTTTTCATGAAACGTTCAGGGATCATTCCTGACTACATAAGAAAGCAAGAAATGGAAAAAAAAGTATATCTCAACGACTTATTTTTTTTTTACAGCCGCCTGAAAATAACAGAGCTTTAGCACTGAAGTCTATGGAAAAATGTGTTTTTTTTTCACGTTTCACTATATAAAAAGAAATTGATCGGTGACTTTTCATCAAAACTTTCTACACATATATTTGGAGTATTATGCTACTGATTTACCAAAAAAAAACTGTACGTTGACGGGGTTAAAAAAAAGTTATGGTCATTTGAAGTATAAAATAACCAATAAAAACCAATAAACATAAGCATAACCAATACAAATGAATCTTAAAAACATGACTCAAAACTGCTGTAATGAAAATAAACCCTGTAGATATTGAAAATCTTGCACAAATACATCTCAACTTATCATGATAACGAAATATTTCAAAGAAAAATAGGAGCCGCTAGGTGGCGTGGGCATGGACACCCGCGTATACCTTTAAGAATCAAATTTATGAGATTCGTGAAAAAGCCTATAGCACTAGTAATCGCCAAATTTATTGTGAAATTGTTTAGCTTTTCCATACCTGAAGACTTAGAATCTTTTAATTCCTTCACCAATCTCAAAACCTCCGATTCTTGTACATGTTGTGTAATGTCTAAATCACCAAAGGCCTTTCCTTCAAAGATGAATTTATCCACCTCGCTCTTTCCTATTCTTGCAAAATAAATATTTGCGTAATCTATCGCAGCCATACCAGAAAATGTTCCTGTTTCAGTTTCAAAGCTTTCTAAAATGTTCTTATCTTTAGAATTCTTGTTGCTGTAAATCGCACCCATATTTTCCCAAAATTTCCTCGGGTTACCATTGTTTTCATTTACCTTATCGACTAAAAATTGTCGACGTTCTTCATCTATCAATTGTTTCACCCTTTTTCTGAGAGATTTGGCCTCTAGGTAATCACCACATACCTTTGTGGATCTGGCCAGCCGAAATGCTTCGTCTCTGTCTTTTATCAAAATATGTGTTTCTTGAGACAAATAGGACACATGTATTTGGTTTCTTTCGTCTGCGAATAGTTATAAAACATTTCTTGTCGGCTCTTTCTATAGATCTGTAAAAGTCAGACCAAATGTTGTTAATCGACCTGTCTTTACATTGAATCTTTTTTGATTCCAGTGATATAATGTTCTTGAACCTAGTTACCGCTGCTGGGCTTCGACATTTAGTCCATACATATTCCCTTTCACCAAGAGCCACTCGTTTTTTTTGAAATATAACACCTTTCACTGGGAAGTGGTCTGATTAATTTATATTCATACTCTCGCAGGCAGCCATATCTATGTTACTAAATATGAGGTCTATCTGCGTCTGATTCTTATCAGTTACCCTAGTGAACGAATTGTTTTGTAATCTTAAACCGGTTCTGTTCATGGTATCAGATAGTACCCTCTTTTGTGGGCTCCTGCCGGCCATGTCAACGTTCATGTCCCCTAAGAATATGGCTTTTAGCTTTTTTACTCTTATCATATCTAGTATTTTATTGATATGGACCATGAAAGCTTCAGCAGATCCAATCGGTGGGCGATAAGTATTCACGAGGAGGAATTTCCCATACATTCGATATTTACACATCAGTAGTTGGCATTCTATATCCTTATTACAGCAATTTAGGTAACCAAACCGGTGTTTGTCAACGACCACGGAATTATTGTGATACACTGCAAGGCCCCCACCCCTTCTCGGGATTCCTTCGATGACTCGATCTTGTCTTATAAGATTATAATCATTATGGGCCAGATAAGTGTCTCGATCGTAATTATATAACCAGGTTTCATTGAGAGCTACTATATTTACACCCCTATCGAGTATTGATACGTGTACCTCATTTAGATGATTGTTGAGGCTTCTAACATTGAAGCTGATTATTGAGCAACCCATTTTTTTTGACATATTCCTAGCCATAGTCTCTAAAGAACAAGGGGATCGTTTTCCAATATGTTTCGCTATCACAAAGATTAAAAACAGCGGTGATATACAATACAAACAATGATATCAATACAATTTCCCATTGGGACGACATACCTTAAGTATGTATCGAGCTGATATAGACTACCACCAGTAATTACAGTGTATATCTTCTTGCACGACTACTTGATCGGGGATCATTAGATGCATATATTTAAAAACAGTAGGGTGATTCTGACAATCGCATGGAGACCTGTTGGAGCACTTAGTGAATAAAGCGACTATGATTGTATTATGGCATAAGGAGTTTGTCAAGCTTAGAGCTCCTGGTAGAATTGTCCTTCATAGATCTATATGATTCTTCTAGTGTGTTTCGGGTCTTTATCCTGTATCTTGGGGTTTTGGTAACCCTATCAGCAGGAGTTGATATATGTTGGTTTTCCAGTCCTTTGGCAAAGTTCTTGTCAACAGCAGTTTCACTAGGGATAGGAGAGGGCATGTGTTTATCTTCGTCGTCGCGGTCTGTCCAGAGGGTTTCGTAATCGGGTCCATTCTGAGCGTATTGGTTCATTCCATCTCTTGCTATCTGGCTTGGGATCATTGTTGTCTCTCCTTCCTCCATTGGGGTGCCTGGTCTGATTAATCCTGAGTCCTTACCAGCATTGATGCATCTGTTGGGAGGAGGGGTGGTCTTTGGTCTTTGGTACAGGAATTTGTGATGGTCAACGTGTAGATTGCGGGGGGGATCGGAGTGTCTAAGGGATATTTCTTAAAACATTCCTCTCTGATCATTTCTAGGATGTTGCCTAGAATATTCTCCCTCTCCCATGAGCCATCATTCAGTCGTTTGCTCCCCAGAATACAACCACTTCCAAAGTGTTTGTCATGAGTAGCTTCGATCAGCTGGCATCTTCCCATTCCTATGAGCTTACATCTTAGACTGGGATTATCCATGAATTTCATCCTTACCAGGGTTTCAAGGATTCGGTCGCGTTCTTTTAGCCAGTTCGGATATTTTGGGTGTTTTACGTCCAAGATCATCTCCCCAATTCGTTTGCACTCATGTGGATCTCTTGTGGCTCTAATCCTTGCTGCTATCCTGTCTTTATCGAAGAATTCGGCTTTCTTGGCCTGATAAGCTTGCTCGACGTGACAGTAGTCGTCATCATTATACTCAATACTACACTTATAAAAATTGGACAAGAAGGCTTTTTCGCTCTGAAACGCATACCCGTTTTTTACCGGGATTATCTTGGTGCTTGATGGATGGATAATGTCCGGCACATATTCGAGCATGCTCTGAGAGAATATTTTGTCGTCTACAATGAGCTTATCTCCTTTTGCTTGGGCCCTATGCTCCGTGACTTCGTTGGCTCTCTTCGCCATTTGACGGATGAGGCTTCTCTTTTGCTGCACGGCTGGAGGTAGTATCTGATTTATTTTCACGAACTTTAAATAACCGAATTTGTCTGGTGGAAAGTGCCTTTTGTCTTGGAATACTGATTGCTCCCTTAGTAAGAATTCCTTGTCCCCGACACTAATCAGTTTAACCACCAGTTTCGGGGGTATCTTTCCTCGCTGTTTTCCTACCCTGTATGCCTTCTCGATATTTTCATCTGTGAAATGGGGTATTAGCAGCCGGATGATAGATACTGCTTTATCAGTAGGATTTTCTCTTTCATATTGGTCCAAGCCTTCAATTTCGATATAGTTTTCTTTAGCAACTGTCAAACTTTCCTCTACTTGGTTCCTCAGCGATTTTTGGTCAGTGGTGAGGTAATTTACTTGTTTTTTCAAATCAACAATTAGGTTTTCGATTTGAACTCTCCTAGAGACCTCGGAGTCTAGATCAACTATCACGTTATTCAAAAAATGAGTGTTCGTGGCTATATTTGTTTCCAATTGACCCACCTTTTGTGTTGGTTTTTCTTTATTATCCAGGGCTGTTTTTAGAGCTTTCTGTTCGACTGTTAGTAGCCTCACTTGCTCTTTAAGAGCATCTAGTTCACCTTCACTGTGATCACCACTTATGGAATTTAGCGATAGGTTATCCCGTCTACGCTTATTCCTGGCTTTCTTTGCTGCCCTAGACATATTGAATGTTTAGTCCATACACACACATAGTCAGTCTCTGGTATCCGTATGGGGTTGTTGCTATACACAGTGCACTGGCCTTTGTTTGGGTTTACCGCCACTCGATCGAATCTCCCAATATCGCCCAATTCAGGTGAAAGTTTTGGATAATTCGATTATTATGCCCGAATTGAATCGTCTGGATAAAAATACGTAATCCTTGGTCCATAGGCCACGATGTAAAAGCCTATTTGGAGCAATCGGCAAGAATCTGTTCATATGCTGGTGGGATTTTGCGCTTAGCTGCACGGGGCGTCCGTACTAGTCGCCATCTTGCTAATGAAATATGCAAATCAAATATATCTCTGCGTTTTGAAGGCCTTTGTATGGAGTATATTTAGTTACTTTACTGATAATTACCCATCCAGAAACATTGCAAACTATTTTTCCAAAAAATAAAAATATCAAACATGAACTATAGAAATACTTCTTAAATGTCCTTCATGCCTACTACCATTAGAATCGGCTTGATGTCCTCTTTTCAAATATGATGACATCTCATATTTTGCGACTTGTGATACATTTTCCTAAAACTGATCACATATGACAACTTTCCTACTTTACACAGCTATTATTCATTATTATGATACCATTGCGAGTATTTTATCGCCTAGTCCTTAGGCAAAACGGTCGACTAGCTTATGGAATGAGAATTCCATGTTTTCACGCTGTTACCTTTTTGGAAAGGAAAATATAAGAAGGTTTTTAAGGGACCAATAGCGAACTACACAAGAGTTAAACTACAGGGTAATAATAAGCTATAATATAAAATATAACATATGAATACGGAATATTATACTGAATCTGTCACAGTACATAACAGGTTTAGCTGTATATAGGTGTCTTAGGGTAGAGTACAATACCTTTTCGTGAGATTTGCCTGGCCTCAAGTGTGACATCTAGGCTGGTTATTGTTATATCCATGTTATACATGTTTCCATAACACTTGACTTCATGCATTTTGTTTTCATAGATCATCTATACACTCTATAATTTTGGGGAATACATTTTTTTATTAAAATCTAGGATGGAGTTATTGACTCAAAACGGAAGTAGGACTTGATAATCCGTTGTAGGTTTGTTTATTGGGGGTCCGACGTTTCGGGCTGCATTTGCCCTTTATCAAGGCAATCTTTTTATTAAAATATTTGTATGTTAGACTTGAACTGGGCTTTGTTGCACAACGCTTCTTGTAGCCAAACTTTGCTGTTCGTTCGTACAGTGTCTAAATGCCTAGATCTTTCCTTAATCTTATCCAATCGTGGTCGTACTTTGTGGTACTAACGAGAACTGGTTGCACAACCAATTCGTGGGTATACGTTCGTGCACACTCATGAGAAATAGACATTTCAGAGTCCCTTCAATTGTTTTGTTGGTTGGAATTGCCAGTTCAAGCACTATTATTAGAATGATAAGTGGCAATCAATGACTCTGCAGAGACATAGAAGGGTTAAAAAGGTTGAAATAGACCATGTTTTGTCCACGAACGTGCAGGCAAGGGGTTAAATCGTGGTTGATCTTTGGTAAAGAACAGTTAAGAGTAGAAAAGAGCAGGCTCTGTTGCACAAGGGCTGATCCTACTCTTCCCTACTCCTACTCGTTCATTAGTCTCATACTCTTGATTGTACCTTTATACACAATACGGTACCAATGGGTAAACAGTATAATTCAGAGGAATTCCATCTTATGACCTCACTATCATGGTATATTTTGTTCTATCCTTTCTAAGAATACGACTCAAGTAGTTACCATTTGTTGTGGTTTGATGCATCTGCATCGTCCTAGTTTGCACACATGCACAAACAAAACAATTAAAGTCTTCATTCACACACTCTCACACACTCACTCACACACTCTCTCACCTACAACATAACCAAGGGCTTGATCTTTGGGAAAGAACGAGCAGGCAAGAGCAGGCCTATTTCCCACGAATACCTAAATGTTTTAAAAAAACAAGAATCACTGTACAAACACTTACTATGTTGTTTTTATTCATTTATGTGTGGAAAACAATGAATAATTTATTTATATGTATGCCCATAATCGTAACGAACAGACTTGATTTACGTTGAAAAATGGTGTTGCACAAGCCAAACTTAGGACGACCCTCAGGGTCGTCCTAAGTTTGGCTTGTGCAACACCATTTTTACCCAGATATTTGTCTATGTTCTCACAATTATGTACGAACGTGTACCCACAAATTTGTTGTGCAACATCTACTCGTTGCTAATCTTTACTAGTCCTCAAAGGAAGGGAGGGTGGGAAGGCAGGAGGGCAGGAGGGCAGGGGGTCCTAAATCAGCCAGGATCAACAAATGATCATGGATGAATATTTCAGTGTTGTTAATAGAAAGGACGACAGCAGTCAGGGACAGTGATTGAAGGGTCTATTCATAGGTAAATGTTATAAAATTAGAGAATTGGGTTGGAAAACACCTGACCTAGTGATGTCATAAAAAGGAATTCCTCTAGCATTTACTGGTTACCTGTTCATCATTACCGTATTCTATGTATATGTACGAGCAAGAGTGTGCAACTTAAGAACGTGTAGAGTTAGGGTTAGAGGTAGGGTCCTTGTGCAACAGAGCCTGATCGTTTCTAATCCTGCTCGTTCTTATTCAAAGAGCAACCACGATTTAATTCCTAGGCTGCACGTTTGTCAACATTCATTGTGCAACAAAGCCCTGAACCCGTACCAGTAGGTACTGTGTCACACATGCGTAGTGACACATACAACTCCTCTTTTGTATATCCCAGCATACACTGTGACAGACATGCGCAGTGACACATACAACTCCCCTATTGTATATCCCAGCATGCACTGTGGCATACATGCGCAGTGACACGTACAACTCCCCTAATGTATATCCCAGCATGCACTGTGACAGACATGCGCAGTGACACATACAACTCCCCTATTGTATATCCCAGCATGCACTGTGACAGACATGCGCAGTGACACAAGCAACGCCCTAGAGGAGGAGCCAAATCAGTACCAGTCTCTCACATAGCAGTCGCTGTGGGCAGTTCAGCTAAGCCCCGCCTACCCCTGGCTCACTTGCCCTGTCTCCTAGAAAATGAAACACCTGGTATTTTTGTTAAAAACAATTTTATTTGTCCGACATGTCTCATTCACCAAAAGTAACACATACAATATACATATCCATAAATATGACTTTAAATGGCCTATCTGTAATGAATTCAATGTAAATCAACTTCAAAATACCTAAATACATCAAACAGCCTATTTCCTTCCTGAAGAGGGAATCAATATTTCTTCCACAACAATTACAATATACATAATAGTTATATCATATCAGATATGCATTGCTCTGAGAACAACGTATCTAGAGTGAGTTATGAACAGTGCATATTTCACTAGTGAGTGATATTTGGTAAATATGGCAACCAATGCCATATTTATTTATATAATTAAAAGCGTATATATATACATAAATATATAAATATGCAAGAACAAATTTTTTCCACCAACTATTACCTTGACCATTTCCAGTTACTGTTATCAACCTATTTTTCTATTACCAATTTTTCGGGGAAGTGCACAATTGTTTACTTGGGGGGCTGTTTGTTGACATGTTGCTATGACAATATGAGTGCACATTTTTACACCTGAGGAGCATGATTTCTGTAAATAAGCATCCTGATGAAGGTCGAATATAAGACCGAAACGTAGATCGCCCCAACGTATTAAACCTCCTTCAAATATAAACATCTGTGTCCCTTCATGTTTTGAGTTGTCTCAATCACTTAGAAATATAAATATATTATCTATAATAAAACAGTTGACCACGTTGTTGAATTGTTGATTTCAGTCTCATAGAATATCGCAACATACCTTATGGATCAGACTATCAGAAAATTCACCTTCACCAGTCCTCTTGAATACTCCAAATGTAAGAAAAAATTGAGCTCCAAAATTCAGTTTAACAGAACAGAACAGATACTTTAAATCAATAAAATCCAACATATATATTCAGATATACCTGGTACTCATCAGTTGTCAGCCAAATTTAGTAGAATTTCCTAATTGTTCCTGAGAATTCCTGAAATTCCTGAAAAACTGACCCTTATGCATTATTCATTCTTATTAATAAATAAACCATTTAGTTCACCTATATGAAATATTTTCAGAAATGTGATCCGTTTTAGGGAAATTAGTCATAAGTCGCACAAAATGGATTTTGAGATATTGCCATACTTGAAAAGACGAGATCAAGCTGATTTCAAAGATAGATATCTAATATGTAATTTTTATATTTTAAGTTTGATATTTTTATTTTAGAAAAAACAAATTTTCACTGTTTCTGGATGGGTAATTACCATTAAAGTAATTTGATACAGTCCATACAAAGGCCTTCAAAATGCAAGCATATATTAAATACAATGTCCTTAAATTTGTTGCCTTGATTCATTTGACTATAAGTACTAAACCCTCCAAAAATCAGTTGACAGCTGAGTTGGATCTTTTCAGAGCCTTCCTATATTCCTTATGTCTCCAGAAGAGCAGAAGTGGGTTCAGAAATGTATTGATTTTATAAAACAAAACCATGCTTTTGGTGATGACAAAACCTCCATCAAGTCTCTGGGCAATATAACCCACAATGTACACAGGTTGAGTGGTGAGTATATAGAATGTAACACTTGCACCCAAAGTAACAGTCATTTTCCGCTGTAAACTTGTCTTGTATTTGATCCCATACCTTCGCTCTTCATGCCGTATCTGAAGTTGTTGTCTTCGAGCAGTAACTATAACATTTGTGTAAAGCCAAGCAGTGCAGACAGGTGATAGAAATATAATTATAAATGCTATGTTGTTCATGAATAAGGGCATAAAGCTTCCATACATGCACTGTACAGTCCTGCCACCAACTCCACTCTCTACCCCAGTTTCAATACGTAGTGAGAAACTGAACGTTGTAATGGCCGTAACTGTTATAGTCCCCCAAATATACCCAACCACTTTCTTCATCCTCCCCCAGCTCATTAGGTTGTGGTAATGCAGAGGTTTGATGATGAAGATGTACCTATCCAGGGCAATAAGCATGGTGAATATAGAGTTAGCCAGTGCAAAGAACCTTCCAAGTATGACATGCACCCTGCAGAGCATTGCCCATAGTTCCTCCCCGTCATCATCAAAACTGACATAGAAGGTGGCGAAGGAGAAGATGATGGACATGATAGATGACAAGTCTCCTCCTGCTAGACAACTGACCAGCAAGTTGTAGACCACTTGTGCTGAGTCACTCCTGTAGATAGCAATGAGGAGGAGGAGGTTACTAACAAATGCTATTACTGACTCCAGGATGGCGAGTGTATGGAATGTGATCAGGAAGTTGATAGGTGCGGATGCACTCTCATTCAGAGCCAGCAATGATGATGTCAGGTTCACAGGTGCGGATGCACTCTCAGTTAGGCCCAGCAATGGTGATGTCAGGTTGATAGGTGAGGATGCACTCTCAGTTAGGCCCAGCAATGGTGATGTCAGGTTGATAGGTGAGGATGCACTCTCAGTTTGGCCCAGCAATGGTGATGTCAGGTTGATAGGTGCGGATGCACTCTCAGTTTGGCCCAGCAATGGTGATGTCAGGTTGATAGGTGCAGATGCACTCTCAGTTTGGCCCAGCAATGGTGATGTCAGGTTGATAGGTGAGGATGCACTCTCAGTTAGGCCCAGCAATGGTGATGTCAGGTTGATAGGTGCGGATGCACTCTCAGTTTGGCCCAGCAATGGTGATGTCAGGTTGATAGGTGCAGATGCACTCTCAGTTAGGCCCAGCAATGTCGATGTCATGATAGGTGAGGATCCACTCTCAGTTAGGCCCAGCAATGGTGATGTCATGATAGGTGAGGATCCACTCTCAGTAAGGCCCAGCAATCTTGATGTCAGGTTGATAGGTGCAGATGCACTCTCAGCTAGGCCCAGCAATGGTGATGTGAGGTTGATAGGTGCGGATGCACTCTCAGTTAGGCCCAGCAATGGTGATGTCAGGTTGATGCGAGTGCGGATGCACTCTCAGTCAGAGCTGGTAAAGGTGATGTCAGGTCGGATGATAGGATGTCAAAGGCCACCTTTAGTTGAACTTAGAGTGCAGCTGTAAGGTTAAACCAATATCAATATAATACAATGTCTGAAATGTAAGGGTGTACACCATCTAGTTTACTATCTAATGTACACATACACCATCTAATATAATGATGTAATCTTCTCTTATGATTATAATATTTGTTTTCTTCATATTTGTTCATTACATATTGTTTTTGATGACATGAAACGCTCCAATTGTGTTGAATTGTTTGTTGAAACAAACTATGTTTAAAAAAAAGAAATTTCATAGCAATAGTTTTACTTTAGATACAGCTTATTGATCCTGTTCAAACAACTGCCCCACTAGAGTTAGAAACACAACAACTATTGGCAGCCTTGTTAAAGTCCAGAAAGTTTGTGCCCTCTAGACTACAGGTTCATGCAGGGGAAGTCTTCTGCTATTTACTTGTATACACATGGCTTCTTGTTCTCAATTTCAATGACAATGCCCTCCCTGGACCCTACTCTCCGTCCCTACTTCCTAAATATTCATTTGTTTAGTGTCTAAAAACTGTGTCAAGCCTCAATCTGTGATGCTTGCCACAGCAGTATAATGGTGGTGGTAGGAGAGAGCACTGCAGTGGTGCTATAGTGGTGGTGGTGGCCACAAGCGACTGGTGAGAGTGGTGGTGCATTTGGTATGCCACGATCCAATGTATATATGTGGGTACCTTTTATGTTGATTAATTATGATTTACAAGTAAGCACTTGAATTATGTTATATGAATTAAATGTACTTGAATTGCGTTACTTGAATTGAATGTAGAAATTGCTTCTCCTTGTCCATTTCCGATACTATTACATGTCTAGTGATGATGTGTTGGTTTTTGTTATTGAGAGAACCATGTTATGGTTTCCTAGGTAAAGCAGGGATCGCCGTTCATTAAGACTACATTCACCAATGCATTGTATTACAAATGGGAAGTTTCCGAGTTATAAGTAGTACAAAGTTCCAAAAATGAAAACATTTAGGACATTTTTTAAATATTTTTATTTTTATTTAGTGGACTGGTAAATCACTAGTAAACAAATTTAAAATCAATAGTAATTTAATTCAAAAGATGCCATAGGATGGCCTTAGAAAAGCAAGGCTATATTCAATAAACTCAAAATTTGGTTCAGTTTTGGTTCATAAAGCTAAGGCACAAGATATCCCCAAAATAAAATATTCCCACAAGGACAAAGAAGCATTTGGAAAAGTATTTGTGACTTATGACAAATCTTTAGATTTTTAGATCTTTAGAAATGTTATGGGCCAAAAACTCTACACTCTACACATTTGGGAAATTCTTCTAAATTAAGCTGAAAAATGAAAATTACTGGGTATATCTGAGTATATTTGGTATCACATTGATTTACAGTTTCAGTTCTGTTATGTTAAACTGTATTTTGAAGCTCATTTTTGTCTTAAATGTGGGTTATTTGAGAAGATTAGTGAAGATGAATTGTACATCTGAAAATATCACCCATGTATTCATTTATTTACAGTGGCATATGCCTAGTTCAGAACCTGAATACAAATCTGTTCAAAAAACCCAAAGTCTTCTTATTGCCTACCTGACAAACTATTGTGTAAAAAATAAATTGTCTGTTTTCATGTCTTTCCTCCGTTGAGTAAGAGTACTACTGGCCTGGCTATGTGAGACTAGGTGTGGAAATCATTACATAAGGGTTGGATCTTCAAAATGTACAATTTGCCCTCACCAATCCTCTGAAATAACCCAAATTTAAGAAGAAAATCAGGTTCAAAATACAGTTCAACACAACCAGACAGATTAATTGAATGAATACAAAACAGAATACACTCAGATATACTGGTATTTCTCATTTGTCACTCCAAGTTATTAAAATCTGATAAATGTGTAGAGCTGTAGATTCTGCATTTTTTGAAAATCTGACCCATAGAGAGATCTGAACTGTGCTAGTAATTGAATATTTATTGGACGAGATTGTATAGCAATCAAGTTCCATTCAGTATTTATTATATATGCCCCTAGCATAGACAAATATTGATATATTAACCTTTGTTTTTGGTTTTGAATTATCTAAAAGCTAAAAGATTGGTTATTGTACACATACAATGAAAAGATTTTTATTGCACCTCTCTTATTGCACCTCTCTTATTGCACCTCTTAAAGGGGGACACTGGACTGACTATATCCTCTGTTCAGACATTGAGGAAAACTAAGATATTATGTTATGCACACTATAATGAATAACCCAATAATGTGTGTGGCTGTAAAGCACCATTTAATAGAGGAGACTCTGTCTGCTATTTGGATAGTGAAGGCTGACATCTTACCAGGGTGCTATGCATAAATGACAAGCTGGGCCGCTTTCGATTTCTCCACCGGGTGCACTGACCTGGTGAGCAGGAAATAGAATATACGCATGTGTAGTGCACCAGAGCTCGAACATGATTCTAATCCACCCGGTGACCTATTCGTCAGGTCGGGTGTGCGATGGCCGGTCACGTGTAACGTTGTAACTGGTAGCGATTTGGGTCTAGCAACCAGCACATTTTGTTATATTTTGAAATTAATATGCACAGGAAAAATATATTCTATCATGAAATCTACTTATCATAAGTATTGTCACCATTCCCGGAGATATTCCTCTGGATAAAAGGGCTATAATGATTAGATTCAGCCCATTGTTTACATCTCGACCCCCTGGACTATGAGTATGGTGAATACATCCCATAGCAACTCATAGAAAGCAAGCTTAAAATCGCAAAGTTCCATCCTAGATTTCATAAATTCTACAAAGTTTTAAACATTATCAACCCTCTGTGGGTATTTTCTTGGCAATAGTGTACATTTCTATGAAGATTCTAGCATTTTTTACCCAGTTTCTGACTGTTTTCTGAGCATGTGAAATTGAGCAATTTACTATAGGTAACCAAGACGCGCGGCGTCCGTGGTCACCATACAATATGGCGGCCAGTGCGGCCGATCACAGCGCCACCTGTAAAAATCGCTTCCGGCCGACCTGACGAATATGGAGTTTACTTCAGTTGATTGGAGGATCAAATTATATTGACCTATTGCGCATGACCACCTAGTCCAACAGCCTAATTAGGTCGGTGGATTGCTGGGCCACCCGGTGACCCACCATACTGTATTCGAGCTATCCACCAGGTGCACCCGGTGTACCCGGTGGAGAAATCGAAAGCGGCCCTGGGAGGTCTGGTAAACTTCCTTTTCAGTGGAAGTGAATGCACACAGACACTATATATTGTAATCTAAGCTAAATATCTATCGTCCCTGACTTCTACCTGCTTTAGAAATGCAAACCTATAAAGCATATGGATGTATAACAACAAATAGTGGCAGCAGAAAGACATCAGGGAGCTCTTTCATTTGATTTCAACAGTAAAAACACAGCTAAATATTTATGTATATACTTTTGAGAATTGAGGTCAAGTGGAAAGTGGATCAGTAGACCGTGACCAGTGTAAGGTAGTATTTCTATAGTGGTGTGTGCTAAGGTAGGGACTAAAACTTTAATTGCCTTAATTCATTTTATAAGGTTCCTTTTAGTTTTTAGAGTTTTTCTGTTAAATGTTACTGTCATATGTGAAACAAAAGCAGAGATTCAGGGCAGTCTATATTTGAAACTGTTGCATGCACAATTCCAAAAATTCTTTTTCATATTGTGTGAAGACTACCTATATCAATTAATTCTCTCCTTTTACTCAAATTTTTCACTATAATTATGCAGGTATGGAATGATGGTCTTTTATTCTTAGAAAAGTACAGAGAAAATCCCTATTGCACAATAGGGGAGTTGCATGGCCGCCATTTTGAATCCTTATTCACATAGCATTATGGGACTAATGGTACAGTATAAAATCTATAGAAATCATGTCATATTCAGCATGGACTATTTATCAATGGTCTAATATCAATATCTATGTGTTATACATGTTTCCACAACACAAGCCTCCATTGTTCCCATCATGCATTTGGTTTTCATAGAAAATTTATAAAAGCTGTGATATTCGTGAAAACATTCTTACAATTTTTTATAGAAATGTTCCCAAATATTTGTATGTCAGATTTCATCAGAATCCATCCCATGATGCACTGTACCAGACATGCGCAGTGGCATATGCAAGTCCCCTATTGATGAACTTATAAACAAAGAAAACATGTTCATACCCAAGGATTAAGAAAAAAATGGCTAATACAGCAAAGTCCCTAACTTGGGGTGCAGCCCTATAGCTAAGTTGACCTTGAAGTAAAGTGGTCACTTTGACTGTTTACTACAGACTCACTAGACCATGACCACACCTAACTCACTCAGGAACTCATTCAGCCCTAGTTAGTGTCATACAGCTACTAATATGAAGGCACCCAGTCTAAGGGTTTGGGAGAGCGGAAAAGAAATTACTTGATTGATTCTGACAATATCATTGCCCAGAAACCAGTATTATAATGTGAGTTCCCACTTATAAATCATAATTGAGCTGTATGCCCTGCAAGTGTTCCAGCCCAGTTTTTTACTTTAAATGACATGTATGATATGTTATGGGGATAACTATTCATTCATCAGCTGAAAAAACAATGATTGTATGAAATACTTATAAGGTGTCCCAATGTTGAGCTGGGTTTATGGTCTACCTAGTCTTGGTAAAGTATCCCCTCCTCCCCCAGACACTAGTGGAAGACCAGCTGTATGAGCTGAACTAGTCCTGGTAAAGTATCCCCTCCTCCCCCAGACACTAGTGGAAGACCAGCTGTATGAGCTGAACTAGTCCTGGTAAAGTATCCCCTCCTCCCCCAGACACTAGTGGGAGACCAGCTGTATGAGCTGAACTAGTCCTGGTAAAGTATCCCCTCCTCCCCCAGACACTAGTGGAAGACCAGCTGTATGAGCTGAACTAGTCCTGGTAAAAGTATCCCCTCCTCCCCCAGACACTAGTGGAAGACCAGCTGTATGAGCTGAACTAGTGCTAGTAAAGTATCCCCTCCTCCCAAGCACTAATGGAAGACCAGCTGTATGGGCTGTACTAGTCCTGGTAAAGTACTAGTGGAACACTTGTATGAGCTGAACTAGTCCTGGTAAAGTTTCCCTTCCTCCCCAAGGTACTGATGGAAGATCAGCTGTATGAGCTGAACTAGTCCTGGTAAAGTATCCCCTCCTCCCCCAGGTACTAATGGAAGACCAGCTGTATGAGCTGAACTAGTCCTGGTAAAGTATCACCTCCTCCCCAAGGCACTATTGGAAGACCAGCTGTATGAGCTGAACTAGTCCTGGTAAAGTATCACCCCTCCCCAGATACCCTGGTGGAAGATAACCAATGAGCTGTACTAGTCCTAGTAAAATATTACCTCTTCCTCCAAGAAATAAATAACAAATTTGCTGACCTAGTCCTGGTTACTACATTGTTAATGAATGTGGTGTCCCCAAACAAAATAACGCCAAGTACAAGGACCTAGGGCATGTTGCTCTTGAATTTCCCAGTCATATTGGTACTTTGCTGGTGATAACATTAAACTGATAATAATTATAATTCTGAGCAAATCTTATCTAAATAAATAATAATGATTGCGATAATGATGCAATTATCTTATCTTATCTTATAATCACAATATAGAGCTTGTATTGATTTATCAGCTGTACTAACCTAGGAGTAACGTTCCCCAGCTTCTGTTGTGTTGATAGTAAGTTGTGCGGTAGAACAGCTAGAACTGATGTCTAGTAAGCAACAGGTAGGATGGTATGACATGGGTAGGGGATGTATGGAGGGGGTCTGGCTGATGTGGGGAAAGTGTGGGGGGGGGGCTGACAGGGAAGGGCAGAGAGGAGAGTAGGAGGGAGAGACAGGAGCAAGCGGTGGCAGTGAGATTGAAGGGGAGAGAAGAAGGAGAGCGGGGGGGAGAGAGGAGAGAGAGAGAGGAGAGAGAGGAGGGAGGGAGAGAGAGGAGGGAGAGAGAGGAGAGAGGAGAGATAGTAAATGAGGGAAGAGGGAGAGGGAGATTGAAAGCAGCAGGAGGAAGAACCAGAGAGAAGAGAATGGTGTTTGGGGAGAGACAAAACGGTACTGTATTCCGAAACCCAATAGAAGCAGGGATTTATTTATTATTATGACTGTTTACAGATTTTTACATGTAATTTGAGTTATGGTCCAATTGAATTATTTTACACAAAAAAGCAATTTTCTTTGGGAATTATTGGGCCAATGATTTATTTAATGACTGTATTGCATATATATGTAGGTTAACAAAACATACATTTAGAAATCTAGAATTATATATATAACTAGCCCCATTAGAAGCAGAGATATGCCTAGATTTGCTGGGTTGGTATGGGTCAAATTGAATTATTTTACACTATAATGCAATTTTCATTTGAAACTGTTGTGCCAATGATTTATTCAGTAACTGTATTGCATTTTTAGGCTAACAAAACATACATTTAGACACCTAGAATGTATTCCTAGCCCTCTCCAGAAGCAGAGATAAGCCTGTATACAGATTTGCTGGAGTTGCTGACACCAAATTAAATCATTTTACCCCTTAATGCAATTTTCATTGGATATTGTTGGGTCTATGATATGTGTTATTGATTGTATTACATTTGTAGGCTACTGAAACATGCATTTACACACCTAGAACATATTCCTAGTCCCATTGAAAGTAGAGATATGCCAGTTTACAGATTCTGCAGCGGCCATCTTGAATATCGCAAAATACTCAAGGTCAGGAACTTCACATCACACAGGAATGTGATATAGGGACCCCATAGATGACAAATAAAGAGAGAAAAAACCTTTATCCGGGATTTCTTTAATATCTCAAATTGCTCAAGGTCAGGAACTCCACATCACACAGGAATGTGATATAGGGATACCATAGATGACAAATCAAGAGAGAAAAAAATCTTTATCCGGGATTTCCAGGTTAGGCTCTCCCAGTGCCGGACTAAAATCTTAATTGCTGTATATGTCTCCACTAAACTACTTCACCTGTAAGGCCAAAAAAAAGTAAATATATAATATATTATAGTGAAACTTTCTCTTCATTTTGCTTCACATAATGTCTATATAAAAAAAAAGGACTCTCAGCTCTGTCTCTCATCAGAGAGTTGCCGGGACCTTTTACATCTAAATAAATACACATAGCAAACAATAGAACAAAATAAAACTGTGTAAGATATATTTGAGTGGTTTTCACCGACATGTAGATAAGTATTGGAGTAATACTTACATGCTTACCTAACTCTACTGAACAAAGTACAAAATTAAATGATATAAACTTAGAAGTATTAGTTTGGTAAATCTAGTGGCAGCTTGAACTTTTATTTGTTTGTATTAGGGAAGTTGATCTGTGGCAGCGTAAAGGTACACCTTATATGAAACATATGTTTTATTGCTTGGCCTTACAAATCCAATTCAAGGTTATGTATGGGAAGGACAGGTACAGGTGCAGAAAAGCGATTAAACATAAATTACATGTATATGGCTGAGAGCTGTCAGGATGAGAGGACCAAAGCCACTCTTTTTGCACTAAAGAAAACAGGTCTGACCCAAGCCACATCATCTATTGCCGGCTTATTTACCTGAATATTTACCTGAATAAAAAAATTTCAATTAGGACAAATGTGACATATTTTTTAGAAAGATGAGTCATAAGTGACAAAAAAAGATTTTGGAAAATGGATATCACCATTATTTGAAAAGAGGAGATCAAATCAATTCCAATGATAGTAAACACTAGTACACCTTATTTCAGCTTCTGGATGGGTAATTACCAATAACGTTACTTAATATACTCCATACAAAGGCCTTCAAAACAAAGTGATATATTTTAATGCAATTCAGAAATTCTTTATTTGCAGATCTTTCTTGTATGTCATCAACAGGGTAGAAGTCACGCGCACTTCCAGTCGTTTTATATTCTCACCCGAAATGTTCACTATTGTAGAGAAATCATAATGTCCAAGTACTATGCCTCTCTTACAGTTTATTAATCGGAATCGTTTTATTGATTGTAAACAATATATTCCTATTCCCCCGTGCTATGTGACACCATGTGGTATCTCCGGTCCTGGGTATGACCATACAGTGCCTTTTTGTCTCTTTTTCCCTGTATGTCAGTCCCTTCTTCTAGCTATCTCTATTTTCTGGGTATGATCATAAACTGCCTCCCTCTCAGCTCTCCCGCCCTTGATATAACCTTCAATGTGTTGATAAGGGCGTAAAGCAACCGATCTAACTCACTCACTCACCATGTGGTATCTACAACCTAGATTGGTCTCCTGGTTTGAGGATCTGACTTGGCAGAGAATACTCTGAGTAGACGTTGTGTTGAAATAACCGGAGAACATTACCAACAGCTGCTTTGTCGTTCTATGTCTTTGCTAAATATCTGGGTTGTATAGTGGAGAACACTACACTTACGTATTTGGGTGAAATTGCCAGAAAATGCATAATTTGTCTTCACCAATCCTCTCATATACCCCTAATTTAAGGCAATAATGATGTTCAAAATTCAGTTAAACACAACCAAAAATAGTGTTTGAATCAAGGCAATATAAAATACACTCAAATATACCTAGTTTTGACCATTTTCCAGTCTAATTTAGCTGAATTTACTAAATATGTAGTTCTGCCAATTGTACATTTTCTGAAAATCGGACCCATTTATTGATTGTGTGAGGTGTTTGTGTTTCTGAATAAGGATTCTTTTAAGAAGGGATCCGTCTATTTCTATAAGTTTGATTTGTTAATTTGGTGGGCATCACACAAAGGTGTTAGGCCCCCTCATTGCCGCAAGAGGGACCCACTATACAACCCTCCGCCATTACTCATATATAAGCTCCCTTCAACCTCTCCTCTCCCTCACTCACTTCATATCACACTTACAAGTTCCCACCCACCCACAACCTATCTTTCATCCTTTCCATTTTTTCTCTCTTTCATCCCTCAAAGGGTCATATTCTAATCACCAAATTTATTTCATCATATTTTACCACTTTTACAAAATAAAAAACCCAAAACTAGTCATCTCTCTCCTTGTCTCTCGTATGCGGTAATGTTGATGGGTTACTCTGTGTTTCTCAAAACTTGCTACACCATGAGTACTGTAGAATCGTTGTTGTTGTTGTAACGTTTTTTTTTATTGATCTCATAGATACATCTCAATGTGGCCATTGATTTTCGTTTGTATCCTGGGTGAATCTTAACTAATGATGCTTTTTGTTACATAGCAAAGGAGTTACTACTTATACAAAAAATTTAAGCGTTAGATATCAACACACCAATAAATATATATTATATGATGGGGTATATATTATCTGAGGTATTGATTATTATACAGTCTTCGTTTGATTCTTTATATTTCTTAAAATTCAATTTGAACAGATAATACACTTTTGGAATGGAATATTCAAATAAAGAAAGTTTAGAAAGATTGATATTTCCTGGGGTTTTTCTAGATAGATGTCTTTTGCTGATAATTAGTGGCAATTAAATATGGGATTGATAATGGCTTCTAAATACACATATCTTTACATGTTTGATTCCAAAAGAATTCCCAGTGGAAAGTGTAAGAAGAGGATAGAGGGTCAGACTGTAAAAGATAAGATTTTGGCCGGTTCTCTAGATAATTAATTTGGGAGATAATGCACTTTTACACCGGAAATAGTGGATCAAATCCTTAAATACTCTATCTGGATTACCTTGAATGGGTCTGGAATGAGTTGACCAGTAAAGAGACAATTTCATTTATTAACACAGGGGCGTCGCTACCGGGGGGGACGGGGGGGACCTGTCACCCCCCCCCCCACACACACACACACACACACTTTTGGTGGCAGCCTAAAAAGGTCCAAGCCCAAGGCTCTAAAAAATCGTCCCAAAGTTTAAAAAAGGTCCAAGACCCTCTTGATAACCTTCATTCTATAGCTCAGAGGTGTAAATACCAGGGAAAACTTTAATTGGTGGCAGCCTACAAAAGGTCCAAGGCTTTAGAATGTTTTTAGGAAAGCATATAATAATGCTTAAACACCTATATTTGAATACCCTTCAGAGCTCTAAACATGAGAACCATAATTATAGCAGATGGATAATAATTCTCATATCCAATCCCTTTTCAGAGGTAGGATATGTATTATTGTACCATATCAAAGTATGTTGTGTTGTTTTAAATAGATTACTGAGACACATGTACAATTCCACTTGGGGAGAATTATTTTTTGGGTCCATTCTATAGAAAAGTAATATTTCCATGTGCAAGTCCCCATCGGAAGGTAAACTTATTGGAACCTATCAGGCTTTTTAGGCCTACTGTATCAACTATGTTGTACAGTTGTTGCAAATGAACGCCTATGATCTAGACAAATGTAAATTATATATTGGGTCAATGTCACTTGGGTGAAAATATATTTTTGTAGAATTTTGTAGAAATGTAATAATTTCCATGTGCAAGGTCCCTGATGGCATGAAGCACAATTAGACCGTTTGTTCCATCAAACTATATTTCATTATTGTTTTAAATGGATTTCTAACCCTTATACATTTGTATGTTTTATATTAGATCGTTTTCACTTGGGGAAGCATTTATTTTTGGATTATTTTGTAGAAAAGTGATATTTCTTACATGCATGCCTCTGGTACTTTTAATGATCTTGTCAGAAATGCTAAAATCTCATATTTCTTATTTTAGTCGACATGCTTGATAAATTTAACATTATGATAGTGTTGTTAGCTACAAAACTATAAGTTTGAAATTTCAGGTAAAATTCTAACATAAGCGGACTCTCTTTTAAGCCAAATATTCCTTAACCATCAGATGGAGACACCGTTTAATGCCCAAAATAAAAACTTACACTGACAGTCTTAGAGATCAGGAAGGGTGTACAGGTTGTATGCATAAACTCTGTGAGGGTATTTGTAAAAGAAGTAATAATGGAATTGACTAAATTCATGCAAACATGATAGAAAATTGATTTTTATGTATTAATGCCATATTGCACATTGCATTGGGTAGCATTTTAAAAAGTCCCGATTATTACCTAATTATAAGTATTGTGATCAATACAGGACCAATTTATCTAATTACAGTTTGGTTAATATTAATTGAATTGTTATTAAAAATCATGAGTTCACAGTTTTTCCAACAAAAAGAGCGTTATTTTACATAAGAATTAACGGAAGGTCATTTCTATGGGCCGGGAAGGACCCAACAACTGATCAGACTTTGTTCGACTTAAAGTTTTCTCGAATTGACAGTTGATATAATACAGGGATGCTAGTTGGTTTCTATCAAAAGTTCCGAACTATATTCCATGAAGGAGAAATGTCAGTTGCTGTTCTGAGCCTGGAATAGGCAGGCTAATGCTGGCTTTACCCACAAGAAAATGTAGCAGATTTGGCCTGTATATAACCAATATTCTAGAGTATATTTCATTACGATTTTAATTTATATCTGACAACCAACTAAAAAATATTATAGCGAAAACAGCTTTAATAATAGATTGTAGATTCCTTTAATGTAAAGTTAAGGTTTGATAGCTCATTCATCTCTTGACAAAACTCTAAACCAAGTAAAGCTTGTCCTTGATGTTAAACAGTCCAACTTAGAATCCCCGAGCAAATTGGTGTCTCAAACTGGTTTCAACTGCTTGAGACTAGGACACAGTGAGCAGCCAATCAGAACACTTCTAGTTATGATTTTCGACCAATGAGCAACCAGTAAATATAGTATAAGGAGGACATTGTAACCGTGATTATGTTGATAAAGGATACTGTAAAATAGATCTTAGGTATTGATAAAATTGGAAATCAGCTGAAAGTCTGACATTTAGCGACTCGGAAATTTATTAATATCATTTCATAGCAATAAAATAATTCATTCTTGTTTAATTTTGTTTTGACCATTACCCAAGCCTCCAAAGACAGCACACTTGAAAATACTGAAAGAATTGCCAGAGCCCGTTTTCAATCCTGCTATAGGCCTAATGCAACTATTTTAATAGTGCAAAATGAACTGAAAGAGACGATGAAGGACATTGAACTACAAGCATTTATACATCATCTACTACTATTAAAATTAACTTTAAATGATGAGCCGGGAAAGGGGGTTTGGGATCATTCATTGTTAACAGGTATTTTGATAATGGTCTGGACAAAGTATGTTCGCGTCACCTCTTGTTCGTATAAAGGTAAACAGTAATTTGTAATCGAACTAATTGGGTTACGTCAGGTAGAACTGCCGAGGCAGAGACTGCTAACCTAATTCTGGAAGATGTAACATTTGAAAGGACCAGAATAAAAATACAATATATATATATATATATATATAATGCACCTTTCCTTAAATCTTAACAATTCTTATAACATAGGTTCAATATGTTTTGTAATTTTCTTATAATTCTATGATGATTATTTAATGATAGTTGTACTTTCTTTTTGATGATACATAGGCCTACTGGTGTGTTTTGAATGCCTTCCCCATTTAGCTTATACATCTAAAACAATAAAAGGCCCTGAGTCTCCCCTGGTGTATATTGTGCGCATATTAATATAAGTAACTATAAAATGGCAGTATGGATAGAAAACTGATACATGTTGTACACTTCATACATGAACATGGGGAAAAGGTCCAAGATTCCAAAATATGCCCCTCCCACTTGGAAATTGCCAGCGACACGCCCCTCAGAAATTAGCTGAAAATATTTAACGTAGCTTTAAAGTGGCACTTGCCAATCGCAGATTTCAGAGTTTGGTCAAAGATATATTATTTGAATACAATAGAACCCCATTTACCCATGGCTTATTGGATTTGATCATATGAATTCATATTTGTGAGGTATTTTCCGAATCATTCTGTTTAACATTTTCTGCCAGACCAAAATAACCCTTGTACAGCGCTGCTGTTACCCAAGTACCAATGACGCATGCACATTCTGCGACGGCCGTCATTGATGCATTGTCGTAAGGAATGTTGTGATGTAAACAAAGCTGTGCCGTAACTTCTCTCTCTCACTGAATGTGCATAATGTGTATTTGATCTGCCAAAGCCTCTGGGATGCATTCCTTATCGAAAACATCATTCCTCAAGCATACGAAAAGCATAGCCGCTCTGGGCAAGAGGTCAACTACTGTCTGTATTTTGTTTAAAATTCCATTATTTTCCAATAACTATTTCACCTGTTTTTAGATTTACTTGTGAATAATGATTTTATTAATATATTTTGAATATGAAAACAATTCTAGAACTTCCAGACTTCGACCATCTATTATGTTTAATATTACTCTAATTAATGAAGTTTGTACTTATTCATTCATTTATATATTCCTTATTTATGTTACAAATACCTTGATGTATCTGTTCATTATTTCATAAGGTCTCTGTCAGACCTTCGTGTTGTCAGGTTGGGAAAAGAATCCCAACCTCAGCAAAGGAGCTCAGGAATAATAACTGGAATTGCAGTTGTATTTGCTCTATATTCTTGTTTAACCTCGGAGAAATGTTAAAACATAGCCCCCGTTGCATAACAATCTGCGAGGTTGTGGATTGATTCTACGACATCGTAGACAGCCATCTGCAATGAGTGTATTGCATAACTTTCTACGACATCCTCTACGACATCGTACATCTCTTGGCATCCACGATCGATTTTCTACGCTGCATCAATAATGACAGGATAAATGTTTTGGATTATTTCTTACTCTAAGAATGGCCATAATTAGACTAAAAATCAAACCTGAATACTTATGGTTATGTTTATTTATTTCATGAAAAAAATATCGACATACATCATTTTGGTGAAAAAATAAAAAATGCTATGTTCACTGCATGAATAATCTGCCTTGCATAACAAACATGCTCTGCGATGCACAGATATTACATTTACCCATCTTAAAATATATTAATAGTGAAAAGATGTCAAATTTAGCTATCCAAATATGCCATTATTCAATGTTAAATGATATTAAATTTTTATGAATTTGATTCATTGCACATTTATTTATTTTTTGAATTTCAAAATAGGTTTCGTAATTTTCTAGCATATTATAAGGTGAAAGTAATAAAAGCCAGATTTGTAAAATTATAATAAATTACAATTATGGTTGATGCTCCCCCATACACCATTTTGGCGTTTTAATGTCTCTCTACCTTCAAATTGTCATTTAATGTTATTTTTGAAACCACAAGGAATCCTCCAGTTCACGATTCACTATTATGCAATGCACCTGTCGTTTATTTTTACGAGTCGCAAACAGACATCGTAGTTGTAGAAAAAGATTTATACGACATCGTAGATAGACATTTGTTATGCAATGACCCCATAGAATACTATCCACCCTATACCTTCGGATTCGGAGATAAGTTCTTTCCCCCAATATCCTTATTATATCCATGATATATTCATAATATATTCTCGCAGAAGTAACCTATATGATCACATTAAGTGAATATTGGTAGTGTTTTAAGCCTGGAAGAGATCCGGAGGTGATATCACAGAAGTGCAACGCTGGCTTATCAACTCAATGGAAAGAACATATATAATCACACAGACTTGTAATTCTCATTACAGGTCTGTGCCTGTATATGTGGAAGTGTTTGATGCAGGACAAGGAATGATTTAGTAGAAAAAAATGTTCTTGGTGGTTGTAATAGAGCAAAACATTATATATGAGCATCTTCGACACCTACTGCACAAAACAATTCTCAACTGCAAGCAGATTGTGCAATATATTTATATTTCCATCTATTTGGCTTAATTTTGTTCTCATAAAAATTGAACCTAACAAACGGCCGACATAGCCGCCTCATCGGCAAGCATGTTGAAGACATGAACAAATTCTTTAAATTTTGAAACAACAAAATAATATTAATTCGCCGACAATGTTGCTGCACAAATGATGATCTCGGTAATTTACGGACATAATCGGCATTTTAGAAAAACTGTCGCCGATTTGACAGAGCTTTTGCCAACATTATTGGCGTTTTATCGGTGGTTTCATCCCGCTTTACACAAACTTCTGCTAAATTAGGCTGCAAATTGGTCGATACTAGGTAAATTCAGAGCCTTACACCAAATTCGAGTATATTTGGCATAGCATTAATTCTAGCAGTCTCTTTGGTTAGGTTGAACTCTATTTTGAACTTTATTTTCGACTGAAATTTGGGTTATTTAAGAGAACTGGTGAATGTGAATTGCACATTTTCTGGCGACTTTATCCGCCTATGGATATAACATGGAAATATACAGAGCATTTCGTGACAAGGAAATACACTGAACAATTGGTTATATCAGTTCAACATTTTAATTCGAAACAATATTTCCAACCTGGTTGGAGAAGGGAAAACATGATTCTTACAACAGAGAGAACGATATTTAAAAGATATCAATTGTGTCATAGATAGTGCATTGATAATTCATGTGCAACACCTCATACATATAAATGGTTCAAACCAGTTTCATAACATTGGATCTTTAGTTGCTCGATTAATCCTGAAACTAATATCAAAATTTGTTTGTATACAAAAACAATCAATTCAAACGAGGCTCAAACTTGAGAGAGTCCCTCCAAACTGAGGGAAAGCCTCTCGCTCCAATCAGCAAAGTGCCATTAAATCCAATTAGACGGTCGACTCCAGGGCCTAGAATTAGCGCAGGGGGTGTCCAATCACTGACATAGCCTTAGCGGGACCCTTATATGTGACGTTCGTGTACCTCTATCATCTTATCCAAGGCCTTCCCACGCCATTAAGCACTCTCTCCATGTTGCGAAGTGTCACAGAAAAATGTGACAAAAGTCGATAAAATAGATTCTGAGATAATCTAACAGAAAGATCAGAACAAGCACAGTCCAACAATGTTGACCTTTTGAAAACCTAATGAGTATGCACTTTTATTAATTTCATGTTTGAAGACTTTGCTTCCAATATATCTCTGCATATCTATAAAGTTAACCTTAGGCAATATATTTAACATATTTACTAGCGAATGGCTAAAATATCGCTAACATCTTTTTCAAATGTAAACAAATATATGAGAACTAGTAATGGTTAGCCAATGGAATTCCCTTGAACCAATATTTTTAAATACAAAATCTCAAAATCATTTATTTTGCGACTGAAGGGTTCATTTTCCTGTGACACATCACACATATCAATTATGCAACTTTATTCTCTTTTTTTTCTTTCTGTAAAACATTAAAACATCAGATATCCGTTCAATGAGTTTTCCCATCCTCTTCATCTGTAAGCGGGTCAGATTTTCAGAAAATGTACAATCGTCAGCTCTACACATTCAGGAAATTCTGCTAAATTAGGCTGAAAAATGATGAATACCGGGTATATCTGAGTATATTTGGTATTGCATTGATTCGAAATATCAGTTCTGCTATGTTAAACTGCATTTTAAATCTCGTTTCTGTCTTAAATATAGGTTGTTGGAGAGGATTGGTGAAAGCAAATTGAACATTTTCTGAGGATTTGACCCAAGCACACCAGTTAACGTTTTACAAACTGAATAATTCTCTTGAAGAAACTGGAGTGCTGGTATAATTATTCGTCAAAAAAATACAAAACGAATGAGCCGAGGCCCGGAAAAATGAATCATAAGTCACGAGGAATGGATTTTGAGATATTATCAAATTTAAAAGATCACATTAAACTGGTTTCATCGATGTTAACCTTAGCATTGATATATAATAAGTACTTTTACACTCATTGTATATTTCACAAAATAGTAATATACATTTCTGGATGCACAATCACTAGTAAAGTGATTAGATATACATATTTACGATGACCTAGAACACAAAGACGTATTTAAGTTTGCAGCATTTGTTGATACAACGAAGGGCACTTAACACTCCAAACATTCCTACAAAGAGATATTTGTGGAAAAAACATTTGAAACATCTATATCAAATTTGCGACTTATGATTCATTTTTCCTGAACACATCACAAATAGATATTCATGTTACACAGATTATATACACAATCAAATTAGTCCACCCTTGTCATGTTCAACGCATTCGAAACACATTATTTATAAGCTTTAGATGTATATAAAAAATGCCAATGGTATTTGGAGAATTGGGTCAGTTTAATTGAGCTGTTAATAAAGTGGGACGGGAGGTCACGCTTATCTTTATTACGAATGTGTTCATTGTGAACTAAACCGAACGGGCGATAGGTTTTGGCGAGAACTTTGATTTGAAAATCGTTTCGAGCCATTGACGCCAATGTTTGTCAGCTTCCAACCTCAATCCTTGAGAATCGGTAAGTACGATAATATATTAGGGTCCGATCGTCAGCAAATGTACAATTGGCAGATCAACACATTTAATAAATTCTTCTATTTAAGCCTAAAAAATCGTCAACACTAGGTATATATGGCTATATTTGGTCATGCCTTGATTCAAATAGTCAGTTTGGTTATGTTGAACTGTATTTTAAACCTGATTTATGTCTTAAACTTGGGTTATTTGAGTGGATTGGTGAAGGCGAATTGTACATTTTCTGGCGATTTCACCCATCCATTATTCGTTTCTTAATAAGCAGATCCATTATTTGAAAGGGTTGCAGAAGCGGGCACAAATTGGTAGAAATAAATGTCATGTATCATAATGCTTATTTGATGAAATGAAAAATAAATAAATGACAGTCTGTCTGAATGAATAATTACTGATGAATCTTCAAGACTTCACACAAGATAAGATAAATATGCGGATAGGGCAATAGTCTAGACTGTATCGTCATGAATGATGGCATCCCCATTGTGACGTCATTATTCCAGCGTAAGGGGAAGTGGTGGCACCTGGTTTAGGCGCATGCGCAGCTTCAAATTCCTTTTCCCAATCTGACGCGGGTGACCGTGACCTATGTTGTCATACATTTGTCTCTTTCTGCCAAGGGATGAGCAGGTTAGAGGCTAGTTGTGCGCTCCTTTCAAAAGGCACCAGTGACCTTGATAGTTTCCTGTTCTCCGCATAGGTGGCGCTGCTAAACACTGAATTATGGGAGGCAGGTTCTGACACTGCCCACCAGGTGTTTTTTACCACACGGCGTAAACAGCAGCGGAGAAGCTTGAGGTAACCTTGACGTACCTCACGTATGCGGAATGCGTAAATCAGCGGATCACACAGAGAATTCAGCAGAACAAGGTCGTATAAATACTGGTCCAAGACTGTTAGGACATATTCATTTTGTAAGACAAATATTGGGTTACATCTTACAGAGATGAGCATGGTGATTTGAAAAAGGCAGTTCGGCATGACGCAAAAGATAAACGTTCCCAGAATGAGAAGAGTTGTAATAAGGGCTTTCTTACTCCGCTGAAGTTCTTTTTGTGGAGGCCAACTTTGTGTTCGATGCCTCACCTCCCAATATATCCTCAAATATATAAACAACATTGTAAACAAACAACACAACGCAATCGCAAACAGTGTGTACTCCTCTTGATAACTGGTTAAGAAAATGAATTCACAAAAGTTAAACTTATGTTTATATTTTTTGTAATCTCGCATTTCTCCGAGGAAGCTTAGAAAGTCAGAGAATCCACATAGGACAGCGATTAACCAGAAGATGATGATCATTGTGGAGCAGCGACTCCTACTCATGTACCTGCTGTGCATTAAGGGCTTGATAATTGCCACATAATGGTCGATGGCCATTCCCACCAGGTTCAGCAGGCTTATGTTTATAGCTGTTGTGTTGAGAGCCTTGATAATTGTGTAACTGCACTTGGAGCGGACGCGTAGATCCCATGGCCCGTGTCCGGGTTTGAACCGAGGATTTACAATAAGATGGGTAATATGGAACAGTACACTTAACCCGACAAGGATATCCGATGAAGCCAGGCTAAAGATTAAGATATACTGGCTTGATAATGGGCTGCGAACTTGAGATAGAACAACCAGAGATAGAATATTTGCAATGATAACAATTAGTCCAAATATAAGAGCTATGATCATAACAGGCTGGGAGAGAATCTTCCTTGCCCGGTCTGATACATCATTCCCATAATTCCCAAGTCCTCCTCCACTGTGTTCTCCACCAGTGTAATTGGTCACCATGGAGACATTAGCCTCCTCCAGGGCGTCTGTCATGTTGAGGAGGAGATCATTAAACCCTGGAGGAAAGATGGTACTGGTGCTCCTCCAGGGGAATAAATGGCTGGCGTCTCCTCCTCCTCCTGGGTGGGACCACCAGGTGGCACTACCGGTGCTGGAGGAGATATTGATCCCACTCATGTTCCTCTCCATGGCGTGTTTAATCACAAGGATAAGCCTGCAATAAAATTTACTTCTTGACTTGTTTTCCCTGAGGTATCAATCTCACCTTGGGTAACTAATGTTTTATCCTTCTTGACTTGATTACTCACTTTCTCACGCTTGTTTTATGCTATATCATAAAAATAACTCATCATATTTCTCAAATTCAGCAGTTTGTCACTTTGTTTTATAACTGTTCCGACACATTCTTTACTCTGCCTTAGGTTTAGCTGCTGCTGTTGTCCCTTTCGGTTGGTTTCTATAGCTAGCTATCTAGCAAGTTACGTTTCTTAGGAATTAAGATAGAAAATCACGAATGTGTCCAGCATTATACTGCACATTGTAAAACAGCAACACTTGACAAACATTGTGTGTCCATGTTTAGAATTGATATGATCGTCAGACTCCTCTCCATGAGCTTGCATAACGGTCGCATATCCTAATATCCAATACCAATCCAATACCATCCAATAGTGCCTTTGGCCTGAAGGAAGTAACTTTTTCACAGTTGTGATCTGTTAAAGAAAAATAAGTCACAAGTCACAAAAAATTGATTTTGAGATATCATCATCCCATTTGAAAAGATGAGATCAAGGGGATTGCAATGAATGTAAATAATTAATTAGAGCATAATAATAAGAATTTGTTTATCTTTCAAGTTTAATATTTGTATTTTTTAAAAGAATGTTTTGCAGGATTTCTGGGTGGACAAATACTAGTAAAGTAACACAATAAACTCCATAGGATGATCTAAAAACTCACTGATATAAGTAAAAAACTGTCTTGTAAATTGTGATGCGTTACAGGAAAATGAGTCATAAGTCGCAAAAATTGGATTTTGTGATATAATCATATTTGAAAAGATGAGACCAACTCGATTCCAATGAATATAAACATTAAGGGCATCTAATAAGTATTTCTATATTTTAAATTTGATATTTTTATTTCTGAAAAAAAAGTTTCAATATTTGTGGGTGAACAATTACAATTAAAGTAGCTAAATATACTCTATGGGATGACCCTATAAATGCATGACAATATTTGATACACTGTCTTGCATTTTGGTACATGTATTCATACGTCATCCAGCGTTAGTCACACCAAATATGAGATAATTCCTACAAAGTAATATTTGGAATATATCACTTTGAAAAATATCAATTTTGCGACGTATGACTCATTTTCCTAAAACACATCATAATTGGTATATATTCATACAACCACAAGGACAAGTAACTCCGGCAGATTTTGCGATTTGTGACTAATTCTTCTGGAACACTTCACTTTTAATTCCCTTAGAGCCTTAATCCTTTTTGTCACCGAGAAACAGTATTATCCTGACAATACGATTAAACAATTCCTTTCTCGTTGTTTTGATTGAAAACACAATTATCCACACCTGTCCGCTTACTGAGTGGGTCTGCAGTCAATTCCAAGATGTTGTTATGTTTTTATAGAGACCGGAGATGTGGTTATGGTGATAAATGTGTCTCTGTCAATCCTTCTCCTTCAGCCTGCTGGATAACTACTCCTCCCTCAGGAACAGACCTGCAAAACAAGAACATTAGTTGCTATCAATACATGGGTCAGATTTTAAGAAATCAAAAAGAAAATGTACAATTCGCATTCACCAATCCAATCAAATAACCAACATTTCAGACGAAAATAAAGTTTAAAATACAGTTCAACCTAACCAAACAGATTGCTAGAATCAATGCAATGTCGAGTATACCCGAATTTACCTAGTATTGATCAAATTGCAGCCTAATTTAGCAGAATTTACTGAATGCGTACAGCTGCCAATTGTACATTTTCAGAAAATATGACCCACATGTATGTAAGACTGAATAATACAATCAACCAGTTCAGCTATAGATTCTTGCTTTAGAGCATAGTCACAAAATTAATTCATTTGCAAGATGCATCATCACATGTTAAGACAAAATAACCTTACCAAATGTATTGGACTGTATTTAGCAAGTATTCCATATTTTTCCAATCAAATAAATCTGACACAATTGCTATTAAGAGGATACCATGAAAAGAATATTATGAACTATGCAGGGGCTATAATTAAATCAAATGGACATTAATTGTAAAATCACACTTAAATTCATATATGTATCTTATATGAATTTCACGAACAATATATCATTTTACAACATCGATCTATAATAATGTGGTTTAAAGGAGTCGGAGCGTTATAAAATAGTTTGGGCATGTTTATGTGTTCCCCTTTAGTAATAATCTGATTTATGTGATCAGATATCCAATTAAACACAATCAATAGACACTTAAATCAATATTAACAATGGCTAATTCAAGTTAATTCAATAAACAGGGTCCTTCTGGGTCTGGTAGTTGGCAACAGGGAGTTAGCCATGTTCTTAAAGAAAGAAATGAATGATCACCTATATGTGTTGTGTTTCAGGAAAATGAGTCACAAGTGGCAAAATTGATATTTTACAAAGTGATTTATCCACAAGATCTCTTAGTAGGAATGTTCTGATTTTTGGAGGGCTTAGCGCCCTATGTCATACAAAGTCATATACCAAATTTCACGACAGTGTATAGAATATGTCCTAACGTGTTGACGGTCATTATATGGAGAATGTTTGTTTCTTTACTCGTAATTGCACCCCCCCCCCCCCAACATAGAAATATCAAACTTAAAATATTACATATTATCTATGTCCTACTGTTTACTATCATTGGAATCGGTTTGATCTCATCTTTTCAAATATGATGACATCTCAAAATCAAATTTTGCGACTTGTGACTCATTTACCTGGAACACCTCACATATTCAATAGGGGATTTGCATATCCGCCATTTTGACTCGCATGGAATTATGGCTGTTTACACATTAGTCAAATTTCAAGACTGTGTATTGAATTCCTGCTTTTCTGAGGTCATTCTATTACTCGTGACTTATTCTAGTGGTATGCATATTGCGCCAGTGTATTACATATATCGATGCATTCTTTAGCTTTTACTTTAGAGTATATTTATCTTTTTTTACTAGTAATTGTCCACCAAGAGATATTGCCAAGTCTATCCTCAAAAAATGAAATTATTAATCTCAAAATAGAGAAGTACTTGTTAAATGTCTCATTGTTTACTATCATTAGAATCAGCTCAATTTAATTTCTTCAAGTAAGAGGATATCTCAAAATCCATGCGTTGTGTTGGTGAGTTGTGGTTGCTAAAGGGTGGTCTTCACTGGCTGATGTAAACTCTGCGGTAAGCTCTGCGGTAAGCATTGCGATCGTGCTGTGATGGTGAGAAGTGGCGAGGTCCTGCCTACATGGCCATTCCTCTCCAGCTACAGAACCAGCACAAACCATCGCAAGGCTTACCACAGAGCATACCGCAGCCAGTGGAGACCAACCTTAAATCTCCCTATTATCTAATTCTTCGTACCTAATTTGTTCCATTGACTCGTAGAGTCCTATTACAATTTCTTCCTATCTAATCGGCCTTTAGCATGTCGTTTAGACACCAATATAATATGAGAGATTGATGCATATTCTTGATACAGGTTTTAAACATGGCCTGATCGTCAATAAGTTGAATATTCTCAGCTAAATTATTCCATAAAGAGGCAACTCTTCCAAGCAGCCCTGATGTTGCAATCTGATCTTTTTCCAATCTCATCACCATCACTCGCCTCCTAGTGCCTCCTCCCCCACAAACCCCTGCTCCTTTTCTCGTTCATAATAATAAAAGTCCAATGAAACAAGTTTAATAACCTCAGTTCTCTCCTTAGGATTAAAGGCAGTAATTTCAGCTTTTTGTGTATGGATAAAATGCCCTCATCCCTGAAAAATGTTGGGTCTACAGTTTCCACAGCCTTATTCTTATTTGTTTGCATCCTAATATAAATATTAGGGTCATATTGTCAGAAAATGTACAATTGGCAGTTCTACGCATTCAGGAAGTTCTCCTAAATTAGCCGGAAAAAGGATGAATACTGGGTATATCTGAGTATATATTTGGTCTCGCATTGATTTAAAGTACCGTATGAGTTAAGTTATGTTAAACTGCATTTTGATGCTCATTTTTCTCTTAAACTTTGGGAATTTGAGAGGATCGCTGAAGGCGAATTGTATATATTCTGACGATCCGACCCATAAGCATTTCAGTGATACGTCTATAACATTGTAGCGTCCTCTATGATGGGTAGAATGAAGGTCTTAAAACCATTATTGAATTGAATTGAATTGAAAAAACATTTCATTGCAAGATTTCATTGCCAATCAAAGGGGATCTCCTGCAAATTGGGAGGTTTCAACTCGCCTTCTGACAATGTCATCTCAGTCATTGACTGCCGACGATTTTCTACATGAGTGCAATAGTGTTATACAAAATGGTCAATCGTAAGAAGGCGCAATATTTTACAAGAGGTTTCACTCGAGTAATTGTTTCTGTTTGTCTCTGCTTGGTTAACCGAGCTAATATAGGTCTTAGGATCTAAAAGGTCCTTTACTTCAAACAGCTACTAGTAGTTCCACCATTTGTGATGTGTTACATGAAAATGAATCATAAGTCACAAAAAAATGCTTTTGAGATATCATCATATTTCAAAAGATGAGATTGATTGAGATGAGATTGATTGATCAAAAATTGATTTTGGGATATCATCATAATATTTGAAAAGATGAGTTCCTATTATTCGATTCTAACGGTGCTAAACACTAGGTCAGCTAATAAGTGTTTGTATATATTTTATTTTAAATCTTGCGAATAAATCACTTCGACAAATATAATTTATGCGACTTGTATTGCGTCCAATAGTCGTAATCTGTACGATATACATAATATTACAGACTTTTTCTGTTTGCACATATTACACATACCGAAAATACATTAATATAGTTTGGCGCTGGGTTCCTTAACAGGGAAGGGGAAGTGGGGAGAGAAAAGGGGAAGAAAAGCCATATTTCTGGTCATATGAAGGCCCATTCACACTACAACGGCCGATTGGTGTACGGCTGCCGCACGGCAAAATACACAACGTTAAAGTATTACAGTCCTCAAGGATTGGCCGGTAATTCATTTATGAATGAAATACTATTCAAATTTAAATCAAAATTATATTCAAATGTTAATACCTTTTACAGTACTAATACTCGTTAAATATCAAATGGTGGAGTAGATACAATTGATATAATAAAGGGTTTTACATGAATTGAATAGTAAAACATAATTGTGGCCCACCAAGCAGAAAGGTGCCTTCCCGCAGGAGTTATAGTTCCTTCGGATTCCCGCTAGTAGTCGCATCATATTCATGATCATTATTAGTATCCGATCAAATTTCATGTTTAAATTTGAATATAGGAAATACTTGAGATAATCAACGATGGACATAGCGTATAATTTACACTTGAACTTATTAAAGGTATTGGCCTTAATTGAAATGAAACAAATATTAATAAATTAATACAAAGCTTAATTGTAGCAATATTTCCTAGGCCTACATAGCAATTTATATTAGCCTTGGACATATGTACATATGTGTATATCTGTGGTGTGAATATATATCTATATATGTCAGTGAATTTCTATGCATTGAATATAGTTTATAACCCAGATAGTTGTTAGTTGGTTGTATTTCCCTTAAGGTTTGGACTGACTAATAGGGCAGACGCATGTGCCACTGCGCATGTCTGTCACAGTGCATGCTTGGACGGATTCAGTTCAAGTCTGACATACAAATACTTGGCAACATTTGTATTAAACATTGCAAAATTGTCTTCACCAATATCATATAGCTTGTATAGATCATTTATGAAAACCAAATGCATGATGTGAACGATGAAGTCAAGGGTTATGGAAACATGTATAACACATGAATATTGACATTAGAGCATTGATAAATATTCCATGCTGAACATGACAAGTTCTCTTTAGATTTTATAATGTACCATTACTCCCATTATTCCATGCGAATCAAGATTCAAAATGGCGGCTATGCAACTCCCCTATTGGGGACAAAACAACTTGGAAGCATTTTCCTGTAAAACATCACATATATATTGATCTGTTTACGAATGCTTAAATTCTGGTCTAGGACTCATTTTCCTGTAACACGTCCCAAATTTCAGCCCTAATTCCTTGAGGTGGCATTGCTTAACTTGAGATTACTCCCTGTGGACATGGTGTACCATCCTATGGAAACTGGACTAGCACTTGTGGGAGGGTTTACCGTACTCTCTGGGGGCTAGACGAGTAGAGTGGATTTCTAGTGGCAGGTGGTAAGTATTTCTTCCAAAGTAACCTCTTAGGAACTTCTTTAAGGTAAATCCTCTTATACCAGCTGTGGGACTGTTGCATAATTATACCCAATAACACTTTGTTTGGTTTGTAATCGATCGAGACGTTGGGTCAAATCGCATGACACCCCAAAGCGGTGGAGTGCGATTTGACCCAATGTTGAGATTGATTACAAACCGAACAGAGTGCTATTAGGTATGTATTACATACTAAATCAACAAGAGAACTGATTTTAATAGTATTTTACCGTAATCTTGTGGATATTCGGCTCAAATAGCCCATAGGTACTATTTGACTTTTCAAATTGCACCCCTGAATAGCACCCCAGAAATCACATATGTATGTAATAAACTAGGGAATGGCATTTTTGTGGGAATAGGGATATGCATGTCTCACTGCATATAATGTCTATTAGAGTGCATGCTGGGATAGATTCAGTTCAAATCTGACATACACATGTTAAGCAACATTGTTAGCGAAAATTGCAAGGGAGATATGGACTCAATGTCACTAATCTAACCATGCTAAGCCGTTACCATAGGCCTACACCTATATCCTTACTCAGTGTACTTTTTTGGATTTTATTGCTTGTGTTTAAGACCTATTGCATGACTTATCATTCTATGGGTGTAAAGATCCCAAACGGCTAAATATTTTATGGTGAAGGTTCTGGTTTAATTGCGCTCATATATAATAGTTGCACTCATAAATAATAGTCCCACTGAGGAAAACTATTGTTAGTGGTTGCAGGAATGATTCCTTAAAGGATTAACGGCCGACATTAAGGTGCTGCTGGTGCACTGTCTTGTGTATGGGTTATATTGCCAAAATGTGTACAATCAGTAACTTTACACATTTGTCATGTGATCCAGGAAAATGTCGCAAGAAACGGATTTTTAGATATCATTATTTTTGAAAGGATGAGATCAAGCGGATTCCAATGATAGTAAACAGTAGGTCATTAAATAAAAGAAATTCTCCCCATAGATAGCAATATGGATGCATCTCTTCCCGAGCATTGGTCACAATTTGGCCACCATGATTACGTCTCCGGGTTACTTCCTTCTTCTGATACAAGATTAAATACCATCTACTTGTGTCAATGAATGTGTCAATGAAAATGTCAATGAATACAAAATAACACGTAATATGTGGGGTGGAAGCGCCAGAAAATGTAAAATTTGCCTTCACCAATCCTCTCAAAAACCCACATTTAAGACATGAATCAGGTTCAAAATTATTTTTAACACAACCAAACAGACTGTTTGAATCAAGGCAATACAAAATATACTCCGATATACCAAGTAGTGACCATTTTCCAGTCTACTTAAGCATAACTTACTAAATGTGTACATCGGCCCATTGTACATTTTCTGAAGATCTGACCATGTGGTAAATTAAAGAAACACTGCCCATCCGCTACAATGATGATAACTCCGGTTTATTGTCTTCTCCTGATACAAGATTAAATACTTGGAAATATAAATAAACAAAACATCACACGTGTGTGGTAATATGGTAATAAACACAAGGGTGACCCACATACTCTCTTTTGTGTTTAGTTTTTATATGGAGGGAACCCTACAGTTTACACCAGGGGATAAATGGGTCAGATTTTCAGAAAATGTACAATTTGTCTTCACCAATCCTCTCAAATAACACAAATTTAAGACAATAATATTGTTTAAAATTAAATTTAACACAACCAAAAAAGACTGTTTGAATAAAGGCAATACCAAATATACTCAGATGTATAATGTTGACGATTTTTCAGTCTAATTTAGCAGAATTTACTAGCTGCCAATTGTACATTTTCTGAAAGTCTGACACAAATAATAAAACCAATAAATTAATCTTAACCTAGAGTGATCTTATAATTTGTATTCATTCTGACAATTATTTGTCTGAAAACAAAATCCTTTCAAAAGGGCACCCAACATTCGCATAATTATAATCACTGTTTCCATTTGAATAGTTTGATGTGCCTGATGAGTTATACTAAGCGAAACCATGTTGTGCCAAACATTGCCAAAGTAGCAATAAAGGGAGTTACTTATGATAAACCATTTTGCCTTTAAGGATAAATAGAGATGATTATAAAACAAAGTTAAACTCATTAGTTGTTGTCTCTGCAATGAGAGACTATAACCGACCAGCTGGGAAACATGTCTCTGTCGACCAGAGCACCCCTCTGTGTTGTCATGACATTGATGCATCAAAAATGTCACTATGGGGAAATTAGATATTGGATACCCACTGCTGGGAAACGTTCCTATATTTCCCAGTAACATGGTAGCACTCAACAGGTGATGACCGTTATAACATCGTACAACAGTCACCTAATAAGTACTTCTATATTGTGTTACACGCATGAAAAAAGTTAGCGATATTTCTTGATTCTTATTTCTGTAGTAAAATAATTAAATTGGATAATTAGGATGAAATTAAAATATATATAGACATATTCACTACACAGTCTTGAAATTTGAGACATTTGGTCGTGCTACTAACGGCGCCAAACACACTAATAACCAGATTAAGGAATCTAATACATTTCTTGTTCTAAACATGTTGAAGAAATGTCAGTCTTTCTTCGATTAATAAAATAGTGTCGGTAGCCGGGCGGGAAATGAATCAACGCTAACACAAACAGGGTTATGATTTCGAGTTAGGAACTGAGCAGGATAGAAGAAACTGAATCAATTCTATTCAGAGCTATGTATACCTTATCTATTGTCAATCACAAAATATAATCACAATAGATAAGACTAAATGGTCTCTCTTGACTTGACCAACTGTCTGTCCTAAAAGATCCAGAATCCAATCAGTGCCAAGTATACACAAAGTATTAGATTCCCTTTATATATCCGATGCTTTGATATTGCATTTCTGATCTACGTGAATGAATATAGCAGCCTTCTATGAAAGTCTTTTTAATTCTGACATTTAATCAACTTATAGATACGCTATAGATTACCTATGTGATATGCCATTTGTTACTCGTGAAGAACGACAAAACAACTTTACATCGTGTATTCGGATATCAAATGGCCCATTATGCTTCTTCAACGGTAAATACATGATCTTATATATATTCCAATTATATTGTACGCATGGGAGGAGGAAGTAGAAGGATGTAATGACCATAGGTTTGCCAAGGGAGGAGATAGATTAAAACATAGAGGATATATATGTATATGACTCCCCTGGCACCCCCTGGCGTCTCCAGCTTCCCCCCTGCATGGGCACATAATTAGGGGAAACGGATGCTTATTTTATGTTTGTGTGAGATGAATACTTTCAGCAGGGTGGGAAATGAGAGGAGTTGAGGGGGAGAGAGAAGAGAAAGAATATGGAAGGGAGAGAGTGGGAGAGAGTACAGGGAGGAGAGGGGAGCAAAGAGAGTGGGGGAGAGGGGAGAGAGAGGGGAGAGAGAGGGGAGAGAGAGTGGGAGAGAGGGGAGAGAATGGGAGAGAGGAGATAGAGGAGAGAGGGGGGAAAGAGAGGGGCAGAGAGGAGAGAGACGAGAGAGCAGAGGATAGAGAGTGGGAGTGAGGAGAGAGAGGGAAAAGAGGGGAAGGAGAAAGAGAAGAGGGTAGAGGGGAGAGAGAGGGGAGGAGAGAGAAGGGGAGAGAGAGTGGGAGAGGGGAGAGAGAAGAGAGGAGAGAAAAGGAGAGAGGAGATTGAGGAGAGGGGGAGCTAAGAGAGGGGCAGAGAGGAGAGAGAAGGGGAGAGAGGAGATAGAGGAGAGGGGGAGGAAAGAGAGGGGCAGAGAGAAGAGAGAGGAGAGGGCAGAGGACAGAGAGTGGGAGAGAGGAGAGAGAGGATAAAGAGGGGGAGGAGAATGAGAAGAGGGCAGAGGGGAGAGAGAAGAGAGGGGAGAGGAGAGAGAGTGAGAGAAAGGAGAGAGAAGAGAGGGGCAGAGGAGAGAGAAGTATTACCTTCTACTGTGGGAGTATTGTTGTCACTAAATGAATATAATGTATCAGACGATGCATGCAATTGCAAGTCCAAGCTGATAGAATATCCAGCATTGTTTTTGATTGATTGGTTGATATTGTGTATTTTCCAGGCAAGTATACACTAGCAACAATAGCAGTAATGATATATTGCCGAAAATTGCACGGAAGCCTTCTTTTATGAGGATCATAGGTCTCCCAGCGAGTTCCTTTCAGATCATATATAATGAATAAGGTATAAAAAAACAATGCTATATTGTGTGTAACATAATACTGTTGTGATTGGTATATGTACCAAATGAGGCAACAGGCTATTGACAATATCAATTCATGCTTAAGCGGGGTTCCACTAGCAGGCTACTACTCCCGCTGCTCCTCCCGTTTCTTTGACAGCCTATTGCTCCCGCTTCTTTAGAAGCAGGAGCAAGCTACTGAAGGTATACCAGAATAGTTGCTATTGCCACGTTTCTTCCACCACTACTTCTACCGCTAGTCAGAAATGTAAGCAGACAACATTTTATTGTCACATAGAAATGAACACATCAAGTAGCATTAGAAGTAGCGTAGAGTGGTGCTAGTGGCCCACTTCAGCCCCCGCTATTTCCCGCTACCTCCCAGTACAAAGTATCTGCCGCTTGAAATCAAACATGTTTGATAGAAGAGGGAGTACTCTATGCTTCAAAAACGCACCAAAAAAAGCGAGAAGTAATGTGTAATGTAATGTAATGTAATGTAATGTAATGCAGGGCCCAATAGCTGCCATCCCTATTACTCTCCAGCTTCTGCTCCCGCTTCTTTCATCACTAGGCGGGAGCAGTGGTGGGAGAAGTAGCCGGCCAGTGGAACCCAGCTTTTACATATATATGTGATGTGTTGTAGGAAAATGAGTCACAGGTTGCATAAAAATAATATATTTCAATTGTGTTTTCCACATGGACTCTTGGTCATAATGTTTTAATTTTTAATTTTTATATTTTTTCTTTGGCACTGTTATAATAGTGTAGTGAACAATCCATGGTCTGGTCTCAGGACAACAATAAGCTGTAAGGCAGGCATATATGTATGTTTCCTACAATCTCCATACTTTATTCACACAACCACTCCACAAGCGGTGACAAGGCTTTAGTGCCAAGCTTGGGCCTCAGTAAGATAAGGTGTGAGCCGGACTGTATCAATAGAGGAGTTGCATGTGCCACTGCACATGTCTGTTACAGGGCATCCTGGAATGCATTCTGTTGAAATCCGACCTACAAGCATTTGGCAATATTTTTATAAAAAATTGAGAGAATGTTTTCACCAATATCACCGTTCGTATTAATAATCTATGAAAACCAAATGCTGGCGACTTATGTCATGGAACATAATAACATAAATGGATATTGACATTGGAACAACCATTGATACAAATTCCAGGCTTAATATGACATGTTGTATGTAGATTTTTCACTGTACCATTAGTCCCATTTTTACACACACAAGCAGTTAGAAAGGTGCAGTTTCGGGTGCAGTTTGGTTGACCCAAACTGCACACGCGATCAGTTTGGGCAAAGAGGCAATCTCATTGGCACAGCATAGGCCTGACCTACAAAGCAGTTAGAAATAACGTTGTCCTAACCGCGTAACATAGGGAGCGCTCCTGCGGCCTACAAATTGCGGTGAATCAAGCCTCCTCAAGCTAAACTAAAGGCTATAGAAGTCAAATTTACTTTTTAACATCCAAATAGAATGTGTAATAAATAGCAAATGGCAATCTGTTCAGGTTCCAACTGATCTTGACCCATCAGAAAACGGGATCTCGCCCCTTCAGGATTCGTCTCGTTTTCTGATGGATCTTGATCAGTTTGAACCCTCCATCATGCCATTTGCTATAATAATTTCATGCAAATCACAATTCAAAATAGCGGCTTTGCAAGTCCCCTATTGGTTATAAGAGATATAACAGGAGAAACATAAACGTGAAATGGAAGCAATAACATGTACAGAGTGGTACATGGAAGAGGAATAAGGCCTTTACGGAGTAAAGAGTAATAATATGGTCACACACCCCAGCTGCTTAGAAACATAAAACACATAGTAGAGCAGCACTTCTAGTGGTAAGAATGGTGTGAGTTTCAAACAATAGGACAAGTAGAAAAACCACTACAGTAGCATGAATACATGTGCCACATTTAAAGACTGTGTATTGAATTTATCTATGCATATGGGGCAGATTTCAGAAAATGTACAATTGGCAGCTCTACACATTTAGGAAATTCTCCTAAATTAGGCTGAGGAATGATGAATACCGGAATATCTGACTATAGTTGGTATTGATTGATTTAAAGTATCAGTTCTGTTATGTTAAACTGCATTTTGAAGCTCTTTTTTGTCTTAAATGTGGGTTATTTGAGAGGATTGGTAAAGGTGAATTGTACATTTTATGAAAAATCTGACCTATATATGAGGTTGCGTCATCTATAATATATTGCAAACATTTGGGTCATGTATAATGTATCTAATATGTCTCAGCTTTTCTTACTTTGCTAATGATTGTCCATCCAAACATTGCATTAACTACTTGTTCAAACCTACAAAGATTTAACATTTTAAACGCACTTATTAGATATAATAACGCTTACCATCATTGGAATCGGCAAGATCCCATCTTTTTAAATAGGGCGATATCTCAAAATCAATATTTTGCGACTTGTGACCCCTATTAAACTACCAGTATATTAGCCAATGTGTACATAGTAAATTCAACTACTCAACCATAGGTAACCTTTTTGACAAATAAACCATTTTTAATTCAATTGAATAACAGATGATACACTTATTGTAATGTCTTTTTTCCAGCTTATGTAAATATATATATAAGAAACTTTATTTCCATTTGGTATACAAATAACGGTAACAGATTTCTACATGGAAATAGGTGCTTGTTCTCTGTCTGAGACAGTTCTTCCAAACAGACCATATCAAAAGATGTTATAATAAAAACGTCGCAAACACAAAGTGCCCTCATCCCCTTGGTATGAATCATGCCAGCTGTCAATTAGAGACAATAAATGGCAATAACCGAACAAATAATGGCGACATTACCCTTTATTATGCCTTTTCCTTGAACGGTCCTAACTTCTATCTCCGGAAATAAAATACTTCTCAAACTACAGACATAAAATCTGCGCCCACATTCCTCTCATGATTATTCCGTAAGTTAACTTTTTTGTAATGTGTTACAGAAAAATGAGTCAGTGAGTGAGATTGGTTGCTTTACGCCCTTATCAACACATCTAAGCTTATATAAGGGCGGGAGAGCTGAGAGGGAGGCAGTTTATGATCATACCCAGGAAATAGAGATCGAGAAGAAGGGAGAGAGAGACAGAGAAAAGAGACAGAAAGGCACTTTATGGTCATTCCCAGGACCAACAGGAAAATGGGTCACAAGTCCCAGAATTGATATTTTCCAAAGTGTTTTAATGACAGGATGCCTTTGTAGGAATGTTCTCATCTACCGCTGTACGTTGTACGAATACATGTACCAAATTTCAAGACAATGTATTTGATATATCCTTGTATTTCTAAGGTCATCTATTCGAGTGTATTTAGCTACTTTACTAATAAATGCCCAATATTGCAAACTTTCTTGGATAGACTTAAGTAGACTCCAATCGCTCCAAAATGCTGCTTTAACTCCCTAGACTGACAAGTTCAGCGCAGATATATAAGGAGTTTCACATACCTTCATTAAAGAATAGGAGAGAGTCGCATAATTATTCTAGACCTTGCTTATTTAAGGTAAAAAAGTGGAAAATAATGATAATAGGACAATTAACATTCGTGGATTGGCAAAAGGAAAAAGACTCTTAGTTCCTCACCCAAAATATGAGATATTCAAAAGATCTTATATTTTTCAGTTGACTTCTTTATTGAATGGTTTGCCAGATGAGCCTCAATTGTTGGCCACAAGAAAAGAGTTCAGGAATTATTTGCATCTAGACTATCCTGTCCCTTTTGATAAATACTTACAAGAAGATATAAATCAGATTTAATCAGAATAAATTGTTATTACAATGTAACCAAGGCGCATAATGCCATTTCATGATCGAGATATCAATATTTGATTACTTAACCAATTTGTTCATTCAAATTGAAATTATTTATTTCAAACCAAAATACGTTGTATATAGGGGGTGACTGTTATTCAAAGGTCGTATAATATAACATTATGATGACCATTATATTAGATGTAAGACAAAATTTTATAGCAAGCTATTGTTAAAAGATACAAACAAAAACACCATATTACAAATGTGTAGATTGAAAGGTAAATCTCAAAACGTATAGTCTCAAAAAAGGTTATAAGACGGATATACATATTACCAGTCAAACTCGCTATTTGATTATCAAAGAACCAATATTGTAGAAAATAGTTGTGAAAATAATAATAACAATGCAAGATTGTAAATTTGAAATGACCAATTATCAAAACTATGTAATGACCAAAATATGTGTAATCTAGGTAAAAATTGACTTTATCATTCCTTTATTATCGTTTCGGGCTCGTCGGAAGATCTATTTTTAGAGACTTTTGTCTTGTTCTGTATATTCTCATGGAATAAAAATTCAATATAATATTTGAAAGGATGAGTGAAGGTGCATTGGCCACTTTCTAACCATCTGACTCATATATGGGTCAGATTTTCAGAAAATGTACAATTGGCAGCTGTACACATTTAGTAAATTCTGCTAAATTAGGCTACAATTTGGTCAATACTAGGTAAATTCGAGTATATTCGGCATTGCATTGATTCTAGCAATCTATTTGGTTAGGTTGAACTGTATTTTGAACTTTATTTTCGTCTGAAATTTCGGTTATTCGAGAGGATTGGTGAAGGCGAATTGTACATTTTCTGAAAATCTGACCCATATATCCCTAGTTTGGGATTTTTGCACTCCCAGTATAAATAAAGTTTTAAAAAAAAAAAAATATTAAATCCATATGTCAGAGATGATACAGTTACACATTTCCCTGTATCAGAAACTTGTATAATAAAGAATTCCCACATACAAAGCGCCCTCAGACAAAAAGAATATTCCCTTTGTATGAATCATGCCAGCTGTCAACTAGAGAGAATGAAAGGCTATAACCATACGCATAGTGGGGACATTCCCTTTTATTGTGCCTTTTCATTGAACGGTCTTAACTTCCCTCATGAAATAAAATACATCTCAAACAACTCACATTAAAATTTGCATCCTGTCCCTCTAGCCAATATTCCATAAGCCAACTAATTTTGTACGCTATAATAGATATTCCACTTGATCCGAATTTGGGGGAAATGAAATAAAGTTCACGTTACAGGGGAATACAGTTCCAAAACAAGGAATTATTTAAGTAGAAACTTGGCAGGAAAGTTGTAAAAAGTTTGGTTTAATCTGGAAATTCGGATAAACAGAGATCAGGCTAATGTTGAAGATTCTGTATATAATATATTGAGGTAAATGGCAATTTATCATTCAGAAATTGTAAAATCGGTAGCTGTACACATTTGGTAAATTCTTTTAAATCATCCTGAAAACGATAAATTTACTAGTTAGCTATATATCTTAAGAGAGTTATATCATGTTGAATCATAACATGTTTGGTTATGTTGAACTGTATTTTTAATCTCATTTTCGTCTCAAATTTAGGATACTTGAGAGGATTGGTGGAGACAAATTGAACATTTTCTGTCTGGGAAGCAACTCCAGCGGCCCGGGTGGGAGGGTGTTCGCTGAGCTGCCTGCCAGCGCCCCAAAGGAGAGAGAGAGATGACACTGAGTGGATCCTCCTCCAGGCGAGGCTCATCTTGATCCTTCACCTTGATCCTTTACCCTGACCCTTCACCTTGACCCTTTAATTTGACCCTTTAATTTGACCCTTCACCTTGACCCTTTAATTTGACACTTTAACTTGACCCTTCACCTTGACCCTTCACCTTTATCCTTCACCTTGACCCTTCAACTTGATCCTCAACATTGACCCTTCAACTTGATCCTTCACCTTGACCCTTTAACTTGACCCTTCACCTTTACCCTTCACCTTTACCCTTCACCTTGATCCTTCACCTTGATCCTTCGGTTATTTGACCCTTAACCATGACCTGTTGTGTGAGCAAGCTGGCCAGTGATCACTGGATTACCCCAAATAGGATCAATATTTTACTTGCTAATTACCATTTATGTTAGAGATTCCAGTGGTCACCATTTGGCTATGAATTATCATGTCCTTTACTGAGGGGATCCCCCCCACCCCTCCCACCCCTCCCACCCCTCCCACCCCTCCAGGACTAACGGGTAGTTCCCAACTGGGAAGGGGCGGCTACTTGCAGCCAATAACGGCTGAGGGGGGAGGAGATTAATGTACTCTAGTATTTAAGACCTTGAAAGGAATGACAAAGTGCCTGGTACCAAACCTGGAATTGCTGTCTCCTTCCTACTACACTAGATACCTTGATACTTTAGACTATCATTACTGTTCCTGGTCTTATTCTAATGGCAGAAGATGGGATATCCTAGACCGGAAATTGCCCCTAATTCCTCTGTCATTATTCCATTACATCTTTAATGAGTTCTTCGGGGATTCAAAAGTTTTGATACAATTAGACTTAGACAGATTTAGATGAATGGATGTTTTTTGTTGTACGTGGCTCACAGCCACACTCCCGGCTAACGTCTAACATTAAGGATTATCTATTTCTCCCTATTCCTCTCCAACGCATCTAAAAGTAATTTGGCCAAAGTCTTGAAGGTTAGTGTCCCGTTGTTTCTGCCATAGGGCTTAATGAAAGCAGAAATTTATTTCGCAGTCCCGCCAAAATGTGATGTGTTGAAGAAAAATGAGTCACAAGTCGCAGAACTTGAATGCTGAGATGCCATCATTATTAGAAAAGATGAGATCAAGCTGATTCTAACAATTGTAAACATTCGGGTATTTAATCAATATTTCAAAAAAAAAGGTTTGCAGTATTTCTGCATAGACCATTACTAATAAAGTAGCCACACATTCTCTGTAGGAGGACCTTCGGAATGCAAGGATATATTTAATACACTGTTTTGCTGCATGTCTTTATACGGCTTGTAGCACTAAACCCGCCGAACATCAGAACATGTCAACATAGAGATCTTGTGAATGAATCCCTTTGGAAAATATGAGGTTTGCGACTTGTGACTCAGTTTCCTGGAACACATCACAATACCTTCCTGTGGTGGCTTCACTTATTGTCGCTCACCAGTGTCGTTTTCTCTAATGTCTCCTAACTTCTCCTGATCATGATATATAAACATTTTATCACAGCAACTTAATGTTAGTAATTCCGCCCTATATAAATTGTATTATGAGTAAATTTGGTAACATTTCTTTTGTCGTATTAGCAGCAAATGCAGCTTTAACAGTTATAAAATATTTCTGAAAGTTGTATTTAATTTTGGAAAGGAAAATATGTTTTATTTTATATTATTATATTTGGGTAAGGTAAGTAAACATGCCTATATAGTTATGGATGGGGAATTCACACACCTTACCCCCGACATCCCATCCCTATATATTTCATTCTGACTATGTTGAGATCCATTAGATGCATTAACTTATTTAAGATGCATTTCAAGATTCACTACGCATCAAATTGCCTGCTTATACATATTAAGTTTCCTCGGATACAATATCATGTCTTACAATTGATAAACTATTAGTTGTCCCCTATCTAAAACGGGTAGTATTGATCAGCATGTAATTTATATTCAATTCCGCCATCCCTTCAGCTATTCTTTTTCACTCCCACCTTTATAATTCTCTTCCCCACTCTACCACTGGCTTGGGTGACATTGCATCAGCCCAGTAAAGCCCAGCTGCCGTAAGTGGGTTGAAGCTTGTGCAATCATCCAAATGGAATGGCATTGAAATAGCTTGATAATCACTTCCTTGAAAACATTTTGGGGAAATCAATAACCAGGTAACATCACATTTGGTCTATGTAAGCCAACTTAAAAGTTAGAGCCCTGTACATGCAGCCAGTAAAAAGCCTTTCATAACTTTGTGCAGGGCCTTGAATGTTGTGAATACACAATTGATATAGTGTGGATTTCACTATACAATCAAGACGCTGATGGTAGACTTAAGATACACACTGAACTGAGTAAGTTTTCAATAACTCTCTATATTCTTTTCTTTTTTGTTATTAGAGAAATGTTTTTCTTTGATTTCATAACTATTATAAAGCAGTCCAGCCACTATCAACCAAATGGTGATGATGCAAATTTGATTTTTATTGCTGGTGATGCATGTCAATAAAGAGGAATCAGCAGACAATGCAGCTACAGATAAAGCGGTCCAGCCACTGTTGACAAAACCAAGTTGATGCAAAGACGATGCAAAGTTGATGTAATTGCCGGCGATGCACGATTTAGAGGCTTATCGGTAGCTGCATTGTCTTTGCATCGACAACCAGAATAAGATCGGCCACTATACAACCAATTCTCTTGCTTTTACATATGTAATCGCATCAACTAGACATCGCAAACCTATCGCTACGGACATTACTTCCATTGACAATGCACCGATGCAAAATCACATCAACGGGAAATATCAAACATGTTTGATCTTCATTGCTACCCTTGTCAATGAATTTTTCACATTGCCCGCACATCGCTTGTGACCGCTTGCTGTTGCCGAAGACAGCGATGATAAAGTCAATGCAATAAATTTTACGAAATTCTCATTAACTCGCTCATCGCCAATGCTTCGCCAATGATTTTGTCAACAGTGGCTGGATCACTTTAAACATATCAATTCATCACAAAAGGTACAGTCATGTTTCATGGACGCACTAAAACTAAACCTCCTCCAGACACCGTGTGCAAATATTTCATTCTCATAGTCGTAATAAATCTGTTGAAAATAATAGGATCCACTGTATTAAATTTCAGGACGGTGTAATAAATACATTTTTGCATTTCTAAGATCATCCTAGCTACTTTACTAGTAATTGTCTACCCAGAGATATTGCAATCTTTCTTTTTTAAAATAACAATATCAAATTTAAAATATAGAAACACTTATTAGCTGTCCTAATTTTTACCATTATTGCAAATTTTAGATCGGCTTGAATTTTCAATTATGATGATATCTGATATCCATTTTTTGCGACTTGTGGTTCATTTTCTTGTAACACATCGCAATTATAATTTCATGTTGATGAAGTAATATCAAGTAATATTGAGAGTGTGGAATGTGAGAAATAGGAAGTAATATTAAACTGACAAAGTGTATTAGTTTCGAACTGTTTAAAGATAAATACCAGTGTTGTCAGCACTGCAGCAGGCGGGAATTCAAGGAACTAATGCATGAAACAATAGAATTCAATATATTTTGTTCAAACTTTGTATTGAGAAAGAACATGGTTAGGGGAATACGAAATGCCAAAAAAACTGGATATTATCATATTATTTTGTGTTTTAGGGATGAGTGAAGTTTACTTCCCTTCACTATTGATTTCAATGGGGGAAGCTCATTGTGATGCAAGTTTAGCTGAATAACTTTTTTTTTAGTTCAATGACCCCTAAGTTTTTTTAATTGGGAGGGTAGAATAACATGTCAGCAAGGTATATGCAGATTTAAAAGAAAATTGTTTGATTCAAGCATATGCTATTGAGGAAAATGCAGAAAATACCCGTTTTTCCATAGACTTCTATAGTGAACAATAATACATTTCAGTGGTCCCTGAAATAAAAACTAATCGAATGACATATGGTTTTCTGGGGCTTTTTGGGTTCCCCCAACCATGTTCTTTCTAAATCCAAAGTTTAAAGAAAATTCCATGATTCATTCACTTTTTAAGTGAACACTGGTATTTACCTTTAAGGTGCCTGTATCTTGTATCTTGAAACATTTAAATCCCTTCGGCAATGGCATTTGCTGCCCTTTATATTCTTCCCGTTATTCAGTGAAATGTTTTTCACGAGGGCCTCTAGTGAAAGATTAATGCATGTTGGAATCAACTATTTAGTCGTCCAGAATAGGGGATTTACATAGCAGCCATATTGGATCCTGATTTATAAGGAGTTACAGGTGTTGTATGTCAGTGTAAAAAGTATAGAGAAAAAACATTCCATAACAAACATGGACTAAACATTGACAATCATTGTACTCCAATGTAAATTGTCATGTATTATGTATGATTCAAGGACAGCCACTCGCTGATCATCTAACTTTACCCGCTGGACATCTACCATCCTTGACATTCACCATTCTAGGACATTCACCCGCCGTATATGGAGTTTTTTAGGGGACATTATACCATTGATGCATCTTTTATATCTAATGAACTGAAGACAATGGGCCCATTGTATAACAAAACGCTCGTAAGTGGTTCGCATCTCCTCGTTTCCTATCGCATCTTTTTGACTTACGAGGGACTTGCGAGATATGACAGACTTACGAGGGGTGGTTTGCATAACAACCCTCGCAACAATTTCGTAAATTGTATTAATCAACACATCGCATCTCCTTGTATCTTCTCGTATCTGAAGTTTTGATTGAATTGAAGAGTTTATTATGGTATTTGAACTTGAATGGTTAATTATTATTATTATTTATATAATAATGCATAATGGTTAATTAATTCTTTACATATATCACGTTGGTAATAACTTGGCCATTGCATCATCTATTTTCTCCCCTGGCTCTCCCCCTCTTTCTCCCTGTCCCTACGCTACCCCTCTCCCCTGCCCTATTCTCTCTCCCCCCCCTTCTCTCTTTAACCGCTTCTCCCTCTTCCTATCCAATTCCGCCCCCCCCCCCCTCTCACCTCCCCTCACTCTTCCCCTCCCCTTCTAATCTCTCTCCCTCGATCTCTCTCCCCTACCTCCCCCTTATATACTATGACTGAATGGTTGATTCACTTTGAGCGGGAAGAATACCCCAAGTCACAGGAGCAGATGGAACTGGGCAGGGACTGATTGAGGGACTGGACAAGGGACTGGTGGAGGAGCAGGTACTGAAGGAGGTACAGAAGAAGGTAGGGGGTACTGGAGGAGGCACTGGAACTTGGAAGGAGTACCCCTCCAGTGCCTCCCCCAGTACCCTGTCCAGTGCCCCTTCAGTATCCTCTCCATTGCCTCCTCCAGTACCCCTCCAGTACCTCCCCCAGTGCCTCCTCCAGTACCTCCCCCAGTGCCTCCTCCAGTACCTCCTCCAGTACCTCCTCCAGTACCTCCTCCAGTACCTCCTCCAGTACCTCCTCCAGTACCCCCTCCAGTACCTCCTCCAGTACCACTCCAGTACCCCCTCCAGTACCTCCTCCAGTACCCCTCCAGTACCTCCTCCAGTACCCCTCCAGTACCTCCTCCAGTACCTCCTCCAGTACCCCTCCAGTACCTCCTTCAGTACCCCTCCAGTACCTCCTCCAGTACCTCCTCCAGTACCTCCTCCAGTACCTCCTCCAGTACCACCTCCAGTACCCCTCCAATACCCCCTCTAGTACCCCTTACAGTATCTGTTCCAGTACCTCTTCCAGTATCCCCTCCAGTAACTCCTCCAGTACCCCTCCACTTCCATTACCCCCTCCATTACCTCCTCCAGTACCCCCTCCAATACCCCCTCCAGTAACTCCTCCAGTGCTCTTCCATTACCCTCTCCAGTACCTCCTCCAGTACCCCCTCCAATACCCCCTCCAGTAACTCCTCCCTGTGCCCTTCCAGTACCCCCTCTAGTACCTCTTACAGTACCTCCTCCAGTACCCCTTCATTATCTCCGCCAGTACCCGTTCTGTACCCCTTAATGCTTTCTCCATTACCTCCTCCAGTACCCCTTTCAGTACCTCCTTCAGTACCTCTTCCTGTAACACTTCCAATGCTTTCTCCAGTATCTCCTCCTATAACACCACAAGTACCACCTACTGTCCTCCCCCAGTGCATCTACCAGTATCTCCTTCCGTACCCCTTCCAATGGTTTTAATCATTTAGGGCCGAGAAAGCCATTAGCGCAGTAGGTGTCCAATCAGCAACATGGAACTTGAGTTTCAGAAGAATTTGACTACTTCAGAGCCAAGAAAGTCATTAGCAATTCCCCCCTCATCCACCCACACACCCTCCCACCACACCCACACTATGACCACCCATTATCGGATGTTAATTCCTGTCAAATTGTATCATGTTGTACTGGAAACCAGCTTACGAGTAGATCAGAGGAGATGCGAAAAGATGCGCAGCCTTTAAAATGCTCGTAGACATTTGCGAAATATTTACGAGAAAAAATTCCTTATGCACAGCTTTAGGGAGATGCGAGGGTGTATTTACGAGGAGATACGAATTTGAAGTGCTTATACACATGCTTTCAACTTACGAGACACTTACTACTGAGATGCGAGGAAATACGAGGTTCTCGCATCCTTATACAACGGGCCCAATGACGAATAGTGTCATTATAGTTATTACGACTATTGTGTAACCAAGTCGTGGCCAGTTCCGGTTAGTTGATGTGTCCGTTCACGATATAAATACAATATATAAATTATATGAAACCCATATGTGATTTTTTTCTATACGATTGGCACGTTTTTGAGAGGAAGGAATACACGCAGTTCGAATCCATGGATCATAGATCATAACATTGTTGGACATATGTAATGTGTTACAGGAAAATGAGTCACAAGTCGCAAAAAATGGATTTTGCGATATCATCATATATTTGAAAAGTGGAGATCAAGCGGATTCCAATGAAGGTAAACAGTAGGACATCTACTAAGTAGGCCGACTTCACCTTGTTAAGTTAGATAATTTTACTTTTGAAAAAAGTTTGCAATATATGTTTATGGGCATTTACTAGGAGAGTAGCTAAATATACTCTATAAGATTACTTTATAGAAATACAGAGAGAGAATGGGACGAGCCGGCAATAATCGAAAATTTATAGGACGAGATTCGTCCACATAAGCACGATGCCGTAGGCAGAGTGCTTATGTGGACGAATCAAGTCCTATAAATTTTCGATTATTGCTGGCGAGTTCCATTCTATATTTATTATATGTGCATAAAATTTGATCATCATCAGATATCACTGAAAAAGTATTAAAGAACTCTCAGAGAGCCCCAGCTGCCCCGCTGAGAGCACCATCAGTAGGCTACAACGGTGAGCTGTCAGGACTGTGTGATCATGCAGTGTTTACTTACTGACATGGTTGAACTAAAACGTTCATATTGTAGCCACTTCTTGAGCTACAATTATAAACCTTACATCATTTGATAGAGAATTTAATTCTCTATTTAATGGTGTGGTGTTTATTATGTATTTCTATAATCACAGGTGGATTACCGATCGCGGGGATCTCCGCAGGGATCTCCGCGGGGATCTCCGCGGAGACAGCGGAAGTGCTGAGTCAGAGCTATTTTTAGACAACAACATTTTTATAGGACGCGTCCTATATGACTATTTTTATAGCACCCCACTTATAGCACCTCTCATATAGCATGCGCGTATAATAAAAGGATATATTGAATACATTGTCTTGAAATTTAGTATATGTATTCGTACGACGTACAGCGGTAGATGAGGACATTCCTACAAAGGCATCCTGTCATTAAAACACTTTGAAATAACAATTTTGTGACTTGTGACACATTTTCCTTTAACACATCACATATTCAGGCTATATCTTGTGCTCCTAAATATGTGTATGTCAGATTCAATGAGAATCTATCACACATGCAATTCCCCTTTTGACAGGCAATGTGAGGGTGCCATATTTTATGTGTTTACATCGTCTTCTCAGCACGAATGTACAGTAAAGGTGCATGCCCAGTAAAGGTTTTAAGCTTTATACTAATGTGCAATCCGTTCCACCATTAGGGACAGTAATGTTGGAGTTTTTGGCTGACTGTTGTTGCTGCAATGCTTCATATGATTTTACAGTCATATTTCGGAGGCCTGCGGCAATCCTCTCCTTACTCCCAATCCAACCTTTTAACTATTTCACATGTGGGTCAGACTTTCAAAAAATGCACCATTCGCCTTCACCAATCCTCTCAAGTAACCCACATTTAAGATAAAAATGAACTTCAAAATGCAGTTTCACATAACAGAACAGATACTTTATATCAATGCGATACCAAATATATTCAGTTATACCATTTTTCAGCCGAGTTTAGGAGAATTTCCTAAATGTGTTGGGCTGCCAATTGTACATTTTCTGAAAATCTGACCCATGTATATCTCCATATTAGTGTTTAATGAAGGCAGACAGCAGGAAGACCGTCAAATGAAATATGTTATGTGTAACAGAAAAATGAGTGTTGAGTCGAAAAGAAAATATGCATTTTGAGATACCATTACATGCAAAATGAAAATGATGTGTTAAAGTGGATTCCAACGATGGTAGCATGCAGTATTTCTATACTTTATGTTTGAATTTTTCTTTATGTTTGATAGAAAGGTTGCAATATTTCCCGGAGAACAATTGCTACAAAACTAGCGATATATACTCCATATGACCTTAGGAACGCAAGGATATGATGTAATAAACTGAGTTGAATGTCGTACACTGTATTCATACAACTTAAAGCGCTTGGTACCAATAGGGCCTACATGGAAAACATTCTGATCTTGAGAATGATACACTTTGGAAAATATCCTTTTTGTGACTTATGAGATGTCACAGAGCAATAAATTATGAGTAGCCAAACAAGAATTTTAAGATATCATCATATTTAAATGGATGAGATCAGGCGGATTACAATGAAACATTAACATTAAGATGTACACAAATTATCACTAATTCCTGATGGCCAATATTATCTATCATAAAGTAGTCAAACACACTCCTTAGGATAATCTCAGACGTGCATAGATATATTGAATATATATACAGTCTTCCCAGGGCTATAGCTATACATATTAATAACGGGATAAATATGAATTTGCGAAGTGTGACTCATCTTCCTGTATAGTCTGTTCAAAAAGTAAATGACACGTGATTCCTTATACCCTTTAAGGGGAGGGAAAAGTGGGAGATGTTTTACTTGTATTTATGACAAGGACCTGTCACCCAGCGAGTCACTCATTGTAATCAACCATTACATGGGGAAACAGGGCCAATATAACCAGCCCTTTCTTTCTTCTAAGCAAAACAACAGCTGATGCACATAGAACAGAGACAGCGCAATACAATACAGTTCTATATTTGGCCATGGTCGGTCCCAAACGGCGATTCAGGGGGCCATTAATGCCACTAAGGAATCACGTGTCAACTACTTTTCGAACAGACTATAGCACATCACGTTTTGGGGCGACACACCAAACCTGATATGGATAAGGGTGAAATCGCAAGAAAATGCACAATTAGTCTTCACCAATCCTCTCAAATAACCCTAATTTAAGACAAAATTCAGTTTAACACAACCAAAATGATTGAATGATTTTTTTAATCAAGGCAGTACCAAATATACAACAAAATATTCCCAGTTTTGACCATTTTTCAGTCTAATTTAGCTGAATTTACAAAATATGTAGATCTGCCAATTGCACATTTTCTCAAAATCTGACCCCATAAGCTGATCAATACGTACCTTCATTAAAAACTGATAGAGATGGATGATCCATTTAGGTAAAGTCCTTCTTCAACTGCGATTGAAAGTTGGCGATGTGTTTCAAAGACGTCCTCTTGAAATCATTCAATGTCAATATTTCCCCCCAATTAGGAAAATGATCAATGATTGGTCCTCTTCGTAACACTAATCCTGTAACCGAATCTTAATGAGTTGAGCCAAAACACGTTCACTCAGGCCACAGAAAGTCCTTCAATATCCAGTGGAATGTTTCCTGATTTTGTAAATCTCACTTTATATCAAGTAGAAATCATGTTACGATTTAGTCCGGTGTAACTTTATTATAGTTATTGTTTGGTCATGAAATGTAATGAGTGTCTACAATTGGGTTAATTACGATTAATTGATTGATTAATTATGCTCCATTGAATATCAGGGCCCATATACGGGCATTGTTCATGCTTTGTTATAACTGAAATCGAAACGTGAATAGGGGACTCTGATGTCAATGATCTTGAATCTTGATTCGCATGGAATCATGGGACTTGGATGTCAATGTCAGATTTATAGAAAACATCCCATGTTCAGCGTGGAATATGTATCGGTGCTCCAATGTCAATATTCATGTGTTTTGCATGTTTGCATGAGATAATCCTCCGACTTTTCAATCATGCTTTTGGTTTGAATAAAAATTGTTATACAAGCTATGATATTGGTGAAAACATTCTTGTCATTTTAGATAAAAATGTTGCAACATAATTGCATGTCAGACCTGAACTGGATATATCCCAGCATGCAATGTAACAGACATGCCCAGTGGTAGATGTAAATCCCCTATTGGTGAACTCACGAGGTCCTTATGATTCCCTTAGAATATATGTTTCTTCTACTGACCAACGGTCGGGGAGACAAAATCCTCTTTTCGACTCAAATTGGATAACAAATTGAGATTGATGCCAATGCCTAGACGTTCAAGCACACATACATATAATCCGTAAATAAACATGATTTTGATACGTCTTTCAAACGAAAATACGTCGTGGAAAAGGAACGCACCAAGGCGAGCTAATGTCGAATATGTTCTTTCAAATGAACTGTGGAATTTCGAAATGTCATCACCGTTCTAATTCATGCAGAACACTTTCCAATTGACCTTTCCTCCCGTTAAAATTGGCACCTGACTTTTGGTAATGAGTAGAACCTATGGAAATAAACATTAAATAGATTTTGTGTAAATACATTCAAATTTCCTCTAACATTTCAAGATGTCATTACCATTCCAGTATCGAAAACATTGTTGATCAATTCCAATCGTAATATGTCCCAGGAAAATGAGTCGCAATTCACCAAAAAAAAGTGGATTTTGAGATATCATGTTTGAAAAGATGATAACATGCCGATTTTGAGATATCATCATAGTTGAAAAGATTTATATAATTGTGTATGCGTGAAAAGAAAGTTAGCGATATTTCTTTAGGGTCAATCACTAGGAATATAGTAATAATATATTCATTAGGATAACCGCAGATATTGATAAATACTTTCAATATACAATTTCGGGATACCTACGCTACTACTACTAGGAAAAATACATTACAAAATATCATTTATTTGCGAGTTATGACTCATTTTCTTGTAACACATGTATCATAATTGCCTTATCCTTTTGCAGTGCCTGTGGAATTGGTTGACACCTGTCTTGTTCTAATAGGCAGAACCACTGATTGATAGCTCTATAATGTATACACATAGATAACTCTATACATCGTGACACTCCGGAGAGACGGATGGTCTAAATATTCATTGTTCCTCTAGTACCTCCTCCATCTCATGTTCCCAAATCCTCTTGTCCCTCTCCGGGGAAGTGCGACTAGTGTCCGGCCAATTACTTTGATGTGTCCTCCTTGTGGTGCAGGGTGACCGGCCAATTACTTCGATGTGTTTCTCTTGTGATGTTAATATTTAATGTGGTCACTCTTAGATCTATGTGTCTGACCAGTGTCGGGTCGTACAATCGCCAGCTCTTTTTTATATTAAGCTACAAGCGATTAACACTAGGTATGTCTGAGTATTATTTGGCATTGCGCTCATTCCAAGAATACATTAGGTTGTGTTGAACTGTATTTTTAGACTAACTTTTGTCCTAATTTTGGGTTATTTGGTGTGGGGGATTGGTGAAGGTGAGTTTTCTGACATTTTCTGACAATCTCACTAATAAATGTATAGCCTATCATTCCTGTTCCTGGGGTAATTACAATGGCTGAATATAGGATACGCTAGATCGGAAATTGCCCCTTATGCCGCTGGCATTATTTTACTAAATCGTTAATGAGTTCTTCGGTGCCTCAGGACTTTTGATAAAACTAAGTTTCAGGAAAATAAGTCACAAGTCGCAAAAAATGGACTTTGAGTTATCATCATATCCGAAAGGATGAGATCAAACCGATTCCAACGATAGTAAACATAAGATATCTTGTAAGTATTTCTATATGTTTGCATGCATGAACAAGTAATATTTCTCAATGGTCATTCACTAGTAATGTTTGTGGAGGAATGGTGAAGGCGGATTGTACATCTTCAACACTGTTCACTCCTCCAGTAGGCTCTCCAACCCTGGAGGACGTCCCCCGTCTCCTCCTCCTGTATGCGGGTAAGATTTTCAGAAATCGTACAATTGGCAGCTCTACACATTTAGCAAATTCTGCTAAATTAGGCTGCAATTTGGCCAATACTAGGTAAATTCGAGTATATTTGGCATTGCAGTGATTCTGGAAATCTGTTTGGTTAGGTTGAATTGTATTTTGGACTTATTTTTTTCTAAAATTTGGGTAATTCGAAAGGATTGGTGAAGGTGAGTTGTGCATTTTCTGGCGACCTCACCCTTGTATGTCCGGTTCTTTTAATGAGCTTTCCTTTCATGAATACTAAATCATGAGTATCCTTCTTCTCTTAAAAAATATAAAAGTTACACTCAATAGTTTCTACCCCTCCAGCAACAGGTATATGTTCTATATGCTTGTATGCATGAAAAAGCACGTTGATATTCTATTCTCAGAAGCAGCTATATAAACCTTCTCCAGTGAATCTTTTCCTGACCTCAAGTCAATGTATATATGTTTTTAATTAATCCATTATAGTGATCCTTCTTAGGCTTGATTACACACAACATATGGGAATCATCCTATGTCAATGTCCTTCAGTGCCTCATTCTCTGAATCATTCCTGAATTTTGATGCGAAGTTGAAGTGAACAAACCCCTAAACGTCCTGATATGTTTATTTATCATAGGTTGTTGTTGCTGTTGAGCTAGTTCTGTAGGTGTGCATGGATGGTGAGCTCCTCCCTACATGATCCATTGATCTGTGAATATGTAAGCCTGCATTAAATAATGTAAAAGTAGGCAGACTTTAGGTAGGTGATTGCACCTCTCGTTCCGTAATTTTTGGTGTTTTACATCTATTTTACTGTTAATCTGTTCCTCCAGTGGTTGATATAAAGGCTTGAGAAGGAATGCTCCTGTCTCCTCCAGTACCTCCTCCAGTACCTCCTGAATAACACCTCCAGTACCTCTTCCAATATCTCCTCCAGTACCTCTTCCAATATCTCCTCCAGTACCTCTTCCAATAGCTCCTCCAGTACCTCCTCCAATAACTCCTCCAGTACCTCCTCCAATAACTCCTCCAGTGCCTCCTCCAGTATTTCCCCCGGAGTCTTTTTTATGGCACTGCTTCTATAAAAACAAAACAATCCAAGTTTCCACACTAAAGTCTCCGGTGATATAGAAGCTGAACAGCCTGGTAAATGTCATTCAACAATAGATGGTAGTAAACTTCCCCAGGAGTAAGTTAATAGTGGAAGATCAGCTAGAGGAGCTGAGCTCAACAGCCTTGTAAAGCATTATACAATCGATGGTAGTATACTTCCCCAGAAGTTAGTTGAACACCAGCTATAGGAGCCAAACTACACAGCCTGGTATACTATCCAATAGATGGTAGTATACTACACCAGTCACTTAATACAAATCTATGTGCCACAGAAGTAGTGTAGTGCGTTTCTCTAGAATACCTCCTCCTGGTGATGGGCGCTACTCTGGCGTCTCCTCCAGACCTCCTCCAGCGTCCGTGTGGCGCTTGTAACTATCTACTCCAGGCAATTATGGAGCGTCAAGGTAGTGTGACTGGCGGGCGGCGGGGGCGCCACTGGATCAGGAGCAACAACTCACTGAAGGAGGCGAGCAGTGTTTTGTTAAAGCTGCATTCTCCAGACAAATCTGACCAAAATGAACTCATTTTATGACATGTAAGGACAGGATTCATCGATAATATGTTGCTGTTATATGTTTTTAGGGGTCACCCATCACGTTTTGTCCCTAAATTGCCTTTTTAACGGCCAATCCTACCAGAGGATAGAGGTCCCTCTTCATAAACCCCAGTCTCTGTTCCTGATGTGGTCTACCCCTATAAGACTTGGAAGGTTGTGGTGAGGAGAGAATAGGGAGATTTAGCATCCACAACGCACCATCACAACACTAACGCATCCACTAACTTTGTGTACATTACTACCGCTGTGGGGATACCTCGAGAGGCGCTAGGCCGAGGGCATCTGCATTGCAGGCCTCTCAAGTTATCCCAACAACGGTAATAATGTACTATTAGAATCGATCTAATGAGATTCTTGGAGGGTTTTTTTCTTTATAGATTCCCTCTAAACCACTTCCGTCCCCATAGATCTGTCCCTATAGATCAGTATCAAGCCTAGAGTTCAGTCTCAAGACTCCCTATAGATCAGTATCAAGCCTATAGATCAGTATCAAGACTTCCGTCTCCATAGATCAAGACTTCCGTCTCCATAGATCAAGACTTCCGTCTCCATAGATCAAGACTCAAGACTTCCGTCTCCATAGATCAAGACTTCCGTCTCCATAGATCAAGTCTCAAGAGTTCCATAGATCAAGTCTCAAGAGTTCCGTCTCCATGTTGACGTGCGGGTCACTTTCGAATGAAATCCTCCGTGCGCTATATAGGCCACCGTACACAATGCAATGCCAAGTGAATGTGCACATGAGTGGCTATGCCGAAGGGTCTCCACATCTCTTCCGGTCGCACGTATGGGTTCTGAAATCGCCATTCATTGAATACTAGATTCCCGTAGACTAAATCTTCGCTATCGGGCTCAAACACTATTTAAATCATTTCTACCGATTCAAATCTTTTATTTATTTCTTTTTTAAGTCCCTAGACACACGCAACACGGCATTCGAGAACCGGAAGTCTCCTCTGCTTTGGATAGCAAGCAGCGGATCCTTCGAAAAATAGGCCGGCTCGCTGAACATAAACATAAGTAAATACGCATCTCTGATTGGCTGTTGTAGCTGAAGCTTCATTCGGCCAGCCGTCGCGTTGTCATATAGATTCCGACTAAGGCGGTGCAAACTTGCGGAGAGTAAACACAGGGTTTCTGAAATCGCCATTCATTTATTACTTGATTTCCATAGAGGAAAACTTCGCTATCGGGCTAAAACAACATTTAAAACATTTCTACCGATTCAAATCTTTTATTTATTTCTTTTTTAAGTCCCTAGACACACGCAACACGGCATTCGAGAACCGGAAGTGTCCGATGCTTTGGATAGCAAGCAGCAGAACCTTGTGAAAACAGGCCGGCTGGCTGAACATAAACTTTAGCGAATACGCACCTCTGATTGGCTGTTTCTCCGCTAAGCCCCGCCCACTTCACTTGGCCAGCTGTCGCGGTATCATTTAGATTTCGACTAACGCGGTGTCCGATGCTTTGGATAGCAAGCAGCGGAACCTTGCGAAAACAGGCCGGCTGGTTGAACATAAACATTAGTGAATACGCTCCTCTGATTGGCTGTTGTGGCTGAAGCTTCATTCGGTCAGCCGTCGCGGTATTATGTAGGTTCCGATTAAAGCAGTGCAATCACTTCCGGTCTCATAGAAAGGCTGACGACTCGCATGGGATTGCATGATATTTTGGATGTTTTTGGATGCTTTTGGATGTTTTTGGACGGAATAAAGAAGGTTTGTCTATCTTTTTTGCTCTAACATTAAGGGAATCTCATCAATTCTCTTCTAAAAGCAATAATTTCCTCGGATTTTTCTGCTCGAGGTGTCTATAGCGTCAGTGAAGTTCTCGGGCTTCACCCTCGAACTTCCCTGACGCTATAGACACCTCGAGCAGAAAAAACCTCGGAAATTATTCCTTAAATAGTTAGTGGATGCGTTAGTGTTGTGTTGATGCGTTGTGGTTGCTAAATCTCCCTATTAGACTTATGGACATGTACTAGAGAACTCGCTATTGCCTTCCTCTATCAAATACTATAGGTTTCTTTCCTCCTCCCGACAAGCTTCTAAGTCCATAATGGAAGAATTCGAAGTGGAATGGGCGAAGAGAAAACAAAAGCGAAAAGTAGAAAAAGCTCAGTTCCTAACCGATGGTTTTTTGTTTTGTTTTTTCAAATTATTTATTTCTTTTCCTTGCCATCCGGGCCCTTACGTAGCTTAAACATGAATACAATAACAAGTAATGAACAGTGTTCTTGCGATACAAAAATAATGGAATTTGATTTATGTACAGTCCAAGAGAAGTCTTTGGTTTGGTCCGCAGCCAGTGGAGACCCCCCTATGGACTTCACATAAATAAAATTGCCTGATTTTTGCATCGCAGGGGTTACTACAGAGCTTATCGCAACCAGTGGAGACCAGCCTTAAGTCCTGAATATCGATAAGAATAGGTATCAACACATTACTGACGTGTTACTGACAACAACTTATGGAAGTATTACAGTTAATTAATGATAGTAGATTATTATTTCGTCCTGGGTATCACCATGAAGTGCCTTTCTGTCTCTTCTCTCTCTCTCTCCCTTCTTCTCTATCTCTATTTCCTGGGTATGATCATGAACTGCCTCCCTCTCAGCTCTCAGCTCTTATTTCCATGTCATATTACAACTAGTGTCATACCGTGTAAATGAAAGAGAGAAACTGATGGAAAGAGGAACTAGTAAAGTTCCTGTGGCACACTATACAGCTGCTTGCAAGGAAGAGTTGCAAGGAAGGAAACTATTAATTAATAATAAGGATGTTATTATGCACCGAGCCCTTGACAGCCGGCTACACTAAAAGCTGTGTCTCTTATGTCTCAGCGTAAATGTTGGCACATAATTATTTCCTAGATTCATTTAGGTGTGTAATACCTCAGTCAATGATCAAGTTCGAGATCTATTATACCCACTATAGTTACTGTACGCTGCTGTAAATAGTTGTCTACTGCTGTAGATCCAAAGGGGTGACTTTTCTTAAGGAGTCTTATAATATAATACTTTGATATAATAGTTTCCACTCATTATGTCAGTGATTATTTAATGTCAATTTAATGGTATAATTATTTAATGATTTTGAAATCACTTCTCTAAAAAAAATTTCTAACAGAATTTTATTCAGGCTTGTAATTACATTGATGACACCCTCACCTTAGAGGTGATTTTCGTAGTGGTTGTCTAAATATTTACATGTATATTATATACATGATATATACCCAGGAACCCAGTGGAAGACTTGGAACATAGGTTTCAAAACTGGGCCCTCCTTTTTGTAATCACCATTGATGCAAATAAAAAACGTTTTGAATTGAATTGAATATATCATAACCTATAACAGAAATATGGCGCATGCGCAATCAGTAGTTAACACGTTTAATTAAATATGATCATGATACAGTATATATGTTAACACTGCTTGTAAAGATCTGAATAAGTATTCGCTGCCTGTAATGGCTTGCCGAATACTGGTCTTGATATTGAATATATTGTGTTAGAAGGTAGTAGATAACTAAGAAATGATGTCCAATGTATAAGTTCAATTGTATGATGTACAATTTTAATTTAATCTATTTCCATCCTCGGTTGTGGACTGTCCGGAAGATCTACCCACGAGAGCGAATAGAGGATCTAAGCCTGATTCTGTATATTGCTTTTATCTGAAATAATGTTTTTATATATTTCTTTTGGACACTATTGTTATTCAGGACATGCTTTCACAGTACTTCCGGTCCGGGGAAGGATGTTCGTTCTAACCAGAATCTTGATTAACGGAGTGTGTCAGGCAGTGGGAGTATATTTAACTAATTTACTATAGGGATTGACTACAATAATTATTGACTACAATAAGTGCTGACATTTCTTCATGCGAAGAATAATATAAAAGTAAGTATCAGCTATCATAGGAATCGGTTTGATTTCATCTTTTCAAATATCTTCACAACTTGTTATGCATGAGTATGTTTGTATTACATTGATTCAAAACACTATGTTCGGTTACGTTGAACTTAAATGTGGATCTTATTTTCATCTTAAATCTGATTCCTTGAGAGGATTGTTGTTTTCCCATCAGAAGTTGTTTATTCATGCACATGGTCAAAAGACCAAATAGTTGATTCATATCTAGGACAATTGGCACAATGAGAGTAACATGTCTGTGTGTCGTGTTTCACCTTGATGTGACCTTGACAAAGCTCACAGTCAGCCACTCCAGTAGTTAGAGTAACGAGAAGAATACAGTCCAGCACTTTGGAATCGATAGGAAACTCCATAGTTCAGGCCACCAGGGATTACAATCATATATGGGTCAGATTTTCAGAAAATGTACAATTGGCAGATCTACACATTTAGTAAATTCTGCTAAATTAGACTGCAATTTGCTCAATACTAGGTAAATTCGAGTATTTTCAGCATTGCATTGATTCTAGCAATGTGTTTGGTTAGGTTGAACTATATTTTGAACATTATTTTCGTCTGGAATTTGGCTTATTTGAGAAGATTGGCGACGTTGAATTGTACATTTTCTGAAAACATTACTCATATCCCACAATATAGGGAGTGGAGAATAAGGAGATGGAGAGAAGGGGAATGGACAGAAGGTGATGGGGGTGGAAGGGAGAGGGGGACAGCGATGAAAAATTAAGAGAGAAAGACAAATTGAGAGAGATGGAATTAGAGAGAAGGAGAGTGAGATGGATCATCAAGATTTTTTTGTATTCATTTAGGGCATAAACATCTACTGTTATATGAAAATTGAAAGAAAATATATCTACCATGGATGTGTTTCAGACGTTGCCACATTTAAAAATAAAGCGATTTTTATTCATCAAGTATAACCATAAATTTCTTCAAACCAATATTAACACAAATTACTAATAACTTTGTATCAACCACTACTAGTGTTTCAAAACAATCCTCCATCTGTCCTACCGTGCAATGCCTTATAAGCACATATGATTTATTATCTGGCATTTTTCGATTTACATACAGTGCAGAGGGGTCTCGATATAGTTTGAACCACACAAACAAATAATCTAATACCAACTAAGTATATATTAAATGAAGTATTTCTCCGACTTAGTATATCTCTGAGAATTCAAGCCCTGTTTAGGCTTAGCTGGTCCAATGAAGAAGTCAAGTCAATAGCTTATATTAGGTGTAGTGTATTCAGTAAGCAAGTTCAAGCAATGACTGCTGAGCATAGGGTGCCAGTCTGTTTTATGTCAGAGGCAACCCTATCCCAGGATCCAATGTAACACAATACAGGAAATACATCAAACAAAGGAAATTCAAAAGTTACATACTGGTACTTTCCCCAAATAAGGGCATAGTGCAAGGGTTGAACCCCACAGATTAATTACAGAAACAAAAAAACCCTACCAGACAACCCATTGTCTCTCCAGACAGGTTGTCCGGAAATTACCCTTAAGGCAATGACCACCCACTGGTCGCATTCCTTTGTCCTGACCCTCGCCGGCCAGGGGGTAATTCCATACAGTACCAGGAAACAAAAATATAAACTCAAATGAACTAGAATATCTCTAGAATGATTATAATATTGAGCGAAATATAAACCTTATTTTAACATATAATATACCTTTAGTCTCTAGTCGATCAAATGTTAGCCTGTCATTCTTTACTCTTATCATTTCAGGAAGGCTATTCCACAGTTTCAGACTTCTATGATAAACACTTCCCTTCATCCTTTCACTTTTTGGTCTCTTAAGTTTCAAAACATTCTCCCCTCCGTTTCTAAGAGACATGTTCCCATCTTCCCCTCTTTCAAAATGATCTTGCCTGTCATAGATACGTTTTAATGAGGGCATCTCTGCCCTATTCTTTAGGGAGAGTAGACCATATCTTTCAGTCAAATCAACCGTTGGCGTATGATTGCCAAAAACTACTTGCAAAGCTTTGTTCAAAGTCCTCTGGACTTTCTGATATTATATATCAAGGGAGAAGGAAGCTAGGAAGAGAGGGAGGGGAAGGGACCGATAGAAAAGGAGAAAAGAGGAAGGTGCGATTTTGCACCGCAGAGGACTCTTTTCAACTAGATTATTTGAGAATTGTATGAGAATTTACTTAGTGGACCATGCCCTTACCTTCTCAGAAAATACAGAGTCAGTGGAGAGTAAAGGGTGGTCTTCACTGGCTGCAGTAAGCTCTGCGGTAAGCCTTGTGATGGTTTGTGCTGGTTCTGTAGGTGGAGAGGAATGACGAGGTTCTTGCCTACATGGTCAGTGAACCATGTAGGCAGGACCTCGTCACTCCTCACCAACACAGCACCATCGCAAGGGTTACCGCAGAAGTTACCACAGAGCTTACCGTAACAAGTGGAGACCACCCTTTTAGTGTAACTTTTCCAGTTAGCCCACGTCCACAGAGTTGGATCCCAACTCTCCTGAGAACCAAATGTGAGTCCACTCAGATCTCCCGAACTCAGTCTGCAATAAGGCCTGCACAGGTTATTTATAAATTTACAGGCGGCATTGAAATTCCTCTCTTGCGCATGTCTCAATTGTCACTGGGCATGCGCAGAACACTGGGGGATAAGGTAATGGAGGGCCTGTTGTATAAGCTAAGGAAGGGGAAATGATGGGTGGTAATTCCTACTTATTTTCCTTTCCTTTGAAAGGAAGGAATATGAATACCCGTCCTTGTGGGTATAGGATATTCCTTCCAATTTCAAGTAGGATGGATTGTCTTCCTCTCTACAGTTGAGGGACAATAACACCACACAAAAAAAACCCACAAAAATATTCCTTCCTTAGCTTATACAACAGGCGCATGTTTAGCTTGAGAGGATGTTTGGAGATCCGTCTAGGTTCATAGCTGTGAGAGTCCCTCCAAACTAAGGGAAATCCTCTCCAGTCTAGGCTCAGGTTTGAGATGGGTTTGTAGAGTCTCCCAACCGCAGAATGCCATCATAATCCCATTAGCTGCATGTCAAGGACAACTATCAGCGCAGTAGGCGTCCAATCACTGATATACCATTCTTATCTGGCGTGTCAGGCCGTGAGCCTAGACTGCATTCTTCTACTTCTCTGATCTGAGCACCTTACAATAACATCTCTTAGATACACTTAAATAAACGTATAACGTTTCGACCCTAAGGAAAAGATAATATCTACAAAAATGAATCATTGAATTGAATTGTTAAGGCGTAAATATCTATGTATAAGAATGTAAAAATGATAATATGTTAGTTATTAAGGGTATCATTACACTGCAAGTGAAACCGTCTTCATACTAAACGATTTTGAAGACGGTTTTTTTGTCCCCTTTTAGAAGACGGTTTTTTTCCGTTACCATGTTCAAAAACGTTTAGCTACTATATTACCGTCTAGGCATTAAAAACCGTCTTCAATAGCGTATCAGAAAACGTTTAGATACTCGGGAACAAAATCAAATAAAAATTGATTGAAATTTGCTTAAAAATTGATTGAAATTGAAAAATATAAATATATTTTATTTTTTTATATAGGGAATGTTTGATTGAAAAGACCATTTATGAAATCCTTTTGGTCTGGAGAATTCTTTTGGGGATAGATAGGGGACAATGAATATGGATTAATATTATTAAGTTTATGTGATCAGTATGGCAAGACTATTTACAAACGAGGAGGGAACACAAATTATGTAATTTTTAACCAGTTCTTTATTACATAACATATGTACATATGTAGTCCTGTTTACTGCTTTAACAGTAGCTAGAGAAGGCTTGAAAACCTCCCATGATGCCGGACAAATGCCTTCTCATGTGATTAATGAAAACATTTTAATACAATGCAAATACAAATACATAAATACAGATATTCAATCATTGCTAATGAACATAAAATATAAATCAAAAGGCAGTAAACATTATGAGAAAGGATACAAAATGAAGCCATCAAGGTAGCATTAAATTTCCCTTCCCCAATGAACACAAATGTTTTTTTGTTCAAATTTTATTTTATTACAGACCACATATCACTTACACTGATTTATATTAGAGCCGTGTAATCTATTCAAATCAATCTTATAGTAGGGCATCACAAATATATCCCAGCTTATAAATAAATATAATCGTTTCTTATGTGAGAAGACTTTTACCAAAACTTTTAAGAAAAATTACAAGATAAAACGATAGTCCTATTCTAAAATAATTCAAACCTTCCTGAGATTTCTGGTAAATAATAATTCTTCTGTAACAACGTAATGTTGCTTCTATCATGAGAGAGGGGATTGGAGGAGAGGGGTGGAGGAGGGAGGGGCGAGATAGGGTGTTGGGGTGAGAGGGTATTAGTGGAGGAGGGAGGGGCGAGATAGGGTGTTGGGGTGAGAGGGTATTAGTGGAGGAGGGAGGGGCGAGATAGGGTGTTGGGGTGAGAGGGTATTAGTGGAGGAGGGAGGGGTGAGATAGGGTGTTGGGGTGAGAGGGGATTAGTGGAGGAGGGAGGGGCGAGATAGGGTGTTGGGGTGAGAGGGTATTAGTGGAGGAGGGAGGGGTGAGATAAGGTGTTGGGGTGAGAGGGTATTAGTGGAGGAGGGAGGGGCGAGATAGGGTGTTGGGGTGAGAGGGTATTAGTGGAGGAGGGAGGGGCGAGATAGGGTGTTGGGGTGAGAGGGGATTAGTGGAGGAGGGAGGGGCGAGATAGGGTGTTGGGGTGAGAGGGTATTAGTGGAGGAGGGAGGGGCGAGATAGGGTGTTGGGGTGAGAGGGTATTAGTGGAGGAGGGAGGGGCGAGATAGGGTGTTGGGGTGAGAGGGTATTAGTGGAGGAGGGAGGGGTGAGATAGGGTGTTGGGGTGAGAGGGGATTAGTGGAAGAGGGAGGGGCGAGATAGGGTGTTGGGGTGAGAGGGTATTAGTGGAGGAGGGAGGGGCGAGATAGGGTGTTGGGGTGAGAGGGTATTAGTGGAGGAGGGAGGGGCGAGATAGGGTGTTGGGGTGAGAGGGTATTAGTGGAGGAGGGAGGGGTGAGATAAGGTGTTGGGGTGAGAGGGTATTAGTGGAGGAGGGAGGGGCGAGATAGGGTGTTGGGGTGAGAGGGTATTAGTGGAGGAGGGAGGGGCGAGATAAGGTGTTGGGGTGAGAGGGTATTAGTGGAGGAGGGAGGGGCGAGATAGGGTGTTGGGGTGAGAGGGTATTAGTGGAGGAGGGAGGGGCGAGATAGGGTGTTGGGGTGAGAGGGTATTAGTGGAGGAGGGAGGGGTGAGATAAGGTGTTGGGGTGAGAGGGTATTAGTGGAGGAGGGAGGGGCGAGATAGGGTGTTGGGGTGAGAGGGTATTAGTGGAGGAGGGAGGGGCGAGATAGGGTGTTGGGGTGAGAGGGGATTAGTGGAGGAGGGAGGGGCGAGATAGGGTGTTGGGGTGAGAGGGTATTAGTGGAGGAGGGAGGGGCGAGATAGGGTGTTGGGGTGAGAGGGTATTAGTGGAGGAGGGAGGGGCGAGATAGGGTGTTGGGGTGAGAGGGTATTAGTGGAGGAGGGAGGGGTGAGATAAGGTGTTGGGGTGAGAGGGTATTAGTGGAGGAGGGAGGGGCGAGATAGGGTGTTGGGGTGAGAGGGTATTAGTGGAGGAGGGAGGGGCGAGATAGGGTGTTGGGGTGAGAGGGGATTAGTGGAAGAGGGAGGGGCGAGATAGGGTGTTGGGGTGAGAGGGGATTAGTGGAAGAGGGAGGGGCGAGATAGGGTGTTGGGGTGAGAGGGGATTAGTGGAAGAGGGAGGGGCGAGATAGGGTGTTGGGGTGAGAGGGGATTAGTGGAGGAGGGAGGGGCGAGATAAGGTGTTGGGGTGAGAGGGGATGAGTGGAGGAGGGAGGGTGAGATAAGGTGTTGGGGTGAGAGGGGATTAGTGGAGGAGGGAGGGCGAGATAGGGTGAGGGTGTGAGAGGGGATGAGTGGAGGGGGGAAGGGGTGAGATGGGACAAAGGTGAGGGTTGAGGGTGAGTGGAGGAGGGTAGGGGTGAGAGGGGGTGAGTAGAGGAGGGGTGAGATGGGATAAAGGTATGAGAGGGGGTGAGTAGAGGAGGGGTGAGATGGGGTAAAGGTATGAGAGGGGGTGAGTAGAGTAGAGGAGGGGTGAGATGGGGTAGAGGTATGAGAGGGGTGAGTTGAGGAGGGGTGAGATGGGGTAAAGGTATGAGAGGGGGTGAGTTGAGGAGGGGTGAGATGGGGTAGAGGTATGAGAGGGGTCGAGTTGAGGAGGGGTGAGATGGGGTAGAGGTATGAGAGGGGGTGAGTTGAGGAGGGGTGAGATGGGGTAAAGGTATGAGAGGGGGTGAGTTGAGGAGGGGTGAGATGGGGTAGAGGTATGAGAGGGGGTGAGTTGAGGAGGGGTGAGATGGGGTAAAGGTATGAGAGGGGGTGAGTAGAGGAGGGGTGAGATGGGGTAAAGGTATGAGAGGGGGTGAGTAGAGGAGGGGTGAGATGGGGTAAAGGTATGAGAGGGGGTGAGTAGAGTAGAGAAGGGGTGAGATGGGGTAGAGGTATGAGAGGGGTGAGTAAAGGAGGGGTGAGATGGGGTAAAGGTATGAGAGGGGGTGAGTTGAGGAGGGGTGAGATGGGGTAGAGGTATGAGAGGGGGTGAGTTGAGGAGGGGTGAGATGGGGTAAAGGTATGACAGGGGGTGAGTAGAGGAGGGGTGAGATGGGGTAGAGGTATGAGAGGGAGTGAAATAAATCCTGCGCGAAAGGTATTAATTATTATTGCATAAACAAAGTGTAGGACCTCCTTGCTGCGCGAATTTAAATCGGCGCGCAAAGCTGTCAAAGTACTTAGTGCGCGAAAATTTATCGGCGCGAAAATAAATACGTTTACAGTATGTAGAAAGATATCTTTATAATACGCTTACCGATAACATTATAAGCGTTAATAAAATCACCCAACAGGAAATCTCAAGCTTAGAGCTAGACTTTCATAAATCACAGCAGAATTCCAAAATGTTATCAACTTGCTTTTAGTGAGGGGTCTATACAAAATGGCCCCACACACCCCTTAACACTGCAAACATATCAAACTTTTTTAAAAAAATTACATAATTATTGTTTCATTTCGAAATAAAAACCTTATGGAGCACACCCTATACATCATTTAGTATGAGATATCCACTTGAAACCACTATTTCAATGTTTTACGCATGACAAAAGTGTCAGATCTCATTTACAATGTCACCAAGGGCTATACCTACGTCAAAAACCAAAGACAAAGTACTTCACAATCATTAGGTTGAAAAATACATACTTCTTAACAAAAATATCAATAAAATATAATTCCATTTTGAAATTAAAACAACATTGGGCAGAACTTGTGACCTTCCTCCTTGACCTTGATGTCCTCCATTGTCATGGCTTGAAGTCCAGCAGCCGACCTCTCCACATTCCATATTCATGGGTGGTACTGCTAGCGCCACTCTCTGTTTGGGTTCATATACTTGTTGGTGTCCTCCAGCTTTTGATCGGCCCCAATACTCTCTCTGAAAAATGATAAGATTTAAACAAATTAATAAACAGCATAATGGATCTAATCAAACAGTGTGATGCCATAATTCATTCCTGGTAAAATTGATAAAATATGATGTAAAATAAAATGTCACTGTTTATTTTCATTCTAATCGCCCCACACCCTCAGCCGTTATTCTAATTTCCCCAAACAATATTCTTTATATTTGTTTACAATGATCTGATTTAAATGCAAAATAACTCTTATAAAACGATATTTTCAATCGTTTCATTGCTTTCATTTGGTTTCTGGTTACGGCCAATATCATGTCACTGATCAGGGCTAGAAAAACATGATTGGACGGGCATACATATAGAAAGTCTCTAATATCTAGTTATAAATAGTACTTTTTGTATTCATTTAGAGCAAGAAAAATTACAGTTACATCACTACGGAAGAAAAACCCCATATCCGCTAATGTTTCAGACGGTGCAGTCCAGCACTTGATGACGGTGCAGTCAAGTTACTTAAATTAGTTGTATATCTGTACAATCACGGTGAATGCAGTAAACAGTTAATATCTTTGTTGCTTTTGGGAATTCAGAGCTCAGATTTGGGATGTAGGTGCGAGTAATCATTATGCATATGAAATATATGCAGACTGTAAAATGTAATCAAAGGTGAAACGTTCCACGAGTTTTAATTAATTACAAATCAGACTCCAGTGAAGTTGATGGTTGAATATGTTTCGTTCTGTGCAGAATACTTAACACGAATTTATTTGTTAAACTTAAGGGTTTGGGTTCTGAACTTTTCTTAAATGCAGCATTAGTTATATTAGGCCTACTCATCATTCTAAGATTCATTTTAAGAGCATCCAAGTACGTTCATGTGTAGGTTTACATACACGTTTGTGTCTCAAGGCCATGGAAAGGCAGAGCTTGCCATTTGCCTGCGTCCACTATTTCATTCATTGAATTAATGTTTCATAAATAATATTCCGCATAACAGCTAATCAAATTTTAGTAAAATATTGGTCACAATGCAGGCGACAAAGGTGTCAGCTAGGTTCATCTTATTCCTACACTCCCAGTCGTCGCTAAAAGTAGCGTTCACGGCCGGACAGCTTTCGCACATAGGGTACCATGAGAAAGACGTGTATTCCCTTGATTATATATTTTCTATTTGGGGCGGTCAATATACATATTATAGTTGAGTTGCCGCCCAGACTCACAGTGAAAGTACCACCCACAGTCAGAGTACCACCCACTGGGAACGAATGATGTGAGAAAATGTACATTGTTGTATGTAAGCTTCAAACGCTATATAATTAAATTGCAGGGTGGAAAACAGGAAAGGGGGCAATACTTGAATTTACGGTCCGGTGGAATTCGGAGGCCATACCATTTGGCTCTGGTCTGGTCCTTGATATACAATTGTAACTATACAATAACTTCTTAATAAGCATGCAAAAGGCTATTCATGTCCCCTAAATTCCTCCATTATTGATTGATACAACTGGTGTAACTGTAACGACTGGCCCTTAAGATGTCTGGGATATGTTCTAGATGATTTAATTATTCAAAATCGAACTGTAAAACCATCTATCATAATTATTTATATAAGTTAAAATTTACCTGGGCTGAGTTTATTGCATTACTATTTTCGTAATAATAGACTGTGTTTTGAAACATGAAAAGTATCACCTGTGCGAAATCTGTTTAAAAATATTTTCCATCAAGATCAACCTTTTAAAAAATATATTTTTTTACCATTTAATCTTAGGATATGCATGGGGAGTGTTAACTCCAGCAATGAGCGTTAACACCGATAGCCTGAGTCCTCACACCTTGACTAATTGGTTGGGCGGTACTTTGACTGTCAACCGCTGCCCAACGCTATGATCAACGGGACATGAAGCCTCAGACCCCGTCAATTTAAATGGTAGTGCATCGGGGGCAAGGGGGACCACTTTCGGTGCTAATTATGTGTGTATTTACCTGATCACTTCTCATTAATTATTTGGGATATAAATATGTCATGTATACATGACTACAAATGCGGCATGAAGAAACTGAATCTGGTGTTTAACATAATTATGTTAGCTTATGCAGATGAGTTTAATCTCCACACTTTTTTCGCGGCACCCATGCCAGGTCATGGCATTGTTGTGTATTGTTTCATGCCGCCATTTTGGGTTGCGTAACTTTGCATACATTTAAAACAAGATACTAGGCTATAGCTTTAATACAAAACAATTTTCTTTTTACATATCAGTCAAGTAATCACTCTCCTGCTAATGTAGATCATGAATACAATAATGTTCCTTACCTGATGGCCGTTTGTGATCAATCCGATTAGAATCTGCAGCAGTTGAGAAGGCTTGTGTTTTTAAATGGAGGACGGTGACCGCTATACTGTTTGTGCATGACACTAGGTGGCGCATCGATTCTAAGTTGTATTAGGCCTATTTAAATACTGTTATTAGTAAGCCTATATTGTTTCATTTGAGGCCAGTATATTAATTATGAGAATTATAAGGAATTAATGTATATGTAATAATTTTGCTAACGAAATGATATTAGATATCGGTAAATGGCCCCACTAATATTGATGAAATTAAAGAGTACCATGGCTCTATATCATACAGATCGCCGTTTCTGCATATGACGCAAGGTTCAATATATATTGTCTTGAGTTGTAGGCCTATGGAATTTAATGGATATGGCAGTTTTGCCATGAGTTTTAATATATTTTACCAGTAGTTAAAATATATTTCTTACACTTACCCCACTCCTTGTGTCTAATGTAGTATAAAGAGTGGAACACTAAATTAAGAAATAAATTTCATTTAGAAAAAAATAAATTTCATTAGTGTAGTGTGCTGGTTATGGAATAACTGTTACAACGTTGTTCGAATGAAGATACCTAAGTGAATAAAATATTCTGGCAGCTTCAATGTTGGACTGAACAGTATTGAAGATGCTACGTATTGAAGAACGTCTTCAACAGTTAAAAGCATGTTGCAGAACGTTTAGCGCAGTGGATGGCACCGTGGGGCTTGATTGTAAAATCGTAATTGGTGCAAAAAGCGTCTACACCAATGTGTTGTAAACGGGGTTGAAGATGCAACCATGTTCAACACTGTTTAGACTGAATACGTTGTGGTAAACGGTGCCTTTGCAGTGTAAGGGTTGAATAATACCTTAAGTTGAAGTTGCAGTTTCACAAAAAGATATATTGTACAAATGTCTAGAGCGAACGCAGGTACAACTAGCATACTTTTATCAAACCTAACTAACATGAAACTTAACAAGATTATAGGTTACCCTAGAGTGAGTGAGTGAGCGAGTGATGGTTGCTTAATGCCAAGACGACATCCAAGTGGAGTCATATTCACAGCAGTGAGGGTTACTGAGTGAGTGAGTGAGATTGGTTGCTTCACGCCCTTGTGAACACATTTAATATGGTTATTTCAAGGGCGGGAGAGCTGAGAGGGAGGAAGTTTATGATCATACCCAGGAAATAGAGATAGAGAAGAAGGGAGAGACAGAGACAGAGACAGAGAAAAAGAGACAGAAAGGCACTTTATGATCAAACCCAGGAGCAGTGAGGGTTAGTGAAATGAGATGAGATGAGTAAAGTGATGTAGGTTACCCTGGAAAATCTGTGCTCAATTTCACAGAAGGTGTGATGCTGGAAAAGAAATGTTTCTTTGAACCTTTTTTGAAAAAGTTTAATATACATGTACCTGTAATGAATGTTGGAAACAAAGCTGATACAACATAATACACATACCATAGACATTTTAGAGATGAACTAGTCTTTGGATATAGAAGAAACCCAAACATCAGTAAAATGTTAGTTTTAATCTAAGCTCAGTTGAAGTTGGACAGGTTTATAGCATAATTGTTGTCTCCTACTGCACGAAACAACCACACAACTGCCAGCTGATTGTGCATTTTGGGAGGGAAAAAACTCAAACTCGGTTCTCCGATAAAATAAAACAAATATTATATTGCAGCATCCCCAAAGAAATAATGAGTTAGAACCTGTTGCCAGTGCAAACATATACTAATGAATCATAAACGGAATTATGGGAGTTGTAGGTCAGTGTAAAATCGATAGAAAGCATGTTATGTTCAACCATGATTTCATAGATAGAGTCATGTGTTTTACATGTTTCTATGAACAAGACTTCAGGTTTCGAATCATGCATGTACTTTGTTTTCATAGATAATTTATAGAATCTGTGATATTGGTGAGAAAATCCTTGCAATTTTCGATACAAATTTTGATAAATATTTCTATGCCAGATTTAAACTGAATTCCTTCCGGCATGCACTGTAATAGACATGCGCATTGAGGTATGCAAATCCCCTATTATGATGTGTAACAAGAAAATAATATATATATATAACAACTTTTATTCAGAATCAAAAATGATACAACATTGGATGTTCCCTCTACTATGTAGATATTCCAGGGCACCCTCAAACAAAGGAGGTGTAAATTAGACAAGATAATAATATATAGGGTTACATCATTAATCCATACAATGTAATGTTATGAGAGCTGACAACAGTTAATGTTGGACTTCTTAGGTTCTACAAATCCAATTTCAGTGTTTGTTCATATCATCGACTATGCAGAGTATTAAAGCTAATTCAAAAGGACTGGTGAAGATGAAACGTACATTTTCTGACAATGTCACCCAAATCTTGTTGGTACTGTATACCTTTGTTTTGGTTTTGTACAATGACTACCAAATGGGTCAGATTCTCAGAAAATGTACAATTGGCAGCTTTACACATTAAGAACAATTTGGCTAAATTTTGCTGAAAAATGATGAATATCGGGTATATTTGAGTATAATATTTGGGATCACATTGATCTAAAGTATCAGTTCAAACTGCATTTTGAAGCTAATTTTGGTCTTAAATGTGGGTTATTTGAAAGGATTGGTGAAGGCGAATTGTACTTTTTATGAAAATCTGACCCAAATACTTATCTCTCCATATACCTTCCTTAGCAGCCTAGCGCAGACTGTCTGTGGCATTACCATTGCCCTGTAGCTCTATTCCAGACCCTGCAAGGATGTTCTTGGAAATACATTTTGCCGTTATTACTTGAACACAACAATTCCTACTGTGCATCAAATGGGGTCCTGTTGCATAAGACATCCTTACGATATTCCTTCCTTTGCTACGTTTCCTTGCTAAGCAGCTGGTAAGGAATCTTTAGGAAAGGAATCTGCTATATACATACATGCAATCCTTTTCTATTCTTACACTAGGAATTACACACATAAGCAATGACAATGGAAATGTCATACAACGGGTCCCTGGCCCCTGTTGTTTAAGCTAGGGAAAGAAACTTTCTCCTGGCAATTCCTTCCTACATGTGAAGTTTCTAGTAGGAATGTGTTTTCCAACGCATTAAACTTAGCAACGAGAATCGAAAATTTTAATTCTTTTTCAGTCTCCTAATATAATGCCTATTGGGTGTGCCATTCGAGGAGAAATAAATCACTACTTAAATCTTGAGAAAATTCCAATTATTGGCTGAGATATAAAAAGAAAACCTTAATTTATTTACAGTAGGATATGACCAAATTAGTATGCATAAACCAATGGTGGCAGGCAGCTCATGATAGACCTTCATAAAGAGTTTAGAACATATTTTAACTGCTATTTATTAAAATTTAATATTTGATATATGGTTTTGAGATTAGGCACTTGCAGCGTTTTGAGTATGGGGAAAACTATGGCAGTATTATTTTTTATCTATTTTGAACATCATTTTGCATATTAATTAGGTTAATTAACCCGATAATCTGATGTTTACTGCAATGTGAGGAAAATTAATTGATATATATAAATATATATATATATATATTACATTGATGGTATTTGGCCCAAGGGATTCCCAGGAATCGCTATATTGAAAACTGTATGTATTATAAATGTATCATGAATAATTATAACTCATTTGCATATTAATTAACCTAATTAATTTTATTTAGTAAAAAAATAAGTAAAATAATTAAAATACCTGTTTTTCACCTAAAATTCCCGCTCAGAGATTGGTCAAAGTTGCAACTAAAGCTTAGGATGTGTACAATAAAGCTAAACTAAAACTAGGCCAGTCAGTTGGAACCGTGAGCCGGCCAGAGAGGTCGTTGCCAGGGTGATAGCCGTCCACAGGGACTGCAGTCCAACCCAGCGACGCCCAATTTTGTGGCAAAGCCGCGGCTTAATTCTTCTTAAAACTGCGATGGTAAAGGGGATACAGAATACGAACTGGGAATAAGAATCTATAACATTTTCCCGACCGTGTAAGCTTTATATCTTTGAATTACATTCATTATTAGCAACATTATAAGGCTTTTAAAACTGAGCGTCGCAGGAGAACCAGGGAGAGGTGTAAATGGGTCAGATTTTCTGAAAATGTAAAATTCAACTTCGCCAAACCTCTCAAATTTCCGAAATTTAAAACAGAAATAAGGTCTAAAATACAGTTCACAATACCCAAACAGATTATATGATTCTAAGCCATACCATTATTCACTTCGATATGCCTTGTATTTATTATTGTTCAACTTAATTTTGAAGAATTAACGAAATGTGTTGAGCTGGAGATTGTACATTTTCTGACGATCTGACCCAAATGAATGGAAAGTGTTCGCTGTACCCACGGTGGGGACACTCGTGTTGCTACTTTAAATTAAAGGAAATGGAAAAAAGTGTAGTCCCGAATTCCCCAACACAATTCATTCCTTCACTTGTACAACAGGCCCCCGGTCTCTGAGCTAAGGCTTTGGCGGTATGAAGGGAATGCTTTTATGTAGTTTGGTCCTCATTAAGGTAATGTCATGTTCGGTGGTCTCCAATGGAGGCAATGTGGCTTATATGATGCTATCTCGTTTATCTCGACGAAAAAGTAGGCCAGACGTTTCCTGTTATTTCTGAGCTTCTAGTTGGGCGTTGGAACCGGAGGGGACCTGTCCCCCCACCAAAATTGCTATGGCATAAGAAAAGGTCAAACCCAATGCTGAAAAGGTCAAAAGCCAAAGGATTTATCCGAATTAATCCAACCTGTTTGGTATTTTGGGGTCTTTAATGATGGTCAGATGCCTATCCTTATCTCAATATTTTCTGCAATAGTAAGATAAATATACATTTTAAACATAAATGGTGACCCTGTATAATGTCTTAGGTCATGGATTCTACAACTTGTGTAGGCCTCGACGAAACCCTAGGATTGAGAGACCTAATTATGGGAAATTTCATAGAACACTTTTATGTGGTTTTGTATATATTCAATTTGTGTTCAGTATACATTTACAATAATGTTCAACATGTATTGTAATGTGACAATAATACCTAATGTAATAAAACCATAGTTTGCCATTGTGGGGCAAATTACTAAACTGTCTTAAAAAACAAAAACGTCAAAAAAATTACAATTATATAAAAGCATTATTCATATGAATATTTCACTTCCACACAGTACACAATACATACATCTATGTGAGTAAGAGCTAATTATTTTGCAATTAACATTTTCATGATTTAGAATTTAGAATAATTAAAAATTATTGGTTGGGTTCGGGGTGGAGGGCATTGAATGAATTGTCTGCATGACTCACACACTGGACACTTTATAACATTAATATAATTAGGCCTATATGATATTTTTCATAGATTCATTTTTCAAAGATATTAACATATTTCTAGTTTAGTCATGCTTTTTAGCATTGTGGAGATGCCAAAGGAAATCGGAATGAATACATATTAATTAATTCAGACAATCATTACAGAAGTATTATACCAATTGAATTACAGGACCCAACGGAGGTCCAGAAATTAGGGCCCATGCAGTGCCCAGACAAATTGTGACATTTTCTAGGCCATATCTCACTGAGGTGTATGTAATGTATACTGTGTTAGAACTAATTGGATCATAAATAATGAGTTAAGAGATTTTAGATGAACAACATAAAGACTAAAAAAAGCTGTCAAAATTATCATTTTCACTGAGACACACCTTCCGTAGTATAGTGATCTTAGGACCATGTAAATTTGGGGCTTTAAATGATATTTTGTTGTTTGGGAGAAACATTATTATGTAGTGTCCAATCGACAGCCTTAAGTGACTATGGGAACTTAATCTATCAAATCAAAAGACAACGACAACGACAGGATCTAATGGACCTTGCCAGCACTCAACATTTAATCTTCTTATTCACACCCGGGTTGCTAGATATCACGGCTGTGACAACAACAACCGAACATATATAAAGAGAGTAGTACATGATAATGACATGCGAATACAAAAGGGTGTATAACATGTAAGTACAAGACATACATAGGATAAGTACAACATACAGCAATAAAAAGTTCAAAAATACAGATACACAACACAGCACGACCTCTGTTGGTGACTAAAGCCACAGCCACGACCCGCGCAGCTAGCACCAATACCACAACTTACATAAACCTTCAGTCTCATAGCGACAGCCACTGAGACCCGCGTGGGCACGGCTCTGGTTCAGCAAAGCTAATCCACAGCCACGCACCACAATTATAATTTATCACATCTTGAATGTTGTTGGATTGAATAATATGTGTGAGCAAAAGTAACATGTCATGTGTCACAGGACAATGAATCACAAGTCGCAAAAGATGGATCTTGAGATAGTAAACAGAAGGACATCTGATAAGTACTTCAAAATTTTTCTCGGAAAAGACTTCCACTTCAGGGTTGGAAATCAAAAATAAATAATATTAAGATGAGAGGTTTGTGGATTATCTTCAGTCCTACCATAATGATAATACAAGGGGGGCCATTTTATATACTCAAGATATATGTTCTATGAATAATTATATAATTAAATACTGAGCACATAATCACCTAGAGACCACCATCGTGTATCCTGACATAAAATCGGCGGATAATGGGTTTTAGCCTACTCCAGTGGGAGTTTAGATATCAAGAAATTTATCATATCATTATTTCAAGATTTAACCATCTGCTTCATTGGTTTATGGTGATTTTTCATACCATTAATCTTTTCTCTAATTTTGTTTACAGCTTTACATATTGAATATCGTCCTATGGACATCCCATTTATAGGGAGGTTCCATACTCATGCCCAAATTACCTTGATGTGACCTTTGCACATAGCTGAAACTGTACATAAAGAAATACTCCTGACTCGAAGAATTAATGTTTAATGCCCGGAAAAGCAATCACTATATTTTCCCCGGCTTCAGAGACCCATTAAGAGCAAAGACACCATTAAATGGCCCTTTAGTCCAAGAAACAAAGCAACATTTCTTAAGATGCAATCACTAGTCAAGTAGTTAAATATACTCTTTAGAATGAGATATGTAAAGATATATTCAAAGCAGTCTTAATGTCTGGTACATGTATTCAGGCCATTAGCAGCGGCAATCACCCTACTAATGAGAACATTCCAATAAATGAAACACTTTGAAAAGTATCAAGTTTGCAAGTTGTGACTCATTTTGTTGTCACACATGTGCATCACCTATGCCTTTAAATACAAATCTATTGAATGTATTTGGTTATGTGGATGTAAGGAGACACTGGTATAACTGTGTACCAAACGTGAAACTTATGGGTCAAGTTTTCAGAAAATGTACAATTCACCTTCACCAATCCTCTCAAATAACCCAAATTTCAGGCGAAAATAAAGTTCAAAATATAGTTCACCCTAACCAAACCGATTGCTAGAATCAATACAATGCCGAATATACACAAATGTACCTAGCATTGACTAAATAGCAGCCTAATTTAGCAGAATTTACTAAATGTGTACAGCTGCCAATTGTACATTTTCTGAAAATCTGACCCTTATAACTTGTCCCCCACCCACACACACATACACACACTCCAAATTAGCTCCCGACGCCTCTGTTCTACGAACTACATTCACAAAATGAAAACAGATTCTGGAGGGAAAGACTCGTGATATCACCCATAAGTGTCCTAAAGGTTACTTCATTTTAGTTCAGTTGATCGACCAAGGCCCAAATTCTACGGCGAACACGGCCTTTCTTACCAGCCTGCATGGTGTGCTGAAGTTGATTTTAAATTATCGTATCGTATTTTAAATTATCGTAATGACAATCGTAACAATAGCAAAAGTTTTCTCCCTTGACTCTTGTCATTGTTTACAGATCAGTGTTGATGTTTGCCAAAGTATACTTCTGACGCTTGCCTGGATAACACCACAGTGTCTCTGTAGAGCATTAAAGTATAATTGGCTTGTCTCCAAAGTACACAGCAGGAAGACAGGCAGATCCTTCTAGAGAGATGGAGTCTCGGTGGGGGCTTTCATTGTTACCTCTCAAGGTCTGGAGACCTGGTTAATTGATCTCTAGTCTCCATTACATGTACAGGAAGTGTCTGCACGCATAGAGTCATGCGCACAGCAGCATATGCTACCAGGCTATTACACTTGTGTAATGGTACAAGAGGGTGATTTCAGGCACCTCTGTGTATGCTGTATATTATAGGGGGATTTAGTTATTTGTTATTGTTTTCTTCATTTGGGATCCGTTTTAGGAAAATGAGTCATAAGTCGCAAAAAATGGATTTTGAGATATCACCATATTTGAAAAGATGAGATCAATCCGATTCCAATGATAGTACACAGTATAATGAAATAATAAGTAGTTCTAGATTTTAAGTTAGATATTTTCGTTTTTGAAAAAAAGGTTTCCAATATTTCTGGGGGTTAATAAACAGTAAAATAACTAAATGTAGTCCATATGAGGACCTTTAAAACGAAAGGATATATTGCATAGATTGTCCTGAAATTTGAGACATCGATTGACATACCTATAAGTGATCTTGAACAGTGCAATAGTGTCCCTTGTACCAGATTCTCTTTTATGAAAGTTTACACTATTTGACACCAGTATTGAATTGAATTGAATAATCTCGTATTCCTCTAAAATACAATTACAGTCAGGCAAACATCTACTACAAACATATGGGATACTCCCGGGTCTTCCAGCCATTTCCTTTTTAGTAGAGTTACTACAGGAGTAGCTAGTACATAAATATAGATAATGTCAAAGTAAGATTAGTATAATTTAATGCCCTTTTGCCTTAAGCAACCAGGCAACGCTGAGAATATCAACGCTTGTCGCTGAAATGTATTGTGTTGTTCCTGTATAAACATGCTTATAAATCAAATCAAAATGTTTTAGAGGTTTCAAGAGTGAATACTGCTTTAGGAAGTTATTTCTCATCTATAATTCATCTCCTGCCGCCTAGGTTAATTTTCTTCTGTTAATCTTTAAACAAATCTCCGAGTAAAAGGAAATCTGAGAGCTAAGCCGTCTCTACAAAACAAAAACCAATTTGAGATGAGAAGACACACAAATCAGTTAATGCATTTGAGAATAATTAATCTTACGTCCTGAGAAGAGATTTTGAGATATTTTGTACTATCATAATTAAAAAGATGAGACCGACCATGTCAGGATTTAGATAATAACTATTATAATTCTAATCTACTTTTGTATTTCATTCAAGGCCAATCCAATATTTAATCAGTTGATGGAAGATGCGTATTCCTCATGGATGTTTTCGTGCAGTGCCTAGATAGAATAATCTTACTGATATCTTCTTTTGTTTGAAAACTAGTTTAGTTAAGAACTAGGTTTCTGGGTGGACAATCACTAGTAAAGTAGATTAATATACTCCTTAGGATTACCTTGGTAACATACACACATATATTCAATTCACTGTCTTGAAATTTGATCTATGTATGCTATTCATATGGGTGGGAGTAGTGTGATAATTTGCACCAGTTCAATGCATGTGGTATGACATTGCTATTCCTTCTTCCTCCGCCGGATACACAGCTACATACTTATAGATAGCAACATGGGAGTAAATATAGAACCTAAATTTTGGACATAAACCTAAACTCGGGACACTATTGCGCTGTCCTTGATGTTTCTTTTTTTTCCGTAACCCACTTGCCTATCGGCTTGTTGGCCACGAAAAAAACAAACATCTCAGACAGTGCAATAGTGTCCCTCATACCACATTCTCATTAGGTTTTATCTATATATACCACCAAAATACAATAAATAACCAGAGTAACCATTCAGATGATGAGGTCTTGTGATTAAAAGCTTCTTAAAAATAAACTTTCCAACTTGAGACTGAAGTTTTCTTTGGCACATGACAGGTATTGTGCTGCGCATCGGTTATATTGGCACTGCAATGGCTCTAATGGCTTCAGACCTTGGGCGGATATTAAAATTGTAATCAGTGATAGGATTACACTTAAGAGTAGGATCAGGTACCACGTATTCATTTTACTCGCCCCAGGTATTCAATCATGCCTAAGGCCCTGTCTGGTATTATCCATTATCATACAGTGTGATGTCTATATGCAAGGCATTATACAGTAATATCTTCAATGGGTAGAACTTATTAACAGATTAAACTATTTACTTGAATGATATCAATGGACAAAAAGTCAACTGAATAACATGTTTGTCATTTAAATGTTGTATTCAGTGTTCTGCCATCCCGGCGTGTACAGTTCTAAACATTTGACTCTCTCCCTTTATTATTTTATCATTTTTTTTATTTTTTCTTATTTTTTTTCTGTCTGTCCACCTACCTTTTTTCACACATATCGAGGTCAAGTCTGGATAACAATCTTTAATAAAGAAAGACACAGCTCTCTCACCTTGACTGCTTTCCTTCTACCATTCAAGTCATACTGAACATCAAGAAAAAAAGGTCTGAGTGGCAAATGCAATGAAACACCATGACAATATTAACCTCTGATTATTAGTAATATAATCCAATACTGTATATTAACTGTCATCCTATGTTTTTTATCTATGATATCATATAGACAACACTAACACTCCACAATTAGTCCGAGTGGCACAGTGAAGTCAACTATAAAATACTAAACTCAATACTATACTCACTCAATTCAGCGAATTTATGAAATCACCTGTAAATAATCTGTATGTATGCATCTCAAAGTGATGAAGAAAATAATGTACCATCTTTCGAACAGCTTGGCCCGACAGAACTAACCCCAAAAAGGGAGCTGGTAACCAAGTTTAAATAAAATCTTTAAAAAAAAATGAACAAAGAGGACTCAATCTTGAATAGATATACAAGGTTTAATTCATGTAAAATGCTCATGAAAACCGAGGTGATTTTTATGTTCTATCCATAGAAAAACATGAAAACACTTTTCATTTATTGTTGTTCTAGCCAGATGAATATTATATAAACATCCAGGACTCCTTGGCATAACAATTAATTATTTAATAGTTGTTATTGGACAATAACATTTTATTTACTAACTCGGCTGATAATTATGGTAGGGACATGCAATAGAGTATTTTCAACCTTTATGGAAGGAACTTGGACAGATGCTAATTGACAATCCCAAAGTAGGAATTTCCTACTGAAAAGAAAGTGCAGATCTGAGTATACATACCTCTTTTCAGATGCCAAGGAAACAATATCATTGTGTTCTGTAATGACATTATAATCCAATGAGTTTCTTGTTTGTTTCGAGGCATTTATCATTGCAGACAGTGTCTGTTATTGAATTAGTGAAAGCTGCCCTATTCCCAGAGTTCTATGCAGGAGTGATGTGTGTCTGGCAGAGGATAACTTCCGTTTATATAGAGAAAAATGCACAAAACAACAGATTTGTCTGTAACTTCATAATCCCTGACTTCCAGATGGCTGGGAAATGGCAATCTATGAAGCATATAGTTGAACAGCAGTAATCAGTGTCACCGAAAAGACATCGGAGCGCTGTATCTTTAGATTTAAACAGAAGGTGTAAGGGTGGAGTAAAACCTATCATAAAATCTCTAAAAGCAACTACAATGTCTGAGGGAGGTATAGTTTGAGCCTACTCTCTGTGGCTCATTAACTTGGATGGTCAAAATAGGCAATTGGTAATAATAAATAAAATCATAACAAAGCAGCTTTTTGGGGCCAATAATTCATATTGACACTAATATGTTCATAGAATGGCGTTTATTTGGGGCTTCACTGTACTTAAATGGGTGCTGGCCATGTACATATGAATAATATTAAGGCATGGGGTCAAGTGGACTAGGCAAAATGGCAAATGTAGGGAAGTGGTTAAGCCCATGACATTGTCACAATGGTTGTGCCCATATGTGATCTGTTTCAGGAAAATAAGTAGCAAAAATGAATTTTGAGATATCATCATATTCGAAAAGAGGAGGTCAAGCAGATTCCAATGGTAGTAAACAGTAGGACATCTTATAAGAATGTCTATATCTTAAATTTGATAATTTTATTTTTTGAAAAAAGTTTGCAATGTTTCTGGATGGGTAATTACCAGTAAGGTAACTAAATTTATCCATACCTTCAGAACACAAAGATATATTGGATACAATGTCCTGAAATTTGTTGAATGGCCTCATATGACTATGAGTGCTAAACCCACTAAAAATAAGAATATTTCAATAACAGTATCTTGTGGTAAAAACACTTTGAAAAATATTAATTTCGCGACTCATGACTCATTTTAACAACACTTCACACACATGACACACACACATCACATATGAACTGTGGCAATCACATCATTCCATCAATAGCAATGCACAGAGTCACCTATAATAACAAGAGTTCCATATGTGATTCGTTTCAGGAAAATGAATCATAAGTCGTAAAATTGATATTTTTCAAAGTGTTTTCATCACATATATAATATATCCTTTCGTTATCAAGGTCCTCATATTGACTATATTAATTTTAGTTACTTTATTGTTTATTGACCCTAAGACATATTGGAAACGTTGTTTTTTTTTCGAAAATGAAAATATAAAACTAAAAATCTAGAAATACTTTTTAGATTATTAGACTGTTTGCTATCCTTGGAATCGACTTGATCTCATCTTTTCCAATATAATCCATTTTTTGCGACTTATGACTTATTTTCCTGAAACATATCACATATTATTACCAATACCTGTCCTCTGTTAAAGGATTAGAGCATGAGGGGTCTGTGTGGCAGAGGGATTAGGTGGCCTACAATAAGCCTGAGGCAGCCAGTAGCACACCAAATCCATCTCCCACCCAGTCTTCAAATGCTCTAATCTCCTCAGTCTCGACTAGAAATTGTAATCATCCAACTATATTGCACTCCAACTACTTGTAATTCAATCTATTGAATATCCATGTGTAACTTGGGCTGTTGACCTACTGATAACTTTGGGAACCTGACCTATTAACTTGGGCCGCTGACCTACTAATTACGTCATGAATATATTGTGGGCAATCTGATCCCCTCTGAAGCTTTACCGGTGATCTGCATAGCTGCAATTGCTACTGTTAATATGCATCAGAGTTTGGCATGTAAGTCCATTAATAAAGTGGTAAAGTAAGACATAGAAACTACAGGATCACAGTACAGTATTGTACTGATGATATCAAATAGAGAAATTAAGGAAAAAGGTATATTGTTATACGTATTACAGACGATGGCAGAGTGGGAAATTAATTAAAGGCTGATTTATTGGGTATTACAATTGATATCATATGTGAATTGATATTAATGTTTTAAATGAATGTGAAGTAGTAGATAAAGAAATAACGTGACCCAAGTAGCATATGTACAAACGAATTTAACAATGTTTATCATTCAAAGCTGCAAGGGACGGTCTGTGAGAGCTGTAAATGCAAATCCACTAAAGGAAAGGAGTCCTTTTTTCAGAATCTAATATGTACACCAAAGAGAAATAAAACTATTATAAACAAACAAACTGTTGCAGTGGTTTATACTACCCAGGGAGGTACTTATAGATGCATTCACAGTTATTTTAACAATGACACTCTTAGCAAATTAATTGTTATTATGTTCTGCTGCTGTTTTATGCTTATACACGGCTAAGAAGTTATTTAAATCAGTTGAAGGAAACAGCCACATGTGAGCGATAACAGGTGAAGTCATGGAGATAAACCTGCAAAATTTCAATCAAAAGACTTTTAGATGGGATGCAAAAGAATGGAAGAAAAAGTAAGAACTATTTTGATTTGTATCGATATTAACTGAAAGTACAGCTTTAAATCTGAAATTATTTCCTAAAAGCTTGGTGCTTTCCTTTAAACAAGGAAAAAGAGCTTAGCAAGAAACAATTTAACTGAAAAATGTTCCTTGCAACAAGGCCCGGATGTATAAACAACATCCTGTGGGCCTATCACATTTGACAGAAGGATTAAACACCTAGTGAGAGAATCCCACACTAATTCCTTCCACACTGGTGTATGGTGGACGTGGCGTGGGAAATCAAGGAATATTCATCGCTGGTTTATGGTGGCTGTAGCGTGGGAAAACTAGAGATATTCCTCGCCGCTTGCGATTAATCAAATCTGAAAATGTTCTGACAACTTTGATGAGTTGTTTGAACTCCGGCGAAACTTAATGATCTTTCCAGTGGAATATGGTATGCAATATTGTATAATTTCAGATTGTCAAAATAAATTTCCATACGGTTTGATTAGTGCAATTCTCAGATTTGATGTATTACAAATGTTTGCGATTTTCCAAAATTAGTTATTGTCCATGTGCATGCATGCACAATCACTGTAACGGCGGTAACTGAGCGGGAGACTTCACGCCAGAGCTCCGTCGCTCACCCTTGTGGGAAAACGGGGAACTACGGCCTAAGGGTCTAATGTTTTTCTATGGTTTGTAGCTGTATTACTTCAAGGTAAAAATATGTAATATTGGTGCTGATTTTTCTAAGTCATTTACAGCTATTTTAGCTACTCTGTGTAGAGTAGATTATTTTTTCATGTTATATTATATTCACTGCTGTACTGGGAGCATTCTGCCCGTATACCCAAGCCAACACAACACATGTGAAGCAAGGATTTGAATCTCCTTACTGAGTTGTTTTTCATCCCCAAAGATGGCATTCGTGGTTAGTAATTTCATTATATCATCTGAAACTTGTTGTATTATGTATTATGTATGCTCTGTATTGGTTCATGTAGAGAAATATCGATTTGATGTATGTTTAAAGTTGATATCAACCAAGTATGTGTAGGATATGTGTGACCATGCTGGTTTGTTTACATAAGGAGTGGGACTGCTTAGTGAAGTTATTCTATGTCTTTGCAGTTTCACAGTCGGTCTAATCACCACTGTATGGACACTAGTCGTTGAATAAAGATTTGGAAAGCAATCAGTAACAGTGAAACACGAGCCAGGCATTGATGATGCTCCAGCAACGTCCATTGCTGCTGATGATGGTGTGGTACTATAGGGTGGTAATGTGTTCCCAATAGTCCATGCATCTCCCTCAAGCTATGAAGCAGGTTCCTCTGGGGAAGTACATTCGACCAGCGATTGCAGTTAGTCTAATGGTAGTCCAGCAGTGGTTCCAGCAATGGTGGGAGTTTTCTACTGCAGCAACAAGTCTACATTCTTCTCATGTCTACACCATACTATAGTGGCTAGCCAGTTGTGAGTTACAAGAACTATATCTCAAGCCAAGGACTGTTACAAGAACTGTCACAAGGACTCCAAGCATCAAGTACACCACCAGTAATATTGACTTTAATTACATGTTCATCATTGAGGATCTTTCCCAGTGCAAGTGTCATAAAATCTGGTTAATTTCTATGTGCTTATGAGTATAATAATTCATTGATATTTCTTGTCTCCTTACAACTCTGGTTACATATAGCCATATCGTCAGATGTGCAGAACAGGCAACTTTTATAGTAATTTTGAATGTATGACTGAAAGTATATATGTTGTTATACGTTGTGTAGTGTCACCTGGTCAAGGAAATTAAGTGTGATTCACCTAATCAAGGTAACTAGGTATTATTCATCTGGTCAAGATAATCAAATCTGGTCAAGATAATCAAATCTGGTCAAGATAATCAAATGTGGTTCACCTAAGTCAAGATAATTAGGTTGAATTCATTAAGTCAAGGTAATATAATTATCACATTTTTGGTACACTTTACTGGTAACCTTATATATATCTCTCTGGAGTTTTTCTCCCCTAGGAAGGTTATTGGTCATGTGAAAAAGGATTCTGTGTACCAACAGGTATTTGTGTTAATTCATTCATAAAGGTGCTCTATTTTTTATTGCTTTGTCTACATAGACATGCAGCTCAGGTTTGCATATTGTTATCTCTGATGTTGGGTTTTGTCTCAGGTAATCTATTATAGGTATACAGCCCGAAATTCAATTCTGCTGCTGAATTCTAGGTGTTCAATACACAGAGACAGGTAAAATTTGATTGATATTTTCTCCATTTTCCCCCAATTATTGCATTCCACCCAGGGCGTGTTCATTATCCCAGTTCTTAAGGATGGCCGACAAGGAGGTAGGTGAGCTTAGAGAACGGCTAGAAACGCTCGAGGAGGCAAACAGGAAACTCACTGAAACCATAGGAGAGGAGGAAAATCACACATTGCGCCAACAGATAGCGGACAATGAGACCGAGATAACCTCTATCCAGGAGAAAGTACAGGAAATTGAAAATGCCAAACCAGAACCAAGCTTGCCCGATGACGAAACACCAGACGTGGGGGACTTGAAGCGGAAGGCTGAGAACCTAGATACTAAACTGCGTCAATTGAGAGATCAGTGCAAGGCAGAGACTGATACGTCAAAGATCTCTGAGATCAAGGCAGAGATAGACGTAAAAGACAAGGAGTTTGTGGCTGTCCATGAAACGATCCAGAAACTCAATAAAAAGTCGTCCCGTGACAGGAGGAATACACAGAAGATGGACGCACTGAAGAACGATGAAATCACAAAACGGAGGGACAAATTCGAAAGTAAGTACCAAAAACTGAAGGTAGCCCTCAAAGCAGCTCGCACCACAGCAAAGGGAGAGCTGGAAGAAGATGCAAATCTGAAGCATCAAAACACTATCGATGAATGTGTCACCAAGCTTCTTGGCACATTCAATGATGTCAAGGCCATGGGGACTCCTGCCCATGAAGTAGTACGAAAGATGGATGCTGCTTCTAACATGGCTGATGACATGGTGCGAGTGTTGCAAGAGTTGCTCATCATGGACGACATGAGCGAGAAAGGCAAAAGGTACCTCCTTCGTCAACCCCTAAGCAAGGACTACGCGAGATCAGTCTATGGATCCACCGTGTCTAGGGTCAGCAAGTGGTCTAGGACAACAGATGGGCTAGAGCTGGAGAAGCAAAAGGCAGAGGCAGAACTAGCAGCCAAAAAGCAGGAACTGGCAATGAATGACGCAATCAACAAACAGCGCCTGAAGCTTGAAAACTTGGAGAAGCAGAGGGATGTTAAGGCCTTAGAAGCAAAGGTTAAGGTACTGAGTGGCGATAGTGACCAGCAGAGTGATGTTTCTCATGTTGAGCCCACTAAGAACAAGCACATGACAGCTCCACCATACGAGTCCCCTCTTCGCCCCAATGCCAAGATCTTCAAGCCAAAGGTGCATGAGTATCATGAAGAAGAGGCTTCGCACACCACTAATGTAAGTTCCGCGGCTGAGAAAACCATGCTCCAGGCCATTACCAACAGCATCCAGACAGCTCACCTTCCGGTCCCGACTCCGCCAACATTCAAGGGAGACCCCTTAGAGTACGTAGACTTCAAAACTGCTTTCATGGACATGATAGCAGATCGCAATGTCCAGCCTAGAAGGAAGTTGTACTATCTGAAGCAGTACGTCGAAGGCCCAGCTAAGTCAGCTATAGCAGGATGCTTCTACGGCTCATCTGAAGAAGCATATGAGCAGGCATGGTCTACCCTGGACAAACGCTATGGTCGCTCGTTCATGGTGCAAGAGGCACTAGGTAAGCGCCTGGAAAATTGGCCAAAGATCGGGAATAAGGACGCAAAGGGTTTGGAGTCCTACGCTGATTTCTTGAGAACCTGCTTGGACGCCATGCCCCACATCAAAGGCCTTAGTTCTCTCAACGACTACAAGGAGAACAAAAGGCTCAAAGCAAAGCTTCCCGACTGGTGTGCCTCACGATGGACGAGACAAGTCGCAAGGTTTCAGTTAGAAAGTGACGAATTTCCCTCGTTTGGTGAATTTGTCGCATTTGTGCAGAATGAGGCCGCTATTCTCAATCATCCCCTTTGCTCAACACCTGGCAATGAGGAGGAGACTTCCTCCCATGGCCCCAAGCAAAGGCGAGATAAACAAAGGCACACTCAAAGTGTAACCCTTGCAACATCTTCTCATGAGCAGGCACCTCCACAAAATTCATCATATCAGAAACTGACCAATGAGCAGGGAGCTTCGTCACGTAGCCCACAACCATGTACCCTATGTGAGAGCATGGAACACCGCATATGGGGGTGTCCGGCTTTCAAAAGCAAGTCCGTAGAAGAAAGAGTGAAAATAATAGGCAATAAGAGGTTGTGCTACAGGTGTTTCCGGAGCGGTCACTCATCCAAGGAGTGTACCAACACAGCAAAGTGTAAGGTGTGTAAAGGACAACACCATACCCTACTCCACCGCGACAGAGTCAGCGCGACTACGAAGCTCACCGCAGCTAGCGAAGGCGCCCAGGTTGGAAAAGAGCAAGAGGCCTTTTCCTGTAAGGCGCACACTGACTCCAAGAATTGCACCTCGATGGTGTTGCCAGTGTGGGTGTCCGTAGGAAGTAAGGAAGATGAAGTTCTCGCATACGCCCTACTGGACACACAGAGCGACTGCTCTTACATCAGCAATGATTTGGCCGCTAAACTAAGTGTTCCATCCCATGAAGTAAAGATGAAGCTCTCTACACTAACTTCCACCACCTCCGTAATGTGCAGGAAGTACAGCGATGTCAAGTTGCGCGGCTGGAACAGCACGACTCCTGTCAACATCAACACATGCTACAGTAGAGATTTCATACCCTGTAATCGGCAACACATACCATCGAAGCACACGGTGGCAGAGGTACCGCATCTCCAGAAAGTCGCCCAAGCTCTTCCTCCAATCCAAGACTGCGAAGTAGGGTTGCTCATCGGCTACAACTGCCCTCAGGCTCTAGCTCCTCGAGAAACAGTGACCGGAGGCCCACAAGACCCATTCGCCGTCAAAACCGACTTGGGGTGGAGCGTAGTTGGAGGCCCGACTGCGAGCGACCTGGAGGATGTCCACCATTGCCATCGTATCGTCGCAAAAGAAGTGCCCTCACCAACACCAAAGGATGCTCTATACATCCTAGAACAAGACTTCAACGAGAAGGAAGTTGACGGCACCAGTCATTCTCAAGATGACCTCAAGTTCTTGCAATGCTTGGAAAAAGGCATACATGTCAACGTTGAAGGACATTTGACTATGCCATTGCCCTTCAAGGGGGAGCCATGCCTTCCCAACAACTATGCATATGCCAAGATACGTCTTGAGCATTTAAAGAGGAAACTCCTGAAGGATGATCTCTACCGTGAGCACTATGCAAGCTTCATGAAAGAGATGACCGACAGGGGTTATGCAGAGCAAGTCTCTCCAGCTTTGCAGCAGGCAGGTGTGAACTACATACCACATCACGGGGTCTATCACCCCCAGAAGCCCAACAAGATACGAGTTGTGTTCGACTGCAGCGCCAAATACAGAGGAACGTCCTTGAATGAGCAACTCCTGAAGGGACCGGACCTCAACAATCCGCTAATAGGTGTCCTCATCAGGTTCAGGGAAGAGAGGATCGCTGTAGTCTGCGACATTGAAAAAATGTTCTACCAATTCAATGTTGAACCAAAGGATCGGGATTGGCTACGCTTCCTATGGTGGGAGAATGGAGATGTTTCAAAGTCTCCAGCCGAATACCGCATGAAAGTACACCTGTTTGGGGCAGCATCATCACCAGGTTGTGCCAACTATGGCTTGAAATTCTTGGCACATAAGTTCCTAGATACATATCCAAAGGCATCGCAATTCTTGACGAGAGGATTTTATGTGGATGATGGGTTGAAGAGCGTCAAAACACCAGAGGAAGCCATAGAACTAATCAGACAATCGACAGAATTGTGCAAGCAAGGCAACATCAGGCTGCACAAGTTCTTGTCGAATGAAAGAGAGGTTCTACAATGCGTTCCCTCTTCTGAACGTGCCTCCGCAGTGTCGACCATCAACCTTGAATTCGATGACCTTCCGACTGAAAGGACCCTTGGTATCAATTGGAATGTAGCCAAAGACTCCTTCAGCTTTAACGTTGCCCTCAAGGAGCACCCTACAACTCGACGAGGCATATTGGCAACAGTTGCCTCAATCTACGATCCACTGGGGTTCGTAGCACCTGTCGTTCTTCCTGGCAAATTGATACTGCAAGAACTCTGTCGCAATGGTTCGCAATGGGATGATGTACTCCCCGAAGAACTTCAACCAAGATGGGAGCAGTGGAAGAGTCAACTTCAGGAACTAGAGCAGTTACTCATCCCACGCTGCTATAAACCGCACATGGCTGACAACATAACAAGAGTAGAGCTTCATCATTTCAGCGACGCCAGCCAAACTGGCTATGGGCAGTGCAGCTATCTGCGCTACATTACCAGCGACAACAAGGTCCACTGCTCACTGGTCATAGCTAAGTCAAGGGTAACGCCTACCAAATTGACGACGATTCCAAGGTTAGAGTTGGCTGCTGCTGTTACGTCCGTGAAAATATCAACGCTCATCAAAGAAGAGCTAGAGTTTGCTGTTGACCAAGAAGTATTCTGGACAGACAGCAAGGTAGTATTGGGATACCTAGCGAATGATGCTCGCAGATTCCATATATTCGTTGGAAACCGAGTCCAATACATAAGAGAAAGGACATCAACTCAACAATGGCGTTATGTCCCAACAAAAGACAATCCGGCCGATATCGCCTCCAGAGGTATGTTAGTCAGAGAGCTACAGGCTTCACATTGGCTCACAGGTCCGAGCTTCTTGTGGGAGTCTGAGTTGCCGCCAACCGAAGTGGAACGTGAGCTCACACTGGGCGACCCGGAAGTCAGAGCCAACGCACTACTTACAAAGAGCATTGAGGAAGTTCAACCTGATCTACTTGCCAGCCTAGCAAAGTACTCGGAGTGGAAATTCATGATCAGACTTGTCGCTACTCTCAGGAAATGGAAAGGTGGAGGAGATTCAGTGTTGAAAGAAAACCAGGATGCAGAAGCCAACATTCTGCGTCAAATACAAAAGCATCATTTCCCGGAGGAAGTGATAAAGCTACAAAGGGACTCATTACCTCAGTCAAGCAACATCTCAGGCCTAAATCCAGTGCTTGATGAGAGTGGTGTACTCAGAGTGGGTGGTCGTCTTGCTAACGCCAATCTTCCAAGTGACGTCAAGAGTCCTGCAATCCTACCTCGAGATGCCCATGTTACCAACGCCATAATAATGCATGTGCACCAGTGCACAAATCACCAAGGTCGCGGCCAGACACTCAATGAACTGCGGTCCCAAGGCTATTGGGTTATCGGCGGCTCACAGGCCGTGGCAAGAGTGATAAAGAACTGTGTTGTGTGTAGGAAACTTCGACGTCCATTGGAGGATCAAAAGATGGCTGATCTTCCCAAGGAGCGAGTGATTCCCACTCCCCCTTTCACACACACAGGAATGGACGTCTTCGGACCATTCATGGTAAAGAGAGCAAGGTCTCAGGTGAAAAGATATGGACTTCTTTTTACCTGCTTCTGCAGCCGTGCAGTGCATGTAGAGTTACTTGATGACCTATCTACAGATGCCTTCTTGAATTCATTGCGTTGCTTCCTTGCTCTTCGCGGTGCTGTCAAAACCATCCATTGCGATCAAGGGACAAACTTTGTCGGTGCCAACAATGAACTTCAAGATGGCCTAAAATCGCTAGATGCCAATGGTCTAGAGAGGTATTTAGCTGAGAGGCAATGCGAATTCAAGTTCAATGTGCCTCATGCAAGCCATGCAGGTGGCGTTTGGGAGCGCCAAATCAAGTCAATTCGAGCAATACTCCAAGACACGATTGCTATGTGTCCCAACCGTTTGGATGATGGCTCTCTACGCACATTGTTCTATGAGGCTTCGTACATCATCAACAGTCGCCCACTCTCTCCAACCAACTTGACTGACCCAGCATCTGAACCTCCTATCACCCCAAATCATATATTACATCACAAGCAAGATATGATAAGGACTCCACCTGGAACGTTTGTGAAGGAAGATTTGTATGGGAGAAAAAGATGGCGCAGGGTCCAATATCTGTTAGAACAGTTTTGGTCAAGATGGAGGAGAGAATACCTCACCAGCCTACAAGCCAGGGCTAAATGGCAAAAACCAAGGAGGAATCTGAGGATCGGCGACATAGTCCTTCTGAAGGATCCTGACGCCCCTCGATTAGAATGGCCTATGGGTTTAGTTATCAAGGCGGACCCAGACAAAGATAACCTAGTCCGGAAAGTAACCATACGAGTGGGCACAAGGAAACTTGACAAGGCAGGAAAACCTCAACGCAAACTCTCCGAGCTGGACAGGCCAGTTCAGAAAGTTGTGCTTCTTATAGAGTCTGGTTGAACACGCCAAGGGTGGTTTGCTTTATTGATATTACAAACCCGCCTATGTTTTTGAAATCCCCTAAATTTTGGTAAACAGTTATAGGGATATTTGGTGGGAGTGTAACGGCGGTAACTGAGCGGGAGACTTCACGCCAGAGCTCCGTCGCTCACCCTTGTGGGAAAACGGGGAACTACGGCCTAAGGGTCTAATGTTTTTCTATGGTTTGTAGCTGTATTACTTCAAGGTAAAAATATGTAATATTGGTGCTGATTTTTCTAAGTCATTTACAGCTATTTTAGCTACTCTGTGTAGAGTAGATTATTTTTTCATGTTATATTATATTCACTGCTGTACTGGGAGCATTCTGCCCGTATACCCAAGCCAACACAACACATGTGAAGCAAGGATTTGAATCTCCTTACTGAGTTGTTTTTCATCCCCAAAGATGGCATTCGTGGTTAGTAATTTCATTATATCATCTGAAACTTGTTGTATTATGTATTATGTATGCTCTGTATTGGTTCATGTAGAGAAATATCGATTTGATGTATGTTTAAAGTTGATATCAACCAAGTATGTGTAGGATATGTGTGACCATGCTGGTTTGTTTACATAAGGAGTGGGACTGCTTAGTGAAGTTATTCTATGTCTTTGCAGTTTCACAGTCGGTCTAATCACCACTGTATGGACACTAGTCGTTGAATTCAGCGATGCAATTGTGATGTGTTTCAGGAAAATGAGTCATAAGTTACAAAAAATAGATTTTGAGATTACATTGTATTTGAAAAGATGAGATCAAGCCGATTCCACTGATAGTAAACAGTCTAATGTATTTCGAGATTTTTAAGTTTAATATTCTTATTTTTGAGAAAAAAAAGAAAAAAAAAAAGGTTTGCAATAAACAGTAACTAAAGAAACTAAATATAAGTCCATATAAGGCCCTTCGAAACGAAAGGATATATTACATATACATTGTCTTGAAATTTGATACATCGATCAATATATCTATAAGCGATCAACTCTCCAAAAGCGTAAGAACATTCTAATAAAGTGATCATTTATAATAAAGATTATGATAAATATCATTTTTGCGAGTTGTGACTCATTTTCTTGGAACACATCACAATTCTCATATTGCCTGCTCGTCGGGTGTCATTAGTTGCTGTGACGAGAACAAAACGATAAGAAGTTGATGAAGGGGTTGAGGACCAGTTCATCGCCAGGTCATCAACAACCCTGTGGCCAGACCAATGTATGGGTGAAATCGCCAGAAAATGTACAATTCGCTTTCACCAATCCTCTAAAATGACCCAAAGTTAAGACAAAAATGTAGTTTAGAATTCAATTCAACACAACCAAACAGATTGTTTAAATGAAGGCAATATCAAATATATTCAGATATACCTAGTATTGGCCATTTTCCAGCCTAAAGTTAGCAGAATTCACTAAATGTGTAGATCTGCCGATTGTACATTTTCTTTAAATCTGACCCGTATGATGAACGACATTGAGGGTATATATAGGTACACTGTGTGTTACATAATACATTGGCTTAACCTAAGCATTATGCAACAAATACTGCACCAGCACTGGATACAGATGTTATGTGTTCCAGGGAATGTCTTTGTGGGAATGTCCTTATCTTTAGGATGTCTATAACACCTTACGTCGTATGAATACATGTACCAAATTTCATCACAGTTTATTAACTATATCCATGCATCTCTATGGAGTATATTAAGCTACTTTACTGGTAATTGTCCAACCAGAAATATTGCAAACTATTTTTTGCTAAAATATAAAACTTTAGTACTTAATCGATGTCCTACTGTTTATCATCTTTAAAACCTGCTTGATCTCATCTTTTCAAATATGCTGATATCTCAAAATCCATTTCATGAGACTTGTGACTCATTTACCAGTGACATATGACAGATCATAATAAATGGAAACAAATTATGATACAGAACTTATATGGATTCAGAAGCTAACACATCAAGGGATTTGTGGATTGTCCCTCGACTGCTGCACAGGGCAGAGATCTATAGCCACTGACTGGGAGTGTCAGGCTGTGTGAAACATGCGGCTAGAACCAGACAGTTGCAACAAGTACTAAATCATAGAATCTCACAATCTAATAACTTGTTTGATTACCCAGAGTTTCCCAGGTAAGACACTGAAGTACTAAGTGACAAGTGTAAAATAGCTTATTAAAATGTGATGTGTTACATAAGAAGTGGTTGCAAGTCAACAAGAATGATACTCTTCAAATGTTTTCCAAAGGAATCCTTGTTCAAAGTATGTTCTGTTTTAGGTATTTAGCGCTGTTAAGGTGTGATTCCACACAAGAATTTTTTTCGCAAATTCTCCCCTCCTTCTAGTGGTTATGCACAGTCCCTAAAGCAGTGATTCCACCGGATTGCTTGTATATATGCTCATGGCTCACTCTTGCTTCCCTTATTTATATTGTGTCTTTCATTTGCTCTTTATCTGCTTTTATTTTTTGTACAAGAAAAGTGCAGAGCCATTCTACTTGTTTGCTTGTCTCCTGATGAAATCAATAGCAAGTGCCTTGGTGAGCTCTCACTGTGCTCTAAAGGGTGGCCTCCACTCGCTGCGGTAAGCTCTGTGGTTAGCCTTGCGATGGTACTGTGATGGTGAAAAGTGGTGAGGTCCTGCCTACATGGCCAAGTCATCCATGTAGGCAAGGACCTCGTCATTCCTCTCCACCTACAGAACCAGCACAAACCATCGCAAGGCTTATCGCAGAGCTTACCGCAGCCAGTGGAGATCCCCCTTTAGACCGCTACTAAAAGAAATGGAAACAGCGCCGTGTTGCTGCGCTCAAATCAAACACATCGGATATAAGTGCAGTGTCAAAAAGAAGCGCCAACATCAAATTTTAAGAGTGCATAGAAAGCGCACTCACCAATTCTATTGGACTGCTGTGGGAATGCTCTGTCTTCGCTCTGTCTTCGCTCTTTGGGAAATAAAAAGAGCGGGCCATGAGCGGGCCAAAAGAGCGAGCCAGTGGAATCACAGCCTTAGTAGCATGAATACATGTATCAAATCTCACGAAGGTTATCCTAAGAAGTATAGTTAACTACTTTTCTAGTGATTGACAATCATGAAATATACTGAAAATATTTGTTAATCATCAAAACCTATAGATGTATATATGGCTTATTGGTTGCCACCATTGGAATCCGCTTCATCATTATTATCATTATCATTATTTAAGAAGTAGAAGATATCTCAAAATTCATTTATTGCGACTTGTGCCTCATTTTCCTATTACACATCACATATGTAACCCTACACCAAAACTCAGATTAACTGAGTCATTAGTGACAAAAACAATTATAATTAAAACATTACACGCACCTCCACTTAACAATAAGACTGTGAATCTCCGCTATGATCATTTAGAACTTTCGGACAATTTAACTGAACAATCATATCATAGATACCTATCTATGACTATTAGTTTAAGATTTATGTATACATACAGAAAATGACTGTTAGTGTAAGACTCATTTCGAATATTTGTAAAATTTCTGTTAAAGGGCTACCAGGAAGATCACTTCTGCGAGGATTCATGCCCCTTTCGTGATGATTTATATATGAATGTATGTGAAAATCGTGAACAAAAGTTTTATATATATATATATCTATACAACTACCTGTCCAGAATCAAGTATATATGTAGGTTCAACAATTAAACTTTTGTCCCTTTAACTTCAAATTCTATCTTATATATTCAATTCTGAGTCAGACATTGTCATTCTGTTTCAACATTTGTTTAGAGTTCATCTTTTTATTTTTTGTCAGAACTTTTATGGATACACAATTGTTCGAAATTAAAAAGAATATGAATGTTGACATTTGGCGTCCTGTATATGGGTGAAGTCGCCAGAAAAAGTACAATTCATCTTCACCAATCCTCTCAAATAACCCAAATTTCAGACGAAAGTAATGTGCAAAATACAGCTCAACCTTACCAAACAGATTGCTAAAACCAATGCAATGCCGAATATATACGGGAATTTACCTAGAATTGACGGATTTGCAGTCGAATTTAGCATAATTTACAAATGCGTACATCTGCAAATTGTACATTTTCTGAAAGTCTGACCCATATACTCCATCAGATAGTAAAATTACGTGCTGGTATGGGGATGATGAAACTCTCTCTGGAATTGGATCACTCCTTGATATCATCTTTCCAAATGAGATAACATCACAAAATCCATCATTTTTACTTGTCTCTCATTTCCTTGTAATACATCACATAATTATGATTCAGCTGAAACAGTTTCACGAAGGTGAAGGTCCTGGGAATGACCATAAAGTGCCTTTCTGTCTCTTTTTCTCTGTCTCTCTCTCCCTTCTTCTCTATCTCTATTTCCTGGGTATGATCATAACCTGCCTCCCTCTCAACTTTTCTGCCCTTGATGTAACCATATTAAATGTGTTGGTAAGGGTGTAAAGCAACCAATCTCCCTCACTCAGTTTCACGAAGTTTGACTACTGGATTAAGCAAAAATAACCACTTAAATATTTACTTCATGATACTTGAAAAATAAAAGAACTGTTTCAATTAGGAACATCCTGAGGGAACCATGGACGAGCGTTTGACTTATTAAAGCACATTCAGAAATCTAATTTCAAGTTGCTCTCAGAAGTCAAACTCATGAAAGAAGCACTTTCCGAACACACCCTAACCACCTTAGGAGGCATCACAGCCATTAGACATTTCTAAAATGTTAATCTGAGGAAAATAATTGGCTTACTGAAGGATCCATTATTAACTTTTTAAATGCAGGTGGGCCTTCCCTTGGCAGAAATATCATTTCAGAAATTGACTTAACGAGTTAAAATTCAGGTTCCCATATGGTAATTTGTAATCCTGGGAAATTGTATTCCTGTGTTGAGAGGGCCTTCAAAACTTTGTGCATACAAATTAGGTTTCAAGGCAGATGGAAATGTCACTTCCAAACTGATTTGATTTCGATAAAAGTGAGTTTTGCTTCCTTATGATAACAGTAGGGTTTTTTATGTAGAGGTAAAAGTCTTGTTTCGGATTTCATATAAATACATTTCTGGAAATAGGATCTTCTCTGAGACAGACCGGTCTTCCAACTACTCCTGGTAATCTTAATCGGGAACAACTTTATATTCACTTGTGTTTTTTACCATCCAGCCTTTCAGTGGATTTTATATCAATTTCATAGCAAGAACTGTATAGAACATGGTGAACAGATAAGGAGTAGTAAGTGGTCGTAAGAGATATTTAGATGATCGATGTATAGTTAATGATAAAATGGGATGATACATGATTTTATCTACTTATATATATATATAGTGAGTGAGTGGGTGGGGGTATATAAAATACATACAGGTTAACTAACGACTTTGTTGAAGGAGCGTGAATATTGCACGAGTTGCGTAGCAACGAGTGCCCTATTCTAAGCGACTGAAACCTATGACAGATGTATTATACATGCTTTCAATCATGAAAATAGAAAAAAAAATGGTCATAAATTTGAATGTTACTGGTAATCCTAGTAAAAACAGATTGGTTGCCATGACAACCCCATGTAAATCACTAGTGAAATACGCACTATTTCTTTTTAAAAAAACGTGTTTATTTCGCGATAAATTCCATATAAATGCTTCTATGCGTAGGCCTAGACCAAGCTACGTTGGTTAATAAACAAACATAATTATATCAGTATATCAGTACATGACTTATAAAAGCTATAGAAAACAACATAAATTTCTTCCAAATATCTTTCCGTGTGAGAAACTGAAAGATTTATATTCTGCAATAATAGCCAAAGATCAATATTTGAATAGTTAAATTGTTGCTCAACTAGGATTTACAGGGCAAGTGCCAATTTACCATTCTTGAGTTATTGATTCATTGATTACTGTAAACGTATTTATTTTCACACATATAAATGTTCGTGCACTTAGTACTTTGACACCTTTTCGCGCGGATTTAAATTTGCGCAGCAAGGAAGTCTCAAACCTTGTTTACGCACAATGGTGGTTGCGCTAAAATAGCGAAAATAAATACTGCGCGACATTAATATGTTTACCGTAACATCCTTCAGCCGTCTGTAAACAGAATAATCTGATATGTAAAGCTGACTCCAAGTTAAATTTAATTAGGATATGTATCAGTTCTCTAGTGCCAATGTCTATATGTTATATTCATAAGTCAGATTGTCAGAAAATGCACAATCTACAGTTCTACACATCAAATTCTGCTAAATTAGAGTGAAAATCGTTAAATACTAGGTATATCTGAGTGTATTCTGTGTTGTATTCATTCAATAAATCTTTCTCGTTATGTTTAACTATATTTTGAACCTGATTTCCGTCTTGAATTTGGGTAATTGGAGTGGATAGGTTGCGACAAATTCTACATTTTCTGGCGATTTCACCAACTTGGCCGGCTAGGATGTTATACTTCACTGTTCTTTTGAAGATCGCTGGTTCTTGAATTAGTTTTAGATTAAATTATTCCACATTTGGATACCAGTAAACGCCAGGGGCTTTTGGTAATTAGGAAAAAAAAAATTGTGGTCCCGATTTATCCGTCTGAAAAATAGGTAGGGGGGTGGTAATTTTTTTTTTGGTAATTTTTTTGTTCTGAAACCACCTCCCAGGAACTGAGAAAAATGACTTTTTCATAACAATAGTTGTTTTGAACATGAGAAATGTGCTTTTTGACAGTTAAGGGTTAGGAAAACCCGTTTTCCTGCTTTTATAAGCTTTTTTTGTCAAAAAATACAAAATAACTAAGATATGATGGGGAAAAAATCAGGTTTGGTAAATCTTTTTTTTAGGTAGGGTAAGGTTTTTCTAGGTAAGGGGGGGGGGGGGGTAAATCGGAAACACACCTATTTTTTTTTTGGCCTTAGTGTATAAGTGGATGTTGTTGTAACACATCACCTATACTCTCTGTGTGGGTCAGAATTTCAGAAAATATACAATTCAACTTCACCAAACCTCTCAAATTTCCCTGATTCAAGACAGCAATGATGTTCAAAATACAGTTTCAATTAACCAAACAGATTATTTGAATCTACGCCATACCATATTTACTCAGATTTACCTTGCATCTATTATTCGTCAACTTAATTTAGAATAATTAAGAAATATGTTGAGCTGGTGATTGTACATTTTCTGACCCGTGTATACAAGAAATTAGGCCATCTATGGAAAAACTGGGCTTCCAAGCCACTCAAAAAACCCAGATTAAGATAGAATTAACCAAACATTTTCTTTAAATGAAGGCAATACCTACTATATTTAGCATATTCCAGCCTAATTTAGCAGAATGTGCAGAGCCGACAAGTGTATATTTTTGACGATCTCACCTCAGACGTGTGTCTGAACGCTAGGGACATATATAAATGTTTTTAATTTCCATTTCAGTATTTATACAAGCCATTAGTAACCAAAGAACTTCATATAATGTGCCTACTCCATTGTAAAGAACTGAAATCTTTAGACCCAAGATCCGACCTATTTAGCCCTGATCATGGTCGGGGCATGCACGCCACACATGGCCTGGCCAGGAGGGAGGGGGAGATGAGCCACTCAGGGCTCACCCCGCCTCCCCCAGCCCAACCTAATTACTGTATACACTGCTCTGGGTTTATCAAGAGGGGGGAAGGGCTAAGAGGGAGGGGGGGGGGGGGCTGGCACGAGCCCTGGGATCTATGAGTAAGGGGTGGGAGGGGAAAGGCTGAGGAGAGGGATCCAACTTGCATGCACTCCATTTATGGTCTCTGCATGGGGAGCAGAGGTCGGCGTGTGGGCAAGGAAGATCCTCTCTCCCTCAACCAATTAGAGGGAAGGGGAAGAGCCAGTGGAATATTTCCTGGGTTTGATTATATGAATAATTCATGATTTTGGAGTATAAAATAAAGTGAAAGACTCGGACCTAGGTACTCGCTGAGTCACCACCGCCTAGGCCGAATCCAGACGAACTACAACCTCGGACTTCTTGTCTCACTTCTTCATCTTACTGAACCTATGGGCTAAAAACCCTTAGACTTCTTTACACTGGCGAACCACTAAGAGACTTGTTGCTAAGTTGAGCAACAACCCAGTCTTCTGACTGGAAGTGAGACATAGCCTAGGAGAGGCAAGATGAGCTGGGAGAGTAGGTGAGTGGAACTCTAAAACTCTGATTGAGCTTATAAATTATACTTATGGGATGTGTGGAGGGTGGATCTGGGCCACTGTATAGGGTTGGGAGAATGATCACACTCAAACACTCATAATACAAGGAGAGTGGGTGAGCAATGTTCGGGGTAAAAACTTTGCTAGGTTCTGGGTTCTGTTGGTTATAACTCTGTACCTTGTGCCATCTAGTTTTCTTTTTTTTTCTTTACTCTCTCTCTCTCTCATCAAAGTGTAAAACATGGCGGACATCAATTGGGATCTCAATGCCGCGGACTTGGCCATGCTTGACGAGGGTCAAAGGAGGGCCAGGTTTGCAGCTATCAAAGAGGTCAGAAGGCGCCTGGAACGCCATGGCGCCATGCTAGGAGTAAATGATGGGTCCAATAAGGACACTTTGAGAGAGTGGCTAGATGGGATAAGCAGGGCAAAGGCCTATTGTGTAGCGAATGATACGCTCACTCTAGAGCTTTTGGGAACTCTTGCCAGCGGGCCTCTAGCGAGGTGCGTGGCAGGATTCCTACAGGTACCGGCCAATAGGACATGGGATCTGGCGAGGGCTGAGATTTTCCGCCTCTTCATGAATGAAGAGGAGGAACAGCAGCTGCGAGCAAGGCTCACCGACCTCTATCAGCTCCCATATGAGGATGCGAAGCAATACGGACGCAAGTTCCAGCTAGCGTCTCAGAGGGCTTACAGCGTGGATAACCTTGACCACGAGATAGTCCAAGAGACGTTGGTCAGGAATTTTGTGTTGGGACTCAGGGATGAGCAAATACGTCATGACGTATTTGCTGCTCGCCCTGATACCCTGGCTGAGGCAATAAGACAAGCCTCAGCTGCTGCTCACACCTTCGCTCTGGCAGGGCAACCTACCAGAGGGGATAGGAAGGATGAACCAATGGAAATTGGGGCTATCCTCCCTAAGAGAATGGCCCCTTCTGGGCCAAATCCTACAGATGCTTCAGATTGGAAGCTAATAGCTGATTTGGAGTCAAAGGTGAATTACCTTACAAAATTAGTAGAAAGGATGGAGACGGGGAAACCATCCAACCCCACAGTGATCGTTCCCCAATCAGGTGCAGCACCCCAGTACCCCTTTCAGACACCCATGTTGCCTATGTATCCCCCATATTTCAACACGTCCTATCCCCCACCCCCGATTGCCAGTTCTCAGGTAGTAAACCACCCAGGGAAAGGGAAGGGGAAGGGAAATGATAATCCAGGACCGGAAAAAAATAAGCAGGGAGGAGGGAAGAGGTTTAGGGGTAAAAACGTCTGTTATGAGTGTGGGGAGGAGGGACACTTCGCAAGAGAATGTTCCCACCGCTATGCACATGTACAGGCTGCAGTGGTGGCGGCCATGCAGATGGCCTCTACCACTCAAAAGCCAGCCAAATATGTTAACCAGGGGGAATAGAAACGCCGGATGAGAGGTTCTGTCTCTCCATCTCAGTGGCGGGGATGGAGATGCGTGCACTCATTGATACCGGCGCGTCAAGGAGTCTAATGCGAGAGGATGTATGGAGAGCCTTTTGCAAAACCCATCATCGGCCTCTCGTATTGACAAAGGGGGAATCTCTTAAATCACTCTCTGGTCATGATCTCAAAACTGAAGGGCAGGCGATAGTTAACTTGGGGGGTAGCTCATTTCCAGTTTATATTGTAAGAAGACTTCACCATGAACTGCTTCTGGGGGATGATGCCTTATTTATATTAGATGCCCAAATTAGCTTCAGAAAAAGAAAGGTAATTTTGGAAGGAAAAAGTTACAGAAGGCAACAAGTGGGTAGTGCAGATCAAGAATTCGCCTCTATCCACACAGAGGCAGAAGCATGGGAAGAAAAATACCCCGCTGTTTTTGGCATAGGAAAACAGGGAAAATTAGGTACCTTTAAAGATGTGAAAATGCACATAGATACTGGAAATGCGCGCCCAATTAATCAAAGCCCCTATCGTTTGCACCTGGCCAAGAGAAAACTTGTAGATAAAGAATTAGATGAAATGCTGGAGCTGGGAGTAATAGAACCCAGCAGCTCAGCATGGGGAAGCCCGATATTGTTGGTCCCAAAGAAAGATGGGAGCAATAGACCTTGTGTCGACTTCAGAAAACTAAACTCTGTAAGCAAAAAGGATGCTCATCCACTTCCAAATATTCAAGATATTTTTGACAGTTTAGCAGGATCAACTGTCTTTTCCACCATCGACCTAAAAAGCGGCTACTGGCAAGTAGAGATGGACCCGGATAGCATGGAAAAGACAGCGTTTGTGTGCCATAGGGGCCTATTTCAATTCCGTAGGATGCCTTTTGGACTCACTAACGCACCAGCCGTCTTTCAACGGGCCATGAACAAAATGTTTTCGGAATTTATTGGCAAATTTTGCATGACTTTCATAGATGATATTGTAATCTATTCCAAATCTGAAGAGGAGCATGATCACCATTTGGCTCTGGTGTTTGATAAATTAGAAGAATACGGAATTACAGTCAAAAAGAGTAAATGTATTTTCAAACAAGAGAAGGTAGATCTCCTCGGCTACCAAGTTTCAAAAGATGGAATTAATTCCCACCCAGATAAATGTAGTGCTATCAGGGATATGCTACCTCCAGAGGATGTGAGCGGAATTCGCTCCTTCCTAGGAATGACTGGGTATTACCGTCAATGTATCCCAGATTATGCTAAGGTAGCTCATCCTTTGGTCAAACTTACCAAAAAGTATGCCAGGTTCGAATGGTTGGAAGAGCAGCAAAGCTCATTTGAAACTCTGAAGGAATTACTAACTTCAGATAGAGTAATGGCGCACCCCCAGTTGGATAAGCCTTATCGTCTCTATAGCGATGCGTGTGATTACGCAATTGGGGCCATATTGGTCCAGTCTGATAGTGAAGGCATAGAGAGGCCAGTTCAGTATATCTCTAAACAACTCTCTGGGCCAGAACTCAATTGGGCTACGATTGAAAAGGAAGCTTATGCAATCGTGTATGCCTTAAATAAGCTCAGACCTTATCTACAGGGTAGCGAATTCAAAATTTACACTGACCACAAGCCTTTAAAGTCTCTGTTTGTGGGAGAAGTTAAAAACACCAAAATTCAAAGATGGGCGGTATTAATAGCAGAGTTTGGGGCTCCCATTGAATATAGAAAAGGGGCAAACAATATCAGGGCAGACATGCTTTCTCGAATAAAAACAAACCCCAAGAAGGAAGGGCCGACTCTCAGTTCTCTTGAAGTCTGTGCCTTGGAGGAGATAGATGAAATTCCTTGGGAATTTGATAAACTCGAGAAAGACAAAATACGTTTAGAACAGAGGGAGTTGGAACAATTTCAACAGGGGATGGAGGATGAGGGGGACTACACCATAATTGATGGCATGCTTTTCACTCTCACCCCTCCCCCAGGCAAGCCAGCCTACCCCCGCCTGGTCCTGCCACCCTCAGCTAGGCATAGAGTAGTGAGGCGCGCCCACACTGAAGTAGGCCACCAGGGCATGAGGAAGACCCTAGATAGGATCCAAGAGGCTTATAAATGGCCCACCATGAGAAGAGATACCTATAATGTCTTAATCCGATGCGCTAGGTGTGCTGTAAACAGAGTGGGTAGGGCGCGTGTACCTCCTACTGCGATGCCAATAGCAAAATATCCTGGTCAGATACTGGGAATGGATCTCTGTGGTCCCTTCCCAGTCTCTGATAAAGGCAATAGATACATCTTGACTGTAATAGATCACGCAACTGGCTGGGTAGAAGTCAAACCCATACCCTCCAAAGCAGCTAAAAACATTGCTGATTATCTGGCTAATGAATATGTCCCTAGGTATGGCCCCCCAGAGGTGCTCATCACCGACCGGGGACTCGAATTTATGAACCAGCAAGTGGAAGGGTACCTTAAATCCATAGGCACTGAAGTAAGGCATTCTACAGCTTTTCACCCCCAGACAAATGGTAAAATTGAAAGATTTAACAAAACTTTTAAAAATATACTAAGAAAATTCATCAATGCAAGACCAGCAGAGTGGGAGAGCCATTTAGGTCCAACCCTCTGGGCACATAGAGTCTCCACTTCTTGTGTAACTGGTTTTACACCATATTTTTTAACTTTCGGCACCAATCCAAGATATCCCTTTTCCAAAATATTCCCCACTCCCGAGGGAACAGAAGATGCCGTACTCAGTGAGCGCCTACAGGCCTTAACAGATGCGTTCAGAGAAGCTGCTGAGCGCACTGAGGCCAGTAGGGTGGCTAATTATGAGAGATTAAGGGCCAGAGCAAATGCAAAGGATCTAAAAATAGGGGATCATGTGGTGGTGCTATCAGGCACCAGCGCTCCATTGGATCCCAAGTGGGATCATGGTTATGTAATAACGGGGATAAGGGGTACCACCCTAACTATGAGGGGACCCCAGGGTGAACGCAGGCGTATAAATAGGGATAGGGTAAAAATGGTATCTGGGGAAATAGAATGGGATGTACTGAGAACTAGGCAACCGAGGGCGGGTCAAGGAAAGAGAAATAAGGCTCGGAGACAAGCCCAAAAAGCTCAACAAGTTCATGTTCCACCACCTCCCCCACCCCAGCCTAGGGCAGTGCCCGACACTGTTTATTTACCCATACCAAACATGCCTCCTCCAATTCAGATAGAACAGGAAGACCAAGCGAGAGCAGAGCAACCAGAGGACGAGCACATGCATGTGGAGGACGAGGACCAAGTGCCACGCCCACCTCAACCACAACAAGTGCCACGCCCACCCCAGCAGCGACCGCCGAGGGAGAAGGTGCTAGTACTAGCTTCACCTAAGCCAGTTACATTGCGCCGACCCCTGCCACCAGCCGTTGCTGTGGAGACTGCTCCCCCGCGCACACCACCACCAGGTCCTGTTACAAGGTCAAGGGCAAAAAGAGGGAGGATAGAGACCCCAACCAAGTGCCCTAAACCCAAGGCTTTGACCACCACCTCTGAATGCACTGAAAAGAGGATCAAAGTGTTCCACCCTCTAGGCTCTACTAAGAGGGAAAGGCCTGACTCCTCACCAAACCCAGCCACGCCCACTTCACCCGTGCAGAGGCCGAGGAAGCTGCCCTGTATACCCCCACCATCGCCACCACCATCACCACCACCTACACCCCCACCCCCACCGTCACCCCCACCACAGCCCCAACCATGGGAGTTCGACCCAGGGGCACCACCAGTGACGGACTTCTCTCAACCTACACCTTCCAGTCCCTCCTCATAATCACCCTGGCTATGATGGCTAATGGCGATTTGTTTGAGGAGGAAGGGGTGTTGGTGTATGAGGAGGGGGAGGTCAGAGCCCTGACCGCGACTTGGACAACAGTGATCGTTCTACACCCCCCCACGCCCCCTCCTGTCAGTGCTTGGGTCTCCGTCCTAAGAAGGCGAATTGGAGAACTCAGACAGGCGGAGGTTGTGGGAGACAGAGATGTCAGTGCCTGGGAGGAGCACATGGGTTTCCTCCAGGCAGAGATTCCAACACCAGTCCAACAAGACACCCGAAGGAAGAGAGGCCTATTCAATTTTGTGGGCTCGCTAAGCCGTGCCTTGTTTGGCACCGCTACTGTAGGACAGGTGAACGAATTAAGATCTGCAGTACAAGAAGCTCAGGCTAGCGAGAGCGCATTGGCCCATTGTCAGGAAGAGATGTTGTCGGTGTTGAATCAGACAAGGCTCTACATGACAGAGAACCGCTTGGACATCGCGCAGCTCCAAGCTGCAGCAAGTAACATCTCCCGCCAAGTGGCAGACATTCTAACACAGTTAAATGGTTTCAGTAAAGATATTCACAGGATTCATATGAAAAGGGAAGTGGATATTCTATTGCAGCGAGTGAGTAGGGCGGTGGAAAATTACCACCGTCAAAACGAATTATTTTATCGCCAGCGCATTCAGCTGGAAAGGGGATTCTTAACAGACCAGATTTTACCACTGGCCTACTTATCAGAAATATTGTCTAAATTACAAGAAGGGAAACATTACACCCCACAAGATAACCGCTGGTATTATAGACACCTGAACGTTCGACTATTATTAGACGGCGAACAGGAGCTAATATACCAGACAGTAATTCCGGCAGTTTCAGGCACTCAATTTTTACACTATAGATTAAAGTATTTTCCGGTCCCATATGGTGCTGACCACCTGAGAAAGTTGGTAGGAGAGGAGGAGGTGGCCCTAGATAGCATATCCAGCGCGTCATTTCTTCCTCAGCACTGTATCGGGTTTGAACCCCAGATTTGCTCAGCTGCAATAGAGCATCTAACCCCGACCTGCGAAACAAATATTATTTTAGGTAAAAAGCCAGACCTTTGTAAGGCGCAGATTGTAAAAAGAAATAACTTAACAAACCAAGTGTTTAGAGAGGGAGAGTCCATTTCTTCTGTAATTCTGGCTATTTATGAACCTCTGGAAACAATCTTGAGGTGCCCTGGGCAGAAACCAGTGATACAAACGTATCATCGGCATGCCAGGGTGATTTTAGAAGGCGGTTGTCTCCTGGTTGGAAAGGATTGGCGTGTAAGTAGCATCCAACGCCATGAGTCCCATATAACACTCCCCATCCCCAAGATTATGCCCCTCCCTGGGTTTAATCTGACTTATGGCAAATTATCCCTTTACCCCCATTTAGATCAGCAATTGACTTTCCTGCCAAGAGCTGAAATACCCTTACTCGCCCTGACAGATTTTCCTAAACCCGTTTCCCCCCTGATTTCCTCCACCCCTTGGTCTGAAAGTTCTATCTGGGGTATAGCCACTCTCATCCCCACTCTCCTAGGAGTCATGACCCTGGGAATAATCTACCTCCGCCGAAAGGGGCTCGCCCCAAGAGGTAAAGTCAGCCTTTTGTGTTGTCTGAGGAACCTTAAGCCCCGAGAGAATATCCCAATAGGACCCCCAACCCACCACCCTGTAGCCCTAGCCCTCCAAGACCTAGATCGAGAGGAGGGAGAGGCCACTCCAGGCGCTAGGACTGGCTCTCGTTCCTTCGAGCATATCCCTGCCCCCTCCCCCGCCTCACCATATTACGCTGCCAATTTCGGACTGACCAGGATGAAATAATTAGTCTACCAATGTTTATTTGGTTTCTCTGGGGTAACAAACACTTTTTGAACTTGTCTGTAACTTACTCTTGTTTAATATTTACTATTAATATTTGTTCTGTCCTCTTCTCGGGTGCGAGGGAGATCACAGAACACAGAGTAGTATACCTGGGTGAAATCCATTTTCTCTCTCGGGAGGAAATGGTGGAATCCGTGGACAAGGATCCAGCCCAAAAAGGTATTTTTATTTCAACTCTCATTGCGAGAAGTTGTTTTTATACAAACAGAATCGGTCGAGACAGAGGAGCCTGAGAGGAAGCACCATGGAATCGAAGCCCTCACCTTGTCTCCGACCATTCTGCTTTGAAGAGGTATTTTTCCAAGTAATAAGAGTTTATACGTGATGCTACAGTAAAGTCGACATGTGTTCTGTAGTGTTTGAGGTTAAAAGTGGAAATATTGTAGTGTTGACTACCCAACCGCTCTCACTCTCCATGGCCAAAGGAGGAGAGAGAAAGAGACGGGCGTCCTGTCGGTCAGCGACGAGGTCCAGCGGGGGCCTCGGCTGACCGGCCGGGCAGAGGAGACGGCGGTGACGACCGTACTTGAGAACTTTGTGTGTACTAGCTCCGTACAAAGGAAGACATTTAACAGTGTTCAGAAGCACACTTAAAAACACAGAGACTTCTCTTACATAATATTCGACTAAAAGACTTTTTAGTGCAGGGTGATGGTCTCTGATATAAATGAACACTCCTTTTAATAGAGCCACTCCCTTTGGAAACTTTCCATCTTGACCCGTTAGGTCTACAGATATAATAATTTATAATACTTTTACCTTACCCTTTTTATGATTTTGTGTGTGTAAATTATGTAACCTTATTTCTATTTCTCTTGTTTGGTTGGACTGGGCTGATCAGTGGCTAAATATTTTGTTCGAAAGAAAGCTTTCAACAAAAATAAAATATGGGACGAATGTAAAGAACTGAAATCTTTAGACCCAAGATCCGACCTATTTAGCCCTGATCATGGTCGGGGCATGCACGCCACACATGGCCTGGCCAGGAGGGAGGGGGAGATGAGCCACTCAGGGCTCACCCCGCCTCCCCCAGCCCGACCTAATTACTGTATACACTGCTCTGGGTTTATCAAGAGGGGGGAAGGGCTAAGAGGGAGGGGGGGGGGGGGGGGGCTGGCACGAGCCCTGGGATCTATGAGTAAGGGGTGGGAGGGGAAAGGCTGAGGAGAGGGATCCAACTTGCATGCACTCCATTTATGGTCTCTGCATGGGGAGCAGAGGTCGGCGTGTGGGCAAGGAAGATCCTCTCTCCCTCAACCAATTAGAGGGAAGGGGAAGAGCCAGTGGAATATTTCCTGGGTTTGATTATATGAATAATTCATGATTTTGGAGTATAAAATAAAGTGAAAGACTCGGACCTAGGTACTCGCTGAGTCACCACCGCCTAGGCCGAATCCAGACGAACTACAACCTCGGACTTCTTGTCTCACTTCTTCATCTTACTGAACCTATGGGCTAAAAACCCTTAGACTTCTTTACACCATTATACAATGTCCTCCTCTATTTCTCCTCTGTAACCTTTCTCTATACAATTTATGTATATTAGGTATTTAATTGTCTACAGGTCCTACTCGCTTGAGATACAGCAGGCACACCAACAGGTAAAACCCTTCAGGCTTGTGTAATTACAACAAATGTGATGTGTCACAGGAAATTGAGTCTTCAGTCACACACAGAAATGGTGCTAAGTACTCTGACCTTTGCAGTTTCTGGGAATTTTTACAACCATTTACTCCCAGCTATATAGTAAGGGCTCTTTTATGTCGTATAGTGCGTAATACAGGAAGAAATGGTGCAAAAATAAAATCAGCGGGGAGGGTTAGAAGGAAAGTAAACGGAAGATATAGGTAAAAGGAAAAAAAATATCAAGGTGAGCTAAAACAAAAGTCAAGCCATTCCTAGCATGCAGTCTTTTGAAATATGTAACAATTATTATTTATCATTTTTGCCACTTGCCAACTCAACATTTCCCCAAGCTGAGAAAATACTTTCTACAAAATTGCCTGTTATGAAGACCCCATATTATTACACCTAAAACTGAGTATCAATGTCCAAAATGTAACTGCTGAAAACAGTCATGAGATTGGTGAATCATCATTGTGAATATGGATCGGAAAATAATGGCAAAGCATTCTAGGCTCAGAGATGGAAGTGTCCCTTCAAACTGAGGAAAAGCCTCTAGCTCCAAACTGCAAAATGCCATTATAATCCCATTAAAGGCTGGGTTCCACTGGCTGGCTACTACTCCCGCTACTCCTCCCATTTCTTTGACAGCACATTGCTCCCACTTCTTTAGAATGGAAACAAGCAACTGAAGGTATACCGGAATAGGTGCTATTGCCCCGCTACTTCCAGCACTACTTCTAACGCTACTCAGAAATGTAAGCAGATGACATTTTATTTTCACATCGAAATGAACGCATCAAGTAGCGTGAGAAGTAGCTTAGAGTGGTGCTACTGGCCCACTTCAGCCCTGCTATTTCCCGCTACAAAGTAGCCACTGCTTCAAATCAAACAAGTTTGATAGAAGCGGGAGCACTCTACGCTTCAAAAACACTCCAAAAGAAGCGGGAAGTAACATGGCTTTGTAGGGGGGCCGAATAGCACCCATCCCTGTTACTCTCCCGCTTCTGCTCCTGCTTCTTTTATCAAGAAGCAGGAGCAGTAGCGGGAGAAGTAGCCAGCCAGTGGAACCCAGGTTTAAGGTGCCTACACAGGGAAAGCCATTAGCGCAGTAGGCGTCCAATCGCTGACATATCATTCTCATCAGATCTGAGAGATTGTAAGCCTAAACTGGAATGTTTCAGAGCTTCTTAGAGGCTCAAAGATTATAGCCACTATTTAATGCATTACTAGAGCTCGTACCATTTTTACCATACAAATGTACAAATGAGGACGTTTTTTTTTGTTTTTTGTTTTTTATTTTATTCTGGCAGTACTACATAATTTCAAGGTGTCGCCGCAAGACGGTGTTCCCATAGCCTGCCTTGGGAACTATACAGGTACATCAACATTATAGAGCGTCAGATTTTCAGAAAATGTGTACAGCATTTGCTATTAGCAATGTGGGTGCATTGTGGCTAGCCAATCCCCACTAAAGCTGGGAATCCACACGGCGACTTCAGGGCCAAGTCGCCCATATTTTCTGCCCAAGTCGCTCAAGTTTTCAGTCGCTCTATGTCGCCCGTCATGTCGCCCATGTTGGCTGCTGTGTGGATTCCCAAAATAAGAACTTCTTCTGGCGACACCACTAATTACCTCGGCGACTTGCATGGGCGACACAACATGAGCGACTAGATTAAACATTTTCATTCCAGTCGCTCAAACAGTGAGCGACACGGGAGTCATAAACTCCAAGTCGCCCATCTGGAAGTCGCTCAAGTGGGTTTGATATGGTGCATATTTTGTGTGGAGCCCAACCAGCGACTTCACACCGGGCGACATGGTCTGACCTGAGAGAGGTCAACTCAGGGTCAAGTCTATCAGCCAATCACAAGCCGAAGCTGTGACGTCATTCGACTTCCGTCTTTTCGCAAAACAACAACAGACATGGCACATGGAAAAAGAGCTTGTGCTAAGAGGAAAGATCCTGTGGATCAGGAATTGGATAAATGGGGGGATGACCATACATGGCGCCTGATAGATATGATTGAGGCACATCCCTGCCTATATGATGAATACTCTGAGGACTATAAAGCACGGACACTCAAGGGTAAAGCGTGGCAAGTTGTTGCGGACGCTCTTGGCTTCTCTGGTAAGTACATATTATATCGCTCACTGTCACTATAGTATAAGCCTACATATGTGTATGATCATTAGGGTGTCGGTTTTTAAAGTTGTCCTAGATTGTCTTTGCTGTCCATGGAATTGACCCTCAATGTATGTCTTAATTTTCATGTTGTTATCGATCATATGACCAACAACTGGGAAAAGACACATAGTCATAGGGTGAGAGACAAATGTTATCCGTTTACAAATGTTATCCATTTACAAAGGTTATCTTACATTACACTTGGAAAACATGAGACATATTTTGATTATATTATTTTTTAAACACTGTGTATTAAAAGCGTCCTCTCTTACATGTAATCTCCTGCTGGTTATTTAATAGTTAGTTCAGTACGTTTTCATGTTTCATCCGCATCAGAATATTAATTACAACTACTAGAATGATTGATAGAAATAGACAGAAAAACTGCTTGTTTTCATACTATTTCCAAACAGCCTATTGTGTCTAGATTATGGTTGAATTATGCTTCCAGATTTAAGGCCTTAATACAAAATATAATGATCGGTTCAGTCTGCCTTATTTTATTCAGTCATGGAAATGTGTTACCTCAGACGACTAATATATAATATAATAGTATGTTGAGTCTATAATAATTATTTATAAAGAGATTGTCAAATTGAATTTGATGAAGCCGAATTTAAAACCCCTATAGTATTCAAAATAGAGATGTCATCTCAGATGGTTTTTATCATCTGTATTTTCGATAGGTAATTGACAATTAGTAATTAATGAGGGTTTGGTCGAAGAAATGTTTCTTAATGTCTCCTAATCATGTGCATCTGACTATATTGCAGTGAAAGCTGTAAAGAAGAAGTGGAAGGGGTTGAGAGATATGCACAGACGGGAAATCAGGCGCATACAGAAGACTAAGAGTGGCAGTCAGGCAGAGCCGAAAACAAAGCATATGGGCAATTTTATGAAGAGGCTTGAATTTATAACTAAATATTTGACGTTGCGTACACAAGTATCCTCATCTCGAAGCAGTGCGGCAACAGTAAGTTCTTTCTTGGATACAGCCTTGAACCCCTCCACCTCCCACCCCACCCCCAGAATTTCTTATAAAACATCTTACATTGTTTGGTTAACCCTGTTTACACTCACTAGCATTATGTGCAGACGTTAAGCACAACTGCAACAACATATTATTCCATAGCTCGACATACATTTCTAAGATAAAAATTAAAACTTCCTTTATTTATTTGTTGCACATGTATTTCCAGTATATCAGGTATTTGATTGTCTGCTATTGGTCCTTTCCCATAGCAAAGTCCCCCTGTATTTATCTTAAATATTTTCTATTTTAATGTGCCTAAACTCTTATGACATACCCTAATGGTAGTGACATCGGAACTAACAGTCAATAATTCATTTTATCTTGCAGCAACAATGTGCAATGGCAGCTAGTCATGAAACGGAAAAGGAAACGGAAAAGGAAACGGAAAAGTCTCCAAGTGGAAGTCCTCAGGCAGCTCATTCAAAAGGAACACCTGATGAAGAAGCCGAGCCCGAATATATGTCTGACAAAGAAGACGAGGAAGAAGACAAATTGGAGGATGACGGGGACAAAGATGAAAAATCTGATGAAGACGTTGCAGATTATCTTACTGAAGAACAACAGGCAGAAAAGGACAATAGGCCTATGTTTGAATCGGCAGAGCCAAGTAATGTAGAAACGCAACAGACAAATAATACCAACAAAGTCAACGATACCATGCCAGGTGAACCATTTGAGGGTCCGAGAAGCTCAACTCCTTCTAAAAATCTAGTTGTTGCAGATAGTGAATCCCACAGCACTAATTCTCATCAAGAGCCAGGTGAGAGTCATGACGTTGCTGATATGAGCATGGAAAAGAAAACATCCAACACCAAGAATGTCGCCGAAACATCTTATAAGCCAGATTTCAATCGCACCAAGCCAAACATAAGTCTGACAGGCTTTGCACATTCAGATTCTGAATCAGAAAATGACGTCCGAATTTCTTCTTCGATGGTGCACGGAAATTCAAAAGGTAAGCTACCTTTGAAACAAAACAACCAGACATCGTTCCCACCAACAAAAAAAGCCACAAAACGCTGTCAACCGAAGAATTCTACCCGGCCTCAACTCGAAGAACCTGCCAAGCGCCCCAAAACTACTCCAACGGCCGAAATTCAGACATTTGAACTGATGCAGAAACGCATCCAGTTTCTTGACAAACTTCAAGAGAAAGTGGATGGGGGCGATGATGAAATGTCCTTGTGGGGTCGCATGGTAGTCAAAATGATGGGGCGCATTCAGGATCCAAAAATGGTTGATGAACTGAGGGTCGACATAACAAGGCAAATATCAGAAGCCATCGCAGGAAAGTGGGAATGCCCATTAATGGTACCGCGAGTTGTGAGTGTAAAACCTACAGGCAAAGTAGTAGAGCTACCAGAAGACAGCCAAACTCATACAGAAACCCAGCAACAGGTACACACATCGCAACAAGACAACCACCAGCAGCAGCAACAAAATCCTGAAGAAACTACACAGTCTCGACCTCCAAATGCCGGACATTCTAATCAAGTGTTGGGGGGAAACTATGGCAATAAAATTAATGGTGGAAGTCCCAATATGGCCGGCCAATCGTATCAAGGTATTCCCAACCAGTATAATGTTCGCCATAACCAACCCAATGCTTATAATATGCAAGGCTACCAAGCCATGCCTCCAGGTGCTGGCAGTGTAAATTACACTACTATGCTTAACGAAAACAACTATGCTACATGGAGCTAGAGTCTATATTGACTTGTTAAGACGAAAAGTTTCAAATGCAATTTAAAATGAAACGTTTTAAATCCCAGGCATATTCCTGATAGTGGTGTTAAAAATGATTTAATTGTGCTGAAGTAAAATTTGCGAATACAGAGTTGTAAATTATGCAACAAATCTTTTGTGCTACAATTTATTTCTCCTTATGATAAGGTTGTACCACCAACATTTAATTTGTTCACGTATTGAACAATCAAAGAATGGACCTTAAATTGTTTTTAACTTCCCATTCCTAGAGCCGTGGGCACCCTATAGTTACTGTGTTGAGGACTTAGTTCATTAGATGTTAGGAGTGCATGATGTGTAACTTTCATTTTTAACCAAAGTGGACTTAACCAAAGTCTATATATACTCATATACTATTTAGTTTTCTATCAAAGGACTGGTTTGATAAAGAAATTATTTTAGCATCAGTTGAGTTGTACGCATAGTTTTAAAAGTGCATAGTTTGCTTTTTTGTCTTAGTTATTCCTGTCGCAGATGCTATGTAACTGAAGTCGTGACATGAAGTCTGAATAAAAAGCAGTAGTACTTTAGAAGTTCTTTATTAGGTTCCTTGCAAGAAGGGTCTACAGTAGGCGAAATATTATTTTTCAATTGATGGTCGATACACCAAGTAAAACAGTTTAAGCATAACAAAATTGTCAGTGGTGTGAAATATAACTACATTATGTAACCATTTCTACCATTAGATTGACAAGTGTCATAGTTATACTCGCTATATGTGAAGAAATGATATTACTGGTGTACTCAATTTGAGGAAATGCCTCACTAAAACTACAGGTACATGGGAGAGATGGTTTCTCGAAGTAGGTTTAGGAAAATCTGGTGCTGTTTAACACTACATATCTTAACGAAATACATGTCATTCCAGATTATTTTCTTAGAGGTACTGCATGATAATAGTTACTGATCCAAGCGAATCAAGAAAGAGTATTAAGAATTAGCATTGTTATATTTTGCAGAGATATATATAGTTTCTAATAAAAAGAAAGTACAAATATCTTTGAATTTTCAATTCTGTTTTCTCCGCATTAGTGATGCCTATTTATCTGCCAGGGCACTGCCCCCTCTGCTGAGAAATAATCACAAAATTTATTCCTGATATCGTTAGCTAATTCCGAAGCGTTTCCACCTTTTCCTGTTTCCATGTTTGCGAGCTGTGAATGTCTATGTGCAGATACAACCTTCAGGTGCTCCTCATGTGACAACTTTGTAAAGTTTTTGCCAATACGCCTCCGCAAGAAATTATGTAAGATACAACAGCATACCACGACTTGTGTAGACAATTCAACTTTTGTTGCCATGGCAGTCAGAAACACGCGGAAACGATTTACCAATATTCCAAATGCATTTTCACTGCAACGCCTTGCCCGACTTAACCTATAGTTGAAAACCTCTTCTGCTTCACAAAGTTGTCGACGTGAATATGGTTTCATCATTGTTTCTGTAAGACGGAAAGCATCGTCTCCTGCTAAGACATAGGGTAGAGGTTCATTGGAAGATGATCCAGGCAAGCATCTAGGCTGGGGTAAATTGAGGGATCCATCGTCAAGCCATTCCCTGAAGGTGCACTCACGCCATATGCCAGCATCCCCTGCTTTTCCCTGCCCTCCTGCAGAAATATATACAAATTCATAATTTGCATCTACTATTGCCATGAGGATGATGCTAAAATAATTCTTGAAGTTCAGGAAAGTTGAACCTGTACCAGTGGGAGGGTTTATTCGAATGTGCTTCCCATCAATAGCGCCTATTGCATTTGGGAAGTTCCATTTTCTTTCATATATTTCTGCAATTTCCATCCACTTCTCAGTTGTGTCGGGAGTTGATGTTCATGTTTCATTGAGGTAATAATAGCAGCTGTTGTATTTCTCACTATATCACCCACAGTTTTCACTCCTAATCGGTACTGCCGTGCTATTGATACAAAATCCTGTCCAGTGGCATAGTATTGCAATGCCACAGTGAGTCGTAGACCTGCAGGTATACCATTTCTCATTCTGGTATCTTGTTTGGTGATATAAGGGCGGAGGATCGAGAGCAACTCATTATAGGTATGAAAATCCATCCTTAGCATTCGACGGAATTCAGCCACATCATTTAACTGAAAAATATAAATATAAATATAAATATTAATTTGCTAAAAATAAATGCAATACCAATTGTATATATGACTTCCATAACAAGGACGCAAAATTGTAATTTAAATAGTGGCTTGTGTTACATCCAAAAATTATATTTTTTTTTGTTTTTACAACAGACTTCATTTCTGATACCTGCCTTCGAGGCATATACAATTCTAAGAGCACATGGTTAATTATACACAGACATAAGAGAAAAAGCATCAAAACTACAATAATTATATTACATCGATAATCCAGAGGCAAGTAAAAGAAGAGGGGCATCGATAATAGACAATTGTCAATTTCCACCCCTCACCCCCAATTTGGGAAAGTGCTGGTGTTGTGGACAAATCAGGAGGCACATTCAGTTTGGGAGTATACTATTTTAGGGTAAATTTTCTTGGTCGGCTTTGAAGTTGACAAGTGCATAATGTTAATATAATGTTCACACAATATTGAATAAATAAAGATATTTACCTCGACAAGCTCACTCTGTAAGTCATACAAGGTGTTTGGTATCTTCTCTTCTCTTTTTAAGACCCAAGGTCGTACCCAGTACTCATGCTTTCTTTTGGGTTTCTCTCCGTTATTTTTGTCCTCAGGATCACATGAAATCATGTTATTATCATCGACACAACCATCGTCGTCTTGTACAGCCAAGTTTTCTGGGTTAAATAACCCAAACTCCACGTCCATGAACTCCATTTCCTGGAGGAAAAATAGTGCTGTGCCTACTTAAGCCATGTTGTCTAGCATCTTGACCTAATTTTCATTTGGCGGGAGCCCCTCGTATTTGGCGGGAGCCCCTTGTATACAATGAAACCACTTTATTCCAAGTTTATCAACGCCCCATATATATTTATGCATATATAGCAATGCCTGTCGCCTACTACTGTAGCAAGCGACTTGGTACCAAGTCGCCCATACTTGGTACCATGTCGCCCATACAAGTAGCCCAGTGGATGCCCAAAGACTTGGGCGACATCACTTTGTAGCCACTCTTTAGACACACACTTTGACGTATGGATTGCTAGTGGACTCCCACAACACAGGCGACTTGCATGTTGGCGCTCATTCTGAATCGCTCAATATGTGTAAAGTCGCTGCATCATTAATACAAGTCGCCCAATTAAAAAGGTATTAAACAGTCGGTCGAATTTTATAGAGTCGCTCATGGTTTTTGGGCGTCAATGGATTTAGGCCTTAACCTACTCTCACCCCCTCTATCGCTCCCACACCACACTGACCACTCTCCCCTCTCAAGACCCTCACTTCACTTCGCGCGACCGCATTCATCGCACCTATTTAACCCACCCACCCACACCTATTTCTCTACTACTTCTCTCTTCCCTCAGACTAATTATTTATTTTCATCAAATTATTTATTTATTATGACCTTTTATACTTCATCAATTCACCATTTCATCCTCACAATTTACCTTTTAATTAAAACAACAATTTATTTTAATTCATTTCATATAAATTTACCAAAAACTAAATAAATATTTAATTTCCCACAGCTGCCTCAATTTTGTTCTTCCTCACAAACTATTCCCTTTCAGCTATGCAACAATGTGCAATTCATCTTTGCCAAACTTCTCAAAAAACCCACATTTCAGACGAAAATAAAGTTCAAAATACAGTTTAACCTAACCAAACAGATTTCTAGAATCAATGCAATGCCGAATATACTCAAATTTACCTAGTATTGGACGAATTGCAGCCTACTTTAGCAGAATTTACTAAATGTGTACAGCTGCCAATTGTACAGCTTCTGAAAATCTGACCGAACTTCAGGCCCTGTAGTAAAAACTACTATACACACTCCTCCAAATTTTTGGTCAAATGACTTTTAGATTGTTATCACCACCTTATCAGGCAACACAGATATGAGGAACCAAAGTGAGATCAAAATGGAGGTTATATGCTATCATGACATTGCCCAGGATCAAGCCGAGTGGAAGATGTCTATTGAAAAGAAGGTAATCAGAATCTTGACAGTACTCAGTTTTATTGGAGTTTAATCTGGGCTTTCTCTTCATTTATTCATATCAGGCTTTATTGTCTTGTCAGCCCTGATTAAAAGTGGAATGGAGTCTCAGGATCGGTCGTCAATTCACATCAGAGGATATTAAAAACCCCTCCCGGCCTCTCATCTCTGTGTTAAAGATGCATTCCCAGTTCTTGGGTCAATTTGTCATAAAATGCACAATTGGCCTCACAAATCCTATCAAATAACTCAAATTTGACACTGGAATTAGGTTCAAATTTTAAATCAATGTAACGTAATACAGGATTTTTGTAATCAATGCAGTACCACATATACTCAGATGTAGGTTTCTTCTTTATTATTTATCAGCAGAATTTAAAAGAATTTCATTATATGTGTTGAGAGTGTCATTGTACGTTTCTAGACAAACAGCAACCAACCGCCTTTCTTAAAAAGGCCGTCAAGGCAAATCTGAACAACAGCAAATGTCGCATTTTTCCGTAGGTCAGGCACAGTATACCAGAGGACTGGGCATTCCAACGCACCTTAGAAGCATTTACTTATGGGTCAGATTTTCGGAAAATGTACAATTGGCAGCTTTACACATTTAGTAAATTCTGCTAAATTAGACTGCAATTTGGCCAATACTAGGTAAATTCCGAGTATATTCATCATTGCCATGGTTCTAGCAATCAGTTTGGTTAGGTTGAACTGTATTTTTAATTTTATAAATGTCTGAAATTCGTGTTCTTTGAGAGTATTGGTGAAGGTGAATTGTACATTTTTTGGCAACTTCACCCTTATATGTCCACTAAATTCTGAGGTTCTGAGAAGGAATTATTTCTAATAAGGTTGAATCTTGACCTAAGGATGAAGGGAACGATTTAAATGTGTGACGTATTTTTGCTTCCAGCCTTTAAGCATGTTTTATCCTGCATCTTCTTTGGCAACCCCCTCATAAGGGGAAAAAAAATAGGTGTGTTTCCGATTTATCCCCCCCTACCTAGAAAAACCTTCCCCTACCTAAACAATTTTTTACCATACCTGATATTTCTTTGAACATATTTTTTTGAACATTATTTTTTTGATTTTTTGACAAAAAAAACTTATAAAAGCAGGAAAATGGGTTTTCCTAACCAGGAACTTTCAAAAAGTACATTTCCCATGTTTAAAACAACTATTATTACAAAATAGACATTTTCATCAGTTCCTGGGAGGTGGTTTCCTAAAAAAAAAAAAAAAAAAAAAAAAATGACCAGCCCTCCTACCTAGTTTTCAGCCAGATAAATCGGAAACACACATATTTTTTTTTGGCCTAAAGCAGATTGATGATGTTATGCTTAATAATTGACGGGCCCTTCACGTTAAATTAAGTGCAGCTTTTCTAGTGCAAAGGTAAAACATGGGGGCTTAGGCCTAAGATTAATTGAAGAGATTTATCAAACAGACAGGATCATATCACAGGAATAAGACGCTGGAGCATTTCTCCAATAAGCGAGTAGAAGATGTATTTTTGGCAAGATATAAGCCAAACGTATGTATCAACAATTTGCTTTATGACCTGTTTAGAATATGGAATATATTTACTACAGGACACAAACCTACCTCAGTGATCCAGAAAGGAAAGATTATGTTACCACAGGTTTATAATGATTGGGAACAAAATGATTCATTGGCCCCAATGGTAAGAAAAAGGTATTACTTCTGCGGGTGATATAGCCTTCATTACACACGTCAGCAGTTAGAAAGGTGCAGTTTGGGGTGCAGTTTGGTTGACCCAAACTGCATACATGATCAGTTCAGGTAAAGACCCAATTTCATTGGTGCAGCGTAGGCCTGACCTACAAAGGAGTTGGAAATGATGTGGTCCTGACCGTGTATCTTAGGCCTACAAATTGCGGTGAATCAAGCGTCCTTGAGCTAAACTATAGGCTATACAAGTTAAATTTACTTTTTAACATCCTAATAGAGTGTGTAATAAATAGCAAATGGCACTCTGTTCAGCTTCAAACTGATCAAGACCCGTCAGAAAACATTGGGGTTCGTGTCGTTTTCTGACGGGTCTCGATCAGTTTGAACCCTCCATTTGCTATAAGAAGGGAAGATGGCTGCTTGATGTCGACTAACACAATCGTGAGAATTATGAGAAGATGGTTATTCCAACTCAACTCCAAGGTTCATTCGCGCATATGGATACATACCTTGTATATTATGTTTTGACTGTAACCTTATTGAAAGCTTAAATATTGTACAGCAGATAAATACCACTTATTATATTATTTATATTATCAAAACCATCTCACTCACTACAACAATAGCACATATAATTGAAACAGTCAGTAACTATTATCACTTTCAATCATCTCCATTTCATCTCATTATTCTATCACATCATTATGGGTTAAAATAACTCGTTTGTATTATAACGAGACTATGTATCTATTGGTTAGGATTATAGGAAACTTATATTTTCTTAAAATGTAACAGGAATCTAAGTAGAAAGTTGTATACACCCTTCGGTCTGTAAATATGCATAGTCATGATGCCTACGAAAATCAGTCTTCTCAGTGAGAGGTGTCTGGATTAAATAATCTAGAGCAAGATTCTATCAATATTCATTATTATAAGTATAACAAAGGGACGCACAAATGCAGGCTGGCTATCTCTCTCTTTTTTCCCATCTACACATTTCCTTTATTTCTTCTCATCAGGAGAGCGGGCTAATATTGCCCCAACAAAATTTGTTTCTAATATTGAACAGGAACACAACATCGGCAAAGAAAAAATAAATTCACGTCCATCTGTGATGACAGCCGGGGTTGACTGAGTCTGTCGGTTCGTTGGCTAGCAACAGGTAACAATGTCAGGTGTCGGGCAGCAATATATTTATACACACATTTCTCATTAAGAAATATCCTACGTCAACACATGTATTAAGTTAATGGAGTGTTCTTCAAAGTTTATTTATCAAAATCTAATACTATTAAGAATGCCAAAGTATGAGAAATTTGACAAGATATTGTAGGCTTGAATAACAATCAATGTAATCAGGTGGACTGGAACAGCCTTTATGTTGCCATATGTGAGTAAGATTTTCAGAAAATGTACAATTTAACGTAGCCAATCTTCTCAAATGAGCCAAATTCCAGACGAAAATAAAGTTCAAAATATAGTTCAACCTAACCAAACACATTGGTAGAATCAATGCAATGCTGCATATACTCGAATTTACCTAGTATTGAGCAAATTTCAGTCTAATTTAGCAGAATTTACTCAATGTGTACAGCTGCCAATTGTACATTTTCTGAAAATCTGACCCATAAAGTTACAACAGAAACAACCATTCACAAATTGCAATATGAAACACTCCATGAAACCATTACATGTAATCAATACCATCTAAATATTAATGTCAGCATTAATTAACAGCAGCTGCTCTGATTTTGTTCTGAAACAGACAACATTGTGCATTTCTTAGTAGGCTGTAATGTGGACCCAAAATATTCGGTCGATATATGAAACTGGGTATTTGAATTTGAACAAAAAAGGAAGAAAAGATTCTTCACATGGAAAATGGTTGGGTAGAAACCTTGCCAGTAGACATTGTTCTCAGGCTTGAATATAGTATTATAAATTGCAAAATCATTAATAGGGGATGGGCATAGCCGCCATTTTAAATCTTGATTCGCATGGAATTATGGGATTAATGGTACAGACTAAAATCTAAAGAAAACATGTTATGTTCTGCATGGAATATTCACCAATGCTCTAATGTCAATATCCATGTGTTATACATGTTTCCATAACACAAGTCCTCATCTTTCCCATCATGCATTTGGTTTTCATAGATCATTGATACAAGCTGTGATATTGGTGAAACATTCTTGAATTTTCAATAAAAATGTTCACAAATATTTGTATGTCAGATTTGAACAGATTCCATCCCAGTATTCACTGTAACAGACATCCGCAGTGTGACATGCAAATCCCATATTGGTTAATCCAAGTTAAAGCCTATGTACACAAGCAAAAGTTGTTTGGCCAGAGAAAATGTGAAAGCCTGGTGTTAATGTACGAGCTTTGAACAAAATGTGTAGTATGATATGTACTTTAAATCTCAAGATACCGTCTTAACGCAAAATGTTACTTGATAAGGTCATGATATGAGAAACATGATCTGTTATGAATTTTACGCAAACAAGTCATCGATACATCGATTTGGGGGACACAAGGGGGGACTGGTTGATAGTCTTAAATGCTACTATCCGCGATAGTAGCACTTAAGAACTTCAAGGGAGAGGGAGGGGTGGGGAGAGCAGGGGATTTTAACGTTTGAGATTTGTTAATTGTACCTTAATTAATAATATGTGTAAAATGCGCCTATCCCTGTCTGTGATATGGCAGTTTTTAATAAAAGATAACACCAATGATTATCTCCAAAAAGGTTATGTCGTAAAAAAGTTTGAAATGTATTGGTATTTCTATGATATTACTGTTGAGCATATGACTGCATGCCAGTGGAACATTTATTCAATGTGATCAAATTTGGTACGATTTTTTTGTTTGTAATAGCTGAGAATGCGGCTTTAACTGAGAATGCAGCTTCAAGGAAATGCGGCAGTATTACATCCATACAACTGGTTAACACTAGAAACTGCATGGAGTATAGAGTATCTAGTCTGAGTTAATGTATGTAGACAACTTGAACGTTCTTCTAGTCCCATTTAGACGCAGAGTTAGACGGGTGAAGTTGCCTGAAAATGTACAATTCACTTTCATTAATCATACCAAATAACACAAGATTAAGACAACGATAAGACTTTAAATACAATTCAACATAACCAAAATTATTGTTTAAACAACCAAATACCAATTATACTTACTGTCCTGAATAGTACAATGTCTATTCCAACCATAGGCCGAGACTAAAGGTATTAAATACCTCCCTTTCCACGCTAATGGTGCACTCCGTTGGGTATAATCCTGAAGCGAGGTTGAGGGATAATACACCAGTAGTTGCTTTGAGTAGATTGTATGACTAGTCAGTCCGATCTTTAATTTTAAGTAACAGAATATTTTGTTCATCCATGACAGTTCATACTCAATGTCTGACAACTCAAATATTATGTCAATTGCGAGGGCCATACTAAAATCCAACTTCCTATATCAATTAATTTGGATTTATTTAAAGTGTTGAAGGTTTTCGTAGCACGTCAATGATAAAAGAGAAACATCCAGGTCCAGGGCTTTCATGCTAATGTACAGTTCCTTCAGTTTATGTTCAGTATTACAGTAGGGAAACATACATCCGTAACACCAGTTATGGACATCAAATATGGCAGCAGCTTTTTTCAACTATTTTAGTTCTTTGAATCATTGCTTTACAAGACGTTTTCTAAGACAATCAGAATCTCAATTGTGATGTGTTTTAGGAAAATGAGTCACAAGTCGCAAAAATGATATTTTTCAAAGCATATTATTTACAAGATCTCTTTGTTGGGTATTATCATCTTTGGAGTGTCTAGTCCCTTGTGGTTGTATAAATACAAGTACCACATTTCAAGACAGTTCATTAAATATATCTATGCGTTTCCTAGATCATCCTATGGAGTATATTTAGTTACTTTACTAGTAATTGTCCAACCAGAAATATTGCAAACTTCTTATTCAAAAATAGAAATAGCAAAAGGATAAAATTATGTGTTAGATGCCCTTGTTGTTTACATTCATTGGAATCCCCTTGGTCTCATCTTTTCAAATAAGATGGTATCTCAAAATCGAATTTTTGCGACTTATGACTCATTTTCCTAAAACACATCTCAATTATGTCTCAATTACCTATTAACATTTGTATTCTCTTGTCATAGCACAGGTTATGATTCTGTCCATCAGTCAGTGCAAAACTGGTATGCCTCTCTGCATGCATGTGCACAACCGCCTACTTACGTCACTCTTTAGACCCGGTTTGGTTAGATTCTGGGGTGTATTTTTGTAACAATAGACCAGGCAATCACTTCCAGTAAGGAATTGGGGTTATAGACGTTGAAAGAACTGGTAAATAAAAGGTCCAGAGGTCGATGAATCTTTGTTTCTTAATAGCCCTCAGTCAAATCCGACCAAACTGCGTCTAAAAGCACTACTATCCTCGGGTTTGGATGGTCTAAGTGGTCTGTTGCCTGGTGGAAATTCTCAGGGCTAACGCCCCTCAAATTGCCCACAAGGCAACAGACCACTTAGACCATGCAAAACCTGGGGTATTAATGCTATAATGGAAACATTTCATCCAGCATTGACCATGCAGGGTAAGGGGTCTACGCACCCGGCCTCCCATCCACTGGCACCTCTTACACCCTGCCTGATGCCTGTAAGATGTCGCACTAACTTGTTTTTGTTGCTACCCTCTTGCAAAAGGTGTAATATTCCTAAACATGCATAATCCTGCTCAGTGTGTTGGTCACAGATCTAGAATTCTTTGAGTTTCAGTTTTAGGCAGCTTTGGTAATAGTGTCAGTCAGATCTCTAACAGCAGCGCCTCTCCCGGAGGGATGCAATGATTCAAAGCCAATTTGTGAAATGAGGTACCGACTACATACTAGATGCCAGGCTGCTCATATGGTATCCCTACTCACTTCACTAGCATAGGATCACCAATTTAGGTTCAGGATAAGGGTTATAGATAGTATTGGTATCAATCTGTACATTCTATTCCACCTCACAGCATACTGAACAGAACCAGTGTATCATGTCTATAAAGGCATTATAGCTGTGTTAGTAGCCTGGCGCCTAGTATCCAGTCACTTCTGTGAAATGGCCTATTCATGTATGATATATTGCATGGCACCCATGTAACTCACCTTCCTTATGACTGGGAAGCTTATGTTTACACAAATATGAGCTGTTTATTTTCACCAATAACACAACTTTAATATCTGCTACAAATGACCCCATGTACTTAGTACAAAGATTTGCATCCCACACAATACATGACAGTAATAAATAATAGCTTTTAAAGGTAAATACCAGTGTTTAATACCAAAATGAATGAATCATAGAATTTTCTTTAAACTTTGGATTTAGAAAGAACATGTTTTGGGGAACCCAAAAAGACTCCAAAAACCATATGTCATTGAATTATTTTGTATTTCAGGGACCACTGGAACTTACTACTGTTCACTATAGAAGTCTATGGGAAAACGGGTGTATTCTGTATTTTCCCCAATAGTATACGATTGAATCATACGATTTGCTTTAAAATCTGCATATATAGATTCCTGACATGTTATTCTACCCTCTCAAGTATGGGGTCATTGAACTATAAAAAAAAAAGGTATTCAGCTAAACTTGTATCACAATGAGTTTCCCCCATTGAAATCAATAGTGAATGGAAGTAAACTTCACTCATCACTAAATCACAAAGAAATATGATAACATCCAGTTTTTTTTGCATTTTGTATTCCCCCAACCATGTTCTTTCTCAAGACAAAGTTTGAACAAAATAATTTCATGCACTAGTTCCTTGAATTCCTGCATGCTGCAGTGCTGACAATGCTGATATTTACCTTCAAAGGTCAAAATCCCACATTTTCTACCATGACATGACCATCGCTGAGTACACTGAAAATGAATAAAACATTTAGACTCGCTTTTACAAGCTCCTGCCAGTGATGATTACTGTGTAAAAAGCTTTGCTCTCAGCTCTTACAATAAAGTCTTACCACATTTACACATATTGTAACTTATACGACTGAATTTATCAATATTCTGCCTTAGATATATATGTTCATACCAGAATTTGAAATCAAATTGGCCAGGAGAAAACAGCTGTCAGAGAGCGATAATATGTGAAATCATTGCAGGAATGGATTCCGGTGGGTGGACCATTAAATGTGGACCTTTATGATATCCTGCAACAAAAACAACTGGACAAAATCCTCCAAAACTTGTCGTAAATGAATTTTAGATGCTTTTAACTGCAATCAAATCCCCTTATTTTATACTTTAAATTTTATTTCTCCAGAGCATAATCCAATTCGCCTATCAATTAACTTTGATCAATCCCTTGATTTAGTACGATAACTTCTCTTGCAAATCCTTGATTATTTTCTTTTTTGCAATATTTTTCATTATGAATTTCAGTCACGCTTTCTCCACAAAATTAAGTTCCAACATCTTTTAGACGTTTTAGATTTTAGTGATCTCCGAGTGATGTCATTCTCAGAAAACTTTCAATCATTCACCATGGTCCATCTTTATCTGAAGAGCTTTTTTTGTAAGATTCACCGAGAAAAGTATTTGTGTTGGCAAGCCGAGAAAAGAGAAACATAACGTTTTAAATCAACACTTTTCTGCTCTTGAGTTGAATTAGGTTGAAAAACCGTCCAAACTCAGCTTATCTTGTCTTATTGCTTCCTTGTGTAAACGCTTCTGTCACTTAGTCCAACATGCAGTCGATGAATAAAGTTTCATTACAAATAATTGAGAATGTTTGAGAGTGCAGAATAGGTGTAACAAGATTCGTCTACCTATTATTACATTGAAAATGTTTAACAAATACTTATCATTATCATTTAACATTCAAGCCAAGAGAACGAGTATTTAAATGTGATCTCTCACGGGAAAATGAATCACAAGTTGCAAAATTGATGTTTTCAAGGTGTTTTATTCAAAACGTCTTTTTGTAGTATTATTCTCAACGATGGGGTATCTTGTGCTTTAAGAAAATCTCAAACATGAAGTACTTAAAAGATGTCTTAATGTTTACGATCAATATAATCTGCATGATCTCACCTTTCAAGTAAGATGATATCTCAAAATCCATAATTCTGCACCTTGAGACTCGTTTCCCTACAACACATCCTAATAATTCATCTTAATGCCAATAATTATCCAATTTTGCTATAATTCAACCTCCAAAAGTAGCAGTGGTCCTGGGCATGACCATAAAGTACCTTTCTATCTCTTTTTCTCTGTCTCTGTCTCCCTTCTTCTCTATCTCTATTTCCTGGGTGAGATCATAAACTGCCTCCCTCTCAGCTCTCCCGCCCTTGATATAACCATATTAAATGTGTTGATAAGGGCGATAAGCAACCAAACTCACTCACTCACTCCCTTTCAGCTCTCCCGCCCTCGATAGAATCATATTAAATGTGTTGATAAGGACGTTACGCAACCAAACTCACTCACTCATAAAGTAGCAGGGTTCTTTTTCTAAGTATTTATCCAGTTGCTAGTACCATCCATTATATTTCTATAGAGCTCCAAAACGGTTTGGAACTAGTTTGAGGAGTGTTTTTCGAGGACTTGGCCTTTCACAGTCTTTGGGCCATAACCTGTAAGATGAGATACACATTAGGGTCTAACATAACTGAACATATCGTCCAAAGCATTATAATACGAAAGATATTCAGAAACACCTAGTGTTTATATGTTTTCTGTTTACTTACAAAGCTGCATTCTACGCTATTACGACTATACAATCTCACCAAATTTACTCATATTACGACTTATAGGACTGAATGTATCAATATTCTGCTGCTGTTATAAAGTTAAACAAGGATTTGGCTGAGAGAAAAACTGCTGGGCTATGATAAGCGTAATAGAAATAATTCTGCCAGTTCTTCCAAATACAAAAATGTTTTAGAAGCCCAAACAACTCGACAAACTACTCTTAAATTTTAGATATGTAGAGAAAGAACATAACAAAAAGTAGAAACTTTAAGGTTTTGTCCGACGTTAACTGAGAGTGCAGCTTTAACTGAAAAAGACATCAAAGGCAGTATATATAAAAATTGTGAGGTGTTTTAGGAAAATGAGTCATAAGTCGCAAAAATAATAGATTTTGAGATATCATCATACTTGAAAAGATGAGATCAAGCCGATTCCAATGATAGTAAACAGTCTAATAATCTAATAAGTATTTCTATATTTTAAGTTTGATATTTTCGTTTTTGAAAAAAAAAGTTTCCAATATTTCTGGGGGTCAATAAACAGTAAAGAAACTAAATGTAGTCCATATGAGGACGTTTAAAACGAAAAGATATATTACATAGATTGTCCTGAAATTTAATACATCGATTGATCTAGCCATAAGTGATAGATCCTCCAACAATCAGAACTTTCCAATAATGTGATCTTGTGAAAAAAACACTTTGAAAAATATCACTTTTGCGACTTATGACTCATTTTCCTGAAACACATTACATATGTCAGGCGTCTAAATGTACGCTTCAATGTCTCTACTGCTCTTTTCTCTCTGGCTTCCCCGGAGGGAATCTGTCAAGGGATTAATGCTGTGATCAATAGAATCTACAACACCCGGGAAACACCCCTCTTATATATACGGGTCAGATTTTCAGAACTACACAATTGGCCTTCACCAATCCTCTCAAATAACCCCTATTTAAGACAAGAATGAGCTTCAGAATGCAGTCTAACATAACAGAACTGATACTTTAAATCAATGCGATACTAAATATACTCAGATATTCCCGGTATTCATTCATTTTTCAGCCTAATTTAGCAGAATTTCCTAAATGTGTAGAGCTGCCAATTGTACATTTTCTGAAAATCTGCCCCATACAGGAACTGACAGAAATCAGAAAGATGTTCGTTTGTTTTGACTTCCTGTAGATGGACCAACTTTTTTTATTCAATTCAAACAATATATATTCCAAGTAGAGTGCCTGCAAAAGGTGTCACTGTCTAAATAGGGAAAATCCATTTTGTTGTTATTATTTGGTTCATCCAGCCATTATATAAGGGCATAAACTTTGCCAGAAAAATCAAGGACCAAGGCAGGGATTGCCAACTCAAAACTGGCATCGAGTCAATTTTAGGATTTAATATTAAGGTGCTGGAATGGAATAAGATGATATTATTGGAAACCCTTAATATAATTGGAAAACACCAATTAAGGCTGCTCGATAAGAAGACAAGGAATTATGAAAGCAATGATACGTGTTATTGGAAAGCATGATAAGGTGACGGATCAGCCAATTTGTAGTCATTACAACGTGGTTAGGAAGCCTTGATAAGGTTGACAGGTTGGATAATCATTAGTTAGTGTTGCTTGCCTTCAGCTCAAGGCCTTGTCTCCAACCCCATCTTTGATGTGTTACAGGAAAATGCGTCACAAGTCGCAAAATTAATATTTGTCAATGTTGTTTTTTCACAAAATATCTTTATTTGAGTATTCTCATTTTGTTGGTACATAGCGCTGCTAGGGACATGAATACATATATTAAATTATAAGACTATGTATGGAATATATCTATGCATATCTGAGGTTATTCTAAGGAGTTTATCTAATTACTATAACAAATATTGAAAATACTATCTCATCTTTTCAAATGAGATGATATCCAAAATTCATTTCTTGCAACATGTGATTCATTTTTCTATGACACATCACATCTCGGCTCTTAAGCCTCTATTAGAAATTAGATGCCAAGCAAGGTAACTAAGACTTCAAACCTCGATCTAATTAAATGAGACATCATTAATTACTCCTTCATCTAATGATGTCAATAATGATCGATTAATTTCCGGCATGCAAGCAGTGATATTAATTCCTAATTCTAAATAATAAGCGCATGCCTAAATCGTGCCACCTGGGGCCAGTTTATTTATAAGATAAGGAATGTAAAATTGGGTGTGCGAATTACTAGAGTTTCTCGCAGTTCCTACCCACCACTGAGTGTTTAAGCTATTCCTACAAGCTGAGAATTTCACATAGAAATGGTTCTCCTTCCTTCACGGGAAGGGATTCACAAAAGACAAAAGGGTCAGATTTTAAGAAAATGTACAATTCGCCTTCACCAATCCTCTCAAATAACCCAAATTTAAGACAAAAATGAGCTTCAAAATGCAGTTTAACATAGCAGAACTGATACTTTAAATAAATGGGATACCGAATATACTCAGATATACCCGGTATTCATCATTTTTCAGCCTCATTTAGGAGAATTTTCTATATATGTGTATAGCTGCCAATTGTACATTTTCTGAAAATCTGACCCTTATGAGCTAAGGAATGTAAAAATGGGTGTACGAATTACTAGAGTTTCTCGCAGTTCCTACCCACCACTGAGTGTTTAAGCTATTCCTACAAGCTGAGAATTTCACATAGAAATGGTTCTCCTTCCTTCATGGGAAGGGATTCACAAAAGACAATTTAATCATAACAGTGGTATACGTACATATGAGAAAGGCGCTGGTTGTGGTTCATCTTTTAAAAATATATCTGCAATGTGTGTATGTCTTTCATGTGATAAAAACCAGGCTAAATTGAGAACATCTTTACTATGTAATGTGTTCCAGGAAAATGAGTCACAAGTCGCAAAAATGATATTTTTCAAAATGTTTATTTTACAAGATCACTTGTTTCATTTTTTTAAAATAAAAATATTAAACTTAAAAATCCAGAAATAGATTAGACTGTTTACTATCATTGGAATCAGCTTGATCTGATCTTTTCAAATATCATGTAATCTCAAAATCTATTTTGTGTGACCTATGACTCATTTTCCTGAAACACATCACATATGCATGGACATATAAACTTGAATAACATATTTTCAAATCGAATCAATTTTTTTTTTTTTTTAAAGCCTTTATTCGAACATAACCTGCCTTCTGGGCTCTTACAATGCTAAACATGGCTTGTAAAAATAGCTTCAATATTATGATGTACTTGAGATTGTTTACATGAACCATTTTCGATTATTTACCTCTTCTTGTTAATGGTCTTCTTGATACTATTTTAGACATGATTTATAATTTTATTTTTCACCTAGAACATACAACGTTGAGTTCATATCTGATTACAATAATTATAATGTCATGACACATTTTTGGTAGTTCTGTCTAGGATCATTACTCTTTATATAGTTCCCATCAAGGACAATATTTGCCTCGATAAATCGAATCAAATTGGTTTGCTTGTATAACAGACCCATGTCCGCCCTCCCGTGGGGTCGTTTTAATGAAGGTGCAGGAAGGTCCTCCTAGCTGGATTAACCCTGGATTCATTATCAGTCAAAAAGACAAATTAAAAATTGAATTCATTCCTACCATTTATTCCTCTCAGTATCATAATTATTAGAAATATTTATGTTACTCTGTTTAACTTATTTCATCCTAAAGAGATCTAATACAAAAACCATGATTCATGAGCATAGTGTATTAGTGTACACATTTATTATCATGACCCATGCATTTAGAAATACAAGTTTTGGTAGCCACAGTATGATAAGTGATAACATATATGGTAAGATGTCCTGGATGGATTCCATGTCTGGAGGATTGTCAGAATGACCCAATGACACATTTTCCCCGATCTTCATAACATTGACATCATGCGTCCTGTAATTCAACACCGGGCACTCCCAAAGTAGCAGATGATGTTCTTGGGGCTGTTGAAAACGAGTCATGCGGGTCAGATCCTCAGAAAGTGTACAATTGGCAGCTTTACACATTTAATACATTCTGCGAAATTAGACTGAAAGTTGGTCAATACTAGGTAAGTTTGAATATATTTGGCATCGCATTGATTCTAGTAATATGTTTGGTCAGGTTAAACTGTATTTTGAACTCTTTTTTTGTCTGAAATTTGGGTTATTTGAGAAGATTGGCAAAGGCGAATTGTACATTTTCTGGCGATTTCAACCATATACTATACACCACACATTAGTTACTGATGATAGCTTGGTCCACTAACATATACCACACATTAGACCATATATACAGTTCTTCTATTTGTTAAACACGGATTGTTCAGAACTGAAATCACTTCATGCTTGATGCAATAGTTGATTCAAAAGTTAAATCAAAGAGCCAAAAAGAAAATTATTAAGGAATTAAATCAAATATTGAGCAACAGGAGACACAAGCTACCATATTACTCAAGGAGGAATCAGTGGTATAATACATCCAAGTATAGGAGGACCCAAGGCTATACATTGCTGAATTCCATAGAGACCCAGAGGTAGTGATCAACTGCAATAGACATGGCTGTCCTGGCCATCTGTGCCCTTATCCTTATTGTTGTCTCATCCACCTTGGGCCAGAGAGAAGATTGTATTCTTCCAGGAAACATTAATGGGCGCTATGTTGGGAAGCAGCCTGGAGATATGCTTGAACATGCACATTCTGTGGAGGTGCAATGTGACCAGGGTACCACTGACCGTGTGAATGGCAGGCTCAGATGTATGTTTCAGAGGTTCAACAGACGGCTTCCTTTCTGTCCTAGTAAGTATTTTTTTGATATTATTTTAGTTGGGTTATGTAGTATTTATGAGTATGATTGATGCCCTTGAGGGAAACTAAACAAAGAACATTTTAGTTTCCAAAGTCACAAACATCATGCTCTATGCTTGAATAGAGGGCCTGGTCCTCCAACAAATATCTATGCGTGAAATTCAGCCATGGAAAAGACACGCCTGACTTGGGAAAAACTGCGGCAGAAAGCTACAAAGTAAGAATATTTAGCTCAAAACCCTGAGATTTGTTATTATATGACTCGGCCAGGTCATTTTATTTTTAAATTCCCTGTTATTTCATTAAAACTTCTTCGCCAAAATTGATGGCAACGTACAAACCAAAATAGTCAGAATTAAGTTTGAAAGTTCTCAATCCTATAAAACTTCGACAAAATGAAAAAAAATCTTGAATTTGTTTAATCAGTTTCTAATTAATTTGAAACATCTCTCAATAATATCATTTTCCAAATCTTCAGGAAGTAGCAGTAGAATCATGTGTCACACGAAAGTGAGTCACAAGGCATAAAATTGATATATTTCAAAATGCTTTCACCTCAAGATCTCTTCCCAGGAATGTTTCATCTTAGCGAAAGGTCATCCAAAAGATGTGTATTTAATTAGTTTATTAATGACTGGCCTGCGTCCTCTAGAAATATTTATAACTATTTGTTCAATTGTACAAAGATTAGATATGCTAAAGTTTAACATCTGGGAATCTGATCGATGTTTGTGGCCTTTTACTCATCTTCCTGGGGAAAATCACCACAAGAATACAAAATTAATTTCATATTGCTGCATGGCCACCATGTAAAATGTCACCAAGGGGGATCTATCGACCATTGCAATTATTTCCACCACAGCAGTAGGTGACAAGTAGAGCCTTCAGGGTATCAAACCTATATCGCAAGTAAAAATATTCCATGAATTTTTTGTCAGTTCATTAACCTATTTCAATATTCTCAGAAACTACCTTTATACTTAATTATTTTGATGTTTGTGTTAATCTGTCTGACTGCAGGGCATTGCAAGTTGGAAGCGGGAGATCGTTTGCTTGTAGGAACCAACTTCCACCAATCTGCACCACTGGTTCTACCCCATCAATATTCAGTGACGTTGCAATGCCAGGAAGGCTATGGAAGTACTGTCCCACTGCTGTCTGTGTTCTGTGAGGATGGTACACTGACCCAACCCAGAGACCTTGCTTTCTGCACCAAAGTGGGTAAGTATAGTGTACAATTCACATTTACCAACCCTCTCAAATTACCCACAAACAAAAATGGGATACAAAATACAGTTCAACATAAGCAAACACATCTTTCATGTCATGCAATAGGAACATTCTAATCATTTCCTGCTCAATTCAGCAGATTATCAAAATGGGAATATGGCCAATACACACAAGTATATTATCATATAAACATATCATCCCAATTACCACTGCATTACTAGAGATTTTCCATCCTAAAAGAAACATTCCATTTCATTTTTGATTCATTTCCTGTGACCCATTGAAAAGCCAGTACGATAACATATTTATGAAATAAGTTTTGTTCTTGGTTATTAATAACGCACAACATTTCAGCTTTAAACAACTCTGTGAGTAACAGGTTATGCGGTCCCGGATCTCGTAGTCATAGAAAACATATGAGATCGTAGATAGACATTTGTGCCGCAACACCTCCATTATGTGCCCTTAGTAGAGATGAATATTGAAATACAAATAATTATATTTTTATTCTGACTCACCATAAAGTATCTAACTGAAGTCAAATCCATGAGTTTTTCTAATTTGGACTGGGTTCATTAAAAAAACATTTCTTCAAACAGAACATGATTGTTCAAAGGCTGACCAGTCTGCCATAAACACCGTTGTCAAATCTGGTTTAAAGATGAAGGCCTACTGTCAGGTGGATGAAACAGGAAAGTGGACTGTGAGTATGGAAATTATCATCAAAATATATACGAGCAATTCTCATGAATTGGGCACATTTAGTGACAGCTATGGGATTTTTTTTACTACTGCATATCAAATTTCTGATTGGTCCATCTTCAAGCCAAGTATTGGAAGGTTAAGTGGCAAACTTTGCTACATGATCAGATAATTCCCTGATTCAGGGTAGTAAGTCAAAGTTCATGCTTGATTTGTATATGTTACCTCCGTCTGCATCGCAGTGATTCACCATATAAGGGATTTTTATTAAATATTATTTCAGCTATAATTATTCCCGGTTGTTTATCAAAAAGGGACATATTTGAAAGCAAAAATCAACTTTTAATTATTTTCCCCAAGATAGGGGGCCTGGAAATTTTAATTTACTTTTTTCCACCTCGCTGCAGCGTGACTTGATGCTCTATCATTGTTCACAGCATAAAAGGAAATAAAGATTGGTAATTCATTATGTATTTTCCATAAAGCTAGGCCCATGTCCTTCCCACTAATGTCAATATTATTCCTTTATCTTCATTATTTCCTGAGATATTGAATATTAAAAGTGCCAGACGGAGGTAACACCTTCCACTAATGCAACAATACTAGATGTTACCTCTGTCTGCATGGAGACATGATGAACTAATGCCTTAATTTTATATAAATTATTGCTAGTTGCCCATATATTCAAGGTTGTTTAACATATTAGGCATATTTCAAAGCAGAAACAGTAAAAGAAATAAACTTTCATTAATTTTCCCCAAGAATATGGGGCCTGGACATTTTAATTTATTTTTGTCCACCTCCCTGCATCCTGACTTGATATTCGTTCATTCTTCCAAGCATGAAAGGAAATAAAGATTGGTAATTGATTGTATATTATTTATGAAGCTAGGACCATGTTCTTCCCATTTATGTTAATATTGTTCTTCTATCTTTATTATTTCCTGAGATATTAAACATTGAAAGTGCCAGACGGAGGTAACATAGTCCACTAATGCAACAATATTTCATATTACCTCCGTCTGCATGGAGCCAGAGGTAACATGAGAGGAAATGAAGATTGGTAATTTATTATATATTGTCCATAAAGCTAGGGCCACATCCTTCCCATTAATGTGAATTTTATTTTTTATCTTCATTATTTCCTGAGATATTGAACATTGAAAGTGCCAGACAGAGGTAATGTTACCTCCATCTGCACCTTCAATGTTCAATATCTCAGGAAATAATGAAGCTAGACGAAAAATATTTTTTAATGTTAATTTCTGCTATGTTTGACATCAGATAATTTTATATTTTAATTCTAGCTTAATTATGGAAATAGCACAATGATTGTTGTACAGACGGAGGTAACATCCTATTTTAGCCAAATTTAAAAAAAGAATTGTTTTTCATTCTTATGCGAGAGAATGTATTAGGATTATAATTTTTTCCAGCCGATTGGATGGAAAACGTATTGGTTAAACGATGTATTCAGGTTGAAATATCACAACTCTTGGTATTTTTTGTAATGCTAAATGATTGTTTGATTGCCAGACGGAGGTAACCTTTTCCAGACATACACTAAGTAAATCATCTCCATTATTTCAAACTTGAGTGTATTATCTGCATTTTGCAAAGAAATGCATCCCTATTATTCCTACCAAGATTTTGGGCTTGGTTCTAGGAGCTTAATCTTTTTAGTGAAATAAAACAAAAGGAATGGATCATCTTTGTTGTTGGGCGTGCTAGCCCTAGTTTATCAAGCATGAATAAGTATGAAGAGAGGTAATACTCTTACATCAATGTACTTTCTACAGTGTGCCCATGGGATCTGAAGGGGAATACATTCCTCAGTCCAAAGAAAAAAATTCACAGACTATAGACAACATACTAAACTTTAGACACCGTAAACTACATTTTTGTAAATAAATATTCTAATGTTATTTATAGGTTCTTTATATCTAAACCTACATCAGTCCATATTTATAATGTCACTATATATGTTTGTTTGATACAAAGGTAATACAGAAGAGACTGGATGGGAGTATCAACTTCACAAGGAACTGGGAAGACTACAAACAAGGCTTTGGCAATGTGGCAGGAGAGTTCTGGTTGGGGAATGATAATATCCATGCCCTAACTGCAGCAGGACTGACCAAATTAAGGATAGATGTGGAGGACTGGAACAACGCTAAGTATACAGTCTACTACGATACCTTCCTAGTTGCTGGAGCACAGAACAAGTACCAGCTGACTATTTCAGGATTTAGTGGGTCCTACCCTCCTGGTAGGTGAATATATAAATCTTAAGCAAGTACACCAATTTGCTCAATAATCTTATTGCTGCAAACAATACAAATCCTGAATATGAATCATTCCTAAATATGGGGAGGATAAATTCAGAATGATTGTAAACCGAGTGTGATTTGTTATAGGAAAATGAGTCATAAGTCGAAAAATTGATATTTTTTATAGTGATTTTTTCACAAGATCCCTTTATTGAGATGTTCTGATATTTAGAGGGTTTAGCACTGATAGTCATATAAATCAATGTAACAAATTTCGGGACATGGTATTGAATATAATCTTGCATTTTGAAAGCCTATGTATGGAGTATATTTAATTACTTTACTGATAATTACCTATCCAGAAATTTTACCCGCTAGTACTTTTGCTTGCTGTACTTATTTGTTTTTGTTCTTATAGTTGTTGTTTTTCTCACCTTGAATGACACTGCATGGCCACCAGCCACCCACCCTTCACTCCTCCCTTCACATTAGAATCCATGGGTTAGTGTTTGATACCTGACTGCCTAACTGCCTAGTGTGTGTGTAGCCTTGAGGCAAGGCTACACACACACTAGTGGCAGGCAGTAGCAGGCAGTGGCAGGCAGTGGGAGGGGCAGTGTGTGGTACTGGGCTATGTGAGTGAGTGAAGGTGCAGTGTGTGTGAGAGGTGCGACAGGGGTGGGAGTCTAAACCAATCTTTATATTTAAAATTGCAACTTTCCTGTACCATGTTATACATAAGTCGTCCCCTAAAAAGGCATCAGGAGGAACACAACTTGCCTTACAGATGATGTAATGGTACCATTTAGATGGGAAAACATACAAAACAGGTCCATGGCTGGGAGTTCTGTATAACTGAGAAGACCAGGGTTATTTGAGCAACGTAAGGAAGTTTAAAGGTGGTCTAAATCCGTCCTGTAGGGGGCGGGTTGGTTGCGCAAAGTCCAGAAACATTGCAATTTTCTTTTCCAAAAACAAAAACATCAAACATAAAATTTAGAAATACTTCTTGTCCTTCATGTCTTCTATCATTGGAATCAGATTGATTATCTCTTTTCACATATGATGATATCTCAAAGTCCATATTTGTGACTTATGACTCATTTTCCTAAAACCAATCACAAATGTGTAGTGCTGTTGCACCTCAACATTTCTGGGTCAGAATATAGTGCATCTCATACTTGTGGTATGTGCAAATAGAAAAGGTTCTACATAGAGATTGAGTAAAAAGTCTTTTTGAACTTGGCAAAATTCACGGAACCGTTTAGATGCTGCAGCTCTAAGAATACATATATTAATATCCTCAATATTTTGCAAGTGATCTTTATTGTTTACATGACCCCTAACCAAGCTTCTTCCAAACTCCTAGGTGTACAAGACATATTTGATATGCAGTGAAAATGATTAAACAATTTTTTTTTATGAAATTTCATTTATTTAGTATTCTTCTTAATATTATGAAGAAGAAATATAATTAATTGAAATTGCTATCATTTTACAAATGAGGTATATCTCCAGACTCTAGTGGATTGAAATGGTTGCTTGATATCTCACTTGTGATGTTTTTCTATTCAATAAACCCACCGTAATGCTACGTTCAGTACTTATGTGAACATGCTTGTCTTTACCTGCAGGAGATTCCATGACCCACCATGATGGCATGCAGTTCACTACTTATAACCAAGACAATGATCTAGATCCGGACAACTGTGCTTCAAAGTATGGGGGAGGTGGCTGGTGGTACAGGGCCTGCCACTGGGCTAACCTGAATGGAGACTACAATAACACAGTTTGGCGTAAAGGCATCAATTGGAGCACCTGGCCAGGCAGGGGCGGCTACTATTCCCTGAAGAAGTCAGCAATGATGATACGCAATCCATAACATAATCATCAACACTCCCCCATAAGGGTCTGGGTGGCAAGTGATAATTGTTATTAGTATTATCTGATTTTTAATTATTTCTAGTTCTCAAATTACTGCGCTAAACTGTACATTATTCCTATTATTTCTGTCTATAAAAAAATCACTGTACTAGTATTGCACCATGGATAATTGTAGCACATCAAGCAAAAACCGTCTTGGACTGACAGAACTAACCCCGAAATGGGAGTCGGCAACCCAAAAATAAATAAAACAATTTTGTACTGACATTTCAAACGTATTCAAAATGCCTACCTTACATAAAGGAGATCTTGTCACATGGACCACTTCAAGTTATACTTAATAAAATTTACTACACAACTCTAGCCTTATTACTCATGCCGCTATCCCCCAAAACATCTCTAGCCAATCACATCGCTGCATTAACGTTGTTGACAAGTAACTATGGTAACCATCCTGCACATTTTTTATATACCCACCAAGAAATACCAAGTCAATCATTCCCTGATGAAGGATCACCACAAATCTGAAACGTTGGAATCACAACTCAACATTTATATCAAACATCTGAATGAATATCACCTCACAAAAAACTTGCTTCAGTCATAGTTTTGGTGTTCCACCGACTTAGAATAAATAAAATCCTTTAAAAAAAATAACATCATTTTACTGGTAGATGACATAAATGTGTAATGCCATACCAGTATAGAGGTGAGCCTTCACCGATCCTCTCAAATAACCAACATTTAAGACAAAAATGAGCTTCAAAATGCAGTTTAACATGACAGAACTGCAGGGGCGTCGCTGCCGGGGGGGACGGGGGGGGGGACATGTCCCCCCCACTTTTGGTGGAAGCCAAAAAAAGGTCCAAGCCCATGGCTCTAAAAAAATTCGTCCCAAAATCAGGTCCAAGGCCCTCTGAATAACTTTCATTCTATAGCCTTCTAATATCTAGTACAAAGTACAAAAGGTCCAAGTCTCCAGAATTTTATTTTAATCTGAAAGGTGTATGCTTCATTTGCATCAGAAAACCTTGTTGCAAATACACATTTTAAGGATGCTTTAGTATTAAATTAAATTATCATGTATATGATTATCTCTAAATGTTTGAATTAGATACCCTAAGAAGTCTTGAAAATATAAATTTCCTCAAATTTGAATTGAGGGGCACTGGTCCGAACAACTTGATCTGGCACTGGTCTGGTCCTCAATCAAGATGCTGATGTAAAAACAACTCATAATTAAATGTTTATATACTCATCTAATCTTGAAATTATACCTCTATCTGTTGGCTATATCCAGACAAAAATATATGTTCACAAAATATTTTGTATACCTCCTAGTTCAGTTTTTCTTTGGGGGATTTTTTCCGTATGTTTATTTTCATTTTTTCTGCTCCAGGAAGGGATTTTAAGATTAGTGTTCCCAAGTTGAACTTTAAAACATGTGTAGAGTTGATGATGTGAAGGAACAATGAATTTAAAATGTTATCCCCCAAATAGCTCCAAGTGACCCCATTTCCTGAGAATTGACCATAACTCTAATCTAATAGAAAAATCTGGACCTCTTTAAAAAACGGCTCATATGACCCAAAACTTAGGACCCAATATTGATAAACCCCATACATAAGAAAAAACAATAGAAGTACATTATATACTATATGGATTTGACTCACAGAGGACATTTGATTTTTATCAATATTGCCAAAAGATTGTAATTCTCATATCCAGGTCCCTTTTCAAAGGTAGAAAAGTAAGTGTTATTGTACTGTATTAAAGTATTTTGTGTTGTTGTGTTAAAAAGATTATCCTTAGACACATACTACATGTACTATTCCACTATGGGAGAGATATTTTTTGGTCAAATTTATCGAAAAGTGATAATTTCCATGGGCAAGGTCCCTGCTTGTTTCTTCAAATTACATTTCATTATTATTTTAAATAGATTTCTAACATTTAGACATGTGTATGTTTATATCAAAATGACTTCATGCATGAACAGTTGGAATTTACAATATTTGTTTCAAACTTTGTCTTGAGACAAAGAAATTGATTGGCTGATAACAAAAAGCAAAAAAAATGCTTCACAAAATATTTTCCTTTTCATCTTAGGGGCCACCAATGTTTACTATTGAAGTTTGTGGGGAAAATTGTCCCAAGATTTCAGATGAATGAATCACCTATTTCTGTAGAAAATTCTTTAAAACAAAGCTATCATAGCTATCAGTTTGCCCTAATGCGTGAAAGAACAGGGTATCAATATATTTTGGAATATATTACTTACAAAATTATCAATACTCCTGTTCTTAGCTCATCAGAATGAAAATTCTGCTGATCAGGTTGTTTTTTTAAAAAGCTGGTGACCCCCGCCTCCTTTTTTTGCTTGTAAAGCAATATAATCATGAATAGGTAAATTCCATTTATTTTTATACTGGAAAGATGGAAAATATTGTCTTTTTCCCATAGAATCCTATTGTGAACGGTAATACATTTCAGAGCTCCCTGAAATGAAAACTAACCCGGTGAGATGTTTTTTTTATTTGCTTTTTGGATTCACTTAGCCATGTTCTTTCCAGTTTAAATAAAATGTATACATGACCCATTCTCACAAAATATGATCACCCCCCCCCCCCCCTTCTTTTACACTTTATGCTGAGAGTGGTTACTATTGTGTTATATGTTATCAAAAATACGTCTATCGCATAGATCTGCTCAGGTTCTATCTAGCCATATATAGTTTTCCATATTTTCTGTTAATATCTTAATATATTTTCATGAAAAACAGCCTCATTTTGTAGTTTCTACATTCTACGTATTTAAAAAAAATAATTGTGAATGTTAGTGAATTGGGTACCATTCTGTCAATCATCCTGAGTAGCAAGTTCATGTGATACATTTTGAGGTGTTGGTTGAGGATTGGTGTGAGGAGTGTGGACACTTATCTGGGAGGATATCTGGATGCCCATCTCTGTGTGATGTAATTCACGCCAACACTACTAACTTTGCACTTATGCAAGGACTGCTTGATTGACAACCTTCTGCCATCTTTGCAGTAAATCCCTGAAGGCCATGTGTGACATCCTATTGGTTGACATTTGTTGTATTCTATTGGCTATCTTGGTTTGATTGACAAGTTGCCACTTAAGGCCACTGTATAGGTTTTGAGAGAAACCCATTTAGAGAGGACCACCCATGACTGAATCTGCGTGATCTACACCTACTACACCCTTTGGGATTTCTGGGTTTCAAGTCTTGGAGACAGGCAAGCTCGGAATTGCAAAGACTAAAAGACAATTGTGTATTATTAGATTACAATATGTTGTCTAATTCCCTTGCATTGTACTTTCATGTTTATCCAACTGCCTTTGTAAACAGGGAGCATGCAACTTTCCTAGTTGTTGATAAACTGAATTTTACTTCCACTCCTGTGTTCTTCTAATACAGACATTCGAGGCATTTCAGATTACAGTACGTCTGATATTCATAATCTAGCCATTGCACACAAATAGTTGACCGTAGAATTAATTTCCTTTGGAAACGCACAATATATACATTAACTTAAACTGATTATAAAGTTAAACAGAAAAATAGTTCATTAAAAGATTGATTAACTTAATAAACTTATAACTTGTTCACATATTATTTTCACAGATAAACTAGAACCACCATTCCTATTAAAAAGCCTAATCATCTAGTACTAATTTAAACACTTACAAGTATTTAAAACAGTTTAAATTACATGGTGAAAAGGAGATATTAATGAAATTACTTAAAAATAAAAATATATATATATCTTTTGATTATGGTAGAAATTAGAGTGGCTTTCCGTTGCCCAAATTTGACAGGTCACTATATAAAAAATAAAAAGTATTAACTGTTATATTATGCTATCAGTAGAAACCTTGAACTATCCTTTGTTCAGAACAAAAAAAAATGAAATGATTGAAAAATATAAAACCTTTGATACAAGATGATCCAACAACTTGAAACCCTGGTGTGGTAAAAAATATTTGTCTTTACATCGCCAGACTAAATAGCTCCGCATTTTTTAATTAACAATAGAGCAGGTTTTATAAGAGTACTGAATTATCCCCCCTGCAACCCTTCAACAAACCTGAAAATTGTTTTATAATGTGTAATTGCACTGTGGAGCTACAGCAATATATGCTCTGGCTATGGAAAGACAAAGGATTGTCTTTCCATCGCCCCATGCTTTGATCCTCACTTATAAGAAAATTCAGCAGTTTTATGGAGGTTTTGTATTGCTATTTTTATTTTACCATCATTGAATATAATATAATACCACCTTTTACAACTATAGTCTTCAGATTATTCATTTAAATCCCCAAATGATTTATATTTCTTTTGCTATAATCAAGTAAGATCCAACAGGGTGATGGAAAGAAAAATTAATAAATCATTGCCCCAATCCTGTCAGAATATTGTCTAGTAATGAAAAGTACTCAGATAGTCTAACATTTCCTAGATGAAAACTTTAATCTTGTTATTTCCTTGATATCAAGGCAGTTTTGTCTTTCCGTAGCCTACATTCACAGGCTTAATGGTTCAATGTAATGGTTCTACCCCTTATTACAATACATCCAGGTTTAAGCCCAGTATTGTTCTGTAAGACAAAAACGCAGTTTTCATTAAATTAACCTTCATTCTTTAATCATGAGATAGCATTAGATAAGGGTTTTCCTCACAGTTTTTATTATTTTCTTGGAGCCTGATCTGTTTTCTATTGAATTATATCAGAATATGGTTAAATCAGATTCATAACTAACTAGAATATGACAAAACAGCAGAATTGGGGATGGTGGCGATGTAAAGACAAAAAAAATGGGGTATCAAATGTGAGAGGCTCTCACATGAAAAATATTTTACATATCACATGGCAAAATTCACCCAATATGTCTCATGATGCATAGATTGCGATGTACTAAAGGAAATTGTTCTAGAACTAATATGAAAAATTCATTCTCTTGAAGGTGGGATGATCCCATTTTGTGAGAATGGGTCATATATAATTCATATTTTTTTCTGCGGAACAGCTGTTTATACCTTTAATATTCATAATAAAAAACTTCCACTGTCAGTCATAGGAAGGGCATACGGATTTTATGCATATCAACTCTGTGAAGTTATTTGTAATAGAATTAATAAAATTCCTTCAAGAATTATACAATACAGGACCAATTTTTCTTATTGCAGTTTGGTCAATAATAATTGAATTGTTCACATAATCTCTTATATCATAGGTCAGATATGTTTTGAAATTTTCTTATACTTCTATGATGATTATTTAACGATTGTTGTACCTCTTTCTGATTCAAGTTTGTGATTTGTAACAGTATACTTGAATGTCCTGAAATGATTAATCAAAGAAAATCAACTAATAGTATTGTCATTCATCAGTTTTTTACATGAGGTAATGGCATCTTTGAACTATCTTGTAGACTTGAAAATTGATTCATGTTGTTGTACACTTTATACATGAATATGGGAAAAAGGTCCAAGATACCAAAATATGTCCCCCCCACTTGGAAATTGCCAGCGACGCCCCTGGAACTGATACTTTAAATCAATGTGATACCAAATATACTCAGATATACCAGGTATTTATTTTTCAGCCTAATTTAGGAGAATTTCCTAAATGTGTAGAGCTGCTAATTATACATTTTCTGAGAATCTGACCCATATATGGGTCCATATGCTACTTCCATCAAGCCAGTGAATGACCTTGGGAGCAGTGAAGTGTACCGACGACCGCCGCCACCTACCACAAGGTAACTCCAGGTGTTTGGGCCACTAGAGGGGGCTATGCTTCAGCACCCACTGTTTCCAAACTGACTCTACAAAACACTTAGCTTGACCTAGTTGAACATTACAAGTACCTCGGCATCACACTGGAACACAAACTCAACTCACAGAAACAAATAAATGCAATAACACAAGCTACAAACAACAAACTCTACATGCTAGCACACATCAGACACATGCTCACCAAACAATCAACACTGAAAATCTACAAAGCAATGATTCTACCGCTCCTTGATTATACCTCAACAATATATAACTTTGCAACACAAGCAAACACAAACAAACTTGAACGCAACCAATCCAGAGCAGTCAGAATCATCACACTGACAAGAAATCATGATTCGGTAGCAGGCATGCTACCATCTCTAGGTCTCAAGCCACTGGATCGAAGAAGGGCAAAACATCTACTTTGCCTCATGTACAAACGACCCCGAGACACACCCACAAACTCACACACAGACACTAAAAACATCCACTTGCAAAATAAATACAACCTACCACTACCTATGCCAAAAACCGAAGCTCTCAAAAGTGCACCCTGCTACAAGCATGGAACGCTCTAACTTCAACAGACAAAAATACTCCATCATACAAACAATTCAAGAATTGCCTCAAAAACAACCAAATACAATGTGTTCATAACATCCATTGTTCATGATATTATTTGTACATTGTGCATGCCCATTTATGTTCATTTGTCATCTCACTGGCTGTATAAAAATTCTAAATAAAAAAATAAAAAAATTGTGTTACGTAAGGTATACTTCTACCTGTTTCATAAAAACATCTCTTCATTTTTGTAACCACATTAGCCTACATGCTTCTCTATTCAAGTAAAAGCCAGAGTATTAATATAAGACGTTATCTGGGTTTTCATTCTCCTCCTCAAGCGAATCCAAGGGACATTACAAATGTGATGTGTTTCAGGAAAATGAGGCACAGATCACAAGAATAAGAACTTTCAAAGTGATTTAATTCACAAAATGTATTTGTTTGTTTGAATGTTCTCCATTTCGGGTAGTTTAGCGCTGGCAATCATATAAATACACATACCAAATTCTAAAACAGAACAACAGTTAGTACACTTCAGATATGTTAGTTGTATCTAGGATATTATTCTGTTAATAAAGAAATGAAGGCGGCTAGTTCATCAGCTCCACTGAAAACAAACACCCTCCTCCTTTTAAATCATATTGAAACAAGCAGAGTGGAAATAAACTTACAAGTGGGTCAGATTTTCAGAAAATGTACAATTGGCAGCTGTACACATTTAGTAAATTCTGGAAAATGTGGCTGCAATTTGGTCAATACTAGGTAAATTCCAGAATATTCTACATTGCATTTAGTTAGGTTGAACGATATTATGAACTTTATTTGCACCTGAAATTGGTGTTATTTGAGAGGATTAGCGAAGTTAAATTGTACATTTTCTGACAATCTGACTCTTATGCATGATCGCTTGTGGCTTTACTACTCATATCAGTGGTGATGTTTTAAAAAAACAACCTGTTGTATTCCGTCTAAATATGAATGTTCATTATCTTATCCCATTACCGACGGAAGCCAATTCATGTTAGGTATCATGTTCATGTTCGGTCTGGGAAAGTCCCTAGTTCATTTTTAACAGCTGGGGAGGAAGGAAGAATTTTCAGGGGGGGGGGGGGGGGCATCTTGTGTGTGCAGACTCTCAAGGGGACTTCTGTTTTGACAGAGACTCTAAAAGTGTGGCCACAGTAAAACCAGACATACATGGAGAAAAGGCAACGGATAGGTTTTATCGGAAGGCTATGGAGATTATTTGATGCCAGTTAAAAGTATCAGGGATAGTACTGGAAACACCCTGTAGCAAAAACAACCAGAAAGAATCCTCCGAAATTTTTGTCAAATAGCATTTGGCTGGGTTCGGAAAAAACGGCAGAAAATGTAGAAAGTCCTTATTTTAATGCAGCTTGTAAGACCAGTTGTAAATGTCTCAGTACATTATATTAAATCATATTATAAAACTAAGAAGGACATTTGAAGAACAGACAAAGAAACAACGATATCGGATCAAATTATATTCAATTAATCAACACAACAATCTGAATCTCAGAAAAGGATTTATATAATCTCTCAACACTATTTATTTAGAAAAGAACAATGACAATAAGAAAATTACAAGAGTTATAATCCTATATTTTCTAAGAAAACTTCATGTACGATCAAAATATTTGTAGGGAAAGGATCTTTCAGGAAGACCTACCTAGGCAGAACGTCTGTATCCAATTTTGGGATGTTATTTTCTGTTCTATATCAAAATGCAATACATATGTTATATAATCAACTAGTATGGATTTTATTCTCAAATTCAATGGTATTTGGAAGACCTGTATACATTACAGATAGTACTCCTTTTTCAAATTTGTATTTCATTTTAATTTGTAGTCCGCACTATGTATTACTTTGTAATGTTTATGGGAAAAAAATCCATTATTATTATTAGACAAGATATGAACCAGTAGAAGACCCACTGTAGGACTTAAAGATTCATTAGGGTGTCAACATACACGTCACCTAGCGGCCCATCTTTCTTGTTTGAAATATCTGGGGGTTTTTTTAGATTACTGACTTAGGGTGACATGGTCACCTTTCGATGTCCACAACTTTGTTTTACTTCCGCAATTCAATCTGTAGCAAATTTTGGGACAAAGTCAGTGGTCAATATTCTTTTAAACATTAACACATGAAAAATTCTCCATTTTCACACTACAGCTCTGTAATTGACAAGCTACTTTAAAAGAAAAACTCGGTTGTTGATAATTATATGCTTTTTTTTGTATTTCTTTGTTTCTTCTGAATGTAATAAGGGATATAATCCCTGGTGGTTTTGTGACAATATCAGTAGACACTCTTTTTTTCATTGAACATAATTATATGCTTTTAATGCAAGAGAAGGACCATCACTTGAAGTTGTATTACAGACTAACTATCCCACACCTATAATACTGAATGACAGGTTGTATATAGAGGGAACTTGCATGTCCACCATCTTGTATCTTGATTCGCATGGAATTATGGAAGTTGTATTGTCAGTGTAAAATCTATAAAAGGCGTGCCATGTTCAGCATGGAATGTTAAAAATGATAACTTGTAAATAGTCATGTTTTTTATGCGACTTCCATCATGCATTTGTGTTTCATAGATTATTTACACAACTTTTGATATTGGTGAAAAGTTTCTTGCATTTTCTTTTCATAAAAATGTTGCTAAATACCTGTATGTCAGATTTGAACTAAATTCGTCCGAGCATGCACTGTAACATACCTGCGCAGTGACACTGGCACTTGCAACTCTCCTATTGTGTGCTAATTATACACCTGTCACAAAGCCTTTGTTCATTACATGGACATGGGTTATTTCATTTAGTGCCCCAGGATGGGGTGGGCGGATGATGTACGAAGGACAGCTTCTTCGGTCATTCACATATTAGAGGAGTTTATTTACTGCGTAAAACGTTGTAGGTCTGTGGTTCTCTGGAGGGAAATGGCATGTGTTTGGTGGGGTTGAAAAGGGTTGAAAGTTCTGGTAACCTTATTTTATGAATGGGTTGACTGCTTGGATAATAATAAATTAAAGATATAGGACAAATCTTCCCTGGTCAAGTAATATTACAGGTTCTAAACTTATTTCCCAAAGTGCGTTTCCCCTGCACCTTTTTCGCTCCACATGCCTTTCTCTGCTAATGTGGACTCAGAAGGAATGTACCTTTCCGCCACCTTAAGCCTGGTCTGTACACTTTCACTTCACCCCTGTCAACTGTGCCGTGCGCTGTGTATCGCTCAACGGAGTCCGTCGCGACAACGTCTGTTGGTGTAAGGCATTGTTTCGCGGGAAATAATTGCTCTACATGTTTCAGCGTTTATTTCAAGAACTATTCAAGGTTTTTCAAAAGAAAAACTTATTAGATAGCTACATTTAACTACACACTCAAATCTGTGAAGTTGACATTGTTATTGACCGATTTTGACTACCTACTACCTACTACCTACTTTTTCTTTATCATCGCACAGACACTATATTACAGGTTGTCGCGCAAAACTGGCATGCGTAACATCGTTTGTCTTGCTATCATCCATCACGTTGATCTATACCTTATCGGTAAGAAAACTGTTCAAGCTATCTTTTGGTATAAAGTATGACCTTGTGTATCGTTTATCATAGGTGTGAGAGGTGAAAGAAAACCTTGTTCTCTTTGCGGCCGCTCACCGGTAAAATATGGAGTTTACTGAATGTGGAGCAAATGTGTACAGGGGGAAACATATTGTGTGTGAACTGCAGGTGGAGCGAAAAGGGTATGGAGGAAAGGGGAGACTGGGGGAAAGGTTCTAGAGTGGCAGGGTTCTGGAGGAAAAAGCTTTGAACCTAATTAGATAGTGTGAGGATTTTGCCACATCTCTATATCTAAAAATCTTTTTGAAATATTTGATCAAATTTCTTCATCTGTCCCACCATAGATATTTTAGACTCATTTTACAGTGACACATCCCATATGGTAATTATAAGGAAGCCAATATTGCCTTTCCAGCACTTTCAGGTGACATTTTGTCAAGCACTCCATCAATTTCTCATTTTGTTCCACTCATGTACACAACTAATATCGTGGGGCAATCATAGCAGGCCAATTATTTACTGATAAAATGTGGGTCACGCAGATGATGAAATGTGTCGAACAGGCAAAAAATGTAGGTCACACCGTGAAACAAATTTACGTCACACAGTAAAATGATGTGGGTAACAGAATGAAATGAATCTGGACACACATTCATAGCAAGCCCAAGCCCATGAGATTAAGAGAATTCTATGATGATTAAGTACATTATTGTCATCAAATTATATTCAATAGCCAAGATTCGGAATGGGACATGCTGACTGGTAGACTGGGGCCAGAGTAGAGGAGGATGGGTAATTTTGACCGGAAGAGGGGTCAAGCCACCTGTGTTTACATCATGAGGGTGCAGGTTTCAATGGACCCAGAGAGGGCCATTCATTAAATGTAATTTTAGAGACAGAAAAACACTTAATATTGCCACAAAACTTTAGGATATATGAGGCAACACCATGCTATATCTTCATCTTACTGTTCCTTTATTGGTTATGGAAATCAAATAACAGGACAAATGTTGTGTGCAGGTGCAGGTTGAGTGCATGATGCATGCACCCGCACTGTGTTTGAGCGGGTGTGTACCAACAGCTGTGTTCAGTGCCCCACCCACTTTCAGATAGGCCCCCGTTGCCTGTATGAAATCAGTGCCAGATGTGGTATTTCGACCTAAAGACAGCGTTTCGGTTCTTGCCTATTATTTACTATGTTCTTTTTACCACCGTGTCCAGCAGAGTCTGGAAACCTCCCTCTACTGAGGAGAATTGGACTCGCTGACATGGCACTAGCCAAATTAAGTAAAACAAACAATGAAACAAGTAGAGCTTAATAAAGTTTAAGTTGTGATACCGAATACACAAGGATACAGTTATATTAAGTTCTCTTTGTTAACACATGCTTGGCCACCCCCACAAGTACAATAGTCTGGTGAAAGTCTACAGAGGCAAAGAGAGGCAGAAAACTCCTTGTTTTAATTATGTACCCTATGTAGGCTACATTTTGAGTTAATACATACTCAGCATGTTTGTATTTTGTATACACAGCAATGCATGTAACAAATATTTCTCCATTGACTCTATACCAATCACGTTGGGGAAAGTGAAAAAAATTGTATAATCATTCAAATTGTATCTCTATTTAAATATGTCTCACATATGTATCACATACTATTTGTATGGGCGGGAGTAGTGTGGTAATCTTTCGGGAAATCCATGCATGGGAGTAGTAACAAGCGCTCCCATTGGTTGATACAGTCACATGATCATATTGTTGACATCTGCCGAGAACTCCGAGCTTGAATTCATCTGGAACAAAAGTCAAATGTCTGTTAAAAAGAGAAAGAAACATGGACCAAAACTATTTTGGAGTAGATTTTGATGTCGAATTTGATCCTTTATTGGAGGAAGAGCCACAAGAATATGTTGTGAACAGTGTGAAAGACTTAAAACGTTATGAGGACAGTGCTAAAAATAAAACCACTAAGAGAAAGACATCATTCTTAGTGCGAAAGTTCAATGAATTTCTGGCTGATGAAGGCTTCCAAGGAAAGCAAATTGAGTTCCAAGTGGTAGAATTAGATGCTTAGCTAGGCAAATGGATCATGGTTGTAAAAAAGGAAAACAACTCTGATTATGAGCCAGATAGTTTGACAGCAATGCACAGAGGTGTTGATCGGTACCTGAGGGATTGCAACTATGCTGGCAACATAATCTCAGGTGATAAGTTGAAAACCTCACGGAAAGTGTTGGAAACAAGAAGGAAACAGCTTAAAGCACTAGGTTTAGGCAACAAAAGAAATAAATCAGAGGCATTGTCTGAAGAGGATGAGGATTTACTGTGGGTCAATGGAGGGTTAGGATCAAATGAACCTGACGTTTTACAACAGACTGTCTGGTTTTTGGTGGCAAAAAAGTCAAGAAAGTCATATATATATAAAATGCCCACTCTCCGGAATGAATTATCACAACAAACGAAACAAATAATAACGAGGGAAGCATTCCGAAAATGGTTAAAAAATTGTCTACCCCCAGGAAAATGACCAATATTTAAAAACTAAGCATGTATGTTTATTACCGCAATAGGTATGTGTATGTATATGTGAATGTATACATGTATGTTTTCATGTGTATACATACACATGAAATTGAAGTTGATATCATGCTGAAAATACACATATACATGTATATGTGTATTTTCAGCATGATATCAACTTCAATTTGAAGTAGTATCAGTGGCATTGAGTGTAAGGTTACCAGTAGACAATCTAGGGAAAAGGGGGAGGGGGTAAAGTAGACATGTAACTTCTACGACTAAGACCAATGCATCTGTAAATACTAGAGAGGGAAGGGATATGGGGGAAAAGTCTTATTGTTATGATGTTAATGATTTATGCAACCATATTCATAACCTTACATCATTTATGTGGGTCAGATTTTCGGAAAATGTACAATTCACCTCACCAATCTTCTCAAATAACCCGAATTTCAGACGAAAATAAAGTTCAAAACACAGTTCAACCCAACCAAACAGATTGCTAGAATCAATGTAATGCCAAATATACTCGAATTTACGTAATATTGACCAAATTGCAGCCTTATTCAGCAGAATTTACTAAATTTGTACAGCTGCCAATTGTACATTTTCCGAAAATCTGACCCATGTACAGCCCTGCCAGTATAGGTTTCGGACTCAATTACTTCATAATGTCTTTTAGTACAAATAGATTAATATTTTGATGTTAAATCTAAGCCTAGTAACATAGCCGTAGACCTTATCTAGTACAAGGCAAAGGTAGTCCAAGGCCAAAAACGTTAATCTGTAAAGTGTATTATTAGATTACTTGATTAATTGATATTGATCCAGGTGTGAAAATGTCTCCCAGTTCATCTATTGGAGAGTGATTTTTAAAGCTTAACTGTTGGCCAGCGTTACAACATATCAACAGCACTATTATAGTATACAATAGGATCAGAAAAAACAGTGAAGATTCAGGAACACCTTACAACATATATGGAATATAACACCGGACTTTCAAACAAAAAGATAAATGGACACAGACAATAACTGATTATTTTTCAAAATATGTATTTATTCTCCATCTTATGTAAACCGCATCATGTTTAGTTCTAGGGCTACCTGGTAGATCTCCAGTGGAGAGGGAGCAATGGCCCTATTCTTTATTTATACTATGTATATGTTTACTGAATAAAAGTTGTATAATAATAATAACATAGCAACGTTGGAGTAAATACTGTACCTAAATTTGAATGTGGTACTCGGGACACTTTTGCACTGGCCTCGATGTTTGTTTTTTTACGTAACCCACTTGCTTATCGGCTTGTGGGCCACGACAAAAACAAACATCTTGGTCAGTGCAAAAGTGTCGCTTGTACCACATTCTTATTAGGTACTATCTATTTATCGCTCACTGGTGGCCGTTTTCCCTATGCTTATTCCACTTTCAATTGTTATATAAACATGTCACAGCAGCAGAATGTTGATAAATCCATTCCTATAGGTTAAAATATGAGTAAATTTGTTAAGATTTGTTTAGTCACAGTAGCTGAGAATGCAGCTTTAAGAAATATTTTTTATATACATTATACCAGGCCCCTAGCGCCTCTTCTCCCCTCCTCTGAATTCAACTGTGAGTGGGCAAGACTATTGTATATTTGATGGATAGCTATTAATAGAAACTTGATTTCCCTCCCAGCTCTCTTGTCTATTGACACTGGCTGAAAATAATGTCCCCTTATGGCTTTCATGGGGCCAATAGTAATCTGGGCTGGTAATGAATAGTCGCCTATGATGCTATAAGAAGTGGTTCAGGAGGAGGTGGCGGAAATCGATTGAAAATGGACAACTCTCCTTCACCAACCTTTCAACACAAATGTGCTGTATTTCTAGAAAATGAGTCATAAGTTGCAAAAAATAGATTTTGAGATACCATTATATTTGAAAAGATGAGATCAAGCTGATTCCAATGGTAGTAAACAGTCTTATGTATTTCTAGATTTTTAAGTTTAATATTTTCCTTTTTGAAAGAAAAAGTTTCCAAAAAGTAACTAAATGTAGTCCATATGAATCAGAACATTCCAATAATGTGATCTTGTGAAAAAAAACACTTTGAAAAATATCAATAAGCTTCAAAATACCGTTCTACATATAACCAAACCTTGCTAGGACAGGTAAGACATTGCTAGTGTAGAAATACAATTTTGCATTATATGTATAGAAACTTCCTTCCCCAGGAGTTTCTTACCAGATGCATGGCAAGGGGAAGTTGGTAAGTAAAGCTAAAATTTCATACATCAATGGCATATGTCTAGTGTTTATATGCGTTTCCATAAAACCAGTCTATAGTCTAGGGGTAAGATGCTGGACATTGGGGGTTCAAATCCCAGAGCAGCCAGCCATTTTTATATTTGTCTCATTTTCGAGTCATTTTATTTTTTAATTCCACTAATATCTTCACCTCTCAGATTTTTTTTTAAACTCACACATGTAGTTATTGATGCAATTCCCTTTCAATTGGTGAAATAATTTAAGAGTCTAAGAGCATATTAAGGGAGAAAAGTCCATTGGATAGGGTTTGGAGATATATAGGTTCTCTGTTATAGAGGTATGGGTGGCGGTCATAAGCTTGTGTTTATTTTCGGCGAAAATGCTTTTCGCACGGGCCATGATTCGTCCAGGAGTAGCTGCAGAATGAAGTTGCAGGGGAGGTACACATAAAGGTATGGGAGCAAGGACTGGAGGAGATACTGGAGGAGATACTGGAGGAGGAACTGGAGGAGGTACTGGAGGAGGAACTGGAGTAGGTACTGGAGGTGTAGGTACTGTTGGTGTATAGTATTGTGATACTCAATATTGAAGGTGATGTTTAGAAAGAACATGTAAAGGTCCATCCACATGGGACCATTATCACCACCCTGAACAACTAATGCCAAGATGGAAGTAGGTTTAAGTCAGGTCTCCACTGGCTGTGATAAGCTCTGCAGTAAGCCTTGCGATGGTTTGTGATGGTTCTGTAGGTGGTGAGGAATGACGAGGCCCTTGCCTACATGGTCAGTGAACAGTGTAGGCAGGATCTCACCACTCCTCAACAACACAGCACTATCGCAAGGCTTATCGCAGAGCTTACCACAGAGCTTACCGCAGCCAGTGTAGGCCACCCTTTGTATTGAATTTTCATTTCTTAACATTTTCGATCTGCGACTATCTTCAGCAGGAGATTCCTATTTTTTGCTAAAAATCTGTTATCCATGAACCATTTGTTATCTGTTAAGCCCCACTCTTAAATCTGGATCCCTTACCATTATTGATATAAGACAAGAATGTGGTCTGAAGAACTGATACGGGATTAATGACGGACAATGAGAGTCTGTGAGTGTACCAGCAGGTCTGAAATGCAGGTTATTAATCCTTTTAGTCTCTACCTACAGTTGTAACCCCTGGACTGTCCAGAGGATAGGTACTTTGCTACTACTATATTAACACATCGCTTCAGGGGGAATTAAAGCCAGAAATCATCACAAGGATGACCTGGCATGTCCTACTCCTTCCCACACGCTTGCTGATGGATGTAGTTGGTCGGGCGGATCAGATGAGTCAAGCGCGTTAATATGCACATTTATCATGTTGAATAGGGCTGGAGAAACTTCTATAGCTCTATTTGGATTCATGCAATTCTAATTCATGGGGAATGTCACTTCAGTAGTATGGGACTTTACAAACCGAAATGCTTGCAAGATTTATCATCAATAGGGGATTTGCATGTCTCACTGCGCATGTCTACTGCAGTGCATGCTGGGTTAGATTCTGTATAAATCTAACATACAAATATTTGGCTACATTATTATTGAAAATTGCAAGAATGTTTTCACCAATATCAGAGCTTGTATAGATGATCCATGCTAACCAAATGCATGATGGGAAAGATGACAACTTGTGTCATAGAAACATGTATAAGATATGGATATTGACATTAGAGCATTGATAAATATTCCATGCTGAACATGGCATGTTTTCTATAGATTTTAGACTGTACCATTAGTCCCATAATTCCATGCGAATCAACATTCAAAATGGCGGCTATGCAAATCCCCTATTAATTAGAGGGTAAGTTTACTGATAAATGTATTCATTTTACACTCAATGCTGTTTCCAATGATTTTGGTTTCATTAGTTTTTTTGTGCTTTTCTGAATATACATCGTACATGGCACATTATTTGCGATGTACAGAATCATCATATGTTTGAATACAATGAAGTCCTAAATGAACATTATGTTTGTGCTTAGTATTGTTTGAAAACTTACTGCTCCTGCCTAATTATTTGTGTTCTTACTTGTTACCGCTGGCCAACTCGAAAATATGATTAACTATGTCGCTCTTGACTCACAGTCCGCAATCGAGGTAACTTATATAGTACCCCATACTGGACGTGGTTGAGGAACGTTGTACTGTACCTTTTTATACTGATGTATATCAATGATTCTGATTATTATTAGCTAGTACCCTCATCTACTGTTTTCATGTGTAAATTCATCTCATTCAACATTGACATACCTGTTATTATTAAGTTGTTATTAAGCCCTCAAATTATTGTTGTAAACAAACATTCAAGAAAGAGACGTCGGCAGTCATCGGAAGAACTGGCATGTCTTGGTGTCAGAATTGACCGACCAATTGTAAACAAGATCATGCAATAAAGAATTTCTGAATCTGAATCTGAATCTGAATCTGAAACTGATGATAATGTTTACAAAGAAAAAGTAAACGTCAGTTGTATTGATTTTCTTCAAGATAAGCATTAAAAGAATCAGTCAATATCGATCCTTGCTGTCGGCACTAGAATTAATATCTCTTGGCAACTAAAATACATTTTAGAACTAATGGTAGAACTTTAATGAAATGCTCCACTTGCAGGACATCGAAACGTCTCCTTTAGGCCAAGAGTGAACTAGTTTTTGGACACCTGCTTTTCCTTGAATCAATTCTCCTGGAAGTGTGCAGCCAAGTAGACTAAGGGAATTTACGGGTGAGATTTTCAGAAAATGCACAATTCGCCTTCACCAATCTTCTCAAATAAACCAAATTACAGACGCAAAAAAACGCAGTTCAACCTAACCAAACAGATTGCTAGAATCAATGCAATGCCGAATATACTCACATTCACCTAGTAATGGCCAAATTGCAACGTAATTTAGCAAAATGTACTAAATGTGTAGAGCTTCCAATTGTACATTTTCTGAAAATCTGACCCATATATTCTAGAGAGTAAGGCAATAGAATGATGGAGTGGCCTTCATTCATTTCCTCTTGGATCAGTCCGAATGAGCTAGCATTTTGTACAGGGGTGTTTTTGCCTCATGTCAGTGTAGTAAAGCCAACTTTCACATGGTTAAACGCACTACTATAGAGATCAGACTTTCAGAAAATGTACAATTCGCCTTCACTAATCCTTTCAAATAAACCACATTTAAAACAAAAATGAGCTTCAAAATGCAGTTTAACATAACAGAACTGATACTTTAAATCAATGTGATACTAAATATACTCATATACCCGGTATTCCTAATGTTTTAGCCAACTTCAGCAGAATTTCCTAAATGTGTAGAGCTGCCAATTGTACATTTTCTGAAAAACTGTCCCATTAAGAGAAGCATTGTCTGAACAACAAAATCTGTTATTATTTATTTTTCTTCATTTTAGACCAATAAATATAGTTAAACATTATTATAGAAAGATGCAATGTCCCTCAGGGAAGTTTTAATGCGGTGCCCATTCACTAAAATAATTGTGTAAATATTACCAGACTTCTATGTTGTTTGGAATACTGGTGTAAGGATTACTGCAAGGACTAAGGACCACTTTGAGGAATTATGATGTTACCCTTGGTTACAATTAACAATTACTGTCATGCTTGCCACCGATCATTCAAGTTGTTCCACTCATGCGTAAAATTATTTTAATCACATCTTGTTGGTCCTGTTCTGATGAAGTAATTAAAGCTGCACTACCCAACAAATGTGTCTTTTTTTCTGTCTCTCTCTCCCTTCTTCTCTGTCTCTATTTCCTGGGTATGATGATAAACTGCCTCCCTCTCAGCTCTCCCGCCCTTGATAGCAGCACTCCTCAAGAGGAGGGAGAATGTCTGCATTCCAATGATTAACCACAAAATTGATTCACTAGAAAAAAGGAGGAAAATCCAGCTCCTATTGATAGCTCACAACAGAGCACACTCCACCTCTACCCGATCAAACACACCTAAAACACCTGAACCCAAACCGACCCAAAGAAAAAGGCCAAAGAGGAAACAAAAGGCCAGAGTAGCCCCAGAGAACAAGAGAGTAACCAGAAGTCAATCCCCTTTTAATCTGCCAATCACAAACCCAAACCTGGAAGTATTGAAAAAATCACCGGGTTATCTGGGTGGAACCACATGGAACAGCCTTCCAAATGATGTGAAGGAATTAACAATGAAAGCCTCCCTAAAAAATAGGCTGAAAAACATTGTCAACTAGCATACCCACTCCCCCTCCCCCCATGCCCCCCCCCCCCCCACCCCCGACCTCCCCCTAAACCATTAGACTCATATCCTCATAAACCCCCTGCACCTGTGCTGGTGTTAGGGATACTCATTACTCATTACTCGTAATACTCACTCTAAACACAAAGTGAAGTATATGATCTTATGCACTACTGATATGCGCCTATATTGTCCTCGGATCTGTAACACACTATAATAACATTTATATATATGATTGATTTGTACTCATATTTGTATTTGGTATTGGTATTGGTATTTGTATTTGCACCTGTATTTGTATCTGTACTTGTATTTGTATTTGTACTTGGTAAATCTTCTCTAATATTCAGTAGTTTAGTATACAGCATCAGGACGAAAACCTTGTACTTTTTGTAAGACGCCTGTTCTCGCGTCCAACGCTGGAGAAGCTGTCAAAATAAAATCGTCAAGAAAAAATATAACGATATTAAATGTGTTGATAAGGGCGTAAAGCATCCAATCTCACTCACTCACTCCCTCTCAGCTCTCCCGCCCTTGATATAACCATATTAAATGTGTTGATAAGAGCGTAAAGCATCCAATCTCCCTCACTCACCACCAAACGTGATGTAGGGCAGAAAATAGATTTAGCAGGTCGATCATATATATACAGAAACTAAAGAACGAAACATTTTGCAGAGACAAGATCGAGCAATTTCCAAGGATGGTAAGGTTAAAAAATGTCTTTATTTTGAGACGGAGACAGAGCTTTTAACTATAACAAAACACATTTGCAACTCAACAGAAATTGAACAATCACAAGCTTCAAGCAATTTTTTTCAAAAGATTGATTCAAATGGTCTGGTTTTGAGAAGATTGGTGAAGGCGGAGTGCAGTATTTGGCGGATTTGAATATAAATCATTCTACACACATATATGATATAACAGCGGGACAAGGTTGATAATTTCTAACCTAATAGCTCAAACAATGGGGAGATGTCGTAAGATTTATTTCTTTTCAATGAGAATACAGCTTAACCACTCAGTGAAGACTTTAGTGCCAAGCAACTTCATCCTGACGAAAGAGATAAAGTGCTTTTTCCCAAAAATGCTCTGGCAATGGTAGACTTGGTAGCATATGCAAATCCCCTGTTTTTTAGGCTGGCTTTGCACACACTGCCGGTATCCATTTTGTTAAAGCTGCAGTCTCAGTTAACGTTGGTCTCAATCTAAATTATTTCTACATATTGGCCCATTCTTTTCCAACCCATCTAAAAGTCATTTGACTAACATTTTGGCTGAATTAGTCCAGTTGTTGTTGCTGCAGGACTTTTGAAACGGCCACATTTGTATTTGGAAGACCCGCCCAAATCCTGTTCTATGATGACTTCACTTATCATTTCTCACTGGCAGTCGTTTTCTCTTGGCCGATCCCACTTCAAATTCTTATATAAACATTATAACAGCCCCAGAATATTGATAAATCCAGTCATATAAGACATTATATGTAACAAACGTATATGAATTTCTAAATATAATGTAATTAAATGTCGTCTGTTCTTTGATACATAATGTACGTCATAATATAATGGTAAAATTGATTCCCTGCTCGCAAAAACTTTGTATAGATAATTGCAGCAGTTCTCTACGAAAATCACCTGAATTTGTGAGAGTGTAACTGTTGCCTTTTAATTGAATAAAAAAATTAAATGTGAAAAAAAAGTCATGTATATAATATGAGTAAATTTGTTAAGATTTGATTTGTCATAATAGCTGAGAATGCAGCTTTAAAGATAAGGCTTGGTAAGTCCCCTATTACCGCCCACTAGTCCATAGTCTAGACACCCTGTCTGGAGTCCGCTAGATGGCTCTGTTTAACCCCCACAGAGGGCGTTGTGGTCAACCCACGTGATGGATCAATCTCAGTTGTTGTCAATATTTAAGGGAGAGTTTGGGTAGGATCTACGGAAGATGTACACGTTGTCTTCACCAATTCTCTCAAATATCCCAAATTGATTAATTCAGGCCTTTAAATAAGAATATGAGTAAATTTGGTAGGATTGTGAGCTGTGAATGCAGCTTTAGTTCACTGTCCATAGTAAAAGACTGCTTCATAAAGGTGAAATATCTATATATTGAGATATATATAGAAAGTATATTGAAATTACCCAAAAGTAATGATTATATACTATTAAACACATGGGTCAAATCTCCAGAAAATGTACAATTATATGGGTCATATTTTCAGAAACTGTACAATTGGCAGCTCTACATATTTAGGAAATTCTCCTAAATTTTACTGAAATGATAAATACCGGGTATATCCAAATATATTTGGGATCGCATTTATTGAAAGTATCAGTTCTGTTATGTTAAACTGCATTTTGAAGCTCATTTTTGTCCTAAATTTAAGTTATTGCAGAGGATTGCTGAAGGCCAATTGTACAGTTTCTGAAAATCAGAGATGCCGATTGTACATGTTTCTGAAGATCTGACCATTTTAAAGCTGCATTCCCAGCTATCATGACTAAGAGAATCTCACCAAAGTGACTCATGTCTTCTGGTTTATCTTAATACGTGAATTTGAAGTAGAATTGGTTGAGCAGAAACAGGCGCTGGTGAGCGATAATAAGTGAAGTCATCATAGGAAAGGATTCGGGCTGGTCCTCCAAATACAGATTAGGACATCTTAGAAACCCTCAACCAAAATCACCTGGACAAAATCCGGCTGAATATTGGTCAAATGACTTTTAGATAGGTTGGAAAATAGTCTAAAACTAAGTAGGAACTATTTCTTTTTTTGCTAACGTTAAGTGAGAGTGGGCTTTAAGTTGGGATGTATTATGCAAAAGGTCCCAGGACTAAAGCCGTGGACACACACAGCTGATTTGTCCCCCGATTGCCCCCTGATTTTGGTCTCCCAAAGAGTCATATGACTACATTTCAAAACCAGGTTTATGTTTTTAAAATAACATGAACCAGGATTGGAAATACAATCCTAGGATTCATCGGGAGACCAAAATGGGAGGGCAATCGGAAGCCAAATCGGTTGTGTGTGGGCAGGGTTTAAGAGCCCTTTACATTAATACATATTAAGGTCCAACATCTTCTAGATACATATATATATATGGGGGGGATCATCCAATGTTTAAGGCCTCCTATAATAGAACCCTAGCGGCATATCAGCATTGAATGGTTTCCTTTGGCTGACATCGGACACCATATGCTGCATTTTTATGTTAGTTTTTATTGCATTTATATGATTAGCCACACGGGGAGTGACAGGATATTTCCCTTTCTCAGAAGTGTTTTTACAATAGGTGCCGCTAAATACTATATGTATGACGGTATACATCATCCATTTATATCATGTCAGAGTACCGCTGTACTAAATAGTTTCTTTGAAATGGATGCACTGGGCGCGGGTTGGGACGGGTAGAAGGCAATATACTAAGAGTCAGTGAACTGTTAGATAAACTAAAACCCTACCCACACACAGCCGATTTGCCTCCCGATTGCACCCCCCCCCCCCCACCCCCCTCGATTTGGGTCTTCTGATGAATCCTAGGTTTTCATTTCCAATCCTGGTTTATGTTGTTTCAACATAAAACAGGATTTGAAATGAGATCATAGAATTCACCAGGAGACCCAAATCGGGGGGCAATCGGGAGGGAAATCGGTTGTGTGTGGGCAGGGTTTAAGGAAAGGACTATTGGGCCAAGGAGTTCTTTCACTTTTCCCCCTTTATTCGGTGACTAGGAATACAAAGTCTAAATGTACAATTCGCCTTCACCAATCCTCTCAAATAACCTACGTTTAAGACAAAAATGAGCTTCAAAATACAGTTTAACATAACAGAACTTATAATTTAAATCAATGCGATAAACAATATATTCAGATATACCCGGTATTCATACTTTTTCAGCCAGATTTAGCAGAATTTACTAAATGTGTAGATCTGCCAATTGTACATTTTCGGTAAATCTGACCTACATAGGAAAGGTTTTTCTCCTCCCTACAGGTTCAGGAATTCCCACGAAAATGTCCTTTCCTTAGCTTATACAACAGCCCCGGGTTGCATAATGAAATCTTTAATAAAATATATTTGAATGTAGATTGGACTTATTGCATAATCAATACCGAATGGCTTGGGCTTGTTGCATAACAAATCCTTATTATACAATATTTCTTGCTAAGCCATTGTTCCTTGCTGAAGTAGGTCACTCCCACTCTAGGAATTAACATTAGCATTTACTGTATAGCAAATACATTCCTTAAAACTTTGTTATCTGCTGCTTAGGATGGAGAAGTGAGGAATATATAGGTCAAGTTTTCAGAAAATGTACAACTCACCTTCGACAATATTCTCAAATATACCAAATTTCAGACAAAAATAAAGTTAAAAATACAGTTCAACCTAACCAAACAGATTGATAGAATCAATGCAATGCCGAATTTACTCGAATTTACCTAGTATTGACCAAATTGCTGCCTAATTTAGCAAAATTTATTAAATGTGTGCAGCTGCCAATTGTACATTTTCTGAAAATCTCACCAATATGAAGTAAGGATTTGTTATACAACGGGTCCTGGCCATGGCCTGTGGGGGTGGCTGACAAACAGCACGTGGGTCAGACTTTCAGAACATGTACAATTCGCCTTCACCAATCCTCTCAAATGGCCCTCATTTAAAACAAAAATGAGATTTAAATGCAGTTTAACATAACAAAACTGATACTTTATATCAATGCGATACCGAATATACTCGGATATACCAGGTATTCTTCATTTTTCAGCCTAATTTAGGAGAATTTCCTAAATATGTAGAGCTGCTAATTGTACATTTTTCTGAAAATCTGACCCATGTATGTGTGGGAAGTGTTACATGGCTGCTAACCGACTCTTTATTGTCCTACCCCCTGGTCCTATAGACCACCCCATTGCTCACATGATTAAAATATTTAGTGTCTGGGAAGACTTGTGGCTAAAACCATATATTATAGAGCTATAATGCCCTCTGGGAACTATAAGTTATAACTTGCGTGGGAGGACATTTCCCACATTAATACGGATCAATTACTGTTTAGGGAGTTTTTAACTCATCCCAAAATAGCCTAAACAGATTAACATTCGCTTGGCCTTGCATTGGGCATTATCAACTAACACTTCCCTCTCCCTGTCCTCAATGCCAGTCATAAACTTTTTTTGCGACAGTAGCAGTAGCTTTAGTCCAGCAAGACATAAATACGTGATGTAGTGTGGGAAGGTCAAGGCAAGCAAGAGGAAGTGGGGTTTGGAGGCAAGTCATCTGGGTTTTTTCACTATGGGGAATGTCCAGGCGTGAAATTATGATGAATATTTTCACAGATTTAATTTCGCAGATCACAAGATCTTTTCACTATGAAGACAAAGGAAAGTGTTGTTGGTTGCTGGGGGGTAGGGCTGCATTGAGCACATGTCTTCCTTCTCCTCCATCTTTCCTCCTTAAGAAATCGTAAAGAATTAAATACCCAATTAAGACATAAAGAGGATTCTGAAGGGGTTTTACGTTATTGGGGGGTGGGGGGGGGGAGGAAGAGAGAGGGGGCGGGGTGCCCTCCTTCTTTTATGAAACCAAACACAAGAAAAGAATATGTTACTGGTTCTGTTGTACAACTTGTAGTCTTGAATTGGCTTTCTAAGTAACCACGTGCATGTCTTTCCAGGAACATGTTCCATCATAGACCAGTGGCATATAGATGGGTCAGATTTTCAGAAAATATACAATTGGCAGCTCTACACATTTAGTAAATTCTGCTAAAGTAGGCTGCAATTTGGTCAACACTAGGTAAATTTGACTGTATACGGCATTGCATTGATTCTAGCAATCTGTTTGGTTAGGTTAAAATGTATTTTTAACTTTATTTTCAGAAATTTGAGTTATTTGGGGAAATTGACAAAGATGAATTGAACATTTTTGGAAAATCTGACCCATATGCATATAAAAGGTCAGAATATTTATCACCCTCCCACCCACGCTAAGAAAATGATTCATACTTTCCTCCAACTTTACAAGTTGGGAACCAAAGACTACATCAATCATGGCTTCAAACACCGGAAGCAAGTGTCACCAAAGGTTGCTGTCGCAAAAGGGGAATCAGAGCTGATTGTTGGTAGAGAGATGGCGAGAGATGGCGAGAAAGTCTTCTTACCCGACATTCATCAGATTTTGAATATCAGTAGGAAACCGACTCATGTGAGGAGGCAGTCCTACAATAGGGGAGTTGCATCAGCCACCATTTTGAATCTAGATTCGCATGGAATTATGGGACTAATGTTACAGTATAAAATCTATAGAAAACATGACATGTTCTGCATGGAATATTTATCAATGCTCTAATGTCAATATCCATGTGTTTTACATGTTTCCATAACCCTTGTCTCCATCTATCCCATCATGCATTTGGTTAACATAGATTATTTATACAAGCTGTGATATTGGGGAAAACATTCTTGCAATTTTAGATGAAAATGTCAAATATTTGTATGTCAGATTTCACCAGAATCCATCCCAGGATGCACTGTATGTGCAGTGGCACATGCAAATTCCCTATAGGGGAGTTGCATCAGCCAGTATGCTTCCTTATACATGGATTATGGGATAGCATGGAATATCTGATGTGTTTCAGGAAAGTGTGTAACAAGTGAACATTTTTCCACTTGAACCCTTGCTTAGATTTCTGGGTTGTTTAACAATGTTAGTTTCTTGGGGGCTTTTTGAACAGATTGTTATTTCAATTCAATTCAATTCAAAAAGACTTTATTGATGCTGTTAATACAACTGGTTGTATCATTTATTAGGATTATTTAGGAGCAGATCATGGCTGATATGACTCCGGCAAACCTGGTCTACTGCTATATCCTGAGTTTTTGCTAATTAATTATGGTACAATCTGGTGTTGTTTTTATTCAAGTATAACATTTACATATAAACATTTTTTAAGGGAGTGAATGATAAATGCATATAGTAATATAACACATTTATGCACACCTGAGATTATCCTAAGCAGTATATTCAACTACTTTAATGGTGATTGACCAGCTCATGTATAAGAAAATATAGCATAATTTATAATATGACCTTATCTTTACCATCATTGGAAAGCACTGGATCTTACCATTTGGAATATGATGATATCTCAAACTTTTTTAACCTTTAACAGTTTTAATATGCCTAAACAAACCCTTCTTGATATGTTAGATGATCTTTCTTTAGTGTAGTATTAATCAAGTATCCTCTATTGTGAGGTTTATCAACTTTCTTTTGATAACCAAGGTAATGGCAAGGGTAGCGCTGACCCCGGACATGGCGGCCACTGTGATTCCCCAGCCAGGCGTGTGACGTCATGCGAAATCTATTTATACCTGGTTATACAATGGCAACTTTGAGCAATTCATCATCTTTCTATTCATGTAGATTAAACTTTTATCCCCATTATATCAATATGTTCAGTTCTATTGTACTGCATTTTGAACCTTATTTTCGTTTTAAATTTTGATTATTTGAGAGCATTGGTGTAGGTTATATGATATTTTCATGCATTTTTACTAATAAATTTGAAGTCATACCTTTCAGTGAACATTCTGAAAATAGAGCTAATAATGGTAGGTTGTTTGTGTGTACGTATGTAATAGTTTTATTTCCAAATTGTACATGTACATTTTGTCACATAATACAAATTTCATTCATAACTATCTGTGAGTGCATAGGTCTTCCTATTCTCCTAGTGGTGATTTCCTAAAATTAAAACTTAACATTAAAAGGGAGTCTCCACTGACTGTGGTAAGCTCTGCGGTAAGCCCTGCGATGGTGCTGTGATGGTGAGAATTGGTGAGGACCTGCCTACATGGCCAGTGAACCCTTTAGGCATGACCTCATCATTCCTCTCCACCTACAGAACCAGCACAGACCATCACAAGGCTTACCGCAGAGCTTACCACAGCCAGTGGAGACCACCCTTTACTTAACATGAACTTAACGATAATTCAACTCTTATACACAGCATATATCCAAGTCCAGTTACAAGTAGGGTAAGGATTTAGAAACATAGCAAGTGCCCTATTGTGAACAGAACCTAGGCAGCGTGGATACTAGGAACGCTGTGTTACAGGAAAATGAGTCACAAGTGGCAATCACGATATTTTCTAAATTTGTTTTTCCAAGTGATCTCTTTGTATGAATACTTTGAATTTTACGATACTTATAGTGCTCTTAATCCTATCAAAACATACTCCGTATACAGATATTGTATATTCAATAGGTCTCTGCATTTCTCAGGTCATCCTTAAGAAGTATATTTAACTACTTTAATTGTCCATTCAGAAATATCAATAACTTTTTTTCAAACAAAAACAGATATAAAACAATTTGTTAGATGACCTTATGTTTACCATCATTGGAATCTCCATTAATCCCCTCTAATCTTTTTAAATATTTTCACGGAGTAAGAGTTGCCTTAAAGACGCATTGTCCCATGCCCTTATTTGGTGGAAGCTGTGACTCTGATTCTTGGAGGTCAGTCAGTCCACATGTCCCATTCCTATAGTTCACTCCAAACCTCTGTCTAGCTTGTCTGGAGATGGGTGGGGATGTATGGGACAAGTGGGGGGACGGACCAACCTTTCAAAACCTCCTCACTATCTTATGTCTTTTAATTGCTTGTGTTGTATACAAGGCCCCAAATTGGCCGAGTAAGATTGTCACTCCTTGTTGTCCATTCCTTGGATGATGATGTGAACCTGTGTGAAGAATAAAGCCTTGCTGAAACCATACTCCTCTTCTCTGATGTCTGTCGAGCGTGGGCTGAACCGTCTGAACCCCAGGTCACAAGCACCTTTTTACCATTTAAGTTACCTAGATTGCTATATCCCTCTTCTGTGTTAGCTGCCGCGCTACCCCTGATAGCTGACCATTCGAATGGACTATGTAAGAGTAACCTAGAGCAACTTTGGGAAGAACCAGCCCCAAGTAACCAATCATCTCCCCTTGTTCCTCCTAGTAGTCAAATAATGAATAATGAGAATACACACTTCAATAATATGCTGATATCTCAAACCCAATTTTTGTTGGCTTATGACTCATTTTTCTGCTACAGACCATACGGTGAAATTGTGAAGAGGGAAGAGATTAGTACAGGGACCCGTTGCGTGAGAAATCCTTAGTAACAATATTCCTTGCTAACCTACTTGCCTTGCAGAGGTAGAGAATTCCTACCATAGGAATAAGATTTAGCTTTGTCAGTTAGTGAATTCCTTAATTAAGAGTGCCTTACGGGCTGCTTAGCAGCGAGCCCAGATGCCATGAAGGGCACTTGATGTAACTTTATGTGGGTCAGATTTTCAGAAAATGTACAATTCAAAGTCGCAAATCTTCTCAAATAACCAAGATTTCAGACGAAAATAAAGTTCAAAATACAGTTCAACCTACCAAACAGATTGCTAGAATCAATGCAATGCTGAATATACTCGAATGTACCTAGTATTGATCAAATTGTGGCCTAATTTTGCAGAATTTAATAAATGTGTAGAACTGCCAATTGTACATTTTCTGAAAACCTGACCAATGTACATAATCTATATAATATAGTTTATGTAAGCATTATTAAAGCTGTACTCTCAGTTAACATCAGCCACAAACCTTTTACAAAATATTTTATAAATTATTGACCCAAATTTGGGAAGATTCTATGTAGTTTTCTTATGCCATAGAGCTCCATGAACGTCAACACGTTTTTTTTATAGATATTTATATGGAAAGTAATAGATATTATGGATTCATGATTTTGCTTAGCACCTGTTGGGTGATGTCGCCAGAAAATGTACAATTCACCTTCACCAATCTCCTCAAATGACCCAAATTTCAGGCGAAAATAAAGTTAAAAATACAGTTCAACCTAACCAAACCGATTGCTGGAATCAATGCAATGCAGAATATACTCGAATGTACCTAGTATTGGTCAAATAGCAGCCTAATCTAGCAGAACTTTCTAAATGTGTACAGCTGCTAATTGTACATTTTCTGAAAATCTGACCCTGATATAGGGGGATATTTATTAGAATAGTTCCTGATCGATTTCTCTGAGACAAAAAGGTTCTTCAATGCAATTCACTGGAGACAAGCTTGACAATTTCAGAGGGATATATTTGGAGCTAGATAGACTGTTGTCATGGCTGGATACCGAGCCAAGACGGATTAGGAGGCGTTGGCCTCTAGACAATAAAAACTTCAGTTTACCACTGGGTCAGATTTTCCGAAAATGTACAATTCACCTTCACCAATCCTCTCAAATAAACCACATTTAAGACAGAAATTAGCTTCAAAATGCAGTTTAACATAACAGAACTGATACTATAAATCAATGCGATACCAAATATACTCAGATAGACCCGGTGTTCTTCCTTGTTCAGCCTAATTTAGGAGAACTTCCTAAATGTGTAGAGCTGCCAATTGTGCATTTTCGGAAAGTCTGACCCCACTATAGTAGAATCCATGCGGACGTGATAGTTACTAAGAGATTTACCCTACATCCAACCTCGTAAGTTATCATCCTCAGAAGTTTGCTATCTTGTTTGGAAGTGTAGCTGGACTTTGATCATTGAAGCCTTGTTGGATGGAGTTTCAACATCACATTAATAAAAGGAAATCAAGATGGTGGTTTGATTGATAGTCGAGAGCTTCTGCAGAACAGGCCTTCTAGTTCTAGACCTGGATACCAATTGACCAAGTTGCAGTAGCACCTGGACACTATGTCAAGGAATCAATAGTTAAAATAATAGTATTAGGACTATGTCGTAGTGATTCATTTATAAGATATCTTTGGTGGAGTATTTTAACTTTTGGGGTGCGTAATGCTGCTAGTAACATCAATACGTGTACACAATATCAAGGTAATGTATTGAATATGTTTATGGATATCTGAGGTAATCTTATTGAGTATATTTAGGTACTTTACTAACAATTATCCACCCACAAATATTGATAACTTTTTATTCTAAAAAATAAAGATATCAAACTTAAATTATAGAAATACTACTTATATGGCCTATTGTTTGCTACCAATAGAATCGGCTTGATCTCATCTTTTCAAATATGGTGATATCTCAAAATCCACTTTTTGCGACTTCTGAAACATTTTCCTAAAACGGATCACATATTGTTGTATGGCAATAGGGGGACTCATTTAGCAATACATACTACCCCACTTACCTTTACTAGTACACCCTCTACCTCCACTTCCGCTCACCTACCTTCCTGCATTCTTCTACTGCCTGGATTTCGAGATACCATTAAAACGAAAGGATATATTACATAGATTGTCCTGAAATTCGATACATCGATTGATATAACTATGAGTGATAAACTCTCTAAAAATCAGAACATTCCAATAATGTGATCTTATGAAAAAAACACTTTGAAAAAATATCAATTTTGCGACTTTGACTCATTTTCCTGAAACACATCACTTACTTTCTCCCAACCCTCCACCACCTTCTTACTCATAATTATCATTCAATTCAATTTTATTAACTCTCTACTAATTATTTCATCAACTGAACTATTTAATATGATCTTTATCAATTAAATTATTTTATATAAAATCACCAACTCTTATCAACTCTGCAATTTCAACCAACTCATCAATTCTGGCAATTTCGCCCATACATTGATATACAAGGGACAAAATGGTTGTTTGGTAAAATGACCTTGATCACAATGTAATCTAAAATGTATCCTCCTCATCTTCCAAATTATAGCCTTCTCAGGCCCCTCCCCCCCCGGCCCCCACCCCCACACACACCACCATTTACAACATATTTGTCCAGTTCATATTGCCTCATCTGTGACCTGTTTCTCTGTAGCAGTGACGTTGAGTGACAGTAAGTCCACCGTGCCAGCCCACGCGTCTCTAAATCCGGCTATATCACTCCATATAGATGTTGCAAGCATGCGGGGAGGGGCTATTAGCTCCCTCACTCACACTCACTCACACTCACTCACTCACTCACACTCACTCTCACTCACACTCACTCACACTCACTCACACTCACTCACACTCACTCACACTCACTCACACTCACTCACACTCACTCACACTCACTCACACTCACTCACACTCACTCACTCACACTCACTCTCACTCACACTCACTCACTCACTCACACTCACACTCACACTCACACTCACTCACTCACTCACTCACTCACACTCACTCACTCTCTGCTATCCCTCCCTCTCACTTACTGTTATGGACATCATAAATGTATTACATACGTTGCTATAAGAACAAACATATAGAGGGAGTTACACAGAGTGGATATGTCACTAGTGAGTTATGTGTGGTTGTCATGGCAATAGGCAAGTTTACGGTCAAAATTGACCTTCATGACCACAAATTGATTTCTATTAATATCAGTAACAGCATATATATGATAAAACAGTTAGCCTGTTGCTTTGCAACTCATGCAATATTAACACTCCTTCACAATGACTATACATCACTGTGGAACACTTAGGACCACTAAAAGCTGGGTTCCACTGGCCGGCTACTCTCCCGCTACTCTTTCTGCTACTTTGACTGTCTATTGAAAGCAACTGAAAGTAACAGGAATCGGTGCGATTGCCACGTTTCTTCCACCGCTACTTCTATCTAGTCAGAAATTTGAGCAGATGATATTCTATTGTCACATGGAAATGAATGCAGCAATTAAAGAGATAAACCACAGTTCAACTGGGAAAAAAACTGAAAATAACATTTTGTTTAAACTTTGCCTCGTGAAAGAACAAGGTCATGTGAATTCAAAAAGCCAATAAAAACAATATGTCACCGGGTTAGTTTTCATTTTAGGGGGCCTCAAAATTTATGGTTGTTCACTATAGAAGTCTATGAGAAAAGGACAATTTTTTCGTTTTTTCAGTGTAAAAAAAAAATTGAAAATAACTTTCTCCTAAAAATCTCTATAAACAGAGCTAACATATTGCTTTACCCTTTCAAGCAATAAAAAATGGGGGTCACCGACCTTTTAAAAAAGTTATTCAACTGAATCTGCATCCCGGTGAGTTAAAAACAGGAATATTGAAGATTTTCAATGCTAAAAAATATATTTCAAAATATGTTGATACCCTGTTCTTTCATACATGAGGGTAAATATCTATAGTGGTTATGTTTAGAAGACATTTCAATTGAAAAATGTTATTTGTCTGTCTGAAATCTTGGAAAAACTGAGAAAATATCCGTTTTTCCCACATACTTCAATACTAAACTTTGCTGGTCTCTAGAAAGAAAGAAAATATGCTGAGATCCATTTTTTTTTGCTTTTTGTTATCCTCCAACCATGTACTTTCTCAAGACAAAGTTTGAAAAAATTACTGTCAATCCTTATTTTTCATGCATTAGTTCCTTTAACTCCCGCCTGCAGCAGTGCGTATAACAGTGGTTTATCTCTTTAACGTGAGGAGTAACGTAGAGTGACGCCAGTCCTCGCTTCAGCTCCTGCTACATCCTGTTATATCAGCTACAAAGTAGCGGCCGTTAAATATTAGACATGTTTGATAGTAGCGGGGTCACTCTACGCTTCTAAAATCTGCCAAAAGAAGCGGGAAATAACATGGTTATGGAGCGGGAACCAATAGCACCCAACCCTGTTACTCGCTTGTTACTGCTCCCACTTGTTTGATCAAGAAGCAGGAGGAGAAGCGGGAGAAGTAGCGAGCAGTGGAACCAAGGCTTAAGTGAGCCCCCTGTCTGTGGATCACCTGGCTATACGGGTCAAATTTTCAGAAAATGTACAATTGGCAACTCTACACATTTAGTATATTCTGCAGAATTAGGCTCCAAGTATATTCGAGATTGTATTGATTCTAGCAATGTGTTTGGTTAGGTTTAACTGTATTTTGAACTTTATTTTCGTCTGAAATTTGGGTTATTTGAGAGAATTGGTGAAGGTGAATTCTACAATTTCTAAAAATGTGTCCCATATATTGCATACTTTCTGAGCATGTCCCTATAGTTTATCCCAGGATAGTTATTTAGCGGCAATATTTCTTTATGGCGATGTGTTGAAGAAGGAATGCCCTTAATCACTGTTAATCTTTCACCTCCTGATAAAGATAATAGCTGCTTTATTATGTGTGGCAACTTGTGTTTTGGGGACAGCTCCTCCTGTCTTATCATTAACAAGGCCATGTAAGCCTGTCCCTTAAAATTCTTCACTAAACACACAGACGGCAGCCATGTCAGGGTGACTGAGGGTGCGTGGTTAATTACCAAAACAACTCGCCTTTCCTCACTCTCTCTAGTCCATGATTCACATCCTAAATCTATGTTTTCCTTCATTATGTAGCTTTTCCTCATGTAACATAGAATAGGCGAGTTGCATAGCAGCCATTTTGAATCTTCATTCACATTGAATTATGGGACTAATGGTACAGTGTAAAATCTATATGGCTTGTCCCATTCTCTCTCTATATATTTTAGTAGTGAGCCGGCAATAATAAAAAATGTATTGAGCGAGATTCGTCCACATAAGCACGATACCATAGGCAGAGTGCTTATGTGGACGAATCAAGACCAATAAATTGTTGATTATTGCCGGCGAGTTCCATTCTATATTTATCAAATGTGCATGAAATTAAATTTGATTATATATCATCAGATATCACTGAAAAAGTATTAAAGAACTTTCAGAGAGCCCTGCTGACCCGCTCAGAGCCCCAATAGTACAACGGTGCCTTGTCAGGCCTGTGTGATCATGCAGTATTTACTTACTGACATTGTTGAATTAAAATGTTAATATCTCGACCATTTCTTGAGCTACAATACTAAAGCTTATATCATTTGATAGAGAATATAATTCTCTATTTAATGGTGTGGTTTTTATTATGTATTTTCATAATCAGAGTACCAGAATCACGGGTGGACTACCGATACAGTGCGGAGGTAACGTCAGAGCTATTTTTAGACAAGAACATTTTTATGGTATGGGTACTATATGAATACTTTTATAGCACCCCACTAATAGCATCTCTCATATGGAATGCGCATATAATGAATGTAAATATACTCTTTGATGAACTTAGAGACCCAGAAATATATCAAAAACAGTCTTGAAATCTGATACATGTGTTTACCCAAATAATAACATTCCTATCAAGAGTTCTGGTGCAAGAACCAAGTAGAAATATCCCATTTCCGACTGCAGGTCTCTCTATTTCTATTTGTCCCACCAACACCAACACCACTTCCAGGAAAAAAACAACTAACAGGACATAGCGTATCCTGGACCTAGAATACCCATCTAATGTCTGACAGGATGATGATTGTGTAGCGATGCGTGGGTGACCAGCTGTCGTACAGAACTATTCAAAGACTTCTCGCACTCAGTCCTAAGGATGCAGCACAGAGTTTAACGTAACTTTTGAAAGACAAATATATATAACTAGCAAAGTACCCGTCTCCGGACGGTCACCCTCTCTCCCCACACTTCCCCCTCCCGCCTTTTCCCTCCCCCTCTTCTCTGACTTTCATAGTTGTTTTTCTCTCCCAACCCCTGATCCCCCATCTTCCTCATGCTCTCCCCCGCTTTCTCTCCCTCCTTCTCTCCCTTCCCCTACATCCTCTCCCTCCTCTCTTCCCCCTCTTCTATCCCTCCCTCTCCTATTCCTACACCCTCTCCTTCACTCTCCCACTCCTCTGCATGTAGGACGGTCACTCTCCCCATACTTCCCCCTCTCCCTCTTCTCTGTCTGTATTTTTCTCTCCCAACCCGATCAATTTAGTCAAATCAAATCAAATCAAATCAAATAGAGTTTCTGTCCTAATCTAAGTTAATGTCTAACAGATGATCAAGTTCCATAAATGCAGAGCTATTATAATACATTGCTCTGATAAATGTAACAAATGAGGGAGAAAGAGAGGGGGAGGGAGTGCAGAGGGAAGAAATTTACCTGCCCACAAATAACTTCTCAATGAAATCCTGTAGGTGCTAATTTTGTACTCTGTTAAATAGGTCCCCCTGGACCGACCGGCGACAATGGCATAATTAATTAATTATGCAACTGCATAAAACCCAAGCAAGAAGCATCGCCACATTCCGCCATCGGCGATGCATTAGCACTGTACAACTTCCTCTATGATCGGGGAACCCACTCTATTTCTCATTGTCCAACACCAACCAGTTACATGACTGCCTAAGTTATAGCCTTAGGGAGAGATTGGACCAAGATTTTTTAGGTATTACTGGTATAATTACGGCGTTACAGACCTCTCGCGTTTAGGTTTCAGCTTCAGGAACACTTGCAATCAGACATTGTTGTGGTCCTTACACCTTGTGGCAATGTGGTAAACTAACAGCAAGTGCCAGGAATGGTTTCTCACCCTCCCATGAGGTAGCGCCACCGTATGATGTGTAAAACAAGCGCCGCGTCAAACGTTTGCATTGGATCTGGTCAGTATCCTTCCAGTCCAATTCGCCCCGTTCTAATTTGTTGAATATCATGTTCGACCACCGCAGGACGTTTCTCCATGTCCTGTCATGCGTATCTTGTGCGACTTGATGGAAGTGCTTCAACATTGCTCTGCGGTTTTCATCATTACATGCTGCCTCGTCCATGAGCATGGCCGTAAATGCCTGTATGTATTCGTTGAAGGTCATGTTTTCTTTGTACTCAAGCTTATCTTTAGGAGTTATGAGGCCCTCTCGCTCAAGGTACATGTAAGGCTTGTGTATTTTTCGTCTGATTCTGTGATCAAAGAGCTCGTTACCTTTAGTATCTGCGGTGATAAAGATCGGGTTGGATGACTCCATATGCGCGTCGAAATATGCCTTGGCGTATTGATCCTTCATCACTTCTGACGGGATATGGTAGTGGCCTGTCTGTTGGCGGTGTTGTGTGGGCATGGCTCCAGGGTACGTTGGAAGCACGGGCTCCGTTTCGGGCTTGGTTTTCAAGGTAATATCCGGATTTTTAACATTGTCGTCCTGTTCGGCTCCTTCTGGTTTATTCATGGCTGTGGCCATGGCTTTGGCTACTGCCTGGGCCACCGTGTCCACTATGGACTTTTCCAGTGCCTCGAAGCGGAGACGTGTAGCCTCTTCCATGCTATGATCGTCGTGGTCACTCGGGCGTGGTGACTGGCGTGAACAATGGCTGCCCGCCGGTGGGTTGGACTTCTCTGAAGTCGATATAATATTGTCTTCCTCTTCCTTCGTAAAACTGTTTTCTTGGCTGATTTCCTCTTTTTCTGGCTCTGGGGCCGGTAGGCTAGCTTTCTGAGCTGTTTTTGTTTTCCGTGAGGTACTGCTCATGCCTTTCTGAGTGTTTGAAATTTTTTAGAGTTTTGTATATGTGAGGAAGGTTTGAGAAGAGTTAGAGAAGGGAGAGTAGGGGATTGTGGGAGGACGAGGTACCTGGCTATAAGGGAAGGGGGCGCCACCAATGCCTAGGAATTAATAAATTCCAACAAAATGGTATAACTACCAAATCACTTATATATGGCTTTACACTTAGTATTTCAATTAAGATTTAGAATTTTAATTCTACAGGCTGCAGACCCAAGATGTAGGTAGGTAGTTTCAATTTGCCTGGTCTTTAGAAAGTGTGAGCAGGGGGCAATGTAATATTCGTTACAACGCCACAGGCCATCTGACAATAGGAGATGGAATAGAGTACTCATACATCAACACCAAAAGTAGACGGCCCATTTAATCAGTCAATAAATAATAAATAGGAACCGGTGGACCTCGTCAACAGATACATCTTTAATCGTTACTTTATGATTGGTCCTGGGTATGACCATAAAGTGCCTTTCTAACTCTTCTCTCTCTCTCTCTCCCTTCCTTTCTATCTCTATTCCCTGGGTATGGTCATAGACTGCCTTCCTCTCAGCTCTCCCGCCCTTGATATAACCTTCAAGGTGTGTGTAGTTCTGAAGTGTTCGAAGTTTCTGCAAATGCATTTTCGTGGTGTACCCATCTAATAGATTGGCATATTCAATTCTTGGTAGAACCATTGTTTTATAACTTAGTAGAAGAGTTTTCTTGTTACATGCCCCATATAGTTCCTCATCTGACCCCCATCTCATACCACCATCTATCATATCTGCATGAGTTAAACTAAACTTGATTGGAATGCTATCATCGATTCGTTGTTGTTGAGACATTTATTAGTCAAAATGAGTGACCATGTCGGCGGATCTAATCTCCCTTCGTAGGGAGGATTTCAAGTCCTGCCGGACATTACAATTATTTTATTATGTAATATTCATTAAGATTTAGAATTTGTAATTCGATAGCTGTACGTACTGTACACTGTACATATATTATTTAACTGATGTTTTCATAACATATTATATGGATCTGAAATAGAACATTGTAGCACCCTACTACTTGTATTAATGTACAGGCAAGCATGCCTACGAAAATCACTACTTTGTGAGAGGGGTTTTGTCATTTATTTGATTGAAAACGTTTCCAAAAAAATGGTTTTGACATGGCACCCACTTGACCTCTAACAGTGTTTTTTTTTTCATCATAATGTTTCTAAAGTTTAACTTTTGATCAACCCAAGGTACTTATAAGCATTCAACTTGTCTAGTTTCAGATTAATAATGACATCACCTCAGGAATCAGAGGGCCGCCTAGAACTGGTACTGATTATTACTGATTTACATTTGTTAATATTGAGTGAAATCTTATTTGTAGCGCACCACTTTTCAATTTTATTAAGATTTTGCTGTAGACCATCGATAATATCTGTGCCAAGTGATTTTTCATTAGAGATTACAGTGTCATCTGCGAATAGTTGTATGACGCCTTGCCATAATCATGTATAATCTTTTATCGTTGAGGTGTTTCCTAATTTGAGGTGTTTCCTAAGTTTATATAAAAACCAACTTGTCTTCACCGAAGTATCTTGTTCTATGGATAAGTATAGTCCTCAGTAGTAATAATTAAAAAAATCGATGTGTTCTTCAATGTATTTCTCCACCTCACACCAAACCGATCGTGACATCGTGCTTTGAGGAATTCTCTACGTTCATAATTTGCTGAAGTGTTTATTTCTTGTGGATTTCTATGTAAGGCACAATTCCTGGGAGGAGGGTTCTTCAATTAGTCCCACCCAGGCAGAACAAAATGCCAAACACCGATCGATTAAAATCTAAGTATGAGTCAGATTTTCATATAATTTACAACTGGCAGCTGTATACATTTAGTAAATTAGGCTAAATTAGGCTGCAATTTGGTTAATATCAGGTAAATTCAAGTATATTTGGCATTGCATTGACACTAGCAATCTGTTTGGTTAGGTTGAACTGTATTTTGAAGTTTATATTCGTCTGAGATTTGGGTTATTTGAGAAGATTGGCGAAGTTGTATTGTACATTTTCTAAAATTCTGACCCGTATGTCAATCGATATCAAAGTCATACATAGAAAGAAAATGAGGGACATTGATATTCCCTATCATGTGTAATTAGACATTATTCGGGTCGGATTTTCAGAAAATGTACAATTCCCCTACACCAATCTTCTCAAAAAACCCAAATTTCAGACGAAAATAAAGTTCAAAATACAGTTCAAATATCCAAAGAGATTGCTAGAATCAATGCAATGCCAAATATACTGGAATTTTACTAGTATTAACCAAATTGCAGCCGAATTCTGCAGAATTTAATAAATGTGTAGAGCTGCCAATTGTACATTTTCTAAATATCTGACCCATACATGCAAAGCTGTAACAAATATAGAGAGGTAGCATGACTATCATAACATGTATCTTAATGGCACAACATATGATGAATGTTAAGAAAGTGATGCTCCATCATATCGGCCATCTATAGGGCTCTCTTGGTCGGGTCACTTTGAAATGTACAATTATATGCCCTACACATTTTTTACTTTCTGCTAAATTAGGCTGAATGTTATAATTGTACTGGCTATATCTAGGTACATTTGATAGTGTCTTTGATTAAAACATGTTAGGGAATCGTGAATAGTATTATGAACCTTATTTCTTTCTATTTTTGCGTCATTGTCATTATGTTCGCCATTTATCATATTCCATGATTTGTAGAATTTTCTCATATTACCATCTCATAAAACATCTCAAATATTTCTTCTTATACATTTATAATATTTGTCTTGCTATCTATGCTGTTTAAACTTTGTAACCAAAAATTAAGACTAAAACCTAGAACCAAGGCACTCAGCGAAGGACCTGATTAATCGAACTAAATAACCTAATTGTATGTCCATCAGCAAATTAAAAAAATCTTGAATTAAATTGAATTGAATTTGAGAGGATTTGCTAAAGTGAACTGTGATGTTTTAGGGAAGAATGAGTCACAACTCGATCGCGCAAAATGGAGTTTGAGATATCATAATATTTTCAAACATCGGATCAAGCGAATTCCAATGATGGTAAACATTGGGACATTTAATAAGTCTTTATATATTTTAAGTTTGATATTTTTATTTTTGAAAAAGAAGTTTGCAATAATTTTGGATGGACAATTACTAGAAAAGTAGCTAAATATACCCCATAAGATGACCTCAGAAATGCATGGATCTCTTTGATACACCGTCTTGAAATTTGGTACACATCTTCAAGTGTCTGTTTTTCCTGTAACACATCACACTTGTTCATTTTCTGGCGACTTTAAAATAGGCTGAATATTATTAATATATCTAGGTACAATTGGTATATTCCTCTGATTAAAAAAATGGGAATGGTGAATTGTATTATGAAACTTATTTTCATCTTCATCTGCGACATTATTTGCGACATTTGAGAGGATTGTCTAAGGTGAATTGTACATTTTCTGACGACTTGACCCATACACGGGTATACAGATGAAAGGGTCTAAATAATTCACATGATCTTGATGTACAGCTAACCTGGTCCCAACTGATACAAATTGATCCTGAATATTTACCACTAGTCATACTTCACCGATCTTAATGTAAATGATGCTCCTGTGGGAAGTGACAGTAAACACTCTTAACTCTTAGCCCATCAGATTGGATCCTCTCTTCGAATCTGTCTGCGTCAAAGAGACCAATACTTACGTATAGTAGACTATGATACCTCGCTTATATTGTTTAATTGTAATGTAAACCAGAATTCTTATTCCTGTGTACTGGACCGTCTTATTATGAAACTCACCAGATTATTATGAAAATTACCAGATAAGTATACGTTGCTTAGTGGAATATGTTTAGGATGCACGGTGGCTTGGCATCATGTATGTCACCACTAGGTATCATTGTATCATCTTTTATTCTCACTGATAAATACCAAAAATATTGTATCTCAAAAGTTAGCCCGATAGAAAAGTAGTCTAATATTGATGTTATTATTTGCTAATTTGATCTTTTAGATCTCCCGTAGTTTCTATTAGTTTCAATGTAACTTATACTTATAAGCTGAGAATAGAAATGTACATTGTGGACTTAATGAAATAAAAGATAAACAAACAAACAAACGTAACTCTTTACACTTCTTGAATAAACTCATGTTCCATGCAAGCCATTTCCAAGTTGTTTGTATGGATGTGTGTAATCATCCTTTGATACACTGTTTTGAGTGAGTGAGATTGGGTGCTTTACGCCCTTATCAACATATTAAATATGGTTATATCAAGAGCGGGAGAGCTGAGAGGGAGGCAATGAGATTGGTTGCTTTACGCCCTTATCAACATATTAAATATGGTTATATCAAGGGCGGGAGAGCTGAGAGGGAGGCAGTTTATGATCATACCCAGGAAATAGACATAGAATAAAAAACCCAATCAAACTTCATTATTTGGGATTTTTTCCTAACCTCTCCAGCAACCATAATATAACTACCCGGGATTCCCAATTTAAAAGCGACGACCATACAACTTCGCTTCATAGAGATAGAGATGTTGGGAGAGAGACAGAGAAAAGAGACAGAAAGGCCCTTTAAGGTCTTACCCAGGAAAAACACTGTCCTGAAATTTGGTATACCGTACGTCTTCATGTGACTCATTGTCCTGTAACAAATCCCATGATCTTTTGAATGAATAGTCCGTTGCAGGAAGGCCATCTGTATATGGGTCAGACTTTTTAGAAAATGTACAATTGGCAGCTGTACACATTTACTAAATTCTGCTGAATCAGGCTGCAATTTGGTTAATACTAGGTAAATTCGAGTATATTCGGCATTGCATTGATTCTAGTAATCTGTTTGGTAAGGTTGAACTGTCTTTTGAACTTTATTTTCGTCTTAAATTTGGGTTATTTGAAGGGATTTGTGAAGGTGAATATTGTACATTTTCTGAAAACTTGACCCACATGGCATACATGTGTCATGGCTGCCACTCACCAGCTTTACTTGGCTAATCTTGTTTTGTATGACTTCCGGGACAGGAAGTGAATGACACCCGCAGACTTGCCACCAGGGAAAGGAATATTTCCTCTCTCCATCGCCCCAGCAATGTCCTAAAGTTTCTGGTCACTATATATGGAATAAGTATACTCTATATGGGTCAGATTTTCAGAAAATATACAACTGGCAGCTCTACACATTTGGGAAATTCTCCTAAATTAGGCTGACAAATTAAGAATATCGGTATATATATATTAATATGTTTAGTATCGCATTGATGTAAAGTATCAGGTCTCTTATGTTAAACTACATTTTGAAGTTTATTTTTTGTCTTAAATGTGGGCTATTTGAGAGGATTGGTGAAGGCGAATTGTACATTTTCTGAAAATCTTACCAATATATGGCAATCAATTCAATTCAATTCAGGAATTCTTTATTGCTGATGTTTTTACAATAAGGTGGTCCAACAATCTAAATAAACATGCGTCTAAATAGGTCTTCCATTGGATGCCTGAAAAGGCCAGTGGTCAGAACTTAGAGAACCTAGAGAGATTTAAAAACAGTGAAAACCTTTTGTTCCAATGCAATTCCCATGAGTGCCGGAAGTAGTAGCAAGTTCATGACGAATCCGCCTTGCAGCCATCTTACTATTTTGTTTAAAACATATTTTATTTCGACAAACAATACCACACAGGTGGTAGGTTTCAAGTCATCAAAAACGATATGTACTGAACAAAGTATAAAGAGAACATTATTATCTATATTATTACTTACATGCCCTATTAACTGTATAAGTATATGACATAACATAATTGTTGACTGACATTAACTATGAATGTGGTTATTGGTTGAGCCACGGTAGGACATGTGTTATGGGGTGTTCAGTCATGCGTACTGCTGACTTCCACCCCCTCCCCTCCTCTTGAGGCCAGGTCATAGCTGCACCACTTCCGCCTGGGTCTTGATGTCGACACATGTACCAACTTTTCACCTGCAACATTTCTGTGACTAGAAATGGCTCTGCTTAGGAACTGCAGGAGTTTCAATTCAATTCAATTCAAAAATTCTTTATTATTGCTGTTATTACAAAGGTCGGTCAAATCTGTGACAGTAGAAACAGGTCTTCCAGTGACAGCCGACTTGGAATTCTTGAATGAAGCTACACAGAATGTATGAACTTAAAGCTAACATTTCTAATAGGTCGTGATGAAAATAGGTAAGTACATTGATGACAAAAATGAGGTAGTTTAAACAGAGAGTGACTGCCATATCCTGGTATAAAAGACTCATTGTCTAAGGTAAATAATTTGTTATGGCACACGTATCATTACTTAACATAGTTGTTAAGATATACACACCGTGAAGTATTGCCCCTCGAGATGGACATATCAAGTTAGAGTTACATAAGATAGAAACAGATGAAGTATTAAGGTGTGCAACAAGCAACGGCATGTTTACCTGTGGGGTTCAAGTTGTATTTATGTGAAACTAGCGAAGGCCAAATGTGTTGTTGAATTACAGGTGCATGGATGAGTCCGAATACATGCTACACTTACCGGCACCCCCGGACCATCATTATTATAATATCCTGAATTCAGGACATTGTGGGCTCAATTAACATCAGTCAAAAAGCCAGATATCTTCTATTTCCATTGCATCAATTACAGTGAAATACAGACATTTCAGTTTCTGGGATAACTAAGAAAAACTATCCGCCCATGAAAAAACATGGTATTTTTTTTCAATTCAAGTCTTGAATTCTTGCTAAGTTCGTTTATGGCAGTCAAATAATTGATATAATTTCATTTTTTATTCAGGATGTTTATGAAGCAAAGTAAAATAGTGATCAAGTATGAATTTAAAGAGATTATACAATAACACACTATTATGACTGGGCTCACGGGATTAATTCAACTAGGAAAAGCCATGGTTTGCTGACCACTATTTTGCCCAACTAAGCCAACTGACTCTAGTGGATGCTGTGCTAGGATTTCCTAACGCTGGAGTAACTAGGCCGTATATTGGCAGATTTTCAGAAAATGTACAATTCACCTTCATCAATTCTCTGAAATAACCCACATTTCAGACGAAAATAAAGTTCAAAATACAATTCGACCTAACCAAACAGATTGCTAGAATCAATGCAATGCTAAATATACTCGAATTTACCTAGTATTGACCTAATTGGAGCCTAATGTAGCAGAATTTACTAAATGTGTACAGCTGCCAATTGTACATTTTCTGAAAATCTTACCCATATAGGTGTTCATATGATAGTTTCAATACGGAGAGGTGTGGGAGAGATATTAGAAACGTGTTCTTGAAGCAGTGAATGGGAGCAATAAGTAAAGGGAGCTACGAAGAGGAGATGAAGGTCCGAGTATTAAGTTAATTATCGTGGATTGTGTAGAACATAAGCCATCTATGTACATATAGGAGCATGTAATGATAGCCTGTTCTCTCGCCTGACTTCATAATGGCCTGTGCTGCTCATATACGAGCTGCAGGAGTCACTCCTGGCCTTCATTAACCTCTGGTTACACATATGGGTCAGATGAGGGTAAAACATTGTATTGATTTATAAACTGAAGAGCGAGAATTCATTCTGAAGATAAATGTTATATTTTAGATATGGGCAACAAAAATGTTCTCCAAAAATGTACATTAGCTGTATCACTATATAATTAGTTGTATGTGTACACCATATCAAGATGTACGGAATTAAATTAATATAACATCTGATAGCCTGCCCAAAACGTTGGACGTTAGGGCTTGGTATATATGTGTAGTGAACCCCCGGATATCTCGATTACCAATCCGGGGCTGTAGGCTCTCCTACAGGTAGTTTATCAGTAAATGGTGACACTAGTTATCCAGCCTGCGATAACCTTCGTGCTATTACTTAGACAACCCAGGTTCGATTCTCCTCTCGACTAAGGGAAAGTAAAACATGGACAACGATCTCTGTTTCCGTAGCTTTATTTCCCCCACAGTGCAATCACAAGGTACATGGTCAGCCGGGCTAACCAAGACATCTGACGGAAAGGATTTCCGGAATAGTCACAAATACAATCCATACAATAACAAGGTGTGTACAAGTAAATGGCAAGATGTTCTTCGTACAGGAATAAGTGATACAGGAGATGCACAATACATCACAGTTATGCAATACAGTACGTATTCTGGTCAATGCAGAAAGATGAAAGGTAATCTGTAACTAGGGTAAAGCTTAACATTTCATTCACGGTAAAAACGGAACAGATCCGAAAGGCTTGAAAGGCTGAGCGAGCGGAGCTCCAACCTTGACCTTGAAGGCCGACCCGGTTATATAAGAGTTAAAACAACAGCAAGCTATACTAGACTTGCGCTGATCCTCATATCCACTACATATGTATAAATGTTAAATTCTCAAGGAGAAACTATGCTATACATTATGCCAAATTGTCTCTTTGCATCAATAATTATAATTAAAATTATTAGCTTTTATAATTTCGATGTATAATTCAATAATGATTAGATTAATAATAGGTTTTCTTGACAATTGAAACGTATCACGAATGTGAAATTTTGTCAATAAAAGTTAAAGAAAAAAAAATCGCTGGAAACTGTACAACATCTCACTGCGCATGTCTACTGCAGTGCATTCTGGTATGGATTCTGTTGAAATCAGACATACAAATATTTGGCAGCATTTTATCGAAAATTGTAAGAATGTTTTACATAGATATTGGCGTTAGGGCATTGATAAATAGTCTATGCTGAACATGGCATGTTTTCTATAGACTTTAGACTGTACCATTAGCCCCATAATTCCACGACACGATTATGTTTCATACATAAATGGATGCGAAACCTTATCTGGAAACCAATTTTCCAGCCGTCACCTCCAAGAGCAGAATATACAGGTGTGTGGAAATAAAGATGTGGATGAAACCACCAGAAAATGTACAAATAACCTTCACCAATCCTCCCGAATAATCCACGTTTAAGGCAAAAATAAGCCTTAAATTACAGATAACTTACTATTGAACAAATTCTTCGAATGATGTTATAAATATGTTCCAAATATTCTCAGATATTACACTATTATTTAACAATTCCCAGCCTAATTTACTAAAGGTGTAAAGCTGTCGATATTAAATTTTCTGACGATCTGACCTGTGTACAAGAAGAGAAGGTGACACTAGCAAAAAGAAACCATGTATTTTCCAATAGTTGAAAACTGAAGTGGAATCTACACCAGATACTCGACGAAAAGCAGGTTAAGTGCCTTATGTCGCGTCTAGACTAAAATAAAGTTGACACTGGCAGTTGAATGGTAGCTTGTAGTCTAGTCTAGGCTCACATCCTCTCGGATCAGACAGGATTTATTTGTATAATTCAGACATCACATATTAAATACATCAGAAAGGGAAGCGTCCCTCAGAATTCTGTTCTTCCAGCCTCCCCTTTAAATGAGGATACAGTGAAATAAAATTAATCATCACAATCATGTTTTAATTTAAATGTCAATTGATGTGGAGAAGGCGAGTTTTCCCATATTTGAATTTTTACATTTTATATGCACTGTCTATGGGTGTCTGTCAGTAAATGTCATGTCAGTGATACTACGCCTACTGTACTAGTGGCTTTCCTAATTGTCTACATACAATAACCACAAAATACAAAATCATATTCCTATAATACTTTGACGTATTAAACTTTCAACTTATCTTGATTTTATTCTTATTGCACTAATATAATTGAATAAGACGTTCTCTTTGGGACTCTACTGAAAACATGTATTTGGTTCATAGATGTTTTTTCTGCTTCTGACATTATCAATTGGTCAAACATATATTGTGTGCTTGTAATAACATGGGCATAATACGACTATAAGATTATAGTATGTGTAGTATGTAGGAGACTGTACACGATGCCCATACGTTTTTACCGATCTAACATCCTCAGGCCGGTGAAAACAAGTCGTTAGGTTTCACTCTGTTCCATGGTGTACAACCCCCGATCGCGATACGGATCAGATTTTTAGAAAATGTACAATTTGCAGCTCTACACATTTAGAAAATTCTCCTAAATTAGGCTGAAAATGAAGATTACCAGGTATGTCTGAGTATATTTGGTATCACATTGAATTAAAGTATCAGTTCTATTATGTTAAACTGCATTTTGAAGCTACTTTTTGTTTTAAATGTGGGCTATTTGAGAGGATTGGTGAAGGCGAACTGTACATTGTCTGAAAGTCTGACCCATTAATAGACCATATGTCATGTGTTATAGGAAAATGAGTCGACGATGTTGGATATAGCCCAAGGCCTGTCCAAGGCAATGATTAAAGTGAAATTCAAGGCCCACGGTGTAAAAACTATCCTATTTACTTATTATGTCAGTTGTACACTGAACATGTCCATAAGATATAGTCATACTTACCTGTTATCCAAGATTACGACCTCCAGGTTCTTGTTTGTGCTAGAGTGTAAAGTTACATCAAAGATTTCGGGGCCGCAGTATAATTAACAGGGAAATAATTAATTACATTTGAGATGTTGAAATCAATCTAAAACAAGGCGAAAGCAGAACATGGGGTGTTTGAGGTTGGTTATGCTTTATTAGGGGTCCGACGTTTCGGTCAACATACGACCTTTATCAAGGATTGGTAATTAATTAATTTTTATGAAGAAGGTGGAGACAACTTAAGACAAGAAGCAGATAGTATAATCTTTAAGAGAAAGCTGAAATTACAGTACTTAGAACAATAATAAAGAAAGTGTTAACAAATAACAAGTTTGACACCAAGGTATGAAGTAAAAAACCTATCAGAATTGAACCATATCATATATAATCATCATGTATAAACCACCATCTCATCTCATCTCATTCCACCCAACCATCATATTAATATCACTTTTTTATCCCAACATTTTCCAGAACCATGTAGTGACACTTCAAGCCAGGTGCGAGGTGAAAATCATCCATATACTATATGTGCATGATCCTCGTTTGAACAGGGATGGCAAAGGCCAAACCCTTTTGGAATACCTGGAAAAATAAAATAATAATAAAAAAAAAAAATCAACTGAAAACATCTTGCAATGATTTTTGTTCAGCAGTTTATTGAACTTGACCCGACGCGTTTCGCCTTTAGTTTGGCTTCATCAGTTTATTCATTAATTAAGAAACTCCATTCACCTAAATTGGGCTTTGCACACACACAATTTTAAATTTTGGTAATAAGCGGCCATTGTATATTTATATGATTAGATATAAATATTACCTGTCATTATATATGGGTCAGATTTTCGGGAAATGTACAATTCACCTTCACCAATCCTCTCAAATAACCCAAATTTAAGACGAAAATAACGTCCAAAATACAGTTCAATCTAGTCAAACAGATTGCTAGAATCAATGTAATGCCAGATGTACTCGAATTTACCTAGTATTGGCCAAATTGCAGCTTAATTTAGCTGGATTTACAAAATGTGTACAGCTGCCAATTGTACATTTTTTGAAAATCTGACTCATATCTATATATATCGGTGCGTGCAGTATTCACCATAGGTCGCTGGCTAGCACGTCGCACCACCACCATGACTTTGCATTCTCCAGCATTCCAGTCACGCCAGCTTGGACTGCACATACCTGCCATTGACTTACACTCAGTTGGGCGATAATAAGTGAAGTAAGGGATTCGGGCGGGTCCTCCAAATAAATATGTGATATGTTTCAGGAAAATGAGTCATAAGTCGCTAAAAATAGATTTTGAGATACCATTAGATTTGTAAAGATGAGTTCAAGCCGATTCCAATGATAGTAAACAGTCTAATAATCTTATAAGTATTTCTAGATTTTAAGTTTAATATTTTCAAAAAGTTTCCAATATTTCTGGGGGTCAATAAACAGCAAAGTAACTAAATGTAGTCCATATGAGGACCTTTGAAACGAATGGATATTTTATATGGATTGTCCTGAAATTTAATACATCGATTGATATAACTTTAGGTTACAAACTCTCCAAAAATCAGAACATTCCAATAACGTAATCTTGTGAAAAAAGCACTTTGAAAAATATCAATTTTGCGACTTATGACTCATTTTCAGGAAACACATCACATATAAGGATGTTTTAGGAGCCCTGTTAAAACAACTCAACAGAATCCGCCAAAATGTCGGTCAAATGACTTTTAGACGGGTTGAAAAAGAAAAGAAGAAAAGGTAGAAAATAGTTAGTGTTTTACCAACGGTAGCTGAGAGTGCATCTAAAAATAACCCAAATTTAAAATATAAATGAGGTTCATAACACAGTTCATCCTAGCCAAGCAGATTTTTTGCATCTAAACGACCCCACATTCACTGAAATGACCTAGTTTTTATCTTTATTTCCCAGCCTCAAGGCCCTAGTTCAATAAGCAGATTCTCATGCGATTTTGTGCGGCAAGGACTCTTTTCCAATAAATTACATGAGCATCTTACGACAATCGGCTTGGTGGACAAGGCCCTTAAATCCCCGAATTTACTAAAAGTATGTAGCTGCTGTTTGTACATTTTCTAACGACATGACCCATTCATCTATGCCAAGGATTGCATAAGGATTGCATATTGTACATGTTCAACGTTATTATTGATACAAGAGTTAACTCAATTCATGGAGACATTTTCATAATAATCTAATCTAACCCATAATTAGTGTGCATCCCGAATGGGGCCTGGATATTATCTAGAACCTTCACGCTAAGAAATCTGCATAGTAACAAGACAACATTGAGTTGCAATTGACCTCTCGCATATTTGAGGCTAAAGTTAGACCAAATGTATACATGACAATGCAATAAATGTCTTGAGCGATTTCAATATGTATTGTCAAATGCTATGAATGACAAGAACTGTATTTTCTATCTAATTGGGGAAATAATTGGTTTTCTTGACTCCTTTTTTATATTTTTTAAAATTATGTTTAATCAGGACAACAGAAATACCTTTCAGCGACAAGCGTTGATATTCTCAGAAGTTGCCTGATTGCATAAGGCAAGGGCACTAAGTTATTCAAATAAGGCATAGGCCATCTAATGAAAAATTATATAAAAAGTAATAATCATTTTTATACATAAAGACTTCGACATGGTGGATACATCGTGATCAGTTTCACAATAGTCAATAGTATTTTTTCTTCAAATCTTTTTCTAAAAACATATGTAAAAACAAATGAGCAGAATATCTAGATAATTCGCGTCGTGCTCTTACACATATACCATTGGGTATTACACTTTAAGTTATCACATTATATTAATTTAACATTAAAGCAATACAATCCGTAGTATCAACATAAGCCTGGTCGCAAGGTAGGTCAAACAACACAATGCAATACAGTAATGCTTCTCGAAGCCTAATTCATCCATTAATCAAAGATCAGAAAAATATCTTACAAGCAAACCATGAATCAGATTATTATATATACTGGGTTTTGTCGTAGGGAATTAGAAATACAATAATTATGTGGAGTCGATCTATCTTAAAATGTTGATTAATTCTCTTCTTTTTAATTTTGTTTTTTGTTTTTAAAGGTTTTTATTCAGCTTCCTGCCGTCTAGGATCTTCTTTTATTAAAGTTTGATATACATATGCAGGCACCACGTCTTTTATTCTTGAAAAAATACCAAGAAAATTATAGGGTACAGCGAAAAAATATGACCATTTGGAGGAAAATATTTCATTTTAAGGTTCTAAATTTGAATCCAATGATACAAAAATCATAATCACTTTAAACTTAGACACAATTCAGGCTCCTAGTATCAATCTTATGTCTTAAGAACAAAGAAAACGAGTTAATTCTCAAAGATTTAAAAAAAAGAAAAGGGTAATAAAGCTGTAATGGGTCCCTAACTCAGGGAAAAACTATAGTACAGTACATATTTCCATAGAGTATGTATTACAGTGTGTGAAATTAACTTATTGCTTTACCCGCCTACTTGGCGGGTTATTGCAGAGAATTACCCACCCACACGGAAATTTACCCACCCGCAAATTAACCCTCAGTAACAGAAATTAGTGGTGATTTCAATGACACAAATAAAAAATGAAATAACATTATTTCTTTGTACCAAAATAATCAAGAAATTTAGTAGCGACTTTTGAGATATTTTTGTAATATGTAAAGTGACTCTTCAGAATTTTCTCATACAACATTTCTATCGGCCTCCTGATGCATTTCCTTCTTTCCAAAATAGCATTTCTAAAAGCATTTACGCTGTAATTAAAGAGTCAGCTGGTGCATATGCATTCCTCCCCTCCTCCTGCTCCAATGTCAATATCCATGGGTTATTCATGATTCCGCAAAGCACTCTTAGAGATAGTCAAGACTTATCACTATCATATGTGATGTGTTTCAGGAAAATGAGTCACAAGTAGAAAGAAATGATATTTTTCGAAGTATTTTATCCACAAGATCTGTTTGTGGGAATGTTCTCATCTTTGGAGTATCTAATTCCCCGAGTTGTATGAATACACAAATCATATTCTACTATATTAAATATATCTGTGCATCACTAAGGTCATCCTATAGAGTATGATGAGCTACTTTACTAGTAATGATCTACCCAGATATATTTTAAACATTTTTGTTTTCAAAAATGAAAATATTAAATTTGAATACAGAAACACTTATTAGCTGCCCTAATGTTTACTATTCATTACATTGGCGAGATCTCATCTTTTCAAACATGATGATATCTTAAAAACTTGTGACTTATTTTCTCGAAACACATCACATGTTTTTTTTATAGATCATTCACACAAGCTATGATATTGTTGAAAACATTTTTGCAATTTTCGATAAAAGTGTTGCTAAAACTTTTGATGTCAGATTGGAATTGAATCCATCCCAGCATGCACCATAGTGGACATGCGCATTGAGAGATGTAAATCCCCTATTGTACATTTCCTTAAGATCTTACCCAGGCATATTCGGGTCAAATCTTCTGATATTGTACAATTCACCTACCCCAATCCTCTCAAATAATCCAAATTGAAGAGAAAAATTACGTTCAAAATGCAGTTTGAAAATAAGCAAGAGATACTTTTAATCAACACGATGCCAAAGAAACTTAGATATGCATAGCATTTAAAATATTGCCAGTTTGCCAGAAGCCACCATATAATTTGTAGAGCTGACAATTGTACATTTTCTGAAAATCTGACCCATTTATAGCAAGCTAGCTGGCCTCTGTTCATAATAAATGTTAGAACCATGTCTGCCTCCTTATTAATTAAGATCAAACTTGGTATTTAGCTCTAGGCAAGAGGACATCCGTCAGTGCAGACTCAGTCATGCTGAACATTTCTATTTTTAGCGCTATTGCTGTAATGCATGATGTGACGTCATCATAAATTCATGGCCGCGTCTTTAAAGTCAGTCATGTGAGAACTAGAGATGAGAACTGTCTGAAATACATACATTCAAATGGAGAAATTGCTAATGGGTCAGATATTTAGAAAATGTACAATTCACCTTCACCAATCTTCTTAAATAACCCACATTTAAGACGAAAATAAAGTTCAAAATACAGTTCAACCTAACCAAACAGATTGCTAGAATCAATGCAATGCCGAATATACTCGAATTTACCTAGTATTGACCAAATTGCAGCCTAATTCAGCAGAATTGACTAAATGTGTACAGCTGCCAATTGTACATTTTTTGAAAATCTGACCCTAATGTAGTGAACGTAGTAGAGTGTGGGGTATGTTTAGCCTTGGGCTATAGTTATTCTGGATCAGTTCAGATATCATATAACTCTTTAGTAAAATGATAATATTAATAATAATAATGTATTCTTTATTTGTCAATGACAAGTAGTTACGAGATCGGGGGTATGGGTCAGATTTTCAGAAAATGTACAATTCATCTTCGCTAATTCTCTGAAATAACCCACATTTAAGACGAAAATAAAGTTCAAAATACAGTTCAACCTAACCAAACAGATTGCTAGAATTAAAACAATGCCAAATATACTCGAATTTACCTAGTATTGACCAAATTGCAGCCTAATTTAGCAAATCTTACTAAATGAGTACAGCTGCCAATTGTACATTTTCTGAAAATCTGACCCATATATCAGATCGAGATCTGGTCTTCCAGTGCATGTCGTCCTAATGTTGGGTGATTTTAGGAAGTCACCTGATTTCCTCTATATACAATTATTCTAGTGATTCATCATGCTTTACCTATATGGGTCAGATTTTCATAAAATGTACAATTCACCTTCACCAATCCTCTCAAATAACCCACATTTAAGACAAAAATGAGCTTCAAAATGCAGTTTGAATTAACAGAACTAATACCGTACTTTAAATCAATGTGATTCCAAATATACACAGATATTCCCGGTATTCATCATTTTTCAGCCAAATTTAGCCGACTTTCCTAAATGTGTAGAGCTGCCAATTGTACATTTTCTGAAAATCTAACCCATATAAGAAGACACCCGAATTTGTATATCACCAGGTAGTTGTTACCTATCTGGAAATATTGTAAACTTTATATATATGAGAAGAAAACTAGAGATGACTATCATGTTTTTAACATTCGTGTGTAGAATGTGTTACCAACTGGGAGGTAAACAAATCTCAACAGAATGTTGCTTTGTGCTTTTCTGATGTTTTATTGTTCCAACTCTAGACCTTTGAAGATGTAGATTACCTTCATTTCTACACTCCACCTATTGGAGACTTCTATATTCTATTGGTATAACTAGACTGAACTGAGGATCCAGCCAACTTAGCACCCTGGCAGCATGGTATCAGGCAGCCCAAGTGTATCAAGAGTTCTCTGGAATGGATCCAGTGCAATCATCCAGTAATTAATTAGTTAATTAATTAGAGGATCCGGACTTGGGAATTCACAGTAAAAGGTCAAAGTAAAGAACATACATTGAGACAGAAATGGAAAAAGAATTCTCTCTGTCCAAAACAATTATTTGAACAAAGAAAACCAAAAAAGCTGGTCCATGACTTACAACCAGCACTAAAGGTAAGGCCAAAAAAAAAAATAGGTGTGTTTCCGATTTACCCGATTTTTTGGATTTTTTGACAAAAAAGCTTATAAAAGCAGGAAAACGGGTTTTCCTAACCTGGAACTGTCAAAAGGCACATTTCCCATGTTCAAAACAACTATTGTTATGAAAAAGACATTTTTTTCAGTTCCTGGGAGGTTGTTTCCAAACAAAAAAAAATAACAAAAAAAAAGGTTACCCCCCCCAACCTAGTTTTCAGCCAGATAAATAGGAAACACACCTATTTTTTTTTTGGCCTAATGTATTTCTACTGTTAGTTCTCAGTCTGACAGTTGTCTGACTTTCATCGGACCTGATGGAATACAATGAATATGAGGGTCAGATTTTCAGAAAATGTACAATTGGCAGCTCTACACATTTACTAAATTCTGCTGAATCAGGCTGCAATATGGCCAATAGTAGGTAAGTTCGAGTATATTCGGCATTGCATTGATTTTAGCAATCTGTTTGGCTAGGTTGAACCGGATTTTGAACTTTATTTTCGTCTGAAATGTGGTGTTATTTGAGAGGATTGGTGAATATGAATTGTACATTTTCGGATAATCTGACCCATATCTTAAGGTGATCGGACCTGATGGAATACAATGAATATGAACGAGAGCTAAGGTTTTATTCCCCACTACTCTCAGAGATAGTGAAAGTGAACCTGGTTGGTGAAAAGTTTGTAGGGGGAAGGTAGATCGCTTTATATCGGGGGAACCGAGGATGGAATGGATGATGAAATAGAGAAGCTCTTTAAATAAAGTTGATGTTGTTTATTATCTAACTCAAGGCTTTCGGGCTTACTTGCCCTTCATCAGGAGTAGTGTCAAGTGAAAAGTTGACACTACTTCATTTTAGCCCGAGACTATAGTAGCAGGAAGCACAATTCATCAAGCCCCGAAATTCCTACACTAAGATTTCATTTTGATAGAAAAGTGTGAATGAGATTTTTCAATAGCCATATTAGATTGTATCATCAACATAGCATAATCAGTCTAGGCCCAAGATTGAGAGGGTCCCTTCAAACAAAGGGAAAGCCTCTATTACGTTTTATGTTTTAGATGTTTTATCTTGCTTCTAGCCTCTTGCTTCTCGCCTCTTGCTTCTCGCCTCTTGCTTCTCGCCTCTTGCTTCTCGCCTCTTGCTTCTCGCCTCTTGCTTCTCGCCTCTTGCTTCTCGCCTCTTGCTTCTCGCTTCTTGCTTCTCGCCTCTTGCTTCTCGCCTCTTGCTTCTCGCCTCTTGCTTCTCGCCTCTTGCTTCTCGCCTCTTGCTTCTCGCCTCTTGCTTCTCGCTTCTTGCTTCTCGCCTCTTGCTTCTCGCCTCTTGCTTCTCGCCTCTTGCTTCTCGCCTCTTGCTTCTCGCCTCTTGCTTCTCGCCTCTTGCTTCTAGCCTCTTGCTTCTTGCCTCTTGCTTCTCGCCTCTTGCTTCTCGCCTCTTGCTTCTTGCCTCTTGCTTCTCGCCTCTTGCTTCTCGCCTCTTGCTTCTTGCCTCTTGCTTCTCGCCTCTTGCTTCTCGCCTCTTGCTTCTCGCCTCTTGCTTCTCGCTTCTTGCTTCTCACCTCTTGCTTCTCGCCTCTTGCTTCTCGCCTCTTGCTTCTCGCCTTTTGCTTCTCACCTCAAACTGCAAAATGTCATAATATTCCCATTAGAATACCAAGTCCTATTTTGTTTTTAAATATTTGTATTGGCCATATTACATTACAAATAATTTATTCATTCTTCACTTCAAAAAGACACATAACAGACCACGCTGTTATATTTCATGCGTTGCCCTGGTCATACATATTTACCAATTTCACAATGATATGAAGGTATAGTATTACAAAAATATGTTCAATGGTCGTGTCATGTTCAATACAATTACAGCGCCGAAACAAATGGCAATCTTTAAATTCCAGAGGCTTTTACTTCCACCTCTGCGTTCTTATAAATATAGATTAATCTCATCGATGGTATCCTCTTTACACTGTAGGATTATTGTACTAACAACATTTCAAATTCAACTACCTTTTCTTACATACTCCCATTCAATGCGTCATTATATATAGTCGTTTTGCTTCTATATATACAGCTGTTCTTACCACTGGTACAGCCTAGGTTGATGATCTATAGCATTTGTCAATTTCACCGCACTAGTTACAAACAATGGGGACCAACTAAAAGCAATTTGTGTTTATTCTTCAAATGTTTTTACTCTATACGTTTCCAATAAGGAATATATATGCCAGGATAACCATTAGGAAAGTAGGATGACATATCATTCTTATCTGATCTGAGGATTTGCACCTAGACTGTAATAATGAACCATGAAGCTCTATTCTCAGCAATTAAGAAAACAAAGTTTTAACTAAATTAACTGATTATTCAACCCATGGGACTGACGATATCATCACATTGCTGATTTTATCCATGATTATGTATACATATACATGCGTTTGAATTTGAATAGAATTGATTTGAATATAACATTTTATTAATGTGCATTTCAATAAGGTTTTGCACCATATGTGGGTCAGATTTTCAGAAAATATACAATTGACCTGCAACAATCTTCACAAATAACCCACATTTCAGACGAAAATAATGTTCAAAATACAGTTCAAAATAGCCAAACAGAATGCTAGAATCAATGCAATGCCAAATACACTCGAATTTGACTAGTATTAACCGAATTCCAGCCTAATTCTGCAGAACTTAATAAATGTGTAGAGCATTTTTTAAAATCTGACCCATATACGGACATTCAGGGAAGTCCTCCATTTTGTTGGAGAAATGATGTTCAAATGGTCAGGAGGAGAACGGGAAAAAAAGTTGAAAATCTTTAGCAGTAGATCGATTTTTAGCTAACCTTGAGTCCAAGGTCGAGTAATGGATGGTAAATGGGGGAATAGAATGAGATTCTGATGAGGCGTATAACTGGACGGGCTCCCAGACAACCAGTATCGATTTAAAAGGGAAGGGGAACCAATGTAGTAATGAGTTTCGAATGGATTTTGAGATACCGTCATATTTGACAAGATGGGAGAGAGCGTACTGCAACGATTAAACATTAAGGAAATCTGAAAAGGTATTTTGTGCAAATCAGTAACTCTTGAGGCACATTAATTATCGACATTTGAAAGAGAATTTTAATTGAATCAATGAACGAATTATAGAAAAGGCAAGGTACCAAAGACCTTGAAATGAAGGCATGAATTCAATCCATCGTTAACCCACTTACTTGATCAGGTGCATTACAAATCATTTGTAATAGCATATCTTTTCTTTTTTTTAAAGGTTTTTATTTTCTCTAACCTGCCGTCTGGGCATTTACAATATAACACCATATCTTCATTATTACCTTTGACCATTCCTTTCAGGATATCCATAAATCTTTCAACCATATCCATAAATCCCTTTGAGATATCTCTAAAACATTTATGAATATCTCTATAAACAACATATTTAGTGATATCTCTAAATCATTTACGTATGTCCACAAATCATGTATCAATACTTGGATTTACGGAAATGACTTACAGATAGCGGTAAATCTCTTTGGTTTGTCTTTAATCGGTCAGAGCTGATTTGTCCTAAAACAAACTTGCATGTATTCATAACATTTAGTGGTACACAATAAGCACATTTGGTATAAGTTCTTTGTCATAATGACATAAAATAGGCGATGTGCATGTCTCACTGCGCATGTCTATTACCTATTACGGTGCATATTCTCTCATGATGTCAGATTCTCAGATATTATGATCAAAGATCTCTGATCACATTTACGAATTCATATTATGACTTATAGGATCGGATTCATCAATATTCTGCTGCTGTTATATGTTTAGACAAGGATTTCAAGGTACGCCATGATAAATGACGACATCATTTGGAAGGATTCAGGCGGGTCCTCCAAATAAAAATCAGGATGCTTTAGAAGCCCTGTAGCAAGAAACAAACAGACACAATCCTCCACAATGTTGGATAAATCATTCTTAGATGGGTTGGAAAAGAATGGAACAAAAAGTAGAACATTTATTTGTGGTGTGTTTCAGGGAAATCAGACACAAGTCGCAAAATTGATATTTTTCAAAGTTGTTTTTCTTCACAAGATCTCTATATTAGAATGTTCTGATTTTGAGGAGTTTATCGCTGGTTATATGGTTATATCGATCGATGTTTCAAATTTTAGGACAATGTACGTAATATATCTTTTCGTTTTAAAGGTCCTAACATGGAGTGTATTTGATTACTTTACTGGTTATTGCCCCCCAGAAATATTGCAAACATTTTTTTTTTTTTTTAAATATATCAAACTTAAAATCGAGAAATACGTATTAGATTATAAGACTGTTTCTATCATTGGAATCGGCTTGATCTCATCTTTTCAAATATAATCCTAAAATAATCTCAAAATCCATGTTTTGCGACTTTTGACTCATTTTCCTTAAACAGATCACATATTTAGTTCTGACTGATGCTAACTGAGGGTTTAATATATATTTAAACTCAGGATGGTATAAGATAGACACAATACCCAATAAGACACTGAGAGATAAAGTTTTTTTATTGTTGTTTATTTATTCACGACCATACATGTTTCGGAGATGGGTTGTCTCCTTCTTCAGTGGTCAGATTTAAACTGTTTATCTATGTTGGTCAGATTTTCAGAAAAAGTACAATTTGCATTTACCAATCCTCTCGAATTAGATGTACCCGGTATTCACCATTTTTCAGCCAAATTTAGCAGTTATAAACGTGTAGAGCTGCCAATTGTACATTTTCTGAAAATCTGACCCATGTCATTGTTGAGAGCTCTATAGTGGATGCTTGTGTTGTATTATTAAGGTGTTTAATCCAGGCCCGTCTATAGCTCACTGTGCATCCAGCCATGCTCTCACTCACACACATATTAAACATTGAGTACCACTGTCTCATGCTGACAGCCTCATACATAACTTAATACCTGGGAGTTGTAGCTCTCCTCGCAGTTTAAACACACATGGGTCAGATTTTCAGATAATGTACAACTGGCAGCTGTACTCATTGAGTAAATTCTGTTATATTAGGCTGCAATTTGGCCAATACTAGGTAAATTCAAGTATATTGACATTGCATTGACACTAGCAATCTGTTTGGTTAGGTTGAACTGTATTTTGAAATTTATATTCGTCTGAAATTTGGGTTATTTGAGAAGACTGGCAAAGTTGAATTGTACATTATCTGAAATTCTGACCCTATAGCACTCCTTGCAGTTTAAACACACATACTATTGGTTCTAGCCATTTAATCCCTGCCCACGCACAGCCGATTTTTCCCCGATTGCCCCCCGACTTAGGTCTCCGGATGAATTCTATGATTTCATTTCAAATCATGGTTTATGTTGTTTTAAAATATAAACCAGGATTTGAAATGAAATCATAGGATTCATCGGGAGACCCAAATCGGGGGGCAATCAGGTGGGAAATCGGCTGTGGGCAGAGTCTTAATCTTTACAAAAAATCAAAAACGCTAGTCTAAAGAGGTTCATTAATGTACAAAATACGTTCATTTATGTAAGTCAGAAGTGAAAGAAGGTAGAAAATGATATAATAAAGCATAGATAATTAGTGTTGAAACATACACATTTTAAATGTGAAATACCTTGACTGACTATAACCTTTATGAACTCGGTTATGATATGCAAGTTACCACTCATATACACCGATGTATACAGTTAAAGTCGTAAGGTTTCTTTGGTAGTTCTTATACAGCATGTTACATATTCACATATTTGTGTATCTTTATATAATGCTCTTTAAAACTACAATAAAAAAGGAGCCTGGGGTCAGAGATGAAACAGTCACTTATGAACATGTTTCCTGTTGTGGAATACAGGAACTTGTGGGTTCCATTGAATAATAAAAGGCCCACAGATTCATATCTGACACAATTTAGAGATGATCAAGTCTTTGGATGGTGGATACAGGAGAAAGCTATGTGTTAGTTTCTTCTAAATTCGATTGCGGAATATAAATTGTACAATACATCTGGTTTATTACATTTTCGATTCCTACTGCATAAAATAACGCTGAACTACAAGCTGATTGTGCGGTAACTTTAGTTTTGTCAGGAATCCATAAAACGTCAGGAATTGTCAAGAGCAAGGTTTGACCTAAAAACTTCTCGATATCGGACCTCTGTTTGATTAAAGAACAATTATATTTCAACATTACCTAAGAAAGAATTAGTTAGAACTTGTTGCCAGTGTAATAGAGCTCTTTAACTCCCTGCACTCAATCCCTAAAACAACTGTACACCGATTGGATTATATACGTAATGTGTTACAGGAAAATGTGTCGCAGGAAATGGATTCTTAGATATCATCATATCCGAAACAATGAGATTAAGCAGATTCCAGCGATCGTAAGATTTAGGAAGTATACTCAATAACATAGCATCAGAATACGACTTTAATTGGAGTATAGGCTACTCTGATTTGGGGCGTTTTCTTAATGAATGTAAATCTTGCAAATATTATGTCCCGGGACCAAACTAGTAATAAACTTGCTTTTCGATATTTCAACAATAATGTTATTGCCCATGAAACACTTAACAGTCGCTTGTAAATAATCCATGAAAGAATTGTTTCGGGGGGAGACTACACATTCTCACATACAAAATTATTTTTTGGAGATTTTCCCCTCACGAAAACTTATGTAGATGAATTGAAAAAGATAAAAATAACATAATACAGTGCTATATAAATATTCATTAAGAAAACACACAAAATCAGAATATACTCCACAACGGTACTGAATAATTGATGGTTAATCCCTTTCAGTGAATCAAATCTGATTGACCTTCTATAATAAAATTTACAAAAGAAATTATAGTCATTATTACATACTTGATCTATTACTAGGGTACTACACATTTCCAAATATATGTGCTGTTCACCTTGTCCTGGGAACATGTGATCAACTTTATCAAAAGGCATTGCACTATTAGCAGGCGCTGCCAAGCTCTGGTTATGCCAGCATAGAAAGATTACAGACATTGTTTTACTAATACCACAACAGGTTGATCAGGTAAATACTAAATAAATCAACACAATCAGTAAGTGGGTCAGATTTTCAGAAAATCTACAATTGTCAGATCTACATATTTAGTAAATTCTGCTAAATTAGACTGAGAAATGGTCAAAACTTGGTATATCTGAGTATATTTGGTATTGTCTTGATTCAAACAATATGTTTGGTTGTGTTAAAGTGTATTTTGAACATTATTACTGTCTTGATTTTGTGTTATTTGATAGGATTGGTGAAGACAAATTGTACATTTTCTGGTGATTTGACCCAAGTATAAAATACCGAATGGCACTTTATAGGGTTTATAATTGGGTCTGGGCGAGCTGGAGAAAAGACCTTGTGCCTTCGAGACTCGTTACTGTTCTTCCACCCGATTATGAACCCTAAAGTGTCATTTGGTATAAACATGCCCTTAACCCACATTCCTTGCTTTGTTATCTGCTTTTGTGCCATTTTTATTTTTGAATGTTGAGTACAAATAGTCTGTAGGATATAAGGGGGTCTCCACTGGCTGCAGTAAGCTCTGTGGTAAGCTCTGTGGTAAGCCTTGAGATGGTGTTGTGCTGGTCCTGTAGGTGGAGAGGAATGACGAGTAGATGTACATTAATGCAGTTTCAGTGTTAGTAGACTAGTGTTAGTGCAGACCTCACCACTCCTCACCATCACAACACCTTTGCAAGGCTTACTGCAGAGCTTACCGTAGCCAGTGGAGAATACCTCCGCCCCCCCCCCCCACCGCCCCCCGCCATTATCAATGACAATAATACAACAATTATGGGTCAAATTGTCAGAAAATGTCCAATTCGCCTTCACCAATCCTCTCAAATAACCAACATTTAAGACAAAAATGAGCTTTTAAATGCATTTAAACATAACAGAACTGATAATTTAAATGAATGTAATACGGAATATATACTCAGATATACCCGATATTCTTCATATTTTAGCCTCTGACCCTTATAGTCCTTTAGATGATATCCTTGAATAAATTATACTTCGCCCAACTATACATAAAGAAACGTGTTTGGATATTCACCAAATGGTTAAGGTAGATATCTCAACCATCCTTTTTTTGTAGACTCAAAGCTTTGTTAGGACTGAGAACAAGGTGCTATGAGATTATTACTATATCAAATCATTAATATCATACATATGAGTAGCCTTTGCTCCATACTAATTACTACTATTCTTATTGCTCAATTAATAAGTTGTTTGAAATACCACACAACTACAGCAACGGGAGTGATATTTACAGTGACTGAAACCCATGAATAATCAACTATTATGATTTCCTAATAAAACAACTTTAGTTTTCTAAAATGAAACATTTTACAGTGCCACATATCTCACATCAGATTCAATACTCATAAATTATATGGGTCAGATTTTCATAAAATGTACAATACGCCTTCACCAAACCTCTCAAATAACCCACATTTCAGAAATCAGGTTAGAAATACAGTTGAACATAACCAGACAGATTTATTGAATGAATACAATACAGAATACACTCAGATATACTCAGTATTTATCATTTTCACTCTAATTTAGCAGAGTTTGAGGGATGTAGAAATGCAGATTGTGCATTTTCTGAAAATCTGATCCATATTGTCATAGATTAATGTATGCCATGGTTACGGATGAACGTCCGTCCAATTATTCCCTTAGGTAGGGCTGTAATCTTGGTTCATGGGGGTCATTGAGTCTACCAATCAATCTCCCCAAACCTCCTACATTCCATTGTACCGGATGGGCCGTTGTGACAAATGGGATGGAAGGGACGAACGGGACAGGGCTGTCATGACCTGACCACCAAATTATGTGTATTTTATTGGTTATGTTGTGTATAATGCCCCCAGTGGCCTAGGTATAATTGTCACCCTCGCTTGACCCTTCCTTGGACAATGACTGAACTGTATGGAGAAATAAACCTTCTCTTCATGTCTGTTTCATCGAGCGTCGGCCGACCATCACAACCCAACGTCATTATGACCTCTTAACTAGTTACTGTAAACGTATTAATGGTCGCACAGTATTTATTTTCGCTATGTTCGCGCACCCACGTCTGTGCACGAAATTAAATCCTGCGCAAAAGGTATAATTATAACATAAACAAGGTTCCTTCCTGTGCGAATTTAAATCAGTGCGAAAAGGTGTCAAAGTATTTAGTGCGCGAACATTTATCTGCGCGAATATAAATTCGTTCACAATAACTAGTTAACTAGATCACTATACCTCTTCTCTGTGTTGGCTGCCACACTATCCCTCTCTTAAGCTGACATGGCTTACCAAAGATATTTCCATGTCAGTACTCTACACCACATATGTGGCCAATTCCACCAATTTGACAACATTAAATTTTGGTCTCCTAACGTGGACAATGATTAAATGGGGTTAATACCAATTAATTATGATTAATTTGATTTTTTTCTTGTGCTTGGATGGTTCGACCAACCTGTGGAAGAACATTTTTAGCGTTTTTACCACTTTTTTTAAAAATCCCATTATTGGGGCAAAAATCTATTTGTTTTATTGTCATTGGAGCGTGGATTTGCTGAATTTTTAAATATACTTTTAAATTAAATTATTTTCCTTATTTGTCATGGTGGTAGGTTACGTGTAGAATATTTGTGTTAAAAAAAATCGAAAAAAATTGTTTCTATGGTGAAAGCCAAATTACAAAAATAAGTGGGTACTCCAACCACCCCCCTCCCTTCTCTTGCTGTTGGCCTTGTTGCCTAAGGTGAAGAAATCTAAAAAAATGAAAATTATCCAATTATGTTGAATAATGATGAAATGCATGGGGTTATATATCTATAGAACATCAGATCTATAGATTTGAGTTTTTCTTGTCTCCTAGACAAGAAATAACATGGGAGCAAAAGACACTGGAACAGGAGACTTTGTCTCTTGCCGTCTCCTGCATTTAAGGGTTTTTAGAGCCTTATACGGCATTACTTTAATAATAATTTTTAAATTCAACATTTATTATAGACTTTGCTTAATGTCAGTCTATGTAGATCAAAATTCATAATTTCCGAGTAATTTTTACATGATCCTTACAGCTAAGTGCTTTCTAGCTGTGCTGTCTCTTGCCGTCACTTTTGCTGTCTCATGAAGATTGCCGTCTTCTGCCGTTTTTCGCCCTCAGATTTGCGATCACAAAATGTTACTTTAAGAACGCAACCTGTTTGTCAAACATTCTATGGCAAATAAAGAATTATCTTATCTTATCTTAAAGAGGCGGGAAGACGTCTAGGCGGCTAGACATGGACGTCTGACCACGAAAACCTAAATATACCTGATGGTTAGGTAAATTTACAGGAGATAACAAAAAAAGTTACTCAAGTCCGAAATAAGCTGACAAGGAATAACTAGGGAAAAGAAGAGCTTCCAAAAGTCAGAATAACAGAAGATATAAGCGATGGAGACCGAGAATAAGCGGACGGTAAGCGTGGGAGGAACGTCGGAGCCATTCCCACAGGCAGAAACGTCCGAAAATATCAAGAAGATTGAAATTTGTATCGCAGAGATCAGTTCAACACTTGATAAAGCACTAAACACAGCGGATAGGAGCTTACAACAAATGGACGAAGTCTGCGAGTCACTAATGTTTGAGAACATAATCGAAAACTCAATCTGGATTTTGGACTGTGCCGAAATGGACACCTTCGAATGGACGGCCCCAGAAATAACGGTCGACCAAAGGGAGATGCCCAAATCGGGGATGGCCTCAACGGTAACTCAAACTGTGCCGTTTAATCAGGTTGGTGACATTAAACTTGAGGAGAAAGTAAGCAAATTTAATGATGGAGTGATTCAGCTAGAAAACAGATTTGAAGATCTTTTCGGTCAAATCGAGAGAGAAACAAGAAAAATAGGTAATAGTTTCGAAGAAATTATTGGAGAAAAATCTGACACTATGCTGGAATACAATCGTAGAATGAAGGATCTGGAAGATGAGATAAGAAGATTCAAGGAATATAAATATGAAGAAAGTCTCAAAGTCAAAGTAGTGGAAGAGGCCCCCATGGTATTCTAAAGAACTGTTAAAACAGTCAAGGACCAGGGACAAACTCTTTGCAAAAGCAAAGAAAACTAATAATACAGAAGATTGGAATAAAGCAAAAATGGCCAGAAACAAAATGAATTCGGATATAATAAAGATGAAAAACGAATATTTAAGGACACAGATTAATCTAAATAGAAATGATCCCAAAAAGTTTTGGGAAATAGTTAACCCAATAATAGCCCCTGACAAGGCTAAAAATCACTCGAAAATTCAAACTAAACTTGAGGATGGGAATCTGGCACACGAAGAGGAGGTCCCTGATATCTTCAATAATTTCTTTTCTAATATCGGCAAGAATCTTGCACAAAAAATTGTACCTCCAAATATGGAGGAAGAAAACGAGGAGATTAATGAACTGTTAGGATTAAGCAAAAATGGATATGGTAAACAAGGTGTAGAGGTTCCAGAATTTGAGCTGGTACCTATCAAGGAAAAAGACATTGTAGAGCTAATTTGGAAGACTAGTCCGCATAAGGCCTCAGGGATACCACATACACCAACAAAAATACTAAAGCCTGTATTCTTATCCCTTGTTAGGCAAATTACTTATATATATAACCTGTCTATTGAGACTGGTAAAATACCAAAATTTTTCAAAAAGGCTATAATTACCCCAATTCATAAAGAGGGCTCTAAGCTAGACCCTAGTAACTACAGACCGATATCAGTTATTACCCTCCCAGGGAAAATACTTGAAAAATGTGTACATAAACAGCTGTACACCTACCTAGAAACGCATGATCTACTGTATCAACACCAATTTGGATTTAGAAAGGGTTTATCTATACATGATGCCCACTTTGAACTATTTTCGGATATATATTTCAATCTAAATGATAATATTGGTACTACATTAACCTACATAGATTTAAAAAAAGCTTTTGATACGGTAGATCATAATAGAATCATAAATAAGCTAGAATATATAGGAATAGGGAATAAAACAGTAAACTGGTTCCAGGATTACCTAAGGGAAAGAGAACAGACAGTATGTGTGAATAACATAAGCTCTGATGTCCAAAAGGTGGTATGTGGTGTCCCTCAGGGAACTGCCCTGGGTCCACTCTTGTTCCAAATATATATGAACGACTTACATAAATGGGTAAAAAACTCAAAAATCATACTCTTTGCTGATGATACGGTAATTTATAATTCAGACAAGAACCTAACACAAGCAAACATAAACCTGCAAGAAGACCTTCATAGAATGGATGTATGGTGTAGAGAGAATAAAATTTCTCTAAATACCAGAAAAACCAAAGCTATGATTATAGATAGAAGAAGAGTGAAGCCGGATTATAACCAATATAAACTATATATAGGTGAAAACGAAATCAACTTCACAGATACATATAAATATTTAGGTCTAACTATTGACAGGAAACTGAGTTTTAAACAACATATAGATATACGAATCAGATCAGCCAAAGACAAAGTAAGAAAACTGGCACAACTAAGACAATCAGCTAACGATTCTACCCTACTGAATATTTATAAAGTGGCCATTAGACCACTACTTGAATTTGGGGACATGATTTATAATGGAGGGACAAAGACCGATTTGAAAAAAGTACAGACTGTGCAAAATATGGCAATCAGGATAATAAAAAGAAAAGGTAAACGGGAGAACACTGACCAGGCACAGTCAGACTTAAAATTACCTGGGATGGAGGCCAGAAGAAATGCCCATCTACTAGAATGGGGATTTAACATGGCACAAAACGAAGTAAACATTGATAACAGAAAGATAAACCTGAGGTCCTTAGCAAGGGGCAAGAAACTGAAAACAGTCACCCCCAAAACAGACCAAATAGGCAGATCTTTCATAACCATGGTACCGTATCTTTGGAACGAGTTGGACCCAGGGCCCCAGAATATGTTAACTATTAAGGAATTTAAAAGATTCTTGAAGCATGAGTATGTCATGAATGATTTAGAAGAAGAGTAATACTGGATTTAACCACCTTACTAAAAATGTATAAAGTTTCGAAACCAGAAATACCTCATAATTGTATGTACATAATATCAACATTCTATGGGAATCGTTGTAACTAATTCTGGATATGTGACTTCTTTCTCTTGTATTTGGGGTAGCTAAGAAAATAAGGAGTTATACAGGTGGAATAATAATAATAATATTATTACAATAATATTATTGGTATACTAAACAAGTTTTAATAAAACTCCAGGAACCAATATAAAGGTTTAATAGACCACAATTTGAGTGTAAACGTGCCACACAATGAATGTATATATATATCAGACACGTAACCAAAGTAATGAAATAAGCAAAAGCAAAAATATAACGAGCAAGAGAATAGTGTTGAATTACACAAGCGTAAGTAAGAATGTCTTTATCCTTATATGACCCAATTGTAAAATGTTAATTCTACGAGCCCACCTAGTATAAGGGGGAAGATACTATGTTATGTGACAAAACACATTATGATCTAAGTCACTTAATATAACACAACGTTAAGCCATGAAATTGGTAATGACCAAATTACAAATATCCATTAATGTTAACCTAAAAGGGAATAAAATCTCTTTAATTTACCAGTTGTTGGGGCAATTAGCCTACTACATGTATTGTATTTACTATTGATGTTAAAATGTATGTAAATGAATAAGGGAATTATTACCCAAATGCAAATTGTTAAAAGTAACTAGTTATGTTGTAATATGCCATGGCCTCATGGGAAGACCAAAAATTGTTTTGACTTGAGGACCCATTTCTTCAAACCATTGATGTAATTGTATAAGAAGAAATAAAAATACTTATATATATATACATCTCTATGGTCCCAAAAGACCCAATAAAGGATAAATGACGACCATTTCTGGCCTGCTGGTGCACTGCTGGTGCATTATATATATCATAAGATTAATGTCTAACATCACAGACTAGGAGAGAGTTATTATCAACATCAGGGCCACAGAAGTAAGTCAATATTGGGGTGATTTCTAACCAGTAAACAACATTTATTCATGAGGGAAATGTCCTCCCAGTCTAGTCATATATATATTAATATTTTTATTGGCCATACACATTTACCAAAATATTTCATTTAATCGAGGAGAGGAAAAACCGCATAACTGACCACGCAGCTATCTTTCATGCGGTGTCTTTTACAAAATTCAAATGAGAATAGAACAAATTAATCGATGGTATACGTTTCACATTATTACTCAAAGTGACATTTATCGCATAATATCGTCGGATGTATCTCTAGAGCATTATTATAAGAGTATGAGTGATCTTTGTGTAAAAGTTGATTGTATTATTTATCTCAGACGATGTTGGGTGACAATAATGCCAGACAATCATTTTTTACACAGATATCAGGATCAGAATTGTTCACGTAATTATGACAAAGGTATTATGTAATATTATGCAATGGCTTATCTGTATTATTGATATAACTGTATTATTAATATTGAATATATTATCGTATAAGCAATATACAGTAGTTCCATGGTCACACACTAGGTGGACCGTCAGTAACTGGGTTACACTCCAATAGCCTAATGAGACACGTGGTCTGATTGGGCGCAACCAACCGACCAGGCTATTGGTCTAAGATTATCATGATAATATGATCATGTACCATTGGGTGGATATAGCGACCCCCTGTGGTCCTTTATAAAGTTACTATTATATGCTATTGGTTAAGGTTAATTAACACAAATGAATGTATGTCTGATTGGCTCATATTCACGCATGCGTATACGCGATACATGTATTAATTGATGGCGACGTGACATGACGTCTACATCGCCTCTCCGTTAATTTCTGCTCTGTGCAACTCCACAAGTCACCTTAAATGACTATATAGGACGATCAAAGCACATGGAGTGACATTACCAAATCTTATCGTCAAGACTGATAATGAACAGTAAGAAATCATTGTTTTGAATCTTCGTCGCTTGTTCTCAGGCCGTCAGTGATCAACGACAGAACTGACCACGCCCTTCACTCATTATCGCTCAACTCGGCTCAACGATAACTATATATTTTTCACTAAAAACATTTCTTAAATTCTATTTGAGTATAGGATAGTACCTCAAAATGTCTCAAACCACATCTGTGTCAAGTATGTTGACAGGCTTCTTTGGACTAACGCCTGCCAATGATAATAACTTTTTAACCTCTACGCCTGTCGTGGGCCACGGGGACCCAAACGATAGTATTAACCAGCAACCACAACATACACCTGATCCCGTTATAGCATTTAAACTGACATCAATAACTGAAGATTTGGAAAAAGCAAACCTACCTTCCAGCCCAATCTTGCTGGATAAAACGATGAAGCTTATTATGTCTCCAGAACTGAACGATTCAGACTTGGGAGCCGAAGCTCGCCCACTAGTTCATGGTAGCGAAGTAGTCAGCCATTCCTTCTCGGACAACCGTGCTGACACTAGTAATTTATCTCAGTCGCACATGCAGGAATTCGCCACACCTGAATCCATGAAGAATCCTACACTTGATAATCCTGTAGATGACTCTCACACTAGTCCTCCAGCACCTGAACCGATTTATTTAGATCTTGAAACTGTCGATCCAAATCTCTCAGACCCCAAAGTTAAAGTCGAAGAGCCGAGTCACACCTATGATGGACTGGTTGACGCCATATGCGATCAACTGTCACCACTGATCTCAACTTGCATTGAGACGAAACTATCTGACACTAAAAACGAGCTGAATACATCCATTTCAACATTGAGCTCGAGCATCATGAGGATTCAAAATGATGTTTCTAATCTCTCCACTTCACTTGAAAATCGACTGGCAAAATTAGAAGATGCCGTGTCATCTCGTGACCGTAAAATTGACTGTCAGCTGTCACCCGACGATCTTAGAGCCGAATTGAAGTCAATCACGGACAGTAGTGCAGTGAACTCTGATAAAATCTCCTCCACTATTAGTGAACTGAAGGAATTCACTGAATCTAAGTTGAATGCCTTCCTACATGAAAATGATGTTGCTAATCTCTCCGCTTCACTTGAAAATCGACTGGCAAAATTAGAAGATGCCGTGTCATCTCGTAACCGTAAAATTGACTTTCAGCTGTCACCCGACGATCTTAGAGCCGAATTGAAGTCAATCACGGACAGTAGTGCAGTGAACTCTGATAAAATCTCCTCCACTATTAGTGAACTAAAGGAATTCACTGAATTTAAGTTGAATGCCTTCCTACATGAAGCTCAGGATGCGGGCTTCCCAGATCTAAACCTGAGAAATGATTTTCCTCGACATATGGGCCCCGCTATGCAGCACATGGGACCGCCGATGTGGCCGCCTATGCATCGCCAAGGTCCGCCAACACACCCAGCTGCGCGCCGGCCTAAGAATATCCCATCGAAGAAGGTCTCACCGAAGAATCGTAGAGTACTCATCATAGATAACATAACTGAATTGGTGGACGATGATATTGTAGACACAGTCAAATCAATCTGCACACGACTAGATCCAACGTATGATGTTGAAGACCTGGATGCTGTATATCGTATAGGTCTATTGAATGATATAGTAACTAGGTCAGTTTATGTGCGCTCCAAGTCGGGTAGAATCCTATACACCATTGCTGATAATATTCCTATCATTCGTGGTTATGACACGCGTTTCTCCACAATCGAGATTAATCCAAAAGGTCTTTATGTCCCTTCACATGAGCACAATCTACTGAGAGATTGTAATCAACTTCTACGCCTCAACAAATACAAGTCACAACACAGAGGCAGTCATCTGGTGGTTTGGTCTACTGATTCTGACACGCTCTCGTACACGAAGAGAGATCTCTCTGAACTACCGGAGAAGTGCAGACCAGAAGATGCACGATCTATCCAAGTTGACGATGGTACTGGCCTTGGTTTCAGAAGTGAGTTCTGTTTTTTGTCTAACTTTTATCCTGTTGACATCAACCACGATGGTCACATATTCAAGTCAGCCGAACATGCTTTTCAATCGAGCAAGGCAAAATATCTGGGTCAGGCGGAGATAGCCGAAGAGCTACGAAATCAACCGAACCCGTATGACGTGAAACGAAAGGCAAAACTCACTCTGAAATCCACCCCGGCATGGCTCAAAGAGGAAGAAAAGGTGTTAGAGGAAATAATTCGGAAGAAATTCTCGCAAAATGAGGATTTGAAACTTAAACTTTCGGCCCTGCCACACACGTCCCTCTTTGAAATGACAGCCGACCGGAAATGGGCTTCCAGCATGATCCTGCCTAAAATCATCGGTACCAAGGGCCTCCGCTCCACAGTAAAATCAGTGGATTTTGTTGGAAAGAACATTTGTGGAAACATCTTGAGCAAGATTAAAAGGGACATAACCTAGCAATAGACCTCCGCTCATCCGTAATCATATGTCACTCCTTGAATGCCCTTGAAAGTCCAAGTCTACATCTAGGCTCCTCATTATCGCCCAGGTAAACATGGACACGTTGATGGTGATCGGAGACTCAAGGGCTGGGTCGATCGCCTCCTCCCTTCAACAACAGGTCGGTAACAACACTCAAGTGGTGATTTCCTGTTCACCTGGTGCTACAATATTGCAATCAGTGCAAGCTGCAACCGGAAAATTACACAGGCACGCCCCACATCAAATCTTTATAACCTCCGGCATTTGTAATCTGACTATTAAAGATTGTATAACCGGACTGGTTACGTTACGGCACCCAGATAACGAAGAGATGGAGGAATACCTGGCCAGAGATCTCCAAACCTCCCACGAATACATATCAGCTCATTCACACAGGCACACCAATATCTTATATGCACCTGTTACCAGTATGGATATCGGTCGATTTAACGTAAGAAGAGACCTACGACGAGGGCTTATTAGCCCAGATGACATCCCAGTCGACCCCCACCAGGACAATCTAAACACCCAGGTGGAAATCGCTCTGGGGATAGTGAAGGATTTCAATAAAGGGAATAATGAATACACGCCATGGACCCAACGACGTACTCACCACTACCACCCTAGGCATGCCAATTATACACATAATTATGACACCATGTCAGAAGACGGATGCCACCTGCCAATAGAATTACAGGACTACTGGGCAAACGCTATAATATCAGCCTATAACAAAAACTGGCAAGCAAATAATTAAGGTCAGCTATCTGAACTAATGAGAATTCCTTGCTTTAGTGTTCTCAATAACATGACCACTGACTAGCCCATGGTAGCGATTTCAATTTCAATTTCAATTTCAATTTCAATCTCGATTTCGAGTTCGATCTAATTTTATTCATTCACACGTCTATAATATATAAATCCTTTCATGTTGAAATAAGTGTCCATGTATTCACTTATTCACTTATTCCTGCCGTAGATAGGTTTAGTTAGGTGATGAAAATATAAGGTCGAAAAATTCCGTCCACTTATATATATTTATTTGTGTATTTTTGTATTTTTGTATTTTCATACGCACAAATTGTTAACCCAGGAGATTGGCCTTTCAACAACTGTTAACATGTATCCAACAGCTGTTTAACATGGAAGATTAGGTGAGACCATACAATAATGTTACATGTTACATGCTAGCATAGTCTCTCTACCACAACTAGATAACTTACCTTAACTAAACTTAATTTAATTCAATGTCACAATAATACTAGGAGTTGCCTTTATTGATGCTGCTGATTTTGTCTTTCTGGAAAATTTGTATATATGTATATATATGCATTTAGCTGATGCATATTTCGATCACATACACACCTGGCTATTGGTAGGGTCATTTTTCAAGAACCCAATTCTAACTGTCGGGTCACAATGTGAGTTAATAATTAATTAATTAATCTTTGATGTTCATGCTATACTCTGATAACGATTTAAGTGTTCATGTCACACTCTGGGCCACATATAACTCTGTTAAAACTTAAAACAGCCCTGATGATGTCTATATTTCATTACATCTCTGATGGTCGAAGTGAACGGATGGGTGATGTCATAGTTATGCGGTCTGGTCACTTGTTTTAGGGCCACCGCATTACGACAGACTGATTCCTTCCGTTGACGTGAATGGGGGGGTGATGTCATAGATATATGGTCAGGTCACTTGCTATAGGGCCACCACATTACTATAGATTGATTCCCTCCATCCGACCTGCACATTGATCATTCAAGGGTATGTTTGTATTACTATTAATGAGGAGCTCGAGCTCAAACTCAAACTCAAACTTGAATTCAATTTCAATTTCAACTACATATTTCTAGTTACTAAAACTTTCAGTTTTTGGTGATTGGTGCCGTTGTTAACCCTTGCACCATGCAGAATGCCCACCCCCATAGGTCAATACTTATGGACAGTGGCGTTGGCAGCTCTTCGCTGCAATCTTTTGCCGATCTGAACTCCATCAAAGGTATTAAAATGGTATCATGGAATATCAGAAGTTTATATAAACATCACGATCAAATCGAATTATTAACACATGATACCAAGATTGATGTGCTTTGTTTCTGTGAGACGTGGTTAAACAATTCTATCCATGATGGTATGATACAGCTTCAAGGCTTTACTCTGCACCGTCTCGATAGAAAAGTTAGAAGAAGAGGTGGTGGTCTCTGCATGTATTTGAAAGATGACCTGGTGGTAGACCCGGAAATATACAGAAAACTGAATATCTCAACAAATAATATCGAATCACAAATTATTACAATTAAGAAAGGTTTTACTAAAAAGTGCACCCTAGTGAACTTATACAGGCCGCCTAGTGGCAATGCCCAGTCATTTATTGACTCCCTTCTTAATATCCTATCAAGAATTGACTCAACACATGAGCTTTATCTAATGGGAGACTTTAATCTGGATTTCAAAACGATAGCATCATCTAAGTCGAGTGTATCAGTAGAACTAAGAGATTTACTGAGCACATTTTCATTAACCCAACATATAAAACAGCCCACCAGATCTACACTGAAATCTAGTACCACCATAGACCACTTTTATTCTAACTCTCCGCATGTCACAACTGCAGGCATTATTAGCCTCAACATATCTGATCACTTCCCCATTTTTGTAGCGCGGAAAAAGCTGAGAAATAGGTATAAAATTGAGTCCTTCTCGGCGAGAAACACAAAGTGTCTTGATCAGAACGTTCTCAATGAAATCTTGTTAAATCTGGATTGGACAGCATATTATAACAATTCTAACCCAGAGGAATGTTGGAAATCCCTATTAGACAGCATAAACCTTTATTTGGACAGAATGTGCCCCATTAAAGAATTTAGAAGGGTTCGTTCCAAGCCAAAATGGATGTCTGGAGCACTAGTTGAATTAATGAACGAAAGGGACAGATTGTTTAGGTTAGCAAAGAAGAAAAATGATCCGGAAATTTTGGCCCAAGCTAAAAAATTAAGAAACCAGGCTACTCGAGACTGTAAGGCTGCTAAGGCTGCATTCATAAAATCTAACTTAGAATTTTTTGATAAAGATCCCAGGAAATATTGGGAATTTTTGAGGCCGATAATCAGTCCTGATAAGTCGAAAAAGTCAATACCAATAAATCTAGAGGAGGATAATCACATGATAGAACCCGCTGAAGTTCCAGATTCTTTTAATGATTTCTTTCTCAATGTCGGCCCTAAGTTGGCTAATAAATTACCAGTAGATATTACAGATCCCCTGTCATACATGGATGCTCCAACTCCAACAAAACCAACCTTTCATTTCTCTGAAGTTTCGTCTCAGGAAGTGTATCAGATAATATCTAAGATGGACGTCTCAAAAAATTCGGGGATAGAACATCTACCCTCGAAGATTTTGAAATCTTGTTTAATGTCGTTGAGTTCACAATTCACACATATCATCAACCTGTCGCTATTGTTCGGAAGGATCCCCTCTTCTTTTAAAGTGGCCAAAGTCACCCCACTTCATAAGGCAGGGGGAAGAACTTCATGTAATAACTACAGGCCCATTTCCTGTATAAGTATGCCAGCAAAGGTACTGGAGAAGGTGGTTCAAACACAAATTACGGACTATTTTGAACAAAATTTACTATTTAATGACGCTCAATATGGCTTTAGAACCAATCACTCCATTCAACAGGCTCAGACTGACTTTTTACATAATATCTATACACAATTAAACGCTAAATCATTAAATAAAACAGTCTTCCTGGACTTTAGCAAAGCATTCGATAGGGTTCACCACCGGATCCTACTACAAAAACTTTCGGCCTACGGCGTACAGGGAATGGGACACCTGTGGTTTCAAAACTACTTGTCAAACCGAAAGCAGTTTGTCTGTGTCAACGGGTCCAATTCGAAAGAAGGGACAGTGACCTTTGGGGTACCCCAAGGTACTATCCTTGGGCCAATTTTGTTTACAATTTATATAAATGATTTACATTCTGTGGTTAGACACGCTCACCTGCAGCATTATGCTGATGATACGGTGCTGTGCTACCACAATCAAAATCTCACTACTTTGTATAAAAACCTCCAGCAAGACCTCGATAATGTCTATAAGTGGTGCACTGTTAATAAGCTTTCCTTGAATGTATCGAAAAGCAAAGCAATGTCGTTTGCTCTTAGTTACACTGCAAGGAGAAAATCGACTGACCCTTCCCTTAGCCTTAATTTAGGCTCCCAGACCCTTGATCATGTTCAAGACTACAAGTATCTCGGCTTCATGTTGGATGAATTATTAACCTTTAAAACTCACACCCAAAACACTCTAAATATAGTCTCCGCCAAAATTAGGCTTCTTTACAGAGCCAGAAATTCCTTAACATCAAAAGCCAAACACGATTTATACAAAATGGCAATTCTTCCAAATTTTGATTTTTGTGATTTCATATATGATTCAGCCCCAAAATCCCTTCTTAATAAACTACAGTCCCAGCAGAACCGAGCACTTCGAATAATTTACAATAAAAATAGGTATGATAATGTAGACCTTGAGCATCGACTTTTAAATATCTGGCCGCTGCAACAGCGACGAGATAAACACTTATTAGACATGGCATTCTATATGTCGCAAAATCCTGAAAACGTCGATAGCAGGGATTTGCCGACCAGGAGCCATGCTAAGGGAAGGAGGAACATGATAGTCATAACCTCTAACTTAACTAAAATCAATAACTCATTAATATATAAATGTCAGACCAGATGGAATGCCCTCAGCTCTGAGGCTCACATAATATCTGACAAATTCTCCTTTAAGAAGTACACAGACAGACTGCTTAACCCATTCTGATTGTTGAAATACACTGCTCTTGATCATCTGTAATGCTCTTGATCTATACAATTTTCTAATGTACACATTACGGATGTAACAATTCAATTTGTACCAAATATAAATGACACATTTTTTTAATATCTGATCTGACGGTATTCGCCTATGATGGGAGGAAGGATACCTTGCTTTAGTGTCCAACCCACCTTTCATAGTGTCAATATCGACAGATTCATATAAAATGTAAATTATTCATATATAACTGTATGTAAGATGCTATCTATTGCGGAATCTCGTGAGCTTTAATGTATATATCATGAACTTCGTTATAAACCAGACTTATGTGATGAACTTTCTGTGAACCCCCAACAGTGGGACTGAATCCGCCTGGATTAAAAATTAAGTCGGCTCACGAGAACTTATGAACATTTTATTACATTAACCTGTGAGGATACAAACTATTTGCTACAGCAAACACTGTCCTTGCAGTCCTGAAAAATGAATGAATGTATCTCAATACTGAAAAGTAAATATATTTCAGTCGCTGGCTTATACAGCCATGACTAGTCTATATATCCGTCCTTCAAAACCGATATCACAACCTGTTAATTCATCATTACATCTCATCACCCTTTTTCTGCTGTTGCTGTACTATCATTTAATCTATCAATCGTTGTAAAACTATCATTTAACTCATCATTATTACTGTTCAAACTATGTTGTAACTAAGCCAATCAAGATTCTAGGCATTCGCCGGAAGAACTGGCTAAATATTCTGTATTTAACCAGACGACGAACAACCTGTAACTGAAATAACATCATCAATAAAAGAATCTGTGAATTGAATTGAATATTACACATATAAACCCATGTTTCTCTTATATATATATATATATAGAATTTTTATTCAGTTTCGTCAGTTACATGAATCGGACATACAGTTCTAATCTTTTTAATTAATAAAACTTACGTCTAAACAGGATGAATCTCTGCTTGATTATTCATAGAGCTAGGCTATCCTATAAGCCGGCTAAATGTAATTGACACCCACAACTCCCTCTTGCGGTGATATCTGGCATATAGAAGCATAAGTGCCGAGGCACTTATACATGCCAATGCACGCTTGAATGAGCCTCTTAGCTCCACATAGCTTCAACACCTTGAGTGATCACTGTTCCGTAATTCATCGGTGGGGTGACGGTGGGGTGGGAAATGAGAGGAGGGGTAGTTGGTGCCTTTAAGAACCGGCACATATATATTATAAGCTTTTTGTGCAGGTGCAAAATCAGTTTGTTCCGGTAAAATACACTTCCTTTTTACAGTGTAGCCTAGACTCACATTTGATTAATATTCATATCGTCAACAGTCTACCGCAAGCTACACTATAGCTCGGAGATCATTCATTATCATTCACATTCATCATTCACATCCCGATTTGTCTAAACCATTTAGCAGATGTTTGAAACAATTCCTGCTCACATTCTACATCTTATGAATATAGTCAGTTAGATTGCAAGATTATTGTCAAATTGGTAAGGAGATATTCACCTTTCATTAGGTGCACTTTCCTAATGAAACCATCCCAGGAGAAGCCATGCTGTTGTTGAAGTTCTCAGTTAAAGCTGCACTCTCAGCTAACATCGGTCAAAAACTGAACATTTTCTACTTTTTGTTTCATTTGTTTCCAACGCAGCTAAAAAGCAGTTCACCAACTTTTTGGAGGATTGTGGGCAGTATCTTTTGCTAAGGGGTTTCTAAAACCTTATTTGTATTTGGAGGAACCGCCTGAATCCCTCCCTATGAGCACTTCACTTATTATCGCTCACCGGCGGTCGATTCTGCTTGGACGATTCACCTTCAAATTCATGTATTAACATATAACAGCAGCAGAATATTGATGAATTCGGTCCTTTAGGTCATAATATGAGTAACTCTTGTATAAACATATAACAGCAACAAAATATTGATAAATACAGGCCAATTAGTCATAATATGAGTAACTCTTGTATAAACATATAACAGCAGCAGAATATTGATAGATTCAGTCCTATAAGTCACAATATGAGTAACTCTTGTATTAACATATAACAGCAGCAGAGTAAATATGAGTAGATCTGGTGAGATGTGATTTGCTACAATCGCTGGGAATGCAGCCTTACTAGTAGGAGCTCTATAATGCCTGGCTTCACTTGGCACTTTCACCCAAAACTCTCCCAAAGATGGGCTAAATTGGAAGAGTGCCAATGTGGGAACTTTCTAGCATCGAACAGAGAGAAGAGGCTACAGGCTCGTCCATTAGATGAAGATGTGATAAGATACAGTTGTGCCCAGAGCACAATAGAGAGAACCATTTTAACCTACATTTCCCATTAAACCTAGCTTATGTAAGACATGGAATCTATGTGTCACTCCACTAACCGTAAGCTCTTAATACATCAAACGCTGGAAAACTGAAATCTCATGAGTAATAATAAGTAGTTTTAAGGGCGCAGTCCACTGAGCCGATTCTCATGCAATGTTGCGCCGCAGAGGACTGTTTTGCACATATTTCTGAGACAATCGCATGAGACTCGGCTTAGTGGACTAGGCCCTATATGCTAAATTCCTACTCATGAATGTAGCATTTTTTTTAATTTAGAAAGATTTAATGTGTGTTCAGTCTTAGGTTAACCTAATATTCCCGTAATACACAATCAAAAATACGATTACAGAATTTCGTTTGATCAATATATTATTATATACTTCTGAAAGTTTAAAATTTTTAACAATTTAAGATTATACATTTCGGTTGGACTCATATAGATGCAGAAGAAGTCGGATCCATCTTTGTAGAAGATCCTAATGATATACACAGTTGTTAAAAATTGCCACGAACACAGATGTTGGGCACAAACTGTTTTTGATCATTTCCCCTTCAATATGAGAATAAAAGCATCTAAAATTACACATGAGTATAAGAGAAGATTGTGTTTTTAGTCATTTTTCAAGGCAGTTTTGACATCAGCTAAGCCTATGACATATAATATCCGTCATATTATATGAGCAGGGCGCATTAATAGGTGTGCATGTCTCTTAAATTACAGAATCATATTCATCTATAGGCTATTTATACCGAATTAGGTTATGTCCCTCGTTGAACTCCCTAAGGTTAGTACAATAGCGATCAGCACAAAAAGGACACTGGTAAATTGCAAGAATAGAATATCTATTATTACTACTGATGTTTATAATATCATTATCAAGTAACAATTGGTTTGGTGACAATGTTGTAACAATATATAATTATGTAAGCTATAAATAATATCAGAAACAAATTTGACAGATGGTGCTTACCTTTTCCAGTAAAAACTGTATTTTAGAAAATAAAGATAATAATTTAGATAATAAAATTACCTCTCTGCATGGGTAGTACAGAGAAACATTCCACTCCAAGTGAAAAGAGCATGAAGTGATTCTATATGTTGGTCAGATTTTCAGAAAATGTACAATTGGCAGTTGTACACATGTAGTAAATTCTGCTAAATTAGGATGCGATTTGGCCAATATCAGGTAAATTCGAGTATTTTCTGCATTGCATTGATTCTAGCAATCTGTTTGATTAGGTTGAACTGTATTTTGTACTTTATTTTCCTCTGGAATTTGGGTTATTTGAGAAGATTGGCGAAGTTGAATTGTACTTTTTCTGGAAATCTGACCCTTGTATATGTAAGTAATGTTTATAATTATACAGGGAGGCTGCTGTGGATGAATTGTGACGTTACATGGAGGCATTGGTTTCCTGGAGAATATATCTTCATTAGTTGAAACCTCCATCCCCCTGCTCTATAGTGTAGGGCATTATGTAGTGTTGGGTCTGGCTGCCGAGAGGTCTGCTCTCTTTCCTAATCAAGAATCGATTTCTATATCAGAAGGAAAGGCATGCCTGTGACACAATACCACACAATACTACACAATACAAGATACTCCAATTTGAGGGAGTGTCCATACAACCACATACTGTATGTTTTTTTCGTTCCTTTATTTAACCAGGTGTTGGGGGTAAGAAGTATGAGTAAAAGGGTAAGATTTTCAGAAAATGTACAATTCACCTTCACCATTCTTTTCAAATAACCCCCATTTAAGACAGAAATGAGCTTCAAAATGCAGTCTAACATAACAAAACAGATACTTTAAATCAATATGATACCAAATGTACTACTCGGATACACCCAGTATTCATCCTTTTTCAGCCAATTTTAGCACAATTTACTGAATTTGTAGATCTGCCAATTGTACATTTTCTGACAATCTGACCCAAAAGATGAAAAAGATAGACATTTTATACATTCAATGATTGAATAAAGTGTATAGTATAGTACTGCAAGGTGTTTAACGGAAGGTTTCTTTGATCATTTTTTTAAAGGCCCTGAAAGCCATTCTCCTCACCCCAGGTCAACCTCAAACTAACCTGTCATTCATCTTAGATAACCAGTGAAGCCTGCACAAGGATACTGTTATATCAATGATACAGATAAGATGGGGAGTATAATAATATTATCCACCTAACTATGAATATTGAGGAATATCAATATATTAAACACAAAGGGATATCATTTCTACAAAATAATCTGCTTACTGACAATTTACCAGAAACCCAAATCTGTTAACTTAAATCAAACAGGAAACTGAATAATTAACAAAGAATCCAGTTTCTCCGACTCCTGCTACATTTCCCCACGGGAAACGCAATGAGATAATCATGAATAGTACAGAACGCAGCTAAAACTGTTAACAGTAAACCACTGTAACAATTATCAGAAACCTGAAGGACTGTTACCAGTAAGTGCCACTTGTACTTGTTCATGAATTCCTCCAAACAAAAAACGAATGATGTGATTAGCATGATGTATATAACGGCAAACAGACACATGACATCAATTCAATTCTAAAATGCATCTTTCAATTCAATTCAATTCAAGAATTCTTTATTGTATGCTCCTGATTACAATGGGACGACCAAATCTGACATGAGGGCATGCCAGGTCTTCCAATGACTGCCGACGTTTTGTTCTTTGAAGTGATTTGTTATAACAGTAAAAAGTAAAATCCCTTTTTGGGGCTTAATAATAATAGTACATGAACTTTGGATGAGATGAGTAGGTACATATGGAAAAGGCAGATGGGGGTACTAGCTAACATTCAATATTACTGACAAGTATTATTGTTGTACATTGATATAAAAGGGCACAGCAAAGTGTACAATAGAGGGAGTGTGTTGATTTTGGTAAGGCATCAAGTAAATAACACAAATGGGTCAGATTCTCATGAAATGTACAATTCGCCTTCAACAATCCTCTCAAATAACCCACATTTAAGACAAAAATGAGCTTAAAAATGCAGATTGAATTAACAGAACTGATACTTTAAATCAATGCGATACCAAATACACTCAGATATAAACAATATTTATCATTTTTCAGCCAAATTTAGCCGAATTTCCTAAATGTGTAGAGCAGCCAATTGTACATTTTCTGAAAATCTGACCCAAATGTTATGGCAATAGTAACACTCTAGCGAGGGATAATAATAAATTATCATTTTTACTATTTTTAACCAGTCTGTAAAGGCTGTGAGGATTTCAGTGTATATTCAGCTACAAGGAAATTGAAGCCCTGCTTCATTAACCTTAAATGCATTTGTCTTCTCTCTTCAATTTCCTTTTTTTCACAATTATTTCTAGTCATTAAACTCCAATTCACCAGCATCCAGTGATGTAGAAAAACCCTGATTTGGCTATTTCATGGGTGAAATCACATTCATGTGGCCCTTTCCTTATGTGTTGTCTCCCTAAAAATACTACTCTAACTTTCAGCAAGTCACAGGGCTAAGAAAAATTGCTCTGTGGCATATCTGGGTCACATTTTCAGAAAATGTACAATTCGCCTTCACCAATCCTCTCAAATAATCATCATTTAAGACAAAAATGTGCTTCAAATGCAGTTTGAATTAACAGAACTGATACATTTAATCAATGCGATACCAAATATACTCAAAAATACTCAAAATTATCATTTTATTAGCAGAGTTTAGCAGAAATTACTAAATATGTAGAGCTGCCAATTGTACATTTTCTAACAATCTGACCCATCTATGTCATACTCCTAGCTGTAGTCACTCGATCCAGTGACTAACACTAGGTTTTTTCACTATGCTTGTCACGCCTGCCCAGGGTCACTCTGTCTCAGTGCTACTACTGCCTGGTAGTACTACCTCTATCATACCTATACATGGCCACTTACAGGGCTACTACTGCCTGGTAGTACTACCTCTATCATACCTAACCATGGCCACTCACAGGGCTACTACTGCCTTGTCTCACTACCTCTGTCACACAAATCCATAGTTGCTCACAGGGCTACAACTGTCTTCTAGTACTTCCTCTGTCACGCAAACCCATAGTCACTGACAGGGCTATATAGGTGAAATCGCCAGAAAATGTACAATTCACCTTCACCAATCCGGTCAAATACCCCAAATCTAAGACAAAAATAAATTTCATAATACAGTTCAACATAACCAAACAGACTGTTAAGATCAAGGCAATACTAAATATACTCAGATATACCTAGTGTTGACCATTTTCCAGTCTAATTTAGGAGGATTTACTAAATGTATGGACCTGCAAATTGTCCATTTCCTAAAGATCTGACCCATTTACTGCCAAGGGAATAAATGGCCTACAACCTGCTATGTGTATGGGTCTGTAGTTTGACTCAAAGACTCTAATGAGGCAAGATAGAAGACCTAGATAAGATGTGACAGCTTGTCACAGAATACCTCTCCCGTCTTTTTAAAAGCTTCCCATCATAGAAGTATGCATCTATCACATTCACAACCTATTTTAAATGTGTCCTTAATGCAGGTCAACTATAAAGTATGCATGTCACTTTCATTAAACTTTGATATGGACTTCAGGCTGGTTGTAAACATGAAGTGGTGCGCATACAGTGTGGGGAAAACATACATTAGGAAATCCAATTAGTTTTGACACCCATGTAATGATTGTAGGGAGCTGTGGCGAGATAGATACAAAATTGTGACACTTTTCAGGAAAATGAGTCATAAGTCGCAAAATATGGATTTTGAGATACCATCATATTTGAAAAGATGAGATCAAGCTGATTTCAATGGTAGTAAACAGTCTAATAATCTAATAAGTATTTCTAGATTTAAATTTTGATATTTTCGTTTTTGAAAAAAAATAGTTTCCAATATTTCTGGGGGTTAATAAACAGTAAAGAAACTAAATATAGTCCATATGAGGACCTTCAAAACGAAAGGATATATTATATAGATTGTTCTTAAATTTGATACATCGAGTGATATAGCTATAAGTGATCAACCCACCAAACATTAGAACATTCCAATAATGAGATCTTGTGAAAAAGACACTTTGAAAAATATCAATTTTGCGACTTATGACTCATTTTCCTGGAACACATGGTCCCTATCAAAGTATCGCATACAATGAGGTCTTCCTGGTATCCCTTTTAAATAATATGTTGTGATAATGACAATTGATGAAGACAGTGTGGTTACAAGTTTTAAAACCATTGTTTTCGTTGAATTGCTAATTTCACAGTTCCGTTTACAGATTCTCAAGATTTAAGACATTCATTTTAATAATAATAATAATAATGAGTCAATTTAGTCAATTTAGTCAATTTCTATACAATTCTGCGAGGTGTAACAAGTTTGCAATATCGTTTAATTTAGAAACCCCTCTACTAGGGAAATTTTACATTTTCAAATGGTACTTCATTTTGTTAGAAAGTCTTCATATTTTATATTTTGAAGCTAACCATTTTACAGTTAGTCATCGATTAGTAACAACAATTGACACAATCTGGTAGCCGAAACGTCAGGCCCCATGAATCTATGTACCACATGGTGGCGAGTTGTATTGGGGTGTTGGGATTAATTGCGAAAACAAACATGTGTCTTCCCTACACATTTACAAGAACTTTTTTTTTTGTTTTTTGTTATTACAAAATTAAGCCAATTACATTTAAACGATCATATCAAATACGCGTGTCGACTCTGTCGATGTTTTGTTGCGTTGCTTCACAATTTTTATCAAAATCTGCTTCATTGTTTACCTTTAGAGACATATACATTTCATTATCGATAATCATATCACTCTTATTAACATTATTTTACTATACTACTATACATCACAAACATCTTCATTGTTTATACATAATCTGGCATCATATAATTATACAATTCATTGTTTATATCTGTATTCACAACACGGCTGTATTATGATGTTTTGTCTGACTATAATCGTATTGTCCTTTGGAATAATGCATAGAGATGTAAGATACTGAAAACTCTGGCATATCTGTACACAATAATACATATGGCTCAGATTTCCCGAAAATGTACAATTCGCCTTCACCAACCCTCTCAAATAGCCAACATTTAGGACAAAAATGAACTTTAAAATGCAGTTTAACAGAACAGAACTGATACTTTAATTCAATGTGATACCAAATATACTCAGGTATACCTGGTATTCATCATTCTTCACCCTAATTTAGGAGAATTTTCTAAATGTGTAGAGCTGCCAATTGTACATTTTCACAGAATCTGACCCATATAGGGTAATCTAAGATTTGGGTGGTCCTGGGTATGACCATAAAGTGCCTTTCTGTCTCTTTTCTCTGTCTCTCTCTCCCAACTTCTCTATCTCTATTTCATGGATATGATCATAAACTGCCTCCCTCTCAGCTCTCCCGCCCTTGATATAACCATATTAAATGTGTTGATAAGGGCATAAAACAACCATTCTCACTCACTCACTCGCTCACTCCCTGTCAGCTCTCCCGCCCTTGATATAACCATATTAAATCTGTTGATAAGGGCGTAAAACAACCAATCTCCCTCACTCATTCCCCCTCAGCTCTCCCGCCCTTGATATAACCATATCAAATGTGTTGATAAGGGCGTAAAGCAACCAATCTCCCTCACTCACTCCCTGTCAGCCCTCCCGCCCTTGATATAACCATATCAAATGTGTTGATAAGGGCGTAAAGCAACCAAACTCACTCACTCACTCCTAAGAGTTGGTTGAAGAAGTGTGAATATTGTATGAGTAGCCCAGCAATGAGTGCAATAGTCTAAGTAGCTGAAGCCACCTCGTCGGTTACCTGAGTTATGTTAGTGGCATTATCCGCTTGATTTAGAATGTGTTGTATCACTATGTCCACCACAGTTATTGGCCTCTGTTGCAAGGGGAAATCAATGAAGAAACATAGCGGACATTTCCAAATCAATGCATGTCCCTTTCACAGGTTTAAATCATTTTAAAACGAAAGTAACCCGACGGGCAAATGAGCGCGATTCTATGCGATTTTTAATGCGCAATCATCTCGCCATAGTTCTGTGATGAGCGTGGACGCTTTTCACGCAATAATTATTGCGCAATGATTGCGTGATGGTCACGCTAAAGGTATAACGCAATATTGGTGCAAAAAACAGCAAATTCTATGGCATTTTGAGCGGGATATTTTATGCACAATGTTCACCTTATTTTATTTATTATATTTGCAGAATAATATGATTCGGAAATACTCATAATTAATAGTTCATGGTAATACATGAATTATTTAATCATTATTTCCATCCTTTTAGACAGCCACATTCCTGGAAAGGGTTATTCCACTTCTACTTGTAATCAGAGTGGCCCAGTCTATTTCAGGTAATGAAGTATGCAATGATGGGGGGTATTTTGATCAAAACATTTTTCCACATCAAACAATTAAATTAAACAGATAAACTATTGATGTATGTTACTTATGAAATATCTATGTACACGATGTTGGATATCTATAGTGTATAAATGCCCCACAAGTGTATTAGCTGCACTTTCATTGTAAAAGAAATTGTAAATGCACCCCAGTTACCAGTTGCGCCACCTGCTGACAATGTAATAATAAGTATTTAGACGCGATTTTTAATGCGCGTTATATGCGCAATTTAGATCACACCCAAAAATAGTTTCATTGTGTTTTGAATCCTACAATGTTTTTTTAATCATCGAGGCCAAGAAAATGCTTATTTTTCTGCTAGAATCATGCATAAAAACGCAGGTTTTCCTATCAAAATCACTGTTTTAGAAATGCAGCCAGTATTTTTGGGGAGAAAACTTAATAAATATTCTCGATATATTCGGTTTTATGAGCATAATGGGCCAGAGGATCAATGATTACCCTGAAATAATATGTTTGTATGGATAAAAAAATCAATATTTTCAACTTTTCAATTCAGTTCGAATGAATTCAGAAGGAAGGATTCCCTGATATAAGATATAGATTAATGTGAGCTGTGAAGTTCTTAGTAAAGGGGTACCCACACAGAGCTCATTCCTCAGGTCACAGGGCCGATTTCACTGCCGATCCGCCGATTTAGTTGTACGATTTGGACAAAAAATGGATTTTTTTCAGTTCTACGATCTGTCTTGCCAGTGTGGGTTGTGTCCCGATCAGCTGTGGCTTTTCTTATAATGGTCTACGACAGATTGGGAGAGGTCCCACGACATTCCATTTAATGGAAAGTCATGGCAAGACCCCCGATTCGTTTAATATATTATTTGTGAAAAATAATTTCCGACACTATTTTTTTTTACCGAAAGCTGTAACTTCTAAGTTATTGGGTGTACAATAATGTGTCATACATCAAATGAAAGGTAATTTTGTTGTCTACAAATGATTCAAATGCACAAACCTGTAGGATGGATATGTTGGTCAGTATTCAAGAAAATGTGAGATATTATATTAAATATATATTACTCTATACACATTCCAGCAAAAATAAATTCTGTTTCAATTGGTGTTTTAGTAATATGGAGCTAGGTTTACATCATTTAGCTCAGTGTCAGTGCGACAGTAAGTGTGAATGCCAGGTGAGTGAGCAGTGCCAGGTATTGTGTCCAGTTGTGGCTGCATTATGATGAGTATTTAGACGTGATTTTGAATGCGCATTGTATGCGCAATTGAGATCACACCCATGTATATTGAAGTAAACATGTATTTGCAAATATAATTGGTTAATTAGCACATGTTTGATACAAACATAACTGAATATGAATGAGAACTTGATCCAACATACACTAACAACATAGGAGGAAATAGACGCAATGGATTTCACATAATGATGGCTAATGGGATGTCCATTTCACTGTGATTCAAAGCCATAAGTATCACACTTCACTAGTTTGCGGTCAATCACAAAATGATCACAGTGCCATCACACTCAATTGCACTCAATTGCACTCAGTGCCTGTCGGGAATGCTTTAGGAAAGGGGTGCCGTTAACGAAGATGAAAGGATTCGAATTACTTTCTTTTATTTGAGTGATACGTTGATATCTACTTTGTCACCAAGATACTAATTAATGAATGTGTTGATAAGGGTGTAAAGGATCTAATTAATTAATGGGTCAGATTTTCAGAAAATGCACAATTTGCCTCCACCAATCCTCTCAAATAACCCACGTTTAAGACAAAAATGTGCTTGAAAATACAGTTAAACATAACAGAACTGATACTTCAAATCAACGCGATACTACATATACTCAGATATACCCGGTATTCATCATTTTTCAGCCTAATTCATCAGAAGTTCCTAAATGTGTAGAGCTGCCAATTGTACATTTTCTGTAAATCTGACCCAGGTGTGCCGTCAGACACCTATAGCTAGCCTATTCACTGGATTTACTTACTGGATTTCCAGATATTATCATTAGCGAATTACTTCATAAAGGACGTGTTGCTTCTACTCTTTATTCATTGTCAGGATCATTCTTGGGTGAAATCGCCAGAAAATGTACAATTCACCTTCAGCAATCCTCTCAAATCACACAAATTTATGCCCAAGAAATATCAAAGTTGCAATCTCAGCTCACATTGGTCAAGAACTGGATATTTTCTACTTTTTACTCCATTCTTTTACAAACCTTCTAAAATTCGTTAGACCAGAATTTCGAGCATTTTGTCTGGTTGTTTTTGTGACAGTCTAAAACGTCCCGGTTGGTTTTAGTAGGACCCGCCCACATTCTTTTCTACATTTTCTACAAAGACTTCACCAATAATCGCCAGATTCGCTCTGCCTTTGCTTGTTATGCGCTCGGGTAAATAAAAAGAGCGGTGCAAAAGAGTGAGCCAGTGGAATCACAGCCTTAGAAGAGGGAAAAGTGGGGATCTTTTGACTTCTATTCTTGTCCTGTCAAACCTTAGCCAGTGAGCCGCTCTTTGAAATCAGATGGTAAAAGAACTAGTCAAGTGTATATTCCTTTCATGAGGAAAAACTTGTGCCACCTGCCTTCAGAGGAAACAGAGACAGTGGTATACAGAACACCTGCCTGTTTTCTCATGGTTAATTGCAGAGACCACTTGCTGGCCATTGGGTTAACAGGACCTTAGCTTAAATGTGATGTGTTTTACGAAAATGCGTCACAAGTCGAAAAATGATATTTTTCAAAGCGTATTATTTACAAGATCTCTTTTTTGGAATAGTGTCATCTTTGGGGTGTCTAGTCCTTGTCGTTGTATAAATACAAGTACCTCATTTCAAGACAGTTCATTAAATATATCTATGCGTTTCCTAGAGCATCCTATGGAGTATATTTGTTTTTTTTACTAGTAATTGTCCACCAAGAAATATTGCAAACTTCTTTTTCAAAAATAGAAATAGCAAACTGAAAAGATAGAATCATGTATTCGATACCCTTAATGTTTACATTCTTTGGAATCCCCTTGGTCTCATCTTTTCAAATATGTTGGTATCTTAAAATCCAATGTTTGCGACTTATGACTCATTTTCCAAAAAGCACTTCACAAATAGAATCCTAATGTCCCCCACTTTTCTCTTATCTTAAAAAAGCCTGTTTTGCCGGTGTCAGATATCTTTCCAACAGACTCTCATATCAGATAATATCATCAAGGACCAGTGTTTATCACTCAACTGTGTTTCCCTTAGCGAGGGAGGAAGATAGTATGGCGGAGTAAAGGAACATCAAACGATACCACTCCCTTGGCCATGGGGAACCAGGTTAGAGAATTATCACTTCATCTCATTTCATGTGTGATAGACGAGCCCTTGTCTCTACATATTCTTAACGAGTGAGTGAGTGAGAGAGTGAGATTGGTTGCTTTACGCCCTTATCAACACATTTAAGATGGTTATATCAAGGGCGGGAGAGCTGAGAGGGAGGCAGTTTATGATCATACCCAGGAAATAAGAGATAGAAAAGAAGGGAGAGAAAGAGACAAAGACAGAGAAAAAGAGACATAAATGCACTTTATGGTCTTACCCAGGACCAATCAAAAAGTAATGATTAATAGAGAAGAAGGGAGAGAGACAGAGAAAAAGAGACAGAATTTATGGATATCACGAAATGACTTACAGATAGCCGTAAATCGCTTTGGTCTGACTTTAATCGCTCAGAGCAGATTTAACCTAAAACAAACTTGCATACATGTATTGATAACATTTAGTGGTACACAATAAGCAAACTTGGCATGAGTTGTTTGTCTTAATAACATACAATAGGCGATGAGCATGTCCCACTGCGCATGTCTATTACCTATTACGGTGCATATTGGGATTGATTTAGTTCAAGACAGACATGCAAATATTCAGCAATATTTCTATTGACAAACGCAATGGCTTTTTCACAAATAGCATAGGTAGTATCAATGATTTATAAAAAAAATGAAGAAAATGCATAATGGGAAAGATGAAGTCCTGTTTTATGGAAACAAAATATATCTATAGCTTTTACAATGAATACAATAATTCCATGCGAATCAAGATTCAAGATGGCGGACATGCAAATCCCCTATTAAAGCTGCATTCTTAGATATTATGATCAAAGAAATCTTACCAAATTTACAAATTTTATACCATGACTTCTAAGATTGGATTCATCAATATTCTGTTGCGGTTATATGTTCAGACAAGGATTTGAAGGTACGCCATGATAAGTCATCGTTCGAAAGGATTCCGGCGGATCCTCCAAATACAAATGAGGACGCTATAGAAGCTTTGTGGCAAAAACAAACAGACCGAATCCTCCTAAATGTTGGTCAAATCATTCTTAGATAGGTTGGGAAAGAATGGAACAAAAAGTGGAATATATGTGATGTGTTTCAGGGAAATCAGTCACAAAGTGTTTTTTCACAAGATCATTTTATTAGAATGTTTATTGGAATGTTCTGATTATATTTTTTATTACATACAAAGGTCATACATTTAATCATAATAATAAAGACGCATGAAGTAGGGAGAGAGGGACAGAGAAAAAGAGACAGAAAGGCACTTTATGGTCATACCCAGGTCCATCGTATTCCTAACGATGAGAGAGTGCAGTGTTGATGAGGAATACATTAATATTATGATATTAAACATAATAAATCGTGCATGGGTAGTTGACTTACTAAGCAAAATTGGAGCAAAGTGGTACTTGTAAAACTGTTTTTTATTCATTATGTTGCGGTTTACAAGTATGCATGGTAAAGGTAGAATTATCCAGTAGTTTATTAATCATGTAGAGAAATGCTAAAAGCAACAATATCAATGTCAGTCACATGCTATAATTCTGGGTGAAAAAGGTCCTTATATTTTTTATAAAAATGTTGGTTAGGATTTGTATGCCAGAATTTAACTGAATCTATTGCTTATTCACCCAAAGAAACTGAGCAGATGATAGCGAATTGTATTTTTCTTCTAATGGATGAAACACAATAGTCATTGACCATGTACCATATAACCTTTATTATCCTAATGCAAATTGCATTCTTAAAATCATTTCTGGCCCGCAGATCTGCTTAGCAGAAGCTGTCAGCCATGTTTCTGTAACGCTTATGGAAATAAAAACTACTATATGGGTGAAATCGTCAGAAAATGTACAATTCGCCTTCCTCTCAAATAACCTAAATTTAAGAAAAAAATGAGGTTAAAATTGAAGTTCAACATTACTAAACTGATTGTCTGAATCAAGGCAATACCAAATATACTCAGATATACCAAGTATTGGCCATTTTCCAACCGAATTCAGCAGCATTTTCTAAATGTGTAGAGATGCCCATTGTACATTTTTCGGACATCTGACCCATATATATCCCAGAATGCACTCTACACAATGTACATACACAGTGAGGCATGCAAATCTCCTATTGAAGTCCAGATTAAGACTAGATATAAAGGTTCTGCCTTTTTCATTCCACAAGTATGCATAGAGACACTGGAGGGGATCACTCACACAAACACAGGCCACTTAGGCAGGGACTCTAGCGCTGCCATTAGCGGCAGCGAGATACAACTGTGTACACGGAGATGTCTCATCTTGCTTTTAAGCGTCCTACCTCCTCATACTACTTCCTGACATGCGCACTACCTCCTCATACTACTTCCTGGCATGACCAGACGACATTTGGAAACGCTACAGATCCACGCCTTCAAAAGTGGCCTGAAAGTGAAAATATTTCGATGAAATGTTTCTTACTTGTGTATGTTCTATAGTAATTCAGTCTGTATATGGGTCAGATTTTAAGAAAGTGTACAATTCAACTTCGCCAATCTTCTCAAAGAATCCAAATTTCAGACGAAAATAAAGTTCAAAATACAGTTCAACCTAACCAAACAGATTACTAGAATCAATGCAAAGCCGAATGTAGTCGAATTTACCTTGTATTGACCAAATTTCAACCTAACTTAGCAGAACTTCCTTCATGTGAAGAGCTGCCAATTTTACATCTTTTGAAAATCTGGCCCATATGTGAGTCACAATTAGCAAAAAATGAATTCCGAAATAATATTTTAAAAGATGAGATCAAGCCGACGGCAAACATTAGGTTCTAATTCTACGTCTATAGTAAGCGACCATCAATAACTTAATATCGCTAACTTAAACCATATAGAAATACTTATTAGATCATAATGATCTAGCCTATACATATCGGAGGTTGTTCATAAAGGAGATAAATAGAATATTTAACTACTTAACGAAATATCGCAAACTTTTTTCCTCATGTATAAACAATACACAAGTACTTATTAGAACCTTTAAGCACAAGTCATTAAATACTCTCCTTAACTTGACCTCAGAAACACACAGATTTAGTATTTATGTCACTAGCAGTACTAAACACCCCAAAAATGAAGACAAAGAGATCTTGTGAAAACATCACTTTGAATAATATATTTTTCGACTAATTTCCATGAAAGCACATCCCATTAATTAAATGTATTACATACTGATGTGTTAATGTATTTAGTAATACTTTGCCAATGCTGTATTTGTTGTGGTATTATCATCACAATGTCTGTAAACATGTGGAGCTGGCACACTAGCACATCAAAGAGCGCAATGTATTTTACCAATGCAATTTCGTCATTTAGGTTATGTTAGCATGCAAATCGGTGCTTGTGTGTGAAAGAAATGTGATTATGAAAGCCTGAAGTTTCCCCCAAACAGAAATGTGCTTGAACAACAAGAAGTAAAACGTTGTAAAGTTACCATATCTAAATTTATGCCTCTTATCTGCGGCCAATCTATTGTATAAAGCTAAAAAAAGAAGGTGCTCAAAAACAGAATCACACATGGAATAAAGTGTTAAAATGATATCAGTCTGGACTATAGATTGCATGATTAACATAAGTGACAAGGGACTGGGCATGTTAGTTTATATAAGACTAGCAAAGTACCCGTCCTCCGGACGGTCACCCTCTCACCCCATACTTCCCCCTCTCCCTCCTTTCCCTCCCCCTCTTCTCTGACTTTCATACCTGTTTTTCTCTCCCAACCCCATCTCCGACTCCCCCCTCTCCCTCCACTCTTCCTCATGCTCCCCCTCCCGGCTTTCTCTCCCTTCCCTCTGTTCCTTCCCCATCATCCTGTCCCTCCTCTCTTCCCCCTCTCCATCCCCTCTTCCTTATGCTCCCTCTCCCTTCTTTCTCCCCCTTCCCTCTCGCCCTTCCCCTACATCCTCTCCCTCCTTTTTCCCCCTCTTCTTTCCTGCCCCCTCGCCCTCTCCTATTCCTAGACCCTCTTCTTCATTCTCCCACTCCTCTGCATGTTGGACCGTCACCCTCTCTCCCCATACTCCCCCCTCCCTCTTCCCGCTTTCTCTCCCTTCCCTCTGTCCCTTCCCCTACATCCTCTCCATCCTCTCCCTCCCCCCTTTGAAGCCTGCAATAGACAGACCTATTTTTTACTTGTCTCTAATAAGCAAACATCGTTATAAGGAGCCTTTATTTCTCTACAGTAGAACTTTTAGAAGGAACAGTATTATTGCATATTTAACAAAAAGTAGATATATCATTAGGTCCCCCTGTGCATAGGTTGTGGGAAATGACGTAGTATCTCACAGGGGCTTTCCCAGGCTATAAATAGAGTGTGGATATCCCGATTTAAAAAAGGCTTCAAAATCATATTTCCACCCCAAATACCTTCACAAACCACATACGACGACATCCAGAGAGGGGGGACAGATCTCTACAGATCAGTAAAGTGGTTTGTAATACAACAAATTCCGAGAACATTCGGGACAAAGAAACCCTTCTTTCTACCTTTTCTTTTCTACCTCTTTTTGTAGAAATCGCTCTAGCTTTATATTATATGGATTATATAACTGCAGCCAGACAATCCTATACTGCTACACTGCTATGCCTATGACATTGTTCAGAAGTCGGTGGACTTCTGCCGCCAGCCACAGGCTGAATATACATCCTACCATCTATATGTCTAAGGGACGCTACTTTACAAACATGCCACCGGCGTCCCCTCCTGTTATGCCTGATCGCTACGGCTTTGGCGGCCTGCCGTGGGACGTAATGTTGGGACAAATGTGAAAAAGCTGCTTGGTCTGGGATTCGACCCCACAATGTTCAGATTTGATGTCCTAGGTGTTAACCATTTGACCATAGAAGACTGTACAGATGACACATACAAACAATGGGCATATCTGGACTTCACCTTATAGTATACCTGTATTATTAGGGGGGGGGGCATTGAGGCTGAATTTTCATTACCCTCCAACATATGATAGAATCGAAATATTTCACACAGACCCAATACCAATTTCATCAGGAAACGGGACACACTTGATAAACCTAGATATAGATACTACTATACTACTGATTAAACTTTAATGTGGTATACTATAGCCCAACTTATTCCAGCCCATACGGCGTGGGGTATGGGGCCCGCCTAGGGCCCCAGAAGCCAGTGGTTTGGAAGCCAGTGGTTTGGAAAGATTTAGGCATTTTTTGGGTGTAACATCTATGTTCATTGGGATCTAAAATGTTGTTTTTTTTAGTTTCATGAGTTGCTTTCTTACATATACTTTGGTGAGACGCTTTTTAGATCCTAGAAAAAAGTAGTATAAATCTAATCTGGTGACTACCATCTGTCATCTTCAATTGTGCCTTTTTAAACATTAAAAAAATAAATAAATGGGTGATAATCAATAATTGAGGTTACACAATGTTACGTAATGTTACATAACAATTTCAGATTGAATTATAGATATACGTTATTGCCAGTGACATATATACAAAATCAAAAATGACATATTCATAATAAACTTTTATAAATATCCAAAATTGATTTTTAGATATCAACAATACAATATCAGATATCCGAAATTCAATTTCAGATATTCAAAATTCGAATTTCAGATATCAAGAATTAAATTGTTGAAATTCGAATTTTGGATATCTGATTTAAAACTTTCTATACCTACAATTGTGTGTGGAGGAATTAATTCTATACTTAAATTTAAGTTTCAGATATCCAAAATTCGTATTTCAGATATCCAGAATTCAATTGTTATGTATGCATCCTTTTTTGCACACACTCAGGGGTGGGTGGGGGGGGTCATGAAATTTTGCACAAACTTTCAAGAAATCTCTTTTTTTTAACTCCTTTATTTTCACTTTCTTTATTATTCTCTCTCTTTTCTCTTATTTTATTTCTAATATTCCAGGTCTTCTTTCCATCCTCACGTCTTCTTTCCATCCTCATGTTCCTCGCTCTCCTTTTATTGTCTGTTATCTAGCTCCTTCTTTCCATCTTTGTCATCTTGTCTTGTATCTCCTTATATCTTGTCCTCATCTCCTCATATTTCACTTTCTTGGGGTCGGTCCTCTCTTCCTCTGTCACTGTAGTGGGTCCATTTTTCGGTTTGAGACATGCTTGCCAGTAGCCAGCCTTCATGATCGCTATCACTGCCACAGGTCAGTGGGTGGTCGCCCATCCCTGGCCTGTGGTTATCCTGATTAATCAGGCCCAGAAACACTGACAGCTGTGGAGGTTGTGACTTAAGTGACTACGTGTGGGGTGTCAGAGCCTTCCCTCAAAGTCGCACTTGTGGAGTAAGTGACCCTCAACCTGGTGGACAGTCTACCCAATTGAGCCTATGGCCAGCACTCTCCCCTGGGTTTGGGGCGGCTGTGGTATAGTCAAAATCCTTGCCGACCATGGGACTCGATACCACAACCTCCCGACCTAGAGTCCTAAGCTCTACCAGCTGAGCTATGGAGGCCGGTTCTCGCACCAACTTTAAGGGGGAGGGGTGATTATACAATTTTAGACAAGAATCTTTGGCAAATTGCAAATCGATTTCTGCTTCCCCATTGGTGAAGTTGTCATTCCTTTGCCCTCACAGAGTGTGTGCAGGTTCTTTGGGTTGAAGTCCCTAGCTGTCGGTAAAGTATGTTACCTGTGATACATATTTGTCCACTATAAACCTGTTCCACAAATTCCATGGGGTGAGCATTAATTTCATGATGTATTACGTCTTGATGTGAGGCCTAAAGAAGCACCTTGGTTCAGCCCCCATCCAAAGGTTATCTCCTAAAGAAGCAAATAAGTAGTAAGTATTTTTTTATATTTTTGTTTAAAGATTTTATTTTCACTGGGTTGAGACCTCCAATAAATAATGTAAAGATTCCAAAGGATGTCTGCACACAACTGCGTGCAACTAATTCTAACGATGAATAACAATTGATATGAAGTGATTGTGAATTGATGGAAACAACCCTTCACATGGGAATGACCAAATTTCCTGAAAGGGACCTTAAAATATGCAACCGTCAATTATTTCTGTCATGAGACATAACCGTTTCATTAAAACATTAATCGATTTAGAAAGGAATTCTCAAATTTACGAAACCTGTGCAAAACTAATGTCAGCAGTCATTAGCTAAAGTTGGTTGTAATAATTCATTTGAAGGCGATGGTGAGACGTCTGTAATTTCTTGGAGCAGCCTGTCTGATAAATGGAGGCAAAAATGTGATGTGTCACAGGAAAATGAGCCTTAAGTTACAAAAATTGGATTTTCAAACAACATCTAATTTAAAGAGAAGAGATCAAATGGAAACCAATTATGCTAACATTTTGAAATCGAAATTATGTTATGACAAAATCACCCAGACAACACTAGACTTTGGCCCATCCATTTAGATCTGCGTGGAGCAGACCCAAAATTATAAAATCCTGGTTTATGTTTTTGAAATAACATAAACCAGGATTAGGAATGAAATCCAAGGATTCAGCATAAGACCCAAATCGAGAAGCAATCAGGAGGCAATCCGGAGGCAATCCGGAGGCAATCCGGAGGCAAATCAGCTGTGTGTGGGCAGGGTCTAAGAGGTTATTATACCAAATGGCAAGATGGAGGGTTCGAACTGATCGAGACACATCAGAAAATGGGACAAACCCCACAGGGGTAAGTTATCGTTTTCTGATGTGTCGAGATCAGTTTGAACCCCAACAGAGTGCCATTTGCTATTTATTACACATTTTATATGCATGTTAAAAAGTAAATTTAACTTGTTTAGCCTAAATTTTCGCTCATGGAAGCTTAATTCACTGCAACTTGTGGGCCTGTTACGCGGTCGGGGACAACGTCATTTGTGTCTGGTTTGTATGTCAGGCGTACACTGCGCCAATGAGATTGGGTCTTTGCCTGAACTGTTCATGTGAACAGTTCGGATCAACCAAACAGCACCCCCAAACTGCACCTTTCTAACTGCTCATGTGTGTAATAAGACTCTAAACCAAATGGAGATTTGGATTCAACGCCCATGACCTCTTGAAATGAACACATTTATATTTGTTTTTATTCTGAGGCGAAATTCTATTGTACAAGCTAAATTTAGAGTTGGCATCACCATATATATGTGTCTGAGAGTATTAGTTTTGAAGATGTATATATGTTATTTTTTTTTATGGAGTAATAGTTGGAAACCGTAAAGAAGTTATGTACTATTTATTGAATTGATAGGATTTGTTGATATTTAATTCTCGTCATGAAAAGTATCACAATTGTGAAATTCTCGGGAATAAAAACTTTTAAAAAAAACAATATTGTGCCCTAGCTTTATTTGAAAGACGAAGGGGATATTAAACGTCAATAAAAGAGTGACATGTACATATGCTTTTGAGTTTTTTTAAAACATATTCTATTTCGAAAAACAATTCCACACGAAATTGTACGTTTCATGCTCCCGAAAACGATATATTATAAAGGCAGAATAACAATAATACAAAATTACTTTACTATACATACGATATATGTGGGTCAGATTCTTAGAAAAAGTACAATTGGAAGATCTACACATTTACTGAATTCTGCTAAATTAGTCTGAGAAATCGTCAACACTAGGTATATCTGAGTATATATTTAGTATGGCCTTGATTCAGAAGATCTATTCGGTTATGTTGAACTGTTTTTTTAACCTAATTTCTATCTTAAGTTTTGGTCATTTGAGAGCATTGGTGAAGGTCAATTGTACATTTTCTGGAAATTTCACCCATGGATATAGACATTAAATCGTCCCGAAGTAAACCACTTATCATTTTAATTTAAATAACTACTTTTGGTTTTTTTGTTGTGCCGATACTAAAATAAAATACCTTGAAGCTAACCGCATAGAGATAAAACCACAAAGTATACCTTTCATTTTACCAGTTGGATGAGATGAATCCACTGTTTCCAAACTGACTCTACAAAACACTTAGCTTGACCTAGTTGAACATTACAAGTACCTCGGCACCACACTAGACCACAAACTCAACTCACAGAAACAAATAAATGCAATGACACAAGCCACAAACAACAAACTCTACATGCTAGCACGCATACGACACATGCTCACCAAGCAATCGACACTGAAAATCTACAAAGCAATGATCTTACCCCTTCTGGATTACAACTCAACAATATATAACTTTGCTACACAAGCAAACATAAACAAACTGGAACGCATCCAAAACCGAGCAGTCAGGATCATCACACTGACAAGTAAACATGATTCGGTAGCAGGGATGCTACCATCTCTAGGTCTTGAGTCGCTGGATCGAAGGAGGACAAAACATCTACTCTGCCTCATGTACAAACGATCCCGAGATGCACCCACAAACTCACACACACACACTAAGAACACCCGCTCGCAAAACAAATACAACCTACCACTACCCATGCCAAAAACTGAAACTCTCAAAAGTGCGCCCTGTTACAAGGGTGCCAAAGCATGGAACGCCCTAGCTGCAACAGAAAAGAACAACCCCAACATACAAACAATTCAAGAATCGCCTCAAGAATAACCAAATCCCACTCACTACTCACTCAGACTGACCAATAAACCAAACCAAATGGTATGCAGTATCTTCACGCTACCATAACAAACCCACACTGAACTGAGGACATGCTGTATCTTCAAGCTGTCCAATTCAAATCCATCTAACTGACCATGACTTTTGTTCTTATCCTAAAGAGTACTTCACTTTGTTATCTTATTTGATTTATCTGATTATGTGTTTAACCTAACTTGATCTCGAGTAGTATTTTTACATAAGGTATAGTCTAGCTAGACACAGCAGTGGGAGGAAGACCATGGTATTTCTGTTGAATTATCACCCGTGAGCCCATTATCCTCAAGTGTTCGTTGACATCCATTGTTCATAATATTATTTGTACTCTGTGCATGCCCATTTATGTTCATTTGTCATCTCACAGAAGATGAGCTGTATACAAATTCTAAATAAAAAAAGAAAAAAAAAATCAAGTAATATTTTTGTTTTTACTTATAAATGAGTCTCGGTAGACAGCACAGCGAACCGCTCAGAGTTAGACATAACAATAAACTCATGCAATAATCATCTCAATGTTACCTTTAGGTATGTCTTCATATCTGGCCATTTTGTTGTCTTTATGTGTGGCGGGAGCTTATTCCACATCGAAGTGCCTTGCAATAGAGGAGATTTAGCTATTTTTCAGTATTTGCATTTGAGCAGATAAGATTTGGACCTTCTGCTAACCTCGTCTGGCGAGGCTTTGAGCAAAAGTGTTGCTCATTGGCCCTATTAGACATATAAGCCCCTGTGAGATGATACTACGTCATTTCTTACAACCTACGTCCAGGAGGACTTAACTACATGCAGAGGAGTATGAGAGTGAAGAAGAGTGTGTAGGAATAGGAAAAGGGGAGGGGGAGGGAAAGAAGAAAGGGGGGAAGAGAGGAGGGAGAGGATGTAGGGGAAGGGACAGAGGGGAGGGAAGAAAGCGGGGAGGGGGAGCATGAGGAAGAGGGGAGGGAGAGGGGGGAATCGGAAATAGGGTTGGGAGAGAAAAACAGGTATGAAAGACAGAGAAGCGGGGGAGGGAAAAGAGGGAGAGGGGGAAGTATGGGGAGAGAGGGTGACCGTCCTACATGCAGAGAAGTGGGACAGTGAAGAAGATCGAGGGTTTAGGAATAGGAGACGGGAAAGGGGAGGGAAAGAAGAGGGGGGGAGAGAGGAGGGAGAGGATGTAAGGGAAGGGAGGGAAGGGAGGGAGAGAAAGCGGGTAGGGGGAGCATGAGGAAGAGGGGAGGGAGAGGGAAATGGTCCAGTATGATCTCAATTTTCTGTTCACGTGTAGGTTTCTAGTTTCACTCAGCCCACAAAGGTACCACAACCCCATTTGTAGTCGGCAGTAGCTTCTACAAGTTCTATGTCCTTCGTAGACAACAATAACAACCTAAGCTCTCGATTTTGAAGAAAGTTAGCTTTCATAATGGACTTAAGATAGGACTCCTCCTTCTTCCTCCAGTCGTCATCTGTGAGAATCTTGTTGCTGAGTTCCTTAAGCTCAATAGGATCCCTCATATCCATAATCCGCCGTACTTTCCGTTTTTCAAGGCCTTTAGATAAACATAACTGCGCTGCACAGAGGAGAAAGTGAGCTTCTTTACCTGAATAAGGTTATACGGGCCTTGATATGCCATGCAACCACCGACGTTTTGGACTTAGAGCTTCTCCGGCAAAGTGTTAAGGTCAAACATACCCAGATTTTTGCCTTTAATTTGGACTTTGTCGCCTTTTTGTCTAGCTGAGGGGTCAATGTCACATTCCTGGGCCTCTCTGGCGATGAGCCTCCTCATTCCTCTGTTTCTCCTGAAGTCATCCTCAAAGTTCTACAACTTTATGGGTGGATATGTGGCAGGAGGGAAAATGTGTTTGTTTAACAGAGTGCCCTTGGCCTTCATGAAAGACTTCTTATCGAATATAGCAAACACCAAAACTATTAGATCAGGTCTTTCATGTTTGCTATCATATTTGCTCACTATCCCGTAGACCTCATCAAAACAGTGCTTGTGGAAGCCCTTGAGTGCCAACGCAACTATTTTAGCACAGGTAACTTCTATTGACTTATGTCTTTTACATCATTAGACATCAAAGTTTTCTGGCACAAGCGAATATCAAAGTCATTGTTGACCTGTTTCTGTACATGCAATTCGGGTTTTAAGTTTCCTACCAATGCTTCCATGTCATTTAGTTGTTTCTCCATATTCTTTGTCTTTTTCTTGCAGGATGACTCGCTCGATGATTTCGTCCTTGTGGGAGCTGGCCAGGTCATTAACAAATGCATGGATATTCTCCGAGGTCAGATTTTCAGAAAATGTACAATTCAACTTCACCAATCCTCTCAAATAACTCAAATTTCAGACAAAAGTAAAGTTTAAAATACAGATCAACCTAAGCAAACATATTGCTAGAATCAATGCAATGCCCAATATACTCAAACTTACCTAGTATTGATCAAATTGCAGCCTAATTTAGCAAAATTTACTAAATGTGTAAAATTGTACATTTTCTAAAAATCTGACCCAAATACAGTGGCGTCATTGTGACCATTGATCAAGTCTTGGACATCAGCTTTGATCGTATCAAAGTTTGTTCCACCGATAGCTCCATCAGGGTTCTCGTCAAGTAATAGAATTTCCTTTACTATATGGCTCAGATTTTCAGAAAAGGTACAATTGTCAGCTCTACACATTTAGTAAATTCTCCTAAATTAGACTGAAAAATGATAAATATCTGGAATATCTGAGTATATTTGGGATCGCATTGATTTAAAGCATCTGTTCTGTTATGTTAAACTGCATTTTGACGCTCATTTCTTCCCTTAAATTTGGGTTATTTGAGAGGTTTGGTGTAGGCAAAGTGTACATTTTTTTCAAAATCTGACCCATATATATGTTCAGTCATGTTTGGCTGTGTAACATTGGTCAACATCATATAATTAGTGTTGTCTACAGGGAAACTTTTCCTCAATTCAGGGGAACAGCCTGTGCCCATACTAGCCCTTCGCTTAGCGGCCATGTCAAAACAACAACAAGAGGGTCATATTTTCAGAAAATGTACAATTCAACTTCGCTAATCTTCCCAAATAACCCAAATTTCAGGCGAAAATAAAGTTCATAATACAGTTCAACCTAACCAAACAGATTGCTAGAGTCAATGCAATGCCGAATATACTTGAATTTACCTAGTATTGAAAATACCAAATTGACCAAATTGCAGCATAATTTAGCAGAATTGACTTAATGTGTACAGCTGCTAATTGTACATTTTCTGAAAATCTGACTCAAGAATGATTATGGCGCGATATTCAAGCTCACTCATTATCGTCCACTGGCGTTTTTCACAGCACTCAAGTTGACAGTAATTGTGTAATATAGCTGTTGATTAACCAAATTCTTGCTGCTACAGTGTCCAGACATGTAAGGTAGGATTCTCACGAATTTTCTTTGGTATGAAATACGTGATAAATGTGATACAAGTAATAAACTTTACAAGTTTGATAAAATAAACTTGTCAAAAAAAAACAAGTCGAGTTAGTGTCCTGTGTCAGTTAGGCGCGTCTTCCCTCGATCGCCATCATGTTATTTTCAATTAGGCCCCAATTTATTTAATTTGTAGTCGTTTTAAAAAGTAACACAACATTTATCTTTGATTAGCCTGATCCAACTGTTTAATCTGGTTTAGGGTTTATTTACCACTGACAAGCAGTGTAAAATGAATGTTTATCATGCGATATTGGAGAGTTATTATTATAGAAGAAAGGACCAACTACACTGAAAGACCCAACCTCAGTGAGTGACCGTTTTTTCTCAGGAATTCGCTGGCATCCAATTGCCAGGCACTGACCGAGAAAAAAACGGTCAGATTTTCAGTGACCGAAAAAAAACGGTCAGAATTTGGTGACCGAAAAAAAACGGTCATCACTTTTGGTGACCGAGAAAAAAAACGGTCAGAAATTTGGTGACCGAAAAACGAAAAACGGTCAGTGACCGATAAATCCCAGTCATCTCAATGCTGACTGTTTTTTGCAGGGTGTTGTTTTTTACCAATATTTGACCGGGGTTTTTTTTGGTGGTAACCAAGGTTTGACCGTTTTTTTTCAGTGGCCCTTTAACTTGACCGTTTTTTGTTAGGATGACGGTTTTTCATTCATTCAAATTATAGGGGTTATGAAAAATAGGAATTCTCAGGTTTTATAGTACTATTATCACCTGTGACATATATATAGAGAGATCCTGGCATGCAGACTGCCGCCATGCCTCTTGATTTATACTTGGGTCAGATCTTCACAAGATGTACAATCCGCAGATCAACACATTGAGCACATTCTGCTAAATTAGACTGAAAATTGGTGAATACTAGGCAAATCTGTATATATTTGGTATTGTCTTGATTCAAAGAATCAGTTTGGATATGTTGAACTGTATTTTGAACCTTATTTCTCTCTTAAATTTTGGTTATCTGAGAGGATTGGTGAAGGAAAATTGTAAATTTTCTGACGATTTTCCCCACTTATGAATATTCACTTGAATATGCTCCATTATGATGTCTATTCTTTAAGACGAGGATCCTGGTACTTTGCAGGTGGCGCTGCGGTCGTGACTGTAGCTACTCCTGCGTTGGTGAATACAAAGGTGTTGCTACACTGAAACAAGCCTAATCGTAAAAAAACACTGACCGAGTGGACAATGTTCCTTCAAATTGTAGATATATGTTGTAGTACTGGGGGTGTCTTCTGAGCGTACATTGTACAGAGAAAGCTTAGCGTATATTAGGTGTGAATGCCTACCGTAGGCCGAAGGGCCGACCCCAACGCTACCCGTTACACACCAGTGAGTTTGTTCATTTAAACCAGGTGTTAAAGTGCACTCAGTGCGAACACTGTTTATTTGGTTTCGGGAGGGACAAAATTACTTAATTCATCATTTCATCATTTTGGCGCATCATTTCTTTTTGGTTTCTTTCTTCCTAATGCCAGCTTCTGTAATGAGAAAATATAGGGAAATTTCAAATGCAACACTCTAATGTATCCTACATATAACTTTCACTCTTCCTATTAAACTTCGTCTAATACTTTCTTTTCTCCATCTATCAACCTCTACCATGGTTTCTAAGGTTGTAGTTATGTTCGATTTCTTTGTACCAGGCGTAAACATTTATTTTGGATTAATTGAACTCTCCTTACATGTTCTTTAGATGACAAGTCAATGAAAATTCCACCTAAATCTAGTGATTCAGATTGTTTCGAGACGCTTGACGCCGCCGATGCAAATAATTCATGATGCATTTATTAATTATTATCTAGTGGAATGCAATATTTTCGAGTTTATCACCCTTTTAAATACCTCACTGCTGAGAGTAGCAGTAGCCTGTAAAACATCAGTACCAAACGTTTCTCTGTTACCATTCTTTGCAACCTGCGCTATGTAACCTCAGTCTTGGTATCGTTTTGTTCCAAGCTGTACAACACAAAACTAAAACAAAATTGAACATGGATTATTCATGAGAAATTATACAATAAAGATCACTTTTGATAAATTAGGGTAAAGGTGTGCATGATACATACCTATGATACCTAGTATACCTAGAACTACTTCCAATTACTTTTAGTATGTGCTGCCCAGTGGTCGGAGAAGTACTGGGAGCTGCAGCTTCAGGTTATATGGACAGAGGTATAAGGGTTGGTAGGTATATAAATAGAATAAAGCTGTGTAGGTGGGTCCCTTAGGTCTCTGCTGCTGCTGCCCCCGCCCCCCTCCACACCCCCTCCCCCACCCATTGCCATACAAACCTTCAGCCGGGCTCCCGGGGCCGGGCTATGTACAAAGCTTGTCGCCCCTGAGTGAGCACAGCGCCAAGCTGTAGTACTTTCTATGGTGCTTTCTATGGTACTTTCTAACACAATGATATCGTACTTATTGTACTTTCACACATAGTGTATTAACAAAAATCCGTTAGAGTGTAGGCTTGTTAAGCACGGTGTGTAATGAGCTTCAACACACCTCCAACACATCTCCAACACGGCATGGATCTCACAGCATGTCCAACGTGTGTGTTGGAGCTGTTTTTCAATTAAAAGGGATAGCCATGGAAATAAATCCCATTATGTAAAACATGCATAGCAATATACATGTACTATGTTTGGAAATCTGCGGCAAAACTCAGTGTATCAAGATAGTTTCCCCACATCACCACCACAGCACCAACTCAGAACGCCTTTTATACAATGCAACTTTCAGCACAGTACCAGCACGACACATATAGTCTAGCAGCCAAATGGTTTTTTGGGGGTGAACCCGGCTCTGGAGGTCCCACAATGGTTTTTTGCTGATTATATATCTTTGGACCCTGGAGAATCCAAATCCGAAGAGTGCCAAGCTGTAACCCTTGAGGGTTTTGAGAAATTCAAGATGGCCGCCATGACCACATCCAAAAAGTACCAATTTCACTTTTCAGCTCATAATTCAATAAATAATAGGTGTAGAAAGACAATTCTTGCACCAAAATGTTCCATTTATGATGGGGAATCATGATCAAAAGGCCTTGAGTAAAAAACTATAGCCTATTTTTTCATATTATAATATACCTGTAAATTTCTTAAAGTTTTTGATACCATTTTCCAGCATTTTGTGGTTATTTTCTATCAGATTAATAATTATGTTAGTTACTATCATACACCATGTCCAAGGGAATCATATTTGGATTTCCTTAGTATCCAGAAGCATCTACAACCACAGGTGTCCAGTTGAAAGTGCCCCCCTCCCCTCCCTTTCCCAATACACCCCTAGACCAGATTTTCACTGAGTGATAACATGCAAGCACATTTTTCCCCCAGTGCAACTCTGTATGAAATAACAGCAAAGATTCTTGCATAAGAACTTTGAAAGTGGGGTTCCCACAGCCTTATCTTTGTCAACAAACCCAAATATAATGGTTACAATTATGTCTGGTCATCCTAAATACAGGTTGTAGATACCCTTAGCTGGGAAACCAAATGATGCCCTATTGGGAGAATTACTCATATAGTTAGGTCCCCTGGAAATGGGAAATGACATAGTATCTCGCAGGGCGGATGAAGAAATTCATCATATTCTCAGACTCGCACCCATGTCTAGAAGCTGTGACCAACCTTTATCCTAAGAACCCAATCATACAAGCAATTCAAGAGACATACACTGAAAACAAAAGACTGGACAAAGAAGTGGTGTTGTGCTGGGTGCCAAGCCACATTGGAATAGAAGGAAATGAGGCAGCAGACATTGGAGCCAAAAATGCATTGAGACGCCCTGTTGGGGCTGACCAAATGCCATACACAGACATTGTACCTATGGCGCAGGCACATGTCAAACGTAGCTGGCAACGCACATGGAATGGTGTTAATAGTAACAAGCTGCGAGCAATCACACCATCAATCACACCAAAATTCAAAGATGATAACCTGACAAGACCCGAACAGGTGATACTGACCCGTCTTCGTACCGGTCACACCAAACTGACTCACAGGCACCTTCTAAAAGGTGAAGTGGCTCCTGTATGTCAGACATGCAACACTCAACTGAGTGTAGAGCATCTCTTAATACATTGTCAGGCAACCAAGAGAAGCAGAATAAAATCGCAGAGTATTTTCCGGGAATCTGGGAACAAAAATATTCTTGATAGGAAATCAAATTGTACGACAAAATTTAGGTAACCTAAATTAAGCCTGACTTCGTCAGGCCAAACCCTGTTTCATGAAATAGGGAATTTCACAGAATAAAATAATAAAACCACAGTATATCTGCTAACTTTTAATTACTATTAGCGGAGGTGAAATTAACCAAACCAAACCAAACCAAACCAAGGGGCTTTCCCAGGCTATAAATATAGTGTAGAGATCGCAATTTTAAAAAGGCTTCAAAATCACATTTGCACCCCAGATACCTTCCCAAACCACATATATAAACCTCCTGAGAGGGTGGACAGAACTCTACAGATGAATAAGATGGTTTGTAAAACAACAAATTCCGAGAACTTGTGAGACAAAGAAACCCCTCTTTGCCTCATATGGATTTCTACCTCTTTTCCTAGAAATGGCTCTACCCATATATTATATGGGTGATTGAGTAAAAAGAGATTTAACTGCAAAGCTCATCTATGAAAGGGCACAAACAGGTCAAGGATACATGTCCACTTCCCTCTTACCCCTCTTGAGGAACATTGTCACACCCCCAAATATTAGGAGGCTACTAGTTCCACTCAAGCTGTAAACAGGACATGATGGAGCACATGGCATGAGCTGTTCAAATAATATAAAGTAGCAGTAAATATAATATAGTATAGTGTATCCAGATCGATTTTTTAAACTTTGTGTTACGTCTGGGTGGGATGCACTTCCTTATGAATTTCATAGGCTGTGTTGCAACCCTCATGGCTGAGACATCTGTTATCTGTTTACTGGATGCAACTTTCAGTGGAGTATCCCAGATGCTTTTGGGGAAGAAATATCCTCAAAAATATTGTGCATTATGGTCGTAACAGAGGAACTATTGAGCAAATTCATGCCACAGCACACAGAGCCTCAAAGTTTAACAAACCACTTAGAGTGTCTAGCAAATAGGAGCAGGACAACTTAAGTTTGGGTTGACTCCCTGATAAAACCTGTGTTGCTAATGATAGTGTTTAGCAGAGCAGAAAAGGAAGGTGATTGACCTCTCCACTTGATGGTGGTGAAAGAAATAATTCCATATTTTTTCACTGCTGGCCACCACAATGCTTGATATGGGCTGTATTACTTTCGATCAATCCAAGCACTGCCAAACGATGTACTTGACATATTCCTCAATGGAGAACATGTGACACATCATAATGTACATGAAATGACATGATGATTGAGACAACATTAATGAGATATGGGAAGGGACTAAGTGGAATGATTAGTATTACACTTTATAATAAGCCAAATACTCTGACCACTTGGGCATTAAGCCTACATATTTGCAGTGTATTAGCAAACGATATCCAACACATGACCACTGAACAGAAAGGTATATCCCATCAACACAAGGAAGAACTCAAAGGCCACATCAAAGCCGATGCAAATGATTGTCTCAAAATCAAAGAGAAATTGGAATTAGCAATTGATCCTCTTGATCCCTCCAGTCATCCAAAGAACAGTTTAATCCAAATTGTGAATGGCAGAATTGGAAATCAAGAAGTGAATGTTGACAAGGCTGTGTCTATTTGCCAGAAACTGATGAAAAGATATGAGGACCCACGTCCAGGTGGCTTCCATCATGCCATTTCCAAAGAGGTGCAAACAATGACAATCATGAAAAAACACATCCAAGTTGGTTCAGTGAAGGTGTATGGCACAAATCTGACATACTCAAGAATCATAGGTCTGCAAGCCTCAGGATTGGAAATAGATCTAGAAGATGTTTTCAAGTATGAGCTAGCACCAATGCCCACATCAATGTTCATAGATTCAGGTGAGATGAGAATTGCAAAGAACAAATCAGCACGAAAAAGAGTCCTACAGACGGTCTGCAAAAGGAGAGGAAAGCTATCAACATGGGTACAACTGCAATGAAGCATAATAAGATCATTCCTCACCTTCTCACTGCCCATGCCCTGTCAGGTTGTGATACAGTTGCCCAATGCTGGGACATTGGAAACGGGAAAGCGGTCAAAGTACTTCAGAAGGGCAAAGGATTGCCAAGTCTCAGGGACAAAAGTGCAACAAGAGCAGACATTGTTCAAGAGGCAACAGCCTTTATGGCTGCTTGCTATGGTTTCCCAGATGCCTCTACATGCCATGAGGCAAGGTTCAGATCTTGGAAAGGAAAAACCATGCGTGCAAGCCTGGTATCAGCACCTAAACTGAAATCATTGCCACCAACAAAGGAGTCCTTTGAGCAAAATGTCCTGAGAGCTCATCTACAAACATGCATTTGTAGGAACTGTCTAGAAGTAATGCCACCTAATCTAGACCCTCTTCAACATGGATGGTCACAGTGCAGGGAAAGTTCTTCAGCCAGTGATGGTTCCCCGCAATGTACAGCCTGCTCCAGATGCAATTTTGAAACTCATCAAGTGTAGTTGCCAGGAATGTAAGTCTGCTAGATGCTCTCGTTCACAGGCAAGGCTCCCATGCATCATGTTCTGCAACTGTGAAGGGGCAGGTACATGCCAAAATGATAATACCAGGATGATAGAAGATGAGGAGGAGGAAATACCAGGGCCACCACACAATGAGTAGATATATTGTTGTACACATTGAAGTAAGTTTGTACTATAAATTGATACTTTTCAGGCTGAATTAACTGTTCATGTCCTGTATTGTATTAGGTAATAAGTACTGGATATAATTAAATTCTAAAAGTTTTTGAATGGAGGAAAAAACATTGAAATTACCCCCAATTTTTTGGCCATTATTGTCAAACAAATGAATTTATTATTAATTTAGCTTGTTTAATTGATTGATGAAACTATGCATGTAGTTCGTACACACTTCAAGGAACATTTTGGTGCAAGAATTGTCTTTCTACTCCTATTATTTATTGAATTATGAGCTGAAACATGATAATGGTACTTTTGGGGATAGGTCATGGCGGCCATCTTGAATTTCTCAAAACCCTCAAGGGTTACAGCTTGGCACTCTTCGGATTTGGATTCTCCAGGGTCCAAAGATATAAAATCAGTAAAAAACCATTGTGGGACCTCCAGAGCCGGGTTCACCCCCTTGGCTGCTGGACTAATATACACAGCACACCTTTTTATGCAACGGGGGCCAGGCTACTATTATATTAGTGGGAATTATAGCTCATATTAGTGGGAATACAGCATAGTGTATGAAACACAATGGACAATTAAAAAGGTACTCAGATAGTAATGGCCATTTTAGAAGAGCAAATATGAGCTGGGGACTATACTCTTAATGGTAATGGGCTTGTGTGGATATTGCAAAAGCAGTGCTTAGACATAACCAACATGCGAGTACCAGGGATGGATAGATAGATCAACAATTGTTTCGGATATTAATGTCTTAATGTCTAGCAGTATGTATGGGTATTAATCATGTAACACATGGGTAAAGCTGCCAGAAAATGTACAATTCGCCTTCACCAGTCCTCTCGAATAACCCATATTTCAGACGAAAATAATGTTCAAAATACTGTTCAACCTAACCAAACAAATTGCTAGAATCAATGCAATGCCGAATATACTAGAATTTACCTAGTATTGACCAAATCGCAGTCTAATTTAGCAGTGTTTACTAAATGTGTACAACTGCCAATTGTACATTTTCAGAAATTCTGGTCCACATGTAGCAGATATTGAGCGTCATGAGAATATCACTACAAATTGCACTCAAATCAAATTTATTAAGAAAAAAGGAAATAATGAGTGGTGCCTCATTTCAGAACCAAAGTTGACACCTATGGTACAGTTCTCCAGTTTCCAAATTGGACCCTTTCAAGGATTTGTTTTTGAAAAGGGGACCCTTTTTCTTGAAAATCAAGGAGCCCTGATATTAATCCTACCATTTGTGAAAAGGCTTTAATGATTAGGCCTCAGAATATTATAGATTTCAAAGGTGCAAATGTCTGTATTGGGTGCACCATAATGGAAAGGGAAAAGGGGTCTATAGTTTTAAGCCGCAAGTATCTGAATATTCTTGTTGATGTATCCACTCTTCTCGAATATATTTTTTTTTAACAAATTTTATTAACAGAAGTTTTACAATTATGCAGGAGTTCTCATTCGTCAGCGAACCGACGGTCAACTTTCTTATTATTATATAATATACCTCTCAGCAAGAAGGTTTTTGACTTTCCAGGATTATCATTCCTTTTACCTTTATATTCTTCATCTATTATACTAACCTGTCATGAACTAACATATAAAACACAACGTCCTCCGCCACTGCCTGTCATTGAACAGTGCGATCGCGTCCGCACTGGTGCCGTTCGAACGGCCATGAATAGAGCTTCAAGTGGTTTTTTTCTGCTTCTTTCTATCATGAGTTGCCGTTGATCGATGGCAATTTGAATCACACATTCAACGCCATTCCTTGCGGAGAAAATGCGCCGTCTTTTACTGGGTTGGTTAGGCGAACGGAATATACCTATCTAATCTATCTGTTGCAAAATCTAGTTATGAGAGAAGTAATGTGAATTAGTGCTGAATGTTAAGTTACTGAGGTCATCTGTTTAAACAAGTTTCTGGTCATTTTGGGGCCCGTGTCCACGACTGAACCACAATTTGAAGCGTGTCGATACGTTGTTTACTGTTAGACATCGCGCTCAGTAGAGACCGAGTAGGACAGGCTTTTGTCATCGGCACCTTACCCTGACAGGTCCCGTGCAGCTGCTGTTTGACCAGGCGCCCTCAGAGAGTGGTCAGTTCCGACATGGCGTGCTCTGGCGTGGCAGTAGTCTTGATGTAAACACCGTATTCCGCATCTTTACTCTCAGCAGAAATGCGTTCAGTGTCCACATTGAGCACATTTAGCCCACTCATACCAGATTCCACGCATAAAATGTGCATATACAGCCAGAAAGTACGGTACTCATGGCTACTCAGGCCATCACACACGAATCGATCGGTGGTGGCCCGTGGGTGCCGCCATTTTAATCTGCCGCAAGCATGGTTGACGTGGGTGTGTCGCACCGTGTCCCTCTGATCGCTAGTGCCGCCGATCAGATTTGAATGCTAGCCACGGCAAACTGGATAGTCCAATTGAAAGAAAACGCACGGCATCTGTCAAGCAACATGTTTTCTTACTAAATACAAATGTATATGCATCAGCTGTGATTCCTTCATAGGAAAACGTTAGTTCAAAGGTTGGACAGTTTTCCCAGTATTCTCTCGGCCGCTCCGCTTGTCAGCAAGCAGGGTGGACATGGGTGTGTCGCACCGTGTCCAATGAGAACAAAGCAATTCATGAAATAGACCGTGGGTCAAGCCAGGGGCTAGTAGCCAATCGGAGCCAGGAGCAGAGGTGTACAGACGGCTAGTGACCAATGGCCAGCTAGGAAAACACAAAATAGACCGTCACTGTAGTCACGGTCTGTGGGGACATAATTGCACACTAAATCACCCAAAATCTGATCCAAAATGGACTAATTAATCATATTCTATCTCGAACAGTAGAATGTGTAATATGTATTTTAAAATTGACTCATTTATTTGTGATGTGTCACAAGTCTCAAAAGAATTGATTTTTAGATATCAATATATTTAAAAAGATGAAATTAAAGCAAGTCCAATGATAGTAAACATTCAGGAAATATAACTAGTACAGTAGAACCTCTCTATTGAGACCACCTTTGAGACTGAACGATTTGTTGTCTCATAGTGATGTGGTCTCATTAGAGGGGCTGATCTAAAAAGAGGAAAGCAATTCGGGACTGAAAAAAACTGGTCTTAATAGATGGGTCGTCTCTATAAAGAGGTGGTCTTTATGCGAGGTTCCACTGTATTTCTATAGTTTATGTCTTATATGTGTAAACATGTTTGAAAAGAAGTTTACAATATCACGTGAATTTGTGAGATTGTAACTGATGCTTTTTGAATAAAATTATCTGTGAAAAAAGATATTTCTGGCTGGGCAATAATACTAGTGAAGTAACTAAATATCATCAATGAGATATATGACAAAGAGCACCAGACTCCCCAAAAACGAAAACATTTCAACATATAGATCTTTTGAATAAACCCCTTTACTCCATACAAAGGCCTTCAAAACGCAAGGATATATTTAATACAATGTCCCGAAATTTGTTACATCGATTCATATGACTATAAGTGCTAAACCCTCTAAAACTCGGAACATTTCGATAAAGAGATTTTGTGGAAAAAACACTTTGTAAAATATCCATTTTGCGAATTGTGACTCATGTCCGTATAACACATCACATTTGTATTTTCTGTTCTTTATAGTACTCATTGCACAAAGTTTCATATTCACTTTCAAATAACATTTGTATAAATGTTATATGCTGTAGACAGAACCTGATCTCCATATCTGACCTATTTGATCCGTAACGAGACCTGAGGAGAAATGAATGTTGTTAGGAAGAAATGGTTGTCATTATAGTCGGAGAAACGAGATCGGATAATGGTTAGTGAAGGCTGACATGTGGTGTGTTTGGGTGAACAATTACTAGTAAAGTAGCTACATATACTCCATAGGATGAGCTTCAAAATGTCAGGATATATTTAATACCAGTTCCTAAAATTGTGTACATTTATTCATACAAATTGTAACGCTAAATATTCCTACATAGAGATCTTGTGAATAAATCACTTAGACAAATAAGAAGTTTGCGACTTTTGACTCATTTTCCTGTTACCCATCACATATCTATTACTTCGTTATTTTAGCTGGGGAAAATAACAGGAAGCACAACTAATCAGGTCCGGAAATCACTACACTAGTATACCTTGCCTTCCTAATGGTCTCCCACTGGTTGTCATTCATTCAACATCACCAAGTAATTACACACTTAAGGACATAGTCCACTAAGCTGATTCTCATTCGATTTTGCGTTGCAGAGGATCCTTTTCCACTACGTTCCATACAAATCGCATGAGAATCGACTTAGTGGACTAGGCCCTTTAGGACAAGCGACTCACCACGATATGTGATATGCAAAAATATTACGTTATTTCTTGTCCCCACTTTTCCTGTAAATATGAAGCACCTCAGGCATTTTACTGTCTTCCAGAGTCTTCCAGAGACTTGACAACTATGATAAGAACAAATACTACACACCAGGAGGAGGAGGCGGCGGCACAATAATGGGATCAATTCCTGGCTCTTGATTATATATCTTGATACTCTGTATAACTATTATACATTTAAAGATAAGCACAATAGTAAGTAATCATGAGACTTCATAAGAAGGGACTATCCATGTTTTTTGAAGTAGGCGATGTAACAGTTGAATGTATTTTTGTCTATTTTTTAAATGTTTAACTCTATAGGGTTGAACACAAGTAATTAGGAGGCTGTGTAAGAACCTGTGACAACGGTGCAACAATGATATATGGGTTGATTGTAACAACCTGTGTATGAGTTTTGTCCGTAACGATATGGTCTTGGGGAAGATGTGGGATAATTTAAGAAGAGTTTATAATGGACTCAGTACTCCTTGTCCCTTGTACGGATAATTCATTGAAGACATAACTTTTACAATCTTAATTGTTTGTGATCTGAGTTTGTAATGTGATTCTAGTACAGTAGTCATGAGACTTTCATAAGGCAACCTACGAAGACATCACTGTGTAAACACTACGTTTTTTCAATTGTTCGGATAAATATTATGTAATTGGCCTTTAGTGCAATAATAAAAACAAAAAAACAATGTTGTAATTAATTTGTTGACTCTTGAGGCTTTGTGGAATAGATTTATGATAGATTATTTGCGCGTAGGCCTGTCTAATGAAGTTTGTTTGTTCTTATAATGGTGTAGGATGTTAACAAACGAAAGTTATACATTCTTTATTCAGCGCTCTCTTCATCCTCCAAAATATGCAAAGGGGGTGGGAGGGGGTGAAGCCGCAACGGATTATACTCTCTATAATATGTGATGTATTCGCAAAAAATGGATTTTGAGACATCAACATATCCGAAAAGACGAGGTGAAGTCGATTCTAATGATAGTAAACAGTATAAGTAAATTTATATATTTAAGTTTGATATTTCCTTTTTTGAAAAGAAAAGTTTGCAATATTTGTGGGCGGACAATTACTAGTAAAGTAGCTACACATAATATATATATCATGACCTCAGGGAGAGGAGAAACACAAGGCTGTCCTGAAATGTGGTACATGCAACACATCAGATATTGTTTCTATCAACCACGTTTGTGGTGTGTCACAGAAAATTCAGTCATAAGTAAAAAAAAATGGATTTTGAGATTCCACAATTTGCCATGTTTCTGGAGGACAATTAGTAGTAACGTGATTAAATGTCATTTCTTTATGACATAACATTTAACATGTGTGTGATGCATTTTTAAAATGTTGCTCCTCTCATGTGCTTCTTTGCATAGTAATTGTTATTGATTAGTTATTATGGATCATTGAACCGAGCCCCGCTGTAATCTATTTAAAAGTTAACTGAAGAGTTTGATGTCAAGTTGCCTGAATATTTCAACACTTTTTATCGATTATGGATCTTGGGGATCGCTTCATTGGGGATGTAATGAAAAATTAAATGAAATGTAAATTTAATATTCATAAGTTTGATAATTAATTAAACGCAGAAGAGTCGGTCCGTTTCATGCTTCATCTGCGAACTAACGTGATCTGAGCTTTTATTAAAGAGGGATTCTGAACGATTTCAGCAAATGAAGAACAATACTTGTGACACAAGAAGGACTCTGGGCTAATTGTTCTCTCATTTCCCCAATGAGGGCGCATTGGGCAGCGGCTGGAGGGGGTAGTGCTCCTGGTGCCACGCTCTCTCGGACACTCGACCTCACTCCAGCGTGGTCAGCCAGACGAACAGCTTCGAAAATTCCCACCCTCCCACACCAGGGAACAAGCTTTCAGCAGTTGAGCTTAAAATCTTACCATCTTCTTTGAGAACTTTCATGTATATCTCGTTTTCAACTTACATGTCTTATCATTTGTACCACCAGGTTACTTGCAAACTGATTATATTTCTCAAGAAATAAAACTGCTTCAAACAGCCACTCCACTTCTGCCTTCCGTCTCAATGAATTAGCCCATATACCCTCATATGGTTAAAAACCATCAGCCTTCTATACGCACCGCTGATAATCATCCAATAACAAAAACAAAAACAATGGAAAACACCATGACATTGGACTGGATGAAAAAACTGTGAATAATGTTTTGAATCATATAAAAACTATTAAACTTTTCTCCTGGACAAACCGCTATCAACACGAGTTCATCATATTAACCTTACCCTACAGACTTAAAGTTTTCCATTCTACTTCGGACTTTATCTGATGATAGATTGAGGACATGTTATGAAAATTATTATAAACACTCTTGTTTCGTAAAGGGCCCCCCAGGAAGATCACTTTTGTGAGGATGCGTCCTACTCTTGATTATATGTGATTGTATTATGTGTAATTGTGAATAAAAGTGTTATATATATATAATACTTTGGAATAGACGTTAGCAAACATCATTAGGAGGCCCTTGTGGGTACATGGGTCAGATTTTCAGAAAATATACAAAGGAGAAAATTAATTTTGAGCTATCATCAGCTATTTCACACGATGAGATCTAATGATAGTCAACATTAGAAAATATTTCTATATTTTAAGTTTGATATTTTGTTTTTGAAAAAAAAAAACGTTTGCAATATTTCTGGGTGGTAAAGTAGCTAAATATACTCCATTAGGAAGCACAAGAATATATTTAATATATTGTTTTGAATTTCGTAAATTATATGTTCATACATAGTAATAGATACTCCAACAATGAAAGCATTCCTACACGGAGATAATTTGTGCGACTTGTGAGACATTTTCCTGTAACACATCACATAATATTATCTCAATGACTTCACTTTCACTCAACTCAACTGACATTGTACTGTGTGCGTGTAAAACTTGTCTTATCGCAATATAGCAATTTTTCAAAAAGAAAGGTAACGGTTGGAAGACCTGGATCTTATCCAGAAACCTGCCTAACGATTTGTCTATATTTTTTCATTATTGTATAACGTTGGACAAATAAAATATTTTTCAATTCAATTCAATTTTCTTCTTTTTTTTTATTACAAATACAGCCACACATTTAACAGTACATTGATATCAAATACGCATATCCACGAAGTGGATATATTCCTGCGTTGCCTTGCAATTTTTTTAAAACTCTAATTAACAAGAACAATATATCAAATGCAATACATCTACCTTACAATGTAATATTCCGATGAAAAGCTGTATGATGATACTAAATAAAGAACCTATAGGAAATAACTCGCTAAGGACTTTGGTAATATTGATCAATACTAAATGAAAATATATGGAAAGTTGTAGTCAATTAGTTCAGTTTCATGTCTTGATGTCAAAACAATTCCAGATCACGAAAATGTTCCCGGCATGATTGATGGAGGAATACATATTGTATATAGACTTCTTATGAAGAACCGAATCTGTCAATGTTAAATAAACACATTAAGTTTAAATATTCATCTATGTTTGCTCAGGATCCGTCCGTAACCAAGTAAACAAACATTGACCCTTCATTATTCAATGGATGTTAAGCAAACAAACACAAGGAGATTTATTGCGTTTTAAGCAGCGAAGTAGAGGATTAAACTTTGCGAAGTAGAGGATGAAATGTGCACTTTCAATTACCATCGCCGATAATCTAAGATGGCCTACCTTTCATTTTATTGTTTTCAACTCATCTAAAAGTCGTTTGACTAAAATATTGGAGGCCTTTGTTTGGTGGTTTTGCTACAGGGCTTCATCACAGACCCACCGAAGCCCTTTACTGTGGTGGCTTCACTCATTATCGCTCTATTTCTGGCCTACTGTTTGGTTAGTAATTCTTTACTATTAGACTCCCTAATAGCGGAACTCCACTATAGGTAAAAAACGGCGCCAACAGGCAAAATTCGTCGCCGACATTTATAAAAATTCGGAAAATTCGACATGACTAAAAATTCTAGTGGATGAGGGGGTAAAATAGGTTGTTGGTAACACATTTATTTGTTGCCAACAATTGCAAAATATCTAACTTGATTAGATATTTCGTCGCAAAAAAATTGTCGCAGCCGTTTTTGCCTGTTGGCGCCGTTTTTTACCTATAGCGGAGTTCCGCTATAACACAAGTTTGTTTCAGACATCGGTACAACTATGTGACTATTTTACATTATTTTGCAGCCTGCCACCATGACACTTACACGCCCTATTAGTCCTTCATAAAGTAGGCCTTACCAGAGCAGCTATTCATGAAATTATATCTCCACATAATTGAGACAAGATGATTTCTGTGAATGCCTTAACTGGTGCCAGTTTAACACTGACCAAATGTTTATTACATTATTTGTATTTCCGCTCCAAATGACTACAATTATGAAGGGCCCAATTACCAGTCTTCATTGATCTCAGTGATGAAAGAGCTCTGGATCTTAAACACTGCCCCAAGGCAGAGTTATGGAGCGAGAAAAGACTTAAAGCTACACTCTCAGCTACAATCGGACAAAACTAAATATTTTCTACTTTTTGTTCCATTCTTTTCCAACCTATCCAAAGGTCATGGATTTTGTCCAGTTGTTTTTGCTACAGGGCTTTTTTAAAAAAAACGTCCTCAACGAACCTGAATTGTTTCCTTTGATGACTTCCCATATTATCACTCACGGCCGACTGTTTTCTCTCAGTTAAATCAATTTCCACTTCATGTATAAACATATAACAGCAGCAGAATATTGATAAATTTAGTCCTATAAGTCATACTATGAGTAACTCTTGTATAAACATATAACAGCAGCAGAATATCAATACATTCAGTCCTATAAGTCATACTATGAGTAACTCTTGTATAAACATATTACAACAGCTGAATATTGATAAATGCAGTCCTATAAGTCATGATATGAGTAACTCTTGTATAAACATAGAACAGCAGCAGAATATTGATAAATGCAGTCCTATAAGTCATGATATGAGTAACACTTGTAAAAAAATAAAACAGCAGCCGAATATTGATAAATCCAGTCCTATAAGTTATAATATGAGTAACTCTTGTATTTATAAACATAAAACACCAGCAGCATATTAATACATTCAGTCCCATAAGTCATAATATGAGTAAGTTTTGTATAAACATATTTATAACAGCAGCAGAATATTGATAAATCCAGTCATGTAAGTCGTAGTATGAGTAACTCTTGTATAAACATATAACAGCAGCAGAATATTGATAAATCCAGACATAAAAGTCATAATATGATGGAATTTGTTCAGCTTTGATTTTTCTCATAATAGCTGAAAACGCAACTTCCACTCCTGCCTGTTTAACACTGACTGAATAAATATTACATAATGTATCTCTCAGCTCTAACAGAGTACAAATTATTAAGCACCCAATTACTAGTCATCATTAATCTCAGTAATGAAAGACCTCTGGATCTTTACTCACTGTCCCAAGGTGGAGTAGAAAAGCTATAGGAGCCTTAAGTAGTGTAACCTAAGCTGGTAGCATAAGAAGCCTTGTAATAGAGATACTGCCACAGGAGCAGGCACCGAGGAGAGAGTATGTTTTGTCATATTAATCTTAAAATTGTAAAGAGATAGGCAGGCTGGTGAAAACATACATTGGCATGTAAATCACCTTATAAATATCCTAGAGGGACAATGATGCCGCTCGATAAGGTGAGAGATGCTTTGTGGCCAGCACTATCTCCCCCCACCACTGGCAGGACATGCGTTTACCCTCAATGAAATAAAGCATTAATGGTACCACAATGTATGGAGCAGGCATGGAAACCCATGGGTTGGTTTTTCCGAAAAAGTACAACTAGCCCTCACCAATTCTCTCACATATATGGGTCAAATTTTCATAAAATGTACTATTTGCCTTCACCAATCCTCTCAAATAGCACACATTTAAGACAAAAATGAGCTTCAAAATGCAGTTCAACATAACAGAACTGATACTTTAAGTCAATGCAATACCAAATATACTCAGTTATACTCTATATTTATCATTGTTCAGCCTAATTTAGCAGAATTTCCTAAATGTGTAGAACTGCCAATTGTACATTTTCTGAAAATCTGACCCACATACCAAATTCAAGGCATAAATAAGGTTCATATACAACTCACCAGTTCCCAATCTGATATTTTTAACCAACGCAAAACCTAATATACTGAGGTATTCCTAGATTATTTATAATTAACTACTTATCCTACAAACTCTTTTTTCAAAATTTGTTTTCCCTCTCCTGAGATCCTTGGTCCAGACTTACGCAATAAGCATAAGCTCTCATCCATATCGCAAAGAGGACAAAAGAATTAAAAATGAATACTTATCCCGCAATGCCAATCATTTAGAACTAGACCTTTGGAATTGAATTGTGTAGACCTGCCGATTGTACAATTTCTGAAGATCTGACCTTGATATAAATTATTCCCTTTATAGTATAAAGCATTAATAGTAGCAATTGTGAAACAGGCATAACAACATCTGGGTTGGGCCGTCAGAATTGTGTACAATTCGCCTTCAAAATAGGGGATTTGTATGTCTGCCATCTTGAATCTTGATTGGCATTGAATTATGGGATCTCGTGTGGTATGTCAGTGATTGCAATACATGCCGAGCATGCTTCTCATTGCCTTTTAACCGCTTCTTCAGCAGTCTTCCTCTTGCCAGGTTCCGGGGCTTAGACTGTACCTGGTGTTGTTCAAGAGGTGCCCCAGCAGAGCTGATCAGGCTCCACTTAGCAACTGCAGGTTTCTAGGGGCAGCGCCATATGTGGACCCCCTTTCACCTACAGTCAAGGCCATTCCAGATGTTATCCAAGGCAATGCCATTCCTTCGAAGTTGTGGTATAGGCTGTAAGCACTTTGGTGTGTGTCCGGGCTTGTCTCCTATTCTGTCTCACATCCGTTTCTGGACTGCATTCCACAACTTAACCTCCTGTGCAGCCCCATGGGTGTTCCGGACCGTGTTTCATGCCCGCAGAGCCCACCGGCAAAAGCTGCACAATATGAATCCAGTCTCTCCCGGTGTCGCTAGTCTTTCCCAGTTGTCAACTAGCCTGTTCCTAGTCGTCAGTCAGCCTTTCCCAACAGTCAGCCGTAGCAGGTTCAGTGATTGCAATACATGCTGCGCATGCTTCTCATTGCCTTTTAGCCGCTTCTTCAGCAGTCTTCCTCTTGCCAGGTGTTTACCAATCAGTTTTAAATCTATAGAAAACATGTTTATGTTCTGTTAAACAAAACAAATAATCAATACTTCATCTTTCCCGTAATGCAAATTTGATTTTATAGATCATTTACACAAGCTATGATATTGGTGAAAGAGTCCTTGCAATTCCCAATTGTAATAAAGTATGGTTTTAATTAAGCTAATATATATATTAAATTAGTAACTGAACTAAGGACTAGTTCTAATAGTGTGAACAAGGGAACTAGTCCTAACAGTGTGGAGTGTGCCTGCCGGAGCTGAGACGTGTGACCAGAGAAACCCATTCATCCAGAGACAATTGAATAATAACAAGAGACTTCTTATCCATATATTGATTATATTAAAGACACTCTAGCTTATGATATAATATATGATAGACAGCGGCAGTTGGAATATCCATATAGAACAGTGCTTACAAGCCACTAGGATATTTTAATGTAATCAGGGAGGTATATACAGAGGGAGTGGAAGCCACGGGCTGATAACACAGGACAATGATTGTCAGGGTTGTGTTATCGCTATTGAATACCAGGTGGCGCTGCGGTGTTGCTGTTGACACTATTATAGTACATCATTTAATCGTAAGTCAGTAAACAACAGCCAAGTTGTTCCATCAGCATACATAATCTTTGACAGATTGGTAGCCCACGTAAATTTGATTGCCTTTTCCCAGCAACACCACAAGAGTCATATACTTAGCTTTACATAGCTTTACAATTGTTGGCTATTGGATGGGGGTGGGCTGGGGGGGGGGCTGATTCAATGAATACAATGTTTGGAGTTGGCTAAATCTTACAGCGCCACAAGCTGTAGTGGCATTATTCTTAACTATTGGGGTACCACGCATGGAACCTGGCTTCCACTCCCTCTGTATATACCTCCCTGATGTTATATTGTTATATGTTAAAGTAATATACTCTCCCTGTTTAGATTGGATGATTCCCTGCTTCTAAGGCTGTTAGTTGGTCAACACAATATCTTTGCTATTCATTCTATGACTTCTGATCCGGGTTCAGGATAGCTGAGGTGTCAGGAATCCTTGGGTGAATACAAAGGGTTTACAAGCTTGTTGACTGGAGGGACTGGACCACTTCAACCAAGGATTTGGTCCGTTTCTCTCTAGTTTCACTGCCTGTGACATCACTTTCCTGAGTCTCAGCACATGCGCACTACAGATGTATGCATGCGCAATTGTCACTAACCACAGATACGTTCAAACTCTACATCTATTTCTACTTGTGCTTTCTATTGCTGTACATTGAACTGTATATTGGAACTGGAACCTTCAACAATTAAAGATATATTACTTCCACTAGCAACTGCTCTCTACTTCTTATACAAGTACAAAAGAGTGTCATGGTCATAATAAGTATAGAGAAGGATTTCTACTCTACAATTAAACACCTTTATTACACAATAATAATGTTGCTTAATAATGTGTATTTCAGTTTTGAACTGAATCCATCCCATCATGAACTGTAATAGACATACTCAATGATACATGTAAATACCCTATTCCCTCAAATATATAAAATATATTGATATATATTAAAGGCAACAATGAGGTTCAGAATACCTAGAATATCTTTAACCAACACAATACCAAATATACTCAGATATACCTAATATGTATCAGTGTTCACCCTAATTTACCAGAAGTAAGTAAATGTGTAGAACTCCCAAATGTACCTTTTCTAAAGATTTGACCTTTATATAAATTATTCCTTCTATAAAATAAGGCATTAATGGTAGCACTTATAGAGTAAGCAAAACAACATGTAGGTCGGGTCGTCAGCCTGTTTACTGACGGTATCAAGATATGGGTCAGATTTTCAGAAAATGTACAATTCGCCTTCACCAATCCTCTCAAATAACCCAGATTAAAGATGAAAATGAGCTTCAGAATGCAGTTAAACATATTGAACCGATACTTTAAATCAACTCGATACCAAATATACTCAGATATACCCGGTATTCATAATTTTTCAGCCTAATTCAGCAGAATTTCCTAAATAAGTAGAGCAGCCAACTGTACATTTTCTGAAAATCTGACCCTTATAGCAGGTAAAGCATGAAGATAATAATCTGTGGACTGGCATAATGCTTATTACTTACACATTACCATATGCGTGATGTGTTACAGTCACAAGTCGCAAAACAAGGGATTTTGAGATACCATCATTTCTGAAAAGATAAGATCAAGCCGATTTTAATGATGGTAAATATTAGGGCGTCTAATAAGTACTTTTATATTTGTGTATGCATGCATGACAGAAAACAGTGATATTTCGTAATGGTCACTCATAGTGCAATGTAGGTAAATGTTGTTAAATATACCTTTAAATATACTCTTTGACAAGCTTGTAAACCATCTGTAATGTAATTTCAGATATGCATAGAATTCAATAGGCAGTCCTTGCATTTGGTACAGTTATTCATAAAACTAACAGCGCACAACGACACAAAAATGAAAACATTCCAAACTAGGGTTCTTGTGGAAAAACATCTATGGGTCAGATATTCATAAAATGTACAATTCGCCTTCACCAATCCTCTCAAATAACCCGCATTTTAAATTTGAACAAAAAAATTTAACACAAAAATGAGATTCAAAATGCATTGAATTGACAGAACTGATACTATAAATCAATGTGATCCCAAATATACTCAGATATACCCGATATTCATTATTTTTCAGCCAAATTTAGGAGAATGTCCTAAATGTGTAGCGCTGCCAATTGTATTTTCTGAAATCTGACCCCTAGATAGTATTATGTGTGTGACTTGTGAGTCCTTTTCCTGTAACACATCACAAATTAGCATAAGTGTGTCGACAGAGGGGGTTGGGGGTGGGGAAGGGGGATATCGCACAGATTGTGATCAATGCAGCTGATAATGTCCCCTCTCTGTCGGTTCTGACAAAGCTCTTGTTCAATTTTTAATTGTATTCCTATGTATGGAGGGGGCATATGGCGTACTCACTCTAGGGTGGATCCAAGGACCAAGATAACATCTCCAATGCCCCCTGCGATTTTGCTAGGCGATTTCGCTGTAACAGCTATTAGGCTCCTACCACATTTGCGTAGCATCTCAGTGAATGAGGCTCTCGCAGTTTCACTCTACTCACTCGGTCATAAATTAGCAAGCGAACCTGCCTCATATTAATTCAATGTGAACAAATGTTCTTGATATTGATGTTCATAATGATTCATGATAATTCATGAATCCTATTTGAAGTTTTACATCGATACCAACAGATTGTGAGGCAGCATTTATTCAAATTCAATGTTGCCTGTCTAGTATAGCAATAAACAACTCAGATTTTAGTGTGAGAACGGTCTGTAGGCCCGGAGACGTCCCAAGGCCCTAGGCCGAGGGACGTCTCTGGGCCTACAGGCCGTTCGAACGCTAAAATCTGAGTTGTTTATTGATTTTAGCCCATAATGGATCAGATCCCATCCGAACTTGTTTAAACCTTGTATCAGCACAACATTTTAAAAAGGCAAGCAGGATTTAGGTCTTTTGCCAGCTCGAACAACACTTGCAGATTAACAAAGCTCCAGTGTGGCCCAAGGGTGACGCAATGTTATTGTGCAGCATGGCAGCAGGCGGTGGGTGTGTCACGCGGTGACCAATGGGAAGCGCCCCTCACTGTCAGTAGACTGGGTCTGGCTTTTGGTAGGTAGCCAATGGGAGGCACGGAAAAACCAATATAGACCGTGGGTACAGTCACGGTCTGTACTACTACAATTGAAGGCAAATTGTCCCAAAATCTGACCCAAAATGGACTTATCCCTCATAGAGAGACTCACGCTCCACACATCTGTGTGTGTTTAAGACCAGGCAACTTACCGCAGACTCATCTAGCAACACAATGTTGTCGTCGAAAATTGGATCAAGCCTAGGGTGTACTTGGCCGCAGAACTTCATTGTGACTTGTATAGCTTTGTATATATATGGTCGATTCCAGAAATTTTAGTGCGATTTTGAGATTTTTGGTGAAAATAAAAAAATACATTGATTGTTTTCATACTTATAAGGAAGAAAGTACTTACATCGGGCTATACAACTGCCAATTTGCCACAACCTGGATTAATTATTTTTCAAGATAAAAACCTCCAAATCATTGGAGCCTGGTCAAAGACTCCATACGAATACATGTATATGTATGGAACGTTTTTTTTCCTTTATAACCAAATTTGTTAATAATTCAGGTATAAATATGTGGACTCTCAATACCTTTTCTTGCAAATATCGGTTCAAAGCTCTAACACCTTTATATAAAACCACATAAGTGTTTCCAACGAATACACCATTCCATACGAATACACCATTCCATACGAATACATCAGCTCAGTGATGTATTCGTATGGAATTGTGTATTTGTTGATGCATCCTTTCTGAATAAAATACCTAAATATAAAGGAAATAAATAGTTAGTCCTTATGTTAGAAGACAATGGTTGATAGTAAGAATACACAATTTGTATTTTCCAGCCAGTTTTTGAGCGTGTATTCGTCGGAATCGTGTATTCGTATGGATTCTTTTCATGAAATTATAATTTACTGATCAAGGAATAATGTTGGAATCATGAGATTTGTTCTGGATATTAAGCTAACGATTCTAAATGTAAATGCAAAAAAGAGTTGATCAAATATGAAAAGTTTTCTTTTCATAGAAGTTAAAAGATGTATTCGTTGGAACGTTTTATTTTAGCCAAAATAGTATTTCTCTTCATAAGGACGAAAATATAAGTCAATCTGAAAATATTAAAAAATGCATATTTAGGGGCAGATAGGTTCTTTAAAATGGAATATCAAAGTTCATACAAAAGTAATTGGTAATTTCATTTTATCTCACTTTTGTGTGTATTCGTATGGAACGGTCAAAACGAAAATGGTCCATAAATGAAATAAAACACTGTTGAGAAAGATAAATGTTATCTAGTATTATGCGGTATATTCTAAGGAATCCATACATACTATATGTAAGTATACACGACCAAAATTGTCAACGTTATTGAATAAAACGTGAAAAACATCAAAATCGCACTAAAATTTCTGGAATCGACCATATACGCATACAGTGAGCAAGGGGTCCAGGGTCCAGGGGTCGTTTCTCTGAGTTGATAAACATTAGGACATCACTGACATCTAATAATAATATTTGTATGTGTTATGTATGAAAACATTTCTTGATGCTTAATCACTACTAACATATTATGTATATGCTCCTTAGGATAACCTCAGATATGAATAAATAACTTGTATGTACCTTGAGTGCTTGATACTACCAGCAATAAACACCTCAAAAATGAAAAAAACTGACAAAGGATTCTCGTGAAAAACTCATTTGAAAAATATCCTTTTTTGCAACTTGAGACTCATTTTCCTGCAACATATCATATCTGTGTTCTTATAATAGAACCTTCGGGTCCTAAATAAGGAAGAATAGCTTAGCAAGGATGATTTTATAAATAAGGAGTACTGATGTAACCCTGTTGCAAAGACAAAACTTTAGTCAAATGACTTTTTGGTGGGTTGTAAAAGAACGGAACAAAAAGTAGAATATGCTTGGGGATCAGTTTTTATCAGTGTGAGAAGTCGAATCGGTCAAGACAAAATGGCCGCCACTGAGCGATAATGAGTGAAGCCACCCAGTGAAACATTTTCAGTGGGTTTCCGAAATATAGGGGTATCTGGGTCAGATTTTCGGAAAGTGTAAAATTGGCAGCTCTACACATTAAGCAAATTCTTCTTAATTAGGTCGCAATTTGGTCAATACTAGGTAAATTCAAGTATATTCGGCATTGCATAGACTCTAGCAATATGTTTGGTTAGGTTGATCTGTATTTTGAACTTAATTTTCGTTCGAAATTAAGGCTTTTCAGAGGATTGACGAAGGTGAATTGTACATTTTCAGAAAATCTGACCCATATATGGGTCCCATTTTTTATGCCTGTGCCTGAGTGTCGCATCATAAGAAATTTGTCCATGTCCCATGTCACAAACAATTCAATCATGTCTCATGTCACTTTTTAGGCAATGCATTAATTATATTAAAGGTTGATACAATGTCGTATGTCACCTGTTAAATAAATAACTGTGTCTCATGTCTATTTTTAATACATTTCTGGATGTCTCTTGTCAAATTTTATCAGCCTTTTGAAAGCTGTGTGTGTCACACGTTAAGGGGAGCGTGTCGCATTGTTGCCCGTTATTTAGCGGGTTATGTTGCTTGTCAATCGTGTTGAATTTTACCCATGTACCCACAAATATCAATGTTGACGATTATGAAGCCCTGCAGCAAGGAGAACGGGCCGAAATCCACACAAAAATGAATGAAATGAGTTATCAATTGTTTAAAATAAATATGAACAAAATTTAGAAAATCGTTTGTTTTAACCGATGTTGACTGAGAGCGCAACTTTAAATGCACAACGGCAGACACATGCATGAGCCATGGATAAACCCCCTATTATCAACCACACATATTAATTCCTCCTGCCCTAATCACAACCCAAGATGACAATTAAGTGTGAGGAATAGCCTTAATGCAGCCATAAACATCTGTGTGGGACATTAATGACTGGCCATCCTGTTGACCAATCACAATGATTATGATGTATGAGACGATAATTGTAGCATATGAATGCATTGTGATTCTGTCAGAAAGGCAGAGCCCTAGTAGACTTGATAGCACCCTGTCCACGGGACAGAGGTGGCTGTTGGTATATTGGGGTTTCAGAAGTAGGTGTCTGTACCTTCCACAAATTAAACAAGTATTCAGAGGTCATTTGTTCTTCCTCTGGACGAGATATGACTACCGCTTTTTCTGTTAAAAAGCCGACAGGCTACTTCCTCAGCACCAATTACATAATACTTGAGAATCTCATCTTGGCGATTATTGGTAAAGGCAGCTAAACCTATTATGTTAGACCACAAGAGTCATAATCAAGGCTGGCTTTCAGCGAGTACAAATTACTGGCTAATTTGTCCGACATCAACAATGCATGTCTGATGAACCCTTTTACCTCAGAACTGGGATGATTATCAGTGAGAAGTTTCAAAGATAGTTTCATTGTCAAAGACTTTTTAGAGAAGAGTTTTTATATGGAACAAACACGCTCACCTCTCGAGAGCTCCTTGGTTCCATCAAAAGTCTTCTTGGCCCAACGCTTGATGGTTCTTGAACAGGGATGCCTCCAGTGACCACACCCATCTGACACTCTGTACATGTCACTGTCTACAGATGATTCCCGAGATCATGTCTGCACCTCTGTCTGCGAAACATCTCCATCAATTATTTTGAGACAGGTTTAGATGCCATGCAATTCTTCATCCTTCCCTCCAATATTGTCAATCTTGCTGCTACTGGATCTTCAGAGAAAGTGGCAAGTGAATCTTTGCTATGGCGATGATTAAAACGTTGACATTTTTTTCCCTAGGGGAATCATGGATGTCGCCACACTTGGAACAATAATGTCCACCCATTGTGATAAAGGTTAAAAGGTTAAATGTTAACAATTTCCTGTGGAAATCAATATATAACCTTACCTGTCCAGTGGCTATACAAAAGTGTCCGTTGTTTGTTGTGTAATAATAGCTGAGAATGCAGCTTTAATAGGTTCTTGTTATGTCTGTTTTTATTGGTCCTTTGTAACTCTTTATTCAGAATTAATTAAAGTGCTCATCGGTTGATTAATATTATGCTTATCAGAATAGGGAAGTTGCATAGCCGCCATTTTCAATCCTGATTCGCATGGAATTATGGGACTAATGGTACAGTCTAAAATCTATAGAAAACAAGCCATGTTCAGCATGGGATATGTATCAGTGCTCTTATGTCAATATCCATATGTTATACATGTTTTCATAACACAAGCCTCCATCTTTCCCTTCGTGCATTTGGTTTTCTTAGATGATTCTTGCAATTTTCAATAAAATATTGCCAAATATTTGTATGTCAGATTTCATCAGAATCCATCCCAGCAGGCATTGCAGTAGGCATGTGCAGTGAGACATGCAACTCCCCTATTAATGTTTCATCTTGATTGATGAATAAATGATTGCCAATGTTGGGATATAAGATGGAGGGTTCATCTTCAAATGTATTTTCTATTTTGTATTACATGTGATCCGTTTTAGGAAAATAAGTCACAAGTCGCATGAATGGATTTTGAGATATCACCATAATTATAATTGGAAAGAGGAGATCAAGCCGATTCTAATGATACTAAACACTAGGACACCTGATAGATATTTCTATATTTCAAGTTTGATAATTCTATTTTTGAAAAAAAAAAGTTTGCAATGTTTTTGGATGGGTAATTACCAGTAAAGTAACTAAATATATTACATACAAAGGCCTTCAAAATGCAAGGATATATTTAATCCAATGTCCCGAAAATTGTTACATGGGCTCATATAATTATGACAACAAATGGCTAAACCCTCTAAAAATCAGAACATTTCAAAAGAGTGAACAAACACTTTGAAAAATATCAGTTTTGCGACATGTGACTCATTTTCCTGAAATACATATTTTTGTTTCTGTCATGAAGCAAAAATGTGTTATTATTGAGTGCTCAAAAGTGAGGAGTTAGAACGGAATAGAAGTAAACAAGTTTGGCGACCATTAACAAGTGAAACCATTCAGAATGTCTGGGTCTCTTCATGTCAAACCATGGTCACGTTACATATATATATGAGCCAGGGCGACCAATCTCGTTTCCTACTTTCATGGAATTGCAAATAATTCTAGTAAGACCAATAGTGTAGCGTTAGCTGCCATATCCTAAATAAACAATTTTCCAATATTCCTAAGTGTACCGAATGGGGTCTGCTGCATAAGACCTTGCCCACACACAGCTGATTTGCCTCCCGATTGTCCCCTGATTTGAGTCTCCCGATGAATCCCCCTACTTTACTTTAAATCCTGATTTATCTATTTTAAAATAACATAAACAAGGATTGGAAAGGAAATTGTGGTGTGGTCACCGGAGGAATGCTAGAATTCATCGGGAGACCAAAATCGGGAGGCAATCGGGAGACAAATCGGCCGTGTGGGCAGGGCATACAAAATCCTGACTGTAATGTGTTACAGAAGAATTGATGTTAATTTTCAAAAAATCTTGATTTTTAGATGCTATTATATCTAAAATGATGAGATCAGATTGATTCCAAGGTTTGAATAAATAGTCCACGATATTTTGGTGCAGACATTCACAAGTAAAGTAGTGAAATAAATTCCCTTGAGATGTTCTTTGAAATTATATCTATTCATTAAAGTCCATTTTTCAATAAACAAGTTGCCGAGTGGTTTTTGCCGAGTGGTGAAGGCATTTGAAATAGTTGTTAGGAGGAGAGAATGGAATAATAGAGCTCTAAGGAAGGTAATTATAAAGTAAGGATTAAAGTGTTGTTATGCAACAAGCCCCAGTTGGCTTCATCCATCTTTATGAAATGGTGGTAATTTACAGGCAATCATCGGCCATGGCAGGGGCCACTGACACTCTGATTCCTTTATAGATAAAACTGTTTATTGGTGCCATTTAATGCCTTAATGTCTCCGGCTACATGTTTTTGTTATGAAGACTGGTTCACTAAGTAGATCGCATGAGTGAAAGTTATGGAAGTAAGAATGAAAAAGGCATGAGGAAAACCAAGTTTTATTTTCAATTAAAGAAAACTAAATCTGAGCCTTCTCGTTTCACAGCGCCCTCAGGCTGGCATTTATTGAGTGAAAACATAAAGTGAAAACATAAATTAATGAAATAGTGTGTCAAGATAACTTACAAGTTACTGAAAGGACCTGTATTATCATTTAAAAAGTAGCCCCGGAATAGGTAACATATGTGATGTGTTATAGGAAAATGAGTCACAAGTCGCAAAAATTAACTTTGATATACTAATATATTTTAAAAGATGAGATCAAGCCGATTCTAATAATAGTAAACAGTAGAACATCTAATAACTATTTCTATATTTCAAGTCTGATCTAATTAGTTTTGATAATAATTAGTTTGCAATAATTCTGGGTGGGCATTTACCAGTAAAGTAGCTAAATATACTCTATAAGATGACCTTAAAAATGCATGAATATGTTTAATACAATGTCCTGAAATTTGGTACATACTTTGTTATGACCGACACCACTAAACCCTGCAAGGATAAGAATATTTCAATAAAGAAATCTTGTAGAAAAACACTTTGAAAAATATAATTTTTGCGACTTATGACTTATTTTCTGGAAACACATCACATATATTGGCATTTCGGTTTTTATGATAATTCACTCCCAACCCTAATAAGAAGGTATCCTTTCTGTGTGTATTTTATTTGTATAAATAATGTTTGACTTAAAGCTGCACTCTTATTTAACATTGGTTAAAGTTTCATTCCCAAAGAAATCTTGACATAATATATTTACTCATATTCTAACCGTTAAGACTAGATTCATCAATATTATGCTGCTATATATGTTTATACAAGAATGTAAAAGGTAAACCCGCCGACAGAAAACGGCCGCCGGTGAGCGATAATAAGTCATCATTGGGACGGATTCAGGCTGGCCCTCCAAATGCAAATGAGGATGATTTAGAACCCTTATTGCAAAAACAAATTGATGAAGTCCTCCAAAATTTTGGTCTAAGACTTTTTGATGGGTTGGAAAAGAGCCTTTTATTCAGAAACCCTTTCCTATGGTGGTTTCATTTATTATCGGTATCATTTGATAAAATAGTTTGAGATTGAATCTAGAATCATAGTATGATTCTAGACCGATTCGATCTAAAATATTTTCATATATGTTGGGGGGACTTAGCTTTACCATTAATAATGATATACAACGAACACAAGGTTTGGCCATGAACCCAGCAAAGCAAGGGTTTATTCTCACCCAATACATATCATTAATACATACAACAAAAACACATGTAAGAATACATACACAGCACAAAAAAGGTAAGATTAAAATTTTTCAAATATAGCATGCACGTCAATGCAGCTCAGGTGCAGGCTGAATAATAGTCCAACAGTCCAGGTGGAACGAGTGACGTAATAGTTGCAAGCCACTGATTGGTCCATTTAATGCAAGTGTATTACGTCATAATTAGCTGCTGCGTCAGCCCCAAATATAATCATCCATGGCTCGATTCCACATATGTTGGGGGGACTTAGCTTTACCATTAATAATGATATACAACGAACACAAGGTTTGGCCATGAACCCAGCAAAGCAAGGGTTTATTCTCACCAAAAGGCCAAACCAAGAAAGAGAAATATCAAGTTCTACCAGGAGATTCACATCAAAATAAACAATAATACAGCAGAATAAATTGACATAACTACATAAGTAACCGTCAGATAGACGGAATAACACACTTGCAAAACAGCAAGGGTTAAGCGGAACAATACTGTCCGTCCGAATATAACTACATTCAAATTTACTGTGACAACCAGCAGTGTATACATGAACGACTTGGTATCGGAGAACTTTCAGACACGAGAAAACATGAACAACATAATAAATACGAGCATGGTCTGCGTCAAAATCGGTAAAAAGTTTGCAAATATCGCCATAAGTACCTTGAATATTTTCAAAGTCGGCAAGGAAAGATATCGAGGAGGAAACAGGGAATAACAAGCGTGTCGTAACATCAACTGGGCGTACAAACTCTCCGCCGGCGGCCATGACAGGCAACGTCGCATCAACGAGAAGAAGTGAGACATCCGGAACATGACGTACGTCCGGGCATTGCTCATTTACATAATTACCACAACAACTGGAACCAATATGGCTAACCGTGTCCTTGACATTAAAAACATCGTACAGACTACATAAATCGGTAAATACCATGTTACAAATAGAGTTATCGACAACAATATCTACAGAAACCCCTGTTTCCTCTGCCTCATCCTATGTGTTACATTTACCTTGCGGTGATTCACACGAAGCGAAACCGTGGTCAGCAGACCCACAACCTGAACATTTATGAGCATAAACGCACAGAGATTTAGTACAACCCTCATCATCGTTGAATTTAAAACAAACTTTTTCTGACTTACGATTATTACTTGATACCAAGGCATTAGCCTGTTTCGAATTTTCATAAGAATAACACCTCAATACTTCCTCCTGACGTACATCAGTAAAGGCACTCAAGCCAACCTTATTGGCTCTATTACGCACAGATTGATCGTACAAAATGCTAGCTTTTGTTGTGTAAACCTGAGATTTAGATTTCTCGCATATAGTAATACAATGATTTACGACCCCTTCAATCTCATCGTAAGGTCTCCTGTCATTTACCAATACAGCAACAAGTTTCAAATTTAAAAGCAAAAGTGATTCTATATTATCAATAGTTTCACCTCGTTCGAGATCTCTATGTTGGTCGAATGGGCGTGTCCTGCTTCTTGACTTGGACCTAGACCTTGACCTGGGCCTGGCACGACGACCATGGTACGCAGATACCTCATAAATAGAATCGTTCCATCTCGAGCTGCTTGCATCTCCCGAAAAACCCATTCCGTCCATGCTATCCAAGCTAGATGACGATTTGAATTCAGCGGACTTCTTATGGTCCCACGACGATTCAGCGGACTTCTTATGGTCCAACGAAGGCTCAGAAGACTTCTTAACGTCCAACGAAGAAACCAGTTTCTGTATAACTGCCTCCAATCCATTCATACGCACTGTTAACGAGGCAGAAACATCAGCAAAATCAGTCTTATTGCTTGTACACTCCTCCCCAACTGGAGGTAAATGCATAGTAGAGCATTTACTACAACTCTTTGCCTTAGGCATCCCGAATTATCAACAATTACGAGATTAAAATTTTTCAAATATAGCATGCACGTCAATGCAGCTCAGGTGCAGGCTGAATAATAGTCCAACAGTCCAGGTGGAACGAGTGACGTAATAGTTGCAAGCCACTGATTGGTCCATTTAATGCAGGTGTATTACATCATAATTAGCTGCTGCGTCAGCCCCAAATATAATCATCGATGGCTCGATTCCACCAACATATAACAGTAGCATAACTTCATTCCTATAGGCTAAATCATAATAATATGAATCTGGACTTATTGTGTAGTAATAGCTATGAATGCACTTTTAACTAATACAGGGAATAAATAACTTCACTCCATTGCAAGAAATCGCCCCCCCCCCCACCACCACGAAAATAAATAACTAAGAGCATTATAGTACATGGTGAATAGAACTCAGTTCTTATATTAAATGTCTAGAATCCCATTCTTTTAAATAGCTATATTGTATTACACAAGGTTTATTAAAAGTACATAAAGAATATAATATATCTATTCATTTACAGTTTTCAGTTAAATAGTTGGTAAACTACAAGTTTACAAATGATATCAAAACGATGAGGTTGATATTTTAAATATAAAGGAATTGGCTCTGTTTTATAGCAGAGACCTCTACCTGCTTAGAATTGTTCCCAAATTGATCGCTCTTGTCTAAAACAGCGAATTGCCATTTAGTTTTCTTTATTTTCTACCTCAGATACAAGGAATCCCCATAGTATCGATTTCCATTTATCCACAAAATGAATTTGGCGAATGCAGCTTTTTAAATAGAAAACTCAAGGGCAAAGGCTACTCTGTAGTTGAAAATGGAAGCAGAAGATAAATGATATATAGATACGATTCCTGAAATGTTTTGAGCCATACAACTGTTTAAAAGGTCCATGGGTCATCGTTCTCTATTAGATGTGATACATTAAAGTAGGTTATATTAATTCAACTTTTGAAATTGTATTTATTAAAGCTGCATTCTCAGCTATTGAAATGGAACAGTTTAGGCGCATTTCCGAAATATACATATGTGGACATGTATTATACCCTGTAGCAAAGACATTTTGAGAAAATCAGCCTTTATTTTGGTCAAATGATGAATTCAAAAAGAGGGGAACAAAAAGTAGGAAATCGTTATAGTTCTTGACCGATGTTAACTGAGATATAGTACGTATCAAAGTCGCTAGGGAACTACTTAAAACTGTAAACAACAGAAGTTTGTGTTTAAAGTTATTTCTCCCTCAGGTATATCTGGGCGTTGACCCCTGCATATATAAATATATATAATATATGAGCCAGGTCGTCAGAAAATGCACAATTCGCTCTCCCCAATCCTCTCACATAGTCAAGATATAGCACAAAGATGTGCACCGGTGCACCTGATGTCTACAATATAGTCAGTCAACTGAACAAATGAACATATTGTTTGAATCCAGGTAAAACGATATATTATTACACACTTGATGCATTCCTACGGTGTCGTGTTGCAGTGCCTTCAACATTTCATCATAAATATTTTTATTGCACCCAACTTATTGCACCTCTCAATATAAAGGCACATATGTGATGTGTTTCAGGAAAATGAGTCATAAGTCGAAAAAAAATGATTTTGAGATACCATTATATTTGAACAGATGAGATCAAGCCGATTCCAATGATAGTAAACAGTCTAATGAAATAATAAGTATTTCTAGATTTAAAGTTTGATATTTTCGTTTTTGACAAAAAAAAGTTTCCAATATTTCTTGGGGTCAATAAACGGTAAAGTAACTAAATGTAGTCCATATAAGGACCTTTAAAACAAAAGGATATATTACATAGATTGTCTTGAAAATTATTACATCGATTGACATAACGGTAAGTGACAAACTCTCCAAAAATTAAAAGATTCCAAAAATGTGATCCTGTGAAAAAAACACTTTGAAAAATATCAATTTTGCGACTTATGACTCATTTTCCTGAAACACATCACATATCATAATAAATGATGTAACGTCCCTCTGTACAGTTCATAATCAGGTCTCTACAGGTTGAAGAATGGGACCTCGTTACTGTTCTTTAACCTCGTCTTGACCCAATTATAAACCACCATCTTGCCATTTGGTATGACAATCAAATGCACCTATATGTTCGGGTCAGATTTTAACGAAAATGTATAATTCAACTTCACTAATCTTCTTTAATAACCCAGATTTCAGAAGAAAATAAAGTTCAACCTAACAGACCTAACCTAACAGATTGCTAGAATCAATCCAATGCCAAATATAATTGAATTTACCTAGTATTGGTCAAATTGCAGCTTATTTTAGCAGAATTTACTCAAAGTGAACAGCTGCCAATTGTACATTTTCTGAAAATCTGACCCACTTATCATATTTTAGGTTAATTTGGTCAAATTAAAAAAATGTATAGCGTTGTAGCGAGTACATTTTCGGAAGATCTGACCCATACAGTGAATGGAAATAATGAGCAAAAGGCCATTGCTGTCAGATAGCTAGTAAACGGCTTACTCTCACATCCCGGCCTCTGACCAAGCTTAGATAAATAAGTTCCTGAAGGCCAGTGGTATACAACTAAGGCAATTCAACTCTTGGGTCAGATTTTCAGAAAATGTACAATTAGCAGCTCTACACGATTAGTAAATTCTGCTAAACCAAGTTGCAACCAAGTCAATTCGAGGTAAATTCGAGTATATTCAGCATTGCATTGATTCTAGCAATCTGTTTGGTTAGGTTGAACTGTATATTGAAATTATTTTTCAACTGAAATTTGGGTTATTTGAGAGGATTGGTGAAAGTGAATTGTACAGTTTCTGAAAATCTTACCCTCTCACTGGGAGATGTACCTCTAATCAGGGCTGCATTCTAGGGCGTTAGGGAGGAGTTCAGATTGTGTTCTGCTCGAAAGTAATGTTCCCTTGTGTGTCATGTTGTAGATTTCACTTTAGTTCATCTCTGGGATGATTTAGGGCTGTAGTTGCACACTGAGGCTATGCACTATAGGGCTATAATAAATCACGGGCCAGGTATCGACGAGGCTAACTATATAATTGCAAATCTTGTTTAATTCAGATGTTGTTATTCAGTTGTTAGTGGTTTACATTATTGATTTCTCATTTGATATGAGACAGAAAGTATCACAGGTTGCTCGCAGATGATCTTCCCCTGCTCATTTGACCCATATACTGCTGATTTATCGATGTAAAAACATCCCTAGGTATTATGAGACTCCCACGCCATAAATATGACCATTTAATCCCTTTCTGGTACTCAAAAGCTGCTATTATCTTTTAACGATTCGCCTAATACCAAGAAAGCATTTTAAATATAGATAAATAATGAATAGTTAATTAAGGGATTGGGCGTTTTCCACAAAGTATCGTTGAATTTATGATGTGGTTCATGTCATAAGATATCTTCAATCGGACGTTTCTAATATTTGTCGCATTTCGCCTGTTTATTTTCTCATTTCGCTTGTTTAATATCTTATTTAATCATTAAAATCCTTGGATGTCAAATAAATATCAAAGTGCAAGATCTTAACAAATTTATTATTGAAATCTCTTCTACTGAGCAAGTCAGCTCTGGGATGTTTGTGATGCCCTCGTTTCCAGCAAAGTCCTCGCAGGTAAACATCCAACATCGATTTTCTCTCGGACTTCTTCATTATTTTAGTAGTGGAATTACTGGGTAATTCCGCACCATCTTACACTCTACTGTGCTAGGCCCCCAGGGGGATTCATCCCGCTTCCAACTCGAGAAGAATTACTTGTATAACACCAAGAAACTCAGTTAGTTGTATCTATATGTATGTTTATCTTGATGTCAGAAAATGTACAATCGCCAGCCCTACATATGGTTAATTATTCTGAAATCGGTTGAAAATTATAAATTTTATAAAGAAAAGCTCTAGAAGGGTTATTTGTCATGCATGTTCTGGGAATCTGGGATGTCCCCATCTGTTTATTTTGTGTGTACAGGTCGGTTGACCCTGTGTGGAGGACATTATATGTGGTTTGTGAAGGTATCTGGGTTGTAAATGGGATTTTGATGGTTTTTGTTTAAATTGGGAGCTCCACACTCTATTTATAGCCTGGGAAAGCTTCATGCAGAGGAGTGGGAGAGTGAAGAAGAGGGGAGGGAGAGGGTGGGGGTATTGAAGAGTGATTGTATTTATAGAACAGTAACTATAAGATAAACATATTCATGCAAAATCTTTTTTTGCTGAAATATATCTTTTCCTATATCTCATTGCATTATGTATTTGGAAAGTCAATGTCAGACCTGTTGGGATGGCTACTATGGGAATCCAAATAATGGGGGTAATTGTTCAAGGTGTGACTGTAATGGGCAGCAGACAAATGTTACCACAAGAGAGAGGGTGAGGACGAGGGAAAGAAGAGGGGGAGGGAAAAGAAGGGAGGGAGAGGATGTAGGGGAAGGGAGAGAGGGGAAGGAGAGAAAGCGAGGATGGGAGCATGAGGAAGATGGGAGGGAGAGGCAGTAATCTGAGTAAATATCAAATGGCTTAGATTCAAAGAATCTGAAAAGACTGGATATAAAGGTCAATACAACACAAGGCCCCCGTCAATCTGCGAGCTCAATATTAACACTGAAAAAGCTACTAGCAGATTGTTATGCAACGGGGGCAATGCTTCAACTCTGGCTTTCTTCACTGCACTCCTGTAAAAACCAGCCTATTTGTCTCTACCTCTTAGTATATGTCTTTCGCCTTCACCAGCTACAGCTTATTATGCTTGACCTATGAAATACTATTCCTCTTCCAAACGTTGTGTCTGTGACATTTCCTAGGCCTGAAATAGAATTCCTCTCACATAGCAAAAACCCATAGATTAGCTTCACGTGTGCCTGAAATATAGACTCATGGCCTGACTGCTTCCTCACAGTATACATACATGGCTCAGATCTTCAGAACATGTACAATTGACAGCGCTACACATTTAGTAAATTTGGCTAAATAAGGCTGAACATAAGATAAGATAAGATACTAATTTATTTATCGAGATTCACAATGTACATTAAAGAAACCGACAATGCAAATAAAACATATGAAACTGATAAAACAGGTATGTCGACATCTAGATAAAATCCAGCTCTCCCAGCCACTACCTTTACTCAATACTGAGTGTTGTAATTTAGAAGACGAATCAATTAATTATTACATCATCTCATTACTAGTGGTGATGTATTACAGGACACAAAATAAATGAAGAGATAAAATAAGAAACGATCTACGTTGACATAGTATAATGGTAAATACAGTAGAATAAAAAAAGAATAATGATAAAATTCACCAATTCACCTGAACATGATAACTATAGTTTAGCGCCCTATTCCTTTACAGTAAAGGGGGAAGGTGGAAGAGGGAATTGGGGGAAAGACCATATGTGTGACCAGCCAAGCAGAAAAGGGACTCCAGGGCCAAATTTTCGAATTTGGGGTTATTATAGATTCTGAATCTGCATGTCCTCCTGAGTCAATAACCAAAAAAAATAGTTGAAAATTCCCAGAATTTGCCGAGATATGGGCTTTTTTGTAAAGTTATGTTAGTTTTCAGTAGATGATCTCAAATAGGTTGGGGGAGTGACTCATTTTACTGTGACACATCACATGTACAAAAAATAAATATTAAAAAAAAAATTAATGACAGGGGTGTACAGAAGGGGAAATGAGCATTATAAAAGTGAAAGAATTTTGTTGATACTCCAAAAAATAGTAAAGTTACAGACTTTCAAAGTTACCTCCCTCTCAGAATTACTAATATAAACATTTGTGACAGTGATGTCATGAATATGATGTGACTCCTAGCGGGAATACCAGGAACTATAACTCCCGCAGGAAGGTCCTTTTCTGCTTGGCGGGTCACATGTATTGACCATTAAATGTCATCCACCATCGTCTATAGACCGGAACGGGAGGAGAGACCTGATATCCTATTACTGCTAAGACAGGAGGAACTATCATCCCAATTTGGTCGAGGGGGCAGAGCCATGCCTTGGCCCAGCTGGTCTTTTATGAGGGTGTTAACAGATTAACAAGAACTAATGGCCATTCCTTCTTCCACTCCTCGACATCAGAGAGAAAACACCATTGTTTAATTAACCTGTCATAAACTATACTGCGTATGTCTGAGTGTATTGTCTCAATTGAAAACAAATCTGACAGTCCTTTATTTTGGATTCTTATTTTTGTCTTACATCTGGGATGTTTGAGAGGATTGGCAAAGATGAATCGACACAGGTGATTTCCATGTCTCGCTGCGCATTCAGCTCAAATCCGCCATACAAATATTTAGCATCATTTTAATAGAAAAAGGCAAGGATCTTTTCACCAATATCATATAGATTGTGTAAAGGATCCGTACACGCCAAATGCATTATGGGAAAGATGAAGTCTTGTTTAATGTGAAGATGCAAAACAAAGGGTTATTTACATGAAATCTCTTTTGAATAATCCATGCTGAACCTGATATGTTTTCTATAGCTTTTACACTGACATACAACTCCCATAATTCTATGCGAATTGGAATCAAATATGACAGATGTGCAAATCTCCTATTGTATATTTTGTAACGACCTGACCCATAGATCTTACTACTGCATGTGGGTCAGATTTTCAGAAAATGTACAATTGGCAGCTGTACACATTTAGTAAATTCTGCTAAATTAGGCTGCAATTTGGTCAATACTAGGTAAATTCGAGTATATTCGGCATCGCATTGATTCTAGCAATCCGTTTGGTTAGGCTGAACTGTATTTTGATCTTTAGTATCGTCTGAAATTCGGGTTATATGAGAGGATTGGTGACGGTGAATTGTACATTTTCTGAAAACTTGACCCATGAACCGTTTCACACTTCACACTGATAATTATGATCTAAATGGTATCAACACAATTCCCCTATTGCAAATTAATAAGCTGCTCATATGAAGTGTGGGATTATGGGAGCGGCTCAAAGCATCATTCCAGACCCACAACTCCCTCTAATGAATCAACTTGTTATAGCGCCTTTGTTGTACTGATAAACACTAAAAATCCTTTCTCTACTGTGGGCTGAATTGCGAAGGGCTATATCATAGCTAACTTTCTATCCCTGAAACAGGAATTAGAGTAAAAGTGATATGAGGTATGCCATCGATCACAATGTTGAGTCACAGAAGTCAGCTTGTTATAGAGTGTATATTATAGTTTTTATTTCCATATCTTGTTGGTATATTTTAAAATGGTGTAACACTGGAAATCGATAAGAACCTACTGCTATACTCTTCTTTACTACATGAAATGTCTCAGCTATTCTCAGCTAAAACATCTCATCTGATGACCTATAGTACTGGACTTATCAGTATGCTGCTGCTGTTATATATTTATACAGGAATGGGAAGTTGAATCGGTCAAGAGAAAACGGTCGATGATAAGTGTTAGTATGAAAGGATTTGGGCCCGTCCTCCAAATACAAATGGTGAGGTATTCTAAGCCCTGGTGCAAAAACTGGACAAAAACCTCCATACCTAATTTGGTCAAATGACTTGAAAAGAATGGAACAACAAGTAGAAAAGGTTCAGTTCTTGACCGATGTTAGATGGGACGGCAACTTTAATCCATATAATATAAAGCTAGAGCGATTTCTAGGAAAGGAGGTAGAAAAGAAATGGTGGAAAGAAGGTTTTCTTTGTCCAGAATGTTCTCGGAATTTGTTGTTTTACAAACCACTTTACTCATCTTTAGAGGTCTCTCCCCCCTCTCTGGATGTCGTCGTATGTGGTTTGTGAAGGTATTTGGGGTGGAAATGTGATTTTGAAGCCTTTTGTAAATTGGGATACCGACACTCTATTTATAGCCTGGGAAAGCCCCTGTGAGATACTACATCATTAGCACATGTGATCCAAAAAATATCAGGAAATCTGGGAAGATCAACACACCTCAGAGTAGTGCAGACAGATCATATATATATATATGCTATCCCCTTTTTCTCCTTTACATAACTGTATGCTTAATGAGAAATAAAAGTTCTATAATAAGCTATGTCTAGGGGGACTTAACTACATGCAGAGGAGTGGAAGAGTGAAGAAGAGGGTGTATAGGAATAGGAGAAGGGGAGGGAGAGGATGTAGGGGAAGGGAGAGAGGGGAGGGAGAGAAAGCGGGGAGGGGGAGCATGAGTAAGAGGGGAGGGAGAGTGTCGGGGGGAATCAGAGAGGGGCAGGGGAGCATGACTTTCTAATCAAACCTGAATATATCTGGGAAGATAAACACACTTCAGAGATGTACTGACAGATCATATGTAACTGTATGCTTAATGAGAAATAATAGTTCTATATAATGATAATAGTGAGGAACAGGGGAGGGAGTTGGGGGAGGCAGAGGGGGGGGGATCGGAGATGGGGTTGGGACAGAAAATCAGGTATGAAAGACAGAGAAGAGGGGGAGGGAAAAGAGGGAGTGGGGGAAGTTTGGGGGAGGGGGGAGAGAGAGAGTGACAGTCCGGAGGACGGGTACTTTGATAGTACTACATAATGCCTCAACTATGCTTTCTTCACCAAACCACCAAACCAGCCTATTTTGTCTCTACCTCTTAGCATTATGTCTTCCGCCTTCACCATACTAGTTGTGCTTGACCTATGGAATCTTATTCTTCTTCTAAAGTGATACATGTGGGTCAGATTTTAAGAAAATGTACATTTAACAGATCTACACCTTTGGTAAATTCTGCTAAATTAGACTGGTAAATCGTAAACACTAGGTATATCTGAGTATAATATTTATTGTCTATGTATTGCCTTGATTCAAACAATCTGTTTAGTTATGTTGGACTGTATTTTGAACCTGATTTCTGTCTGAAATTTGGGTTATTTGAGAGGATTAATGAAGGTGAATTGTACATTTTCTGGCGATTTCACCCATGTGGGTAAGATTTTCATAAAATGTACAATTGGCAGTTCTACACATATGGGTCAGATTTTCAGAAAATGTACAATTGTCAGCTCTACACATTTAGGAAATTCTGCTAAATTAGGCTGAAAAATGAAGAATGCTGGGTATATCTGAGTATATTTGGTATCGCAATGATTCAAAGTATCAGTTCTGTTATGTTAAGCTGCATTTTGAAGCTCATTTTTTTCTTAAATATGGGCTATTTGAGAGGATTGGTGGAATTGAATTGTACATTTTCTGAAAATTTGACCCATATAGGGAATTCTGCTAAATTAGACTGAACAATGATAAATACCGAGTATATCTGGGTATATTTGGTATCGCATTGATTTAAAGTATCAGTTCTGTTATGTTGAACTGCATTTTGAAGCTCATTTTTTTCTTAAATGTGGGTTATTTCAGAGGATTGGTGGAAGTGTTCAAAATACAGTTAAACCTAACAAAACAGATTGCTAGAATCAATGCAATGCCCAATATACTCGAATTTGCCTAGTATTAACCACATTGCAGCCTAATTTAGCCGAATTCACTAAATGTGTACTGCTGCCAATTGTTCACTTTTTGAAAATCTGACCCATATGTATCAATATACCTAATGCCAATTATTTATATGTGTATATTGGTATACTTTGTACAAATCATATACTATCATGATATTGTGAAAATGGCGTCTTTCTGTAACTGTTTGAATATAACAAAGGCCTCCAATGAATACAAAAAGATCATTTTGCTTACATTTAGATGTATATAATGCGAATTCCGTTTTCTGGATCTAGTGAATGGTGCAGACAGATTTTCAGAAAATGTACAGTTCACTTTCACCAATCTTCTCAAATAACCCAAATTTCAGACGAAAATAAAGTTCAAAATACAGTTCAACATAACCAAACAGATTGCTAGAATTAATGCAATGCTGAATATACTCGAATTTACCGAGAATTGACCACATTGTGACCTAACTCAGTATAATTTACTAAATGTGTACAGCTGCCAATTGTACATTTTCTGAAAATTTGACCCCAGTGGTCCAAGCTTTATTCACCTCTTGGATGACCTTGTGATACCAGTGGTGGGCAATAGTCGGACAGTTAGTTCAATGACACATAATGAATGACCCCTATGACCCCTGTGACTCAAACTCTTCCATAAAGTTGGCACTGCGCAAACTAATGGTTTCTGTTTGGGGAGTTGGGACCATACGTTTCTGTCCCTAAGCTAGCGACCTGAAATTGACATCTCTTTTATTTAGATCATCGTCAGAGAGACTAATTCTGTATAAGCAAGCTCCTGGGGCTCTTGGCTTATAGGAAATACCGACCGTAGGTGGAGTCAAAATTAGCATAATCTGCCCGACAAATTCTCTCCTAAAAAGCTCGTTACCATAGATCTCTACCATTGCTATAGCTGGGTCAGAGTTTCCAAAAATGTACAATTGGCAGCTCTACACATTTAGGAAATTCTCCAAAATTAGGCTGAAAAATGAAGAATACCGGGTATATCTGAGTATATTTGGTATTGCATTGATTCAAAGTATCAGTTCTGTTATGTTTAACTGCATTTTGAAGCTTATTTTTGTCTTAAATGGGTTATTTGAGAGGATTGGAAAAGGCAAATTGTACGTTTTCTGAAAATCTGACCCAGCTATGGGTGGAAATAGTAAGTAAGGATTTGTTATGCATGGGTCCTCAAGAGATGGCTTTCCCTCTAAGCGTGAATTTGTAAGTGCTGGCGGAGTTTCTTCAAGTCGAGGAAAACTTATTGCAATCCTGATGGTACCATTTAATTCTAGTGAATACTCTGTAGCTATTCTAGATACAAATGTACAATTCCCCTTCATTAATTCTCTCAAATAACCCAAAGTCAAGACAGAAATGAGCTTCAAAATGCAGTTGAACATAACAGAACTGATACTATAAATCAATTCGACACTGAATATACCCAGATATACCCAGTATTCATCATTTTTCAGCCTAATTTAGCAGAATTTCCTAAATGTGTAGAGCTGGCAATTGTAAATTTTCTGAAAATCTGACCCACATATATTTATGCTACTAACAGCACTAAAAAGCCAAAAAGTAAAAACATTCTGACCGAAGTTTCCCAGCAGAAATAATTGACAAATTGATTCTAACAATCTGTTATATTGAGTTATATTTTCGACGTCAGTGCTGATCTTCTCTCTCAAAGAGCAGAGCTAGTAGGCATGGGTTTAAGGCTTATGGAGGATTATTATGAAGTGAATAGATTAATGTGGATTCAGAGAATAATGAATACGAAAAATAGATCCTGGTTTTCTATTTTAGAGCAGGATATGAATATGCCTAAAGAAGAGATTTTCTTGACTAGAAACAAACCTACAAAAGCGTTGAATGGCTTTTAGAGAGAATTGTTCCTGTACTAGAACAGATGTTTCTATAGCCAAGTGCCTTAAAATATCTCCCAGGTAAGAAAAGAGAGAATAATTATGGTCAAATAATAACATCAAAATAAAAATAAAAACGCTAGAGTGGCCTAAATGGAAAGAAAAAGGCATAAATGTAATAGGTGATATTATTGATGACCAGGAAAATTAATGTCCATCCAGCCGAAGTGTATGGCGTTGATACAGGTAGACGCGTCCAGCCGGTGGTAACACAAAAACGGAAATTACCAAAGATCGGACGAACAATTAAGGCATAAAACCAAGTAGCCAGCATAGGAGGTGTCTTGGGACAAACTACATGGTGTTTTTATAGAAATCGAGGTAAAGGATTACAAGATCCAGAACTTTTATATTCCTGTGAGCGATACTGGGAGTAATTGCAACGTATTGGCGCGAACCATTGCCCAACGTAAACAACCTACCCAAGGGAAAATGTCGGGACGGACGAAAGCAAGTAAAAAGCGCAAGGCTGGAAATGCTGGAAATGCGAGGGCTATGGAAACTTCGCATGATTTAACCCTAAGCCAACAGGCAAAAGAAATTGAATCTCTGGGGACTCAATTAAAGGAGATAAAAGCCATGATTGAGAGAGAGAAATCGGAAAAAGTAAGTGTTCCCTGTACCGAACAAGCTGACGCAATAGAATCAAACACTCGTTTCATTAATGATTTGATTATTGACTTGGACTCAGAAATTTTCAGTAGAAAACAACTCGAGAACATCATATTTGATATTAAGCGACAAGTGGGGTACATTGACTCAGATATGCAGGAGTGCAGGAAGGCAATCGACAACTGTGAAATGCAAAGTAAAGAAAACTATATGGAAATAGAGGGACTTGACTATTACCACGGTGAGAGTATCGTCGACGCAGTGGTAAATTTGTTCAGGTTGATTGTTCCACATATAACAGATGACATCGTACAAAAGGCATACCGACAGGGATTTGCCAGAGGTAAAATACCACCAAAGACAATTGTAAAGGTTACCCACCTGGGTTTTAAGGAAATGATAATAAGAGAACAAGGTATCTTGAAGGATACAACAAAGTTTCAAGGGCCTCGTTACAACTACTTGAAATACATCAAGATAAACAATATCATTCCACAGAGAATCCAACAGAAACGAAGTCTCATAAACCAGATTGCCAAAAGAGCCCAACAATTGGGAGGGGATGCCAGCGAAAATAAGGCCAAAGGTGACAGGTTGATGCTGGACGGGAAAATCATCAACTACAGCATCCTTGACACAATACCTGAGCATCTACAGCCTGAAACGACAAAAGTGATTCCGATTAAAGATGGGTATGCGTTTCAAGGCGAACCCGCTTTTTTATCGAACTTCCATCCATGCAAGATACAGTATGAGGAGTTCGAATATGACACCCTAGAACAGGCATACTTTGCCAAAAAGGCAGAGATATCAGATAAGATGAGATTACGACATAAGATCATAAACTCCCGCGATCCAAGAGCATGTAAAAGGATTGGCGAAGCAATACCGGATAACGAAACATGGGCCAAACACAAGAACAAGATAATGCAGGAGCTTGTGTTTAACAAGTTTGACCAGAATCCAACACTCAGAAGAAAACTGATAGGGCTGGGGAACTGTCAGTTAGTCGAGGCGACAGGGAATAAAGAGTATGGAGCTGGAGTGAATCTTGGGAGCTATAAGCTCAAGGATGGTTCCTGGGATGGGCAAAACCTCCTAGGCAAAGCATTGATGAAGGTTAGAGATCAGTTGAAAGTAAAATATCCCAGTGAATCGCCAATCTCCCCTATCAACAAACATCCGAAACATGACACTTTCAAATACAAGCAGCATGTCAAGGATAGAAGAACAAAGGTACAGGTCGGAGATAATACGGCGGGTATCGTCATACCAAAAGAGAAAGGTAGAGATGACACAAGAATATCTGCAACAACGAGGCCAAAAGACAGACTGGAAGATAGATCTGGATACCGATCAAAATCAAGAAAGGAAGAAGAGATGGAAATTCAAGCTGTATCCATCCACAGCGAGTTGGTACAAGAGGACCCAATGAACGAGTACCTCTTCCATAACAGACAGATGACCCAAGAGAAAGATTCATTTGAGAAATCAGACTTTGATAGAGCTTTACATAGACATCGCATATCAACACCAGTGGTCGATACTAATGTGCTCGAAAGGTCATATAGAAATCTCAGTCTAAACGCAGGAACATCTTCCAAATTGGACCGGCTGAAAAACGGCACATATTTCTGAGAAGTCCTGGTAATTGTCGTCAGTAAGCTAAAGTGAATTAAGATAACAGCTGTTTAGAGGTCAAAATGTAGGTCGGAAATGTATAATAGTATCAATACTGTTGTAAGAATGGTGGTACACAAATAGACCAACTGAGTTGTAAGGTCCCAGGTATTTGGAAAGCCAAGGGTGTAATGTTATCGTAATAGAGCTAATTCAGACATAAACAAACAGAGCTAGCCAAATGGTGAAAGGGTGAACCATGTAAATTGTTTTTACTTTGTTATATGCCTAATTACATCTGATCGAGGTATATACCAGCGGTCTGCTCTCCTCGAATCTGAACGGGGAAAAGCCTTAGAGCTTATTCATGTTAGATATATACAAAATCGCCTTTTATTTATGTACGAAATGGTCTATAGAAAGCAACAGAAATGTACACGAACGTTATGGCATCGGTTAGAAAGTTACATCAAACGGGTCAATCAATTGTGAGCTTCAATTGCAGAAGCCTGAGAGCTCATTTTGACGAAGTGTGTATATCTATCCTAAATAGTGATCTGAGTATAGTAGCCTTGAACGAAACATGGTTGAGTAGTCACGACAGTTCAAATTATTTCTCGCACCACATGTACGATTTATATAGGCAGGATAGGGAGATAGAAGGGTTGGTACAAAATGGAGGAGGCCTCGCTTGCTACGTTAAAAAAGGATTATTGGTATGCGAAGATTTCACTAAAGGTATGTCGACTTGCACGTTTGATTATGAATGTCAACTGTTAACCGTAAAAGATGGAAATTACGGAAAAATGGTAGTAATAAACCTGTATAGAAGACCAGCCGGCAGCACAGATGTGTTTCTTGAACATGTAAATAGCCTGCTGTCACAAATTACAAGAAGGAACCGTAGAATTGTACTAGTAGGCGACATAAATATAGATTTGAGTTCGAGTAATAATCAGTCGTCTAGGTGGAAAGAGATAATGAAAAGGTACAATCTGAAACAAGAGATAAAGAAATATACCCGAGTAACTGCTACTTCCTCTACCATACTAGATGTCCTATATAGCAATTTAGATATGTGTAATAGCGAGGTATGCCAGATTCATATTAGTGACCACTACCCAGTAATTGGATACGTCAATGTAAGAAAAACGATACCAATTGCAGATAGGAACTATAAATGGGTGAAAACCAAACAAAGGGAGAACGAAGAGTTGTTTGGGGACAGAATTGAACATGATATGAGGAATATTAACCACTGGAGGGACCTCAATGTTTCAGAAATATGGAGGGAATATGTGGGAAAGATAACTGAAAATAGCAGAGAGTGTTTTCCTAGAAAAAGAGTTAGGATAAAAAAGGCCACGCAAGCCTATATTGATCAAGAAGTAAGAACAATGATAAAAGATAGGGAGGCAGCATTTGCTATAGCAAAGCGTAATGGCCAGCCAGAAGATTGGGTAATAGCTAGATCTCTGAGAAAACGTGTGACAAAGCTAATAAGAAATAAGAAGAGAGCATACTTAATCAGGGAAGCGAACATGAATAAAAACAACCCAAGAAGGTTTTGGCAATCCTTAGGAAAAATATATTGTAAAGGTCAAAAGAAAACGACCAAAGATCTGAGCTCGTTTAAGGTAAATGGACAGGTAATTGAAGGTAAAGAGGCATTAGAATATGCGAATACTTATTTTGCAACCTTAGGCGGAGGAAATCTAGGGGTGGCAAACAACTTAGATGTTGAACGCCTGGACAGGGAAATACTATTTGACATCGACGATAGCCTTGGCGTAGATGAGGTATATAAGGAGATCAAGAATCTGAATGATAATAAGAGTTCTGGAATTAAAGATGTAAATAATAAAAGTCTGAAATGTAGTTTAGCAAGAACGTGCACTGCATTTACCGCGTTACTAAATAAATGTATACGGGACGGTTCCATACCGAAAGCATGGAAAGAATCGGCGATTACCCTATTACCAAAGGATGGGGATACGCAAATGATTGATAATATCAGAGCTATTTCAATTGTTCCCTCAACAAGTAAGATACTAGAACGTATTGTATATAAAAAACTGTACAATTTTTTAGAAGAGTCTGAGTTTTTCACAAACTGCCAATATGGCTTTAGATCGAATAAGTCAACTTTAGGCGCGGCACATGAGCACTTACGTTTCATACACCAGAACTTAGAAAAGGGTAATCATTGCTTGTCATTATATTTCGATGTGAAAAAAGCATTTAACACTGTCTCACATATACTTTTCCTACAAAAATTAAAGGGCATGGGTATAGGCCCCGTTTTGTATAAATTACTTGAGAATTACCTTACTGACAGAACGCAATATATTTCAAAAGATGATCTAGAAACATCAAAGATAAAGGTACCTTGCGGTGTTCCCCAAGGCAGCATACTGGGACCCTTAATGTTCATAATATTTTGTAACGATCTGGGAAATATTGAATTTAAGGGAAAACTGGTGTTATATGCTGACGATGCGGTAGTAACCATAGCAACAAGAAACTTTGAGGATATTAGAGAGAAAGGTCAGAGTGCAATACTAAAATACAATGACTGGTGTACTGCAAACGGGTTACAATTAAATAAAAAGAAGACGAAATATCAACTGTTCACTATAGGAAGAATGTATAAAAATAGAAATATAGAATTGCATTGCACTATTATAGATAGATGTTTTGTGTTTAAATACCTTGGTGTTTACATTGATGAACGATTAACGATGGCCCATCACGCCAGCAAACTATACAACAAAGCATCATGGTCCTTGGCAGATATAGCCAAACGAAGGTACTTTATGTCAAAGGAGATAGCATGGTCCCTATGCAAAACCTATATGATTCCACTATTGGAGTATGCTAGTCCTTTGTTTATGCATACCAATAAAACATTGCTAATGAAAATGCAAAAGCTATGCTTCAGAGCATTACGAATGTGCTTTGGCAGCGATTTTACGAAGAAAGAGCTACTAGTAAAAGGGCAGATACTACCACTGCAATACAGAAGCGAAATAGCAATGTTAAAAAATCTCTTTAACAAGAAAGATACTTATGAGATCCAGGAAATGAATGAGTTGATATTGAGACACAACCAGGGAACCAGGTTTAAATTGTTCATTCCCAAAAGTGAACGTAGCAGACGTTCTTGCTTCTATCAAGAACTAGTTACCTGGAATAATATGGCTAGAAGAACAAGAGATACAATAGATAAGAACATATTCGTACGAGAAATTAAGGCATTGTACCAATTGAAATTTGAGGTATTGAACGACCAAGTAAGATTATAATTTGTAGGTATGTCGACTGAATGAAAGAGTGAAGCAACCAAAAGAAATGAATATAAATTTGTTCGAGACGAATTTGTTTTTATGGTAGTTTTATTGTGTTCCCTATGCAACAGAATAGTCCTTATAAGGACTTGGCGATGATAAGAATGTATGTAATAGCATAGTAACACAATAATGTTAGCAAGGTGGAATGATGTTTGTAGCACGGATTGATGGTATGTAAGGATAGAGAATATTATTTTCATTGTAGAAGGAGACTAAGAAGTCATAAGTGCAGTAATTATAAGTGAAAGGTTTCAGTATCAAAGTAATTATGTAATTTTGTGATGGCAACGCGATAGAGTATCAACGTGGTTGATGTGCGTCTTTATTATATATTTGTTGTAAATGTTTGGCCGTAATAGTAATAAAAAAAAAAAAAAAAAAAAAAATAGCTCAAAGATTATTATAATATTGACACATCATTCCAGGAAAGATTGAATTTGGGAGGAGCTATTCCTAGACATTGGCTAAGATTATGTAGAATTAGCACTGGTATTCCTGATGACAATAAGGTCGAGATTCAGATATTAGATGAAACATTTGATATTTTGAAATGCTCCCACAAAATGCTATATCAAGCCATTGTAGGGAAAAAGAAATTAAATACTGATAAATTTGATGAATGGCGGAGATATCTGAATATGTCAGAGCAAGAATTCGAAGACACAAATTGGAAAAAAATATTCTCTCGAACATAATGGGTCAGATTTGCAGAAAATGTACAATTGGCAACTCTACACATTTAGGAAATTCTCCTAAATTAGGCTAAAAGGTGAAGAATACTTGGTATATCTGAGTATATTTGGTATAACAATGATTTAAAGTATCAGTTCTGTTATGTTAAACTGCATTTTGAAGCTCATTTTTGTATTAAAGTTCCGTTATTTGAGAGGATTGGCGAAGTTGAATTGTACATTTTCTGAAAATCTTACCCATATAAAGTGAGTGTGGAAACTAGGATTCAATCCTTCCAATATAAGCTCTTACATAATGCGGTGGCCTGTAATGAGGTCTTATGTAACAACAGGATAAAATTGTCTCCGACTTGTAACTTTTGTAATCGTAGAGATGATCCGTGTCATTTTTTCATATTATGTAAAGAAACAAAAAAGTTTGGAGAGATCTGCTAAACTGTATTATCGAGGCGGGTTTTTTTAAATGAAAGCGCACAAGGTAATGCTATTATTAGGAGGAATACAAGGGGAAGAGCCATCATTAATCCCACCGAAATTATGTTTGGTATTGAAGAAAATAATAATATTGTGAATATTATCAATTGGTTATTTCTTCAGACAAAAGTGTATATATACAGACGCAAGCTTTTCTATAATGGAGAGTTCTCTTTGGCTACTGTGTTGCTCGAACTAAGATTTAGAGTGAAGATATGTCAAGAGTATGTTCATGTATAAAAAAATAGAAAATACTCGTTACCTTGGCGTACACTTGAACAATGTCTGAAAGAAGCTACAACTTAAAGCAAAATGATATTTATTCAAATTTAATATTTCTTGAAGGTTATTCTCACAAGTAATCGTTCTTCAAACAGAGATGTCCTGAATAAAAATCCTTTTTTCTTACTACTGACAAGCTGGAAGTATCTCAGTGAAAAATCCTGTTACCTGCTGGTTCTCTGTTAAATATAGGTCGGGAAGAAACCATTTTTGGTGATATACTCTTAAAATAAGAAGTTCTGTATATGGGTCAGATTTTCAGAAAATGTACAATTTATCTTCTCCAATCTTCTCAAATAACCCAAATTGCAGTCGAAAATAAAGTTCAAAATACAGTTCAACCTAACCAAACAGATTGCTAGAATCAATGTTATGCCGAATATACTCGAATTTACCAAAATTGACCAAATTGTAGCCTAATTTAGCAGAATTTAGCGAATGTGTACAGCTGTCAATTGTACATTTCTGAAAATCAGACCCACATGTACAACATGTCTGTTCATTTTCTTTCGCTTTCACCTGCAATATTTCACATTGAATATAATAGAGAGAGGGTATGATGTATTATTGATGTGATCGACCCCGGAGGAAGAAGTGTTTTCTGTTGACAGACTGAATAAAAGCTTTTAAAAACAAAAACAAAAATGTATTTCTTAAATGCGGATTATTTGAAAGGTTTGGAGATGGCGAATTACAAGTACATTTTTTGTCTACTGACCCATCATACTTGTCAGACTTTGGGAAAGGGCACCACAAGTGCAGTACGGAAAGGAAGGCCTTGTCGACAGAGGAATCATACCTCATTTTATAGTTCATACAGGATCAGTTTCGCCTCATTATAGCTATTGATTCTGTAGTGACGTCACTTCCACTGGGCTGACCCAAAGCAAGGCTTGAGGTGTCAGCGAGGTTGTGGGCGTCCCAGTAGTAGCTGGGTTTTTGCTCACTTCCGTTTCCTGTCTGTGACCCAGGGTTCAATTTCCACGCATGCGCTTCCCATACTCCTAGGATTTCTATGAGACCTTTGTGGAGGCATTGTGGAACGCCACCTTATACTGTTATAGGCTTCAGCATTAGGGGTGGTCTCCACTGACTGCGGTAAGCTCTGCGGTAAGCCTTGCGATGGTGCTGTGATGGTGAGAATTGGTGAGGTCCTTACTACATGGCCAGTGATCCATGTAGGCAGGACCTCATCATTCCTCTGCACCTACAAAACCAGCACAACACCATCGCAAGGCTTACCGCAGAGCTTACCGCAGCCAGTGGAGACCACTCTTTAGGGTTCATATTGATATACCAAGAAGGATCTAAGTATTGGTATCATTGTTGGTAGAGCTATTTGCCTTAGGAGCTTAAGATAGATGGGTCAGATTTTCCGAAAATGTACAATTCACTTTCCCCAATTCTTTCAAATAACCGTAATTTAAGTGAAAACTGACATTCCAAATAAAATGAAAGAGATATTTCTAATCAACACAATGCCGAAGATACGCTGATATACCGGGTATTCATCAGTTTTCAGCCAAATTCAGCCGAATTTCAAAATTTGTAGAGCTGCCAATTGTACATGGATACCATATTGCTATTTCCCCATTTTCATTGGGAAATCCATTAGCTCCAACAGGCACGTTTGTGGCGAGCTTGACATATGCATTATCAAAAGAGGTACAGTAGGTCACAACATCGAATTTAGCAATAAAATAGTAATACTGAATATGTACGATGGCACGAAACTGAATAAAACCTTTTTACAAAAAAAATACTGATTATGTCAATTTACTGTGGAAACTATGCTTATTCAGGAAGTTGTTTCCTAAAAAAATGACTTCAGACTTCAGACATTCTTTGCCTGATATCAATATTGGTGCCTCAACTGCACTCAATCTTTCCTTGAAACAACTCAGTTCATCAACTCATTAGTTTCTCATCTTGTTTCTCTCAAATAATATAGCCAGTGTCTCTTTACAGCCTGTGTGGAGACCTATCACTTTGCAGCTAATGTGGCTGTCTGGAGAGAGATCCGGCCAAAAAAAAAAATAGGTGTGTTTCCGATTTATCTGGCTGAAAACTAGGTGGTAACCTTTTTTTTTGTTAATTTTTTTTGTTTGGAAACCACCTCCCAGGAACTGAGAAAAATGTCTTTTTCATAACAATAGTTGTTTTGAACATGGGAAATATGCTTTTTGACAGTTTCGGTTTAGGAAAACCCCTTTTCCTGCTTTTATAAGCTTTTTTTGTCAAAAAATCCAAAAACTAAGATATGATGGGGAAAAAAGCAGGTATGGTAAAAAAAAATTTAGGTAGGGTAAGGTTTTTCTAGGTAGGGGGGGGGGGGGTTAAATCGGAAACACACCAATTTTTTTTTTTGGCCTGGACCGGTTACATGGTTAAGGGTCCCAATCATATCCATGACTTAGATAATATAGCCGGCTCTGATACAGTACACCTAGAAATTGTGCAGCCAAATATTTGTCCTGAATATTTCCAAAATTGTTGCCAATGATTTCTCACCAAAATTCGCTTATGATTAATCGAGAATTACCCAAAAGACTAACTTCAAATTCTCATTTTTTTTTAAATGTTTTCATATGCCAAACTTTTGAATATATTTTCAGAATTGTGAATTTCAAGATGGAACTAAACGAGAGTGCATAATTATGGCTCAGATTCTCAGAAAATGCACAATTCAACTTCGCCAATATTCTCAAATTTCAGACAAAAATTAAGTTTTGCAGAATCTACTAAATGTGTTCATGTTCTGACCCATATGCCACAATGGCTTTTGGTGAATGTGGCGAAGGCGCACCTGAAAGACATTCACCAAAAGCCACGATTTTACACTGTACCATTAGTTCCATAATTCCAAGCAAACCATGATTCAAAATGGTGGCACTGCAAATCTCCTATTGCTTCCTACATCACTGGTTAAATATGCAACAGCTAGGTCTCACTATGGTAGATCTGTATGGGTGTATGTGGGTCAGACTTTCAGAAAATGTACAATTCGCCTTCACCAATCCTTTCAAATAACCCACATTTAAGGCAAAAATGAGCTTCAAAATGCAGTTTAACATAACAGAACCGATACTTTAAATCAATGTGATACCAAATATCCCGGTATTCATCATTTTTTAGCCTCATTTAGCCGAATTTCCTAAATTTGTAGAGCTGCCAATTATACATTTTCTGAAAATCTGACCCTTGTACAACTCCCCTATAACAAGGATTAGATGAATGAAAGTCTGCACCTGGCAACGACACAAGGCAATCAGTCTTAGTTTTATAACTAGTAGTGCAACTTGAACCACCTCCCCTCTGGCTACTTTTACTTTGTTTAAATTCGGGTTCTTATATGTGCTGTGTTTCAGGAATATGAGTCATAAGTCGCAAAAAATTGATTTTGAGATATTATTATATTGAAAAGATGAGATGAAGCCGATTCCAATGATAGTAAACAGTCTAATAAAATAAGTATTTCTAGATTTTAAGTTTGATATTTTCATTTTTGAAAAAAAAAGTTTCCAAAATTTCGGGGGTCATTAAACAGTAAAGTCACTAAATGAACTCCATATAAGGACCTTTAAAACGAAAGGATATATTATATAGATTGTCTTGAAATTTGAGACATCGATTGACATAACTATAAGTGACACGCTCTCCAAAAATCAGAACATTCTAATAATGTGATCTTGTGAAAAAAAACACTTTGAAAAATATCAATTGTGCGACTTATGACTCATTTTCCTAAAACACATCACATGTGTAGAGAGAGAGAATTTTTATTCAGACTAATAAAAGTACAGAATCGGGCTCGAGCCTCTACGAGTAGGTCTCCCGGTCCGTCCTTAAGAACATAAATTAATGATACAGAATACAATACATACATCTACAGAATAACAATCCGTTTGGCTACATTACATTTATTATTTGTATGAGATTTGTAATCTTGGTTCTTCCTGTCGCTCTGGTTATACCAGCGATATCTTTAACTTTACAATAATGGATTTTACATTAAGCTTACATTTCTGTCAGTTTACATTACATTCTGTGCAAGTTCATAACATATTTGGAATTTGATTGTTTACAGCATTCGAATTTATCAATTAACAGTAGATAATACTGAATTATAATCATAGTACTACAATGTAACATAATGGATAATGTAAGACTTTTTAAAGAAAAAAACAAATCAAAAGGCCAGTGAGCCATGTGGGGAGGAGCTCGCTACTCCTCTCTACCGACAGCACCAGCTCAATAGCAACAGCATTGTATAGACCATCATCATGGAAACTATCCTATGAATATATATTGGTATCCTGGATGAAATGATGTTAAAATGTAGAAAACCAAAGCACACCTAGTTAAAACCCAGGGTATCACCAGACAGACTTAGAACCCTCTGATTGATGGACATATCCCTGGCTCATGGGTCAGATTTTCAGAAAATGTACAATTCGCCTTCACCAATCCTCTCAAATAACCCACATTTAAGACAGAAATGAGCTTCAAAATGCAGTTTACCATAGCAAAACAGATACTTTAAATCGATGCGACACCAAATGAACTCAGATGTACCCGGTATTCATCATTTTTTAGTCTACTTTAGCACAATTTCCTAAATTTGTAAAGCTGCCAATTGTACATTTTTCTAAAATCTGACCCATACGAGAATGACTTGACTTGCTTGGGAAAACGGGCAGATCATCTCGTTCTTTTCCCTGTAAGTTATCAAAAATATCATGAAATGTATTTGTATTTAATAATGTTATTTAGCCAAAGCATTATGTGGTACACATTAATCTCAGCTGAGGCTAATGGAAAAAATAACACGAATAAAGTCCTACAAGCTTATCAATAGAAAGTTGGCATAAGCTCTGTCGTTGATTACAACAAGGTTCTAGTATTCATTAAATCACGATTAATTGAAATCAAAAAATCAAGAGGATAGTTTTGTTAAGAACAAGTACAGGATGCAGGGTATCACCAGACTACATTACACAGTTTTTTCAGCTCACACGTCATTATAGTCCCAAAAGAAAAAAATGGTAGATTAACTAATTTGACAGACATTCAATTAGGGGTTCACCCAATAGGTCTAGTCTAGCTGGCTCTGAGAATACAAGGCATGTAAAGGAAACAGTACAGTCAAATGATCTACAATTGAGGGATCTTCAGGTCACGTTTCAAGAGTCGAGACAAAATGTAAAGATGGTCAAGTCAGGGTTATTGTCAAATACTGTCAAGTGAAATACTAACATTGACAGAACATAATATAGTCATATCTACTAAACTATTAGCGACACCAGTGCCAATTCCTAGGACTTCTACAAGAACCTCGTGCTCTTTGTTGGCAAACGTCTTCTTAGAAATCAACACAGACACTATGAACCATAGAACTCACACATCTCATTCCCACTGGTGTTTGCACGCTATTCTATACTGAACTTGTGTTAACCTATCTTATACCACAGACAACTGTCCCTTGTTCCCTTTAAGGTGACTCAGTACTGATCTTGTAACGGGGTGCGCGGCAATGCCTAGTGTGAGTAGCGGGTTACAACTTTTGCCATTTCTCACGCAATGTGTATTCAATACATATAGCAGGGAATATCAGCATTATGCAAACGACGTATGTATGTTAAGTCTTGATATAAACATTTCAGACAGAAAATTTTTAGCCAATCTTCTCATAATTAAGTTGTAACATGAAAAAATTTGGCCTGGAAATTCATGCTGATTTTTGGTGTGCGAGTTATAACTATGATAGCTGTATCCATTTAGAATTTCATCAAGATTTATGAAGCTATTTTTGTTCAAATCAAATATTAATCAGGAATTTAATTTTGTTCCCAATTTTTCTCATAAAAAAGTTGTAATATAGAAACATTTAGCCTGGAAAGCCATCCTGTTTTTTTGTGTATGAGTTGGCAAATACTGTATCTACATTCATATTAAATTTCATTAATATTCATCAAACAGTTTTTTTTAATAAACGCTGATTGTCATCAGCCAAAGTCAATTTTGCTAGTGCCCCATACTGCCACTAGGAGGCTTTCAGGGGGTTAGGATGTGAGGAAAAAAACATATTTGGTGATAAGTATATATATATCTTGAATGTCTTGGTGAAATCTGATGTCTGAATTCATGTCAGAACCATTTTAAACGAATTATGTTAATAAATTACTCAAAATTGTAGTAAAATTACTCAAATATGATTTATTATTTCTATCTCCATACCGCCATAGCATGAAAAATAGCCTGCTGACCTATATTTTTTTTCACTCAATAATCATTATTTCATGTCAAGTATCATTGGTTAAAATTTTAGAGAAATTCATCAGTAATCAAAATCACTACTGAGTCACCTTAAGTGTTGTGATGTGCAACCACTTTACATGCAACCTATAAGTCATAATATGAGTAAATCTGGTTAGATTGGTTTTGTGGTAACTGAGAGTTGAACTTTTAGCACTTAGCTTCATTTTCCTTCTTGAATTTTAGGACTGAAACCCGCCTGATCATGTGAAGTCTTCGACATCTAAAATTAAAGCTCCAAAGAGTTTTTAGCAAAGATTAACTGAGGGCTCAATTCAAAGAGAAAGCAAACAAAAAACAAAGAACCCATTTAACAAGATATTCATTTAATTTTAGAGAGAAAGGAACTTTAAAACCCACAGGGAATATTTTCCCAGGAACAAATTTCCAGTGACAATTCTTTCACGATCATCTCTCTCTGACCTTGATCGCTATTCAAAAGTGCCATAATCAAGACGTTGACGCCAACTTGGATAAGAAAACGTAAAAATATCTCTGGGGTCAATAACCATATCGTAATAGGGGGTTTGCATGTGCCACTTCCTATGTCTGTCACAGTGCATGCTGGGATAGATTCAGTTCAGTCTGACATACAAATATTTTGCATTATTTGTTGCTTCCAAAAATGTTTTCACCAATATCATAAATTCTAAGATGCCTAATTTCATCTTGGGAAAGATGGGGACCTTTCTTGTGCAAGTATGCTCATGGATATTGATATTCAAGTACTAATAAATATTCCATGCTGAGCATGACATTGGATTTATATAAATTTTACATTACCATAAGTCCCATTTTGAATCATGATTCGCATTGAATTATTGGACTAATGGTACAGTATGAAATCTATAGAAAACATGCATGTTCAGCATGGGATATTTATCAATGCTCTAATGTCAATATCCATGTGTAGTGAACCGCAGATTTGTGGGTCTCTGAACAAGGGTGCTTAATTTGAACAACAGAAGTATCTCGGTCCGCGGCGCGGCTCGAGTTGGTAGTGTTAAGCGAAGCCAGGATCCCCTTGCGGAGGTAGTAGTATCCTCTGCCTACTGCCCGTCGGAGGGTGTCTGCAGCGCTGTTGGCACGATGATGTATGTCGCCCTATGACGGAAGCAGCCAGAACTGGTGGTCGTCTCCGGCTCCAGTAGAAGTGGCCCCGCTGTCGTAGCCTGCAGCGTTGATGTATTCCGGGTGGCGGACCCATTACACATGTATTATACATGTTTCCATGAAACAAGTCCCTATTTTTCCCATGTTGCATTTGCTTTTAATGGATCAAGATCAAAATCCATCCCGAAATGTACTGTGACAGACATGCGCAGTGGCATATGCAACTCCCCTATTGAAGAAGGCCCCTCAACTCCCATCAAAATGTCCCAGGGCACCAAATATATGTTGCCTGAAAGTCCGCCAAATTGCCCGGCGCTGGAATTAGTGGTTATTTGATGAAGTAAAACGACATAAAACCTTGTCATTATTGATTGAGTTCAGTGGGAAGGAATGAAATGATATTGCCTTGGAGGCTTTAATGGAAATGAAAGAAAGCTTAAATGCATATAATATCACGGTAAAGAGTGTATATATGAGGCTATTTCATTTAATTATCTATCATTACGCTGTAATGTCTTAGAACTGCACTCTCAGTTACCATCAATCAAAATGAAAGCTTTTCAACATATAATTCCATTTTTTTCAAATCTAAAAGTCATTCAAACGGATTTTTTTCGGTTGGTATTGCAACAGGGCCTTGTGAAAGTTCACATTTACATTCGGAGACTCATCAACAAACATTCCTGTGGTTTTTTCACTTATTATTGCTCATTGGTGGTCACTTTTCTGGACCGATTTGGCTTTAAATTATTGTATAAACATGTAACAACAGCAGAAAATTGATGAATCCAGTCCTATAAGTCATGATATGAGTAAATTTGGTGAGGTTTTGTTGGTATTTTTTTTTTATTGAGAATGCACCTTGAACACATGAATAGAAATATTCTCAATAATTCATCCACCCCTCTCATCCATATTAATCAACTGGAAAATAGGGAGAAACGTGGAGAGGGTTGCGATTACATAAAACAGTAAAGATGGGCATATGGTAATTTGCCATACTGAGCAGCTGGGGGTAATCCACGATGGCATCACACAGAGAGAGGCTCAGAGTGATCTCATCTTAATCATAAACACTCAGCAGAGTCTGAGAATGTATTGTATGGGTCAGATTTTCATAAAATGTACAATTCGCCTTCACCAATCCACTCAAATAACCTACATTAAAATGAGCTTCAAAATGCAGTTTGAATTAACAGAACTGATACTTTAAATCAATGTGATCCCAAATATACTCAGATATACCCGATATTCATATTTGTTTAGCCAAATTTAGCCGAATTTCCTAAATGTGTAAAGCTGCCAATTGATCATTTTCTGAAAATCTCACCCGTATAATGTCTTGGTGATTATAACCATACAATAAGTCTGCTATGTGTTGCTCTTTGTAATCCTTCTCATTTTCCGCAGACATTTTACCATCTTATTATTATGAAAATACATATATGTGATGTGTTCCATGAAAATGAGTCACAAGTCGCAGAATCTATATTTTTCAAAGTGTTTTTTCCACAAATTTTGATTTCTTTATTGAAAAGTTTCGATTTTTAGAAGGTTTAGCACTTATTGTCATATAAATCCATGTAACAACTTTCAGGACATCAAACTTGAAATATGTAAATACTCATTAGGTGTCCTAGTGTTTGCTATTATTGGAATTAGCTCCATCTCCTCTTTTCAAATATGAAAATATCTCAAAATCCATAGTTTGCGACTTATGACGTATTTTCCTAAAACGGATCACATATTGAACTAAATTTATACTCATCCCAACTAACTGTGGAGATTATGTTTATGTCCTTCCCATTTACAAGGTTTCAAACCGTCGATGTGTGAACTAGAATTACCTCTAGCCCTTAATCCCATCCTTATAATCCGCCTGTCCAAAGACAAGTCTAATTAAGGGACACTGAGACTCACTGATTAAAATTCTCTGAAACTGACATTGAGGGAAGGGATGAAGCGCTATGAGTCCAATACCGATGAAGATTTATATTCCTTGTACTATATGGGTCAGATGTTCACAAAATGTACAATTCAACTTCGCCAATCCTCTGAAAAAACCCAAATTTCACACAAAAATAAAGTTCAAAATACAGTTCAACCTAACCACACAGATTGATAGAATCAATGCAATGCCGAATATATTTATATTCGGATTTACCTAGTATTGATCAAATTACAGCCTAATTTAGCAGAATTTACTAAATGTGTACAGCTGCTGCCAATTGTACATTTTCTGAAAATCTCACCCATATATAATATCCATCGAGGGAGGTTGAATATACCCACCACTAGGAAAACGTAAAAAAGTTAATAATATTTCCACACTAATACCTGTAGTTACATTTATTATTTTTATGTTGGAAAAGGAATCAGTCTCCTGCGATGGTGATTTGCTGGTTCTGTGGTGGAGAGGAGTAAGAAGATCCTCCTGACATGATTCACTGGGCATTTCGCCACTCCTCTCCACCTACAGAACCATCACAGCAACATCACAAGGCTTACCAAAAGGCTTACCGCAGAGCTTACCATAGCCAGTGGAGACCACCCTTCAGAGTATGAGCTTCTCATGTTCTTATAATTGTTCTTTAAACATCTGATATTAAGTTTTGGTCAATATCTATTACTAATATAACTCTAGGTATCAAAGTGGATAGTTTATTGATTTCTGCCGACTTCTATACATCTTGGAGTATCCGCACTACAGCTCTGACGTCACATTGTTCTAGCCTAAGGTGGCAATGAGGCTCTAGGGGACCCTTGATTAGAATTCCCAGGCACCAGACCAAGCGTAAACAGAAGACAGACCCTCTATTCATTGATGTTATTTGTGTCTCTAGTTTACCTTGAAGTTATAATCTGTAATATTTAAATAACATTTTATTCAGCAGGGATATATAGATCCACTTTGACCCAGCATATATGCAAGATATAATACTATATTTTCATTATTCTCAGCAATTTGTTTGGTGAATGAGATTGGTTGCTTTACGCCCATGGTTATCAATGCATTGAAGGTTATATCAAGGGTGGGGAGAGCTGAGAGGGAGGCAGTTTATGATCTTACTCAGGATATAGAGATGGAGAAGAAGGGAGAGAGACAGAGAAAAAGACACAAAAAGGCCCTTTATGGTCATACCCAGGAAATAGGGACAGAGAAGTAGGGAGAGAGAGACAGAGAAAAAGAGACAGAAAGGCACTTTATGGTCTTACCCAGGAAATAGAGATAGAGAAGAAGGGAGAGAGACAAAGAAAAAGAGACAGAAAGGCACTTTATGGTCATACCCAGGAAATAGAGATAGAGAAGAAGGGAGAGAGACAAAGAAAAAGAGACAGAAAGGCACTTTTTGGTCATACCCAGGACCCGGCAATGTGTTTGCTTGTTGTTCTTAGTGTGAGGTAATCAGTAATTAACTTGTTGATCCACTAATCATTTACAATGTATTGATATACCAGACATATGGGTCAGATTTCCAGAAAATGTACAATTCCACTTCACCAATCTTCTCAAATAACCCAGATTTCAGACGAAAATTCAGTCAAGCCTAACCAAAAAGATTGCTCGAATCAATGCAATGCCAAATACACTCGAAGTTACCTAGCATTGACAAAATTGCAGCCTAATTTAGCAGAAATTTACTAAATGTGTACAGTTGCACATTTTCTGAAAATCTGACCCATGTATTAAAAAATCAAAATGTTGTTACCTCTAACTCGGTATATCTCAATTATTCACATTTGTTTCCTGCTAATTATACATTAACGTTAACACCAGAACTGAGACTGACTGGTCAGTCTTCCCTTCATCCTTCTAATTCTGTATTATTATTCATATATTTCTGGAACATATTCTTTTTTACAAGTTTATTCATCATAGTCTGCTTTCTTGGCGCATACCCTGGAACATATTTTTACTTATCTTTGTGAAAGGATTAGTGAGCGACATTGAGAGGCTGTTGGTGCACTGTTTGGTGGATTATTCCAAGGCAAAGCCGAGGGATTATACACAAACAACTAACCCTGCCTACACCTGCCACACAACTAACCTTTGGCATTGTACTTACAATACTCTAAGTGACTGAAAACAACAAGAGTTAAGGGTCGTCTCCACTGGCTGCGGTAAGCTGTGGGGTAAGCTGTGGGGTAAGCTCTGCGGTAAGCTCTGCGGTAAGCCTTGTGATGGTGCTGAGTTGTTGAGGAGTGGCGAGGTCATGCCTATACATCGTGCACTGACCATGTAGGCAAGGACCTCGTCATTCCTCACCACCTACAGAACCAGCACAAACCATCGCAAGGCTTATCGCAGAGCTTACCCCAGCCAGTGGAGACCACCCTTTAGTTAACTAGTTCATACATAATAATAAGCTATGAAGGACCAATTTAAAGTGAATGTATGGATTTTCCCAAAGGTACTTCCAGTTTAGCTACCAGGGTTACGTAAACCACTCAGTTGAATGTGTATAATACAATATGAATATACAATACGGATGGGCTTTGAATCTTCCATGAGGCTGAACGATAGAGAATGCAGCTACTGCCTTGATAACAGCTTTGTAAACAGAAAGCACTATAGAAGCACGAAAGAAGGAAAGGAACTTTGACTGTGTTCCCACATTTCTGGGGTCTGTTTCATAATGATTGAGAGATAGGAAAATGTCCTTATCCTATCTGCTAAGAACAGCTCAAGGGTGGTCTCCACTGCTCTGCGGTAAGCCTTGCGATGGTTTGTGCTGGTTCTGTAGGTGGAAAGGAATGACGAGGTCCTATCCACAGGGTTCACTGGCCATGTAGGCAGGTCCTCGTTACTCCCAACCAACACAGCACCATCGCAAAGCTTACCGCAGCCAGTGGAGACCACCCTTTATGCCACACATGATGTCCCAGCATTGCGTTTCATAATGTAGGACAGTCCCACTTCACTCCGGATATATCTTCCCAGTTTGTAGAGAACCAGGCCTCAAACATGAGGCCTTGAAACAAAATGTGTCCCGAATGTGATTTGTTCTTCTTGGGTCCTTTGTCCCTCATTATGAAACAGTACCCTGAGAGAAAAAAAACATATTATACAGTGGATGGGGTTCCGCCAATACTGCCCTCAGAACAGCCTGGCCGTATTGTTTGCTGAATAGAGAATGGGAAGAGTGGATGGACTTTATTTATATCTTACAATTGGTTTTTGTTTATTTAACATATATGTATACAGCCATTAGCGATAAGGATATACAAGGCTCATGGGGACTATTATCTAGCATTTTCCATGATTTTCCGTCAGGTGCTGTTGGGAGCAGTGCTACTACTATGAAAGGAAAGGAGCGGTGCAAGAATAAAACTGATTAGTAATGGGAATTACAATGTAGAAAATTAGTTCTGTGGTATTTGGAATGGGGACTGCTTTCGCCACCTTTAGAATAAGTCCTAGAGAAGTCGCAAACAATTTTGAGAAATCGTCATATTTGGAAAGATGATATCGAGCAAATGCCAATGATAATACAGTAGGACTTCTAATAAGTGCTTCTATATGTGTATACATGTAAAGTAGTTAGCGATACTTCATGATAGTCAATAACTATTGAAATGTAGATAAGTGTTTCATCTATCTCATAGGGAGATTTAGCAACCATAACACTAACGCTAACACTAACGCTAACGTATGTTTTATGAGGACTACGTCATCACTAGGTGTGCTATTCTTAGCTGCCTACCTGAGATACGGACGTCAATAACGCTAACAAGGGGGTCAATACGTTCCCAACGTATGTCCATTTCACGCTACAATAATGGTCAATTGGGATTTCATTTTCATGTACAAATGAGCGGGAGATGTTTGTCTTTGTATTTAGGTGTAACTCATTACTCAGCTTCATGAAATTGTGTATTTTTTTGCCCTCCGAAAACACCTCTCCACCTCTAAAACTGATTGAACCCTGCCATAACGTACGGCCCACCCTATCGTGAGCAACTAGCATTTACGTTAGTGTTAGCGTTAGCGTTGTGGTTGCTAAATGTCCCTATTAGACCATACATACATTACACATGGACATTTCCATGGCTGAGCAAGCAGTCGGCATTACCAATAATGTAACCCAACTTAGTCTATATTTGTGATCTGTAACAGAACAATAAGTCAGTATTGGCAAGAAATGGATTTTGAGATATTATCATATTCAAAAAGATGAGATCAAACGGATTCCAATGATGATACACATTCAAATATCTAACACAAGCATGGGTCACCTCGTCAGAAAATTTACACTTCACCTTTACCAATCCTATCAAATCACTCAAATCCAAAACAGTAATTAGTTCAAATACAGTTTAATATAACCAAACAGATTCACAGAGACATGATAGCTATACAATCTTGGAATTTGGGACATGCATTAATACGAATGTGAGAACTAAGCATACCAACAGTTCAAAACATTTGTACAAAGAGATTTGGGCGGAGAAAACATTTGAAGTACATTATATTTGCGACTTATGACTCTTTTCCCTGTAAAGGACCTAGTCCACCAACCCGATTCTCATGCGATTGTGCGCTCCAGAGGACTCTTTTGCACTAAATTCTGTGAGAATCGCATGAGAATCGGCTCAGTGGAACAGGCCCTTAACACATCACATTTCAATGTGGTGTACACAACTTCTATCAACCCCGTCCAAAGAAGGAAAACATTAAGTAAGCATTTGTCATGCAATGCACCCCAGGGCATATATGCTGAATGTATAGCATATCACACTGACAGTGAGACTGCTCCGGTTCCAGGTGTCATTTATATGTAAAGCTGGAGGCACCATCAACGTATATATGACAGATCAACTTTTTCACATGCAAAAACAACGATGGAAGGGTGTCCTCCATAACAGCAGGATGTGATTAGCCTTAAATATTAACAATAATTAATTTGCTGTTTCATCTGTTACCGTGAAGCAGGGTGTTTCATAATAAATATCCTAGACATGCATATCCTTCTATGGGTCAGATTTTCGGAAAATGTACAATTCAACTTCGCCAATCTTTTTAAATAACCCAAATTTTAGACAAAAACAAATTTCAAAATACAGTTCAACCTAACCAAACCGATTGCGAGAATCAGTGCAATGCCGAATATACTCGAATTTACTATACAATTGACCAAATTGCAGCCTAATTTAGCAGAATTTACTAAATGTGTACTGCTGCCAATTTTCTGAAAATCTGTCCCATATATAAGAGTTGTGTATATTGGTTTAAGATACTGTAAACATTATTACATAATCAATGACATAATTAGATACAGTACATATTAATATCGCTAGGAGTTCGATTCGGCTCGCTTACTAAATGTGCAGATGATGGTCATGGCATTGTCCTATAGTCCAGATATTATGTTTTTGCCATTAGGAGACCCGTTTATTGTTAGGTTGTTTTATGAGTCTGGGACGGTTGTAAAAGTGTAGTAGTGTTCTCTTTAGCCTTAAAAGGTTAAATATAGGTATCATCCCGAATTAACTATTACACGATCAAGAGGTTATAACACAGTACAAGTCTCAATAAAATACATAGTTATTCACATTGTTACACACATAATTAGAGAGGGTGAATCAAAACTCAAAGAGGTATAACATTAGTAATCCTACATCATTGAAGACCATTAATTTGGTCTAATTAATGTTCACAGAAATATTCATAAATGTTAAAGTTTTACAATAATCCCATGTTTAGATGGTAACAATGATTTACACAGGTATGGAAATTACAGTTTGACATTAAGTCAATACATCCTGCACTACATCAATAATACATTCATCAGGTGAAGACCTACAATACTCTGCTATTCATTCAAATTATTATTTATAAAAATCAATTATATCGTTATATCGATCTTAGATTTATGAGAAATCTTAAATTTAAGACCGTTCTCAAGAAGTATTTTACTATTTACGATAACCTTTACAAAATTGTTGATTACAGTCTGAATAAGATATTAGCGATAATAAGTGAAGTCATCATAGAAAAGGAGTCGGGCGGGTCCTCCATAATATCAATTGTGACTTGTGACTTTTCCTGAGACACATCACATATATCGACATAAGGCCATGTCAGGCCAATAGACTGCTGGGCACCTCCCTATCGCCTTTGGGTCAGATTTTCCGAAAATGTACAATTCATATTCACCAATCCTCTCAAATAACACCACATTTCAGACGAAAATAAAGTTCAAAATCCAGTTCAACCTAGCCAAACATATTGCTAAAATCAATGCAATGCCGAATATACTCGAACTTACCTACTATTGGCCATATTGCAGCCTGATTCAGCAGAGTTAAGTAAATGTGTAGAGCTGCCAATTGTACATTTTCTGAAAATCTGCCCCCTTTGCTCAACCTCTGCCCGGCTCTTGCCTTCCTGGGTACATAGGTGTAGTATCCATCGATCCCTGGCATACCCAGTAGTCGTTGTGCAGGCAGTGTACCCAATAGGGGACTTGCATGTCCACCATCTTATATGTGATCCGTTTTAGAAAAATACGTCATAAGTCGCAAAAAATGGATTTTGAGATATCACCATATTTAAAAAGAGGAGATTAAGCTGATTCCAATGATATTAGACATGAAGGACATTTAAGAAGTATTTCCATGTTTTATGTTTGATATTTTTATTTTTGGAAAAAATAGTTTGCAATGTTTCTGGATGGGTAATTATCAGTAAAGTAACTCAATATACTCCATACAAAGGCCTTCAAAACGCAAGGATATAATTATTCAATGCAATGTCCCGAAATTTGTTACATGGATTTATATGACTCTAAATATGAGAACATTTCAATAAAGAGATCTTGTGAGAAACTCACTATGAAAAATATCAATTTTTCGACTTATGACCCATTTTCCTATAACACATCACATATCTTGATTCGCATGGAATTATCGGAGTGTACATTCTGTGGAAAACATGTTTTTTGGTTTCTTGGAACGTACTTTTATTCAGGACAATAGGTATGCTGGCATATGCCATAGCAAAAAAAAGATATTGTGTGTTACGTTCTGCATGGAACATTCAACAATGATATCGTGTAAATAGCCATGTGTTTTACATGACTCCATAAGACGTACAAGATGTCATCTTTCCCATCATGACTTTGGTTTTCATGGACCATTTACAGAAGCAATTATGCTGGTGACAAAATCCTTGCAACTTTCGATAAAAATGTTGCTGAGTATTAGTATGGCAGTCTCTTCAGACTTCTAGATGGGTTGGACAAGAATGGAACAACAAGTAGAAAATGTTTGTTCAGTTTTGGACCGACGTCAACTGAGAGTGAAGCTTTAATTTAAGCAAGGGTGGGATCATTGCTTAATGCATTTGGAGGACTATTCCATATTCTGGACCAGCAACACTAATGCACGGGCTTGAATCAAAGATGATTTCCCTTTCTCACTTCCCACTTCCCTCTCCAACGCAAAATGTGATATGTTGGGTCGGATCATAAAAATGAACAATTCCCCTTCACCAATCCTCTCTAATAACCCAGATTTAGAACAGAATTGGGATTCAGAATACTGTTCAATATAACCAAACTGATTTCCCGCATCAATACAATACAAAATATACCCTGATATACGTAGTATTTACAATTTTTCAGCAGAATTTCCAAATTGTGGAGAGCTGCCAATTGAACATTTTCTGATGATCTGACCCATATAGGGGAAAGTGAGAGTATTATATACCACCCATCACTCTTGTCTTCCCCGCTAGCTGGCCTCTTCAGCACAGAGCAGCTCAAATGAGCCACTTTTTAGTATTGGTGGTGTCGGTTCTCAGTATCGTATAGCTCACTGCTGGAGGGATAGTCTACATCTGAGCCATTATGAGACAACTTGGGACAGTCTAGGCTACAAAACCTCCAGGTAATGAGTGGAGCTATCATATCATTTATTATATGCGCATTCCATATGAGAGGTGCTATAAGTGGGGTGCTATAAAAATATTCATATAGTATGCGTACTATACGAACTACTTTATCACCAAGTCGGCCACTTTTATGCACTTTTATGAACCAAGTTTTATTCCCATATAATATATATAGAATGGAACTCGCCTGCAATAATCGAACAAATTATTGGACTTGATTCGTCCACATAAGCACTCTACCTATGGCATTGTGCTTATATGGATGAATCCTGTCCAATAAATTTTGATTATTGCCGGAAATGTGAAATTATCCTTCACGAACCCTCTCAAATAACCCACATTTAAGACAAAAATGAGCTTCAAAATGCAGTTTGAATTAACAGAACTGATACTATAGATCAATGTGATCCCAAATATACTCAGATATACCCGATATTCATCATTTTTCAGCCAGATCTAGCCGAATTTACTAAATGTGTACATTTTCTGAATATCTGACCCATATATGCCATGTTTCTTACTGCGATTGTTAAAGCTGTTAACCCTCAGTTAACGTTGGTACTAAACTAATTTTTTTTTCTACATACTATTCCATTATTGTCCAATCCATCTAAAAGTCATTTGAACAAGATTTTGGGGGAATCTGTTGAGTTGATTTTGCTGCAGGGCTTCTAAAACGTTCTTGTATTTTATTTATACTTTTTTTATTCAACATTTTCATACTGCAGGACATGACTATTTGTCAAGACCAAAGCTCACAGCATCTGTAATGATATTCTGCCTGGCGCTGTGTCTCGTGTGGTTTTAACTATCTAGGTGCATGACTATATAATGTAACTAAAAAGAGGAACTAATAACATCGAAATGATAGCATCTATCAAAATATATACATACACCAGTTGTCTGGTATTTCGAGGACCCACCCGAACATTTCTTATGATGACTTCAGTTATTATCGCTCACATCTTGTTAAATCTAAAGGGCTATTGTGTTGTAGATCTATGAATATGAGGAGAGTAGGTAAAAATGGCCCTCACGCGATGGTAGTATTTGAATGAGTGTTTAAAGGAACATAAGGCTTGGGCGCTCCTGGTAGTATACATACATGGGTCAGATTTTCAGAAAATCTACAATTCAACTTCACCAATCCTCTCAAATAACCCACATTTCAGACGAAAATATTGTTCAAAATGCAGTTCAACCTAACCCAACTGATTGCTAGAATCAATTTACCTAGTATTGACCAAATTTCAGCCTAATTTAGCAGAATTTACTAAATGTGTACAGCTGCCAATTTACCATTTTCTGAAAAACTGACCCACATATTAATGAGCGTGGGTAAACTACACCTCAATGGGAGCTATGGGAAGGCTATATGCCTATATAACAATTCCAATTCCTCCTCATGTTATTATGGCCACCTTTAAACGACTAATGGGATATATATGAATATTCATGCCCCCAATGCTAAGTCTACACTCTAAGAAGAAACGGTTCTTTCAAGAGCCCTTATGGGTTCTTCAGGCTGTCCACCAGGGCGAACCCTTTGGGGTTCTTTGAAGAACTCTTTTGGGGAGGTTTTTTGAGGAACCCTCAATCGGGAAATATCTGGGGTTCCGGGGCTGAAAAAACAGCTTTGAATTATCCAAAGCTAAAATGTAGCATTTTTCCATCCTTACCTGAATGTTACCATCGTCACACAGGGACCTTTGATACAAGCCATACGATTCCTACCTCGCTACAAAAAACCCAAAACATTGACAGCAGACAGAATGGGTCAGTGGCAAAGTGTCATCTCAGCTATTTTCTCATATATAATGACTGTGATTATTTTTTACATGAAGGACACTAACACTCCGAGACAGTGGCAAAGTGACTCCTCTATTAACCATATATATTCTAAATCCGATCTATCTCCATAATTTATCTGATCTGTACTGCTAGAAATATGTGTTATCTCATCATTTAACATAACTTATAAACTGCCTGATTTAATGTCTGTACATCTGGGGCTTGTGAAAAACCCTGATCTGGGATTTTGCTAAACCAGTATAAATAAAAGTTTAAAAACAAATATTACATGTTCGCTGTGTGGCTTTTTGGTGAAGAGTAACTTGACACCAGGCCAGGCTCGGGTAGCTTGACTGATGTCTGCTGGCACTGGGTTCTCAGCATACACTCAAATACGTCCCACAGGTGTAGCCATATATGTGCACATGTCAGGTATCATATTCCAATTGTGATGTGTCACTGGAAAATGAGTTATAAGTTTAAAGGGAATGGATTTTGAGATCGTTTTTTAACAGATTGGATTAGGGTGATTCCAACCATGTTAAACTTTAGCATATCTAATAAGTTCTTTCATATCTCAATAAAATACATGTATAAAATCTCCAGGGTGGGTCAAATTTTCAGAAAATGTATAATTCATCTTCACCAATCTTCTCAAATAACCAAAATTTCAGATGAAAATAAAGTTCAAAATACAGTTCATCCTAACCAAACCGATTGCTAGATTCAATGCAATGCTGAATATACTCGAAATTACCTAGTATTGTCCAAATTGGAGCCTCAATTAGGAGACTTTACTAAATGTGTACAGCTGCCAATTGTACATTTTCTGAAAATCTGACCCATATATTCATTACAGCCATGCATATCTAAGCTCATGCTACGGAACTTATATACTAGCTACTGTATACTTATCTACTTTACCATCCAGGAAGAGTGGCGATGCTAGCGCAGGCCTGAACGCCTCTTTTTTCCTCTAGTGGTATCATTTTTTTTTTAAATAGATTTTTATTGCATACAATTTCGTGGACGGGTCCCGATATTCTGATGCGATACAATTAAATATTCAATAAGTATCAATATTGTTGTAGAGAAACTATAAGTTTTGCATGGTAATCTTAGTTAATAAGTAAGTTTTTAACATTAATCATCCAGGTTTTTTAAGGAAAATGAACACATCAGACACTCTCTTCGAGCTCAATAACCCAATACATAGCCCTGATGATCGGCGGGTGTTTAGCCTATCTGTAAAATTATATGGATATTCTGTTTCCCCTGCCTTTCCCATCCCAACCAACCATGCCAACCCACCTGCCGTCCCTTCTGTGTAGACTGACATAGCATCTACGCAACCCTGAGATGAAAATGAGGTTGTGAGACCCGGCTGAGGTTCAAGCATGCAACCCTCCACTCTGAAACTGAATGCCTTACCGACTGAGCTATCTCCTGTTGTTGTGAATGCGTGGCCTAAAGAGCTGTTATAAACACGGCCTAGCTGGCATGGCAGAGGAAGGAAAAGCATTCATTTCTCCTTTATTTAGTTGACACTGTTGTACTAGAAAATCGATCTAGAGATGTTGAGAGAGCATTCTGTAGCATCTGAAATGACCATATATATGAGTTGACAGTAAAAAGGTGTTTGGGTGCCATTTTGAGCATGTATCCTTTCTCTGAAATAGAGAGACTGGGGCAACACCTACGGGAATTGATTGATTCCTGTGGCACCTTTGGGCCACAACTGAGTTGCACTCCATCCAGAATTATCAGTAACCTTTATTAAACATACAGACATAAACAAGTGTTATCACATGTATCAAATGAATCATTGAAATCCTCCTAATACCTTTTTTAAAGATGATGGAGTCTCGAAATCTATCTGCAACTTATGACTCATTTCACTGCGAGACATCACATGCATATAAGATTTCAATTCAGTTAAAAAATTATTTATTGCTGATGTTGTTACAAGTGGTGTATCCCCTCTGACATAGACAATGATGCCAGTTCTTCCTGTGATTTAAAAAGAAACAGTCTGCTTCGTTCATCTGAAATGGAGAAGGGGAGACAACTAATGGGTCAGATTTTCAGAAAATGTACAATTCATCTTCACCAATCTTCTCAAATAACCAAAGTTTCAGATGAAAATAAAGTTCAAAATACAGTTCAACCTAACCAAACCGATTGCTAGATTCAAAGCAATGCTGAATATACTTGAAATTACCTAGTATTGTCCAAATTGGAGCCTCAATTTGGAGACTTTACTAAATGTGTACAGCTGCCAATTGTACATTTTCTGAAAATCTGACCCTATTGTATACGGGAGGACAAGGCACCTTCTCAAGCTAAAACAGGCCAACACCGGAAGATCCTATCCGCCCCAGCAAAAATAAACCTGAATGGGTCCAACTCAGGAGTGCCACATTACGTGATAGAACAACATGAGGAGAAATTGCTCCATAAAAATAAATCAAACCAAATAGTGTTTATTGTGTCAAATAATCCTGTAGAACAACCTCTGCCTCCTTTCTGCTCTCACTGGACTGAGTGAGTGAGACTAGTTGCTTTACGGCCTTATCAACACATTTAATATGGTTATATCAAGGGTGGGATAGCTGAGAGGGAGTGAGTGAGTGCGATTGGTTGCTTTACGCCCTTATCAACACATTTAATATGGTTATATCAAGGGCGGGAGAGCTGAGAGAGAGTGAGTGAGTGCGATTGGTTGCTTTACGCCCTTATCAACACATTTAATATGGTTATATCAAGGGTGGGATAGCTGAGAGGGAGTGAGTGTGTGAGATTGGTTGCTTTACGCCCTTATCAACACATTGAATATGGTTATATCAAGGGCGGGAGAGCTGAGAGGGAGTGAGTGAGTGAGACTAGTTGCTTTACGCCCTTATCAACATATTTAATATGGTTATATCAAGGGCGGGAGAGCTGAGAGGGAGTGAGTGAGTGAGACTAGTTGCTTTACGCCTCATCAACACATTTAATATGGTTATATCAAGGGTGGGAGAGCTGAGAGGGGGTGAGTGAGTGAGATTGGTTGCTTTATCAACACATTTAATATGGTTATATCAAGGGCGGGAGAGCTGAGAGGGAGGCAGTTTATGATCATACCCAGGAAATAGAGATAGAGAAGAAGGGAGAGAGAGACAGAGAAAAAGAAACAGAAAGGCACTTTATGGTCATACCCAGGACCACTGCTCTCACTGGCCAGCTGTACTTGGGGTTGGGGGTGGGGGGTAAGGATCGACTGGCTACAGCAATCTCTCCCTCCCTCCCACACCCCCTCTCCACCCCCAACCCCTTGAATAATCTGCTTATGGGACTGGACAGATGGAGGAGAGAGAGTAGGAGATCGCCCAAACACAAGTTTCTCAGAGAAGACCTGTCATATTCTCACATTAGTACACGGGTCTGATTTTAAGAAAATGTACATTTGGCAGATCTACACATTTAGTAAATTCTACTAAATTAGACTGGTAAATCGTCAACACTAGGTATATCTGAGTATATTTAGTATTGCCTTGATTCAAACAGTCTGTTTGGTTATGTTGGACTATATTTCGAACCTGATTTAAATTTGGGTTATTTGAGAGGCCACATTTAAGACAAAAATGAGCTACAAAATGCAGTTTAACATAACAGAACTGTTACTTTGAATCAATGCGATCCCAAAATATACTCAGATATCCCCGGTATTCATCATTTTCCAGCCTAATTTAGGAGAATTTCTGAAATGTGTAGAGTTGCTAATTGTACATTTTCTGAAAATCTGACACATATATTATTTCATCCATGATAATTATCTTGAGCCTTTGCTCTCCCCCAACCCTCCCCGTTCCTTCCCTCTCACTCAATAACAACCCACTTCTCTCACCCCACATGTATGTATGATAAATTGTTTAATCAGGTGGATTGGTTGCCATGGTAATTGGGGAGATTGGTGGCGGAATTGAGCTTATAAATATTGGGGGTCCCCCCTCCCCTCCTATCCACTCTCGCAAATGATTGAAATCGTCATGCTCCTATTTTTAAGAGCTCCTAATAGGTAGGTTGCATGTCTTACTGAGCATGGCTATTACAGTACATGATGGCATGGATTCTGTTCAAATTTAGCATACAAATATTTAGCAACAAAAGAAATAAATGTTTTTTTTCACCAATATTACTGCTGGTGATGCCTTCAGCACAGCTCACCAGGAGGCATTGTTTTCCCTACTGATTCTACTTTAGATTCTTGCAAAAACATTTAACAGCAGAAAATATAACTAATTTCAGTCCTATAAGTCATAATATTAGTAACCCTTGTATAAATATCATACGGTAGCAGAGAATAAAAATTCAATCCTATAAGTCATAATAGCATGAGTAACTCTTGTATAAACATATAACAGCTGCAGACGACTTAAGATAGTTTCAGTCATATAGGTCATAATAGGGCACAAATGTTAATAAATAAATATGTTAGTCAAAATATTATTATGACAAACATATTTATTTATTAACATTTAAGAGCAGCAGAATATTGATGAATTCAGCCTATAAGCCATAATATGAGTAACTTTAGTATAAAATATAGATAATTATTGTATAAAAATATGGCAGCAACACAATATAGATACGTTCAGTCATATAGGTCAGATTTTAAGTAACATTTGTTTACACATTTATTTAACAGTAGCAGAATATTGATGAATTCAGTCTTATATAAGTCACACTATGACTAACTCTTGTATAAACATTATTATAACATCAGCAGAACATAGATACTTTCAGCCCTATAAGTCATAATATGAGTAACTCTTGTATTTATAAACATATAACAGCAGCAAAACATAGATCATTCCAGTCCTATAAGTCATAATATGAGTAACACATGTATAAACATACAACAGCAGCAGAACATCGCTAATTTCAGTCATATAACTCATAATATGAGTGACCCTTGCATAAACATATAACAACAGCAGAATATAGATAATCCCAGTCCTATAAGTCATAATAATAACATGAGTAACTTTGGTAAGTTTGTTTTCTGTGGTTGTAATAGCTGTCAGAGAGTGCCGATGGGCACGTATGTATACATGGGAGTAGTGTATATCGCTAGTATATAATGCAGAAGGCAGGGAGGCTGACTAATGCAGAATGTCATACAGTCTGACACACAGTAAGTAGAGATAATCCTGTTTATTCTCTATACTCCTCATACCTCCAGGCTAAACTATTGGCTAATCTCTTGGCGACTGATGCACTGCCCTTTCAGGGTAAAATGTAACACGGTGGATAGTTCCGTGTCCCCTTTAGACAGCCTATGGGTCAGATTTTCAGAAAATGTACAATTCGCCTTCACCAATCCTGTCAAATAACCCACATTTCAGACGAAAAATAAGCTTCAAAATGTAGTTTAACATAACAGAACTGATACTTTAAATCAATGTGATACCAAGTATACACAGATTTACCCGGTATTCTTCATTTTTCAGCCAAATTTAGCCGAATTTCCTAAATGTGTAGATCTGCCAATTGTACATTTTCTGAAAATCTGACCCTTATAGTGAATGGGTAAAGTGGACTAGAAATGCATAATTGCTAGTTCCATACATTTATGATGTGCTACAGTTAGTCAGAAGTCGCAAAAAAGTGTTAAAAAAAGAGTTAAATACCATCATAGTTAAAAAAAATATAAAAAAAAAAATACCATTGTAGTGGTCCTGGTGGTTGAACTTGGGATTGTGACCTGTTGAGGATAGCTTGCCTCGGTAGCTCAGTTGGTAGAGCATCAGAACGTCAATCTGAAGGTCCGGGGTTCGGTTCCCCGTCAAGGCAATGGCATTTTTCAGCAGGTTCACTACACCATCATAGTTGAAAAGATGAGGTCAAGGGGATCCTATTGATGGTAAACATACCACATCTAGTAAGTACTTCTATAATTGATTATGCAGGAACACATTTAGCAAACTATATAGTAAATTAGTTAAATATAGGCCTAATCCTTAGGATAACCTCAAATACTATCAATTCGCAGACTTGAACATTAGTACCTGTATTCATCCAAGTAAGCAGCGCTGAGCACTCCAGGGAAAACATTCTGAGTAAGGGCTTTTGTAAATAAATTACTTCGAAAAATATAAACTTTTGACTTGTAGGCTAAAGGGTGGTCTCCACTGGCTGTGGTAAGCTCTGTGGTAAGCTCTGCGGTAAGCCATGCGATGGTGCTGTGTTGGTGAAGAGTGGCAATGTCCTGCCTACATCGTTCACTGACCATGTAAGCAAGAACCTCGTCATTCCTCACCACCTACAGAACCAGCACAGACCATCGCAAGGCTTACCGCAGAGCTTATTGCAGCCAGTGGAGACCACCTTTAACTCATTTTCTTCTGACACATCACATTTTCTGGCGACTCCACCCATCAACCGAGGCGACTTGAGTGAGTGACAGAAGCCCCTCCCCCTGGAGACTGTGACTCTCCTGACCCCTGTACGACCTTCCCATGACCTCCAAGTTAGACCGCGACCTCTGTGTTTGGCGCCACCTAGTGGTTCATCCATCCCCTAGGGGGCGTTTTAATAATAACTTAGTCTTTCCGTGGAGCCGCCATTGAGGGAAAGTGGGCCTGCGGAAAGGGTTGGGGAAAACAGGGAATCCATCACTCATAAAGCTTCATTCTTTGTGACAAAACAAATTTACTGATCGTGAACGACAAACAACTCAAGAAGTATTGAGAATGAGCAACATTTTAAAAGTCCAGTGTAATAGAAAAGTCAAAAATAAAAATAATCCCATCCCTCTCCAATGAGAGTGTTAAACGTTTTGTGAATCAGTCGGGCTTGAAATCCTCCCACTGATTGGGAGATTAGTAAATAAAGTACAGACAATAACAACTCCAATAACTCCCTCGCATACTAGGGTCAGATTTTAAGAAAATGTACAATTGGCAGATCTACATAATAATTGGTAAATTCTGCTAAATTAGACTGGCAAATCGTCAACACTAAATATATCTGAGTTTATTTAGTATTGCCTTGATTTAAGCAGTTGGTTTGGTTATGTTGGACTGTATTTTGAACCTGATTTCTGTCTTAAATTTGGGTTATTTGAGAGGATTGATGAAGGTGAATTGTACATTTTCTGGCGATTTCACCCACTAGACAATGAATAACAAAGTGGGATCTCCACTGGCTGCAGTAAGGTCTGCGGTAAGCCTTGCAATGGTGTTGTGATGGTTCTGTAGGTGGTGAGGAATGACGAGCTCCTCCCTATAAAGTTCACTGGCCACCTAGCCACTCCTCTCCGCCTATAGAACAATCACAACAACATTGCAAGACTTACTGCAGTTCGTATAGTTGGTATTAGACCCTGCCCACACATAGCAGATTTTCTCCCCAATTGCCTCCCGATTTCGGTATTCCGATGAATCCTATGATTTCATTTCGATTCCTGGTTTATGTTATTTCAAAAACATAAACCAGGATTTGAAATGAGATCATAGGATTCACCAGAAGACCCAAATCGGGAGGCAATCGGGAGGCAAATCGGCTGTGTGTGGGCAGGGTTTTAGCTGCAAAAAGTTGTGTGTGCAGACAACGTTTATTGTTTGACAATTCTTCAGGTGTTTATCAACGAGATGACAAAAATTGATTGACTAGATGGAAGGTATTGTGTAAAGAGAGTCTTTAATTAAGGAAAGGTATCATCAAGTTGACGTCACAGTGGTAAAAAATGGATCAATTCTTATTAGTTAAGAACAGAGAAACGTGTTTTTGAAATAACATAAACCAGGATTGGAAATGTAATCCTAGGATTCATCGGGAAACCTAAATCGGGAGGCAATCAGGGGGCAAATTGGCTGTGTGGGGGCAGGTTCTATATGTAGGAGTAGGAGAGGAATTTGTATATATTATTATGTATCCATATACATTTACATGTTTGTGAAAATTGAATAAAATAATCGAGTAAATCTTATTCATAAAATATATGTAGAATCTAAATTCTATTGTCCTTCTATTTATAAATCTTATTAATTATGAACAGCGAAAGACCTTTGGAACCTCATATGCGAAACGAGTCTGAAATGAGAAAGGATTTTCAGATAATATCAAAAAGATGAGATCAAGCAGATTTCAACTATGTTAAGCTCAACAGATTTAGTAAATACAGCTACATTAGGCCAAACAATAATGAATACTGGATATATCTGAGTATATATCTGGCATTGCATTGTTGTAAACGGTATATCAAACCTCATTTTGTCTTCTTATTTTTGAGGATTTGTCCTCTTATTTTAGAGGATTGGCAAAGGTGAATTGTACATATATTTTTAAACGACTCCATCCATATCATATAGAGGGAAAACAATGCATATCTCATTATAAAATGATTGTAGTCCATAGATTTATGTACAGCAAAGATTTAGATATCCTCATCGATTTGCCCAAGGCATTAAATTCCAGAAGGACGATAATAAGATCATATATGTAGGAGTGACAGCATAAAAGACAAATATATATTTCTGAAAATCGAATAAAACAATAACAAAAAGCGAGTGAATCTTATTCATGAAATATATACATTGAGAATTCGTCAAAATATATTTTCCATTTCGCTATAGGATCTCTCGAGAAGATATATTGTTTCCAGACTAAGCTCAGAGCCTGTCAGATCAGATAGGAATGATATGCCAGTGATTGGACGCCTACTGCACCAATGGCTTTTCCAGCTCTGTAGATGGCATTTCATGGTTTTGAGTGAGAGGTTTTGCCCTCAATGTGAAGGGACCCCCTCGACCCTAAGGCTACTTATTAGAGTTGGGTGTGAATTATTATAAAAACCGAAATGCCAATAATCTGGTGGTAACTGGGTCAGATTTTCAGAAAATATACAATTGGCAGATCAACACATTAAGTGAATTCTGTTAGATTAGACAGAAAATTCGTCAACATTAGGTACATCGGAATATATTTAGTATTGCCTTGATTCAAACAATCTGTTTGGCTAGGTTGAACTGTATTTTGAACCTGATTTTGTCTTAAATGTGGTTTATTTGAGAGGATTGGTGCAGGTGAATTGTACTTTTTCTGGCGATTTCGCACAACTATACTGGTCCTACTTTTATAATGTATCTATGAAACTTTGATGTAATCTTGACCCACTATTTCATAAATTTCTTCCATCTTTGTTTTCACTGCATGTATTTTGCTCAATAAACGACAGCCTGAAGGCATCTTGAGACAAACTCTGAGCCTAGTTTATTGTTGAGCTGGAGGAGGAGAGGAAAGGCGAGCTCCTCCCTATAGTTTGGTGCTCGATTCCTTAACGGGGAAGGTGAAAGTGGGAGGAGGGAAGGGGGGAGGGGGGGTGAGGCCAGATACTTTGGTCATTTAAGTGTCATAAACGTCGGCTATGTGATATTTAAGTGTCATAAAACGTCGGCGACATGATATCGAGGGGAGAGGATTAACGCCAAGAAAGGAGGAACTTTCACCCTAATTGGGTTAAGGGATCCGAGCCAACCCATTGCCCAGCTGTTTTTTATGAGGATGTTAACTGATGAACAGGGACTAATGGTATTCCTTCTTCCACACATCAACATCAGAGAGAAATCACCATTGTTTCATTATCCTGTCAAAAACTATATACATGCTTCACTGGCCTATTTTTTAGTTAGAACCTGGACTTTTAAAAAAAATTAGTCTGGGTTTATTTGTACTTGTTGTGAGCCTAGACTGGACATTAATGCAGTCAAAATAGCATTTTACGATTAGGCATGAGAGGCTTTCCCTCCGTTTGAAGGGACTCTCTAGACTTTGAGCCTAGACTGGACATTAATGGCGGGTGATTGGTTGTCAGTGAAAACCGATACCTTACACCGTAGAGAATGAGGGAGGTATCATTAACAGAGCCTTCATCCCCCACGAGATGCTCCTCTAATGCTCCCCCGAGCTGCATCAAGGGTAATGCCGACACTTTGAATGTGACGGACGTGCTGGTGGGAATACCAGGACTTCCCAATTGTCAATCAATATGTAATGATTGTTGGAGAAGCAACCTCTGACAACAAGAAGTAAATCCTCGTCTACATCAGGGTCAGATTTTCAGAAAATGTACAATTAGCAACTCTACATATTTAGGAAATTCTCCTAAATTAGGCTGAAAAATGATGAATACCGGGAATATATGAGTATATATTTGGTATTGCATTGATTTAAAGTATCAGTTCTGTAATGTTAAACCGCATTTTGAAGCTCATTTTTGTCTTAAATGTGGGTTATTTGAGAGGATTGGTGAAGGTGAATTGTACATTTTTTTTGAAAATCTGACCCATCACCAAGACTTAAGTTACAAAAGGTGAGATTCGTTAAATGGTTCTGGGTGTATTTTCTAAAGGAATATTTCTAATTTTTTTAATTTCCAAGTCACAAAAAATGGATTTTGAGAGATCAATGAATGTGAAAAGCGGCGGATTTCAATGATACTAAACATTAGGCCATCTAATAAGTACTAATAAGTATTTTCTATGCAAGGAAACAAATGTTCTTGATGTTCAATCCCTATAGTAAAGTAATTAGATATACTCCTTAGGATAACCTCCGTCAATACACAGTCCAGGAATTTTGTACACATATTTATTAGTATTTTGGAGACCAACCAAGTTTCTTTCTTGCAGTGGCCTCACTTATTATAACTCACCGGCAGCCGATTCCACTTCCAATTCTTGTATGAACAGAAGCATAATATTGATACATTGAGTCCTATAACTATAAGTTGCAGTATGAGTCAAATTAATGTGGTAAATTTCTTTTTGTTGCAATATCTGAGCAGTGTACAATCACGAGCTCTTAGAAAGTAGGAGCAAAACGAGTTCTTAGAGTGGATATGAGGGTAGGGGGATCCCCCAATATAAGCTCAATTCCGCCACCCATTTTCCCAATTACCATGGCAACCAATCAAGTTTATCAAACCATTCCTTACACATGTATGTGAGGGGTGCGGGTGAGGGGGGGGGGGGTACTTAATGAGCGGAATGGGAGGGAAGTGGGGACGGGGGTATCAGCCTAGGCGCAATGGAGAATTGTCATGGGGTGTTTTGTCCCAAATAGGTCAGGATATCTATTATATGTCAAAGGAAATATCCACATTTTTTCTTTAAATATATATTTCTTTTCCCAAGATATTTCAACACATTTACAATGGAACTAATGGATATTTCATTTTCAAGACACAAACTATCTTGGATTTTGGAAATTCTTTCTTACACCAGAGTCAGTTGCTCATGTTCATATACTACTATGTGGTGTCTGAGTAGTGGCCAGTAGACTAGCACCGAGTCCCTTAGGCTAGATTCCTAGACCAGAAATTCGACCGAAGTGAAGTTGGTTGTTATATGACACATTTCATTTCTATTAAAGAATAATTAGTTTAATAGTTGTTTTGTAGGTAATGCCCAGGAAATAGTGGTTGTGTGTGGATAAATTGCATTTCTTTGTATATATTGATAATTTTAAGATTATACAAATTATCAAGGTGTGCAAGTCTATCCATGACGATTAGAAAAGAAGCGAAAAGGAAGCAGTCCTAATGCCTTGCTCTTACTGATTCTACAGCAGCTTTAAGAAACACCGTTTTAGGGGATTAGCATGTCTCACTGCGCATGTTATTAGTTATGGTGGGCAGAAGTGAGTGAGAGGAGAGGACGATTGAGGTGGCCCACCCATAAGTTATGGTCGGTAGTGGAGGGTGAGAGAACTGTAGGCCTGTAGGATGACTACAGAATGATCCCCCCATAAGCTATGATGGGTCAGGGACATACTCTAATTTGTCCACTTTAAGCCCATATATATTGGGGGGGGGGGGGACAAGAGAGAGAAAACCCATAAGTTATCGGAGGGAAAGTGTAGTATTGGGTGCTCTCTTAGTATTAGTATTAGTTCATGCTGGGATTCAAATCTGACATGGATCTAAAGGATTGTGCAACATTTTTATCATTGTGCTATAATTAGTTTTCAAAATTCTGTGGTCCTGTTGATTGTAGACAATTCTGACCTGACTCAGATCGTCTCTATAAGGGTCGGATTTTCAGAAAATGTACAATTCAACTTCGCCAATCTTCTCAAATAACCCAAATGTTAGACGAAAATAAATTCCAAAATACAGTTCAACCTAACCAACCAGATTGCTAGCGCCAATGCAGTGCCTAATATACTTGAATTTACCTATTATTGACCAAATTGCAGCCTATTTTTAGCAGAATTTACTAAATGTACACAGCTGCCAATTGTACATTTTCTGAAAAGCTGACCCATATATACTCCCTCCATAAATCTATGCCTATGAAATAACATATCGCTTCTACTTGATGGCACAAAATGAATTATCCGATTCACCATATGTTATGTATGCAGTGCATATACTTGGATCTGACATTCAATTTCCATCAGATCCGTAGCACTGTAGACTTAATTAACTCTAAAATGTAGATTCCATGTCCATACTTGGAATATATGCATTTATAAGTCTGCATTCCAAAATGCCATGATAAGATGAACTGACAATTACTTTCTTTCCTATAGTCATAATAACTCTGTTGAACACACCAGTAAACTAGCTTACATTATCACATACAAGAGACTAAGAGAAGGAGATGGCTGTTTTGGGTATATTTTTCATTCAGGTAAAGATATATACGTTTTGATAAAAGGTTGAATGAATTGTAAAATTGAATGAGGCAAAATTATAGATACATTTGGTGAAAAGATATAGATTTGATTGAATGAAGTGATATGATGATAGGATGTAGGTGAGTGGGAGCTATGTAAGTAAATGATGAGTTGAGTGAGGTAGGGGAGCAAGTGCAGCATGTTTATATAGGAGGTAGTGGGCAGGTTAGTGGGCAGGTCATCCTCCCTAAGCAGGCCCTATACTCTGCAACCAGTTTCTACATACTAGACCCTGCCCCAATTGGTACCAAATCGATGGGTCTGGGTCAACGTGTCCCTAATGCTGCCAGCCTATCAGTGAGTTCCCCTCTCGATTTTGAGAGGGGCCTATTTTTAGCTGTGGTCACTTGTCCAAGTCCTGTCAGACCCTCCTTCAATAGGGGAGTTGCATGTACCACTGCACAAGTCTGGGAAAGATGGAGGTTTGTGCTTTGGAAACATGTAAAACCCATGGATATTAACATTAGACCACCAATAAATATCAGATGGTAAACTTGAGATATTTTCTATATGGAATTTAACCCGTATCATAAGTACCATTGTAAAATCCTGATACAAACTTAGAGGATTTATTTTTATGAGTCTCATTCAGACCTACATCTGCCACGCCACCTACCGACTCAGAGGCTAACTAACTTTCTTCCCACCACACACCGGTGGGTCACTTCCCAAAGTCCAAAGTACAGGTCGCTGTCCATGTCTAATCATTATCTCAAAATTGATCACATGGGAAGGGAGGGGAGGGACTGACCGCAAGGTCAGGGAGGGGAGGGGTTATTGATTAAGACCGGGAGGGAGAGGGGAGGGGAGATAACCACATGACCTGGTCATGATACAAGGGATTGGTCGGGTGTGGCAGTGGTCACTCCTGCCTTGTATTCATCTTTGATGTTCATTGTTATCCTGTGACTGATTGGATCCCTTATATAACTTGGTAATTAATTGGTCCAGCCAGGATAAGCCAATCAGCCTAGGCCCTGTGTCCATGGTTGTAATCTGTCTACCATATAAGGAATAAAATTGATTACAGCCATTCTCTTTTATCTGGCTCAAGACACATCTCTGTGTGTTGCATTGATTCATTTCTCGCTCAACTACTGACCCTAAATATTCATCAGAGAATTAGCCTGAATTCTTCACCATAATTCCATTTGAGTCAAGATTCAAGTAGGCGGGCATGAAAGTCCCCCTATCTCATCAAGTTAAAGAGGTCAGACCATATCGTCAGACACACAGCAGGGAGTGATTAGTAAAATCTCACCCTGCTTTGGGTCCCTGACCAAGTGTTGACCCACTCCCACCAATAGCGGGACTACTGTGGCAGGGCCTAGTATAGAGTAACTCAGTGCGGAATAGAGAGCCTGCCTAGGGAGGATGTGGGCAGGTGAGTGGGCAGGTGAGTGGTAGGTGGAGGTGAAAGGATAGTGGATGCCTCTTGCGATAACGAAGCAGCCTAACACCTTTGTGTGATGCCAGCAAAATTATAATTTCACGGACAAGAATGTATCTCTTATTGAAATCTCTATTTATCTCTTCATTTAGGGCTGGACCGGTATACACTTTGCAGATTGACAAGTGATAGGGGATTTGCATGTCCGCTATTTTGGATTCTGGTTTGCATGGAATTATGGGAGTTGTATGTCAGTGTAAAAGCTATAGAAAACATGTTATATTCAGCATGGAATATTTATCAGTGATCTCAGGTAAATAAACATGTAAATGTACATGCTTTGAAGAAGCAAGGCTTCATCTTTCCCGTCATGCATTTGGTTATTAATAGATCATGTATACAAGCTATGATATTAATGAAAATATTCAGGCATTCTTTGATAAAAAAAAACTTGCTAAATACATGTATATCAGATTTGAACAGAATCCATCCCAAAATTCACTGTAATAGACATGCGCAGTGAGACATGCAAAACCCCTATTGCCAAGATGGAAGAATGTGGGATACAAGTCAGATGATGATGTCTGGTGCTGACCTTACAGTTAGTGCCTTCTATACCTGACATATGAAGACTTTACATACTGTTATATCTGAGGTGACAGCCAAAGGCTTATATGGAGTATATGTAATGACTACCAGGCACGTACCGACCTTGCGGTCTATGATTGTCAGAAATTGTACAATTGTCTTTCTGCAATCTTCTCAAATAACCCAAATTCAATACAGAACTGAGCTTTGAAATACAGTTCAGCATAACCAAACTGACCTTCTGAATGAATGCAATTACCAAATCTAACTAGATATACCGGTACATAGTATTTCATAATTTAGCAGAATTGAGCAGAGCGGCAGCTGAATACAATCCGATGTTAAGTGGTTTAAGCCTAATTAAGCCTTTATTACACACATGAGCAGTTAGAAAGGTGCAGTTTGGGGGTGCAGTTTGGTTGATCCAAACTGTTTACATGAACAGTTCGGGCAAAGATGCAATCTCATTGGCGCAGCATAGGCCTGACCTACAAACCTGAAACAAATGATGTTGTCCCTGACCGCGTAACTTAGGCCTACGTGTTGCAGTGAATTGAGCTTCCCCTAGTAAGCCCTCTAGGAAAATAACAGAACGAACCAAGAGTGTCCATAAGGGCTAGCCCACCGGAATCTCAGCTTTAGGAGTTGGATAGGCTTATTGTTTAATGATTTCCCTGTCCACTCCCCACCTCCCCAACTCTGTACTTAATATTGCCTTGCTTCTCTTTTTCTTTTTTTTCTTCAAATCGTTGAACTATTGAACTATTGAACTTAACCTGCCTTTGTCTTTGTCAATTTGTCCTTGGGCTTTGTCAATGCTAAACATTTTCAGACAATGGTAGCTCCGTGGAGTAATACAACATTGAAAATGAAATACGCGAGAGCAGGTACTAATTAAATATCGCAGCTGTGTCGCTGGAATAAAAGGTAAGAAGTGACTGAGTAGACACGAAGAAGAAATGATTTGTGAGATTTATTTTCCTCAGTCTTGTTCTGATTAACGGCTGGTGTTTATGCTATTAAAGGCAAACGCTTCTATTCACTGCAGCGCCTCCCCCCCCCCCCCCCACCTCCCGCTTGCTGTGGGTAATCTATGTACTACAGTTAGATACCGTTGCAATGCAATTTGGACCATTTTTAAGCTAATTCCAGTGAAAGCAAATCAGCAAATTGGTTTCATATATAATTGATCATAGCTCTGGTCAAAATCAATGGATTCTTATTATTGTTGTGTTTCTAAATGAGCGGGATGCAATATGAGCCAGTGCTGCATGTTCTGTGTTTAAATTGATATTTATTCGAGATAAGATTGTGACAGTAGGTGCTTTGTCGTAACATAAATACCTTATAAATCTTTTTTTTTAGTGCAATGCAGTTTCAGCCTTCTTACACAATTCCCCTGCAGCCCTGACCTCAAAACATGCAGTGCAATACAGTTTCAGCCTTTTTGCACAATTCCCCGTAGGCCCTTACAACAAAACGTGCAGTGAAATGCAGTAGTCCTTGGAAGACTACATGACCACATGACCTTTTTCACACTGTGACCATGGATCAACCTGCTCATGAATGTCAGAAATACGGAAATAAAAGTAATATGACAATAATGATCTTAGTAACGGCAGTTGGGAGGAAAGAGTTATATATATATTATCCAATAGATATATAGAGAGAGAATGGAACAAGCCAGCAATAATCGAAAATTTATTGGACGATATTCGTCTGCATAAGCACGATGCTGTAGGCAGAGTGCTTATGCAGATGAATCAAGTCAAAACAATTGTTCAATTAGCAGGTGAGTTCCATTCTATATTTATTATATGGGCATAAAACTTGATGTGTAATCACAAATGTATCATATGTAAAAGTAGAAGAAATTCATATTGTACGGATACTATATGAATATTTTTATAGCATCCCACTTATTGCACCTCTCATATGGAATGCACATATAATACATAATAATAAGGGGTTGAGAATATTCTAATCCCAACGATAATTCCGGAATTGATAACTAAGAGAGAAATCCTTAATACGTCATTTGTATTCCTCCAATGTGTGTGAGGTTGAGGTCATGTGTTGCACAACCTCCCATGGAATATAGAATAGGTCAACAAATCAGCATACATGAACTGCATATGTGTTGACAGGAAGTAGGAATATTATAGCAAGAACAGCATAGTATCACGTATGAGGGGGGCTATATTCTCTGAGTATGGCCAAATAAACTACGAGGCCGTAGGCCGAGTTGTTTTTCGGCCATACGAGGAGAATATAGAGAGAGAGACGAATACACAGCCCGAGGCGACGGACGCATTGACCACTAGTTCCGATAAACTCTGATTATATTCCTGATTTTGCAGGGATATACCTCGCATATTTGAACGTATAAGGACATATACCTATTCGGACACTGTGAGGGACTGTGTTATACAAATTTAAAGTGGACTTTTACTTACTTTCTGGTGATTTTCTGTGAAAAAAAAATCGTTGACTCATTGTGGATACCTAAGTGAGCGAAAATGGAGGACGGTAAACCCAAGTTTCTGACTGACCAACAGCATAAGAAAGGCTTTAAGGTACCGTTGATACAACTCAAACCCCCTAAAAAGAAAACTCTTTTGCCTCCAGTTAATCTTATTCCTGATACAGATGTGATAGGTTTAGATCAATATCAGGTAAAACCAGAAGACCTCTCTCTTGAAAACTTACGGATTTCGCTTGACATGGCACACAGAAACCATGAAATGCTACACACTAAAGTCGAGGAGCTTGTTTTAAGTGAAAATAATCTTAAAACAGAAGTAACTTCATTATCTAGTGAATTAACTAAAGCTCAGACTGATAAAGAAGCCCTACATGAAAAAATTCTTCAGCTAGAAACTGATATTAGAAGGCCGAATCTAGTAATAGTTGGAGTTGAGCACAAGCGTACAGAAGATATATATAGAGTTGTTCATCAATTGCTTGCACTGATTGAACCCAGAATTAAATCTAACGATATACAACATGCACGAAGGCTAAATCGTTACCAAATGGGCTCAAAAGTAATTCTTGTCAAGTTAAGTAATGAGTCTCAAAGAAATTGTGTATATGATAAGCGAGCAGAACTCAAGAAATACCAAGGCTATGAGAAAGTATTCATAAATCCGGACCTGCCTGACGAAATTCTCGATCGTAAAGCTAGGCTCAGGATAATTAAAAGGCATGTAACTGATAATAGTGAAAAGCAGGTTGGTAAAATCATCAAAGACAGGATTGATATCGGAGGTAATTGGTATCGATTTGATGAACTAGAATTGCTGGACTAGGGGGAAAGGTTGAGTGATGCTAAAACCAAACAGAAGGGAGATGCGATTTATTTTCAATCTGAACACTCACCGCTTAGCAACTTCTATCCGACTCAAATTAAAATCGATGAATTAAAATTCTCAAGTGCAGAGCAGGCTTACCACTATGCCCGAGCTAATATGCTTGGGAAAAGTGATGAAGCAACTAGGATCTACATGGAAAACGACCCACGAAAGATCAAATCTATTGCAATGTGGATTCCCTCTACAGAGAAATGGAATAAAATGAAGCATAAAGTAATGCGTGCAGTGGTAGAAGAAAAGTTTGAGCAAAACAGATTTCTCCATGATTACCTATTAGCAACCCACCCCAAATCGCTATATGAGGCGACTCAAGACAAATATTGGGCCATAGGCTGTAGCCTTACTTCTGATAAATTGGGAAATGAAAACCATGAAGGGGATAACATGCTTGGACAGATCCTTGAAGAATACCGAAATAGTTTCATGCAAATGACGGATAATGAAGAAAGATTGAAGAAGAAATTTACTGGTTATAATGATCAACCCCCAAATCCAGAGAAAAGCAAATCACCAACTAGAAAGGACAAGAAACCAGAAATTAAAGATCAAGGCCTAAATTACATTCAGCCAATTCCAGCTTATGTAAGACCTGAAATGGATGGAAGTGATTCGAGTGAAACAGCAAGCGGTATGACCCATACAAACTGGGAAAACAATCATCAACTGGATATGTCCGAGATTGACGTATTGCCACCTCCCTCGAGCCAACCCATATTTGGACCGAACGGCCAGGCACGACCAAATCGACGTCCACCATCTACCAATGGCAATGACGACAGTAATAGCGCTCCTATACGATCCAATACTGAGCAATTGTCTAAGAAGGAGAAAAAGAAAGTAGCTTCGCTTCAAACTACTCCTCGTCTTACCTATGCTGAGAAAGCTTCACCCACTTAACTTCGCTCCAGATCCATGAACAAGCCGGCTCATTCTCGTAATAATAGCTCCCAAAAGGACCAAAAGCACAAGGTAAATCAAGATTCAGATATAGCCCAAATATCACATAATTCGAAATTTAATCCACCTAGAGATGCAAGCCCAAATTCGTTAGGTGAAATGTGCAGCTTGTCCATACAAGGAATATGTGAAGGACCACCGGTGCCTGAAACTTGAATAATACCAACAATAATCTTATCTATAAAAATATGATAAACTATAATCTAAATACAAAACTGCTCATATATTTCCAGAAATGAACGACCTAACCATTGTGGTAACTGATTCAAGGGGGAAAGGATTGATGCCTCTACTTGACAACCCAAAAATACTAGTTTTTGTACATAGCGGAGCCGGCTTGATTAGACTTGCATACGAAACAAAGTACCTAATACAACTCCACCGTCCCAATAATGTGATAATTGCAGGAGGTATCTGTGACTTTTGTCACAAAGACAAAGCTACAGGAGAAATTTCAATTTATTCACATCATGAAGGCAAATTAGTGAGATATATGCTCTCATTATATGAAAAATCGCTAGAAATTTTGACAACGGAGCAAGAATACTGCAACATAGCTCTCGGTGGTCTTATAGGTGTACAGATAAATAAGTCAAACAGATTGGAAGGATTCGCCCCAATTCAAGATATGCTATCAAATGCAATACTAACTATAAACCAAGATATTCGTATGCTGAACACGAACAGGAATCTATCTCATCCCCACCTGATTACCAAAGTCCACTCATACCATAGGCACAAACCTAAACATACATACGGCAGACTACTCGATGGGATACATTTTGATGAAATAACAAGAACAAACTGGGCCAAGCAAATTAATAATTTCCACAATAATCCTACTCTTCAGTATTAAAAATGGTTTGATATAATATCTGATCAATAAGCAAATGTATATAATTACCAAGATACCAGCCAACGATAATCGTTGCGGTTAAAATATATTCACATGTTTCGATAGACTACTGTGCCTAGGAAAATGCTTTAATTACTATGATATTTCAGTTGAACTTGTCTTATATTAATTGCATATACATTTATTATTTAAAGACTGTGAAACAGAAAGCCAGGAATGAGTGATAACCATCTCCCTTACCATACATCTGTCGAGAGCCTTGCTGAGGGAAAGTAAACAATCCTATATCTTGAACTCCTGCTTTGTTTTCGTACTGCATCGGTTTCGTGAGTCACACATATCTTATCCTCTTACTAATTATGTTGTTGTTATGTTGAACAGAGTTCATTTACCCAATGATAATAGGGAAAGCTAACGAGAATCGTTACAACCTACACTCTAATGAAACCAATGGTAAATCATTTGATTGTTTATATGTCTTATAATTGGGATTTTCTGAGGTAACTTATATCTATGACTCTAAAATTGAAACAACACGGTTGTACCAATGTTATTTGGATGACTTGACCTTCTACCTACTCACAATTATGAGCTCATCGAATCAAAACAGTCAACGAGAATCGTTGCATTTGAGGACGGTGTCTGGGTATATCTCAGTAACGTTGTAGGTCTGTATGTCGATTGTTCGATTGGTAATATATAAATGAATTTCTAGATAGCCAAACTCTGGCTTACTTTACTCATGATTCTGGGTGATAACTGTAGTTGTAAGGATCCTATAAATGTTAAATTATTTGATTAAGATAAAAAAAATACTGAATCAAGATAGCCAACGAGAATCGTTGCAATTGAGGAAAGTGTCTATGTATTGACTACAAATCATATTATAAAATGCCTCTACAAACGGTCCATCTCAAACTACCTGACTGGGATCACCTAGCTAATCTCAAAGGTTTAAAGATTGTGCATCTTAATGTTAGATCACTTTTATCCAAAATAGATCAAATTAAAATGGATATCCTAAGTCATAACTTTGACATCATAGGTCTCTCGGAAACTTGGATTAAAGATAATGTTGATCCCTCCTCACTTGAAATTGATAATTATAATTTAATACTTAAGAATAGACAAACAAATAAGCATGGAGGAGGACTTGGTTTATACATAAAAGAATTGTATCTATCTGAAGTTAACGAGAACCTTTGTTATAGTGATGCTGATCTAGAACTTCTATCGGTCACAATCAAGAAAGATTACATGAAACCAATGTGTATTAATCTCGTATATAGGCCCCCTCAGGGTGATTTGAACTTGTGTCTAGAAAAGTTTAATAATATCATGACCATCATAGAAGAAAACAAAAAAATAGGATCTGTGGTCTTTATGGGTGACTTTAATATAGATGCTTCGGTACCACACAGCCAGGCCTTCAATAAGATAAAAGATTTTACCACTGATTATAATTTAGAATATGAAATGAAATTTACTACTCGATTTGGGCTAACAAAAGATAGTATATTAGATTACTTTCTATTTAAAAGTAATAAGTCGGCGACAGTCGGTACTATTGAGTATAATATCTCTGATCATCAGGGAATTTATTTGAAGCTGAAGCATAAGATCATTAAAGTTCCTAACTCAACTAAGTTTACCAGATCTTTCAAAAACTTTAATCTAGAATCATTCAATGCCCTCTTGGAAGAAGAAAATTGTGAGGAATTATACAAAAAGGAAACGGTAGACTCAGCCTGGAACATTTTTTACGATATCATACACAAAATTAGTAATAAAGTTGCTCCCTGGAAAATATTAAACTCACCCACAAAAAGACCCCAATGGTATTCCAAGGATATATTAAATGCCTGTATTAATAGAAAAAAAATGTATAAAAAAGCCAATATTACCAAAGATGACACGGATATACGTGCAGCCAGAAACCAGAGAAATTTTGTAAATACAATGATAAGACGAGCCAAATCTAGGTACTATATAACACTACTTGAAACCCACAAAAATGATGGAAAGAAATTCTGGAGAGTTATTGATGAACTCCTATCTAAAAAAGAAAAGGAGATAGTGAATATATGTGATCAAGACGGTAAAATACTTTCAACAAAGGATTCTGCTAATTATATCAATGAATATTTCTGTTCTATCGGACGTAAGATACAAAATGAAATGCAAGATTTACAAAATGATATTAAAGTGGAAGAGATCCATCATACTATGAGCCTTCAGGAAATAAATATTGGAGATCTGCTAAATTTAATAAAAGAAATAAATACTTCCAAATCATCTGGTTGCACCAATATCAATATCAGACTATACAAGCAATTTTTTATGGCCTTACCTGAACAATTACTGTATATTATCAATTTATCGTTGAAGCAAGGAATCTTCCCCTTATCTTGGAAGAAGGCAATTGTTAAGCCAATTCCGAAAAAAACAAGAGTGATATATCCAGGTGATTCAAGACCTATAGCTCTAACACATACCCGAGTAACACGGCACCTGCCGTCGGACGCGGGAAAGGTGCCAGAATACTACGTCTGCTGCCTAGCTGTACGAGCGTTGCACCAGGACGGTAGTCTTCAGCTTTAACACCTACCCGCTGCTCTAATATGCCCGGCGGCTGCGCCAGCTTTTTTGTACAGCCGCACTACATGTTTTCGCGCGAGGGGTCTGTACTCTTTTGGGTGTACAATATCAGGTCTAACTTATCAAAAGTGATGAAAATAATGTATGACTCTGATATGTATATCATGTTATTATATTATAATATTAGTGGCGGGTGGAAGAAAGGGAGAAAGAGAGAGACAGAAAGAGTAGAAATTAACGTTCATTGGGATGTGTTTGAGAGATTCGGTATTCAGGAATATTGTAATTATAATGGTGTATGATGAACATGCTTAAAATAGACGAAATACAGATAAGATTTTTTAAAAAATTGCTTTTGTTAAGTTTGTTTAAATGTTTGAGAGGGGAGAGAGAAAGAGGGAGCACTGCAAATCTCAGAATGCTGACTCGGTTGTCAGCAATATTATATATCTCCAACATCTGCCTTGAATATGGATTATATAATATGAATGCTGATGTTCGTTTATGTTTCGATCAGATATATGTTGACCTATACTTCTGTAAATATTGAAAGGCATAAAGCCTAGGTCGTTGCAAAGCCTAGGTCGTTGCAAACGGATACAAATTACTGAATAAATTAATGCTTATTATTATCATAATCACTGTCAGTCATTATTAAACGCATGAGCTACTCACTACGACAAAGAGACATGAGAAAAATAGTCTGTATTTTTTCAATCATTTCATATACCATTAATACTATTCTTTCATTTCTAGAACTTCATTATGTCATGTGCAGCCGTAATACATGTTTTCGCGCGAGGGGGCTGTATTCCAAGCTTGACCACCGTACCGCTGGTCTATTACCTAATTACGCGGCCAAGGTGCGGCTTATATAGTGGCAAAGTGTTCTCTATAGGCTATTTCTTTAACTATATTTCATTTCATGCCTAGCTTACATGTACACATCTATGTCAATGACATTTTGGTTGTCCCGGTGTAACAGTTCTAAATTACCCCCGATCTAATGTAATCATTTTTTGATATCTAATAAAATGCTACAGGATGTGATGAGCCTAGCACTTTGTGTAATTCATATCCTGAATTAGGCCCCCTAGGCCTAAATACTTTTCTCAGATCACAATAATTCATTACTATAATCTATTCAGTTCAGTCTATTAGGCATGTACTATTACTTTTATTGTCATAATTTAAAGAATTAATGTTTCGATCTGTATAGGCTACTTGGTTATTATCAAATATTTGGGGTATATTAGATCTAGGTTTAGTTTCCCCCTTTGGGGTACTTTGAACCTGGTGGGGGTACATCCGGGATACATTTGACCTAGGCATGGACATTCAGTGTGGACATACACCGGCCTGTGCAATACACCGGCCTGTGTGTGCATTTCACACAACGAACGTTGTAGAACTCTCCTTATACTGACGCAGAATTACAAATCGGCCAAGCTACCAACAAGATGGCGGATCCGTTTGCACCTGTGGAGCTATGTGAAGGTAAGTTTTCCTTATGATTGCTTTCTTCTTATTTAAAATCCAGTCAAACTTCCCGCATTCTCTGCACATGAAGTTAGAGCGTAAAACAGACATAGGCATCGGTGCATTACATGTAGTGAAACAGGCCTCCGTGGCAGGACAGTATGTTGTGTCTAACGCCATAACGGTTTGGGGTTGCAAGGGAAATTTGAGACCAAAACAGATTCTATATTATAGGCCGCAGGGATGCCAGTCTTCCATAAATTAATGAATATATCACTGTCCAGGAATACAAGTATTTGGGTTTTATATTAGACGACCTTCTCACGTTTAAATCTCATGTTACTAAAACCCTTCAATTGGTCACATCAAAGATTCGACTGTTATACAAAGCTAGAAATTCCCTGACTCGTAAAGCCAAACACGATCTTTACAAATTAGCGATTCTGCCCAATTTAGATTACTGCGATTTTATTTATGATTCTGCCCCTAAAGCGTTATTACAAAAACTCCAGTCACAGCAGAATTTAGCACTTAGAATTATTTTTAATAAATCGAGATACGATAACGTGGATCAGGAACACGAGTCTTTGAATATCTGGCCCCTTCAGCTGCGAAGGGACAAGCATGTCCTAGACACAGCATTTTATCTAGCGCAAAATGAATGTAATATTGATAATAGAGCACTACCGACGCGTAGCCATGCTCAAGGAAAAAGAAATCTAAATGTACTGGCAACTAAGTCGAACAAAATCAGTAACTCCATCATATACAAATGTCAGATAAGGTGGAATGAACTAAAACCAATAGCCCATAAAATTGAAGACATAGTAACATTCAGGAAGTATACGCAACAACTCCTGGCCCCTTTCTGAATCTCTTTGAATGTATTGAATGTTTTAAGGTCCTGAATATTACAAATGCTATGATATTATAATGATATTAAGGTGTTTAGATATTTATGACTATTATTCTATGGTAGCTTGCTGCCCTGCATACTGCATAATGCACTGCTCAATCCCATCTTTGCTATCTCATGTACCTGTCTTGTTATGTCCTCTAGATGGACAATATTCACATTTAGCGAATGATGTATATGTTTTATAACGATGCTAGCCGATGATATATGTACCATATATAATTGTTTACCCTAGTCAATCAGTCACTACGTCCGGAAATGTCAGTCTTTCTCTCTGTTCGAATTACCCCATCTTTGTCATCAACACGATTATCCATCCTCATCATGTTATACGGTTGTTAGCTTTAAGTTTATTCTCTGTAACTCAATCAAGAATCCCAAGTCGGCAGTCACTGGAAGACCTGTGTCGTATGTTCACAGATTTGACCGACCTTTGTAACAACAGCAACAATAAAGAATTTTTGAATTGAATTGAATTGAATAATGACCATACTTCCAAACATATTCAGAATCTCCATAGTATTTACACATAGGCTATTCTTATTCATTAAGGTATACGGTGGTTAGCGCTCCTACTAAAATGCGCTCGTCAATTTGCACCCCCAATTCCGCCGCTCAAGCCGCCACGGAGCCGCCATCACTGGCCGTGTAGCTTTCACGGAGAGCATACGGTCTCTACTACCGCCCACCCATAATAACGCAATGAAATAATAGTTCCATGGCTGCCAACATAATATTAGAACATTAATAATTAGAATTTGCAAATATAAACACAGGGTTTTTCATCTTGAAAAAGGTCCCCTCAGCCCTACCACTATTCAGGGGGCGCTTGTTTATGTGCCTATATCAATAATAAATATTAGGGTATTATATAAATCTAATACATTATCAAGTGGCGTAGTAGTATTAGTAGTTTGGGGGACTCTGCATAGCCAGTGTGCGACATAGTTGGTTGGGTTGCCATAGACAGTCAGGCCATGACTTTTTGAGCGTTCATGGCCCGACTAGTTTTTCCATGGTCCAAAGATAATCTGAATGGAATGCCTCATAAACTACCTACATTACATTGTCTGAGGTAGGGGAAGGGGGGGGGGGGTCTTAAAACAAAGATAAACAAGAAGAAACAGTACCGTACAGCTTTGATTATAGACATTTATTGAGAATCAAAGTAAATTATTTTATTTTCATTTCTTTAAATCTCTGCTAATCTGCGTCTTCAGAATCATTGTCACAGAGGTATACCAACCTGTGAGGATCCGAATTCCTAGTATTGGGTGGGTAGTAGGATCCGTCAAGGGGGGTGGGGGATCGACATGCCCCCCACCCCTAAAAGATTAGTCAAATGGTGCGTTCTGGATGTAATTTTGAGCTAATATGTACATTATTTTTCATCGTTTCTATTGAATTATAATTATTTATTAGCATTTTTTTGTGATTCTTTCAACTTCAAAAGTCTCCCAATTCCATTGAATTAATACACGCACTTTCAAATTGCCTTAAGCCTCATCACATAGGTATATTTAGTTGAATACCTTCCCTGTCAATATTCAAAGGTTCATCAAGAAATACTTAAACTTTTCAGGGTTATATGGATTTTGTTTATAAATAAATTTGCACCGACCCCAATGATTATTTTAATTATTTTGAATTAATTTCGGATTACCTTTAATTTCATCACACATATTTGAGTCATGATTTCTATCTAATTTCTGATATTAGTGTGTTCACCGAATAGTCATTCCATCATGAATGTATGTTGTGTATACATGTACTTGCCATGTTAAAAAATATAATATTATTATAATAAAGCTCACTTTCTTATCATTTCAGGAACTTTGATGCTAAAGAACAATATGATTCATGATTTCTGAGGATGGTTTCACCATAAAGCAAAAGGTTATATCATTCCACAACGCACCTGCCATGCTGATGGTTCTGCACTTTAATCTAAACACTACATGCAACTCCAACTTGACTAAGCGACCCCAATGTGGCCCCCAAGGCCGGAGGACCAAAACATGACAACAAAAAACGGGTCACCACTCACACCACCTAGTGCTCTTTATCAGAAACAACAACAGCAAGTTAGCTGAGTTACATCTCAGAGAAATGTTAGAAAGAGTATGTCCCAGTTACAAATTATGTATCAAGGTGATTGGGTGTATATATGGAAGTTTGTAAGTCTGGTCTACTAATCTTATACATGAAGATATATTCAGGTCTGCATAAATCCTAATCTTTTAACTTTATTTTTGGACAGAAATATTAGTTTATTATGTATTGTTGAGGTATTTTCATCCAGGTTATGTTGTTTTTGGTGGTTCAGAGAGTTGGTTTTACTGTAGGTGACTGATTGTCCTAGAGGTATCAAAGACTTGTAATTAAAGATTCAGACTTTCGAAATTGTTATTTTCTGTCAAAATTTCTAGAAAGTTTAATAGGTATGTATGTCGTCAGCACAGGATTCAGGTGTTTTGCATGACTGAGTCATTTGAATTGAGTCATGGGACGTTTTTACAAATAGTATTATTTGTAAAAATATCGGTCATAGGTGTCAACACAGGAGGATTAGTTTTAACAAATATTGATTCAATTATTTATTTTATTGTTCTGTCTCGTTATTCAGGAGGTTACACATCAGTGTTGGAGCACTTGCACAGTCACTCATGATTAGGAAAGTTTTCAAAATTTTAAATTTAAATTTTTTTAAAACATTTGGATGATCCCTCAGTGTTGACGATCTCTGTATTCGAATATTTGTTTTATACAAGATGCTTAGCATTTTTGGGTGCTAATTTTAGAAATGCGGAGATATAATATAATTATTATATATAACCATACTACTGAGATATGATTTCGGGATAACATGTTTTGCAGTACAGTATAATCTTGTGTCAAGGTGATTGGGTGTACATAGAAATTTGTATGTCTGGTCTACTAATCTTATACATGAAGATATATTCAGGTTTCACTCACACACTGCGCCCCCCACTCACATACCCAATGTCTAACTTAACACCCCACCACTCACCCACACACCTCACCCCTCACTCACACACCCCACGTCTTGCTCACACACCACCCCACCCCTCACTCATACACCCTACCCCTCACTCATATACCTCTCACTCACACCCTACCCCATGCCTCTCTCATACACCCTACTCCTCACACATAGACCCCGCCCCTCGCTCATACACCCTACCCCTCACTCATCCACCCCTCCCCTCACTCATACACCCACCCCTCACTCATACACCCTACCCCTCACTCACACAACCCACTCCTCACTCATACACCCACCCCTCACTCATACACCCTACCCCTCACTCACACAACCCACCCCTCGCTCATACACCCTACCCCTCACTCATACACCCTACCCCTCACTCATACACCCCACCCCTCACTCATATACCCCACCCCTCACACATAGACCCCACCCCTCTCCCCACCCCTCTCTCATACACCCTATCCATCACTCATCCACCCCACCCCTCTCTCACACACCCCAGATATAACCATATTAAATGTGTTGATAAGGGCGTAAAGCAACCAATCTCACTCACTCACTCACACAACCCACCCCAAACTCACACACCCCACCCCAAACTCATATACCCCTCACTCACTCACTCACCACCACACCCCACCCCTCACTCACACGCCCTACCCCTAACTCACATACCCCACCCCTCACTTATACACCCTACCCCTCACTCACACACCCTACCCCTCACTCATACACCCTACCCCTCACTTATACACCCCACCCCTCACTCATACACCCCACCCCTCATGTAAAGTAATGTCTCAAGAGTTAGAAGAATTTAAACATGTATCCCTCAAACCAGGAAGAAATATATTCGTTATCTCCCGTCTTATTGTTGGTTAATAATTAACATGGATTCTTCTTAACATGCTTGTATTGTGACCATGAGCTTCACTGTTTTTATGTCAACCCATTTCATCATTTGTTTATCCTTATAATAGTATAGACACTCTAGAACCATCATTATTGCAACAAACGTCTATTTCCAAGGATGGTTTGTGGTAACGTTCATCTTCACCATGATACACTATTGATGTAACAAAGGATATAAATAAAATAAATGTACATATACAATGACTGGTTATAATGTTGTTTCTACCTTCTTTCCTCCATCAAGTAAATGTAGCATAGACTGAAAAGAATGATTCAACCCAATTTCTGCCCCCATAATGAATATATTCATTACTTTAGTGCAAATCATAAGCAAATATTTGAGTTGATCCCAAGTAATCTGAGCCCCACCCGCGATACCCTACCTGCCCCAGGTATACTAAAATGTGCAGCCGAATGTGCAACCAAAATGCAGCTAGATGTGCAAAAAAAGTGCAGCCGAATGTGCAACCAAAGTGCAGCCGGATGTGCAAAAAAAGTGCAACCAAAGTGCAGCCGTGCCAAAGTGCAGCCAAAGTGCAGCCAGATGTGCAAGGCTGGCTTACACTGGCTGCACTTTTCCCTGAATCCGGATGTAGTCCGTGGCCGTGCAAGGGCTGCACATCCTAAGTGCATCCGCGCAACCTGGGTATAGCTGGAAAATTAACAGAAAAAATTGTTGCTAAGCGAATTTGGGAACATTTGAATGAAAATTGTATATTAACTGAAAACCAATATGGCTTTCGAAAAGAGAGAAGTACGCCTGAAGCGCTGTATGAATTTATAAATGATATTGATATTAATAATAATAATAATAATTATACCATTGCGACCTACATAGATTTTTCCAAAGCTTTCGATAGTGTAAATCATCAAATATTACTAGAAAAACTTAAAGCTATAGGTCTGGATAAATTATCTCTAAAATGGTGTGAGTCATATCTTTCTGATAGAACCCAAGTGGTGAAAATTAAGAACAATTATTCTAACAGTCATGTAGTTGAATGTGGTGTGCCCCAAGGGTCAATCTTGGGGCCAATAATGTACCTTATTTTCTCTAATGACATCAAAAATCTAGAACTTGAGTCCAAGTATATTCTCTATACGGACGACACGGTGTTATACTACTCAGGCAGTTGTTTAAAAGATCTAGAGAAAAAAATGAATCAGGACCTAGACACATTTTTTAAATGGTCAAGGAGAAATAAGATTTTAATCAATTTATCTAAAACCAAACTGATGTTATTCGGGGAGAAGAAAAGATATAATAGCCTAGTAAATATAAAAATTAATGATGTCAAAATTGATCAAGTTGATAACTATGTTTATCTTGGGATCAGTATTGATCGCCACCTAGATTTTAGAAACCAAAATGATATCATGATAAAATCACTTCAATACAGGATTTATCAGCTGTCATTAATTAGGAAAAATATGACACAAAAAAGTGCAATACAATTAGTTAAGGCAAATATACTGTCGATCATTGATTATTCTCTTCCCTATCTGAGTGGTTCACCAATGAAAGTCCTAGATAAAATTCAAAAAATACAGAATAAAGCCCTAAGAATAGCCCTTAACTGCCCACCATTAACATCAACGAATCTTATTCACCAACAAACCAATACTATGAGAATTGCTGAGCGAATATCTTTTCTTCTGTCCAAGATGGGATATATTAAAAAAACAAAACTCCAGAATAATGGTACTATACCGGTCGTTGTAAGAGCAACCAGAATATACGATGCCCCAATCCTCCCTATTTTTAGACCCATAAAAGAAAAAAATAGATCATCCCTCCATTACCAAGTAGCAAATACCTGGAACAACTTACCAATTAATATTAGAAATATACAAGATAAAGAGCACTTTAAAAATGAAATCAAAAGATACCACCTACAAAAAATCCAGTAAAATCTGATTGCTCGGTCTCTCACATGTGTCCGTTTAGCCTCAGAAATATAATGTAACAAGAGTAAGGAAACAATTCTTTTTCATTTTTCTTTTTTTCATTCATCATTATTTCTAAAATTCATTTTTTCTTCTTACTGTTTAATATGCGAAATACTGCTAATAATTGTTATAATGTTTGATTAGAAGCTCTGAGACCTTCTTTTGGTCTATATCGGTTCTATAATCTTCAATCCCTGTCGCCAGAATCTGTTCTTTTTCTTAAAATTTTCTAATCATCACTAATTATATGTTATACTGCCATAGTACAATGCAGATTGCTTTGAAAAACGCCTAAATTAATTTTTAGGCGATATGTACATCTGCAAATTTTTCTGTTAACGTGAAAATAAAATTCTTTAAAAAAAAAAAAAATAGGCTGCCGAAGACGCGATACTGTGCTATTCTTGCTTTTATTCCATGATTCTTAACTTAAAACAACTTTATTTGCTTTAATTTCATCAAACTGAGTTATCTCCATAGTCTTGAACGGTTGTGACGTCACTGTACAATACAGGGAGTTTATATTGTACACCTTGTGAGCGGCAAGTATATCGATTATATTGTACGCTCACGGCCAAATCGTGGAATAAAAACCAAGTAAATATTTGGAAATCGTAATACATAAAGAGCTATTTGATCAGTAGACTGATTGGCATCAATAGCATGGGCTGCATGCGTAGACATACCAAGAGAAGAGATAATATAATATAATACAATATAATATAGTATGATATAGTATAATATAATATCATATTATATAGATACAGGTTAACTAACGATATGGTTGAAGGAGTGTGAATATTGCACGAGTTGTGTAGCAACGAGTGCAATATGTTCTAAGCGACTGAAACCAACAAGTTAGTTAACAGATTTATTAAACATGTTTTCAAGTATGAAAATAAAAAAAAATCGAGTCATAAATTTATTTGAATTTATGAATCTTAGTAAAAAAAACCGATTGGTTGCCATGACAACCCCACGTTAATCACTAGTGAAATACGCACTATGCGTAAATCACTCTAGATACGTTGTTTTCAGAGCAATGCATGTACATAATAATATAAGATAATGTAACAAGCAATAAGTACAACCACATAATAATAATGATTCAAATGAGAACGCTCCCTACAGCATACGATGGTGTCCGGTGGTCTGGTATACAGGTTAAACAGGTTCACAACACATTATAACAACAGGAGAATTTTGATAAATTTATCCCAGCCTCATCCCCACTGCCAGGTCCCCAGTCTCCCTCCTCCTATATATACACTCATCTGTCCTGGAGTTATAAACCACTCGTCTCCCCCCCCCCCCCCCCTCCCGCCCCATCCCACCACCACCACCACGACCCTCACACACAGAGTTTTCCTTTTAACAAACCGCCCAAATGACATTTCTTTAGACACCATTACTATTTCACATGCTCACGAGGGCTGGCCAAACATAACATTTGTCATACTGTCCTATAGCTAGAGCAGCGAGTGTTGGCTGAGAGATATGGTCTTTGGGTCAGGTCGTCAAGAAACGTACAATTCACCTTCAACAATCCATTTGTAATAACCCAGCGATTGCCTGTGGAAGGGAATAAACAAGGAGAATAGAAGTCTACTGTTGTTATTCTTTATTATTGCCTCCAAAGAGAGATAGTCAGCAAAAGCAGGATATTGTTCGAATACTGATTCAGCAAGAACAATGGCAGCAGGAGCATATGATATTTTCCCTCATTGTCCTTCCCCTAAATAGTGTTTCAGTAATGCACTTGTCAATTGAATCCCCCACCCCCCCACCCCCGGGTACGTAGGGGAATGGTAGGGGAATGTCTGAGAAAATATTCCCCCACCCAGGCGGAGATTTCCCTTAGTTTACAGCAATATAGAGTGGACGGGTAGGGGAATGTCCGCCAATACTCATTTTATACCTTGGTTTGCAAGAGAGGAATAGCATTGCATAAAACATATCAGATGGTAAGATGCACTGGCCAAAGGGGGACCCACACAAGAATTGACATGGGCCGATTTCAAAACAGAGCCGATTTCAGCACTCCCAATGTTTAAAAATGTAAAATTGATAGGGCAGAGGGTGGGGGCAGTAGGCTTCCTATCACCAAAAGAGAGCCTAGATAGACTCCATTGATGAAAAAACAAACTCCTAGGGGTGTGGGGGGCACGCATATACCTACAGGAGACTTGTGACATATCCCCTCCTCCATCACCCCTTACCCTAACCCCCTCAACAACCCCCTCTCATGAGCCCTCCCCCCACCCCCTGGGACCCCATACCCTAACCCCTACCTTAACCCTACCTCCAACACTAAAGGATCTTGACATTTCTAGTATAGGGTACACTCAAATTAGAGTACCCCATAATGTTAAGAACGTCATGTTCACGCCTTACACTATTGAAACACTATATAGCGGGTGGTTATATATATATATCGTATTTTTATTCTGGTCCATTCATTAAATCAATTACATCATCCAGAAAATAGGAAGGTGACCTCTGCCTTAGCAGGTCTACCAGGTTCTTCCTAAATAGTTCTATTATAATTCATTACTTCATTTATAAGAACAACATAGCGATGTGAACATTATTACGTCTGGACCATTGCCAAAATACATACATATCAACAATTATTATAAAAACCCAAAACCCCCCTACCCCGGCTCATTAATAGTTAGGTTTCATAGCCTTCTTTAGAAGCATTAAACCTTGTCCTTCATTGTCCTTTCCATGATTGTCTTTTCCTTGAGTGTTCGTACTATCATTGATAGTATTGTTCATTTTCTCTACTGTCTCTAGTTAAGTAATTTCACTATATAGAGCCAATCCCTAAACCCAAATACTTAATTCCTAAGACATAATAATAAAAGTACATGCAACGATCATAATATGTATGTCATATTAAATTGTTACGTTGGTATAGCTACCGTTATATCGGTCTTCAAATTCTAAGGACTTGTTTGCCTTATTTGCGGGTTGTTCTTCACAAACCCGATATTTCTCGTAATTCACAAAGTTTGAATTTGTAAATTCTTCCAACATAAGTCAGCGAGCACTCTAACACATAAATGTACTCGCAATCCTTACTCAAACAGTCACTGGAATTGGGGTACCCCACTTGAAGAGTCCCACATCATGTTCAGCAAGTCAGGTCCAGGGATGACACTGTTGAAACACTATATAGAGGGTGGTTGCAGCCTTTAGAGTTCAAACATGACACTTAGTGGAATATAGTTTCCCATATAGTTCAGCAAGTCATCTTCAGACATGGCACTCATGAAACACTATATAGGAGGTAGTTGCTGTCCACACATGTATAGATAGTGGTTGTAGTTTGTATACAGTATGCCTTTGTAGCTGCTGTCCAAAACGCTGGGGGGGCTAGTTAGGGGTTGACTCTCTTAATGGGGCCCACACATGGCTGATTCTAAGCTGATTTGTATGTAGATGTTAATGTCCTAGCATCTTTATTCAAAATATAACAATTTAGCAGCATTTAAAATAGCATTATACCAGCTGTGGCCGTTTTCTATCATATGTCAATGCTAAGGATTGCTGTCTGACAGCATTAGATTGCCGATGCCAGATGCCAGATGCCAGAATTCGCTCACACCTTTAACTGTGAATGCTGAGCGAATTTAGGCAACCAAACCATTGAAAACTGTTCTGAAACATGACAGATGCTGTCATCTCCTAATGTTGACCAATTACATAGCTTAATTATTCAGTAGGATAGGTATAATAGAGCAATTGGTTTGATTCTTTATTTTCTGCTGTATTCTTCCTGTCCTTCTCTACAGCCTTGGGTACTGTGAGTTCCATTTATTTTACCAATTGTATTGCATTATTTGTACTTTATTTCAGAGATTATTGTGATTTGATTTGATTTATGTGTGTATATTGTGTATAGCCTAGACCAGGCGCTCTAGTGCTGCATATTTGCCTCCCCCCAGTAGAGTGGGAGAAGAAAGTTCCTCCCCCTTGAGAGGGAGATGTATTGAATGATTATTATTGATATTTGTGTTTATTTGTGAGAGAAAGTACATCTCTTGCATTCTATTGGTAATTATAGTTTGGTTTCCTTACACATTGAGTCAGGTATTTTGGGTTACTTTAATATATCCAGTATATTCGGCTATATATGATACAGGTCTACCTTTATGCTTATATAATCAGGTATTGAATATTCATTGGTGACATATTGATTTATATTGCATTATTATGTAATGAGTGAGAGTTGAGTTCATTAACATAGCCTATATTGAACTATCTTTATTACCTAGAGAGCTAAGCTACCCCTATAATATTATTATATCATTAGATCTTATCTTTATATTATGTAATATTACCTAACAGCAACTGACACTATTAGGCTATATTATTTTGTATTATTGTTTATTTAGAATATCTATCATTATCATTGTTATCATCCCAGAATATCATATTTAGATATCTATTGAAATTAGTCTCTATTACCCTTAGTTATTATTATGTCATCATATGATATCATATTTGCATATCTCCCCATATTAATGTGTATGATTACAGGTTCATAAGTTAGATATTATCATTATTCTCACCTCACTCACATTGTCTTATATATATTGTCATTGTTCTTTATGCTTCCACATACCTTTATACCTCCCCTGTGCACGACGGACATTGTTAAATTCCCTTAATAAAAGCCAGTCAGAGAAAGCTTAAGATCCGATTCATATTATCATTACATAATTTAATAATTACATAATATATAATATTATAATTTAACACAGCACTTACATATACATGAGTATATATCATATACATATATAAATGAATACATATATGAATGAATGTATGAATGAATGCATGGGTGTATGGATGTATGCATGGTATATGAATGTATGCATGGGTGTATATATATATGTGTATGCATGGGTGTTGATGATGTTTAGAATTCAGATCTGATTAATGAAAATTCAAAAATATTTTTTGTCCAGCTCTACAGAGCTATGTCAACCAAAAACACCATTTGCAAGACTTTTTTTTATGATGGCCCTTATATTTTTGTAATATTAATTTAAGATATAATCATTCTTTGTAACCATCTCATATATTTGCTATGTTAGTTTGTCTAAAAAAAGTGTCCTCCGAAAAAATTTGCCCCAGGGGGGTCGGGGATTTACAGGAATTTCTTGCCCTGGGGGGTCGGGGATTTCCTCAAATTTCCCAAAAGACCAAGGACATTCCCCTACCTACCCGGGGGTGGGGGGGGGGTTGCAATTGACAAGTGCATAATAGATCCATGGCTGCAAGAGAATTTTATTCTGCTATCCGCACGACTAACTATGTGAATTATCTTCACTCTGCGAGTAGCCTGGTATACAGAAATAGCAGGAGCATCATCGCTAAGATGCATGCACAGTATCAATATCATCCTCAAAATCCAGTTAGTCTACACCAACACAGTGGTCACTATGGATCATAGAGTTACTTATATGTGATGTGTTTCAGAAAAATGAGTCATAAGTCGCAAAAAATAGATTTTGAGATATCAACATATTTGAAAAGATGAGGTCAAGCCGATTCCAATGATAGTAAACAGTCTAATAAAAAAAGAGTATTTCTATAAGTGACAAACTCCCCAAGAATCAGAATATTCCAATAATGTGTTCTTGTGAAAAACACACTTTGAAAAATATCAATTTTGCGACTTATGACTCATTTTCTTAAAACGGATCACATATCTCAGCTATTGTTATTGATTCTCCAATTCTCCGCGTTTAGCATAGGATTATTTTTGCATCATGCAAGGACATATAGCACACCAAGAAAAAATGTTTTGTGACCGCCAAACACGGTTAACCTTACCTTATTTAAAATGAGAGATATTTAATCTGTTGTACTCCTCAGGAAGGCCATGGCACTAAAATGTAATGACCCGAACAACAGTAGGCTTTAGTTCTCGTTGTCTTTTCTCCTCATCTGCCCATCCCCTAATAATTACACATCCAAATAACCCAAATTCAAGACGAAAACAATAAGACATTTAAATAACCCTAATTCAAGACAAGAAAATACATTAAAAAAACTCATAATCAAAATGAAAATGAGGTTCAAAATACAGTTCAATAAAACCAAGTAGGCCTTGACTTGTTGAATTAACACAAAACCAAATGCACAAGATATACAGGTCTATAGTATTGCTAACTTCTCAGCCTTATAATGTTGTCTAACGTTAATTGGGATCAATAGTTTTTTTGTTGTTTTTTTATTACAAATTTGGCCAAACAGATACATTAAATTCAATACAAAATACGCGTGTCCACTCGGTGGATATTTTCCTGCGTTGCCTCTATTCTTTTACAACTAGATCTTAACATATCAGTACTATTTTGTCTTATACATACTCCTCTACACATTAACATTCGAACAATCATACTGTTTGGCATCATTACTAATCACAAAATTAAGCAATTATTGTCTCAAATTCCATACATCATTCCGTGAATTCATATATATGAAAAGGCGCCTCAAAGTTACTTCTATGCGGTTCATACCTAATCGCCTAGCCCTCATAAGGGCTTTACATTAAAATTCTAGGACTGATTAAGTTACCAAACCAAATTTCTTTTATATGCTACACTGTTAGTGAATGGGTACAACTTACTATCCTGTAGAACCCCTACTCTGTTAGTATTAGCATTAATTGAATGAATAAGTAAAGAGTAAAGAACCAAGAGTATATATTAGGCTTATCAAAATTGAAATTAAATTTAAAATGGACACCTGAACATTTGGCCGTAGCCAATATCGGTCAACTTTAGCAGAAACGTAGTTACTGTTATCTTAATCTATCTTAATTTATCATTGTTTTAGGGCGGAATTGAAGAACAATTATGTAGAACATATCACCCCATATATTATTATGATTGAATGAAAATTCAATATATATTGGGTAAAATCGTCACAAAATGTACAATTCACCTTCACCAATCCTCTCAAATAACTCAAATTTAAGAAAGGAATGAGATTCAAAGTTCAGTTTAACACAACCAAAGAGATTGTCCGAATCAACGCAATACCACATATACTCAGATATATCTAGTGTTGACCATTTTTCAGTCGAATTTAGAAGAATTAACTAAATGTATAGATCTGAAGATTGTACATTTTCCGACGATCTGACCCATATATAGTGTATTTAGAACTATAAATTTGCTAAATGTGTAGAGCTGCCGATTGTACACATTCTGAGGATGTGATCATATGGAGTGGTTTATAGTTGAGTGTCAATGACTTGCTACTTCTCTCCACCCACCAGTCGATGCTCCAGGGTCCAAGTAAGTCACCTCTCTCTGCACCAGAATACAAGACTCTCCCATTTATTATCCTGAGCACCACTCAAAACCAAATTGACAACCTAATGGAAGCGGCCTCCACAAGGAACCTGTGGGTCTTATCGTCTGAAAATGTATAATTCGCCCGAACAAATCCTCTCAAATAACCAAACACCCTAGGCCAAAAGTTGAGAGAGTCCCTTCAAACGAAGGGAAAGCCTCTCGCATCAAACCTCAAAGTGCCGTTATAATTCCATTAAGACTGCAAAATGTCATTATGTTCCCATTAAAACGCCGGGTCATAGGCGAGGGAACTGATTAGTGAAGTAGGCTGACATACCATTCTTATCTGATCTGAAGGTTTGGACCTAGAGTGCAAATATTTGAGATAGAATGCAGGTTCAAATGCAGTTCAACGTAACCAAAGCCATTTTCCTAATCAACACGATATATGATTAACGTTAGTTAAGCCCGATTTGTATCATTTTTCAGCTTAATTTAGCTTAATTTAGCATAATTTACTGTTTGAGTAGAGCTGCCAATTGTACATTGTTTGTATGAACTGACTCGTGCATCAGGCAAATTAAAAGCAATCGACTTCAGGCACGGCATGTTGTTGATAGGATTTTTCAGGGTTGTGTAACAGGTAGACCTACGGTTAAGGGCGGGCATTAGTTCCTAAGATTTGATTTGATAAAATATTTTTATTCAGGACTGCAGACGTTACATTGAAGATGCTATTCTCAGAATTGCCTGATGTTACAAAAAATTATTACAGTATTTTAGAACATATTCCAAGAGATGACAGTGTGGAAGTTATTATTTATATAAAAGACAATCAAGTTATTATAAATGATACGTCACATAGAGAGGCATAGTTAATTAAGTTAATCAAATTACATTTACATAGACAAGATAAGAAGAGACATCAAATTTTCATTTGAGCATACATTGAATATCATACGAACAAAAGTGCTGCAGGTTTACACCTAGACAGTAATAGTATGACAAGAATAAAATCATTTGTTAAAAACATAGGTATAGCGACGTGCTCTTTCAGAAATCCGTAAGATGGTTAAAGGTTAAGGGAAGGGCCTATGTATCAGCCAAAATACAAGCATGGACAAATGGCCAATTTATATGAGTTTTGTTTCATTGGAAAGTTGCACAACAGGTACAGGAAAGGGTGTGAATTAAATCATAAAAAAGATAAAAGTGCCTATAGTCCACTAAGCCGATTCTCATGCGGTTCTCACAGAATTTAGTGCAAACGAGTCCTCTGTGACGCAAAATCGCATGAGAATCGGCTTGGTGGACTAGGCCCTTTAGGGATATGTATTTAATTAAGATATTAAATTTTATCATCCTCATAATATCCTACAATTGTCAATTGTAATTTACTTATAGAAAAGTTACAGTCGCCATAATGGCTAATATTTAAGACCCATGGCTTATATTTAAGAGAGGCTATTAAAACTGGTCTTAATAGAGGGGTGGTCTCTATAATGAGGTGGTCTGTATATGTGAGGTTCCACTGTAATGAAAGTTCTTTTTCCTAGAAACGTTTAGACTCACCTGCTGTGAACTGCCCTTGGCACTCGTACCAGAACCTGTCGCCGACACGGAAGGAGGTTAAGTACTCGCCGAGGAACTAATGGGTCAGATTTTCTGAAAATGTACAATTAATCTTCACCAATCCTCTCAAATAACCCAGATTCCAGACGAAAATAAAGTTCAAAATACAGTTCAACCTAACCAAACAGATTGCTAGAATCTAAGCAATGTCAGATATACTCGAATTTACCTAGTATTGACCAAATTGCAGCTTAAATTAGCAAAATTTGCTTAATGTGTAGAGCTGCCAATTGTGCATTTTCTGAAAATCTTACCCTAATTAAAGGTCTGTCCCACCAGGGCACCCTTCATGTTCCACTCTTTCATAGCCCCACAAACAGGTCCAAATCCTCTGCATCTCTGTGGTCAACAGAAAATTGGTGACAAAGATTTATAAATATGTGATGGGTCAGGTTTTAAGAAAATGCACAATTGGCAGCTGTACACATTTAGTAAATTCTGCTAAATTAGGCTGCGATTTGGCCAATACTAGGTACATTTGAGTATATTCTGCATTGCAATAAAACTATTTCTAAAATCAAAGTTCAAATTTAAAAAAGGAATAGTTTAGTCATTCTTCTAAACCAAAGTTTGCAATAGTGGATTTAAATTTGCATAGATGCCATTTTGAATTTTGATTCGCATGGAATTATGGGACTAATGGTACAGGATAAAATCTATAGAAAACATGTCATGTTCAGCATGGACTATTTACCAATGCGTTAATTTCAATACCAATACCATGTGTTATACGTGTTCCATAACACAACCCTCCATCTTTCCCATCATGCATTTGGTTTTCATAGATGATTTATAAATGCTATAATATTGGGGAAAACATTGTTGCAGCTTTTGATAAAACTGTTGCTAAATATCTGTATGTTAGGTTTGAATCTATCTGAATATGTGTCCTAGTATGTACTGTAATGGACATATGCAATGAGACATGACATTAAATTGTCTCTTTGTAATTATTATTGATGAGATTTATTTGGTAGTTTGATCTTGAAATGACAACACATGGGAACAACGTGGTATATATAAGGGACTGTTCATAATTAACCGCTGGGGGGGGGTAGCAAAAAGTTCTTGTGCAAAATTGTATAACCCCAAGACTTGTGCAAAATTGTTTGCCCCCCCCCCTTGATATTTTGTGCAAAATTACATGTCCCCCCGCCCCCCCCCCCCCCCACACACACACCCTTCGCCATTGTAGTTCTGAGTCTGAACGAACAAACACGGTCTCCTATGTTTAAAGTCTGCGCCAATAAAAGGTGCCCCCCCCCCCCCCTCCTTCAGAGTCTGTGAAAAAAAAGGTGCTCATTTCCTGAAATTATCCTCTCCCCCCCCCCCCCTCCGTGGGTAAAAATGAACAGTCCCTAAGGTTATTATACGTCTTTGATCAAATATATTTTAAAGGGAGTGTTTAATGGATGTCATGAACATTTAAATAGGAGGGGTAGCAGATGGTGTGTGCCTCTTTCAATTCAATTCAATTCTTTTATTGCTGAAGATGTTATACAGTAAGGTTGTCCAACATTCTAAGTAAACCATTGTTTAGTTAGGTCTTCCGTTGGGTGCCCGAATTCTTGTTTGAACTTTACTTTTTGTTACAGTTTGACTATAAAGAAATTTACTTTTACTACAATGATATGACTACAATATTATAAGAGTGAGTTTACTTTTAGTTATAATGGATTGACTAGGAGTAGCTATGACTAGTTCTAATTTCAATGAGATGGTATTTCATTATCTTTCACTTAATCAATATTAATAGGGGATTTGCATAGCCGCCATTTTGAATCTTGATTTGCATGGAATTATGGGTGCAGTCTAAAATATATAGAAAACATACCATGTTCAGCATGGACTATGCTCTATTATCAATATCCATGTGTTATACAATTCCCATGACGCTAGTCCCCATCTTTGCTAGCCGAACCATCAACCCTATACCTGGCTACTGTGTACATAATTTATGGACGGCCCCTTTCATACCTGTTTCCCTCTTACTCAACCCCATATCCGATTTCCCCCTCCTCCCTCCCCTCCTCCTCGTGCTCCCCCTCCCCGCTTTCTCACCTTCCCCTCTCTCCCTTCCACTACATCCTCTCCCTCCACTCTTTTCCCTCCCCCTCTTCTTTCCCTTCCCCTCCCCTCTCCTATTCCCCCACCCTCTCCCTTTTCTTCACTCTCGCCCTCGTACACCCTCTCTCTCCCCTCTCCCTCTCCAATACCCCCACCCTATCCCTCCCCTCTTCTTCACTCTCCCACTCCTCTGCATGTAGTTAGGTCCCCATGGAAATGACATACCGTAGAAAGTTCTGGGAAATGACGTAGTATCCCACAGGAGCTTTCCTAGGCTATATTAGAGTGATTAATTTATTATTAGGCCTAATGACTACTATATGGGGTCTACAAAGGTCAAAACATAGGGAAATTATACTGGTGATATCATAGTGGACTGGAGTGTCCAGGTCTCAAAACACCAAAAGATGGCGCCACACAAAAGTCATATAGCTTTCTGGTAAGGAGAAACGTGAATACTGGATGATTAGTGGCTAATTTAGAAATGGATTTTTAGAGGAGATTCCTGCAAAAAATCAGGAGGGTTGCTAGAGTGATTTTCAAATACATGATATAAATAAAGGCTGATCCTTATGAAGATTAGAACATTTTAGAGGGTTTTGAATATGGGTCTGTTTTTGTTGTGATTCAGTCAGTGCAGACCTGCAAGCATGGAGGTATGTCAACAAATACAAGTCTAGTTTGGTTTTTTCAGGGTTAACCTACCCTGATAAATTTATATATTACTCATATAAGATGGGGCTAGTGGAATTAGGGCCTGAAATAGTTGGGATTTCGCTCTGATTACTTGATTTAGGCTGTCATGCTACATTAAACTATAGAGGAAACCTTTTGGTGGTCTGAGACCTATAACGTCAGGGAAACAAGTTCTCCCAATTACCGCTAGCCAAACGTAGCGCTTCGTCATCAATCTTGGTTTCACGTTTTCCCGTCAGATGGCCGCCCAGTCCGGAAGTGAGTAATGTTTGGGTTGGCCAGGATTCCCCCGCGAGGCCAAAAGTACATTCTTGCACAATTCTACCTCTGATCGGGTAATGTCCAGCCATAAAAGCCAACCAAACTAAAGATCGGAATCATACAGAATTCGGCATCGCTGTGAGAACACTTAGAAACTCGGTAAGTGTATACAAGTTAAGATTGTATTCCATTTTCACTCAGAATCTGAACTGCGGTTACAAAGTTCGGTGTGACCCGGGTGTGACCTCCTTTGCTTAGAGTTAGACATGTGTTCATATTGTGTTGTTTTTATATGAAACTTAGTAGAAATGGTTGGTAATAATGGAGGATAGACTCTGCTTTTGTTGGGATGTTTCTGAATACTTACTGTACGATATAATATGTCTCTCTCTGAATCCCTGTCACCTGTTTAATATAAGAAGGTTTAGAAATCTACATGATGGATGGGTGGCCTACATGTATAAGGCCTAGTAGTATATGCAAAGTCAGATTTTGGCATGGCGCCAATTATGACGAGCTATATGGGTCTATAGATGCATGTCTATGGGTTGTGTGACGGGCTGGCGTATTATATGCCTACCTGGGTTTAGATCTATTCCCAATAGGTCAGCCTATAATACCTAATAATGATCGATAATAATAACAAAAATATCTGAGAATGTCCTCATAGGGTTATTAATGTTATTAATGCCATGCTATGGGACAGTAGGCCTATAATACGGCTATACATGTAGGCCTATACAAAAAACTTAATTTCTCATGAGCAATATGGACTGTTGTTTTGATGACAATGATCGACTGAATTTGGTAGAAATCGCCCTACTAAAAAGTCGAAATACGTCTTCGAACGACAATCGCGTATTAATGATTTGGCCTGTAAATGAAATGAAAAAAACAAAAAAAAAACATATTATTAGCTTGGTTTAATTGTTAATCTATTCTCAAGTACCGTAATACAAGACTTGTCACTATTGAGGGGACATATATGTAAATGAATATATTCTGACAAATGGTGGTGATATATTATGTTTATAACAGTATATATGTTAAGGAAGGGTTTACTGTAAAATCTTCACCTGAATTAATAAACTCTCAGAAAATATTCAATGACATTTAGGCCTAATTAAACAAAACCCCAGACGTATAAACCACAGAATCAGCTCTGACGGATGTGATTTTCTAACAGACCAAACTGTTCAATATGCTCATGTTATACCACCCAGGCAAAAAATCCCTTGTATTCCTGATTTTAAATGTTATTCAACAGTATTTCACTCATTTTGTCGTGATATTGTCAGTTGTCCAGCTGGAATAATAGATTAATTCTTTATTTATACTATGTATTTGTTTATTGAATAAAAGTTGTATAATAATATAATGAAAGTAGATACAATAGATGTTATATACAGATTTAATATTACATCTAACAACAATTTAAAGATATTAAATCAGATTATGTCATAACTATTGTGTTATTTTGCAGGGATATCCTGTGGGTAAAAAAGACATCAAGCACACCATACCATCTATTAGTGCTCTGGTCATGGCCTCAAACGAACACAATAATGAACAGGAGGCCAGCGCCAGCAGTGGCGAGAGGGAGAAGTACACCTTCTTCTGGCGGGCTGATTCACCATTCAGCCAATGGCATGACTGCAAGTTCTCAGTGAATGGTTTCGAATACAACTGTGCAGAACAGTATATGATGCACCAAAAAGCTTGTAAGTATAATATGAGTAAAGTCATGAGAAAATTTACATTTTGCCTTCAGTCCTCTCAAATAACCCAAATTCAAGACAAAAATGAGGTTTAAATAGAGTTTGACGGAACTAAAAAAGTTGGTTCCAATCAATGTAGTACTGAATACACTCAGATGTTACTACTTATTATATTACTCAGCAGAATTTACTAATGTAAATTTACTTAATATACTGCATAGCATGACATTAGAAATGCAACCTTGGATATATATTTAATACTCTGTTTTGAAATTTGATATGTTTATTATAGTATTGATATGACTTAAAGTGAGAACATTCTTCCAAAGAGGTCTTGTGAGTGAAACACTTTAAAAACTTTCAATATTGTGGCTTATGACTGACCTTTTTACGGCACATGAAAAACAACACAATTGCTGTTTTCAGTGTTGTTTAATGATGAGAAAATTGCAGCCGACATTATGAAGAGTAATAGCCCCAAGACACAGAAGGGCTTGGGGAGGAAAGTCAGCAACTTTGATGACAATGAATGGAAAGCCAAGTGCAGGGGTATCGTGGAGGACGGTAGCTATGCTAAGGTACATTTATTCTCACTTTCATGTAATGGGTCAGATCGTCAGAAAACGCACAATTCACCTTCACCAATCCTCTCAAATAACCCAAATTTAATACAGAAAAAACGGTTCCAAATTCAGTTTAATACAACTGAACAGAGTGCTTGAGCACAGGTAATACCAAATATACTCAGCTTTACCCAGTATTGACCATTTTCCAGCTTAATTTAGCAGGGTTTATTAAATGTGTAGAGATGTCAATTGTACATTTTGTGACGATCAGACATATGCTCATCAGCAACAATGGACACAAACCAAGCCTTTACATTAACAAGTTAATTGTATTCTATATCAAAAATTTATCCTTTGATATAGAACACATTACAACATTGCACATCCAAATTATAATAGAATAGATATCAAATATTAATGTTAAACATTCCTTAAAAAAACCCAATCTATTGAGCTATGGTTTAGTATTATTGTTTATATGTTTTTTTAGATTATATATATTCAAAATATTTCTGAATTATTTTATTTCTCCAGTTCGGTCAGAATGAGGAACTCTATGCAGAGCTTGTAGCCACTGCTGGGACAGTCCTGGTGGAGGCAAGCCCACGTGACACTATCTGGGGCATTGGTATGGGTGCTACCAACCCCAAGGCTCTGAACAAGGCCACCTGGAGAGGCAAGAACTGGTTGGGCTATGCCTTGACTCATGTCAGGGACAGACTAATGCAGGAGAGGGGAACTGAAGTCAACCCTAACGCCCATGATGGGGCCGTAACAGCTGGTACTGAAGAACACACAAGTCATTCCAAAAGACCGAGGTACACCTTCTTCTGGCGGGCTGACTCACCATTCAGCCAATGGCATGACTGCAAGTTCTCAGTGAATGGCTTCAAATACAACTGTGCAGAACAGTATATGATGCACCAAAAAGCTTGTAAGTATAATATGAGTCAAGTCACAAGAGAATCTACATTTTTCCTTCACCAAGCCTCCCAAATAACCCACATGCAAGACAAAAATTAGGTTCAAAACACAGTTTGACAGAACCAGACAGATATTTTAAATCTATGCAATACCAAATACACTCAGACCTTTCAAGTATTTATATTTCTCAGCAGAATTTACTAAATGTAAATTTACTTAATATACTCCATAGCATGACCTTAGAAATGCAACCTTTGATATATATTCAATACTCTGCCTAGAAATTTAGTACATATGTATTATAGTATCCATATGACTTAAAGCGCTAGCTACCAAAATGAATGAGAACATTCCTACAAAGAGATCTTGTGAGTAAAACACTTTAAAATCTATCAATATTTTGACTTATGATTGACATTTTTATGACACATAGAACAAAAAAAGATAATTGCTGTTTTCAGTGTTGTTTAATGACGAGGAAATAGCAGCCGCCATTATGGAAAGTGATTGTCCCAGGACACAGAAGGGCTTGGGGAGGAAGGTCAGCAACTTTGATGACAATGAATGGAATGCCAAGTGCAGGGGTATCGTGGAGGACGGTAACTATGCTAAGGTACATTTATTCTCACTTTCATTCTTTGGTCATCAGCAACAATGGATATGAACCAAGCCTCTACATTTACAAGTTTATTGTATTAAACATTTATCGCTTGATATAGAACACATTTTTGCATCTTCCACATCCAAATTATAATGGAATAAATATAAAATATTTATGTTAACGATTTCCTGGGAAAAAACCCCAATCTACTGATGGGTGGTTTGGTATTGTTTATATATGTTTTTTTTTAAATTGTATTCATTTGAAATATTTCTGAATCATTTTATTTCTCCAGTTCGGTCAAAACGAGGAACTCTATGCAGAGCTTGTAGCCACTGCTGGGACAGTTCTGGTGGAGGCAAGTCCACGTGACACTATCTGGGGCATTGGTCTGGCTGCTACCAACCCCAAGGCTCTGAACAAGGCCACCTGGAGAGGCAAGAACTGGCTGGGCTATGCCTTGACTCATGTCAGGGACAGACTAATGCAGGAGAGGGGAACTGAAGTTAACCCTAACACCCATGATAGGGCCGTAGCAGCTGGTACTGAAGAACACACAAGTCATTCCAAAAGGAAAAGAAGAACTAAGGATAGTAAAGATAGACAAAGGATGTCAACGAAGGAATGAAACTCGAAGAACTGTTGATTACTTTTCATGTCATGGTTTTTATGTTATACTACAGCATTCATGTAATTCTGCAGGGTGAGGTCGTGCAACTTATCAAACTATACGGGTAAAACAATGCAACAAGTGTATTCATTTGGGTTTAGTCAGACAGAAAGAAAATAATGGAAGCTGGCTGACAGATTTTGGAGATCTTTACGATATTACCTACTTTTATTTATATATTTAGTGGGGAAGTTTTATCAAAATCAGTTATGTACATATATATAATTTGTTATCTATAATTTATTTCTGAAACGCATGCCCATTTATATCTTTATTATATGGTATATATTATATCATTTTACATCATATTATTATTGATATGGTTTTAATTTGCTCCGTCCAATCTGGGTTTATAAACATATCTAGATGTAATGTATATAAGTTGTAATTTCATGTGATATGTATGGTGTACGCTGTTCTTTTCAGCTTTTTAGCTTTATTTGTATTCATTTATTTTTAAAGACTTACCTGGTTCTTCATGATAAATGCATGTCTTTTTCACATACCATAATGCTGTATTTTCATGTGTACACACATTTCTTTTTCCATGAATCAAAAGTATTCTTTTTAGAAGCAGAATTTGTTCATGCATAGTCATATAGGCACTAAGTTGTGCATTTTTCAATATGTTTTATAAGATGAAAATCAACGAGAATATGCATAATTACAGAAGATGCAAAAGAATAAGGAAAATGGTGTTCTCTTTAAAGTTATAGTTCTCTCTGGAAATATGCAGCTATAGAAATTGTGATGTTAACCTTCATATTATCTGACTGATATTTGTGTTCTTTCGTCTGTAAAATGTATAGTCACTGTTCTTCAATCTAGTAGATATGTATAATCCCTGTACAGTTAAAATTGGAGTGCTGTCATCTCCCTGTGCAGGACGTGTATCTTAACAGACCATTAATGCAATAAGTATAATGATGGTATAAAAATTAAAAATATCAACTGCCGGTTTCGAAAAACTGGGACAAGAATCCTATCTAAGCCCTTGAATACTTGTGTATGTTATAAATAATGTACTCCCAAAGGCTGAACAAGGTATAATGTATACACATGTAGACTAGAAGGAGAGCAGATAGGTTAAATAAGAAGACTTGTGAACACAGATATTTGTATCTACTTATTTGTATCTACTTGAACTCAAAAATACATATATATCTCTCTTATATCCTGGTGCTAGAAGTATTCTATTAGTCATCTCATAGACTATACACTTTTAAAGGTTGTATAAGATAAAGAACCATCGTAGTAAGGTACACTTTCATATTTTACAACAACTGAAAGTGGGCAGTTCTGTTATTTTATTGTTAATTCGCATGTTTGATGAATAAAAGGAACCTTATGGCTCCGTTGAAACTAAGAACTGTTCTTACTTTAAGTTTTCTTCTATCAAGTTAAAACTATCCTGATATATTTTTCTTGAGAATACCTAGAGTCAATAATTAAAAAAGCCATTTAAGTTGGCACACAATCAGTCACCACTAAAATAACAATAGAAATTAAAAACAACAAGTCTGTACAGTTCGCCTTCACCAATCCTCTCAATCCAAATCTGAGACGAAAATGAGGTTTGATCAAACATATTTTAAATCAATGCAATTCCAAACACTCAGATATATCAGAGCTATGTATTTATACATAGCTCTGGATATACCTAACCTAGTATGTATCATTTGTCTACCTAATTTAGTGGAATGTACATTTTTCTGATCACCTGACTCATTTGAAACAGAGTACTGTGTTACACCACGTTGTAGCATAATTATTTAACTTAATATTTCTTTAATTAAACATAATGAATATAGGTTTTAATATATTTCCATACATGTTCTTTGTGTATAACAAAGGCTTACACCCCTTCATAATCAATACAAACCTCTAGGATTCCACAGTAACATGTTTACTTATTATTCATGTTACAACGACTGTAACAACTTCCAAATTCCGAAGAGAGGATTTCAAACATTCTAGGTTTTAGCCTTCATCTATAACAATAAACTTTCCGTTTCAATTCGGCGAAAATAATATTTCAGTTAAAGCTCAGCTATTACGACAAAAGGAAATCTTACCCAGTGTATTGATATTATGACTTATAGGACTGAAGTTATCAATGTCCTGCTACTGTGTTAAATCTATACAAGAAATTGAAGTCGAATCGCCGGGGAAAAAATAGGCGCCAGTGAATGATAGTACTATGACTGAATGGGATGAATGCACACATTTAATTATTTGTTGATTAATTTTGTGTACACGTGCAATATAGAGAAAAGGTGCGGCCGTTGATGTAAGCATGTTTGAGATTGGTTCATATTGCCATTATTGATGGGCTCAGACCCATCAGAAATAGCGACAGCGCGACTCAGGATTTCATATGTTCAGAAAAACATAAGAAATCACAACCTGCATCTGCCTGCATGTGGCAAGCATGATAATGGCGATTCTCTTATTTCCAAGTGATTCAGTGGTTCTTCACTATATTTCATATGCATAGAAACTTAAACCTTTGAACAAATACTTTCACTATATATGTAAAAACAAAGAAATAATTCTTTTTATAAGTGTACTAAATCAAGGTACATTGATCTACATTTTTCAACTACTTTTTGTTGACATTTCTGTTTTGTTAATATCCGTATCTGGCATCCTTTGGAAGAGCTGAGTAGTCAGAAATAGACAACCGATTTTGGAAACGAAATAAAGAATACAATCAATCAATCAATCAATATCCAATGCGCGGCATACAGCTGCTTGTTAGATATGAAACAAAGTGAGAAGTTTTGGAGCTTATAAATTATATTTATAATACAGATGGTTCATTGGTCTAACGGGACCCACTGGAAGACCTATGGCTAGCATAAAAAGAGGCCACGCTTTTCCGACATAAATATTATTGTTATGATATTACTGACTCCGTAAATGAACAACATACAATACAAAGCAGTTGGTAAACAAATGGCTCAAGAACAATACCCTCTACTTCAGCAACACGTCATGGGAGTTTCCTTGAAATCCTTATATTGCTTGTTTACATTTTAGGCTACCGGTACATTTCAAGAGATAGAGAAAATGGTAAAAACAGGTGTCACGTTTGAGAAACATGTGAGGTATTTCTAAATGTCATTCTGACAAAAACTGTTTATATGACAACATTTTTATCGAAATTTCAAGAATGTTTTCCCCAATATCATAGCTTTTATGAATGATCTATGAAAACCAAATACATGATGGGAAAGATGAAATCTAATTATGTTATTGAAACATGTATAACAATTGGCTATTGACATTAGATCACAGATACATATTCCATGGTAAACATTATGATATATATGACTCTAGATCTGGATATGGTGAGCTCTATTTATATAGTAGTAACAACCACATGTTTTCTGTAGATTTTAGACTACCATTACTCCCATAATTCCATGCAAATTAAGATTCAAAATGGCGGCTTTGCAAATCCCCTATTCAAGACCACAACCACAACCACATCTCGACAAAGCTCTTCTTCGGGACCAACATCCGACATCGGTGGCTATCCAACATCCGACTATCGTTGAGCTTCGTCTAACACGAGGCCCGGGTAATGACGTCATAGTCACGGGGATTCCCCAGCGGAACCCTACCCAGAACGAGGCCCATGTAATGACGTCATAGCAGCAGGGAATCCACATTGCCGTATCATGTGTGTACATGATCGGCGATGGGGTCCACACGATTAAAGCTAAAAAACGAAAGATTTGGATGCGTTGGGAGACGCCATAGGAGGGACGGAAGCAGGTAGGGTCTTGATAGTGTTAATCAACAAAAAGAATCTATATTTATAAACGTAAATAGCCCAAGACTTCTCCTCATTCCCATCAAATTATGACGATAGTCCTATCTGGTGCCACGATGATCTCCTAGATTCCCTTTAATCCCAGGCAGTGGAGCTGTACGGTTCCATCCCCTCTACAGCGAGATTGTATTGTATTGTATTGTATATTGTATATTTCACTGGGAAAGGGAACAACCCTCTTCTATGGCAGCCATATAATTATATACCTCTTTCAGAGGGTCCCTGGTAATTTAATCAATGAGAGAAAGAGAGAGTAAAGGCAAAATTAATCAAGACTAGTAATCACAAAGGGCAATAAGGTGGTCCCTTAAGTATTCAGGTATTTGTGTCCACGGACAGCAATGATGGGTCAGATTTTCAGAAAATGCACAATCTACAGGTCTACACATCTATCACTTTCTGCTAAATTAGAGTGAACAATTATATACTAGGTCATGAGTATATCCTGTGCTGTATTCATTCAATAAATCTGTTTGGTTATGTTGAACTGTATTTTAAACCAAATTTTATTCCTAAATTTGGGTTATTTGAGAGGATTGGTGAATGCCAATTGTACATGTTCTAGCGACTAGACCCTGATAGAATTTAGAAAGATTATTATGTAAAAGATTATAGAGGGACCGCAGTTTACATCGATAATCGCGATTATTATAGAAATACTATCATGAATCTGTATAATCCAACTCTTTCATTTATTAATAACATAATTCTTTCAATATTCTCTGTCAGGAAATATATATTTCAGGCAAAAATATTATTTTCGGTTTCTTCGCTTACCATGGCAATCACATTTTATATTAAATGGTTTGGAATTTAAATCACCATAATGTTTACTGGGCAAATTGGTATATTGATGTTATGGGTGCTTAATAGTCTGCAATTATAGCAACCACAGGTGGGTTTTGAACATCGCCAACCTGCGGAGAACACTGTCTAATTTATATTGGCAATACACCCATCAATCAATCAATATTATTGTTGCATTGAAGCATACATGTATAATATAATCACCTGAGAGGTTCACCTTTAACTATATGAATACAAACACAAATAATACAAAAAATAAATACATCGACGCACATGCAACCAACAAGCAAGGTAGACACGTTGCTTTAGACTAAACATATTCATTTGGTACACACGAAGTTTGAATAAAAGCCAATGAAGACATACCACATAGCCCGCCTCTAACAATACCATTACATCCAGCAACGTGCGCTCTCTGTAATATTCCAGGTACGTATGATTCTTCTTCATTCAATCTAGGCTCAGAGTAGAGAGAATCCCTCCAAACTGAGGGAAAGCCTCGTGCTCCAAACCTCAAAATCCCATTAGAATCCTATTACTGAGTGAATGGCTGCCCTGGCCCTGGTTTAGGCGTCCATTTTATCACAGATGGGCCACCGTCTGGCACAAAATCCAAGACATATTGATTTACCCAGGGAAGACAAATTATAAAACAAATTATACCTGGGAATGAACAAATTCGGAACTCAATTCTGAATCGGATCCCCCTACTCTTGGAACAAATTGCAGACAAAGGCCCACCAAGTTCATGACCCCCCAACCCCCAACCCCTCCCTTCCCTACCAAAAAATCCAAAAAAAAATCCAAAAAAAAATCAAGAAATATGGATCAAAGTGATAATAATATAGTTTGACGAGAATTTCATAGAATAATTGTTCAAATTTTCAGAGTTTCAAACAGATGGTAGGCCTATTATTAGGACACGTCATATTATGTTATAAAATTAAGACTAAAATGATATAAAATAACAGTAATCAGGATATTATCATCTACTTAAAGATATCACTGTAATTTGTGGCAAGAGGGATTCAATGACAACCAGTCTTCAGATGGAGGATGCCCGCTTTAAGCTATCATGGCATTGAAATAAAAGTTTGAAATTCAAATTCAAATCACTGACATACCATTTGTATCTGATCTGACAGGCACTAAACCTAGATTGGATTTTAAAAGACGGGAAACCAGTCAACATGTTTGGCAAAGGCTCTTCCAGGTCATTCCAAACTTTCTGAATTCGACCTAAAGTCAAAATAGATCATGTCAGGTCATGGACTTGCGGAGTATTTGATTAAACCGAGCTGGGAAGCTATTAATTATGATGTATATAAAGCGTTGCTTTATTAGTTGATTTATGGATCTGACCGTATAATAAACCTAGAACCAATGGCTTGATCTTACATGAATTATTAATGCGATTGTTTACAGATAACAGTACTAGAATCTTTAACTAAATATGACTGAAGTATCATTAATTATGATTAATAGGAATCCGCTTTCCTTCCCCTTGAATGAACTAGTATCATAAATTGTGTAAGGCACCAAAGTACAGTTCGACTATAAGATATAATGTGGTTACTCCTGCATAAAAGCATAACCTCTTCCCCGAAAAATACTGGAATGAAAAGTGAAAAATAAAATCATGAGAAAGTATGTGTATTTCCCACCAGTAAAGTAGAGAGAGTGGAGAGAGGAGGGAGGAGAGAGAGAGAGCGGAGGAGAGGGAGAAGGGATAAATAAATAGAGAGAGATAGGAGAGAGGGGATAGGTGGGAAGAATGGTAGACAGATTGACCAGTCAGAGGACCACAAGTCTGATGTGTTCTAAGAAAATGAGTCAGAAGTCGCAAAATTGATATTTAGTGACTTTTTTTGAAAGATTTCTTTATTGAAATGTTCTGATTTCTCGATGATCTAGCACACTTGGTCATATGAATCTATGTACAATTTTTAAGACATTGTATTAAATATATCCTTATATACGTTTTGAAAGTCTTCATATGGATTATATTTAGTCATTTACTGGTAATTACTCACCCAGAATCATTGCAAACTTTATTTTTCAAAAATAAAAATATCAAACTTAAAATATAGAAGTACATTATTAAGTGTCCCAGTGCATCACCAGTGGGAGAGAATTGGAATAAGAAAGGACAAAATAGTAATTGGAGCTAAATGGAAATACAGGGGCGGGGGGGGGAGAGGGAATCATAACATTTCAGCAAAACATTTGTCCAATAAAATCCTCAATTCATTGCCCAAATGCTTAGAAACTAATACAATGTGATACCATATGATTTTCTCTGAGCTAAAATACAAAATAGTGTTGAAGATGATTTTGGTAACCAGTCCTCAAGATTCGACAGAAGCAAAGATACAAGCTCCCTGTTGCGTCCCAGAGTTGTCATCTGTGCTATTTATGCAATATTACAGACTTTTCCTCTTTTTTTTCACATATTACGCATAACCAAAATATATTACTAAGACACCTTTTCCTATTACCAAACAAAAAGATTCATGGCACCGAATATTTCTTCATTACAGAGATCTTTTCACCCATGACAAGGAGTCTTTTTACTATGACGACTCCCCTATTACCCATGACATGTGCCATCTGCTGCTATGGCACATCGCACAAGGAGATGACAGTGATCACAAGGGGATGACAGTGATCGGACTTCTGACTTTTGGGTTCCTTTCTTTCTGTCATGTCTGTATCTAACTCACTGATCCCACAAGTCTGCAAACTTAGTTCTACACTGACCTAGATTCGAGGTTGAGGGTGCGTTAGGCACACACAGGAGTAGTGTGGACCATTCATTTTGTGTGGCATGGGGAGATGCAGTTCTAATGGTTAGATAAGGGGTGGGGATGGGATGGGGTTATGAGGTATGATTTTGTACTCTTTATTTAATATAATATATTTGTACTCTTGATTTAATATAATATATTTGTTGTAATTAACTAATGCCATCTTTAAGAGGCAAGTAGCCTATGCTATATATAAACTTAGTCCATAATATTAGCCCTCCCCCCCTATACACGATGACCAGCATGCAGCAGACCTGGCATAGGAATACATTGAAGTACATTAGGGTGAAAAGGAATGACATCAGATGGTGGCTAAGTGCACATTTCTGTGAGAAAAAGAAAATCCGAAATCCAAGAAAGTTTCTATTCGGATATTAAGATATTCATAAGCCATGTTGATTATGTCTTAGGATATCTTAGAAAAGGAAAATGATATTCAAAAAAGAAAAGTGTTGGATTTGTTGGATATTTACTATGACACGTTTTTATCCTGACAGTTTGGGGACAAAACACTCCCCAGTGAAATATGTGCGTCCATTTTTCTCTTTATTTTATGTTTTATTGAATTTTGCTTATTTATCTCTCTCTCCTCATATCTCCCCCTGGCCCCCTCTCTTTCCCATCTATCCCCTCTCTACTTCCTTTCCCTCTCGCCTCTCATTCCTCTGTGACATGTCTCTCCCATCCCTCTCCTCTCTTCCCTCTCTCTGTCTCCTCTCTCCCCTCTCTCTCCCTGCCCCTCTATCTCCCATCTCCCCCCCTCTACTTCCCTCTCCTCTTTCTCTCTCTCTATCCCGCCCCATCTCTCCCCTCTCTACTTCCCTCTCCTTTCTCCTCTGTGTCCTCTCCCCGCCCCCACTCCTCTCACCTCCTCTCTCTCCCCTCCCTCTCTCCCCTATCCCTCCTTCTCTCCCCTCTCTCCTCTATCTCCTCTCTCTCTCCTATCTCTCCCCTCTCTCTCCTGTCTCCTCTCTCTCCTCTGTCTCCTCTGTCTCCTCTGTCTCCTCTGTCTCCTCTCTTTCCTCTCTCTCCTCTCTCTCCCGCCACTTCCTCTACTTTACTGGGGGAAATAAGCATAATTTCACACGATTTTATTTTTCATTTTTCATTCAAGTGTATTTAGGGGAAGTGGTTAGGCTTTTATGCAGGACCGACCTCACTCTCTTCACCCAAATTGTACTGTAAATTGATATAAAGTATAAATATATAGTCGTGATCACACCATATTTCTTTTTGAAAATTTATATTCATAATTTACAGAATGCAGCTTGACACATCGCTCTTTTAAGCGATTGCATCTGCCGTTGTCTATACATGTACATATTACATAATTCCTTTTCTAATTACACAAGCATTGCCGTTCAATAGGTTACACATAGAGGTGTCAAATTATCATTACCCCCGTTGCATAACAATCTGCGAGCGCAATATTAATACTGAAAAAGCTACTCGCAGATTGTTATGCAACGGGGGCATTGTCACTAAATAGTAATCGGTTGAAGAATATAGAAGTAATGGTAATTAAGAAAATATACATCAATTACATAAATGTATTTCTGCCAAGACGCGAGAGAGGGGTAACTGCAAATTGGTTAATGACAATGATATTTTTATTTGTGTCGTAAATACAATCCTGTATGCTTCTTATCCGTATATGTAGGGAGGTTATTCCTAGTGAAATATTATAGTATAATTCTTGTTGAGTCACTGTTGGAAAGACACCATTGATCCCGTGAATAGATTGATCCTGTTCTACGAATGGCCGGTTCAATGGTTCTTCTCGTTAAAGGATGATTCAATATTACAGATTCAATATATCCAATCCAATTAAATAGTAATGGTGTTGAAGATATTGAGGGTCAGATTCTCATAAAAATGTACAATTCGCCTGTACCAATCCTCTCAAATAAGCCAGATTTCAGACAAAATCAGGTTCAAAATACAGTTCAACATAACCAGAAAGATATATTGAATGAATACAATACAGAATACACTCAAATATACTCAGTATTTATCATTTTTCACTCTAATTTAGCAGAATTTAAGAGATGTGTAGAAATGTAGATTATGCTGTGAGAAACTAGAGGCAATTTGCCCAGAGATTCGGTATTCTAGTAGTCGGAAGACAAACCCAAAAGAATGCCATTCTTTACAGTGCATTTTCTAAAAGATCTGACCTTAGAACATACACGTGCCTGGTACTGTATACAATGTGATAGATTACACAATATGTGGGTGAGATTTTCAGAAAATGTACAATTGGCAGCTGTACACATATAGGAAATTAGGCTAAAAAATGGTCAATACTAGGTAAATTAGAGTATATTTGGCATTGCATTGATTCTAGCAATCTGTTTGGTTAGGTTGAACTGTGTTTTGAACTTTATTTTCGTCTGAAATTTGGGTTATATGAGAGGATTGGTGAAGGTGAATTGTACATTTTCTGAAAATCTGACCCATGTGATAGATTACACAATATGTTTCTTTTGGTGTTACATGGAGTGAGGAACACCATTCAGCGATACATAGAATATCTAATATAGGCGCAATTGCTTTAATACATGTATGCCAATTGCCTTGTTCTGTGTTCTTGGATAATGCTATCTTATCCTGGTATCCTGGAATTCCCTATTATGTACAGAGACAGTATAATTATACCGCCTCCAGAAATTGCACAATACCAACATGTAGACATATTATATGGCATGGATATGGGTCCTGTCGCCTATATAGAAATGTACAATTGCCTGTTCTGCATATTTTGTAAAAATTTGCAAAATTAGGCTGAGAAATGGTAAGTACTTATATACATATATCAATTTCTATTCAGTTTACATTTACGTTTCTGATTTATGCAATGCCGAATAGGACTAAGTATAAATAGGTCTTCCAGGACGTCTTTGAAATTATAATAATTGTTAAATTTAAGGCCAATGAAAATATCTTTAAAAAAACCTGAGACGATAAGAAGAAATGATATTAGGCATTTTTTATCGACTGTAAGGCAACCAAAGCTCATTGAACCGAAATATACAACTTCATTGATTGTACGGGCCATCTCAACTACAAGCCCAATGGCAATCTGATTCTAAGAAAACTAGACCAATCCCTTCTCATAGTACCACAAGAAATATTGTTCTGCATAGAAATAAGAGGACACAATACTGTCATAATTAACTGGATTTTCCACCAGATCAAAGCGTATATTCATAGACAAAAATTGTTTCACAATGGTTCCCTCATGTCCAAGTATGTAGCAGTGGACCTGAAGTACAGATGTACAACTGTATTATATGAGAATCGCATGAAACAGATTCATGACGATCTTAGCAAAGCATGGAAAAGGTCCTATAACGGCCTAGAGGTAGAAGTAGGTAAGAGCCCCACTATCATTGTCTAAACCCCCCTCCCCCCCGTAATACCCCAATTACCAAATCTAGAGCGAACGCCATAATTATAAAAGCCTCTACTGGTTATGCATTCATGTTAAAGAAGAAGTGCCAGATCTCTTTTATTTTTGTACAATCGTTGAAGAAACAAAAACAAAAAAGTCTTGATATATGGTTATACACTTCTCCACTTACTTTTTAATGATCGACGACCATGTCTAGGTTTGTACACGCCCAGATGGCAGGATGTCACGAATAAAAACTTAAAAACAAAACAATAATGATAGGTACAAGTACATGAGTAAATAAACAATGAGATCACAAGTTAAGTTCGACTTCTTATAGTTAATTAGTCTACATCCTATAGTTAATTATAATGTAAAATATGAGATGAAAGTTGTCATATTTTTGTGTTTTCATTGTTGGTCTCAATCAGACATACACCTGCCACGCCCCCTTCCGACAAGAAGGCTAAACAACTTTCTTACCGCCACAACACTCATGGATCGCTTATCAATAAAAGTCCAAAGGTACAAGTGGGGTCCAGGTCTGACCTTTATCTCAAGGTTGATCACGTGGGAAGGGAGGGGAGGGACTGACAGCAAGGTCAGGGGAGGGGGTATGGATTGGGAGGGGGGAAGGGGAGATAACCACGGGACCTGGTCACCATGCAAAGGGATTGGTCAGGTGTGGTGGTGGTCACTCTGCCCTCGTTTTAATATTTCACGTTCATTGTTCATTGTTATCCTGTGGTTGATTGGATCTCTTATCTAACCTGGCAATTAATTGGTCCAGCCAGGACAAGCCAATCAACCCAGGCCCTGTGTACTTGTTGTAATCTGTCCACGTATAAAAATAAACACATGTGATTACAGCGACCTCTTTTAACTGGTTTAGCTGGCTTGAGAGTATACATCTCTGTGTGTTGCGTTGATTCATTTCTCGCTCAACTACTGACCCTAACTATTTCGGAGAATGACCCACAATTCTTCAATAATTCGGCATGAGTAGTTTTGAAGACGGCTATGGCTGTATCTGTATCATAATATAGTCTGTATGTCCTTTGTCTGTTAAGCCAATAATAATATGCTGTATAGTGTATTCCTAGTAAGTTGTAAGTAATTTTTCTCTACTTGTTTTCCTAAGAGTTTAAAATAGACGTTTACTCCTTTAATTTCTAAGAGTTAATATTTAGATTTACACAATAGGGGAGTTGCATGTCTCACAGCGATTTTTATCGAAAATTGCATCAAGGTTTGTTTATCAATATCATAGCTTGTATAAATGATCTATGAAAGCCAAATGCATGATGGGAAAGATGGTCACTTGTATCATGGAAACATGTATACCATATGGATATTTGATATTGACATAAGAGCGTTGATAAATAGTTCATGCTGAACATCGCATGTTTTCTATAGATTTTGGATGGTACCACTAGTCCCATAATTTCAGGCGAATCAAGATCCAAAATGGCGGCTATGCAAATCCCCCATTTAAAGCTAAATTCTGGTGTACATGAACCTCCATTCTCATCTCTAAATTAAAGTATTTTTTATCTAATCGACCCCTGTTCCTTAGCCATTAAACGCCTGGTAATTTTCGTCGTATCTATACATCGTCATCAATCTTATCATAACCCTCTACAACTCAGTCTCATTCAAATGTGGGTCGTTTCCCTTGATAGTACCTATGTTTTAAATATAGGATCGGCATTTATTTCTAGCTTTTTTTAATTGAATACCATTTGGTAACTTGTTTCAGAGTACTGGTATTTTGTATACATAGTTTTTCTTAAACATTTCAGTTCTTTTAGACTTCGAAGATTAATATTTCGGGAGAGTTTTATATGAGGTACTGCGTTGGTTCAGAGATTCTGTTTGGTTCTGTTGAGCTGTATCTTGAGCATAGTTCTTGTCGTAAATGTGGGTTATGTGTGAGAATTTGAGAAGGGAAAATGTACATTTCCTAGCGACTTCACGCTTATCACTATACCACTTGAGGTGTACTCATCAATTATTCCATAGACTAATAAACTGTTCAATCAGAGGTTATTCTGACAGTTCCTTGAATGTGGTCCAAGTCTATAACCACACCCTGGTCCTTGTGCAATTGACGCAAAACCAATCACTTATGAAAACCTTTTGAGTAATGGGGTCAGATCTTCAGAAAATCTACAACTCTCCTTCACCAATTCACTCAAATTCGAGGGAAAAAATGAGGTTTAAAATACAATTCACCAAACCCGATAAGATGTTTTCAATCAAGGCAATACCAAATATAACTACATAGATATACAATTTAGGTGGGACGTGTGTTTCACCTGGATAGCGCTACCACAACTGAGGCTGGGCCTCAGAAACGAACGTTCTACCTGAGCTCACCTGGGCAACTGTTGTTGTTGCTTAGTGAGTGTGGTAACCCCGATTGTGACCTCATCAGCGTTGTTGCAACAACTCGGGTTTGGTCAAGTGAGTCCCGTAGGAAGAATCGGTCTGTCTATAGAATTAGATCAGAGTAATTTGATGAACTGTATGAGATTATAATAAAATATAATGTTTTCAGTCACATCACATGGGGTCTCTGTGTGGTTTCGACCTTATAAGGTCTCGTCAGGCGCTAGTTTGGCCGCGTTGGTTAACTATAGGTTAACACTGGGCCCAGTATTTTAAGGTTAATTACCAGTTAATTAAGTTTTTATATTTAGTGACACTTGTTAAATATAATGGTGTCCCTAGGTTCGATTGTTGAATACTAAGGTGGGACAATTTGAGCTACTGTCCCTTATAAGGAGACAGTCCTTCTGGCGACTGAGTGTCGCCCTTATTGCCTGTCTCGTAATAGGGAGATAAGCAAATATTGAAGGTAGGTAGAGCAGTGGTAGGACCGTGGTCCGAACTAGTAACAGCACTAGTCGTAGCCTAAGGGAGGCATTTTCGTAAGAGACTATATTTTGAACGTAATGGTTGAAAATGTCATTGTTTATCAATCCAAGATATTTAGTCCCCTGGGTACCATTGTTTGTAGTCTGGTGATCCATCTCTTCTCCTCTGAGTTTCTGCGTTGTCTAGCAGTCTCACTTTCTGAGTCTGCTGAGATCAACGAGAGGATGGAGATTGAGATGTTTGACCATTTGTCTTTGATATTTGGATGAGAACTATTCAGGTGCCGAGCCACTGTTGTGTCGTTGTTCTTGTCTATATCAAAGAAGTGGTTGCCAAATCTGGAGATGACATTGTTTTTTGTTTGTCCCACGTATTGTATTTGGCATGACTTGCAGGTGATCAGGTAGATTAGGTTGTTGCTCTGGCAGTTCACATGTCTATGACATGTGATGTTTTTCTGGAGAGTCACTGACCAAATTTGCCCGCTTGTGTTTATGAGCGGGCAGTATCTGCAGGTATTGGGTCGTTTGCATTTGTGTGCGTTGACAGTAAAGCCTGGGGCCTTTTTGGGGACCGTAGAGGCACGGACCAGAAGGGCTCTCAGATTTTGGTTCTTTCTGTGTCCAAATACTAGTTTGGAGTCTCTTAGAAATCTGGAGGTTTTTGTTTTTTCCACAAGGTTCCAATTGTTTTGGATCTCTTCGCGGATTTTAGGGTTGTTAGGGTTGAATGTGTTAATCAGGTAGAACGTGGGATTTGTGGTCCTGTCCCTATCTGGTGCATTCAAGATTCGATTTCTGTTCATGTTAGTGAACAGGGCATCCCTGTCAAGGGCATCGACTTTGTTCCAAGCCTCTTCAATTATGTGTCGCGGGTAGTGGCGGCGTTTGAAGTGGGTTGCTAGAGCCAAGGAGTTTTTCCTGAATTCTACCTGGGTGGAACAGATCCTCTTCACTCTCAGAAATTGGGAATATGGCATTCCTTCCATGCAGTGGGTGGGATGACAGGATTCATACAGGAGGTAGTTGTGGCTATCAGTCGGTTTGCTGTATAGAGTGGTCTCTAGTTTGCTACCGTTTCTGTACAGAGTGGTGTCAAGGAAGTTGACCGAGGTCCTAGACGTTTCACTCGTGAACTTAAGATTAGGTGTGGCTTTATTGAGGTGGTCAATGAACTTATTTAGTTCTTCTTGGCCATGATGCCATACCAGAATGATATCATCAATGTATCTTCTCCATAGCAAAGGTTGGAGCTGGTATGTGTATACATGGGTATCTTCGAATCTACCCATGTATATGTTCGCTAGAGAGGGTGCCACGCGAGTGCCCATAGCTGTCCCTCCAATTTGGAGGTAGTGTTTTCCATCAAATTGGAAATTGTTGGAGGTGAGGACTATTTTGAGCAGTTTCACCAGAGAGAGGTTGGTGGGACGGCTATCAATAGGTCTGTGGCGGGAAAGGGTTTGTCCTACCGCCATACAGCCCGCAAGTTGCGGGATGTTGGTGTAGAGACTAGTCACGTCTAGGGTGGCTAAAAGGATATCATCTGGGAGATCTGTAAGTTCTCCTACTGTTTCGATGAAATGGGTAGTGTCTTTGAGAAAGCTCTTCAGTTTAGGTACAATAGGATTGAGGAAGAAGTCTACAAAGGCTGAGATTCTTTCTGTGGGACTCTCGTTCCCCGAAATGATAGGTCTCCCCGGTGGGGGGAACTTGTTTTTGTGAATTTTGGGCAGCATATAGAAGTGAGGAGTTCTGGGAGTGTCATGCACTAGGAAGTCAGCAGTTTTTTCACTAATTTCACCCGTGGAGACCATTTCAGAGATGGTTTCCTTTACAATGTTATTGTGTTTGTTCGTTAGGCAGTGGGGAGTTAGGAGATAGAAGTTGGTATCAGAGAGCTGGCGAATGCCCTCTTCTATGTACATGTCTCTATCTAGAACTACCACTCCGGAACCTTTGTCGGCCGGTTTGATGATAATGCTATTGTCTCTTTGGAGGGAGTTGATTGCATCTCGTTCGGCCTTGTCTAGGTTGTGGGTTCTAGGACCCATCAGTTGACAGTTTTGTAGATAAGTTTCGTTCTTTAAAAACATAAATTCCACCCACCCAGTACAGGGGGGACTCCATTTGGATGGTTCTTTGAATTTTCTATGTTCGAACGGTAAGTTAGGAAGTTGGGGTCTAGGTTGGAACTGATCTAGATGATTTTGTATATAGATCAAGCGTTTTATAGAGGTATTGAATTTCTCTAAATTTTCCATAAGTTCTCCCCGGTCTGGAGTTTTAGGTGTTGGGACAAAATTTAAACCTTTATTGAGAAGATTTATTTCGCCCGCGTTTAGAATTTTGCTAGAGAGATTAATTACCCCGGTGTTATCTGGGGCCAGATCTGAGTTAGCGTTTGAGTTCGTTGTATTGGAATCGAAGTCAATATACAGAACAAAGGTCTCTTTTATTATCGACCAACATTGTGGGTTCAACATTGTCAGTGAACAAAAATTATTTTGACAGGGAATGCATGTAATGTCCTCACAATTGAATTTGAGAATAAATTCTATCAAAAGTTGTTCAAACTTGTAAGAGTCTGAAAGTGGCTCTTCTGAACTATTAAGATTGGTTGGAACGTTTATGGTTTCAGCACCATCGCCATTAGAGTGCCGAAGTTCTCCGTCATTTTCTCGACTAAGGCTTGCTTGTCGTCTTGCGGTGTGGCTGCGGCTCCCTTGGGGCCTTGTTTCCTCTGTGCATTGGGTTTGCGGTATTTGGAATTCTGAGCAGCGTTTTGGTTGTTCTGGGCAGGCCTCTTGTGTGCGGTCTTGGCCTTCCCAAACCCCGACTTTCTACTGTTGGGGCCACTTTGTTGGTTAGTAGGTTGGCTTCTATAGATATACAATTTAGTATTTATAATTTTCAGCCTAATCTAGCATTGACTAATCTAGAATTGATAAATATGTAGAAATGCCGATTGCATATTTTCTGACGATCTGAAAAATTGGTCTGCCAAGAGGCAGGCACGTGGAAGACCTAGATTTTGGACACAATATACTATTGTAGGTTTACGTATCTAGGCCTAATCTACTATAGATGGGTTAGATTTTTAGAAAATGTACAATCGGCAGCTCTACATATTTAGGAAATTCTCCTAAATTAGCCTGAAAAATTATGAATACCGGGTATATCTGAGTATATTTGGGATCGCATTGATTTAAACTATCAGTTCTGTTATGTTAAACTGCATTTTGAAGCTATTTTTTTGTATTAAATGTGGGTTATTTGAGAGGATTGGTGAAGGCGAATTGTACATTTTCTGAAAATCTGACCCAGTTCTAGTTAAATTGCACTGACAGAGTTCAATGGCTGTCAATCATCGCATTTAATGTATCTCCCCCTCGGAAAGTCTATACACGTAGGGTATATGAATAGATTGAACTAAGACTACCGTAACAAAAGGCCAGTGAACCATGTAGAGAGGGGCTCGCCACTCCTCTCCTTCAGAACCCAGAACCAGTAGAACAATAACCTAGGCTCAGAGTTGAGAGAATCCCTGCACACTGAGGAAAAGCCTTTCGCTCCAAACCGCAAATTGTCTTTATGATCCCATTAGGACGCCTCCTCCAGGGCCAGGAAAGCCATTAGAGCAGTAGGCGTCCAATCACTGACATACCATACTTATCTGATCAGAGAGGTTCTGAGCCTATAATATAGACTTATTGAGAGGCTGTGGGCCTAGATCGTCTCATTGTTCGGGTATTTGCTCGCTACTCCGTTTATGTAATAATACAATTTCGTAAACATTTTATGCTTCCATGGATATTATCTACGCCTAATTCAAATATCATCACCATTTTGTCATAACTATTCATGACCTGTTTTTATCATTGTTAACAAACTCTGTATTCTTGAAGTGATTAAAAATCCATTAGAATAACATAATTCAAGACAAAACATAATGAGAAAGAAATTATGAATTTCTGATTCATCAATAATGTATAAATCTAGAAATATGTACACAAGAACCGAACGAAAAGGCCTAGATATTGTATCATGATGTATTATTAACAACAACAACATGTACAAAGAAGGTAGTGTCACAGTTTACTGAGGAAAATATGAAGAAATCCAGGAGATGTACCTGTATGAAAAGAATAAATATAAACGTATTCAAATCAAATCAAATCAAAATATGCTGAATCATTCACGCCATGTTGCTGCATGACTTCACGTAGAGTCTTGTCCAAGCAGGTGTACAGGACCATCCTGCCAACACAAACCCTGTACATGTCCTACAAAATCCAAATCTTAGGATTGCCAGTACGTATAGTTTAATATAATGGGTCAGATCGTCGGAAAATGTACAATTCGTCTTCACCAATCCTTTCAAATAACCCATGTTTAAGACAGAAATGAGGTTAAAAATGAGGTTCAACATAACCAAACAGATTTCTGAATCAAGGTGGTATTTCTCATTTTTCAGCATCATTTAGCATTTTCAGCATCATGATTTAGCATAATTTCCATAATGTGTAGAGCTGCCGAATGTACATTTTCTGACGAATCTATGCTCATTCCCCATCATCTCTCACTATCATACCATCTCACATATTATACGATCTAATCAGGAAAATGAGTCACAAGACGCAAAATTGCTATTTTTCAAAGTGATGTATTTACAAGATCTCTTTGTAGGATTATTACTGTATGTGATTTCAGGGGTGCTATTTGAAAAGTCAAATAGCACCTTAGCTATTTGAGTCGAATATCCACAAGATTGATGGAAAGTAAGGTAAAATACTATTTAAATTGAGTTCTCTTGTTGATTTAGCATGTAATAAATACCTACTAGCACTCTGTTCGGTATGTAATCGATCTTGACGTTGGGTCAAATCGCACTCCACCCCTTTGGGGTATCGTGCGATTTGACCCAACATCTCGATCGATTACATACCTCCATCGTGCCATTAGATATAAATGTTTTCTTTTGGGGGGTATCTACCACTTTAAGTCATACATGTACCAAATCTCAGGACAGTGTATTAAATAAATGCATGCATTTCTATGGTCATTCTATGGAGTGAAAATTTAACTATTTAAAAAAAAATGTCAAATTTAAAATATCTATAGAAATATTTATGAGATGTTAACTATCATTGGAATCGGCTCGATGCCATTTTTTCAAATATGATGACATGTCCCTAGCATAGACAAATATTGAGATATAAACATTTCGTTTTGGTTTTGAATCGTCATAAGTATCTAAAAGCTAAAAGAAAACCCAATTCGAATTTTTATTGTAAACATATGATACAAATATTTTTATTGCACCCTGCTTATCGCACCTCTCAAGTGGAATGCGCATATGAGTCAGAAAATGTACAATTTGTCTTCAGCAATCCTTTCAAATAACACAAATTAAAGACACTAATGATGTTCAAAATTCAGTTTGACACAACCAAACACTTCCTTTAAATCAACTCAATACCAAATATACTCAGATATACCTAGTTTTGACCATTTCCAGTCTTAATTTAGCAGAATTTACTAAATATGTAGATCTGCCAATTGTACATTTTCTGAAAATCTGACCCATGATAAATGTAGAAAGAGGAGAGGAGTGAGAGGGAAGAAAGATCTACGATTGCCCAATTGCCAAGAAAAGGACGTGAGAGTAAATTTGGGAAAATTGATTCATCAGGGATGGTGGGGGAAGAAAAGAGAATTAAATAAGATTTCAAAAAAACTACTTCCCTAATAAAACCCTTAATTCCTTTGTTTTAAAAGGTCCCAAATGCTTAAATACTGAACAAATAGTACATAACAAATCAACATGTTAAAAAATGTAAATGCAGCAGCAGGTAGAAGGCCACAAATGTTCTCGTGTTACCTGTTCTCGACTGTTTTACTGTTAATCATGTCTTGAGATGCTGGATAAATAAATTCTTTAAAATAAAATGTGATATAATAAGTTGTCTTTCAAATGGATCAATTTATACATGATATATATTCGTGCAATGTCATACCATCTTGGATTTAGTCATGAACTAGAACAAAATCTTGACTTATTAACTCATAAATTGGATTTTACGAAGATTTTGGCACAGAACCAGCAGAGCACCACATGCCAATCAAACAACCTAATTATCTGCATATGGGTGAAATCGCCAGAAAATGTACAACTCGCCTTCACCAATCCTCTCAAATAACAACGATTTTAAGACATAAATCAGGTTTAAGATACAGTTCAACATAACCAAACAGATAGTTTGAACCAGGATAATATGAAATATACTCGGATATACCTAGTGTTGACGATTTTTCAGTCTAATTTAGCAGAATTTATTAAATGTGTTGATCTGCCAATTGTCCATTTGCTGACGACCTGACCCATATCATATCCATTGAACCTCAACGACCGACTTAGTATAAATAAAGACTCGGGGATAGGCTTGGCTTAGATACATTTCAACCTGCTATCAGGTGGTAGCAATCAGTAATCTACAATTGCAGATCCCCTGGAACCAAACGCTTCTTGTTAAGGTGGCGGAGGACATAATACAGGAGCTGGTGTTTGGGTGGTTGTTCCAATACAGAATCCTTCCAAAGGGAGGGATTAGTGATTGAAGGATGGATTCCATTCAGATCCTCCTCCTAGGTGTTTTCCTCCTGGGTTGCTGCTGTCTACCAGGACTTGAGGGAACGAGTACTACAGGTAACTGGCTTGACTTTCTTTAATTATTAAGGGCCTAGTCCACCAAGCCGATCATCATGAGATTCTGCGCCGCAGAGGACTATTTTACACTAAATTCTGTGAGAATCGCATGAGAATCGGCTCAGTGGACTAGGCCCTTTAGAATGAAATCGCCGGATAATGTACAATTCAACTTCAGCAATCCTTTGATACATATTATGTGATGTGTTTTAGTCAAATAAGTCACAAGTCGCAAAAAAATTGATTTTGAGATGTCATCATGAAAAGATGAGATGACACGGTGGAGGACATTTGATAAGTATTTCTATTACTATGAAATTTAATGTACTGAACAACATCATGCTTATAATATATTGTCTATGTTTCTCAAATGTATGTTCGTATGATTGAAACGTATCACAGAATGTGAAATATCTACGAAATAAAATTTGTGAAAAAGAAATAAAAATGGAAATAAAAATGAAAGAGTATATAGACGGGTATCATATATAGTAGAAGATGAGTGACAAAAGATTATTCAGTTTACACACATTTTTCCAGACAGTAAAACAAGGTGCAGCATGTCTTAGTTAAGTAGAATTAGAACTTTCAAGCAAACAGGAAAAGGTCCTTTAAGAAAGGCTCATTATTATAAGCTCCAGAAAACAGGGGACGACAACGAAGACATTGCAGAAGGAAATTGATAAAAATCAAACGAGTTATAAGAGGGGGGGGGGAGTGCAATTTATAAAGGTAAAGCTCTCTGGAACAACTTGCCAGATGGAGTACTATTGATTGAAGACAAGATTACCTTTGTGAAGGAATTGAAGCTGCTGTATAAGAACAGATATTATGATAATGTGTGATTGTTTATTATTATGTGCACATACATTTTGTTTTATATCACGATGTTAAAATGGGATATACTGTAAATGTATTTATATTCGCGCAGATAATTTTTTGCACACGAAGTACTTTGACACCTTTTCACGTGAATTTAAATTCGCGCAGCAAGGACGTTTCATACCTTGTTTATGCAATAATTATACCTTTCGCACAGGATTTATTTTCACGCACCAAGGTGGGTGAAAATAAATACCGCGCAAACATTAATATGTTCACAGTAATTACCTTACCGGAACGTTTGGAATGATGGATGTTCCTATATATATATGTAGTTGGTGTAATATCTATAGCTCTAATTATAGAGTGAGTAGTAGTATGTTTTTTGGATTATCTATATGAACAGATGATTTAGCATTGAATGTTCTTCAAGTTCTGTGAGTTGTATTATAATCAAGTGAGTAATTTTATATAGGCGACGTTTGAAATAATCCATGCTGGATATAGCATTGTTTTAATTAAACTGTTTAAATATCTATTGGCCTTTAATTAAATAATACAAAATAGAGAAACTTGGACTCTGCTCTGTGTTGTGTGGAGTAAAAGGATTAAACCTCAGACTGGTACCTCTTGGGTCTCCTGACGGACAATTGAAATACTCGACTATATAATTCATTAGATCACGATAAGATCAGTCTAAAGGCCCTAAGCCACTGAGCCGACTCTAGGCAAGTAGTTAACTATACTCTTTAGGATAACCTCATATGCATAGATATGCATATATCTAATAAACAGTTCTGAATGTGATATAGTTATTCATGCTAATAACTGTGCTAAGCACTCAAAACATGAGAACATTCCAACTAAGATGTCCTGTGTATAATTCCCTTTGAATGATATCCATTTTAACACCTCAAAGCCTCTCCCCCGTAACCCCCACCATACACTATCCCCACCACCTTCCCAATCTCCCCCTAATAACCTCACCCTGATAACTTACACCCCTTTCTACTCCTACCCTTTGCTCTCTGCACACTTCTTAACACCTGTGATTGCCCGCCATTACACTGACATAGTACAATGCCAGAGGGCACAAAAATAATCAAAAAGACACAACCGACTGATTACGACCATCATTCAAACATTAACCCAGAAGTACAGCTGGGCGAACAATACTAGTCTAGACTAGTCATGAGTATTCTAATCATAATTATTATTATTATTATTGTATTGTATCACACTATCAACTTATTTTTTATTGTGTCCAACTTATTTTTATTGTGTATTACCATGTATCGTACCATCCATTATATGTTTTAGATAGTTGTGTTAGTTCATTTTTCTAAAAATTGTTAATGTAGACTGCAGCAGCAGGTAGAAGGCCACAATTTACTAGTGTTACCTGTTGTCGACTGTTTTTATTGTGATTCATGTCTTGAGATGCTGGATAAATAAAATCTTTAAAAAAAATAAAAAATTTGCGACTTGTAATTTTCCTTTTTCCTGTGACACATATTATACTAGGAATGCACATCTAAGTACACTCTGTCACGTTACGCCAGTCGTAACAATAATATGTCGAATCGTGAATGTAACATGAATAAATGTAGCAGATCTGCCAGTAGTAGTACGAATGATTTATGTGTCTTAGGATGTGTAAAAAGAATGAAAAGGGAATACAATAATTATACTAAAAAATTATATATGCTAGGGATATCGGAGTATATATAATATTTGGGTTAAAACTTCGGGAAATAGACAAACTGCAGCCTTACAGTTGAGTTAATTCAACTAAATTCAGTTGAGAAAAATGATAAATACTACGTATATACAAACTCCCCTCCAGAGCGAGTGTCAAAGAACTCCACATGGAAAACACTTGTTACCATTAAGCTATAGACAAAGATTACATTTGTTAGTTGCAGGCTTCCGCATGGCACAACATCCAGGAAATATAAACACCAGAAACTTTGAAATAGGAAGAAAAATGTTAAACATTCAATCCCCAAAACAGACCAAATTAAACATTCTATACTAAATAGAACTCCATTTTCCTGGAACAAGTTGCCTACTGAAGCTCACCGACTAATAGATAAAAAAAACTTTTAAAACCTCAGCAAAAACAATTTATATTTGGAATGATGCCTACTTTACCTATGTTGTTTAATAATAAGATTTAATCAACCTTTTGCCATCGTCAGGGGAAAAACTCATACTCAAAAATACAACTTTAACTCGACGTCCATATTGTGCCATATCAATACAAGAATTACTTTTTTTTTATATAGAACATTATATCATATGGGTCAGATTTTCTGAAAATGTACTATTCAACTTCGCCAATCTTCTCAAATAATCCAAATTTCAGATGAAGTTCAAATTCAAAATGCAGTTCAACCTAGCCAAACATATTGCTAGAATCAATGTAATGCCAAATATACTCGAATTTACCTAGTATTGACCAAAGTTCAGCCTAATTTTGCAAAGTTTACTAAATGTGTACAGCTGCAAATTGTACATTTTGTGAAAATCTGACCCATATAAATTGTAGGAACTCGACCTGAGTCAACGACCAAGGCGAGGCGGTTTCCTACATAAACTGAATGTTAGATAAGTAAGAAAGAGTCAGAACACCTCCCGTATGGCTGGAGAGAGATTCCTTTCTACAGAGTCAAAATAACGAAATAAAAATGTTTTTAAATTCAATTCAATATCTGAGGATATTAGTATTGTGTGGATTCGAATATCTGTTGTGTTGAACTGTATTTTGAATCTCATTTCTGTCCTAAATTTGGGTTGTTTGAGAGAATTGTTGAAGGCGAATTGAACATTTTTCTCTATTTAATTTGAATTCAATTTTGAACTCAATTTTCGTCTTACATGTATGTTATCTGAGAGAGCTGGCAAATTGTACATTAGTGATGAGTTCCCGGAAAATGAGTCGCATAAATTATATTTTTTAAAGTCATTTGATAGAACCCTTGCTCACAATATTGTCATTTTTGGAGTGCCTGGCGCTGATAATAACATCAGTACCTGTACCAAATTTCAAGACTATGGAATGAATATATCTATGCATACCTGAAGTTATCCTAAGGAGTATAAATAATTACTTTAATAGATATATAATGACGCATGCTAAGGAAATAATGAGGTGACGAGAGAGTAGATTTGGCCAAAATAGCCGGAGCTGTTTAATAATAAAATGTGATGTGTTTCAAGAAAATGAGTCATAAGTCGCAAAATTGATATTTTTCTAAGTGATATATTCCAAAAATCTCTTTGTAGGAATGTTCTCATTTTTGGTGTGACTAACGCTGGATGAAGTATGAATACATGTACCAAAATGCAAGACAATGTATCAAATATTGTCATGCATTTATAGGGTCATCCCATAGAATATATTTGTTCACCCAAAAATATTGAAACTTTTTTTTCAGAAATAAAAATATCAAACTTAAAATATAGAAATAATTATTAGATGCCCTTAATGTTTATATTCATTGGAATCCCCTTGGTCTCATCTTTTCAAATATAATAATATCAGAAAATCTAATTTTTGCGACTTATGACTCATTTTCCTCAAACACATCACAAATATGCCAATCAATATCCACAAATAACGTTAGATATCATCAAATAGAGCAATAACTCGAGAGTAAACAGACAATATCAGACATTGTGAAACAGCAGTAAGTTTTTGGCGCTGAATGGGCGAGGTGTTGCCTGATAGGTGAGTAGAGTAAGAGTGGCCCATGTCAAACCAGTAAGGAAGGTGCGTCACGCTGAGCTAGGCAGTGATTGGCTGGCGCAGTGATGACGACATAGGAGATTTTCCTGGTAGCGCCGGGAGCGTGGTCGCTCATGCTGAGTTGATTATGATGACATAGGGATTCCCTTAGCAAGGGGGGCATGTCAATATGCTTGCAGTTCCACTGATTGACCATCCATATGTATCGCTAACTTTTGTTTCATGTATAAAAATAGAAATATTTATTAAATATCCTCATGTTTACCATCATTGGTATCGCTTGATCAAATCTTTTAAATTGTGATATCAAAGTACATTTCTTTTTGCGATTTGTGATCCATTTGTCAGTCATACATCACAAATACCATATGATTTAGACAATTTAATAGGCACTCTTCAAATCACAGCAGGTGGACACAGGAGGAATTAAAGATCGTCTCTGAAAAACTTATTTACATTTTCACAGTTTCCATCTTCTTTTTCAGATAACGTTTTCATCAGACGTGCAAACATGCGATGGATTGGGTCAAACGGAGAAGTGGTATTGGTATTTTATGGTGGCGGTAAGTCCTAACAGCTATCACAGCGCATCAAAATAATGTATGATGAAACTTATTATTTAACAACTAGCCTAGATATCTTTTTATTAGGGAGTCTCCAAGTGTATAGATTGTTTTATACTGTGTTATTTACGTTATCTTTCAAAATGGGCAACCCAGGTCTTACCAGTCCAGGGACCTACAAGTCCTGGGTCATACAAGTCCAGGCTCATCCCAGTCCTGTACCAATATTATCTCTTTTTAAATAATTTTATTTACACTGGTGTTTTTCAATGTCTTGTCAATGTTAAAATTAGTATAATTTGTCAGACACTCTTTTTAGTGAGTGAAAAAGAAAGTAAGATAACTAGAGATGGTGTTCATGTCATGTAACAGTATGTGGGTCAGATTTCCAGAAAATGTACAATTCGCCTTCACCAATCCTCTCAAATAACCCACATTTAAGACAAAAATGAGCTCCAAAATGCAGTTTAACAAATCAGAACTGATACTTTAAATCAATGTGATTCAAATATACTCAGATACACCCTGTATTCTGCATTCTGTAGCCTACTTTAGGAGAATTTCCTAATTGTGTAGAGCTGCTAATTGTACATTTTCTGAAAATCTGACCCATGTAGCTCCACCCTCATTATTAAAGCTGTGGTCAAACATTGCATGTTTCCTACTTTTTTCATTCTTTTCTAACCCATCTAAAAGTCATTTGATCAAACTTTTCTAAACTTTTGTTCATCAGTTGTTCTATCCAAAGGACTTCTGTCCTCCTCTGTGTTCATATGACCCGCCCGAATCCCTACCTATGATGACTTCACTTATTATCGCTCATTCTTGTATTATAAACATCATTATGCGCAGGAGAATAACAGTACTGAATTCAGTCGTATTGGTATGGGTTAGATAGCTGCAAGAGTCAAATTTCAAAGGTAGCTAGTGACAAACGACAAAGCCACTTTCTAAGTCTGACAAATCAACAAAGACCTTGATAATCCTAAACGACACAAATTTGGCTGTTTTACAAAAATATAGCGACAAACGACAAAAGAATGTTCTTAGTGACAAATGACAATTGCTGTTTTTTGGTAGTGACAAGAGAACTTATATACCCCCCTCAGGTGTCCTTAAAATACCACTGACTTTTCCCTGGCAGGATTTGCTCAAGAACATAAGCCTGTGGTTGGTTTTGCTGGGACCAGTGGTTGTATTGGGAATGTAGTGAGACTGGTGGGTAGCACACAGACGTACATCTGTCCTACCGACCCACAGGGCACCACCCGCCAGCAGCTCCAATGTCGCACTCCGTGAGTAGTACCCAGTTCTTACCCACCCAGAAACATTGAATTTTTGTTTTCAAACATAAAAATATCAAACTTAAAATATAGAAATACTTATAAGGTGTAGGCTACTAGTGTTTACTATCATTGTCAAGCACAGGTTTACTATCATTGACATCGCTTTGATCTCCTCTTTTCAAATATGGTGATATCTCAAAATACATTTTTTGTGACTTTCCCTAAAACAGATCACATATGATATATACATGGTTGTTTAGGTAATACTAACGCCCACACTCCATCACGATTATATAACCCTGGTCTGAGTGGCTATATAGCGTTCTATCAAAATATTATTAGATTTATGTTCTTCCTGACATGAAAAAACAAGTCAAAGTTTTGTAGATGATTTATTTGTGAATTTGTATACATGAGATTATTGGGGCTCCCGAAACTGTATTGGAATAAAATTTCTTTTAGAAAAATATGATATACATGCGATGCGTCACAGGGAAATGAGTCACAATTCGCAATAAAAGCTGATTTTGAGATACCATCACATTTGAAATGATTCCAATAATGGTAAATGTTGATTTTTATGATGTTGGTGTTGCCGAGGATTCTGCTGCATTTTCCGAAAAATCTGACCCTCATAAGCAATCAATTTACATGTTTCATGTTAGGTCGATGATGGATGGTGACTATAAAGTGAACTTGTGCGTTGATGGAGTAGACGTGACACAGCTATGTGTCAACAAGCCGGATCTTTGCATCATCAGGGTAAGACCTACATTGTATTATAAAGGCCCTAGTCCACTAAGCCAATTCTCATGCGATTTTCACAGAATCTAGTTGAAATAGTCCTCTGTGAGCAAAATTCCATGAGGGTTGGCTTAGTGGACTAAACCCTTAAGACAATTGTTATGTGTAACAGGAAAATAAGGCACTAATTGCACAACACATGTTCATTTTGTCTAAGGCTCCCGGAAACAAGCTTCGGCTTTGCCTCAGCTTGCTTCCCAGGAGCCTTAGACAATACTCATGACCATAATCTCAGGATCTTATCGCCTATATAAGGGTTACCGAGGATGACTAAATATAGCCAAAATTGACTCATCGCAATAAGAAAGTGTTGTATACAATCACCCATCGTGATCTAAAGATTATCTTGTACACTGACTTGAAATAGGGTATACATAAATCATAATGACTAATCCCCCAAAATGAAAACATTCCCATAAATAGTTTTTGTGGGGAAAAACAAAAAGCGTCATTTTTCGTGACTTCAGACTCATTAATTTGTATTTGATTAATTTTGTTTATATTTGGCAAATCGCGCAATTGGTGAAATAAAATGACAAGTGATATTTGGTTTCTCATTTCAGGTTCGTTCATATCTGTCCGGAACTATTACGTCTGTTACCCCAAGTTCTGGACGAATCGGTATGAAATGTGATATTTAGCAAAACGTAACGGTTTTATTGATTCAGGAAAGTGGTACAAAATACAATGTCCTTCAGGAAAATGAGTCATGTCGCAAAATGGATATTTTTCAAAGTGATTTATTTATGATATATCTTTGTTGGAATATTCTAATTTCTGGGGTGCTTAATGCTGCTAGTAACATCAATATGTGTATAAACTTTTAAGGCAACGTATTGAATATATCTATGCATTTGTAAGGTCATCTTATGGAGTATATTTAGGTACTTTATTAGTAATTATCCACCCAAAAATATTGATTAGTTTTTTGTTTTTTTCAAAAATAAAGATATCAAACTTAAATTATAGAAATATTTGTCAGTATAATTTATACCAACAGGTACTGTGATCAATATTTGCGGCAGCATCGGGGACATTACCTTTGAGCCCAACTCTTTTGCGAGACTAGATAACGAAAATAAGCTCACATTAAAAAGGTAAGAGATACTGATTGGATATGATTGAATAAAAAAATCAGATTTGATTAATGAAATAAAAGATTATGTTAATTTTATAGCTGCATTCTCAGTTAGCATTGATGAGAAAGTAAAGACTTTAAAGTAGTTTGGGGCCCACATGTGTTTTGCATCTGAAAGTCATTTACTAAATATCCTAATGTTTACCATCATTAGAATCGGGTTGATCTCATCTTTTCAAATATGATGAGATCTAAAAATTCATTTTTTGCGACTTGTGGCTCATCTTGCTCTAACAAATCCAATATATAGCCTATGGATAGCAGCAAGATACTGATGACTTTAGTCCTAAGATGAAAAGTCAATTTAGATTTTAGATTTAGAAAATATGTTATTCAGGTCTATTACATTTCCACACAAATAGCATGAATCTTCTCAGGACAGCCTGATTTAAATAATAGAAAAGAGTTAGATTTTATACATTCACTCGTTTTTAGATATTTCTAAACTACAACACAATTAGATATTTGATCAAGTAGTCGTAGGAAATAAAGGCATACAAATAAGTAAAACCATTTCACAGTCCCAAGAGATGCAGTGTGTTTAAAAACAGATATTATATAATAAGTTCTACAAAAAGACAAAAGAAAGAAAAAAACAGATGCCGTGCTCTCACAGAGTAACCATTAATAATTGTGAAATTACTGGTTATATCCACAAATCATTCTGACAAAAGCCATTGTTGGTGACATAGAGATTACTATGTAACATATCGTTACAAGAAAAAGAGCAACCTATAACTACAATATTATAATATTTCAAAAATCACCATTAACACAATTTTCTCACTCTTTTGCAATTTTTTGGATAGTGTTAAGACACCACACCAGTTTTAAACTCCTAAACTCAGTTAGGTACAGATGTTTTATCCTTAATTTGAGGCTTTTTTGATCCCTATCAGTCCGTATGACCTCAGGTAGCCTATTTCATGCATTAATTCCCTTTGCCAGAAAACTTCTACTTAACCTGGTCTTTTTCCAGCTATATTCTTTTATATGTCTTCTGCTACCGTTTCTCAGATTATGGCCGTGATCTATGTCAATAAATTCACTGCATCTGGGTAACAAACATAATAATCTTATTTCTTTTCGCTTCGAGATAGGGAGTAACTTACTGATGATATGTAAATTAAATAAATTATTCCTATCGATTCTTCTAGATCTTCATGTGGAGTAAACTATAGCATCAATCGGAGACTAAACTTTGATGAAATATTCTGTATTGACCATGCAGACCCTCAGAAATTCACAATGTGCCTTCATCAACCCTCGCAAATAACCCACATAAGGCAGAAATGTTAACAATACTATTCAACATAGCTGAACATATCATTCTAAACCACCGAATATCCATGTACTAGGCCTAATTATCTATATGCTGTGATGATTTTTTAGGAAAATGAATCAACAGTATTTTTCTAGGCGTATTATTTAAAAGAGTTTTGGAGTGTCTAGTCCTTGTAGTTATACAAATACATGTACCAAATTTCAAAACAGGTCATTAAATATATTTATGCGTGTCCTACATCTTCATATGGAGTATATTTTGTTACTAGTAATTGTCTATCCAGAAATATATTGCAAACTTTTTTTCAAAAATTGAAATATCAAATTGATAAGAGAAATGTGTATTAGATGACCTTAATGTTTACATTCATTGGAACCCCCTTGGTCTCATCTTTTCAAATATGATGGTATCTCAAAGATATTTTGCGACTTGTGACATGTAGAGCTGCCGATTGTACATAATCCGACGTATGTATTTATGTCAATTAGCTAACCGAACATTCATATTCTTTTCAGAGTATTCCTTGGTTCCGTATTTTGCGACCCAATCGACTCGACTAGCGGTGAACTGTAAGATATTGCTAGACCTTCTTGTGTTATATATAGAGAGAATGGAACGCTTTTTGAAATCTATAACTTTATGATTATTATTTGGATCTTTGTAAATCATTAAAAGAATTTTGTTTACAGGAAAACATTTTCAACATAATTCTTTTTTTTAACAAAAGTTATGCAATGCAGAAGCCAACTGTCGGGAAATCCATCCTTCATTAATTCATCAAATATTTGTTTTTCAATGAAAGACTTATTACAGTAATAATACATCTGCAGGTTGGGCATTGCGGCTGCAGAAGGTAATGAGGGATGCATCAAATGCACCCTCACGGGCTCATATGTTGGTGAGTAATGACATAATATTATTGGCTTCATCATAAAATTTCTAAATAAAAAAATAAAAAGTGAGATGTGTTCCAGGAAAATGAGTCACAAGTCGCAAAATTGCTATTTTTCAAAGTGTTTTTATTACAAGATCTCTTTATTGAAATGTTCTGACTTTTAGAGGGTTTAATTAGCACTTATATTTATATGAATCCATGTAACAAATGTTAATTCAATCATTGTTTTTAATTTCTGTAAGATTAGCGTTATCATTGATTTGTACTCTATATCATATGATTTGAATTTGTCTAAATATCTGATTCTGTAAAAAAAAATATTTTGAATATTTTTTTTGTCAGCACTGACTGAGAACATTGTACCTGACACAAAGTGTAGTAGTTGAATAAAATATTTAGATTAAAATATAAATTATTATCACTAAATGAGGAATAACGGTTTGTTGCAGGTCCGGCCAACGTGAGCGCCATCATCAGTGGTGGTGGAGGAAGGTAGGTACAGGCATTTATGTTATCATGTTTTCAAAATCGGTATATGTAAAATGGCCATTTTTCGAATAGGTCTGATCCAGAAGCGTTTGGTATGCCATGTTTTGAAGCATGTTTAGTTCTACCCAGAGCGGCTCCCCGTAGGTTTAACATTGGGCCGCATTGATAGTTACTCTGAGTAGGTCTCAAACAGATATTATATGGTCGAGTAAAGGTTTGCCTAATGAGCCTGTTTTAATGTGTATGCCGAATAGGGGAGTTGCATAGCCGCCATTTTGAATCTTTATTCGCATGGAATTATGGGAGTAATGGTACTGTATAAAATATATAGAAAACATGTTATGTTTAGCTTGGAATATTCATCAGTGGTCGAATATCCATGTGTTTTAGATGTTTCTATAACACACAACTTCGTCTTTCCCATAGTGCATTTGGTTTTTATAGATCATTTACATACATGATATTATTGAAAACATTCTTGCAATTTTCAAAAAAATTGTTGCTAAATATTTGTCTGTCAGATTTGAACTGAATCTATCCCAGTATGCACTGTTATCGACATGCGCAGTGAGACATTCAAATCCCCTTTGGCAGTGCGATCCAGGTCACATTTCCAGAAAATGTACAATTGGCAGCTGTATACATTTAGTAAATTCCTAGGCTGTAATTTGACCAATACTAGGTAAATTCGAGTATATTCGGCATTGGATTGATTCTAGAAATCTGTTTGGTTAGGTTGAATTGTATTTAGAATTTGATTTTCGTCTGAAATCTGGGTTATTCGAGAGGATTGGTGAATTGTACATTTTCTGAAAATCTGAAATCATTATATATATACAATTATGTTTATTTTATCATGCAGGCTTCGGCCCTCTGGTCTGACATACCACGTCGATCGTTCAACAACATTCATGTTTGAATTCCTCCCAGGTAAGTGTCTTCAAATCGTTTCTTTTTTTTCTTTTTTTTCACTTTTTTCTTTCTTCTGTTTTTTTTGTTTGTTTTTTTAAAAAAAAAAGGTTTTTATTTGGTTTATCCTGCCATCGGAGCTCTTGTACATCTAAGTGATGTATTCCCAAAATCTCTTTGTAGGAATGTCCTCATTTTTGGTATGACTAACGTTGGATGAAGTATAAATGCATGTACCAAATTGTAAGACAGTGTATCAAATATTGTCGTGCATTTATAGGGTCATTCCATAGAGTATATTTAGCTACTTTAATACTAATTGTCCACCCAAAAATATTGAAAACCTTTGTTTCAGAAATAAAAATATCAAACTTAAAATATAGAAATACTTATTAGATGCCCTTAATGTTTATATTCATTGGAATCCCCTTGGTCTAATCTTTACAAAAATGTTCATATCACAAAATTCAATTTTTGCGACTTATGACTCATTATCCTGAAACACATCACATATTTTCCAAATAACCCGTATTTAACCCTCCCAAATAACCCGTATTTAAGACAAGAATTTGGTTCAAAATGCAGGTCAACATAAACAAACAGATTGTCTGAATCAAGACAATACCAAATACACTAAGATAACTAAGATACTAACATTAAGATACTAAGAACTACGCTATGATTTCTGAATGTATAGAGCTGCCGATTGTACATTTTCTGAAGATCTGACCCATTTATCAACTTTCACAATCCAGGTGCAGTTTTTTTCCAACAAATGACGCATTATACTGCCTAGACCGTTAATAAAGGCCTTAACACCTAGTTCATTAATATAAAATAATATAGTATACAGCTTCTGCCTGTGTATAAAGTTTTCGGCCATAAATAAGATCCAATTCATAAAGAATATTTTTTTAACAGGTTTTTTTTTCGTGAAATTTCACAACGTTTCACATATTTATGTTTCATTCAGTGAAATTATTATGGTTTTCATTTGTCGTTCCTGTAACACATCAAAAATCAATACAACAATAATATTATAATCATATTTTTTCAATTTCAGAGATAACTGGTATATCGCCATCAGTTGGAAGTAAATATGGAGGGACTAGATTGACGATCGATGGAACTAATTTTGTCAAGTCAAAGTTACACACACAAGTGCAGATTGCTGGTAAATATCAGTCACCTATATCAGTTTATTTATATTTGTTGCTGAATTAATTTTGTTTTAGATTCTATAAATCGGTAAATAACAGTTATTTGTCTTTAAATATTTGTATATTGCAGTGACACATTCTTCTCAGATGTAACTGCGGGAAACAATTAGATCAAGAAAAAACAATAAAGAACATATTATACTAAATATTTTAGAAAAGTACATAATCAATACTAAATATTCCTAGCTAGTCGGTTAGTTGACGTTAGATAGAAAGTATGAAACCATACGTTGTAATATGTAACGTTCAATGGTTGCACAATGCAAACCGGCATTCTAATACAATTTCATGACAGTCCCAATAATACGTCGCAGTATTTATATATAATATGCCAGTGTATTATGATATCAGTAAGGTATTGCCAATTTTATGGGACAAAGTGAAAAACCTGTGGGTTAGTCTTCACTTTGTCCATTTCCATTTTTCTTCCTTGCATATGAAGCTAATTGTTTTCTGAACCATTTTCGTCTTATATTATACTTGTATAGTTATATCTCTCATGCCCTGCTAGTACGGATACGACCCACCCTTTGGGTGAACCATGGAATACCTGTTAACTAGATTACTGTTGAAATTATTGTTCTATGACTGTCCGATTGTTGTTGTGGTTCTAATAGTTTTATTTCCAGATGATTTTTGTATATCTCGTCTAGAAATCGGACATTTATTTTACAAGCCATATAAGAATAATTTCCAGCTGCGGATTTTCATTCGCGGGTCTTCCAGGATGTCCCTGTTATCATTGCTAAATTAACAATTTTCGATTTTATTCTGATGTCCTTTTTAACTTCGTGAAGATCGTTAAGCTAGTATACTATTACATCACAAGTTCACTGTCCGATTGAATTGTATTGTCTAGACGCCCGAAATTCTTCTTGTAATGTAGTCTGTCGATGCCCTGTGCATTCGAACTAGTTCTTATTTCATCTTTATTGGTACTTAATGTAAAACTAAATTGTGATGTATATACTTAGTGCTAGACCCTGTGTCGATTTTTTTATCTATGTTATTATTGTTTTGATTAGCTTCAACTGAGAATAATCTGTATTGCATAATGTTTTGGCTAAATAAAATCAATTAATTGGAAAACTTATTTATTGGCCTTTAACGAAATAATAACAATAACAAATTTACACATATTCCTTTAGGTACCACTTGTACTATTGTGACCGACGAGGATGTCCCGGATGACCAAATAATCTGTGTCACAGATGCCAAACCAACAAGTCTACCTACCCGAAACCCTGGTGAGAGAGTTGAATACTAAAATGTCATCTGTCACAGAGAAAGTCACACAAAATGATTTAAGGCAGAAATCGCCAGAAAATTTGTCTTCAGCAATCCTCTCAAATAACACAAATTTCATACAATAATGATATTCAAACCTGAGTTTAACACCACCAAACAGATCGTATGAATCAAGGCAATACCAGATATACTCAGATGTATCTAGTTTTGACAATATGTCAGACAATATGTCAGTCTAGTGATGGACCATTAACAAATATCGCAACATTTTCGCGTGCCCATACAAATATAGAAGCACTTATTAGATGTCCTAATGTTTATCATCATTGGAATCGTATTGATCTCCTTTTTTTAAAAATAATTATGATATAACCCAACACCTATTCTGTACGACTTGAGACATTACAAATTATCTATATAGAATCTGCCTATATGGGTCAGATTTTCATAAAATGGACAATTCGCCATCACCAATCCTCTCAAATAACCCACATTTAAGACAAAAATGAGCTTCAAAATGCAGTTTGTATTAACAGAAGTGATACTATAAATCAATGTGATCCCAAATACACTCAGGTATACCCGATTTTCATAATTTCTTAGCGAAATTTGGTAGAATTTCCTAAATGTGTAGAGCTGCCAATAGTACATTTTCTACAAAATTGATGTGAGTCTGCAGGTAATCGTGGAGTAACGTGGCAATGCTTCAACACCATCGATGAGAACTTGAGCAAGTACATAGACCATGAGGCTAACCAGTTGGTCCCGGGAGACACCAAGGTCCTAGATAGCTTGGCTGCCCCAACAGGTATTTTCAATTCAATTCAAGGATTTTTTTTATTAATGATCTTGCATAATACAGGTTATTCGACGTCTGACGAGAACTGATTAACCAGGTCTTCTGACGAGTGCCTAGAACCTTGATTTACTTTAGTTACATTTCAACGAGAATAACATGAAAATGGCAATTTGATTTTTTTTTTTGTTTTTTTTTGTTTTTTGTTTAAAGATTTTATTTCAACTTGGTTACCGACTCCCCTTTCCGGGGTTGGTTCTGTCGGGCCAAGCCTTTCAAAATATTATTTACATCTATAATCCTTGTTGTTCATTCGTTCGATACAAGAAAATATGTAAATACCTCTAAATCAACAAGCTCAATTATAGTTATACAGTGAATGAACAAAATGTTTTATAATGAAATATGAATTAGGAATTAACAAAGCATGAGAGATGAAATGGGATGGGAGGTGGACTCAGTTCATAGCATCTCTATTGACTAGTGATGCAAAGAATTAATTTACATAGTAATAAATGTTCTATCTACTCTTGAATGAATATAATTATTAAGGGCCTGGTCCACCAAGCCGATTCCCATGCGATTTTGCGCCTCACAGGACTCTTTTACACTAAGTTCTATGAGAATCGCATGAGAATCGGCTTAGTGGACAAGGCCCTTTATTAGTCTGACTAATGAACATAGGTTGTTCAGCTGTAATTTAAAAAAAAACAAAAAAACAGATTTGTATTCAGGAATTAGCAACAATATATAACACTCTCACCCCAGGGGTGGTTTTTCGTCGTGCTCTGCACATATATATATAGATTTAGCTAGACACATTATTTAATTTACCATTTTGCCACCTAGATCACTTGACGTAGTATTAACGGTTTCAGTGGCTTTTAGGATCTTGGATCATTCAAAGCTGTTAGTTATTAAAGAGCTTTTATTCAAAAGTAAAGGCCCCAGTCATACTTAATGTAACCCAACATTTATTTGTGAAATGAAGGAAGGAACAAATATAAATTCATGAAATTCATTAAGATTACATCTAAGTTGCAGAAAGGGCTTGCATTATAATTAACATTGTAGCACCAGAAATTTAGTCCCAGGTTATAACAAAAGGTGTTAGTCTACTGGCCAAAAGGCCATGTTTGGGATTGCTTTGGCGTCGATACGAGGTTTTTTGAGGGATTCTAATTATTATATCTCCTGAATCTCCTGATTTCCGATGTAACCTTTGGGCAAAAAAAATTATGACCATTTGAAAAAAATAGTTTAAAAATTTTGTAATTCCTATTTTTTTTTTTTAAGATATGTTCTTTTAATACCTAAATTAACCATCTTTATTAAACCCCATGCTATTTTGTGTATATTTCATAATGGTATAATACCATGATTCTGATCAATCTTGACAGTTTGACCTATTTATGGGTCAGATTTTCATAAAAGGTCCAATTCCCCTCTCCCAATACTCTCAAATAACCCACATTTCAGATACAAATCAGGTTCAAAATAGAGTTCAACATAACCAGACAGACTCATTGAATGGATACAATACAGACTACACTCAGATATACTCAGTATTTATCATTTTTGACTCTAATTTAGCCGAATTTGAGAGATGTGTAGAACTGTAAATTGTGCATTTTCTGGAAATCTGACCCTTATGTCTTTTTTCATTCACCAGATGGCATAGGTTGTGCAGATGAGTACGTGTACAAAATGACAGGATATTTCATTCCTCAAATAACCGGCCCTTACAAGTTCTTCACCGAGGCAGACGACAAAGCAACATTTTATTTTGCTTCAAGTGGAGATTTCAACGATCTTGTAAGTTCTTAACGACGAACTTTCTTGCCTTTAAATGGAATGTGATTTTTATTCCAATAAACATTTGTAATGTGCTACAGGACAACGAGCCACAAGTCGCAAAAAATGATTCAAGAGATCTCGCTAATGAATCACTTTGAAAAATATAACTTTTGTGACTTGTGACCTATTTTACTGTGACACATCACATTTTCATTTGATTTGAAAATACTATATTGGCCAATGTATTAACTATAGGAAGAAGGATTGATAAAATGGTAGACATGCTTCTAGACTAGTCTAACAGAGGGTAAAATAGCATGTGCAATAGAGTGCAGTGCAATAGAGTGCAGTGCAATAGAGTGCAGTGCAATAGAGTGCAGTGCAATAGAGTGCAGTGCAATAGAGTGCAGGCAATAGAGTGCAGTGCAATAGAGTGCAGTGCAATAGATGCAGTGCAATAGAGTGCAGTGCAATAGATGCAGTGCAATAGAGTGCAGTGCAATAGAGTGCAGGCAATAGAGTGCAGTGCAATAGAGTGCAGTGCAATAGATGCAGTGCAATAGAGTGCAGTGCAATAGATGCAGTGCAATATAGTGCAGTGCAATATAGTGCAGTGCAATAGAGTGCAGTGCAATAGATGCAGTGCAATAGAGTGCAGTGCAATAGAGTGCAGTGCAATAGAGTGCAGGCAATAGAGTGCAGGCAATAGAGTGCAGGCAATAGAGTGCAGTGCAATAGAGTGCAGTGCAGTAGATGCAGTGCAATAGAGTGCAGTGCAATAGATGCAGTGCAATAGAGTGCAGTGCAATAGAGTGCAGTGCAATAGAGTGCAGTGCAATAGAGTGCAGTGCAATAGAGTGCAGTGCAATAGAGTGCAGTGCAATAGAGTGCAGTGCAATAGAGTGCAGTGCAATAGATGCAGTGCAATATAGTGCAGTGCAATAGAGTGCAGGCAATAGAGTGCAGGCAATAGAGTGCAGTGCAATAGAGTGCAGTGCAATAGAGTGCAGTGCAATAGAGTGCAGTGCAATAGAGTGCAGTGCAATAGAGTGCAGTGCAATAGAGTGCAGTGCAATAGAGTGCAGGCAATAGAGTGCAGGCAATAGAGTGCAGTGCAATAGAGTGCAGTGCAATAGAGTGCAGTGCAATAGAGTGCAGTGCAATAGAGTGCAGTGCAATAGATGCAGTGCAATATAGTGCAGTGCAATAGAGTGCAGGCAATAGAGTGCAGGCAATAGAGTGCAGTGCAATAGAGTGCAGGCAATAGAGTGCAGTGCAATAGAGTGCAGTGCAATAGAGTGCAGTGCAATAGAGTGCAGTGCAATAGAGTGCAGTGCAATAGAGTGCAGGCAATAGAGTGCAGGCAATAGAGTGCAGTGCAATAGAGTGCAGTGCAATAGAGTGCAGTGCAATAGAGTGCAGTGCAATAGAGTGCAGTGCAATAGATGCAGTGCAATATAGTGCAGTGCAATATAGTGCAGTGCAATAGAGTGCAGTGCAATAGATGCAGTGCAATAGAGTGCAGTGCAATAGAGTGCAGTGCAATAGAGTGCAGGCAATAGAGTGCAGGCAATAGAGTGCAGGCAATAGAGTGCAGTGCAATAGAGTGCAGTGCAGTAGATGCAGTGCAATAGAGTGCAGTGCAATAGATGCAGTGCAATAGAGTGCAGTGCAATAGAGTGCAGTGCAATAGAGTGCAGTGCAATAGAGTGCAGTGCAATAGAGTGCAGTGCAATAGAGTGCAGTGCAATAGAGTGCAGTGCAATAGATGCAGTGCATTAGTCCCCGTTTGTTGGTCTGGCGGGGACGAATGGAGAGCCATAGAGGGACGTCTAAGGCGGAAGTCGTTTTTGCTAGCGGTAGCGATGGTGCTGCCACCTGGCGAGTGCGGCAGTGAACTGAGCTGAAGGGGCTGGCTACGCATGAAATTTGCGGTCGTCGCAGCTTTTGGAGGGCCTAGTATCTTGAGTTCAAGTGTAATTGTATTAAAGAAATGATAGTAACAGCCCAACAAAAGGAGACTAAAGGCATTAGAGCATTGGGTTATGGTGCTTCGGGTTGATTATGGCTGCCGGAACCAGAACTCGGCTTCGCCTTGTTCTGGTTCACAGCAGCCATAATCAACCCTCATCACCATAACCTCATCCTCTAACCGCCTAATAGAGTGCAGTGCAATAGAGTGCAGTGCAATAGATGCAGTGCAATAGAGTGCAGTGCAATAGAGTGCAGTGCAATAGATGCAGTGCAATAGAGTGCAGTGCAATAGAGTGCAGTGCAATAGAGTGCAGCGCAATAGAGTGCAGCGCAATAGAGTGCAGCGCAATAGAGTGCAGAGCAATAGAGTGCAGTGCAATAGAGTGCAGTGCAATAGAGTGCAGTGCAATAGAGTGCAGTGCAATAGAGTGCAGTGCAATAGAGTGCAGTGCAATAGAGTGCAGTGCAATAGAGTGCAGTGCAATAGAGTGCAGTGCAATAGAGTGCAGTGCAATAGAGTGCAGAGCAATAGAGTGCAGTGCAATAGAGTGCAGTGCAATAGAGTGCAGTGCAATAGAGTGCAGAGCAATAGAGTGCAGTGCAATAGATGCAGTGCAATAGAGTGCAGGCAATAGAGTGCAGTGCAATAGATGCAGTGCAATAGAGTGCAGCGCAATAGAGTGCAGTGCAATAGATGCAGTGCAATAGAGTGCAGTGCAATAGAGTGCAGTGCAATAGAGTACAGTATACAATAGAGTAAATAGATAGTACCTAATGAGAATGTGGTACGAGGGACACTTTTGCACTGGCCAAGATGTTTGTTTTTTGGGTTACGAAAAAAAACAAACATCGAGGCCAGTGCAAAAGTGTCCCGAGTACCACATTCGAATTTAGGTACTATATTTACTCCCACGTTGCTATATCTTCCTTATATGGCTTTGTTTACTGGGGACCGGAAGTCATACCACACGCGTGGAACTGGTGCAAATTACCACACTACTCCCACCCATACAAATAGCATGTGGTACATACATCAACGTGAAGTAAAGTACATTACGACCAACCTTATTGGTAAGAACTTCAATCACTCAGAGGAAAATAGATGTGCTCATTTTATTTATTATTGCAGAGTGAGTTTGTATCGAATCCAGAGGGAGAACCAACAACCAAATACTCAGGTTCTGTTGATTTGGAAGCTGAGAAACTGTAAGTGTATACATGTTATATACATAAACATTTACTGAGTGCATGCCTATTGATCTACCTATCCATCCATCCATCTATCAATATAAATCATCTATAAATCCATCTATCTATATGCCCATCTATCTATCCATTTATCTATCTATCCATCCATCCATCTATTCATCTATCTATTTATCCATTGATGTATACTTGCTTCACCTCTCAGACATTAGATTTAGCAGAAATTACTAAATATACATGTATAGCTGTCAATTGTACATTTTCTGAAAATCTGACCCATATCCATCTATTTATCCATCCATCTAACTAACTATCCATCCATCTATTCATCTATCTATTCTTGATAGATCTGCAAATTTGAGATGCATGAATAGTTTACATTAATTGATGTATATATATATGACCCATTGTCACGAAAGTAGTGCAACCCCCCATTTTTCCCATATATTGGTCAATGTCTTGTTCGATATTGATCTTAAATACATAGGAATTGATTAGCTAAATCCGTCTTGGTATAAGCATTATGAAAATATATACTTTTGTGTATCTGTGATGTATATTTTTTTAATTATGTATTATCAAATCAAGGAAAAGAACCCAATTCTACTTAGAATAATGCTATAATTATCACTAAATTATGGTAAGGAGGAGACAGAAGTCTGAATAAACTGAGTCGGTTGAAGAATGAAATGAGACAGACACGAGAGTGCTGGCGAAAACTTCAAGCAGGGAAAACCCCATTATTATCAACAGAAAAAAACAATTTTTTTCCGTGTTTTCTGGCCTGTTGCTGCCTCTCTGCTGTCGTTCTTAGATCTGTCGATGCACTGATTCAAAAGTCCTGCGGTAACCAAGGTTGCCTGACCAAACTTCCGGTCAGTCGGGCATGTCCAGGACGATCCGTTCACCAATTATATCACACATAATCACTACCAAACTCACAGTTATGTTGGGAAAAAATATAGTTGAATCAATATGCATAAATAAAATGTGTGCCATAGTATGCAGGGCTGTAAACCGAATAAAATTATGTATTAAGGTTGAATATAACTGCAGAAGATTTGCTCCTAAGTCAGTTATTGTGAAAATGGCTAAATTGAGGTGTAAAAACGTTGCCAGATAAAATAGCGTGCTTTCTAAAATAATTAAATTAATTTTGTCCAAGAAGTGTGATTTCATAAGCAAAGGTTGGCAGACATGTGTATACCACCGTTGGAATATTCTCAGACCTTAGGTGACTCTGATCACAGTGGAAAAAAGACGTCGCCATTGTGCGACGTTTTTTCCACAGTATGAGGACGTTTTTACATAAGAATATGAGCTAAATATTGACCAAATTAAATCATTTTCCACTTATTTACCATTATATCATCTTAGACTTTGTGGGAAACGATCTCCAGAAACTGTTAAGATTCCCAAAAGTGAGTTATTTGTGATGTGTTTCAGGGAAATGAGTCATAAGTCGCAAAATTGATATTTTTCAAAGTGTTTTTTGCACAAGATCACATCAATGGAATGATCTGATTTTTAGCGAGTTCATCACTTAGACTTATATCAATTGATGTATTAAATTTCAGGACAATCTATGTAATATATCCTTTAGTTTTAAAGGTCCTCATATGGACTATATTTAGTTACTTTACTGTTTATTGACCCCCAGAAATATTGGAAACTTTTTTTTTCAAAAACGAAAATATCAAACTTAAAATCTAGAAATACTCATAAGATTATTAGACTGTTTACTATCATTAGAATCCCCTTGATATCATCGTTACAAATCTAATGGTATCTCAAAATCTTTTTTTTGCGACTTATGACTCATTTTCCTGAAATACATCACATTTAGATATTAGATAGGGCGACGTTTTTACAGTTTTCACTCAATATATGACTTGGCAGTGTAAAAACGTCGCCCCTATTAGAATCCTTGTATTCAAGAAATAATTTGATTTTGATGTTCATATCCTGCTCGGTCTTAAGGAACAGGCCCTTAGGTAGCTTCCTCTCACAAAATAAAAAAGATTGATAAATATATTTCATGTAGATGAGTGATTATGATACATTGGATGAAAGAGGTATGGACCTCACAGGATGCAACATATATATATATATTCTTGTTACAATTTGTTACAATTCTTTGACAAGAATGCACAAATATATCAGGGATATATTTAATACACTGTCCTGAAATTTGGTACAGATATTGCCATGATCATTAGCACAAAGCACTCTGAAAATGAGAATATTCCAACAAAGAGAATTTAAGCACTTTGAATAACATCCCTTTTCTGACTTGTGACTCATTTTCCTGAAACACATCATATATATGACCCTACTGCATGAAAACGTCCCCAGCCTTGAGTGGATATTGTCATGAATGACAAATTTTCAAAAAATAATGCTAAAATGGTCTAAAACGGTGGCAGTCATGTATTTAAAACATCAAAAATAATAATCAGGCTTTAAATAATTGAATAAATGTGATATAGATTGGGCGACGTTTTTTCACTCAGAAAAAACGTCGCCCAAATTTGAAGCCTTAAAACATGGATAAATTACCAAAAATTTGGTAACTAATCATTCTCAGGGGTAAAAGATAATATTTGATCATATTATAACAGAAAAACTAGAACGATTTGAGAATAATAAATAAAAATACAATTAATTATACAATGTTTCATCTGATTGATATGGGAATCCAGTTTTCTGTTTGTTTTTTTGTCCCTGATTTGAAAAGTTTTTATACAGGAAAGAAAAACTTTTCTTGGCTATTACATCAAAAAAACAGTTAGTTAGAGAATGGAGGTATAAGTAATTGATGATACACAAATTAAATAAGAGAAATGTTCATTACTAAGAAATATAGGGGTGGGCGACGTTTTTACACCAACTTTTCTACACCAAACTTTGATTTCTTCCTATACAAAGAATAATGGTCAAATTTAATGGCAAATTCAGATATAGTACCCCCTATATATTACCTTCAAACCTACCAACTCTCAGATCAATCAAGCAAAATATAATTTTGACACTTTTCGGATGGGCTGCACCATTTTCGTGAGAATGGGTCATATATGCACATCTATGACAGTGATTGGACGCCTACTGCTCTAATACAGCAACTCCACTAGAGGAAAAACGACGGCACCATTTTGTTGTTGCCCACTAACATCAGTTCATTTCATGTTTGCAATGAAAACACAAACTTGTTTCTGTATGGATATCTTTTGCAACTAATTAGTGGGCAACAACAAAATTTGTTGGCGCCGTTTTTCTTTCTAGTGGAGTCGCCCTATGATGGAGTTCTAATGGCATTCTAATGGCATTTTGCGGTTTGAAGGTAGAGTCATTACCGCAGTTTGGAGGGACTCTCTCAACTCTGAGACTAGACTGCAGAGGCTTTGCCTCAGTATATAGTATAGGGAATCTCTACCCTAAGCCTAGACTGCAGAGGCTTTCCTTCATTTTGAAGGCACTCTCTCAACTCTGAGCCTAGACTGCAGCTAGAGGCTTTCCCTCATTTTGGAGGGACTCTCCCAACTCTAAGCCTAGACTAAAGAGACTTTCCTTCATTTTGAAGGCACTGTCTCAACTCTGAGCCTAGACTGCAGAGGATTTCCCTCATTTTGAAGGCACTATCTCAACTCTGAACCTAGACTACAGCTAGAGGCTTGCCCTCATTTTGAAGGCACTCTCTCAACTCTGAGCCTAGACTGCTTATGAATAAATTTCTGGCAAAATATGATTTTGTCTGTTTGTGTTGCAGGTACCCATTGGTTGTGATATCGAGGAAGCGGACTGGCGCTGGGACTGGCAAGGCTAATGTAGGAATGTACAGCTACAAGTCATACATGCCATCAACTGTGCACAGTTCTAACGCCATTGCAGAAGAGCAAAAGATAACCATCACGAGCACAGTCAAAAATGAAATCCAGGTGATGCTTAATAATTGTATAAATAAATATGGCTAATTGGGCACTTTAATAGTCTATTGGCATGTATTACACAAGTATTTCTATATTTTGAGTTTGATATTTTTATTTTTGAAAAAAAAAAGAAGTTTGCAATGTGTCTGGGTGGGCAAATAAGTAACTAAATATACTCCATACATAAGATAATTATAGGTGTCTGTAATGATAGGTGATGTGTTTAAGGGAAATGAGTTACTAGTCGCAAAAATGGCTTTTCGGATATTATCATATCTAAAAGGATGAGATCAAGTTGATCCTAATGGTAGTAAACAATAGGACATATAAGTAGTATTTCTATAATTTCAGTTTGATATCTTTATTTTTGAAAAGAAATATTTGATAATTACTAATAAAGTACCTAAATATACTCCATAAGATGACCTAAGAAATGCATAGACATATTCAATACATTACCTTGGAACTTTGTACACATGTTACCAGCAGCATTGAGCACCCTAAAACTTTAGAATATTCAAACAAAGATATCTTATAAATAAATCACTTTGAAAACCATCCATTTTGCGACTTATGACTCAATTTCCTGAAGCACATAATTATTTGGTTTTACCTTCGTAGTTCTTCATGCAGATTACTATCTCTTTTCCTTGATGCAGGGGATAGAGCTGCAAGATTGGACAGAACAAACGTCAACATTTGAAACCCAGGTATTAAGGATCACAAGCAGCGAAGCAGAATTCCGGTTGGGTTATCTGGATGTCTTCACTGGTAAAGTACCTTCCTACTACTCATAACTACATGGGTCAGATTTTGATAAAATGTACCATTCACCTTCTAACCAATCTTCTCAAATAACCCACATTTTAGACGAAAATGAAGTTTAAAAGACAGTTTAACCGAACCAAACCGATTGCTAGAATCAATGCAATGCCAGATATACTTGAATTCACCCAGTATTGACCAAATTGCATCCTAATTGAGCAGAATTTACTAAAAGTTCACAGCTGCCAATTGTACATTATTTTTCTGAAAATCTGACCCAGATCTGTGATGTTTTACTGAAGTGACCAAGGCACAGTGGAAGCCAGAGATTTACATTTCTTGAAAAAAAAAATGTTTGAAGGAAATTAGTCATAAGTCGCAAAAAGATAATATTTTTTGCAAATGATTTTTTTCCACAAGAACCCTTGATCAGTTTTCATTTTTGGGATGTTTGGCTTTTTTTTTTTATCATTTATTGACCATCAAGAAATTCAAATCGCTCTTCTTTTATCCAAAATTAATCTTTTAGGCATAAAAAAAACATGAACAAAATTTTGGAGTAATTTGTCCAGTTGTTTTTGAGATAGGGCTTCTAAAACGTCCTGATTTGAATTTGAAAGGCCCTTTCAAAAAAAATCCTTACTTGTGAAGACTTCACTTATTATCGCTCGACGGCGGCCATTTTTTCTCGGCTGTTTCGGCTTCAAATTCATGTATAAACATAATGCTGCAGCAGAACATAAGATATAGATAAACTCAGTCCTATAACTTATAATATGTGTAAATCTGGTAAGATTTGCTTTCTTTTAATAGCTGAGAATGCAGCTTTAGGATGTTTCTGGAATGATCCGCAGTCCTTGTTTTAAAATGTAAGATTATCTTGAACTGTTTACTCTGGAATTTACAGGATTGTTGAACGAGGGTAGCGCGGCAGCAGATGTTGAGAAAGAGCTTGAAGATCTGTTCTTGATCTGGTATGGTGTTATCGATATCAGCGCCACCCGAGACGAAACGGCTCAGGGAATAGACTACACCTTCACTTTTAATTCTGATCTAGGTAAGGTCATAGATTGAAGCAGAAATTACTCTTTCAGGTCCGGCCTCCCCAGTGAATTTTGCCTTATTTTTCAATTATTCCTATGCCTCTATCTTAAATATGTACATTATTAGCTGTAAACATTACTGCAATATATTCACTAACATAAGGATAAACACACTGTAGTCCCATATCTTCAACAGGTACAAACGAAATTAAAAATGAGTAAATATAACAACTGTTTCATTATTCTACAAACTTAACTACCAGTATTGACGTACCTTTCAAGAGGCTGTTCACCTAGCTAATACCAAGGAAAGTAATAGGGAACATACTATTTCTGCTTGCACAGAATAATATGGGCTGGGGTGAGGGTTGATGCATCCCAACGGGTCAGACATGCATGCAGTCATGTGCATTGGGTATAGACACCTATTTGTTTTACATCCTTTCTTTTCTCTTGTTACAGGTGATTTTGACATGTTATCTGTACAGTTGCTATCTGGGAGTGCAGAAATGGAAGAACAAGAGAATGGCAGACCTAAAATGAGCATCTTTGCCTTGTCGGTCCTGGGTTCCGTCTCTGGACCACTCTCCAACCTTTCATCTGCAGAGGATGTAAGTATTTTGCTTCTAAAGGGTGGTCTCTGGCTGTGGTAAGCTCTGCGGTAAGCCTGGCGATAGATTGTGATGGTTGTGATGGTGCTTGTAGGTGGAGAGGAAAGACGAGGTCCTGCCTACATGGTTAGTGAACGATGTAGGCAGGACCTCGCCACTCCTCACCAACACAGCACCATTGCAAGTCTTAGCGCAGAGCTTACCGCAGCCAGTGGAGACTCCCCTTAACTCAAATAATATAGTATTTCCAATATAAAGCAGCCAGTGGAGACTCCCCTTAACTCAAATAATATAGTATTTCCAATATAAAAATATTAACATCGCATTATATATGATGAAGTTTCATTCTTGTATGAAACAAATGTAATCCCAGCTCAATGTCAGTTCTAAGTTTAAAGATCGTGAACATTTATAGATCGGGATTTGGGCAAAATATAACAAGAATTTGATTCAACGCATTCCAGGTTTTCTCAAACTTGCTTCCAAATGTTTCGATCTATCCTGGATTGCTTTTAATTACGATTGTGAGATGCGAGATGACCACTGGGAAGTTATGACATGGTTTAATTTTGAAACTGCAGTAACTGGGTCATGGTGACACAGGAATTTGACGCCTCCGTGGGCGAAACCATGCTTTGGGCTCACAGTTCTGTCTGTTTAAACATTAACGTCTAAAGAATAGTTTCAATAATTATGCTTATTTTCGGTTAAGTATACATCCCACAGGCTTTATGCAGATGGAATACTCATCATAAGCAGTAACTTGATTTAACATTTGAGTCATAACTTGTTTTATAATAACAACTTTGTCTTCCATAGATTCAAAAGGCGATACTGGCTACACAGAGCGTCCGGTGTAGCAGGCCATATATAGCAGGCAATGAGAAGTTGGGCGAACACCTTCAGGTAACAACAAAGAGAGAAATAACCTTACTTTTTTATATGTAATGTGTTATACGGGTCAGATTTTCCGAAAATGTACACTTTTTCCTCACCAATCCTCTCAAATAATCCAAATTTAAGACAAGAATTAGGTTCATAATCATTCAAAATCATTGGAATACCAAATGTACTCAGAATTACCTATTTTTTATCATTTCTCAGCTGAATCTAACCGAATTTACTAAATATGTAGATCTGCCAATTGTACATTAGCTGAAAATTTGACCCATAAAAGAAATGAGTCATAAATTGACAAAAAAAATATTTTCCTCCAAGTGTCTATTCACAAGACCTCTTTGTGGTAATGTTCACACATTTGAAGGCAGTGTATCAAATAATGTTGTTATATCACCATACCAGTCGATTGAAAATTTTGAGAGCTTACCTGTTCAACATGTCTGTGGTATGTAACGGCTGCAACCGGGAACATAACCGTCCTAGGGGTTTGACTGTATGTAAATACAGGTTGAATGCCTTTAGGAAATGCAGGGAACTAGGACTCGATCCTGAGAGGGACTTTCTGATTTACTTGGAAGATCTGGAAGACGGTGACATTATAAACCCAATGGCGTCCATAGCAATGATCGGCGCAATGGGTGGCGGGAAACCACTGCCACATACACTACATGCAAGTCCATTACACACAACTCCACTACAATCCAGCCAGAGTCAAATGAGCCCAGTTGTGCAGGCCCTCCTGGATACGAACAGTAAGCAGCAACAACAGATCCAGTTACTTTTGGATAAATTTGCCTCTATGACGATGAGTAATACTGTTCCTGTGTCTAATGCAAGTTCCATAATCCAGCCGCCATTGCAACCGGTGGTAGTGCCTACATCACCTATGCAACCTTCGTTCACCACTACGGTCCCGCTGCAGGCCCTGTCCTCGTCTCCCTCCGCCCTCGGTGTTGGGCCTGGGGTGTCGTTGCCGGCCTCGGACCTGGTGTCTGGCCCACTAACATCAGCCATGATTCAACTATCTCAAGCAATTGACCCGTCAGCCACGGTAAAATCGAAAGGTATGTTGCTTCGCCCAGAATATTACAGCCTGGGGATTGATAAGGGCCAGCCGCTGAAATCCATGGATCACACCAAGCTCAGTGTTTTGGACTTATGGTATGTTCAAACCAAAGTTATGAAATTTCTCCTTGAAAACTAAGGGGATATAGCTGCCTACTTGGAGCACAAGAGCTATGTCGCTGGGCTTGCTAGGATCAAATCGTTTCAGGACTCAGCCATTGTTAATTATGATAGGTTTGAGTGCGACCAAGTGATCCTGGGCGAGACTGACACATTTGTTGCTGGCAATCCGCTCGCCGTAGCTGTGAATCTCCATTCAGCCGCCATCTTCCACAGGGAGGAAGATAGCGACACTTCCGCTTCTGGGAACAATCGCTGCGAGAAAAAGCAGAAATCTAAACAGAAATACAGTTCTGCTAACCCTCCCGACGGTTTTCCAGCAAACATCTGCTATGACTGGAATTACCAGAAGTGTATGGGTTCCTGCTCCAAGGATCACCATTGCCGTATTTGTTGCAATACTAGTAATCGTGCGCTGGGGTGTCCAAACAAAGATTGACTCGATGGGGGCCGCCATCTTGCTGCGGTGCATCCTGGTCTTGCCCCGCCGGAAGTGAATACCTGTCATGGCGGCCAAAACACTACTCAACCCTCCGACGCAATTGAACATTTGTGTACATCAGATAGCAATGTTGATTTTGGTTATGTTTCTGATCACGTATGTACTGATACTGTTACCACAAATACTTGTAACTGTGTTTTTGATGAATTACCTTCTTCTGAAACTTGGTTTGATGCTGATTTCAGTATTATCGTTCACGGTACTTGTTCTTCGAGCGACAGCGTATGTATTGATGTTTGTATTGCTGACTCTGATTGTCTCGAAGGAGACTATTGCGCATTTGATGAATTTGCTGATGGCTCTTATGGTATTGATATTGAACCTATGTACGATTGTATTACCTCATCTTGTGACTATATTGTTCCATCAGGCCAACTTGATTGTTCTGACTGGATCGTTCCCAAGCCTTGTATTGCTAATCCTGATGTTTTTGACTACCCCTACACAGATCGTGCTCGTTCATGTCACTGGGTGGGGGGCTTGAGGTCACAAATGAATTGGGATGCCTGGGAACATGAGCTACAGTGGGAGGATAATGCTAGATTACGTCATTTTCTTAGTGATGGTGTTCAAAATGGGTTTTGTATCGTTGATGATGCTTGCTCGATCGAACCTTATGAAGCTAGTAATTATAGCAGTGTCCTAGACTCAGGAGCTTACGAGTTTGTATTGGATCTCCTCCATAATGAGGTATCTGAAGGGAAATATGTTATGTCAGACTGCAAGCCTGTATGTGTACATGCCTTGGGCGCGGTCCCTAAGGCGGACGGTGCTCATCGCCCTATAACAGATTGTGAAAGACCCTTGCATAAAAGCGTGAATAATTACATGTCAACGACAGCCTTGCCCTTTACCTTTTGCCACATCAACACAGTGACAGAGATGTTGTTACCAGATGACTACATGGCTGTGACTGATATCTCAGCTCAGTGTTGATTCACCCTAATCATCGGAAGTTTCAAGGTATCTTGTGGGACTTTGGTCCAGGTCCCCACTACTATACTGAATGTAGGCTATGTTTTGGCATAAGCTGTGCCCCATTCATTTTTACGGCTATCACAAATTTTGTGTGCAGGTGTATGTTCAGAAGAGGGTATAACAGAGTTGTCTCGTACATAGACAATTTTATTACCATTGGCTCCACACAGGAAGACTGTCTTCAAGCTCAGGTAGCCCTTATGAAGCTACTTGGTTGCCTGGGTTTTCGTGTATCGTGGAAAAAGTGTAGCTCTGCAAACAAGATTACTAGATACCTGGCTATACTCATTGATACTGGTAGTATGACACTTTCTCTGCCCCCCGATAAGCTTCAGAAGCTCTTCTCAGAGCTCACCTTCTTCGAGGGAAAAACCAAGGCTACCAAAAGGCAACTACAGAGACTGTGTGGCACTCTATGTCACTGCTCCAAAGTTGTACGTGGCGGTAGAATTTGTTCGCACTATGTGGTGGACTTGCTGAAAGGTCTCCCAGATGGTAATCCGTCCGTTACACTGTCCCTCCGCTTCAAGCTAGACTTAGATTGGTGGCACAGATTTGCCTCGTGGTTCAATGGTTCTGCTACTATTGTGAGATTTAACTACGGCCAGGGGCCTACCTTCTACAGTGACGCAAGTTTATCTGGCTACGGTTTCGTCTGTGACTCCGATTGGCAGGCCGGATACTTCAACCTAGACCAACTCCCAACTGACACTGAGGTTTTGAACCCTGCCCATGACCATTGGGAATCCTTTGTGCCTGACATTTCTTCTGATGAGATTAATATCAACGTTCTGGAACTGTTGGCCATTTTTCAAGCTATTAAGCATGTGTGCCCCCCTGTACCCAGGCTGTCATGTCATTGGTTTCACCGACAACATGCAGGCAATGTCCATAGTCAACAAGGGGTGTACCTCCAGTAATGCGTGCATGGCAGTCCTGCGGGATATCTTCTGGGCCTGTATTCAAAATGACTGTGTTGTTTCCATGAATTATGTCCCAACCCATGAAAACGTCACTGCTGATATGGTCTCACGCATCTCTGCAGGCTGGGCTAAATCAACCTAGAACGTTAGGAACTCACAGTGGAAGCGTTTTATTCTCTTCTGTTCCGGAATTAACGCCACTCCAGTCCCCTGCACGACCAGAACTGTTATGAGGTTCCTATACACTACTGTCAACAATTATCTGTCGGCCATGACTGTTTTACAGAAGTTCTATGGATATGAGGCTGACTTCAGATCCCAGTTCTCCCTTAGGCTGCTGATGTCTGGTATCAAAAATGTTATTGGTGCCCCTCCACTGCAGAAAATTGCTATCACCCCGGTTCACCTTAACCAAATGTTCTACTGTATGCCTGTCTCCGAATTGAATATGTCCTTGTGGGGCCTAACCGTCTTGGCGTTTAGGTCGCTTTTGAGAAAATCTAATTTGGTACCTAACGGATGTGTTGATACTCATGTGTTGGACAGGTCATGTGTGGAGATATGCGACCAAGGCGTCATTCTCAACGTATCTTCCTCAAAAACCTTGAGGTCTACTGACAGTCCTGTTAAAATACCAATTTATTTCACCAAGAACAAGGTTCTATGTGCTGCTACTATGTTGATTGACCAGATGGAAAACTTCCCTGCCCCTGCCTTGTCACCACTTTTCCTAAAGAGGAAGGGTTCCTCTCAATAGGTATAGACCCCAAGTATGCTGGCACCCACTCTCTCAGACGCAGTGGCGCCGCTTACTTACACTCCCTGGGAGTCCCCTTACAAGATATCAAGTGTTGTGGCAATTGGCGAAGCTTGGCTGTGTTGGTGTATCTCACAACTCCTTTTTCAAGGAAATGCGACTTGGAATTGTTAGTTGCGGACTCACTCTTATAATTTTGTTTTTTGTTTGGGTTTTGGAGTTTTCTTGCCGGCTCAAGGCACTACTTGTGTTACCTAGTTTTCATTACCTAGCATTATATGTTCATATTACCGATAGGGGGGAATGTGCCTATAATTGTCTGTATACGGTACCGCCACCTGGAGGATCAATATTAAAGTACCGGCACTGCCGTGCTGACCAGTCACTTGCTGTAGTGGACTTCACCGTACCAGTCGATTGAAAATTTGTTGCTTCTTATTTAATAAAAGAGTTTTCTCCCCGGCTCAAGGCACTACTTGTGTTACCTAGTTTTCATTACCTACCATTATATGGGTCAGGTTTTCAGAAAATGCACAATTCGCTTTCATAAATTCTCTCAAATAACCCAAATTTTAGACGAAAATAATGTTCAGGAAACAGTTCAACCTAACCAAACTGATCGGTAGAATCAATGCAATGCCAGATATACTCGAATTTGCCTAATAATAACCGTGCTGGGGCCTAAATTTGCAGAATTTACTAAATGTGTACAGGAGCCAATTGTACATCTTTTGAAAATCTGACCCAAATCTCTTTTATACAACTTCAACATAAACTACCATATGAACAAAAGGGTCAGATCTCCGGACAATGTACAATTCACATTTCACCAATCTTCTTAAATAACCCAACATTCAGATCAACATAATCAAACAGATTGTTTCAATCAAGGCAGTATCAAATATACTCATACATACATAGTATTGATCATTTTTCAGTCTACTCTAGCCATAACTATGTACAAATAAAAAGTAACATCTCATCACATCATGCTGATCTTTCGATGTTAATTTTCTACCTACTTTTTCCACGATATTTATACCAATTTCAATTTTCAATTTCAATTTCACATGAACAAAATCATTGTTATTATATTTTCTAGGATTATGAATCTCAACAGGAATACCACGAGTGTGGCACAAGAGTGAATGACGTAGAACCACACTGCGGCACCACGTGTTTAAAGAATCCAAGCTGTCTCTATAAGGAAAGTGAAGGATTTTCGGATGCCACCGTGGACTTCTTTGTCAACAAGCAGGTATGTGGAGAATCTAGTCCAATGGTTACTACATTAATTATAATTGATAATGAATGACTTGAGAGAGAAAGAGAAAGAGAAGGAGAAGGATCGCCAGAAGGAGAAGGAGAAAGAGAAATGGAAAGATATGAATCTACTTAGTACAATGTGCTAACAACATAGTTGACAATCGCCCATCTTTTAAAATGTATATTATGTTGAAACTTTATTGTTTCCAAAGTGTTTTTACATATGGCCTACACGGAAATGAGTCACATGTCTCTGCCTTCACAGTTCTTCCAACAGAACCCTCCACTTCCCTACAACAATAACATAAATGTTGTTGGTATCTCAAAATCCATTCTCAGTGACTTAAGACTTTTTGCCTATAACTGTTATAACCGTCTTTATAACTAAGTATATGTTGAGGTATAGACAGAACTACACAGAATCTGAGGCGGGAGTGAGTATTAACCAATGATGGTCAGACCGTCATGGGTGAATATATTCATGACGCCGTGAATCTAAGGGTTGTTCTGTTTTTATTTCACCCGACACACATAACCTAAAATTCTAATATAAATATTAGCTTTACATCTTCTACAGCGATTTGGAAGAATAAATAGTTAGATAATTAATTTGTTAGCTTGATTCGCTCCGAAAACATAGCCTTGAAGAAGAGCCAGAACTGTTGACAATGAGAGAGCACGCATGTGCACAGTGTACAAATGACTAGGTCGGCTGTGTATTGCCTGAAAGCAATATCGCTTCAGATACTGACCAGCTTGGTGTTGACTAAACCAACGTTAAAACTTCCCTTGAATAAAATTTTGACAAGTATGGTAATAAAGCTTATCTTATTCAATAAACAATAGCTCGCTTTTTATGAAATAATGTTAAATCTTTCGACGAATTGTTTATAGTGATATACTCTTAATATACTCTATATAGTGTAAAATATGTTCCAACCTTCAATGGCTTTTCCAAGAGTATATTGTATTATTGTGCAGCTATGTTGATCCATACATATATTTTCTTTTTAGCTCTGCTTTGCTTACAAAGGCTATTTGGATAGGCAGAAGGCTATTGAGATTGAATATGTAGTCGACGGAAAAAAAGAGAAACATCACATCGGTATGAGCACAACCATTTCGGATTCTCCTGAAGCGTACGTATTAACCTAGAGGTTCCTATAGCTGTTAGATTCATTCAGGGGTCATTCAGGGGTCATTCAGGGTCTTTCAGGGGTCATTCAGGGTCATTCAGGAGCCATTCAGGGGTCATTCAGGGGTCATTCAGGGGTCATTTGGGGTCATTCAGGGGTCATTCAGGGGCCATTCAGGGTCATTCAGGGGTCATTCAGGGGTCATTCAGGGGTCATTCAAGGTCACTCAGTGCCTAGAAGTGTACAACTGTGATATGTTACAGAAACGATGAGTCACAAGTCACAAAATTGATCTTTTTCAAAGTGATTTGTTTGCAAAGTCAAATCAAAACAATACATACTCCTGTTATTTCATACATGCATTTGTGTAATCTAACAAAGCTAAACACCCCAAAATGAAAACATTCTGAGCAAGAATTTTTGCATTTGAAATTGTGAAAATACCATTATTTTGAGTAAAATATAATTTGTCTGTAACACATCACAATACCAATAATCAATTAAATACAGGGTGTCGTAATAAACAACATAGCAATGAAAATGGGCGGTTGTACTTATGATGCTGCTTCAATAAGATAATCACGATGACTATATAATAGGGGATTTGCATGTGTCACAAACCATTCTTGAATCGATTGGATGAAATCTGAAATACGAATATTTGGCAACATTTTTATCGAAAATTGCTAAGATGTTTTCCCAAATATCAGAGCTTTTATGAATGTTCTATGAAAACCAAATGCATGATGAGAAAGATGGAGGCTTGTGCCATGGAAACATGTATAACACATTGGTATTGACACTAGAGCTTTGATAAATATCCCATGCTGAACATGGCATAATTTCCTTCTTTTTTTTCTTTCTTTCTTTTTTTTTAATTTTTTTTGGGCATATTTTCTATAGATGTTAGACTGTACCATTAGTCCTATAATTCCATGCGAATCAAGATTCAAAATGGCGGCTATGCAAATCCCCTATTAAACTGGAAATACCATTTTTACACAGGTGGAGTTTTGTATGCTTCGATGTGTTCACAAAGTTGCAAGAGACACATCCCTCGGCCTGGAGTTGGCAGATGAAGCGAGTGCTGGTCTATAAAAATGGCACCGCAGATTTCTTTGTTGATACGTTCATGGTTGTTCGTACATTGCCTGAGCGTATGGAAGGTAATAATTATGTCTTTCTTTCTTTCTTTCTTTCTTTTATTCATAAGCTCATGTATCATGATGGTCCTGGGTAAGACCATAAAGTGCCTTTCTTTCTGTCTCTTTTCTCTGTCTCTCTCCCTTCTTCTCTATCTCTATTTCCTGGGTATGATCATAAAGTGCCTTTCTGTCTCTTGTCTCTGTCTCTCTCCCTTCTTCTCTATCTCTATTTCCTGGGTATGATCATAAAGTGCCTTTCTGTCTCTTGTCTCTGTCTCTCTCCCTTCTTCTCTATCTCTATTTCCTGGGTATGACCATAAAGTGCCTTTCTGTCTCTTGACGCCATGGTGACTCAGGTGTGGCCACCTAGGTGGCACTACCTACATCAAATCCCAAGGCGTCACCGCCAGTCTCTCTATTCAGAGAAAGGATACTTGGTCAAAACAGCACACGATCACCTTTTTACAGTGATCTGATACATCTACTCATTTCTGTTGCCACAAAACGCCCCCTAAACCCCTCTAGGGTAGTAACACAGTCATCATAGCATGAATAAAGGAGATATGGACGTTTTTCCTTCCTCTGCCATGCAAGCTAGGCTGTGTTTGTAACAGCTCGTTAGGCCATGCATTCACTACAAGGGGAGATAGCACAGTGGTATGGCACTCACTTCTATAGGCCTACCCAAAGGTTGGGGGTTCTAGCCTCGCCTGGGCCACATTGTTTTTATTTCTGAGTCGCATAGATGCTATGTCATTCTATGCGACAGGACGGGAGGTGGGTTGGCGTGGTTGTTGGTGATAGGAAAGGCAGGAGGAACAACATGTACATATAATGTTTTCAGATAATTAGCCTACACATCGATCTTAGGGCTATCGATACAACTAAAAGAAAAAACAGGCCTCTATGGCTGCTGGTCTCTGTCTATCTGTCGCTTCTTCTATCTCTATTTCCTGGGTATACTTTTGATGCTGTCACACTAAACCTTCTGTATTTGACACTGACAGCTATCACTCACCGCTTGCCCCCCGCCACATGGAGCGTGAAAGATGTGACAGTGACAGGCACTGCGGATGACTTCCAGGTTGAGCTGACGATGAGGCAATGTGCCCATGACCTGCCCCATATTACTCTCCTTGGAGCTGGGGTGAGTGACATGCTTCTTGCCAAAATTAATGTTATTTTTTTAAAAAATAAATTTCATTGGAACCATTTTCATACGTATGAATAATTATTGCTGTGAGAAAGTTATTAATAATAGAATTCTGTGAAATTGATCAATTTTTGTTCATAAAAATACAGATTTCAGTAGAAATACTGACCACTTCCATCCCTGATATCATTATGAAAACATTTCAGACGGCAGACATTGATGGACTTATTGCAACCTTTGATGGGTCAAATGGAACTTCCGCCAGATGGGCCGGTGGAGCAACAGTTACTACGACCAAAGTACAAGAGGCCTCACCACCTGTAACAGGGACATTTGATCTTACGGGCATTGTTATTGGTAAATGCTCCATTAATTTTGTGTTGAGTTCCAGGAAAGTGTCTCACAAGTCGTAAACATGCTTTTGTCTAAGTTTTTTTTCTACAAGATCTCTTAATTGTAATATTCTGAATTTTGGAAGGCCTTTTTAGTCTATGAGTCTATAAATCTATACCAAATTTCAGGACAATGTATTAAATATCCTTGCATTTTATAACTTTTTTCTTTTGGAGTGTATTTAGTTACTTTTGCTGGTAGTTGTCCGCCCAGAAATATAAAATTACAAAAATAGAAATATAAAACTTCTGTTTACTATCATTAGAATCGGCTTGATGTCCTCTATCTGTCTTTCTCTTCTTCTTCTCTATCTCTATTTCCTGGGTAGGATCATAAACTGCCTCCCTCTCAGCTCTACCGCCCTTGATATAATACTGTTGATATAATGTGTTGATAAAGGCGTAAAGCAACCAATCTCACTCACTCACTCACTCACTCACTCTCAGCTCTCCCGCCCTTGATATAACCATATTGAATGTGTTGATAAGGCTGTAAAGCAACCAATCTCACTCACTCACTCTCAGCACTCCCGCCCTTGATATAACACTTCAATGTGTTGATAAGGGCGTAAAGCAACCAAACTCACTCACTCCTAGCTTAGTCCATGACAGAAGCATTTTGTTCCTCACACAAACCTATTATATTCAAGATGTCAAAGCCAATGTGACGGGGGAGGTCTTAAAGGACAAATTGGAAGAAGAAGGTTCTAATGGCCGCATGTGTGTCGAACGGGAAGGAAGTTGTGCTGGGTACAGCTGGACGCTAACATGGAGAGATAAACCAGGAGATCAAGCACCGGTAGTAATGGTAGGTCATTCGTCTCTCCTCTATACCGCTCTTATCTCTCTCTCCTCTCCATTTCTCACTCTCTCTCCTCTCTTATCTCTCTGCCTCCCTCCATTTCTCACTCTCTCTCCTCTCCTATTTCTCTGCCTCTCTCCACTCTGCTCTATACCTCTCTCCTTTCTTATCTCTCTACCTCTCTCCATTTCTCCTCACTCTCCTCTCTCTATATCTCTCCCCTCTCTCCTCTCTTATCTTTCTCCCCTGTGCATTTCTCCTCACTCTCCTCTCTCTAGATATCTCTCTCCTCTCTTTTCTCTCTCCTCTCTCCATTTCTCCTCACTTTCCTCTCTCTAGATATCTCCTCTCTCTCTCCTCTCTTATCTCAGTCCCCTCTCCATTTCTCCTTACTCTCCTCTCTCTAGATATCTCCTCTCTCTCTCCTCTCTTATCTCAGTCCCCTCTCCATTTCTCCTTACTCTCCTCTCTCTAGAGGTCTCCTCTCTCTCCTCTCTTACCTTTCTCTCCTCTCCATTTCACCTCACTCTCCTCTCTCTACATATCTCCTCCCTCTCCTCTCTTATCTCAGTCCCCTCTCCATTTCTCCTTACTCTCCTCTCTCTAGAGGTCTCCTCTCTCTCCTCTCTTACCTTTCTCTCCTCTCCATTTCACCTCCCTCTCCTCTCTCTACATATCTCCTCCCTCTCCTCTCTTATCCCTCTCCCCTATCCATTTCTCACTCTCTCTCCTCTCTTATCTGTCTCTCCTCTCCATTTCTGCTCACTCTGCTCTCTCTAGATATTTGCTCACTCTGCTCTCTTATCTCTCTGCCTCTCTCCATCTTTCCTATATTTTTTCTCTCTTCTCGCTCTATCTGCCTCTCTCTCCTCTCTTATCTCTCTCTGCTCTCTCTGCTCTCTCTAGTTATCTTCTCTCTCTCCTCTCTTACCTCTCTCTTCTCGCCTCTATACCTCTCTCCTCCCACTGTCTCTATTCTCTCTCTCCTTTCTTCTCGTATATCTCTCTCCTCTCTTATCTCTCCCTCTGCCTCTCTTCTTCTGTCTCCTTCTCTCTTCTCTCCACTCTCTCCTCTGTCTCTCCTATCTCTTGCCTCTCTCTCCTCTCCCACCTCCTCTCTCCTCTATCTCCTGTCTTATTGCTCTATCTCTCTCTACCTCTCTCCACCTCTCCTGTCTCTCCTTCTCTCCTCTCTCTCTCTCTCTCTCTCTCTCTTCTCTCCTCTCTCTCAAAACGTGATAGGAGAACTTAGTGTCTGATTTACTACCGCCATCACACTCACTAAATATTTGGGCTATCTAAATTACCTTTGGTTATTTGGCTTCAGGACTGTACAAATCTTGAAGGAAATGAACCAAGTTGTGAAGTAAATACACTACAACACGGAAGCCAGCGGGACAATAAGATCCGTGGCTCGACCCTATGCACCGACAACCAGGACAAACCTCAGGTAAAATATAATGTGATGTGTTTCAGGAAAATGAATCCTAAGTCGCAAAATAGATATTTTTCAAAGTGTTTTTTTCATAAGATCACAATATTGGAATTTTCCGATCTTTGGAGGGTTTATTACTGATAGCTTTATCAATTGCTGTATCAAATTGCAGGACAATATATCTAATATATCCTTTCGTTTTAAAGGTCCTCATATGGACTACATATAGTTACTTTACTCTTTATTGATCCCTAGAATTATGGGAAAATATTTCTCAAAAACGAAAATATCAAACTTAAAATCTAGCAATACTTTTTAGATTATTAGACTGTTTATTATCATTGGAATCGGCTTGATCTCATCTTTTCAAATATAATGGTATCTCAAAATCTATTTTTTGCGACTTATGAATCATTTTCCTGAAACACATCTCAAATGGATTGCATGCTGTGCCATCTCTAAAACACAAAGGTCAGATCTTCAGAAAATGTACAAATGGCAGCTCTACTCAAATCTTTAGGAAATTCTGCTAAATTTGGCTATAAAATGAAGAATGCCAACTATATCTGAGTATATTTGGTATAGCATATTGATTTAAGGTATCAGTTCTGTTATGTTAAACTGCATTTTAAAGCTCATGTATGTCTCTTTCCCCTCTACATCTCTCTGTATACTATTTGAGAGGATTGGTGATACTATTTGAGAGGACTGGTGAAGACAAATTGTACATTTCGTGACAATCTGACCCACATGGGGGCAACTAAACTAAGGATAGTATTTTTGGCTATCACAACCAGAGAAATCTGACCAGATTCACTCATATTATGATTTATAGGACTGAATGTATCAATATTCTACTGTATATATTCATACACGAATTTGAATTGAATTGGCTGAGAGAAAAATGGCTGCCCGGGATTTATAATTTGTGAAGCGACTGCAGGAAAGGATTTTGCCCGATCGCTGAAATATAGATGTGGACACTTTTGAAGGCATGCAGCAGAAAGATATCATCCATCAAAAGAATCATCCAAAATTGGTCAAATGACTTTTGAAAGGGTTGAAAATGAACAGAAAAACAAATAGAAAATCTTTAGTTTTTCACCGATGTTAACTGAAAATGAAGCTTTAAAGTATCCCTTGTTTCACCTGGCTGATTTTCGACTTAATCACAAACATATAAACCAATAGGCAAGAACTGGAACGCTCTCTTTAGGGCGAGATAGCAACAGCTGGCACTGATTTACTGGCACCGGGGCCTATCTGAGGGTGGGTGGGGCACTGACCACACTGCAGGGGCATGCATAATGCACTCATCCTGCACCTACACACAACATTTGTTCTGTTATTTGTTTTCCATAAGTATCAAAGTAACATAAAGTAAGATATGATAGGGCATGGTGTTGTCTCATATGTCCTAAAGTTTGGTGGCAATATTGAATGTATTTCTGTCTGTAAAATTACATAGAGTGAAGGGCCCTCTCTGTGTTCATTGGAACCTGCACCCTCATAATGTAAACACAGGTGGCTTGGCCCCTCTTCCGGTCAAAATTACCCATCTCCCTCTACTCTGGCCCCAGTCTACCAGTCAGCATATCCCATTACGAAACTTCTCTATTGGTAAATTAATAACCATGCCATTTAACACAACTGTCATCTTCTGTCTTCCTGCTCCTCAGGTCAGGATGACCATGAATGAGATGTCTGCCAGATGTGAGGATGACTGCAGTTTTGAGTGGGAGGATGCCGTCTCCCCCGAGTGCCTTACTGCTACCCCAGCCACTGGTATATAGTTTTGTTTTAAGATTTTAAGAAGTGACCAATGGAAAAAATACTTTGTCATGAAATTACCTACCTATTATACTGTACATAAACTTCTCTATTGACTCTTCTCATTAAAGGAAAATCATGAAAATGTCAAAAAAAAATGAATAAAAAAAAATTATGCAAAGAAGTCCACTATTCGCAGAAAAGCTGATTTAAATCAGATAGAAAACTATTAGAAAGAAAAACAATTCATAGAAAATATCTCCCAACATAAGCAGGATATTATATTATACGAAATTATATACCCGGGACAGTGTCCTATACATGACAGGGCATGCTTGATACAGAAAGCGGCAAAGATTACTCAAAATATGCAAAAAGAGGTTCTCACAATATCACTATTACTGGTAATTACCCACCCAAAAACATTGCAAACTTTTTCCAAAAAAAATATCAAACTTAAAGTATAGAAATACTTCTCAGGTGTCCCACTGTTTACTATCATTGGAATCTCCTCTTTTCAAATAGACTCACTAGACTCATTTTGCTAAAACGGATCACAAATGTGATGTGTTTCAGGAAAATGAGTCATAAGTAGCAAAGATTATATTTTTCAAAGTGTTTATTTTACAGAATTGCTTTATTGGAATGTTCTGATTTTTGGCAAGTTCATTTTATCAATCGATGTATCAAATTTCAGGACATTACATATAATATATCTTTTCTTTTTAAAGGTCCACACATGGAGTATATTCAGTTACTTTACTGGTTATTGCCTCCCAGAAATATTACATACTTTTTTTTCAAAATGGAAAATACCAAACATAAAATCTAGAAATACTTATTAGACTATTAGACTGTTTACTATGATTGGAATCGGCTTGATCCCCTCTTTTCAAATATAATGGTATCTCAAAAGTTTTTGCAACTTATGACTCATTTTCCTGAAACAGATCACAAATGATTTAAGCAAGCCATATTTGCCTTGTAGGCTCCAACCAAGGTAATACAGTGCTTACACTGACTGGTACGGACTTCAGTGATGTTGCTGGAGACAACCAGGTGATGATTGGTGGAATTGACTGTCCAGTGACGTCATACAGTGAAACCCAGATACTGTGTACCATTGGAAAAGGGCCTGCAGGGATACATGACGTCATGGTGACAGTGGCAGGGAAGGGTCTAGCAGGGGGGTCATGTAAATTCACGTATGAATTCAGTGTGACTTCAATGGACCCCATAGAAGGCAGTACAGCAGGTAAGCTACAATTGTTTATTATACACACATTGCTCCGAAAACAACGTATCTACAGCGAGTTATGCATAGTGCATATTTTACTACTACTAGTGAGTTGTGTTATGTGAGCTATCTTTTATAAAGATTGACAACAAGTGCAATACTCAAGCAACTTCTTCAAGCAGTTCTTATAGCAAATGGCACAATGGGGGGTTCAAACTGATTGAGACACGTCAGAAAATGGCCTAACCCCGAACAGGTAAGTCCTGTTTTCTGATCATGTCTTGATCAGTTTGAACCCGAACAGAGTTCCATTTGCTATTTTATTACACACTGAATTTGAATGTTAAAACGTAAATTTAACTTGTTTAGCCTGAAGTTTAGCATGCAGTTCGGATCAAACAAAAAGCACCTTCGGCAACTCAACACAACTCATGCACACTCCTTCCACTATCTTGTTAGTTAACTTGTTAACATAAGGTACTATTTACACATTTCTAGATTAACTTTTAGTTCGTTAATTATCAATTAATTATTTTTATTTTATTAATTCCTTTCACAGGTGGAACCAATCTGACAATAAGTGGTACTGGTTTTTCCGAAGATGTAGACATCCAGGTTGGAGGCAACCCATGTGAACACATCAAAGTGAACTACAACACTATCGTGTGCTCTACACCAGAGGAGACAGTGGGGACGGGGAAGCGGAAAAGGAGAGCGGCGAGTATTTGTTTTATGTTTAGATGAGACAAATGTGATGTTTCAGGAAAATGAGTCACAAGTTGCAAAATTCATATTTCAAAGTGTTTGTTTTACAAGATCTCTTTTTTTTAAATGTTCTGATTTTTAGAGGGGTTAGCGCTCATAGTCATATGAATCCATGTAACACATTTCGGAACATTGTTTTAAATATATGCTTGCGTTTTGAAGGCCTTCATATGGAGTATATTTTGTTACTTTACTGGTAACTACCCAGCCAGAAACATTGCAAACCTTTTTTTCGAAAATAAAAATATCAGATTTAAGACATAGAAATACTTATTAGGTGACCTAGTGTTTACTATCATTGGAATCAGCTTGATCTCCTCTTGTCACATATGATGATATCTCAAAATCCATATTTGGCGACTTATGAGACATTTTCCTGAAACGGATCACATATTCTTGTGGAGAGATACTTTGAAAAACGTCAATTCTGTAAATTTGGATTCATTTTTCTTGGACCCTTCACATATATATTGAAAGTGATTGTTTAGCAAATGTTTGAGATTGCATGGGCTTTAAGGTACAAATAATATTGAGTAGGGGAGTTTCATGTCCTCCATCTTGAATCTTCAATGGCATATAATCATGGGAGGTAGAAATGTCAGTGTAAAATCTATAGAAACATATTGTGTTCAGCATGAAATATCTGTCCGTGCTCTTGAAGAATTCAGGGTCATTCTCCAATGAATATTTAGGGTCAGTAGTTGAGCGAGAAATTAATCTTTCTTTTTTTTTTTTTAAACAAATTTTATCGAGGTTGATAATTCTGGCTGCGGCCAGGGGAGCTTAATGTGGGTCGGATTATATCCGGTCTACCTCCACACCCTGGAATATTGGTTATTACAGTTTGAAATAAAAATGTGTGAAGATTCATCGTTGTTACCTATCATTTCCTCCAGGTGTGATGGATGGGGAGGGGGGGGGGGTGAAAAAAAAGAAAGAGAAAAAGGGGGAGGGGGGTGGGGGTTTTAGTTATGAGATGGGATGGGGGTTAGGGAGTAGGGGGGCATGTGTGGGGAAGGGATGGACATTAATAGTAATATTTACTCAGGCGGGGTGTGATAATCGATCACTTAATAGCGGTTTAACATGTTTGTAGTTGAACTAAATGGGGGTAAGTCTTAGGGGTTGGGGTAGCAATAAGTCATTATGTAACAAATCAGTTTTTAATCTAGTTTTAAAGGCTAGGGTGGTCGGTATAGTCTTATATCTAGTTGGGAGGTTGTTCCACCAGGCAATTCCCGCATAACAAAATGATTTCTGGTACAGTGCAGACGAAGGTCTGCTCAATTCAAAGTTCAGGCATCTCTCTTCTCTAAAATCATAATTTTCATCGAGGTGGCGAAGTTCGATCCATGGTATCCTACAGAAGTGTAACTGTTTATGTAGAAATTTCATAGTATTGAAGAAAATTCTTGCACCGACCGTCATAGTGTTGGAATTCATATGTAGGTCATTAATATTTTGCCATCTAGGCTTCTTAAGAGCGAAACGAAGTGCTTTATTTTGGAAAATTTGTAACTTAGTAAGGAACTTCTGACCAGTATTAAGATAACAGATATTGCCATAATCCAAGTAACTTAGGACCATGGTTTTAATTAACAGGCATCTTGTGTTCGAGTCTAAGGCATGTCGATTAATATAAATATTATAAAGTCGAGCATTGGCTTTTTTGATAATATTATTTGCCATAGCATGGAAGTTTAATTTTGAATCAATGGTAACACCTAGGTATGTAAATTCATTAAAGGAGAGGATTCATGAACTTTTTTCTTTTATTCATTGTGAAGAGGATCAGTTCCTTTTCCCAATTTTAAAATCTAAATCATATACATGCAATATTGTCAAAGTTACAGAACGTTTTATTCATGAAAACTAGAGCTAGAAGTAAAACGCATTAGCTGCCACCTACCATGACTTTCTGCCCGTGTGACGTCACAGGGGTCACACCCAAAGCCCCATGCCAGCAGAGCTATGTACTACATAATGTAGTATCGGGTAGTTTCCACCTTTCCGGCCCCCTCTCATTCTAGCCCCGCAGGGCTACTTTCCCTTATTCCCTGGTCATATGAAGGGAACATTTTATCTATCAATGACTGGAATTTTGGACTTATGAAAATGCTATTTTAGTTGAGATATTAAACAAGCTCTCCTCCCGGGCTCTCCTACTCCACATCTCCGCCGACATAGCTTCCAGGGTAGCTTCGGAATAGTGGAAGTGTCCCAAACCTATCCCAGATTATTTGTAACTCTGGCTAAAATTAATTCCATGTTTAATAACTTTCCTGTAATCTTTACTGCATTCATGCAACCCTGGGTAGTAGAACATAGAACATCTACATAGGCTACACACACCTGTATGTATGGGTAGCTATGGGTCCACTGACACGGGGAGGACGGGTGTGTGTATGGTAAGCATGCAGGCTATGTGCACGGGATGTACCCCTGCCAAGCAAGCCACCCCTAGCCTGGACCCTTGCTCTGCAGCCGTAGTGAGAGTCCAAGGCCGTAGAGCATGTATACAGACAGTCTGACTTGTAGTTGTACCTATGAAACATTGTTTTTTGATATCATCATCTAATAATCAAGTTAGCCCTTCTTCTGGCTTGTAGCTACATATTCCTCCTGTGTATATGGAATGCTTGTGCCCTCAAGGTTTTCGGTAGAAAGTTAGATATCCCACACTGTCAGATAGACTGCATATAACACCAGGACGGGATGTTTTATACACATCAATGTATCACATATTTGGTGTAACTTTAGGTCATTTCTCAACTACTCCTACTTAACAGCAAACAAACATAGAGTCCCATTACATCGTTTTTTCCAATTCATGATAATAAATAACAAGTTACACGGAAGATAATCACAGAACTACGGCATTTGTTATGGGTTGTGTGGATGAAGTTATATAGAGAGGCAGAGCTGCGTTACCCCTGTGCCGTCATAACCTAGTTAGATACTGCTTGTACTCGTATTGAGGTCACCTTTTAAAAAGTGCTTCTCACACCTTAATTAGTCAAACCAAAAATATATAAATACTCATTGATGGTACTTTGAACTATTTCAAAGAGGAAAACTTTAAAAATAATAATATTTCCGATTCCATGCACCCTATCCTTTAACCCAATCTAGGGGTACGCCTTGTATAATTATATTAGTATTTGGGGGTAATTGATTACTTCTGATGTTCGGTTTAATTAGCATGGTTTTAGTCTTAGGTAGACTTAGGGCTAGTGTGTTATTCATACTCCAATTGGAGATTAAATCTGTGTCGGACTGGCACTTAGCCATCAGTAGGCCTTCAATATGTGCTTCGTTAATCAATACAATATCATCCGCGAATTGCAGTAATTTTCCTTCAAATCTAAGTTCGGCTATGTCATTAATAAAAATATTAAATAGTACCGGTCCCAATATAGACCCTTGTGGGACTCCATGACTAATAGGTAAATACTTAGAATTTATGTTGTTAACCTTCACCTTTTGCATATGGCCGGACAAGTAGTTTCTCATCCAATTAACCAGCCATGTTGGGAATTTATAAGCGATAAGTTTTTGTAACAGAAGACTATGGTCTATGGAATCGAAGGCTTTCTGGTAATCAAAAAATACCAGAGCACTATATTTCCCTTGATTCATATTATTTAACAATTTATATAATAAAAGATTTATTGTCTCGGTTGTTGAAGAATTCTTCCTAAATCCTCCCTGGACTGGGGTTAGGATATTATGGGTATCTAGGAATTGTTGAACCTGCGAGTTTACATGTTTTTCTAACAACTTGATAGCAATATGTGTTAAGGAGATTGGTCTAAAATTATTAACTAAACTCGAGTTGCCTTTTTTCGGAATAGGGACCACTGTGGCCTTTTTCCAAATTCTCGGTATCAATCCTAGTTGCATGGATTTATTTAGTAACTGGACCATATGTACTTTGAGCGATTTAAAGAGTAGTATATATACTTTTGTGGGGATGTTATCACATTCAGAAGACTTTGACTGATCTATTTCGTTAATTAATTTTAAAAATTGGTCTACAGTGATCATTTCACATGCCATATTTTCATCACCAGTGTTAACATAGTTAAATGTGTAATTATCATTAACAGGGAACGAGTCCGATATCTTGGCTCCTATACTCGCAAATAACGTGTGGAATTTCGCTGGCTTTGGCCATTTCCAATGTGCCAGGATCTTGGAGGTTGATTACCTTGGTGTTCTTGTCTTTAAAGGGGAGATAATTATTTAACAATTGCCAAAACTTTTTGTAGTCATAATGGAATCTATTTAATTGTTGCTTAATATAATCACCTTTTGCTGAATTGACTCTAGCATTGACAAGGTTTCTATAATGAACAGCACGTACTCTAAATTCATTCCTTTTAGTTCTCCTAAACTTCCTAAAAAAATTATCTCTATTGTAGGCTAAATTCAACAATTCGTCATTATACCAGGGTGGTTTGGTTTTTTTGGACCTGTATAGCTTTTTAGGGTATATTTTGTTAGTAATTTTCAGCATTTGGTCATACATAATTTGCCAGGCACGGTCTATATCATTAGTATCATTAAATTTAGTCCAGTCTGTAAATCTAGCGACCTCTCCGTCAGATTTATTGTAGTCTTTGGCTTTACTGTATTTTACTTTCTTATTATATAGATCAGTTCATGGTCACTCAGTGACACATTAATTTTATTACCCCTGCTTCCATGATAATCTCTGAGTTCGTATAAATATGGTGAATTAAAGTTCCAGTTAAAAGCAAATTCTCATCCAGGTGAAACCTGGTCGGGGTTTTGATATATTGGGAAAGATTTAAATTATCCTCTAATTATTTTAGCTTTTTTCTGTTATTGTTCTTCAGGTCCAGGATGTTAATATTGAAGTCTCCAATTAGAAAAACTTCATTTTTCTTGTTCGCTGTGATCTCTTCAATCTTATCGTTTAAGTATTGGAAGAAGGTTTCATGATTTGCTCTAGGGGGTTTATATATGCATCCTATGTATATAGGTTTAGAGAAATTTTGGTTGACTCTAATCCATAGGCATTCACAGTTCATGGAACTAATATTCATCTCAGGTTGGCATGTATAACTAATATCTGAGTTAATATATATTGCAACTCCTCCTCCTTTCTTCGGTTTATTTCTATTTCCTTCGTTTCATTCTCTGTCAAGTCTCTCTATATTGAAGTTTGGTAATTCGATTTCATGGTTATCTATCTTATCATGTAGCCAGGTCTCAGATATACCTATGATTTTAGGTGCAAGTTTGTCTATCTCAGTTTTAAAAAGATCGAAAAGATCAAAAAGACTCTGGGTATTTAGATGTGCTATGCTTAGCCCTTTTTTACTAATCATATTATCTTATCTAGAGAGATGGTAGTATAAGATTGTAGAATATTTAAAGATTCTCCCTTTGTGCAGTTCACTGCTGTGGGAGGGGGGTAGGGGGGGTGCTAGGGTAGAGCTCCCAGTCTACAGGCTGGCGTGTACCTGTAGGTTGTATGGGGTGTTGGGGTTTGTATAGCCGCACTCCGAGTTATGAGTTATTTGGAGACATATACATGTATATAAGCATATCATATTAGTATCTATGTATCACTTAATAGGTAGGGTTAGTGAAATATTATGTTTTTGAGTAAGTTTCACGTACCTGGGGCTGTTTTATATTGATTTAAGGCTTGAAAAGAACGATTTGTAAAACGATTTTTCCAGTCCGCCCGATGCTTCCCAGCATGATTGATAGAAATGCGAAGTGACACATGCAACTCCTCTATTGATTGAATTGAACTGTTTTTTTTGTTTTAAATCGTTTATTCAGTTTCTTGCCAACTTAGCTTCTACAACACTAAACATCGAATCAGTCCATAGGATCTTAGCACCGATATTAACATTTGCTTGCTTGTGTTGATTATATTTCATTGACATTGAGATTTTCTCTTTCAATTTTATGAATTTTTCTTTTTCTTCACATATTTTCAACATGATCACTAATTTCAGTGATTGAACTGTTTATTATAGGTGGGTCCGGTTCCTGTACTTGTAACAAATGGAGACGTTTCAAAGACCGTTGCCGCGTCCTACAGCTTCGTCCCAGGATCTACTGTTACAGCAATCGACAAACCCATCATCTCAGTCGCAGGTAATATATAAGTAAATCCCACGTGTTTGGGTCAGACTTTCAGAAAATGTACAATTCAACCTCACCAATCTTCTCAAATAACCCAAATTCCAGACAAAAATAAAGTTCAAAATACAGTTCAACCTAACTAAACAGATTGCTAGAATCAATGCAATGCTGAATATATTCGAATTTACCTATAATATTGGGCAGTTTGAGGTCTAATTTAGCAGAATTGCCAATTGTAGATTTTCTGAAAATCTGAGCCATTTTTTGCAATGGGGTTCTATGTATAATCACAACATAAGCAGCATATATATAGTTAACATTGCAGGAAATATCTCTTTGTAAAAAATAATTAAATTAATTAGAGATTATAGATAATTTTACAGTTAACTGAGACTTACCTGTAAGTTGAGGTTTAATCTGGAATTATGTCGAGGCCATCACAGTAGTGGTGAGACTATGTGAGATACGACACTTCCGGCTGCGCGCTATGACGTCAGGTTTTAAAGGTGAAGAGGGTTCACTTAAGAGAAAATATGCCCCAAGGACTAGGACGAGACATGATCAGTCTACTGTCCAAAAATACTTTTTTAAAACTATAACTGAGAGTTATCTGTAAGTGCCATCACCCACCAGTCTTGCTCTTGTCTATTGCAATAGCAAGAGGGGCCGGAGGGCGGGCACATAGTCTCACCACTACCGTGATGGCCTCGACATAATTCCAGATTAAACCTCAACTTACAGGTAAGTCTCAGTTAACTGTAAAATTATGTCTCGGCCACCACGGAAGTGGTTCTAGACTCTGTGAGACTTCGTAGTTTCTCTGAAGAGAAAACCCGAGTCACTCCAAGTAAACCCATACTATAAATGATCCAAAGGATCTGGAAATATTAATTTTGAAAAAAGAAATATTTATAATATGTCTATATCTATCGAGCAGCGAACAATAAATAAGTCACCACTTCAACATAATACAAATTTTATTTCTTTTTCTTTTCAATCACAACTTTCTTTTTTTTCTTGTTTTTGTTATTCAAAATGGTGTAACCCACCGAGTCAATCTTTTTGTGATAAAACCTTGCAAACGTATGTGCGTTGCTCCAAGAGGCTTGTCGTAATAGTACATTCATGTTAACACCCAAGTCCAAGGCCTTAGAAGTGGCCGCCGAGCGCGTACTGTGCACCTTATAGACTCCAGTGTCTATTCCAGCAAGTTCTAAAGTTCTTTTTGTCCAGTTCGAGACTGTAGATCGCGCCACCGCATTATGTGGCCAAATGTAACTGAGTAGGAGTTGATCCTCTCCTTCTCTAATGCCCTCCGTTCTATCAATATACTCAAGAACACAAAAAACTGGGCATAACAGTGGATTGTCAGGAAATCTGGGCACCGATATGATGTCCAAAGGATCACCTGGGCGGTTATGTTTCAATAAATGTTTCATCTGGACCCGCAGAAACTTAGAATCACACTGAAGGCCCGAAACATTAAATCTCCAAATGGTTTGACCCCTTTGTGCGGAAGTCAACAATAACAAAACAGTAGTTTTTAACGTTAATTCTTTTAAATCTAACTTTTCATTGGTACCCCATTTAACGAACAGGTCAAATACTAACGAGACGTCCCATGTAGACGTATACCTGGGCTTCGGAGGTCTGTCATTATAAATTGCTCTTATCAACATACAAATATAGTGGTTCTGTCCAGCCGTGAACCCTGCTACATTAGGTGCAATAGCTGAGATTGCCGAACGTGCAATCCCTAGCGTGCTTGACGCAATACCTGAGTTTGCTAGAAGTCTAAGAAAATCTGTATACGCCCTTAAAGAGGGTTCGTACATATCATAATCGTTAACACAACAAAATTCCATCCACCTGTTGATGAATGGAATGTAAGACTTTCTAGTGTTCTCTCTCCACGAGTGTTGAAGAAGAATAGCAGTTTGTAACGATAAGCCCTGTTTTAGTTAGTTCCTTGTAAGAAGCGGCAGGCTATAAGGGGGATTCTTGAGACCGAATCCGTCACTTTCCCCTTGTCCGGATGATGTAGGTTTCCGACTTGCTTTGGTAGGTACATGAGATCTGTCGCTGTTGACGTCACTACTGCATACCAGCTTTGTCCTGGCCAGTCCGGGACTATGAGAACGCCTTGTGCTCTGTCCCTCTGCAGTTTTTGCCACACTCTGGCCACCAAACTGAAAGGAGGAAAAATGTATAAACTTTCACCAAAGTTCCAGTTAAATGAGAAGGCATCAGTAATTTCCGCCCCTGGGTCTGGGCCCCAACTACAGTACCTGCGAGTTTTGTTATTTAATCTCGAAGCGAATAGGTCAAACGTGGGCTTGTCCCACTTAGATACAATTAGCTTGTAAATGTCTGGATTTAACTCCCATTCTACATTGTCAGAAAAGTTTCTCGAGAGAAAATCCGCTTCTTCGTTGTTCACACCAGGTACATGAGCGGCTACTAACCAAACATTATTAGTTTCTGCCCACAACCAAATTTTCTTGGCTACCTCTTGACAAGGGAGGGACTTAAACCCGCCCATTTTATTTATGTACGAGACTGTAACTGTGTTATCCGAAAGTACTTTGACACACACATTGGACGCTAAGCAAAGGCTTTGGAGTCCCAAATACACTGCTAAAAGTTCTTTAACATTGATGTGGAGTTTGTATTCCTCTGAATCCCATCTCCCGTTAGCTTGTTTACCTAAGAGCGTGGACCCCCAACCTGCGTTGGAGGCGTCAGTGAACATAATTAGATCTGGGTCTATCGTTCTAATGTTTTTGTACGCAAAAGTAACATGTTCTTTCCACCAAAAGACATTTTCCCATCCTGCTGGAGAGGGAGACATAACTGCTTCATAACTTCCCCAGTTATTTTTAAGCGCAGAGATCTTATCAATTTCCAATTCTTTTACATGGTTCGGTCCGTACTCGACTGCTACTCCGTACGCAATCATGAGCCCAATGAGGCCTGCAAATTCTTTGATCGCGGCACTTTGTTTAGCGATAATTTCCTCACAAACTTTTATCATTTTCTCCCTTTTATCGTCTGTCAATGAAACCGTCATGGCATCAGAATCAATAATAAATCCTAAAAACACTAGTCTTTTTGAAGGGAGGAACACCGATTTCTCATCATGAACTCTAAATCCTTTGCATTTCTCGTAGCTCAGTTCCATAACAAATGAGTCATCAATATAAGGGAAACAGCTGATCCCTCTACTTCTCAGGTCGGCATACACCGGCTGGAGTAATTTTGTGATGATATAAGGTGCACAAGCCAGTCCCATAGGTAAACAAGTGTATTGGAGCGTGGTCCCTTGCCATCTAAACCTAAGGTATTTCCTAAAGTCATATCTCACTGGGACTGAATAATAAGCATCCCTGAGGTCGATACTGGCCATAAAGGCCCCTGGCACAACTAAGTCTAATGCTGCCTGCAGGGAAAACATCTTAAAATGTTCATAATGTACTCCTTTATTAAAGAGAGACAAGTCAATAATCATCCTAAATTTCCCGTTTGGTTTAGGTCTTAAGAAGACATTCGATAAGAATTGATCGTAACTTTCGTTAGTGAATTCAAGAACTCCTTTTGCTTACAGTTCATTAATCTCATCTTGTATGATATTAAATTGCTCCCCTGACGCTTTGAACGGGGGAGGAGGGAAAGGCTGATAAGGAACATAATCAAGTGGAATATGAGCTCCGGTCACCACTTGGAAAATCCAAGGATCACTAGTAATCAGTTGCCAGAAATGTAATTTATCTGCAATTGCTCCCGCAATGAAATGTGATATAGGGGGACTCACCGCAATTACTTCTGCTTGGCGCCCCCCCTCGGTTGAAAATTCTGATGTGGTGAGAATTTGGCTGCCGAGGACAAAACTGTTGTTGTTGTTGAGGCTGCTGCTGAGGGAACCTCGGAGCGTAAGATTGCTGCCATCCATTCATTTGCATCTGAGGCATCATAGCTTGTTGCTGCATGTTGCCCATGTAGCCACCACGGCCACAGCCGCAACCTCTCTTTCCTCCCCTGCCTCTGGAGGGAGCACTCTTTTCCAGCCTTTTCTTGACTTTGAAGGCAGTATCAGAGTCATCCATCTTTTCCTTGATGTTGCCCCCGAGGAGAAACTCTGAAGATGAAGGAGTTTTAGCTGTAAACACTCCCTGATATCTCGGATCTACTGCTTTCTGGAGAGCCTCTTTCCTACAAGAGTTGATCTCTTGTGCCACAAAGCACTGCAGTCTCACCGCATCTCTGAGTTGAAGGCCTGCTTCCTTAAGCTTGACCAGGGGCAAGAGTTCTTCGAACACTTTGGCAATAATAGCAACAGAAGAGAACAGAGCTCTCTGCATATAGCGAAACTTTTTGTCAGTGTCCTTAGGGTCTTTGCCAATAGCTTCGAAAATGATGTTATCCACCAGCGGAACTTTCATCCAATCCATGTTGTCCGGTTTGGGGAAACCAGTAATCAAATCATCTACCTTACTTCTAGTAGGCTTAGGGATATATCTATCAATACTCGCCTTGAGTACATCCTTGATCGGAGGGCCAACTACCTTGTCTTCATTCACTGCCAGGTCGGCCAAAACTTTTTTCTCTAGTTCTGACATGTTACCGCCCAGCTTAGCTGCTAGAGCTAACAACGAATCTTCATTAGTTTCCCCTGGAAAATCTTCCTCTTCCTCATAATATTCTTCTTCCTCTGACAGGTCATGAATTCTTTTCGAATGATTGAACTGAGGCTGTTGGGGAAAGTTAAAACCCAGATTCTGTTGTATGCCCCAATTCCATTGAGGTTGCTGCCATTGTTGAGGCTGTTGCCACTGTTGACCGTAGAAAGGGTTCGGCTGAGGGAATTGTGGCTGATATTGATACTGAGGAGGCTGATAACCATAAGGCCCCTGCTGATATCCGAGGTTTTGATTCATCTGAGGCACCGCGAAGTTGGGTTGTTGCATGTTCTGAGCCAACGGAGCCACCGGTCTCCCTGCGAGACCCGGATCAGCGCGGCTCCCTGATTTGGCGGGAAACCGTCTGCCGCATCCCTAGCAACGTTCTCCATCTTGTTTTCCTCACCGTTAACACCGTTAGCCGCCGCTGCTGCCGGCCCATTGGCATTGACGTTAACATTTTCATCTGCCATAATAACTGATTCTATGACTCTCCGAGAACTTTTTGGCACACTTTTCACAGTTCTTAGTTCTTTCGGAATGAAATTTTCGTCCGATACAAAACCGGCTCTCGCACTGTTCCAAGTACGTCTGGGCATTCAAGCGCTGAACTGTAAAGAATCAAGACAAAACACGACCATTAGGTAATTGTCTGTGGTAAAACGGAGTAAAAACGGCGGTTTACAACCTACCACTCCAAAATCAAGTTTTCGAGAAAAATTTCAACACATAAATAAGGGTAAAAACTTACCCAACCCAAACGTCGCGTGTCTAGCTGCTCGGAATTCCGTGTCTACTGACGTCATAGCGCGCAGCTGGAAGTGTCGTATCTCACAGAGTCTAGAACCACTTCCGTGGTGGCCGAGACATAATTATTAGTTTTAAACAAACATGTTATAACTAAACTTTTATGTATTACATTTGTTCAGTAACGCCTTAGTGGTCTGTGTTAAAGCTAAGGTTTAATTACAAATAGCAATATCACATTCTCATACTGTTTCAAACTAAAATAAAATTAAATCAAATAATGAAATTATGTAAATGGCAAATCAAAGAATACAACTAACAGACAAATGTGTTATTCATACTCAGTGTTCTGGTTCCCTATTCAGGGTTTTTCTCCAGTTCGAATATTTAAAAACAAAATGTGATGTGTTTCAGGAAAATGAGTCACAAGTCACAATTCATAATTTTAAAAGCCATTTATTCACAAGATATCCCTTTTAGAATGTTTTAATTTTTGGAGTATCTAGTCATATAGGTGAACCAAATTCCAGGATAGTGTATTGAATATATTTATATTACTAGTAACTGTTAAATTAAAAACATTGAAAACATTTTTTCAGAAATAAAAATATCAAACTTGAAATATATATAAATACTTATTTAATGTCCTAAATGTTGACCACCATTGGAATCGGCATGACCTCCTCTTTTCAAATATAATGGTATCTCAAAATCTATTTTTTGCGACTTGTGACTCATTTTCCTGAAACCCATCACAATCGATAAAAAGAATACAATTAAATGTGATGTGTTTCAGGAAAATGAGTCATTCGTCGCATAAAATTTTGAGATGCCATTATATTTGAAAAGATGAGATCAAGCCGATTCCAATGATGGTAAACAGTCTGACAATCTTTCTAATAAGTATTTCTAGATTTTAAATTTGATATTTTCGTTTTTTAAAAAAAAAGAGTTTCCAATATTTCTGGGGCTCAATAAACAGTAAAGTAACTGAATATAGTCCATATATGAGGACCTTTCAAACTAAAGAATATATTGCATAGATTGTCCTGTAATTTGATACATCGATTGATATAGCTATAAGTGATAAACCCCCCAAACATCAGAACATTCCAATAATGTGATCTTGTGAAGAAACACTTTGAAAAATATCTCAAAATCTATTTTTTGCGACTTATGACTCATTTTCATGAAACAAATCACAAATGAAAACGTCAATTGAGTATTCATGACTAACAATATGTTTCAGGTGGTGACGACATTTCAATCGAGGGAAATGATTTTGGCACAGGGATTGAGGTTTGGATTGGAGGCCAGATCGCATCGATTGTGTCCGACACAAATACCAACATAGTAGGACGTTCTCCCAAGTGTTCGCCCGGATCCCACGATCTCACGGTGAAAGATAAGAAGGGCACTGCAACGAGGTACATGTGCATTCAATTCAATTAAAGAATTCTTTATTGCTGATCTTTTTACAATAAGGTGGTCCAACAATCTAAATAAACATGCGTCTAGATAGGTCTTCCGTTGGGTGCCCGATTCTTGTTCTTGAGCTTTCGTTTGTTTACTCTATTACTACTACGTTTTTTTGTTGAAAGATGGGTCGGACTTTCAGAAAATGTACAATTGGCAGCTCTACACATTTGGGAAATTTTGCTAAATAGGGTTAATTATATCTGAGTATATTTGGTATCGCATTGATTTAAAATATCAGTTCTTTTATGTTGTATTACATTTTGAAGCTCATTTTTATCTTGAATGGGGGTTGTTTGAGAGGATTAGTGAAGGCGTATTGTACATTTTTCTGAAAATCTGAACCAGATACAAAATGTGATGTGTTGAAAATGAGTCAATGGGTCAGATTTTCGGAAAATGTACAATCCGCATTAATATCCCACATTTAAGATAAAAATGAGCTTCGAAATGCAGTTTAAATCAACAGAACTGATACCTCAAATTTTTCAGCCGAATTTCCAATATGTGTAGATCTGCCAATTGTACATTTTCTGAAAATCTGACCCCATAGTTATTTTTGTTTACATTTGGTATTGCGCTGATTCAGTAAATTAGTTTGGTTTACTCTTGTCAATTGCATCCCCCCACCTGGCCCCAACCCTTAGGGGTAAGGGGGAATGGAAGGGTAATATCCAAGAAAATATGCCCCCATCCAGGCGCGGATTTCCCTTTACTTTTCCATAATTTGTATTTTGCAATAATAATGGGAAAATGTGCCCCTTAGGGTCGTGGATTTTTCACAAATGTTGTGCCCTGCAGGGTCGGGGATTTCCTAAAAAAAACGTCCAGGACATTCCGCCATAATACCCCCGGAGTGGGGCTCGGGTGGGGGTTGCAATTGACAAGTGCATTATATTGAATTTCTTTCTTGAATTTGGGTAACTGTGCAGATAAAATCTTTTGCTGACTAATGTTTCAACTTTTGGGTATTTTAAAACTGTTTCGCAGAGAGAAAAAAAACAAGTTTGTGGTTTAGTGCCTACCTCAAGACTGTTAACTGAATTCTTTATAATGTATTTTCACAGGTGAGAATGTATCTTTCCAGTGTCTAGTCCACTAAGCCAATTCTCATGCGGTTCTCACAGAATATAGTGGAAAAGTGTCCTCAGCAGCGCAAAATTGCATGAGAATCGGCTTGGTGGACTAGGCCCTTTAGTGGAAAAGGGTCCTCTGTGGCGCAAAATCTCATGAGAATCGGCTTGGTGGACCAGGCCCTTAAGACTCAATTTTCTGTGGCATCACATTGTTTTATGTATATTTTCAGTACAACTTCAATGCAAATTAAATGTGAACTGGAAGTCAACCACATGTTCCCCAAGTCTGGCTCCATTCTGGGCGGTACTGAGCTTACATTGACAGGCAAAGGCTTCCCTACTGATACGTCACAGATCAGCGTCCTGCTGGGAGGTAAAGACTGCCCCATCAGCCAGCTTTCAGCCACAGAGCTCATATGCACCACCCCAACTACCTGTGAAAACATCATTGTTGACAACTCTGGAACACATACAGGCAAGATATTGCTACCTATTTGCTTTACAAATATGAATATAAATAACACTAAAGTTGCTAGTCCACCAAGCTGATTCTCATGCGATTTTGCGCCGCAGAGGACTCTTTTTTTGCACTAAGCTCATGAATATGCACCATCCCAACTACCTGTGAAAACATCATAGTTAATAACCATGGAACACATGTATACAGGCAAGATATTGCTACCTATTTGCTTTACAAATATTCATGAATTGATGGCTTGACTGTAGAGTTTCATCGTTTATTTTGGTATGTGATAAGAAAATCTCCTCTTTAGGCATATTCATGTCATGCTCTAAAATAGAAAACCAAGATCTATTTTTCGTATTCATTAATCTCTGGATCCACATTAATCTATTCACTTCATAATAATCCTCCATAAGCCTTAAACCCATGCCTCCTAGCTCTGCTCTTTGAGAGAGAAAATCAGCACTTATAGGAAACTTCTTATTATTCCAGACAAAATTAAGAATCAAAGAATGAATATAAATAACAATAAAGTCTGTAGTCCACCAAGCTGATTCTCATGCAATTTTGCGCCACAGAGGACTCTTTTGCACTAAATTCTGTGAGAATCGCATGATAATCGGCTCAGTGGACCAGGCCCTTAACATTCTTTTCTTTTATTCATTTGATTTGTGTTGTGCATACAAAATATAGAAGTATTTATTAGATGTCCTATAATGTTTATTATCATTGGAATCCCTTTGATCTCATTTTTCAAATGTATTTTTAGATACCATTTATCTCAAAATCCATTTGTCAGTAGGGATCTAGGAATAACGACCAAAAAATTGAGGCGCTGATGGTAAACTGTTTGGTGTATACACCTGAGGTGAAGCCGAGGGCTTATACTCAGACAGTTCACCAGCAGACCCAAAATGGGGGTTATCAATCCTTGTAATCACTAGGAAGAGCCAAAGATGCTCTAGGTTTTATTCGGTTTTTTTCCAACACGTTTAAAAGTGATTTTGGAGGATTTTGTCTAGTTGGTCTTGTTACAGGGCTTCACAAAATTCCACACTAGTGTTTTGGAGACCTGCTAATATCCTTTCCTGCAATGCCCTCACCCATTATGGGTCACCAAAAGTTGTCAACTTTAGATCCTTGTGTTACTTGTGCACTATATATCTCCTAATTTAATTCATTTAACACTGGCATATATATTAAATAAGATGAAATCCTTAAAATAATTGAAAGATACTGATAATTATTGACAATATTTTTATTTTCTAGTATATGGGCTAAATTTTGCTTTCAACAAACGAAGCGTTGAATGTGTACTAGGCTGTTCAATCCGATTTGAATGGGAAGCACCCATTGCATCAAACATCCAATATAAAATTGAGCAAGTGAATGAAGATTCTAATGATGCTGTTTCTGGTGGAGGTACCAGCGGACAACCGACACCTCGTGGTAAGTTGCAGTATAGAGTCACATTAACATGAAATGTACAGATTCTTATGGGTCCGTTTCTCAGAAAATGTACAACAGGGGAGTTGCATAGCCGCTATTTTGAATCTTGATTCATAATGTAACCTGTACTCTAAACTAAATTGACTTCCCTTGTATATTTTGTACCATGATGTATAAACTCAACATTGTCACCTGGGGCAAGTGAAAAACCCTTTTGCTGGGACATGATCTACTCAGTATAAGTAAAAGCTTTTTAAAAAAAATAAAAATAACATGGATTTATGGGACTAATGGTACAGTCTAAAGTCTGCAGTGCATCCTGGGATGGATTCTGTTGAATTCTGACATACAAATATTCAGCAACATTTGTATCCAAAATTACAAGAATATCACAGTTGTATAAATGATTAAATGAAAACCAAATGCATGATGGGAAAGATTGGGGCTTGACACTGGATATTGACATTAGAGAACTGGTAAATAGTCTATGCTGAACATGACATGTTTCCTATAGATTTTACACTGTACCATAAGTCTACCATAGTTCAATGCTAATCAGGATTCAACATGGCGCCTATGCAAATCGCCTATAGCAAATTTCAGGAGAGTGTAATTAATTTATATATTACGCATTTCTAAGATCATCCTATGGAATACATTAAATTACTTTAGTAGTAATTCTTCACCCAATAATATTGAAAACTTTTTTTCAGAAATAAAAATATCAAACTTAAAATACAGAAATACTTATTTAATATCCTTTATGTTTACCACGATTGGAATCGGCTTGACCTCCTCTTTTCAAATATAATGGTATTTCAAAATCCAAAATTCATTTTTTTGCAAATTATGACTCATTTTCCTGAAACTCATCGCATTTTTTTTAAACAAATTTTATTGACAAATTTCACTAAAACTTTCCAGGAATATATGTACACAAGTGTACTGAAATTGGCACGTTTCACTACTGGAGTGGCTTTGTGGTAGATGAATTAGCACTCCGCATCACACTAACTGTGGTCGATCAGATAGGAAAAGTGGTCCCACTCCAAGTCAAATACGCAGGGTACGATGCTCCATTTATTCCAGACTCAGGTGAGTCAACTTTTAAGGTATACAGTCTATGTCCAAAGAGATAATAGGAGAGTCCCTTCAAACGGAGGGAAAGCCTCCCGCCTCAAACTGCAAAGTGCCTGCAAAATGTCATTATATTCCCATTAAAACGCTGAGTCTTAGGCGAAGAGACCGATTAGCAAAGTAGGCTGACTTACCATTAATGACTGACAATTTTGAAGGGGCTGTGAGTGCAGGCAGTGTTTAGTGTATCATCCTGAGATGAAGCTAGGCGACTATGCACAAACACTGCACCAGCAGGCCCGAAATGGAGGTTACTATTCTTTTTAGTCTCTGCATTTGGATAGCTCAAGGCAAACACTAAAATAAAACAGTTAACTAATGTGTTGGTGTCAGTTGATTAGCATATCAAACTCGTTGCTATGCTTGGACAGTGGATAGTGCGTTTTTTTCTAAAAATTATTTAAATATTGTTTATTGGCCCGAAATGAAATAAAAAAATAAATCTTGTGCGGTATTCACACCAACTCATTAGTTGCTGCGTTACCAACAACAATCCATCCAAAGTGATCTGAGTGGATCGAGTTCATATCAAGTAATACTTAATGACAGCTAGTAATTTCTAACTAACTTAATTCTTCCAAATTATATCACTGCCAACCATCGCATCATTTTGTTACATTATTTATTTGCAAATCAAAACATTGATATATTATAACTATGAGCACATATACAAAGATAAATACAATATCTTCCAGAAGACATCTTATTTGGGGTCACGATATATGACACTAGTTCTAAAATCGTCAATTGGATCATATTGAATATAAAATTCTTTATATACAGACAGAAACTCTTCCATGAAGGAAAGGTCATATTCAAACACTTAATAGCAGAGCTAGTTAGTGAAAGTAGCACTATATTATACCAAAATAGGATGTTGTCGACTCCCAAAGAAGTCTTTGAGGCCTGGAGAAAATTCCACGCTGATATGTATGTATGTATAGTGTTTATTTCCAGTTTTGACATAATTAAATACAAATAAAGATAATAGTAACAATAGTTCTGGAAATGGGTCTCCCTTTCTATGGTAGCCTTAGCTCTTCCAAGGGGTCCCTTGTACATTAGTTAATTAATTACAATAGTTTCCATGCAAAGTATACATATTCAGTGACATTAGAATTAGGTAAGTTATTGTAGGGACATTTCCCTATGGTTTTATATAATAAAGTTGTTGTATTACATTAGTTGTTCACTATCTTATTTTCTAGAACCCTCAGTAGGTGGTTGCATTCTAACGAACACTTCACGTACTTTAGGTTATTTGTGTCCATGGATGGTTCGGCGCAGTCTCAGTTGAGACTGTGCTTTCCCATCCTTATGTTCTGTGTATATATATATATATACATGTTGGACCACGATGGTAAATCAATTGCAATACAGTAACACAATGTAAGCGGTAGACGGTTTGCATTCTAAAGAACACTCTTGTTCACCGCTTATTTTGCCATCAACAGCATTAGCGAATAAGACAAACTATGTACACATAATTGTCACTTGTTAATTTTCACTTTCCACCACCAGCTGCCAGAGGTGTCATATTGTTCTCATCATAATGTCACATGGTTCAGTTCTACTATTTTTAATCATAAAAATGTTCAAACCAATATTTCTCTTAATTGTATTAAACTCTTTAATTGTATTAAACTAAATGTTCCATCAAACTAAATACACCTCTACATTTCAAAAACTTATACAAAGATGAGTAGAGGTGTAAAAAAATGATGTTATCCACCCCAGGTTTGAGAAAGGCTATTTGTTGACAGACTGAATAAAAACGTTTTTAAAAAAAAAAAAAAAATCATCAAAATCCTAGTTAATAACCCTTGTTCATTATCAATACTGCAGGTGTAACTGATCCAGATGCCGTATCAAGCTGCACCACCGCCATCAGTGGATGCACGGACGACAACATGTCCCCAGCTCAACCAGGCCAATATGCATACATTGTTTGCAAAACACCCAAGGTCACCAATGTTACCTTTCCTGATCCCACCTCCCCTGACACAGTCAAAATCACTGGCACAGATTTCAGTACATGCACACCCAAGGTTAGGTTTGGAACAAGGAACTGCCCGGTAAGCTCAGCCACTGACACAGAAATTATGTGCAATTTGGAAACTGGGGCTGATGTAGGTGTCCTGGATGTCTCCCTCATTGTTCCCAACCGTGGCTTCAGTGCTGTAGTGGGTGCAATGGGTGTTGCTACTATTAACTTGAAGCCAAAAGTCACCAACATAGATCCAGCACAGGGATCCTGTATGGGTGGTACCCTGGTTACTATCCATGGAGACGGGTTTAGTGAAAGTGTCAAAGACTTGAAAGTCATTATTCTTGACAAAGAATGCATAGTTCAAACTCCTGTCACATCCACAAAGATTGTGTGTAAAACGTTTGAAGGATCTGGAGGATGTGATGGCACTAAGCCTGTTTACGTCAGGAAGGGCACTATGTTAGCCGAATGTAAAATGACTGGCGGCGAATGCACATTTACACACAGTGATACTGAGACTCCTACACTTTCTGGGGTAATTCCCGAAACCACCAACACTGTTACTACAGAATTCATACTGAGTGGCACTGGCTTTGGTTCAACGGCCGATTCAGTGTCAGTTCATCTGGGAGAGACACAATGCACTGTCACATCATTTACTGATACTATCAAGGCTTCTTGCAGTGTCACAGTCCACACCGCGGCTGATTACACTGTCAAGGTCAACATCAAGGAGAAAGGAACGTGCAGACACGATCCTTCAGATAAGACCGTGAGAGTGGAACCACCACCCCTCTCTGTCACCTCAGCCTCCCCAGTGGCAGGTAAATTAGCTTTTTTTTTATTTTATTCCACGATTTGGCCGTGAGAGTGAGTGAGTGAGTGAGATTGGTTGCTTTACGCCCTTATCAACACTTTGAAGTGTTATATCAAGGGCGGGAGAGCTGAGAGGGAGGCAGTTTATGATCATAACCAGGAAATAGAGATAGAGAAGAAGGGAGAGAGAGACAGAGAAAAAGAGACAGAAAGGCCCTTTAAGGTCTCACCCAGGATCAGGCACTTTAAGCCGTGAGAGTGAAGTATTATACAGGTTAACTAACGAGTTGGTTGAAGGAGCATGAATATTGCACGAGTTGCGTAGCAACCAGTGCAATATTCTAAACGACTGAAACCAAAGAGTTAGTTGACAGATTTATTATAGAGGTATTCTTGCCCCTCGTGCTATCTTACAATCTGAAGTGTAGTAGAGAACAATACTGCAGCGTTTGATGAAGGCTGTCAGCTCTCTATATACTATTACATTCACATTCGTTTAATCTATTACATTATTCAAGTATATGGTTAAGCTATTACAATATGATATACTCGAATTAACAATACACATGTGGTTCAGGTACAGAGTTATTCAGATGAAATATTTATTATTCCATCATTTGGTAGGAAGCTATGGGAGATGCAGGGTTCTCACTGTGATTGGTGAAGGGTTTCACAGTAGCAATACAGAGGTGACAGTCTGTGGAGAGCCCTGTATTATAGATGGAACTCCAACTGCTAACCAGCTCACATGTATTGCCCCTGCACAACCACCAAGTAAGGCACATCTTCTTCTTTTTTTGAACGTTTTTATTTTCATATACGGGTCAGATTTTCTGAAAATGTACAATTCAACTCCGCCAATCTTCTTAAATAATCCGAATTTCAGATGAAAATAAAGTTCAGAATACAGTTCAACCTAGCCAAGCAGATTGCTACAATCAGTGCAATGCCAAATATATTCGAATTAACCTATTATTGACCAATGTTCGGCCTCATTTTGCAAAATTTACTAAATGTGTAGAGCTGCCAATTGTACATTTTCTGACAATCTGACCCAGATGCACAATGAAACATGGCAGAATGAAACACATCGCTAACATTAAGCATACTTCTCGGCCATCTGCTCTAGCTTGATATGGGTCAGATTTTCACAAAATGTACAATTGGCAGCTCTACACATTTAGTAAATTCTGCAAAATTAGGCTGCAATTCGGTCAATACTAGGTAAATTCAAGTATACTTGGCATTATATTGATTGTAGCAATCTGTTTGGTTAGGTTGAACTGTATTTTGAACTTTATTTACGTTTGTAATCGGGGTTATTTGAGAAGATTGGCGAAGTTGAATTGTACATTTTCTAAAAATCTGACCCATATGATACTGCTGATAGCCTTTACAATAATTACAAAAATGGTGAAATCATCATTATATTGACAAAAATAAAGATCAGATGCGAATTATTTTAATCACGAGTGATGAAACAGGATGACAAGAGTAATAATGAGTGATAAAAGTACATTTCTATATTAGTTAAAGGTAATAAAAAAGGTGAGAGTGGAGCGAGACAGAGCTGAGCGATTATCTAATTATCTTTATCAAGAAAATTTGGGTCAGATCTTCTAAAAATATACAATTCAACTTCGCCAATCTTCTCAAATAATCCAAACTTCAGATGAAAATGAAGTTCAAAATACAGTTCAACCTAGCCAAACAAATTGCCAGAATCAATGTTATGCCAAATATACTTGAATTTACCTAGTATTGACCAAATTCCAGCCTAATTTTGCAGAATTTATTAAATATGTACAGTTGCCAATTTTGTGAAAATCTTACCCATTTATTATTACAAGTCTGGACGTACTCCAGAACAGTCCCGTTTTCAGGTTTTCATTATATGATGTGTTTTAGGAAAATGAGTCGCAAGTGGCAAAAATAATATTTTCTCGAATTATTTACAAGATCTCTTTGTTGGAATATTGTCATCTTAAACAAACAAACAGAACATCCATTCCATTCATGAATGACTCCTTGTTCTCCAGGTACCAATGACCTAACATGTGATGTAGAGGTAAAGGTAGGTGAGCGGACAGTCCCCGCATCCCAAAAGTTCACTTACGCTTTCACCTCCACGATCACCGCAGTTCAACCCCACAGGGGAGGTACAGCTGGCAACACACTTATCACCATCACTGGCTCTGGCTTTGGGTAGGTATGACAATACACAGGGCATCTTTCATAAAAAATAAGAGAAATTGTACATTATAATATCTATGATAAGATAAGTTAATTCTTGAATAGTGTGTTACCAATGGCTCTGATTTATGGTAGGTATATGACAATACACAGGGCATCTTTCATAAAAATAAGAGAAATTGTACATTATAATATCTATGATAAGATACATTTTGGAATAGTGTGCTACCACTGGCTCTGACTTTGGGTAGACAATACACAGGGCGTCTTTCATAATAATAAGAGCTGTTTAGTTATACAATACTTTCTTAAAATATTTCTTTAATGTTGTTTCATTAATTAATCAGCCAAAACATTTAATAAGCATGATAGTACAACAGCTATTGTGGATGTATCCTTGGTTTGTTGTTGACATTATCATTACTCAAAGAGATTCTAAGTTAATATTTAAGGCTGGTCTCCACTGGCTGCGGTAAGCTCTGCGGTAAGCCTTGCGATGGTTTGTGCTGGTTCTGTAGGTGGTGAGGAATGACGAGGTCCTTGCCTACATGGTCATTGAACGATGTAGGCAGGACCTCGCCACTCCTCAACAACACAGGACCATCGCAAGGCTTACCGCAAGGCTTACCGCAGAGCTTACCGCAGCCAGTGGAGACCACCCTTTAAACAACTACTAAGATTGAACTTTACCTCATCATATAATTTATAAGTAGGTGTAGGCACAGTGATAATCTAATATTGACAAACTTTGTAATTGACAGAACCGATGCCAATGCAGTGACAGTGACAATTGGAGGATCTACTTGTGTAATACAAACACCAATAGAGGGTAACAAGATAGAGTGCCTCACAGGGCCTCACGCTGGCTCCATTAAAGCCAGGGTGGAGGTCAGTGTAGGAACTACAGGATGTGCTGCTAGTGCTGACGTAAGTACTTTATTCAATAATTTCTTCATTTTTTGGACATCACTCCTGGTGAAGGGCAAGTAAGCCCGAAAGTCTAGAGTCTAGAATCTAGAATAATAAACAACATCTACTTTATTTACGACTCTTGATATATCAACATCAATTACTATTCCGGTTCCCGATATATAGCGATTAACTTCCCCACTATTCATTTTTTTATTCAGGCCAGTGATGTATTTAATAGGTTACAAGAAAATATTATCTATCTTTCAAGTATGATTTCAGGCGTTGCCTGGTCTTTATTAAGATAGAATATAATGAGACTCGTGTCTAGGAGTCTGTATACGATGGTCACAAGTTTTTACTGACATGACGATCAATCTCTCTTGAGGCCTAGCGGCCTCTCGAGAGATCATCACGTCAGTAAAAACGACCATGATATAATATATGAATTAAAATACTTATCAAAATCTACTATAGATTTAAATCCAATTTCAAATACAAAACTCCTAATGCCCTAAGTAATATGCCTGCTGCCTTATATGATGCATTTCTTTAAATATTATATTGGTCTTTAATGAATAATACAAAAAAATATTTTCCTTGCCGCGTCATACACAGATGCAATTCTAAAAGTACTACGTTAACTTATACCAAATACCCCTTTTCATAACATATGCATCAAATGTTGGTGACTTGTGGCACATCCTCCTGTGATCACCAAGTTATTGCTTTCATATAGGACGATGGTTACTTCGAATATATTGATATTTGGTCATCGCCTCAAACTTGGGTGGATGGGAAAAAACCTGTCGCCAGGGACTTTGTGGTCATTGCACAAGGTCAAACCATCCTGCTGGACGAGGATACACCAGTTCTGGCCATGCTGCTCATTAGGGGTAAGGTCCATTTTTGTTTTCACTTAATTCAATTCGATTCAAGAATTATTTTATTGCTGAAGATAGTTTACAGTAAGGTGGTCTAACATTCTAAATAAGCAGGTGTCTAGATACGTCTTCCATTGGGTGCCCGATTCTTGCTTGAAATGTTCTTATGTTACAATGTTACTAAGGGTTTCTAAGACTAGTCGTTGACTAGATCGTAATGATAGGATGATTGGTACAATGTATTTGGGGAGGCATACAATATAATACAGAGAGAGAATGGGACGAGCCGGCAATAATCGAAAATTTATTGGACTTGATTCATCCACATAAGCACAATGCCGTAGTTCCATTCTATATTTATTATATGTCCATAAAATTTGATCGTATGTCATCAGATATCACTGAAAAAATATTAAAGAAGTCTCAGAGAGTCCCGCTGACCCGCTGACAGCCCCACTGACAGCCCTCTTAGTATATTGTTGAATTAAAACGTTCATATTGCGGCCATTTCCTGAGCTACATTAATAAAACATATATCATTTGAGAGGGATTGTAATGCTCTATTTAATGATGTGGTTTGTATTATGTATTTCTATAATTATAGTACCAGAATCACAGGTGGATTAGTGATTGGGGGGATTTGTTTACATGCTCCATGGAGAGCCAAAGCTCCGAGGAGCATATCAACAGAGCTATTTTTTTACAACTACATTTTTTATAGGACGTATCCTATATTAAATATTTTTATAACACCCCACTTATAGCACTTCTCATATAGCATGCGCATATAATAAAATAGTAGAGGGGTAACAGTTAACAGTTGGTGTTGTGCTGTTTTTATTTTGTTTTTATTTGGAATAGCATTCTGATGGTACTAGGATCTGGATTTCTCTTTTCAGACCAACAGATTAATGAGTCTGATAAACAATATCTTGATAAAAATAGAAATTTTTCCTTCTTTTCTTTTTTGTTGTTACAAGTAAATATAGATGCATTCCCTAATGGGAAAATGCACCTTACAAAGCACAGGGCAACTTATACAACTTAAAAGATACCTACAATCACAGTTCTATTTACTTTAAATACATAACTATTTCATAAACAGGTAATGACTAACTCTAAAACAACATGAATAATACATGCAACACATCAACACACACATCCTTGAGTCTTGTTCAAGTTTGGCATGAATTTCATTCTTGTGAGAGTTACTTTTTCATTCATTTCATTGCATTTCATCCTTGTGAGTAGGGTAGGGTCAACTTTCAGGGATGATGATCCCACCTCCCCACCTGTTGATTCAATGAGACTTACTAAGCGCTGTGATATGGTGATGTATACGTGTAAATGAATAGACCCTAGGGCTATGATTCTTGGTAGCTAGTCTCCCAGGTAGGCTGAGTAGAAAGAGCCATAACTCACTTATATCCATTGTACTATTTCGTTGAACCTTTGACTCAAACTCCAATAAATACCCTGTGTATAGCTGTTGGAAATCACTCTCCAATCCACATCTACTCCTGTGTTCGTCTACATTATTTTAGAAAATGTACAATTGGCAGCTATGCACATTTAGGAAGTTCTGCTAAATTTGGCTGAAACTTGATAAATACCAGGTATATCTGAGTATATTTGGAATCGCATTGAGTGTCAGTTCTGTTATATTAAACAGCATTTTGAAACTCATTTTTGTTTTAAATGTGGGCATTTGAGGGGATTGGCGAAAGCGAATTGTACATTTTATGAAATCTGACCCATATAGGGATGTTGGGGAGAGAAGGTTGGTCATTGTAAACATTGTTAAACAAAGAATATATAGAGATAATGAATTTGTATTTATTTTCCCATGGCATAAAATGTGAAATTGTCAATAAAATGTGTTTAAAAAAAGAAATGGGGACCAAACAAAAATGTTAATAAATCTGACTCAGACCCCTTTGTCCTCTAGAAGGTGGTGGCAATTCATCCGATAAATGTACTGTATAATGTACACATTTGTTTCAATTTCTAGGTGGGAAATTGATAGCTTCTGATGAAGTGGACCTGGAGCTTAAAGCTGAGAAAATCCTAGTAACAGATGATGGCTCACTTCAGGTAATAAGTTGAACTCTAACTATTTTATTTCCACTGGGTTTACAATTAATTCCTTTTTTCAACAGGTCGCCTAGAAATCTAGCAACACTGAATAAATGAAATGTAATTTTTAAAAATTCGATTTAAATTTTGAACCTTATTTCTTTCTTGAATTGTGGCTATTTGCAAAGGATTCTTGAAGGCGACTTGTGCAATTATCAAATTTAAAATATTGAAAAAAAAATAAAAAAAAAATTCAAATATGGTGATATCTCAACATCCATCCTTTGCGACTGCTGCTTCATTTTCCTGTAACACATCACATATATGGAGACAGGAATAGCGTGCGTAAGTGTCATGGCGGAGGAGCGCAAATTAATGAAAATTAGTCACGTAGTTGTACCGATGTGTGGACCGGAAGTAAACAATCCCCATAGAGTTAGCATTGGGGCGATAAATAATCACTCCATACATTGCCCCAGTAACGGTTTGACAGTTATGAAGGCTATTGTTGAAATCGTTTGGATATGGATATATACATTAGAACTCATGAAACTGTATGATCGTTGAAAGAACAGAGATTTAATATCGCGGTAACGTTGGGGCTATGGGACTTTCGCGCAACATGTCCACATGATGTCATGAAACTGCTACAGTAGGGCGACTCAAAATATCGCTGCCATGGACTACTTACGCGCCCTATGGTTAAGGACTCATAATTAAGTTAATAATTAAGTTTATAATACTTAATGTTAATGTTAATTATAGTTAATGTTTGATAAAATTGTAGAATAAATTTAATCAATGATTTAAGTATGTAACATTGTTTTTACTTTTGTGAAATTTTGTCCAAATACATTTAGTTAAAAGAAATTAAAAGATATCTTTGTTAATCTTATTACCCACAATGCAAGGATTATGACGTAGCTCAGCTGTTGGTCATTGTCTGCCAATCTTTCTTTTTTTTTAAAAAAAATGTATTTCAATTGTGTTTGCATTTCCACCTCAGGTAGATGTTTTAAATGATTTATCCAGCCTGTGCCCAGAAATACTTGCATTGCTGTTGGAACTAACTTATGGGTCGGATTTTCAAAAAATGTACAATTCACCTTCCCAAATCCTCTCAAATAACCCCCATTTAAGACAGAAATGAGCTTTAAAATGCAGTTTAACGTAGCAAAATAAATACCTTAAACCAATGTGATACCATTATTATACTCAGATATACTCAGTATTAACATTTTTAAGCCAAATTAAGCAGAATTTACCGAATGTGGGGGTCTGCCAATTGTACATTTTCTGAAAATCTGACCCTTATCATCCCTGCCCCACTGCCACCCCCCCCCCCCTACCCGTACTGAAAGCTTACGCCTGCAATTATGGTGAAAGCCTGTGTAAATATAAAATTAAAAAGTCCCACATTTACAAAGGACTAATCGTTTTTAGAGCATCCAAAACAATGTTAAGTCTTATAGTTTAGAAAGAATTTAGATCATTCTTTAGGGATTCTATGTTAGGCGATTGAGAAGCCTGGGTCACCCACCTTCCTCCATCCCCACTTCACCCATAGAAAACGGTTATTACTACTAAAAATCTCTGTATATTATTGTTTTTATTATTTATTATTATCTCTTTTGATATAAGTACACATTTGTATGAAGACATAGGAAATTAAACCCTATACAAACTAATCACATAATATGATTAAAACCATAAATGCAGCGACCCTTCGCCCAAAAGAAATGATGTTTATATTTATGTTTTAGGTAAAGTAAGTTCAGAAAGTAGTCAAGAATCGGAAGAACTGTGTCCGAAATAAAGTTTCTTATATATTAATCTCATATTAAATTATTCGCATAGGCGTGGTCCTGGGTAAGACCATGAAGTGCCTTTCTGTCTCTTTTCTCCCTCTCTCTCCCTTCTTCTATATCTCTATTTCCTGGGTATGACCATAAACTGCCTCCCTCTCAGCTTTCCCCCCTTGATATAACTAAATTAAATGTGTTGATAAGGGCATAAAGCAACCAATCTCACTCACCACTCACTCCCTCTCGGCTCTCCTGCCCTTGATATAACCATATTAAATTGTTGATAAGGGCATAAAGCAACCAATCTCACTCACTCACTCCCTCTCAGCTCTCCTGCCCTTGCTATAACTAAATTAAATGTGTGAATAAGGGCGTAACGCAACCAATGCCACTCACTCCCTCTCAACTCTCCTGCCCTTGATATAACCATATTAAATGTGTTGATAAGGGCATAAAGCAACCAATGTCACTCACTCCCTCTCAACTCTCCCGCCCTTGATATATTATATTAAATGTGTTGATAAGGGCGTAAAGCAACCGATCTCAGTCACTCACTCACTCCCTGTAAGCTCTCCCGCCCTTGATATAACCATATTAAATGTGTTGACAAGGTCGTAAAGCAACCAATCTCACTCACTCACTCCCTCTCAATTCTCCTGCCCTTGATATAACCATATTAAATGTGTTGATAAGGTCGTAAAGCAACCAATCCCACTCACTCACTCCCTGTCAGCTCTCCCACCCTTGATATAACCATATTAAATGTGTTGATAAGGGCGTAAAGCAACCAATCTGACTCACTCACTCACTCACTCTCTCTCAGCTCTCCTGCCCTTGATATAACCATATCTCACTCACTCACTCACTATTCTCCTAGGTTGGTACAGAAGAGTACCCGCACCAACACAAGTTCACTATCACACTGTACGGTCACCTAATGTCCAAAGAGCTCCCAATATATGGCTCTAAAATGTTAGCTGTCAGACAAGGGACCCTTGACTTGCATGGTACGTAATATTATCTATATTTACTATGGCTAAACTCGTTAATGCATTTATTTTTTATCAGTAAATCAAGTAAATCTCTTGTAGGCTAGCTTTGTATTTGTATTTTAAGATTTTTAGAACATTACGCAACAGTTACAATTTTACAAGAGTTCATTTATAAGTAATAATCTGTTGAAACGATGTATATATATGAATCATAAGATTGTAGGCCTACTTTCTCACTTTACGTGTTCTGAATGTCTTTAAATTATGTTTCTTTATGTTTTTATTGTTATAATAGGTATACCCGTTGATAAGACCTGGGTATTACTTGGTACCACAGCCTATGCTAGAGAGAGTAAGCTAGAGCTGCTGGACGCTGTTGATTGGCCTGTCGATGCCTACATTGTAATTGCCACCACGGGCGCCAGGCATTCACAAAATGAAACCGAAAAGAGACAAATCAAGGGTTAGTACATTTTTTTTGGAAAGTTTTATTTAAGGCCTATTGCTGTTGTTACTTTATTTGACAGCAGTCATTGCAGATACATGAAGATATAATATCGTCTTCATCTAGATTCTTATCTAGGCAATGAGCAGCGATTTAGTCCTGTTTAGACATAACTTTTAATGGCTGAAAACATCAGTTTTAAAGGTAAATACCAGTGTTTACTTAAAAAATGAATGAATCATGGAATTTTCTTTAAACTTTGTATTTAGAAAGAATATGGTTGGGGCAACCCAAAAAGCCCCCCAAAAACATATGTCATTGGATTAGTTTTTATTTCAGGGACCTCTGAAATTTATTACTGTTCACTATAGAAGTCTATGGGAAAACGGGTACTTTCTGCATTTTCCCCAATAGCATATGATTGAATCATACGATTTTCTTTAAAATCTGCATATACATTGCTGACATGTTATTCTACCCTCCCAATTAGAAAAAATAAGGGGTCATTGACCTACAAAAAAAGTTATTCAGCTAAACTTGTATCAGAATGAGCTCCCCCACGAGCATGCACAGATGTTATCCAATCATATTAATTATTCATCATTACCCAATGGTGTGTAACCTTACTCATTAAGCCATGTCTTTAGGTCGAAATACCACATCTGGAACTGATTTCAGACAGGCACCGGGGGCCTATCTGAACGTGGGTGGGGCACTGACCACAGCTGTTGGTACACACCCGCTCAAACACAGTGCGGGTGCATGCATCATGCACTCAACCTGCACCTACACACAACATGTGTTCTGTTATTTCTTTTCCATAACTATTAAAGGAACATCAAGTAAGATGAAGATAGAGCATGGTGTTGTCTCATATATCCTAAAGTTTTGTAGCAATATTAAATGTTTTTCTGTCTCTAAAATTACATTTAATGAAGGGCCCTCTCTGGGTCCATTGAAACCTGCACCCTCATAATGTAAACACAGGTGGCTTGACCCCTCTTCCGGTCAAAATTACCCATCCTCCTCTACCCTGGCCCCAGTCTACCAGTCAGCATGTCCCATTCCGAATCTTGGCTATATAAGGCTAGAGTCATGGTGGTGACTCAGGAACTCTACCGTTAGTGGCTCCCCCTAGCATGAAGCTTAGTCACTTATGGTCCTAAAATGATATTCACAATTCATATCTTACATATATTAATATTTACCGTAATGCGATTGCATAATGTCATGTAATACTTTATAATTATAATATGAGGATAAAGTAGTCGTGACAACCCCGTATACATAAAACGCAAGTGGCTTTTGGTGGGTGTCTTTCAAGACACTCACCAAAATAAAAGCCACAACCTCGCATGACTGTGGCTGCACTGTCCTGAAAAAGCGTAGAACTATGGCGGAACACCTTAAAAATTAGTGTAATTGGCATCTGGTAAACGACATGTACACCATAACTTTTAAAAACTAGGTATTAAATTATTTTGTGTATTTAAGGAAAATAATCTGCCTTTCCAGGGGCGGATACAGGATTTCCAAAAACGGAACGATCTGCCAGCAAATATAAAAACAATCACTGACCATAAGCAACTGAAAATTGCCCTGTTAGATATGTATAGCGAATTGTTTGCTGATGTATAAGCATGTACTGTTTTTAATCGGTCTCCCGTTTTTATCCTGCGGCGAAATCGACCTAACCTTATGATCATTGACTAGAATAGACCAGGTGAATTGATCAGCTGGGCAGTGTTGATATGAAATGTACCTGTCGATTAGAATAGTTTGTTATGATAGCTATGGCAAGACCTAAGTATTGTGCTAAGAACAGATCGTATTGAATTTTCGTATAGAGATGGAAAGAATTCGAGTCGAATTGAACAGCCAATTAAATATTTATTATGTAACTGTAGAATTATAGAGGTAAAGAACATTGAAATTGTAATCTTGAAATCAGATGTAAAGAAGCTCGTTTCTAGAGGTCGTTGTAGAGGCCTCTAGGTTGTCTCCTTTAGTCTGTAGTCCAGGTCGGTAGGATTACACCTAGTTGCTTATATGGCTTGGCAGGAAAAGAATGACAGCAGACCAGCAAGTAAAGAACTTTCTATTTTATTCTTGGTCAAAACTAAGCGCCAACACTTAGTCCCAAAAGCCAGCCAGAGAGTTCTGACAATTGACAGAACCTACAAGCCTTATATACCCACTGTAGCACTTTGTGATCATCGCCCGACGGTCAAGGCCAATTTATGATTGGTCCATCTAAAGGTGGACAATGACCACAAGTGTCTACGTCATGGTCAAAGACCCATTTTTACTTACATAAAGCTTATAAAACACAAAACCCATGTCACGCAATGTGATGTGGGGCCAGATAAAGTACACATCTATTGTTTCCTTATCAGAACTCATGACTACCCTTAATCTGCCAACATTCCATAAACATACCTTTCAACAGAGTATGACGAAGCAAATAATTAACCCAAAGAATCACAGATGCAATAAATATCAGCTAAAATAATTATCAGGTAAATATTAACTCAGAGAATCACAGATTATAAATAACAAATAATTAACTCAGAGAATCACAGATGCAATAAATATCAGGTAAAATAAATATCAGGTAAAAAATGTTTTGACATTGGAAATACAAATAAATTATAATTAGGCAATACCAGCCTCTATACAAATCACTTCATTATAGAACTTTATAAAGAACTTCATTACACAGATAAGTAACATTGTATCGTTATTTTTCGGGCAACGCATGAAATATAACAGCTCTGTTTGTTATGCGTAATTTTGAATTGAAGATGAAATAATGTTTTGTAATGTAATGTGGCCAATAAAAATATTTAAAAAAAAGGGAGGGGGCACGCTCATGCATTTATGTCATCAACTATATGTTTTCCATAACCTGCGGCCATGATGTAGTGGTTAGCACGTTGCGATTCAGACCAGAAGGTTGCAAGCTCGCGCGTAGGCCGCATCTCACAGCTTTTTTTCCATAAAATGTAGCACGATCTGAGCTACGCTTCCTTAATTACACATCCACTGCCTACGGCGTGCTCAACTATGGGACATGTGTAAATTTATGGCGGGGTGAATTACGGATTTGAAACATCTGCTGCCCATGCTGCGCCATAGTTTTACTTGCACAACAAGGACAGTGTGCATGGACCCCGGTTTCCAAATGCTCTTTGAAAGAGCGCTGCTGATTGGCTTAGTGGTCCAATGACGACGTTCAATCAGCCAATCAGAGGCACCGTTACAATTAGTTGCTTTCAAAAAGCAGTCCACACTAGCGCAATCCTGGCATATTTATGCCATGGTCTAATCTGGCCATGTTTTTGTGGATACGCACACCTATCATGGCATAAAACACATCACATAATAGGTATGCTTTAGGAAACTGTACGATACTGTACGAACTGTAACAATGACAGGGTAATTACAGGTACAGACAACTAATACCATGAGGCAATTTACATCATAATATCAAGCGAATGTAGAATATTAAATCCTATGAAATGGGCAGTGACTCAAAAAGGTTTTCTGTCCTCTTTTGCTAATCAAAAACATTTACTACTTTTTCATTTATTCAAATATCACATATATACCTCATATCCATATCATTGGAAAAGAACTACCAGAATCTATATATTAATAAAATAAGGGTTTGGAGCCTTAAACAGCTATCTTCTCTGAAACCGCTGGCCAGATCTCCATTATAATTTCACATGCTTATTGCCAAAAATGGTGCCAAACCATTCCATTATGTTTCATTAACAAATTACGGTTGGAAAGGGGTTAGAAATGTGTGTACATCAAGCACCCCCATCTAGGGCCCCCAGCACTGCCTGAAAACAAACCTATCAGTGTCCCTACACCAGGTTTCTTGGTCAGCCAAAGCATGATTCATGGATGGGCATATCATTGCTTCACTATGGGATGGGAGTTGATATATTTCCACCGAAAGGAGCATCGTCAGAGTTGAATCAGTTCATAAGCTATTGTTTGTGATGGTTTTTGAAGTCAAGCAGGGGAATTACCTCACAATGAAAGAGGGAACAGGAGAGGGAGTGGGACAGGGACAGGGACTGGCAACACAACAACAGCACAACACTGAACAGTGACAAAAAAAGCATCTAAACAGAGTTCCATTTGTGGTTTGAAGATACTAAGTTATAGAGACAACATGAAAGAGAAAGATAGTGGGAGAGGGAACAAGGAGAGATGAGGATGTGGGCCCCACTGTCCCACTAGCAAATCCTGTGGGTAGCACAGGTATTTGCTAGTTATATATAACCATACATGACCACTCAGTGATACATATATAATAATTATGATCAGTTTTAGGAAAATGAGTCATAAGTCGCAACAAATGGATTTTGAGATATTATCATATTTGAAAAGATGAGATCAAGGCGATTCTCATGATAGTAAACAGTAGAACATATAAGTAGTATTTCTATAATTTAAATTTGATATCTTTATTTTTGAAAAAAAAACTATCAATATTTTTAGGTGGATAATTGCTAACAAATACCTAAATATACTCCATAAGATGACCTTAGAAATGCATAGACATATTCAATACATAACCCTGAAACTTTGTACATCTATTGATGGTACTATCAGTATTAAGCACCCCAAACACTAAAATATTCAAACAGATATCTCATGAATAAATCACTTTGAAAAATATCCATTTTGCCACTTGTGACTAATTTTCTTGACAGTTTACTGTTCTTAAGCTGCTAGTCTACTGGATCGTTCTTGTGGTCCGCTCATTTCCCTGTAACACATCACATATTGCAATAAGTAAATCTTTTTCTGACATCTTCTTTATTCAGAAATTCAGGATAACGGCAAGACCATTGTGCTTCATACACCTCTTGACTACACACATCTGGGAGAACATATTCCACTTGACCCAAAATGCACTGGGTGCCAAGGGTTTGCGATGAGGGCAGAAGTCATTCTACTTACCCGTAATATCGTAGTGCGAGGCTCCAACAACGAACAATGGAATGATCCAATTGAAGCATGCGCCGAAGGATTTGACACAGGTTCTTATCTGTTCTTAGTAGACTTTGCAAGACAATCTTTTCTTTTAATTATAGTATTTGTAAGAATCACCGTTTAATTGCCAATTTCTCCACTATCTTTTATTATGAAAAGGATAAACTGTAAAAATAAACAAGAACTAAAAGAACAGAAATCATTACCATCAATGTTAAACCATGAAATTTATCAAAAATACATTATAATCTTCAAATCAAGTTCCAAACTAACTAAACAATTTAATCTATGCAAGTAATATAGGAATGAAACAGGTAAACTGGTCAAATTTTCAGAAATTTACAACCGGCAGCTCTACACATTTAATTATTTCTGCTAAATTAGACTGAAAAAATGGTCAATACCATATATATATATCTGAGTATATTTTATATAGCCTCCGTTGCATAACAATCTTCGAGCTCAATAGCTACACTGAAAAAACTACTCGTAGATTGTTATGCAACGGGGGCATTGCCTTGAATCAAATAATCTGTTTGGTTCAACTAGAGTCTTCTATTTAAATTGGAGTTATTTGAGAAGATTGGTAAAGTCGAATTACACATTTTCTGGCGATTTCACCCATATATGGGTCAGATTTTCAGAAATGTAAAATTCACCTTCATCAATCCTCTCAAATAACCCACATTTAAGACAAAATGAGCTTCAAAATGATACTTTAAATCAATGTAATTTTTTTATTTATTTTTTTATTCATTTAAGGCCAATAGATATTTAACAGTTACATGAAAAAACGCACTATCCACCATGAATATTGTTGGGCGTTGCCTATGTACGTAGTATGTTTGTAGTTTAGATTTATCTAATAGGATTCTTTATGTCATTGCTCTTGTTAATGTATCCATATCTATCTTATTTTGTCTTAAAACGAGTGAATGTATAAAATCTAACTTTTTCTATTATTTAAATCAGGCTGTCCTGGGAAGATTCATGCTTATATGTGTGGAAATGTAATAGTCCTGAATAGAATATTTTCTAAATCTAAATCTAAACGTGATACCACATACCCTGTATCTATTATTACCACGGACTCTGTATCTATTATTGTTCAGCCATAATTAGCAGAATTTCCTAAATGAGTACAACTGCCAATTATACATTTTATGAAAATCTGACCCATATAATTATGTATAAATGTGTGTGTTTGCAGGCGAGTTCACAACGCAAACCTGCTTCCAAGGAAGGTTTGGTCAGGACACAGGTAGCGATGGATTTGGGGGACACATTATATTATGCGGAGAGAAGGGACTTGGTGTCACTGTCCGGATAGAACATGTTGAAGTTCATGACGCTGGCCAGGCCTTCCGTATTGGACGTTATGCTATTCACTTCCATCTCTGTGGGGACATGAGCGGAAGTTATGTACGAGCATGCGCAGTCCACGACAGGTATACTATTGTCTTTTTCTCTACTCAATAGGGCACTTGCATAGCCGGCATTTTGAATCTTTATTCGCATGGAATTATGGGACTAATGGTACAGTTTAGAATCTATATAAAACATGCAATGGATGTCATATTTAGCAATGTTCCAATGTCAATATCCATGTGTTATACATGTTTCCATGACATAAATCCCCATCTATCCCATCATGCCTTTGGTTTTTATAGATTATTTATAAAACCTATGATATTGGTGAAAATATTTTTGCAATTCACGATAAAAATGTTGCTAATATTGGTGTATTTTTCTCTACTTAATAGGGGATTGTGCCACTGTGCATGTCTGTTACAGTGCATGCTGGGACGGATTCAGTTGAAATTTGACATACAAAAATTGGCAACATTTTGGCAACATTTTTATCCAAAATACATGGATATTGACGTTAGAGCATTGATAAATCTGAACATGACAAGTTTTGCTTAGATTTTATACTGTACCATTAGTCCCATAATTCCATGCGAATCAAGATTCAAAATGGTGGCTATGCAAATCCCCTATGACAGGCCAACGATATTATTTAATATATATTCGACCAGGGCCAGCGAACGGACTACATTTCATGCACTCAGGGCCATGAGACAAAAGTTGTCAGAATCAATCCGCCTTTTGCAGGCCTAAAGTAGATATTTTGGGCCTATTGATTCTTAATTTTGAATAAGACTTTGAATAAAATACCACTGAGTTATGGCTCTCCAAACTTATCAAAATCAATGTTTTAAATTGGGCAAAAAAAAATGTAAGAAAACAAACATCAGCATGTAATGACGTATAGTGGAAACTAGGTATTAAATATATTTCAATGTAAAGCCACCAGGTGGCCGCATCGTCGTATTTACTAGATTGAATCATTCTATAAAGAGAGGATAGTTGTAGTATAACACCATATTATGTTAAAAAGATTGTGCTGTTATAAACATTTAAACACTTTTTATGTACTGAACATGCAATATATTTGAACTTGTCGAATGAGACATATCACAAAATAAAAATGTGAGAATTCGTACAATAAAATTTAAAAAAAAAAAAAAAAAAAAAAAAAAAAATGTCTCTACGACGCCCACCCTACCTTGGAGTTTAATTACCCCTAATTACCCCTGATAACACCAAAAGACGAAATATTCTTATATATCTTCGAAAGGTAGACACTTGTACCTGCATTATCCGCAAGTATTAAGAATGTAGGCAGTTTTTGTCAAATACTAGGAGCAATTGAACTTTGCAGATCATTTTAATTTTTCTTTGATAGAAATTAGACCTTCTATTCTTTTTAATAGCATGATCAACATATTGCTGATGACCATGTTTCTACATTTAAACTGCAGATATCACCATGGTCTTACAATCCCCCCAAAATTGTAGAAATAGGATGATTGAGACAGGAGTTATTAGAGAAATTAAAATTGTGCGTTGTCGAGAAGCCACAGTGTCCAGTAAAGTAGTTATAACAAGCTTGCTAATGGTTGGAAATAATCGAAAATGGTTGTTGTCATTCTTAGAAATTTGGCCAGTGTTTCTATTAAAAGAAATACCTTGAACCAGATTTACTTGTTAGGACAATGCTTGCAATATTAGGTGAATAAATTATCAAAGAACAAGATTAATCAGAGGGTCACAAATTCGCATTGAATTGATTTCATTTCCATTATGTACACTTCCCGACATGCAGTCAACCATTTCCCAAAGTTGTGGAGTGAAAATCAATTTTAACTCTATAAATGTATGAAATCTATAAATCAATCAATAACCCAAAATGCGTTGTAGAGACACTTGCCATCGTAGAGACATTGTCTGGGAATGGGTTTTTAACATGTCTCTGAGATAGTTGAAAATTATTGGAAATGGTCGGAAATTGTTGTGCTGACTCTCAGACATGTGAGAAGCAATTCCATGACAAAAATAACCATGAAAGATATCTATCCGTTATGACAGGTTCAACCATAACAGGTCAATTAATAAATCAATTTGCGTTTTTCCTCATTTGGAGACAAATTAGCATTGAAATGAGCTAATTCCAAATCTGCACACTACCCCACATGCAGTCAACCATTTCACCAAATTTTGGGAATGAAAATCAATTTTAACTCTATAAATCAATCAGTAAGCCAAAATGCGTTGTATAGACACTTGCCATCGTAGAGACATTGTCTGGGAATGGGTTTTTAACATGTCTCTGAAATGGTTGAAAATGATTGGGAATGGTCGGAAATTGTTGTGCTGACTCTCAGATAAGTGAGAAGTGATTCCATGACAAAAATAACCATAAAAGATTATCTATTTGTTATCACAGGGTCAGCTATAATAGGTCAATTCATATTTCAATATGCTAATTTCATTATTCAGAGATAAATTTGCATTGAAATGAGCTAATTCCAAATCTGCACACTACCCCACATGCAGTCAACCATTTCACCGAATTTTGGGAATGAAAATCAATTTGAACTCTTGGAATCAATCAATAACTCAAATTGCGTTGTAGAGACACTTGCCATCGTAGAGACATTGTCTGGGAATGGGTTTTTAACATGTCTCTAAAATGGTTGAAAATAAATAGAAATGATCGGAAATGGTTGTGCTCACTCTCAGACATGTGAGAAGTGATTCCATGACAAAAACAATCATAAACCATATTTATTTGTTATGAGGGGGTCAGCTATAGTAGGTCAATTCATATTTCAATATGCAAACTTCGTTTCTTTGGAGACAAATTAGCATTGAAATGAGCTAATTCCTGATCTGCACACTACCCCATAAAAGCAATCAACCATTTTACAAAATATTGGGAGTGAAAATCAACTTTAAGTCTTGTAATCAATCAGTATCATAAAATGCGTTGTAGAGACACATGCCATCGTAGAGACATTGCCTGGAAATTAGTTATTGACATGTCTCTGAAATGGTTCAAAATGATTGGAAATGGTCAGATATGGTTGTGCTCACTCTCAGACATGTGAGAAGTGATTCCATGAGAAAATAAAATTGAACTATATTTATTTGTTATGATAGGGTCAGCAATAATATATCGATTAATATATCAATATGCAAATTACGTTCCTTTGGAGACAAGAAGTGGGCATAGGAGGAAAATCGGTAGGGTTTGCCATTTTGGAGATATAGCAAGAGTAACAGAAGTCACTTTTATGTAGTCCGTTCGCTGACCTTGGACTTCACATGTAAAGATGCAATACTCTGTTTGTTCAGATAATAAACTAAAATTGAACTGGGCACCTATGTTTTGATTTGATTTGAAAGATGTTTTTTAGGCTGAAGACATTTAACTTTAGTAGTTGAATAAATATTATACAAATAACGCATTTCTGACAAAACAGGAATTGTCATGCGTTGCCTCATTGTACAAAACACATTATTCATTTAACATAGTAAATAGAGACAAAAATATGTTGACAAAAACAATGAATCATATGGGTCAGATCTTCAGTAAATGTACACTTGGCAGCTCTACACATTTAGGAAATTCCCCTAAATTAGGTTGAAAAATGAAGATTCCCAGGAATATCTGAGTATATTTGGTATAGTATTGGATTAAAGTATCAGTTCTGTTATGTTAAACTGCATTTTGAAGTTCATTTTTTTTTATCTTGAATGTGGGTTATTTGAGAGGATTGGTGAAGGCGAATTGTACATTTTCTGACGATTTTACCCATATACTGATACTACAATCACAAATCTTTTCTCATTTTCATATCTGCCGCAATCAAAACATAAGCCTCCCTTCCAATACAGATAGGAAGTTATTTATTATATTATTATGATTAATATATTTGTTATGTGTTTCAGCCACAACCGTGCCATCAACCTCCATGGGACTCACAATGCTTTGATAGGACATAATGTAGCATATAACATCATGGGAGGAGCGTTCTTTTTAGAAGATGGTATCGAAACGGGCAATATTATCACGGTTAGATAAACTTGTATTATATAATAATTAGAGAAAGGAAAACACTAACATTATATCTAGGAACATATAAGGTCACATATGAAAATATCTCTTAATGATATTAATATACAACCTGATGCTGAACTTTTATTTATTATGATACAACTGGTCAAGCCTGGAACCTTTGTTGAAAAGTGTAGAGGACTGTTTTTTGTATAAATATAAATATATCATATTATATTATGGTCAATTCTGACGAAATGGGGACAAGCCGTGTTTTTAGATTCTGAGGCTAATTGTGCCTTCATTCTTATTGGTTTTGTATTTTGATATTTGTACAATGCAATTTCACATATAAATTTGTAAGCTATATAAATATCTGTAGATGGGTCAGATTTTCAGCAAATGTACAATTGACAGCTCTACACATTTAGGAAAAATGAAGAATACCGAGTATATCTGAGTATACTCGGTATTGCATTGATTTAAGGTATCAGCGGGTGGCTAATCTGCGTTTTAGAGCTCATTTCTTTCTTAAATGCTGGTTATTTGAGAGGATTGGTGAAGGTGAATTGTATGTTTTCTAAAAATCTGACCCAGTTGCGCCTATGCCTTGAACTCAAATTAACTCTGTGCTTGCGTTGAGGATTCTGATAAACTACCTTTAGCATAATAAAGGTCAATACACATACAGGTGCATTTACATAGATGGATCAGATCTTCAGAAAATGTACAATTCGCATTCACCAATCCTCTCAAATGACCAAAGTTTAAGAGATAAATGAGATGAGAGTAGTGGGTGTCTCTGTGTTGGTAACTGGACCGTCAGCAACCTTCCCCTTTTGCCCGCCAGGGAAAAGTCAAATGACTTATACTTACCATCTTGTTCTCAGCATTTTCCCCTGTGAAAAATGTTTTAATTCCCTACAATATTCCTATGTACCATTTCTGTACACTTTTGCTCAGGCAGATTTAGCCAACTCTTCTCACACGATAAACATTGTCTGTAAATTCATAGGCTAATTTTTACCTTGGCATCTGAATTCCGCCATTGAGACTTGTGAGACCATTGAGACTTGTCTTCCTCGAGCATCACAGTTCCCGGAAAACCCACTGCAGCAGCACTAGTTGCGTAGACCTTTACATCAACTGACACCAGCGGCGCCGTTCACTGACTGAGTGAACAGCGCCGAGGTCCAGGTGGGGTGGGGTGGAGAACAGGAAGGCTGGGTGGAGGGTAGTTCATCAGCATCAGCAACTTTTTCTTTATTCACCCATCACTAACCATAGCAAACGCTAGGCTACAGATTGTAAAATCTCGCGGTTATATACTCTGGATCCCTCTCTTCCTTTGTGCTTATGTGCAGGCGGGCATTAACAGGTCCTATGCTACAGTATTGGAGACTGATTATTGATTTTGTGCGAGGGGGCATTATGCTAATGAGAGTGGAGCAAGCTCAGCTTAGTGCAGGCAAGGATTAGAGACATTCTATTTACTAGTATAGGAGGGATTGCCTTAGCATGCATAATTAAGTGGATATATACAATACATATCATGAATATAGAGTGTAGTATATAGTTGGCCTGCATACTTATAGCCCGAACCACTAAATAAGGCCCATAAACATTATGTTTCCAGACATCTCTCCAATTGAACCCTTTTTATTTTTTGTATACGAGTTCTGAACAAGTATATATATTATCAGAGCTTACAATGTGGGGAAGGGTTTGGTACAACTGTCACTTTTTAGAAATTATGTTTGATGGTCATGTTGCCATGGCAACTGTTTCTCTTAGCTCTAAGAAGAAATTAAATGCAATTAAACTATTATAAATTCAATTGGAATACTAGTTAAAAGGCAAATATAGTGCAAAATATAGCCAGAGTGATAACATTACCAAATAACAGAGCATAGTTAGGCTTAGCTGGTCGTCATGGTTACATAAGTGATTTTAATTAAGAAAAACAATTCAAATCTCAAGTATATGCTCTAAAATTATAAGTATACCAAATTATAAGTTACACATTCCAGATTAAAGCGTTGAATTTTATATTTCTATAAGTGTCCAAGTTATGGGCCTTATTTAGTGCAATTACCTATAGTTTATTGTGGTTATAATAACGAGGGTTAGTGTATGTGATCAATTAACTGATAGGGTAATAAGTATTGTGCTAGCACGCACCCGTACACTTAACAGTCTTAACAGATTTGGTCATAAGTGGGGTTTTAAGACATGGGTATTATATAAATGTATGAGGATAAAGATGAGAATGAATGAATTGATAACCTTTGCCCAACATTGCTGTCATGTGAAAGGGAAGTATATTGGATAGTCAGAAGACAACATCACTAATATAGAGGAATTATATGGGAGCTTTTATATACAGATTTACGTTTTTTGTTCCAAATCTTAATTGAGTGCTGATTTATTCATTGGTAGGTATTGTTGAAGGTGTAATGTGTTAACGTTGGTAAGCATTATTATGTATTAGCATGAGATTAGATTAATGGGAATTAGCCTTTAGGGTATTTATAAAATCAATTTAATGACTTTTCTGTCTAACCTTTGGGTATAAATAGCAGTCTAGCATATTTCCCTTCACTTGCAACTGCTACAACTGTCGCATACAAAGATACCCACAAGCGAAACTTAGCATGATCCCCCCTTGCACAAAATTAATAATCAGTCTTGAGTACAATCGAATAGAGCCAGTTAATGGCCGCCTGCACATGAGCACAAAGCAGGAGAGGGATCCAGTTACCAACACGGAGACACCCACTACTGGTGAGATCAAGCCGATTCTAATGGTAGTAAAGTATAGGATATATAAGTAGTATTTCTATAATTTAAGTTTGATGTCTTTATTTTTGAAAAAAAAGTTATCAATATTTTTCAACAAAGATATCTTATAAATGAATCATTTTGAAAAATATCCATTTTGTGACTCATGACTCATTTTCACCGGCATTGCATTGATTCTTAGCAATCAGTTTGGTTAGGTTAAACTTTGTTTTAAACTATATTTTCGTTTAAAATTCGAGTTATTTGAGAAGATTGGTGAAGGTGAAATTGCACATTTTCGATTGACTTCCCCAATATGCCCTATGAATATACTTGAATAGCTTTTATCCTTTCAGTACAATGTTGTCATTTTTTGGAGGGCATCATCTAGTTTACAAAATGATGACATCACCCCTGCTGCCTTTTGGGTAACCAACCCCAACAACATCGTCATCGGCAATCATGCCGTGGGTGGTACACACTTCGGCTTCTGGTACCGAATGCACGTCCACCCCGATGGACCTTCTTTTGATAAAACAATCTGGCCTCAGCATGTTCCTCTGGGCACCTTCAGCGACAACACCGTCCATTCATGTGGCTGGTTTGGCTTATGGATTTTCACCTCGTATTTTCCCACAAGTCCTGCTGAATTCAAAAGTCTCACTGCATGGAACTGTGAGAAAGGCGCTGAGGCGGTCCATGTAGAGAACATATGTTTTATAGGTTTCTGCATGGTCAACAACGAGAAAGCAGGCATTGAGATAAAGGCCTTGCCCAAGTCTTCATATGAAACGACTACAATTGATGGTGCCTGTATTGTAGCACCACCAGATGGACCCATCAGTTCAAGTGCCATTATCGCCCCTCAAGGTGAAACATTACACGTAACTCGGGTAGTCTTCCTCAATTTTAATAAAAATCATAACATCTTCACGTTCGCAAAAATTGATGGTAAAACTGGACCAAACAATGGCGGTTATCAAGTCAAGCTTTCTAAACTAACTCCACTCAATTCAACCAATAAGTTTCTTTGGAGATGGATGCATGAGGGTGTATTTTGGGATATGGATGGTACCTTCATAGAAGTAGAAGGATGGGGAGCAGGCAAAGTTCTTCCAACAGCACCTCACCTCCCTGATGATCAGTGCAATCATAATGTGCCTGGAATGAGTAAAGGAATTCCTGGATCAGTATGTCAAGAAAATCTCAACTTTATTCGATTTTCCTTCAATCATGTAATTCCAGAATCAACCCAAGGCCTTCCTCTAATTTGTGAAAACCAATACGGAAAGAAAATTAGGACTGAGTATGAACGTAAGCGTGTTACCCACCAAAAAGGCTACATGTGCACGTTTCTGAGCGGAGATACTTACAAGTGTTATTTTGAAACGCTGGAACATCTGACTAACTTGTCGTACACCGGCGCCATGTATCGTCTTGAGGTAGGTGCAGAAACAATGTCTTCTGTATTTGGGTCAGATTTTCATAAAATGTACAATTGGCAGCTGTACACATTTAGTGAAATTTGCTAAATTAGGCTGCAATTTGGCCAATACTAGGTAAAATTCGAGTATATCTCTGGCATTGTATTGATTCTAGCAATCTGTTTGGTTAGGTTGAACTGTATTTTGGACATTATTTTGGACTGAAATTAGGAATATTTGAGGGGATTGGTGAAGTTGAATTATACATTTTCTGAGAATCTGACCCGTGTACAAAAAATCAATGTCTTCTGTATTAATTTTGTGATGTGTTTCAGGAAAATGAGTCGCAAAATTGGTATTTTTCAAAGTTGTTTACATACAAGATCTCTATGTTGGAATATTTATATTTTTGGGGTGTCTAGTCCTTGCGGTTGTATGAATAAATCTACCAAAATTCAAGACCGTTTATTCATTATATCAGTGCATTACTTCGATCATCCTATTAGGTATATTTAGCTACTTTACCGGCAATTATCCTCCTAGAAATATTGCAAACTTTTTTTCAAAAAATAAAAATATCTAACTAAAAAGATAAAAGTACTTATGAGATGTCCTTAATGTTTACATTCATTTGAATCGGCTTGGTCTCATCTTTTCAAATATGATGATGTCTCAAAATCCAATTTTTGCGACTTATGACTCATTTTCCTGAAACAAAATCATATTTATGTGTATACTTTAACCTGCATTATCCCCTGTTTGATTTATTACATAAAGATTTCGTTTAATTAACTTTAGATCCAGTCTCTCTGTTAGTATTGCTCTCTCTTCCATTTTTTTTTTATTCATTTAAGGCCAATATAATATTTAATAGTTCACATGAAAAAACGCACTGTCCACCATGGACTAATTGAGGCGTTGCCTTGTAAGTAAAATTAGGTTCGAGTAAATCCCACTCTCTACTTCATTTACATTAGGAAAATAGTCCTCTCTACCACTATCATTTACTACTGAAATTGGCATAATATGGACCGCCTTATTTTATAACTTCCTTTATTTAACTGGCTTCGTCCAATTAATACCGTAAAAACAAAACTGAAATTACCCATTACCAATCACATGAAATCCAGTTATATCATATGAACAAATACTAAACTATAACCTCCACTAGGAAAATTTTTGTCACTGACATTGTGTTAAGAAAAACTTCCAGTCAGTCTGTGGCAAAACTCTAAAATTTGAGACAAATATTTTAAGTGGAGGAGGTCCTTACAACATTGTCTTAACTGTACAACTCATCCCGCCGACTTTGTCTTAGATACCGAATCGCCCACTCCTCCACTAGCAAAATCTGTCAGAGACAAAGTCACTGACAAGAGAGGCGTTGTCCCAAACACAGATTTTGTGTCAGTGACTTGGTCTTCCACTATGGTCAGATGTCTGAGACAATTTGTCTTAGCGTTTCTATGGAAACGTGATCAACAATGAGCGTTTCTATGGAAACTTGATCAACAACCTATAGAAACGGGATTAACAATGCATTTGACCTTATAAGGACATCAAACTATTTAATCAATGCCAGATTTCTTATTATATAAAGAAGTTATCATGCAGCCACTCCAGAACCCTGCCAGACGATTGCATTTGATAAAAAAATACATTGAATACAGTGAGTGGCAGCATATAGTGAGTTATTTCAGACAAATATATTATTGCGAGATTTCTCTACTACCAAATTCTGTAAGAGATAATGTCTCTTTATCCCCCTCCGTTCTTTCTCCCTCCCCTCTTCTCTCCCCCCCTCCCTAGTCTCTCTCCCCCTTCTCTTTCTTCAAGAAGCTTAAAAAGAACCAGTCGTTGAACATATTATTCAATACACCAAACAATTAAGGAAACAAATCAAGAATATAGACGTGAAATTTCAGTAAATTATACAATTTATTTTAACAAAATTTACATTGCCACAAAACCTCTGAAATCGTGCTTCGCCTCCTCCTTCTCCTCTTTTAACTGAACTGTTAAATACTTGAGATAATTGATGTATTTCTTGGATGATCAGTCATTATTTTCATAACCCCCCCACCCCCAATAATTATTTTTGAAATGATACAAATCTGACCAGAAAGTTACTGGATTTTGTCTAGAATAGAATCGAGGGAAAAATAACCTAGGGCAATATTAGCTGAATTTCACACTAAATTTATTATTTTTGAAATAATACAAATCAGAATAGAACGTAGCTAGATTTTGTCTAGAGTAGAATTAAGGCATAATGAAAATTTAGGCAGAAGAGTTTCCTCCTTCCTCCAACACTATCTCTCTCTCTTTCTCTTTCTCCTGCATCCCCCCCTTTTCTCTCTCTTTCTCTTTCTCCTGCATCTCTCCCCCGTTTCAGTTGATGGCCACATTGCACATGATTGTAATGGTCCGATGCGTCATGAGGGTTGCACGTGCATTGTAACAAGGCATGTGATTGGCTGAGGGAATGTAGAGCACTAGGTCAAACGTGAAAAGTTGTCTCTGACAACTATTTGAAGCTACTCCACTACAAGACACCATGTCTTCAGTCTCTCAGACACGAGACAAGTCTTTTAGAAAATCAAAATGATTTGATTTTTTTGACGTTGCAAAGACAAGTGAAAATTGTTGGTGACAGTGTCTTAGTGCGCTCCTCCACTAGGAGATTTTCTGTCAGAGACACGTTAAGACATGGAAATACACCTTGTCTGAGAGACATAAGACTTGTCTTTGACAAGGTTTTCCCTAGTGGAGGACCCCTTTAGGGCTCCTCCACTAGGGAAAATCTTGTCAGAGACAGGTCTTGTGTCTCTAAGACAAGGTGTATTTCCATGTCTTAACGTGTCTCTGACAGGATATATCCTAGTGGAGGAGCGCACTAAGACACTGTCACTGACAATTTTTACTTGTCAACATAAACAAACATAACTTGACAACATAAAAAAAATCAAATCATTTTGATTTTCTAAAAGACTTGTGTCATGTCTCGGAGACACAAGACATGCTGTCTTGTAGTGGAGGAGCTTCAAATAGTTGTCAAAGACAACTTTTCACGTTTGACCTAGTGCTCTAAATTCCGTCAGCCAATCACATGCCTTGTTACAATGCACGTGCAAGCCTCATGACACATCAAAACGTTACTCTTGAAGGAAATGTGATAAATGACGACTTTGTGGGTTGTAATTTAATCAAATAAATAGTCTTGCATTTCAGGGTTGAAAATCGAAAAGGCAATTTGATGTAAAATGAAAGTTTTACCCACCCAAACAAATTTTTTCCCGCATTTGACAGCGGGCGGGTGCTAATTTCGCACTCTGAGATTCCTAGCTAGATTCCTTAATAGCCTATGGCTATGTCTTTGTTAATGAACAGTTAATGAACAATGAACAGTTTTATTGTTAACGCGGAATTTTCTGTATAATCTATGATATCTTGAAAACTTTATTCTACCATTATAACATGTATTTCTTAAACTACAATTGCTCTAACGAATCCTATAGGCTTTGCTTTTTCCCATCAGCTAATGCTGAGCGCGTGTATTACACCATAATGTCTCTTGGCTAAATAAACACATTTAAAACAACAAACAACATATTTTCAGTAAATATAACCCACAAAACCGCCAAGTTACCCGCCCTCCTTGGAGGCTGAATGAAAATGAGCTTCAGACTATAGTGAAAATGAACATGACAATAGAGAGATGGAGGCAAAAATAGCATGCCAAATGGAAGCGTTTCATAAACTACATAAATAAGTTGTTGCTGTTTAAAGTTTGCTTTTTTTGTCAAACCTTTGGATTCAACTTTATAGTTTGACATGTGTATCGCAAATAGAAGTGGTGAACTCAGTGTTTGAAATAAGAGTGTGCCCGGCCATTTGACAAGTAAAAATTGTGGCGGGCAAACTATAATTACAGCAAAATTACTCTATTATTTACCCGCCAACAAGGCGGATGCAGAAAAAACGTAAATTTCGCACTGAAAATCTAACATATTTATATATAAAAACAAATCGGGCCTTGATAAAATAGTTTGATGTCCTTATAAGGTAAAATGCATTGTTGATCCCGTTTCTATAGAAACGCTAAGACAATTTGTCTCAGACATCTGACTATAGTGGAAGAGCTTGGATTACCAAGTCACTGACATAAAATCTGTGTTTGTGACAACGCTTCTCTTGTCGATGACTTTGTCTCAGACGGACTTTGCTAGTGGAGGATGCTGTGTCTAAGACAAAGTTGGATGCTGTGTCTAAGACAAAGATGCTGTGTCTAAGACAAAGTTGGATGCTGTGTCTAAGACAAAGTTGGCTGGGTGGGGTGCACAGTTAAGACAAGGATGCTGTGTCTAAGACAAAGTCGGATGCTGTGTCTAAGACAAAGTCGGCTGGGTGGGGTGCACAGTTAAGACAATGTTGTAAGGATCTCCTCCACTTAAATTGTTTGTCTCAAGGCTTAGAGTTATGTCACAGACGGACTGGATTTTTTTCTTAGCAAAGTGGAGGAGATCCTTAGAACATTGTCTTAACTGTGCACCCCACCCAGCCGACTTTGTAAGGACAGTGAGCCCCCTTCGTAAAGGACATAAAGCAACCAATCTAACTCGCAGCTCTCCCACCCTTGATATAACCATATTACATGTGTTAATAAGGGTGTAAAGCAACCAATTTCCCTCTCACTCATTCCCTCTCAGCTCTCCCACCTTGATATAACCTCCCCCTCAGCTCTCCCACCCTTGATATAATCTTCAATGTGTTGATAAGGGCGTAAAGCAACCAATCTCACTCACTCACTCCCTATCAGTTCTCCCGCCCTTGATATAACCATATTAAATGTGTTGATAAGGGTGTAAAGCAACCAATCTCACTCACTCACTCCCTATCAGTTCTCCCACCCTTGATATAACCATATTAAATGTGTTGATAATGGTGTAAAGCAACCAATCTCACTCTCACTCACTCCCTCTCAGCTCTCCCACCCTTGATATAACCATATTAAATGTGTTGATAAGGGCGTAAAGCAACCAATCTCACTCACTCACTCCCTATCAGTTCTCCCGCCCTTGATATAACCATATTAAATGTGTTGATAAGGGCGTAAAGCAACCAATCTCACTCACTCACTCCCTCTCAGCTCTCCCGCCCTTGATATAACCATATTAAATGTGTTGATAAGGGCGTAAAGCAACCAATCTCACTCACTCACTCACTCCCTCTCAGCTCTCCCACCTTTGATATAACCTTCAATGTGTTGATAAGGGTGTAAAGCAACCAATCTCACTCACTCACTCTAATATCATTTTCAGGATCATGACTGCATTAGAATGAAACACAACTTCGCTGAAACACCTGACAGGGCTGGCATCAAGCCAGGTGATGTGGCTGCAAAAGGATCTGGTAGTTCGAGTAGTTGCAACGATGGTGACTGGTATCTAGATAACAATGAGTTGGTCTTCACTGGTAAGTATTATGTGGGTCAGATTTTCAGAAAATGTACAATTGGCAGCTCTACATGTTTAGGAAATTCTGCTAAATTGGACTGACAAATGATGAATACCAGGTATACATATCTGAGTATATTTGGTATTGTGTTGATTTAAAGTATCAGTTCTGATATGTTAAACTGCATTTTGAAGCTTAAATGTGGGTTATTGGAGAGGATTGGTGAAGGCAAATTGTACATTTTCTGAAAATCTTACCCATATATATACGCATTGCTCTCAGAATAATGTATCTAGAGTGAGTGTTGCACATTGCATATTTCACTAGTGAGTTACTTGTCGTAGTCATGGCAACCGATGTGTTCTTTTTTCCGAGTTTAAAGCTGAGATTCAACTTTAATACTAAATTATGTTTCCATTCAAAAGAATATAATAAAACAATTAACTAAATGTCTAACAGTTTTGATTTGACTCGATATAAAATAGTTGAAGTTGAATATGAATTCAAGTTGATTTGAGATTAAAATTGATTTGATTATGGTGAATAGAATTATGATGATGTAAAGGGATGTGTGTGTGTGGGGGGGGGGGGTCAAAATAGCTAATTATAGTTGAAAACACAAGGATATATTTATACTCGGTCCTGAAATTTGGTACATGTATTTTGCGAATTATGACTCATTTTTCATGAGACTTGAGACATAGATTTTGTTTCCTGGATCTCCCACTGTTTGATGTGACTTTTATTTATCTGGTGCTTTTCCAGTGCATCTGTATTAATTGAGGTACATCCCTTCTATAACTTCGATATAAGTTTGACCACAAGATTAAGATTAAGATTAAGATTTCCGAACATGTCGCTTTCACAGGACATGACTCCAGCTAAGGGATGTTTGCAAGCCTTCTGTTCAGTACATTATTTAACAGTGTACAATACCACAGTCGTCTTGGACGAAGGGGCTCACTGTTCTTTTTCATTGGTTTTGTCTATTACTGTTATAAAGTATTAAGTGCAGTAGTTCTCTTTGTGAATGATTTCTCAGTAATTAATTACCTTAATTACCTTTTTTTGATACAATAATTTCAACTTGGAGTCTTAGGATATATAGTGTGTTTACTCAATGAAGTATTGGTCTGACCATATGAATGTGTTCTTAGCTACCATTTTTGTTCAGATTCACTGACAACAGTACCCTAAACGTAACCCTAAATCAGTTTCAGGGAAAGGACATTCCAGGCAAGCCAGAGATGTCAGACATTCCAGACATACCAGAGATGTCAGTTCATCGCAGCCACATGACTCCAAACTTGCCGTAACAGCCTACCAATGTGAATCCCCGGTATGAATATATTTGGTATCACATTGATTTATAGTATCTGTTTTGTTTTGTTAAACAGCATTTTGAAGCTCATTTCCGTCTTAATGAGGGTTAATGTGGGTTATTTGAGGGGATTGGTGAAGACAAATTGTACATTTTCTGAAAATCTGACCCCATAAGCTGATCAGTACGTACCTTCATTAGAAACTCATGGGTATTGATGATTGATTGAAGTAAAGTCCTTCTTCAACTGCCATTCAAAGTCGGCGATGTGATTCAAAGACGTCCTAAATGTGTAGAGCTGCCAATTGTACATTTTCTGAAAATCTGACCTATTTATCTGACAAAAGGACTGCGGTGAAGGCGATTCAAGCGACCCTGGAGCTAACAAAGAGCGCCCTAAGGACGCCATCTTCTGGCATGACACCGACTCCTGGCCACACAATGAACATAAAATACCAGGGGAGTTAGAAGACGTGAACATACGCCCAGGTTAGTTTGTTTTTTTGTTTTTTTTTGTTTTTTTTTTACAACTTTTATTCAATATGTCAACAAATCCAGCTGAATGGTTAACACCAAGGATACCCCCGTTCATTTAGTTTGTTTTTAACCTTTTTATTCAGCGACGACATTTTGCACAATTAATATACAATAGTTCTCAGTGCGTTCTGAGTTTAAATCAAAATATCAAAATATTGTTGTTCTCTGGTCTGATATGGTGAGCAGTTTAACCGCCGAGAACGTACAGGGTACGACATTGACGCTTGAGGGCATAAAATATCAAAATATTAATAAAAAGATATTTAGTAAAAATGAAATGAAATAAGGCATACATATGAACAAACGAAAATCCAGTTATAGATAAAGCAGTGATTAAAAACTCTCCACCCGGGCATGTGTCCATTTTCATGACAAACCTATCGAAATATAAATTTAAAAATCCTTTACCCAGTTATGGGGAAAAAATGTAACGGTTGTACAGGTTTAGGTGAATACTGCCACGTCTACCTACTAAAACCTATCGAAATAGTTTAGTTTAATGAAATTGAATAAAACCATTGTGACAGGGAACAATATGGGTTTTGAGATGAAATTAAGCCAAAAGATGAAATTAAGCCAATTCTAATGATGGCAAACCGGTATGACTAAAAGACGCACAGCACCGAAAACCTGCACAGCATCCGCACGGCACCCGCACAGCACCGCCGCTATGTATATGAGCAATTCCACCAAAAGTGCGCCATTTGGGTTGAAAAACAACAGCTCCTCCAGAGGCTAAAATATTTATCTGAGATTATTTTCGTTGGTATTTTCGGATCCAGAGGGAAAATATCACCTAGTATCCTACAACGTTTTTTACTTTTTTAATTGTAAGGCCAGGAAAATGCTTATTTTCCTGCCAGCACCACACATAAAAAACGAACGTTTTTCTATCAGCGTTATGGCCCTTATACCAAGACCTATCAAGTATACACTAATTCGAAACATTATGCATGCATCTTTATTATTTATTTCTAATTTTAATCGTCATTCATGTTGAAATATTTACCTTTCCCCCTGCCCCTACCATCAGAATTCAGGTCACAGTCTCTGCCAAGCTGCCCTGACCACAATATTCATTATTAACGTTCCCAATTTCGCTTATATTAGCATTAGTATATCTAGTTCGTGTACAAGAAAAAGTAAATCAATTGAAGCAACTTTTAAAAAATATGAATTTTCAGCCCTAGATGGCCAAATGATGCATTTTTTGGTGGAATTGCTCATATACATGTAATACAAATTCTGTTCAGAAAACGATCACTGCATATGAAGATACCAGAAAATGGGAACCCGTTTTTAATACCTTTATACAAAAAACTAGAGAACATATAAGAATGGTTGGTGATTTAAAATCTCTGTCAACAAGTCTGAATGATTTAGAGAGAATTAACGTAATTTGATTTGATCTTGGTTTGGCCATGTTGTATAACAGGCAAGAGAAATGATAGTTTTCTTTGCTAGTAGAAAATGTGTCTAAGCATTGAATAATCATTTTTGTTATAATTGCGTTGATTCTCCTTTTATTCAGAGTGTTTAATAAAAATAGATTGATCTATTGTGTTCTATTAATTGTGACTAAGCATTGAATATACATGTTTCTATATATACACATGACTGGGACAGTGATTTAATGACCCTAGATTAATCTAAATATCATGAACTTCGACAGCTATTTACAATAAAACTATTCCAGTCATAAAACCCATATTTACAGGCTATTGAGATCTGCATTCAATAATTTGTATCCTCAAATATCATGGTTATTAGAAGGATATTTCATGTACAAAATGGCAAAGTGGTGCGTCTAATATTAGTCACACAAGTAGCGGTGCTGTGCGGGTGCTATGCGGATGCTGTGCGGGTTTTCGGTGCTGTGCGTCTTTTAGTCAGACCCATGGCAAACATTAGGGAATCCAATAAGTACATATATATCTTGCACAAGCAAAAAATTGGTGATGGCAGACAATCACTAGTAAAATCTCAATCTTAGCTTCTCTCCAATAACCCAAATTTCAGATCAAAATTAAGTTTAGAATATAGTTCTAACCAAACAGAAGAATCAATGCAATGCCGAATATACTCGAATTTACCTAGTATTTACCACATTGCAGCCTAACTTTGCAGAATTTACTAGCTGTGTACAATGAAAATCTGACCCATTCTGATTGATTCGCCTTCACCAATCCTCTCAAATAACCAATATTTAAGACAGAAATGAGCTTCAAAAGGCAGTTTAGCATAACAGAACTGATACTTTAAATCAAGGCAATACCAAATATACTCAGATATACCCGGTACTCTGGTCCTGGGTATGACCATAAAGTGCCTTTCTGTCTCTTTTCTCTGTCTCTCTCTCCCTTCTTCTTTATCTCTATTTCCTGGGTATGATCATAAACTGCCTCCTTCTCAGCTCCCCCGCCCTTGATATAACCATATTAAATGTGTTGATAAGGGCGTAAAGCAACGAATCTCACTCACTCCATACCCGGTACTCATCATTTTTCAGCCTAATTCAGCAACATTTCCTAAATGTGTAGAGCTGCCAATTGTACATTTTCTGAAAATCTGACCCATTATATACTGTTTTGTCTCAGGTAAATGGGTTGTGGTAGAAAAAGCCTTGCCGCCGTTTGGAAAATGCTACATCGATGGTACCCTAGAGTTTGAGCATGGTGAAGTAGATGACGAAGTGCCTGACCATGTCTTCAACTGCACCCACATTGTGATCAAAGGGAGACTGATCATGGGCTGGGAGGACACACCATACACTGGAAATGGACAGATTGTACTGAGGGGGAATCACAATTCAGAACAACTTCCACAGACAGGTGCAAAGGCCATGGGTAAGTCTGAAGTTACAGGTTTCCGTTTACAAACTAAGAATGAGATGTAAGGTGCAATTGTATACTTTTAAAGTACAAAATCTGTCCAGAGATGTGAGAAAGGCGTGGAAGAGGGTGTATGAAGACACTTCTCGGCCCTTCCTAGCGTACTCTCAGGTCAATCATATGTTTCCTTTCCAGCAACTTCATATTCATTAGCATTATAAAAGCCCAGAGGGCAGGATACCTTGAATAAAATTGTTCTGCAAAAAAGTTACAGGTTCTCCACCAGTGTTAAATCTACAACTTGATGGTAATAGGAGAATTGCATAGACGCCATTTTAAATCCTAATTTGCGGTAATTAATTACAAAATCTTAATATACAAATAACCTTGGCCAAAATGAGGTCCATAATCCAAGATGGCGTTTCTTGACTCTGCAGCTAATAGGGGATTTGCATAGCCACCATGTTTTACCTTGATTCGCATTAGATTATGTGACTAATGATACAGTCTAGAAACTGTAGAAAAGATGCAATGACATCACATGCCTTCCTGTCTCTTTTCTCTGTCTCTCCCCCTTCTTCTCTATCTCTATTTCCTGGGTAAGATCCTAAACTGCCTCTCTTAGCTCTCCCGCCCTTGATATAATCTTGTATCACGTTTCGCATCTTGCATGTTAATGGCAAACCATAACTTACTTAAGTATATATCTTTATTCCTAACTCTGTACTTGTTATATTTATTATGCTCGCTCTCTAATAATGTAAACCTGAATATGTTTCTCATTCATGTATAACTCAATCACATTTCCATACATCATGTATACTTGTGTATCCGTAGCTTTAAAATTTACTGCCTTCCTAACGACCTATCTTTAGCTATTGTAGAGTCATCGCCAATTTCTCGCTACTCATACTCTGTTATAAATTTCACATCTCTCATCTCATACTACTTAGTCATGCTATTATTTATACTTTTATATCTGTTCTCTTTATTGTATATATATATATAACAACTTTTATTCAGTTTATAGCTTACAATAGATTGTCAATTCCATCATGCACTGAATTGGAAGCAATACTCTGCGTAGCAGGTCTACCGCACGATCCAATACTATCTTAAAAAAACTGTCTGTTTGTTTTTATTTGCAAAATATTTTGAGTTCAATGTTTTTTCCTTGGATTGTTCAATTGTTCCTTCCTTGTAATTCGTTGATCATTCACCTATAATCTAGTCATAGTGTGAGAGTCGATGAATTTAACTTCTCGGATTAGGATCACTTTTAGTACAATATTCACCATATAATGATAATCATATCATACAACGTAGCAATCATCAATTCTTACAGTATGCAGATGAATCTTACAATATTTTCCACCATATACTATGGCTCGATATAAGCTGTCTGAATATAGAATAACATAACTTTTTATATACAGTACTGAGTTTCACAGTTAGAATACGGTACCCTTCCCCACCCTTCTATTGTTCTATTTGTTGTAACAAAACAAAGTCAAGACGTTAAGATTCTCAGGCAACCTCTGGAAGAATTGCTTCAGTTTTCAACTGCGACCAGATATTGTATTACCTGATTTGTATTAAGATCCACAAATAAAAGAATCTCTGAATTGAATTGAATTGAATCACTGACTCAACTCGCCGTTTTAATGGGAATATGATGGCATTTTGCAGTCTTAATGGAATCATACTGACTCTTTGTGGTTTGAAGCGAGAGGTTGTCCCTTCGTTTGAAGGGACTCTCTCATCTTTGGGCCTAGACTGCACGCTTAATCATATTCAATCTTTTTTTTTATTTGCGTTACGGCTAGACAATTAAATAATGTTCACATGTAAATACACTACGTCCATCATGGATATCCTAGAGTGTTGCTAATTTGTTGCTAATTTGTTGCTGACTAGGTGTGTATGGAGGCCTGGACCTGCACGGGAGGCTGTGTGACAACTCATGGACCAGGCTCACAGCTACTGCATCCCCTGGAGCAACAAAAGTAACCCTGGAGAAGTTGACCTGCTGCCGAGTGGGAGATGAACTTGTCTTTGCGCCGACAGGCTACAGTACCTGGGAAACAGAGATAAGGAAAATAGAATCCATAACCGAAAATAACGAAGTGACACTGAACGAACCACTTAGCCATACACATAGGGGTAAGGAGAATTATTTGTATCCATCATTTGTATTCAGCTGTAGATTGAATTGAATAGAATTGAAAAATATTTTATTTGTCTGAGGTTATACAGGTACAAGTATGAAAGTTAGACAAATAGGTGACCAGGCTTGTGTAGGATAGAGGACGAGACACTGTTCTCTTAGTGAATATAATTGTCCAAGGCCGTCAGGCCGCGGACAATTATATTCACTGAGAGAACAGGGTCGAGTCCTCTAGCATGCTTATCCTACAACTTCACTTGTTTGTTGTTATTGAAACCTCAATTGTTAGTTATTGAGGTGATCCAATCTCCCTACCACCCTACCACCCTACCACTTAACAATGACTGCCTGATCAGTGAGCGGGATTGCTAGGAGATACCTGGTCCTATATATTGGACAATTCCTCACTCTCACTGATACATGGCTGCATGTTTATGGGAGAACAATGAATGAAGAATAATTCATTCAATTCCTCCTCTGACAAATTGATGGACCTGGCTCTCTCCCATTTCGAGTACACCCAAGTCTCAAATACTGAGTATCTGTTAGTAATGACAATGACATCCATATTACACTTTTCTTAACTTCTCAACACCAAGATGGGTTTGATATAATTGGTAACATTGATATTTACTTTCTAAATTCCAATTATCTATTGATTAATTATTTGGTTTTTTATTCCTCATTTTTCAACTCAGTGTATGTTCATAGTTATATAGTTATATAACTACACAAAATTACAACTGGTTAAATAAGATATATTTCTCACCACTGTTTACCATCATTACTCATTACTCATTTTCCTGTGACACATCACATTCTATATTTCAGGAATCATACTATGCTATATACAACAGATCCTATCTGAGCCTCTGTGGCTGAGCGGGTAGAGCCTTCAACTCTACCTGCCAGCCTATACTTATGTGAGAGGTCCCGGGTTCGAATCCAGGCCAATCCTAGTTCAAAATTATTTGCAACAGATACCTGAGCGGACTCTTTAATGAAAGAGTCCGCCCAGGCATCTGAGAGGACTCTTAGGAGCGGACTCTTTCATTAAAGAGTCCGCTCAGAATGCTCAAAGAGTACACCTGGAATTCAAGACTGTACTCTTCAAGCATGGGAGTCCGTCCAAGCCAATGCTGGGGAATAGGGGAACCACAGCAAGTGTAGGATAAGTGGATAAAATCTAGATCTTCCAGTTGTCACCTCATAATAGAAAAGACATCTATACTAACAGGGAGACTGACACATATAACAGGGAAGAACAAGCTAAAGTTGTAAAACACATTTTTACGTTATAAAGCAAGTTATTTACTAACTGTATAATATATATATATATAATCGTCATAGAAATATTAATAACGCCGTTTTTCATGATTAAGTGGATTAATATGATATTAATTTGGCGGAAGTGGAATCGTTGTACATTTATCAAGAATAAAATTGTTTTTTATTGTTTAATTAAGCTTCAAGCATGGAACTACTTCTTCCTGAAGCAATGCTTGCGTATGTATGTATGTATGTATGTATGTATGTATGTATGTATGTACACTCTCCCGTGCGCCGTACCCGCGCGATACGGAGCGGCAAGCTTTTTCGTCTTCAGTGAGACGATTTTTGTCTACAGAGCACCGTGAACGCTACTGGTGAACAGTGGTGACGAAATTGCCTGAACTTCTGATACGAAAAACGGTCATTTGAATCACGGAGACGAAATATGATATGCTCCGTATTCACGCTCCGTTTTTCGTATTGAGTTTTGAGAACTACATAGGAATTCATTATGTTATTCAATGTTATTTCATCAGACTTGTTCGAAATCCACTAATCTCCAAATCATAAACACAGCCCACCATATATATTAAAAGTATGACAAAACAGCGTTGAAGAGTCATGACAAACAGATATATGTTGATACTAGTAAACCACTTTGTTAATCCCAAACAAAACAACCACTGTATGTGTGTTCCCTTTGTAATTGTCTGTGCGAAACTAATTATTGCACAAACAAAGTGTGAGGCTTCCTTGGTGCGCGAATTTAAATCTGCGCGAAAAGGTGTCAAAGTGCTTAGTGCGCGAAAATTGTGTAGTATAAAATTTCTTTTAGCATTTTTTATTGCTTGATTTGTTAGCTTCCTAATTCGTTTTGCCTCATTCCAGTCATTTTCATTTAGGAAGAAACGTGTTGGTGTTTTAATATGTTGAGTGAGATTCATATTTTCTTCATATTCATATATTTTCTTCATATTCTTTAATATTCTTTCTTTCTTTATTTCTTGGTTCTAAAAGATTTATAGTAAAATCTCCCATTATGAATATTTCGTTCTTTTTGTTAGCTGTAATTTCAGTGCCATGAAATTTTACCTGTCAGCACCGTTTTTACCTATAGCAATATATGCATCATTTATGAAATCTGTGTCCATCAATTTCGGTGGTGTAGTGGGGAAGAAGCTCGCTTGTGAATCCTAAGGTTGCTAGATCGAACCCAAGCATGGGTAAGTTTTTTTTCTCTGTTTGGCATCAGTGGTTCTACACTAGTGGCCGTCATGCACTAATGATCACGCCAGCTTGTCTGGCACTGGCCACGCGAATACGCTGAGACGAAAAATTTTGTATCAAAAGTGGGTACAAGAATTTCGTATCCAATTTTGTATCGCGCGGGTACGGTGCGCGGGAGAGTGTATATATGTATGTATGTATGTATGTTGTTTATTTCCAGTTCAATTTCAGTTACATCATTATATTCAATACAATATCTGGAAATGGGTACCACATTCTATGCTAATCATAGCTCTACCAGGAGGTCCCTTACATCTAATTACATTATTAATTACAATTCAAGTTATTCTATTTGGTAGATTCATTCATTACAGCACAGTAGCCATGTTATCGGATCGTTTGGGAGGCCATTTGCATTCTTACGAACACTCTTGGCATCCCTCCCGATCAGATATTATTTCGTTAGATGGCCTGGCGCGGTTCGCATTCTGACGAACACTGGTCGCACCTGCCCTCTTGTGTTGGTCTATAATGTCGTGTAAGACGCGGGATGAAATGTACGAAACAGCTAATTTAACTAAAGATATACACGATATCCAAGCAGCCAGAAACCAACGCAATCATGTGAATAGCCTACTCGGATGAGCAAAGACAAGATATTATTCTAATCTATTAAATAATAACTCTAACGATGGCAAGAAATTATGGAGAATATTAGACGAAGTTGTATCCAAAAAGGAAAAAGAATTCGTAAATATTACCGATCAAAACAATATTGAATTAAACACTTTAGACTCTGCCAATTATCTCAATGAACATTACTGTTCAATCGGTAAAAAGATACAAGATAAAATAGATGATATACCGCTAGTTTTGAGTGAAGAAGAGATCAATGAAAAACGCTTGTCCTTTGTAGCTATGTCACTTGAAAACTTGCATAAGTTAATATCTTAAATAGATATAAATAAATCTTCTGGTTGCAAGGAGATCAGTGCTAGGATTTACAAAGATATCTTTTTTGCGTTACCGAGGCAATCGTTGTATATTATGAATATGTCTATTCGTACCAATGTATTCCCCACTGCCTGGAAGTCAGCCATAGTAAAGCAAATTCCAAAGAAAAATAATGTCACCCAAACTGAGGATACCAGGCCTATAGCCTTAATGCATATAGCTGGTAAAATGCTGGAAAAGCATATTGCAATACAAATATGGGATCACTTAAATGTGAATAACATTATCAGTGAAAACCAATACGGCTTCAGGAAAAATAGGAGCACGCATGAGGCACTATACGAGTTAATAAAATCAAAGTTACATAAAATTGGAATTACCGACAATGCCCTACTATGGATGAAGTCATACCTTAGGAACAGGACCCAAACAGTAAGACTAGGGAATTGCTACTCACAACAAAGCACAATTGATTGCGGTGTCCCTCAGGGCTCTATTTTAGGGCCAATCATATATTTAATATTCTCAAATGATATAAACAAACTAGGGCTGGCTTCCAGGTACATATTGTATGCAGACGATACAGTTCTATATGCCTCAGGCAATGATCTTGATGCGATTACTCAATCCATGATCAATGACTTGGATACCTTCTATAAATGGTCTGTACAGAATAAGATATTGATAAATGTAAATAAGACAAAGGTTATGCTATTTGGGAAGAAGAAACAAAATTTAAATATAGCGATAGAGATTAACCACCGAAAGATCGAAACACTTAACAATTATGTATATCTAGGTATAAATATTGATAGTCACTTCAATTTCATGGGACAGGCAAACCAATTAATCAAAACCCTACATTATAGAATTCACCAGCTATCGATCATTAGAACTAACTTGACAAAGAAAAGTGCAGTGATTATGGTTAAAGCCAATATTTTATCTATAATAGACTACTACGCCCCCTTCATTAGTAAATGCAACCAAAAAATCATAACCTGTATACAAAGATTACAAAATAGAGCCCTAAAAATTGCCCTTAAATGCCCCCCTAGAACTTCTACTGACGAAATCCATTCATTGACTAGAACAATGAAATTAAAACATAGAATCGATTTTCTTCATTCCAAATTAGCTTTTATTGCTGTATCAAAACAAAGACTGAACAATCTACTGCCAGAAGTTAGAGCGACCAGACTGTACGATGTGCCAGTATTGGAGCAATTCTTCCCCAAAAGAGAAATGGATAAGCAATCCCTCCATTTCCAAACCTCAAAAACTTGCCTACTAGAATCCGAAATATTGAAGATAGTAAAATTTTCAAAACGCAAATAAAAAAACACTTTTTAGATAAAGATTAGATAACAACTCCCTAAGCTCAGCTCGCTCTCGCTAAACACTCCAGCCTTGATTGATATGTACCTAAATAGTAATTCAAATCCTTTTCATATCTCATCATTTTGTTACTATCATCAAGTTGTTTAATGTATTTTCTTTGTAAAATGTAACCTCTGACAATTATCTTAAATGTTTTGATTAAAATATAATGGTTTTCACCGTTTTTTACAAGGTGATAGAACATCAATGTACACCTCCATAGCAATAATTGTAGATGTGCTAGAAGAACGCTGAGGTTCAGCGATAAGTTTTTCCTCTACAAATTTTCAATGATATGTATTTTGAAGAATAAAAATGTTAAAAAAAAAATGTCAACGTGGTCTCCTTATGGACTAACATGTTTATGTTGACAGACGGTCGACTGAGTAACCGGTTGCATTCTGATGAACACTCTTGGTGTCAGTGGGTCGTCTGTCTATACATGGTCTGGGTCGATGGCATTCTGACGAACACACGGTCGAGTCAGCCCATGCCCGGTCGTTTATTACTAGTGCAGTAGAGAGATAGAGCAGTCGGGGGGCGTTATTCCAGGGTGAGGGTTTTCAGCTTCGTCCCACATTGGTTGGTCCCAGTGATTTTCGTTATTAGTTATTTAATTTTCTCTATTTTTAGGGACCGTTTTAGTTTTGATTTGTTTGGCCTGGAGAGTAGGAATAAAATTCCTCTTCCAAGTAGGCTTTGAAGTCACTAATTGTTAGGGATGCTTTTCTCCCTTTGGGGGGCAGTTTGTTATAAAGGTAGGGTGCCTGTACGTAATATGACTTCTTTATGGATATGTGTACTACTTTCAGATTTTCGTTTTTCCCGCCTTGTAGACCTATCTTCCTCTGTTGTATTAAATGAGCCATCACTCAACTTTCCATTTACTGATGAAGTTATAAAACAACCAGAATATTTAATGCAGACCCAGTTTTTATCATTCAGAAATGTTTCTTGACAGCAGGGGAGAGAGAGGGGGGGGAGAGTGCAAGCTAGTTCAGGGAGAGTGCGGGGAGGCCACGCAGCGAGCACACCATGCTGGGGCGCTTTCAATTATTTTACCAGGTGTACTGACCTGGTGAACAGGAAGTATAATTTACGCATGTGTAGTGCACCAGAGCCCGAACGCATAATGTCCACCAGCCTTGCGAGGTCCGTGGATCCCTGGGCCATACTCCCCATACTGCGTTCGAGTTGCACCTGGTGCACTTGGTGAAATAATCGAAAGTGCCCCTAGTGCTTATCATTTCAACTTTGTTGACATCTGACTTTTCATGTAAACATTCATAGTCATAGATTAAGCACTTACCTCCAGGTCCAAATGAACAGGTAACATAATCCATTGTGTTATCCTATTGGTAAATCGAGGCCCAACTCCCTTTGGTTAATACAAGAACAGAATAAATCTTGACGATTTAAAATAAATTCCAATGATAAAGCCAAGCACATGGTTGAAACCTCCCTAAGTGAAGCCTAGCCCTAGGCCTACATAATATGTGCACAGCAGTCAATCAAAGATATTTTTCGGACCTATCTCAGTGAAATCTGTGTATGGTACAATCTCCATGTTCTATTTTTGGTCATTGATGAAGAATAATCCAATGACAAATGACTTTAAATAAGAAGAAAGCCATTTTCTCACACTGGCAATCACCTCCCGAAAAAGGAGGTAGAAGGGCTCACACACTGTCAGCATTGCCCTACTTCCAGCAGCAACGTCATTTCCGGTCCGTTCCATATGCAAATGAGCCTTGCTCTTGGCATTTCCGCATATTCCCGCCACATGCAGAGCAACAAGACTCTCTCTAGTCAAATAGAAATGGCGTTATTTTGGGTGGGGTTTCTGGATTTAAAAGGGCAAATAAGCAAATAAAATGGGATTCGGGGAAGGGATTCAGAGCCAAATGTATCTATACCCTCTGATTAATGCTTTTTTAATTGTGGATCTGGGTTGATTAGCCTAGTGCAAGAGAAATGAAATGAAACGAAAGATTGGAGATTTTACAGTAGAACTTAGCGACTTAAAATATTCGTCCCAAATTCATTAAAAATATGCAGCATGTACATACTTTTTTCTTATCTTTATAAATATAGTTAGTTTCGTTCAACTTGTAAAACAGATAATAATAATATAAAAACTGACTAATATCACTTCTATTACTTCTGTTATTTATAGACGCTCATTATATTTACGTACACACTATTAATTCCACCAAATCCCATCTTTTTCTAATATTTTTAATGTTTACCGATATATATATATATATATATTATATATATATATAGATAGACACTGGTACAGATGTGGGACATTCGTCCTTATAAGACCCTTTCTCTGGGGCATATATAAAATTGTGGGGCATTTTCAGTGCCCCACAAGTAATTCCCATTAGAAAATCATCAGGACGCCCTCTAGACTATTCTCTGAAATTATGAAATTGTGGGGTATTTACAATGAAACTATATATACAACTTATTTTACTACCGTTCACTACTGCCACCTACCAGAAAAACGGAAGTACTAAATATATACACTTTCATGCATTCTTATTGGTCAACAGGGATTTGCCAAATATAGAAATATATATATGCACCACAACCGATTCCCATAAAGAAAATATCCCACATGCATTTTGATTGGTCAAAGGGGGTTTGCCAAATATAGATATATATGCACCACAACCGATTCCCATAAAGAAAATATCCCACATGCATTTTGATTGGTCAAAAAGGGTTTGCCAAATATAGATATATATATGCACCACAACCGATTCCCATAAAGAAAATATCCCACATACATTTTGATTTGTCAACAGGGGTTTGCCAAATATATTAGAAAAAGACTAGGTACATAAGATTTAGCCCTCAATTCCTTTATTAAATAATATTAAAGTATATTAAAAAAATATCCCAAAAATGAAAACATTCCCCAAAAGACATCAATTCTGCCACTTGTGACTCACTTTGCTGAAACACATCATAATAGAGACCTAATCAGATGAGTTCATTCATTAAAATGTTCATTTCTGATAAAGTTGATATTATATGTTGATAATTATGAGCAATCCCATGAGAAATGCATCATTTAGGTTGATCAATGACAGTTCATCCATATATAAAACTTATTTGAAATCGTTTTTCTTTCTTATACCCTTCTCCATCCACCCCTCCTCCCTCACACCCTTCTCTCCCACACCTTCTTCCTCATACCCATCGCCCTTATACCCTCCTCCCTCACACCCCTCTCCCTCATACCCTCCCCCCTTATACCCTCCTCACTCACACCCTTCTCCCTCATACCCTCCCCCCTTATACCCTCCTCACTCACACCCTTCTCTCCCACACCTTCTCCCTCATACCCTCCCCCTTAAACCCTCATCCCTCACACCCTTCTCTTTCATACCCTCCGCCCTTATACCCACATCCCTCACGCCCTTCTCCCTCATACCCTTCCCCCTTATACCCTCCTCACTCACACCCTTCTCCCTCATACCCTCCGCCCTTATACCCTCCTCACTCACACCCTTCTCTTTCATACCCTCCGCCCTTATACCCACATCCCTCACGCCCTTCTCCCTCTTCCCTCATACCCTATGCCATTATACCCTCCTCCCTCACACCCCTCTCCCTCATACCCTCCGCCCTTATACCCTCCTCCCTCACAACCCCCTCCCTCATACCCTCCCCCTTATACCCTCCTCACTCACACCCTTCTCCCTCATACCCTCCGCCCTTATACCCTCCTCCCTCACACCCCTGTCCCTCATAGCCTCCCCCTTATACCCTCCTCACTCACACCCTTCTCCCTCACACCTTCCCCCTTATACCCTCCTCACTCACACCCTTCTCCCTCATACCCTCCGCCCTTATACCCTCCTCCCTCACACCCTTCTCTTTCATACCCTCCCCCTTATACCCTCCTCACTCACACCCTTCTCCCTCATACCCTCCCCCTTATACCCTCATCCCTCACACCCTTCTCCCTCATACCCTCCGCCCTTATACCCTCATCCCTCACACCCTTCTCTCCCACACCCTCTCCCTCATACCCTCCCCCTTAAACCCTCATCCCTCACACCCTTCTCTTTCATACCCTCCGCCCTTATACCCACATCCCTCAAGCCCTTCTCCCTCATACCCTCCCCCCTTATACCCTCCTCACTCACACCCTTTTCCCTCATACCTTCCGCCCTTATACCCTCCTCACTCACACCCTTCTCTTTCATACCCTCCGCCCTTATACCCTCCTCACTCACACCTTTCTCCCTCATACCCTCCGCCCTTATACCCTCATCCCTCACGCCCTTCTCCCTCACACCCTCCTCCCTCACGCCCTCCTCCCTTAGTCTCTCTCCCTCACACCCTCCTCCCTCAGACCGTCCACCCTGAGAACCTCCTTCCTCAGACTATCCTCCCTCACATCCTCCCTCAGACCCTCCTCCCTCATACTCTCCTCCCTCATACCCTCCTCACCCACACCCTTCTCCCTCATACCCTCCGCCCTTTTACCCTCATCCCTCACGCCCTACACCCTCACTCCCTCCTCCCTCACACCCTCCGCCCTTTTACCCTCATCCCTCACGCCCTTCTCCCTCATACCCTGCACCCTTCTACCCTCCTCCCTCACACCCTTCTCCCTCCTCCCTCATACCCTCCACCCTTATACCATCCTCCCTCACACCCTTCTCCCTAAGACCCTCCTCCCTTAGTCTCCCCTCCCTCACACCCTCCTCCCTTAGTCTCTCTCCCTCACACCTTCCTCCCTTAGACCCTCATCCATCACTCTTTTCCCTCACACCCTCCTCCCTTAGTTTCTCCTTCATCATTCTTCATCTCTCCTCCCACACACTCTCCTCCCTTAGACCCTCCTCCCTTAGACCCTCCTCCCTTAGTCTATCCTCCCTCACACCCTCCTCCCTCAGACCCTCCTCCCTTAGTCTCTCCTCCCTTAGACCCTCCTCCCTTAGTTTCTTTTCCCTCACACCCTCCTTTGGTAGACCCTCCTTCGCTAGACCCTCGTCGCTCACACCCTTGTCCCTCACACCCTCCTCCCTTAGTCTCTCCTCCCACACACTCTCCTCCCTTAGACCCTCCTCGCTTAGACCCTCCGCCCTCAGACCCTCCTTCCTCGGACTATCCTCCCTCACATCCTCCCCCAGACCCTCCTTCCTCAAACTCTCCTCCCACTGACCCTCCCCCCCACTAACCTCCCTCCTGCAGACCCTTCTCCCTTAAAAGAACATACCGCCTTCAGTACAATGATAGCCTTATCCCTACTTCTTGAGGTAAAATCAATGTCAGCTAGGTTCGAACATAAATATAGTGAATAATAAGAGTACTGGAGGGCTTATAATCTTGGATTATGATGTTTGATATAGGCAGACATCTTCGGAGGAGACATGACGTCACTAGTGATAGAATCATGCCTGCCATGCCTCCATGCCGAGTGCACCATGGTCATGCTTCTCCTCCTACTGGCATTTTGGTAATGATATATAGCAGAAATGGACATGTCTTCATTAGATCTGAATCTCTACATGCTATTCATGGCCAGATTTCACTTTTTGAAGTGTGATTTTATGAAAGAGAAGGTGTTCTGTAAGTGGTAAACAAAGTCTTGCTACAACCGGAACTGACAAAACTTGTGTCGCCCCTATATTATCGCTCACAGATACACCAACACTTTTGGGACTATACAGGCTTCATTTCAAACCATCTAAGTTCAAACAACCCCATAACAGTCCAGTTATAGCCCCTTTCACTCAATATTAGCAAGAAAAATTGTCTTTTAGGGGTTTGAAGGGAGGAAAACATGATTCAAACTGCTACCCAACCACGCCCACACTGCCTTTGGTCGATGCCGGGAGATGCCGGCATCAACCTAGAATTTGGCCTTGATGACGTCAAAATCAAGGAGGATTCTGGGTATTCTTCCCCCAAATGGCGGCAGTCATGAATGTTGAATCGAGTCTATTTCGGATGTTTCAAATGCTTCTATCAAGGTTGTATTAGATACTAGGGATATTTCTGTACTACAGGTACGTTTTTATTTAATAAAAGCACCTATTGCGGTACCATTGTACTGAAGGCGGTACTTTATTTTAAACCCCCTCCCACATACCCTCCTCCCTCATACCTCCACCCTCATTTCCCCTTGAGCATTACATTACATATTAGACAGTCAATCTTCATTTTGGGGCTGGGTGGGAGTTGGGGTGGGGGGCGGTGGGGGTGGGGGGCGGTGGATGGAGTTGACTTGATATGTGATAGTCTCAAAGTTTATGTTAATATTAGATTCCCAGCTGAATAAAATTTGGCCCATCCTTTACAATTGTTTCTTTCTTTGATTCTCAGTACTATTTAATGAAGATTTGATTGCTCTTCATGGAGAAAAGTTGATACATGTAAACATATCCTTTGTTTTTCCCATCAATTCATGGATTTTTTCAGAAACTTTCATTTTTGTATTTTACTTTGTGTGCCATAGTGGTAATTTGGGCTAGATAGGGTTAATACAATTTGATATTCTCTTGATATATGTACCAAGGCAGTACTATTCTAACATTTGCAATTTCATCCATTTCATAATTTGCCATTTAAATATTCTCAGATTTTGGCAAGTAAAAATCATGGCGGGCAAGCTGTTTTGGCCATGAGCTTGCCCGCCTGGGCAACCCATTTTGTCCTTTATGTAATCAATTGTGTCATTTCTCAGGGCAACCAGAAATTCTGGCGGGCAATCTGACTATGTCAGTAGCTTGCCCAGGCAGGCAACCTATTTTTTCATCTTATTTCGACCACTGAATCATGTGACTATGAGTGCTAAACCCACCAAAAGTCAGAACATTTCAATAAAGTGATCTTGTGAAAAAAAACACTTTGAAAAATATCAATTTTGCGACTTGTGACTCATTTTCCTGAAACACATCACATTTTGTAATATTAGTATTTGTTGGGCCAAGATGATCTGGGTATGACGATAAAGTTCTTTTCTGTCTCTTTTCTCTGTCTCTCGCCCTCCCTTCTTCTCTATCTCTATTTCCTGGGTATGATCATAAACTGCCTACCTCTTAGCTCTCCTGCCCTTGATATAACCATATTAAATGTGTTGATAAGGGTGTAAAGCAACCAATCTCACTCACTCACTCAGATGATGTCAATATATAATACAATAATTTTCCTTGGTGCATCTTGTAGACATATAGAGATGGTGGGGGTAATGGGGAGATGGTGGGAGTAATGGGGAGTGAATGAGATAATGTGGAGTGAGTGGGGTAATAGGGAGTGAGTGGCGGTAATTGGGAGATGGTGGGGGTAATGGGGGTGTGAGTGGGATAATGGGGAGTGAGTGGGAGAAATGGGGAGTTTGTGGGGAGTGAGTGGGGTTAATGGGGGTGTGAGTGGGGGTAATGGAGGAGTGAGTGGGGGGTAATGGGGAGTAAGTGGGGGTAATGGGGAGTGAGTGGAGGTAATGGGGATTGAGTTGGGGTAGAGGTGTGTGAGTGGGGATAATGGGCAGTGAGTGGGGGTAATGGGAGAGTAAGTGGGGTAATGGGGAGTGACCAATGGTAAAGGGGAGTGAATGGGGGTGTGACTGGGGTAATGGGCATTCAAGTGGGCATAATTGGGAGTGAATGGGGGTAAAGGGGAGTGAGTGTGGATGGGGAGTGCATGGGAGTAATGTGGGAGTGTGAATAGGGATAATTGTGTGTGGGTGTGGGTAATGGGCGTTTGAGTGGGTGTAATGGGGTAAAGGAGAGTGAGTGGGGTAATGGGGGTGTGAGTGGGGTAATGGGAATGAGTGGGGGAAACAGGGAGTGAGTAGGGGTAATGGGGTTGTGACTGGGGGTAATGGGGAGTGACGGGGGGTAATGGGGGAGTGAGTAGCAGTAATGGGGGTGTGAGTGGGGGTAAAGGGGAGTGAGTGGGGGTAATGGAGCATGAGTTGGCATAATGGGGGAGTGAGTGGAGGTAAAGGGGAGTAAGTGGGGGTAATGGGGAGTGAATGGGAGTAATGGGGAGTGACTGGGGGTAATAAGGAATGAATGGGGGTGTGAGTAGCGGTAATGGGGGTGTGAGTGTGGTAATGCGAAGTGAGTGGGGGTAATGGGGGTGTGAGTGGTGGTAATGGAGAGTGAGTGGGGGTGATGGGCAGTGAGTGGCGGTAATGGGGCGTGAGTGAGTGGGGGTAATGGGGGGGGGGTGAGTGGGGGTAATGGGGGGTGAGTGGGGGTAATCGGGGAGTGAATGATGGTAATGGGGAGTGAGTGGGGGTAATAGGGGTGTGAGTGGGGGTAATAGGCATGTGAATGGGCGTAATGGGGAAGTGAGTGGGGGTAAAGGGGAGTCATAGGTTATATAATTATATGGGCCATTTGGAGGTAATATACAAATGTTTACTTTTGGTGGGCCTATACCCTGTAACATACATTTTGTGGGCCATATAAACATTGGGTCAAGAGCCATATATGGTATGTTATTATGAGCTATATATATGGGCCATTTCGGGCAATACACAAATGTTTACTTTTGGTGGGCCTATATCCTATATGTAACATACAATTTGTGGGCCATATAAACATTGGTTTAAGAGCCATATATAGTATGCTTTTATGAGCTATATATATGGGCCATTTTGAGGCAATATAAGATTGTTTACTGTTGGTGGTCCTATATCTTATTCGTAATATACATTTTGTGGGCCATATAAACCTTGGGTTAGGAGCCATATATAGTATGCTTTTATGAGCTATATATGGGCCATTTTGAGGCAATATAAGATTGTATACTGTTGGTGGGCCTATATCTTATTCGTAACATACATTATGTGGGCCATATAAACATTGGGATAAGAGCCATATATAGTATGCTTTTGCGAGCTATATATATATGAGCTACTTGGGAGCAATATACAAATGTTTACTATTGGTGGGCCTATATCCTATATGTAACATACAATTTGTGGGCCATATAAACATTGGTTTAAGAGCCATATATAGTATGCTTTTATGAGCTATATATATATGGGCCATTTTGAGGCAATATAAGATTGTATACTGTTGGTGGGCCTATATCTTATTCGTAACATACATTTTGTGGGCCATATAAACATTGGGATAAGAGGCATATATAGTATGCTTTTGCGAGCTATATATATGAGCTACTTGGGAGCAATATACAAATGTTTACTATTGGTGGGCCTATATCCTATATGTAACATACATTTTGTGGGCCTTATAATCATTGGATTAAGAGCCATATATAGTATGCTTTTATGAGCTATATAATATATATGGGCCATTTTGAGGCAATATAAGATTGTTTACTGTACTATTGGTAACATACATTTTGTGGGCCATATAAACATTGGTTTAAGAGCCATATATAGTATGCTTTTGTGAGCTATATATATATGGGCCATTTTGAGGCAATATAAGATTGTTCACTGTACTATTCATAACATTCATTTTGTGGGCCATTTAAGAGCCATATATAGTATGCTTTTATGAGCTTCATATATGGGCCATTTTTAGGCAATATAAGATTGTTTACTGTTGGTGGGCCTATATCTTATTCGTAACATACATTCTGTGGGCCATATAAACATTGGGTTAAGAGGCATATATAGTATGCTTTTGTGAGCTATATATATGGGTTAGTTGGGGGCAATATACAAATGTTTACTATTGGTGGGCCTATATCCTATATGTAACATACAATTTGTGGGCCATATAAACATTGGTTTAAGAGCCATATATAGTATGCTTTTATAAGCTATATATATGGGCCATTTTGAGGCAATATAAGATTGTTTACTGTCAGTGGTCCTATATCTTATTCGTAATATACATTTTGTGGGCCATATAAACATTGGGTTAGGAGCCATATATAGTATGCTTTTGCGAGCTATATATATGGGTTAGTTGGGAGCAATATACAAATGTTTACTATTGGTAGGCCTATATCCTATATGTAACATACAATTTGTGGGCCATATAAACATTGGTTTAAGAGCCATATATAGTATGCTTTTGTGAGCTATATATATGAGCTACTTGGAAGCAATATACAAATGTTTACTTTAGTAGGCCTATATCCTATATGTAACATAATATATGTACATTTTGTGGGCAATATAAACATTGGTTTAAGAGCCATATATAGTATGCTTTTGTGAGCTATATATATGGGCCATTTTGAGGCAATATAAGATTGTTTACTGTTGGTGGGCCTATATCTTATTCGTAACATACATTTTGTGGGCCATATAAACATTGGGTTAAGAGCCATATATAGTATGCTTTTATGAGCTATCACTGGAAAAAAAATCGCGTTTACACTGTGAGTATCTGCGTCGGAAATCTGGTGTATCTGCACTCCACACTGTGTGAGTATCTGCGTGTATGTCCAATTGAGTTTGTGTATCTGCGTGTATACAAAGTGCAGTGTGTATCTGCGTGTATCTGCACTTGTGAGTATCCTCATGTATCCTCAAGCGAGTGGTGTATTTGCGTCCATCCACAGTGCAGTGGATTAATTACTACACAAACATCCAGTGACTGGGGTGGGCTTATATTACATTTGGGATGTTTGGAGGTAACCATCCATACTAGTGTCACAACTAATGCATATCCGAGGTTATCCTAAGGAGTGTTACTGTGTATTTGCTTCCTTTACTACAATGAGAGATTATTTGGGCAGTGGTACAACGTTTGTGCGGCTGTCCTCTGTGGAGAGGAGGGAGAGAGGAGTGGGGTGGGAGGATAAAGGGATCTACCTGGCTGAAATAAACAGGAATGTTACATAACATTGCCCCCCGCTCTCAATCAAATATGAAGTATCGACTGAGGGTGTACCCTAAAAAAATTTTTAGGATTTTTTGAAAAAATGAAAATAATAATTTTTGAATAGCTGTGCTGTTACCTAGTTATCCAAGCCAAGTCATATGCGCGGTTACTATGTGCGCAAAAAGGAATTTAAAAAAATACACAAATTAATATTTTGAAAACATGTTCAATAATTCCTCAAAATTAACGTTGTTATGAACATGTAACACACATTAATCAAAGCAAAATAATCTTTAAAATAAAAGAGAATTATCCTGTCTGCACCGACATCTTTAAATGAATACATTAACACAAGGAATAAATGTAAATGTGAACTAACTAATTACCACGAGGGTAAAATATAGGTACAAACAATATAATATGTAGTCCTTCCAGGTCTAAAAAGGAATAAAGAGAGAGAGAAAAAAAATCATATAAAATGTGATCCTCTTTTTAGACACCTATGGACACGATCTGGGTATTGCCCAAGCGTCTAAGCATATCTCAATGAGAAATATTTTCAAATGCTTAACACATTTGCTCCTTTTCGCAAATTTGTGAGGCAAAAATCATAATAATAAATCAACCATATATAGTTGTTAATCCGTCACCGCCTATACTATATGCGTGAAGTCTCTAGTAGAGAACAATGCCAGGTTTGATAATCAAACGTTAAACAGGCTATCCCTTGTACCGGGTTACATAATATCTGTAAGGAATAAGCTATAGGCCCAGTATACTCTTAGACCACTAAGGCCAATTGCCTCCTACATAAACAACTACCTGTTTTTACACACAATGATCCTGAAGATCGGGTGAATAAATCAGTTATATTCCAATGAGATTTGAAAGTATTACGTTAACTTTTCTTCTCAAAAAGAAAAATTTATTCTCGTTCTCTTGGAAAACAAGAATTGTTCTCAAAGAATTCATACGGATAAAAAAAACACATAAATATTGTATAAGCTTAGCCAAGATCACTTGTATGCGATGCCTATAATTATGATAAGTGAATTATTGTTTAGGCGCGTTCTGCCGTACATGTAACTTTATATCAACTGAACAACCTACTGTGTGTCTAAAACTTACATACGTAAAGCTTTCTTTCAGTTGTTATACTACCAAACTAAGATTGCTTAATGGGGGGAAAAAATATGCTCCTCCCCTCACGTGGTTCTGTTGTCATGGGGACGCTTAGGGTTATACATATACGATAGCATTATGTGCATTTGGTAGCCATTGTAATATGGCTTGAAAATGACTTACATCTCTATTTTTGTATGAGTAAACATCAACATTCACGCACACAAATATTAAAAAAACACAAAATATGAAAATTGATATTGCTTGATCCATTGGATATGAATTTGGTAAATACACTGTTGCTCTCCTTTAGAGAGAAAAAGTGAGTAAATCTTTGACTGTGTTAATAATTATATACGTGTACATTAAAGATTACATACAAGAGTAATTGTTGCTGGACATCTCTTGGCTTTGAATTCATATATCGATATGAATATCCTGCTCAGTGTCAGCTATTGGGTTAATGATTGTTTTTCCTTAAAACTTCCAGAACTCTAGCTCATTTTAAAATGTATTTCTCTAATATAGTGTCTGTGCGATGCCCAAGAAAGACGGTGGAAAAATTAAGTCTATAATCAGGGTAGGGGATACCTTTTTCGGGAACCGGGCTTGAGGCTTATTTAGGTCGGGATTCGGGATTTAAAAGGACCTACGGGATTCAGGAAAGGGATTCAGAGCCAGATATAATATTTCCAGGTATCCAGGCATTGCAAATAGAAAACCTGGGAAAAAATCGGGAAATGGGGCTAATACAAATAGCCAAACCAGTCACTTGAATGGGTTGTACATGGGTTGTACATATATACACCTAGGATTATCTAATGCTGGCCATGCATAGTATAGAACGAGGACAACCAATTTCTCTTGAAAGACAAACCAACTTCATACATCCAAATCCAGCATGGACAGTTTGAGCTTATTCAGTAATAATGGGATTAGCTCTGACCCAATTACTGCACTGGGGTTCGTTGACTTACACCATCATCTGTACCATAATACTTTTGGCTTTAGTCACGGCTCACTGAACACGTGTATCTGCAGTTGGAGACTGCAGATACACGGGTATACTCCCACTGCAGATACACAGGTATACTCACTACTGCAGATACACGGGGATACTCACTAGTGCAGATACTCATGGTGTAAACGCGATTTTTTTTCCAGTGTATATATATATGGGCCATTTTGAGGCAATATAAGATTATTTACTTTTGGTGGGCCTATATCTTATTCGTAACATACATTTTGTGGGCCATATAAACCTTGGGTTAAGAGCCATATATAGTATGCTTTTATGAGCTATATATATGGGCCATTTTGAGGCAATATAAGATTGTTTACTGTTGGTGGGCCTATATCTTATTCATAGCATACATTTTGTAGGCCATATAAACATTGGTTTAAGAGCCATATATAGTATGCTTTTATGAGCTATATAATTATATGGGCCATTTTGAGGCAATATAAGATTATTTACTTTTGGTGGGCCTATATCTTATTCGTAACATACATTTTGTGGGCCATATAAACATTGGGTTAAGAGCCATATATAGTATGCTCTTATGAGCTATATATATGGGCCATTTTGAGGCAATATAAGATTATTTACTTTTGGTGGGCCTATATCTTATTCGTAACATACATTTTGTGGGCCATATAAACATTTGGTTAAGAGCCATATATAGTATGCTCTTATGAGCTATATATATGGGCCATTTTGAGGCAATATAAGATTGTTTACTGTACTATTCGGAACATACATTTTGTGGGCCATATAATCATTGGTTTAAGAGGCATATATAGTATGCTTTTATGAGCTATATATATGGCCATTTTGAGGCAATATAAGATTATTTACTTTTGGTGGGCCTATATACTATTCGTAACATACATTTTGTGGGCCATACATTTTGTGGGCCATATAAACATTGGGTTAAGAGCCATATATAGTATGCTTTTGTGAGCTATATATATGAGCTACTTTGGAGCAATATACAAATGTTTACTTTTGGTAGGCCTATATCCTATATGTAACATATGTACATTTTGTGGGACATATAAACATTGGTATATAGCTCATAAAAGCATAATTATATACCACTTAAACCAATGTTTATGTAGCTCTTAAGCCAATGTTTATATAGCTCACAAATGTTTCATATATAGCTCATATATAGCTCTTAAACCAATGTTTATATAGCTCACAAAACCCACAAATGTCTCTTATATAGCTCACAAAAGCCTAATATATATAGCTCTTAAACCAATATTTATATAGCCCACAACACCCATAAATGGCTCATATATAGCTCATAAAACTATGATATATATAACTCAAACCAATGTTTATATAGCCCACAAAACCCATAAATGGCTCATATATAGCTCATAATAGCATGATATATATAGCCCTTAAACCAATGTTTATATAGCCCACAAAACCCATAAATGGCTCATATATAGCTCATAAAGCATAATATATATAGCCCTTAAACCAATGTTTATATAGCCCACAAAACCCACAAATGTCTCATATATAGCTCATAAAACTATAATATATATAGCCCTTAAACCAATGTTTATATAGCTCACAAAACCCACAAATGTCTCATATATAGCTCATAATAGCATGATATATATAGCCCTTAAACCAATGTTTATATAGCTCACAAAACCCACAAATGTCTCTTATATAGCTCACAAAAGCCTAATATATATAGCCCTTAAACCAATGTTTATATAGCCCACAACACCCATAAATGGCTCATATATAGCTCATAAAACTATGATATATATAACTCAAACCAATGTTTATATAGCCCACATAACCCATAAATGGCTCATATATAGCTCATAATAGCATGATATATATAGCCCTTAAACCAATGTTTATATAGCCCACAAAACCCATAAATGGCTCATATATAGCTCATAAAGCATAATATATATAGCCCTTAAACCAATGTTTATATAGCCCACAAAACCCACAAATGTCTCATATATAGCTCATAAAACTATAATATATATAGCCCTTAAACCAATGTTTATATAGCTCACAAAACCCACAAATGTCTCATATATAGCTCATAATAGCATGATATATATAGCCCTTAAACCAATGTTTATATAGCCCACAAAACCCATAAATGGCTCATATATAGCTCATAATAGCATGATATATATAGCCCTTAAACCAATGTTTATATAGCCCACAAAACCCATAAATGGCTCATATATAGCTCATAAAAGCATAATATATATAGCCCTTAAACCAATGTTTATATAGCCCACAAAACCCACAAATGTCTCATATATAGCTCATAAAACTATAGTATATATAACTCAAACCAATGTTTATATAGCTCACAAAACCCATAAATGGCTTTCATATAGCTCATAATGGCATTTCATATACACCTCTTAAACCAATGTTAATAAAGCCCACAAAACTCACAAATGGCTTATATATAGCTCATGAAAGGATACCATATATATATAGCTCTTAAACCAATATCAATATAGCTCACAAAAGCCACAAATTGATTATATATAGCTAATAACAGCATACTATATATTTTTGCTCCTAAACCAATGTTTATATAGCCCACAAAATGTGGTTTATAGGCCTTACATGTGGCCTGCATATTTATTATTGTCCAAAAACTATACCAGGAATCTGTTGATGAGAGATATGGGCCTTTTGAGAGTTATATATATTAAAATATGTGGGCTATACATATCAGGCTGTTTGTGGGCTATATATATTGGGCTGTCTGTGAGCTATATATGTTTACATATTAAACCCTTTTATGAGGTCTATAATAAATGCCCCACATTAAGGTCTCAGTTGTCGCCCCGTATCTATGTCTCACTTTGTTGCCCCATATATTGACGAATCTGTGTATATATATATATACATATATATGGGAATATATCTGTACGAACCGGAAGTGGTCACAGTTCAGCTGACCCTCAAGCATTCTACAAGCAGTTCGCGCCAGTTCTCTTCTAGCAGCCATGATAGGAGCATATGTCGGCTGGGTTATGCCTCCGAAGGGCAGGTGTTCCAAGTGTAAATTTGTACACTCACCTCCTTTTGGCAGTCGTTGCATTCTAGTAAACCCTTCTGCTACGCTATTAGCTGGGTTGGACGCCTCCGATTCAAGTGTTTCTATTATGCAACATATGGGTCAGGTTTTCAGAAAATGTGCAATTGGCAGATCAACACATTTAGTAAATTCTAATAAAATTGGCTGAAAAATGGTCAATATTATATATGAGTATATTTGGTGTTGATTCAGACAATCTGTTTGGTTGTGTTGAACTGTATTTTGAACCTCATTCTTTACTAAGATTAGCGGTAAAATTCAACTATGACTCGTTTTTTTCTATTTTCATGATTGAAAGCATTTGTAATAAATCTGTTAACTAACTCATTGGTTTCAGTCAGTTTAAGTTCTCATATATATTTTAAAACACCCAATCGCTAGTCCCCGTAAAAGAACAAGCTAGTCACCCCAAATTAGTATGGCATGCACTAGAAGATCAAATCCCGATCTGATGTATACCTCTGATTTGTTTTGGTGACAGACTTTCAGAAAATGTACAATTCGCCTGCACCAATCCTCTCAAATAACCCAGATTTCAGACAAAAATCAGGTTAAAAAAAGCAGTTCAACATAGCCAAACAGATTTATTGAATGGATACAATACAGAATACACTCAGATATACTCAGTATTTATCATTTTTCACTTATAATTTAGCAAAATTTGAGAGATGTGTAGAAATGTAGATTATGCGTTTTCTGAAAATCTGACCCATTTACTAGACGTTGGTAACCAAGCGTAAAACAATACATTATTATTATTTCGCCTATTACCATTTGAGACTTTCAAGAAGCTCAATTCAAATTAATTCTCAAATTCTCAATTTTAGTGGAAACTGTGGCCATAGGAAGTGAAAAGACAAAGACGATGGCAGGAGAAGTAGGATGTCTGTCGCGAAACATAAAGATCATCGGCCACGATGTTGGCGAATCACAGGGATACGGGTTCCGAGTACTCATAAGCCGATTAACTGAAGAGGGCAAAATACATCGGGGTGAACAATCTTGAACTTGTCTTGAGGATTTGTTTGATCATTATAGTTTTTGTTTCCGCTTGCTCCAGTGGGACAATTTATAATTGTTTTTTTTCCAAAATAATATTTACGAGCATATATCTCAACAATATCTGGCGTCCTTGCGTGCGGCAACTAATATTATGAATGAGTAAGAGAAGACGGGATGGCCTTAACCACCAATGAAGGTAGTTTTATTTACCATAAACACATACAATAATGAAGCAAAGAAAACATTTTCAAGGTATGTATGGTCAGTCGGGGCACAGGAGAGCAAGTGGGGGGGAATGGAATCATAATGTTGATGCGTGGAAGGGTCTGTCATTATGACTTCGTCCGTTGCGTAGGCTAGGAAGAAGGGGGCGTGACCAAAGGGGCGTTGCCTGGCAGGGGCCCGATATTCCCGGTGACTCTTCACCTACACATATATCAAAATTACATGTATAGTGAGACAAGTATGAGTCTGGCGTCATAAACAAATGGATCGTATAATGTGATCTGTTCCAGGAAAAGGAGTCACAAATCACCAATTGATATTTTTCAAAGTGAGTTACCCACAAGATCTCTTTATTGGAATGTTCTGAGTCTTAGAGGGTTTTGTACGTATATTGATATGAATCCATGTAACAAATTTCATGACATTGTATCAAATATATCTTTGTATTTTGAATGGCTTCATATTGGGTATATTTAGTTACTTAACTGGTAATTACCCATCCAGAAACATTGCAAACTTTTTTTTTCAAACATAGAAATATCAAACTAAAAATCTCCTCTTTTCAAATATGGTGATATCTCAAAATCCATATTTTGCGACTTATGACTAAATTTCCAGAAACGGATCACATATCATCATCATATGAGAAGTAAAGTAGTGAAATAAACCTGATTATATGATTTTTTGAAAGGTTTTATTCAGCACACATGGATATATTTGATACAGCCTTGGAAATTGATGGTTTTATAGGACTATCAATTTTGCGACTTATGGCTCATTTTCTGTAACACATATTCTGGACTATTTGATTATTAATATTAATATGACTGTCATGATATTGAACAACGTGCTGGTGTTTGCTTTTATACATTGATGTATTTTATTATATTCCTATTTTACATGTATAATACCTTTTGTGACCCAACATCTTCACTAAACATTGGTATAAATGTTTGTTTGACTTAGAGTCAGCAAATTCTGAGAATAATGTACCTGTTACACAATGCTTTTGACTGAATAAAAATCTTTAAATACAATACATCACATTTCTTATTTTAAGGCTGGGCACGCATTTCTTACACCGAGTTCTACAATGGTGGGCAGGAAGGATATACAGACCCGCATGATCCCCGTGTCTCACTGGCTTTCCTGAACCTAGGAATGGTGTCTGACGAGAGACCCGCCTATGTAAAGTCTTGTTCCTTCAGTTATAGTCACGCTGGTGCCCTTGCCATATCCTATACTGACAAACTAAGTGTCACCGGAAATGTCTTCCATCACTCTGTTGGCTCAGGTAAGCTTTCCATAACCAATCATCAGTCAATTTAAGAGACTAAAAGGATTAATAACCTATATCTTGGGTCTGCTCGTGCACTGGCTACTTGTCAGGATTATATGGTGATTAAATATATTGAATCGCCTCGCCATTGTATAAGGTTCTCTATGTATACCTGCAAGTAATGATCATCACTAATGCTGTTAACGTTAAATCATGTACATATGAAATTGTTTGCCATTTGTGTATCATGTGATTATTGGGTTAACCCAACAATGTACGCAAATAACATTTTTTTTTTTAAATACACCAAACAGTGCTCCAGCAGCCCCTTAATATTGTTTTGTAATGAAAATATTTGATTATGCTAATGATATAGCAATGTGTATGTACCAAGAATAGACTCAATACGGGATTTGCATAGCCACCATTTTGACTCTTGATTCGCATGGAATTATGGATGTAATGATTTTCAGAAAATGTGCAATTCACCTTCACCAATGCTGTCAAATAACCCACATTTAAGACCACAATGAGCTTCAAAATGCAGTTTAACATTACAGAACTGATACTTTAAATCAATGTGATACCAAATATAATCAGGTATATCCGGTATTCATCATTTTTCAGCCTAGTTTAGCAGAATTTCCCAAATGTGTAGAGCTGCCAATTGTACATTTTCCATTTTACATGAGGCCAGGATTAATGAAAGAGTACATGAATGATGTAGGAAATTATAAAATGAGTGTAATTAAAAAGACTGAGGGTAGAAGTATAATCATAAATTTGCTACAGATAAGAGGTGATGCAAGAAAACATCCACAATGTGGACAGGCATATTTTGAAGAATGATGTAATTGTATGGCCATATATGTAATAACAAAATCTGACTCATCAGCTGATCAGCTTTATTTTCTTCAAAAAAGCTATCATTGATCAGCTTTATTTTATCTTTATTTTACTTTATTTTGTTTATTTATCAAGCTATCATTGATTATGGCGAGGGTAACAGACTGGTGGAGAACTTGGTGGTCAACACGCTCTTCACTGGCACATACCTCAGCAGGGATGTGGGCCTCCCGACCTGGCAGGCAGCCATTGATCTCACCCATTCGAAGCTGCCTGAGCTCACAGGTAATGTTGTGGCTGGTGCAGAGAGGGCAGCGTACCACATCAACGGAGAGAAATGCGGGGATGTCACTGTGGTCTGGTCTGATAATACAGCTCACTCTGCTCTTCTTGGAGTGATGCTGCTTAAAGACAATGGCATCACAGGTAAGCCTGATTGGCCTGTGTTATACATATTACGCAATATTATTCAATGATGGCATAACAATGATTAACCACATTATTATTATTAATATTCCAAATTATCATTAACACTAATTATTACTTATTAAATTAATTAATCGCAATGATATGTAAGTCTAGCAAGATGATCAGGTAACACCACAGTTCATATAGAAATGTATCAGCCTATCACCAACAGCCACGACCATTCTACAACTCATGTGTATCATTTGGATAATAAAATAAATCATTTGGATACCGGGATTCAATACCTTAATTCGCAAAAAATAGATTTCGAGATATATTTGAAAAAATGAGATCAAGTGGATTCTAATGATAGTAAACAGTCTAATAATCTAATAAGTATTTCTAGATTTTAAGTTTCATATTTGTATTTTTTTTATGAAAACGATAACAATATTTCTGGGGGGCAATAACCAGTAAAGTAACTCAATATACTCCATATGTTGACATTTAAAATGAAGAGATATATTACGTATCGTCCTGAAATTTGAAACATCGATTGATATAACTATAAGTGATAAACTCCGCAAATATCAGAACATTCCAATAAAGTGATCTTGTCAAATATACAAAACATATCAATTATGCGACTCATGACTCATTTCCCTGGAATCACAGTTGAGATGAAATTGAATTCTTTATTTGGGATGTGTTGCAGAAACATGAGTCCCACGAAAATTAGGTTTTTCACATGTTTATCTTGGTGAGAATGTTTTCATTTTGGAGGCCCTGCTAGTAGCATAAATCCACTTACTAAATTCCAAAGGTGTACAACATATATTGAATGTTAATATGCATATGTGAGTTTATCCAAAGGATTTTATTTAATTACTTTACTATAGTGATTGACCATCAAGAAATACAGATTTATTCATGTATAGGATGAAAGTACAAAAATTCAAAATTAATGTTTACCATCTTTGGAATCTCATCTTTTCAAATATGATGACATCTCAAATGATATCTCAATTCTTCCTGGCCATGTATTTCTTGTTGTTTTCTCTTGGCTACATAATATCTAATTCTACCGAGATACTTTACGCAGGTTCAAAAAGTTAGATCAACGTAGCATAACAGTTATTTATTAGTTTATTACTCAGACATGTGAGCTTTATTATTATTTAACTTTCTAGATTGTACCAAAATTAGGGGTTTCTTCATCTACATGACATTTGATGCTGCCATCTACATCCAGATTAAGTACCACATCATTGTTGAAAGTGTCATACTAGTCAACAATCGAGTTGGAATATATCCAATGTCTATTGGCCCGAGTTCAGTTGCCCACATCTGCAAACATTCATATGTAATCATAAGGGTAAACAATTTTGTATTCTTTAATTTGCTTTCTAGCATGTGGGTCAGATTTTCATAAAATGTACAATTCGCCTTCACCAATCCTCTCAAATAAACCACATTTAAGACAAAAATTAGCTCCAAAATACAGTTTGAATTAACAGAGTTGATACTTTAAATCAATGCGATACCAAATATAATCGAATATACCCAATATACATTATTTTTTAGCCAGATTTAGCCAAATTTCCTAAATGTAGAGCTGCAAATTTTCTGAAAATCTGACCCATTTATAGCTACTTCATGTTCTAAACTTATAGGTACTACTGTTCACTATAGATGTCTAAGGGAAAAGGTTTTTTCTCCATTCTGTCAGCATATCAGACGATTGAATCATGCATTTTCATTTAAGGGTGGTCTCCACTGGCTGTGGTAAGCTCTGCGGTTGGACTTGTGATGGTTTGTGCTGGTTCTGTAGGTGGTGAGGAATGACGAGGTCCTGCCTACATGGACCTCGCCACTTCTCACCATCACAGCACCCTTGCAAGACTTACCGCAGAGCTTCCCACAGCTAGAGCTTCCCACAGCCAGTGGAGACCACCCTTTAAACTGTATAAAGGCTTATAAAGTCTCAAGGACACGCTGGAAGAGCTACGAGTGTATATCCGTAGATGGTAATCAATTTTATTAGCTATAAAACGATTTGTCCGTTTTCTTGATTTGATGTATGATATATCTGTCTTGAAATAAAACTATTACAACAACAACAACAACAACAACAAACTCTCTGTATGCATAGCTATAGCTCTATATGGGTCAGATTTTCAGAAAATGTACAATTCCCCTTCACCAATCTTCTCCAATAAACCAAATTTCAGACGAAAATAAAGTTCAAAATACAGTTCAACCTAAACAAACAGATTGCTAGAATCAATGCAATGCCAAATATACTCGAATTTACCTAGTATTGGCCAAATTGCAGCTTAATTTAGCAGAATTTACTAAATGTGTAGAGCTGCCAATTGTACATTCTCTGAAAATCTGACCCATATGCATAGCTATATGTGTTGTAAGTTGTGAGGACAGGGATTTACAAGAAAAACTGATTCATATGTCTGAAATATTGTACAAATTGAGAAAATATTTTTTCCGTGGAAAATGGTAATGATAAAAATGTTTAACTAAATAATTCACCCAACCATGTTCTTTCTCAAGACAAAATTTGAAAACAAATCTGTGAAAGAGATAATGTTTGTATATATACAAATATTCATATATGCTCTATACTTGTGTGCATTTTCCACTTCTAATTTCCTATTGTTCGGATTTCAATATGAATGATTAATTAATGGGTGATTTGCATGTCCGCCATTTTGAATCTTAATTTGATTGGAATCATGGGATTTGTATGTCAGTCAGAAGCTATTAATACCATTCCCTATTCCGCATCTAACTTTTACCAACATTTGAATATCCATATCTGATATATACATTTAAAATCGTCCACCCTAGGTGGTTTTATCCATTCTGGGGAGAATCTTTCCTTTTTTCTCAACATTAGAATATACATGTATGTATATTGATATCTGAAGACTCACAACAACATACTACATTGTGTAAAATTATCCCAGCATGCACTGTAACAGACATGCGCAGTGGCACATACAAACCGCCTATTGATTGACAGGGAACTAACTATACATTATGTTAATCCTAATGTTATCCTTTATCTTAATTTCACTTCAGCAATCGGAGATAGTAGCAACTTCAGACAACTTCGATTGTTCGGATACGATGACTAGCGAGGACCGAAATATATTTTGGAGTGGGAACAGTCGGTTCCCAGGTCGGCCTGGAGATGTAAACAACATAGCGATTGTCATCCCAGTCTTCTCCGTGTCCGGCAATAAAGCCCCTGACAAGCCGTTCTTTGGCATGATGGGCTATAATACCATCTGTGGCAGCACAACAATATCAGGTAACGCATGAGGCTGAAAACGCCGGGAAATGTACAATTCGCTTCTTTCCAATCTTCTCAAATAACCCAAATTTCAGACGAAAATAGAGTTGAAAAATACAGTTCAACCTAACCAAACAGATTGCTAGAATCAATGCAATGCTGAACATACTAGAATATACCTAGTATTGACTAGATTGCAGCTTAATTTAGCATAATTTGACAAATCGACACGGCCCTTTCTAAGATTGACAAATTTCAAAGGCAGCTAGTGACAAACGATAAAGACACTTTCAAAGACTTTAATATAAAAAAGATCGGCTGTTTTACGAAACATAGCGACAAACAACAACAAAATGTCTTAGTGAAAAATGACAATTGTTGTTTTTTGGTAGCGACAAGAGAAATTAGGTACCACCTCAGGAGCCCTAATCTTCTCAAATAACCCAAATTTAAGACAGAAATCGGATTCAAAATAAAGATCAACATTATAGAAACATACCGTTTGAATCAAGGCAATACTAATATACAGTAGTCAGATATACCTATAGTGTTGACCATTTTACAGTCTAGTTCAGCAGAATTTTCTAAACGAGTAGATCTGCAGATTGTATGTTTTCTGAAGGAATCTAACATGTGAACAGTGAGCTATTTATGCACTTGTCATGTGCAAGCTCATGTAAGCATTTTTCACATATTTATTGCAAATAAAAAATAGATAACCAATTTAACGTAAAACCTTGAAAGACATTCTGGGGCATATCCTTGATACTGTGGTAAACTAAGGGAAAGCCCCTCCTGGGTGGTGGCATCTGTTTTGACATTCCCCCACCAGCCCACTAGGGGCTGGGGTGGGAAGATGCAATAGGGGATTTGCATAGTCGCCATTTTGAATCTTGTCTAGCATGGAATTATGGGAATAATGGTACTGAATAAAATCTATAACAAAAACATACCATGCATGCATGGAATATTTACAATGCTCTAATGTCAATATCCATGTTATACAGGTTTCCATGGGACAACTCCCCATCGTTCCCATCATGCATTTGGTTTTGATAGATTATTTATAAAAGCTATGATATTGGTGAAAACATTCAAAATGTACGATTCCTTTTCACCAATCCTCTCAATTGACCCACATTTAAGACAAAAATGAGCATTAAAAAGTAGTTTAACATAACAGAACTCATACTTTAAATCAATGCAGTACAAAATATACTCAGCTATACCTGGTATTAATCTTTTTTTAACCAAATTTAGCAGAATCGCCTTATTGTATACATTTTCTGAGAATCTTACCCAAATGTTGATATTTCTTCTACTGCAGAGGTCACCTTTGTTAACTTCAACAGCAAATGCAACAATAAACGCGACGTCATGATATTTAGTGCTCCAGAAAATGACGACCTTCAACATCCAGTGACCACGGGAAAGTTAGCCCTGATAAACGTGGATGACAATACCAACTTTCTCTATCTCTTACCAAGAATTGAGTAAGTAGACTGATTGAATAGGGGATTAGCATAGCCGCCATTTGTGATCCGTATCAGGAAAATGAGTCATAAGTCGCAAAAACTATATTTTTTAAAGTGTTTATTTATAAGATCATTTCATTTGAATGTTATGATTTTTGGGGTGTTGATCACCCATAGTTCCGTCAGGCGATTTATCAAATTTTAGGAAAATGTATTAAATATATCCTTTCGTTTTAAAGGTTCTGATATGTACTACATTTATTTACTTTACTGTTTATTGACCCCCAGAAATATTGGAAACTTTTTTTTCAAAAACGAAAATATCGGATTTAAAATCTAGAAATACTTATTAGATTATTAGACTGTTTAGTATCATTGGAATCGGCTTGATCTCATCTGTTCAAATATGATGGTATCTCAAAATCTATTTTTTGCGACTTATGACTCATTTAAATTCCTGAAACACATCACATTTTTAATCTTGATTCGCATGGAATTATGGGACTAATGGTACAGATTAAAATCTATAGAAAACATGTTATGGAATATTTGGGTTAGATTTTCAGAAATGGCAGAGACAGAGAAAAGGGACAAAAAGGCACTTTACGGTCATACCCAGGACCATCATTAGAGCATTGATAAATGGGTCAGATTTTTAGAAAATGTACAATTCGCCTTAATCAACCCTCTCAAATAACCCACATTTCAGACGAAAATCAGGTTCAAAATACTGTTCAACATAACCAGACAGATTTATTGAATGAATACAATACACAATACACTCAGATATACTCAGTATTTATCATTTATCACGCTAATCTAGCAGAATTTGAGGAATGTGCAGAAATGTAGATTGTGCATTTTCTGAAAATCGTAAGAGATCTTGAGGGAAACGCATTTTGAAAAATATCAATTTTGCTTTCCCTCAATTTGGAGGGACTGCCTCAACTCTGAGCCTGGTCAGAAGTAACCAAATATACAACCATGTTTATTTTTTTAGCTCTTTTTTAAAAAAAAAAAAAAAAAGTTTTTGAATAGGGCATATACAACTAACAACAATTATTTTTTACAGAAAAGTAAACCCGGCCGATTGCGTTGACATGGACTGTGATGGATTTAAAAAGCTCCTGATCACCGATAGCGATGGAACGCTAACAGAAACAGCGGAAACAACAACAGCTACTGCGATGGCAGAGAGAGCCTGGGATAAGCCGGGCATGGAACCACGCGGATTGGGAGATTACAGGATTCCTAAAACACTCCTGTCAAAGCCAGACGGTACCAGAATTAACGTGACGGAACTAGCTCCGCACAAGGGTAAGAGACAGACTTTTTTTCTCTCTGTATAAGGGTCAGATTTTCAGAAAATGTACAATTTACCTTCACCAATTCTCTCAAATAACCCACATTTCAGACGAAAATAAAATTCAAAATACAGTTCAACCGAACCAAATAGATTGCTAGAATCAATGCGATGCCGAATATACTCGAAATTACCTAGTATTGACTAAATTGCAGCCTGATTTTGTAGAATTTACTTAATGTGTTGAACTGTCAATAGTACATTTTCTGAAAATCTGACCCATAAGTGGCCAGATTTTCAGAAAATGTACAATTGGCGGCTCTACACATTTAGGAAATTCTCCTAAATTAGGCTGAAAAATGAAGAATACTGGGTATATCGGAATTCATACATTTGAGATCGTATTGGTTTAAGGTATCTGTTCTGTTATGTTAAACAGTATTTTGAAGCCCATTTTTGTGGGTTAATTGAGAGGATTGGTGAAGGTATATTGTACATTTTTTGACAATCTGACCCATGTATATATTCTGGGGTGTGGTCACAATTACAAGGTGGTCATTGGTCAATAAAGATTGAAATCAATTTCTTTTCTGTCCTGGGTCCTAGGTAAGAAGACCCTTTTGTGTATGAAGTATTGTCACCTAGGACCATTCTATTTTTGTATGTCGAATTCAGTGACGTAGCCCTAGTTTATGGTTTTTACAAATTTGTTATCACTATAAACTCCACGTATTTGAGTATCACTTTTTCTATTATTTTGTCTTTTGTATATGTAAACCAGCTTGTGCTGAAAATAGTGTATTACAGTATTACATAATGCTCAATGCTGAATAAAATATTTAAATATAAAATACACTGTAATGGGCCATTCTATGATCATAAACTGCACTCAGCTCTCCCGCCCTTGATAAAACCTTCAATGTGTTGATAAGGGCATAAAGCAACCAATCTCACTGACTCACTCTATTTCTATTTCCTGGGTATGATCATAAACTGCCTCCCACTCAGCTCTCCCGCCCTTGATATAGTCATTTTTTTTTTAGTTTTTTTTAGTTTTTTATTCATAAGCTCATGTACTAAGTACAACATTTTCAGCCTATATAAACATAATTAAATAATAGTAATACAAATTAATTCATGAAATTGTACAATCACTAGTCAAATTGATTACGCAATTAAATCATAGTCAAATAGTCAATCATTCAAATACGACACAAATATTATACATGTAAACTTTTTTCCATTTTGGGTATAAGGTAAAACATATTAATGAGTTGAGAAAGGTGATTAGATTTAGATGATCATTGACGCCGTGCATCCATACACAGAGTCCAAAAAAGTCACTATTTGTTTACATCCTTACACGAAAATCCCTATATTCACGTCACCAGAAAAACCATACAAATACAGTTTAGGTCAGTCAACCAAATAATAAACAATATACTCAATATACAAGACCACTTATGAACCACAATAAACAGGTCAATCAATGGCTAGATAAAACCAGCTGCGTTGAACTTAGCCCAGTAGAGTTTAACCACGGCTGCCTTAAATTGGTGTTTCCCCTCCAACAGTCTAATATTTTCGTTTAAACCGTTCCACAGAGTGGGTAGTCGGCCGAGAGTTGTACGACTTAGAGAAGTCCTTTTCCATCTCTTTATCGGGATCTTATTCAAGGCCCCACCCCTTAAATTGTACCTTGCTCTATTATCCGTCACCTTTTCATCATACCCATGTGACAGGGTCAGCATTCTTACTTCCCTTCTCAGGGCTAATGGTAGCAGGCCATATTTTGTATGTGATTGGAACATGCTTAGATTCCTGAATTTGTTCAACTTATTGATTAATCTCAGGGCACGGTTTTGTATAGACTGTAGGCGGACGTAATTACTCTTCGAACCAAAATCTACAAAGAGAGCACCATTTTCCAGAATAGGCAGCACAAAACTTTTATAGATCTGCAGGGCTATCTTCCCATCTATCAAGTGACCTAGACACATTATTTTTCTGAGATATTTTCCTGCTATACCACACACTATGTTAACATGGCTACAGAAATTCATCTGCTCGTCAATAGTAATACCAAGATACTTGAAAGTTGCAACACGATCTAGGGTGGATCCCCTCATTCTTATTTCAATGTCCCGGGTGAATTTTGCTTTGTTGGAAAGTAAAATTTGGACTTTTGTTTTCTTAATGTTAGCCATGAGGCCATTTTTTTTTGTCCAATCATCAAATATTGTTAAGTCATTTTCAAGTAGCTTGGCATATCTAGCATTATAAAGAGGTAGACACATTACACAGTCATCTGCATATAAAAGTATGTCACTGTTAAAGTTCTGATCAGATAAATCGTTAATATACAAACTAAACATGATCGGGCCCAATATGGTTCCCTGGGGTATGCCGGTCTTCAGTATCATTGGGTCAGAGATTTCATTATTAAAAAGAGTATGTTGTATACGACCCTTACAAAAGGATTTGACCAGTTCAAGTAGTGTGCCCTTGATACCGTACATGGACAATTTCAACAGGAGCAGATCAATGTTAATACTGTTAAAGGCCTTGGATATGTCCAGGTATGCGACTATAGTGTTAATGGAGTTATCTTTATGATTAGATGTTATATCCATGAAAGATCTCCAGGCTGTTTCAACCCCTTTGCCCTGACGAAAGCCATGTTGGTGAGGTGATAACAAGTTTGTTTCATCGAAATAAGAGTTCAATTTTTTCAGGAATAACCTTTCAAATATTTTTCCAACCACAGGGGTGATACAAATTGGTCTGAAATCTGATAGTCTCCTGGCATTTGGGACTTTGCATATAAGGGTACATACACCTTTCTTCCAAGATTTGGGGAAAACCCCGGAGGTACGAACTAAATTCAGGAGGGCAGTGAAACGGTCCAAGTCACTTAACAGAAACAATTTCAGAGTTTTAGTCCTGATGTTTTTTTAGGCCAGATGATTTATCACAGTCTAGGGCCTCCACCAATTTCCTTACCTCCTCCCCTGTTATGTCTTCATCCCATGAAAGGGTATGATCCCAAGGTATATTATCATAGACAATGGCCGAAAGAGAGTTTTCACTAACTATCTCCCCAAAAAACTGATTTGCCTGGTTTGCTGCATTTTTACCAGACAAGCGGTTGTCATCCCCGTCAAGAATAAAAGGGATTTCAGAGGTTTTGTCCTTATTAGAGTAGATAGTGGAGAGGTGGCACCAAAATTTCTTGGGATTTAAACGGTTCTCCTGCAAATTCCTCAGAATCTCCTCCCTTCTTGTCCTCATAGCAAGAGATTTTACCCTTCTTTTTAGTACTTTTAACTCATTCCACAGTTGAGGGCTATTTGTTTTTTAGCTGCCCTTAAAACCTGGTTTTTTTGTCTAATAAGTACCTTAAGCTCTCGGGTGACCCTTAACTTGGAGTTTGTTTCAACTTTCCTAAGGAAACTGGGAGCAAGATGCTCCTGTACCTCATCAAGATCACTAAACATTTCATCCCAGATCACGTTAACGTCACCTTGTCTGTCCCTGTTTCTGTGGTTGTCCAGGAAATTACTTATTCCCTCATTAGTTATCTCAGAATAATTTCTGCTAACAATAAACCTCACATTGCTGTTATTCTTATTCTTTTTTATAGTACAAAAAACTGGGAGATGGTCAGCCAGGGCGACGTCAAGTGTGCCTGAATCTTTAATAAATCGGCAGTTAGTTAAGATAATATCAATACAAGTACTACTGTTGTTAGTGATGCGAGTCGGGTCCCTAATGAGCTGTCTCATACCAAACATATTTCCAATGCCTATCAGCCGGTTCACCGGGGGGGAGTTAGCATCTAGCATATTCAAGTTAACATCTCCCATTAGCATAATTTCAAGGCCCTTCTTAGATCCCTTGTCTAGTAAATCTCTAATGGTATTGAGGAACCTCATCACGGATCCACCTGGCGGGCGGTATACTGTCAGATAGATGATAGGTTTTCTTTTGCCTGCTTTGACCTCAACGCCTAGACATTCACAGTCACTGTTATTTACACAGAGCTCCTCTATGACATTACTCGTGAAGGCACTACGATGATACAATATCAACCCTCCACCTCTTTTGTTTGCACTCCGGTCTTGTCTTTTATATGTGAACCCCATATCAAATGTGTTGATAAGGGCGTTAAGCAACCAATCTCACTCACCCCCTCTTAGCTCTCCCGCCCTTGATATAACCTTATTAAATGTGTTGATAAGGGCGTAAAGCAACCAATCTCACTCACTCACTCACTCTCAGCTCTTCCACCCTTGATATAACCATATTAAATGTGTTGATAAGGGCGTAAAGCAACCAATCTCACTAACTCACTCACTCACTCTCAGTCTCCCGCCCTTGATATAACCATATTAAATGTGCTGATAAGGGCGTAAAGCAACCAATCTCACTCACTCACTCCCTCTCAGCTCTTCCGCCCTTGATATAACCATATTAAATGTGTTGATAAGGGCGTGAAGCAGCCAATCTCACTCACTCACTCCCTCTCAGCTCTCCCGCCCTTGATATAGCCATATTATATGTGTTGATAAGGGTGTAAAGCAACCAATCTTACTCACTCACTCACTCTCAGCTCTCCCGCCCTTGATATAGCCATATTGTATGTGTTGATAAAGGTGTAAAGCAACCAATCTCACTCACTCACACCTTCTCAGCTCTCCCGCCCTTGATATAACCATATTAAATGTGTTGATAAGGGCGTAAAGCAACCAATCTCACTCACTCACTCCCACTCAGCTCTCCCGCCCTTGATATAACCATATTAAATGTGTTGATAAGGGCGTAAAGCAACCAATCTCACTCACTCACTCCCACTCAGCTCTCCCGCCCTTGATATAACCATATTAAATGTGTTGATAAGGGCGTAAAGCAACCAATCTCACTCACTCACTCCCACTCAGCTCTCCCGCCCTTGATATAACCATATTAAATGTGTTGATAAGGGCGTAAAGCAACCAATCTCACTCACTCACTCACTCACTCACTCTCAGCTCTCCCGCCCTTGATATAACCATATTAAATGTGTTGATAAGGGCGTAAAGCAACCAATCTCACACACTCACTCCCACTCAGCTCTCCCGCCCTTGATATAACCATATTAAATGTGTTGATAAGGGCGTAAAGCAATCAATCTCACTCACTCACTCACTCTTTTTTCCCACCTCTAGGTATCATCCGCAATAAACACTGTTGGTACGACGACAAGTACCAGGCGTATTTGTGCCACAATCTGAATCATAAGATGATGGCCATAGAAAGTTTGGACGCTGACACAGAAACACGCCGTGTGTCTCCCGTGGCAATACTTGTGGACGGCTATCTGGATCTACTCAATGGTCCCCAAGATCATGGATGGTGTAATGGGTACACATGCCAAAAAAGGGTCTCCCTCTTTCATCCCATCGTTGTACCAGGTTAGTAGTTGTGTTTGTTCATTTTCAGTGGAGCCCCAACAACTGCTTTTATTGGATATTTTTAACAATTACGGGAGCGGATAGTCTTATGGCAATAGAGCAACTTTTCAAAAAAAGGGTCACGGCTGGATATATCCTTGCGTTTTGATGGCCTTTGTATGGAGTATATTTAGTTACTTTACTGGTAATTACCCATCCATTAAATATGGACAAAACATCATTTTTACATTGAATTTTCAGAAGAATACTTAGTTTAACAGCTGTTTTACTAGTACAATATTAAACAGAAATTTTAGAAATCTATTCATCTCACTTTCTATGTCCAAGGGCATTGGAACACAACACAAGGCAATTTATGCTTTCTTGATTTTGGCTGCCACAGGCAGAGATTTTAATATTAGTGTTCCCATTTTTTTATGTGGATCGGTAAACATGTGTACAATCGATCATGTGAAGGATTAGTAGTTCCAGTGAATTAAAAAAAAATGACCCCAAAATAGCCCCAAGTTACCCCATTTCGTGAGAAATGGGACCATGGTGGTGAAGAATACACTATCGAATGACACTGGCATATGTAATGCATGTACTAAATTTTAATACTATATTTAACATTTGTATTGCGTTTCTTCGTAAGTATATGTAACTACTTTACAAGTGATGCTCTGCTAAAAATTTTTTTTTTTTTTTTTTATTTCATTTCGGGCCAATATACAATATTTAAACAAATTTTTAGAGAAAAAACGCACTATCCCTCAGGGAAGTCTTCATACGTTGCCCATTTTTGTCTTATTCAATTAAAGTGACTTCGTCTCCATATCGGAAACCAGTGCTTCAAACCTGGAAAGATATGGGTCGGATTTCCATTTGCCTTCACCAATCCTCTCAAATAACCCACATTTAAGCTTCAAAAATGCAGTTTGAATTAAAAGAATCAGATATAGCCGATATTCATATTTTTTCAGGTAAGATTTAGCCGAATTTCCCAAATGTGTACAGCTGCCAATTGTACATTTCCTCAAAATCTGACCCATATAAAAGTTGTTTAAAGGCCAGTCAGGAAGATCTACAAGTGAGCAGAGGACTGCAACCTGTTCTGATATTTTGTTTAACAATGTAACTGTAATGATTGTGTACTTGGAATAAAAGTATAATCGTCCATGGCGGAAAATATGTCATTACACTTGAATATTGTTTGTCTTTGCCTGTAAGCGAATAACAAAAGTATAATAATAATAATATTATTCAATCTTTCCTAACCAGGAAAACTCGTGACAGTGCACTACACGGGAACTGCACCGCAGGATAGCCGCATACGCGTTCTGGGCGCCAACACTAATGAAGCCTTTCTGGTGGCAATCTACTACTCCATACCACAGACACTAGAGGTGTATAAAGACGGAAAGCTAGTGAAGCATCAAATAACGAAACCCAATGTAGAAGATCCTAGTCTGGCTTCCGGATCCAACTACTTTGACATGGTAACTGAAATTCATTGCACCTTTAAGGGTGGTCTCCACTGGCTGCTGTAAGCTCTGCTGTAAGCTCTGCGGTAAGCCTTGCGATGGTTTGTGCTGGTTCTGTAGGTGGAGAGGAATGACAAGGTCCTTGCCTACATGCATGTACATGGTCAGTGAACCATGTAGGCAGGACCTTGCCACTTCGCACCAACACAGCACCATCGCAAGGCTTACCACAGAGCTTACCGCAGCCAGTGGAGACCACCCTTAAATAATCATTATAGGACAAAAACAATGTATTTGTACTTAAATAGTTTTAGTCAGTCATAGAACATTATGTAACTGTTACAATTTTCTCGGGACGTACTGATTTACTTACAAAAAGGAGTTTGATTTCTAAGAGCCTGGCACTTAAGCTTAATCCTAGCTGGTGGATCCTTCTTTTGTATATATTAAACGTCCATACATTAATTCTTTCTCGACGAGAAGGGTCTAAATTTCATACACAAACCATGTGTAATGTGTTACAAAAAAATGGGGTTGGTATTGTTAATAGCCTGTATCAAATCTCAATATTGTCTATTGAATATGTCTATATTGATGCATGTATGGGGTTGTCCAAAGCAGTATTTTTAACTACTTTGAAATTTGATCTCATTTTTTCAAATATGATGATATCTCAACAACAAAAATTTGTGACTCATTTTCCTGTGACACATCATATGATATCTTCCGCCCATCGATGTTTGTTCTCGGGAGTCGCCACCTACCGGAACTCTTCAAAATGAGACTCTTCAAAATGTTCAAAAGTTAAAATAAAACCTCATCCACACTTTTCAATGTCCCTAGGAATCAATCCAATTCAAACCACCATAACTGTCTAAAATAGTCATTATACTACACTGCTATGCCTATGACATTGGTTGGAAGTTGGTGGACTTCTGCCTGCCGGCCACAGGCTGATTGTACATCCTACCATCTATACGTCTACTTTACCAACGCGCCACCGACGCCCCCTCCCGAAATGCCTGATCCCTCTGCCATCTGCAGCCTGCCGCCGGACATAATGTTAGGACAAATGTGAAAAAGCTGCTTGGTTTGGGATTTGACCCCACAATGTTCAGATTGGGAGTCCTAGGTGCTATCCATTTGACCATAGAGGACTGTAGTAGACATGTTATGTAAAAGCTGCATCGGCGGATAGACGTGAATATTTCATGCCTGTTATGGACGTCCATACATGGATGTTGGGGATATATACTTCTCCCAGTCGATGCCCATATTTTGAGATTCAGAGTGTAAAAGATTTTTAATTCATTGTATTTTCTCTCAATTTTTGCAGATCACAAATCTGTTGTATGTGTACATCAGAGGGTCGGAACCGGTTGATATAATGATGATCAGAGATAAGTTAACCATCAGTTTGGGCTTTCCACCAATGTCTTATGAAGACTTCTACGGCACCAACATGATAAAAAACCTGGCCCTTTACCTGAATATCCCTCAGCGTAGGATAAAATATGCAACAGCATCTTCTGGGAGGAGAAAGAGAGATACCACACCCTTCAAGGTAAAAATGCTTTCTTTTACCCCACCTCTCAAAACAGGGAAACTTTAATGTTCTCTATAATATGTGATGGGTTCCCGGGATATGGGTCAGATTTTCAGAAAATGTACAATCCAACTTCGCCAATCGTCTCAAATAACCCAAATTTCAGACGAAAATAAAGTCCAAAATACAGTTTAACCTAACCAAACAGATTGCTAGTATCAATGCAATGCAAATTGTACTCGAATTTACCTAGTATTGACCAAATTGCAGCCTAACTTTACTAGATGTGTACAGCTGCCAATTGTACATTTTCTGCAAATCTGACCCACATACATGTACCAAAATGCTGACTCTGCATCTTAAATATCTGAGGTTATCCTAAGGAGTGATTAACCATCAAGAAATATCGCTAACTTTGTTTTTCATGCATAAATGGAGAAGCACTTAAGTCAGCTGTCCTAATATTTACCATCATTAGAATCCCCTTTCTCAATTTTTCAAAATTGATGATATCTCAAAATCCATTTTTTGCGACTTCTGGCTCTTTTTTTGTTCTTTTGTTTTCCTTTTGTTTTACAGGTGTAGCAGGTCTAATGTACCCCCCATCAGGTGTACCCCCCGGTATAACTAACCTAGGTCTAATGTACCGGGGGTACATTTGACCTAGGTCCAATATACCCCAGGGGGTACTTTAGACCTAGGTTGGATATACCCCCTCCAGTTTCGATGTACCCCCGGGGGTATATTGGACCTAGGTTAAATGTACCCCCACTAGGTTCAAAGTACCCTTAAAGGGGAAACTAAACCTAGGTCTAATATACCCCCAGTATGTGTTACCAATCTAGTACTGATGTACCCCTATTGAAACATGAATTCTTTTAATTATGAGAAGAAAAGTAATAATGAATAAAGTAAAAAATGAATAGAGTACAGGCCTGATAGACAGAACTGAATAAATTTTAGTTGCTTTACTTTTTTATTTGCAATAAGCTCCCATGGTCATTCAGTTAAAAATGATATTTTCAGTTTAAATAAATAAAAAGAAAAAAGGATTATTATACAGAATTACAATAAATTTCATTATTAGACCCTCACATTGATCTTTAATTTATTTCCCATAAAAATTAGATATGACCTTCTCTCCCAATAATTATGTTCTTTTAGAAGTGTTGGTGTAAGATTGTCAATGAAACAAAGGGGGGTAATTTAAACCTAGAGGGGGTAATTTAAACCTAAGGTCTAAATTACCGGGGAGTATATTAGATGATGGGGGTAATTTAGAACTGTTACACCAGGACTAGATTATACCACAAAGGAAATGAAAAGAAAAAAGAAAATATTCCAGAGCTCATGTTGGGAAAAAAACTCTCAAAAATGTAAATTTTGTGACTTTAGACACATTTTTCTGTGACCCAACACATTATGTACACATAAATGTGTACAATTGGCAGCTGTACACATTTACAAAAGTAGGCTGCAATTTGGTCAATACTAGGTAAATTCGAATATATTTGGCATTGGATTGATTCTAACGATCTGTTTGGTTAGGTTAAACTGTATTTTGAACTTTATTTTCGTCTGAAATGTGGGTTATTTGAGAAGATTGGCGAAGTTGAATTGTACATTTTCTAAAAATATGACCGGGATATTCAATTTCAGTGTGTTTTCTTTTGTTCAAGGTGGTCTGTGAGTTCTCCAATCCCCCAGGCTCTGCGTTAGATCCCAGCCAGCAGTATTTCTCCTACGACAAATTAGTGAGCATATCATCGACCATTTTTGATGCCATGCAACTTGGAACACTGGGGAAGATTCTCAATCTCACGGTTCTTGACATTGAAATGACGGAACCTCTCCCTGCACCAGGTTCTAGTGTCTGGAAGACCCTCACAGTCGCTATGGATCAGGGCCAGAGTTACACTCTCAAAGTAAGTGCACCACTTTCTTAGTTAAAGTTGCACTATCAGTTTTTCTTAAAGCTCTTATTTATACTGGGTAGTTCAAGTCCCAGCAGTAGGGCTTTTCACTTGCCCCAGTTTTCTTTTGTACAATATTTCATTATATACAGGTAATTTACAAAGAGATGATATACAATTTACTAGTATGAAAAAGGTGGAAGATAATTTGCTGTGCCACTCGTTAGTGTTAGCTATACTTCCTTAATTATTAAGCTTACGCGAATTATAGTGAAAGAGGTAAAAAAAGATACAAATGTGGAAGATAATTTGCTGTGCCACTCATTAGTGTTAGCTGTACTTCCTTGGTTTTCCATGATAAGATATACTGCTTTGCCACTTGTATTTGAACCTGTGTATACATGTGTTAGCAGTTTAACCTGTGAGATGTAAAAAAGAATTCATGGTATCAGATTGACAGATGTTAGTTTTAGTTTAGGTTATAGTGGTAGGGGTCATTGGATTAGTAATTGTTTTAGGTATATAGTGTGTTTAGCCATATTTTCTGATTAGATTTAAAAGTTTCTATGGTACCTATATTCCTTTGTTTCGGGGATAACTCATTCCATGATCTGGCACATTTGATTTGGTCTGTATTCTCACCATATTTTGTTTCAAAAGTAGGAATTTTTAGGGTGGGTGCTTCCTTTTGTCTGGTATTTCTTTTTGGATGGTTTGTAAAAGAATCATTTTTCCGTCTTTTATATGCTATTGATCTTTTATATGCTATCGATCTGAGGTGTACTATTCTAATTATGTATTAAAAGTGGGACTTTTGCTGTTGAGTGGACTATGTTAGTTGGGGTTTCATAAGGTAGATTTAGTGTTAGTTTGAGTGCTCTATTTTGGAGCCTTTGGAGCTTATCTAGTAAGGGTTTGTTTGTATTATGAATTAAGATGTCTCCATAATCGAAGAAGGGGAAAATTTTTGTTTTGTAGATCTTAAGAGCTGAGGGTTTATCAATGAATTTTCTGATCTTGTGTAATTGATGAATTTTGTAGACTATTGTCTTTATTAGTTGAGATACTTGTTTCTTAAAATTTAGCCCTTCATCTATGGTGATTCCAAGATATTTATAGGTGGATACTTGTTTGAGTTTCTTGTTGTTGTAGGAGATTGTAGAATTATATCCATCAAACAAATTCTACAAATTTAACTCTCAGTTAAAGCTGCACACTCAGTTAAAGCTGCACTCCCAGTTATAACTGCACTCTCAGTTAAAGCTGCACTCTCAGTTAAAGTTGCACTATCAGTTAACTCTCAGTTACAGCTGCACTCTCAGTTAAAGCTGCACTCTCAGTTAAAGCTGCACTCTCAGATAAAGCTGCACTCTCAATTAAAGCTGCACTCTCAATTAAAGCTGCACTCTCAGTTAAAGTTGCACTCGCCGTTAAAGCTGCACTCTTACTTAAAGCTGCACTCTCAGTTAAAGCTGCCCCCTAAGTTAAAGCTGCTCTCTCAGTTAAAGCTGCACTCTCAATTAACGCTGCACTCCCAGTTAAAGTTGGACACTCAGTTAAAGCTGCATTCTCAATCTAATGTTATATTTATATGTGTACCCAATGTGTTTCAGGTGCAAACCCCGTTATCATTAAAGATAAATACACCGCCTGCAGCCTCAACAGAGGGGGAGCTACTGAGGACCCAACCCCGCCTGTCCATGGTAGACGTACAGGTAATCTTGACCTTTAACATTATAGTTTACACATTCCAGTAGTAAACTGTGTGTAAGTTGTATTTTGTATTCTGTACCTGATAATTTGCTATAGTTTACTAGTCAACTTGTATCACCTAGTACCATTCATTCTATCAGTATGTAATAAAAGATTTTAGAGGTGTTTGGAAGAGCTGTGACAGTCACAGACAATATTCCTTTTCCATTCTTTTATTTAATTTATGACAACGATTGTATAATTATATGAAATGGAAATAAAATCTTATTATTATTATTATGACACTTAGATGTACCTGCAACCCATTCAAGTGACTATTCACGCGTACACAGTAGCCAGGTATAGGGTTGATGGTTCGGCTATATGACACTGTGTATTTAAGTTAGGCTGAGGACAATGCTTAATATGGGTCAAATTTTCAGTTCTATCCATCCAACAAATTCTACAAAATTAGAGTGAAAAATGAGAAATACTAGGTATATCTGAGTGTATTCTGTATTAATTTAAAAATATACTTATTGGCACATGCCAACAATGCTTCCTGAATAAATTAATGTGTAAAAAAATGGCAGTGTACCACCATCGTCCATGAAGACTGTGGAATTGTCTGTTGCAAAACTCTGTACTGTAAGCCAATAGGATGTTTGTAAACCTCGTTTCCTGATAGTGACATGATCGTGAATAAAAGTTTCTGAACCTAAATCTTTCTAAAGCGAGAGCTTATAAATCGTTGTATACTAGGGGGGGACGGATTTGTTTAATCGATGTTTCCTTCTTGGGAACGAATAAAACCCCAGTGTTATGATTTTCTCATGTTTTTTTAAATCTCAGTCTAAAATGTAAAATTTCAACACAATCTATAGTTTAGCGCTCCTTTCCATTAGAGGGAAGAGGGATGGGGGAAGATGGAAGGGGGTGGGGAAGGCAAGGTCGATCCTTAGGCCATTTTATGATTTTAAGTGGCATTAAACGTCGCCTACTTGATATGTACTATTATGACCTGGCTTAGAGGGGGGAGGATTAGATCTATATAAATTCCCCCCAATTTGGATTGAGGGAGGCGACCCCAGCTGTTTTTTCATGGGGATGTGAACTGATTAACAGAGACTAATGGAATATGCCTTCTTCCACACCTCCACATCAGAGAGAAATCCCCACTCTATAATTACCCTGCCATAAACTATACTACTTTTCCTTTCTCTAGGGCGACCTTGTCCAACAATTGGGGTCTAGAGCCAACCCGTGGAAGGTAAGCGTTTCCCTGCGTAGCGGCAGCACCACCGGCACTCCAGCTTCACTGACGGGCCACCTGGAGGCAGAATTCATCGATGGATATGCCAAGTTCACCAACCTTGGTGTCTCACATAGCGGCTCCTATAAACTTGACTTCAAGTAAAAATATCATTTTTTTGTTTTTAAATTTGTATTCAGCGACAACATTTTGCAAATTGGTTACAATTATTCTCAGTATGCACTGTATTTAATAGATATAGCAAAAATAGCTAAATATTAGCAAAATATTCCTCATTAGGTATATAACTACACAGCACAAAACTCCTGTTTGTTTTTTTAATTTTTTAAAAGAAAATCGATTTTCAGGGTATGAGACAATTACCTAATGAGCCCCTAAGATGTAGGGACCCGGTGTTTCCCATTAACTTCTTGTCGCCCCTAGGCCTTCTGGATGGAGCTTTGCCTTCAGTGAGGTTCTTTATGGATGGGTTGGGAAGGCAACATTAATGTTGTTTACAATTTTCGAATTTGACTGTTTGTTTCGAATTTGACTGTTTGAATGCAGATTTGTTTTCCACGTAGTATAAAATCGTTAGAAATAACAGTAATAATTATGTAGACTGTAAGGGTTAGGAACTGACATGCCTTTTAAGTACCCTTGGTCATTGCCACACATCACATATGGGTCAGATTTCAAGAAAATGTACAATCCTCCTTTCACCAATCCACTCAAATAACCCACATTTAAGACAGAAATTAATGAGCTTCAAAATGCTTGTTTGAATTAACAGAACTGATACTTTAAATCATTGTGATCCCAAATATACTCAGATACATCGTTTTTCAGCCATATTTAGCAGAATTCCCTAAATGTGTAGAGCTGCCAATTGTAAATTTTCTAAAAAATCTGACCCATATTTGCAATTTTGTTCTCAGAGTTACTCACCCAAGCGAAGCTGCCAATAGGTTCTCAGTCCAGTCGGGGGAGTTGGTGGTGGAGCGGCGTCGACTTGCTGCAGCCATCACATACCAGCATCATACAGTGACTGTCGCCAAGAGGTTCACAATACAAGCAGGAATAGTTGATGAGAAGACGGGACAGAGTGTCCAGGATATAGCATGGCAGGTTAGCCTTCAACCTATTATGTATTTGTGGGTGACAGCTCCCTGGTCCTGGGTAAGACTATGAAGTGCCTTTCTGTCTCTTTTTTCTCCCTTCTTCTCTATCTCTATTTCCTGGGTATGATCATAAACTGCCTCCCTCTCAGCTCTCCCGCCCTTGTTATAACCATATTAAATGTGTTAATAAGGGTGTAAAGCAACCAATCTCAATCACTCATTCTCAGCTCTCCCTCCCTTGTTATAACCATATTAAATGTGTTGATAAGGGCGTAAAGCAACCAATCTCACTCATTCACTCACTCCCTCTCAGCTCTCCCACCCTTGATATAACCATATTAAATGTGTTGATAAGGGCGTAAAGCAACCAATCTCACTCACTCACTGCCTCTCAGCTCTCCCGCCCTTGATATAAGCATATGAAATGAGTTGATAAGGGCGTAAAGCAACCAATCTCACTCACCTACTCACCCTCTGCCTCTCACCGATGTTTCAACCGACTTACGGTCTATTACTATTCGGCGACCCAACGTAGGAAGTGCGACACAACTTTAATTACGGCCGCATATTTGGTGACGCAACGTCGTCGACGTAGAAACTCTCCATAGCAACATGCCTTACAGTAAGCGCACATCATACGATGATGCAGTGCCTCTCGATTTAACCTTAACTTATTAACTGTTAGTTCTTTCATTAAATATCAGGTTCCCAGATAACAAATTTACGTTGTTACCTTGCTAGGAAGAAAGAATTCAGGGGTTGCTGGGCCCCTCTGGTAATAGCCTAATTACACATCGAGAATTTAAGCTCTTTGATTACATTTGAGAACGGTTTGAACGAGTTGAGGGGAAGGGTAAAGGATAAGATAGTCCCTTAATAATACTCCACTTCACAACGTGTGTTGGGGAACTTCTGTAAGGGGAGGAAGAGGTGGTTAGCGGGGAAGGGGGGAAGGGGTTCTGCACCTCACCTTTTAGTGTAATTACCTTCCTTTTCTAAGCTCTTTAAACTGCTTTTTATGAATATCTACCAATGTGATAAAGATAATAGACCCCAAAGGACCCTTCGTTTCCCCAAAATCATGTTCATAAATTATATTAGTTTAAATTAGCATAGAAGGGATTCCCTGGAAGAGCTGTCATAAGACTGTCATAAAATCGGACACCCATTTCCAGCTATATCATTATTATTGTCTGCCGAATGTAAACATGTAAAAACTGAAAATAAACAATATCAATACATACAGGGTCACACATGGAGAGCCAGTGCCTCCATCTACCTGCCAGAAATTAGCCCAGGGCAACTTGAAGGCACAAGGACTGTGACAATGGATGCTGACACTGGTGAGGCTACATTTGACAACCTTAAAGTGACAGCACCAGGTGCCTACTTTGTAATGCTGTCATTTGAGTCTACTCCTGCCCAGTTCTCATTCTCAGTAAGTGGCTTTGATTTGATTTAGAAATATATAATGGACATGAGAAATTTGATTATCACTTTTTGACGCTCGGGCTCATGAACTTGTTTTGAAGATATGCGCAGCTAACCAATTTGTTCATTTTTTAAAAGAAATAAAATGCTACTTTGTTTGGTAACACTAAATCAATACTACACTCACATTTTAATTGGAAATTTTTAATTGGATACAAGAAATTTGACCATCATTTTTTGATGATCGGACTGAAGAACCTGTTTTGAAGATATGCACAGCTAACCAATTTGTTCCTTTTTTATAAAAAAAACCAACATTCTACTTTGTTTGGTAACACTAAATCAATACTACACTTGCATATTAATTGTAAATCCAGGTTCTGTCATCTGTGATAGAGGCTGTGCCATTGAAGCATAACGCTCCGGAGAATGACGTCACCAAAGCAGTGAGGTTGCGTTTTGGTGTTGACTACAACACCACACTTGCTGGCATGAAGGCTGCATATTTCTCAGCAGCAGTCCACATTAAGATCATGGATTCTATCGATGCCAGGAATGTGTCTGTTGGAGCGGTCTCTTTGACTGAAGGTGAGGCAAGATTATGATATCAGTGGGCCCTGTTTCATAATCAGGGACATAGGAATTAAGTATGAAAACATCCAATTTGGGGACAAATTCTGGTTCATAATCAAAGTTGAGCATTTGCACATTCACAAGCGATTTTGAGGATATTCGCAGCCCATGTCCTTGGATGTTTTTGTTGTAAGGTTGTAAGGGGTAATGATTCACTCTAGGTCCAAACTCTCAGATCAGATAAGAATGGTATGTCAGCCTACCTCGCTAATCTCTAATGACTATAATGACTCTTTGCGATTTGAGGCGAGAGGCTTTACCTTCATTTGAAGGGGCTCTCTCAAGTTTGGGCCTAGACTGGATTTATCTTAGGTCAATAATCCTTGACAAACAAACACAACCAGGTTCTAATGACTTTCTCCATTGATCACAGGGAGTGTGCTAGCCACCTTTGCTATGGGAGGCGGGGAGTCAGACGTAGCGAGTGCCCTGGCATCCTTGTATCTGATCGTGTCTGACAATCAGTTCTCATTCACCTTCTTTGGCTCCAATATCTCCGCTGATGGCAATATGTGGGTCGACTCACAGCCCTTCTACGGAATACTGGTAAGTAGTATGCAGGCAGTTGTACTGTAGGAATTGATAGTGGCGAATCGTATTTTACCATCGTATTTTTAAACATGAGAACAGGTCAATTCCAACTATGTTAGCCCTTAGCTCATTTGGGTCAGATTTTCAGAAAATGTACAATCCAACTTCGCCAATCGTCTCAAATAACCCTAATTTCAGACAAAAATCTTTTTTTAATAAATTTTATAGACAAAGTTTCACAAAGTGATAATTATCATTCGAAAAAAGTACACAATACAGTTCAACCTAACCAAACAGATTGCTAGTATCAATGCAATGCCAAATTATGTACTTGGATTTACGTAGTATTGACCAAATTGCGGCCTAATTTTTCAGAATTTACTAAATGTGTACAGCTGCCAATTGTACAGTTTCAGAAAATCTGACCCATCTTATAAGTACTGGTACTTTTATAGGTGGTTCCATAATTGTGATGTGTTTCAGGAAAATGAGTCATAAGTCGCAAAATTGATTTTTTTCAAAGTGTTTTTTTCACAAGTTCACATTATTGGAATGTTCTAATTTTTAGAGGGTTCATCACTTACATCTATATCAATCGATGCATTAAATTTCAGGACAATCTATGTAGTATATCCTTTCGTTTTAAGGGTCCTCATATGGACTACATTTAGTTAGTTTACTGCTTATTGACCCCCAGAAATATTGTAAACTTTTTTTTCAAAAACGAAAATATCAAACTTAAAATTTAGAAATACTTATTAGATTATTAGACTGTTTACTATCATTGGAATTGCGACTTATGACTCATTTTTCTGAAACACATCACAATTTGTACAGGCAAGACTCATCATATATTTGTATGTTTGAAAATAAAGATTACTGATATTCACTGTTATATTTAGGCACTGGATGCACCCCTATCTGCCGGATTATTGGCGGCCATTATAGTTTCCTGCGTCATTGCAGTCATTATTATCGTCGTTATAATAGTCGTCCTTGTCATGAATAAGAAAGGCAAAGAAAAGAAAGGTGAGCAGAATCTTATTCTTATTTCGAGGTTTTTTTCGGAACAATATTACAATACAACACTAGTATTCCTAATTAAACCTTCAATTTAACATAGATTGTTATTAAGACATTAGATAACCCGTAATTATGAATTCCAGTATTGGTAGCTAGGTGGTACCATGTGAAATAACGAAAAGAGTGAAATATGTTCAAGGTTGAAAAGTGAAAATTATAGATATTATCAAACCATATTTGTTGAGCTTTATGAGAATATCATGTTATGTGAAATTGAACTCAATACAATTTATTTTTAATAAACACAAGTTAAGCCAGATAAATAGAAATGAATAGCAAAATGACTTGTGAAGTCAATATTACTAGTATTTGGAAGAAAACGATTTAAATGTCCATAATCTTTAGGCTAGCATTAACTATATAGTCTTATCATCATTGTTATAAACATTATAAATTATTTGTGTTCTAGCAACAGCAGAGAGCTTTGGTGAGTAATTATTTATCATAAAGATTTATTTATTATTATTATTTAATTATTATACAGATTTATTATAGTTGTTTGAAATATCCATACAAATCAAGAACTATTGAATGAATGTCACTTACTGCATGCATTATACTCTACATAGATCATCAGAAAATCTACATACTAAGTAAAATCTGCTTAATAACACTGAAAACTGATAAATACTAGATATTATGTCTGAGTAGGCTACTGCTCTGCTTTGGAATATTATATCTGTTTGGTTATGTTGAACTGTATTTTACACCTCATTTATGTGCCTTAAATTTGTGTTATTTGTGAGTGTTGGTGAAGGTGAATCGTACATTTTCACTCTCCATGTCTACTCTCTACTCTCTCTCCTCCCTATCTACTGTCTCCTCTCTCACTCCTCTTTCTCTCCCTCCTCTCTTGTCTCTACTCTCTACTCTCTCCTCTTTCTTTCCTTCCTATCCTCCCTCCCTAATCTCTCTCCTCTCTCCTCTCTCCTCTATCCTCTCTTATCTCTCCTCTATCCTCGCTCCTCTCTCCTCTACCCTCTCTCCTCTCTCCTCTCTCCTCTATCCTCTCTCCTCTATCCTCTATCCTCTATCCTCTATCCTCTATCCTCTATCCTCCCTCTCTCTCTCCTCTTTTTTTCCTTCCCATCCTCCCTCCCTAATCTCTCTCTCTCCTCTCTTTCTCCACCCCCCCCCACCCCCCACCCCCCCACAACCTCCACTTCACCCACATATCTATGCGACGGGTAATGTATCATTACTGTTGACAACACCTGAAAACAACAATATACACACCATTACAAACCAATGTTGCAATAATTTCAGCTTCATTGACTGGAAAGAAGGGCATCTTCTCATCCACTTTCTCGACCCCTGAGCACACAATGAACTTTGGTGGTGTAGTGGATGGGAAGCAGGGATACCACCAGCCGCAGTGGTCAAGGAGCTCCACAAACGCCTCCTCCAGCAGCCCTGGGGTCACTAACAGTCCTTCCACAATCCAGGAGCAGCAGGAGCAGCAGGAGGAGCAGGCAGCAGCAGAAGACTTCCAGGACATCAATCTGGAGTATGAGGTTGAGACTCGCCCGACACCACTCCCTGATGTACCTGATGATGATGATGTTGAGGAGGGACAGGAGGCCTTCACAAGCCGAGTGGACTCACCCCCTGGAGGAAGTAGAGTGTCCAGCAGACAAAGCCGACCACCGTCCACACCCCCTACTGTTTGGAGCACTGGCAAAAAATAATTACCTTGTAAACGAGGTCGATTTGGGGGGGTGGGGTGAAAATCTGGAAAAAAGTGTGTTACTGTCCGGGGCACAGGCACAAAATAATTATCTAGTAAATGAGGTTAATTTTTGGGTAGAAAAATTGAAAAAAGTCTGAAAAATTGGTTTGTCATAGAGGTTATGTTTATGTTTGGCTGAAATTACCTTGTTAAAATGCTTTTTATTAAATAGGTTTGTTAACACAATTTTGCAATTGCGAAACGTCTCCTTTGATATTGAAAGGTTACATGAATATAATCAAGTTATTCTAATTTTATATGTAGAACAATATTGGTTATCTTACTTATTTAATCCATTACAATATCGAGTGGGTTTGAGTTGATGGAGTGATTAGAGTAGTTGGATTTTTGTTCACTATAAAATGGAATGGCCCTATATCAAATTCAATAAAGGGCGGGAGGCACTAAGCCGACTGATCAACGGATTTAGGACGGACATCCAATATATAAGGGAAAGTGTTCAGTTGAGGGACACACTGAGCCGATTTATGACCGATTCTCAACTGAATTTAGAATCGGGTTGGTGAAGAATGAAGATGATCTTTTTCAAAGGAAATATTGGCCGTTGTTTTTATTTAATCATGATACAATAAGACGCTTAAACCACCTCCCCTCTGGCTACTCTTATTAGAATAAAACAGCACAACAACAACAAAAGGACGCATAACTGACAAAGGCAATTGTTTTTGTGTGTTTAGAAATAATTAGATAATAGAAATATAAGAAATAATTAGAAATAATTATTCTTTCCTTATGATTCCGTGAAAGATAATACTTTTGTATGAAGTTTATTTGGAAAGACCCGTTAGATGTTGAAGGATGTGCAGATTTGGAGATATTACTTACTTTAATAAGTTACTTTTGCTATCAACTGTAAATAATTAGGTTTGGCATTTGGGACCAAACATGGAACATTATGTTGATCAGCCATTAAAATTGTCTTGTATTTTCTGGTCCTAGATGATCGCATACAAATATATAGCTCGTGTTTGATTGGGTTTGGAAACATATATATTTAAAATGAAGGTTAAAATTGATCATTTTTTTTGTGACCTGACCAATATTTAACGTTTTTCTTCCTGAATGTGTCTCTGGTTTACAATATTTATTGTAATTATTTTCCAAATTGGATAGCCTGTTCAGACATGTGTGCTACAAGTGCTGTTTTTTTAGACTGTATTGAAAATTGATTAATTTAATGCTCTCTCTTATTCTACTTTATATAATGCAAACCCTTATGTTACTTATTTCCATCTTGGTTATTGTTCTTTTCTACATGTACTTATTAACTTCATCTAGTAATCAACTAATGTTTGTATACAGTAAATCACGATTTCTCTGAGAATAGCATCCTCGGTGTAATATATAATTCCTGAATAAAAAAAAACTAAACTTTTAAACTCATGTTTTCTCTATCTCCCTCAATTGTAACTGGACAAATGCCATCAATTAGAGTTTTGGAAAAGACATTTTACTCCACGTTGGTGTATGTACCACATGCTATTTGTATGGGCGGGAATAGTGTGGTAATCTATTGCGAAATTCACATGTGAAGGATGGGTGTAGTAGCAAGGGCTGCCATTGGTTGATACAGTCACCTGATCATATTGTTGTCATCAACCAATCAGATCACAGCTTTCTTTTGGGTTTTGGGCGGCTGGTCCAAAGATAAGTCAAGTCAAGATCTATGGCTGTATTTGTTTTTATAAGTAAAATGCCTTTGTTATTCTTTAATATACTTGAACATAGCAACGTGGGAGTAAATATAGTACCTAAATTCGAATGTGGTACTCGAGCACTTTTGCACTGGCCTCGATGTTTGTTTTTTTTCGTAACCCACTCGCCTTTCGGCTCGTGGGCCACGAAAAAACAAAGATCTCGGCCAGTGCAAAAGTGTCCCTCGTACCACGTTCTCATTAGGTTCTATCTATAGATCCATTTTTATTTTCAACTTTGATTGACTGATTCTCTATGCTCAACAACTCATCCATGCGATGTCAGTGTCTTAAGCCGTGGACACACACAGCCGATTTGGCTCCTGTTTGTCCCACCGATTTTGGTCTCCCTATAAATCCTATGATTTCATTTCAAGTACTCGTTTATGTTTTTGAAATAACATCAACCAGGATTGGAAATGAAATATTAGGATTTATTGGAAGACCAAAATCAGGGAACAATCGGGAGCCAAATCAGCTGTGTGTGTCCACGACTTTACTCGGGGGCCTGGTAGATGCCAACTCTTACTACAGAATTGTGTATAAAAAAAGGATTGATGGACATTTTCTTTCATGATAGTGATTTGTGTTTTTTTAGTAGTTGTTTAGTTTACCCTTTATACGTTTCATATTCAAAAATAGTGAAGTAATTAGCAATTTTAAACAGTGATTCCTAAGTCATTTAGATGAAGCCTCTCAAATAGGTCCCAGATGATAATGATTAGTAATTATTACATTATATATTTTACCACAGATTAAAACCAAATCAGGCCACTTGCTTCACCTCAGTCAATTCCTTCTCATATTAATTACCAATCAGATTGATTTCCAAATAATTTAAACATTAAACTGACAAATCTAAAAGTGAGGATAAATAAAAACAAATTATGCCCTATAGTGATTATCATTTGATTGAAATTATCTCCAATAATTTCTAATAATTTTATAATGACTCCCGAATATGTACCAGCTATAAAATGATATAACAGGATGCGAAAATAGAATCAGAATACTGTAAACGTATATATTTCCTCTATTTTAGCACACCGACCTTTGTGCATGAAAAAAAATCCTACGCGAAAAGTATAATTATAAAAGCCAAGTTGTCTTTTAAGATATGTTTATTCGTTTGGTAAAGGCATAAAATACAGTGCATATATTAGTTTGTGTAAAAGATGGACATGTTTTTGAATTAATTGTAGTTTATAAGAGTACATGTATGTTCATAGAGTTGGTGGGTGGGTAACTGCTCCTTTCAGTGCTTCATGCAGAGTGATTAGTTAGTGCTGGGTGTGGTCTACAGTGATCAGTCACAGTCATGGTGGTTCAGGGCTCTTGAGGCCTTAATTCAACAAATCGACATGGCCTTTTCTTAGATCGACAAATTTCAATATATGTATATAATATGATACACCTAGTATTCATCATTTTTCTTTAAATAATCATTGATCATTTTAACTCTCAACTGGTAAGCACTTACTTAACCATTTCTATTGTACAGAAATATTAAACGGGACATTCTCCCTCTATATATATTGATGTACTTCATGGAATCGCTTCAATTTTTCAACATCAGAGACGTCATTGTCTGCTGCGGAAAACGGGCTTACATGCAAGCATCCGCTTACAAGTTCATGTAGCACTAACCCAAAGTAGGAATCCTCTATAGGAATGTAAGGTATATCTTTAGACTTCTCCACTATCCTCTTAGTCAGACTCATCGATGTGATGAAGGATGTACCCAAGGCATATGGTGGAAACAGGTGGTTGCTGTACTCATCTACACTCAAATACCCTTTATAGTCCGGGAAGCGATGGGGCCTGCAAAAAACTAAGCATCTTCCAATCTGGTAATTTTGAAATCTGATTCCATTGCCATATGTCTGTAGTAAATGGAGGACTTCCGGTAGATTGACAAAACAGTCTTCGGCACTGCGCATCACAAATTTTGCCCTAGAGCAAGATGATAATACCCACTTGAAACCACTGATGACCTTCTGTGTGAGATTGTAGTAACTATCGTGGTATCCCGCTTGGAGAATATCACCATACATTAAAGCCTCCTTTGACAGAATTTCATTTTCTTCTTTCGACCAGCCATCTCCAAACAAGAACACCAGCCTGAGATTAGATGTATTATTTCTTGTCCAACTTCCCCAAGTCATTCGGATTGTTTTTCTCGCACTGACTGATTTGGGTACACTGGTAACTATAACAACTAGGTCTATGACATGGTTGCCAACACATGCATATTTGGGTTCTATAATTACACTAAAATCATTTTTAAAACAGCCCTGACATTTGATGGTCCAGGGACGGTCGGGGTCCTTTTTGTTTAAGAGAGTTTTCAGTTGATACTCGATATCCAACAGCCAGCGGAAATCTGATGGCGAGCCGGTTGTGATATTGATATAAGTTTCCAACTTTTGCCTGATATCTGGTGTCAACCCTGACATTATTTCTTTCAGATCAAGCAATCTCCTCCTGTGATACGATTCTGGAACATTTTGTTTGATGGTTTGAATCAGTGATAAGTAGTTCTCAAGGTCTCTCCGTTTGAAGTTGGAAGCTACTTCCTTTTCAAGTTCCATCAAGGGAAGGAATACACGTAGTTCATCTGGTTCAAACCCCCAAGGGGGAATTCTACCTTTTACTAAGTGTGTTTTCAGCTGAACTTCAGGCCCCTTCCTTGCCTTTACATAATTGTCTCTGGAGGCGAATATTCCAGCATTGTAAACCCAAGAAGGCTTATGATAGAATATACACACAACCATCCATAGCATCAATATAATCACAGGCACGGTGTATTTTAAGGCCGGTATCTTGACTTTCCTTTGTTGGTCTCTCATACTTGATGCTAAGAATAGAAATACATTCAATGTAAATTTTAAATCGGTCGGTATTGATATATTACGGAAGTCAATAGTAGAATAATGAATTATTGGCAATAGGTTAGTAAATAGGGTAATGACGAGCTTGGGTAGATCTAATGATGTATTTTGTGTTTTAATTCGGACTGATCTCTGTACATCCCGATATCATGTTCTTCGAAAACTGGTATAAGTATTATAGGATACCCCAGGAAGATCTCAAAATTAGAGAGGCTGGCGTCCTTTTCTGGAAATATGATGTAGTGCTCGATTCAGAATAAAAATACAATATATATATATATATATATAAATCCATTTGACTAAAGATGTAAGTGATGCCCATCAACATCTCTTTACTTGCAATAAGTAGAACCCATCAACACTGTGTAACTTGCCATTAAATGATCATGTAAACAATGTAAAGGCAGGGACGGAGGAAGGGACGGGAATGTAACCCCACTCTTATTAGTAACGGCATTTTAGCATGGAACCCGGAATAAAATATTGTAAAGCTGATTTTTTTATATATGATGCAGGACACATGTGGGAACATTCCCTGAAAAGTCCCTATGTTGTGCCTTTTGAGATTTTGACGGTTTTGCATCATTTTCCACAAAATAGCATTGGTCTCTATGGCTCAAACCATTATTGCCAACATTAAGAATATTTAGCATTGTTATTTGCAGGGAATATAACATATATAAAATATACTGTACAGGTTGGGGTACCATAGTAAACAAGTATGTATACATGGAGATTCCAAAAATATCTGTTTCAACAAAATATCTTTATTTTTTCATTTTGTTGCCAGGGCAACGGTCAGATTTTGGTGAATAAAGCATTTTTTCAGATCAGGTCATAATATTTGGGGACATAATTGTCTACGATGTGCATGTTGTGACACGTTTTTGAAATTTGGCATGGTGTAAAATAAGGCCTGAAATTTTCCAAAAGCACCAGCTACACGTTGGTAGACACCCCTGGTGGCAAGTAGCTGCAAAGTGTCAAGATGGCCGCCCAAAACAGTAAATATGGCATATCTTGGCTTCTATTTGGTAGATCTTCAAATATAATACCAATTTATTGATGTTTTTAAGTATGAGGAATTCATTTCTGAAGGTCATTTTATTGTTGTTGTTGTTGAGACTTTTATTTGCCAGACGGCAATGTCGATGGGTCTAAGCTCCCAGCTTAGGGAGGGTTTCAAGCCCTATCGGACATTACATGATTTATGATTTGTAGGGGTAAACAGTACTCCATGGCGTCGACGACACACAGGAGGCCCCTACTTATGGAGGTCTCAGACAATATTAATTTAAATCAAGATTACGCTTAGAGACAGCACCCAATCATATTGAGTGAGACAAGATTATGTGGGTAATAGTACCAAAAGGATAATATTACAATGCGAATATAAAGAGCCTCTTGGGCAAAAATACAAAAATGGTTATAACCTGATACAAAATACAAAGATACAAAGTTCGTAGTTCGAGTTCAAAATCCGAGGAGGGTAAGAAGGGGGAGAGGGAAAGTGAAAAGAAGGAGGGGGAAAAAAGAGTGGGGGGGAGAGAAAGGAGAGATAAGGGGGAGGGGAGGGAAATGGAGACAGTATTGTTTAGTAAAGATAGTTATTGTCCGTCCAAATTTCTGTGCTTTTGATTTTATTTGTAAAAGCTTTACTTGTATCGGATGCTTGGATATTTGTGTTGAGGGAGTTCCAGTATAATGGAAGTTTGTAGAAGATAGATCTTCGTACTAGCTCAAGTCAAGGGGCCAGACACCTAAATGATATACGATCAGGATTGTGTCTACGAGTGACTCTGGTTCTGGGTTCAAGCATTTTTGTATTTTGTTTTAGCCTGAATGCCTGTTGCAAGATATGGAGTCTCCTCCTCTGCTTAAGGGGGAGCAGGCCGAACTGTGTGTGGAAGTCATCAGTGTTTTAAAAACGATTTGATCTTGTTATTATTCTAAGTGAAGATCTGGCCAAATTATAATTGGGGATAAGGAGTGGGCTAGAGTTGGTCCTGTCCAAGAGCCAAGTTTCATTTAATAACAAAATGTCAACCCCCGACCTGAGCAAAAGAGTCTCCACCTCCTCGAAATTCCTCGATAAACTACGAATATTAAGGGACATAATTTTTAGTCCCTTGGTACATGATAATGTATTTAATTGACTTAATGAGTCGCCATCCAGTTTGGTGGCAAGTCATTAGAGCACCTTCGCCCACCTGAGCGCAATTAGATAAATAAAGGATGGTTTCATATAGATTAACATGTAAACATGTGAACAGCATAAGTGCGATCACTCAGGTGGGGAGAAATGGATTTAACCCTGGTCTAGAAGAAATAGTACTTTCAGTTATTTTAGTTTATAGTAATAAGATTCCAGTGGATGAAAACATAGGTGTCTAAATTAATATAGTAAGATGTTAGTATATCTAACAGGATCAGCTGCAAGTATATTTAAAAAATATAGTAAATGCTATGATAATAAGAGTATAAGTACAGAACATGGTTACAAATGTGTATATATGAATTTAAATAAAATAATTATAAATATATATTGGGGTAGTGTTGGACTGTTAAGTGGCGAACGAGAGAGCGAACAGGGGGCAAGACAGGCATCAGACAAGGGTAAACGGTATTGAAATTGAAATTCAATAGGAATTCACCATAACGCAAAGGAGAGAAATAGTACAATTCATTTCATTTCACAAACTCAGCAAGTGTTCAGTAGAAAAAATAGTGAGTGTCAGATTAAAAGTGTCAATTTAATTCAGTTCAGTCCAGGCATTGTAGAGGGATTGGTGTTATTGATACGACTGCAGCTCCGTCGACGACAGTAGCTATAGAGGGGTAAAAAATGGTAGTTCATTCAAAAGAGAATATGTATACATTCACCAACCTCAAGATCCGTGTTTTATGGAAATTGACTTGAAATACCTGGGAGAGACGAAGTGGTAGCTTGAGGAGATTCAAATGTGGTCAGTTCATGATTTATCTAGAAGTATACACTAGAGCTGAGTAGTGGAGATATTTGTGTAACCCTAGCAGTGTAAACAAAGCAGCGGCCGGTGGAGTAATGATAGAGCAGGCACAAACAAGGGGTAGGATATATATATGTAGTGGTGATTAGACTTGGTTGTTTTAGAGGAGGAATATGAAGGTGAAATATGGGAGTGGAGTATTGGACGTGCAAATTAATTTCTCAATAATTCAATTTCAAATCAGGCCCGTCGACGACAGTGAGTGATTGAGTGAATTAACTAGATAGATTGCAACCATCGACAGATCTGGGCTAATTTCCATGCCCATTCATCCACCTCTTTCGGTGATAAATGACAGCCGTCAGGAAGACGGTAATACAGATTTTTGTGGACTTGTTTGTAGTTGGGGTGAATAAAGGTGTTAGTGAACGGGGTTGGGAGGATAGAAGCTTCATTTTTATTGAAGATAGCCTTGTTAACTTCCACAATTGTGTTGTCTAGTCGAGATTGGTCCGGGTGGGTGGTGTTTTGGCCGTTGTATACCGCCAAGTCCATGCCGACAATGGGACAGAAGATCACAAAGGTGGAAGAGGGAAGAATAGCCTGCTCAATCTGGTGCTGCACATATTCCATGTCTTCAGTGTATGCGGATAGTGATTCTGCTAAAGTGGGGTGCGCTAGGGACACTAGTTTAGTGACCGAGTCCTTGCGCATAATGGTACACAGTCCAGACAGAATGAAGGTGTATCTAGGTCTAAATCTAACAATGGCGTCCTGGGCCAGGTATGAGGAAATCCTGAGGGAGGCGCCTGAGAATGTATGAGTTGTAAATATAGAAGGGTCGATATAATTGTCAAGGCCCTGTTCTAGCTGACGAATACGGGAGTCTCCAATAAAGAGGAATTCCTGTCTGGGGCCCGCCATGTTAATCCAGTTGTGTGGAGAGTAAAGAGAGCTATCCGAACGTAGCATTGGCGAGCTCTAGCTTGATGTCTGCTAGTATGTTGCCCTGGTGGTTTTCACCGTCGAACGAGTCGGGGTCAAAAGCTGTGTCACCTATACGATGGCCTGTGCCCCAGAACTTGCTCGCGGTCATTTCTAGGTACTCTGTGTAAGGGGAATTGCATAGCCTGTTCTTTAGATATGGATTTTGCTTGAATTTTTCTAGCATTTGGGCCCTGAGTTCTGAAAGCCTCTTATTTTCCCATGTCTCGTCTGCAGGGATACTGTCACCTATCTTCTTGATTTTATAAGGGTCGTCCGTCATCAGAACTGTTGATGCTAATTCCGTTTTATTAGCCGTGACTAGTTTTGAGTACTGGAAGGATTGTTCCACCGAAGAGAACATAGTATTATTATACCAAAATTTGCACAGATAGAAGTTGGAGAGGTATGTGAATTCCCCTTGGTATCCTAAGGCAGTGCCATCTTTGAATACTTGTAGCTTAAAGTCCTCCGGTCTTGCTCCCTCTGGTAGGTTCCCAAGGTCCGCCCAGTAATATCTCTTTTTGTTGTATGTGAGATAATTATTACTGAGAGTTACTGAGTCGGGCTCGTCTGCTTTTAACTTCTTATGGCACTTGCGGAGTAGTGCAGCTTTTCGTCGTGCATCTTCGCCTAGGTCTTTATAAATCCAGATGTTCTCATTAACGTTGTTCTGTTTGATCTGTTTAGACAGTTGAATTACGAGATCTTTCTATCTAGTAGATGTTAAAGTTACTAGAATGGATCTGGTTTTGCCCTGTTTGTATCTACCTAGGCGGTATGCATTGTCGATCGAGTTGGGATTTACATTCTGGACAATGGGTCCAATTAGATCGAGAACTCTATGAATGACGTTTTCCCCTTGTACTTCAGAAAGACCATCAATGACTATATTATTGGTTCTGATCTTCGTATCTAACGATTCTATTTTGTCAGTAGCTACTGATAGGTTAGAATTGGTCTTTGATATGCTGATGGTATTCTGCGATGCTATTGTGAGGGTATGTGTTTGCCATGCTCTGGCTGTGTCAAGAGAGGTTTCTAAGGCACCTATACGCTTTTTCAAGTCAGTTATTATTGTATTGAAGTCAGTGAGAGATTGATCAAGATTAGCAGACTTGGTGTTGGTCCAAGTTTCAATTTTATTTTCAGTAGAAAGGGCTAGACCATCAAAGTTCTCCTTCACATCGGCTTCAGTTTTAGAAGAGATCTCGGCTAGCTTGGTATCTAAATTGGCACTAGAAACATGGCTCTCCTCGATAGCTTTCACTCTGAGGTCTAGGGAGGCTAAGGATTGCCGAAATTCACCCCTCATTTTTATAATGTTGTTATTCAAATCGGTGACTTTTGAATCAACTTTGGCAGTAGCTTGTTGAGATTTAGAATGGAGCGTGGTACAGAATAATTTTAATTCAGTTGCCAATTCGGTAAAGGAGGAGAGTTTGGGCGAGGTGAGAGTTGGAAAAGGTAGTTCAGGCGATGAAATGGCAGACAGATCTGGATTGCTGACTGGGGTGGCAGGAGAATCCATTTGGTGTGGATGAATAATAGTATTGGGAACTTTCGTTACAGGGCTAGAAGAGTTAAGATCGGGAATCACAGAGTCATTCATGTTGGTAGGAACAGAGGCTAGGGTCAATGATTCCTCAGAGAGTGGGCAAGCCAATTGAGGTAGCTTACACGGTAGCTCGTTGCCAGGGACGCTGCTTGTGTGTAGGTTGGCCATGGCAAAATTGGGGGTGATTCCATTGATACGCACCGGTGTAGAAAAACAAATGGGTAGATTGGTGAGGTATTTAGTGATTAAAGTCCGATTTTGCTAGCACAGTTGTCCTGATAGTATATCCTAACTATTGTGATGATATGATTCATCCAAAGGAGGTTAAATCCAAGGGTGCTCGGTAATTTGTCTCAGCACGATATGGTGTGTACTGCACGCATCGGCGCCATCTTGATCTCATTTTATGTTTCAAGGTCATGAAAGTGTAAAAAATATATCCATGTATTTCTAAGATCATCTTATAGAGCATATTTAGTTACTTTACAAGGAAATGTCCATCCAGAAATATTGCAAACTTGTTTTTCAAAAATTAAAATATCAAACTTAAAATATAGAAATATTTCTTAGATGTACTGCATGTTTACTATCATTGGAATCGGCTTGATCTCATCTTTTCAAATATGATGATATCTCAAAATCCATTTTTTGCCACTCATGACTCTTTGTTTAACAAAGATGCGTGTCGACTCTGTTGATGTCTCTTCGCGTTGCCTATACAATTTTCCAATCACTCATGAGTCAGATCATCAGCAAATGTACAATTCGTTTTCAGCAATCCTCTCTAATAATCCTGATTTAAGACTTAATTGAGGTTCAAAATACAGTTCAATATAACCAAATAGATTTCATGAATCAACCCAATACCAAATATATCAAATAAATACCCATAAAAAACGCGAACCGGAGGAAAACGGACGTAAAGACGAACGTAAAGGTCATGAGACTTGCAGTCCCTATACTCACGAAATATATTGTACCAGGATATCAAGTGTGTTGCGCTAGTTCTTTTTTTTAAAGATAATATTTGTGTTCAGTCTCAGGTACACCCAATATTTTGGTTATACACAATCAAAAGGATACGATGTACATATGATCAATTTTATATTTTGAAAATTTGTTAATTTTTAACTTTTTATATTATACATTTCAGTTGGACTTATACATGCAAAGGAGGTTGGATTAGTTGTTTTTAAAGATCCTAATGATATGCATAGTTTAAAATTGCCATAAACGCAGATGCTAGGCAAAACCTTTTATGTGTCATTTTTTTCCTTCAGTATAACAATAAAAACATTTAAAAATACACCTGAGTATAAAAGGAAGTTTGTGTTCATTCAGTTTTTCCAAGGCATTTTCTAACATCAGCTATGCATGCGAGTCAGATTTTCAGAAAATGTACAATTGGCAGCTGTACAAATTGAATTAAATTCTGCTATATGAGACTGCAATTTGGTCAATACTAAGTAAACTTATCGATGTATATTCCGCATTGCATTGATTCCAGCAATCGGTTTGGTTAGGTTGAACTACATTTTGAACTTTATTGTCGTCTCAAATTTGGGTTGTTGCAGAGGATTGGTGAAGTTGAATTGTACATTTTCTGAAAATCTGACCCATATACTCTGTCATATTACATGCACAGGGCGTAGTTAGTGCATGTCTCATAATTACAGAATCATATTCGTCTATAGGCTATTTAAATACCTGATTAGGTTTGCTCCCTCGTTGACCTCCCTATGTTTAGTACAATAGCCATCAGTACATAATGGGTAAGGATGCAGTGCAAAATACATTATAACCAACGATTATTCATTTTTAATATTTTCTAAATCTTATGCCATTCCAGATTTCTTATTATCGGCTGGGAGGTTATTCCATACACAGTAAATTGTAATAACTGCAGAGTTCTGTCTTATAACAGTGCAGTACCGGAAACCTGGAATGCAGGTGCGGTACCGTACGAAGGCACCGTGACAAGGCACCGTAATTATCACAGTGCCGCTCCGTGCTGGTCACAGTACCGCTCCGTGCTAATAACGGTGCGGTACCCTCCATATATACAGGCATATATGGCACCGTTACTGGGCACTGTTACTGGGCACTGTTATGGACAGGACCGCACTGTAAATCGGCACTGTAATTTTTTCTAGAATTTTTTTTTAAAAAATCCCCCCCCCCCACCCACCCCGGGCTTGCCCAGGGAATAACCCCACTAGATTTACCCCTTGTTTGAATAGCTAGATTTATTCTCATAATAGCATTTTATCCCTCCATGCCAACAGATGGTATCTTGTCAGCGGAATTGAAGCAAGAAAAAACAAGACAACGGTTACATTATACAGCTTACTCATTTATCAACTTCAGTCACATAATAATTCCATCGATTTTTTTTATAAACATCATGAAATTAGACATTTATTTTCATCCTATTTAACCAGAGTAGAGTCTATATAAAACAATAAAAACTGACATGGACATGTATAATATCTCGACTATTATTATCACAGAACTTAGATATTTCAGAAAATTACTAGCATAATAAAAATCTACTGCGATGCTAAATGTGGTACATAGATATAGGGAAGAACAGAATGTATCAAATAAAGAGAGAATATTACGTAGTAAAGTGAATGCTAACATAGAATTGTCTACCAAAGACTGAAAGATACAGGAAATTGATCATGTACAAAGGTAGATCCCAATGGAATGGCCACGGAGGTAATCTCAAAACAATCGGGGAGCACCATCAATTAAAATATTCCTGACTTGAATTGTATAGAAGAAACACATTTGAAGTAGTATAAACATGAATTGTTTTTAGTTGGTCTCATTGTTTTTAACCAGAGCGGCGAAATCGACCAATGCGTAACATAACCTACTAGAGTGTATACCAGTGTATGAACAGCTGGGATATATTGAAGTACAATGTTTATAGATCGCATAGAACGATAATATTGAAAGAGTAGTAGAGGTATTCAAATGTTGTTTGTAAAACAATCCTATAGCTAGCTAGAATATCTAGGTAATCATCACAATGTATAAGGTTGCAGAATGAAAGAAAAGTACTGCATTAAAGACTTTCAATTGTTTAGCTATCGAAACTGAATTGTATAAACAGTGGTCAAACCTGTAACACTATATACATATCATTGTTACATATCAACTTTTTTTCTTCACCTGCCAAGTTGGCGAAATTGAAAATGTTCTTGAATACATAGTCATCTAGAATTTGACTGAAAACTAATCGTAATGGGGAACATGCAAGAAATATAGGGATATGTATGAATGAATGAATGAATGAATGAATGAATATGTGTGTACAAGTATATATGTAATGTATATGAGTAATTCCAATTGGTCGCATTTGGCTATAAAATAGATTTTGCATTTTTAACGAGAATTCTAAATATAATGTATTATATGTATATGGACAGAGGGTCAATGCCTTGTGACCCTTGCCATTACCATTACCATTACTGAATGAATCGTTTTTTGGCTGTAACTTTTCTTCTAGCTGGAATATTTCCACAAACTAAAAAGCGTTATGACCCTTATGTCGAGGCCTATGAATTACACAATAATACAAAATATTATGTGAGTATTTGTCTTATTTATTTCTAATTTAAATCCTCATTTATGTAGAAATATGTAGGCCTACCATTCTTTGGTGCCCTTATCATCAGCATTCTCGTCACAGACTCTACCAAGCTGCCCTGACTACAATATTTATCATTAACATTCCCAATTTTGTCTATATTATCAGCATTATGTCTTAAGCAATTTTAAAAAATTAAGAATTTTCAGTCAAATGACGACCAATTGGTGGAATTGCTCATGTCTGAAACACATCCATGGTTTTTTTCAGTATTGATGTAACAGTAATATTTCTTTGCTCTAAATGAATAAAAAAAACACAAAAAAACAGGAGGAGTTACAGGAAGATGTACAGGAGGAGGTACAGTATTCCAGGCAGCTCAAACAGACCACCAAGCGGCATCCTGGCAACAGCCAATGACTGGCAGATGCAAGCTGACGTCTCTGGGAGATCAACATTCCCAAGACAAGTGGCAATAACAACACTGCGACCTGACATTGTGCTGTGGTCTCCAGGTACGAGGCAAGTGGTTCTAGTGGAGTTAACAGTGCCATGGGAGACCAGACTGGAGGAAGCCCATGAAAGAAAGAGGGAGAAGTACCAAGGATTGGTCGAGGCGTGCCTAGGAAACAACTGGAAGGCTTGGAACTTCCCAGTCGAGGTAGGCTGCTGAGGCTTCGCATCCAACTCCATCTGGGAAACACTGGGCTTCCTAGGCCTCACTGGAACAGACAGAAAGAAGCTAGTTGGTGTAGTAGGACGGAAGGCAGAAGAGGCATCCTGCTGGATATGGAGGAAGAGGGAGGAGCCATGGAAGAGCTAGTCGGACCCTGGCTGAGTCTGATCACCTCAGTCGGCGCGCCCCCGGAGACCGTAGTGGTACGCGCCGAATAGGTTGATGAAAGGGAGTTCCACCTGATGAGGGGTCCGACTTAGCAGTTCGGTGTTCAAGGAACGGGGGAGTTCCACTGGATGATGGGCCCGACTTCGCAGCGTAAGCTGTATTCTAAGAACATCCTGTACATGATTGTCCTTCCATGAAGTCCTCCCATATGTACATGATTGTCCTCCCATGAAGTCCTCCCATATTCCACCAGTACCTCCTCCTGTACTCCCTCCATGGCCTCCATAACCTCCTCCAGTAACCTCTGCCATCTGCATCTCATTCCATACTTTCTCCTCCTGTACGGTCTCCTACCTGTTACTCCAATACTTCCTCCAGTAATTAACCTCCTCGAGTACCCTCCTCGAGTAACCTCCTCCAGTAACCTCCTCCAGTAGGCTTCTCCAGTAACCCCCTCCATACCCCCCTCCAGTAGGTTCCTCCATACCCCCCTCCAGTAACCTCCTCCAGTAGGCTTCTCCAGTAACCCCCTCCATACCCACCTCTAGTAGGTTCCTCCAGTAACCTCCTCCATAACCCCCTCCAGTAACCTCCTGCAGTAGGTTCCGCCAGTAACCTCCTCCATACCCCCCTCCAGTAACCTCCTCCAGTAGGTTTCTCCAGTAACCTCCTCCATACCCCCTCCAGTAACCTCCTCCAGTAGGCTTCTCCAGTAACAACCTCCACACCACCTCCACACCCCCTCCAGTAGGCTCCTCCAGTAACCTCCTCCATACCCTCCTCCAGTAACCTCCTGCAGTAGGCTTCTCCAGTAGGCTCCTCCATTAACCTCCTACATTAATTCCTCCAGTAACCTCCTCCAGAACATCTCCAGTACCAGTAATTAATCAGAAGAAAGGGGATGAATGAGGTGAAAGTTTCCACTGAAGCATAACAAATCTATGCTTAAGAGAGGTAACATGGTTCATGTATATATTTGATATGATTTGTTAATAGATCTAGGCCCTAACCCATTGAACATACCAGGTAATTGCAAAAACGGGAAATTCTTAATTTCAAATCGAAAAAAAGCTCATAAATCCTCCCTTAAAATAAAATGGTCTGATCTGAATAAATCTTGGTTTTTATCAAATAGCAGAACCCCTTTGCCATGTCTATGTATGCTGGCCCATTGCCCCATCTTTGATAAGGGGGTTATTAACACATTTGAAAGCTATATAGGTGAAACATAAGCAGAGGCTATTGTGTACTGTAAATGTATTAATGTTTGCGCAGTATTTATTTTCGCGCACCCACCTTTGTGCGCGAAAATAAATCCTGCGCGAAAGGTATAATTATTGCATAAACAATGTATGAGACTTCCATACTGCAGGAAAGGTGTCATTGTATTTAGTGCGCGAAAATTTATCTGCGCGAAAATAAATACGTTTACAGTATTCAAAAATCGCCACAATTCTTACAAGGTCTGTCTTATTTAGAACCATTGTTAATAAGCAATAATTGAGTAGGCCTAGTAATGGTTCAGAAGGATTGAAATTTCAGTCACATGATTCAACCATGTATGTAGGAGGTTAATAGAGCTTGTTTTCGCATATTATATGTGGACAGGTAGTAGGACTACGTAAAGTGATTGATCAGAAGTGAACATATTACTGCTGGGGTTTTTTTGGTAGGCCTATTTGAGCCAGGGTTATATGTATATTTCTCTCAGTTGTAATGATTCACAAAACCCAACTTATAACCTCACAAAAACGATTCAAAGAATATTGACCAAGTTTTGTGATTGTTGTTATGTTTCTCGCCCAGTTAAAAATAACTGCATGTCTCAATAAGATGTATAATAGAAACGCTGCTTGTGTGAAAGCCACACGGCCGCGCTCCCGCAGAAAGCTGCCACTCCGTTATAGTACAGTGCAGCATAACGATGCCAAATTTTGTATTGCGCACCGTTCTTGCACGGAGCCAAAATTGGGCATCTAGATTTTACAGTACTCTATCGTTTAAATCCGTGATAAAACAGAACCGCACTGAAATGTTACGCTCAGGATTTAGAGTGTAGTGATGGACCTATGAAAAGTGGTCTATTTTTATTCATCACACTTTTAAGGGGTTATCATGCAAAATTGCCATTAATTATTTGCCATCAATTAACGGAAAGGACGGTACTGATATACTCCTTGACCCTAAGCATTCATTATAGGATTTTAGTAGGATGATAATCAACACTTGGGAAGTGAATGTCACTTGTACCCTTTTATGGCTACATGGAAAGTCTTTGAAAACGATAGGTTATACCACATGTTATACACATGTGGGTCAGATTTTCAGAAAATGTACAATTCAACTTCACCAATCCTCTCAAATAACTCAAATTTCAGACGGAAATAAAGTTCAAAATACAGTCCAACCTAACCAAACAGATTGCTAGTATCAATGCAATGCCGAATATACTCGAATATACCTACTATTGGCCAAATTGCAGCCTTATTCAGCAGATAGTCCAGTAGATCTAAGCAAAAAAAGGGCCTAACCTAGGACAAATTGCAACATAGGTTTTTTCAACGGTTTTGGGTACTATTAGTACCCCTTATCAACATACTAAAAGTCTATAAAAATCTAGGTGGGGGAACACCCCCAAAATTGCAAAAAAACAAAATGGCTGCCAGTAAACCTTTGAAATACCATAACTTTGGTTAAAATCAACTTATATTCAAATGTGAATATTTTTTTAAAATGTTTTGAGGCATGAGGAATCCAATGGTATATGAATAAAATCGATACAATCGATAATTAGTGAGTAATTATGCTAATTACTAAGAAAAGGGAGGAAAAATCACCTAAATTACCTCCTGTGAAGTGATAACAAATATAATTCAAGTTACATAAGGCCATTCATGATCAAGGACACTTGGTAACATTTCTGTAGCCCAAATATAATACAAATATTTTAATTAATTATAAATAAATACCACTATGGTAAATTGCATAAAGACCAAGATGCCATTAGACCTTTTTTGTAAGCAACCTTGTATGTCCTACTGACCACTTACCCTTTAAAATGCCATAACTTAATGTAAAATCAAGGTATATTCAATTGTTAATACAGTTTTCTATGTTTTAAGCATTAGATATCCAATGGAAGGTAAATAAAATCAATAAAACCAATACTCAACAAATGAAATTCGACTGATACTGAGAAAAAGATGGAAAAAACTGACTCAATTTGGATTGTGCAAATTGAAAAATGTATCATTCAAATTGTATAAGGGTATTTATTACTAAGAACACTATACTAGGTAAATTATTTCTGTAGCCCTAACAGTAATACAACCTCTGTAATTAGTAAAGATTATCTTTATGATAACTAAAATAAAGACAGTGCTGTTATATTTGCCTGCTGCATAAGGTACTGTATATGTCTTCCTGTTGTTCATCATTAGCAGCTGAACTATTTTCACAGTCACCATTGTAATGACCACAAGCTGGAACATGGCCCAAGTTCATTTTTCTGCAAGAATGTCTCAGTCTGCTGCAGTTACCCAGGCCAGCAGAACAAATTAGCCATTGGTAGTTCTGTCATGTGATAGTAACAACATCAAACTTATATATCCAGTCTACAACCATTTAACTGGGGGATCCATCTAAGCAGATTAGAGCAGTGATGTTCTACTGAATAAATTGCTAATGCTAAGACAGTTGACCAGCCATGAATGCAACCTCCTAACTAACTACCAGATGTCTAAGACCAACACTAACAGAAAGCTGATACATCCTCTCAGGCATAGGACCATAAAGAATGCCAGCACCAGACTAAAGATGAGTGACATCCCTTGTTTAGTTAAGCCAACAATCAGAAAACTCACATCAAGAAGGGGCTTTCTCAATAAGGTCCATTCCAATGAAGTAGTCAGTACAAGGGTAACACTATGGGAAATGAGGGTTGCCAGCCAGGATCTATGGCCATGAGTGCTAAAGATCTTCTGCCTGGTGCTGACCAAAGAATATCTAAATGGAAATGCTTCAAGAGATAAAAAGGGGTTGATCCACTATCCCATGAATGCCTTTATGGAGTGTTTATGGGACGTTTAAGGGAGCCCCCATCATCACTCCTGGGCACAATGGATCAACGTCTCCAGGAATGTTCCTGGAGATTGAGGCCCAGGAACAGTTCCTGGAGTGAAATGTGCTCCAGGAACGATATCAAACATGTTAAATATTTTCCCGTGAAGGGCCCTTCCCGCGATCTCGGGAGCGTCCCATGAAGGCCCAGCAACGTTTATGGGCAGTGGATCAAGAATAACGTTCCCGGGATCGCTGCCATCTCAACTGTGCGGGAAACTGTATGCCACGCAGTTGATCAACGTTTATGGGACGTTCCTGGGGTCTTTAAGGGGAGTGCCATTCCTGGGGCATTAATTTAATTAAGGGGGCTCCAGGAGTGGTCCCAGGAACGTTCCGGGGAGCACTCCCGGGAACGTTCCTGGGATAGTGGATCAGGCCCATAACATCAGGGCTTGGCTGCTCTGAATTGGGTGAAATGAAGTGTGGGTACCAGGTAGGTGATAATGATGTAACCTGTAAATGTGGCACTGAACACCTTTCAACACTTTGTTGGATGCCTACTGTCTGAGCAGGAATGCCAACTTAGTTTAATTAGAAAGATGAGGATTGTTTACAGAGCAGAGATTGTTTACACCTATGGACTGTACATCTAACTTGTGTATGAGGACCCACCTTCTACAGATACCTGAGGCCCTGTAGATAAAAAAAGCAGTGCTTTGCTTTCAAATGTGGAGGCCTTGTCACAATAATTGCTAAAAATGATTAGTATCCTTAGCAAATGTATCGAAGCAGAAAGGACTGAAAACTTGAATTAGTACCTGCAATCCATACCAGAATTGCTCTTTCCCGGCTATGTTATATGACACAACTATACGAAAGAATACTATTGACTATTGTCTTCATCTCCAGAACATGTAAATTAGAAGAATGGAAAAAAATTGTTCATGATAAGTTCCAAGAGTGTGTACTATTGTATTATTTCAGTTTGGGTTCAATAAAGTAGTGAAGGGCTGTCCCATCAAATGTTGTGCTAATATAATTTGAGAATGGCCTCAATTGCTGATCAAATAAAGGTTTGACAAGAGGAAAGATTGTGACTGAGAGAAATAGCATAGGAGATGGCTTTAGAGCATACCTGCCTTGGTTTAAATTATTCATTCCTTGCAGAAGCTTTCTTCTGTTCACTTTGGTTCTGGTGAACAATGTAAGAATATATCATATGCCAGAATAAAGATAGAATGTAGCGAAAAAATGTCTAATATTTTATGGAAAAGGACCTTTGTAGCAATGACCAGTTCCTGACATAGGGAAGCATGTAGAGTAAATGGGTGTATATACTGTTTTTTTATATTGAGTATGTTTATACAACAATCATCAGACAATACTAAGATATTACAATAAGGCATGTACATTGTACATGCCTACAGCTTCTTGTGACATCCCTGGTTGAATAAAACTATATCCTATCATAGTATATGGTATAAGTTAAATAAAAGTAATATTCCCTAAAGAATAATATTTACTCTATATTAAAATAAAAATTGTTGGAGCTGTGGATAAAGATAATAGAGAGATGTTAACTCAAGGCCAGTTACTTCTAAAGTGATTTTTACTATGCTAATGAATTGAACACTAACATGTGGTACAGGTGGCGGTCCAGCTTGTGCATCCACTGTCTGGTATGTGGAAATGACATGTGTTCTAACATAGCATTCACAGTGTTCGTTTCCATATAAATGTGTATACACAGATAATAACAATCATTGACCAAGCAGATATATTATTGGAATCTTGTGGAAATACCACCCTCCACAGACTCCAGATACTGCAAAACCGTATTTTAAGAACTATATATCGAATACCGTCAAGGACAAATGTTGATGAATTGCACATTACAAAAGGACTGTTACCATTAAAATACCGACGACGCCTCCACCTGTTACAAATGGGCCATCGCCGGGCCCAAGACCCAAGAAATATTGACCTTAGAACAATAAATACGTGAAATTTCAGAGATGGTAAAAAAATCTTGAAACACGATATCCCCAAAACTGAACAGATCAGAAAGTCGATATATCATCAATTACTATATTCTTGGAACAGGTACCCGGCAATGGCCCATAAACAAATTAATTACAATAGCTTTTCACTAAGTCCGAAAAATGTATATGTTTGGAATGATGAATATTTTATATGAGTATGTCTGAAACATCAAGCGAAAGAAAGATAGAATCATTGTTGTGTATTATCTAACGGTGCCAAATTGTTGTTACTAGTTACATGTAAAAATAATTACTTAAGACATTCTTGTAGCGAACCTCAGCAGTCAATGACTGAGAGGGAGTAAACCTACATCATAAAATACAAAATATGCTAATGAGGTGCCCGAAGACCTCCCTATTGTTCGGAGAAATCCTCGATTGGCAGCAAGTCTGCGAATAAAAGTATACCAAACCAAACCAAACCAAACAATACTGACAATTTCAACCAAAGTCAGGATGAACTCCAGCATAAGAAATATTGGCAATTTTATATTTGTTGTTACAGCACCTGTACTTCTCTGGTAAACTTACTACAAATCCACAGCTCCTACCACCTCCACCCACTGCTACTAAGTACCATAGCCATATACTTGTGTTCACATGAGAATTGGTGATGGAAATTCCAAAATGAATAAGTCAGACCTGTATCTACTGACTTGTTTCTTGCTTCTGACCAATCAGTGGTGAATCGAGAGTTGGGGGGAGGGGGGGCGCTACCCCCGAAATTTGCCAACTGTGACAGAATTATCTGCTGCAACGCTCAGAGTGTTGTTGCAGAAAAATTAACTTTTTAACATGGCCATTGCAGAGGTGACTGCAAACAGCCTATGATGAAAGCCAGGAGGGCATACAATTAGTCAAATGGTAGCATGGTCTTTATGCCATTTACGATGGTGGTATTTATAATTATTTGAAATGTTTGTAGTACATTTATGGCCACAGAAATATGTTACCTAGTGTCCATGGTCATGAATGCCCTTATACAACTTGAATTATATGTGATGTGTTTCAGGAAAATGAGTCATAAGTCGCAAAGTTGATATTTTTTAAAGTGTTTTTTTCAAAAGATCACATTATTGGAATGTTCTAATTCTGTAAGGGTTGATAACTCATGTTCCCATCAATTTATGTATTAAATCTCAGGACAATCTATGAAATATATCTTTTAGTTTTAAAGGTCTTCATATGGACTACATTTAGTTACTTTACTGTTTATTGACCCCAGAAATATTGGATTTTTTTTTTTTTCAAAAACGAAAATATCAAACTTAAAATCTAGAAATACTTATGGGATTATTAGACTGTTTACTAGCATTGGAATCAGCTTGATCTCATCTTTTCAGATAAAATGGTATCTCAAAATCTATTTTTTGCGACTTATGACTCATTTTCCTGAAACACATCACATATTTGTTACCACTTCACAGGAGGTAATTTAGGTGATTTTTCCTTCCTTTTCTTAGTAATTAGCATAATTACTCACTAATTATTGCTTGTATCAACTTTATTCATATTCCACTATGTTCCTCATGCCTCAAAACATTAAAAAAGTATATTCACACTTGAATATAAGTTGATTTTAACCCAAGTTATGGTATTTCAAAGGTTTACTGGTGACCATTTTGTTTTTTGCGAGTTTGGGGGTGTTCCCCCACCTAGATTTTTATAGACTTTTAGTATGTTGATAAGGGGTACTAATAGTACCCAAAACCGTTGAAAAAACCTACGTTGCAATTTGTCCTAGGTTCAACCCTATTTCTACTGGACTAAGAATTTAGTAGATGTCTACAGCTGCCAAATGTACATTTTCTGAAAATCTGATCCACAACTGATATAGATGAATAGGTTATGTACAACACATTATAAACCAAACTGAAGTAAATGGACTCTCATTCCTGTGCGGATGCTTTATGACAGTGGATAGGATTGTGGATTACAATTACTGATGTGTTACTGACAACTGGGGGCATTGCTGGTTGTTGTGACTTCGGGTGACCACAATCCCAGTCTGACTGTGGTGACAGGCCTATAGGGTGGTGGGCCTGACCTGTGGTGGCGGCCGGTTATAGAGGGTAATTAGAGGGCAATCAATGACACATGTTCAATTATTCCATAGTGATGGAATGTGGTGTATTTTTATATTTCTCCCTATTTGGCCTTCCGCCTTTCATTGCATAACTGTCTGTCAGTCTAGTTTCCCTGGTCCTAGGTTTTGCAAAAGTCGGATCGTGTTTTTTGCTTTGCATATGGCGAATTCGAAAGTCCCCATTTCTATTTTGGTGGCCCGCCAGAATCCTTTGCTGCGGTGGCTTCACTTATTATCGCTCACCCGCATTTCCCACTGTTGATTTGAATTCAAATTCTTGTATTTACATATCAGCAGATTATCGATCATTTCCGTCGCAGAAAATTAGAATTTGCCATACCATTGTATTTCAAAAGTTTGGATTCGGCTGATTCCAATGATGTTAGCATTTCTAATGAACTTTAGCATTGCCTTTGCCTTTAGCATTGCCATTGCCTTTAGCATTTCTAATAACACTTGTATATCTTAACTTTTATATGTTTACTGATACTTCTGGATAGACAATCACTGGTACAGTATACTTCTAGCTACTTCTATAGAATGACTTCAGAAACACAGAGACATATTATATACAGTCTTGACATTTGTTACATTTGGTACTAAGGGCGCTAAACAGAGTGAGTGAGTGAGATGTGTTGCTTTACGCCCTTATCAACACTTTGAAGTGTTGCATCAAGGGCGGGAGAAGCTGGGAGAGCTGAGAGGGAGGCAGTTTATGATTGTACCCAGGAAATAGAGATAGAGAAAAAGTATATTATATGTATGTTGTTTTTCTCAGACATCATTTTTATTCTACACTATTGAAGACAGTTTTTAATGCCTAGACAGTAATATAGTAGCTAAACGTTTTTGAACATGGTAACGGGAAAAAACCGTCTTCTTAAAGGGGACAAAAAACCGTCTTCAAAAACGTTTAGTACGAAGACGTTTTCAGTTGCAGTGTATATATGTGATACGTCTAAACATATCACATAGGCTGATCTCACTCATTTCTATATGGTAACCCACCAAACTTGTAATATAATCTTTTAAAACACATTACAAATGTACAGATTTTGTATTGCAAGGGTTGTATCCTTGTTTCACTGGCCACCTCATAGGGAAGAGAGAAATAATCTTTCCATACAACCTGATCAAATTCTTGATCATTTAAATGGAGGGGATCCTGTCAGGCGTTAAACCTCTTATACACAGGTTTTCTCCTAAAAATAAGGGCGAAATAAATCTTTATATATATCCTATATCCAGTTCTATCAGTTCTATTTTTAACCATATATGTGGGTCAGGTTTTCAGAAAATGCATAATTGGCAGCTATATATTCTGCCTAATTAGGCTGCAATTTGGTCAATACTAGGTAAATTTGAGTCTATGCGGCATTGCATTGATTGTAGCAATCTGTTTGGTTAGGCTGAACGGTATTTTGAACTTTATTTTCGTCTGAAATCTTAGTTATTTGAGAGGATTAGTGAAGTTGAATTGTACATTTTCTGAAAGTCTGACTCATAATGACTCATATATACTAGTATCCTTTACTTTGTGGGAGTAAGGTCATAGAAATACAATGCGCGGGTGTAAACCGTCTGTTCTAACCATCTGTTAGGCAAAAAGTGCTTTCTGCATGGGTTCGATATGCGTAACGATTACGCGCGGCGGTAATGCACGGCTGCTACTAGTGAGATCAGAATGATGCATATGGTTGAATTCCTCATTTCCTCAGCTTTCTGTAGCTATAAAATGTGAGCATATTAAAGAATATATGATATCATAGAGTACATGTAGTTACCAAAGATAAAAATAGATTTATTCTTGCTGGAGAATAGTTCACCGAAGTGCATTGGAAATCTGCCAGTGCATGCAAAAGTGTGTCTGACCAGTCACATACACCCACTCAAAAAGCAGTTTTGCACCTGATTATGCACCTGGTGAAACATGCTTCATCTGAAGCGCTTCTCAATACATATCATGCACTTGAATTATTTTAAGAAGTGATGAACATGTAAATATTTACTGGCTACAGTTACAGGCTATCATTTAACGTTAACAATATTCCTGATTATTGGTTATCGAGTTTACCATAATTTTCGCAATGTTTCAACAAAACAACCATATATCCGCCATGTTATATAAAAGTAAATCTTGATATACACATGTCTTTTCCTGTCGAATTCTGGTTAGGGAAGTAAGACATTTAATATCACTGGGGATTCTTGCATTTTGCCTGGAATTAACTCAAGATATAATAACTATCATAACATTATATGAGTAAATGAAGCCATAAGTGGTCACAATACCTGACACTCACACTCAGCTGGCATTCACACCCGTCCCTTACACTCACAGACATAGAAACCCCTACACACTAAATTCAACGATGTCTACATAATAGCTAAATCTCACTTCTCAATGTGTCTTCTTTTTAAAATTTCTGCCCCATTCTTCATCTGACGTTTAATTATTAGTTTAGTGAGCTTCATCTCAATTTTTCAAATATGATGACATGTCACTATACAACATCTTTGCGACTTGTCACTCATTTTTCTGTGACATTTATTAGGCATAAAGTTTAAGGTTTTAGTCGGCAAAATGGAATAATATTTTTGCTATCCAGGGAATGGGGAATGGTTCACGGAAAGCTAATTCATTAATTATTTTTCTTAAAGATTGTATTTATACTTGGTTAACCAACTCCCCTTTTTGGGGTTAGTTCTGTTGGGCCAAGATGATGTGTAGATATCATACAATAATTTTCCTTGGTGCATCATATAGACATATATATATATATATAAACAGAAAGTTTTCAGAAGAAAATTCTTTAGAAGAAATAAATGAGATTAAATGAAGATTTACATTGGCGATTTTGGGTTTCAATATTCACTGTGCCACTCAGACTCTTTAATTTATAATTAATAATTCATTTATATGTATATATATATGGCATATCTAAATTACATACCCATATGGCTCCATACATCTTGCATATTAAATCAGTTCTTGATAGCTGACGAAGTGTACAATTAATGTTTAAAATTCCATGAAGGTACAACACATACTTCACCTTAGTTTAGCGATTTTTATACAATATAATTATAAAGGCCCGGCATCAATTATTTTCTATGGATGTTGCACCTTGCTTACTATTGCGCCATTTGTTCCCACCAGGTGGCGGCCCATGTTACCTGGTTGTATTTATAATTTTCTTTACAATGAATGTGCCGCCAATACAACTATATGGTATTTATAGTAACATATAGGGCGACTGCCTATGTGGGTATAAATGTTAATGTGATGTGTCACCACCTTGTGGTCAGTTATGTCTAACCCTCACTCTGCCTCTTACAGTGGTCAGTCTGCTGCTGACCACCGTTCCCTGACCGCCAATATCACCTAACATTTACTTAGGAATGTTATAAGTGGTATATTTCTTAGTTTATGCATGTTATATACAGGTCTGCTTGATGTTGAAGGATGTTGTAATCGAAACACCCATCATCATTGTATACAGTATTCCTCAAGTAAACTGAGTGATCCAGAACCATTCAACAAATGCAATGAATCCTCAGGGAATCGGCAAGGACTGTGTATTCTGACCCCCACAACCTCACAGTAAAATGGTTGTCTAAGAGGGTGGGTAAATCAGAGACCACAATAAATGTATGGTCTTAGGCAGAATCATGAATTCCATGTATTCCTAGTATTCATCATCCATGTATTAATGGAAAGCTACATGTATTGCCATACACTTTCTTTGAACGCTCTGTGACTATTATTTACCCTCTAGTTCTTGTTGTAAGCTATTTATATTCAGTATAACACCTGGTCTATTATAGAGCAAGGAAAGTGTGTTCTGTAACCTGGTCACTAGTGCATCAGAACTGCATTTATAAATTGGGTCAGTTGAGCATTTACTGACCTGGTTGATAGTACATTATTGAGAGTATCATAACTGCATTTATAAATCGGGCCCATAGAGCATTGTAAAATCAAGTTTGAGCCTCACAACTGTTTACAATTTCCACCAGTAAAGCACCAGGTCAGAATCAGGTCAAAAGCTCCAGGTAAACACTAGGTAAAAAGTGCAATCATGCACATCGGGGACCTTTGTGCATGAAAAAAAATCCTATGCGAAAAAGTATAATTATAAAAGCCAAGTTGCCTTTTAAGATATGTTTATTCGTTTGGTAAAGGCATAAAATACATTGCATATAATAGTTTGTGTAAAAGATGGACATGTTTTTTAATTAATTGTAGTTTATAAGAGAACATGTATGTTCATAGGGTTGGTGGGTGGGTAACTGCTCCTTTCAATGCTTCATGCAGAGTGATTAGTTAGTGCTTGGTGTGGTCTACAGTGATCAGTCACAGTCATGGTGGTTCAGGGCTCTTGAGACCTTAATTCAACAAATCGACATGGTCTTTTCTTAGATCGACAAATTTCAATATATGTATATAATATGATACACCTAGTATTCATCATTTTTCTTTAAATAACCATTGATCTTTTTAACTCTCAACTGGTAGGCACTTACTTAACCATTTCTATTGTACAGAAATATTAAACGGGACATTCTCCCTCTATATATTGATGTACTTCATGGAATCGCTTCAATTTTTCAACATCAGAGACGTCGTTGTTTGCTGCGGAAAACGGGCTTACATTCAAGCATCCGCTCACAAGTTCCTGCAGCACTAACCCAAAGTAGGAATCCTCTATAGGAATGTAAGGTATATCTTTAGACTTCTCCACTATCCTCTTAGTCAGACTCATCGATGTGATGAAGGATGTACCCATGGCATATGGTGGAAACAGGTGGTTGCTGTACTCATCTACACTCAAATACCCTTTATAGTCCGGGAAGCGATGGGGCCTGAAAAAAACTAAGCATCTTCCAATCTGGTAATTTTGAAATCTGATTCCATTACCATATGTCTGTAGTAAATGGAGGACTTCCGGTAGATTGACAAAACAGTCTTCGGCACTGCGCATCACAAATTTTGCCCTAGAGCAAGATGATAATACCCACTTGAAACCATTGATGACCTTCTGTGTAAGATTGTAGTAACTATCGTGGTATCCCGCTTGGAGAATATCACCATACATTGAAGCCTCCTTTGACAGAATTTCATTTTCTTCTTTCGACCAGCCATCTCCAAATAAGAACACCAGCCTGAAATTAGATGTATTATTTCTCGTCCAACTTCCCCAAGTCATTCGGATTGTTTTTCTCGCACTGACTGATTTGGGTACACTGGTAACTATAACAACTAGGTCTATGACATGGTTGCCAAAACATGCATATTTGGGTCCTATAATGACACTAAAATCATTTTTAAAACAGCCCTGACATTTGATGGTCCAGGGCCGGTCGGGGTCCTTTTTGTTTAAGAGAGTTTTCAGTTGATTCTCGATATCCAACAGCCAGCGGAAAACTTCTGGCGAGCCGGTTGTGATATGGTACCAAGTTTCCAACTTTTGCCTGATATCTGGTGCCAACCCTGACATTATTTCTTTCAGATCAAGCAATCTCCTCCTGTGATACGATTCTGGAACATTTTGTTTGATGGTTTGAATCAGTGATAAGAAGTTCTCAAAGTCTCTCCGTTTGAAGTTGGTAGCTACTTCCTTTTCAGGTTCCATTAAGGGAAGGAATACACGTAGTTCATTTGGTTCAAACCCCCAGGAAGGAGTTCTACCTTCTACTAAGTGTGTTTTCAGCTGGACTTCAGGCCCTTTCCTTGCCTTTACATAATTGTTTCTGGAGGCGAATATTCCAGCATTGTAAACCCAAGAAGGCTTATGATAGAATATACACACAACCATCCATAGCATCAATATAATCACAGGCACGGTGTATTTTAAGGGTGGTATCTTGACTTCCCTTTTTTGGTCTCTCATACTTGATGCTAAGAATAGAAATACATTCAATGTAAATTTTACTCTTATTAGTACAGGCATTTTAGCATGGAACCCGGAATAAAATTTTGTACAGCTGATTTTTTTATATATGATGAGGGACACATGGGGGAACATTCCCTGAAAAGTCCCAACCTAAGGACTGTGTGCTTTTTGAGATTATGACATTTTTGCATCATTTTCCACAAAATAGCATTAGTCTCTATGGCTCAGACCATTATTGCCAACATTAAGAATATTTAGCATTGTTATTTGCAGGGAATATAACATATATAAAATATACTGTACAGGTTGGGGTACCATAGTAAACAAGTACGTATGGAGATTCCAAAAATATCTGTTTCAACAAAATATCTTTATTTTTTCATTTTGTTGCCAGGGCAACAGTCAGATTTTGGTGAAAAAAGCATTTTTTCAGATGAGGTCATAATATTTGGGGACCTAATTGTCTACGATGTGCATGTTGTGACACGTTTTTGAAATTTGGCATGGTGTTAGATCAGGCCTGAAATTTTCCAAAAGCACCAGCTACACGTTGGTAGACACCCCTGGTGGCCAGTAGCTGCAAAGTTCAAGATGGCCGCCAAAAACAGCAAATATGGCATATCTTAGCTTCTATTTGGTAGATCTTCAACTATAATACCAATTTATTGATGTTTTTAAATATGAGGAATTCATTTCTGAAGGTCATTTTATGTTTCAAGGGCATTTTCAAGGTCAAAATCCAAGAAGGACTGATGGGGATGGGGATTCATTACAGATATATGCGGGTGTCAACACTCACGCCACCTAGCGGCTCCTATTCTTCTTTGAAATATTTTGTTATTATCATAAGTTGAGATGTATCTGTGCACGATTTTACAATATCTACAGGGTTTTGAGTAATTTGAGTAATTTTGAGTCATGTTTTTTAGGATTCATTTGCATTGATTATGCTGCTTGATTACTAAATTTGGGTGATGTGGTCAACTTCAAATGACCACAACTTTTTTTTAACCACGTCAACGTACTGTTTTTCTTTGGTAAATCTGTAGCATACTATACCAAATGTATGTGTAGAAAGTTTTGATAAAAAGTCACTGATCATTATTTTTTTATAAAATGAAATGTGAAAAAAAACACATTTTGCCATAGACTTCAATGCTAAAGCACTGTTATTTTCAAGTGGCTGTAAAAAAAAAAAAGTCGACGAGATGTACTTTTTTTCCATTTCTTGCTTTCTCATGTAGTCAGGAATGATCCCTGAACGTTTCATAAAAAAGTCGCCGACCAATTTTTTTTCCATTGAACACCCGCATATACCTTTAACAACCGAAACATGCATTCAAGTCAATTTAGCTGGCGAATGAGGGGAAAACAGTGTTGTTACTATTATGTGTATATAATTGGTTATATGTGCATAATGGGCAATGGGTCGATTACCTGTGACCTGTCCTGCTGTCATTACCCTTACCAATACTGAATGGTTATTAGTCTGTAACCTTTCTTATGGTGGGAATATTTTCACAAACTAAAAAGTGCTACGACCCTTATGTCAAGACATTTGTAGTATAAAATAATTTAAAGCAGTATGTGTAAAAGTTTTTCTTTCTTTCTAATTTTAATCGTCATTCATGTTGAAATATTTACCTTTCCCCTCTGCCCTTACCATCAGAATTCAGGTCACAGTGTCTGCCGATCTGCCCTGACCACAATATTTATTATTAACGTTCCCAATTTCGTCTATATTAGTGTCTATATATATCTAGTTTATACATGAGAAAAAATTAATCAATGGAAGCAATTACGAGTTTTCAGGCCAAATTACGTATTTTGGTGGAATTGCTCATATATTTGAATAGTCTGAATATTGGCGATGTTTCAGTAGTTGATATGCCATTTAAATGCCAAGGTGAGACAGGAGGACACATCCCATGGTTACATTGGTATCACATTGCGGCCACTACGCTGTATTAAAATATGGAATATAATTCTGACCAGGTTATTAGTTACATGTGTAATGACCCGGCGTTCGGTTTGAGGAGGAGAATAGAAAACAAGAGACAAGCATCTAGTTTCATTACTCTGACTTTTAATAAGACAGATGGGACATAGTACAATATGGTTCAGGTATAAGAAAGGGTGTGGAAACGATGTTGAATAATAGCATATAACAACATAGAGTAAGCATAAGCAATCTGGTAACATCTAAATGGTGGCTCCCTCTGTTGACAAAAGCGGAGACCAAAGTCCTTATAGTTGACTTGAAGTAGTATTGAAGTAGTATATGGAAATGGTGGATACTACACTACCCCCTATAGGGTTTTAAAGAAATTCATAAGATTTCTTGATTTATAGTATGTTACACAAACAACATTACACAAATGAGAGGAACGAGCAAAAATTGACATCTCATATCAATAAAAAAAGTATCTTTTCTGTCAAAGACAATGATATTATAAGTACAAGAAGAAGAACTTCGTCTTCATTTCATGAATCAATGATAAAATGTCTATAGTAATAAAAATAAACCTGGCACAAACATGTACCTTGCCGTCCAGCCTCGTTAAGGCACAGGCAATTGGAATATAATAATATCTATATTTAGACAAATCGCATCATGGAGAAATCTTGCTTCATATCATATCATTTCGTATCATCTCGTTTCCATCTTAGAAGAACGTCTTGTCTCCTCGATCCACATCCATACCAATCAATAAAAGACATCACCCAGTACCGTCCGACTTGATAAAAAGAAGAATCAAAAACAGTTCTACACAAACACATATAATCAGAATCATTTTGATATCATGATTCAATAACAACTCTAATATTGTATAGGAGTAAACCGCTACTGGCAATAAAATTCATATATCAGGCCAGTGAAATAAACTGTGATTTATACAAGCAATAATATATATTAGAACTGCTCTTTATATCAAAAGAAATTCAATCAAACCAGTATAATCTATAAGACCAGTAAATTCAAACGAGAAAAATAATCGTAGCAAATGGCTATAATTATACATCAACCACTTGTCCTGTAATCATATCGACTTGGTCCATAAATTCTACATTATGACCACTATCTCCTGAGGCATGGTTATTCGGTGATACTGACAAGAATTCCTGAAACATTTCCTTAGTCAATGTTAAAGGAGACTGGTTTACGCCCAGAGGGTAATTTCCCTGAGTCATAAGCTTCTCAGGAGAAATAATAACGTTGCTAGTTTCACCAGAATTGGTTGAACCAGCAGATGAACAGCTAGAAGTAGTACTAGCATTACTAGCTATACTCACCGGGCCTCCTTTGGCAGCAGGGGCACGACTAGTAGCACCACCGACAGCAGGGGAACGATTGGCCATCCCATTAGTAGCAGGGGAACGGTTGACAATACCATTAGCAGCAGGCGATTGACACACCCCACTGGTAGTAGGGGAACGATTGACCAGCCCACTAGTAGTACGAGTAGCTGGGGGTTGAGACACACCATTGATGGGAATTACAGAACTACCTGTTAAGGACTGTGTATTAACAGGGGAATGAGAGATAGACAGACGACCAGATATCGGCTGATTCATAAATGCTCTGACCTTCATGTTTTTCTCCCGAATAAAAGATAGGGTAGAGGAAGCCGATGGTTTAGCAGGTGGACCAGGTCCAGGTAAATTGGAATTTGCCTTAGCCAATTCGGACTTGACCTTGACTAGTTCAACTAACAACTGCTGGTTGTGGTTCTCTAAGTCCATTACCCGCACCTGTAACTGGTCGTTTAAGGTGGTTGTCTCTTCAAGTGTTTCTACAAGAGATTCCACCTCCTCTTGGCTTCTCATGATAGTACTTACATCTACCAATGGCCGCACCATGGTTTTCATGGCGGTAATATATTCCTTTTGGATCCGCTCCATTTCTTCCGCATGTCGGAATCGCTCCATATCCAAAGACTCGCCATATTTGTACGTAGAATCATCAAAAACCTTTCTGTGGGCGGTTAAGAAATCTTCACTCACATGAGAGGGATTAATCGACACGGTACATGAGGCAGCAGCAGGAACTTGATGTGCGGCAATACCCCATGCATTACTCACCGGAATGGAAGCCTCATGAAACTTTGGTTTTTTTACAGGGGGGATACTAGTACCTGAAGCAACGCCTTGATAACCTTCCTCAGCTGCGGCCTCGTCCATATTATTCCAAATATGGTATGTAACGGCCAAAGTATAGTGGAAAGAAGGATTAGCTGAAAATGTTTTCTCTTTCTCACCCAGTTTATCCATGTATTTAGTTGATAACTCCTTACTAAATAAAGCCATGTGGCCCAAGTTCAGATACCAAGTGAGGGAAAATTTCATTTCTTCTATCAATGACTTTTTTACACAGTCTGAATGGGCATTCCCAACCAAAGATTATAGGCGTATGCTCTTCGCATAGGTGACGCATGAAAGCTTGTTTAGTGTTATAGACTTTCAGAATACCATAGTTAATGTAAGTTGACCTACAACAACTAAACGGGCATCTCATACCAGGGGAAAAGATTTTAACAGCCATTTTTAGCTTCAAATCTTGGTCCTCCCGAACCACAAGATTTTTCTCTGGCATAGTATCATCTGGGGCACATAACTTAGGAAATATACCTTCATAGATACCCATAAATTCATCATCGTTATTTTCAACGATGGACTTACAACCATCACCTGAACTTGGTAATACACAAGCGATAGTGGTGTCTTCCCTAGCATTCCAATTCCTCATGGAACGATGGCGAATGCTATATCGTCTTTTAATCCCGTCATCTTTAGCAGGAGTTTCAGAATGTTCGTCTGGCGTCCTTCTTCTCCTATTGTACCTTCTGGAGTGTCTAGAAAAAGGGGTTGAATTAATACTTCTCCCTTCGGAGGAATTATCATAAGCATTTTTCTCGCCTGTGGCGGATTTGTCTGACATAGTAATACTGACATCCTGATTATCAGGATTCTTCTCGGCTGCAGTAGCCATAATAACCGCTTGTTTATACTGGCACCTGCAAAACAAACAAGAAATAACAATAATACACTTGTAGTGATTCCATGCAAGTCATAAGTAGTGAAATACCTAGTTTATAACAAAGATATATCCATCTAATCACTTGCAAATCCAACCTCAAGTGAAGCATATTATAGTACAAGCTATCTCTCCTATTGGTATAGCAGCTTACACCCTCGTCATAACATAATAATCCGTCACTGAAAGCTTTCCAATGATTACACACCAATGTAATAAACTACCTTTAAATGGCAGAACATTGGAATATAAATCGCACACATATCCCATATATCACAATCATATACAATGATAATGTAATATGCGTACTTACAGTTTCTTCCAGTTATAACTCAGGGGAAAGGATCCAACTAGATTTCACAGTCACTGGTCTTCACCTGAAGAGAGTTACAGCTCCACTGCTGACCGGTGTCTCAAAAACACCTTTCAACCTGTCCTCAAGGTTACATGACACGTGACAATACCCCACACTGGTTAGGTCCTCAACCAGGTATCAATCATATATTTAGATTTATAGGCTATTGAGTAAACACCATGATTTTAAATTGGATAGTGAGTGGGTAATTAGTGAAGTGACACTACCGAATCAATAAGGCTCAATCCTACTCGTTATAGAGCGGTCTGCTATAGCAGTGCCTAACAAGGTAATTCACTCACACAAAATTTCAGGCAATAAATATCAATTCATATAGGGTTCTGTGGTGACCGACACGCTTCATAGGCCAACCAACAGAGACTTCTCGTTGTGTTTTTTTATGTAATATTCTCACAGACATATTTGCTCTGCAGAAAAATAAACAATTCCCAACCTGTACACCATGGGAGCTCAATTACTTCCAGACTAGAAGCATAGATTGCTATAATCTTGCAACTAGCATGGGAAATAGCGATCAGGAACTTTTATATTCCGCTTCCCTTTATCTCTCACAATATTCGGCCCAGCCGAATTATTTGAATCTTCACCAACTTGCTCTTTCTTGGCCTTTCTCTTGGCCTTTTTATTTTGAACCTTCTTGCGTGAAGCAATGTTTTTCTTTCCCTTGCCCTTAGACACAGTACCAGCAACAATGGGGGGTTTCCCAGGGGGTCTGCCTTTCCGCCTGGAGCTATCAATCTTAAGCCCAGATAAATACTCCTGTATTTCCTTACCAGGCGTAACTTTTCCTCCATCAACCTTTATAACATCTCGACCAGATTCACGCAAGTTTTCAATTTCTGGGGCATTTTGAAGATTTACCGTAGGCCTAAGGCCATCTGTAGTGGTCGGATCTACAGCGCTTTTCAAAAAGTCCCCATTCCATCGAACTTCTCCTCTTGATGTTAATAGGAGGTATGTATGATAATTAATTTTCTTAACAATTTTGAATGGACCATCCCACTTAGCGCCATATTTATTACTTGCAATAGGTGGGTAATACCTATATACCCATTCTCCCTCACAGAATTCCCTGAGGCGCTTACGTCGATCGTAATTCCTCTTTTGGGCAATAGATGTGAGTTGTAGTCTATCACGAGCAAAACTATGTCCCTCTCGCAATTGTTTTCGCAACTGCTCCAGGAATACACTTGGGGAAATTAAGTCCAGACCCCCACGTGGCACGCCAAAAATTAAGTCAGCAGGGGTATAGGCTTCATCTCCAAAAATTAGAGAGTATGGTGAACAACCAGTGCTCGCATGAACACTAGTATTATAAGCACTTGCTATGCAAGGTATTAACGTGTCCCACTTTTCAGAACCATAATCAATATAGCAGGATAACTGTTCAACCAATACACGGTTATATCTCTCAGATTGGCCATTTGAACGCGGTGTGTACGGGTTAGTATGTTGTTTCTGAATATCAAATATCCGACATAACTCCCTCATCACACCCCCTTCAAATTCCGGAGCCCCGTCTGTGTGTATGGAATTGGGAGCACCAAATCGCAGTATCCATTCCTTGAACACTGTCCAAGCAACGGTCTCAGCTTTATGATCTGGCATGCAATAGGCTTCAGACCACTTAGAAAAGCAATCTGTGACGACTAAAACACAAATATTACCTGATGGGCTTCGTTTAAATCCACTCAGGACATCCATGGCAATGCGAGAAAATCTTTCGCCAGCCAAATCCTTAGTTAGGGGCGAGACATTTGTTCCTGCACGAGTCTTACGAGTCGCACAAGCCTCACATTGTCTAATCCATCGATTTATAGACCCTCTGAACCCAGGCCAGTAAAATCTCTGCTTCATGGAAGTATGTGTCTTAAAATTGCCAAAATGTCCAACACAAGCTGGGCCATGGTATCGATCAAAAATATCCTTCCTGCAGTCAATAGGGACCACCACACGACTGAGTAATTTCCCAGACGAGGGCTGTCTCCATCGTACGCATAATAATTTATTATGAACTAATAAATCATTCTTCTTGGCAAGAATAGCTCGAAAATCATTACTTTCGGAGCTACTTTTGTCCGGCCAAGGAAGGGTACCATTGACATACAGAATAATGCGTTTAATGTCGGGATCAAGCTGCTGTTTCTCTTCCAAACTAAGTGCCTTTGGGGAAACAGTTTCTATCTTACTGAAACTAGCAACAGCAGCATTGTGCGCACCACAATCCATGCAGTCCGCCCTTTTACATCTACTGTATGGTATTCGAGAAAGACAATCAGCATTTATATGACGACGACCTGGTCTGTGCTGGATCACTCCAGGAGCAGTAATATTAAATAACTGCAGCTTCAAAAGCCATCTAGCCAGCATGTGCTCAGGTTCCTTGAAACCTATTAACCAAGTAAGAGAGGCATGATCCGTCCTTACTATAAAATCTCCACCGAGTATATAGTTCTTAAATTTGCCAGCATACACCACCACTGCCAATAATTCCCTGTACGTGGTGCAATAATTTCTCTGAGACTTACTGAATGAATTGCTGGCATATGCTATAACCTTCTCTTCTCCATCTTGTTCTTGTGACAGAACTCCAGCCATTGCCTTTCCACTGGCATCTGTATCCAAAATATATCGACCTGTTGATCGAGGATAGGCTAAAACAGGAGAATTAGTCAAAGCAACCTTTGTACGGGTGAAAGCTGCTTCGCAATCAGGAGTCCAATTCACTTTATATTTCGCTACCTTAGACGATTTTTTTACAATGTCTTGGATAGGATAAACCATTTCTGAGAATTTTGGCACAAACTGTCTATAATAAGAGGCAAACCCAAGGAATGATCTGACCTCTTTGACGTTTTTAGGTTGTGGCCAATTAAGGACCACCTTTACCTTCTCAGGATCTGTTTTAACGCCTTCCTGGGATACTAGTCTTCCCAGAAATTCCACCTCGCGCTGGAATAAATTGCATTTCTTGGGTTTCAACTTCAAACCATAGTCACGCAATCTAGAAAAGACCGTTTCAAGATTCTTGATAGTGTCCTCAAGAGTTTTCCCAAAAATTATTACATCATCTAGATATACTAGGCATATTCTATTCACTAGACCACGCAACATGTTATTCATCATTTTCTGGAAAGTAGCAGGGGCATTGCACAGGCCGAATGCCATTACCTTAAACTGGTATAATCCAGAGGCAGTAATGAAAGCAGTCTTTTCCTTGTTAAATTCGTCCATAGCTACCTGCCAATAGCCGCTTTCCAAATCCAACGTACAGAACCAGCTATTGCCACCTAGAGCATCTAGGCAATCGTCTATACGAGGCAATGGATAACAGTCTTTCTTGGTAACACTGTTTAATTTACGATAGTCGACACAGAAACGAATTGTACCATCTTTCTTGTTGACCATGACAATAGGAGAAGCCCAAGGGCTGTCGCTTTCCTCTATAACCCCCTGATCCAACATTTTTTTAACTTGCTCCTCTGCGACCTCCCTTTTCTTAGGAGCTTGTCGCCGATAGGCTTGTTTAATCGGTCTAGCATCCCCAGTGTCAACAACATGTGTTGTCTTTGAGGTGTATCCCAATGTTTCACCAGGGAGACGGAAGACGTCCTTATTATTAAGAACCATTGCTCTCAATAATTCCCTCTCCTTGTCACTCTTTACATGTGTACCATGAATTAATTTTTCCAGTCCCGATGTATCAATGGGATCATTGTCAGTCGTATTGGCCGCTATAAAGCAGTCACGTATATCAGTGGGAGATACCTCCTGTAAACTACTTTCTTCTGCATCAAACACATAACCAACAGGAGTGTTTCGACGCAAAGTGATGGGTAAGGCAGTAGGGTTACATATAGGGATCTTCGCTATTTTAGAATTAAACAAATAAGTATTTAATCCTCCAAATGTCTCCCCATTTTCCCCTTCCACTTCGGGTTCTACTAAATAGGCCCTGTCGGTGGGTAGATTCCCCAAGGAGACATCAACAACCTGTACGGCATATGCCCCTAGATGGATATCTTTTTTCACAATAGCTGTACCCAACGAACCCTTACGCAGGCAATTAACATGCTGTTTACCATTGTTCAGGGATAACCGACCTGGCCAAGCAATACCACATTTGTATCGCCAAGTAAAATCCATTCCTAGGATAGCTTGGTCGCCATCCAGGTGTGAAACTACCAGGCACGCATTCTTATATATCGTGCCGCCTATATTCAATTCAAATATTGCATATCCCAGTGTATCAATAGGACCACTTGCTATGGGTTTAATCCTCATTCGTGAAGCGAACAAACGAGGCTTGCAAGCGAGCGAATCATAAAATTCTTTTGAAACCAGGCTGGTTTGAGCCCCAGTATCGTAGAGAAATTCTCCTCGCTTTTCTCCTATATCAACAGGTACATACCATCTCATCTTTACCAATAAAGGCGTGATATGAATCAGGGTTTCAGATTCCTCGTATGGATCCGATAGCATCGAGACCATTACTTCCCCATCGTCGCCCGTAATAGCGCTAATGAGAGCAAGGTCACCAGCATCGTCCTCCCTTCCACATAAACTATTCATATCCAGAATAGATCTAGGAGAGAATGACTCACTTTTTGCTGTCGGCTGAGAGTTATTTACCACATCAGGTGCAAGCGACTGGCCTATCGCTACTACTTCCTCATGGATATTACTCACATTCCCATCAGAATCACCACCTTGAGAATGATGTGTATTTTCTGGGTAATTGTCTAAATTGTTTTCACAATTTAATTTTCCTGAAGAGTTCAGGGCCTCAGCTGCGCTTCTCACTGAGACCCAGCAGCTTTTCCCTGATCCCCTTCCTTAGCCCTCTTTTCTTTTAAACGATTCTGTAGAGTAATCACTTCAGGGCATTTCCATTTAGCATGGTCCCTGGATAAGCAAAATTTGCATCTCCAACGACTCTTTTGCTGAGAAGAACCACCTGAATCATCACCCTTATTACCAGAATTGCTGGGCATATTTTGTTCTCTACCTTTATAGGTAGGATTAGACTGCTTAGCAAAATAATTTGGTTTGCCATAGCTCTGATAATTTGGTTTGCCATAGCTCTGATAACCTTTTTGCTGCATTCTGAAGGATCTAAATGCAGCAATCTCAGCCTCTAGATCAGAATCAAGGGACTCTGGTCCAGCAGCATCTGTGTCAGTGGAAACTGCGGCCAAGCTGACTGTCTTTGCCTCTTTTCCCTGAAAAGAAACCAAATTTGCAGGCAGCTGATCCATCAGGGAGGCACGCATCTCTGCCGACCCCCCAGCAAATCTCAACTGCTGTGCAATATCGACAGCAACCTGCAATGTACTAGGTTTACGATATCTGACCCAGAAAGCAGTGAACTTATCACGTAAACCATCGGCAAAAAGCATAATCGTTTTAAGCCTTAGATTATCCGGGTATTCGTGGTAAGCTTTCCTACACAGATCCAATAGACTCTCAGCAAAATGCTGATAAGTTTCACCTTTCTGCTGGACCCGGTTCTCATACTCCTTTATTCTATCCTCAGGAGTTTTCTCATCCAATTGGCAGGATAGTCTAGCCAATACTCGATCTAAAGTTAATTCAGACACATTACCCCATGTTGTCTGACCAACACGATCAGAGGTAGCAATTATCAATTCCCTTACTAAGGTATCCTCGTCCCAACCGTACAAATTAGCCCAATTCATGGCCCCGGCTATATATTCACCCCAATCTGTACCCTTATATTTCTCTAAAGGCTTGGGTCTAGGTATTTCACGAGGACGTGCAAGAGATAGACGAGGGGTAGGAACAGTAGCTAACACATGTCTGTCAACTACCTGATCCATTTCTACCATCGTAGATTTCCTACGAGAATTATCAATCGTTTTGCTAGGCTTGAGATCATTTAATATCCCTGCCGAGGTAGCCATTCTACTAACAATAGTCCTCTCAGGGATTGATACCTTTTGAGGTGACTTTGTTGATCCAACAACAGACTTACCCATTGCTATTTTGAAATCGACAGCTGGCAATTTAGTAATAACTGGAGCATTAGCCCTAGTTATTTTCTCCGGAGCCTTTGTGATTCTTGCTTGGGCCGGTTTCATACCACCAATAGGTGTCTTCCAAGCTAAACTCACATCGTCAATTTTCAATGAGTACTGATCAAGGTTATCACCCCCAGTTGAGGCGGCTTTTGTATAGGAGTTTACAAGCCTTTGTAGTGTTTTCCTCCTATTTGTATCAAAATCCGGTTCAGAACCCCAGAATCTATAATCAAAATTAGCCTCCTGTTTACTGGGAACCGGTGGCACTGGGTTTATAACATCCTCTTCCTTCTCGGAAGGCACTCTATAACCCCCCATTCCCATAGGTTGTAGTCCCAACTTACAACAATGGATCATTAAATAATCCACACGACCAGGGGGCAATCGATATATATTATCGAAAACAGACTGAGCCAATAATCTAATATAATTTCTGTCTGCTTCGGTATATGAGTGTATACTCATTTTATTCTCCACTCCTGTTTTTATAATAGCCTCCAAAGATTGAAGATCTACCATAGCGGGATTTGCTGAATAATCATCGACTCTATCACCAAACACAGAACCAGCGATAGATCTGTCTTTAGTATGCAACTTTCTAGGCTCTGTTTGGGCCCTCATTTCATAGGCAAATGTTTTCCGTCTAAGTGGGTCATGTACAGGTGAACTAGTCCTACCATGTACATTCCTACCAAGAGCATAAGGACGGTAAGCATTCTCTGCCCCTGTGTTAACGATGCCTATTGCATTGGCGTTGTAAGTTCCCCTATCATGGCTAGCAAGGGAATGAGCGCCTTGCTGTGCATAGAGGTAATCGTCGCCTGGTGGTAGACCATAATAATCAGTTGCAGTCCCATTAGAATGGTCACTGTCGTCAGCAAATGGTATACTAGCTTCGGAAGAGTTTGTTCCGATATTTTCAAGCCCAACAAACTGTTCATTATGTTGGCGTAAGTTTTCTTCACTTAAAGTGACCCTTAAAGTGGTATTACCATCATGCCCTTCACGAGACATGAATTAACTCTTCTTATAGTAAGAAGGAAATAGTCTGTACTCCTCAAATTGGTTCACGGCACCAAAATGTAATGACCCGGCGTTCGGTTTGAGGAGGAGAATAGAAAACAAGAGACAAGCATCTAGTTTCATTACTCTGACTTTTAATAAGACAGATGGGACATAGTACAATATGGTTCAGGTATAAGAAAGGGTGTGGAAACGATGTTGAATAATAGCATATAACAACATAGAGTAAGCATAAGCAATCTGGTAACATCTAAATGGTGGCTCCCTCTGTTGACAAAAGCGGAGACCAAAGTCCTTATAGTTGACTTGAAGTAGTATTGAAGTAGTATATGGAAATGGTGGATACTACACATGGGATTAGATAAGTTTGCATATCTCAGGACTTGATATAATCATTGATTGTCATGTTATTTTGAAACTTTGGCATTTATTGTTACCATCCTCAGCGCCCTAATCGAACAGGAAATACCTTTGGTCATGGCATAAATGTGATGTGTTATAGCAAATTGAGTCATAAGTCGCAAAATTTATATTTTTTTTAAATGAGTTATTCACAGGATGCTTTTCTGGGAGTGTGTTCAATCTTCGTGTGCTCAACGCTGCTTGTAGCATAATTCGACTACTAACTTTCAAGAAAGTGTAATAAATATATCCATGTATTTCTAAGATCATCTTATAGAGCATATTTAGCTACTTTACAAGGAAATGTCCATCCAGAAATATTGCAAACCTGTTTTTCAAAAATTAAAATATCAAACTTAAAATATAGAAATACTTCTTAGATGTACTTCATGTTTATTATCATTGGAATCGGCTTGATCTCATCTTTTCAAATATGATGATATCTCAAAATCCATTTTTTGCCACTCATGACCCATTTTCCAGAAACACAGATGTTTAGGTGTATGTAACATGTCAGTGTAATGTCATGGATGAAAATCAATACATTATTTCCAAAGTTTGGCTAAAGATGTCTAAATGAGTTTTTGCCCTAGGTGTTTAACATGCTACTATAGAACCACAAGACTATTAAAACTAGGCCTAATAAACCCCCGTGCTGTTTGATATGGACTCATTCTTGAGTTAACTAAGTTGGATATTTTAAGATCGTTATTTAACTATCACAAAATCTTTCCCAACAATGAATCTTTATCCCCCCCTCCAAGTATATTATCTGTCTATTACCCATATATATGTATGCTATAAGAATGTTATTTTTAATTCATCAAAATGTATTTTAGAAGCATGGCTGTATAGGCAATAATGAGTGTGCTTGGTTTCCTGACAAGGTATCGGAGGGTGAAATGTTTTGACTCTATTCTACTACACTCCCCCCCCCCCCCCCCTCTCAAGAAAATGTTTCTCCCCCCACCCCCAATATTTTATATATGGGTCAGATTTTCAGTAATTGTACAATTGGCAGCTCTACACATTTTGACAATTCTGCTGAATTTGGCTGAAAACTGATGAATACCGGTGTAACAGAGTATCCTTGGCATTATATTGATTAGAAATATCTTTTTCATTGTGTTAAACTGCATTTGGAATGTCAGTTTTCACTTAAATTACGGTTATTTGAAAGAATTGGTGAAGGTGAATTGTATATCTTCGGAAAATCTGACCCATTTTCCGCTGTGCCTGTATTATGTTATGCCCGTTAATGTATATCAGAACAATTATTATGCAATTACTTATTGCAGCACTACATGTAGAATCCTGAAATTTTAATTCCGCCTTTCACAAGGAAAATTCCTTGGCGATAAACTTGCGGTATAGTCTTAAACCAAATCCAGTCTAGGCTCATATCCGAGAGAATCCCTTCAATCTGAGGGAAAGTCTCTCGCTCCTACCAGCAATATCCTATTAAAATCCCATTATGATGGTAGTAGTTCTATTCCCAGCCTGGAAAGCAGTAGGCGTCCAATCACTGACATAACAATATTCCTGATGAAACAATATCTAACTATAGCACTATACCATCATCGTAGAGAACTATATACCTTCACACCAGTGTGGAACTTTTTTAAACAGTCCTCATGAAAGACATTTATTTATAAGGATATTTCCTTACTGATAAGCATCGGGACTATCCAATTTCCAAGTGCTTTCTGTAAGCTATAAGAACAATTGTCGTCAACATGATGAAACAGAAAGAGTAATTCCAAACGTGTGAATCCGACATGTGCCTCCACAAACGATGTCTTCTGTTGTGACCAGTATATAATGCTGTATTATATCCATTCTCCGTACCTAGTGCATTATTGCACCACAATACTTAGTCTACCTCCTTAATTATTAACATGTTCCTTGGCTATGATATTCCTAATGCCCTTGGTAATGCAGGACATTCCTGCTGTAGGAATACAACATTAGCAGTGTCCGTATAACAGATTCCATCCCTAAAGTCTGTAGCAAGTTCTTAAGGTCTGTATAATGGGTCAAATTTTCAGAAAATGTACAATTAGCAGATGTACACAGTTAGTAAATTCTGCTAAACTAGGCTGCAATTCGGCAATATTTGGCATTGCATTTATTCTAGCAATCTGTTTGGTTAGGTTGAACTGTATTTTGAACTTCATCTTCGTCTGAAATTTGGGTTATTTCAGAGGATTTGTGAAAGTGAATTGTACCTTTTGGGAAAATCTGACCCATAAAGACAATAGCAAATTGTACAACAGTGTCCTGAAGAACACGGGTCAGTTGCCAGCGTATGGCCTGACGAACCGGAAACATGATAGACTGGTGCCAAACTACATATTATGTGTCTTAAGAAATTTCTAGAGGCATTTTTTGTTAATGCTTGGTATACGGTGGTTTTATACTAAATTGAGGCTGCTGAGTCCGAAAATGCTGGTTACCACGCTGAAATATTGCTCTTTCCTACCACCAGGGGGCGTTTTATGTCAAATCTCAGACATTTCTTCTTATAACTACCAGGAAATTAATCACAGCTTATGCATGTATATAAATCATTTGTAGAAAAGATCATCAGCTTTCATTTGATGTCAATTTTTCTACTCTGCAATAAAAATTACATTTTATATGAATTTTCAAAAAGTTAAAAAAAATGCATTTTTTCACAAAGTGTAACGTTTTTTAAAATTGTATGACAACAGAAAAAAAAACTGTTGATTTTAGCCATTAGTAATTATAAAATGAAATAAAGGCCTATTAAAGAGCTTCCATTTGACACTATTTACAAACCAATCGGATTAATATTCATAGAAATATTGATTGTTGAAAAAATTAAGCACATTTGATTTTAAGTGAATATTTAAACATCAAAGCACATAATTATTCTAGAAGTTTCACAAAGTAAGCTTTACAACGAACTTTGATTTCATACAACAAAAATTGATTACTATTATTGGATAATTCCTCAAGGTCAAGGTCAATCTAATGGAGATGATCTAATACCTGTACATCTTCACAAGCCTAGTTTATTTTCCTTTGTTAATATATACAACTTTGTTAACTTAATGAATACACAACTGCATATTATGAAATTGTTTGTTTATTTTGTTAAAGATCACACAGACAAATAGTATATTGACCATGGGTCAGTAAAATGTGTAGTATTGTAGACATATGGGTCAGATTTTCTATGAATGTACAATTGCCGATTTCCAGACTTTAGTGCATTCTTTTGCATATATTTCTAGGAAGAATTGTCAGATTAAAAATATCTTTGCAGGGTCTTGTAGAAGACACTTGTAGCTTTCGGAAAATGTATACTTTTATCAGATTGCATGGATTATTCACTAAGCTATGCCCTCTCAAAATGCCAAAAGATGGCAAAATGGGTGTTCTTTTCACATATCATGTTTTCTTGTGGCTTTTAAAGCGAATAAAAATGCTATTTTTAATTAAATACGGATAAATGCGAATAGTTACGTCTGACAGCGTAAATATGCAGAAGCACTAGGGGTGTAGTGGTTTTAAGTATTGGCTACAGGAATATATTTTTGCTGTTTATCTTAATTTTTTATATTGCTTTTGCTGAGAATAATTTTGTTTGTTTCATCTAATTAATGTTTGGTTATGGTTGCTTATAAATTTATGGTTGCTTATTTCCATCATTATGACTACTTAAATTATGCCAAGTGAGGGTCAGTCTACCTGGCTGACATGAATAATTTCCCAAGAGAAGTTGAGGCTGAATTCAAGAATGGTTCTTTTACTTTTAAAAGATCCACTAGATGCTTCAACCAAGTTGATGCAGACCATGCGCAGGAGTGGCTAAATGCAACAGGGAAATGTGGGGGTGTCATTGTTGGTATCACTAAGACAAGGAAAGCTTTGAATATGTGGGCCCTGTCATATAATTTGTGATCACACATCAGTAATGAAACATACTAAGTTCATGGAGTAGAGAAGAATGACATCATTCTGAATGAGACTTTGCCCAACAGAAAAGAGCGGGATAAATTAATAGAAATGAAAACAGCCTCTACACCCAGCTCAATTCGATGCACATATTTTCACAATCAGAGCTCTTACAGAACATTGCTTCTAAGGACCTTGCCACAATTGAAATCCAATTGAAATCCTTATTTGTTCTATTGGCAAGCCAGCCAACATTAGGACATTTGGTGAGCTGGCAGATATGTTCAAGATAGCAGTTATGGGTGCAGGAGCTTCATTCGATCAAATTCACATCATATTTTATCGATATAAGTAGACATCCATAAAGAACCTGACTAGAATAGAGAGGGCCAAAGGATGTGCACCTATCCGGAAATTGGTTGAAGGATGTCATGTTCCCCTTTCAACAAATTGGAATAACTTCCTCTCACTGGCAAAAAAAAGATCTAGCATGTTTTTTGTTACAACAAATTCTTCTTAAACAAAATAAGACTATAGTGGTCAGTGGTGGGTTCAAAGAAATAGATGCAGTTCAAAGCACTTGTCCTACTCTTTCATTGTCTGGGCTAGAATCTGATCATGAAGAAGCAGACACATGTTTCATTCTTCATGCAATTTACTGCAATAAGGACACTGTAGTTGTACAATCAAAGGACACAGGTGTCCTAGTTTTACTTTTGGCTCACTACATCAAAATCTGTTGTCAAAAGCTGTGGGTCAAAGCTGGGACTGCCAATAAGCGCAAGTACTACCCAGTGCATGAAATAGCAGAACTTTCTCCAAATGGTATCCATGCTAATCTACCTGCCTTTCATGCACTCACTGGATCTGACACAACATAATTCATTTCTGGCCACTCAAAACAAACATGTTATGCTAGTTTCCTGGATCATCACACATTGTTAAATGAAATTGGACTAAATGAAGCTTTATCTCCTTCAACAATGTCAGCTGTGGAAACATTTTTCTGCCACCTATACAACAACATCAGTTGACAAGGCCCAGCACATTTTATTTGGAAAATGCAGAAAGCCTGGATTGCTTCCACCAACTACTGATGCACTCAAGCTACACTTAAACTAAGCTAATTATCAGGCATTCATTTGGAATAAGGCCCATATTCCCAAGCCAACAATTCCAGATCCTTCTGATTTTGGAAGGCTCATCAAAGATTAGTGCCTCATGCAAGTCCTTATGACTTTGGAAACAGTTCCTGAAGCTTGCTTACCCATGGTCACCTGTCAATGCAAGGCTGGCTGTAACACCCGCCGTTGCAGGAAATCAAGTCTACCATGTACCACTAACTGTTTGTGCTGTGACAGAGCAATAGGTTGCAAAAACAAAAACTGCTAAAAGCAATTAGTGTTGGTGACAGCAATGTTCCAAATCTCCATGGTTCAACAGAGTCAGAAATACTAACAACTTGTATAGATGTACCTATATAGGATATTATCCTAATGACCTTGACATTGAAACATAATCTGATACTAGTGATACTTTCTTTAGATGCAAACAAAATCCCAAGCATTTTTTGTTGATGAAAACACATTTCCTTGTAAAGCTAACTTTGTGCAAGTTCAAAAATATGTGTCTTTGATGTTTGAGTAAATGATCAAATATACTTAATTTTTTCAACATTCGATATCTCTATGAATATTGATTCGATTGGTTTGTAAATGGTGTCAAATTGAAGCTTATTAACAGGCCTTTATTCCATTTCAGAATTGTTAATGGGTAAAATCAACAGTGTTTCTTCTGTTGTCATACAATTTTCAAAATCTTCACACTTTGTGAAAAAATGCATTTTTTTTAATTTTTTGAAAATTCATATAAAATGTAATTTTTATTGCAGAGTAGAAAAATTGACATCAAATGAAAGCTGATGATCTCCTCTACAAATGATTTTATACATGCATAAGGCTGTGATTAATTTCCTGGTAGTTATAAGAAGCAATGTCTGAGATTTGACATAAAATGCCCCCTGGTGGTAGGAAAGAGCAATATTTCAGCGTGGTAACCAGCATTTTCGGACTCAGCAGCCTCAATTTAGTATAAAACCACCGTATACCAAGCATTAACAAAAAATGCCTCTAGAAATTTTTTTTTCTCTATGTGGCACCAGTCTATTACATCAAGGGCAGGAGAAGCTGGGAGAGCTGAGAGGGAGGCAGTTTATGATTGTACCCAGGAAATAGAGATAGAGAAGAAGTATATTATATACATGTATGTTGTTTTTCTCAGACATCATTTTTATTCTACTTGCCGCTATACTAAAACGGCCGTACCGGAGTTAAGCTTTTGTGTTGAAACTGCTATCATGCATTTTCATGAGCCCTAGACTCTTCCGTGACAACCGCTTCTGAAAGAAGCTGCCCAGCGGCAGGATCACTACCCATTACAACGTCACATCCGCCATTACGGGTCCTCACGCAAATAGAGAGAGATTGATACTTATCCCCCTGTTTGCCAACGAAATAAATGCTCATTCAGCTTTCTTACCTAGCTTTCTCCTACCATATATTAGTAAGCAACGATATTAGCTAGTGATTACTGGAACAATATTGTCTAGAAAAGAAGATATAAGCCCATTTACCACTTTCGATTGGTGTGTTATGATTTGAATCGATCGCGATTCCCGCATTTTAGTTCCGTGACAAGCCGTTGCGGGCGCTGCAGCGCCACTACTGCTGGCGGTACACATGCCTCACAGAGGCATGTGTATTATTAGACACCAAAACAAAGGCTGTGCTTGGGGTGGGGTGGGGTGGAGGTGGTAGGGTGGGTGGACGGGAGTTCGTCGGCAACTGTTTTTCTTTATTTATACAAGCAACTAGCCTAAAAGTCAGATCCCAACACAACCCAATCCAGCGGTATGCTTTCTGGACGATCGGCAACCAAAAACCGCCTTGAGAAAGGTGGGTGCAGCTGGCATACTTAGAATCATTTCCGTCGCCCCAGGCTATTAGAGTCAAAACCCAAGTCTATAGAGAACTCACGGAGATCATGCCGTTTTCCTATTAAACATACCATAGCCGACATCCTTACCCTGAAATCACAATTATATTATGTCCTCTCCAAGTTTTGTCCGAAGAAATAATCCATCTAGGCTTTAAAATAGATTCTCGATATTCCTATAATATCCTATGGGGATGCTTGGGACTTGCCGACCGCCATTTGCGCCACCACGTTGGAGCCCTAAGGGCACCCTAACGCCAGGCCTAGCGTGATGCAATAGAGCATGCATAACAGCATCATGCACACACAACGGCGGTGGTGTATGTGTGACACTAGGTAGGAGGGGGGAGGAGAGGGGGGGATCATTCAACAATCTGTAAGGTAAACGTCAGTCACAAGCAACTCATTTATCACAGGAAAAAATATAGTATGGGCAGTTTGATACTTCTGGACATGTGTCTACCTAAAACACACTGGTAGCATTAGTGCCCCCAACTAGTACCAACCAACCCCCCTGGCTCATGGACTAATGGAGCGAGGATCCATGCAGGCTCATGGACTAATATCACATATATAAGTAAATTTGGTAAGTCTAAGATTACCTTTCCGTATAGCTATGAATGCAGCTTTAATTCTGTAAACTTGTCGTGAATGTTTGTCAAAAGACATGGCTAAAGGAATAAAATATTGGTCTTAGAAATCAGTCTAGGCTCCAGCCTCTCAGATCAGCTAAAAATGATATAACAGTGATTGGGTGCCTATACTGCGCTAATTGCTTTCCCGGCCCTGGACTAGGCGTCATAATGGGATTTTAATGGCACATTGTCGTTTAGAGCAAGAGCCTTTCTCTCAGTCTGCTTGTTTTGCCTAGTCTGAATTCCCCAGTTATTCTTGAAGCTGCCATAACTCTAAAGCCTACCTCTGATCCTACATTAATCCCTTGAAGAGAAACCTTCTGTGATGATGGCTTCTAAGCTGTTAAAGTCTACATTTAATGCCTCAATTCACCCTCTTTATATCACCTCAAAATCCTAATCGCACCATATATTCAGTTCATGCATGTGGATGAGGTTGTTGGAAAATGTACAATTCACCTTCACGAATCCTCTCAAATAACCCTCATTTAAGACAAAAATGAGGTTCATAATACTGTCCAACATCCCTGAAAAGATATTTTGAATCAAGGTAATAGTTAAATATAATCAAATATACGTAATTTTCATTAATTTGTAAAATTTAGTAAATGTGTTGAGGTGCCGATTGTACATTTTCGAACGATCTGACCCATACGGGTCAGATCGTCGGAATATAAACGATTTGCCTTCACTGATAGGGATTTTGCACGTCTGCGAATAGGAGATTTGCATGTCTGCCATCTTGAATCTTGATTCACATGGTAACATTGGAGTTGTTCAGCAAGGAATATTTAACAGCGTCAATAGCTATGTATTTTTACAAGTTTCTATAAAACAAGACCTCATCTTTCCCACCATGCATTTGGTTGTTATAGATCATTTACACAAGCTGTAATATTTTTGTTTAAATCCTTACTATTTTTTAGAACAAAACTTGCTAAATATTGATATTCAGCAAGATTTTTACCCTGAAAATTCCAAGAACATGATATATATATATATGTATATATACAGATTCAAACTGAATCCATCCCTGCATGCACTCTAATAGACATGCGCAGAGAGATACATGCAAACCCCCCTATTGTTCATGTTCTGACCACTTGGCCCATACCTGGAGCCCAGGACTAGGTTGTGCTGGAACCAATGGAGCTTGAATTATTGAGTACACGCTTGAATAACGGGTCGGGCCATCTAGAAATGGGTCCGATTTTCAGAAAATATACAATTGGCCGCTCTACACATTTAGGAAATTTTGCTAAATTAGGCTGAACAATGATGAGTACTGGGTATATTTGGTATCGCATTGGTTTAAAGTATCTGTTTTGCTGTGTTAAACTATGTTTTGAAGCTCATTTAGTCTTAAATGTGGGTTATTTGAGAGGATTGGTAAAGGTGAATTGTACATTTTCTAAACATCTGACCCAAATATACAATTTACCACTTTACACATCCAGTAAATTCTGCTGAATAAGTCTGAAAAATTGTAAAACACCAGATATATTTGAATATATTGTGTATTGCATTTACTAAAATGAAACGTATCTCAGGTATGTGAAATTTGTCAATAAAATTTGTTTAAAGAAAACAAAAAAACTGTTTAGTTATGTTGAACATTAATCTTAGCATAGTTAATGTTACAAATGTAATTTGGGTTGTTATAGGGTGGATGACTGACTTTGAGGGGCTGCTGATGCACTATTTGGTGTATAATCCCAAGGCGAAACCGAGGGGTTATGCAGAAACAATGCACCAGCAGGCTTGAAATAGAGGCGATTAATCCTTTCAATCACTGCCTTGGACTTTCATGGCAGTGGTTAACGGAGAGGATTGGTGAAGGCGAATAGGGGAGTTGCATGTGCCACTGCACATGTCTTTTACAGTGCATGCTGGGATAGATTCAGTTCAGGACTGACATACAAATATTTAGCAACATTTTTATCGAAAATTGCAAAGATCTTTTCACCAAAATCATGTTTAAATGATCTATAAAACCCAAATGCATGATGGGAAAGATGAAGTCTTGTTTTATGGAAACATGTAAAGCATGTGGTTATTCATATCATTGTTATATTCCATGCAGAACACAACATGTTTCCATAGATTTTACACTGTATGTTCCATAATAGTGGACTTGCATAGCCGCTATTTTGAATCTAGATTCGCATGGAATTATGGGAGTAATGGTGCAGTATAAAATCTAAAGAATACATGCCATGTTCAGTATGGAGTATTTATCAATGTTCTAATGTCAATATCCATGTGTTATACATGTTTCTAAACCCTTGACTTCGTCTTTCCCATCATGCATTTGATTTCCATAGATCATTTATACAAGCTATGATAGTGGTGAAAACATTCTTGCAATGTTTGATAAAAATGTTGCAAAATATTTGTATATCAGACTTGAACTGAAACCGTCCCAGCATGCACTGTGTCAGACATGCGCAATGAGACATGCAACTCCCCTATTCCAGGCGAATTAAAATATTAAATGGTGGGCATGCAAATCCCCTATTGTATAAGTTTTGGCGACTTCTGCCATTAAATACCCAGTACTCACATGCTTGGTGGAGGGCTACCCGAGTAATGCTTCATTCCTCGCTCCGCTACTCAACCCACTGTGATTATTACCCAATCCAGCTGAACCAGGTGAGCTCTGTTCAATAGTGTCGGTATTTATACTGCATGCTACCTATATGGGTCAAATTGTCAGAAAATGTACAATCTACATTTCTACACATCTCTCAAATTCTGCTAAATTAGAGTGAAAAATGATAAATACTGAGTATATCTGAGTGTATTCTCTATTGTATTCATTGAATACATCTGTCTGGTTATGTTGAACTATATTTTGAACCTAATTTCTGTCTGAAATGTGGGTTATTTGAGGGGATTGCTGAAGGCGAATTGTACATTTTCTGAAAATCTTATCCATATATATATACATGCAATTCTAGATATGGACGAACTCGCCAGAAAATGTATAATTCGTCTTTAGCAACCTTCTCAAATAGCCCCTATTTAAGACAAAAATCATGTTGAAAATCAGTTCAACATAACCGAAGAGATTGTCTGAATCAAGGCAATATCAAATATATTCGATATAATTGGGATTGCCCATTTGTTAGTCTAATTTAGAAGAATTTACTCAATGTGTAGAGCGGCCGATTGTGCATTTTCTGATGATCTAAGCCATACACAACTTTATGTTATGAGCACCACTGGGTTCCCACCCTAGGCCTAACAATTTAAGGGCTCGTAGGTATGCTTATTAGTATAATAAAACATGGTGAATGAAGATATTTGGTGCATTCAATATAGGAAGATGTTATCCTTCCTTTAAGCAATACAATTTGATGGTATTTGTGCATACTTATATATGAACAGCTCAGAAATGCGTAATGAAGTAGTCAGGTGATATCTAGCTACGACAGAATACTGAACTCCAGATTATTAGAACTTGCCAGCTTTTATTCCACTCTTTAACAGAAATTTTCGCGATTCTCACGGCGTGATGTTTTATTAAAATTAGTGTCTAACTTTAGATATAGTGGTAATAGACGAATGATAACTTATATGGGTCAGGTCGTCAGCAAATGTACAATTGGCAGATCAACACATTTAATACATTCTGCTAAATTAGACTGAAAAATCGTCAACACTAGGTACATATGGTTATAATTGGTCATGTCTTGATTCAAATAGTCGGTTTGGTTATGTTGAACTGTATTTTAAACCTGATTCATGTCTTAAATTTGGGTTATTTGATTGATTGGTGAAGGCGAATTGTTCATTTTCTGGCGATTTCAACCATAATAATTATTATTGGTAATGGTAATAGTAGAAATTGTTATTGTAGACAGCACGTGAAAACAACAATGTAGGATACGGCATTTTGTGTATGTAACCTCTATTATTATTAATTATTATTGGCCTGAAATGAAATAAAGAAAAACAAATCATTTTTCCTCACAGGCTAGTGGAAGCACTGCAATCTCCAAGACGTATTATAATTAATATACTGATCAACTTTAATAGAAAACTGCTGGTGTATAAATTCACAATTATAATGGTATCCTATATATGTATGGGATTACAACCCAGACCGCCTTATATTATGTTTGTTGAAATATCGTTGTATTCAGGCCTGTGGTTATAATTATTAACGATAGAAAATAGTTACAAAATACACATTTCTGGGCAACCAGATTATTTCATGTGAGCCAGATCATCATGAAGGAAACATCGTCAATTATATAACGAAACAGCAAAATAGTTCATTATAGTAATAGCATAAATATATATCTTGATACAAAAAAATTACTGTTCTAAACAAAAAATAATAATGTTGCAACAGATGTGTTGAGGGTGAGGCTCTCTATGAGGGACTAGACAGGCAACGTTGAATTTGAATAAATGCTGCCTCACAATGTTTTGGTATTGATGTCAAACTTCAAAATTAATAGGATTTGAAAATCATCATGAATATCAATATCGGAGATGGGGTTGGGAGAGAAAAACAGGTACCGCGTATGAAAAACAGAGAAGAGGGGGAGGGAAAAGAGGGAGAGGGGGAAGTGTGGGGAGAGAGGGTGACCATCCTACATGCAGAGGAGTGGGAGAGTGAAGCAGAGGGTGTAGGAATAGGAGAGGGGGAGGGGGAAGGAAAGAAGAGGGGGGAGAGAGTTGGGAGAGGATGTAGGGAAAGGGAGAGAGGGGAGGGAGGGAGGGGAGGGAGAGAAAGAGAGGAGGGAATGGGGAGCATGAGGAAAAGGGGAGGGAGAGTGGGGGGATCGGAGATGGCGTTGGGAGAGAAAAACGAGCATGAGGAAGAGGGGGGGGGGGGGAAATGGACATGGGGTTGGGAGAGAAAAACAGGTATGAAAGACATATCGACAAGAGGGGGAGGGAAAAGAGGGAGAGGGGTGAGAGGGTGACCGAAGGAGAGCAAGGAACGTGAGGCTAGAAAGAAAAACACATGGAAATCAGAAAGAGAAAATAAATAAGAGAGAAAGAGAGAAAAATAATAAGAAAGTGAAAATAAAGGTCTTAAAAAAAATGACTGTTAGTCCAGCAGCCACATGGGCATTTTTGGGTGAACCCGGCTCTGGAGGTCCCACAATGGTTTTTTGCTGATTATATATTTTTGGAACCTGTAGAATAAGAATCCGAAGAATGCCAAGCTGTAACCATTGAGGGCTTTAAGAAATTCAAGATGGCCGCCATGACCACACCCAAAAAGTACCAATTTCACTTTTCAGCTTAAAATTCAATGAATAATAGGAGTAGAAATGTAAATTAACCTTTGAAAGACATTAATTTTGTGACTGATTTTTCTGTGAACTATCTCATAATATTAAATTTTAAATTTTAGTATAATAGAATACGTGTAGTGGGTTTGGGTATCATATAAGAAGGTCTGGGACATTTAGTGTCCAGTTTTACTGTTGTGTGGTGCTGTCCGCTGAGGTTGGTACGCTTGTACTAACCCAGTGGGCAGTACCGGCTTATATTATCAGTTTTACCTTTCTAGGAAGAAGTTTTCCTATTATTCTTATATCACCTTTTATGTATGTCATTCGTTATGCTTCTATTACAAACCTCTTGTACCATGCTGTTGTATGTAACATTCGTGAGAAAGGTTATTATTCCTTTGGTTATGTTCATCGACCCGCGGATAAGACACCATAGCTGTGTTGGTGTAGGGTTAACGAGGTGGCTGGACCATCTCGACTGGTCAAGTCGTTGGGGAGATTGCCCCGTGAAAGCTAATAAAAGCTGTGCAGAAGGTTTATCCTAGTTTGAGTCTTTTATCGGCGTAGTAGAGCGGATCGGATCCGAAAGATCACTACAATTGGTGCCGTGACCAAAGCTCACCGCGGGGCAAATCTTCTGTAGGTGAACTAGATTCATTTCTGAGTTCCAAGATATATTTTCCGAGTAAAATAAAAAGTATGGCAGCCGCTAAACCTTTGGTAGACGTTGCTACTCAGATTCAGGACAACCTGGCTAGATCTCGGATTGCTTCCCCGGAGGGAGGTGATCTAGTTGGCATTGGAGCAAGGCGGAAAACCGCTCCGCCAAGTGTGAAATCGCCTGATTCTGTTCCGAAAGGACCAGGAACTCAAGGTGATGCTGGGCTTGACCTGTGGGGTTACCGTGATCCGCCTAAAAATACGGATTCAGAAGACGAGATAGAAATATCTACGTTGCGAGCTCAGGTGTTGAGTTGGAAAAGAGCTTACTCCAACTCTCATCAGCAGCTTGTAATGATGCGTCAGTCTGTTGATCAGTTGACTGATCAGAACGCGGGTTTACAGGGAACCCTAGATGAAATTTCGCAGGATGCTTCTGCTACCACTAGGGAGCTAAGAACGGAGAACGAGAAATTAAGAGCAGAGGCATCGCGGGTAGACGATTTGTCAAGGCTGCACAACCATCTGCTAGATTCCGAAGCGGATTTAGCAGAGAAGCTTGCTCTGTCTATGACACCTCTAAAGATAATCCAGCCAGCAACCTCGACGTTTCATGATGCGGGTGCTGGCCCGGGTTACCAGGAAGGAGACTCCTACAAACTCTTGACTCCGAGACATTTCGGAGCTCAAAGGCAGGTTACTATAAGAGAGCCTGCAGCTGTAGCCGAGTCCTCTCCTAAAGATGAGGGGGAGAAGATAGTTGAGCTAGGTGGTATGTCTAGCATTAAGAGGCCTGCTACTCCTAAAAGCAACTCTTATGTGCGCGGACATGTGGTTAACGAAACCTATGTCCAAAAAGATCCGGTGGGTACTACACCTCCAGTGGTTGTTACGCCCAGAGCATCGGTTCACTCCACTACAGGGGCTGATCCGGATGGTCTACGTATTACTACTGTGTGTGTACCAACTGGTATGCACTCTCAGTCGTTGACCTTGCTTCCGGCAGGTCCCCAGAAATCTGCGTATGGAAATAAGTCATTGGTGCAAGGCCTGACTTATGCAGGACCGGACCCAGCTGATACCCATTTCTCGTACACGTTCTATACTGACGAAGAACATATCAGCCCACGACTGGGAACAATCAGATTGTGGGATTCCACTAAAGACACTTGGCTTCACCATTTGGCTGAGATGAAGGTTGTGGCCGAAGCTCACAACTGGACGGACGCTATGTTCGTGAGGCAGCTAAAGAGTAGTTGCAGGCGTCAGATTGCAGAGTTAGGAGAATTACCCCAGGGGGTTACTCTGCCTGAACTTGTGGCGCATATGGACGCCAACTATGGTGAACACTCCAGGGAGAAGAGGGAGGCGGAATTATTTAAATGTCGCCAAACTCCTCGCCAGAACGGTCGCGCATTTGCTAATGAGGTAGCAAAGAGGGCTAGGTATGCCTTTGGTACGGTGATGGATAGCACCTCACGTACCATGGGTATCCGAACCTTTTTGAAGGGACTTTCTGACCCGAAGCAGGCACAGGTGAGAAGAAAGTTAATGCCAGAGCCATAGCCCAGGTAACGGAACTATTGGAGAAGTCCTCACTGGTTGAGTCCGGACCAATTTCGGATGATGTCAGTGAAGTGATTGTGCAGGCGTTGCAGGCTTGGCAACAACGAAAAACGGCCGCGCCGGGTGCTGATTCGGCCACTCCCTCCTACGGAGGTGGATGTGGTAGGTTCAGGCGCTGGAAACCGCCAAGTCGAGAATGCTGGTTCTGTAGTGAGGAGGGGCATTTTAACTCAGCTTGCCCCAGAAGACTAGCTCTTCTTGGTTTGGTCCCGAAGGAAGATGGTGTTGCTTCCAAGCCTTCGGGAAACGCGGCGAGACCCTCATAAGGAGCGAGGTGGGGGTCGGGAAAAGGGCGCTTCACAGTACCACAGTCCGAAGTGAAGCTGTGAGTAGTGCAGAAATTGGCGGGCGGGCCCAGGCACCAGCTATTACGTTGGAGGCTTCACAACAAGGTGAACCCCTTCCGAAAACTGGAGATTCGCGATCGTTGCCGGACGGTAAAGCCTTGTCACAAGGCCATGTGCTTTGTGATGACTCGGATTCTACCTCGGATGTGAGGTGGGGGCAGTCCGGGTTCCAAGCTGAACAAGATCAGATTGTGTTGGTCAAGGGCGGAGCAACTAAATCAGCTCAAGTTCAGAAGGTTTCTGTACACGAACAGGGAACTTTGGAGATCCCTACCAGATTGTTGGTACGGGAGAGATGGTATGCCCCTGTAACGATGGATGGGGAAACTGGCAGCTTTCTGGTTGATCCTGGTGCTACTACTAGTTTGATCACCAGAAGGTTCTATGAATCCCTTCCAAATCCACCACCAATGACGGCGGTACGAATGGTGTGTGCGATGGGAGATGGAACACCCATTGTTACATATGGGAGCGTGCTTTGTCCGTTGCTAGTTGGCGACCGGACATATATGATTACTTGTCTCGTGGTCAGTGGTCTGAAAGGCCCTGAAAGCGGGATATTAGGTGCGGATTTCTATTATGTGCACCGATGTAATCTAGATTGGTCAGGAACTTTCTTCTTGGACAATTATGGGTCTTCCGTAACTTGTAAGTTATGGAAAAAACCCGTTAGCAGAATTGAAAGTTCCTCTGTTAATGCGGTTCAAGTTGAGGATGAAATTGTGGGGAGAGAGGTGAAGCTGCTTAAGACAGTTATCCTCAAACCCAAAGCAGTTACGTTGGCCAAACTTGATATTGACAGTGGCTCAGTCGCAGTTGAAGGAATGATGTTCGAGCCAGACCAACGATTGTTGAAAGATCTAGCCTTGGGCAGCCTGAATACTTATGTACCAGGTGACGGTTCTCCGGCCGTGGTGGCTTTCTCCAATCCGACCGGTCGCACGTTGAAAATTAAGAGAAATAGGGTGGTTGGCAGAGTATTTGAAGTTGCTTTGGTTGCTCAGGATTCTCTGTCTGACGATGGGGAGAATGAGGAGATGATTAGAGAAGCAATCATTAATTCAATACAGGTGCTGGAGTCTCCTGTTGCGGATGATGACCTGATCGCTCCTACTCTTCCTATTCCGGCCACTCCGGAGTGTCCACTGACAAAGATGGTTGACGATTCTGACTTGTCCGAAGTCCAAGAAAAACGAAATGCTCTAGATCTCTTGGAGGAATTCCGTTGCTGCTTCTCCCTGCCGGGGGATAAAGCTTTGGGATGTACTCATAAGGTCCGTCATGTTATTGATACCGGCGATGCTTGCCCGATCAAACAAGCATATAGACGGATTCCAGTTGCTAAACGCGATAAAGCGGAGGCAGAAATCTGGAAGATGTATAGAGAAGGCCGAATTGAGCATAGCAGTAGCCCTTGGGGAGCTCCTATTGTTATGGTGGCCAAGAAGGACGGGACACAGCGTTTCTGTGTAGATTATCGTCAGTTGAACTCCGTCACGATCAAAGACAGTTTTCCTCTGCCTAGGATTGATGAGTGTGTCGAGGCTCTTGGTGGAAACCAATGGTTTTGCACACTTGATCTTGAAAGCGGATATTGGCAGGTGGCTATGGATGAGGCTAGCAAGGAAAAGACTGCTTTCCTCTCCAGTGTGGGCTTGTTCCAGTTCAAAGTTATGGCTTTCGGACTGTGTAATGCTCCGGCTACCTTCCAACGTATGATGGACACCATGTTGGACGGACTCAAATGGAAGTCATGTTTGGTTTACCTGGATGACATTGTGGTTTTTGGAAAGACACTTGATGAGTGTCTCCATAACCTCAGGCTTGTTCTTGAAAGAATCAAAGACTATGGCTTGAGATTGAAGCCGAAGAAGTGTGAATTCTTCCGTCGGCGAGTTGAATACCTGGGCCGGATTGTTTCTGGTAAAGGTATTCAAGCCAATCCGAAGCAAATTGAGAAAGTCTGGAATTGGCCAGTCCCCACAAATGCCAAGGAAGTTAGACAGTTTATTGGGTTTGCTTCCTACTATAGGGAGTTCCAGCCCAATTTTGGCGAAATTGTCTCTCCTTTGCAGGACATTGTGACGGCTGCATGTAAGGATAAGCGCTATACCAGACCTATAGTGTGGACTCCGCAGTGTCAGGCTGCATTTAGCAAGGTCAAGGAATTGCTGACCACGGCTCCAGTGCTTGGATACCCCCGGAAGGTGGGAGATTTCATTTTAGACACTGATGCAAGTGGTTTTGGAATGGCCGGAATCCTCTCACAGATACAGGATGGGCGTGAAGTTGTCTTGGGTTATGCCAGTAATAGTTTTTCTAAGGCTCAGAAGAACTACTGTGCTACGAAACGCGAGCTACTTGCTGTCCTGACGTATTTAAAGAAATTCAGACATTACCTTCTGGGTAATAGGAATTTCTATGTGAGGACGGATCATGCCTCTCTCCGCTGGTTGCTAAATTTTAAGGATCCGACAGACATGCTTGCTAGATGGCTAACTACCATGCAGGAGTATGGGTTGGATCAGGCCATGATCCTGCACCGGGCGGGCCGCAGACATGAAAATGCTGATGCGCTCTCTCGCCTGCCAACACGGAAATGTGGAAGACTGGATTGTCTAGATTGCGGACTGCATGACGCGGTGTTAGCTGTTACCGAAGTCACCCCTGTAGTGGAGGCTAAAGGCAATAAGCTACAAGAAGCTCAACAGTCTGATCCGATGATCAAGAGATTAATCGCGATGTTGGATGGCTCTGAAGAGATTCCTAGTAGGGAAGATCTGGCTGGAGAATCCGATGAATTTCGGACTTGCATTCAACATCTTGGCAGTATGGAGATGAAGGACGGTGTGCTATGCTTGGGCTGGGTCCGGCTAGCCACTGGTAGGAAGTATTGGCGTAAGGTGGTTCCTGCTTCAATGAGGAGGGAGGTATTTTTGGGCATGCATGGTCCGAAGACCTCAGGTCATTTTGGTGTTTTTAAGAACACATGGTCAGCCAAGATGAGGTATTATTGGCCTGGCCAACGTTATGATCTGAAACGCTGGATCAGGGCTTGCCCTGAATGTAGTACAAGGAAATCTCGGATAGGAGGTGGGAAATCTCTCCTAAAGAAAGAAAAGCATGGTGATAGGTGGAACCGTATATCTTTGGATATTCTAGGGCCGTTTAGAGAAACTCCTAGAGGAAACAATTATATAATGGTTGTGACGGATCATTTTTCCAAATGGGCCGAAGCCTATCCCATGAGAGACCACACTGCAGAGAGCTGTGCGGAAGTCCTTTTCAAGGAATGGATTCTGCGCTTCGGATGCCCGGTAGCTTTACAGACTGATGGAGCTCCGGAATTCCGATCACAGCTGCTGAGAAGTCTTTTAGACATGCTTGGGATCGAGAAGCTCATAACTCTTCCGTATAGACCTCAGTCCAATGGACAGAGCGAACGGCTAAATAGGGTTCTTGTAGAGCAGCTCTCCTGTCTGACGGACTATCACGAAGATAACTGGGATATGCTAGCTCCGTGTATAGCTCATGCTTACCGGGCGACTGTACATGCCAGTACTTTGTGTACACCAAACTCTGTGGTTTTTGGTGCAGAACTGGTTGCTCCTATGGATATCGTTCATGGGGTGGAGCCGGGTGGGTTGGATTTTCCTTGTAAGGTTTCCTTTGTCGAGAATTTGAAGCAGTGGATGCGTGATGGCCACAAGTACGTACGTACTAATCTCGGAATTTCTGCTGTTAACCAGAAACGAGATTATAATAAACGTACACGACCACCAAAGTTTGCTGTGGGGGATGTTGTCTACAGATATTGCCCCCCAAAGGCAAGCAAGAAAATTGGACAAAAATGGGATGGCCCATTTAAGATACACAAGTTCATAGGCGGTACCACTTGTGAACTTGAGACCACTGAAGGCTTGCTGAGGTATCATATTGATTATCTCAAACCCGCTTTTGATGAGAATGGTCCTATCCAGGCTAGCAACCTTCATAGGGCTCCAGAGTTTAGGAAACTGGAGAAAGCGGGTAGAGATATACTCAGGCTGGAAGCTGGTAAAGTGATAGCGGGAGTGGAATGTCCTTCCAAGTCCGAGAAGAAGAAGATCACTATAGGCGTGAAGCCTAGGGGTAGGCCAAGGAAGAAGGTAACTTCTACCTCGCCCGCTAGTGTTCCGCCTCGGACTAAGAAGAAGAGAAAGGATGCTGTTAAGGCGGGTGATCATGCATTGCCTGCCACAAAGCAGATTCCTAAAGGTGTTAAACGTAGGCCTGGGAGACCTAAGAAGAGGGGGACGGGGGTCGGAACAGCATTGGCTGATCCCCCTGTCCTGCCTAGTACTGGTGTTCTCCCAAGGAAAAAGCGGGGTAGGCCGAAAAAACAGATTTCGGATCAACCAGCTGTTCCTTCGTTGCCTGTTAAAAGGAAAGTGGGTCGGCCTAGGAAGTTACCAGCTCCAGTGGTCACCTTGCCAACCCCTTTGCCTAAGAGGAGGGTACGGAGAAATCCGTTTCCTAATTTGGGGGACTCCTCCCCACCACTGGTGAGGGCTCAGCGCACGCGCAAGGCCCCAGTTCGGTTGAATCAGTAAGAAAAATGGTATCCGGGAGGGAAATTTCTGAACTGGTTTTCCTCCCCCTAAAAAAGTACACAACGAGAAGTCAAGCAGACAGTTTATTTGTACCGAATGTTAATTGTTTGCTCCCATTTCGGCAGTTTGGATTGCTTTCCAACATGACTGGGAAACGAATGTGGTCTCGGAGAGTACTTGTTTTGAACGACAGGAAAAAGCTAGGCCCAGGCTTGCCCTGCGAGTGATGGTAGCTTGGAACTTGCTGTAAGGCCGGAATCTATTTATAGTGAATAGATGGTTGCTCGAACCTGTCCAGATAGGCAAGGAAATTTGAGGAAACACCCTGTTTAGTCTCAGCAGGGGAGAACAGGTTAGCCAGACTGGTCAAACACGTCTGCGCTAAGGCTCAGTGTGAGCGCGGGAGCCGGGTGGCGCTGCTAACAGCGGCGGCGGTTGGAAACACCGGGTGTGACCACTGGTTCCGCCGGTGTGTTTTACCATTTGCACTCTGCTTCCGATTTTCAAGAGAGTAACAAGCTACGACCGAAAGAAGTTCAAACTGTAAGTCTTTCAAATGGATGAACTTATTGCTTTGTACCCTGAAATGTTTGTAGCATGTTGCAAGAAGGTGACAAGAACTTTGGTGACTTTGTGTACGATATTTATTGCAATATCAGTGTTGAAAGTAACTTAGCGGTCTGGCGCTAAAACACGTAGCCGCCATGTTGGTTGTTTTGTCTAGCGAATGAATGACTGTAGTGTTCCTAGACTAAAGGCACGCCATTTCTTGTCAAGTCCCGGTATTTTATGTGGGTGGAACTCAAAGTAACATACTAGTGCACATGGTGTGTTATTAGAGCTAGAAACCAAGTTATAATTACGCCGGTAGTAGGTCTCGGACTCGCCGAATCTAAGATTGGTAGTGAAAGACCAGGCTTTTTCTTTAAGTCCGAGACGTTGTCCGGAAGGGGTGTTGAGTTGGGTGTGACCAGTTATACTCTGTTATACTCTATGTTTGATTGTTTCTCTCCTTAATTGTTGCAGAGTAAGTGTATCGTTCATTTCACTATGTCCGACCGCGAATTCGAGCAGGAAGAGCTCGGACTGTCCGAGTCCGAGGGGGAGCCTCTGACGGAGGAGGAGGCGGCCGCAGTGCTAGACGGCCTACTCCACTCAGGATCCGCACCCGAGGTGCAACCTCCAGCCCCGTTTCCGGACGGTGAGGCGGAGATGATGGAAGTCGAGACGGAAAAGGAGACAGGTGAAAATCCTGCAGTGGGCCTTGAGTCCGAGACCTTTAAGGACAAGCAGTCCAAGGTCGAGAAAATTTGCAAGGTGGTGGCTGACAAGGTAGCCAAGGAGTCCGCAACGTCCAAGGACAACCCGTCCAAGGACAAGTCCGCCACCAAGCGGTCCGGCAAGCAGTCCGGCAAGCCCTCGGATTCAGACCCTAGCTCTAAGGTGGAAGTGCCACCATTGCGCCGGAGTCCGAGGAAGCAGTCTGTCCCGAGGAAAAGTGATGAGAGTAGGTCTTCCTCAACCAGGAAGTCCCGCTCCCGTTCTCGCTCTCCCTCTCCCAGGCCAGACCCTCCTCCGGCGAGTGAGACAAGAGGCCGCAGCTCGACAAGGTCGTCAAGAACCAAAGTCGCTGACTCCCAAGCTGCTGGCACTAGTCGGACTAGTGTCTCACGAAGTAGTTTGTAGGTACCCTCGCTTGAACGAGAAGGGTGTAAGGGCCTATTCCACCCGGGCCCGATTCTTCCGCCACCTCTGTGAGGTCCATGCCCCCTCCTCTCAGGCATGGATATGTCCCTACCCCAACTGCTCCCAGGTGCTTGATCGGAGGGTCGAGTTGGTGAAACACCTGATGAATGGCGAGTCGGTCATTCACAACCAGTCCCGGGAGAAGGCAGTGGGTAGGGTGATGAGCGTCATCCCTACTATTGTGAACAACAGTGCGTTCTTGAGGATGACGTACTGTTCGGCGCAGCACCTTCGGGTCATGCGCCGGATGAAGTCCGTCACCAAGACTGCCACTAAGTCGGCTTCAGCCAAGGAGAAGGAAACTTCTTCTTCCCCTACTGCCGGAACCAGCGCTCCCGGAAGCTCTGGTGGAGGTAAGGGCAAGGCCGGAGGTAGAGGTGGACGCGTGAAGGGCTCCAGTAGCAGCTCTGGCCGGAGTGCTCCAAAAGGTGGAGCAGGTGATGCACAGAAGCGCGGGCGCTCAGCATCCGCGGAACTAGTGTCCCCTGCCCCACCCGCTGCCAAGAGAGGCCGCAAGGCTCAAAAAGAGACAGAAGATCTGGTCTCTAAGTTGCCGGAAGCAGTCGACACTGACAAACTGGTGAAGACTGCTACGGAAGAAGTGCAGCGCTGTTTGCTGACCCTCCGGGCAGCTTCAGACGCAGCACAGCAGCAAGTGCAGTCCTCCTTGGCGACACTGACCACTCCGTTGCGTCAGCTGCAAGGAGTCCAGCAACAGATCGGGGAGGTGGCCTCTCTCCGTGAGACAATAAGAACACAGGCCAAGTTGATTCAAGTCCTCCGCACTTCTGCTGAGAAGAAGGACGGCGTAATCCGCAGCTTGACTGAGGAGAACGCCAGTCTCAAGGGTGAATTGGCAGAGTGCGGGAGATCTAGTACTCCAGAGGACTTGGATCAAGAGGTGAGAAGCGTGGAGGTGGAGCAGACCACCCAGTCCGGCGGAGCTGTTGCCAGCACGTCAGTTGTGTCTGCGTCCGGCGGTGCGGCAGTGAGTGTTGACGCTGCTCAATACGAGCTGCTGACCAGGCTGCTGGCGCAGATTAAGCCCGCTTCTGTCCCTGCTGCACGGTCTTCTCCACCTATGGTAAGCAGGACAGTTGCTGAGGATACGGCGGATGCTCCCTATTTCCTTGGGAGCATCTTCGGAACTCCGGAGGACGCTGTCACGCCCCTCAAGACCAAGGAGCCAGCTGCTGAGCCAACAGCCCCCGCGGATCCTTCCAAGGAAGCCGAGGACCCGGACCAGGCCGACGACAACGCCATGGACGTCGCCTAAACCAACTCCCTCTCCGCAGTTGTAAGCCTCCGCTGACGCAGCGTCGAGCATTTCAAGACTTCCCTCCGCTGTGTCAGCGTCGAGCTACGCTTCTCTGACATACTGCTTTGCCCACGGACATCCCTCCGGACTTGTTACCACCAAAAAGAGAGTGAGACGTTGATATATATTTTTGAACAGTGACTTTATTCTGATTCTCTCAGAAGGAGAGATCTGAATCCGTTCTGCGGACTATATTTTATATTTAACTACTTTCACTGGATTCTGTAGAATAGTGAGGACACAAATGTTCCTTTATGTCTTTGAAAAATTTTTCTTCACTTCTGCGGATGTGTGTGAGTGGTTCGGACGTACCTTTTATTTTGTCCGAAGTCTACTGTTTTCAACGGATTTGTCTCTGGTGTGTTTATGCTGTTTATTACTGCCTTGTTGCCGAGTTTATATTGATGTTAAACTCTTTTTATTAAAGGGGGAGTATTGTAGTGGGTTTGGGTATCATATAAGAAGGTCTGGGACATTTAGTGTCCAGTTTTACTGTTGTGTGGTGCTGTCCGCTGAGGTTGGTACGCTTGTACTAACCCAGTGGGCAGTACCGGCTTATATTATCAGTTTTACCTTTCTAGGAAGAAGTTTTCCTATTATTCTTATATCACCTTTTATGTATGTCATTCGTTATGCTTCTATTACAAACCTCTTGTACCATGCTGTTGTATGTAACATTCGTGAGAAAGGTTATTATTCCTTTGGTTATGTTCATCGACCCGCGGATAAGACACCATAGCTGTGTTGGTGTAGGGTTAACGAGGTGGCTGGACCATCTCGACTGGTCAAGTCGTTGGGGAGATTGCCCCGTGAAAGCTAATAAAAGCTGTGCAGAAGGTTTATCCTAGTTTGAGTCTTTTATCGGCGTAGTAGAGCGGATCGGATCCGAAAGATCACTACATACGTTTAATTCTCAGATTTAGTAATTTTACTGAAGATAAAGCATCACTTTTTAGTTTGCGGTAATAATATATTAAAAAGAAAGAATAAGGCGACCTGATTAAAATTGCACACAACTTGACATTCATGATTTATAATGTTTTGACTGCAACAGTCAGAGGTGGGATATGTTCTAGATTACTGTAGATAAGTGTTAAAAAGTGAAAAAAAAAAAAAAAAAAAGTGTTAAAAAGTGGGGGAAATAAATACTTGCAGCTCGAATAATCACTATAGATAAATCATTAAACTGGATAATAACGTAAGACTTGCACTAAGTCCCTCAATAATATTATAGATTATCTCTGTGGGCATACACAGTTTTGATTAGTTTGGTGGACTTAAATTTACTTATTCGTAGGCCTATATAGGTCATATATATATTCTTTAAGGGTTTTTTTTTTCAAGAAAAATCAATCTTGCATTAATCTGTAATTTTTTAATGTGCCAAATTAGTATCAATTGACATTGAAATAATTTAGATTGAAAAACAAAGCTAAAACGCTGCGTAGCTCTGCGTAGCCTTAAATATCGCTTAGAGTAGCCTATATGGACCTATTCTTCTAAGATTACGGGTACCAAAGCTATATATATAGGCCTACATACAACGTATTATTGTATTATATAAAAATTATACAGTAATTTGTATTTTCTTCTCATACAGATTATACATGTAAGACAGGAAAGGGATGCACTATCTGTAATACAGGTCTTCCTAGCATGCCTAAAATAATAGTAGGCTATACACTAGCATAAATGTTGCAAGTAGGCCTATGGTGCTTTATAGCCGGGTTTATAGGCTATACAATCCTACCAGTATCAAGTTTTGGAATTTACATGGTTCAATAATATTGTCTCTCCAGGCATTCAATGTTTGTTTTCCTTAGAATTATAGCCTTTAGCTACTGTACTGTAACTTAAGTTGGGCTATATACATACATAGCTCCGTCCATAGAACTATATTTAGGTTATAGTTCTATGCTCCGTTGAAAGCGAACTGTTTTTTCTTTTTGACAATCCAACCCACATATATATGCGCTTGTACGGCCGACTGCGTCTGAGGGGATTTCCTCTTTTTGACGTCACACGGGGTTCACCTACATTGCCCCAATTGAGGGACTTGGTGCAAGTCTATGGCATGGCCTGCCCGTGTTGATATATTACTCTCACGGTAGACCCGGCTTGTAGGCCGGGGAGCGAGGAGTGCTTATTTACGGTCTGAGGACAGAAATCTTCAAATCAAGGTTGGAACAGTACCTAGGGCCTGTGAACATATAGATATTGTATACAGGAATCAGTTCACACACGAGGTAAGGTTTTTTGGGGTTGGATGGTTGGGATCTTAACAGAAATAAGCTTTAATTCTCCTTTGGACGATAATAGGTGGAACCGCAGGCAAAACATATATGGGTCAGGTCGTCAGCAAATGTACAATTGGCAGATCAACACATTTAATAAATTCTGCTAAAAAAACCCTGGAAAATCGTCAACACTAGGTATATCTGGGTATATTTGGTCATGCCTTGATTCAAATAGTCGGTTTGTTATGTTTGAACTGTATTTCAAACCTGATTTATGTCTTAAATTTGGTTTTTTTCAGTGGATTGGTGAAGGCGAATTGTACATTTTCTGGCGATTTCACCCATATAGCAGGCTGATAGCAAGCTATTTTACTAAAAACTCGAAGTAAAATAATGGTTGGCTGTGTTAATTCATAGCTATTTTCTGGCGAGCTTTTAATTCTATGTGCGCCTTTTCATTATTAAAACATTGAGTTATCCAATATATAATTAGATAATATCACGAAATGGAGCTTATTACTATTATTAATCAATTTGTTATATAACCCCCAACACTTTTAAATTTAAGTCAGTGGATAGGTAGTACGGTATACGTACAATGTACGTTTCAAATTGAAGAGTGTCTCTCGGGGACATGGGTCAGATCGTCAGAAAATGTACAATTCACCTTCACCCATCCTCTCAAATATCCCACAGCAATAAGGTTCGAATTCCTGTTCAAGATAACCAAACAGATTCTTTTTATGTAATTTTGAATCTAAGCCATCGGGCCTACCAACGAGATTATATTTAACACAGAGTTAAATATAATCTCGTTGGGCCTACCAAATATGCTCAGATACACCTTTGTAAAAAATAATTCGGCCTATAGGTATAGCAGAATTAATCAAATGTGTAGAGCTGCCGACATTTGCTGACGATCTGACCCATATCCACCAAAGGCAAAGAGCTAACCCAAATCAGAGTTATACATATACATGTCATATGTATAACTACCCAAATGTGAGACAAAAATAGTGCTGTCTTACGGGAAAATGAGCCACAATTAAGTCGCAAAAAATTAATTTACCATCATAATATGATAGTATCTCAAATTCAATTCAATTCAAAAAAAGGTTAGATAATATCTATAATAATGTTAATAATACTGTACTGCACGGGGAGCTTGTTTGATCTTTCTCTCTCCCCAACAAAAGCCGCATTATATTATATTATTATATTGTATTATTACACTGTTATATCACTGTTATTACAGCTGCTGTAATTATAAAATGGGCCAGTGTTCGCTACAATGCTACCGACAACTGTAAACTGTAAATAAATAGAGAGAGTGTGGTCAGGAGGTGACCTGTAGGCAGTAAACATCAAAGCCCTCTAAAGTTAAGGCTATGGCACGCCGCTGCCTACAGGACCATAGTACAACCCGTTTTCACTTTGGTGGGGGCACGAAAAATAAATCCAACCAGTTGGTGTCACACCAGTTGGTGTGACAATTACGCTCGACGCATCGTCGCAGAACTCGACGCTTCATCGCAGAAGCTGATATGTATAGTTATGGCTCACCGCCTCTGTGTCTTAGGATATTGGGGGGAGGAGAGGGTAAATGATAAAAAAGGGGGAACTGGGGTTGAGGCACCAGAGTCAATGTGATGATCCACCTGTTGTTTTTGTCATAAGGTGGCAGATTAATCGGCAGTAATGTCATTCCTTCTTCCACACATCCCCATCAAAGGCATATTCGCCGCGACGTAAATAGTATGGGCTATAGTATAGTATAGAGTGTGTAAGCCTTTTTGCATTATGATGACAGGGAGGTAACTGTATTGTCTTTTTATTCTTATAGTCCCAATTAAGACCCCTGGTTTGTTAGGAGGCTAGCCTCTGAGTGTTTTTTTGTTTTAAGTTGTATTTCGATCGAATGGGCGCAGCCTCCTTTTAGTATCACTATAGGAAAAGTATACTATACTCTACTCTACTTAAGACTTTGTCACACCCCTGGGGCAGTCTAAATTGGAGGGGTGGCTTAACAGTGGCCACATGGGTTTGTTTTGACTGTGTGGGCTGGTGCTGTTAAGTGGAGGAGTGTATTGGCTTGGCCTGTTTGCTGTGAGTGACAGGGAGGGAGGTATACAGACTGAGTGAGTGAAGCCTGTTGGCTGTCCTGTTGGCTGTGATTGACAGGGGGTTGGCTACTAGGCAGGGGGTTGGCTACTAGGCATTCCTACTAGGCCAGTGAGAGGAAATATCTGAGGAGATCATCAGATAAGTTATGTAACTGAAGTGTAACATCACTGTGAAATGCCTCCTGCTGATTGTGGCCCAGAGTGGAGGAGGCCAGGTTTGGAAGTGAGTGATGGTTGCCATGACAACATCCATATGGAGTCATATTCATGGCAATGAGGGTTAGTGAGATGAGATGAGCAAAGTGATTTAGTTTTGTGATTTAGTTTACAGTCTAGCTGTAAATGTTACATACTTCTTATACTTTCATATTGTAGGGTATTGATGGGATAGAGGTAGGAGCACAGGTGGTATTTAGGTTTAAATGAGGTTAACAAGTTTGGAATTGAAAGAGGCCTGATCTTAAATACTTATGAGCTAGGGGGAGAGTAACCCTGGAGAGGGGGACCTATGGCCTGCATGTTTGCACAGGTCTGCATGTATACATGGCTGGTGCACCCTTAGACCACCCCTCCCGCTCTACTTTTTTCTCCAACTATCTCGACTTTACGATGGGCTATCTCGACTTTACGATGGGCTATCTCGACTTTACGATGGGCTATCTCGACTGTTTCAACTATGCAATCAAATGTAACACTCAGCAATCGACTGTTCAACTAATTAATCAATAAAAAACTGAATTACACAGAATGAACTCTATACTAAATAATGAAAGCAGAAAGTAAATAACAGTTACGCTAATCAGCTGGGCTAGCCTCCTAGTATCGAAAGATACTGTAGCAATTGGCAGTAGTATGTTGTCTTGTTTAATATTATAAGCAATGTTATACATTTCCTTTGAAGACTTCACAGGGCACCATCGTCCCTACTTTCTGAACAAACTCTAGGCCCTTCAAACGAAGGGAAAACCTCTCGCCTGAAACTGCAAAGTGCCATTATAACTCCATTCAGACCGCAAAATGTCATTATAATATTATTTCCTTTAAAACGCCGAGCTCTAGGTATACTAGAGTACTAGGTAGGCTCTAAGGCCAGGAAACTGATCAGCGAAGTAGGCTTCCAATCACTGACGTACCATTCTTATCTGGTTTGGACCTAGAGTGAACAGGGCTTAACCAAAAGAAATGACACAAATTTCACATAGGTCTAGTGGCAGATTCCAAAACTAGCCCTTTCCAGCAGTTTTCAGTACCAGCAGTATTACCTCAGTATTCATAAACACTTCATTGTCTTCTGAATGGGAAACTAAATCATTTGCTAACTTTATACCAAACTATCTGATGAACATTAGTCGCGCCTATTCCTAACCCAGCAAATGGGTCAGTTTTTCAGAAAATGCACAATTGGCAGCTGTACACATTTAGTAAATTCTGCTAAATTCTGCTGCAATTTGGTCAATATTAGGTAAATTCGGGTATATTCGGCATTGCATTGATTCTAGCAATCTGTTTGGTTAGGTTGAACTGTATTTTGAACTTAATTGTCGTCTGAAATTTGGGGTTTTGTTAGCAGATTGGCGAAGTTGAATTGTACATTTTCTGAAAATCTGACCCATATGCCATGATTCATTGCATGCAAATCCCTTATAAGCAGCTTTTCTGGGTAAACCAACTATGTTTTTAATAAACAAAGCTTTTATGCTCCGGGGAGAGTCAGAGATGGTTACACCAGAGCCTGTACCTCCTAAAATATCTTCCTCCCACTGAAACTCAAATTGTACATTTTCGGGTGATTTGACCCTTATTATTATGATTCATGAACAAAACTACGCAAAATCATAATGGGATATATGCTATTAAATGGTAATTCCCATTGTGACATATGTACAGAGTGCATTATGCAGTACTTGTATGGGCTAATGCCTCCTTCAGCATTATGCATGAGAATGGTTAGGAGCATAAGCCAACTTACGTGGGTACAGTGCATTGGTTCTCCCTTTGTGTGACACCGGTAGTTTACCTATCTCATTAGTACCATGAATTCCAATGGACTCCGAATGTGCAGGTGGGGAGAAGAAGAAATAGGGTCAGATTTTCTGAAAATGTACAATTCGCCTTCACCAATCCTCTCAAATAACCCAGATTTAAGACAAAAGTGAGCTTCAAACTGCAGTTTAACATAACAGAACTGATAGTTTTAATCAATGCAATACGAAATATATTCAGATATACCCGGTATTCATAATTTTTCAGACTAATTTAGCAGAATTTTCTAAATGTGTAGAGCTGCCAATTGTACATTTTCTGAAAATCTGACCCAATAACCCTTTGTACAGTTATTTATTCAAATCTCAGGAAAACTAAGCCTTACATCGCTAAAAATGGATTTTGGAAATACAATCGTGTTTTAAAAGATGGGATCAGGTAGATTTACCAAATGTGTAGAGCTGCTAATTATACATTGTCTGACTATCTGGCCCATGTATCTACATATGTGATCCGTTTTAGGAAAATGAGTCATAATTAAGTCGCAAAATATGGATTTTGAGATATCACCATATTTGAAAAGAGGAGATCAAGGGGATTCCAATGATAGTAGACATGAAGGACATTTAAAAAAATTTTAGTTTTGGAAAAAAAAGTTTGCAATATTTCTGGATCGGTAATTATCAGTAACGTAATTAAATATACTCCATACAAAGGCCTTCAAAAGGCAAGGATATATTTAATACAATGTCCCGTAATTTGTGACATGGATTTATATGACTATAAAGGCTAAACCCTCTAAATATCAGAACATTTCAATCAAGGGATCTTGTGAAAAAATCACTATGAAAATTATCAATTTTGCGACTTATGACTCATTTTTCTATAACACATATGATGTGTTACAGGAAAATGAGTCTCAAGTCTCAAAAACTATATCTATTTGTGGGATGTTTGATATGTAAGGTTGTCCTAAGGAGTATATTTCACTACTTTACTAGTGACTGACCATCAAGAAATATTGTGAAGATGATCTTTGTTATGCATTGGCAATATATAGGAATCAGGATGGTATAAGATTGACACAATACCCAATAAGACACTGAGAGATGAAGTTTTTTTGTTGTTGTTTATTCATTCACGACCATACGTCTTTCGGAGATGGGTTGTCTCCTTCCTCAGTTCCTCCTAATATATAGGAATACTTGTCAGATTACCACCATTAGTTAGAATAGAAAATGAGTCACAATTTGCAAAAAAATGGATTTTGAGATATCATCATATTTGAAAAGATGAGATCATGTCGATTCTAACGGTAGTAAACAGTAGGACATCTAAATAGTGTTTCTATATTTTAAGGTAGATAGCTTTATTTTTTTTAAAAAATAGTTATTAATATTTTTGGGTGGACAATAACTAATAAAGTACCTAAATATACTCCATAAGGTGACCTTAGAAATGCATAGATATATTTAATATTGTAAATGTTGTACATGTATTAATGCTACTAGCAGCATTGAGCACCTCAAAAATTGGAATATTCCAACAAAAATATCTTATAGATAAATCACTTTGAAAAATATAAATTTTGCGACTTATGACTCATTTTCCTGAAACACATCACAATTATGAGTGGTCCCCTTGTACCACTAAAATAAATTAATCTTTCTCAAGGCTGGGTTGTTAATCCCTATTTCTCTAGCCCCCCTTTATTCTCGGAAGGACTTATACAAGCCAATTTAGGCACACTTCCTACTCTCCCACTGGCAAATTCTGACCACAAGGAAATGGGATGTATGTATTGTATTATTAGCGTTAGCTTTTACATGTCAATACGATTTGAAAATACATCTATTACGGACAAACGTGGCCCCCGACTGTTTGAGCCACTTTTTCGCCCCCTTCTCCCTTTTCCTGCTGTTCCTATTCTATTCCTTAACCTAGAGAAAAGTTTCGGACGTTTACCTAGTGGTCCAACATTTGAGTTTATAACTCAAAAGTCATTTGTATTTCTGTTTTCGGCACAATGGGTCACATCAAACGAAGTCATTAGGGCGATGATCACCTGACTAAGAAGTTTACCCCTCTGACTAAGAAGTTTACCCCTTATCAGCCCTTTACCCCTTGTCAGATCAGAGACTGCAGAGACTGGGCCAGCGAGCCCCCAGAGCTTAGCCCAGGGTGCGCCAGCTCAGCCAGCTGGTGGTGTGCCCCCACTGAGTCATAAACTCCAGATGTCCACAGTCCAGATGTCAAACTTATTAAATTAAAGGATGTACAAAAATAAGTCATGTCTAAATATATTCTCCTTAACATGAGAAAACTTTTGGTCTTTATTCCATAATTCTAGTTTGTTTAGAAGCCAAGATAATATTTTATACATTAAAACCTTCTGAATAGTTTGTGATGTGAAAGGCTCAGGTCTAGGCTAGGGGTTATTTGACCACATAGTAATAAAGTCCGATGACAACAGCACCCCCGCACCCCCACAGAGAGAGACTGACCGGATATCAGATGCTGATATCAGATTATCCCACCACCACCAGCTTTACCCCAGTGCTAGCACCCCAGTCAGTGTAATAAAAGTCGGACCACATGGTAATAAAAGTCAGGTGTCCACACAGAGCTGTCACAGAGTTGTTCTATCAACTTTTTAAATTTAAGGATGTACAAAAATAAGTCATGTGTAAATATATTCTCCTTAACATAAGAAAACTTTTGGTCTTTATTCCATAATTCTATCTTGTTTAGAAGCCAAGATAATATTTTATACATTAAACCAAACCCTCTGGTATGTGTGGAGTAGGTCCTCTCTCTCTCTGTGGATTGAATTATTGCAGGTGGCTCCTTTCCACCACAACGACCACAATAATTCAGCCTCTCATGTCAGTATCCCTTTCATGAGCCCCTCTCATCACATCTGCAAGCAAATTCTTTTCATTGCTTCTTCTAAGTTTATTTATTCCCCAGTTCAAAGAAATCAGCCTATTAGAGAAATGTAATTTATCAAATTTAATATTTGACTAAGAGAGGCTCTTACAGTCAAATAGTAAATGGCAGGATATGCTGAATAAAACCTTTTTTCTTAAAAAAAAATCATAATTATGTGCACTTAAAATAGTCAATGAAATATGCTGGAACTAGCAAAAGGATGCATACAACATTAAAGTTTCCTTTTTAAAAAATGTTTTCGAAACTCATTTCCCTGTGGCACATCACATATGGTGTTTATTACACGTTTATTGCACCTGGGCCAATAGGGTTCTGTAAGCACCACCACCTCTACAGGAGTAACCACAAATGGGTCAGATTTTCAGAAAATGTACAATTGGCAGATTTAGTACATTCAAAATATAACTTAGTCTCTCCCTCTCCCTCTCCCCTCCCCTTCTTCCTACTTCCACAATGGCTTCCACCCAACACCCCGCCCTCCCACCCCCCACCCCCGCTAGGTACTCCTCTCTCCCTCTCCTTTCTCGTTCACTCCCCCTCAGTCCTCTCCTCCTCCTCCTCCTCCTCCTCCTCCACCGCATTTTTTTTCATCTACGTTGTCTAGGGTCCTGCTCCTAACCGCAAAATGCCATTGACTTTTTGATTGACAATTCTGATTTTTCGATTGACTATTTTGACTTTCCAATTAATTGTTCTTTCTGACTTTTCGATTGACTATTTCGACTTTCTGATTGACTGTTCTGACTTTATGGTTGACTATTCTGACTTAACGATTGACTTAACGATTGACTTTTTAATTCACTATTTTGACTTTTCTGACTTTTCGTTTGACTATTTCGAATTAAAAATTCACTTTTTGATTGACTATTTTGATTTTCGATTGACTATTTTGACTTTTTGATTGACTATTTTGACTTTGATTGACTATTTTGACGTTTCGATTGACTATTTTAACTTTTTGATTGACTATTCTGACTTTTCGATTGACTTTTTGATTGACTATTTCGACTTTTTGATTGACTATTTCGAGTTTCTGATTGACTTTCTGATTGACTTTTCTAAGTTTCTGATTGACTTTTCTAAGTTTCTGATTGACTTTTTGATTGACTATTTCGACTTTCTGATTGACTGTTCTGACTTAACGAATGGCATTTCTGACTTTTTGATTGACTTTCTGATCGACTATTCTCCCCCTCCCCCTCCCTCTCCCCTTCCTTATTTGCGCTCTGTTGTAGGGGGCCTCTGATATATATCTCTCTCCTCCTCCTCCAGCTGATGGGGCAAGATCAAAGGGTTTATGGCCCTGGTGGTGACCCTTTTATCCCTTAGTTTCATGACCAAGTAATAGAATAATACTTAGGATATATCATGAATGAAATCAAAATATAACTTAATGTAATTGTACTTTGTTTCATGACCAAGTAATAGAATAATACTTAGGATATATCATGAATGAAATCGAAATATAACTTAATGTAATTGTACTTAGTTTCATGTCCAAGTAATAGAATAATACTTAATTTTCACTGGTCAAATCAATAAGGCCACCAAAAATAGGTGCGTTTCCGATTACCCCCACCACCAACCCCCTACATAGAAAAAGATTCCCCTCCCTGCCTTTTCTTTGGCCTAAATTGAAAACATCCCTCTTTACCAATGTATAAACACCCCACCTATTAGCTAACGCAGTGTTGGTAAAAAATCCAACACTCTATCAGCCTCATTCCTCTCTTGTATGGGTGAAGTCGGCAGAAAATGTACAATTCGTCTCCACCAATTCTCTCAAATATCCCATATTTAAGACAAAAACGGCGTTCAAAGTACAGTTCAGCGTAACCAAACAGAGCGTTTGTATCATAGCAATACCAAATATACCCAAATATTTCTATAATTTATCATTTTTCAGCCTAATTTAGCTGAATTCATTTTCTGGAGATCGGACTTACTTTAGCAGATCGGACCAATAAACAATAATTCTTATAGGATTCAAAGCTGCATTCCCAGCTAGTGTAATCGGCCAAGAATTATTTTCCTTGATTTTCTTTTAATTCGAAAAACTATATATCTGAATGCTATATAATGGAAGATTAGAACAAAGAAAATGAAGACAAATTGATATTTTCCTTGGGCTTTTTACGATTTCAAGTTCTTATAAAAAAAACTTTTTAGGATTTTAATTTTAGCTCGTCTACAGTGGCAAATATGAACAAATGTCCTATTTATTATCCACTCCATATACCTATCTATAGCCGGCGCTATCTTAACAACTTTAAATTCATTGTGTCAATAAGATCACTTTTAAACTCTTTTCCCAAGCCTCCACAAGTATTTTTCTTAATCTCTCATACAGACTTATTAATAAGCAATCAACCATTAGAATCCAATACTTTACAACCTATTGTGCATTTTCTGTCAATCTGACCCATATAATGGTCAATTGAATAGGGATTTACTGGCTAATATTTGGTAAATTCCTTCGTTTATTTTAATATTATAATATGTAGAACTTTATATTGTAAAATAAGGTCTAATGGTACACAACGCTATCTTGGTCATTATACATTTGTTAGAGAACATTTGAGTGCTCACTCAAAGGTCGGCTCTAGATCGAACCATATCAACCATGTCTCATATCAGAATGTCATTATAATATTTGCCTTACACTATTTACGTTATGCTTATGTTATTTACGTTATACTTATGTTACAATGCCACTCCAATGCTAAAAGATTCAATGTTGTAGGAAATGGAATATTATCTGGGAGAGAGGAAAACTGTCATTTGTGCGACTTTGAACTGACTGTTTAACTAGGGACCGGTCCTGGGTATGACCATAATGTGCCTTTCTGTCTCTTTTCTCTGTCTCTCTCCCATCTTCTCTATCTCTATTTCCTGGGTATGATCATAAAGTGCCTTTCTGTCTCTTTTCTCTGTCTCTCTCCCTTCTTCTCTATCTCTATTTCCTGGGTATGATCATAAAGTGCCTTTCTGTCTCTTTTCTCTGTCTCTCTCCCTTCTTCTCTATCTCTATTTCCTGGGTATGATCATAAAGTGCCTTTCTGTCTCTTTTCTCTGTCTCTCTCCCATCTTCTCTATCTCTATTTCCTGGGTATGACCATAACCCAGTGAACACTGTTGCAGTTTTTTCTTTAATAAATTGCGCGAAAATCGGCCGCGATTTTTGCGCGCCAGAACAGCGTCAGATGTTACTCCATGGAGCGCGAAATTGTACAGCGCATGACGCGGTCAATATTGCCACTTATATCGCGGTGGTAGCGCCGTGTTCAAGGATTCAGGGGGGGGGGGGGGGGGGGGGGACGGGGATGGTGTTACCATGGTTCATAATTTTCGGGGGGGGGGGGGGCGGCGGGGTAAAAACGAAAAATATTTGCTTTAATTAGGGTTTGTTTATATCCAATATTTTGTTGCAATTAATGTACTGTACTGTACCATGCTGTATGAAAGAAAGATTGTTATCGACGAAATTGAAGCAAGAGAAGACAAGACAATGGTTACATTTTACTCCTTTAATATATAATATATACAGTGGCACACACAATTATTAAGGTATTTCACTCTAGACCTTATATTTCACTTATAATGAAGACTTGTTTCTTGCAGCACACAAATAACTAATAAACGATGCTTGATTATACATAATTGCTGATATATAATCTCACTTCTATCATACTTTACATTCCAAATCATTTACAAATAAATAAGGTTTCGACCAATTTTCTAATTGAATCAAAGAACAGAGTAGACTGGCGGCCACATGGAATCACTGAAATTCACACTTAAATATCTCCTGATATGGCCTACAACGTCAGTTCAAATTCAGTCAGATAATATACAATACTATCATTTGCATTTAACATCAATAATAATAAATGGTTATTCCCTCTGCTGGGCAGATCGTCCAGGAGACCATTAGATAAAGATACATACAATAAACCTCTAACGTCTGGAATAAATAATAGTAGGTGTTACAGTGATCATTATTATTACTGTAATACAGCAAAGTACAATTATGGTAGCTAACATCCAAACTTGTCAAGTCATCTTTCCAAGCCATTCAATGAATGAATTGAAATAATTATTTTGAGAGAATCGAAGAATTAATTCTTCAATTCTCTTCACCATACCCTATTCATTATATCATTATTAATTCATTGTGATAACTCATATACCTAAGGCAAACGACACAAAACTGATGGAAATTGTTACCCTAGTCCATAGGCATACAAATCATGTTAAATAAACTGTTTGAACAACGTAAATTGCAGATATTTAAACATTCAAAAATGGATTTGGCCATGTCTGAGAGAACCATCGTCCAACCTTAATGAACAGCAATACACAGCATATTCAGCCCACAGACAGCTCTACCTGATATCTATCTCTATATAAATGTGAGGAATATATTTCTCCATAGATTCAGCAGCACCATTCCAGAATGGAAAACACACAGACAATTTGATTTTACTTGTTACTCTTACTTGGAGTCAGTACATTTGATACAGTGGGTATTTTGGGACAGAATGTGCAAAACCAATTAAAATAAGAATTTTGTCTGGTGTCCACCTGTGACATCTTTGTGCTATGAACATATTCGATTTGCAGTACTAGAAGCAAGTCCTTGTAATAACTCAGCTACAGCATAGATAGTTGGGGATATTCACATTGGTTTTCCTTCAGCCAAATTTTGGACAATAGTATACATTATATACAGTTTACTGTTGTATCATATACAGTTTTTTTGTAATCTGTCCCCGATTTGGGCAGCGTCGGCACAGGTTTCTTTGGTAGTTTGCCTTTGATCTGGCACCAACAGGTTGTTGCAGATGACCGTGTGGATAACTTAATCCATATTCTGTTTTTGTCGTTGGCCTTGTGGTCTTGGCTGCCTCTGTAATAGGACAAACAAAGGAAAATTTTAATAATAAATTGAAAACTTGCTTCACTTATCATTACACATTTCTGCCATCAGACCACATTCTAAACTGAAATGTACCACCAGTTCTGTATCTAGTTCCTTGGCAGAATATAATTATTTGTACATAAATGTACTTATTTAGTTTCTACTTGGTCTGTAGCATGGCATGCGCTGGAAGACCATATTTTAGAAGAACATAATCAAATTTTTATCTCTTAGTCTTGTCTTGCAAATAATGAACTTATTATCATTATTATCCATAACAATTATCGTATTGATTTAATAATCATTCAACTTGTCACTCATATTACATTATATATTACTTATATCTTACATCAGATATTACATTATAATGGTAAATTCATTTGCAAATATAGGGAATTATATGTTAGTTAATTTCAAAACCCAAATAGGATAATTCATAGGACTATTTGTTGTGACAACTTAACTTACCGAAAAGTATCCCTTGAATAACACCTTCCTATTCCCTCATGAAGGTTGTACAACTTTGGCAAATGAGTTCATGAGCCGATTCATAATGTTGGTAGTGTGGCTCTTTGCATCTTTGGCCAATAACTCCACCTGCAAACCGAAGTAGAACATCAGTAGGTTATATTTCATTACATTATCACATTCACATTTTCTGCATACATGTAATATGACATAATATCTAGGCTCTAAAATAACAAGGGTCAGGGTTAGGGAGGGCTTTCCAAAAGGTCCAATCAGTCCAACTAAAAAGCAAGACAGAGGGGCAAAAACCATAATAGGTGGGGCTTAGGGAAATGCTCCCTGGGAATTTCTATGTACCATTAGGCACATATATAACCCATTTTCACAACTGGTAGGCATTTGAGTTTGTGAGTCATAACTGGGTAAAAATCATGACGAACCTAAATTGTATCACACTGGCCGGGTGTATCTTGTCAAAATATGTTTATGTCTGGATAGATGGCTAAACTTTGCTAAGCCACTGTAGGTTAGTTATTAAATATTAAGCTGCAGAACTTCAGAGAACTACAGCTGGGTATCGTGGTAATATATGTACAAGAAAAATCAGCAATATATAATAAATTCTATTTTTGACGTTTTTTTAACTGCATTTCGTGAAAATGACTACTTTTCATGAAAATCGGTCATATATATAGTATCTAATCATACATGAAAAGTCATTTTCCTATTCTTTATTACGACATGTTCACACTAACATTGGAGATCACACAACAGTGTCCTTACACAGCAGTTGGATAAAAATCAAGGACTTTTTAAGGGCAATTCATGGGACCGGGCATGGTGTCTCCCCCCCCCCCCCCGTCACCCCCCCAAAAAAACTAGTAGTTGTAAGGTGCATTCTCTCATTCCTTTTATACTCACCATAATGGATCAAGGGCTGCTTCAAATGTCTGCCAATGTCTTTTGCCAGCCAATCTGGAAAAAAATACACCCTATGTTCAGTTTACCCATCATTGTATCAATATTGATTAACATAATCAGAGCCATAATCCCAAGGTGACCAGATTTTCCTTTCCTGTGGGTGAGTGAATCTTACCAAGTAACTAGACTGCCAGGCGATCAAAATAAATGTTCCCTTGGAAATTTCTATTTTCCTATTGTTTTGTCAGGCCATATTACTTAATTTATCTGAATTGTTTTGTGATGAAATAAGCCCGCCCCCTCCCCCACCCCACCCCAGCTCCTACTTCCATACAAATCCCCCTACTCAAAACCTTAACAAAAACCCTTCATGGCCGAAAGTAAAATCATTATCTTAGGTCGGCACCATGGCACCCATAGTGGCATTGTCAAACCACTAGGACTATGCTTCAGTGGATATAGCCCAAATGAATGTTGTGGTATTCTATAAATGAGCTCAAACCTTCAGATTGAATGAAATAAAAATTCAAAAACACTAAAACAAGTAGCCAACTTATGCTATGCTGAACCCCTCAACACACAGAAAATTCGCCTGGTCATCTTTTTAATTTTGAATAAGATATCAATCAATTTTCCAGAGTTTTTACCGAAATAAAACATAAAATATAAGCCAAATGATCCGCTCCCACAAATCACAAGTCTGGCATAATCTAATCTAATATTAAAGTTGATCTAACAACATTAGCTAGGAAAGGGACATATTATCATCAAATGCCTAGACCCAACCACTTTTTGTTAAACTAAATAAATAAAACTACTGCGTTTCAGAATTCACCACTTATCAACTGTCTATAATATGTCTTAACGACCCAATATGAAAGAACAGAAAATCGATGAATCTCATGAAAGGATACTGATAATATATTTAGACTCTTGATATCTCATAACAGTATTTCAATGCTTTACAAAGCCTTAATATTCCAATTTCAGTGGTCGGTGACTTGGCTATAATCCCTACAGGTACCTGAATGAATTGAAACCAAATAGTTTAACACTATCACCGAGCAGAAACATTTCTATTTCGTTCAAACCTCACATTTTCAATACTATTAGCCCAATATATATGAGAAATAAATAAATATTAAAGTTGATGTAACAACTCTTGTTGTATCTGGTATGAAAATGGCTTGAATACATTAAAATGACGCCCGGCGTCTTGCCAGAAGTCTGTGAGAATGTCACATCTAAAAATACCATAATTCTGCCAAACCATGCAAATACATGGATCTGTATTTTCAGAGTTAGTACCGCGTGTACACTTACAATTATGTCCCTATCATTGTAGGCCTATGCACTGCACTCATCATGTTCCAGGAAATCTTTCCGTCCAGAAGTCTGGCATGGTCTGGCATGGTCTGGCTCTAAAATATAAACAGATATTGAGAGATACAGCAGAGAAGCAAGAATTGTAGTTCCAGGTATACAATTTGATACAGTATAAATCGACCAACTAAACTTGCCCATGGGCAAGTAGCAGCAAAGATTTACTTGACCAACATTTTCACTTGCCCAACATTATTTTCACTTGCCCAAAGTCACTTGCATTATTATGATTAAATTACATACAAATTACACCGATCTGTATGTGACTTGATTTTTAAAAGCATTACTGGCATGTCTTTTCTCAATGTTGTATTTTATAAATTGTAATTAATATGTAATTTCAACTTTAGAACTTTATATTGTGCAGACTGTCTATTTGATCTGCATATTGCCCCATATCTCCCCTACTTGTGTCAACGAAGACATGACTGAGATATATTCAACCACCAACTTCAACTCATTATGAATTAAAACCCGTAGGACGTTTCACCTTTAATTACATTGGACAGTCTATATTATTTGATCTGCGTATTGCCTCATATCACCTCCACCTACATCCCAAATCTTAGCTCCGAACTCCCAAAATCAATGAAGATATTTACTATTTACTACATCCACAATCATTGAAAAGATTTACAACCAAGTATCAATTAGATAGAGATTTTCTATTATGTATACTCTTCCGATCATGCTTTCTTTTGAGACATGGTATTGGCCATAAAACAGAAGCACATGAAAGCAATGTAATGATTGAAAATATCATTTAACTAGAGATAATTTTGGTTTTCGCCACTGTGGCTAAATCAAAATATCCATATTGAAATTTCTTGCGCCAAACTGATTTACCTTTCACCATTTGTGAATGGCTAGCATGAGCCCAGTTAGTCAGTGAACCTGCCTCTGCATATGTCCCGATACTCAAGAGATGCAGAGACAGTTTTGCTGACTAGAGCCCAGTAGGCCTAATATAAGCTAATATAATTATAAGAGTGAATGGGGAACAGCTGGCCAACGCAACAACATAATGTACCGTATGTGATCTTCCTGGAATGGTCATATTGAAAGATATGGGACAATTAGTATAATAATTAAATTTGAACTTTAGAACTCTGATAAGAACTTAATGAGCCTTTTCTGACCCGGACGGTACAAATGAATAGGAAAACATGCTGTATTGTAGCTGTAGGCCTACCGGGTCCCCTCGCTAAGGTCTCCGTCAGCCATAGGCAGCCCAATGGCGGGTCCCTATGCGTAGGTACCGCGGTATATATTATTAACCAAACTGAACCCTGAACATACATTAGCAATCGATCACACTACACTTACCTGAAACGACTCACCAACATTACTAGCAATCCAAACAGCTGGGCTTTAGCACTAGATCGCTAAATGTGAATGGAATTTGATGAGAAATTCTGTACGGGAAAAAAACTGTTTACCGTACGATACTGGTACTCCAAAATGTCGGCCTGTTTGAACTTTTGTCCGGAAGTTGAAGCATTGAGTGGATGTACGCTATTTTATGCCAAACTATGCCTGATTCTACGATCAGATTTGCTTCTAAACTGATATATAGTATATTTCCAAGTCATATTTTATCAGACATATTTGAAAGGTTTCATTTGGGAACAATAATGATGATCTATCAACATGCGCAAAGCGTGGTAACGGGTGGGGTGATGTGGCCTGGTGTGTTCGGCCATTTTTTTACTATTCCACTTCCATGCAATCCCGCCAAGGACAGAGGTGCCAGCCAGTCGAATAAATCAGAATTAGGTATAACGATACACAGAAATTAAGATGTTTTTTAACCAAGCGGCAATACCTTAAAACATCATTGAAGGGCAGAACTTATTTCCGTATTTTTACGGAAATTTAATGGAATTATGATGCTTTTTCACTGTTTCTTTTTATGCGATATCTTTGTCAAGTATATGATCGTATAAACTTACATCTGGTATGGTCCTTACTTCTAGATACAGTTTAGGATCTAGGATTATTTTTCTAAGCATTGTTAGTACGGTATTGTAATTATCTAGACAGGCCTGCAATGATAAATGCGATGATGATAATAATGATATTAAGCTAGGCTATAGCTAAATTCACTGAATATTCATGTTTTTATCTCAACAACTGTTGAAGATTTTTTTCTAATTCAAAATGCATTTATTACGCTCCCAGAATGTCTATCTGACTGTCCTAATATTGTATGATCATTTAACTTGTATACATACTAAGAAAGAAATATGAAGCTTCAATTCATCATTTATCACCATCCTATTAATTTCTCTGGAATTATTTAGTTAAGAAATAGACTTAAGATGACCTCAGATCTATGTGCAAAGATATATTCAATACACACTCTTGAGATTTAGTACATGCCTGCATGGTACCACCATCGTTAGGCACCTCCAAAATGAGAAAAATCTAAGAAAGGGATCGTCTAAATAAATCACTTAAAGAAAATATCATTTATGCGACTTGTGACGGGAGTGGGCGTGCGGGGGTCGGCGGAGTCTGCTGTTGTGAGCCCCCGTCAGACATGCTAACAGGGGTCGGTAATAGGCAGAGCATAGCGTAGTGCATGCGGCAAGGATATGTCAGCCTTTAAGCATTGATTCCAACGATAAAAAAAAACCTTCCCGACTTCATTTGAGTCAGAATATTTTGGTAAAAAAGATTTAAAAAATCCATTGCAAATTTTCATTACCGGGAAAAATTAAATAAATACAGATGATGTGGCATACTGTTCATACTTGAAGCGACTATCCAAATTATTACTTTAGTGTGTAGGGACTTAGTGTGAGTGTCAGAAAGTGGAGCAACATTGAGTGTGAATGTCAGGTGAGTGTGCAGTGCCAGGTATTGTGGCCTTTTGTGGCTTCATTGTGTGGTATAATTTGATGGTAATTATTATATTTTGATGGTAGTTTTACAATCCCCCCCCCCAATAAAAAATAGGGTAACAGTTCATGTGTATATCCAAGTATATATATGTGGCCTTCCTTTCTGGGATGTCTAAGATGTTATGATGGTAGAGTTCGATTTCCAACTTGTAATTATATTAGATACTGTGTTGAACTATAAAGGTATGTTTTAATCAATGCCATTTGTGTTAATAAGATAATAAGGAAAATACAATCCTATAACTAGCATCATATGCAAATCTATTGTCACTGTTCTGATGTGCGCTCATTGTGGTATAATACGATATTGCGATTTCATCTTAAAAGAGAACCAGGGAAATTGTGATGCGGAGGGTGGGGCTAATAAACGGACATTTGAATGACAACTCTGAGGGTGGAGTTCAAGTGCGGGCGTCATCAAATGGCGCTATAATGGCTCATGATGATAGCGCCAGAAATTAACATATCTATATCCATGACACACATTTGGATATCACATCTCCATAGGAGGAGTTAAAGTTCGGAATGTACAGTGGCAGACCCATTGTATTACACTTTCTCTCTGTGTCTCTTATTCTCTCTCTCTCCCTCCCTCTCTCTGAGAGAAAGAGTGGCAAAGTGAGGGAGAAAGAAAGGGAAAGAAAAGAAATTTACCTCACAACAGGTCACAATGCCTGACGCCCACACTCAGCTAGTTGGCAGTTACACTCTGTCCACTTCTGACACCCCCTCCCTTACTGTCATATTCATAATTATAAACCCCTAAGCACTAAACAAAATATATATAACCAAACTATCCGTTTTCAGTGCTGACAACATTGGCATTTACATTTAAAGCTTTTATTTATACTGGGTTGATCCAGTCCCTTTCACAGGGTTGTATAAATAAATATAGGCCTTTGTAGTATGCATGCACCCTGCGCTTATTCAAGGAAATACGGTATGCTCACTTCCTCATTCAAAAAGACGTTACAAATCACGGGACGCAATTAACTTCAACTGGTGTCACTCTTAATAGTTGACTTTGTATTGAATGTCCCTATCTTTTCTTTTGGTGTGGGAGGCATTCTGACGCCAATTATGTGTTTGGCTGACATTTGATTTCAATACTAGTTTGACTGTCAATCTCTTTTGATAGCCTTATTTCAGATAATTAATCACTAATCTAGTTCTAATTTTAAAACCAAACATTTGGTATTTTGCTTTGGTTTCATTTGTAAACCGTTGTCTGATGCTAGTAGCCTATGACTAGCACCTGATATACTAGCATTTAGCTTGTTTGGGATTCTATTTAGGGTATCCCTGAAGCCAATAGACTTATAAGCAACACATTGTGTCCAAAGTGTAGCTTCTTATAGCTCAAACTCACCCCAAGGTGTGATAACAAGAACTGACATTCTAAATTGAAATTGAGCTAATGAAAAAAGTTGAGAATTGTATGAATAAAGAATTAAGCGCTATAATAAATTATCATTTTGAAATACATTCCTAATTCCCACCCGTTTTTTTATTTTATAAGTGTAATCTTAATTAAATCTTAATTAAAACGGGAATGATTAATCTATTGAGCATGAAAGAGTTTGGTTTGTTTAAACAACATTAAAGAATGAAATTGTTAATTCCCACTCACTTCAGCAGGCATTTCAGTTAATGTTATAGGCTATTATATATACATGTACATGTGACTAAACTCTACCGATGCTGATGTGTGCTCAGCGCGTTAAGACAGCGCTGATTTGGTGTGCGTTTTGTCTCCCTGTTGTTTGCATGTTATATCGCAGAGTGACGCTATATATAGTGGCCGCACCTGTCTCGACTGGCTAGCAAGGCAAGGTGTGACAGCGCTGCAAGAGCGAATGTCGCGGTCAGAGTGTCAAGCCGCACTTAAAGCGCTGTTTTGGCGCAGTATATGTGTCCATTGGGAAAGTGCCTTTCTGTCTCTTTTCTCTGTCTCTCTCCCATCTTCTCTATCTCTATTTCCTGGGTATGACCATAAAGTGCCTTTCTGTCTCTTTTCTCTGTCTCTCTCCCTTCTTCTCTATCTCTATTTCCTGGGTATGATCATAAAGTGCCTTTCTGTCTCTTTTCTCTGTCTCTCTCCCTTCTTCTCTATCTCTATTTCCTGGGTATGATCATAAGAATAAACAGCCTCCCTCTCACCTCTTAGCTCTCCCGCCCTTGATATAACCATCTTAAATGTGTTGATAAGGGCGTAAAGCAACCAATCTCACTCACCCACTCCCTCTCAGCTCTCCCACCCTTGATATAACCATATTAAATGTGTTGATAAGGGCGTAAAGCAACCAATCTAACTCACTCACTCCCTCTCAGCTCTCCCACCCTTGATATAACCATATTAAATACCGTACGTGATAAGTGCGTAAAGCAACCAATCTCACTCACCCCCTCCCTCTCAGCTCTCCCACCCTTGATATAACCATATTAAATACGTGATAAGTGCGTAAAGCAACCAATCTCACTCACCTATTTAACTAGGGAGTTGGTGGGAAACACAAGAGGGAATTCCCTTTCTTGGCATCCAGGTGTATTTATATTTTAGTTACATATTTATGCAGGTGTAATGGTTACATGGGCGGCCATTGTTGTCTCCTGGCCCTGTATAGCAGGACATAATGGGGGACCAGTGCACACAGACAGCATCAATGCCTACCTTCCTTGGGTCAGAGCGCCAGAAAATGTGCAATTGGCGGCTCTACACATAATGTAAATTATGCTAAATTGGCTGAAAAATTAAAAAAAAAAACACACAAGATATTACAGTCATATTTGGTTCTGTGTGGATTCAGAAAATCTATTAGGTTATGTTGAATTGTATTTGAAACTCATTTCTGTCTTAAATTTGGGTTATTTAAGAGGACTAGTGAAGGCGAATTGTACATTTTCTGACGATCTGACCCTCATAGGCAATTCTCATGACTGGGGTTCAAGCAGAAGAGAAGTAACTAGTTACTGATTAATAACTGATCTTGCGTCCATCAGTCAATTTGTGATATTATATTTCACAGGGATGGAAGAACAAGAAACAACTAAGAGGTTCCTACCAGATATTACAAACGAGGTGGAAGCGGTGAAAGAGCCGGACAAACCCAAGGAGACACCATGGTCGCAGAAATTCTTCCTCGCCTTAATCTTGTACCTGACATACACCATTCTTGTAAGTACCATTCCTTTAGCCTTAATCTTGTACCTCACATACACCATTCTTGTAAGTACCATTCCTTTAGCCTTAATCTTGTACCTGACATACACCATTCTTGTAAGTACCATTCCTTTAGCCTTAATCTTGTACCTGACATACACCATTCTTGTAAGTACCATTCCTTTAGCCTTAATCTTGTACCTGACATACACCATTCTTGTAAGTACCATTCCTTTAGCCTTAATCTTGTACCTCACATACACCATTCTTGTAAGTACCATTCCTTTAGCCTTAATCTTGTACCTCACATACACCATTCTTGTAAGTACCATTCCTTTAGCCTTAATCTTGTACCTCACATACACCATTCTTGTAAGTACCCTTCCTTTATCCTTAATCTTATACCTGACATACACCATTCTTGTAAGTACCTTTAGCCTTAATCTTGTACCTGACATACACCATTCTTGTAAGTACCTTTAGCCTTAATCTTGTACCTCACAAGTATCATTCCTTTGATGAAATACTGAGATGAAATAAAGAGATCTCTTTGGTAGAATGTTCTCATTTTTGGAGAGTTCAGCACTTTGGAGGGTTCAGCACTTTCATTTAGACTGTAATTATTAAATATATTCTTGTCTTTCTAAGCCCATCCTATGGAGTATATTTAGCTACTTTACCAGTACTTGTCCACCAAGGAATATTGCTAACTTTTTTTCGAAAATAAGAATATCAAACTGAAAATATAGAATACTTATATGATACCTGTTTATAGCACTTTTTAGTTGTCCTTATATGTTCACCATCATTGGAATTGGCTTGATCTCATCGTTACAAATAATGATGATAGCTCAAAATCATTTTTTTTGCGATTATTAGACTATTCAATTGATTGTGTGATTGATTATTGGATTGAGCCCTAGAGCGTAACAGTGCGTGGATATATGTGATTTATGAATGTGTTATATTATAGGGAGCGATGGAATAAGAAGGTCCGTTCACAGCAATGACTATTATAAGAGTGTTTATTGTAACTGCGTTGGTGGGTGACGTAGGTAACCTATATATAGCAAATGTCCGAATTGTTGTTTATATTAGGGAATAGCTAAAATAATTAGGACTATCATGACTTCAACACTGCGCTGGTCTTTGTTCCTAATTCATGATATATTTACCCTACATATGTACTATACCAATGTTCGATTATTGATTTTTTATGTTTAATAACTTTTTTGTTAAAGAATATTTGTTAAATTCTGTCAGCACTTACTAAGCATACTGTGCCTGATACATACTGTAGTAGCTGAATAAAAATAGTAAATACAAAATACAATGGGTTGAAAAAGAATGGAACAAAATGAAGAAAATGTATTTACTTTTTTACAGTAAAGATTTTTTTTAAAACATATTTTCAACAAACAATTCCACACAGGTACTTTCAAGTCATCGAAAACGATATGTACTGAACAAATATAAAGAAAACCAACTGTCATCATAATAAGAGAGTTTCAAAATTATACAGATGATACAGATTATACAGACCCTTACATCTCAGACATTACTTTGTCAGTTTAAAGTAAGCATAGCCATGAACTATAATATTGTTGAAGTGATGTTTCTCATAAATTTCTCATCTCTTAATATATATAATCAATGGGTCGATGCCCATATTTGGGACCAAGGGCGGTTACTTTCCTTCTGGGCCACGCCCACATTTATTCAACCAATCACAGGCCATCATCCAGTTTATTATGATGCGCCCATTGTTCTCTTAACCAATCAGAACCGTTGCTGCGTCTCGGTTCACCTGAAACGTTCTTGTTCACTCACTTTCAATTGCAGCATCACCACGCACAGGCGTGCAGGAACAGATAATTGTTTGCTTTACTGTATCTGTTTATGGCATATTAAAACCCAGCTTTGCTTGGTTTCGACCAAACTCCTTGTCGAAGTTCTTCTATTACTCCTCGTCAACCCCCGTCCCAACATATAATATATTATCAATTGTTTGCAGGGTATAGGCTCAGCAATCCCGGGAGCGACTATACTAGACCTAGCACTCATCACCAACTCTTCCATATCCGACACGTCCACAGTGATTACAGCCCGGTCATTGGGCGGGTTCCTAGGCTCATTCCTCCTGCCTATCATGAGTGGGCGGTTCTCCCATTGGGTGCCGCTAGGACTGGGCCAACTCTGTACCTCCCTCCTACTTACTGCCGTCCCCTGGTGCCCCACCCTGCCTCCTATGGTCGCCCTCTTCGCCATTCATGGGATTAGTAGGCGGTTCATTGATGGCGGTATGTATCAACTTTTAGTATCTTTTTAAATTATGGTAATAATAGTGACCATTGTTGGTTTCTTAGCTCAGAGTTGAGAGAGTCTCTACACACTGAGGGAAAACCTCTCACTCCAAACCGCAAAATCCCATCAGAATGCCTATTCCAGGGCTAGGAAACTCATAAGTGCAGTAGGCGTCCAATCACTGACATACCATTTTTATCTGATCTGAGAGGCGGTGAATAAAAGTCAAATATTGATCAACAAGATTTGTGAACAACTAGCAATTAACATATTAATGAATGTAGTAATACTTAATAAGCCTAGTAGGTAATAAGTGTATTTGACTTTTTTTGTCCAATTGTTTATAACAATTGAATCGTAAAAGGCATGAAAACAGCCTAAATATGCCTACTTTTATTACAACCACTTGTGTATGACATTTTCACTTTGTTGCCATTACAAATTACCATTTTACTAGGAATTGAATTTTAAAAATAGAAAGTATTATAAAGTTATTTATGAATATTTATTGCAGCATGTTACACTGCCATGGTGGATATCTGGGGAGTGGATAACGCACCGTGGATGGCTGGTCTGTGTTGTGTGTACGGAGTCGGTTGCCTCATCTCACCGTTCATCGTCAAACCCTTCATCACTACCGCCTCTTCCTTATACACCAACACCACCCAGGTTACTGAGACCAACACTACACCTACATTACCCAACAATACTAGATCATTGGTTCATGTACCATACATCATCACTGGCTTTCTCTTTGCTCTCAATGCTCTAATACTGCTTGTAATAGCATTAGTGACTTATAAATGCTGGTACATCGAAAGTCAGATTGAAAAACCAAGCAAGAGAAATGCTCAAGAACATTGCGAAAAGAATTCCTCGCGGAAGAAATCGCTGTTGCGAAGGACTTTATCGAAGCTACAATGTACCATGTCTTTTGAGCTCGTTCTTACATTTTTACAGGGTGTTTTTACATTTGCACACACTTTAATTGAGTTTTCTTGTATGATGTTTCTCGTTGTTTTCCTGGTGGAATATGACGGTTGGGAAAAGGGGAAGGCAGTTGTATTTTTATCCATATTTTTCACATGTTATACAGCATCTAGAGGTATAGGTGCAATTATTAACAAATATATTCCTACAAAAATTACTATAATTGTTTGTATTGCTTTTGTGGTAACAGCCAGCGTTACGTTAGCAATTACAATGCATTACCACTATATCATTGTGTGGATTACACTTATTTGCTTAGCTGTATTCACAGCACCACTATATGCAGCTGGTTTAACTTTCTGTGATGCTTATATTCCTCTTAATTCTACTGTTATCAGTGGAACACAATTTGGTAGCTCTATAGCTGGTGTCGTGTCTCCTTTTATGTTCGGAGCCTGGTACAATTTAGCTGGGCCTTTCGTTTTTGTATATATTTTAATCATGTCATGTTCGTTACTCATCGCATGTTTTTCGTCCATGTTTATCCTTGCGCAGAGACATGGGGAAAGGAACAAAGAACAAGGGACCCTACAACCTGTAGATATTTGAAGATATATATATGCGATATTATGTACACTATTTTAAGTCGATGGAACATCAAAACTATGATCCCAGCAATTCCTTGAAGTTCGAAGTGTTATTAGGGGATTAGTATAAGAGAATTCTGTATTCGTCATAAGATGTTGCGGACAAAAATGTTGTAGTCATCTGAAAAGAGGTCTTCCAGACCATGCCTTATGGATATAATTTTTGGTGTTTGACCTTCCATTTCGTGACCTTCACCTTGACCAAGGTCGCACACAAATTTGTCAAATGGAAAGGATCATGGGTAGCATCCAAATTCCAAATGTCAAAGGGATCCATGAAATTTTTTTAACAATATTTTATATGAATTTTTTTAAAAAGCCGTAATTACGACAATAAATCCAAGATGGCTGCCAAACGAACCCCATGGGACATTTGTTGGCACTGTTAATAACAGTTTTTGCTAAATAGGCATATTTAGCAATGTAAAAAAATAGGTTTCCACAACAATTAAGTGGGGTGCACGTGGACACCCTCTGGCTGCCAGACTATTAGCTATGAGTATACAGTTTACTATGAGGATACCGTTTGATCCTTCATCAGGGATTGGTCGACTTGATGATTTCATGGGGGTATATTAACATTGTGGAGTCTGGGTACCCATGGCTATATACATTAATTATATTATGCATTTATATATTAATCATATATTGGTCTAACATTTGCATTTCGATTTATATATATTAATTTTATTATAATTGTAATTTTGATACCGTGTAGTTATTTTCATGTTTGTATTCTGATATGAACGCGTGAGGTACATGAACAAATAATAAAACAAATATACACATGGAATATCGTATAATAATTGTTCCGACCGTTGATGTTCATAGGATGTCAAAAGGATTGTCAAACCAAATTAAAAACAAAAACTCATTTAAAATACAATTCAACATGACCAAACAGAATTTTCTAATCAACGCTATACCACATCTACTTTAACATAACTTGTATTGATCTTTTTTAACCTAATTTAGTAGAATGTACTAAATGTGTACAGCTACCGATTGTACGTTTTCTGCCGACCGGGCACAGGAAAATGGGTCACAGGAAAATAGGTTTTTAATTCGCAAAAGAATATATTTTGAGATGCCATTGTCTTATGCGACATTGCCTCCGAGTTTCTCCCATATTATATATATACAGGTTAACTAACGAGTTGGTTGAAGGAGCGTGAATATTCTAAGCGACTGAAACCAACGAATTAGTTAACAGATTTATTATACATGCTTTCAATCATGAAGATAGAAAAAAAAACGAGTCATAAATTTGAAATTTCCGGTAATCTTAATAAAAAAAAGATTGGTTGCCATGACAACCCCACGTAAATCACTAGTTAAATACGCACTATGCGTAAATCACTCTAGATACATTGTTTTCTGAGCAATGCGTGTATAATAAATATGAAAAAACATGGGATCAAGCTAATTCCAAGGATGCTAACCAGTCCTTATATATTTGTTTTATGTATGAAAAAACAATGTTAGCGATATTTCGGAAAATGAGTCACTGTGTTTTAGTGTTGCTAGTAGCATGAATACAAGTATTAAGAAATATAGAAGTACATAATGTTCTAATGTTTACCATCATTGGAATCCCCTTGATCTCATCTTTTCAGATATGGTATGATTTTTCAAAATCCATCTTTTCCGACTTATGACTCACCTTACTAGAAAACCTAAAATGTGATGCATCAATGGCTATGCCCAGTGTTATGATATGCGTGATCTCTAGAGTCCCCTATGGTCAAGTGGTTAGGATCTAGGACTGCCAATCTGGACATTGTGGATTCGAATCCCAGTGAAGGCAGCCTTTTTATATTTGTCTCGTTTTTGAGTGATTTTATTTTTTAATTTCACTTATATCTTCACATATGGGACTCGGATTTCTCGCATCACATTGTGTAATGGTTATTGGCTAATACCTCAATGTATTAGATATATTTCTATGAGCTGCTGTAAAACTGGGTCAATTGAGACAAAAACCACCAGGGGTCATGGTAATCCCATTCTAAATAAAATATTTTCTAAAAAGTTTGCATTTGTTAATTGACAAAGCCCCTTTTCATTACATAATCATTCAACTTCAACAAGATACAACCCCTTTTATTCTCGGAATGACTTATAAGAGTCAGATTTTTATGAAGATATATGGGGTATTATACATGTACATTATTTTAAATCGATGGAACACCAAAACTATGATCCCAGCAATTCCTTGAAGTTTGAAGTGTTATTAGGGGATTAGTTTAAGAGAATTCTGTATTCGTCATAAGATGTTGGGGACAAAATGTTTGTAGTCATCTCAAAAGAGGTCTTCCAGACCATGCCTTTATAGCAAAACAAATACGCGTAATAGACCACGGGGCTGGGGGTGGGGGGACTGGTGTGTACTTCAATAATTCCATACAAAAACACCAACAGGCTTACCCAAAATGGACTAAAAATGTGCAATTGGCCTTCACCAATCTTCCCAAATAACCCACCTTTCAGACCAAAATGAGGTTCAAAACACAGTTTAACATGACCAAATGTGTCCCCATTTGACCGCTAGTCGACGCCATTCCTTCATTTGGATGAGATTTTTTAGATTGATGTTATCATCAATCTAAATGGATTGGGGTGAGATCTGTCAATCATTGATAGCATCTTGGCTCCTCCCATCCTGGATATCAGTGTGAAGAATCTGTTGATTCTGATATCAGCAGATGGGATCAGAATCATGCTGGTAATGGCTGGGAGGGGGAGGGGATGGCGTTTAGGTGTGAATTAAAGGGTAGACCATGTGTCAAGTGGCAAGTTGCGAAATAAGATGCCTCATATGCAAAGGTGTTAAAAGGACCAACAGAATCACATGGAATGACCAGTCATATATGGGATAGGGATTTCATGTTTTCTGTCTCCACTTCCTCTCCCTCCTACTATCCCTCCCTCTCGAACTTTACATTTAACTGACATCAATCTCCGTTTCCCTTGGAAACGCAATCTTCTACATGAACCGGAAATAAATAAATAAATGTAAACTGATCACTGTTAACTATTTCTTGTTTATATCTGTGAGAAAATTCAGACAACAGGTGAAATGTAATGACACAAGTTAAAAGTGGATATCAGGTATACTTAGACATTTAGAAGTAATTGTATTTAAAGATTTTTATTCAGTCAAAAGCATTGTGTAACAGGTACATTATTCTCAGAATTTGCTGATTCTAATTTTAACAAGTATTTATACAAATGTCTAGTGAAGATGTTGAGTCACAAAAAAAATGTTACCTATACGCAAAGAAGTGAAATAAAAGAAATAAAAGAAAGTACATCGATGTATAAAAACAAACACCAGGGCGTTGTTCAACATCATGACGGTCATATTAATTTTCATCTAATTCTTTCTGTATATCAAATAATCCAAAAAATATGCATTCGCACGAGCAGACATTACACCATATATAGACATATTCTCACAACAATTTCATGAAAAAGCCAGCGGATCTGGAATAGCCAAGATACCCTCAGTGGCTTTGAACGTTTCTGCACATAATTTCTTAATACTAACAGAAAAAGCATCTCTATCATCCAGCCTTCTAATATGTACAGGTACAACATTCCATATCGTAGTAATTCTACCTATTAAACTCCTCCTTATTCCTTCTTTCTTCCATTGCCTCACTCTAAATCTATTTGGATCCCGCATATCATATCCATGCTGTTGTTGTCCCTCTTCCATACTCTTTTCTGCCCAAAATAAACACAAGACTTAATCGTCTGTAATCAACATAAGGCCAAGAAAAAAAATAGGTGTGTTTCCGATTTACCCCCCCTACCTAGAAAAACTTTACCCTACCTAATTTTTTTTTTACCATATCAGATTTTTTTCATCATATCTTACATTTTTGGGATATTTGGACAAAAAAAGCTTATAATAGTAGGAAAAAGGGTTTTCCTAAACTAAAACTGTCAAAAAGCACATTTCCCATGTTTAAAACAACTATTGTTATAAAATAGACATTTTTTTCAGTTCCTGGGAGGTGGTTTCAAAAAAAAAAAAATTAAAAAAAAAAAAAAAGTTACCCCCCCCTACCTAGTTTTCAGCCAGATAATCGGAAACACACCTATATTTTTTTTTGCCTAAGGGTAATAGCCCACATAAGTTGTGTAAGTCTACATTTGTCATTCTTTGATTTTCTCTCAATTTTATACTACATATAATAATATACACATAAACGAAGACAATTATTTTGTACCAACTGCACTATATTAAGGATTTCATGATATCAATGTATATATAGTGTCTGAATCTGATGTAACAATTTTAGGTGTTGTATCTGTTTAGATGTGTTCTGAAGGTGAATGTCCAAAGTCTATTCTGCCTTATAGTGCCTTTTTTGCCCATCTACATACTCCCGCTTGCATTCATTGACATTCCTTCTTCCCTGCCACCTCCAGCATTTCCAAACCTTTCGCTGTGGTCACTCCACTAAAGTCTAACACTTCGTAGCCAGTTACCTATTACCTGATATAATTTAAAACAATTCAGATATGTGTTTTGCAGACCCTACCATCAAACATGGACCCCTACTTTCTATTGATATAATACTACACATAAAAACTCATAATACACAATTATAATTTGATATGGGTGGTGTGACATGAAAAGTAAAAAAAGAAATTGTAGTTTATTAAGATGTATTTATTATTCCTGGTACAGGTGAAGTAGATTGAAGTTATAACCTGGATGTGTCATGGCCCGTGCGAAAACCATTTTCGCCGAAAATAAACACAAGCTTATGAATGCCACCCATACCTCTATAACAGAGAACCTATATATATCTCCAAACCCCATCCAACAGACTTTTCTCCCTTAATTCCATCTTAGACTCTAATTCTTCACCAATTGAAAGGGAATTGCATCAATAACTACATGTGTGAGTTTAAAAGAAATCCGAGTCCCATATGTGAAGATATTAGTGAAATTAAAAAATAAAATCACTCAAAAACGAGACAAATATAAAAAGGCTGCCTTCACTGGGATTCGAATTCACAATGTCCAGATTGGCAGTCCTAGATGCTTACCACTTGACCATAGGGGACTCTAGAGATCATGCATATTATAACACTGGGCATAGCCGCTCATGCATCACATTTTAGGTTTTCTTTAATCCCCCATTCTCCTCAGTGAATGAGGAGAATGGGGAAATACATTTCGAAGGTCCATGTGTTAGCCGCAGGCGATTAAATGATTAAGATTAATTATAAAAATATATCTTGCATCTGCAATCTATTTCTCTAATATGTGAATGCAGGACTTCTAGGTCTGCACGCATCCTGGATGTAATAGAGCAAGTAACTGACTATGCCTGGCAGGCAGGCTACCACATATTACAGGGTAATTAGCATAATGCTAAAACCTAGCTCCTTGATTGGGCAGTCCATTCCAGCTTAGTTGTAAGTTACCCTCCTACAGGGAGATTGTCTGGTAAGAGTAAATTAACATAGTTACTGAAATTAAAATGTGAGTACATTGGTATATAGAGTGCTAATATGACACAACTTACCACATGGAGACCTGTTAGCTGATATATGTGACATACATAGATGGAACCTAGCAAGGGGGAAGTCTGTACACTTGTTATTGACCAAGGGAGCGCGGGAAGTTAGAGGGCGTTAGCCCGAGATCTTCTGGTTTCCCGAGGTCACTAACAAGTGTACAGACTTCACCCGAGCTTTGTTCCATGTTTATTACACCCCATTAATAAATAAAAAATATAAATAATTAAAAATAAAAGAAGTAATTTACGTTTTGGGCGGACCTACTTGTTGTATGTCCCCAGGGTGACATAACTCACATGTTATGCACCACTTTGAACAAGTGTGACATACAATGCTGAAGGTATAGGAAGCAACAGCACAGGGGTGTAATAAATACCAAAACAATCTAACCACAGCAGTAATAAAGGTAGCAGAAGCAGTGGATCTGCTTATGTGAAAACTAAGCTGTTATTTATGTTAAAGTTAACCCTACTATACTTCTAAACATGGATTTTAACTACAATACTTGTAATTAGCAAATTATTGCTATTAATAGCAACAAGAGTTCTTGAACACCATGTGTAGTGGGTCCGCCCATTACCATCAGTGCTGTCAATCACCACCTCAGCATGTCGAGGCAAGGAACAACTGCTTTGTGCGCTGAAATAACAAGTATTAGATACTGTTAACTTATTAGTTTTTCTTTATCCGTTATAAAAGTTGTACTCTTTCCAGTTACTGCAATCATATTATTTCTTTCATCTGTAATAACTCTTTTTGTAAAGGGTGTCTTGTGGGGAAAGAAAAACAAATAGTAGTCACAGAAACAGTTATTATATGTATTGATCAATTGAGAAATACAAAATGTAAGGATTGAAATATTTGTAAGACTGGTTCCTCTATCTGTTACTTTTCATAATATTTTAAACCATACCCTACCTATAATAATCAATAAGATAGATAACTATGTTTAATAACTGGACACATAGTACCTTAACATATAGTAGTTATGAAGTTATTATTCCTACCTACCTGCTATATTTGGTATCTGAATATTTAAATTACTTATTAACACTACTAAATTAAGATTAACTTTTTTTAAAAAAATATTTTATTGGCTGAAACAGTTTAACAATTGTTGTTGATATACGGAAAGACGCATGACTGACAACATGCAGTTATATTTTGTGCGTTGCCATGACTAAGTAAGTAGGTTTCTACAGAAAAACTTTTCATTATTGAATGTGATACATCGTTCAAATACATTATCAAAAGATTAACTTGCATGAAAGATTCCCCCATTCTGCCCCCTTCCACTTGCTTCCATGCAAAGCTTTAATAATATTGCATCACAGGTACACACACAATGATTTTGATCTTTTCAAATATTGAGGTACACACCATGTTTAGGGGCTATTTCCTGGCAGAATTTGGTGTAGCTAATTGTTTCTTTCAGCTTGTTGAATCCTATATTCCATGCTGCAATGATAGCACTGTCCTTCCTCGCCATAAGGCCATGGCCACCTACGATACAGGACATCGCCTTTGGTACTCTATCCAACAAAGCCATTTGTTCTGGAGTCCACAAGTTACTATCACCAAAAATTGCATCAGCCTAGCAATGTAATAAGCAATTTTACTTTCCTTTGGGATGATTTCAAATGTCTTAGAACTCATTTCTCAATGACCTCAACTGTATTATAACTGACACTGTGTGGCATACATGCCTTATTGTAATTTCTTTGTATTGTCTAATGAGTGATGTATGAAGATACTAAATCATAAAACAAAAAAAACTGTAAACAAGGTGCATTGATGATGAATATGTCCTTCCAGGCCAAACCAAATCTGGCCACTTTAGGCTCCTAGCCACTGCAGGAATAATTCTGATGCATTTATTCTGGTGCAGAATCATTCCTGCAGTGACTAAAAGGGTCTGGGAATGCCTTATTACTATTTGTATTTAAAGATATTCATACATTACTTTTTTTAAACTGTCTTGATAACAATTATGGTCATGTCAATACAAAAGCAAATGTTAGCTCTTTTTTGATAATCATGATTCTATTTGCCATTATCATAATTCCTTTTTTCATTTCCATATTATAATTTTCATACACTATGGAAGTTAATTGCAAAAAAAGGATATTTTCAACAGAATTTCAACATAATATCTTTTTTTCAGAGTTTGGACACTGCATGAAATACTCCTGATTATCATTGACTCCTATGGTGAAAGGTAATAAGTATCAGTGGTCCCTGAACTATAAACTACTATGGAAACATATTGTTTTATTCTCTTTAATGTTTGACCTAACCATGTTCTTTCTGCCATCAAAGTTCAAAACCACGTCCCTGATTCCTTCTATTTTCACAGAATGCTAGTATTTACCTTTAAAGGCCCTTGGCCACTAAGTCTATTCCCATGCAATTCTCATGGAACTTAGTGGAAAACGGTTGTCTACAGCGCAAACTCACATGAGAATAAGCATATTGGACTAGGGCCTTTAGATTCATTAAAAAGCAGCAAATATAATGTTACCTTATTCTGTCGGAGATATTCTATTAGTTTTGATCTAGAATCGTGCTGTATGATCTGTGAGTCTTCCAACACATTGTTAGCTATGTCTGCCTGGCGAGATAGACACTCAGGATTATTTGCATTTACACTCCAAAATGCTGAAAGCATAGATGAGTTATTATACCATGTACTGCACAACATTTTTTTATGAACTATTCAGTTGTGTTCACAGTTAGTCATTGATCAGGTAAATTCATTGGCCTCAGAGAATTAATCATTAATATAAGCAGAAAAATGGTCCTTATGACGAGGCATGAGTTATTATATATTATCATTATATTTCACCCAAGTAATTTAGTCGCAAACTAATGAAGAAGTCATAGGGAGTAATGATGATGTATGTCAGTTCAGCCAGGCAAAAGATTGCCTGGCTTGGCATCGGTGATCCGTTTTAGGAAAATGAGTCGCATAATTTTGAGATATCATCATATTTGAAAAGAGGGGGTCGAGCTGATTCCAATGATAGTAGACATGAAGGACATTTAAAAAGTATCTCTATATTTTATGTTTGATATTTATATTTTTGAAAAAAAGTTTGCAATGTTTCTGGATGGGTGATTATCAGTAAAGTAACTAAATATATTCCATACTAAGGCCTTCAAAACGCAAGGATATATTTGATACAATATACCGAAATTTGTTACATGGACTTATATGACTATAAGTGCTAAACTCTCTAAATATCAGAACATTTCAATAAAGGGATCTTGTGAAAAAATCACGATGAAAAATATCAATTTTGCAACTTATGACTCATTTTACTATAACACATCACATCTGTGTTTATTTATACAGTAGCATACCCCCGCTCACCAACCCACTATAGTACCCAATACGCTATAATGATGCATAAGTTAAATGAAATGTCTGACAGTTTGTGATTATAGTCAAATCAATGCATACATCTACTGCTTTAAAGCTGCCCTCCCAGAAGTCTGGAATAAAAATCTCAAAGTTGACTTCTATCCTATTTCTTTAGCTACCTAATACCCTGCCTCACCTTATCCTAAAGTTTGATGTAATTTGATAATGTATTAAAGACATTAAATACAGGTTAAAATCCATTACTGAGCTATGGTGTACGTTTTAAAAACCCTAAATATAGGGGGCCTATGTGGCGGCAGATGGCAGCACTGAGTAACACTTGGAGCTCTATAAGGATCTATCATACAGACTAAAAAGCTGTCCACTCAGTGCTGCCGGATAATCTAATAAATCCTTGAATTTACAGCTTTATCAAACTTGTCTTTATGTGAGAGACTCTAATTGTGAGTTTTTGTAACTAATTTGAAGGCAATTACAAGAAAAATGGGTAGAATCACCCATTATGTCACTAGATAAGGCAGCTTTAAAGAAAAAGATGATTACTTATGTTTTTGAAGTTTGCTATGCTCATGCCATAGAACTATATTTATTTACTTTACTGATAATTTTCCCATTCAGATATATTAGTAGCTATTTCTTCAAACATAATGATAATGAAATGAATAAGCAATGACAAAGAATAACCCAGTAACCTCAAAACATAACTAATATTACCTATTTTCTTGCCAGCCATATCATTAGGGCTGAATTCAGTGCCTTTTAGAATGTAGAAGTAGGTGACATATGGTTTCAGGTATGGTTTGGAGAAGGCAAAGAAGTGAAGACGGTGTACTGTGGGAACCCATGGTGCACAGGCATCATACCAACCCGACAACAGGGCTGTAATAAAGGTGAATTATCTTCATAGCATCAATAGCACCAATTCTAGCTGCCAAACCCCACCCCACACCCCTTTGAATTTACATTCCAATCCTCTTCCTACAAAGCTATCCTGGCTGCTGTATTTTGTTGTTGTTGGTACTTTTATTTGCCTGTTATTAACAATAGTGACACTATCGGTGGGAACTGATCTCCCTGCTTAGGGAGGATTTAAAGCCCTACCGTAAGAATATTAGATTTAATAGGCAAAGGTAACAATACTCCCTAAGGTCGACGACAGTAGGGAGGCCTTCGCAGCGAGTGGTTTATAAAATTTAGGTTTGTGCAAGCAGCACCACGCGCAAGAAAACATAATGAAAAAAATAGATACATATAAAGTTAATAACGTTGCTCATTATAAACAGTTGGTAACTCTAGCATGTAGAGTGCGAATAGTTGTGCGGAATTACACATGAGCAAATAATTTTCTAGCATGAATAGGTAATAGCAAGTAGAATATTGACTCTAGAACAATTGCCCTAGTGACAACATAGCCGAGAGGTCAGTTGCAAGTTTAGTGACGAAAAAGTTAGGGATACATATATATTATACTATATTGTATTATATATGAACCAATAGCCAATAACCAATAACCAATGAAGAGGAGAGCCAATGAAGAGGAGAGTCAATTTTGGAGTTTTTTAGTACAAATAGTTCTGGTCATTCCAGATGGCAGCTTTTTTTGCATGATTGGTGAATTTGGTAGCCATATCGGCTGTGTGGAGATTTACATCCAGGGAATTCCAATAGAACGGTATTTTATAATAGATAGATTTTCTTATCTGCTCAAGTCTGGGGACCGGACAGAGGAAAATGATCCTACCAGGTCGATGTTGTCTGGTTTCTCTACGTTTATGGGCAATGAGTTTCTCATTTGTTTTCAATCGAAAGCCCTGCTGTAGCAGGTGCAGTCACCTCCTTTCTCTTAATGGGAGCAGGTTGAACTGCTGGTGGTAATCATCTACATTCCTGAATCATTTACTTCTAGTTATAATCCTTAATGCTCGATTTTGAAGAATTTGTAGTGATTTGAGTTTCGTTTTATTAGCCGAATCGTAGAAAATGTCTGATTGATCAAATAATGGTAATATAGCAGTTTTGTTAATTTGGGCACTCAGATTTATGTTCAACCTGCTCCTGAGATGCCTAAAGAGCCACAACTTGTGTGAGACCTTTCGTCTAATATTCAATAGATGTTTCTTAAAAGACAGGGGGCCGTCGACGACCGTCCCCAGGTATTTATAGTCTTCCACATCCTCTAGGTTCTTAGGACCCAGTAACAAGTTGTGTAAACGTGATTCAGTTTTCCATCTAGACCTCCAGGAAGGCCCTCCAGAGAAGGTCATAGACTTCAACTTATCTTCATTTAAAGAAATTTTGTTTTGGCGGCACCAGAGCATGATATTATCAAGATCAAGCTGTAGATTTTTCGTTGCTGCTGTATTCCAGTTGGTCACAACCAGGTAGAGACATATCAGTTAAAAGTTGCGAAGTTAATATTCTTCAAAACAATATTTCCATGAGGTCTAAGGTTGAGAAGCTTTGAAAGGTCAATAATCAAGGCAGTGACTCTTTGCCTACAATGGTCCCGAATGGAATGAGCTGACTGGTGCAATGGAAAATGTCCATGCACACATTTGAGACATGCTCTAAGCAAAAGGGAGGTATCTGGGACTAACGAACAAGTAGATGATCTCATATGTTTTACATGTTATACCACATTCACTGTCGCGCCATGTAACTCTAATTACTAAATACAAGCTTCAGTCTGATATAGTATTAAATCTCTCCAAATTAAAGGTAACTGTCGGTAGAAATGGAACACATCGTTTCATATAGACATGTAGACCTTCTTTGTCATTTTCTCTTATGTATTACTCGATTCCCTAGACAAATAAAAGATTTTCTTATCTTATCTTATCTTATCTTAAGACCTGTGAGGAAAGCAAGATAAGCTGTTAGTCCATTAAGTTCAGATGCTAATTCCAGGGATGGTGCAGCACTCGGAGAGAGTGATAGCGAGAGAGATGAGCCTTCATCACGGTATGGAGTGTATAGCAAATCTGGGTCAGAAGAGGAAGGCCTACCTCTGTCTGAATTAACAAGAAGGTTGCATAGGTAAAGAAACCCTGAGAGTGCAATGTCTTCTGGGGAAGGTGAGATTAATCCTTCTGAATTACAGAGAAGGTTGCATTGGAAAAAAGTGCAATATGCAGCTAAAAGCCCTGAGAGTGCAATGTCTACTGGGGAAGGTGTAATAAATCCTTCTTTTAATTTAGGCGTAGAGAATGCTGCACCTGAGATAGAAGTTGGGATTAAGACTCCATCTGAATGGAAGAGAAACCCTGAAATGTCCAAGAGGACAACCGAAGAACAAGGTCAGGCTATGGTTTCTGATGAAGATCTTGAGAACTGGGAAACCCAGATAATAGTAAAAGCAGAAGGATCCTAAGGGTTGAGAATCAGAAAGTTAGAGATCTATTAAAATATATAGCTGACTTGTTATAATCATTGTAATAGGCTGTTGTTACTAATGTTCTTTCCCCCTCAATGGTATAATTATCCAAGGTTAAAGTCCAGAGCTGGAGAAGTTCTGACTCCCTTGTTTATTATTGTTTTGTTTTGGTATCAGGCAGAGGCAACAATTAAGATAAGGAAAGTGAGCTATTACATTGATAGTTAAACTTTGCCAAATAATGTATTATGCTTGTTTTAGCATTGGGCAATGACTGATTCCATTTTAATTTATTTAATTTTAATCTCCACAGAGAGGCAGTCATGACAAAGTTTGTAGCACGGGTGATTTTCTGTGCATTTACACTCACGATGACTTTAGAAGAACATGTCTTCTTTAGGAAGGTTCATGAAACCAATTCTGTGAGGTCAGAATGAAAGGTTAGTTTTATTGTAGATTCTGAACCTTTGCAAATCTATTTAAGACAGGTTGAAATACAACTGACTAAAATAGGATCTCTTGTTGACAGTTCAAGAAAATGGAGCTGGAAGGAACCAGCATATGTCAAATTAATAAATATTCAAATCAATGAGTTGGAGGTAGCCAGATCCCGGTTTGCTAATGGTAAAAGGACCCTATTGACATGGAGTGGTCTGGGGAATAGGAATAAAAGAGTAATTTTAAATTTAGGAGAGATTCCGAGTTATTTTGGGTGGCTAGTCAGCATGATGTTGATAGACTTGTTAGGCAAATAAAATATATGAAACACCACAAGTGAGACATCAACATATAACTGGGAGGGCAATATCTTTGATTAATGTGACAAAAATTCAAGTATCTAAGAATAGAAAAACAATTAACACATTGTTGAACATGATGCGGGAGTTGAAACTGGGACTTGAAAATGTTACTCGTGTAACTGAATCCATTTTGTTTCCACAAATATATAGGTGACCTTGAACTTCAACTTGCTAGTGTAGCCATGGGACATGTCACACCCATGTTATTGCTTCCTGATGAAATGAAACTTTTGTTATCAAATATCAGCCAGTACATCGCTGATAATATCTGGTTGCCATATCATCCTCAGAACGCATCCTCAGAATGCATCAGTTGTTGAAATGTACTTCCACCAAAACAAGTCATGGTGTAATGGTGATAATGTCCATTCCGTTAATAGAGCAACAGACTCTGAGGCTGTATGAGCAATATAATATATTCGCAGAGATATAGCCGTTTTTATTAGTTTGCCACAGCAGTTATTCCCTGTGGTGTCTATGCACATGCATCTGAAATTCAGAGTTGTATCTGTCTTGTTAAGGGTGGGCTCCACTGGCTGCGGTAAGCTCTGCGGTAAAAGTTGCGATGGTTTGTGCTGGTTTTGTAGGTGGAGAGGAATGATGAGGTCCTGCCTAAATGGTTCACTGGTCATGTAGGCAGGACCTCGCCACTTCTCACTATCACAGCACCATCGCAAGGCTTACCGCAGAGCTTACCGCAGTCAGTGGAGACCACCCTTAAAGCACAAACAAGGACGTTTTTGCTGCCTCAATGGCAGGTCACATAAATGAAGTAAAAACTATATATAAGCATCCTCAGTAAAGCACAAGCACTCATACTGCCTTCAGTGGGGGAAACATAAAACAAACAATGAAATCATCATTACATCAATTAAATCAATGATTTTCACTTTTATAATAATATTTATATTAATATAGTATGCTTCTCTGAAACCATACATGTGTAGGGGTTTATTACAACCCACCTTCTCCACCACTGTGGTAGCTGTCCAGGTTGAGCTTTATACAATGCCCGGCAGGATCAAAGACTATCCTGCAGTCCATTCCTCCCTTGGCACACACTGCAACAACATGATTTTTATTCCGACTGAGGATATAGTTTTGACAAAATGTGATGTGTTTGAAGAAAATGAGTCATAAGTCGCAAAAAATAGATTTTGAGATACCGTTATATTTGAAAAGATGAGATCAAGTCGATTCCGATGATAGTAAACAGTCTAATAAAATAATAAGTATTTCTAGATTTTAAGTTTGATATTTTCGTTTTTAACAAAAAAAGTTTCCAATATTTCTGGGGGTCACTAAACAGTAAAGTAACTAAATGTAGTCCATATGAGGACCTTTAAAACGAAAGAATATATTACATAGATTGTCCTGAAATTTGATACATCGATTGACATAACTATAAGTGATAAACTCTCCAAAAATCAGAACATTCCAATAATGTTATCTTGTGAAAAAAACACTTTGTAAAATATCAATTTTGCGATTTATGACTCATTTTCCTGAAACACAACACATCACAAATGTCATCTTATTTCAGAGTCTCGTCTTTAATGAACATTAATGATTGTGTTCAGGTATCAGTTCATCAAATCGGCTTACCTTTGTCTATGAAAATAATCCCAAAGCCACCGTATGAACCATCTTCATTGCTATGAGAGAAGAACAGTGAGAGATTATGAAATGGAGCATTCAATTTTTAACTTCTTATCCAGTGGTAGTCCTGTTCAAAAGTATGTGATCTCAAGCAGATGTCCCTTGTGCGGTGGCCTTCCTGTGTCCCACATTGCTTCCAAGGCAACAGGAAAAAACATGTTTGATCAGCTTTAATCAAATTTGAAACTTTATTTTTTTTTTCATTTCCGGCCAATAAACAAATTCAAACAATTGTTACAAAAAAACCGAAGGGAAGTTTTCATGCGGTGCCCATTTTTCAATCTATTATTATCATGACTCGAAGACTTCACTCCGTCTCCATTCTATTTCGATAACAAAAACTACTACCCTTAGAATCAGGTACAGACAGAACAATAAACTAATAATTACTACTAAAACTTCAGTCATATTAAGACTACACTCTCACAATGTTCCGGTATCATAGGTCATATCAATTAGAAACAAATTAAATAAAACAGATATAAGTATGAACATGTTTAGCTTTTTCAAAAAGAGTTCAGTTGCTTCACAGAGAGCCTTACAACCATACCAATCGAAGACTATATGGGTCAGATTTTCAGAAAATGTACAATTTGTAGCTGTATACATTTAGTAAATTCTGCTAAATTAGGCTGCAATTTGGTCAATACTAGGTAAATTAGGGTATAGTTGGCATTCCATTGATTCTAGCAATCTGTTTGATTAGGTTGAACTGTATTTTGAACTTTATTTTCGTCTGAAATTTGGGTTATTTGAGAAGATTGGTGAAGGTGAATTGTACATTTTCGGGAAATCTGACCCATATGACACTGATGCGGTCGCACCGCGACTTCGTCTCAGCTGTCATATTAAATGAGCACATATTTTTCACAACTCCTGGTCATCTACCCTCCTTGTATACCGTTCATTCTCCCAGTTTTTTACTTTAACAATGAACCTGTTAAGGTTTTGTATTTGATGGCAATCTTAGTGTTTGTGTCCAACCAAATTTATCTAGCATGTTTCACTCGCCTGAAAATGTGAAAATATGAAGCAGTTCAAATAGTATATTGTTTCTGTCACAGGAGAAAAGCCTGGTGCACATGCCCAGGGTTCCATTCACTGGTATATTTCAAGAGGCTGGCATTTTGAAATGACTCTTTTGAAGTTGAAATGAGCATCGAAATCCCATTAACCCTTGTTAACTAACCATGGACCTATTTATTCAGACTCATCTGGTGTAGAACAGAACAAACAATAATCAGCAGTATTTATGGAAAGCGCCCACCAGTTGAGAAAAATAATTACACAATAGCACATGTAGATTTTGCAGGAATGGCCTGGTCTGCCAACTATTCACCACAAATATTCCTACAAGGTATTACATGCCGTTATGATAGTGTCCTGTTGTATGGACATTGAATATGCCAGGGATTTCCACCAGTTTATATGAATATTGGTTATCTGTGTATCAAATATTGTACAACTATTGAAGAATTAAAAAAGAGGTAAAGAACTTGAAAGGCTGAGATCCCAGGATATACAATGAATGATTCATTGTGTTCTGGATCAACATTTGAGGGCAGTTTACACATTTTTTGCCTGGGTTTTCCCCTTTTTGGGCCTCTGGACGGGTGTATTACAAGAGGATTGGGGTTAAAAAACAGTTTAAGATGTGTCATATGTATATCATTTAATAGATTTAAATGATTATTGATCATATTCTCCATAATGACTAGAATTTGGTGTTTGATAATTAAAATAAATGGGTGCAATTGGGTGCCATATGGAGGCACCTTTGCTCCAAATTCACTTTCCAGCATTTGCATACGTTATTTATGACGTCATCATTATTGTCGCCATGACAACATTCCTATAAGAATATTTCTAATGTGTCTGTTTACAGATCTTTAAAATTTCAGCAAAATCTGTTCATTTTTTTTTAAGTTATGCCCCCTTCTATCAAATTCAAACAGGAATGCCTTGAGGCGTTAATTACAACAATTAATTAACTTGATATTTTGTTGTTGATATTCAAAGCTCTTTGGGTCAGATCGAAATATCTGATGAAGGCTTTTTTGCTGATATTCACACAATCTAGTTACTGAGAAATGATATTGGTTGTTATAATAATAAATAGTCATAAACAGTCATGATAATGTGAATTTCTGATCAAATAATGCTTTTTAGAGATGAAACTAATGTAATTAAAGGAACACAGAAGTCAGTCCAGTAATGTCTCATATGAACTGTACCATTCATATTTAATTATTCCCAGCAATCATTTTGTCAAAAGTGGTCATATTTAACTTTTAAATGAATAAAAACTATCAAGATATAGATGTCTAGGTCGGCGCCATTGGAACATACCCTGCCCTCTATCAGTCAAAAGGGTTCAGTTTCACTGCTGACGTCACAGTGGCACCGGGACTCTACATGGCACCAAGCATGCATGCCTAACTCAGTGACTCCAGCACCCAGAACTTAGGTCACTGGCTTTGTTTATATGTACATCATGTCGGATTCATCAGAGATTGAGGAGCTTTCTGATGCTGAATCTTTGGATATAGAACTGGAAAACTTGTTGGCCAATTCCATTACATTTGAAGGGTTTTCTAACACACCAAGGCGGGAGGACTATCCTGATTCATAGGAACAAGAATGGGGGAAGATGGGGACAGGGAGGAAAGCAGTGAGGGAAGCAGCACACAGTCAGAGCAACTTTTGGTTCCAACTGATAATATTCGGATATTAGAGTGATTTTAGGGATTACTTCACTCATCTTCATGCTTCCAATAGCTATCACCTCATCCTCGACTATTCAGATATGTATTAGCAACATTCATATTATCATTGTCCACTGGTTGAACTTTTTCATATCATGTTTTGAGTGTGTCAACGGTATATCAAGCACTGGGTATAGCTGCACATATACTAAACACATACTAAACACATAAGCATAGGAGCAATTGTAACGAACAATTACGTCCGATATCCTTTCATTGATTATAAATTGTACCTAGACATTTTCTCCCCTACAACCAACATATTTTGTATATCTGAGTGGGTAGATCTCTTTAGTAATAGTTTGATCGATCTTATTTATTGTGTTTGCCTGGTAACTATTGTTTGTGTCAAAATGGATGAATTAACAGAGAGAGTGCTCAAACTAGAAAATAAGCAAGTAAAATAAAAGTTAGAGCGGTATACCGCATATTTGGAAGAGTATTGGAGGCCTTTGGGGGCTGCTGAGGGTCCCCTAATGAGAGGCACCAAGGGTGAGATAAGAGAGGGTGACAGGGAGGACGGGAAGGAGGAGGCTCTCCGCAGGAGGTCTAACTCATTTTTTTCTTTTTTCGATTATGAAATGTACTAAATAAATCATATCCAGATATGTTTTCCTAGCTTTGACGATCATTTTGATCTTTATTGCATCAATTTCTGTCATCTAAAAGCAAAGTTATGAATGTTTTGACTGACTCTCAATGGAGTGAGTATCTTTCTATCAGTCATGACAAGTACCAGGTCGATTGTCATGAAATGGTTCCAAATGGGAAAATGTCATTTTTACTAGTTTTCTTCAAATAGATCTTTCCTATATAGCCCCGCTGGCCCCCACCCAACCAAAAATACCAGCCTCGTCTCTAACCCTACTATTACATAGCTCTAAATTCTCAAACACTCCACTCGCCGAAAGTTTTTACCAACATTCCCCTTTTAAAGGGCCCCATTCTAACACGAATCTTCGTCCGATCCCATCCGCCCAGGCCCTGCTCACGAGCTCTCATGGTATTTTTTACTTAGTTGATAGACCTATTCTACATCCAACCACATCAAAAACACGGCCATTCATCTTGTAATGATCTGTATTCTGAAGGTACTAGGCAATCTCTAATACATTATTAATATCATGGACATGACACTTGATATATTAAACGGAATGAAAGGAAAAAAAATGCATACATATGAATGTCAGATCTCTAACTAATAAAATACATCTCTTACAATCTGACTCTGATAACTCTGACTTTGAAACAATTACCTGTACAGAAACATGGCTAAATAAATTCAACAGAATTCTGTAATCAATATCAGAGGGTTTAACATAGAGCGCCATGACAGGAAAATTCAAAAGAATGGAGGAGGAATAATTTGCTATATAAATGATAATTGTAGTGTTCCTGAAAACATTGTCTTTCCCTATTCTAATTACCGATCCATTGATCTTGGAGAAGTCCTGATTTGGGGAATTTATGAAAACTTAATTTCTCAGTCAAAAGTTGTTTTCTCTGTGTTTTCTCTTGCCCCTACTTCAGACTCACTTTCCACCTTCTCCTTGTGATCACTCCAGTTTTAGCATCCATATGCAGAACACAAAACCATCATTAATTTAATGTATGTAGAGAATCGAAATATAGGGAGAAATAAAAGTCCAACCAAGCCAAGCCAAGTGAGTACATGACTGTGTGACTGGGTCGGTGCTGTGCTGCTCCACACTTAGTGTGGTGCTCCTGTGACGTATCACACAGTGAACTCATGTTTCTGTGGTCCAGAGGGCGCGACCTGTCTAGCAGGGCCACAATGGCGCCGACCTGGATGTCTATATCTCGATAGTTTTTATTCATTTAACAGTGAAATATGACCACTTTTGACTAAATGATTGCTGGGAATAATTAAATATGAATGGTTAAGTTTATATGAGGCGTTACTGGACTGACTTCTGTGTTCCTTTAAGGTAATTATGGGGATCACTGTTGGGACATTAGCTGAATTCCTCTATGCCCTCATTTCATGGCTTGGGTCCACTTTGCAATTTAAATTTCGCATAAAGCATGTATTATATTGATTTCTTCTTGCGCATTCAAAATCGCGTCTAAATATGCATCATATTGCATACCTGACACTGCTCACTCACCTAGCATTCACACTTACTGTCGGGCATCTGTCACTCCATTCTCTGACACTCATACTCACTCTCTGTTACATACCAAGTCAAAGAAACCCCTACACACTAGTGCCCACAAGGCAAACTCAAAATATGAATTCAAAAAACATATTGAAAGTGTAATATAATATTTAGGATTGGTTAATCCTAAATAAAAACAGAAGATGTATATTATTAGTACCAAACGGTACCATCTCATGCCAAGCTAATCTCAAATATTGGAGATCTTTGTGTCTCTTTATCTCTACTTACCTAATTTTATTTAATATTTTAACTTATAAGTATATTTTACTTCAAAATTCATACTCTGCCTTGGGCGAGATTGTAACGTCTGGGAGACCTGGATGTAATCTAGATAACTGTATACCTATTTGTCTGTGTTTATTCTTGTTTCTGTAATGTGAGTTCAATAAATAAAGTAGTATCTTATCTTATCTTAAAAATAGTATTATTCTATATGTTTTGGTACGATTTTGCTTGGATTCCCATGAGATTATCATTTATGAAAATGGCTCCAATAATTTCTTTTTTAGAAAAAAATAATGGATGTGATGTGACAGAGAAAAATTAGTCACATAATCATTGGAATCGGCTTTTATCACTGTCTGTATACTAAAATGGAAATAAAGTTTCTTATATATATAAATATGAAAACAATTCTATTATATATGATTAATTCTCCCAATAGGGCATCATTTGGTTTTCCAGCCTAGTGTGTCTACAACCTGTATTTGCGATCATCATACATAAATATAACCATTTTATTTGAATTCCTCGGCCAAAATAAGACTGTGGGAACCCTACATTCAAAGTTCTTTTGTCACAATCTTCGCCGTTATTGCGGTTATATACATATAACCGCAATAACATGTGCTTTTTCAAGCTAGAAAATAAGTATCATACTGGAATTTGAACATAATACACAGGCGCATTAAATAAATATATTACTTCAGCTGAAAACACCTACACTGTTTCTCGCTTACACCTACACCTGCACACATGTTCACTATTATGGAAAAACACAATCAGGAGAGTTTGTGTACCATTGTCCCCGTTACGCTATAGCAAACTTCACATGCATTATGCTCATATACACTGCTATATGTACATATATATGTATGCTTTTCAAATCAAATGCTGCCCATTTGGGAGAACTACTCATATGTTCGAAATAATGGGAATAGCCCATTACCCTTAGCCGATAGCCTTTACCATTGTGCAACTTGTCCCCACCAGGTGGCGGTACTGGGAACTGGAGTTCATTTACAAATTCTTTTATAATGAAAGTAGCGCTAATACACTTATGTGGCATTTATATATTATATATGTTCCTAACTATTTGATTAGAAACATTACAAGTAATATCTTAAAATAGTTCATTGGGGCAATTTATTTGTTTTGTTTTGAAAACAGGTAATAATCAAAACACCCCATATAACACTATACGGAAATGGTATGGGTGCCATGAGTGCTCTGTAGATGTTGTACAAGTGCACACACACTAACATCACCTATAGGTAGCTAAACTGCTGTCATGATGGATTGGTAAGAGATGACCAAAATGATGTTAAACTATTGAGTATAAAAAATAATATGAGGATATAAAATATTATGACGATAAAAAATAAATATTAAATAATTGATGTATTACCATGGAGAATTAATTATGATTAATTCCGAATGATATTATTCTGCAATTAAAAGCAGTAAAATAAGGTGAATATTGTGCATAAAATATCCCGCTCAAATGCCATAGATTTTGCTGATTTTTGCACCAATATTGCGTTATACCTTTAGCGTGACCATCACGTGATCATTGCGCAATAATTATTGCATGAAAAGCGTCCACTCTCATCACGGAACTGTCACGAGATGATTGCGCATTAAAAATCGCGTAGAATCGCGCTCATTTGGCCGTCGGGTATTATATAAAAAGAGGCAACACACTAAAACTTCCAAGATGGATATAGTTTTTTTTTCTAATTTTCCAGTAATTTTGGCATATAATGAAATAAATAAAAAAAAAGGCAAAGTGTTGGTCAACACAGAGCGATGTAGAACAATGTGAAAATGGATCAATCTGCACACATATCTGATTAGAGGCACCAGGTGATTGTATTTTGTCCATTTGATTAGATATCTAAATTGTTTAAGGAATGTTGGCAACTAAGCATATATCCAACATTTTATTAATCTTCATAAATTTCTTTTAAAATATTGTTTGAACAGTCAAGTGTTTAACTTAACAAACATACTCACTGATAGTGGTGTCCTCCATACTCCCACCCAAGCCTTATCTGCCAAATCCTAGCATCCCCTAAATGTATTATTAACATCAGAACACACAACCTCAGCCTGATCCTCATTGTAAAGCCACTTTATTCTCTATCCAAAGTAAATATAACTAATTATAGCCAGACTCAGATATACTCAACAATGGCTAAAGACAAGATGACTATCCAATAATATAGGAGCTTACCATATTATTCGCCACCTACGGAAACAAGAATCAAGGTCACAAGCCATGGTAAGTTAGCACAAGTTTTGCATGCTCTAGATCACAGCTGTGCTATTATCATATATTATGTTGTATGAAATGTTTTTTATAAATGGGTCAGATTTTCAGTAAATGTACAATTGGCAGCTCTACACATTTTAGAAATTCTGCGGAATTTGGCTGAAAACTGATGAATATGATGTATATCAGAGTATCTTTGGCATTGTGTTCATTAGAACTATCTCTTTCATTGTGTTAAACTGCATTTGGAACGCCAGTTTTCACTTAAATTACGGTTATTTGAAAGAATTGGTGAAGGTGAATTGTACATTTTCGGAAAATCTGACCCAAATACTAGTAAATACCCTTGCTATGCATGGGATTTGATAGTGGTTTCCACATGTTCATCTTTACTCTAGCCCTTTTCTGTCGACCTTTTCTTCCAACTTAATTTTCCAACTTATTAGCCATTGATGTAACATACGTTGTTACCTTTTATGTTACACCTGTCGCTCACCAGTGAACTTCATGAATGTATGCTTGGAACTGACTGGAGCTAAATGTTGATTGTTAAAAAGAATTTTGGCATTTTTGTTCATGTTTGTTTATTTAGTCCATTGGCCATGCTCTGATTGGCCAATGTGCGGCGCTTGGAAGATCTACAACAGTTTATGATGATTTATAAAGAAGTGTAATACGCCGAAAGGCTTTGCTTGGAAATTATCCGAATAAGAGGTCCTAATGAAAATGTTTGGTAAGGTGGTAAAGAATGGACTGGATATAATGAAAAGGTTAAATTAGATTGTTGAGAAAGCCTGGATCTGACACATTTTCTTTCAGGTAAGGTAACATGGCAAATTGTATCCAACAAACAGATGAGGTGAGGAAAGACGGATTGTATTCTTGATGTGTACCGTCTAGGAGAGCTTTGTTGACAGACTGAATATCTGGTGTTGGGACAAAAAAAAAGATCTACAACAGCCGTTCTCAATTGCTGTCGTAGGCCTTCTTGTAGTGTCCAAAAGGAACACAAATCATCCAAATTATATTTCCAAGCAAACTTGTTACTTTAAGTTGGTTTAACCACACCCAGAAGGCGCCTATGTCAGATTTGCCACAACAAATAGGCCCAACTAAGGAGAATCACACTAGTAGGCTGATTAGCTCTCAACGACTCCACCTCATGACAAATCTTTAGGCAAATCTTTGATCATTCCAATGCAAAACGAAACATTAACAAAACGTCACAAAGTAAAGGCCCAATAGTTTGGAACAGCATCCCCATGAAGTAAAATTATATGTTAAATGTGATTCCTGATTGTGTTCCTGACAGAATTTATGCCAGCTGAATAGCTTTGTAGCCTGAGTTACCTCACCAGATCATGTTGTACAAATATATTTGGACTAAGAAGCAGTGTCTCCAGTACTAGACCTACTCTAATATAAGATAAGCATTGTAATGCTCATATTACTAAAAGGAATCAGTGCAATAAACTAACAATAAAGTCTTTCTGAAATGCTGTCCTAGTCTAATTAAACATATATCATAGTTTACATATATCAATCAGGGTGGGGAGGGTGGGGAATGGTGCTATGTCCCATGTAAGCCCCTATACTAGGGTCAGATCTTCAGAAAGTGTACAAATGGCAGCTGTACACATTTAGTAAATTTTGCTAAATAAGGCTGCAATTTGGCCATTATATAAATACTGGGTAAATTCGAGTATGTTCGGCATTGCATTGATTCTAACAATCAGTTGGCAGTTATGACCCACTTCCCTCAGATTTGAATACACCCAGCAAATCAACGCCACTCAAACTACACTTGCAAATTTATATCACATTGTAAAATTGACAAGCATAAATTGTTTAATTTGTGAAGTTAAAGTTGTCTCATTCAGCCCCACATTCGTCATGCCCCTACCGGCCAGAAGGCTACCTACACTTTCTTACCGCCACAACGCTCGCGGATTTCATATCATTCCGAAGTTCAAAGGTACGGGTGAGGTCCTCGTTTTAATAATTTGTCTGTCATTGTTATCCTGTGGCTGATTGGATCTCTAATCTAACCTGTCGATTAATTGGTCCAACAAGACCTAAGCCAATCAGCGCAGGCCCAGTGTATTCGTTCTAATCTGTCTAGTATAAGAATAAACATCAGAGTTAGTTCGACCTCTTCTAAGGATCGTACTGATTTGAAGCATACATCTCTGTGTGTTGCGTTGATTAATTTCTCGCCCAACTACTGACCCTGAATTATTACGAAGAATGGCCCGCATTTCTTCAACATAATCTAATGAATACGTAACTGTGATAATCCACTCAAATGACTGTACTTCAAGTCATGGAAATGCCCAATAACATTTAGAATTGACATACAGTCCATTTAGTGATATTAGCCACTTTAAGGAAGACTTTTTATTGCTACTGTTCTCCACTTCTGGAGACATTTGTTTATCGTAAATGATGCAGCCAAGTGAACGCCATGGGAGAAAATGATTATAGTACATCAGATATGTGTTTTGCAAACTCTACCATCAACCATGGACCTCTACTTTCTGTGGATATAATCTACAATTACAGACCCATGATGCACAAGTATAATTTGTTACCTGTAGGTGGTGTGACATAAACATAACAAAATAATTGTAGTTTAAAGATGTAATTTATTCCTGGTACGGGTGAAGTTAATGGATGTAATAACCTTTATGTAATACAGCAGGTAAGTGTTTAGGCCTGGCAAGCAGGCTACCTTATATAATTTATTATGCTCTTTAGTTGTAAGTAATCAGCTATCCTCCTACAGGGTGATCGTGAAGTGTAAATGAACATAATCATTGAAATTAAAATTTAGTACATCAGTTGGTATATTGAATACTAATAGGACACAAGTTACCACATAGATACCTGTTAGCAATACATTCTAATCATTGCAGTAATAAAGGTGTTTCACTTCAAACTTCAGTAGAATCTGCTTATATGTGATGTGTTTCAGGAAAATGAGTCATTAGTCGCAAAATTGGTGTTTTTCAAAGTGTTTTTTCACAAGATCAAATTATTGGAATCTTCGGATTTTTGGAGAGTGTGTCACTTATAGTTATGTCAATTGATGTATCAAATTTCAGGACAATCTATGTAATATATCCTTTCGTTTTATAGGTCTTCATATGGACTACATTTAGTTACTTTATTGTTATTAACCACCAGAAATATTGAAAACTTTTTTTTTCAAAAACGAAAATATCAAACTTAAAATCTAGAAATACTTATTAGATTATCAGACTGTTTACTATCATTGGAATCACCTTGATCTCATTTTTCCAAATATAATGGTATCTCAAAATCTGTTTTTTGCGACTTATGACTCATTTTCCTGAAACACATCACATATGAAAACTAAGCTGTTATTTATACTTGTGAGTCAGTGTTTAAATCAACCCTACTCTACGTACTAAACATGGATTTGTAATAATTGTAATTAGTAAATTACATACATTTATAAGGAAGACTTCAATCAGAAGATTATGCTACTCCTTCTTTTGTAGTGAATATAGTCAATGTGTTGGGCAGTTATCAATGGAATCTTGACTTCTACTCATTCAGAATTTATATTCACCAGTTGAAATCTACATTGCTGTGCATGATTTGACCATTATGGATATTTACCCCATGCTATCAGTACCAACACTTTAGCATATTTTGCCTATGAATATAATCTATTTTAGTGGTTATTTATGGTTACATATGAAATAATAAGTATAAAAGATATTTCACACTTGGACCCTAATATGGAGAACCTTATTAATTATAATTTGAAGTTTGATAAAGTGTTGACTTGAAAAAAATAACAGTAAAGGACACTTTACAGCCCAGTAACTTGACTGGATTGAATTTACATCGAAGGGAAGATTTCCAGAAAGAGCTAAAGAGCTAAATAACTTTATTATTTAGAAAGAGCTAGAAGTTTCATTTGGCTATTGCTGTAAAAAATAATATTTGTTTGGTTTCTAATCCTCCAGGCAGGGATGTCTGAGTCCACCCGAGTAGCAGATGATCCAAGACTTACATGTCCAGGCAAGGGACAACTCCTTTATGTGCTGGAATAACAAGTATTCGTTACTGTTAACTTATCACTTTTACAGTTATAACATTGGATTGTTGCACATATTCCAGTTACTGCCATCATATTTTGTTTTCATCACTAATAAGTCTTTTTTGAAAGGGTATCTTGTGGGGAAAGAAAAGAAAATAGTAGTCACAGAAAAAAAAATCAAATGGAAGTATTAAAGTATTCATAATATTGGTTCCTCTATCTGTACTATTTCATTATATTTTAAACCATATCCTACCTTTAATAATTAATAACATGGATAACTATATTTGATAACTGAACTATCCTATCCTATAACTATACCTATCTACCTGCAATATTTCGTATTTGAATATTTACACTTATTTACACTTTACACTTATTTGCTAAATTAAGGTTAAAATGCATAGGAAATACTGTCCCATCCCCACTTTTCTGCCCCCTTTCACTCACTTTCATGCAAAGCTTATAATTACATCACAGGTACACACCCTTTCACTCACCTCATTCCCTAACCTTTATATTATAGTGAATCAAGTGTTAAAGTTAACAAGTGGATTTGTAGAATAAATCCAAAGGCAATCATAGGCAACTCACAATAAAGTGCCCCTTTTGATAAAGGAGATCAAGGGGATATTGGTACTTTAGCAGGGATCAAAGCATGGTCTTTTATGAATTTTGTGACTTCTATTTATTACTTAAAAAGAACTGAGTAGCAATATGCCACTCTGCAATGGTTGACAGTTGAAATGGTGCCAGACCAGGACATATATTGAGGATCTCTTTAAATACATCTATTACAAGGCATACTCCTGTTTCTCACCCTCCTTCTGCCCCTCTCTCTCCCACAGCTACTCCTTCTCAATCTCCTAATTTCTCCCTGCCTATCTGGCCCTCCCTCTTCCTTTTGCCTTGCTCCCTATCCTCCCTCTCCCTTGAAATATATCCCTTAATCTTCCTTCTCTTAAGGTGCAATTCCACTGGATCGCTTGTATCTGCGCTCATGGCTCGCTCTTGCTCCGCATCTTTATAGTGTGGTTTTCATTGCTCTTTGTCCGCTTTTATTTTTAGCACAATACAACTGACAGCGATTCTACTGGTTTGGTTGTTTCGATATGAAATCAATACAATTCCATTAGTCTGCTCTTACTGCACTCTTAGATCGCTACTAAAAGACATGGAAAGAGCACCGTGAAGCTGCGCTCAAATCAAACAGGTCAGATATTAGCGCAACGTCCTGCGCTCTTCTAAAGAAGCGCAAATAGCAGTTTTTAAGAGCGTATAGAAAGTGCATTAACCGATTCTATTAGACCGCTCTGGTTTCGCTCTAACTTCCCGTGTTAAGTCCTTGGGGAAATAAAAAGAGCGGGCCACGAGCGGACCAAAAGAGCAAGCCAGTGGAATCGCAGCCTTAGCTTTTGTTTTCATCTCTTTCTCCCTTCCTTTCTCTCTCACACATCTCACTCTTTCATCCATGTCATTCTTTCCCCTCCTTCTTCCCCCTCTCCACATCCTATTTTGTCTCTTTGTCATTCTATTCTCCCTCTATTTTGATCTCTCTCTCCCTTCCCCTCTTTACCCTGTCCCTTAAATGTATCTCAATTTTCCATCCCCTCTCCTTCTTCCTTTTTGCTCCCTTCCCCCTTCAGACCTTGTTCCATACCATCTCACTTTCCCTGCCTCTCCCCCCGTCTATCCCCATTGCCCCCTCCCTTCCCCCATCCCAGCACCGTCAACCACTCCTTCCCTCTCTCTCTCCCTCCCTCTCCCCCTTTCTTTCTCTTCCTCCATCTCATGCTCACTCTCCTTCCTCTTTCTTTCCTTTGTCTCTCTCCATCTTCCGCTCTCTTTCTCTTTCTCCTCTCTCCTTTTTCTCCCTATTCCTCTCCTTTCTCTCTCTTAACACTCTCCTCTCTCCCTCTCTTCCCTCTCTCTCTCCACTCCTCTTTCTCTCTACTCCACTCACACTCTCTCTTTCACACCTACCTCTTTCTCTCCCATCTCTTTCTTCACTCTCTTTCTCTCAGCACATACAAGCAGGGAAATCTCAAGGCAAATTTTTGGCCCCTTTTTTTAGAATTAAAATGGGATAGAATTGTATTTCCTGTAATATGGAAATGTATTCTTGCTTGATTACAAAATGGGCCCATATGACTGGATTAGTAGAACAAAATTCCATCTGAAGAATCACAATGGCTTACTAGAACATAAAAAAGGATCATACAGGAAATATACTTTATGTGTCTAAGACAGTGGTCACATATAAGTTTTGTGAAATTAGTTTCCCGAAACGCTTGCAGCGTATGACTGTCCATTGACTGAGAAGCCTTGCAAGGGGTATGAATATAGTGGGTCAGATTTTCAGAAAATGTACAATTCAATTTCGCCAATCATATCAAATAACCCAAATTTCAGACAAAAATAAAGTTCAAAATACAGTTCAACCTAACCAAACCGATTGCTATAATAAATGTAATGCCGAATATACTCCAACTTACCTAGTATTGACCAAATTTCAGTCTAATTTAGCAGAATTTATTAAATGTGTACAGCTGCCAATTGTACATTTTCTGAAAATCTGACCCTAGTATGCAGGCTTGAGATAAATGCCTGCCTTAAGGCAAACCTATAATATATCTCACTATTTAAACTCTGAAATGATAACATATTTCACATCTTCTCAAATATTGAGGTACACACCATGTTTAGGCACTATTTCCTGGCAGAATTTGGCGTAGCCATTATTTTCTTTGAGCTTGTTGAATCCTACATTCCATGCCGCAATGATAGCACTGTCTTTCCTCGCCATAAGGCCATGGCCACCTAGGATACAGGACATCTCCTTGGGTACTCTATCCAACAAAGGTCTTTGTTCCGGAGACCAAAGGTTTCTATCACCCAAAACTGCATCAACCTAGCAATATAATAAGCAATTCTATATTTCTTAGGATGGTTTCAAAAGTGTTAAAGCTCATATCTCAATGACCTCAACTCTATTATAACTGACAATGTGCAGTGTACATGCTTTATTGTACCTTATTATTTGTATTTGTATGCAAAGATGTTCATGTATCAAACTCAGCATATGCATTTGTTCACTTGTAGTTAACTACAGATTTATAGGGGTTAGTCTCACAAATCCCATGTAAGGACAACAAACAAAGGTAAATTTGTTAAGCTTAGGTTTATTAACTCAGAAAAACTCAAAGCAACAATGGTATAAATCGATCAACACATTAACTATGTCTGTAGTGGTTTATTCTCTGATCTTGCAGCACATTATTGTTGAAGTGTTGTTGAGTAGAAATGTTCACAGAATGATCAGAATATGAAATGCAACACAAGGATCATTTAAAGATCTGATTGTTGAAGTGTCGTTGAGTTGAAATGTCTATTATTGTGGAGACGATAGTTATAGAAAGTGGTTGTCTTCTTGATGTAGAAGTAAGGCTTTCACCCCTAGATAGAAGTTTAAAGAAACAATTTTGTATTCATTTCAAGTCTAAAAGTCCTCCGCTTAATCAAGGTGGAATCCTGCCAGTGAAGGGACGCTGATGTCTGTACGTCCACATGTCATATCGTCCCTCGGTTTTCAGGCAAAGTCATTAGGTTACTGCTGCTCCAATTTATAACTGCATACAATAATTATAGAAAGTTGCTTCTTCTTGATGTAGAAGTAAGGCTTTCACCCCTAGATAGAAGTTGTTTTTTTCCTTTCAAGTCCAAAAGTCTTCAGTTAGATCAAGGTGGAATCCTGCCAGTGAAGGGACGCTGATGTCTGTACGTCCATATTTCATATCGTCCCTCGGTTTTCAGGCAAAGTCACTATGTTACTGCTGCTCCGATTTATAACTGCATTCAACTGAATACATGCTACAGCTTGATTTGAACAACAAAAATAGCTTGGTCTGCAGGCGGCACTTGTGTGTAGCTTAAAGCGAGGCTGGATCCCTTGCAAAGTGTGTCTGTAACCGCATCGACTTTTCCAGTTGAGGGTCTGCGATTATATGAACCATATCCCTCACCTGTTCCTATCTTTCAGCAAGACTGGTACCCTGGGTGTCCTTCATGACATCTATGACGGCTGTCAGGACAGTTTCTCCAAGGTTATAGGTTATATATATTATATTCAAATCTTATTCATGATACATGTACATAGTATGTATTCATGAAATGTACATGACCTACTACATGGTAGGTTCTCCAGCTAGTCCTTGCCTTACTGATTGGTATGAGTGACATCTACACCTGCATCTGGGATATGCATTGCTGTTGCTACAAATCTAACCTCTACTGGAACTGAAGATTTCCTTGGTTTCCATATCCTCTTCGCCTGGGCAGATTGTATCAGCGACTGGCTGTTGTGGAGGTTGTGCTACTTTCACATGGGGTGATGCGGCACATTTCTCCTGGACAGTCATTGGTTCAGCGACAATAGCAGTAGTAGTGGCACAGTTTCCGATCACACGCATATTGAGAGTGATAGCCCCACTGCATGCAAACCATGTCCTTTGTCAACTGGGTGTGGATGTCAATATAGGCGTATTTGTTTTTCCCAAAGTCAAAGAACAGGTGGCTTGCATTATTCGTATAGTGTTGACCCACAGTATCTTACTCATGGTAGCTATGATACAACTTGTTGTCCACAATCTGTTCCTCGCGGATTGATAAATCAGCAATTATTTGAGCTTTCAGGGTGACCACCTCCTTCCCAGAGGTTTGCTCTGTGCTTTGTTGGCCCTGCAGTCAACAGTCAGCCTGTTTGCACCGACTGTAAGGTCTCCGCAAAAGTCCATCAGCTTTTTAAAGACTAAAAAGAGCCTCCCCGTAGTGCTAGAGAGATTCACTGGGCTGCTGCTTGCAACCACGGAACTCCTCCATGCGCTCTTCCTCAATCTTCCATCTTCTGTCTGATGCAAAGCTGAGTCACAGCGTCTTGAGATTCAATGTGAGCCCCAACATCGATTGATTGTTGCAAGTTAGTCAATATGAGTTCCCTCATAAGAGTTTCCTTGCCCCAGCCATATAGCTGTGCATAATTGATTGCACCTGCTAAATATTCCTTCCAATCAATTATTGTTAGAATTCCTTGAATGTACAACAAACACATTTAAATTTGTTCAGTGGAGGTTTATTAACTCAGAAAAACACTCTCAAAATATGAAAGGTACAGATGAACAACAGAAATATCACGATCTGCAGGTGGCACAAATCCGTAGTCTCAAGCGAAGGCCAGTAAATATCATTGGTCCATGAAACAAAAACTACTCTGGAAACATATTGCGTCATTGGCTTTTAGGCTTTACCCATCCATGTTCTTTCTGACGTCAAACTTTACACACAAATCCCTGATTACTTCTTAATTCATAGAACACTGATGTTTACTTTAAAGTCCCTAGTTCATTACACCGATCTCCATGTAACTCTCAGAAAATTTGGTGGAAAAGGGTCCTATATATGTGGTGCAAAATTGCATTGGGATTGGCTTAGTAGACTAGGGCCTTTATATTCAATCAAAAAACAGCAAATATAATATAACCTTTTTGTCTTCCAGATATTTTATAAGTTCTATTGAGTTAGCGACCAGTAGTATCTGTGAGTCTTCCAGCCTATTGTTTGCTATGTCTGCCTGCCGTGCTAGACACTTAGGATCATTTGCATTTGACCTTCTGAATGCTGAAAGTATAGATAAACAACTTAAATAGTCCTTCCACACTACTTAATTCATTGTCATTTATTCACATCAATCATTGTAAACTGAATTTCAAAAACAATTCTGTTCATACTACCATACAGTGCACAACATTTTGAACCTTTGGGTTAGTCTCCTTGTTTTTCCTATTACAACTGTTATTCTCCCTGCCATGGATGTTTTACATTTTTTACCAGAGAGAGAGAACTTTATCGTAAGATAAGCAGCATACCGAACAAACATGGTGGACCAACATTCCACCTCTAAAATGGAGAGAAAGCCTATTGACCCTTGTGAGAGGCTAGTCCATGATAGTTTCATTCTTTCTGCTTGTTTCATGTGTCCAAGTGAGTCGATCCACGGTTAAAAGCTTGACAGTATTGGACCAGTCACTAACACATGCAATAGCGTTTTCTGCTACTTCCTGTTTGTGAGAGACAATGGCTCTAGAGGAGTCTGACTCAGCTGTATCCAGGGCTAGTACAGCTAGGGCTGTGATCTGCTCAGCCATAGTATTTGGGAAGCCCCCGGGAGAAAGTGATGTAGGGGATCTTTAGAGGTCTTGGCCACAGAATCATCACAATGAGAGGTACATGTCTTGCCTCCATTTTTGTACTGCTGCTGGTGGGATAGGTCTCTGGTCGCTGGCTGGTAGTACCCATGGGCATCCAATATGGAAGACTTGTGGTCTGGTGAAGGGGTTCGCCTTGAGGAAGAGAGGGGTACCAAGTTATCAAAGTTGTCCCTCCTCTGCACAGGGTCGCTGACCAATATCCTGTGTGTCACTGTATGATTGTGACTGATGTGGTGACTGCGAGGCAGCCCTTCTATTGTTAGCAATTTGCTGGTTCTGTGCCTGAGTTGCCATCATATCAACCAACATTTCAATTTTATCCTCTAGATCTATCTGTGTTTCTGTCGGCATCTGGGGCTAGTGGAGCTAGTGGGTGTAGTGGTTTTGGGTTTACTGCCTGGGCCTACCTACTGGAGGGTCTTAGACCCCCTCGCCGGGTGGACTGAATTTTGTCTGCCAAGTCCTTCTACATTTTGTTTGGCAATGACCCTTTTTGCTCCTCTCCCTGGTTTTGGAGGCATAATTGTCAGTTTTCATAACTAAATATACTTGGATGGATGGAATATAGTAGAGATTGCAAAATGTAAAGAGATCTAATCCACTATGTATAAAGCTTCTTGTTTGAACTTACTGCTCCTGGGTCAATGCATGGCCATTGAACCTCACCATGCCCAACTATTATCATGTAGCTAGCATGGAGCAAACATGCCTGTTGCACATGATCTTGGATTATCAATATCTAGCTATGTTTCTGTTGTTTCCTAAAGTTATGCTAAGGGAGAATATTTATCTACTTTACTACTAATTTTCCATTCAGATATCTCAGAACATTTTTCTTCAAACGTAATGATAATGAAATGAATAAGCAATGACTTAGAATAACATAGTAACCTCAAAACATAATCATATATTACCTATTTTCTTGCCAGCCAGATCATTAGGGTTGAATGAAGAGCCTTTTAGTACATAGAAGTAGCTGACATATGGTTTCAGGTAGGGTTTGGAGAAGGCAAATACTTGAACACGTGATACGGTGGGAACATATGGTGCACAGGCATCATACCAACCCGAGAACAGGCCTGAAATAAAGGGGAATTATCCTTTTCATAGCACCAATTTTAGCTAACTGATGAAAAACAGCATTGCCTATAGATCGGGGGCCAAACCCCAGACCTTTAAATTCACATTCCAATGGTCTGTTTACTAATTTATCCCAGCTGCTATATTGCAGCTGGTCACAACCAGGCATGGGTGTATGAGTGAAATGTTGCGAAGTTAATATTTTTAAAATATGAGATTTAAGGTTGAGAAGGTATGATAGGTCAATTATCAAGGCAGTGACTATTTGTGTACAATCATCCCTACTGTTGGGAAATCTGTAGAGCATGAGTGATATCAAGGGACCCCTCCTATTCTAAATTGCTTCTTCCCAATCAAATAATATAATTATCCCCTTTCAAAACATTGTCAAAATTTGCTTGCCACCGTCCCAACCCTAAATCTAAAAAAGTGATTATAATTGTACTTTATTTCTCACTCAAATCACTCAAAATGTTGTAAGCACAACCAATGTTAGGTTATTCTCTCGACCCTCCGCCGGCCTCTTGCCTGAAACACAGGCACAGAGGGCTCCTAGGTAATTCACCTACCTAAGAGTTCATGGTGTTTAATGAAAACATAGAGCATACATACACAAAGATATCATGAAATAGTATATGTTGAGGGATGAAGCATGAATCACAGCCACTTATACACATATTGACACATTATGGTAAATAGTATTGAACTCTATACCTAAGTCTTGATAGGTAATAGTTACATTGATCATGGAGATTGATGAGATATAAAAGCAATGGCTTTAGCAGTACAGCAAACAGTAGTGCCCTCTGTTGTTCAGCAGAACTAATCAACAGCACCAATTATAAAATACAATGATACCTAGAGTATTGAATATCAGTAAACTCCTCTATTTAAGCCTCAAAAATTGACATTTGAGCTAAAATATTAAGGAATCTAGAGCCCAAAACGGGAGGAAAGGTCGTTTTTGCAATTTTTGCATAGATATAGCGTACATAGAATATATCCCATATAAATATGTAATAATGTTCACAATTATATAATTATGTAATCATAATAAATATATTGTCAGAAAAAATTGCCACAGTCTTGCGAGATCTTGACCAATTTGGGTCATTTGAAATTCTATATGATGCTGACAGTTTCACAAAGTTTTGCAAAATCTACGCAATTTAATGCGATGCGTATTATTACAAAAAAATTGGTGTTGTATTGTGACCATGTCATATTGTAAGATTTTCACCTGTTCCTTTATATGACAGGCGAAATAACAGAGACTGACATTATTTGGATACATATTTTGTCTTAGCCTTGATAGACCTACAAATCCTCATAATTGAAATAATTCCATATTTAATAATGAACCCTGGAGGGCCGGGTCATATTCTGACATGCTTAAAAGTCAGTATTTATATCTCGCATTCAAGCTTAGCTCAGCTCTATGATAATAGAAGGAGTACCATTTTATATAATCATGAGAATACATTGATGTGAATGCAAATAATCTCCGTATTGATCATGAATTTATATAAATAAATATGAAGCACAGGTCCCCTAAAAAACCTTGTGTTGTATTGTGATATAAAATCGACAGACATTACATTATTATATTTTTTATAGTGGGAATTTAGATATGCAGAAAAGAAATTCCTCCTTTTTCAGAAGCTAAGAATCTTTTCTATTGATATGACTTACGATAGTTTTTCATTTAATTCTCATTTCATTATATCTGTACAGCTGCCACTATTGAAAGTCATCCTATGAACATTTTTAGGGTGGTGTCCCCACTCAAGCCCCATATGACCTGTGATCAAAGCATCGGAGACACAAAACTATATATATATATATATATATAAAAACCATGATACATAGAATTCTTATTAAATTAAAAAACAACAATTTTACTATTATTTTCTTCACTTTCAGATTGCTCTAAAAACGAAGACACAAGTTGCAAGACTTTTCTGAGAATCGCCCGATGATATCATGATATTTGAAAAGATGAGATCAAACCGATTCTAATGATGGAGACATTAAACAATCAAGAAATCATTACAACAATTAATTCAATGACTTATGACTTTTTTCTTTTGCCGTTCTAGATAATAAGACTTATCTTATCTTATATAATCTTATATAAGACTTATCTTATCCCTTATTGTCAATAATATACTAAGCTTCTCTGAAACCATTCATGTGTAGGAGCTTACTACAACCCACCTGCTCCACCACTAGGATGGTTGCCCTGGTCGGGCCTCATGCAGCTACCAGCAACCACTATCCTGCAGTCCATTCCTCCCTTAGCACACACTGAAACAATGATATGATTTTTATTCAAATGGAGGATACATCTGAACAGTCATTTCTAATACGGGGTACATCTGTGAACAAGCTCCTCTAATACATCATACATCAGTGAACAAGCTCCTCTAATATGTATAATATACATGAACAATATCGCCATGTGGGGTCAGAGAGCACTCTAAAGCACTGTCTTTTGACCCAGAATTTTGAGAATAGGGTGAATCCTGAAGACTAGAAACATAAAAGTGAGTAAAGATTTAACATTTTTCAAAGACAAGTCTGCACAGTATCAGGTAGAGTGAGTGAATGATTTATGTGCTTCCTGAAGCATGCTGCGGCCTTCCCTAAGTTCTGCAGAGCTTTTCATGGTACTGAGCCAAAGTACACCATACAGTACGGGTACAAGTTGGTATGCTAAAACTATAATGAAGCATGTATTGTATTGTCCAGGCGTGTGGCATGTACTATCATTTCATTTCTAAGGTTAGTAATGATCCACCCGGAAAAATTTGAAAAGGTAAAAATATCAAATTTAGAAATAGAAATACTTATTAAATGTCCTGATGTTTACTATCATTGGAATCGTGTGTTAGATGTGTTAATGTTTACCATCAGTAGAATTGGCTTGACCTTATCTTTTGAAATATGATAATATCTCAAAATTCACTTTTTTGACCTACAACACATTCTCTTGTAACACATCACATATGATTCAGCTATATATGGCTCGGTCGCCCAGAAATGTATACAGTTGCTGTCAGAATGGCCAATTCAAAAAGTTGGTAAATTAACATGTTATTCGATCTTAATTCCTAGAGGACATTTTGATTTTTAAGTGGATATAAATCATACTAAAATAGTCTGAGTAGTTCATGTTTTTTTGTGCAGTATAAAAAGGTTAATAAAGTTTTTCAGCTTTAATTAAAAAGACCATCTTCACACATGTGATTTATTTTAAATACCGGTAAGTAAATTAAAAATATTTCCTCTATGCATAATATAGTACAACAGGCTAAAATACGTTCATCTGTCATGCACTAACACATTAAGATACCTTCCATGCTGCTACTTTTACATAACCCCACTTCCTTCTCATCCCATAGAGCTTTTCAAAAGGGGCCATAGGCCCAGGGCATGCTTTCATATTTCCGTTTTTATTCTGTTTAGTGTCGGAATGACAATTAAATATAATAGAAAACGTGATAATAACAAGTCCATATGGCCAGATACCAGAATCTAAAGCTTTTTTCATTTGAAACATTATTGACCTTTCAATCGCATGAAGTAATATAGATACACACAGAAGAATCTTTCATCACTGATGACAAATAGGCAGCAAAAGCTAAAGGTTTGTGGATGGTTAGAGGTTGAGGAGTGGAAGAATTGTGCTTCAAGAGTTTGAAAAATGAACTTCTCTGCCTCTCTCATTGCCGACTTGTAGAGGAAACAGAGGAGAGGAGACAGATGTTTTAGTTGGACCACCGTGGGCATCTATTGATGCAGTCCTGCAGCATGCATAATATCCAAATTGATACACTACGGTCCAGCTGCTTGAAGGGTCTCTGGTAATGCAGTATCCATATTGGGATAAGGTAAATAGGACAATTAATCACCAACAATATTAATGTTGGTCTTAATGTTTTTAGGAGTGTGACATATTATGTTTTATATGAACCATATCCAACACATTTCACAACACCACTGCATTGATTGTGTACTAAGATAATAAGATAAGATAAGTTGTTTTTTATTTGCCACTTTCAAAGAGTACAGAAGAGTACAAATGAGTGAGTTTAAGTGATTGAGATACTCAAACTACTGAGATACTCAAACTAGTAACTGTGGTCTGGATTCATGGGTATTGTATGATAAGCTAACTTTATGTCCATCACAGACATACATAAGAACCTTGATCACCATCAATAGATTCATGAGAAAATTCCTGGACCAAACTATCGCAATGATTTGGTACAGAACTGAGGGAGTGAATAGATCGAGGATACATTTCTGCTATAGAAATAAAACCTTGTAATTATTTTGACACAATGTCATCAATTTGACATACTTATTAAAAAGAATTCTTTGTTTGGTCAAGTCAATTCGACCTCTGTACACTTATCAATACACACAACTGTCACAAATGACACAATTACATTACAATGTGCTTTTATGAATTGTCTTTTAAGTTTACATCTCTTGATAACTTGATGATACAACTAACTTGCTCGAATTTAGATTGTAAGCTCTTAAAAGAAAAGGGTTTATCATGCACTAATATTTTTGAAACAATGTCATAATTTATTGAGTCTCCTCATTACTGATCATTAGTGACATTTTTCAGGTATCACGTTATCAAATTTGCTTACCTGCGTCTATGATATCAACCCCAAAGCCTGCGTATGTACCATCTTTATTGCTATGAGAAAAGAACAGTTATAGATTATGAAATTGTAAAATTCTTTGCCCTAAATGAATACAAAAAAGTCCCTTCTGCTGTTGCATTCATCTGTTTCACATTGCTTCCATGGCAACGGGTAAAACATGCTTGATCAGCTTTAATGCCTAACCCAGCTTTATAACACCTGGATAAATAAAGGAACAACAAAAAATCAGATTAAAAGGTTTGTACTTGATAGCAAACTTAGGGACTGTGTCAAACCAAATTTCTCTAGCATTGTTCTTTCGCCTGAAAATAAACCATAATCAGCAGAATCACTCATAAGTTGAGAAAAATAAATATGCAACAGCACATGTTATTTTGCAAGAATTTGGCCTGATCCAGCAACTATTATGAATATTCCTACAAGGTATTACATGCTATTGCCATAGTATACTGTTGTCTGAACATTGAATATGCTGAGTACTACGTCAGTTTATATATGAATATTGGCTATCTTTGTATCAACTATTGTGGAACTATTGAAGAATGAAAGAAGAGGGAGAGAAGAAGTTTTTAGGCTGAGATCCTGGGATCTAGAAGGAATGATTTATTGTTTTCTGGATCAACATTTGAATCTTGGGTTGTCATGGCTATTGGTGATTGGTGGATCAAGTACAATATGTTCGGGTTATCTGAGCCTTCACATGCTACTGTAATCAATTCAGAATATTAATAATGATAATAGTAATTAATTATAATTAATAATCATGAAGTGATTGCACCCTAAACATACATAACATCATGTAACAGTGCCCCCTAGAACTGCCATTCTAATTTAATCAGTCTAGTAGCTAACGCCAAATTCAGGACCTGGATCAGGCTTTTGATAATCAAGGGTTATCAACATGACTGAGTGGACCGACCGGACTAACCACAACTATGTGTGGCATCAGTGAGGCCTCCGACGATGTATAGTCCAGGCAATCTAAGACCTCACACACACATCAAAATAACAAAAACCCCATGTGCAGTTTAGCTTCCAGAGCCTTATTCTCTGAAAACTGAGCAATTTGTGGTGAAGTGAAAATTAATTTATACATTGGTTCGGTCAGAACGGCAGGGAGGATGGAGATAGTTATCATTGCTTTGGGGCTGGAGCCAGGACTGTAATAGAACTTCTCATTTCATCATTCTTGGTGAGTAAATAACTTTTGAACCAACTTTTAAATTAAAAACTCTTGGGGGAAGATCTTTTGCAACAGCAGCTCCTCAATTGTCAAACGTGATCCCAGACCACCTCAGGAGCCCAAGGAGCTGTAGGCTTTTAAAACTGGAATAAAAACACTTTTATTTAAAGACGCCTATTGGTCAGAGTCACCAGCAAACTAGTCACCACCTTTTAACAATTTGTTTATCTCTTTTTGCTCCTATTTATTCTTCATACATATAATCTATTCATATAATTTTTACCATTTTAACTTTCTCTCTACCATTTACCTTACCCACATGTTAAGCACTTTACACACATGTTAAGTGATATACAAATTGTATAAATGAATAAGAAAGAAAGAAAGAAAGAAAGAAAGAAAGAGAGAGAGAAAAGAGAACAAAGAGTGTGGTATAAGGAGGCCATTACATTTGCTTAAGGGCCAGATTTTCAGAAAATGTACAATTGGCAGCTGTACACATTCAGTAAATTCTGCAAGATTAGGCTGCAATTTGGTCAATGCTAGGTAAATTCGAGTATATTCGGCATTGCATTGATTCTAGCATCCTATTTAGTTTAGGTTGAACTGTATTTTTAAACTTTATTTTCATCTGAAATTTGGCTTATTTGAGAAGATTTGCGAAGTTGGATTGTACATTTTCTGAAAATCTTACCCTTACGGTAGAGAGATGACTAGTGAGGAGTTGGTCACAATTTGTTGCCTTCTGCCATTGGTAAAAGGTTCAGAAATTGTTGCCATGAAATTGATTATTTATACAAGGGATCCGTATGAACCATTGGTGGATGATATAATTATCCTGCTAAATCAACAAAATGGCAAGCTAACAATTAAGAGAGCAAAAAGAGTAAGGAGCAGTGTATTTCACAAAAGTAAGAAGTCTTGGAAAGAGTTTCCAATCAATCTTAGGGAAGAAAGAGACGTTTGTATTCAGGTGTACAATGCAAATAGGAGGAGACCGTTTATTGAATCACCATGATAGAATAGGCCTGGTATAAAAGTTTTGTATTTTGTATTACTATATTTGGAGCTTATGATGTAATATAGATGAAGTAGTCTAAGGACATAATCTTCATCTAAAACACTTTTCTTTTTAACTGGAACAATTACACCTTGGGGGTCACAATCCCTGACACATGGTAACAAGTAGAGCAAGGTGGAATACATACTATCCCCTTCTGAAACACGTTTTTTTGTTAGCATAAAAATGATTGGTGGATACTACATATCTGTGGCTCGCTCCTGAGAAGCCTACATGAAGAAGGATACTTTTTCTTCTCAATGTGTACATGCCTAGTTTGAACTATAGCTATTGCAACGGTTCAGTGAAAATAGGTGTATGAACTTTCAGTTTTGACTAGCGTCTATAGCATGTACTGATACACTTGGGAATGATGAATTTCTAGTTTGGTGTCCCTAACTGTCTGTATGTAGGACTAGGACATGGTCATAATAGTGAAAGAATACATTCAGTTCTAGTATTGTGAGTGAAGGTTTTAGCTTTTTCTTTATCTAACAGATAAATATGGTTATAAGTATGTCTTAATCTCTATTAGTTGAGAAAAAATAGGTGAGGGTGTGTATATTGTCAGACAAGTTTGTCATAATTTAAAAAAAAATTCTGCATGAGTATATAAAGAAGACTGTATTGTGTTGATTTCTTTTAAAGTGACACATGCCACTGAGCTCCCGATTTGGGGAAAGTTTGCCTGAATTTCAACTATGTTCTAGATTAGTATATTTGTAATGTATACCCGGGAGCATTAATGTAGAAATTACATATATTGTGTGTATTTAAGAGTTTAAAACTCCAATTTCGTAGGGTGCTGGAGTCACCCTACCCAACTGCCAGACAGTTAGGGAAGGTCCCAGACGCCTCTTATCTTAATGAGAGTTAAGTGATACCAGCTGGATGGGACAGGGTATATATGTCACTATGTACCTCCTGCCTCGCTCTTAGTTCACATCCCTTTACCATACACTGAGGTCAGCACCTTATGGTCTAGTTACTGCTTTCTCAGATTTGAATTCCCCAATGGAACCTCTGCCACATTCTTCATTAACAAATATCAATTAATCTAAGGAATATATAGCGTTGGTATTCCACACAAATGTTCCTACTTATGCATGTCATCGAAAACTACAAACATATTTCTAAATGATATATAGTCAAACAGTGTCCATAGCCACTTTAAGGTAGCATAAATTATGTATGTGTGGCGATATTGGGTTTGCTAGAGTTTATCTCTAGGTGCTGTCCGCTGTGGGTTAGTTAAGCCGAGCTACCCCAGTGGGCAGTACTGGTCCGCAGTGACTTTTTAGTCTATATCATACCTTTTACCTGTACATATTATGTTGAACAGCAAGTCTAGCTGTTGTTGCTAGAGTAACGGCAACTTGGGTTTACCTTATCCGGCTTATTGTGATGAATGTACTTATTCTTATAGTAATCACTGTGTTACTCTTACATTGACTTGTGTTATGTTTACCAAATCTTGCATGTTAACCTAGACACCTGTGGTCGAGGGTACCCTAGCTGGCTAGGGTGCCCCAGCTAGGGTGCCCGAGATCCTCGGACTAGGTAGGATTGTGTGAGCTGATGCTGGCAAATTCTCATTGAATAAAACCCTTTGCGAACAGGTAGAGATGCATTTGTTCCATTTGTTTTATACATTGATACACGGTTAAAACTGACTGACGAGATCACTACATATGCACTAAAACATCCATGATGGATATGTGTTTTTTCTTCTAGTTTTCTAGTAATATATTTCATTTAGATATTGTATTTGCCTTTAATAAAATAAAGAGAACTAAGAACAAAATGGGAAAGTGTTGATAAAGGCCATTTGATCAACACAGAATGATGTAGAACAATGGGAAAATGAATCAATTTGCATACATTTAACCAGGTGATTGTATTTTCTAAATTTGTTTAGATATTTAGTTGTTTAAAGAATATTGGCAACTATACATAGAAAATTTACTCATCATAAATTCTTTGTACAAATATGGTTTGAACAATGAAGTGATTAACTTAATAACAAATACTTACTAATAACTGTGTCCTCCGTAATCTGGCCCAAGCCGTATCTGCCAAATTCTAGCATACCCTAAATGTAGTATTAACATCAGAGCACACAACCTCAGCCAGGTCCTCATTGTAAAGCCACTTTCCTCGCTATCCAAAGTAAATATAACTAAGTATAGCTAGACTCAGATATACTCAACAATGGCTAAAGACAAGATGACTATCCAACAGTATTGGAGCTTGCCATATACTATTCTCCACCTACAGAACCAGCTCAAACCGGATTCAAATCAGCTCAAACCAGATTCAAGGTTAATATTATTGTGCATGCCCTACATAACATCTGTGGCAAGTCTATATTCTATAATAATAAGAAGACTTTTTAATACTGCAAATTGTGCATGCCCCACATCACATCTGTGGCAAGTCTATATTCTATAATAAGAAGAAGAATTATAATACTGCAAATTGTGCATGCCCCACATCACATCTGTGGCAAGTCTATATTCTATAATAAGAAGAAGAATGTGCTTAACCCCCAACTTATAAATGGGGAAGACCGATACACTGGAGCCAGCTTATACACAGGGAATTCAGTACCTTAAATATTCAGTCAACTAATCATTAATTCCTTCATCTATTCAGAGATGATTTGGGGAATTCATTCTAAGACAGCTCATCACCCCTTCATACTTATAAAATAGTTCACAGCTCAATTTTGCTGATGCACAACTATATCCAGCAACTACTGTTGAAAATGATGATTTAGATGAATTATAGTTTTTATACTTAAATTCAAAGACATTATGATCCATTTTATGATGATGGATTTAGGTTTACATGAGAAGAAATAGACGGGTGACTGCACACCAGAAATCCAAGCTGCACACATTTGTAAGTGGGAGCTTTTTAATTTAACCAATAATGGGAATATCATTTTAATTGCAATAAATTTATAAAAGGTCTGGTTTTAGTCAGAAAGACATGTACAATATATCAGTTGAAAGATCATATCATACTTTAAAGAACATTTTATTCATATTTATCTCCAACAGTGACAGTGACAGCTACTGGATGTAGAATCAAGTGACTGGTATCAATTGATAGGAAATAATTTACCCTAAAATTAATTTTATTTGACCTAAGATGTCAGTGCATTTTCCTCAGAGTTATTTGCAGAAATCCTCAAAAAGACCCTTGACCTTGACCTTTGACCTTTGAATATGACCCTTAGCGGTCATAATGAATTCTCTAGCTTTTAATATATATAATTCCACTTAAAAGTTTATGTTTCATCAATCTTATGCAATTATGGATATTTAGGACGAAATTATTTTTTTATTGATTAAACTTGATATTTTTAACTTTCTTTTTTAAAACGTCGATAATCAAATTTCCTCAAAGGATACAGAGTGGCACCTGGCAGATTTGAAATTGGGAGATTTTGGAGATCTAGAATCAATCAAAAAACATTGTATGACCCAAAACGCAAGGTTCACCCAACAAATGGGGTTCTGCCCCCGGACTACTATGCCTTCATACAATATGTATCACCCTCTGTCCCTTTTGTCTATGTATCTATTGGTCCTGGGTATGACCATAAAGTGCCTTTCTGTCTCTTTTTCTATGTCTGTCTCTCTCCCTTCTTCTGTATCTCTATTTCCAGGGTAAGATCCTAAACTGCCTCCCTCTCAGGTTTCCCGCCCTTGATAGAACCTTTTTACTCCACGTTGATGTATGTACCACATGTTATTTGTATGGGCGGGAGTAATGTGGTAATTTGCCCCCTGTCCCCAGTAAACATAGTCATATAAGGTAAGCATAGCAACGTGGGAGTAAATATAGAACCTAAGAGAGGACATACTAATGCACTCGCATCGCACTCGCATCCAAGTCCAATGATGTCAAATCGATCGAGATGGAGGGTCAAATCGCACGACACCCCGAAGGGGTGGAGTGCGATATGACCCGACACATGGCTATTCGACACATGGCTATTCGGTATTTATTTCATACTGATTTATCAATTTATTTGTTATATTTACCTTTATATGACTGTTTTTATTGACGAATTATCAACACAATTAATGTCTGAAAACTTACGAAACATGCAAGGCAGCGCTACGCTTCTGCCGCTAAGAAGCGCGACATCATGAACCAATGATGTTACGTTATTTGGGTCACATGCTTCCATGACAACCCAAACCACATACGTATGCGATACAAGATTTCTAATGGCACCCCCGAATCATGCACTCTGTAATCACATACGTATGTATTAAATAAATGTTTATATGGAATCGCCAGCGGGACACCTTATTCAAACCAAGGTTGTTGCCAGGGGAGACACCTTCCAAGCTTCAAAGCTGACCACTCAGTGGACAAGAGTAGTTGTGATTGTTTTGTTTTTTTAATAAATTTTATTGGTCAAAGTTTCACATATGTGATAATTCTCATTCGCCAAGTACAAAACTTAATCAATTGGTTTTACGACATCATTACACTTTAACCTTTACTTTTTAAATACATTTGATTACATATAGACACTACACTATAATTATCACAATCATACTAATACTGTAGATAACATTGTTTAGGTGTTTCCTCATTTTTATGTCCTAACATCATATAATATAGAATTTTGTTTGTGGCCTGGTTCCTCGGAGTTTTTTTTATATATATACGAAATATGTTCGGATACGACAGTAGCCCCTTGAACGAAGTCTGGAACTACATTTTCCCTCTTCAATCTGGGTGAAACTCCAAACATAAGATTGTGAAAAGCGTTACTGATGACCTTTTCAGTCTTAGGCCCAAAGTTGAGAAAGTCCCTTCCAGCGAAGGGAAAGCCTCTCGCCTCAAACCTCAAAGTGTCATTATAATTCCATTAAGACCGCAAAATGTCATCATATTCCCATTAAAACGCCGAGTTCTAGGCCAGGAAACCGATTAGCGAAGTAGGCTGATATACCATTCTTATCTGATCTGGTTTGGACCTAGAGTGGTTTTTATTTGAATACTTGCAAAGAAGGGTCCAGAGGCCCTTGCTCCATCCCTAAGGAGCATAGCTTTAATTGGTTCATTAATTAATTGTTCATTTCATCTGCCCTGACAAGAGCAAGATAAGTCTTTGTATCTTTTTTCTTGTTTTATTTATTTCATAAATACCCAAATAAATGGACGAGTAGATGCGCGTCTCTTCCTCGAGCATGGCTAGAAATATTTTATTTCCTTTAGATAATGCCTTTTTGCAATGCAATTTAAAGAATGAGAGAAAACACCAAAGTTGAGTCTAGCAGTTTGTCTGCTCAGGGGCCGTCCATAAATTACGTCACGCTATATTTTGCGATTTGTTTACCCCCCCCCCCCCCCTTGTCACACTTTGTCACGTTTTGATAGCCCCCCCCCCCCTCTAGCGTGACGTATACTAGTGCTTACCCCCCCCCCCCCACACACACACACACCTCCCCCACCTTGTAAGCCCAAAGAAGTCTGATCAACCCCAACGCATCACACATCTATCCAATGGTTTACTAAGTTTACAATGTGCTAATAGGCCACGAACACAACATCAATTCTTTTTAAACATTTATTTGTCTTCTGCAACATTAATTACCTCCATATCTGTGAGCTGAACACACATAAAAGTTAAAATGTAACCTGGACACTTTTACATACACAAAAGAATATACCACAAAGTGGATTTCTACAGTCATAAATGATCCTTAGAATTAATATGAATACCAATAAGAAAAAGTACCATATATTATCTTAATTTGAGTTACAAATACTTTGACATCTATTGTCCAAACTTCTCTGAAGCACTCAGAGCTCGCCGGCTGCCTAGCATGGGGGTCAGATTTTCAGAAAATGTACGATTCAACTTCGCCAATCCTCTCAAATAACGCAACTTTAAGACAAAAATGAGCTTCAAAATGCAGTTTAACATAACAAAACTGATACTTTAAATCATTGCGATACCAAATATACTCAGATATACCCAGTATTCTTCACCTTTTAGCCTAATTTAGGAGAATTTCCTAAATATGTAGAGCTGCTAATTGTACATTTTCTGAAAATCTGACCCATGGGCTGATTACAATGAGAGCCACCAGGTGGCGACACTGTTTTGTTCTGTCCTCCCGCTCGATCTATTAAGATTTTCAGTAAATGTACAATTCAACTTTGCCAATCTTCCCAAATAACCCAAATTTCAGACGAAAATAAAGTCCAAAATACAGTTCAACCTAACCAGATTGCTAGAAACATTGCAATGCCAAATATACTCGAATTTACCTAGTATTGACCAAATTGCAGCCTTATTTAGCAGAATTTAATAAATGTGTACTGGTGCCAATTGTACATTTTCTGTAAATCTGACCCCATATATATATATGTGTGTGTGCCTTATTTCATTTAAATAATACACCCTAGGCCTATAGCTATAATAATGTGATATATTGTGTATTCATTTTGAATGCTAATATATTTCGTGTAGTGAGACCTAGTTTGTTTGGCGGTTGCCTAGTGACTAGCAACGATCAAGTCACTCTCACACTACGATTCGGACGGACCAGATGTGGAATTTGGTTGCACAAAATCTTTAATAACTATATTCAATGGGAGATGAATATGGGTTATAAATGCCGTCGCAACACCTGAATATGCCTGCCGGTCGCTAGGCTTCTATAATTAATATTATGATTTATGTTAATAAATAAGCAATTCGTTTCATGCGCAGAACAGTATAATAGTAACACAAAATCAGCCCAGATGACAGGTGTTTTTGAATAAAGGATTTGAAAAAAAAAAAAAAAAAGTAGTACAAAATCAGTATAGATTAATATAAAAGTGGGTTTGAAAGTAATCAATGCAAATAATTTGTTTCTCAACTGAAACATTAGCATATTACAGGCTAGGTAGATGAGGGATTATAGTTCAAATAGTTTCAAATCCTGGTTTATGCTTTTGATATAACATAAACCAGGATTGGAAATTAAATTCTAGGATTCATCGGAAGACCCAAATCGGGGGACAGTCGGGAGGCAAACCGGCTGTGTGTGGGCAAGGTTTTAGTAAATGATACGATGATATGATATGGGATGAGGTTCAGTGGTTAATATTAGTCACTAGTTTAAATTACATTTCCTCACTGGCAGGGGTTTGTACGTATGTCTTTTGATACTAATTTGTGTAGTTCTCTCGATAAAACCTTTCTCTTTATTTCGTTTTTCAGCTGTTTATGTTCATATATTTCTTACATTTGGGACTAGTATATTCCGGAAATAACCTATCTGATATCCCAGAGACTTTCTGTCCTTTTTTATTTTTGATCGGAACTGCGGCAATGTAATATAGCGTCGTTCCTTCTTGTATTTCTTATATTATCATGGGTCTCCGGGTCATTTTTTTAATATCATATAATATCATGTGTGTCCTCGACAGTAAACCAATCCATCAACACCAAACTAAAGGATATGTGTACTAATACATAAAGGGGTCTTATATGACCCAGTAAAGATATGAACTGACTCGGTATTTGAACAAAACTATCATTGTATACTATCTATACAGTAAAATGCCTTATAACATTACTTTTTTTAATTCATGCTATTGAGGTAATATAATAATGATTAGTGAATCTTCTTATTTCTTAAGCCAGGCGGTATCCATAACGATTCATTAATACAAAGTACACTTTCTGAGTTTGTTATCTCAGTAGCGAGTAAAGTTATGTATATATTTATATGTATATCTTATTCCGTCTCATACCAGAATGATTATGTCAATAACGGATCGCAAACTGATCGCTATTATAAAGCTAGCAATATATGGGTAAGATTCTCAGAAAATGTACAATTCAACTTCGCCAATCTTCTCAAATAACCCAAATTTCAAATGAAAATAAAGTTCAAATAACAGTCCAACATAACCAAACAGAATGCTAGAATTAATGCATTGCTGAATTTTCTTGAATTGACCTAGCATTGAGCATTTTTCAGCCTAATTTAGCAGAATTTACTAAATGTGGACAGCTGCCAATTGTACATTTTCTGAAAATCTGACCCATATAGGAGAATGATATAAGAGTCGTAAGTCGCAAAAATAGAATTTTAAGATATCAACATATTTGAAAAGAGGAGCTCTAGCAGATTCTAATGATATTCAACATTAAGATATGTGATAAGTGTTTCTTCATTTTAAATTTGATATTTTTAAGTTTGATATTTTTTAAAAAGAAAGTTTGCAATATTTTCTGGGTTGACAATTACTAGTAAAGTAAATATATACTCCATAGGGTGATCTCAGAAACGCAAGGATATATTAAAGGATATATTAAGCAAACAGTCAATTTGATACATGTATTCATACGACTTGGAGCATTTAGATTACTCAAAAAATGAAAGTTTACATTCATACAAAAATATCTTGTGGATGAAATATTTTGAGGAATATCATTTTTTAGACTAGTGTCTCACTTTCCTAAAACACATCACATAAGATACCACAAAAAGTCATGATTCATGCATAACTATTTATATATATGTATCCGCATACAGCACGTATAACAGTAAACAAGGCCACGCAATATACATATCGACAAGGAACATCAGTGACACAGAAGGAAGTAAAACTAGCGAAAACCTTTTCATACTTCAATTAATTCAGGCCAAATGTTGGGATGATCCGGGTCAAATGTGGAGATCGGCGCACTATTATATGTCAAAGCTAGTCAGGAAGAAGCTCTACACAGTTTACCTTCCGAGTGATACGTGTGTTCTTATAGGAGGTTGTAGTGGATCCATTTCTAAACAATAAGTATGGTACTCGTGGATATGTCTTCAGGTTCAGTTGGAAAAGATTCTTCCATCATGAGGTTATGCTTTATTGTTACATTATCCATTGGATTTCTGTCCTCGTGTGATGGGAAGAATTTAAAACTGGGGACACACCCAGAGAAAGACGTTTATCCGGCGGATCGATACCCCCTAGTAAGGAATCTGGTATCTCTCGATCATGGTGGCGATTTTGATATATTACGCACGGAGGAATCCAATGGTAAGGCTCGAGAAAAGCGTCAAATCAAGGAACCGATAATAAACAGTATTACACCAACGTTTGGCCAAGTTATAGGGAACGTGCTGCAACTGCACGGAGATAACTTCATGCTGTTTGGTGGTGGTGAAGTGGTGGTAAAGATTGGACGCGACACCCCGTGCTCTTGTTTTAAAAATAACTTGAATTTGACAAATTGTTAGTAAGTACAATTTCATAATAAGCTCTTAAATGTATGTTCAGCATTGCCGTTGGTATGATACTTAAATAATTTTAACAAAGTACACATGGGTCAGATTTTCAGTAAATGTACAACAGACAGTAAATATTACTGGCCAAATTTTTTCTTAAATCATTCTTAGGTTTTTAATGAAATTACATAATCTATGTATTGACTGAACCATGCAGTCTCTGAATTGTTCCATTTTATAACTGCCCAACTTACATATAAAAGGAACCCGCTAAATAAATCATTTAAGGAAGTTCTACTTATGGATTGCAATGCCTTTTATTTATTTTTTTAAAAACCTTTATTCGAGCAGAACCTGCCTTCTGGGCTTTTACAATGCCAAACATGGGGTGTAAAAATAGCTTCAATATCTCGATGTACTCTGGGATTTTTACATGGACAATTTTCCATTTTTTTACCTCTCCTTAATTGTTAATTATCTTCTTCACACCAATTTTACACATGATTAATAATTCTACTTTTCACCTAGAACGTACAATGTCAAATTCATCGTATAGTTTTTGATTGGTTATTTTCTATCTCATAAAAACACCGTTCATTTTGTTAATTATCTTATTGATACCAATTTTACACATGATTTATAATTTTAATTTTTACCTAGATGTTCATAACTTGTTGATTTTCTTATTTCTATTGAACATACAATGTCGATGCATCTTATAGATTATGAGAATTTTAAAATATACTTTCATGCTTAATGTACGGGAGCGGGTAGACATGCCCCCCCCCCCACACACACACACACACAAACCCACATCCTGCCACACAAACAAACATCGTGTCACATTCGTGCCTCTGTCAGGTCCGTCCAGGATCCCCGCAAACAGAATTTAAGTCTAGCTGATTCCAGCTTTTTTTACTTAAAACATTTTTTTTTATTCAGGTTCGAGGTTAACTTCATCAGTATTAATAGCGTCCGATAGGTAGCAATGTTATTACAAAAAGAATACTTTTGTCTCTCCTTTTCCGCCTTTTAATGCCTAAAACCCATTTTCTTTGCCCCAGAGCATTAAATATTAGAGATGCTTAAAATAGAGTTGTTTCTCATGCATAATTTCCTTCCTGGAAACCCGATAAAAATAGCTAAAGTCACCTACGAGTAAGAATTTTAGAGAAAAATGAAATAGGCATATTACTATATCAACAAGAGGCAAATTTACGCGTCTTAACGTTTTTACAGTTCCAATTTACTTGTGAAAGGTGGTCTCCACTGGCTGCGGTAAGTTCTGCAGTAAGCTCTGCAGTAAGCCTTGCGATAGTGCTGTGTTGTTGAGGAGTGGCGAGGTGCTGCCTACATCCTTCACTGACCATGTAGGCAAGGGCCTCGTCATTCCTCACCACCTACAGAACCAGCACAAACCATCGCAAGGCTTACCGCAGAGCTTAATGCAGCCAGTGGAGACCACCCTTAAGTGAATACCCTACTATAGGCAGTGCAAAGCAGAGGCCCTGCCTAGGGAAGATGGCCTTCTCCCGCATGGCAGATATTATTTGATTTGCTTTACACTTTATTTCAGTAATAATAACTACCTGGTATGTCTATACAAAAATTCTACTGGGTCGTTGGACACACCACTATCAGTTACAATAGAGTATGAAAATGGTACCATTTACTCCGGGCCAAATGTAACTTATACGTTTAAGAAGAATGCAATCATAACAGATGCCTCTCCACGCAAAACTATTCAAAGGTTGGTGGACATTTGGAAAGAAGTCAATGCATTGTAACTTATATTGCTAGTCTAATTTTACGTCTATATACAAGGTCCTATATTTGATTTGTCCAAAGAACCATAGAGTTAAACATTCTCCTGGTGAAGATCGTCTAAAAGCTGGGTTCCACTGGCCGGCTACTTCTCCCGCTTCCTACCGCTTCTTGCTTAAAGAAGCGGTAGCAGATGCGGGAGAGTAATGGCGATGGGTGCTATTGGGCCCCACTACAAAGCCATGTTACTTCCCGCTTCTTTTGGAGCATTTTCGAAGCGTAGAGTGCTCCAGCTTCAATCAAACATGTTTGATTTGAAGCACCACTCTATGTTACTCCTCACATTACTTGATGCGTTCGTTTCCATGTGAAATTAAATGTTGTCTGGTAACATTTCTGAGAAGCGGTAGAAGTAGCGGTGGAAGTAACGTCCCAGTAGCACCCATTCTGGTGACTTTCAGTTGAGTTTCTATAGACTGTCAAAGAAGTGGTAGGAGTAGCGGAAGTAGTAGCCGGCCAGTGGAACCCAGCCTTTAAGATTGAAACGTTGAGAAATAAAGAAACCAAAATTAACATACATCCATCTTGATGTTTGTCTGCGATGAATTTGACTTAAGTTAGTTCAAAAGTGTTTACATGTTTTTTATTAAAGAGGTGGTACGAAGATGAACATTACTGGAAGGAATTTCCACCCACAATACAAAATGGATATCATATTGACAACATTCACAGGCGGCAGACAATATGGACCGGAAAGTGTGAGTTCCTAACTTTTTCCTATTTTCTTTGGATGTGGATAGCACTATAAGGAGGGGTAGAAAAGAACATCAACAAATCTGTACGATGTCACTTTTTAGATTGGTGAGATAACATCAATCCAAGTAGATTGGGGTGATGTCTGTCAATCATTGATAGGATCTTGGCTCCTCCCATCCTGGATATCAGTGTAAAGAATCTGTTGATTCTGATATCAGCAGATGGTATCAGAATTATGCTGGTAATGGCTGGGAGGGGATGGCCTTTATGTGTGAATTAAAGGGTAGAATTGTGAATTAAAGTGTCAAGTTGAGAAGTAAGATGCCTCATATGCAAAGGTGTTAAAGGGACCAACAGAATTACATGGAGTGACCAGTCAGATATGGGAAAAGGATTTCATGTTTTCTGTCTCCTCTTCCTCTCCCTCCTACTATCCCTCCCTCTCGAACTTTACATTTAACTGACATCAATCTTTGTTTCCCTTGGAAACGCAATCTTCTGCATGAACCGGAAATAAATCAATGTAAACTGATCACTGTTAACTAATTCTTGTTATTCTGTATACACAGACTCCTTAATCCTACATAACTTTTTTTAGTAATGTTCTATTAATGATAGCACTCGCTGTGATTGTAATTAAATTCGAATCGTTTTGATTGATCAGGGTTGACTGGAAATAATGCCATTATGTGATGTAATATCAATTCCTGATTAAAAAAATCTAAATCAGAAATCTCAGCCAAGGTGATAAAAATTGTGGACACAAAATTGTTATTGGACATTTAAGTGGTCCGGCCACTTTCGACAAAATCGTTGGCGATGCGTTGGCGATGAGGTAGTCAATAAGATTTTTGTCAAATTTATTGCATCGTCTTTGCATCGACTTGTCATGGCTATGCCTTCGGCAATAGCCAGCAATGACCGGCGATGAGTGGGCGATGTAAATATTGCATCAGTCGAGGGTAGCGATGAACAACAAACATGTTTGATATTTCCCAGCGATGTGATTTTGCATCGGTGCATTGTCAATGGAGGTAATGTCTATAGCGATGTCTTGGCGATTACATATATGTAAAAGCAAGAGAATTAGTTCTATAGTTGCCGATCTTTTTCTGGTTCTCAATGCCAAGATGATGCAACCACCGATAAGCCTCTTTATCAATGTGCAATGCCGGCAATTACATCAACTTTGCATCGACTTGGTTTTGTCAACAGTGGCTGGACCGCTTTATACTTTACTTAATTAATTAAAGGATAAATCAATGTAATTTTAAAAGCAATAAAATATTAGTTTTCAAATAAATATGTGACTCTCAACTTGTTGAATATAATATCTATGAAGGAGTCGACAAACACAGGGATGGCCTGAAACCACAATAACATGAGGTTTATTTTACCATAAACATATACATAATTAAAGAAAAAATTTCCGACGTGCGTGCGGGTCAGGAGATGGGCGTGGAGTGAGGAATGGACGTGGGGGAACGAATGTTGTGTATTGTGACGTAGCGTCAAATGATGCGGGGGGCATGGTTACCGCATCGGTCACCAAGGTCTTGGTCAATATAATCGGTGACGGGTCACCTGCACATATGTGACTCTCGACTTGTTGAATATAATATCTATGAAGGAGTCGACAAACACAGGGATGGCCTGAAACCACAATAACATGAAGTTTATTTTACCAAACCAGGCCAAACCGAAGAGATTATGAAGAGAGCATATCAGCAGTGAAAGAATCAACTTTTAGTTTTAAGTCCAAGTCTGGTGTTATGTATGAATCCACACTCGATGATAACCAATGTCCCCTGGCTTTGATATCTGAAAGATTAACACCAATTGACGACATGTAAGTCGCTCCTCCACGTCTAAGTGATTGTGTAGAATACACGCCAGACAACCCAGCTTTAGACACTAAGTCGCACAAAAAATGTTTGATTTCCTCATAGGAAGGGTTGGGGATCCCATGCGTGGCAAATAGCAAGGATGAATCAGGTAAAGGTGAGCTAGCCCAAAACTTATTTAGCCAATATACAGCACAGAGAGGGCGTTTACCTAGCTTCACCAAGGGTAAATTGAATGGAGTAGAAGTAGTCTTAGATGATTTGACATTGATTATCATGCCCCATGGTACACAGGTAATATCCTTTCTTGAAAGGCTGTGAGGCGATGAGATAATGTGGCCAACACGCAATAATGATCTGAATAGGAATAAGATCATGGCCCAGTGTTTCACTTGATTTTTGGACGACACATTCACAAATGGAAACATTTTCCGAAGATGAGTCGGTAGAAGAGGGTCGGCAGGCGTGGGACTTGCCCCTGGAAGTTTACCGATACCTCTGAGAACCGACTTAATAACTGGATGAGACAACGCCGGGCAGTCAATCAGTCTCAAACGTGCACCGAAGACAACGCCAGATAGGTAGGTCGTCACAGAAGAAGCTTTCATAATCCGGATAAATAGGCGGCGTACATACACAAGGCATCTAGTCTAATTGAAGAAGACGACAGACCGTTGGCGTGAAGAAAAGATTTAAATACTCTCAACTGGCGTTCCCTCTGACGCAGGGTAGACGGTGCTACTGACGCAGACTGAAGTTCCTTGACTCTGATCATCCATTTGTCCATCCCTACAACGAGAGGCATTATTAAAACAACACAGTCCAGCCTCATTCAGGATTGAATAGTCGACAGGGTCATTTTGATATGGCAGACGAGATAAAAAATCAGTCACAATGTTATTTTTGGTATTTATATAATGAGGAATTAATTCGATTCCATAAATAAACATCACCCAATACAGTTCATATAGCCATTGCATGCATGTACGGTTGATGCTGACACCAGAGGTAAGCATGGCCACAACCTGGGTGTTGTCAATGAAGCAATGGACACTACAGTTCTTGAATAAATTCTTCCATCTCTTCACACCTAGTAATATGGGAAAGAGTTCTTGTACGTTGATATTATCCCATTTAACATTTTCTGAAGGGGATTTGGCAATATGATCACAAGTTGAGTCAGTCCAAGGGACAGTATGTACGCCCCAACCTCCAGCTATCCAGTCTGATCCCATGAAAATGCCAAAGCCTCTGCTAGATGAATCAGAAACCATCGGAAGATGGTATTCACGCCTGGACAATAAACCCACGCCATTAAATACCTTACAGAAGGCGTGCCACCAGTCTATGTCCCTCCTGAAGGCGTCTGAAATAATTGATTGATGTAACTTTTTACACAACATCACCTTATAAAGGTCAAACATACGACGACAGAACGTACGTCCACCTTTAAAAACTGACGCACAGTGGGCTAAATAGCCACAAAGTCTTTCTAGTTCCTTCTTAGAAATATACTTAGACATTTTCACATTATCTAGAAGAAGACGAAGCTTGTCGATCTTGGTTTGAGGTAGCCTAACTGTCATGGCAAGTGAATCCACTTCGAATCCAAGGTATGTGCATGATGTAGCTGGCGTGGTAACCTTATGCCATGCTACATAAAACCCAAGTGACCTTAAGAATGATATAAGGGTATTGCGGGCAAGGGAACAGTTGTGGAGGGAATCAGACGCCAGGAAAAAGTTGTCTAAATAATTTACCACACGCACATCATACAATCTATACATAGAGTCGGCAATAAAGTTAGAAATATTGTCAAATACACAAGGACCAATACGTAATCCAAAGCATAGGCGATTGTCTGTTAAATATTTCTCATGTCCATCAATAGTCCAGCGAAATCCACAAAGGGTACGATGATCTGGATTAACTGCCACAGCTCTGTAGGCAGCTTTAATATCAACGACACACATATAATCTCCAGCTGTTACCATATTTGTGGCATCGTCAATATTTTTATACGAAAAGGACCGTATAAGGGACGAACAATGAAAATTAACCGAAGACTCATCTGGTCGAGAACAATCGGTTATGGGTCTGACACTACCGTCAGGTTTAAAAACAGCTCCTAAGGCGTGTATACACTTGGGTTTATCATTTACCACTGAGACATAACCTTCCAGTATTTCGTTAGCAACAATCTTATCCATTTTGATACGTGCTGAATCTTCTAAAATCGAAGAATAGTTGGGTAAGTCATACGCCTCTACTGGCGTATCCACCACATCAATACCATCAATAGTATAATGAAAAACATCAAGATTTTTTGTAAATACATCGCAACCTTGATAAAATAAAGAAGCAGCAACTCTGCACGGCTTCAATTGAACGGGTAATCCGCCCAAAATATGTATACAACTACAACTACCATGAAAACACTTATCGTATACCTTGACCGAACGGCCTTTAGCAGAGGCAGGAGAGACAAAAATCAATCCCTCATCATTATCACAAAAACCATCACGATAAAATTTGGCAATACGATCACAAATAGATGTATAAAGACATTTGTCATGGCAATAATGTTGAAAAGCATTTACCGGGAGAGAATCAGGGGAATAGGTAACTGTTGAAGGCATGGAATTGTCAATCTCGACGACTGTGGCCTCCATCTTGCCACGGTTACAAGCCTCACTAGCAGAAGAGTTCGACAAAACATCACAGGTTTCCGCCTCCAACACAAGAGATGGTTCAAATTCAATCCGACAGCCACCTCCACTTACCCGATTCTCTACCGCATCCTATTTGTTTGCTTTCGCCGTCACACAAGCCTTGGCACCGTGGTCTGACGCACCGCAAGAAGAACAACGATGGGGGAAATCACAAGGATTTTTCAAGCATCCCAGTCCATTGAACTTGAAACAAACTTTATCCTTCATGCTTTTGCCTTTAGTAGAAGAAGTAGAAGACTTTGTAGACGATGCCCGACGATAATTTTCAAACGAGTAATGGCGGAGCACTTCCTCCTGCCTAGTTTCCCCGAACGCCGCCAGACCCTTCTTGCTTGCTCTGGTCCTAACAGCTGCATCGTACATCAACGAAGCTTTGAGAGTATACATCGCGAAGAGTTCTTCTCCGTCATGGTTATACAGTGAGATAATACGCCCAAAAGTTCATCATGGGGACGAGAATCACCGATCATCTTCTCTAACAACTGGAGATTCAATAATAATAAAGTGTCAAAGTTCTCTATCACCTCACCCTTGTCAAGAAACTGCTCCCGGTCAAACCGACCAACTCGCTTCCTAGACGAACTTCTCCTTTGACGCACAGGTATGCCATAAATGGAACTTTCCACGCTCTCATCACGATGTCTATCGTCAGAATCATCCTTGAACATAGATCTAGAGGTACGAGTATTAAATATAACCTCCGATGAAGAACTTGAACTAGCCGCGTCAGGATTAGTGGATTTCTTGTCCAGCTTCTCGACCGTGTCCCAGATAGTCTTCATCATGCCTTCCAAACCGTTGACACGCCCGGTCAACAAGTCAGCTTTCTCCAAGGCAGACATTTCAGCAGGTATGTCGTTGTTTCTCATCCTCGTACAATTCTTCCCAATTTTACCTTCATGCACAGTATTGCAATGATTACAAAGACCCATAATGTCGAAAAAATTCAGACAAATCACAGCAGAATAGCAGAAAAAAATTTCCGACATGCGTGCGGGTCAGGAGATGGGCGTGGAGTGAGGAATGGACGTGGGGGAACAAATGTTGTGTATTGTGACATAGCGTCAAATGATGCGGGGGGCGTGGTTACCGCATCGGTCACCAAGGTCTTGGTCAATATAATCGGTGACGGGTCACCTGCACATATTAGTTTTAAGTAAAAGTTCCTACAAATGAATAACCCATATGTCTGTTTATCTTTTCCCAATGTTTATTTCCCAACTAGTTTTGGCATTATGGTAGCCTTCTTCAGGGGGATGAAATAAATATGTACAATAGTTAATGTTTTTTGTTGATTTTCTTACTACAAAAACTTCCGCAAAAAGGAATTTAGACCAATTTGCTATCATTTGCATCGCATTTGACCCATACAAATACGAATTTATATCATTTTTTATTTCTTTCAGGTCAATAATATATTTAATAAACATTATATCAAAATAATGCAAATTTACTGTTTCTCATTTTAGAAAAGGGCGTGCCAGATTACAAGTGAAACACAGGCTCTGTGCATAACTCCAAGAGTAGCTGTTCCAAATAGCTTGTCCTGGGGCAATCGAAGAAAGCGACAGACAACAACCGTCTGTCGTACAGACAGCTATCTCAATGTGAAAATATCTTTTGTTGTCGAGAGAGTCGAACAAAAGTTCACCCCAGAAAATGGCACCAACGACTTGTGTATGGCAATGGACCCACATCTCGAAAATTACGAGGATGATATCTACAAATTCAAGATATATGATGGAGAAAAACAATTACGGATTGAAGTAAGTATTAGTGGAGAAGTTGTCTACTTGTAGACACCTCTAGGAAAGCGTCAACAGAGGGGATAAGTTTGAAATAACAATATGTAAGTGATGCTTTTGCGATGGTGACATTCCATGAAGCTATTAACATTTTAATGGTAACACTGAAATAGATAGAACCTGATGAGAATGTGGTACAAGGGCCACTATTGCACTGTCCGAGATGTTTGTTTTTTCGTGGCCCACAAGCCAATAGGTGGGTGGGTTACGAAAGAAACAACATTGAGGACAGTGTAATAGTGTCCCGAGTACCACATTCGAATTTAGGTTCTATATTTACTCCCACATTGCTATGCTTACCTTATGGCTATGTTTACTGGGGACAGGAAGTCATACCACACGCGTGGAACTGGTGCAAATTACCACACTACTCCCACCCATACAAATAGCATGTGGTACATACATCAACATGGAGTAAATAACTATTCTTAAAGCCTATATTCTCCTGGAGAGTTGTCTTGAAATATTATTCGGTTTCTTCATTTCTTGATTTTTTTTAATCTAAATTTTCTGTTCTGGTCTATATTATTGTTCGATGAATCAGCTGAGTATGATTTCTCCTAGGCATAAGTGAATGCAATGAATTGGAAGGTATCCTATCCATAATATACCATATAACATTTCTGAATCCATACTTAGTACAAAATGAACGGAATTAAAAGACTTCTATTTCTTTTACCAATGTTTGTCTTCATTTATTTTCATTCTACGATGTTGTACAGGATACATTTTCTCACCTGGGTCTGAGGATAACATTTTTTAAATCTGCAGTACCGAAACACTCAACACAAAAGTAATCATGGCCATATAATATATACGTGTTAATTTATACCCATCTTGTACCTTTTCAGGGACAGAGACTGGACTATGGAGTACATAGAGAGGATTATCAAGTGTTTGTTGGCAACAGCTCTTGTAATATCACAGATTTGCTCACCACCCTCCTTATATGTACCCCACCACCACAAGTACCAACTGACATTCCAAATGAATTCAAGAAGAACGGTCTCCCCATGCTTCGGGTATGAATAACACAATCTTTCTCTCTTTTTATTTTCATAACAAATAATCTAATTTCTGTATGTATGACTCTTATGGTTTAACATTTTTTAGATCCTGTTTCATAATACTTTTCATAATAAAAAAAATAGTGGGGAAATTAGCAATTTTAAACAGTGATTCCTAAGTCATTTAGATGAAAATATTAATAACTTTGAAACTGGATACTGTAAATGTTAAGAACATTTAATAAATTGAATAGTTGGGGCTCCACTGACACTGAATGATAATTAAAAAGTACTCAAATATATCGACTATTGTAATAGAGCCTGGGTTGTAATAAAGATGTCAGTAGTGATGTATGTTGTAAATATAACAATCGCAAGATCCTTGTTGATTTGTCTAATTCTCTTGTTGATTTTACTTATAAGATGTCCTATAATGTTTGCTATCCTAGGAATGGGCTGCTGCCATCTTTTCAAATGATCATATCTCAAAATCCATTCTTTGCAACTTGTGACTCGTTTTTTTGGAACACATTACATATATGCTTTATTTGTAGGTACTGATTGGAACAGAACTGAATTCCTCACTGGCCTACATTGATTATCAATTTGTAAAGCCAATAGATATAAACATTGAAGCCATAGTGGGTGGTGTACTGGGTGGATTGACTGCTATCCTGATTGGAATTGTCATATTTTGGCAGTGCAGAAAGCAAGACAAAATACAGGAAAAAGCACTATACATTGTAGAGAGGGAAGACCAAGATTATACAAGTAGGTTTCTTTCTTTCTTTTAATTTTATTTATACACTATTGCATTTTCTCATCATTTTCTTTCATGGTATCCTTCCTCTAAAATACAGGAGAAGACTTCATATTCTCAAAGTGGATCACTGTCTGGATTTTTAGATTTAAGAAATATAAATACCAGAAATTTTACTTAGGGCAGAAAAATACTAAAACAAGCAACACCAAAATTAGGCCATGAGCCAATGCACTCAAAATAGACTTTTCGTTCCCATTTTGGGGGTACTACAAAATTTTTACATATTCTGGTAGACAATAACCTTAATAACTCAGGATTAAAAGTTCTCCATCCAATATCCTGCAGTTTTTGAGTAAAGTGGATTTTAAAAAATTAAATACTGAAAATTAAAAAAAAATTATGTAGCTCAATATGAGGGCTTTAGTGGTCTTTTAATAATATATTCTAGTGCACAATGCCATAGATAATACAGGAAAAAAAGTTTTCCATCCAATCTTCAACAGTTTTCATGTAAATTGGATTTTAATGTAAAAAATGGGAAAAAATTGGGAAAAATTATGGAGCTCAATATGAGTCGTTTAGTGAAATTTAAAATGCATATTCTAGTGCACAATACTGCAGATAACTCAGAATTAAATGTTCTCCATCAAAAGCTTTTAAATTTTGATGAAAATTGCATGTTAAATTAAAAAAATATAACAAAATATATTAAAATATATTAAAAAAATTGTTGTGTTAAATATGAGATTTTCAAGGGAGGGTTTTCTCTTTACATATACAAGTACAAAATACTACAATAGTTCAGAAATAAATCCCATCCAATATCCTGTAGTTTTTATGGACATTGGAGTTAGATAAAACAGAAAATTAGTTAAATCATGTAGTTCAATGAGTTGTTTACCGAAGACTAGTGGAAAATTCTACCCAAGGGAAATGTCTAACATGCTACATTTAAACCCAGGTATACATGTATTGGAATATGTCTAGGTAAAGCCCAAGGGAAATGTCTAACATGCTACATGTTAACCCAGGTATACATATATGTTCGAATATGTCTAGGTGAAGCCTTGGTTTCACTGGGCATTGGTGCGATGCAAATCCTGACAACAAAATGAAAGGCATTTTTCCCCACAACATTTTAAAATGTGGCCCAATGTTACCTGTATTTACCTGCCACACTCAGGCCTTTTGTCTTACACACAGGCCATTTTCTAACATTGGAAAATTAGTATGGTGAATTCCCAAGACCTTGAAACCCCACATAATTCACTGAACATCTTTAAATATTGTTTCAGCAATAGATGTTATGTGTTCTGCTCAGGGACCACAGATTATTGATAACAAGCATTCTGTGTGTGTCCATTATCTTTGCATTTCCTTTATCATGCATAAAGCTGTTAAACTTTTAAGTCAAAGAATGTGATATTTGTTACATATCTCATCTAATCAATCAATCGTCTCACATGGTATACATACACTTATCCTATGCCATAGAGACAGAGAAGAGGATCACCTTTAGTGCCTTCGGGAACTTAATAAATACAGATAAATGCTCAGAAAAGTACAAGCTAAAACATACCAACAAATGGAATATCAAATAACATAGATTTTAAAAATGGACTTTATGCAGGTCTTCCAGACTGCACTTCAACTATTGTTACATTATGATTTGGATAGTAGCCTAATACCTCTTCCAACATTTATTTGTATCAGTCATGCATATTTGTAAGAGTACAAGTACATAGTAGTTACACTCATAGTGCTCCCCAGTGGGTTCTTTTAATTTGTTCTCATCAGTATGACAATAACTGAAAAGTTAACTAATAATTTTGCAGTACACTGTTAATTTACTAGAAAATTACTATCTTATGTAATCTCTAAACTTTGATGATATCTTGGCCCATACACACATCAATAATTTTAATAATGATTATTTGCAGGAATGTAGTCTCAAAACTCAAACATTTCTTTGAATATAAGTTATTTTTCATATTTTTAATCCCAGTGGCTTACCAGAGCATCCCTTCACCTCCCACCCAATGCACGCCACGTTATCAAAAGGCTGGCCATGTGTACAACCTGAAGAGCCTTAATATGGCTAACAGAAACACTACTGGAGATAGACAAAGTCAAACCAATGTCAAATCATTACAACTACAGATAGACAGTACCATGTCCCAATGGTATTGTGTCATATGTTGGAATTAATATAATCTTAAGCCAGGCGTTTTGTCAAGGCCTAGCACTTTTTAGTAAATCATACTCTACTCCCTGCACTCATTCAAGGAAATACAATATTCAAAAAGAGTAGAGTATCACACCCCATTATTATGTTCCCTCTCTGACCCTGATAGGACCAAATATATACAAAAGTATGGTGTCAAAACAGGGCACAAAACAACCGAATATTCTATCATCCCCTCCTGTTCATAGATTGTTCTACTTGCTTCAATCTGGATCCGTTAGAGTTCATGTACAATGGGTTTTTTTATTGTAGTGCATAGAGAGCCAATACATTTAACAATCAATTAGAAAAAAACACCTGTCCACATTGTGGATGTATTCTCATGTTGCCTAGAGAAATACTAATTCACACTATATATTGATAATTATAATCTCACAATCAATTACACAATTTTTGGAAAATTATTACTCAATCTTTCAAATTCATTGCAAAATACATCATCGCTATCACAACTAGCTGGTGATTCCAAATTGTACACTTCCCCCTCTCCCTCTTTTCCCTTTGCCTCTTCTCTGTCTCTCATACCTATTTTTCTCTCCCAACCCCATCTCTGATTCTCCCCTCTCCCTCCCCTCTTCCTCATGCTCCCCCTCTTTGCTTTCTCTCCCTCCCCTCCCCTCTTTTCCTTCCCCCTTTACTTTCCCTCCCTCTCCCCTCTCCTATTTCCACACCCTCTCCCTTTTCTCCACTCTCCCCTCCTACACCTTCTCCCTCCCCTCCCCCACTCCAATACCCCCACCCTTTCCCACTCCTCTGCATGTAGTCGGGTCCCCCTGGAAGGGGTGGTAGTAGCTTATGGAAAATGACGAAGTATCTCACAGGGGCTTTCCCAGGCTATAAATAGAGTGTGTAGATACAAATTTAAAAAAGGCTTCAAAATCACATTTCCACCCCAGATACCTTCAGAAACCACATACAACATCCTCCAGAGAGGGTGGACAGAACTCTACAGATGAATAAAACGGTTTGTAAAACAACAAATTCCAAGAACATGTTAGACAAAGAAACCCCTCTTTTCTACCTAAAGAAACCCCTTTTTCTACCTCTTTTCATAGAAATCGCTCTTCCCGTATATTATATGGATACTTATACAAATGTTTTTTCATGCTGTATAGTATACAGTCATTGACTTTTGATCACTGATATAGGATTTATAAGTGACTAAATGGAACATATTAATTCTGTTGAATAGATTATGTTTCTTGTTAATACAGTAAGGGTCGGGGAGTGCTACAGTTGACAAACACAAATTAATGTGACTGTTTTTATAGAAATGGTCCCACAGATCCCCTAAACTTTGCCCCTGATTTAATCATTTTCCATGGCAGTGATATGATAGAAGAAGTGGAATTTGCTAGATTCAGACTTGAACTGGAATATTTCCCCAAGTTGCTCTTGTGTTTCCTGCTGACAAAGATTCCAAGTTCCTCTTGTAAACAACACATATTGAACTACAATGTACATGATTTCTGTTTATTTAACTCCAATGTCCATAAAAACTACAGGATATTGGATGGGATTTATTTCTGAACTATTGTAGTATTTTGTACTTGTATATGTAAAGAGAAAAACCTCCCTTGAAAATCTCATATTTAACACAACAATTTTTTTAATATATTTTAATATATTTTGTTATATTTTTTTAATTTAACATGCAATTTTCATCAAAATTTAAAAGCTTTTGATGGAGAACATTTAATTCTGAGTTATCTGCAGTATTGTGCACTAGAATATGCATTTTAAATTTCACTAAACGACTCATATTGAGCTCCATAATTTTTCCCAATTTTTTCCCATTTTTTACATTAAAATCCAATTTACATGAAAACTGTTGAAGATTGGATGGAAAACTTTTTTTCCTGTATTATCTATGGCATTGTGCACTAGAATATATTATTAAAAGACCACTAAAGCCCTCATATTGAGCTACACATTTTTTTTTTAATTTTCAATATTTAATTTTTTAAAATCCACTTTACTCAAAAACTGCAGGATATTGGATGGAGAACTTTTAATCCTGAGTTATTAAGGTTATTGTCTACCAGAATATGTAAAAATTTTGTAGTACCCCCAAAATGGGAACGAAAACTCATTTCTAGCCTACTTTTGCTGTATTGGCTCATGGCCTAAATCTGAACAATTCAGGAAATCTATTCTTTAATCCTCTGGAATAGGCTCCAGACGACGGCCCACAGAATAAAAGATCCTAAAGTAAATGAAAAATGAAATTATATTTGGAGTAACGATAATAAATATTTCTATATTTTAAGTTTGATATTTGTATATCTAAGATCAGAAAACAATGAGAGTAAATATGGATATTTATTATACATGCATTGCTCTGAAAACAACGTATCTAGAGTGATTTACGCATAGTGCGTATGTCACTAGTGGTTTACGTGGGATTGTCATGGCAACCAATCTGTTTTTTTTGCTAAGATTACCAGTAAAATTCAAATTTATCACTCGATTTTTTTCTACTTTCATGATTGAAAGCATGTATAATAAATCTGGTAACTAACTGGTTGGTTTCAGTCACTTAGAATATTGCACTCGTTGCTACGCAACTCGTGCAATATTCACGCTCCTTCAACCAACTCGTTAGTTAACCTGTATATATTTATTTGGCTCGGCAGGCAAAGGTATTGAATTCTTTCTTATAATTTCCAACGAAAGTAGGAATAATAAAGAATAAAAACCAGTGCTTCACCGACTGTGTGACAGCTTTGTATGAGTGTTTGAAATGTTCAGGCTTCGCGCGTTGGATGTTGCTAGGCTGCGGCCAGTTTCGGTTAGTCAATCATGTTCCGTTCATGATATAAATACATACAACCATATGTATCACATTTTTTAAAACAAAGTTACGAATATTTCTGGGTGGGCATTTACTAGTAAAGTAGCTAAACATACTCTTTAAGTTGACCTTCCAAATGCAAGGATATATTTAATACATTGTCCTGATGTTTAGGAGATATATTTGCACTACAAACAGCGTTAAAGCACGCTGTTATATAATAGTTATTGACAAAAATGTGAATATTTATTAAATTGTATATTAACAGCACTTGAGCCACACCCAGTGATTGATGGAAGAGGTATTGTTTACTGCTTTGACACTGTAAATAAACTAGAGAAGACCTAAAAAACCTCCCATGCTAGCTGGAGAAATGTCTACTCATGAGTAATCAAATCTGATAAATAAAATTGTTTAAATACAAATACAAAATTATGCAAAATAATGTTTAATTCTGTAAGTATTTGAGAGCCTTTAACTAGAATGGACCTTTGGGAATCAAACTAGAACAATCTTTATAATCATTAATTCTCTTTTTTAACGACATCAGGCAACGAGATATTCTGTGAATAAAGATAGGTTTTGACATCGCTAACCAAATTTTAGACTGTGTTTTCCTTGAGGTACAGCGACAAAAATCATGGGGCAGGTTTCTTCTGGTTTATTATATAGGGAAACCATATTGCATAACATTAGCATTGTAAGAGCCCAGGTTGCAGGTTATTTTGAATGAAAAGCTTTACAAAAACAAAATAAATGATTCTCTTTTCACAGGACTGATGCAAGAGGAGAATAGGTCTTTACTGGATCTTTTAGATGAGAATTTACGACAGCTTATCATGGATTGCAGTCTAAAGTCTCAGAAACTTACCAGGAATAAGGAGATAGGCTCTGGTATGTATACAACCCATTCACCTGGGTGTGATCAACGAGTTTAAAACACCAGAGATGGAAGTCATGAGTCGGCAGAAAGATGTAACAAATTTCCCCATCTTATCTTGGAATCTGATGGCCCAGACGGTCACCCCTTTCATCCGAGGTTGTTTGTAAGTTCTTAAAGGGCCTTCAGTCTCCCCTCTCATTTTCCGTTTTTGAGGTGCAAGTGAAGTTTTTTTCATTATTGTTTAAATATTGCATAAATCTGATATATAACTTGACAATCAGGTTCAGAAACATCTATAGCTCAGGACCCATACATCTGATTTGTGAAAATAAAATAAAACTGAGCAAGTATCATGAAGTAATTCATTTGTTGACTAATTTTCAATCAGTTTTTTCCATTTGATCATATCCATCGATTTGATTTGAAGCACATGAAACATATCAATGTGTAGCCTACTGATTTCTCCATCCATAGGTCTCATGGTAATTTTTCAAATCATTCGGACCAATGGTGAATGTAGTAATATTTCCATTTCTCTGTATGAATTAATGAGTTGAAATTTGTCAGAACATGTGGTTTTTATGGCCTTTTATGGCCTTTATGGCCTTTTATGATCCTTTCCCTGATTTTCTCCCCCAGACCCCTTAGTGTGGTTCACAGCAGGAATAAACAAGCACGGATATAGCATTGGACTTAGTTGATACTCTTCTGTTTTAAACTCGTTGGTGTGATGGACACGTGAGCAGTTAGAAAGGTGCAGTTTGGGGATACAGTTCAGTTGATTTGAACTGTTCACGTGATCTTGAACAGTTTGGGCAAAGACACAATTTCATTGGCACGGCGTGGGCCTGACCTATAAACCAGACACAAATGACGTTGTCCCCGACCGCGTAACTTAGGCCTACAAGTTGCAGTGAATTGAGTTCCTCGAGTGAAAATTTAGGCTAAACAAGTTAAATTTACTTTTTAACATCTATATAACGTGTGTAATAAATAGCAAATGGCACTCTGTTTGGGTATAAACTGATCTTGACACATCAGAAAATGGGAACTCACCCCTTCGGGTTTCGTTCCGTTTTCTGATGTGTCTCCATCAGTTTGAACCCTCCATCGTGCCATTTGCTATAAATATTTATAACATGTGCTGAAATTTGACTAAGTTTTATGTGAAACTCGTTGGATATACGCGTACACGTGTGTAACTTGTAACACTATTTTTAGACAAAGTCTACATTTTTATTGTACACTTACACTCAAAATATTTTCATTGCACCCCACTTATTGCACCTCTCAAGAGGAACGCACATACAGCAAATCATATTCTATAATTTGACAGGTCATTATGGCAAGGTTTTCAGTGGTACACTTGCACATGAAGAACAACCTAAACTCAGAGGACAAAGGGTTGCAGTGAAGACAATTAAAGGTTAGTGAAATGTGATTTCTTGGCTTGAACCTACAGTCAATTCTTTACAGATCTTCAGCTGTAATTGGTACACTATTATCATTCATGTGAGTAGCTTAGATTCCTATATAGAGCCTAATGTAGGTAGACACAGCAGTGGGTGGAAGACCATGGTTATTCTGTATTGAACTATTGAACGTGAGCTTATTATCTTGATGTGTAAATGAACTCCATTGATTGTAACATTTATTATACACTGTGCATGTCTGTCTATGATTCAATTCTCATGTTACTGAAGATTTGCTGTATACAAATTCTAAAAAAGAAAAAATGTTGATCCGCAATTATATTTTACCAATTGTCTACAAGCTGTGCACAATGCAATTAATGGCAGATCGGGTATAGAAATCAATTATCGAAAAAAAGATGATTTGGGTATCAATGCCAGCTCATCTTTCAAATATTTCTATAATTCTAAAGACATTTTCCAGACTATTATATGAATGTATAAAAAGTGTGCTTGTATGTATGCATAATATTGTAAATAATTGCCATCTTTAGATGACGGAGTTTCCCTGACTCAGATACGTGAATTCCTTAAAGAGGCAGAACTCATGAAGGATTTGAAGCATCCAAACGTATTGGATCTCATTGGTATTGTACTAGAGGACAATAAGCCTTATGTAGTATTGCCACTCATGGAGAAAGGAAATCTCAAGTCCTACGTTTCAAATAAACAGAGAGTAAGTTCATGTTTTTATAATGCCATAACTAAGTATATGGAGTACATGGGTCAGATTTTCTGAAAATGTACAATTGGCAGCTCTACACATTGAAGGAATTCTCTTACATTAGGCAGAATAATCATGAATACCGGGAATATCTGAGTATATTTGATATCGATATATAAAGTATCAGTTATGTTATATTAAACTGCATTTTGAAGCTCATTTCTGTCTTAAATTTGACCCATATACAGATCCCCAAACCCATTTTACGATGCTAAGAGACATAGATTTAAGTGGTGCGGCCACTGTTGACAAATGTATATTGATGTATTGATGATGGAATCTGTGCCGATGAAGAGGGTTATTAGTAGCAGCATCGTCTTTGCACTGACAAGCATACTAAGAGCAGCCACTATAGTACTTATTTACTAATAATAAAGTCTGGCCATTGCCGTGATCTCATCGCTAGTACATCGCTAAGGTCATAGACAACATTGCCAATTTATGGACTGACAGCCCATCTACCTTTGCACAAAATCCGTACATCTGTACAAAATGTCTAATATATCTAACTTGTATACATCGCCAGTCTCGCCGATGTAATTTCTTGCTGTGCCGAAGACGTATACGTCTTCGGCACATCAAGAAATTAGTGATGACAAGTCAATGAAGGTTTTGTCTATAAAGATTTTACACAATTCTTATCGACTAGTAGTCCAGTCAATCTAAGTGAAATTTGGGCAAAGGTAGGAACAAATTGCAAGAAATCATTTTTTTGCTGGATCATGTAGGGATAGTAGAGGACATTTACCAAAAAAAAGTCCCGTGCCATGGGCCTCTGCGAAGGTTCCTGAAATGGCCACTAGGGGAACCCTCTTTCACTTCTTATTTTATAACCGCCGGAATATGAGATCTAGAGCTTAGGTCATATTAAACCATCTTTAGAGGACTTAATACTCTTTCGTTTCAAATATAACATGTATCTCTGACCTCAATAGTCACTGAGATATGATACCTCAAAAATTAAGGTTTTTAGCTCATCACCAACTTATCACCAATGCTCGTCATCATCACCAATTCCATTGTCAATGCAACCCATTCACGGCGGGCGAATGCCTGGAGGCATTCATATGAATGCCTCCAAGCATTCGCCCGCCCCCAACGCCATATTAATGTGAATTTGGCCAGCAATTTTGTTGGCGGTGGCCACACCACTTTAGTTTCAAAGCTACATGAAAATCATAGCAGGGAAATACAAATGATACACCCAATCTAGCATGAAATTGATGGTACTATTCTAAAAAATTGTTACATGAGTATATAGATTGTTAATTGAAAACATTAATTATTTTGTGTTCTTTGCACAGATTACTGCGCGAGGTTATTTTTGTGAGGTTTCACATCGATCCACTATGGGAATACTTTCCTTAATTCCTTAATGGGAATTATTTCCTTATGAATGTGTTTTCTCATTCTTATAGAAATTCGAGGAGGTCGATTTAATTAACGTCTGCGTTCAAGTAGCCCAAGGAATGACATTCTTATCAGAACAGAGGATCATTCATCGCGATTTGAGGGCTGTCAATTGCTTGTATGTATACCCATCTAGTAAAAGATTTGTTCTATTTCTATTCTATTTTCATGCTACTGGCAGTTTGATCGACTATACGAAAAGTAAACTTCATTAATCATTACACATGAGATTTACTCATAAGGAGAGCCAATTGCTGTAAATAGATCAAACTGTTTACAAGTTTCAGAGGATATCACTAGTTATGTGATAACCGAAATTCCGTCAAAACATTGCATGCACAACTTGAGACTGTAAATTGTGTACAGGAGGCAAAACTATGTACATACATATACTATAACGTATAGTACTATAGTCAAATCCGTCCTAGGAAATCTATAATAAGATAAATGTGATGGGAAATTTGTCACAAGTCGCAATAATTGGATTTTGACATATTATCATATTTGAAAAGATGAGATCCAGCCGATTCCAATGATAGTAACCATTAGGACATCCAATAAGTACTTCTGTATTTTGTATGCAGGAAAGAAAATGTCAGCGACATTTCTTGATGGTTAATCCCTATAGTAAATTAATTAAATCTACTGCTTAGGATAATCTCAGATATGCGTAGATATATTCAATACATTGTCTCGACATTTGACACAATTCTTACTACGACTAGCAGCCATGCATAAGCACCCCAAACATGGAAACATAGGGAGGAATTGTGGTACCAAGGGTGGTCTCAATAGGGACGTTCCACTGTGTGTAGCATTTTTCTAATTCGCCTATCCTCTAATGCCAAGGGCGCCACCTAGTATAAGGCGTATCAACGGTTTTCTTCTGTACTTTTGCCATTTAAGTTGACACATCGCACCGCGGCCAGGCCAATCTCTATGGGAGCGGAATTCGACGGGCTTGATGTATGAAAATTCCATCTTGGGAATCATTTTGTCTTCCTAGTAACTGAATGTGAATGTTTTTCTCGATGATTAAGCTGCTTTTTGAATTGAATTGAATTGAAAAAACATTTTATTGCAAGTTTTCATTGCCAATCAAAGGGGATCTCCTGCAAATTGGGAGGTTTCAATTCCCCTTCTGACTTGTCATATATTCTTCTGAGGTAGAGTAACAATATCATCTCAGTCATTGACTTCCGATGATTCTCTAAATGAGCACAATAGTGTTATAAAGAAAATAGTCAATTGTAAGAAGGCGCAATATTTTTCCAGAAGTTACACTCGAGTAATTGTTTCTGCTTTTCAGTGCTTGGTTAACCGTTCTTTGTTGGTTGTTAGCAGTCATTCATACTATACAGGGATCAGACACAACATGGCAATACAGGGCAATACAGGGCAACTTAGTGTGGTACAATATAATTGGCATTACAGCGGTATGGAATAAGCGATATTCTACAATATAATAATTATTATAGAAGTTAGTTATGCATTGAATGTTTTCGTTGGGTAATAGATGATTATTATTCACCAAGTCAGATAAAATAGTCATCGTTCCAACTAAAAATGGATTTTGCTTGACTTTTAAAAACCTTAGGGTCTACAATACGCTTTTAATTAGATGGCCTTCATTTATAATGTTTACTGATGGTATACATACTCGGTATGCATACGCTACGGCATTGTTATGTCGACCCTGGCGTCCTTTTCTGACCTCCAATGCCGTCTGGTGTCAGTATAGGGGATAATCGCGGAGTACCGAATTGGACATCTGCTGTGTTGTTATTAATGATTTTTCAACCCAGGGAGATTCAATTGGTTTATTGATTGTGGACCCAGGGGGAAATAAATGACCCAGATTAAATCGATTCAGATCTCTTCTGTTCTCCTGAACTGAAACATAACCTTTTGTGTTGTGTCGTTTCATTTCTCGCTTGGCTGCTGAACTAATTCATTTTCAAAGAACAGACCAGTTTTCTTCAGCATCACAGACATCACAAATGAGATCCGTTGTTTAGGAAAATGAGTCATAAGTCGCAAAATATGGATTTTGAGATTTGAAGAGAGGAGATCAAGGTGATTCCAATGATAGTAGACATGAAGGACATTTAAGAACTATGTGACTATTTTATGTTTGATATTTTTATTTTTCGAAAAAAAAAGGTTTGCAATGTTTCTGGATGGGTAATTATCAGTTAATTAATTGAATATACTCCATACAAAGGCCTTCAAAACGCAAGGATATATTTCAAACAATGTCCCGGAATTTGTTATATGGATTCATATGACTATAAGTACTAAACCCTCTAAATATCAGAACATTTAGATAAATTGATCTTGTGAAAAAATCATTATGAAAAATATCAGTTTTTCAACTTGTGACTCATTATCCTATAACACATCACAAATACTATCCAAAGATGTGAAGAGAAATGCGGCCTATAGGTTAGGACTGCATCTTTGTTATGTTCATCTCTTTAAAGAAGTCATCAACCAAATTGTATAATTTGATTTGAAAATGGGTATTAGGCTGAAGAGGTTTAATATTGTTAAATAAATGTTATACAATAACGCATTTCTGACAAAACATAAATGTTCATGTGTCCCCTGATAATACGATCGTACGTGCTGCAAATAGATAAATTTGTATTTGTATTTGTTTGTTTATTGTTAGCATTTTATCAGGTACATGATAATAATTCTCAGCATATCTAAAATTAAATGAAAGAGGTAAATCGTGCTACTATTTATTTTTCATGCTTTTCCTTATTTTAGGAACTGCTCAACTGAGGGATATAAATTGAATTTTTTTTGTTCAGTTTCAGTGGGGCCTCAACACCTCCTTGTATTAAATGAATTGGAAATCAAATTACCACATATAATTATATTATATTTCAGAGTAGATAAGAATGCCTTGATCAAGATTGCAGATTTTGGGTTGTCCAGGGACAGCTACGGAGACGCTTACTACAGGGTGAACGATAAGGACCGACCATTGCCGGTGAAATGGATGGCACCTGAAGCTCTAGAAGGATATGACGTCACTTCCGCTTTAGACGTGGTAACCAACTCCTCATGTGTCGCAGGAAAATATGTCACAAGTCGCAAAAGTGATATTTTTTAAAGGGATTTATTCACAAGATCCCTTAGTAGGAATGTTCTGTTTCTTTTTGAGTGCCTAGTGTTGTTCGTAGTATGAACAAGTGTACCAGATTTCATTATCTTTGGAATGCGCTTGACCTCATCTTTTCGAAAATGATGATAGCAAAATCTATTTTTCTGTCGATTTGTGACTCATTTTCCTTTAACACATCATCACATATAACCCCTTTCAGTTACAGTGAGTATCTAAATGGAATGGTCATTAAATGTGCTGGAATGCCCTAGCATTTTCTCAAATGAAACGCTGATGCAGCTAAAGTTGTTTGATGTTTGAAACTTTATTTTGGGCAATAGACAGAATTAATGAACAGGTTCACAGACATTATATGGTTAGAGATCCGGATCGACGAGTAGAAAGGTGGAATAAGAAGAAAGACGGAAAAACAATGCACAAGTGTTTTGTTAATGCATCATCCTATATCCATCTTGAGTCGAGTTTTATGCCATGATATAATATTAGCCTTATTTAATCATTATTTACCTTCAGTTAATCTCTCACAACCCTCCGACTCAGCAAAAGCAAGCGCCTACAACTTTGCGTCATGAAACTAGATTTACGCGACCAATCGAAATAGCATAGTAAATTGGGTGCATTTGAAAAGCAGATTCCACAAGTGAAATCTACCCATGCATATGCCATGGGCTAATCTGGCCCTCTTCTGTGAATATGCACACTTATCATGGCATATGGATAGGATTTATAAGAACTCGTTTGGAAGAATTAAGTCTCTGTAAAATCAACTTCCCGTAAATATCCGTCTGGTTGAGGACAAGGAAGGTTTTGCAGGGCTTTTAAAAAATCATATTGTGAAGGTCTTTGATGAGTTTACTAAACAAATTTCTCTATTTTTTCATATTATCAGATCAGAATGAACTGAGAATATTGCAATTGTGCAAATTGTTTATCGCTGAATTCAAAATCGTTGTATACAAATCTTAAAATGGATGTCATTTCAGTGGTCCTACGGTGTATTAATGTGGGAAGTATTTACACGGGGTTGCACCCCTTATGCCGATGTTCCTAACCATGAAATGAAGGACTACATCAGGACGGGGAGGAGACTCGAAAAACCTTCATTGTGCACATCAGATGAACTGTAAATATTATATAGAATATTTCTAGTATGTAAGACCAACAATAAGTCACACATCGCAAAAAAAATGGATTTTGAGATACCATCATATTTGAAAAGATGAGATCAATCCGATTTGAATGATGGTGAACATGAATATTCATTATTATTGGATGTATGAAAAAAAGTTTGCTATATTTCTTGAGGGTCTATTACTAGTAAATAATTCAAATATACTGCTGAGGATGACCTCAGAAATGCATAGATACATTTAGCACTCATTCTTGGAATTTGGTATTCCTATTGCTACTACTAAGACACAACACTGTCAAAAAATGAAAACATTCTTATAAGGAGTTGTTGTGGAAACGATATTCGATCTATAGGCCTACTAATTTTGCAATGTGTCCCTATCTTTCTGTAACACATTATAAACAAGATGAAATGTTTCAAACATTTTTAGAATTATTTCCCTTCATATATTACGAGAAAAAGGTCATATATTTAATATGGTGTTACCCTACTAAAACACTATTAGCGTTCACTTTACTTTCATAATAGTACTAACAAAATACCCGTTCTCTCTCACCCCACTTCCACCTCTCCCTCTTATCCCTCCCCCTCTTATCTTTCCCTCCCCCTGCCCCTCCTACACCCTCTACCTCCCCTCGACCTTTCCAATTCCCCCACCCTCTCTGTTGCTAGGGACTCCTCCAGGACACGTTGCTAGGGAATCCTGCATTGCCACGGACAGTGGGGCATAGAGACATGACGTCAATCACTTCTAGTTCCCAACAGGGGCTTTCCCAGGCTATAAATAGAGTGTGGAGATCCCGATTTAAAAAAGGCTTCAAAATCACATTTTCACCCCAGATACTTTCACAAACCACATATAATGTCCTCAGGACAGAACTGACGGAACTGTACAGAGCAGAAAAACATTAATTCTATAAGAGAAAAGTGTAGTTCTCTGCATCTCCTCTGAAGCTGTCGGGGGAATTGCCACGATTTTTGCAATGGACATGCTTTGGCATAGTGGGAACCCCTTCCACTATGTTTTATGAGCGATTTCCTAAAAAGAATAAGGGTTTAATAAGGGGTTCGAATTCAATTTACACCCACTTCTTTTACACCCACCTGTTTATGTCTGACTTTCCATAAGAAAGCAGTAGCTGGACAACCTGTGAACGTGAGTCAAATAGGATCAGCGCTGCGTCATTAGAAGGAACGTGTTGTCATAGCAACAGAGTTCAAGCTGCAGTCAGTAACGTTAGAAGTTTATTTTATTATTGTAAAACACTCAGGTTTACCACGTTCATACATCTGTGCATGATTCCATTCCCATTATTTCATTACCAAGCCTGCTATTAATGTCTGTGTCCCTTTGCCTCTATCTCAAGCACTCCGTATCCATCTCACATTGCCTCTAAATATGTATCTGTTGCACTACATTGACCAAAAGAAGAATATTAAGAGGGTCCCATTTGAGGTATGAATGACAATACAGGTACTATGGTCAGGTGTCTTCAGGGCGAACTGTTATCTTCTGGATAAAAGTGTCAAATTTGGTACACATGTAGGCAAGCATATACCTTTGAATATTCTTCCTTGCAACAAGAATTAAAATCACTGGAACACCAATTTTCGCCATTTTTTCAAAATGGCTACCAAAATAGTCTTTAGGATTTTGGGGCCAAGCATGTTTCGTGGTATGAATGGTCGAATGAGGGTGTTCCAGTGGGTTTTTTTCTTGTTGCTAGGGAAAATATTTAAAGGCATACCCTTGTCTACATGTGTACCAAATTTGGCACTTTTATCCATGTTTTTTTTACCTTAAGGCACTTGTCTGCTAACTTACAGAGATAAATTGAAAGAGAAAGAGAGGGAACAAGGACAGATAAAGATGTGGACCCGACTGCCCAACTAGCAAATTCTGTGCATAGCACGGGTATTTGCTAGTTTAATTAATTCTGATTCCACAACTTAATATTCTTATTCCAAAGGTATGAACTTATGCTCAGTTGCTGGGAGGGTAATCCAAAGAACAGAAAGACATTTAAAGAGATTGTCGAGAAACTCAATGGCTTCATTCAACCCACTACAACAATGACAAACAAGGAGAATGCCAATATAGAAGGAAACCCAAACGCGACTTCTAAAGGTTTGTACAAACACTTCAAGAACCTGAGTGATTTCATGTGTTCTTTTGTCAGCAGAAGCATTAATGGCTTGTATGTAATGCGTCACAGGAAAATGAGCCACAAGTCGCAAAAAATGATTTTTCTCTAATGTTTTCTTTCACAAGAACCCTTGCTCAGAATAATTTCATTCTTGGTTGAAGTTATCTTAAGGAGCATATTTAATTACTTTATTAGTGATTGACCAACCATCTAGAAAATTTGTCAACATTTTTTCATGCATAAACAAATAATTATAGATGTATTTATTGGATGCCCTAATGTTAACTATCATTGGAATCGACTTGATCTAATCTTTCGAAATATAATGATATCTGAAAATCCATTTTTTCGACTTGTGACTCATCACCTTTATAGGTTCTAAATGTTTTTTTCTCTGCAGATATCGGCCCAGTCCATAGGCCTCCTGCTCCAAGTGACAGTTATTTCGTCCCAAGGGATTCTACATATCCAAATGAGTACATCAAGACCCCTGGTCTTGAACATGACTACTTGGCTGTCCTCGGTGAGCATGTTTGTGCTACCATGGCCGGTAAGTTTAGATCCGATGAGGAATCACACTTTTGCCATTTCTGACCTGCTCTGCGAAAACAGGTCTTATGTGCTTAGATATGAAATGTAAAATGTGTTTTAGGACATAATATGCTGCAAAAATTATGTTGATACGAAAAACAGAAGCCGAGATATGAAGTTCTAGCTCATAATATTATTAGAGGATCATTTATGGTTCATACATAAATGGCAAAAGAGTGACTTTTACCCTACATTTAAATTCATCAAAATTTTCAATTGATCTGATATCAATGGTAAGGTTGTTCCATTCTGTCCATAAATTATAATACATTATTTTTTTTTAATTTACTATAGTCTGTCCGAAAAGTAGTTGACACGGGATTCCTTAGTTCCTTTAAGGGGAGGGAAAAGTGGGAGATTTCTGATTTCTATTTATGACAAGGACCTGTCCACTCTTTGCCCAGCGAGTCACTCATTGCAATCAACCATGGGGAAACAGGGCCAGTAAAACCAGCTCTTCCTTCCTTTTAAGCAAAGCAACAGCTGCAGCACATAGAACAGAGGCAGCACAATACAGTAAAGCTGTACATTTGGCCATGGTTGGTCGCAAACGACCATGGTCGGTCGCAAACGGCCATGGTTGGTCGCAAACAGCGATTCAGGGGCAATAGTTTGAAGTCAAAACTCCCCCATTTTTCCCTCCCCTTAAAGGGACTAAGGAATCACGTGTCAACTACTTTTCGGACAGACTATACTATGTGGGATTGTTATCTCATTTCTCACATCTATGTCCTAATTATAATGTACCATACAGAGAATATAATATATATCCACTAAACTGAATTTTTTCTCTGTAGATATCAGGCCTCTTGCGCCAAGTGACAGTTATTTCGTCCCAAGGGAGTCTACGTATGTAAATGAGAACATTGGTGATGATCCTAACCCAGCTCCGCTTGCACATAGATCCAATATGGGGACTGAATATGATGTACCTCCAAATAACAAACCTGTACTTTTGGATAGTGACGTCTACCTCACCCCTGAGCCATCGAGATACCAAAATATTCCACATGAGAAAGAACAGTTTGTGCCCAGCAAAAATGAAACTTTGGATCTGAAGGAGGAAAATGATGAAAGCTACATGAGCCCAGTGCGACAGGAGAATGTGGAGGCAAGTTTGAATCAACCAAGAGGCTTCTTGTATCAAAACAGTTCCGAAGTTCAAGATGGTTATGAAGGAGAGAACACACTTTATGACACTCCAAAAGCGACAAACGTTGCTGAAGCCAATTTCAATCATTTGGACTATGATCATGAGATGTCAAATTTTGCACCTATAGAGAAGAAGCCTTACGATGAAGAAATTCCACCCACATATAATCCCGCTACATCTGACAAAGAAAATGTATATGTTAATCAACAGATGACCAAAGTAGCTGCCAATTCAAAACGTGGTGATGTGTCAATTGCAAACGGAAAGGTCACAACCACCCAGAATCCTGATTTAAGAAAAAAAGAGGAGGTTTACATGAATCAACAAATGTCTAAAGTTGCCGCTAACTCAAGAAGTACACAGTTGCCAAAGGATAGTGGTGAAACAGTCAACCTTGACATTCAGTCCCTTGTCTCTAGATTAGCAAATGATCCAGAAGAAAGTCATAACATTACATCTTTCTAAAATGAGAGTCTCATACCTTTGCTTCCCGCAGTTGAGGAAAAGATCACTGTGTACCTTAATTAAACAAAGTTCTTGTTGTATTGATGATATGGGTCAGATTTTCAGAAAAAGTACAATTAGCAACTCTACACATTTAGGAAATCCTCCTAAATAAGGCTGAAAAATGAAGAATCCCTGGTATATCTGAGTATATTTGGTATCGCATTGATTCAAAGTATCAGTTCTGTTATGTTTAACTGCATTTTGAACCCCATTTTTGTCTTAAATGTGGGATAGTTGAGATGATTGGTGAAGGCCAATTGTACATTTTCTGAAAATCTGACCCTTGTGATGGGTAAGATCTTTGAGAGGTTATTGATAGAAAAGTTTTGCTGTCACAGATTAACCTCTTAGCTGACCAAAACATGGTCTCCGGGCAAGTAGGAGTACTGATAGTGCCATTTATTATTTTATGAATGTGGTATTGAAGAATAAGGACAGAGGGTGGACACAGCTGCTACATATTGCGACCTTTCCAAAGGCTTTAACTTGAAAAATACTGACATTTTTATTATACAAGTTGAAGTTGATAGTTATTAGTGAAAAATTAATGATTCGGTCTTATTCCAAAAATAGAGAACTGCTAGTTCAGATAGGAGGCAGGGGTACTTCTGAGATGCATTTAAGACCATTATTAAAAAATGAAAATGATAGTCAGAGAATTGACGTCATGAGTAGCTTTAAGTGGGTCAGAAAATGTACAACTCAGCTTCCCCAATTCTCTGAAATAACCCAAATTTCAAAATACAGTTCAACCTAACCAAACAGATTGCTAGAATCAATGCAATGCCAAATATACTCGAATATACATAGTATTGGCCTCATTTAGCAGAATTTACTCGATGTGTACAGCTGCCCATTGTACATTTTCTAAAAATCTGACCCAAATATTTTGGCTTTTTGCTAGACAGCAGCCTAAGTATGGTGCCTCACATAAAAGGTACATGTGTTAGGGCCCATCACCTCTATATAGGAGGTTACATCGTGTAAGGCATTTTATCTGAAGCTTTTGCTACTCTTTTGTTTCACAAGTAATTTAAACTTTGAAATATTCTTCCATGATGTAGAATGATACCAGCTTGAATTCTGAGATGCAATGTCCAAAAAGGAGTCGGGTTCTGTTATAATTTCTGTTGATGAATATAGTTTTTGGCCATTTTGATAACCTAATTAATAAATAATTCTTTTTTAACTTCCACAGCCTACTGAGGTATCTTTCTGTAATATTATTATAAACTTGGGATGCGGATAATATGATTTGAATATAGAGTTAGACCCTAACCTATTGAACATACCTATTTATTGCAAATAAGGGAAAATACCATTATTTTAAATGGAAAGAAAGCCTCATATCCTCCCTTAAAATGTTCCGATGTAAATAAATCTTGATTTTAATCAAAGAGCAGAACCTCCTTGCCATGTCTATGTATGTTGGCACATTGCCCCATCACAATAAGGCTGCTTATCAGGGGCAACACATGGATCATCAGTTTTAGACCAATACACAGTTCCCAATTGCTTAAATATATGATTATTTTTTTATGTTTTTTCATAAATTAATCAGGGCTTAACTAAAAAATCGTTGAGTTAAAAAAAGTTACCTTTTAATGTCTCCTACACCGTCCACTTCGTTGTTTTAAGGTATTCTAGAAAATGGAATTTATGTGAATTTATGAAAACAAAAATAGGACATACTGCTGGTTAACCATAATGGCTCGGTCTAAATTCATTAAGCATATGAATTGAATTGCTTCTTGTGTGTGTGGGCAGGTTGGGGGTTGGGGTAACATTTATAAGGAGGAGGGGGTTAGAGTAAGAGAGGGAGCGAGAGGAGATAGAGTGTAGAGGGGATAGGAGAGTAGGAGAGCGAGAGGATGCAGAGATGTAATCAATAATCAATATCACTTCAATATGTGATGTGTTTCATGGAAATGAGTCATAAGTCGCAAAATTGATATTTTTCAAAGTGTTTTTTTCACCGGATATCTTTATTGAAATGTTCTGATTTTTAGAGGGTTTTGCACTTATAGGCATATAAACCCATGTAACAAATTTCAGAACATTGTATTATATATATCTCTGCATTTTGAAGGCCTTTGTATGGAGTATTCAATTACTTTACTGGTAATTACCCATCAAGAAACATTGCAAACTTTTTTTTTCAAAAATATAAATATCAAACTTAAAATATAGAAATACTTATTAAGTGTCCTAGTGTTTACTATCATTGGAATCACCCTTATCTCCTGTTTTCTAATATGATGATATCTCAAGATCCATTTTTTTTTTGCGACTTATGACTCATTTTCCTAAAACGGATCACATATAAGAGTTTATTGACGCGTAGGGTAATGCGCTGGGGTGATCAGCGATAAAATCGGTGATGTTGCCGATTTTGGCGGGAACAATAGCGCAAATTTCGGCCGTTTTTGCGAAAAAAACGGATATCTTGCCATAAAATTTGGATCATTTGCCGTATATTTTGGTATTGTTGCGATAAAAACGGTGGAAACTATATACACATGCACAATTTTCGGTTATATGCATCCCGCTTTCCATAATAAAGTATACAGATTGTTTTCTGTAATTCCTCAAATTCTACCAACTATATCCACAGAATGAAAACAGATTCTGAATGGAGAGAGTCTGATCTATAACACCTGTAAGTTTCATAATTCTGTAAAGATTTGTTCAGAGGGAAAGGAAGAGTATAAAGAAAATGTATGTTTTGACGAGATAGAGCAGAGGGAATGTTTTATTTCATTATACATGTGCTTGTTAATATTGACCGAAAACACTGAATGAGGTTTCTTTGAATAATTTTTATTGTCGATAATTGGTAGCTATTTTTTAACAACAATTTTTCAATTAGATCTGTGTAACATTCTAGGATATCCGTGGTGGACGAAGTGTAATTTACATTTAAACATTATTTAATTGTCTTGGCAGTAAACGAAATAAAAAAAAATATTACTACCACATCACACATGTACTGATGCCTATTCCTCCATGTCTGAATATGAACATTGTCGACACAAATGAAACAACCTTTACGTGAATTCGAAGCCGACCATTCGTCGGCCATATTGGCAAAGGGGACGGATTGCCTTTATCCAATCAGATGACAGCATTGTGCATCTCACCTTGACTACGTATAGGTCAGGTTTTCAGGAAATGTACAATCGCCAGCTCTACACATTTAGTAAATTCTGCTAAATTAGGCTAAACATTATAAATACAAGGTATATTTGAGTATATTTGGTAATGCCTTGATTTAAATGATCTGTTTGATTATGTTGAACTGTATCTTAAGTCTGATTTTTGCTGTAAATCAAGGTTATGTGAGAGGATTGGTGAAGGCAAAATGTAAGACAAAAATCAGGTTAAAAATTTAGATCAACATAACAGCAGAGCGGGTAATTGTACATTTCTAGGCAACCTGACACAAGTATATTAATTTATCATTTGTTGAGGTGCCAAAGGCAAATGAGGCATAAGTCACAAAAAAATGGATCTTGAGATACCATCATATCTAGAAAGATGAGATCAAGCCGATTCCAATTATGGTGAATATTAGGACATCCTATAAGTACTTCTATATTCCTGTTTGCACAAAACAAATGTACGCAATATTTGTACATGGTCAATCACTAGTAAAGTAATTAAATATACTCATTTGGACAAGCTCTGATATGCATAGATATATTCAATACACAGGGGTGAGATTTGGTACATGTATTCAAGCTACTAATGTCATATCATGACTTATGTTTGTAAAAGACAACCTGACACGAGCAATCCCAATTTGTTTATTCATATCGTTGGTGATGTGTGCACACCTGCACCACCACACACCCCACCACGGTACTTAAGGTGGGCATGTCCAAGGTGAGGCTACTCTACTCATATCAGGGAGAAGAGTAGACTTTGAAGACCACAACTATACATAAAAATAAAATAATATCTGTAACCACTTCCAACCTGAATAAGGGCGTCCACAAGCCCAACCACAACACCTCCAAATACATGAACCTACCCTCTCCTGAACACATTAATTACACATTGCAACAACAACGTTCTAATAACAATATTGCAATACATACAGGTCAGATCGTCAGAAAATGCCAAATTGCCAGCTCCACACATTTATAAGTTATTTCTTACAGTACAAGTACAAGTTATGTCTTGGTAAATCTGATATTGCAATGACTCAATACATCTGTTTGGTAAAGTTGATCTTCATTTTCTGTCTCGAATTAGCGTTATTTGAGAGGATTGGTGAAGGCCAGTTGCACATTTCTGACGACCTGACGTGCACAGTATCTATGAAAATTCTGTGAGGAAAATTTTGTTATGGATCAACCTTCTGTGTAAAACCTCCAGGTGATCTTCCAGGTGGTCCCAACCGAATTACACCAAATATATAGTTTTATTACCCGTTTGTATGTCATATAGGCCTATTACTAGTATTGTTTCTGTGATATCACGGGCATAATGGTCTAGATCTCTCTACTATTTCTTTCAAAGCATTTGACCCAGCCAACATAGGTCTATATGAGTCAGTTTTAGCCATGTCCAAAACATGATTACACCAACTTCTTATTATTGGTATTTTACATTCAAAATAGTGATTGGCACAAACATATTTCTTCATATGACTTCTATACTTAAGGTGGTTCAAATCCTTAAGTTGGCCTGCAATGATTCCAGTGATGAACACATCATCGAAATAAAATACTGGTGTTTTCATTGCCATCTGATACAATTCCTTGACAATGTCAGATGAAAACATATAAGCTTCACCTATGTAAAAAACAGGGTAAAAACTTTGTTTTGGAAAGATATCTGGCGGAACGGACCACTTAGATGAATGGTTACGTGATATGATACATGTTGGATGCACTTTTCCTATGATAAACCTATTAATATGTTCTGTTTCTATGAATGTCAGCAACGCATTTAATGCAAACATATCCACATATATATCATCATCTGCCTTGAGAATGTATTTTGCGTTTGGACAAAAGTCTTTAATCCATTTCAACATGGCAATACCTTTAAATGATATATTTCTGTATGAATCTATGAAATCTGCCTGGATGATGTCACCATAGATCATGTTTTCTTGGTATATCTGTTCTTGTATTCCCTCTCTATTGTCCCCAGCAAGGATGAAGATCCTAACGAAATTATATTGTCTGAAAAGAAAAGAAGTCTAGTCAACTAAATTGTTGATGAATTGAACAATAATCTGGTATATAGGGCAACTTTATGAGTAATTGTATCACATATAGATGAATTGTATTGTTTGATACAATTGATTTGTGCAATCGTTTGCTGCTTTGTCACCCATAGCCCGCGCTCATCTATTCTTAAACCTCACACTTGTTGCTACTTCAGCCCAAAATTAATATCTCATACCTTATACTTGGCATATGCCAATTATATATCCATATATGTTTATAAGGTAGATCCCCTAATGCCCAAGTCTCTCTTAGTTCATTGTTGCTCGTTTGGCTCCAAGGTATACTGTATACCTTGTATCTGGCATACACCAACTAGGTGGGGGAAATCAGATAGGGTGAGGGACAAGAGGATAGAGCGAGAAGAGGGGAGAGAGAGGAGGGGAGAGACAGTGAGAGGAAGGTTTGTAAATGGTGTCAAATGGAAGCTCTTTGATAGACCTTTATTCCATTTTATAATTGCTAATGGCTAAAATCAACAGTTTTTCTTCTGTTGTCAAACAGTTTTCAAAAAATTCACACTTTGTTAAAAAATGCATTTTTTTTACTTTTTGAAAATTCATATAATATGTAACATTTATTGCACAGTACAAAAGTTGACATCAAATGAAAGCTGATGATCTCCTCTACAAATTATTTTATACATGCATAAGGCTGTGATTAATTTCCTGGTAGTTATAAGAAGATTAAACGCCCCCTGGTGGTAAGAAGGAGCAATATTTCAGGGTGGTAACCAGCATTTTCAGACTCAATTTAGTATAAAACTACCGTATACCAAGCATAAACAAAAAATGCCTCTAAAAAGTTTTTTAAGACATATAATATGTAGTTTGGCACCAGTCTTGTAGGAAAGTATAAAAACCAAACAAGTCTGTACTTGAGGGCAAGTTGCCCCTATACTTACCTTTTGAAATTGTCTGTCCTTGCCCAAGTCTCCCTCAGTTCATTTCTGGCCTTGAAATGCCTCGCCGCTGAGTATACAATTAATAAATAGGTGAACTCCTTTGATCCTTTACAAATATCCTCTTGGTTTAATATCCATTGAAAATCAGGCATTACAAAATCTTTAAGCATGGGGTGTTTGGCATCCTTTCTGAATAAAGCACCTTTTAGTGGGCCAAGAATCATATCAGTTATATTTGAATTGTCCAGAAGTTTGTATTTGAAGTACTCAACACCTACAGTGTCTGGTAAGGTGATCCATGTGTCACTTGCTATGCCATTTCTATTGTGTTTAGATATGTCATATATATAGTAATAATAGTTGATTATGTACGAGACCATGGTTATAAAGGTTATTAAGATAGCTAGTTTGTAAAGAAGGGGAATCCTTCTGGTTGGCATATTCAACATGGCTGGTCTGATGCTGGGCCTTCCTGCAAATGTAAAGCCCTCCGTTTGGATTCTAATCAAGAAATGAAGTGAGTTTTTAGACATAATGAATACTGGTCACAGAATGAATAGTAGTACCAGTGGAGTGGAACATGAATGTGTGAGTCAGGGGCCTGTTGTATTAGGGTCAGATTTTCAGAAAATGTACAATTGGCAGCTCTACACATTTAGGTAATTCGGCTAAGTTTGGCTGAAAAATGATGAATATCGGGTATATGTGAGTATATTTAGGATCACATTGATTTAAAGTATCAGGTCTTTTTAATAGTTACTCAATAAACTTGTATACTGCCTTAAAAAATAAAAACGTCAAAAAACATTACATTTATATCAAAGCATTATAGCATGAATATTTTGTTTCTGACTATATCATATAATTATTATGGCCTTAAAAGTGTCACGATTCCTGGGCCCTTGCATTTGTACCACCATTGGCTCCTGTAATCCAAGATTAATGAGCCAGAAATGTGCCAACACGAGGCAACATCCACGTGTACATATTAAAGAGTCATCAATTCTATATTTTAACTTTGAGAGCAATTATTTGTTAATAATCCAATTTTCCAGACTATTAATCGTACCAAACTAAGTTGTTAATGAACATGTGCATCTAAATCCTAATTATTTATCAAGTTATTTTCTATGTGTTTAAAGGTATTTTTCTATGTTTATTGAGTGTTATTTAAGATGAGTAATATCACATATCAAGATCCAGTATTATAAACAGATCATCATCTTTAAATATTTTAGACTGATTTCTCCCTCATGTCTTCTCTCTCATGTCTTCTCTCTCTGTCTTCTCTCTCATGTCTTCTCTTTCACATCTTTCGCATGTCATCCTTCTATCCCTTTTGGCTTCTCTGGCAAAGCCTGAGGAGCATTGATTTTTTTTTTTTTTTTACGACAATATTTTATTCCAGTATTATCCTGCCATCTTGGCTCATACAATGCTAATTGATCTGAAACGGAAGATTATGAGAGAGTTACAATTTTTATGCAAGTTCAGCAAATAGAGAACACATTATGACAATGGATTAGGTTATACACCAGGTTTTTAACCGTTTTTCTTCATCTCTATCGCTTCTTGGATATTATCTTGTACTCTTCTCCACAGTGTTTTCTCTATACTTGACGTTTTTGTCAATACATGTGACTGAACAACAATCCTGATCCTCATTCATAATTCCTACAATGCCGATAAGGGGTCAATTGTTCCCTTTGCGAAAAGTTTTTGTCTTTGCACGAAGGCTTTGATGGTTAAGATCACCCAGTTCAGCACTTTAGAATTTAAATTGTTGTTTTCAACACCAAGCAATTTATCTTTTTTTCTCACTACAATACTGTTTCCAAATCTATGAAGTATTTTATGACCAGCGGTATCCTTGTTTAAATATCCGCTATGTAAATTATCATTGAAAGATGAACTGTAAATTAATAACTTGGCCTTAAATGGAATAAAAAAAAACAAAAAAACTTCCACAGAGCCATAGCATTCTTACATTCAACGAAAAAGTGATCTATGCTGTCCACTTTTTTTTTTACAAAAATTGTATATCTTGTCTCTTCTTTGCTGGATGTTTTTCAGGTATTCATTACAGGTTATAGTATCATGCAAAATTCTATACTGTAAGACATGTAATCTTGTTTCGTGGGAAACTTTATACGGTAAGGAAAAGGTAGTATTCCAATTGACTTGGTCAAACTCTTCATCACTCATGCCAAGTCTATCTTGCCATTTATCAAGTTTCTCTCTTTTCGGGATTCTTTTTAAAACAAGTTGTTGGTGTATTATCTTGGAGGAGCACCCTATTAAGTTGATAAATTATTATTACTAATTTTTAGATTAACCAAATTACCCATTTGGGAGGCCTCTTCATCTTTTATAATTTGTAGCCACTTCTTAGGCAGGGCTTTTCTTAGTTGTTGCCTTTGCGCATATATGGTGGATAAAATTTATAGTTGACCATTATTTCTTAAAATGGCATGAGGTAACTTCTTTCATTAAATAAGTTGCCTACAGCGGTGATAATAATAATAATAGATTTTTATTTCCATATCACATTTACAACAATTGTCATACAATGTAGAATTAAAAGAGAGAAACCTATGGAAAGGGGAATAAGCTCTGTGAGAGTCACAGCTCTTCCGAATATCCCTTAAATTTTGTTTTAATTTGCTATCCCTATTATTTGTACATCTATTTCTAGCTAAATATACACAGTGTCTAATATTGGACCTGCCTGCTTCACAACAGTAAAATGTAATAACAAAATAAAGTAAAAGCACTGCAAAACTAAGTGAATAAAATAAAGTGAAAGTAAGAATCAAGGGTAAACTTGTTCATCGCTGTCCCTTTCTGGTGCATGAGCTTTACAGGCTAGATATGTGTACAGAGGTGGTTATATATCATTAGTCAGATAATATTGACTAATGAATGACAAAACAACAACAATAATAATAATACTAGTAATAATAAGCTGAGTGAGGTACCTCTTACAACCTCTTAAAACCAGACAACAAAACATACTGTCTCTATAATACATCGATCGTGGGTGGGGTGTAGTTATTGTTTAGGTAATTTAGAAAGGATCTGTAGTCTGGCATGGTTCTAGCTTCACCATCCAGGCTATTCCACAGGGTAGGTGCCTGGTACAAGAAGGGTTTCTTAAACTTTTCTGATTTGGGGGTTGGCACTTTGAGAATGGGGCCCTTTGATAGATTTCTCAGGTTTATGTTTCGTTTGTCAGTTTTACTCTCTGTTTTTGTGTCATGGTATGCTTTTTGTAGTAGGCGTATTTGTCTCCTGATGTGAGGTTGTTGTAGGTTTACCTCATCATAGAGATGATGATACCACTGTTTCTCCCCAACTCCCAATTCAACATGTTCCCTTTGTACTTGATGTGTCTGTTATACCAGAGTCTTTCTTGTAAGACGGAGCTAGACGGCCCCTCTTACTCTTACAGGGAAATGTAAACAAAGTGTGTGGCTACGGTAACTCAGCTATTTTGACATAATTTTTAAGAGTCCACATACCATAATTATATGATCTGATTCCATCTAGCCTATACTCGGGACTTGAACCTGTATTAATAACCCCTCTCTCCACACTCATTAAGCCTTTGAGTGAGTCGTTTTTTGCGGACATTTCCGTCAATTTCCGTTGACACATGGTACAGGCCATGGGACTGTTTACAAAGCATGCATGAGTTACGTAACATAACCAAGCTCACTACTGAGCTCTCAGTGGTTGCATTCGGGAAGCAAATGCTTGGTATAGGCCTATACCAACATAGCCAATATAATATCATTCCCTCCTATGTTCCATATCTAAACCACTCTAAAAACTAGTTTATAACCTTAATTAACTTGACTATACAGATGTTAATTAATAATTTAGTATATCTATTTCATATTGTAAAATATTTACCTTCTGTAATACCTTACTAGCAACGATTGCCAAATGAGGTACAGATAATGATTCAATAATTTTATGATTTTAGGGCAGTCAAATAGATATGTTCGGGTATTTAATACATTTTAAATTGTGGACAAGCGGCTTTGCCACTTGAGCCCACATAGGTCTATATCATATAATTTTATTTTTTCTTAAAACAAAATGACCTGCTGAAATCAAATACTGCCCGTTTCAGAGAATTACTGTAATGTGTGGATGGGTACATTCTTTCTCTGAGAGAAAGAGAGAGAGAGGGGGGGGGAGAGAGAGAGGGAGATAAAGAATCGACAGAGAGAGAGGGGGGGGGCAGGGGGGGGGCAAGAGTTGGAGATAGAGGTTAGACAGTAAACAGACGAATAATATTTTTGTTATCTTTCCATCCTTTTCGTCCCCCTCCCTTTCCCCCTCTTCCTCCACCTCCCCACTATACCTATTACATAAAGATTCATATTCATAAGGTTTGGGATATATGGGGAATAAGGGCGTAAAGCAACCAATCTCACTCACTCTCTCCTCCCCTCACTCCGCCCTCCCGCAGGAGGAGGTTGAGGTGGGGCAGGAGAAGGAAGAGAGATGGAGGAGAAAGAGGAGGAGGGGTTTGTAACAGGTATGGTATTGAGGTAGCAGGATGGGGAGGAGGAGGAGGAGGAAGATAGGAGTTTAGAGGGATAGAGAGGGAGGGACAGAGAGAGAGAGAGAAGTTCACAGAAGGAGAGGGGAGAGTGGAAGGTGTAAAACCGTCACATCTATGCAGGGAAGACAATTCATCCTATTAACTTGAGAAATGGGGACACGCAGAGAGGGGGAGGGAGGGACAGAGAGAGGGGGAGGGAGGGACAGAGAGAGAGGGGGAGGGAGGGACAGAGAGAGAGAGGAGGAGAGGAAGAGGAGAGGTGAGAATGAACTTTCGTCCCCCCTCACACACACACCTATATTAGGCTATACATCTATCAATTTTCCTTCTCCTCCCCCCCTTTTCTCCCCCTTCCTGACTACCTCCCTTTACCTCCCTCCCCTTTTATCACCCACCTTCCTTCACCTCCCCTCTTCTTCCTCCTCTGCCTTGATCCCCTTCCTTCTTCCTCCTCCCATTCCTATAATACTTTGGCATTGAAATTCCACAACATGTATACTGTTTCAAAAATACCGATTTAGGTAATAACTATGCCTGGTATGGATTCGAAATGAGTCCTTATGCAAATCATTGTATTTTATGTATATATTAAATAGTTGTGATTAACTTTACCATAACAATGATGAATAATTAATGAGGCCTTCAGTCTTTGTAAATCTAATATTGCAATGACTCAATAAATCTGTTTGGTAAAGTTGATCTTCATTTTCTGTCTAGAATTTGCTTTATTTGAGAGGATTGGTGAAGGCCAGTTGTACATTTCTGACAACCTGACGTGCACAGTATCTATGAACGTTTTTGTGAGGAAAATTTTTCTTATGAATCAACCTTTTGTGTAAAACCTCCAAGCTATCTTCCAGATGGTCCCAACACAATTACACCAAATATATATTTTGTTGATAGTTGTATTACCCGTTTGTACATCATATACCACTAGTAATGTTTCTGAGATAGCCCGAGCATAATGGTCTAGATCTATCCATCTCTTTCAAAGCATTTGACCTGGCCAACAAAGGTCTATATGAGTCAATTTTAGCCATGTCAAAAACGTGATTACACCAACTTCTTTTTATTGGTATTTTACATTCAAAATAGTGATTGGCGCAAATATTTGTCTTCATATTACTTCTATACTTAAGGTAGTTCAAATCCTTAAGTTGGCCTGCAAGGAATCCAGTGATTAATACATCTTCTATATAAAATACTGGTGTTTTCATTGCCATGTGATACAATTCCTTGACAATGTCAGATGAAAACATATAAGCTTCTCCTACATAATAAACAGGGTACAACCTTTGTTTTGGAAAGATATTTGGTGAAATGCCCCACTTAGATGATTTGCGACGTGATATGTGCATTGTTGCATGCACTTTTCCTATGATAAACCTATTAATGTGTTCTGTTTCTATGAATGTCAGCAATGCATTTAATGCAAACATATCCACATATATATCATCATCTGCCTTGAGAATGTATTTTGCGTTGGGACAAAAGTCTTTGATCCATTTCAACATGGCAATACCTTTAACTGATAGATTTTTGTATGCATCTATGAAATCTGCTTGGATGATGTCGCCATAGATCATGTTTTCTTGGTTTATCTGTCCTTGCATTCCCTTTGTATTGTCCCTTGCAAGGATGAAGATCCTAACGAAATTATATTGTCTGAAAAGAAAAGAAGTCTAGTCAACTAAATTGTTGATGAATTGAACAATAATCGGGTATATGTGATGTGTTTCAGGAAAATATGTCATAAGTCGCTAAAAATAGATTTTGAGATACCATTAGATTTGAAAAGATGAGATCAAGCTGATTCCAATGATAGTAAACAGTCTAATCTTATAAGTATTTCTAGAATTTAGTTTGATATTTTCGTTTTTGAAAAAAAAAATATCCAATATTTCTGGGGGTCAATAAACAGTAAAGTTACTAAATGTAGTCCATATGAGGACCTTTAAAACGAGAAGATGTATTATATAGATTTTCCTGAAATTTGATACACCGATTGATATAAGTCTAAGTGATGAACTAGCTAAAAATCAGAACATTCCAATAATGTGATCTTGTAAAAAAAACACTTTGAAAAATATCAATATTGCGACTTATGACTCATTTTCCTGAAACACAACACATATAGGGTATGAGTAATTGTATCACATATAGATCAATTGTATTGTTTGATACCATTGATTTGTGCAATCGTTTGCTGCTTTGTTGCCCATAGCCCACACTCATCTATTCTTAAACTTCACACTTGTTGCCTAGTTGCAGGGGAGAGGAGAAGGTGGGTAGGGACAGGAAGAGAGAGAGTGGAGGGGAGAGACAGTGAGAGGAAGGGGGTGACCGTCCTGACAGGTACTTTGCTAGTATATTTATAAGATAGACCTCCTAACTTACCCATGAAACGTGCCAATTACATACATGCCCATTTTCACCAATTTGACAACAATAGGGCTCGTAGCACCCCCCTGAGTACCCAAAAATATTTTTTACATTAATCAGTGTATTTGTTATTATCTATCAACCTTATATATATGCGCATTAAACTACCAAGTTTGGAACCTTTCTGATTATTAGTAAATCTTCCACAGCAGGGTCGAAAAATAGATCCCAAATATGAAAAAATGCCAAAAATAGCATGTCGAATAATGGTTCATATTTGTACATAAATGATGATTTAAATTAAAACTGAATGAACCAAATATGCACATAATGTTTTAAACTATTTTGTATTTGATAGGCCTCGATATAAGGGTGACAACACTTTTTAGTTTGTACAAATATCCCCATTAGAAGGAAAGTTATAGCCAAATAACCATTCCAGTAATAGTAATGATAATGGCAGCGACAAGTTTAATGACCCCGCCTATATATCCATTATTCCTGGCTTGAATAGAGGCTTCATTGATACTCTTTCTTACAATCAGAGAGTCATTTTAACATATTAATAAGGTCTGAAATCATAATTTTGAATGAAATCTGTTTATTATTCATAATGAAATCGATTAGTAATAATGGCCACAAAATCTAGTTCATTTCTGACTCACAAGGTGATGTTTTTTTTGGTTTTTTTAAAGATTTTATTTATACTTGGGTACCGACTCCCCTTTTTGGGGTTAGATCTGTCGGGCCAAGACGCAACATGCTTTATACATAATACTTTGGTGTTTTCTTCTTATATACATATATATGTAGACAGATAATTCCAGCTTTATACTTGATCAGAGAATGTTAATAGACAAATAGGTTCGTTAATAGACAAATATGTTCGTTAATGGACAAATATGTTCGTTAATGGACAAATGGGCCATTTTGCTGTATAAATCATATGAAAATTAGGCAGAAATAATAACTATCGATCTATATAAACTGATATAATACCAAATCAATAATTAATGTCAAATTTAAAGTTCATTCTTAAAATACTGCCTTATAAAACCATAAAAAGCCTTAAATATGGAGTTCGTTAATGGACAATACCTCCAGTTTCCATAGGTTCTTGGCACTATTCATTTTCTCTGTTATGGTTCAAGAAAAACTTTAATCAATACATTTAATGTTCATTACATATCAAATCCAATGCATTTTATCATTATTTGTTATAATTGGATAATTTTCATTTTTTTGAAAAAAATTATTCCACCTTAGGCAAAAAAATGTTCGTTAGTGGACACCAGGGGTACCCATTCTAAAAAAATTCTGTTTTTTATGGCTTTCAACCAAAAAATCATTTTTTTGCTAATTTTTTTTACACAAATCATGTACATGTAACCTACTATCACAACATATAATAAAAAATGTAGGATTTTGATGATTATTTAGAAATTTAGCAATTGCACCATGTAATCACAGTTCAAAAAAATGATCTTTGCCCCCAAAATGTGATTTTGGAAAAAAAAATAAAAAGAATTTGGGGTAAAAATGCCAAAAATGTGGTTTCACAGGTTGGTAGAACCATCCAATCAAGAGAAATTATCTAATTAATGGTTATTTCTTTGTGTTAAGCCCATTTAATCACTTTCCACGGTTGGAGACCAAATATTGTCAAATTGGTGGAATTGGCCACATACATACACAAGTACATTCCCCTGAAACCAGAACAAATCGTGTAGGAGGTGATTACCCAGCTGGTGTCACCAATAACTATTTGATATGAAATGTATTAATGGCTACACAAGCCTTATAGCTTGTATACTGAAGCACACTACTGTATTATATATTGTTACTAGCTACTCAATTTCATCTCACTTATCATCTTTCACAATTACCTTTAATCGTATATAGAGAAATTGTATCATATAATTATAGAGCAAGTGTATTGTATCTATTTGTAATAGTATTACGCAAATTGAATGCCAAATAATCAGTCACATTCAGTAGTTCTTTTTCTTTCAGTACATTTTTACAAGTACTTGTAAATATGATTTAGGGGTATCCAACATGTGCCTCCAACCTGAACACCAACAATTTAACCTACTCTCTAGTTTTTGTAAATGTACCACTAGCGTTGATTAAGTCCTATCTCTTTAAAATGTCTGCAGTATGGCGGGTAGCAAAGTATAAAAACCAAACAAGTCTGTACTTGAGGGCAAGTTGCCCCTATACTTACCTTTTGAAATTGTCTGTCCTTGCCCAAGTCTCCCTCAGTTCATTTCTGGCCTTGAAATGTCTCGCCGCTGAGTATACAATTAATAAATAAGTGAACTCCTTTGAACCTTTACAAATATCCTCTTGGCTTATTATCCATTGAAAATCAGGCATTACAAAATCTTTAAGCATGGGGTGTTTGGCATCCTTTCTGAATAAAGCACCTTTTAGTGGGCCAAGAATCATATCAGTTATATTTGAATTGTCCAGAAGTTTGTATTTGAAGTACTCAACACCTACAGTGTCTGGTAAGGTGATCCGCGTGATACTTGCTATGTCATTCTTATTGTGGTTAGATATGGCAGGTCTATAGTAATAATAGTTGATTATGAACGAGACCATGGTTATAAAGGTTATTAAGATAGCTAGTTTGTAAAGAAGGGGAATCCTTCTGGTTAGCATACCCAACATGGCTAGTCCGATGTTATACCTTCCTGCCTATGTAAAGCTCTCCGTTTGGATTCTAATCAAGAAATGAAGTGAGTTCTTAGACATAATGAATACTGGTCACAGAATGAATAATAGTAACAGTGGAGCAGAACGTGTATGTGTGAGTCAGGGGCCTGTTGTATAAGGGTCAGATTTTTACAAAATGTACAATTGGCAGCTCTACACATTTAGGAAATTTGGCTAAGTTTGGCTGAAAGATGATGAATATCGGGTATATGTGAGTATATTTAGGATCACACTGATTTAAAGTATCAGTTCTGTTAATTCAAACTGTATTTTGAAGCTGATTTTTGTCTTAAATTTGGGTTATTTGAGAGGATTGGTGAAGGTGAATTGTGCATTTTCTGAAAATCTGACCCATAAGCAATCCCTCAAACATGCTATATATAGACTGTTTGAGGGATTGTTTATATGCAAATTTTTGGACTTAAATATTCCCACCCACACCATCGCTTCTACCTGCACACATAATTAAATCGATCCTTGCACTAGAATTTACTCATTTTTGTGGGACAATTATATTAACTCTTTTTTATAGTTTTTTTATTTTTTTTTATTACAAATCTGGCCGTACAAGTTTATCAAATTCACAAAAAGCGTGTGTCCACTACGTGGATGTATTCGTGCGATGCCTAAATTAATTTCCATACCATTGAATATAACTCTACCTTCTAACGTCAACATCAAAACCGGCATAACATATGTGCCAAACTTCTAAGATTAACAGCTTTAAGCGGCCCTACAACAATACATTAACTTCATCCTCACATTAATCCAACTAACGAATTATTAGAACTTTCATCTCACATATTACTTGCGTTACTATATTCTGTCTTATACCTGTGCAAATGGCTCCAATTTGGTTTTTACTATACCGTTGTCACACATAATCGCCTAGCTCTGATGAGAGCTTTCATTAAAAACAGGGACATTTAATAGCCACCTTAACAGTGGTTGCTAGATTTCAATCATTTCATTGAGCTTTAACCAATAATGATCTTTTAATTTCTTACTAAAGTCCATAGGGTCGACACAGTTACGAATTATCTCAGGTAAATTGTTCCATAAGGATATTCCTCTATAAAAAGGGCTCCTTCTCATTCGTTCTGATTTCGGAATAACGGTCTTAAAGAATATACCGCCTCTACCTCTGAGATCCCTTGTTCTCTCATTCATATCAATATATTTTTCTCTCTTATTGTACAGCGTTTTGATTAGTGCAATAGTTACTTAATAAACTTGTATACTGCCTTAAAAAATAAAAACGTCAAAAAACATTTGTATCAAAGCATTATAACATGAATATTTTGTTTCTGACTATATCATATAATTATTATGAGGCGATTATATTATTATGATTTAATTATTATAAAACAAGGCAATATCCACATGTACATATTCAAGAGTCCTCCCTTCTATAGTTTTAACTTCTAGAGCAATTATTTGTTAATAATCCAATTTGCCAGACTATTAATCATACCAAACTAAGTTGTTAATGAATTTGTGCATCTAAATCCTATTTATTTATCAGGTTATTTTCTATGTGTTTAAAGGTATTTTTCTATGTTTATTGAGTGTTATTTAATTTATTGTTACATACATGATGGGTATTGGACTGAATGGTATTTAAGATGACGAATATGACAAGATCCAGTATTACTAACAGACCATCACCTTAAAATATATTAGACTGATTTCTCCCTCATGTCTTCTCTCTTATGTTTTCTCTCTCTGTCTTCTCTCTCAAGTACTTTCTGTCATGTCTTTTCTCTGTCAAGTCTTCTTTTTCGGTCTTTTGATCTCTGTCATGTCTTCTCTCTCTGTCTTCTCTCTCATGTCTTCTCTCTCACATCTTTCGCATGTCATCCTTCTATCCCTTTTTGCTTCTCTGGCAAAGCCTGAGGATCATTGTTTTTTTTTTGTTTTTACGACAAAATTTTATTCCGGTATTATCCTGCCATCTGGGCTTATACAATGCTAATAGATCTGAAACGGAAGGTTATGAGAGAGTTACGATTTTTATGCAAGTTCAGCAAATAGAGAACACATTATGACAATGGATTAGGTTATACACCAGGTTTTTAACTGTTTTTCTTCATCTCTATCGCATTTTGGATATTAGCTTGTACTCTTCCCACAGTGTTTTCTCTATACTTGACGTTTTTGTCAATAGATGTGACTGAACAACAATCCTGATCCTCATTCTTAATTCGTACAACCGTGATAAGGGGTCAATTCTTCCCTTTGCGAAAAGTTTTTGTCTTTGCCTAAAGGCTTTGATGGTTAAGATCACCCAGTTCAGCACTTTAGAATTTAAATTGTTGTTTTCAACACCAAGCTATATATCTTTTTTTCTCACTACAATAATGTTTCCGACTCTATGAAGTATTTTATGACCAGCGGTATCCTTGTTTAAATATCCGCTATGTAAATTATCATTGAAAGATGAACTTCCACAGAACCATAGCATTCTTACATTCAACGAAAAAGTGATCTATGCTGTCCACTTTTTTTTTTACAAAAATTGCATATCTTGTCTCTTCTTTGCTGGATGTTTTTCAGGTATTCATTACAGGTTATAGTATCATGCAAAATTCTATACTGTAAGACATGTAATCTTGTTTCGTGGGACACTTTATACGGTAAGGAAAAGGTAGTATTCCAATTGACTTGGTCAAACTCTTCATCACTCATGCCAAGTCTATCTTGCCATTTATCAAGTTTCTCTCTTTTCGGGATTCTTTTTAGTACAAGTTGTTGGTGTATTATCTTGGAGGAGCACCCTATTAAGTTGATAAATTATTATTACTAATTTTTAGATTAACCAAATTAGCCATTTGGGAGGCCTCTTCATCTTTTATAATTTGTAGCCACTTCTTAGGCAGGGCTTTTCTTAGTTGTTGCCTTTGCGCATATGGTGGATAAATTTTATAGTTGACCATTATTTCTTAAAATGGCATGAGGTAACCTCTTTCATTAAATAAGTTGCCTACAGCGGTGATAATAATAATAATAGATTTTTATTTCCATATCACATTTACAACAATTGTCATACAATGTAGAATTAAAAGAGAGAAACCTATGGAAAGGGGAATAAGCTCTGTGAGAGTCACAGCTCTTCCGAATATCCCTTAAATTTTGTTTTAATTTGCTATCCCTATTATTTGTACATCTATTTCTAGCTGAATATACACAGTGTCTAATATTGGACCTGCCTGCTTCACAACAGTAAAATGTAATAACAAAATAAAGTAAAAGCACTGCAAAACTAAGTGAATAAAATAAAGTGAAAGTAAGAATCAAGGGTAAACTTGTTCATCGCTGTCCCTTTCTGGTGCATGAGCTTTACAGGCTAGATATGTGTACAGAGGTGGTTATATATCATTAGTCAGATAATATTGACTAATGAATGACAAAACAACAACAATAATAATAATAATAATACTAGTAATAATAAGCTGAGTGAGGTACCTCTTACAACCTCTTAAAACCAGACAACAAAACATACTGTCTCTATAATACATCGATCATGGGTGGGGTGTAGTTATTGTTTAGGTAATTTAGAAAGGATCTGTAGTCTGTCATGGTTCTAGCTTCACCATCCAGGCTATTCCACAGGGTAGGTGCCTGGTACAAGAAAGGTTTCTTAAACTTTTCTGATTTGGGGGTTGGCACTTTGAGAATGGGGCCCTTTGATAGATTTCTCAGGTTTATGTTTTGTTTGTCAGTTTTACTCTCTGTTTTTGTGTCATGGTATGCTTTTTGTAGTAGGCGTATTTGTCTCCTGATGTGAGGTTGTTGTAGGTTTACCTCATCATAGAGATGATGATACCACTGTTTCTCCCCAACTCCCAATTCAACATGTTCCCTTTGTACTTGATGTGTCTGTTATACCAGAGTCTTTCTTGTAAGACGGAGCTAGACGGCCCCTCTTACTCTTACAGGGAAATGTAAACAAAGTGTATGGCTACTGTTTTGTCCCCAATCTGAAAGGATATAAACGTGAAATAGGAAAAATAAAAAATATCCAAGACTTTTCTTTTTGGAATATCCAATACCTTTTTGTCAACTTTCTTTTCCTTTTTGCCAATGTCCTTTTCCTTTTCGGATTATCATTTACCTTTTAGGAATATACTTTTCCTTTTTGGAATATCCTTTTCTTTTTGGAATATCCTTTTCCTTTTCCAAATATCCACTCCTTTTCACTCAAATGTACCATGATGTATTCCTACCCCAACATGACTGGGAGGGAGAAGGAGGGTGAGAGGGAGAGGGAGGGTGAGCGGGGGAGGGGGGGTGAGCGGGAGGGGAGAGGGAGAGAGGGAGAAAGAGAAAGGAAGAGAAGATGTATTGGATGTGTTATTGGATGTGTTATGTAACACTGCTACACTACAAAGATAGCTGGTGGGCCCCACCTCAGGGGTAGTGGATAATGTTACGTAACACTGAGCCACTACTCATGTGGGTTAAATTTCAGAAAATGTACAATTCATCTTCACCAATCCTCTCCAATAACCCAAATTTCAGACCAAAATAAAGTTCAAAATACAAGTTCTTATTAACAGCAGAAGTAGGTGGTAGTATTTGTGATCTGTGAATTCACAGTAATTATATTGCTTCTCTAGCTCTATTATTGGAAAACATCTAAGCTTTCTTTTGTAATTCAGGCATGGTGGAAATGTCTAAGAAAAATCCCTTTTTCATGCCCAAAATACTTTGTCAATGTAAAAGAAGCAGTCATGCAGGATCCTTGTTTCAACTTAGGTGGGTCATATCCTTAGTGCTAGGATTGTCATATTCATCACACAAACAAATTTTTAAAATGACCTGTTTTTTGTCCTATTGGCTATGGTGATATCTAGATCAAAGTACATCTATCTATGAGCCCATGAACATTTCCTGTAGACCTTGTACAACCAGTTTTCTATGTCTAAACAGTACCTGCCAAGGTAGACTCCTTAGCTTCTTGGAGTAAAATGGTTTTACACAGTGCATGAAGGTAGTAAGTGGAGTTTACCAGTGATCCTGATGCATTGAAACAAGTTGGGGATCCATTGACATTGAATGACCTATAATTCTAATTTCAAATTACCCTCTGAGGGTTTTTATCACATCCTTTTTCATGTAATGTCTGGGACAGTTCACCCATTCCTTGACTCCAGAATATGCTTCTCTACTCTTTGTGCCTCATCAACATTGGGGAGTAACATTTGTGGGATGTTACACCAGTAGCAATAGTTATCAAGGTCTGGTATTGGCTGAAGGGGTTTCTGTCCATGAAGATATGAAGAAGTGCTATTCTCTATCTTCTCACTTTATTGGTCTGATATATTCTAATGATGGTCACCTGTATAATGAACAGAAGAATGTTGATCTTGCCATATACAGGCAAAAGTTACTGGCTAAACAGCTCAGGTTTCCCTCTTGCCATGCCTCCATTTGATTTCAATGGACAGATATAAGATATAAGTACATAATAGTACATGCTCAATTAGAAGGGCAGTTGATGCAGCCCATGACTGATTACTCCATCAAACAATATGAAAAAAACTTTTAGAATTCATCATACACACTGGCCATACAGAAGTATATTCATTTCTTTGTTCTAATTTACTCATGTGACACTTATCAAATTGATAGGCCTGTGAACCATGTAGGAAGGATGGAAGCATCTCTGATATGGAATACAAGTCTATTTCTTTTTGCCAAATATGCTAAGCATACTAAAGATTTCTTCAGATTTTAACAATATCTTCGTAGTTTGAGAACAAAGATTCTTTTTTCTTGGCCAAGAGCAGTGCCTCAGAACCTCAGAATATATATATATATATATAAAACATCAGAATACATAGTTTCTCCTGCTGTAATTGACCCCTTCAATCCATATTTCTGTAGGATTTATGTATTGAATTAAATTAGTATCATAGCTTTCACATTACTGTGAGTGACATTCAGAGGCAATTTCATCAGCTGGGTATAGGAGGGCTCTTCATCATCTTGCTGGTTGTCTCAGTAAGTTAGGAGCTACATTCTCTTGAATTGGCATATCCTTCAATCATGCACACCACAGCATTAAGTGATGCATATATATCTTTCTGAGCCACCCTCTAAATGATGGCTGCCATCCCATGACCTCAAGTGGAAGAAGTCCATATGTGTGCAGAAACAATCAAGGTACAAAATAGTTCACAATTATCTGTCCTTAGCCACTGATTAAAAAATGCACAGCAACTGAACTCTGAGAACCAATGTGTGAAGGGATTGGAAAAACATTGGAAGAAAGAATCTAGAATAGCAGAACTTCAGACGATTTTTATCCATGTGGTAGTAGACTATGATATAAAATCAGGTATTTTGGGGCAGGAGAAAAGGCGTTCAATTTTTCTTGAATGTTTGTATAGCAAAAGTAAGTTTATATGTTTACCAATGGCAGAGCTTCCCAAAAGTATATAGAGAAAGCTGGATAAGATTCTCCAATACATTCAAAGGCAACAATTCCGAACTATATCTCCTCCTGGCCCTGAACACCTAGTACAAAATCATTCACTTCAAATGCAGAAGTTTCATCTCTTCTTCCAGAAAGTTAAAATTAACCTGGAAGTCCTCCAGCTTCTGGCTATTGCAATGCTGATGATGCAAACAGCTCACTTGCTAATGATGAAAGTAAGAAAGGCATGACAGCTGTCTTACACTATAAACAAATTGACTCTTTTTGGTCCTCATTTGGTTTTATTTTGGTCCTTATCAAGTCGCACTTAAAACCATCTAAAGCATTTGCATTACAGTTTGAACTGCAGAAATATATTCCTAATACTCTTGGTCACAAATGCCTTCATGAACCTGAATTATTTTTTTTTAAATAGGGTATATTTGGGAGGATTTCTTTAGGGTCTTTTATTAATTTGTTCTTATTATCAGTAGATTAACTTGCTAAATATTGTTCAGAAGTTCAGATAGATAGACAACTTGCCTTTTTTCTTTATTTCAGGCATCACAATACCTGCAGAAATATCTTTCCTAATGTCATTCATCATGAATGTCTCATAAATCCAATTTAGATTTTTCCCTTCATTTAACAGTTTTTTGTTGTTTTCTTCTTCTCAGTATTAGTAGAATAACTTGCTAAATATTGTCCATATTGAGTTTATTCATATTCCAATGGATTCCCCATGCCTTAAAACATAGAAAAAGTGCATTCACACTTGATTACATGTTTATTCTAGCCCAAGTTATGAAGTATAGATTTTTTACTTCTGAGGGTACATTCGGAAGGATTTTTTTAGCATCTTTTGCTTAATTTTTCCCAGTATCAGTAGATTAACTTGCTAAATATTGTCCATATCAACCTTTATCATGTTCCAATGAATTCCCCATGCCTTAAAACCTAGAAAAAGTGTATTCACACTTGATTACATGTTGATTCTACCCCAAGTTATAGTGTTTCAGAGTTTTAGTGGCGGCCATTTTTGTTTTCAGCTCTCATGGGTTTTCCTACAGGAGTTGAGTTTAAATGTTTTGAAATATGTTAGTAGAGACCTTTACCAAAACATTGGTGAAGAAATTTCTTGGTAAGGAATTTGTTCACAGATTGGCCTTTTTTCTCCTAAAATTCCCTGACTGTGGTGAAGGCCAGTTGCACATTTCTGACGACCTGACGTGCACAATATCTATGAAAATTCTGTGAGGAAAATTTTGTTATGGATCAACCTTCTGTGTAAAACCTCCAGGTGATCTTCCAGGTGGTCCCAACCAAATTACACCAAATACATATTTTTTTGATAGTTTTATTACCCGTTTGTATATCATATAGGCCTACTACTAGTATTGGTTCTGTGATATCACGGGCATAATGGTCTAGATCTCTCTACTATTTCTTTCAAAGCATTTGACCTAGCCAACATAGGTCTATATGAGTCAGTTTTAGCCATGTCCAAAACATGATTACACCAACTTCTTATTATTGGTATTTTACATTCAAAATAGTGATTGGCACAAATATATGTCTTCATATGACTTCTATACTTAAGGTGGTTCAAATCCTTAAGTTGGCCTGCAATGATTCCAGTGATGAACACATCATCTATATAAAATACTGGTGTTTTCATTGCCATGTGATACAATTCCTTGACAATGTCAGATGAAAACATATAAGCTTCACCTATGTAAAAAACAGGGTAAAACCTTTGTTCTGGAAAGATATCTGGTGGAATGCACCACTTAGATAATTTGCGACGTGATATGTGCATTGTTGCATGCACTTTTCCTATGATAAACCTATTAATGTGTTCTGTTTCTATGAATGTCAGCAATGCATTTAATGCAAACATATCCACATATATATCATCATCAGCCTTGAGAATGTATTTTGCGTTTGGACAAAAGTCTTTGATCCATTTCAACATGGCAATACCTTTAAATGATAGATTTCTGTATGAATCTATGAAATCTGCTTGGATGATGTCGCCATAGATCATGTTTTCTTGGTATATCTGTCCTTGCATTCCCTTTGTATTGTCCCTTGCAAGGATGAAGATCCTAACGAAATTATATTGTCTGAAAAGAAAAGAAGTCTAGTCAACTAAATTGTTGATGAATTGAACAATAATCAGGTATATAGGGCAACTGTATGAGTAATTGTATCACATATAGATCAATTGCATTGTTTGATACCATTGATTTGTGCAATCGTTTGCTGCTTTGTTGCCCATAGCCCACACTCATCTATTCTTAAACCTCACACTTGTTGCCTAGTTGCAGGGGAGAGGAGAAGGTGGGTAGGGACAGGAAGAGAGAGAGTGGAGGGGAGAGACAGTGAGAGGAAGGGGGTGACCGTCCTGACAGGTACTTTGCTAGTATATTTATAAGATAGACCTCCTAACTTACCCATGAAACATACCAATTACATACATGGCCATTTCCACCAATTTGACAACAATTAGGCTTGTAGCACCCCCCTGAGTACCCAAAAATATTTTTTACATTAATCAGTTTATTTGTTATTATCTATCAACCTTATATATATGCGATTAAACTGCCAAATTTGGAACCTTTCTGATTATTAGTAAATCTTCCACAGCGGGGTCGAAAAATAGATCCCAAATATGAAAAAATGCCAAAAATAGCATGTCGAATAATGGTTCATGTTTGTACATAAATGACGATTTAAATTAAAAATGAATGAAACAAATATGCACATAATGTTTTAAACTATTTTGTATTTGGGTGAAAACACTTTTTAGTTTGTACAAATATCCCCATTAGAAGGAAAGTTATTATGTGATTAATTTCTCGAGATTTTGTGTCTCAGGCATTTGCTTGAAAATAAACCCCAAGGCCCGAAGGGCCGAGGGGTTTATTTTCAAGCAAAAGCCGAAGACACAAAATCGAGGGAATTAATCACTTTAATAGCCGATTTTTGGATTCAATAACACTGTTTAAACACATATTAACAAATATTAGGCTCAAAAAAAGGTTTTAGATGTACTTACAGCATGAAGAACTCCAATAATTTAACTCCTTAACTCCAATACATAGGTTACTATTTTACATCTGACATGGAAAGGACCGAGTCAAATGCAGCCTTTATAACGTCCAAATTAACCTCTCCACGAGCGGGGCTATGCTCCGCCCACTGTCTCCCGGGACTCCACGCGGTGCTACCTCAGACAAACAAACCCTCGACGGCCACTGTACAGCATTAAAACTGCCTATATAGAGGCGTGTTTTGCTCTTAATTTGGACCCAGATACTAAATTTGTCTGATATTTTCTCAACATACAACATAGACATCTACACTTAAGATATGATTATATACTAAGTCCTATGGGCAACGAAAAATGTTTGATAGCATAAGATATAGTGAAAGAGGCAAAACTTTTACCTTGGAGAAAGGTATGTGATTAGTTTAGGCAGTAAGATAACTAAATCAGTACTGGCATGACATATGACTTATTGTCTAAATTAACATCCACAGTCTAAATTAACATCCATAGTAGAGATTGAGTGGGTCAGTATTCAAGCATATTAATTGTATTATTATTTTGCATAAAATGGTATGATTAATGTTAAATATTTTAAGATAAAACGCTAGGCTACCTACTGAATACTAGAAGATTGATATCAAGGGAACACATAAAGAACAACTGTTTAACATTAATGTAATAATTAATACTAATTGTTTGTCTTTGAATGTTTGGCCCTAATTGGAATAAGATAATACTCCATGATGAATAATACCATATTTAACAGCAAATATAAATATATTTAGTGGAATATTTAAATGATCAATAGTTGAATTTTAAAAAGAGGGATTGAGGGAGATGTAGAGAGATTATTGTTAATGTAAGGGATGTAAGGGATGAAGGGATCTGTCTCTTTCTACAAGTTTGATCTGTTATTTTGATGGTTTCTTTATGTTTCTTAAAACCAGCCGCCCTGGTGAAGGTAGGGGGTATTGGTGGGTCCATACCCCTCAAAACAATAGTCCAAAACACTCAAAATCCAATGAAAAATGCTATATTTGTGGCAAAACATGGTACGTTTCTATGTTAAAGTATAGGCCGTGTTGACGTCTGTGTCTGAGGTTGGACTTGTAAACATGCAGTGCGCGCAAAACAACCCCATGTGGACCACATCTGTTTATGGTTTCAAGCGCGCTGACTGGCTATCGGTTACATAAAGGGGTGGACCTTCGATGCTCGTGGAGAGGTTAATTAGCATGTTTTACACATTTTAACCCATCACATTCTAATATTTAGATTATTTTACCTCTTTCTAACCAATATCACATATGTACACATAATCATAACTTCAAAATTACGTTTACGTCAGCCGCACTCTCCGTTCCAGAAACAAACGAAGCTTCCAGTTTTTGCATGCAACCAAGCATAAGACTTCCGGTTTACGAATGCCGTATCCGTGTGTCTAGGGACTTAAAAAAGAAATAAATAAAAGATTTGAATCGGTAGAAATGTTTTAAATGTTGTTTTAGTCCGATAGCGACGTTTTCCTCTATGGAAATCAAGTAATAAATGAATGGCGATTTCAGAAACCCTGTGTTTACTCTCCGCAAGTTTGCACCGCTTTAGTCGGAATCTAAATGACAACGCGACGGCTGGCCGAATGAACCTCCAGCTACAACAGCCAATCAGGGATAAGTATTTACTTATGTTTATGTTCAGCAAGCCGGCCTGTTTTCGTAAGGATCCGCTGCTTGCTATCCAAAGCATCAGAGACTTCCGGTTTACGAGTGCCGTGTTGCGTGTGTCTACGGACTTAAAAAAGAGATAAATAAAAAATCTGAATCGCTAGAAATGATTTAAATATAGTTTTAGCCCGATAGCGAAGATTTAGTGTACGGGAATCAAGTATTCAATGAATGGCGATTTCAGAAGCCATACGTGCCTGCCAAGGTAAACCGGAAAAGATGTGGAACTTTCGGCATATCCACTCATGTGCACCCTGCACTTGGCGTTGCATTGTGTAGGGTAGTCTATATCGCGCACGGAGGATTTCATTTGAAAGTGACCCACACGTCAACAAACTGAGGCTTGCACGATGTCCGGCACGATGTCTACTGTGGCGGAATTGACAAATGGATTATTCCCTATTTCGTTGCTTATCACCATTCAGCAAGCAGATCATGCTAAGTACTAGGATATTTGGAACATTATCGGTGATTTTGGAGATATTGTGTGGAGTTTTACATAGCCTGGGCTTGTTTCGTCTGATTTTCACTGACAGTGACACTGGGAGTCAGCCATTGCTTGCACGATGTCTACTGTCGTCACCTTATGGCGAACCCTATGCCCTAAAAACTTAAAAATGGCTAATATTTCCATCGGAAACAGTGGAGGAATGACTTTAATGTGACCAGGACTTTATACACGTTCAAAAATGAACGCGGAATCGACGACAAACAACTAGTTGATGAGGTAAGTGATTGAGCGGAAACGCCGACAGGGGTTTATTTTAACTACATCCGCAAAATAATTCTACATCCGAAAAATAAACCCCTGAATCCGAAAAATAAACTACTACATCCGTTTTCCGGTTTGACGACTTCCTGTCCAAACAGTAATTTATAAGTATCCAGAACCCCAGCAGAATCCAAAGATCTGCTATTAAAGCCAAATAACCATTCCAGTAATGGTAATGATAATGGCAGCGACAAGTTTAATGACCCCACCTATATATATCCATTATTCCTGGCTTGAATAGAGGCTTCATTGATACTCTTTCTTACAATCAGAGAGTCATTTTAACATATTAATAAGGTCTGAAATCATAATTTTGAATGAAATCTGTTTATTATTCATAATGAAATCGATTAGTAATAATGGCCACAAAATCTAGTTCATTTCTGACTCACAAGGTGATGTTTTTTTGTTTTTTTTAAAGATCTTATTTATACTTGGGTACCGACTCCCCTTTTCGGGGTTAGTTCTGTCGGGCCAAGATGCAACATACTTTATACATAATACTTTGGTGTTTTCTTCTTATATACATATATATGTAGACAGATAATTCCAGCTTTATACTTGATCAGAGAATGTTAATAGACAAATAGGTTCGTTAATAGACAAATATGTTCGTTAATGGACACATTTGTTCGTTAATGGACAAATGGGCCATTTTGCTGTATAAATCATATGAAAATTAGGCAGAAATAATAACTATCGATCTATATGTGACCTTATATGTTTCCTAAAATATAATGTATATATATTGTTTGCTGCGGTACCTGAATCATGTTTGTTGCCGTGGTTGCTAGGCACCACCAACCGCTTACCGGTCATTCTGAGCCCGAGTCTCAAAGCAAGTGGACGGAAAAATTTCTTCTCTTACCTGATCGTGAATCGTGAGTCTTTCATTATGGTGAATTGTACGGCGTGTGGGTATGCCCATCCACATCCTGGAACGACGATTAGGTCCACTTGCAAGTATTACAGAGATGCTAGTGAGCAATCTAAAGACATTACTGGTTCTATTGACAATTGGAGATCCTACATGGACTTGACTTCGCTGTCGGCCTTCCCTAAGGAGAAGTCAGACGCCGATCCTTCAAATACTGGGGTTAAATCAGAATCCATAGCCTTAGCTGATTGGGAGCAAAAGTTTGACGATCAAAGTGCCCGCATGAATACAATGCTGGATCGTATGGAGAAGCTTTCCTTGTCTTTTCATTCCAAGATGGCCGCCTCTACTATGAGTTCTGCTTCCATTCAACAAGCGGGGCTTTCTTCCGGACATGTCTCTCCTCCTCCTCCTCCCTTGCAGCTACCGGTGTCTCCCACGGTCGCTGTTGGTGCCCAGGCCGGGTCATCACTACCTGCTCCTTCCCTCACCACTGCCTGGCTAGCTGATCCTGTGGCGTCAGCCCTTCACCAGATCAATTCTGCCGTCGACCCGGAGACCATAAAACGGAACGCGGGTATGGTATTTAGACCTGAGTTCTATTATCAACATGGTTTGCATTCTGTCGCCCTAAAGAGTTTGGATCACAAAAAACTCACCTATAGACAGCTTATGTACGGTATGACTATGGTGGCAAATCATTTGCTATCGACTGGGGGTGACGTCCAGTCGTATTTGTCCCATATGGAGTTTGTGACTAGGCATGCGACAGAAGGTGATTACATTGATAGTGCGTATGCAAACTATGATCATTATGTTGTAGACTCTTTCTTGAAGAATCGCGCAGCAGGATTCCCGGATTGTGATAATCGTGGCTGCAACTACTGTTTTCACGGGGCGGCCTTGTCAAAACAAAAGGACCAGCGAGACCAAGGTCAAGGTCGGCGTGGGTTCTCCTCTGGTAACTCTTCGAACAGGCAACGAAACAAGGATAAAACCAAGACTGATACTGCGCCTGACGACTATCCGGCAGATAACTGTTTCCTCTGGAATTACAGAACCTGTACAGAAGATAACTGCCCCAAAAGCCACACGTGTCGTATTTGCAAGCAGAAACATAAGGCTGTTGGGTGCCCTCGTGAGAAACGGGGAGATTCCCATCCATGTCGTCATGGCTTTGGGGAAACCTCGCTGCTATTTACCTGTCATGGCGGCGATCAACTTCCGCCTTCTTGTTCGGAGGTTGTTGACTCCCCTACTTCTCGTTCGACAGGCCTCCTGGGATCGACTATCTGCCTTCCAGATGCCTCTTTTTCTAGCCCTACGACCCCCTCTTCATGTGCGACCATTTTGGTGGATGGTTCGCTTACAGATGTCACTTTATCTGCTATTGACCACTCGAGACTTGGTGCTCTCGGGGAACCCCTATCGCTTGTCGGAGCCCCGGAAGGCTCTCACGCGGGCAGTGGTTCAGATCATCCTTCCTTGTCAGATGACTACACGGAGATTCTAGGCCCTGAAGCCTCATCTTTAGACGATGTTACTCCTGTTTTTGATGATTTTGATTGTGATTATGTATGTGATCATGCGGAGTTTGCAGATATTGATAGCTATGCATGTTATGATGTCACTGATTCGTGTATTGCGGAGTCACATGTTGATTTTGTACCTACAAGTTATTGTCCCGGCATACCAATGTTTAGAAATGTACTTGTAAATAATACCTGTATTGGTGGTCTTGCGAACCAAATGAATGCAGATATTTGGTTGGAAGAGCTAGAATATGAAAATGACATCTGTCTACGTGACTTCATTGCTAATGGTATTGTAAGAGGTTTCAACATTGTTGATGCTATAGAAGATCTAGAGGGTTATGACTGTCCAAATTACTATTCCGTTTTGCATGGCGATGCTTTTGCTTTTGTTGACAACTTGATTTCCCAAGAGGTTAGGGATGGTAAATACTTACGAGTAGATGAGCAACCCTTGTGTATACATGCACTTGGGGCTATACCGAAACCTGATGGTACTTATAGACCAATTACAGACTGTAAACGTCCTCTGTACATTTCTATTAATAATCATATGGTTACCACGGCTAGTCCGTTCAAGTTTACCACACTTGATTATGTAAGCTCTCTTTTGGAGCCGGGTTATTTTACTGCTAGTGTTGATATATCGGCTGCTTATAGAAGCATTTCTGTAAACCCTGAACACAGACGAGTACAAGGTATTAGATGGTATATGGATGGAGAATGGTGTTTTCTAGTAGACACGCGCCTTTGTTTTGGATTACGGTGCGCTCCTTACATCTTTAATACTATTACCAACTTTGTCGTACGTTGTATGCATCGACGTGGGTTCATGAGAGTAGTAAATTACCTAGATGATTTTCTTTGTGTAGAGGAATCGTTTGAGGAATGTCAAAGGTCACAATCAGTCCTTATAAATCTATTGAGGTCACTGGGTTTTATCATAGCCTGGAAAAAGTGTTCATCCCCGTCGGTGTGTACTAGATATCTTGGTGTAGAATTAGACACAACTGATATGGTTTTGCGACTACCCACTGATAAATTGGTGCGTTTCCAAAATGAGCTGAGGTTATTTGCTAACAAAACTAGAGCTACAAAGAAACAACTACAAAGGTTAGGTGGTATTTTGGCTCACTGCTCCAGAATTGTTCGAGGTGGACGTACCTGCTCACATAGAATATTAGCACACCTCAAAGGGTTACCGGATAGATGTAGAGTTAAGCTCTCAGCGGGTTTCATGGAAGATATACAATGGTGGTTGCAATTCTCATCTGTGTTCAATGGAGTTGCTTCTATTATCAGGTTCAATTTCCGTAATGGCCCTACATGCTACACTGATGCTAGTGGCACAGGTTATGGTTTTGTTATGGGTGATCAATGGCTGGGAGGTTTCTTTGATAGTGATATCCTTCCTAGTTATGTGAAATCTTGTGACTATCATGGCCATTGGGTTAATCAGAAGAAACCCCTGGTCTCAAATATGGATGATAACATTAACTTGTGGGAACTTGTTCCTATCTCGATTGGTCTCTCTGTATTTGCCTGCCAGTTAGTTGACAAACACATTGTAGTTTATACCGACAATACACAAGTCTTGTCTATGGTTAATACTGGTCGGAGTTCAAATGTATCTTGTATGAAGTTAATTCGCCAGATTTTCTGGACGTCAGTCTTACACAACATTTACATTACTGCCAGGCACATAAAAGGTGTGGATAATATTTGTGCTGACAAGATTTCTAGAGTTTCTATAGACGACGACTTTGACTTCTTACGTCGGTTCTCGTTATGTTGCAGCCCGGCAGTTGCCTCTGATCGATAAGCGTGTCACGGAAGTCATCTGCTCTGCTTGGGCCCAGAACACTATGTCTACGAGGGGCTCACAGTGGCGCCGCTATACTACCTTCTGCAACGAACTTGGCCTTGTGTCGTGTCCTGCTGACTCTACTACTATTGCAAGGTTCTTGGTTGACCTTAGTAATACGTGTGCTTTTACGACCATAAACAATTATTTGAGTAGCATTATCTCATTACATAATATGCTCGGACACCCTACTGCATTTAGAGACATCTACTTGATAAAGGTTGTGCTCTCTGGCCTGAAGAAGATTCTTGCACCTGGACACGTACAGCGTCTGTTTCTCACGCCTTCACAGTTGTCTTTGATGTACAGTACCTCCCATGGGGACCCCTTAAGTGAGATTTACTGGTTGTGTTGCATTATATGCTTCAGAACACTGTTGCGTAAAAGTAACATTGTTGATAGTGGTACTTCAGATGGACACACACTCTTACGTTCGGATGTGAAGTTTTACTCTGACTATGTTTTGTTCACTGTACGTTCTTCGAAGACCCACGGCCAGGACAGTAACTCCTTGTATTTACCGGTACATCAATGTTCTAGTTATGTGTTTGATGTTTACACCAGACTTCAGAAATATCTGCTAACATATCCTGCGTCAGACAGTTCTCCGTTGATGCTGCGGCCTTCACCTACGGGGTTGGTTCCAGTTAAATATACTGAACTATTGAAGTTTTTCAAGTCGTTGTTGGCTAATGTGGGATTGTCTAACAAATATACTGGCCTTCATTCATTGAGGCGCAGTGGGGCGATGTATCTCCAGGAGTTAGGTGTCTCCCTACAGGACATAAAATACATGGGACATTGGAAGTCGATGGCGGTCCTAGTTTATTTATCTTCACCATTAAATCACCTTATGGACATTGACAGTCGTGTTGCGTCTGGACTTGCTTCATATTGATGTTGGGTGTTGGGCGGTACACAGGCCGTCACTTCTAGTGCCAATCCCGTGTTGTGTTTTTCCTTTCCTCAAACTACTATATGTGACCTTATATGTTTCCTAAAATATAATGTATATATATTGTTTGCTGCGGTACCTGAATCATGTTTGTTGCCGTGGTTGCTAGGCACCACCAACCGCTTACCGGTCATTCTGAGCCCCAGTCTCAAAGCAAGTGGACGGAAAAATTTCTTTTTGAGATTAAAATTATAATGGGCGGTACACAGGCCGTCACTTCTAGTGCCAATCCCGTGTTGTGTTTTTCCTTTCCTCAAACTACTATATAAACTGATATAATACCAAATCAATAATTAATGTCAAATTTAAAGTTCATTCTTAGAATACTGCCTTATAAAACCATAAAAAGCCTTAAATATTGAGTTTGTTAATGGACAATACCTGTTTTGTCCCCAAACTGTTAGGATAAAAACGTGTCATATTAGATATCCAACAAATCCAACATTTTTCTTTTTTGAATATCATTTTCCTTTTCTAAGATATCCTAAGACATAATCAACATGGGTTATGGATATCTTAATATCCGAATAGAAACTTTCCTGGATTTCCGATTTTCTTTTTCTCACAGAAAAGTGCACATAGCCACGTCTGATGTCATTCCTTTTCAACCTAATACATGTACTTCAATGTATCTGCATGCTGGTCATCGTGTATAGGGAGAGGAGGGCTAATATTATGTTTGGACTAAGTTTATATAGCATAGGCTACTTGCCTCTTAAAGATGGCATTAGTTAATTATAACAAATATATCATATTGCCCTTCAATTATGACTAAAATAAAGAGTACAAAATCATACCTCATAATCCCATCCCATCCCCACCCCATATCTAACGATTAGAACTGCATCTCCCCTAGCCACACAAAATGAATGGTCCTCCCTCCTCCACTCACACTCAGAGTGTCTCCCTATGTATTCCAATGCAAGGCCTGATTGACTTGTGTGTGCCTGACGCACCCTCAACCTCAAATCTAGGTCAGTGTAGAACTATGTTTGCAGACTCGTGGGATCGGTGAGGTAGATACAGACATGACAGAAAGGAAAGGAACCAAAAGTCAGAAGTCCGATCACTGTCATCCCCTTGTGATCACTGTCATCCCCTTGTGCGATGTGCTATAGCAGCAGATGACACAGGTCATGGGTAATAGGGGAGTCGTCATAGTAAAAAGACTCCTTGTAATGGGTGAAAAGATCTTAGTAATGAAGAAATAGTCGGTGCCATGAATCTATTTGTTTTGTAATAGGAAAAGGTGTCTTAGTAATGTATTTTGGCTATGCGTAATATGTGAAAAAAAAAGAGGAAAAGTCTGTAATATTGCATAAATCGTACAGATGACAACTTGGGGACGCAACAATACCTCCAGTTCCCATAGGTTCTTGGCACTATGCATTTTCTCTGTTATGGTTCAAGAAAAACTTTAACCAATACATTTAATGTTCATTACATATCAAATCCAATGCATTTTATCATTATTTTGTTATAATTGGATAATTTTCATTTTCTTGAAAAAAATTATTCCACCAAAAAAATGTTCGTTAGTGGACACCAGGGGTACCCATTCTAAAAAAATTCTGTTTTTTATAGCTTTCAACCAAAAAATTTTTTTGCTAATTTTGTTTACAGAAATCATGTTCAAGTAACCTACTATCACAACATATAATAAAAAAATGTAGGATTTTGATGATTATTTAGAAATTTAGCAATTGCACCATGTAATCACAGTTCAAAAAAATGATCTTTGCCCCCAAAATGTGATTTTGGAAAAAAAAATAAAAATAATTTGGGGTAAAAATGCCAAAAATGTGGTTCCACACGTTGGTAGAACCATCCAATCAAGAGAAATTATCATATTAATGGTAATTTATTTGTGTTAAGCCCATAGGGACCGCTAGTCTCGTGACCTCATTCTAACTAGGTTGGGAAACCCCCACTGACGGTACCCCACTTGGGGACCAACGCGTTGGTGACCCCTATATCATAACATTACGTCGGAAATGACAGCAGTTTTCTCCCTAATATAAAGATCAGATAATATATGTAAATGCCTAGAATTCATAAGCAACGTGTTAGTTATCAATAATCAAAAAACGGTGAAGATTGTGACCATCCTGAATGATGTATTAGATTATGTTCTTTATCTCCCATAGTGACTCTATATACCCGGCATTTTGACAGGTCCCGACACACCCCTTTCTCAGCCAATCTCGGCCGCTCTCGTGACACACTTGCGGGCCCTATTTAATCACTTTCCACGGTTGGAGACCAAATATTGTCAAATTGGTGGAATTACAATACACAAGTACATTCCCCTGAAACCAGAACAACTCGTGTAGGAGGTGATTACCCAGCCGGTGTCACCAATAACTATTCGATATGAAATGTATTAATGGCTACACAGGCCTTATAGCTTTGTATACTGAAGCACACTACTGTATTATATATTGTTACTAGCTACTCAATTTCATCTCACTTATCATCTTCTTTCACAATTACCTTTAATCGTATATAGAGAAATTGTATCATATAATTATAGAGCAATTGTATTGTATTTATTTGTAATAGTGTTACGCAAATTAAATGCCAAATAATCAGTCCCATTCAGTAGTTCTTTATCTTTCAGTACATTATTACAAGTACTTGTAAATATGATTCAGGAGTATCCTACATGTGCCTTCAACCTGAACACCAACAATTTGACCTACTCTCTAGGTTTTGTAAATTTACCACTAGCGTTGATTAAGTCCTATCTCTTTAAAATGTCTGCAGTATGGTAGGTAGGAAAGTATAAAAACCAAACAAGTCTGTACTTGAGGGCAAGTTGCCCCTATACTTACCTTTTGAAATTGTCTGTCCTTGCCCAAGTCTCCCTCAGTTCATTTCTGGCCTTGAAATGTCTCGCCGCTGAGTATACAATTAATAAATAAGTGAACTCCTTTGAACCTTCACAAATATCCTCTTGGCTTATTATCCATTGAAAATCAGGCATTACAAAATCTTTAAGCATGGGGTGTTTGGCATCCTTTCTGAATAAAGCACCTTTTAGTGGGCCAAGAATCATATCAGTTATATTTGAATTGTCCAGAAGTTTGTATTTGAAGTACTCAACACCTACAGTGTCTGGTAAGGTGATCCGCGTGATACTTGCTATGTCATTCTTATTGTGGTTAGATATGGCAGGTCTATAGTAATAATAGTTGATTATGAACGAGACCATGGTTATAAAGGTTATTAAGATAACTAGTTTGTGAAGAAGGGGAATCCTTCTGGTTGGCATATTCAACATGGCTGGTCCGATGTTATACCTTCCTGCCTATGTAAAGCTCTCCGTTTGGATTCTAATCAAGAAATGAAGTGAGTTCTTAGACATAATGAATACTGGTCACAGAATGAAGAATAGTACAAGTGGAGCAGAACGTGTATGTGTGAGTCAGGGGCCTGTTGTATAAGGGTCAGATTTTTACAAAATGTACAATCGGCAGCTCTACACATTCAGGACATTTGGCCAACTTTGGCTGAAAAATGATGAATATCGGGTATATGTGAGTATATTTAGGATCACACTGATTTAAAGTATCAGTTCTGTTAATTCAAACTGTATTTTGAAGCTGATTTTTGTCTTAATTTTGGGTTATTTGAGAGGATTGGTGAAGGTGAAGGTGAATTATGCATTTTCTGAAAATCTGACCCATAAGCAATCCCTCAAACATGCTATATATAGACTGTTTGAGGGATTGTTTATATGCAAATTTCTGGACTTAAATATTCCCACCCACACCATCGCTTCTACCTTCACACATAATTAAATTGATCCTTGCACTAGAATTTACTCATTTTCGTGGGACAATTATATTAACTCTTTTTTATAGTTACTCAATAAACTTGTATACTGCCTTAAAAAATAAGAACGTCAAAAAACATTACATTTGTATCAAAGCATTGTAGCATGAATATTTTGTTTCCGACTACATCATATATTATTATGGTCTCGAAAAATGTCCTGGGCCCTTGCATTTGTACCACCATTGGCTCCTGTAATTCAAGGTCAATGAGCCAGAAATGTCCCAAAAGAGGCAATATCCATGTGTACATATTAAAGAGTCCTCCCTTCTATAGTTTTAACTTCTAGAGCAATTATTTGTTAATAATCCAATTTTCCAGACTATTAATCGTACCAAACTAAGTTGTTAATGAACTTGTGCATCTAAATCCTAATTATTTGTCAGGTTATTTTCTACGTGTTTAAAGGTATTTTTCTATGTTTATTGAGTGTTATTTAATTCATTGTTACATACATGATGGGTATTGGACTGAATGGTATTTAAGATGAGTAAAATCACATATCAAGATCCAGTATTACTAACAGATCATCACCTTAAAATATATTAGACTGATTTCTCCCTCATGTCTTCTCTCTCATGTCTTGTCTCTCTGTCTTCTCTCTCAAGTACTTTCTGACATGTCTTTTCTCTGTCAAGTCTTCTTTTTCGGTCTTTTGATCTCTGTCATGTCTTGTCTCTCTATCTTCTTACTCATGTCTTCTCTCTCTATTTTCACTCTCTTTGTCTTCCCCGTCATGTCTTATCTCTCATGTCTTCTCTCTCACATCTTTCACATGACATCCTTCTATCCCTTTTTGCCTCTCTGGCAAAGCCTGAGGAGCATTGATCTTGCTACCCATTATGCCAATCATCTCTTAAATCTCACATAAATCTGTGAGTGTGGGGATGTGTGAGGTGTTTTAGGGTAGCCATATCTAATTCACTCATCAGTCCTACATTTCGCACTTCAAAGTCGGCACACTTAGGTGAGCTTGACTGACAGACTTTCTAATCCACCCCATTGGTAGTCTCCCACCCCATTGGTAGTGTGACACACGGCTACATAAGTCCCTCCCTCAGCCTTCAGCAGTATGGTACTTGGTCACCTGTTCACGTACGTCCCCTCTTACTCTTACAGGAAAATGTAAACAAAGTGTGTGGCTACGGTAACTCAGCTATTTTGACACAATTTTTAAGAGTGCATGTACCATATAATGATAACATAACCAAGCTCACTATAGAGCTCTCAGTGGTTGCATTCGGGAAGCAAATGCTTGGTATAGGCCTATACCAACATAGCCAATATAATATCATTCCCCCTATGTTCCATATCTAAACCACTCTAAAAACTAGTTTATAGCCTTAATTAACTTGCCTGTACAGATGTTAATTAATAATTTAATATCTATTTCATATTGTAAAATATTCACCTTCTGTAATACCTTACTAGCAACGATTGCCAAATGAGGTACAGATAATGATTCAATAATTATATGATTTTAGGACAGTCAAATAGATATGTTCGGGTATTTAATACATTTTAAATTGTGGAAAAGGCTCAAATCGTTTTTGAGTAATGAGCATTTATATTTGGACATAACTTTAGACATTATTTAGGCGAATTAATTATAGTTTCATAATGAGTAACAAGTAATTGAGCCAGAGAAGTTGTTTCCTTGGAAACGCCTGGTATATACATTAAGTTAAATTGATTATAAAGTTAAATAGAAAAATAGTTGATTAAATCATTGCTTAACTTAATACTTAGTTAACTTATAATAACTTGTTCTCATGTCTTCTCCCTTCCATGTCTTCTTTCACTCAGTCTTCTCTCTCCCTGTCTTCTCTTTCTCCATTTCTTCTTTCTCTGTCTCTCCATAAATTCTGTGGTTTATGACTCATTCCCCTGTGTTACATCACATTTTACAGAATGCCTGCGATGTTGATTGCATATTAGATGCTCATTTTAACAGGTTTAAAATGGCTACAAATAAATACCAGAATTCAATGAATGATATAGGTGACAGACCATTTAAAAGGCTTTCGTAAATAGCTAATTGGCTAGGACAGTACATAAACTCTCAAGGTTGTACAATATTCTATCACTGAGTAATTTGGGGGAAAGAAATAACAATAATTATCATGATTGTGATACCGACGTGTACATGCAATACTCACATGATACACCAATGGGACATTTATAATTCATTTTAATAATGCTAATGATTTTGTTTTTAATGCTTAATAGATTCATCATGTATAGATATTACAAGTAATTATGAGTGCCTCCAATTATTTCCTGATTGTAGATCTTAATTAAAGAAGGGTTAAATTAGTTATGGAGTATCAGATAATTCAATAATCAACAAAATTAGAATACATATTAAATTGCAAATGCACTTATTAGCCACATGTGCATATCATAGTAAGGCCCAAACCTTCAATAAAACAGAAAAGATTTATGAAAAAGTTATTTGCTATGCACCTCAACACCTGGTTAGATGTAATCCAGTGTATTACTGATGGATTTAGCTAAAGTAAAGTTGTTTCTGCTTATCTGTCGAATTTTGGATTTTAATATAGCATTATTACCCCTCGGTTTGGTGGTTTGTTGTAGTCTGGGTGGTCATAGACACTCGAGGCCTTGCCCAGACCACAAAAACCACAAAACCGAGGGTAATAGTGCTTTTAGACTCGATTTGATCAGATCAACTTATCAATACCAAAATAGAAGGTTTACCAACCTGTACAATTATTTATTTTAATTAAATATGACTTGCAAAACAGGTATTAAGTGCGCCTACATTGAACCGGAAGTTTACCCACTTAACCCTGGCAGGTACTATAGGTGGCGCCACCCTCTATGGAGTTTTAACACTGCCGTTCTATAGTCCACACTTTAGGGACTTCCGTTGATACAAAAGTGGTCTATAGATAAGAAAATACCTCACAGAATCTGATCAAATCGCGTCTAATTAGTATTTTCCCCCTAAAGTGAAATGTCTTTCCGCAATTAAGAAGTGTTTAATTTACGTATCGCCGGGCGCTGACCGCGTGGGGAGATTAGCCAATCAGATAGCAGGAAAACCATAGCAAACCGGTTCCATGTGTTGTCTGAACCACCGCGTTTGATGCGGGCCACAAACATGTGTGGTCTCACTATGCTGTGACATAGCTGAAGCGCTATATTGAGTGTGTCTTTTTGTAATATTGCAAGGCCAAAATGGTAAAAAGGTACATGTAATGGGGATGAACGTTGTCCTGATAGGATCAAGGAAAAGGAGGATGCCCCCCCCCCCCCCCCCCAATAATTTGGTTAAAATGTAAAAATTTTATTTGCCAAAAAATGTCACTCACAAACGCTTATGCAACGTATACAGTGGTAAGTCTAATACAATCATAAATAATAAGTTCAGACATCCTTCATGTAAAAACTAAGAGAATCAGTAAAAAATCATTGTTCTGGCTGATGCAGAACTTCATTTCTGTATAGCAATCTTCTTTCTCAATACAGATGTATATTAATTTACTACTTTACTCAAAATAATATCGAGGTAGGTCTGGAAAATCATAACACAGACCTTGAATTAAATACCCCACCTATACCACCATGCACCCCACCACCCTTCCTCTTCTCTGTTCCTGTTCCTCTCCTCCCCTCCTCCTTTCTGGCCTCTCCTTCTTCATCCCCTCCTCCGTCTCCCCCTCTACTCCTTTTCCTTCCCCTTCTCCTTCCCCTCCTTTCCTACTATGTATTGTACATGTTACACAACCCTCCTCTTCCATAACCTACACCCCTTCACCTCCCTTCCTTCTCCAGGCCCTCCTCCACCGTGAGGAGGACGAGGAGGGGAGGTAAGAAGTGGAGGAAGAGGAAGGAAATGGGGACAGGGCAGAGAAGGACGGGGGAGGAGAAGGAGGAGGGAAATGAGTCGAAAATCGCAAAAATGATATTTTGCAACAATATCTCTGTATTTAAATGTTCTGATTTTTGCAGGGTTTAGCACTCTTAGTCTATAAATCTATGTACCAATTTCAGAACATTATATTAAATATATTCTTACGTTTTAAAGGTGTTCATACAGAGTTTATTTAGTTGCTTTACTGGTAATTGTCCAGCAAGAAATATTGCAAACTTTTTTTCAAGAATAAAATTATCAAACTTAAAATATAGAAATACTTATAAGATGTCTTACTGTTTTCAATCATTGGAATCGCCTTGGTGTCATCTTTTCAAATATGTACACAAGTCATTGAATAAAGATATGGGAAATAAAAAGTATAACATTGTGACTCATTTCCATGTAACACATCACATGTATATATAGTACCAAATGTATGCAGGGAATTGGACAAGACACATCTTAGTGCAACAAAACTTTCCTCTCAAAAGGGGAAAGGTGAGAGGGGAGAGCTGAGTGATGAGAAATGAGGGACAAGAAGTGAGAGATGGGGCGCCAGAGTTGAGAGATGAGGAATGATATATGAGGGATGAGAGGCGAGAGATGAGGGATGAGAGGTGATAAATGAGGGACAAGAGGTGAGAAATGAGGGACAAGAGATGAGGGATGAGAGGTGTGGGACAAGAGGTGAGAGATGAGATACGAGGGACAAGATTTGAGAGATGAGGGACAAGAGGTGAGAAATGAGGAGATGAAAGAGGTGTGGGATGAGAGGTGAAAGATGAGGGATAAGAGGTGAGAGATGAGGGACGAGAGGCGAGAGATGAGGGACAAGACGTGAGAGTTAAGGGAAGAGAGGTGAGAAATGAGGGATGAGAGGCAAGAGATGAGGGGTGAGCAATGAGAGGTGAAGGAGGAGAGATGACGGAGGAGTGGTGAAATATCAGGGAGGAGAGGGGAGTGATGAGGGGTGAGGGGTGAGGGTGGAGAGGTAAGATATGAGGGAGGAGAGGTGAGAGATGAGGGTAGAGAGGTGAGAGATTAGGGATAGAGGCAAGAGATGACGCACAAGGGCCTGATTTTTTTTTAAAACAGGTTTTCATTTCGAGATATTTCACAATGGTGATACATTTTGATCATACAAAATGTTGATCCTACTCTGTCACCATACTATCCCCTCACTCTGTACCCCTCTCTCCGCTTCTGTTGTTCACCTCTCCCCATCCTACTCTTCTTCTCATTGGTTCCCACCACCACCACCTTCCACCCCTTGATCCCACCCCACAGGGCCCTTCTCTCCATCCTACTCTCCTTCTATACTGATGTCTCTCTCCCAAAGGTTATCAGCAAAGGGTGGACCATGTTTATTGAAGTAAAACAAATGGGTGAATACTAATCTGGATATTCATATGGATGATCCAGATTATTATGAAATTATATTTTGGTTTGCTGCTGTGAATACTCTAAATAAATACAATATGATGTGTTTCAGGAAAACTAGTCACAAAATTGATATTTTCCAAAAGGATTTATTTACAAGATCTCGTTTGGTGAAATGTTCTGATTTTTGTAGGGCTGAGCGCAAATTTCAAGACAGTGTATAATTAAATATATCCTACCCTTACAAACCTTTAAGATAAAGTATACCAAATTAAAATTTAAAGATTTATTTAAGGTAGTATAGGCATATAAAGTGTGCCCGATTTCCTGATAAGGTATTGGATGTGGGGGAAATATTTCGATTCTATTATACCATCCCCAAAACAACCCTCCCCTCCCCCCTAAAAAAAGTTTACCCCCCAATATTTCACCTGTTCCACTGGACCTGCTGATTGGTGTACTCCTATCCGCACATGTTGTTTCCTATCTCTAATATAATTTAGACTCTACCCAGTTCAACAAGTTTCCCTTTATCCCTAGGTTATGTAATTTCTGTATTAATATATTATGATTCACGCTATTAAATGCTTTGCTGAAGTCAATAAATGATGCAATCAAATGTTTCTTTTCACTAAAATTCCTATTAATTTCCGATATGAAGCTATATAGAGCGTCTTCAGTGCCTCTTCCCTGTAGGAAGCCAAACTGTGTCTTTGCAGTGTCTGTGTCTTACTTTATTCTCTGTCAGATGGCATTGCAGTCTGCTTGCAAAGATTTTTTCTAGGAGCTTTCCAGCTATGTGAATTAGATTGATCGGCCTGGTTTCATCTACTGTTATTGGGTTATTTATCTTTGGGATAGCCTTACATATACTTGTTTTCCATTCTACTGGGAAGATCCCTGTCTGTAGGGATATGTTAAAAATATAGGTCAGTTGATCAATAACTAACATAAATATATCTTTATACACCCTGCTGCTAATTGATGTACATCCAGACGGTTTGTTAATGTCTATTTTTTAAACTAATTCTAGAACTTCATCTGCATCAATTAAATCAATATCAAATTGGTTGTAAATTGGTTTTCTCATTAGCTTTGGTTCAATATGTGGAATTTTCTCTTGTAACTTTGGCCCAATGTTGCAAAAAAAATCATTTATGTGATCTGCTTATTTTTTGTGTTGCCTTTTTCGTCCTCTAGTTGTATCATACTCCTATTCTGCTTTGATTGGATTTCTGCGATGAGTCTCCAGAATTTGTTACTATTATTTTGATTCTGCATTTTTAGGTTCTGATAGTATATATTGTTTTGCTGTTTTTAGTGCAATGTTGAAGGTGTTCCTCAACTGCCTAGCAATGCGCAGGTCCTCCATATTTTTTGTTTTATTAGCTTTCCTATAACAGTTGTCCCTGTTCACACCTAGTTGTACCAATTCCTTGCTATACCACTTTGGTCGTTCTGATCTAATTTTATATTTTTTGATTGGTGCTATATTATTTGTTATTCTATTAATTTTTCCAAACATGAATTTCAATAGATCGTTTACATCATTGCTATTATAAAATTCTGTCGAGTCTATTTTTCTTACTTCTGTATTTAACCATTCCCTTTTATAATGGCTATAGTTCCTACCTTTAAACTTTTATGATATTTGATTCGACTAGATTTAATATTCAGAAATATGCCCTGATGGTCAGATATGTTATAGTTAACTGTCCCAAAACTGTATTCTTATCTGTATTCTTTCTTCATGTTTACTATATAAAAGTTGAGCGTGATATTTTTATTAATGCCAAATCTAATCTAAGTATGCTATTCATTCTTATTTGAAGCTGTTCTTCTTTGCATAAATATTCTAATAGTTTATATTTCCTGTCTTGTTTGTCTTGTAGGTCTATATTGAAGTCTCCACAAATTATAGTCTCCTAATTATCCGTTTTCATAATTGTCCTACATTGTCCCAATATTTCCCTTAAACTATTAATAAATCCTAGTAGATTTCCGCCTGGTGGGTGGTATAAACTCGGGAGGAATTTCTGTGTTGATTGTCCTTTGTGATTAAAGGTGGTTGGAATTCAATGTTATTTGCGTCATGCTCATTAATTTCTAATCTTTTGACAGATAGATCCTCTCTTATATACGTTAGTAGTGTACCTCCGTTTTTGTCTAGAACTCTATCATTTCTAATACAGTTGAATTTGAATAATAAATGACCAGTGATCCGTTAAATATACACATAATTAACACTGCAACTCCTCTATTGGAAACCCTTTTCAACTTTATTTATTGTCTAGATAAATATATATGCATAATAATGAAAAAAGGAAAACATCTAAATCACTTGTAGTATGAAATACGGAGGCAATAAGGAGCACATGTGGGATTCCAGATTTAAAGCAATTTATTTTCAACATAGCCCTGCCCACACTGGGGAAAAAGGCTCTCAGTGCTTACACATTATTACACATCGGTCACGCCTGACATACCATTATACAACATGTCCAGACCTATTTACACTTTCACCTCCGAAAGGACATCTAAAATCCAGGACATCTACAATCCTAGGACATTTATATTAATTATCATTTGTTGATGTGTCACAGAAAAAACAAGGCATAAGTCACAAAAAAATGGATCTTGAGATACTATCATATTTAGAAAGATGAGATCAAACCGATTCCAATTATGGAAACATTAGGACATCCTACAAGTACTTCCATATTAATATTTGCATGAAACAAATGTATGCAATATTTCTTGATGGTAAATCACTAGTTAAGTAATTAAATTTACTCATTTGAACAAGCTCTGACATGCATAGATATATTCAATACACAGGGCTGAGATTTGGTACATGTATTCATGCTACTAATGTCATATCACAACATGACTTGAGCAATTCCAATAGGGGAGTTGCATGTCTCACTGCGCATGTCTATGACAGTGCATGCTGGGATAGATTCAGTTCAAATCTGATATACACATATTTAGCAACAATTTTATGGAAAATTGCAAGAGTGTTTTCAACAATATCATTGCTTATGTGAATGATCCATAGAAACCAAATGCATGATGGGAGAGATGAAGGCTTGTGTTATAGAAACATCTAAAACAGAGGGATATTGATATTGGAGGACTGACAAATATTCCAAGCTAAAGATTAAAATGTTTTTTGTAGATTTTATACTGTACCCTTACTCCCATAATTCCATGCGAATCAAGATTCAAAATGGCGGCTATGCAACTCCCCTATTGTATAGTATCTGTTTATTCATATCGTTGGTGATGTGTGCACACCTGCACCACCATGCACCCGACCTAGGTACTAAGGTGGGCATGTCCTAGGGGAGGCTACTCTACTCATATCAGTGAGAAGAGTATGCTATGAATAGGTAACATTATTAATTCACAAACCTTTCTTTAGTATACTTTAGTATACTGTAGTTTACTTATAAAAGCACTAATTTAGCAATGGCCGTTTTTGCGTTCCAAGGCTAGCAAAATGGGGTAGCATGATTTGGTTGATGAGTCGTGGGCCCACACAGTGGGTCCAAGCTATGAAAATAGGGGTCCGCACTGGGAGGACCGGAGGACCCAAATGCGCGGTTGCATTTTTTTACATGGGTGGCACTGCAGAGGACTCTTTTGCACTAAATTCTGTGAGAATCACATGAGAATCGACTATGTGGACTAGGCCCTTCAGTCTTTGTAAATCTGATATTGCAATGACTCAATACATCTGTTTGGTAAAGTTGATCTTCAATTTCTGTCTCGAATTTGCATTATTTGAGAGGATTGACAAAGGCCAGTTGTACATTTCTGACGACCTGACGTGCATGGTATCTATGAACGTTTTGTGAGGAAAATTCTGTTATGGATCAATGTTTTGTGCAAAACCTCCAAGCTATCTTTCAGGTGGTCCCAACACAATTACAACAAATATATATTTTTTTGATAGTTTTATTAGCGGTTTGTACATATATCACATACTACTAGTATTGTTTCTGCGATTTCCCGGGCATAATGGTTTAGATCTATTTATCCATTTCAAAGCATTTGACCCAGCCAACATAGGTCTATATGAGTCAATTTTAGCCATATCCAAAACGTGCTGACACCAACTTCTTTTTATTGGTATTTTACATTCAAAATAGTGATTGGCGCAAACATATTTCTTCATATGACTTCTATACAAAAGGTGGTTCAAATCCTTAAGTTGGCCTGCAATGATTCCAGTGATGAATACATCATCTATATAAAATACTGGTGTTTTCATTGCCATGTGATACAATTCCTTGACAATGTCAGATGAAAACATATAAGCTTCGCCTAGGTAATAAACAGGGTACAACCTTTGTTCTGGAAAGATATTTGGTGGAATGGACCACTTAGATGAATGGTTGCGTGATATGAAACATGTTGTATGCACTTGTCCTATGATAAACCTATTAATGTGTTCTGTTTCTATGAATGCCAGTAATGCATTTAATGCAAACATATCCACATATATATCATCATCTGCCTTAAGAATGTATTTTGCGTTTGGACAAAAGTCTTTGATCCATTTCAACATGGCAATACCCTTAAATGATAGATTTTTATATGAATCCATGAAATCTGCTTGGACGATGTCGCCATAGATCATGTTTTCTTGGTATATCCGTCCTTGCATTCCCTCTCTATTGTCCCTTGCAAGAATGAAGATCCTAACGAAATTGTATTGTCTGAAAAGAAAAGATGTCTAGTCAACTAAATTGTTGATGAATTGAACAATAATCTGCTATATAGGGCAACTGTAGCCTGTATGGAGTAATTGTATTGCATATAGATCAATTGTATTGTATCTAAATGTTACAATTGATTTGTGCAATTGTTTGCTGCTTTGTCGCCCATAGTCCACACTCATCTATTCTTGAACCTCACACTTGTTGCCTACTTCAGCCCCAAATCAATATCTCATACCTTACACCTGGCATATGCCAACTATATATCCATACATGTTTATAAGGTAGATCCCCTAATGCTATACCTTACATTGTTGCCTAGTTCGACTCCAAGTATACTTTATACCTTATATCTGGCATACCTTATATCTGGCATACGCCAACTAGGTGGGGGAAATCGGATACATCAAGTATTTCTATACTGAGTTTATGGGTGGTCACTGGAGCGTAGCAGCCTTTTAGAAAGCCTGCAGCATGGTGCACTTCAGAGATTTTGACCTGTTATGTAATAGAAAAATGCGCCGACACCCGTTTTCTTGGTCACACTTGCAGCCTGTAATGGCAACGCATCCATTTATTAGCGAATGTGGGCCATTTTTAAAAAAAGCGTCCATCCCTACACAGATGTTGGAGAAATCTTTAAAGCTGACAACCGCATTTAGCATTCTGAGATTGGCAGTGTAGGGTGAGTGACAAGGGGATAGAGCGAGAAGAGGGGGAGAGAGATTAGGGCAGGGGAGAGGAGAGGAGAAGGTGGGTAGGGACAGGAAGAGATAGAGGGGAGAGGCAGGGGGAAAGGAGGGGAGAGACAGTGAGAGGAAGAGGGTGACCGTCCTGAGGACGGGTACTTTGCTAGTATATTTATAAGATAGATCTCCTAACTTACCCATGACACTGCCAATTACATACATACACATGTACATTCACCTGAAACCAGAACAACTCTCGTAGGAGGTGATTACCCAGCCGGTGTCACCAATAACTATTTTATATGAAATGTATTAATGGCTACACAAGCCTTATAGCTTTGTATACTGAAGCACACTACTGTATTATATATTGTTACTAGCTACTCAATTTCATCTCGCTTATCATCTTCTTTCACAATCACCTTTCATCATATATAGAGCAATTGTATCGTATATCTATAGAGCTATTGTATTGTATATCTATAGAGCAATTGTATCATATATAGAGCAATTGTATCATACATAGAGCAATTGTATCGTACATAGAGCAATTGTATCGTATATAGAGCAATTGTATGATATACAGAGCAATTATACATATCGTATATATATATGAGCAATTGTATCATATATAGAGCAATTGTATCATATATAGAGCAATTGTATCATATATAGAGCAATTGTATCATATATAGAGCAATTGTATCATATATAGAGCAATTGTATTGTATATAGAGCAATTATATTGTATATAGAGCAATTCTATTGTATATAGAGCAATTCTATTGTATATAGAGCAATTATATCGTATATAGAGCAATTATATCGTATATAGAGCAATTATATTGTATATAGAGCAACTATATCGTATATAGAGCAATTATATTGTATATAGAGCAATTCTATTGTATATAAAGCAATTCTATTGTATATAGAGCAATTCTATTGTATATAGAGCAATTATATCGTATATAGAGCAATTATATTGTATATAGAGCAATTATATCGTATATAGAGCAATTATATCGTATATAGAGCAATTATATCGTATATAGAGCAATTCTATTGAAGTCTGTATTTATTTGTAATAGTATTATGCAAATTGAATGCCAAATAATCAGTCCCATTCAATAGTTCCTTTTCTTTCAGTACATTTTTACAAGTACTTGTAAATATGATTTAGGAGTTTCCAACACATGCCTCCAACCTGAACACCAACAATGTAACTTACACTCTAGGTTCTGTTCTGCTAATTTACCATTAGCGTTGATTAAGTCCAATCTCTTCAATATGTCTGGGGTATGGCGGGTAGGAAAGAATAAAAACCAAACAAGTCTGTACTTTGAGGGCAAGTTGCCCCTATACTTACCTTTTGAAATTGTCTGTCCTTGCCCAAGTCTCCCTCAGTTCATTTCTGGCCTTGAAATTTTTCGCCGCTGAGTATACAATCAATAAATAGGTGAACTCCTTTGAACCTTTACAAATATCCTCTTGGCCTAATATCCATTGAAAATCAGGCATTACAAAATCTTTAAGCATGGGGTGTTTGGCATCCTTTCTGAATAGAGCACCTTTTAGTGGACCAAGAATCATATCAGTTATATTTGAATTGTCCAGAAGTTTGTATTGGAAGTACTGAACACCAACAGTATGTGGTATGGTGATCCGCGTGATACTTGCTATGCCATTCCTATTATGTTTAGATATGGCATGTCTATAGTAATAATAGTTGATTATGAACGAGACCATGATTATAAAGGTTATTACGACAACTAGTTTGTAAATAAGAGGAATCCTTCTGGTTGGCATATCCAACATGGCTGGTCCAATGTTATACCTTCCTGCGTTTGTAAAGCTCTCCGTCCGGATTTTAATCAAGAAATGAAGCGAGTTCTTAGACATAATCAATACTGGTCACAGGATGAATAGTAGTACCAGTGGAGCGGAACGTATGTGTGAGTCAGAGGCCTGTTGTATAAGCTAAGGAAAATTGTGTGTGAGGAATTAGAACAGTTTTCCACCTCCCTCAGTGGATAGGAATACAAATCCCTACCCACCATTTCATGTAAGAAGAATTATTTCTTTCATACAGGTGAAGGAATTCCCACAAAAACATCCTTTCATTAGCTTTTGTACAACAATCCACTGTCCGTCCTCCCCTGCGGCCTCTTTTTTCCCTCTTTTTTTCCCTTCCTTCGGTGGGAAGGAATACAAATGTTGCGATTCTTGCCTATGTTTTTTCCAATGAGTTTGTGGCCATCGTTGCACATCTGTGTTTCATCTCCGGCTTAATATTAATAGATATTAAGTAATTATATTTCGTGATCGTATAGCTTACTTCTGCGAGAATAAATATATTATGAATATCGATTGTAGGAGATGGGAGGAAATGAACTAAAGCGACTGGATAATTATTAAAGTTAAAGGATCAGGGGTTGAAATATTCCATGTTCCAAACGCAGCTCCGAGATATAACATCAAGGGTGAAATACTTCTTCCTTATATGCTCTTTATTCCTCCGTGTTTGCTGGCTACATCGAAATAATCAATGATTTCCAACACAAGGCAACATTATTATATGTTTGCAATATAAAGCAAGAATTATGAAATAAATATAACAATCAATACCAACGTGAACATAAATAGTGGAATATGTAACAAGTACCATGGTTAAAGTCCGGATTGTATAACATAAATGGTTAATTAATGATAAATTACTCAAGTTATATAAACTGCAAATATCGTCATGGGTTGCAATGAATATCCTAGTGGCGTCTGGAGGTACTATCCGGAGGAATCCGGAGACGGAGGTGCCGGATCCGGAGCTACCCAGAGCTCAATGGAAATGTTCAAATATCCTTTATATACTGGAATCGTTACACAAATGCATTGTGTGTTTTCCTACCAACTGGGTATGGCAGGTAGGAAGGATTTTTGTTCCACCCTATACAGGTAAGGGAATTCCCAGATAAACATTATTTCCTTTTACAACAGGCAGAAAATATATTCGTATTAAACTGTGTACATGCCCCCCCCCCCCCCCCCCCTCCCCCCATAAAAAAAATAAAAAAAATTATGGCATAAGAAAAGGTCAAACACTGAAAAGGTGAAGAGCCAGAGGATTATACTGTAGTACTGGATGAATATATGCATTTTTAGCATAATAGTCCCAGCTGGTGGGAATAGCCTATACACACAATATGTTTTTATTCTTACCCACCGAAGTAAGGGGGAAACGTGTAGGGATTCACACACACAATACAATTTTCCTTTCCTTCTGTTCTCCTTGCTTAGGGAGACCCATTAGCCCCCCCCCCCCCCCTCCCCCATCTGACTTACTCCAATATGTGTTTCTAGTACCGTGGCAAATGACCCAGTGTTTAGCAATATGCAGTAGTCTTATAATAACAATAATAGATGTGTATTTCCATATCAGATTTACAACCATTGTCATACAATGTAGAATTAAAAGAGAGAAACCTATGGAAAGAGGAATAATCTCTGTGACAGTCACAGCTCTTCCAAACATCCCTTGAATTTTGTTTTACTTCGCTATCCCTATCATTTGTATATCTATTTCTAGCTATATATAAACAGTGTCTAATATTGGACCTGCCTGCTACACAACAATAGGTAAAAATAAAGTTAAAGTAAAAATCAAGGGTAACCTTGGTGATCGCTGACTGTTTCTGGTGCATTAGCTTTACAGGCTAGATATGTGTACAGAGGTGGTTATATGGGTCAGATTTTCAGAAAATGTACAATTCAACTTGGCCAATCTTCTCAAATAACTCAAATTTCAGACGAAAATAAAGTTCAAAATACAGTTCAACCTTACCAAACAGATTGCTAGAATCAATGCAATGCCGAATAGACTCGAATTTACCTAGTATTGACCAAATTGCAGCCTAATTTAGCAGAATTTACTAACTGTCTAGAGCTGCCAATTGTACATTTTCTGAAAATCTGACCCATATATCATTAGTCAGATAATAATGAATTACTACAGGTATATAGGAACGTCGTCCAAAGGAACTGCGTCCAAACATGCATGTAAACATATACGTATATAGATATTTAGAGCAGACCTGCACACGCCATGACATGCAACACGTGTAATATCCTATATGGGTCAGATTTTCAGAAAATGTACAATTGACCTTCACCAATCCTCTCAAATAACCCACATTTAAGACAGAAATGAGCTTCAAAATGCAGTTTAACATAACAAAACTGATACTTTAAATCAATGCGATATCAAATATACTCAGATATACCTGGTATTCTTCATTTTTCAGCCTAATTTAGGATAATTTCCTAAATGTGTAGAGCTGCCAATTGTACATTTTCTGAAAATCTGACGCCATGACATGCAACACGTATATTATCCTATATAGGATACATATATGGGTCAGATTGCCAGATAATGTACAATTCAACTTCGCTACAGAAAATGAACAATACGCCTTCATGAATGATCTTAAACAACCACAAATTTAATACAAAAACAACAATATAACTTTTACAACTAGCCCTAATATTCTAAACATGCTGCGCAATTCCGAATGTATATAAATACCTAGAGTATCTATCATTTCTCAGCATAATTTGATAGATGTGTAGCATACCAATCGTGCAATTTGTCAAAACCTGGTACCTGTTGCATACGCTAAGGAAAGAAAAATTGTCTGTATGAATTGTTACAGTTTTTTCCTTTCTCTGGTGGTTGGGAATTTTTATTTCTACCCACCATTGTGTGTATAGGTTATTCCTACCTGAATTCATACAAGAATTTGTACAGAAATACAACTGGTACATTTGGTCAAACAATTTACACCTTTGTTGAAAATGTCAAATGAAATATTTTGGATATGGATATTAGTATGATATACAGAGGCATTAAGGGACAAATGTGGAGACCTAGGATTCCAGATTTAAAGTAAATTATTTTCCACATAACCCTGCCATGTGTTATACAATAGGTCACTGACCTATTTACATGTTCACCTCTTTCATACAGATATCAACACCTTTGGTGTTTGAGAACCAGTCGCCCTTTCCCCAATTATATGAGCAAGGATGAGCATGAAGAGGAAACATGCAATAAGGCATGCGGTCGCTAGTATCAAAATATACACAAGAGCGTAAGGCCCAGCCGCTCTGTACCAGGCACCAAACATGAAAGGAGGGATAATCCCAGCTACAGTGTTACCAATTTGAGTTGATCCGATGACAATGGAATTAAGAGGTATATAGGTGTCACAGAATGTCATCCCAGCAGCATATAGTGGAGACACTGATAAAGCTAAACAAATAATAGTTACCCAAACTACAATAAAATGGGCATGAATCGCTAGCACTAAGGTAATAATCGCAACAGTAACACAGACAATGCAAACTGTTATACTGTACTTTGTGTGAATATATTTGTTAAGAATTGCACCAACACCCCTCATTACCGTATAACATGTAAAGAATACTGATAAGAACAGAATAGATTTACCCTTATCCCATCCAATATATTCTACAAGGAATATCACAAGAAATGTATAACAGGAAACTGTAATCATGCAATGGGAAAATGTAAATACACCTTGTAATACAGTTAGAGAAATTTCTAAATTTATTTTGGGTAAAAACTTACATTGCATTAAACTAAATAATGTACTCTTCATAGAACAACTTTTGTGATTTTCTCCATCAAGATGTTTTGGTTTTGGTTTTTCAATGTGACTTTCTATGTTCCAACATTTATGTGTGATAAGGGCTATAATAAATAAGGTCAGGGCATTTAGAGCAAAAAGGAATCCAATTATTGTATATGGTACATAAATGTAGGAATTACTGGACATTGAGTCGGTCACATTACAGAGGGCTTCGGTTCTGTTGAGAAGAGTAGGTTCAGCTGTTGCAATGAATGGCCTGACGATGAATGGTAAGGCAAGACTTCCAACACTGTACACACAACACAGTCCAGCCAACCATGGGGCATTGTCCACTCCCCAGATATCCACCATGGCTATGTAACATGCTGCAATAAATATTCACAAAGAAACAGGCATAGTGTGTAATCTTGTCAGTGATACATTTCTGTACAAATATGGCTCAGTGAGGTGTTTGATAAAAATGTTGTACAACCTAATCTTTTATATATACATATATAGTGTCATATATAGAGCTATAATGCATTGACAGAACTATAAATGCCCTGGGTTGACATGTTCCCCATTAATACACATTGTTAACTGGTTAAGGGTGGGTTCCATTTGCATCTTACAACTCCCGCTACTCCTCCTGTTACTATGACATTTGATTGCTGCCATTTCTTTAGATGCTGGAGCAAGAAACTGAAAGTTATAGGGATAGGTGCCATTGGTAGATTTAATACCTACCAACTCTAGATCATCAGCAGGCAACATTCTTTTGTGTTGGGTAATGTGAGAAGTAACATATTGTGGTGCGAATGGTCCACTTCAGCTCCCTCTACTCCCTGTTACTTCAATTCCAAGTATAGCATCCATTCAAAATTAAAAATGTTTGATAGGAGCGGAACCACTCTAAATGCGTTATAAGAAACAGGAGGTAACATAGCGATGTTCTCGTTTCCATAATCAAGTAACAGGAGAGTAGCTGGAATATTAAAGTGTGCCAATGGAACCCACCCTTTAGGGAGGACTGAAATCATCCCAATATAGACTAAATGGATGAATAACATCTATTTTGGACATCTGGCTCTCTTTGCTTATAATATCCTTGGCTTTGCCTTGAACAAAAGAACTCTGTCCCTATCCTCAATATCAGTCATTAATCCTATAACAATAAACAATTAGAATTTAGTGATATGGTATCTAGATGTTATTTTGAATGTATTTTGTTTAATGGGCGATCTGGAAGATCTATTCTTAGAAGTTTTCAGTCCATTTCTGTACCTTGTTATAACGGAATAAAAGTTTTATATATATATAAGACACTTACCTCCATCAACATATACCCTACTAATACCATGTAAGAAGAACAGGGGCACCATGGAGGAAATGGATGGACACCAAGGAATGGCTGTAAATAACAGGGCATTTGCCAGCTGGGCCAGTCCAAGGGGCAGCCAATGAGCAAGCCTTCTACTGATGATTGGCAGGAGGGCGGAACCCAGGAGACCACCCACTGACAGGGATGTAACTGTCCATGATATCTCTGATATTCTGGAATTACTGATGAGCGCCAGATCCATCAAGGTAGCGCCAGGTGTCGCTGCTCCCATACCCTGGGTGGAAACATGATAACCATTAGCTCACATTCATTCAAGAAAGTAGCAGATGATATGTATCTACATAGATCTATAGCAGTAAGCAATTTCTGTTTAGACCCTCACACTCAGCCAATGTAATGCTTCATATGAAATTTCTTTCCACTAATGCATAATATAGGTTCATTCCGTAATCTTAACAGGAATATGTTGCTATATTTCAAGAAATAAAATAGGTGATCTGCACTGTGCATATTGTTTTGGTAAACCACATTCTTCCGAGTGATTTCTGCAGAATGATATCACAGACTTGCTTCATGAAGACGCAAAGGCATCAATGTAAATTTTGTAGTTTCATGTAGACAATGTTGAGGAATCATCTTGTATTTATCAAAAGTGTTTATAAATATCAAAACTAAGATGATAGATATTATAATTTGCGGGAAAATCAGAATCTGTTTTAAAATATTTTGACCAAAGTGCTAAAAGTTAAACATGTTTTGTTTATAAGGTTCTAAAATCTTGAATAAACTCTCTACAATCTCTCTACAAGAAAAATTCACTCCATTCACTCCACAAGTAGGAATAGGGATAGCATTTCTATTATATCATTGAATAGATCATGTCATACAATGTAAAGGCAAGATTAGGAAATGGGTGAAGTCATCAGAAAATGTACCATTTACCTTTACCAATTCTCTTAAATAACTCAAATTTAAGACGAAATGAGGTTGACAATACAGTTCAACATCACAGAACATATATTTTAAATCAATGTTATTACTAAATATGATCAAATATACATAATATTTATATTTTTCGGTCTAATTTTGTCAAATTTAGTAATTGTATAGAACTGCTGATTGTTCATTTTGTGAACGACTCAAATTGGGCCACTCATAAATATTATAATTTTGGAAACTTACTTGCAAGATGGTAGTAAGGTTTAAAACCAGGGCTAGGAAAACCTTCATAGACCGTGATATTGTCTCAGATCTGTCTGACTTTTCCACTCCGCCCCCTTCCTTCATAATCTCTGGCAGAAATTTCTCAGTTGTGTCTATTTCCTCCATGTTTCTAATCCTGGGGATGTTCTCTTTTTAATTTAAATTACCCTCTTCTTAGCCTATGTACATTGCTCCATGAAAGCCTTATGATGAAATGAAGAGTATTCCTGCTAGAACCCCATGCCTATAATCCCAGTGAAGTACATGCCCCTCCAACCAGGCTCCCACCTATCCACCTCCCCACCAAAAGGAGACATTTATCATGGGACCTGTTGTATAATACTGCACTCTCAGTTAACGTCAGTCAAAAAATGAACATTTTCTACTTCTTGTTCCATTCTTTCAAGTCATTTAACCCACATTTTGGAGGATTTTTGTCTAGAATATGTGTGACACTAGGGTATAAGATAAGATAAGATGAGAACTAAATTGTAAACAAAAGAAAAAAAAGATAAGAACTACTTTATTTATCGGATTGAACAATACATATGATAAACAGGTATACAGACTTTTAGATTTCATCCAGTTCTCCCTGCCGTTACCTTGGCCGAAAGGGTAATAACATTACATTTGAATTTATGATAAAATAACAAATGAGCTGCAGCTGATAGCTGCTTACAGGGCTATGTCGATCAGACCAGACAATTGTAAAGACATGGGTTTTCACTGGGACAAGCATGATACTGAACATATGGTCCTGGACAACCCATCCCAGGTACCGATTTGGTTGGTGCTGTGACCTAGGTTCTTAGAGGTCATTCAGTTCATACATCCTGCCAATATCACTCCTCATCTCTCCCTACATTCCATAGGGACTAATATGGGAGATGGATTGGGATGGATAAATCTGTCGTCACCTTGCTACCGTTTAATGTTTGTTTTATTACTTTTGTTGTTGTATATAAGGCCCCATGTGGGCTGGGTAAAATTGTCACTCTGGCTTGACCATTCCTTGGATGATGATGTGGACCCGCATGGAGAAATAAACCTTACCTGAACCGAATTTTTTCTCTTGATGTCTGTTTGATCGATCATGGGCTGACCTGTCCCAACCCAAGGTCACAAGAACCTTCTCACTTAAGTTATTTAGATTGCTATATATCCCTCTTCTGCATTAGCTGCGGCGCTACCCCATAGGAATGGACTATGTTATTGACCCTAACTTAGAACAACTTTGGGACAAGCTGGCCCAGAGCAACCAATCGTCCCCCTTCTAACTCCTAGCGGTCAGATGGTGAGATTCCACACTTCAACAGTACCTTTGTAGGCAGCTGTTTATGTTTTGGTCTATGTACAGGCCCATGTCATTTTAATAGAATATCCAAGTTCATTTTTGATATTCTCACTGCAAAAGGCTACCGTATTGTGAATTTTTAATTTTGGTTTGCTGCTAGTTCATATTGTAGAAAATAGGTTATTTTACGATAGCTTCCATGTTTCCTGGAGCAAAGTTACTCCCTCAGTGAGACAATATGTTTTCCTAGGCACTCATATTTGTTACGAGAAGATTGAACTCAAATTCCTCAGTCCAAGCTGAACAAAGCTTCCATGATTGTCAAGGAATATGCAAAGTAATTCATGTCAAAAGACGATCTCAAAAGCCTCAATTGACTTTTATCTCACTGTACCAAATGGGTGAGAGGTGGATGGATTCATTGTTGCTTTTTATATAATTTTCACAAATTTATAAATGCTTAAGAACAGATCCAGGAGAGCTGGCATACACACCTCCGCCATCAAAGGTTTGGTATGGAGGAAAGACTTTATGAAAATTTTCAATGGTCATGCTACATTCTCAGAGGATAAGTAACCTTTCAAGTTGGCATCTGGTGCTTCTAAACGGTGATGGTGTGTGATACTGTTGCCCTAGATCATAACTGGGTAGCAGGATCCTTCTTAGAAGAACACCCTCTGCTTTTTGCTAACTCTCCTAACCATGTCGCCCCCCATCCCCCACCAGTGTTGAATATCAATAACTTGGATGAAATTAATGTCTTCACTCGATATGCAAGGATTCTAGTACAAACTCTACTTCTATGTCCTGGCACAGGGAAATGTTCTGACTATACATGTATAGCTCATGAATTGGATCTCGATATGCAAGGTTCCAGTACCTAGTCACAAGAAGCGGAAGTATATCCTGCTTAACTGAAAAATTACAAAATATGTAATGCCATACTGTTTTGTATGGTACACTGGACCATATGTAATACTTTACTGTACTTATTGTTCCAGTACCTAGTCGCAAGAATCGGAAGTATATCCTGCTTAACTCCTGTTTATATGAATCCTTTACCTACTTATTCATTGAGAGTTAACTCAAAAGATATGTAATGCCATACTGTCTTGTATGGTACACTGGAAGGTGAAAAGTATATCACACCAAAAATGTAATGTTACTATACTTAAACTGATGGTGATTAAATTCACCCGTAATATTTACACATGTAATAAACATCCTATCGTAATACTAAGGTAACAGCAGGAAGAATTGGAACCTAATTCCATATGTCAGTAACTCCAACTTATGTAATGGCAAATAAAAGATTTTTCAATTCAATTCAATTCGCCTGAATACAGAAGACATAGCCAATGATGACTATGTGTTGGTTGATACTTTGTTAGTCTGCTTTAAAAAAATAGAACTTGTTGCTATTCAATACAATCCACTCAAATGAATAGTTAAATACATGAATGCCATACATAATTTTAAGATTCTTTCTCTGAGTTTTCTCATTGTGTATATATAATATTATATCATATTTGTATTCCAAATAATAAATGACCTGTGATCAGTTAAATATACACATAATTAACACTGCAACTCCTCTATTGGAAACCCTTTCAGCTTTATTTATAGTATATGCATGATAATGAAAAAAGGAAAACATCTTTTCTTTCCCCCCAATTGAAGAGAAACAAGTGCTGAAGGCACTTGTAGTATGAAATACGGAGGCAATAAGGAGCACATGTGGGATTCCAGATTTAAAGCAATTTATTTTCGACATAGCTCGGCCCACACTGGGGAAAAAGGCTCTCAGTGCTTACATATTATTACACATCGGTCACGCCTGACATACCATTATACAACATGCCCAGACCTATTTACACTTTCACCTCTTTCATACATATATCAACACCTGTGGCTGGTTGAGAATCAGTCACCCTTTCCCCATTTATATGTGCTAGGATGAGCATGAATAGGAAACATGCAATAAGGCATGCGGTTGCTAGTATCAAAATATACACAAGAGCGTAAGGCCCAGCTGCTCTGTACCAGGCACCAAACATGAAAGGAGAGATAATCCCAGCTACAGTGCTACCAATTTGAGTTGATCCAATGACAATGGAATTAAGAGGAATATAAGCATCGCAGAATGTCATCCCAGCAGCATATAGTGGAGACACTGATAAAGCTAAACAAATAATAGTTACCCAAACTACAATAAAATGGGCATGGACAGCTAGCGCTAAAGTAATAATTGCAACAGTAACACAGACAATGCAAACTGTTATACTGTACTTTGTGTGAATATATTTGTTAAGAATTGCACCAACACCTCTCATTACTGTATAACATGTAAAGAATACTGATAAGAACAGAATAGATTCACCCTTATCCCATCCAATATATTCTACAAGGAATATCACAAGGAATGTATTACAAGAAACTGTAATCATGCAATGGGCAAATGTAAATACACCTTGTAATACAGTTAGAGAAATTTCTAAATTTATTTTAGGTAAAAACTTACATTGCCTTAAACCAAACAGTGTACTCTTCACAGAACAACTTTTGTGATTTTCTCCATCAAGGTGTTTTGGTTTTGGTTTTTCAATGTGACTTTCTATGTTCCAACATTTATGTGTGATAAGGGCTATAATAAATAAGGTCAGGGCATTTAGAGCAAAAAGGAATCCAATTATTGTATATGGTACATAAATGTAGGAATTACTGGACATTGAGTCGGTCACATTACGCAGGGCTTCCGTTCTGTTGAGAAGAGTAGGTTCAGCTGTTGCAATGAATGGCCTGACGATGAATGGTAAGGTAAGGCTTCCAACACTGAACACACAACACAGTCCAGCCAACCATGGTGCGTTGTCCACTCCCCAGATATCCACCATGGCTATGTAACATGCTGCAATAAATATTAACAAAGAAACAGGCATGGTGTGTGATCTTGTCAGTGATACATTTCTGTAAAATGTGGCTCAGTTCAGCCTGTTGCAAAAGAAGGCCTTACTGAGAATTTTCCCTGCTAAGCTATTTTTCCTTGCTTTTGATAAAGGTAGGAACTTCCTACTATAGGAATACTCATTTTCATTGTATGTAAAAAAGCTGGGGTCCATTGAATAACAGATCCTTATTTGATATAGGTTACAAAACATCTAACAGTAAAAGTGTATAGAGTCTTTAGCTCCTTTTCAATTAGTCTCATCATTATTATGGCTATTACATTATTGATATGGCATTACAGGCCTACTTTTGGGTTTTCTGTGTACAGTCACCATCCACTGTACCATATCTTTTCAGTAATATTTTGAATTCCTATTGGTTAAGGAGCTCGGATTCTGGGGCCAAATAAAGTATATCTACCTTTAACAAATATGATAAATTATGATAAATTATAATTGTATTGGCAGTCCAAAAAACAGTTGTCGTGATCATTTTGAACTGTGGGACATTTGCTTTGATAATCCCTCAGCTTCGACTCGGGACTACACACCTAATAGTGAAGTAGCAGCCTCAAAATGGAGGTTATTAATCCTTTTAATATCTGCCAAAGAAAAATTATAACATCCCTGCATTGGGACAATCAATTAAGTGTTGGGAGGTTAACTTTGTTCAATATTGTTTTTGTAATAAATAATTACAATAGGGAGTCTTTCAGTGAATATAGCTAAAACAACCGAACAAAATCCTAAAATGTTGGTCAAATGACATTTAGATTAGTTTAGAAGAGAAAATTTAGAAAGTCTTAAGTTTAGACCAACATTAACTGACAACTTTAAGACCTTAAACCATGTTTGGGTGAGATGGTTATAGCCCTAAGACATTCAAGGCAGTGATTAACAGTGAACAATAGCGAGATAATGCAAGCGCCACACATTTCCCAATGCTAACCGAAACCTATCAACCTGCATTAGGTTCGGACCCTAAGTTGCCCTACATAGCGCTCTCAGTCGGCCTTGGTAGAGGCCATCAGTGAACAGATAGCACCAGTAAACTAGCCATTTTAACATTGAACAAACTTATTTAAGTAGGAATTTGATACTCAGATACTTAGAAAACATGTTAAATGGAACCTTTATTTGCGGGATGAATTTGACAAATTTGCTTAGAAGAGGATAGAGAGTCCAACCGTATTGACAGCCCTTCTTACGTTGTATACGCAGGGTTGGTCTTCATTACCTATGCATAATGTGACATAGTGACCTCTTTAGATGCTTGTACGTAAGTGTTGTACTCGATACATTGCTTGCATTATCTCGCTAATGAAGACACAAGACTTACCTCCAGTAACATATTTCCTACTAATACCATGTAAGAAGAACAGGGGTACCATGGAGGAAATGGATGGACACCAAGGAATGGCTGTAAGTAACAGGGCATTTGCCAGCTGGGCCAGTCCAAGGGGCAGCCAATGAGCAAGCCTTCTACTGATGATTGGCAGGAGGGCGGAACCCAGGAGACCACCCACTGACAGGGATGTAACTGTCCATGATATCTCTGATATTCTGGAATTACTGATGAGCGCCAGATCCATCAAGGTAGCGCCAGGTGTTGCTGCTCCCATACCCTGGTGGGAAACATGATAGCTATTAGCTCACATTCAAGAAAGTAGCAGTTGATATCATTATCTACATGTTAAATTGATACATTGTCCTCATAATAAATACAGGTTAACTAACGAGTTGGTGGAAGGATTTTATGCCTTTAATAATATAAATAGAAAACATAAAAGTGAATCTTGGAAGTACAGCTTGGTGAAAAGCACATTGATTGCCATGACTACCACACCTAACCACTAGTGGCAGATGCACTGTGCATAAAGCTCGATATCCACTTGCACGTCGGTCAGACCCACGCGGTCACCGTCAATCGGTCGCACGCGCTTTATGACCGACATGCGAGTGGATACCGAAGCGACGGTCAATCGGTCATGCGACAAATATTGAAATATTCAGTGAAAATGGCAATTATTGATTGTATTGATGTCAATAATGAATGGATTTTAAAAATTAAAAATTGTCCACAATCCTTCGTAGGCGCACTATCCTTCTGGTTGGGTGCATTGGTATATCTTGCACTTTTGAATTTATGGTGACGGTTATTGTACCGGACCATGTTTGAGTTGACCCCCCCCCCCCCACACACACACACACACTGCACCCATATGTGATATATCATATAGATCGCCATTTCTGCTTATGTATGATGTATGATGTATGGGTGCAGGGCGGGGTGGGGGGAGGGTCATCATGTAAGGATATCAATATAAATGTATATATAATCATACAATTGTTTCACATACTAACAACAAGCAACATGGCAGTATAGCTTACAGGCTGAACTACCCACATTTTCCATTATGACCCCCTCCCCACCTGCCAACACACACACACAAGAAGCAATTCATATACGGTATGCATAATGATATTAGAATGAGTCATTACAGTTGACCAGCAGTATGTTCTATTTTTTCTAAAAGAATTAATATAAATTCCATTTTCTAGAATACCTTAAAACAACTAACTTATTGAACACAACAATTTTTGAGTTAGGCCCTGATTAGATTATGAAAAAACATCAAATAAATAATGATATATTTAAGCAATTGCGAACTGTGTTTTGGTCTAAAACCTATCACCCATGTCTTACCCCTGATAAACACCCTTAGCGTGGGGCAGTTTGCCATCATACATAGACATGGCAAGGAGGTTCTGTTCTTTGATTAAAATCTAGATTTATTCAGATCGGACCAGTTTAAGTAAGGATTTAAACCTTTCTTTGCATTTAAAATTAAGGTATTTCCCATTGTTGCCATTACCAGGTATGTTCCATTCGTGGAGAATTTGGTAGAGTCTGGAGATTGATGCTTGGCTAATATGTGTAGAAATATGAATATAAATTCGCATATTTGTGCATTTTTGTACAGATCTTCGGCAATCATCCAACCACATCTAGAACTTACCAGGGTCTAACCGATTTAAATAGTATTCTTTTGCTAAATATACCTAAATCAAGAACAATATTTTTACATCCCAGAAGACAGGTTATGTTCGAATAAAGGATTTTAAAAAAAGAAAAAAAAGAACACAATTATATGGAAATATATTAGATTAATCTAATCAAAGAAATATCAATTAAATAAGTATGCTACAACGTGGTGTAACATACTGTACGATTGGGAGAATTTTGAAGTCGAAATAGTCGAAATAATCATAAAAAATTACCAATAAATAATTACAAGGAATAATAGAAATTGTACAAATATAGTCTAAACTTCCCAGAAGTGAACAGTAATGAACAGGAGGCTCATCAAGATCATAAGCACCTTTAGTTTGGAAAAAAAACCCAGAAAAAACAATTAATTTAGAATTCGAAATTAATTAATGATTTAAATAATAATCATTGCGAAGGTACATATCAATATTTAATAATATGCAGATCAATCAGGAACAATAAAAATAATATAAGAAGTCTCACTAGCCTACTCTCTCTAGTTGCTAAAAAATCCAGTCCCACAACACAAGGCAGTGAACATGGCTCTGTTTGCCAAGCCTATTTTTAAAATATATATTTCAAATTAATATATACAGGATAACTAACGAGTTGGTTGAAGGATTGTGAATATTGCACGAGTTGCGCAGCAACGAGTGCAATATTCACAATCCTTCAACCAACGAGTTAGTTATCTGATTTATTATATATGCTTTATATAAGGTAAACAATGTATATTTTGTAGAAATATTATCAAATAACAACCTTATAATGATTCTTGATCATGTATTTTTGTATAGGCCTATCACTATGCATCACGCTGTTCTATCGGGCATGACTGAGGAGACCCAGTTGAGAAAAATAGATTAAATTTCCGAATCAATTTAAGACACTTTTACAGCTTTAGAGTCTTAACAAATAAAGTTATACTTTGATAAAGGGTAGACCTTGATATAGATGAAAGGATTTTAGTTTATTAATTAATTTGAATGAGATATTACACCTCGAGCTGTGTTGAAAGTTACGGCGATCTCTAGCCTACAGCTGTTGTCAGCTGGCCGGGACTGCGGGAAAATCGCTCACATTTTAAAAACTAATTTCCAAACATTTCGAAGCTTTAAATAGTTTTAAAACTACAGCAATGCTTTAACAAAGGATAAACTTAAATTAGATGAAAGTATTTTAGTTTATTTCCTTCTTTTTGATCTAATTTCACCTTTCATCCTCCCGTTCTGTCTGCATTGACAACTGATCACTCTAATGGCGTGATTCCCCTCAGGTGGGCCTACGCGCTGTCATAGGCGCCTTCAGGATGCCACTCAGAGCGTGGAGTTGTATACGACACAACTCAGAGCGTGGAGTATACGTAGCGTGGAGTATACGTACACAACGTATACAACTCTACAATACGTTGTTTCAACAGCAACGCGTATATAATAAATCTAGTTATATCAAGGAGAGTTTGCTAGAGTCTGGAGATCGATGATTTGCTAATATATGTAGAAATATGAACAGAAATGTCCATACAGTAATGAATCAAATGTCTGGTGGACCCTAGGGGACTATCCGACGGTGCCCATGTGGGCTCTTTTTGACGTGCAAGTAAATACCGAGGACGGTCAACAGTGACGGTCAAAAGTGGCCATCGGTGGTAACCTTTGACCGTCCCCTCTGAACACTCTTGATGGTCGTTCCAACTGACGTGTAAGTGGATACCCTTCTTAACTCACTCTAGGTTGTTGTCAGAGCAATGCGTATATATGATATAACCATATAATATATGGGTAGAGGGTTTTCTTTGGAGGGAGATGGAGGAAGGGAGATGGAGGTAGGGAAAGGGTGGGAGAGGGAAGGAGAGAATGAAAAAAGCAGAGGGACAGGGTGGGAGAAATCGGATAGGGTGAGGGACAAGAGGATAGAGCAAGAAGAGGGGAAGAGAGAATAGGGCAGGTGAGAGGAGGAGGCAGGGGGGAGGAGAGGAGAAGAGGCAGTGAGAGAGGAGAGGAGAGACAGTGAGAGGAAGAGGGTGACCGTCCAGAGGACGGGTACTTTGCTAGTACTTATATAAAGCAGTAAGCAGTTTCTGTTTAAATAAGACATTTAAGGGAAGGAGGGTAGAGGGTTCACTGACTGTCAAGTCGGTCCAATGCCAAGTCGGCCCCAGCAGTAGAGTCAAGTCGGCCCACGGGGTGGACCAAGTCAGCGAAACTCGCCCCAGAACCTATATATGCCTCTATATTGACCAAGAAATGAAAAGAATGTATGAGCTAAATAGCCCCTAATCCATACCAAAACCAACTGTAAACCTGACCCTAAAATTGGTGGTCCCAAAGCCTAAATCCACTGTCGCCCAAAAAGGATGAGCGATTCCACAAAATTCTACTAATTATTTAATATCTTTTTAATTGAGCGACAGGCATTAATATGCAGTGACTTTGCACATTCAAGATGGGCGACAACATGCAAGTTGCCCATCCAAATTGGTGTCCACTAGCGACAATATTTAGTGACCAGCCAAGCAGAAAGGGGACTCCAGGGCCAAATTTTTTAATTGGGTTTATTATAGATTCTGAATCTGCGTGTCCTCTTAAGTCAATAACCAAAAACAAATAGTTGAATATTCCCAGAATATGCCGAGATATGTCAGTGGTCAGTAGATGATCTCAAATTGATTGGATTGGTTGGAGTGACTCATTTGCTGTGACACGTCACATGTACAAAAAATGAATACAATATTTTAAAAAAAAAGAATCTAATGGGGATGTACAGAAGGGGAAATGAGGGTTATAAAAGTGAAAGATTTTTGTTGATACTCAAAAAATTAGTGAAGTTACAGACGTTCAAAGTTACCTGCCACTCAGAATTACTAATATAAATATTTGTGACAGTGACGTCATGAATATGATGCGACTCCTAGCGGGAATTCCCAGGAACTATAACTCCCGCGGGAAGGTACCTTTCTGCTTGGCGGGTCACGCCTATATTCAGGATGGCATTGATCTTAAAAGTGTCTTCAATCATGTTGTAGAACTCTAAACCTCATTTTTGTTTTGAAATTTAGTTATTTGAGAGGATTCCTGAAGATCAGTTGTACATTTTCAGGTGACTCACCCCATCTGATTTCTATGAGGCTTGTACAGAGAATTCACTATTTGCTCCTGAGCACCATATGCTTTTATAGCATTTAACATAGTCACTTTAAAGGAAGGCCAGCTGTTTAGGTAATTAATCGTGCCACCCTGATCAGGTTACTGCCGAAAATATGGAGACATCCAGAAAATGTCCAGGTCTGTATATGGTTAATAAAAACAAATCAAATCAAACCTTGATACAGCTCTCGCAAAAGTAATGATAAGTCTGAAGTAAGACCGGATGTGAAGAACTATAGGAAGAATATTTTAACAGTTGATGCTGTATCATCTGGAGCCCATTGGTCATAACTTTGATACACGTTTTTTGATTTATAACTGGTGGAAGGTGAATATGAATTAATGACAAGTCTTCAGCCTGAGCTATAATCATAGGAGGATAATCAATATGACTCATCGTCGCTCTTATAAATGCGCCAACAGGTAACCTCCATATAGTTCACCTTTCCAGCGGTCTCGTATACCTTAGCATTGTAATAGCCCAGATGGCAGGAAGCATTGAATAAAATGGATGTGTAAAAACAAACGAAATATCTGTAAATTCTTTGTGGCCTTCAATGAAATAAAAACATGCATTAAGATTAAGATTAACGGCCTTTTTTACAGGGTATGGAATACCCCTAGTTGAATCCTCTTTTCCATATTTTAAAAGCCCCATTTGCCTAATTATGAATGTAGATGCAAGATTAATTAGGTAATAGGTTAACGACTGTTCACTAATAAATATTATGATTTGGAAACTTACTTGCAAGATGGTAGTAAGGTTCAAAACCAGGGCTAGGAAAACCTTCATAGACCGTGATATTGTCTCAGATCTGTCTGACTTTTCCACTCCGCCCCCTTCCTTCATGATCTCTGGCAGACATTTCTCAGTTGTCTCTATTTCCTCCATGTTTCTAATCCTTTGGGATGTTCTCTTTTTAATCTAAATTACCCTCTTCTTAAAATTGACAGCCTATGTACATTGCTCCATGAAAGCATAGAACTCCACCCTATGATGAAATGGAGAGTATTCCTGCTAGAACTCCATGCTTTATATTCCCACTGAGGCATACATGAGACCCTTCACTGGCTCTCCAACCAGGCGCCTATCCATTCACCTCCCTGCAAAAAAGAGACCTTATAACGGGACATGTTGCATAATAAAGCCTTACTTAAAAATGTCCATCCTTAGCTACTTTCTTATTCCTACAGTAGGAATTTGAAAGCGAAGAAAGGATTTCTTATGCAACAGACGTCTGGTCTCCTGTCCAGGTATCTGGGGCCTGTTTTATAAGTTAAGGAAAGAAAAATTGCGTATGGAAATTCCTACACTTTCCCCCCTTACTTCGGTGAGTAGGAATAAAACTGGAGTATGTGTATCTAGACTATTCCTATTGTATTCCTACGGTCAGATAAGTTCTTTATAACAAGACTCAACAATTCGGCATACGGTTGAAGAAATTTGAGTTGGAAGTTCCTTAACAATATTGTCATGGTTAGATTTTAAGGAGAGAGGCTACAGCTAGCTTATTTTTTGTTTAAATATCTATTCGTTCAGTCAATAACATTTCATCAATTTCATGGTGTTATTTTGTTATTCCTGCTAATCACAAGTTACATCTACATAAATCATTCAGAGTTTGTTTTGTTTTTGTTTTTTTTGTTTTTTTACAAATACCTGGGTTTTTTTAACAACTTCATGACGTACAGGGGATCATATCAGTGGGTCTAATCTCCCTCATTATGGGACGGTTTCAAGCCCTAATGGAAAATATTATCGTGTTCATATATTATTCCAACACATCTGATTTTGGTCTTTATTAACTTCATGCCGTGCTTCAAGCTCGTGTCATAAGTGTTGCTTAAGCTGTGATTCACTGGGCCCCTTTTTATGTACATGTATGCTAATTGTTCGCTCTTTTCTCATCCGCTCTTAAAATTTGACCTTTGCACTACTTTGGGGCCTTCAGAACATACCACTCAAATCTAATGAGATTGATTTGAAAGGTTGAAAAGTAAATGAAAAGTGAACTATATAATTTAGAAGTGAACCAATAGTGCACAATGATGACAGATGGGTCAGATTTTCAGAAAATGTACAATTGACAGCTGTACACATTCAGTAAATTCTGCTAAATTAAGCTGCAATGTGGTCAATACTAGGTAAATTCGAGTATATTTGGCATTGCATTGATTCTAGCAATCTGTTTGGTTAGGTTGAACTGTATTTTGAACTTTATTTTCGTCTAAAATTTGGGTTATTTGATAAGATTGGTGAAGGGGAATTGTACATTTTCTGAAAATCTGACCCAGATAAAAGTGACCCAGTGGAACCACAGCTTTAGAGTACATACATGAGTCAGTAGTCACGCTTCAAAAGGCAATACATGTTAAAAGCAATTAAGCCACATACTGTATAGGGAGATAATTGGCTTGCGTACAACAAGCAGATATACCAAGGTCCGGTCGTCAGAAAATGTACAATCGCCAGCTCTACACATTTAGTCAATTTTGCTAAATCAGGCTGAAACATGATAAATATTACATATATTTGGTTATATTTAGTATTACTTTGATTCAAAATATCTGTTTTGGTTATGTTGAACTGTATTTTGAACCTCATTTTTGTCTTAAATTTTGATTATTTGAGATGTTTGATATAGGCGAATTGCATATTTTCTGGCGGGAGGGGGAGATGGGTTCCGGCATAAACCAGGAATTACCAAATTTTTTTTATTTACCATATAATGATTATCTATATATTCATGTTCAGGTTTTACAAAGACATGTTCTTTGCAAGCATTGTTAAAGTCGGGAAATTCAATTTTAAAGGGTGTTAGTAAACTGTTAACTCACAGACCCCCCCCCCCCCCCTTCACACATTCTCTGTAGCTGGTACAAACCATTGCCTCAACCACTCCCTTTACCTCTGACAAGATTATAGCCATTATACTACTGAACCTCCATTGAACATAACGACCAGGTAGGTCTCTGCATTAACTCAAATGTGGGTCAGATTTTCAGGAAATGTACAATTGGCAGCTGTACACATTTAGTAAATTCTGCAAATTTAAGCTGCAATTTGACTAATACTAAGTAAATTCGAGTATACTCGGCATTGCATTGATTCCAGCAATCTGTTTGGCTAGGTTGAACTGTATTTTGAACTTTATTCTCGTCTGAAATTAGGGTTACTTGAGAGGATTGGTGAAGTTGAATTGTACATTTTCACAAAATCTGAGCCATGTGCAACAGGTGGGACAAGTAATAACATCACCAGATACTCTACGTACGTGCCTTCATACTGCTTACCTTTGTATCTGTGTTTTAGTGCATGTTCCGAGATATATTGCGTTGGGAAATATAAGGTGAATCGTATATCAATAATTTTGTTTAGGCTGGGATCATATTACTCTTTTCATTAAATTAACCTTGTTATTAATTACTTATTTTGTATTATATATCTTGAGTTGTGACAGTCGATTATTTTGTCATTTATTCAGAAACATTCTTACAGTTTAATGCAAACGTTTATATTATATTATAAGCACTATTTTACCATAGGTAATTAATATAAATTATAAGGGGAGGGGCAGTGTTAATTCATTGAATTAATAAATCGAACATTTATAGGCATGCACTTACAGGATTGCAAGCACACATAGTCAACAGATATATATATATATGACATTGTATACCTCTTGATTATTTCTCATTTATTTGAAACTATTATTACAGTTCACTATATATTTTTAGTTTATATGATATAGTTATGACTACTTACTATCAATATTCATTATGATTTAATGTGCGTATATTTCATCAGATGAATTGCCTTGAAATCATTGTGGTATAATGCTTAGACTAGCCCTTGTCTCCTAATAACTGCTGTTGTTTATAGAGCCATATAGTGCAGGTCTATGTACTCCCCATTCATGGACTCTCTTAGCATGATATTCCAAATCAGTGGAGTAGTGACTCTAATGTGACATATTTTAATTTTCTGAAATTGTGTTTATAAAAAAACAAACAACTCAAAGTCTATAGGTAATGCTGGGAATAGAATGATAGCAATACGGGCCAGATCGTCAGAAATATACAATCGCCAGCAGCTCTACACACATTAAATATAATTGTAGTAAATGCTGCTAAATTAGGCAGAAAATGACAAGTAGTAGGCATAACTGAGTACATTTGCTATTGTGGTGAATTGAATATCTCTTCGGTTATGTTGAAGTATTTTGATTGTTCTGTCTCCTGACCATGCATTAGGCGGGAAGGGGGAGGGGGTTGCAAGACTTTTGGTCACTTCCCCGTTTCTAGAATATTCTAGAAGTTTCTAGAAGGCAATTCCCCTCCCTCATGTCTCTAAGTTAGGCCTACTTAAATAGTGATTATCCATCCAGAAATATTAGTAACATTTTTTTCAAACGTAAAAGCATATAAAATTACTAATGAGATGTGCAACAGATTAACATCATTGAAATCTGTTTGATCCCACCTTTTAAACAATGATCGGGTCCCAAAATCCATTTGTTTGCGACTTAAGATTCATTTTCCTGTTTAGTTTTTTTTGTTTTTTTTTAAACGTATCTTTTTTCAGGGAATATAAGCTGGCATATGCCATAGCTATTGTTGTATAGGGATAGTTCAATAGGCCTATACTTCCATAGGATGACCTTGGAAACGCAGAGACATATTGGATATAGTTTTGGAATTTGGTACAGCTAAGGGCAGCAGTAATCATCCTAAAAATCAAAACATTCCTACTAATGGTTCTCGTTGGGGAAAACATTTGAAAAATATCGTTTTTGCGACTTAATTTTCCTTGACACATAATAAATGATTGATTTATGATTGATCTTTATAGATAAATTGTAGTACAAGACTATAAGATGTCAGGACGACGGAGGAATACCTCACGAAGCTCTGTATCCCCTCTGTCCTCACCTCAAGATGGAAATTACAGTGAGGAGGAAGAGGAAGGATACGACATCGCACCACCTGCACGTCATGGCAACCCATTTGATGACGACGATGACACAGGGCCATACGTCATGGCAGGAACTGCAACGCCCCTCAGCGTTTTCAGTAGCAACTACACGGCCGCGGAAGAAGACCTGATGGAAGAGATCGAAGAATTTGAAGACATCCCACCTGCCGCTCATTATGCTCCATTTGAGGACGAAGATTCCACTTTTTCAATGGACTCAAGTGATGATGATGATGATGACATCATAATTGCTGCTCCGCCTCAGAACTATCAAGGTTATTTTGATGACGAAAGTTTGGACGGGGTTGGAAGGCACAGACTGGTTGGGAGATCCCTCTGGGCAAAGGGGACAATTCTTGCTAGGGTGGTGGCATTAAATGCAAATACAGCTGGAAAAAATATCACAAATAAAGACAATAAAGAGCAAGCAAAGAACGCCCTTAAGATTGCAGCTAATGTAACAAAAATCCCTCTGGGTCCTATATGGAATCGAGTGACCCAAGTGTTCTTTATAGTAGTGTTTCTAAGTAATATAGCTGTAGCTATAGCGGACATGGTTCTGGACAAGGACCCTCTTAAATACAAACTGACTTCACTCTTTCTTGGTGCTGTAGAGCAGTTTGGATTGCTTTTTCTCTGGATTTTCTTGTGGAGAAGGAGAAAAATTACACCAGACTACTGGGAGAAGAAGCAACAATACATAGAAAACGCCTTGCACGAACTCCTTCTCTACCCATTGCTTATCCTGAGCATCGTTGGTTTCGCAACTGATAGGTTCTACATAAACACAAGTGATATACACGGATTTGAAATGTTTCAAATGGCCCTTCTGAGTGTGGACATGCTGAATTTGCTTTGGACTCAACTAGTGCGTATGTACATGCTGTACAGGTTCATGGAAGATGTGGACTCCCTTCTCCACCCTGACACAGGGGGGAAACCAGCTGGTGTACTCGAATCACCAGGGAACACTTTGCAAAGGGCATATTTGAGCGCGGTCGGTAACACCATTCTCCTCTTGTATTTAACAGTAATAATGGGTGCCCAACTTGACAAGGACAATGAATCAGATGGTGACTATAACATGTCCTGGCGCTCGGCCATCTTAGCTCTCAGTTTTGTTGTTCTTCCGATTTTCAGCATAGTTCTCTTCCTCCTTGTTAACTCCTTCTGGTTGCTAGAGATCCTCATGACTATTAACGTCAAGACAGCGACTGATGTTCAATTCCAGGGGAAGCTACAGAAGAAGTACGGACATACTGTTACTGATGCAATGAATGTTGCTATCGAAAAAGGTATGTATGGATTTTTTCGATTTTTATAAAAAAGAACATGTTAGAAAGTGTTTGTATACGATAGATGGTGATCAGTACTGAGATCTCTAGTCTACTAAGAAATCTAAATATATAGTGACAGGAGAAAATAGAAAGAAATTAGCTTAGGCCAAAAAAATAGGTCTGTTTCCGATTTACCCCCCTACCTAGAAAAACCTTACCCTACTTAAAAGGGTTTTTTTACCATACCTGATCTTTCTTTTACCATATCTTATTTTGGGGGGATTTTTCGACAAAAAAAGCTTATAGAAGCAGGAAAACGGGCTTTCCTAACCCGGAACTGTCAAAAAGCACATTTCCCATGTTTAAAACAACTATTGTTATAAAATAGGCTTTTTTCAGTTCCTGGGAGGTGGTTTCCTTTAAAAAAGATTTTTTTTTAAAAGTTACCTAGTTACCTAGTTTTCAGCAAGATAAATCGAAAACACACCTATATTATTTTGCCTCATATCAAGTGACTGGGTTGCATCTTATAAATTTGTAATAATACTCAAACCGTTTATGTCTTTTGAGTCATTACCCAAACCCGTTATAATTACTTCAGTCGAATATGTTATATATGGAACATACTCCCCTGTATACTAGATAATATGATCTGTGAAAAAAACTATTTTCTTTTGTAAGCAGACATGTCTGAGAATAGTATCATACTCGATGTAATCTCAATTCCTGTATTAATAAAAAACATTTTCAAATCAAAATCAGGTTCCAAGACCAAAACACGACTGAAAGGGATGCAGGATACAGCAACCACGAGGAAACTATTCTACGCCCTTTCGGAAATTTGGATGATACCTTTGGTAATGTTCTGGCAGATCTTAGCAGCATTGCCACTGGTGGCTTTGGTGCTAGATGTGGGTGACACCCCATCTGCCCTCAAGGGTACTGACTATCTGTGGCCTGCGATTGTGGTGTACATTATCATGCTGCTAGTGTTTAACGGTCATCTTTTGCTCTTGGCTGGAGCTGTTAATGTACTCACACCTTTATTTATCTTATCGCTCCTCTTCTATCCTATCTCAGTGCCAATCTGCTACTCAAAGGATTTCAAATACAAACATCATAAATAATGATTTGATATGATTTATTTCCCATATACGCATCATTATAACAAAGTTATTCTCATCTTAAGTTGAAGTAATACATCTCTATCAGATTTTATAATTGTTAATACATTTACCCATAAAAGCTACTACATCAACTATTATACATATATTGTCAATTTCTAAGCAATATATATAATACTATCACTATTATACATGTCCTAAAAGAACACCAGTATATTCAGACTGTCAAGGCATTTATTCTGCTATAACGTATGTATGTGATTTCAGTTATAGAAATAAGATTCACTGTGATAATCTAGGGGGATATAGTGTGATGAATATAATGATGAATATATGAAATGTAATGCTTAATACTAACACTATTTCTGCCACAACAATAAATTATATAAGTTTTCTTCGATATAACGGTAGAATAGAGTCAAATAAAGTTGATGTTACTTTAGAAGAGGTGGTCCAAGGATGAGAAGTAACCTTCTTGGCAGCACCTTTTTGTCCAACTACTTGATATTCAGCGACGATCTGCAGATCATTTTGTTGACATTTGGCTACTGAGGGAAAACCGCTCCCATTTTCGAATCCATTTCCAACGTTTTTGAAGCTTTAAATAGTTTCAAAACCACATTAATGCTTTAACAAAGGATATACTTAAATAAAGATGAAAGTATTTTAGTTTATTTCCTTCGTTTTGATCCAATTTCACCGTTCTAACTCCCATTCTATCTGCGTTGACAACTGATCACTCCAATAGCGTGATTCCCCTCAGTTGGGCCTACTTTTGGCGGCCATGCTGATAGGCGCCTTCAGGATGGCACTCAGAGCGTGGAGTTGTATACAGCACAACTCAGAGCATGGAGTTGTATACAGCACAACTCAGAGCGTGGAGTTGTATACGGACACAACGTATACAACTCTATACTTTTTTTTTTTATTTAGAATGTTTATACAGCAAATCAATAAGTCAAATCATTTCACAAGTAGTCAAGTAGATCATATCATACTATAATACGTTGTTTCAACGGCAACGCGTATATAAATACAGGATAACTAACGAGTTGGTTGAAGGATTGTGAATATTGCACGAGTTGAGTCCTTCAACCAACAAGTTAGTTATCTGATTTATTATATATGCTTTTTAAAAAGATAGAACAATGTACATTTTGTAGAAATATTGTCAAATTGCGACTTTATAAGATCTTTGATCATGTTTTTTTTTGTGTATAGGCTAATTACTATGCACCGCGCTGTTCTACCACTGTCCATGCAGGCATCGCTGCGCAACTCGAGAAAAATAAGCACACGGTTCCGAATCAATTTAAGACACTTTCACAGCTTTAAATCTTTTTGAAATAAAGTAATACTTTGACAAAGGGTAGACCTCGATTAAAATGAAAGGATTTTAGTTAATTAACTCATTTGATAGGTATATTACACCTCTACATGCGTTGGAAGTTACGACGATCTCTCCGCGATCTCTACAGATCATTTTGTTGTCATTTGGCCACTGCGGGAAAATCGCTCACATTTTCGAATCAATTTCCAACGTTTTCGAAGCTTTAAATAGTTTCAAAACCCCAGTAATGCTTTAACAAAGGATACACTTGAATAAAGATGAAGTATTTTAGTTTATTTCCTTCATTTTGATCTTTACTTTACCGATCTGCCTCCTGTTCTGCCTGCCTAGAGAGCTAATCATGCTAATGGCGCGATTCCGCCGAGTGTCTACTTTTGGCGCTCTCATAAGCCCCTTCGGCTTGGCACTCAGAGCATGGAGTTGTATACGGCACAACTCAGAGCGTGGAGTTGTATACGTGCACAACTCCACAATACGTTGTTTCAACAGCAACGCGTATATAATAATAAAAGATAGAAACACTTCATCATTAGGTGAGTTTCTCTGTTTAGTATCACTATCTACCTCCTCCCCACCCGCCTGTAGCACCATGGACAGTAGTAGGACTACTACAACACTCACTAGGCCTACTTGTACCTGAGATTGCTTATCTCCACCTGACACTTTACTCATGTTACTCAACACAAACAATATACAGTGATGTAGGAAGCAATTTGAACATGGGGGGGGGGCCAACTCTGTCCCACAAATGAAAAGGGAAAGTCTATACAATATAAAGACTGATGCTTACCTCTGCGTTATTGTGAAGGTCTGTGTGTTTTATCAGTCACTGATGTATATAATTTTTTTTAGGGTTCTGATATTGTCTGAATTAGCAAACTTGTACATCTTAAAGGATTCCCCACATTTGCTAACATTCATATGAACACTTTTGAAGGTAAAGTGCCTTAGAGAAAAATTCATGTAAAGGCCAATCAGAAATTCCAGGAATTCCTTCTATTTCTTACAAATGTGAAGCACTATAGAAATGACTCAACAAATTCTTCAAATGTTCAAACTTTAATGACAAAGTTATTAAAAGGTCCCGAAGTATTTCTGTCGATGTTCATTTAAATTTATGAATGAAGATGCTACATTTATGAAGTCAAGGCGATCCATGTAATTTTTCATTGCGTTGCATAAAACAGCATTGTTCAGGATTTTGGGAGATAGTCTATTTCGAATATATGTTTTTATCCTCTTTAGGACACTAAAGGTCCTCTCTGATGTAGCTGAGGTAACTGGAATAGTGAGGTATATGGTGAGCAATACCTTGACCGACCGGCGTCACTGGCATATTCATATGCCTCAAGCATTACTGACGATTTGACCCACGCCATCTTACTTATCGACACTACTAAATAGATAACCCGATGGTCCGCCGATCCGCCGAAAATCATATTTCCCGACTTCCAAGCCACCAAAACAATGTACCCACGCCTAGAGAAATAATATAGACTGCGATTACCTCCAATATATCAAGGTCTTTCTGGTATAATAAGTGAGAAATAACCGATTCCCCGACCCCTATATGCTTAAGCATGAACGGACATTTTACCCTGCGTACGGCCACATGGCACCTTCGGTAAACACTCGGTATCACATCTTCGGTAATACTCGGGGAAAAAAATCAACCAATCACAGGGCGCATTACATTAACCTTGAGCTAGGCTCTCAGCCAATGGGATCACCCCTTCCAAACGTTACTCGGCACGCCATGTTGACAGCCCCATAGGCCGGCAATATGGCTGTTTTCAGCAGTGGGCGGGTTACGGTGTTGGCGAAGCCTTTTTAAATAGCATAAAGTTTCATTATCCGCCAAACGGTATAATATCCTAGTTAATTTAAGAGTTCTTTGTTGTGACGATAATGGACGCTAGTGCCAGTCATCCTCTAGACCTCAGACACCATTTTCTGTACAACAGGAGATGCCTCACCAATGATATCTGTGATTATTGACATGCTGGTGACCTTTTTGATATTGTGCTCTTGCACAAGAATAGGGAGCATTTTAAGCTGTAGTGTAAGTTTTGCGAAGTCAATATCATTTGGGTAAAGTTCCTTTACCTCTGAACTTAATTCCATATCCTGAACTCCATTTGCACTTCCAATAATAATCCTTTCTACCTCAGCTGCAACAGCCATTCCCTTTTGCTCAAATCTTCTTTGGAGTTCAGAGATTATAAGTTCAAGCACTTCAAAGTACTGCTGACGAAACAGTTCTTTAGGAGACTGAAAATGGTGGCCTTCTGAACCATCATCAATTTTCTTTGGAGGTCTCCTGCTCCGTTTGAGCACAGGTTAAGTATCACACCTTAGTTAGTCATCTAGTCATCTGACTATATAGTTCTTACTGTGTCAGAACACATATTGCCATTCCAGTATCTGAGCATTTAAACTACACAATTACGACCTCATCTGCCTTCTCATGTCTGCTACTAAATAAGAATGCCACATTTTTTTAAAAATAAAACTTTATTGTTATTTAGAGTGTGGGTTCAGTGAAAAATGAATGTGTGCTTGGATTTTCACAAAACTTTCATGAATTGTCCAGGCCCCACCAAAAAATAGGTGTTTCCGATTTAACCCCCCCCCCCCCTACCACCTAGAAAAACCTTACCCTACCTAAATTTTGTTTTACCATACCTGATTTTTTCCCCATTATGTCTTACTTTTTTTGGATTTTTGTCCATTTTGCGGGATATTCATACGGATGATCCAGATTGTTATGAAATCATATTTTGGTTTGCTGCTGTGAATACTTTAAATAAATAAATTGTGATATGTTTCAGGAAAATCAGTAACAAGTCGCAAAGTTTATATTTTCCAAAAGGATTTATTTACAAGATCTCTTTGGTGGAATATTCTGATTTTTGTAGGGCTGATCGCTTTAAGCTATATCAATTCATGTCTCAAATTTCAAGACAGTGTATTGAATATATCTATGCCTTACAAACCTTTACAAAGATTTATTTATGGTAGTATCTAGTACTAATAAGCATATTAACTGTGCCCATCCTCATCCCCGGCCCCATTATTGCCTATAATTCTAAATATGAATTTATGTTGTGACTTACTTATTTCCCTTGATTCTTTTGATAATGTACATGCAACACTCGCTGCAAACCAGTCACATGATCTGATGAATGTCCCAATGAAAATGGCAAAAAACAGTTGCATCAGGGTGCTTTAGTTTCAGTTGTGTAAGATAGGGGTCTTTCCCGCCCTATGAACTTAATTAAGACACTATTGAGTTTTAACCTATGTTGCACAGAATTTAACTGGTATTCAGGAAGTGAGAATAAGGTTAATTTTTCAGCATTTTAAAAATGTTCATAAGGGAATAGTGGGGGGGCCAAAGTATACTCTGCCCCCCCCCCCACTTTCATTGGTGGGGGGGCATGGCTCCTGTGCCCCCCCCCCCTTGTTCCGACATCACCTTAGGTGGATACGAATATGATCAAAGAAATAGAAAAATAACCCAAACCCTCATGTGGGGAATCGTCGTATTCAAATAAGTATGGCTTTTCTAAAGCAGGAAATATGTGATGGAGGTTTGAACTGAGATATCATTCATTCAAATAGAGTTATGTGGATTGCAAGAGCCCTGAAGAATGAAAATGCTGCTTAGGTTCAGATTATGGAGAAATTTTACAATATGGATGTTGTCACTATATGATTTGTTCAAGATGTGGAATAGATTTTATTGTAGAAAGGTACCTCAATTGGCAGAGGAAGTCAAATCTGAATTTTCGTATAATATTAGATATATTCAGGTTGGGAAGAAAAATATAAATAGACAAATGGGTGATATGTTAAATCAAGATGGGAATTTAATGTCTTGTTGTGAGATTAAAAATAAATATGTTATACGATGGTCGTTTTTAGACAGCTCAGTTCGCCCGGCTATCCCTAGGAATTGGTTGAAGAGGGTTAGAGAGATAGAGGTAAATGGAGGAAAAAATGGAAGGTGTAAGTTATTTGAAATTAAGGGGAAAAGTTTTAATATATATGACATATGTAATAAAGAAATTCATAAAGAATTGGTAAAGCTAGATGTACCCAAGTGTGACAAATTCAGTCAATGGGATGATGTAATTAGATGAAAATATATATATATAGATCCGGAGAAGGATATGCTAAGAGATATATTTTGTATAGCTGCTAACAGCACCTCAGAACCTCAAATTCAGTCCTTACAATATTGCGTGATCCATAACACCATATGCTGTGATGTATGCTTAAAGGGAATTAAGATCAAGAATAACGATATAATTATGTTCATTTTGTGAGGAGAGAGACGATTTGGGCCACTTTTTTGTAAAATGTCAACGAACCAATGAATTTTGGAATAAAATGTGTGAGGAATTTAACAAGAATGACGTGCTAAGACCAGTAGTGGCAGGAGGCATACGTAAATGTGATATATACTGTTAGGATATCTAGAAAAAGAGTATGGCTGGTTTATTATTTGGATCATACAAATGGCAAAAAATTACATTCATAGGCAGAAGTTATTTCATGAGAACAACATTGTTTTTAAAGTCTTTTTGAATGAGATTAAAATCAGGTATCTTTCCTTAAAATAATTATAACGCCACATTTGATCAGAAAGATAATAAAGTTGAAGAGAGTCAATAAGTATGTTGAGCAGATGTATAGGTTGTAGCAACATGATTGCAGATTATTATGTCATATGTGACAGCATATTGTTTATTAAAAGATTAAGCTCTGTTAAAAGAATCGTCTATGTGTTTGAAGAAGACAAAAAAAATAATACAAAATGGGTTAACGGAAACTGTTTTTTTAACTATGTAGAAGCCCAGATGGCAGGAATGCTGGAACAAAACCCTTTAAAAACAAACAAAAAAGTAAAAAGGCAGTTATTGTTTTAATCTCAGCCCGTAAAATGAGTAGAATGCATTCAAACAGCGCTCATTTTATTAAAACATTTCCTGGGGAGCATACCCCCGGACCCCACTATATAGTTAATTTTAACAAGAAGACTTTTGCCCGAATTATTCCTCGGAGCTCTTGTGTATTTTAACCTAATTTTGTTTTACTAATAACGACTCCATTTTGTCAATAAAATGTCAGTAAAAATTGGGCTAATTGGTCAGTCATTTTTATGTTGACTAGGCCGCAGGAACCATATTAATATCGGTAAAAATCGAATAGATATCAGGGTATGGAGTACAGACAAATGCGGTCCTATTTGGGTTATACCAGTGGTGCCAGCTGGTGGATGTTTCTATGACCAGTAACACCACCTGGTGAGCTCACCAGATATCACCATCAACCAGGCCCCGACAGTGTTTGTAGCATTGCTCATCTGGTAGTCTATTAATAATAACTTGGAACAAGAAAGGGTGGTTAACAGCCGTCTTGAGACCGCCTAAGTTTATTAAACAAAAACAAAAAGAATTAGCAGGTGAAAAGGGGTTGAGAGTGTGTTGGTTCAATGAGTGCCCAGGTAGAAGTGGAGCTCTGACCTGGCGTCAGGTGAGGGGAGGGTGTCAGGTGACACATGACCAGACCCACCTCAGTCCATGCCCTGTCGAGATCTCAACCAATAACCACATTATTATATAATGTCAGTCATCTGTATGTAGGCCTATACACACGGGCTTAATCGCACATTTAACCAGTTTCTCTCTCCTTTATTGGATTGTTTGGGTGGATGATTTCCTGGATAGCCTATTTGGATATCTTATCAAATTATAAGAGACATTCTTCTTTTGGCTCTGAGATAGCTGACAATAGAATATAAGCTCATTATTTTGTGAGTTTGTGGTACTCCCATCTTTACAATATACTTGCCAATAGGGGATTTGCATGTCCACCAGCTTGAATCTTAACATAAACATTAGGCCTAACTCAGACAATATATAGGGGATATGTTCATGCCTCACCGCGCATACATGTCTATTTGATACAGTGCATAACATTTGACATATAAAAGTTTAGCAGCATTTTTTTACCAAATAATCAAATCGAATCTCTTCATCAACGCCATAATAAATGGAGGCTTTTCATTTATTCAATCCTTTGATGTTTGCTCTTCTGATTTTATAATCCGATCTGTGTTTCTGATGGAGGGGCTCAGGCGAAGGCTCTTGTGTTACTCAACCGCGCCACCTACAGAATTAATGACGCACAGTTCACCGTAGTCCGTAGCCGCCGCTCGGTGGCAGCACAGGGGAACCGTTATAACGGCTACAATCCTATACTTTTACCATTCTCAGGATTGGCGGCAGTTTACGCACATGGGAAACAGAAACCCTCGGCAGACCATCTTCCTAAAAGTTACTCCAGGTAAGTTAGCTCGGTTTTACCGTCAAATACAAATTTGGTACATGTTTCTTTTTGCTTATGGGTAAAATACCACATGTGTCATGATGTGACGAAGCGTGTGGGCCACGCTACGGGAGAATCTAAATTGTTGGCCTGACAGTGACACCTGCCGACCATGATTTACCCCCGGGAGCTGGTAGGCCTACTGGGGTCTGTCTGGAGGCGCTCCGGGTAGCCTAACGTTACTTCACGGTCCCCGCACTCGTAGGCCCTATTGAATTAGAAGGACAAGCTGGGACATAGGCTCGTTCCAGCCATCAGAAAACATACCCTTTTCCGCGGATTTTGAGCTGAAAAAGTACTTTTCAGCCCTAAAAACACCCCTTTTTTTTCTGAAAAACGAGGACTTTTTTAAAATCTAAATGAATATCAGATGGATATTTGAGGTATGGAATATTTGCATCTTAAAATCACAAAGTAGTCGATAATATAAATGTATAAAATGCAGGTCCTAACCCTACTAATCCTAAAACTAACCCAGGCCAACTAATCCAAACGACCCACATTATCATTGAGACTGGAAAAATCCATTGCATCCTGTACTAATAGTATCTCCTAGTTTCGTGTTTTAATAGCAGTTATATATCCCTTCTGGGAAATGTTGATACAGATATAGATATTTAAAAATCCTTTACCCAGTTATGGGAATTTTTTTTTTTACAGATATAGATATAGAGAAATGTACAGCATTTGAAGACTTTTAGTTGTCCTAGGATCATTGGATGTGCTTGGACAGACTCTTTACCTGCCCATTTAAGACCCCTTTTTTCCATTTTCACGAAGTCATCCAGAGTATTACCGCGAGATTAATTTGGGTGTGGTGTCTTAGGCTATGTACTTGTATTATATAAATATGGAATCTTTTTCTCATTTTCAATGCTCCCCACCACCCGGCTCCCGCTCCCCCCCTACGCTTTTGTTTTGGTGTCAAATAATACACAGCCAGCAGTAGTGGTATAGTCCATAGAGCGTATGCGGTGGCGAGTGCACATACTAAAGGGCGGCAATGGACGCTTGGTAGGCCTACAAATCAGAATTTGGAATATTAATTTTTGCCTAGATCCAACGTAACAATTTTTGTGCAGGTATTTCCAAAAACAAAAATTTTGATCTCTTTAGTCCCTATTCTTACCCATTACATTTTATCCCAATGGTAAGACATAGTGTCTAGCTGTTCACTGCTGAACTGAATCACACTTTCAGAGGTGCCTACACAGTCGTTCCAATCCTCAGGTTCTGCGATCGGTGGATAACCATCATTGAATATCTCCTCTAGGAAAATATCCTCAGCTTCGAGGTATTGTGGGAACTCTTCCACATACAACTCAAATGTTCTTAACATTCACAATGTATTTAGCCTCCAGTACAGGAGCTAATGTACAAGAGAAATCAAGCCTTGTGATATCATTGTACTTACTCTGGACAAGACAACTACGCGACTATAACTTATAATATTATCCGTTGTTACAAAATGATTGACACTCTAACTAAACACGGACCTCAAACAGTCTCATACACCATGACTGACCACTGAACACTTATTTTCAAATACTTACTAAATATAATATAATTATGTTCAACAAGCAAGATTTGCCTGGAAGACCTGCATGTCACTTGACTTGCAGATGGTATGTTCTTTTCTGATTGTAATGTATTGTCTATTCAGAATAAAATCCTATATATATATATATATACTCAATTCTTTCCGCCGGTGGCATGTCTAAAATACTATCTCTACAGGATAAAGTAAGATAATACTTGTGTGATCAGCTAATGCACCTTCCAATAAAAGCCCAGCTCAGAGTCCCAAACATACAACACCCATAAATACAATGGCAGTTTTGAAAAAGGCACACTCACCTGACTCCTTTTGCTTGCTTCCAAGGTCGGATACTGATCTGACCAACTAACTAGCCCCTAATCATGGTCGCCAATGAAGAAATGCGGGTCATTCTTCGTAATAATTCAGGGTCAGTAGTTGGGCGAGAAATTAATCAACGCAACACACAGAGATGTATGCTTCGAATCAGTACCCGCCTCGGAAGAGACCGATTTTCATCTTTTCTTTATTCTTATACTAGACAGATTAGGACGAAATACACTGGTCCTGCGCTGATTGGCTTTGGTCCCGTTGGTCCAATTAATTGACAGGTTAGATTAGAGATCCAATCAGCCACAGGATAACAATGACAGACACTTATTAAAACGAGGCTCAGAGTGACCACTGCCACTCTGACCAATCTCTTTGGGTGGTGACCAGGTCACGGGGTTATCTCCCCTCCCCTCTCCCTCCCACTCTTTAATCAGTATTCCCTCCCCTCCCCTGACCTGGCGGTCAGCCCCTCCCCTCCTTTCCCATGTGATTGACTTTGAGATAACGGTCAGACCTGGACCTCACCTGTACCTTTGGACTTTGGGATGATAGAAATCCGCGAGCGTTGTGGCGGTAAGAAGGTGTGGGTAGCCTTCTGGCCGGTAGGGGCGCGACGAATGTCTGGCTGAATGAGACAACTTTAACTCAAAATTAGACAATTTAGGCTTGTCAATTTTACAACAACACTCGAAAGTGGTAAATGTGCTTATATCTTTGTTGATATACATAATTGATGTATCGATTCCGGCCAAAATTGCGAGGAAAATGTCTTTAGATTGTCATCAGTGCAGGTAAAAATGCGGGGGAGCACGATCGTGTGGGCAAAGAGGGGGATAAGTATCACATCTCTCTATTTGCGTAAGATCCGTAATGGCGGGTGTGACGTTGTTGTGGGTAGTGATCCTGCTGATAGCAGCTTCTTTCAGAAGCGGTTGTCACGAAGTGTCCAGAAAAAAGACCCCTTTTTTAGGTTTTCAAGGACATGCAAAGTTCCCCCAAAAGACCCCTATCTCAGCGAAAATGGGAACAAGCGTGCATGTCATTATGTGTAGGGAGTGCGGGGACCGGTCATTACTTCCTATATTTTAGTTGGGGGTACTAGTTTCCACCTGCAAGACACCCCTTCTAAAAATAGACAAGCTAGGGGCGGGTGAGAAACCCCGAGAAGGGGAATACCTGTACTACCTAGTGAAAATAAAATCTTATAAAGGTATGAGATCATACAATCGTACTAGGGTTAGTGCCAGCCCTAGTCAGGCTATCTCAAGATGCAGAGGCAGGTCCGCTGACTACAGTCAGGCTAGTGAGAGGCCAATAAGGGTATGGTAGCTTTATTCTTGGGTTATTAGTAGTGTCAGGGTTAGAGAGATACTGTAGATACGGATTGTAGGTTAATAGGGCATTTTACATATTAACAGCAGCGCCATACAGAGAGCGGCGGAAACGGCCCAAACTATGAGCTAGGCGGGCAGGCTCACAGAAGCCTTATGTATTAATCATAGGCTTCTAACTTTCTCCTTTTTCTCCCAGAATTTGAGTTATTGCATAATACTGTAAGCTATCCAATACTATTAAATGACATGTTAAGATTGGTCATGCTTAATAAGAGAACATTTTATCCGCTAGATTTTAGTATATGGCAACTTTCATAAGAGTGTATCAACAAAAACAAGTAAGCGTAGGTGTACGGCCTGCAGTGGGTCAGCGGCCCCTGCACATCCACTGGGAGGTCTGGTGGAGTGCACGGTTTGGCCCGCATAGCTAGGTGGGTCACCTGGACTGGGCATGCGCACAGTGGTAAAAGTTAATCCCGCAGTCACTGGTACGCACTGGCGGCGGAATTTGTAAAGGGGGCTATTACTTGATATTTCATTCTTCAGAGACTGAGTCGTTCACTGTATTAGTTTGGGTTTTCTAACAGTTAAAATACTTTTTTTCTCGGCCCCCGCCATTATTCTTTTAACCCTGTACAAACATAATTTTGTGGTGGGGGTCAAAACCTCTCCTCAGAGATCCAGAGGTGTGTGGCATCAGAGTAGCCTATCGTCACAACAAAGAACTCTTAAATTAACTAGGATATTATACTGTTTGGCGGATAATGAAACTATTTAAAAAGCCTTCGCCGACACTGTACCCACCCGCCACCATGGCAGCCATGTAGCCGTGGCCATCTACATGGCACGCCGAGTAACGTTTGGAAAGGGTGATCCCATTTGCTGAGAGCCTAGCTGAAGGTTGATGTAACGCGCCCTCTGATTGTCGATTTTTTTCCCGTATAAACCCGACTGTTACCAAGGGTTCCTTTTTTCGCTCGCCATGTGTTGGTACAATGTCAATCCCAGCTGAGGTAAATAGGGGTCGGGGAATCGGTTATTACTCAGTTGTGATAGGAGGAAGACCCTGTTGTATTGGAGGTAATCTCACACTATGGCTTTTCCCTAGGCCTGGAGACATTGTTTCTGCCGATTGGAAGTCGGGAAGTAGCATTTTCACACTATCGACCAAAGCTCGGGATTATAGTTGGTAGTTTGAGAGTCGGTGGGCATGGCCTAAATTTTAAGCCTGAACCGTATGATATGGCCACTATGACGCCTTGTCATCTAGTTACCGCTTCCGCAACTGGACCCAATTCCACAACCGTTTCCGTGTGAATGGGTGGTGCCCTTCAAAAATTAATATGAGCGATTTTTACCGCAGCCGCATCCGGACTGGGATCCAGGCAAATGGAAGGCCACCTTTTATAGTCCAGTCAATCTAAGTGAAATTTGGGCAAAGGTAGGAACAAATTGCAAGAAATCATTTTTTTGCTGGATCATGTAGGGATAGTAGAGGACATTTACCAAAAAAAAGTCCTGTGCCCTGGGCCTCTGCGAAGGTTCCTGAAATGGCCACTAGGGGAACCCTCTTTCACTTTTTATTTCATAACCGCCGGAATATGAGATCTAGAGCTTAGGTCATATTAAACCATCTTTAGAGGACTTAATACTCTTTCGTTTCATATATAACATGTGTCTCTGGCCTTAATAGTCACTGAGATATGATACCTCAAAAATTAAGGTTTTTTTCGAAATATTTTTTTATCAACAATCAACTGGAAATATTTCATAGATGACGAATAGTAGCAGCCTAGGACTTATTAAATTGTTTGTAGGGAATAAAGTGACCTTTCATATGAGCTATAATTTATACTTTTATCAGGAGAATTCGATTTTCTAGAATTTTTTTCCCAAAAAAACTGTTGATCGATTATCTTGGATTTTGGTGGGAAATGGAGAAATTCCATATATATCAGCTATAATTTTCATAATATTCAATTGAAGGCATCAATCTTTCTGTTTTGAGTGCCCAATAACCTATTGAATAGCTTCATTCTTTATTGAGACCAGAGATGCCCAAAATCCAAAATGGCGGCCACCTGAAAGTTGAATTTTTCGATTTTTGAGGTGAAATCTTGGGGAAAACATGAATGTATCATTTCTAATATGGATTTTTTCTGAACACAATCCACTTATAAAAATTTTAATATGTGTAGACACTCTTAATTATTCCATTTCAGTTAAAAAATCTACAGTCATATGAACACACTGTGTGTTTTAAGCATGATCGGGCAGTAATTCCGCTAAATCAGTAAATATTTAAGATTAACCACAACTTTCATTTACACTGTATTTTATTATCAGAACTGTCATTATATGCTGTGTTATCAATGATTATATCTCATATCATATTAGAAATAATATCCATTGTCATTCAATGACCCAAATGGCAGCCATCTTGGATTTTAATGCAAAAATGCAAAAATACAACATATATTCATTCAGAATTGTTTCTTTCAAGTTCATACCTTATATGAAGTTATAGTAGCTATATTCTGTTATTATGTACAACCCTTGCTTAGATGTGAAGCATAATATAGAATAGAAATAATTAAATGTCATTAAATTCAAGCTCATCCTCTTCATTCTCTTCAATCTGCACAAGGGCCTTACTGTTTTGGCAAGCATATCCTTGGCAGCTCTTGCACATTGGAGAGCAGTTAAGGCCATGTTTCCTGCATGTACACTTGGCCCCAGCACAATCAGATGTTGTGTAGGAACATTTGACTGATTTGAGCAGTTCTGGAGGTCCCACAGGCATATCTGTAGGTATGGGCTCATATTGTCGTTTTCTGTCTATTCCTGAACCTGACAATACACTCTTTCTGAATGCCTGGACATGGCAGCTTTGGTAGGGGGCAAGTCCTTAGGGTGTATAAATGTACTGGTTTTCTTTTTCTCCTTGTACTTCTTGTAGCATAGTTTATCAAGGTCATCTCCTTTTCTGCCTTTATGAACCTTGACCATTATATTAATGCTGGCATTGTGTACTTCCTCTTTGGAACTGTCTGTACTTGTAAAAGTGGCTTTATCTGATTGAGAGTTCTTCTTGGTGTGCTTGTGTGTGCACATCCTGCTATACTGTACCTGCTTCTGGTAATGGCTTAATGGTAACGAGACCCAATCAGAGCCTTGAGGTTAATGCTAATGAGTTTGGAAACGACAACACTAACAATGGGTATTGTGGTTACTGTTGCGTATGCAACTGTCCTGACTCTTCCCCTTGGACACTACCTGTTGAACTTGTGCTATCCGAGCTGGTGGCGTGCTTTCGTAATAAATTGGAATCCAACCATTCGACCACTTTCTTCATATTGGCTCTGTGAGAGAGCTGGCTATCTTCTGCAGACAAAGAGGGGGAGGGGGTCCTCAGTCCACACAGCCCTTGTGCTGCTAGAGTTACATCGCTATCCGGAGCTGCAATTGTGGTTTCTTGATAAACCGTCTCAGTGGTGAGCAAAGGTATCTGATTGGTGGGAGCTGGTATTCCCAGCTGCATTTTCTCGCCATCTACACACGTCTTAATGTCCTTGTGAACTACTCTTACCTCTCCCCTCACAATCTCAGGTACCATTGCATCTGATCCAACTCCTCCTGGAGACAATGCCTCTGTCTTTGGCTGGTAGCACCTGCGCCTTATCTTAGCTGGAGGAGGTGTAAAAGGAGGAGCCGGAATGGCGTCAGCTGCTGTGGGTGGTGCATTCCTGAAACCAATTCTAGACAGGTGTTGCTCCTCTTGGGTAGCAACCCTCCCTCTCCGACAGGTTATGACCAACACATCAGACATGGCTACGTCCTCTTCCATGCTATCTTCATGTGCTGTCCTCCTATGATTTCTCATATCCTGTTGGCGGCCAGTCCTAAAAATCTTTGCACAGTCTCCACACTTTTTCCCCATTGTAAGGTTCTGATGTGTCCTCACGTGTTCAGCTAGTTTGCTGGCGCTGGGAAAAGTCCTGAGACACCCTTCATAATAGCAGGCACAGACCTGCTTCTTTCCCATGTCTCTTGAATATTCTCCCATGACCTCAGGTCTACGCGCTTGAGACTGGCCTTCACAAGATCTGCGTGCTGTTGTTCTTTGCTCCTGGTGTCTGTTCTCTTTTAGGGGTCAAGAGGTGGTGGTGTAACAGGGCGCCCATACTGGTCTTCACTTGGTTTTACGGTATCTGGGACCACCCTGGCTCCAACATGAGCTGGTTTAATGATGTCACCGTGGACAACCTTTTTTCTCCTTCCTCTCTCCACCCTGTAAACCACATCACCAAGTCTCTCTATCACCCGCCATGGGCCTGTCCAAAACTTCGTAAACTTTGGTGACCTGCCAACACGTTTTATTGGCTGGAATATCCACACACTTTGGCCTTCACTATACTGGACTTCCCGCACATTCATATCACAGTATTCCTTTTGTCTAGCCCTGGTTGTTTGCATGGCTTCAAAGGCTGTTACATGTGCCTTCTCTAACCTCTCCAGCAGGTGGAGGGCATATCCGCTGGTGGTCTCTGCTCGCTGGCCTGGGGGGTTTCCATAAGCCACATCCCAGGGCATGTTCATCTCTCGACCTAGGGCTAAGAAGTCTGGGCTGAAACCTGTGGTTTTGTGTGCTGTTGCATGGTAAGCACTGGTGACAAAGTTGATGTAATTATCTCAATCTGTGTGTGTGTCATTTACTAGCCCCGACATCATGGTTCCAAGAGTTCTATTAAGCCGCTCGACAACCCTGTTTGGAGTGGTATGGAGTGGAGTGGGTGCGCCAAACCTCCAACAATTTGGCTACTTCATTGAATAGGTTGGATTCAAAATTTCGCCCCTGGTCTGTATGCCAGATAAGTAGTGTTCCATATCTGCATACAACCTCTGTGACTACCACCTCAGCCACTGTTTTAGCTGTGAAGTCAGGTATGGCAAACGTTTCCACCCATCGTGTGAACAGGTCACACACTACCAGCACATATCGATTTCCTCAAGGAGTTTGGAAAAGGGCCAGTTATGTCCATCGCCATCTTATCTCCTCCCAGGGCCCTCTCAATGGTCTCTCTGCCTGTGGCATCCTCCTGCCTCTGGTTGGAGGTGTCCTCCTCTGACAGCCTGTGCAGGTAGCCACATGCAGCCCCATGTCTGTAGAGAGGGCGGGCGAATATGCTGACCTTCTGACCTTATCCAATATCTTATCTCTCCCGAGACGGCCTCCTAAAGGCCTCTCATGCATTTCGACGAGATACTGTGCTGATGGTGGAACGTATGCTCTCCACTCCCTATGACCTCCTGGCGTCCACCTCAGAACTCCTAGCACGCCTTCCTGATCCAAAGTTCTGTTTGAGCCACAGCCAATCTTTCCCTGGTACTCCCAGGTGGCAGCAAGAAAATATCTTCCTTTTTTGGTGGCTGTCTGTTGTATGTCTAATTATCACTCTTAAATGAATGCATATTGGTTTTGTCATATATATGAAGGTTTCTAATGACATTTTATCGATATAAAATATAAGGGGGACACATGGATGTTTTTAAAAAAAAGGAAAAAATAATTGATCAACATTTTTTCAGGAAAATAATTCTAGAAAATCGAATTCTCCTGATTAAAGCGTGGATTATAACTCATATGAAAGCTCTCGTTATTCCCTACAAACAATTTAATAAGTCCTAGGCTGCTACTATTCGTCATCTATGAAATATTTCCAGTTGATTGTTGATAAAAAAATATTTTGAAAAAAACCTTAATTTTTTAGGTATCATATCTCAGTGACTATTGAGGCCAGAGACACATGTTATATATGAAACGAAAGAGTATTAAGTCCTCTAAAGATGGTTTAATATGACCTAAGCTCTAGATCTCATATTCCGGCGGTTATAAAATAAAAAGTGAAAGAGGGTTCCCCTAGTGGCCATTTCAGGAACCTTCGCAGAGGCCCAGGGCACGGGACTTTTTTTTGGTAAATGTCCTCTACTATCCGTACATGATCCAGCAAAAAAATGATTTCTTGCAATTTGTTCCTTGCAAAATTTTAGTTTGACTGGACTATTAGTCAGGCAGCTTATGGCCAGATTTGAGATAGGCCATCAGCTGTACCCAAAAAACATTTACGTTATGGATGGTGGGCACTACTTTTTGTCAACTTATTTCAATTGCTAACACCCTATATACTAATATGCCAAAAGTTCTCGATGTAATTCCTGCCAGTTCTTGAGTAATTGGGCATTGTTTCTGACAGTGCAAAGCCTATGGAGCCGATGGCCTGGCTTCCTTGTAATGGTCATTTTAATAGAACTTCATTTATTTGGTGAATGTTGAATCTTAGGTCATACCAATGATTTTTGATTTATGCCAAATATCCGGAATCTCCTGCTTCTGAATCTGCCACTTTTTACTTTCTAACTTTGGGGGAATTTTAATTAGCTATGGTCTAAAAAAAAATTGTAAAAAAAATGAATAAATAAATTTAAAAAAATAAGATCTACTAGATTTAGATATCAATCGATAGGGAATAATGTGCCCTAAAATCGTTTTTATTTGACCTACGATGTCAGTGCATTGTGTTCAGAGTTATTTGTAAAATACCTCATAACGGTCAAGGTCAAAGGTCTTTAATTATATGGTATTTTGCAAATAACACTGGAAAGAATGCACTGACATCTTAGGTCAAGTAAAAACAGTTTTAGGGCACGTTAATTCCTATCGATTTATATCAGTCACTTGATTCTAAACCAAGGAGATAATTTGTTAATTGATTATCTATTTTTTTAACTTTTTTTCCCCAAACAAAGATAATTAAAATTCCTCAAAAGTTACAAAGTGGAAATTTGCAGATTCGAAATTCGCTTGTAATTGAATGCCGATCGTGCCACCTAGTATCAGGCGTATCAACGGTTTTCTGATGTACTTTTGCCATTTTCGTTGACATAATAGCAGCGCGGCCAGGCCAATTTCTATGGGAGCTATTCTTCAACGGGCTTGAAGTATGAAAATTTCATCTTGGGAATCATTATGTCTACCTAGTAACATAATGTGAATGTTTTTCTCAATGATTAAGCTGCTTTTAATAAGATGACATTCATGTATGTTCGCCGATGGTATACATGCTCGGCATGCATACGCTATGGCAATGTTATGTCGACCGAGGGCTCCATTTCCGACCGCCAACGCCGTCTGGTTTCAGTACATGAGATAATCTCGCAGTAGGCAATTGGGAGATTCTGGAGATTTTGAATCAGTCATAAGACTTTGCTAGGACCCAAAATTCAACGTTCACCAAATGAATGATGGACTATTAAAATTACCATTAAAAATGATGCTAGGCCATTTTCTCCATACGCTTTGCACTGTCAGTTTGATTGCTCAATTTCTCAGAAACTGGCACAAATATCATCCAATGTTGGGGCCCTCACATGCTGGGGCCCAAACGTCCGCAGCCTGTGAATAACACTTAATCAAGAAAAGCATGAGTATGCCAAGCACTGCAAAGAAGTGACAACCGATCACAAATGTTCCATTCATGCCCCTACGGACACAGCAATGCTTATTCAACGCTTATTAAGCACTGCAGCCAGTGCTTAATAAGCGTTTTTTGACCATCGAAAATGATACAGTTATTAAGGGCTGCATTTGCAACGCTTATTAAGCATTGCACTGGCAACGCTTAATAAGCACTGCATTTGAAACAGTTATTAAGCTCTGCACTGGCAACGTTTATTAAGCACTGTACTGGCAACGTTTATTAGGCACTGTACTGGCAATGTTTATTAAGCACTGTACTGGCAACGTTTATTAGGCACTGCACTGGCAACGTTTATTAAGGACTGCATTGGCAACGTTTATTAAGGACTGCATTGGAAACGTTTATAAAATGCTGCAACAGCAACGTTTTTAAATCACTGCATATGCTTTATTTGGCATTGTTTATAATAAGGGCTGCTTTTGTAGACAGAAAATGGCTTTATTTTATTCAATCATCATTTTCATGGTAATTCCTCAAGGGTATGCAAAGAGCATCACTGCCCAACACAGGTGTGGTGCCAGTCATTTAAAATCATCTGAAAAGAAATCATAAAACATAGAGAAGAATTAGCACGGGTTAGACTGACATGCTCCAAGTATTTAGTCACACTTAATATTGTCATAGAACGTTGAAACAACTTTTAAAATGTTAAGAATAGATTAGGGATTCCTCCCATCTTGCTAAATCTTAAGTCACGGGTACCGCTATGCAGGAAATCACCGTTCGAAGTAGCGCGGCGGGTGCGCGGGGATGTCAATGAATAATGACTCAATGGCAAATGGATGATACCTTTACTGCTTAAACAAAGAAATATATGTCAATGAATACTTATTCATGTATTAAGAGGACCAGGAGCTCTGTATCAATGCAAAAGCATTCAACGAAATTCTGAAACAGGAAAACAATGAAACAGACATAACACAATGTATACAAATACTTTTCATATACCTTCCTGCCTATTAATTAGACCTTTACAAATGAATCGAAATTGTTAAAATGTAGGCCTAACAATGTCTATAGACAGAGTAATTTAGTATGCATCAGTACTAGTACCATCCCTGCACATGTGCTCAGTTCAGTGCCTCCCATATCTAGGAGGTACACAAGGCGGGAGCAGGACACAAGAAAATGCAAGGTGCACTCAGCCAGACGTGCATGGAGAGAGTGACTGAGTGAGTGTCCAAGTGTCATGAGGCTTCCCCTGCTATATGTAAATGAGTTGGTCAATGGACGCTCATTGGCTAACCAGCTGGGTCTGGGCCTGACTCACAGACAAGTGTCCCGAGCGCACCCTCAGTGTATGTCTATCATATGCATTGAGTCATACATGTGCAAACCTTAGAATTTATAAAGTTACAAGTGGTTCTTCCCGGTTTCTTTAGTCAGAAAGATGTTTAGACATGGAACTCATCCACTAGCTATATACAATCGATTTAGCCTAAGTTTCCCGTTTTTAAGAGCCCCATTCCCCGAATCCCAAAAGTTTTCTATTTACACTCATATTATAGACCAGCTAGGCTAGCCTTTCCCGAATCCCTTAGGCCCTTTTAAATCACGAATCCCGGGCTAAAATCCCAGTTCCAGAAAAAGGTATTCTTTACCCTGAAAAGAAATATATATCTTAAGTTCACACAGGCTAAATTGTAGTAATTAAGTCCCTATATCATGTATATATAATGCATCTACATTGGGGTGAAAGGAAACATTCTAAAGTTCTACTTACATTGTTCTTGGGATGAGTCTACTGCATCAATCCTCTCCTGAACTGTGTGTTAGGTGAACGCTGCGTCAAGCAGTGGTGAGCAACGCTTCAAAAGTGGATAATTTACGCTGCAAATTCAGCGCTTCAGTGTGGTGGTCACCAGCGCTTATTGAGTAACTTTTGAACGTCGGCAGCGCTGGCAGGGGTAATTAAGCGTCCAGCAGCGCTTATTAGGCGCTGTGTGTCCGTAGGGATAACTTAAAAGGAATACCCTATCCCCTTGATCATTGTCCATGGTTCATGGCCAAACCAAAACAAGCAGGAAAAATCTTTTTACTCAAGTATGATGTAGAACTCTTCTCTCACATGTACATTTTGATGAAGCATAGGATAATTGACACAAGTACATCATGTATACTTCAGTGATATGAACTATTCCTTTCCCCCTTCACTATTGGATGGCGGCAAAGTTTCCTTCAGAAAGAAATCTGATTTGTTAAACATTCTGACTAAGGACACCCATCCTTTGATATAAGGCTATTTGATGGAGTTGCTGAGGTGCACTTGCTACCCACTAACAACATTGTAACATTTGATGAAAATGCTGATGAGTCTTTTGTCCCGAAAACTCAACAAGAGTTGATGTAGTATGTCAGACATGGCAAAACCTGCCAGACCGCGGTCCTTGACCGTTGAAAGACAAAGTCGGACCAGTGAAAGTAAAGTTTCACCGGTCCGACTGTCCGTTGAAAAATTTGTATGAAACATTGGAGAAACCTTTGGAGGACCGGTGAAAGTTCCTTCACTGGTCTGACTGTCCGGTGAAAGTTCTAAAGTTTTGCCATGTCTGGTAGGGAAGCACGGAAGGAGTCTGTGGAGAAAAGTTGCGAGGTAAAATCAAACTGACTTTCAGCATGACCCAGCAAGCAAAGTGGATCTGTTTGCTTCCACCATCTCCACCAGCTGTGTACCGCATGGCATGGGCCTCAGGTGTTACCTCACTGCTTTTGTACAAGTAAGAAATTGTAATAACATCACATCACATCAATGCAATGTATGAAGAATTGCCACAATTTTAGGATGTGATACCCTGTCTGCATTTCTTGAGAGGCGAGAAGTCAGTATAAGAGGCATGGCTTAGTATCAAGATTTGAGACATGCCTTTACTCACATGGCTGTCTGACTGACTGGGATGGGCAGCAGCCTCAGGTGGCAAAGTCTGGGCTCTGCCAAGGTCACTGGCAACCTGGACATGGTTAGGCATAAATACTCACATTGCACTCCATCCTTACACAGAAGTAAAGCTTGGTGACCAACATTCCCAGCTGCTGGAACACATCAGCCTATCCTGTATGATAAGGCCAGTGACCTGGCGTGGTTTGGTTGAAGTTTAAATCATGTTTTCCTCACGTTAAATCCCTAATAAGCATTTATTTGCTATAAGTGGGTGTGGAACAGGTTATAACAGGACTAGTATGAGTTTGTTTGACCCTGGATGGTTTGATATGATGCCTGTCCTATCTTGAAAATGATTTAGTGTTCCAAACTCCCAAATTATCTCCCAACATTGAACTGGAAGTGTTAACACACATTCTATTCCTGCTATTATCACTCAGGGCATGCTATATATTTGTAAAAAAAAAATGCCATTAGAAAGAAGAGAATGACTATGGGACTCACACCATGCTACCTTGGCATGCATAGCTGAGATATGATATTTACTCTTTCCAGGGGCAGCCATTTTGGATTTTGACCTTGAAATTGACCTTGAAACAAAATAATAATGTTGGAAATAGATTCCCCATACCTTAAAACATGGTCAAAGTGGTATTACACATGGATCTAGTGCTAAATGGGGCTGAAATATGACATTGTTATGTCCCAGTGGCAGCCATTTGGTTTTATGCGCATAACAGCCACCAGGGGGCCACCACATTCTGTTTGCACTGAGTTTTGAAAACCTAATACCCATACCTAACACCATGCCAAATTGCAAAAACTTGTCACCAAGTGCACGATTCGTGCAAATTTTGGCGAATTCCCTCCCAGCTAAGAGTAAGGTACCAAGGTCTCACACTAGGTGGACCATGAGTAATTGGGTCACACCCAATTGTGCTGAACCCAGTTAGCCAGATAGCGTGCAAATTTAACACCTGTGGCGCTGTAGACTGCAATATCTCCCAGTAAGCTAAGACAGAAGCTTCCGCCACCACTCTGTTAAGGTGTTCGCGCCGACCAGCACCTGCAAAAACGGTGATAAAAAATGTAAAGATGGTCAAAGTATTAAAAAATATGAAAAGAGTATATTCTCAGCTATCCATAGGTATATAATTTTATGTATTTGAAAGAGTAGAGCCGGAGAAATGACTTGTAACCATGTTTAGGCCTACGGTACTCCGTTTCTAACTGGAAGCTCCCGCCTTAGCAAAGCTAGAAAAGCTAGGTGGCGTGACGGTCGGATAATGTATTTTCGGGCTATCAAGGGTAGGGAGAATTGGGCCAATAGCCTAATGAGACAAGTAGTCTGATTGGGTATCACCAACAGCGGGGCTATTGGTCCAACAATACATCAAGCCTCATTGGCTGTACATAGGGGCCCCCTGGTCTCTATGAGTAAATACATATCATTGGATAATGTTAATGAGACTAATGTAATTAGTACATGATTGGCCTAATTAGGCGCATGCGCAGTGCATGTATGTCATATATATGTAAACCCATGTTTTCACCAATAAAAGTTACGTCTAAACAGGACAAATCTCTGCTTGATTATTCATAGAGTTAGGCTATCCTATAGCCTAGACTCTCGTTTGATTAATATTCATATAATATCTCCAATCCTCTACTGCAAGCTACCCTATACCTCGGAGATATTCCATTCATATAAAGATGGAGTAAGCTTGCATTATTGGCCAAAAGACTGACAGACTAGGGAAGAGTGAAAAGAAGGGGCAAATGGTTGGGTCAAGCCTCCTTCAAGTGTGATTTGCAGCAGCCACTTGATTAGAAGTTAATTATCTCCCTACACCGCTGCCCTGGGTGTCAACACATACTCCTACACATACACAAGTCTAGAATTCTCTAGGTTAACTTTTTATCTTTAGGTGGAATGCACCAATATGTTGTTCTACGAGTTGGGATGCAATGCACTCATAGTTGAAACATCATGTGTATATCATGTGACACAACATCTCAGGGCCTCTAGCTATCTCTATCATCGACACCAGATCCCTTGGAGAATAGTGATTGTATCAAATTTTTAGTAATACTAAAGGATGCCTATTCTCGGTCACGGTCATACTTCTTTGAACAATAAACGGTACAGTTACCCTCCTTTGCATATTATCTACAATACCATCCTCATTAATATCATAGATTGAGGTAACTTCACCTGTGACCGCATATTCAGAATGTAGGGGTATTGTCACCGCCCTTACCGCTCTCACCAGCATATGCTCTGGAGACAGATCTATTTCAAATTTAATGTGTGCTTTGTATTTTCTGAAGAAATCACATCCGAGTATAATTGGCCTGTTAAGATTAGGTATAACCGCAAAATGGTGAGTGAACTTGCTACCTTGAATATTGCCATAGAAAATGTGATGTGTCACAGGAAAATGAGTCAAGCGGAGTCCAATGATGGTAAACAGTGGGAGAAGTATATCTTATTTAACCAGTTGGAATTTTGTGCAGTTATATAACTAATTGTGTGAGTCCTACCAGGGATAGCTTATTAGATATTAACAATGAAACCTGCTACAGTAAATTGAATATATCCCTTTGTTCTAGAATCCAATGAGAGAAATAGTAAATGTTCATTTCAACATTATGAATATTTGGAATTTGTAGAATACAAATCAATGTTGCAAATTATATCGAACACATCCTGGTGGTGAGAAGGCAAGAAAAGTGTTATGAATCAGGTATAATTATGTTACTTTAATAACATTAATGTCATCACTAACTGGCTCTCCAAATAGATATCTCAAAATCCTATTTTTGCAACTTGTGACTCATTTCCCTGGAGCACATCACTTGTGTTGGTGAAGACCAATATATAACAGTGGTAGGAAGTGTAAGGTGTTGAATATTGTGAATAATTCGAGGTAAAGGTAAATGTGTATTGGGACTGGATTGGCCAATAATAAGCAAACAATCAAAGTTGAGAATACTGGTCACTAATGAGGCAGTGATCATTGTAGGGTGGTTTGGTGGTAGGGGGATTTGGTAACCACAATCATAACAAACAATTGAAGTTGTAGGATAAGCATGCTAGAAGACTCGATGCTGTACTCTTAGTGAATAGGACGTGGCTGAGGCTGCGCCTCAGCCACGTCCTATTCACTAAGAGTACAGCATCGAGTCCTCTATCCTACACCTAGTACTTTTGCTTGCTGTACTTATTTGTTTTTGTTCTTATAGTTGTCGTTTTTCTCACCTTGAATGACACTGCATGCCCACCAGCCACCCACCCTTCACTCCTCCCTTCACATTAGAATCCATGGCTTAGTGTTTGATACCTGACTGCCTACCTTTCTAGTGTGTGTGTAGCCTTGAGGCAAGACTGATAACATGAAGTTCTAGTGACAAGTGAGAAGGTTCTTACAAATACAGATCGCTGTAAACATTATAAAAATTAATTGAATAGTAATTTATTTCCAAAATATTTAAATATTAGTCCTATTCTTTTGTGAATATTGAAGATATAAATTAGCCTACACAGAGATATAAACAAGGCTTGAAATGGACACTCATACATGTGTGTCATTTCGCAATCCTCCCAAATGCTCAGTTACTATAGTGCAACTTTAAGAGCCCCAGTCTCAGTAACCCTACACCTTGTGGTGACAGCCTAAGAGATGTTATGGGTAAAGGGCGATCAAGCGCGCAGGGGTAAGGGAGATGGTATCTGGGCCCTCCGGTAGAAGGCTGGAAGACCAATTCCTATGACATTTCCAGTCGTTGAAACCAATGGTAGAAGGGTTATGTAAAATCTTGAGTGAAGTCCACTGAAAATATTGAAGTCCATGATATAGATGTGAAGTCCTATGTCAAATCTCAGAGAGAATCGTTGAAAATCGTCCAGCAAATCTCTAGGTGTAGGGGTAGAAAAGGTTAAAAGGTCCAATGATCACCAGATCAATGGAAAAACGGCCGTAGTTCTGTTCAGTACAAAATCCTCTGGTCTATTGACTGACCAGCAAGATGCGGTTACCTTTTATACCTAAATTCCTAGCCTAGAACTGGTAAAATCGTAGCAAAAAGCTAAATTAAGCTCTTAAATCATTTCAAAATCGGTAATTATTTAGAGTTTTTCCAAAAAGAAGGTGTAGTGGTGGCCATTTTGTCAGAAAATGTCTAATTTTAAGCTATAAACCATTTAAAGTTAAAGCGTAGAAGGGTCACGTGACCTGCCATTTAAGGCTCATTAACATAATCATTCAGTTTTAAGGTAGACAGTCAGATTTTCAGAAAATGTACAATTAGCACCTCTACACATTTAAGACATTCGGATAAAAAATGAAGAATACCAGGTATATATGAGTATATGTCGTATCACATGGATTTAAAGTATCAGTTCTGTTATGTTAAACTGTATTTTGAAGCTCATTTTTGTCTTAAATTTGAGAGCATTGGTGAAGGCGAATTGTACATTTTCCGAAAATCTGACCCTTCAATTTCTTCGATGAAACTGCCGTTTTTCGCTGGAAATAAACATTTTCAAAGAGAGTAATATCACTCTAGGTTATGTTTCAAAGGGAATTTAGGCTTCTACCGATTCAAAATTGTCATTTTTAGGTATATTCCGTCCCATTTTGTTCTAATATAGAGTTGTATGGGTGACGTCGTCGGCGTTTTTTTTTCAAGATGGCTGACAATTTCAGCTCAGCGAACCAACGATTTGCGCGTCCATAGGATTAGTATTGAGTCGTGTCAAAATAAATTATTTGACGATTTTTTACTTTAAATGAATGGCGGACGTTCACTGATGTTCCAGTAGGTTATATTATATCCTTGGTTCGACTGAAAAAAGTGTATTCTTCGAGTAATTTGATGTTTTAATGTCTAAAATGTCAGGCCCATAGGCGGCCATATTGAAGCCGTATTCGGCGACGTTCACTCAGCGGATAATTATTTGTTCCAAACGGTGGAACAAATGTTTCCTCATAGACTTCAATGTTAAGACGACTGCCTTGTCAATGGCGGATTTTCTTAGGGTAGCCTATGACCACACACTCTAAGAAAAAAGGGTTCTTTTGGGTTCTAGATAGAACCCCATGGTTCTACCAAGAACCCTAGGGTTCTTCGACACCTAAAAGGGTTCTTCGGGACCACCGGGGGTTCCATCTAGAACCATAGGGGTTCTTCAGCGATTTAAGGGGTCTTTGTGCACTTGAAGGGTTCTGAATTGTATGAGTGCAGGGGCCGGGAATCCGTCACACCCCAATGCCCCGCTCATGCAGGCCTATCTGGGACTCTAGCTTGAGAGAGCACTGGACGTGTGTGGTAGAGGTTGTGTTAACCCCACCTTGACCTACATACTGGGCTGACGAGCCAGGTAAGGCCAGTCACGCCTGGGCGGGCTCTAGGCCTAGGGTTTGTGGCCTCCATTCACTTCTAATCTAACGGCCAGAAGAGAATCACACTCACCTGTATGGGAGTCGAGGTAAGTTTATATATATTACTAATACGTTTTTTTCTCACATCAGCTCTATAGACTAATTTACTTTCATATTCCTAAGTAGTATAAATTAACTTTTGTATTAATGCATTATGTTTCATTTATTCCCAGGATACATGCAAGACTCAGAGAGATGGATAGTAAGGATTGAGAATGGACATGTGGATTGAAACCAGTTGTTTACCCACTGAAGAATAAGGGAATATACTATCCACACCATGAAATGGAATATGTTGAATAATTTGATGAAAAATGATGTTACTTCAGCAATACAAACAATAATAAAATCAACTAGGTTGTTAAGGGTTCTTCAAATCAAGGGTTCTATGTAGAACCCTACCTATTTTGGCCAGAGGGTTCTTCAAAGGGTTCTTCAAATCGAGGGTTCTATGTAGAACCCTGCCTATTCCCAAAACGGGGGTTCTACTTAGAACCCTCAAAAAAGGGTTCTAAGTAGAACCCTTAGGGGTTCTGCCATGTCGACAAGCCGAAGAACCCTTAAGGGTTCTTGTTAGAACCCTTTCTTCTTAGAGTGCACGATGGTGAAAAATAATTATTACAAGTTAATTATTTCATTTCATTGTTTTAAATCTAGTTGGTGCGAGGTATACCAGGTCTGACCATCTGCTGTTAAATTCCCAACAGTTAAATATCATTATGTTCGTTGGAATTTGAATTTAAAATCGGTTCGAATGGTGGAAATATCGGGAATTATATCGCCAAAGGTATTACATATGATGTATTTTGTCTTGACTTAAATGTTAGTTGTGTTGAATGATCATGACATTGTTTATTTCCGACGATCTTCGATGTTTTAATGTCGGTCCATAAGCTTCAGTGCTGAGACGAATGGCTTGTCAAAATGGCGATTTTTAAAATGGTAGACGACGGCCACACGGTGGTTTCTCATGTATTACATCTTCAATATTGTTAAACACCGATTAAAAACCGACCCAATTTCGCCTGTCTCTCCAACAGAGGGAAGGTACATTCGCCATTAAACCCCTCTTGTTAAGTCTTGTTTTGTTATGTATTCCTTTATAGGCGTGGTATAATCGAGTCGCCATTAATCCATTCCATATTTTGTATTTCCCCCCCACAACAAATGATTTTTCCCCCTGCAACAATACTTATAATGGAAACTCATAGTTTCTTTATTCAAACCCATTTGTAAATATCCTAGGGAAAACCTTTTACATCCATACTGACTATCTAAAGATCAAGCCTTTATTGACCTACTAAAATGACTTTATTAAAAAGTAAGTGAATACTGGGGGAATTCATAAAAGTCAGTAATTTTGATAGTACTGCCTGGGCCACAGGACCAGGGTGGACAAAGTATCTGTTCTGCCCTGCCCTGCCCTGCCCCTTGAAGCAGTGATTGGGTGTCGGGTCTAGGGCAGCCAAGCAGCCTCACCTGAATGGTGACAATGTAACCAACAGAATCATGCAGACTAAATGATGCTGATGACATGTCACTATATGCCTATTGGCTTTTTATTCATTGGCTGATTCATTTTCTTTTAAATTTACAGCTGCTTGGCATCTTTCTGCTTCCGCCAAAGAGTGCAGAACAACCTGCAATACATTATTCGTGCAAACGACTGCACCACAGTAAAGAAGAACTCAACTCTCCCAGCAGGGAAACCAAGGATGATGTATGCATGTCCAGATTTATATGGTGAGTAAATTTGGTATTTCAATTACAATGTTATTATATATTCAACCTATATTTGTACTCAACAAGTTATACATGCAAGAAAGAAGATCTAGAGTTGTGTTTTAGATTAGCATAGTCAAGATATATTGTCAACAAATTAAAATAATATTTGATCGAGGTTCAGTAAACACATACTAATTATTTATTCAGGTGTAGCCAATTGTGCCTTGGCCGTCCAACCAGATACAACTAAGGCCATCAGGTCACAACTGACTGCACATGTGTACGGCAATACAGACATAGAAATCATGGCAAGGAAAATTTGTCTGGAGCTACATCTGGACCCACTTCCTAGTGATTGGACGTCAGCAACACTTTTGTACAGAATACTAAGGCCACGCATACTACAAGAGTTGAAATGATTTATTTCTCATAATCCATCGATCCTTACGTTGTTTACTCACCATGTGTGTTAAGCACTTGTGGGTATTATTATCAACATTTTTGTACTTTTTTTATTCACATTGTTCAGTACCTGTGTAAGCTGTACCGTCTATATATTGCACTGTAACAACATTCTTCACAGGTTTGAATGAATGCGTATGGTGTATATGGATGTCATTGAAAGTTGGCTTTCAATTTGTGTATTATGTACATGTGTTTATGTCTAAGGAGTCGAGGTTAAATTCTTGTGTAATTTACACATTGTGAGTGTTAATGACGTAGCTGGAATTCCAAGTCATTTGTAACAGATTCTGGGACACAAAATCTGGCAAGCTCAATGGAAATTAAGATTTTACTTTTTTCAAGAGCAACAAATTATACAGTCAAAATTAGCCAGTAAATGTTTCCAAGCAAATAAGTCTAGGGTATGAATTTTATATCACATCAGTAAGCATGTAGATATAGTTCCACTATTGTTTGCACTGCTTGTTATGAACAACCAAACTTTAGACCTACAGACTAAGGGTTTCCTAGGTTGCTGGGGCTTGAGAGATTGCTCCTGTTGCTGATTAAAAAACGATAATATGATGGGGATTATCCGATAGATACAAATGATATTTTGGGTATTATTATCAACATTTTTGTACTTTTTTATTCACATTGTTCAGTACCTGTGTAAGCTGTACCGTCTATATATTGCACTGTAACAACATTGTTCACAGGTTTGAATGAGTGCGTATGGTGTATATGGATGTCATTGAAAGTTGGCTTTCAATTTGTGTATTATGTACATGTGTTTATGTCTAGGGAGTCGAGGTTAAATTCTTGTGTAATTTACACATTGTGAGTGTTAATGACGTAGCTGGAATTTCAAGTCATTTGTAACAGATTCTGGGACACAAAATCTGGCAAGCTCAATGGAAATTAAGATTTTACTTTTTTCAAGAGCAACAAATTGTACAGTCAAAATTAGCCAGGAAATGTTTCCAAGCAAATAAGTCTAGGGTATGAATTTTTTATCACATCAGTAAGCATGTAGATATAGTTCCACTATTGTTCGCACTGCTTGTTATGAACAACCAAATGTCTTTGATTTACATCAGACTTGCAGCGGGGGAAAAAATTGGCAGTTAAACTTTAGACCTACAGACTAAGGGTTTCCTAGGTTGCTGGGGCTTGAGAGAGTGCTCCTGGTGCTGATTAAAAACCGATAATATGATGGGGGTTATCCGATAGATACAAATGATATTTTGGCTCTTACTCAGGGGATGCCTCTGGCCTCATCCCCTGACATGCTGATGCACAGTTGACGCAGGGCAGAGGTGGTTCTCAAGTTTATTTACAATAATTATTCTATGAAAATAATATTGTATGCGGGGTTTGAACTGTTTGGACAAGTGTATTTGTCCAAAACTGCTATGAATACCAGGCAATATCATCAATGATATCGTTTATCATTAAGATTGTCTAATATGTATAGTTGTGCATTGGTGTGAAGTATAGGTGTCAACACAGGAGATTGGTGCTACAGTATAATTGATTAAACTTGGAGCCGAGAGAAAATTTTGCCATGTGTTCTTCATGAGGGAGTTTTATTATTTCATTTTTCTGGATTACTTGTACCATTCAGGTACAGTATAACTGATTAAACTTGGAGCCGAGAGAAATTTTTGCCTTGTGTTCTACATGAGAGAATTTTATTGTTTCATTTTTCTGGATTACTTGTGCCATTCAAGTGATCCCAATAAAACTCCCATAATAGTGTTGGGGAACCTGTTGTGCACCATGGTGGTCGAGCTGATTTGGATTTTTGGTTCTTAAGTTTCTGAAATTATTAATTTTATCTTCTTTTTTCTCTGTTGACAGGCTACACCAATGACACAATGGTGCTACTAATCATCATTGATGCTGAGTTTACTCAATACTATTTTTGCTCAGGAAATTTTATTTCTATGTAACTTCTTGTATTTTAGATGTTCTATTGTTGAGTTTGGTGGGGAACTTCCTATAAATCCCCCCACCCCTTCCGCTCAGGTTCCTAGTATATATGCCAGGGCAACAGGTTTTTGCAGTAGCAAAATATTGTATTTTCATAGCTCTCCATACTACTGCAAAACCTCACACTCCAACAAACGAGCAGTTTGGGTGCATTATTCTATAAATTATTTGTAATATTTGGTGATTTTCCTCAGTTCTCTGCCTGCATATAATCAAAGGTGGTTTTCAAAATTTCATCTTTAGGCCATTTACAAAATTAAGTCTTTATCAAAGATTTTGTACTAGGCTTTAAGGGGTTTCATATGCAGACTGAGTAACATGCGATTACTATTTCATGTGGGGATTTTGATTTTATTGAATTTAAAGTCATGGGGTACAATTTCAAAATCTGCATCTGTCAATCTTGATGTAACCAAACAGACTGTGGGTGATGGGAAAATTCTGGAATACAATATATTTAGATCTTTATTCTAGGCTCTGCTTTGAAATAGTTTTTGCTTTAACAAGAGTTGATCGATGGGTCCAAATTATAGATAAAATGAGCTAAGGTGTACATTCTGTTCTGATGAAGTAAGTGTCTGATGTCATCGTTGTTTTCAATATCGATTGATTATGTACTAGATCCAGAGTTGTACATTCTGCTAGATCGTAACAATTAGGTAGGGTATATTGGTCCAGTTCAGAGTTCTGGCTGACTGCTTGATAGAAAAGGTCTGGAAATAGTCTCATTGTCGGTACAGTATTAATTAATAAGTCTGGTAAACTACATATTGACTCAGATTGTTTGCTATTGAGGTGCCGAAGACCTCCCTGTATACAGGAGAAAACCTCTCATGGCAGCTAGTCTGCAATAAAAGTATATCAAATCAAATCAATATGTTCAATTTCATTCATAAGTTCACTCCGCTCATTGCTCATTACTCTTTACTTTTCCTTTACCTTGGATAACCATATTGTACTCCCTTATTCTTAGGTTCATTTTTACTTCATTAACAAATGCATGAAAATTTAAAAAATGATTTAGCTGTAATTCATAGGAAAGAAAAGTCCCTCAGCCTCAGTAGTTGACTTGATGTATTCATCTGCAATTTGTTCCTGCTCTTCAGTAAACTGGTTCTTCCAGTCTCCAACTATCCCCTTTCTATAGAAACCAGGATACATTGCCATGGAAGTGCCTGGATTCTGCCTCATGTTGTCTATCCTTGTGTGCTTGACTATTTTCCGTACATCCTCATCACTCAGGTCTTTCTCCAGGAATGCAGCCACCCTTCTCACCTCTCTACTGATATCTTCTTTCATCTCTTCATATTTAACAATGAGAACATTTTCCTGCTCCCTTATCCTCCACCACTCCAAATTTGTTTCAGCCCAATCTCCCAAAAACATTTGCTTCTTCTCAAAAAGTTGAAAGAATGCATTCCAAGAGCCACCAGTGATATTGAAATGACAGGAGGCCATAGGAAGGAAACGATACCAAGATGTGAGATAATCTTTGAAGTTTCTCATCACAACCACAATTTTGAAGTTCTTTAAATTCAGTCCTTTCTCATAGAATTTGAGTGGGAGGTGAGTCTTCATGACCCGAGGACAAGCTGCCTTCATGGCCACATCAAGGACTCCATTGAACTCCAGAAAATGCACACGGAAGATGTTACGGATTTGTGAGGCTTTTTCAACATCAACATGATTCACAATTAGCCAGACTATCTCTTGCATCCATGTAGTTCCTGAAATGAGGAAAACAAGAGAAGCAACATTTAGAGTGGAGTCACACCTATCAAATTATTTCTACTGTGGTGTAAATAGGGACCGAGCATGGGTGTTAGAAAGATTTTGCATTTGCAGGCTTAAAACTAGTGCACTCTCCACATCATCAGTTCAGTACAGTAATAAACATATAAATATATATATATATATCATATTTTTATTCTGATAAGACAGTTACATCCTTCAGAAAGGGACGCCAGCCTCTCGCAATTAAGTTCTTCCTGGGGTATCCCATTCGATAATACCTGTTACAAAGTTACTGGTTATTAAGTTGTACATTACTCTGCCTATTCAAAACCGATGTTTAGTTAAATACAATACAATACAATAAACCAGAGCCAGCCCATTACATACCAATCTAATATATATAAGGGTGTTGTTAAAACTACTATGATAATTTTTAGATAATCCGACATTTTAGTTGAATTGTTCAGAGTTCAATGTTCAAAGTCAATGTCCAGTCGGTTTGAATTCAACTTAAATCACCCTTTCATTTCTAATCATTAAATGCATGGCTCCAGTGAGTAACTAGTCTACATCATATGAGTACAATTCAAAACTACATAACAGTTTATACATTTAACAATATTATACAGTCAATGAGAAAATAAAAAATAATGCAAATAATTAATTGGTCCGGGGTTATCGCTATATCGATTTTTCTATAAGGTCTTACAAGCCTTTTTAGATGGCTGGTCCAAACTGATGAACCTTCGCAACATATTTGCTAGTCTTATAATTAATTCAATTAGTACTATTACTATAATTAAAATCACAGTTAGAATCATAGTAATAATTAAAAAAAAAATTTCAATCACTCGAGAGATATTCGTCATAATCACTACTATAAGTTGTCCTCAGATACTGCCTAAATTGTATCCTTGTTTTTGTTTCCTGAATACTGTCCGGAAGGTTATTCCATAAACTCGTCATCGAATATATATATGATTTTTTAAATATTTCATTTTTTGGTTGTGGTACCACCAATTTTTTTCCTTTCGATAAACTCCTTAATCCCAACTTTCTTTTGTCTATATTTTCCTCATTTCTCGTTCTGAGAAAGGCCAGATCCAGCAAATGACTATCCCTTCTAGTGGCTAGTGAGGGTAAATTAAGTGATTTGTGGACTTCCTTGGTACTGGCCAACCTAGGCAATTTTAAAATAATCTTAAAAGCCGAATTCTGAAGTGTTTGATTTTTTTTCAGTTGGGCCTGTGCCGATGAACGATAAAACAAATCCCCATAATCTATGATTGGTAGCACCATCGTTTTGTACAATAATAATAGTGTTTTCTCATCACAAGAATTATACAGTTTAGACATCGCATGAATTTTTGTTTTCACCGCAAATACCTTTTTTCTAAGAAAATATTTATAGTTCAACCTTTCGTCAACCTCCATCCCAAGGAATTTGTACTCAGACACATTCTCAAGTTTCTGCTCACCAATGCTATAATCGACAATATTTTTGGGGTCACTCTTTGACCTGATAGTTAGATTCTTACATTTCTTTATGTTTAAAGAAATTTTATTAACCTCACACCATCTTACAATGTTGTTCAGGTCATTCTGTAACTCAATATTCTTATCTTTACCTAATTGCCTTTCCTTATATAATACCGTATCATCGGCAAATAGCTGTATATTACAATTTTCGACTACTTTATAAAGGTCGTTAATATATACGATAAATAACAAGGGTCCTAAACTGGTACCCTGAGGAACCCCACATGTCACCGGCTTTAAGGAAGAGAGGGTATTCCCAACCAATACTCTCTGCGTTCTGTCATTAAGGTAGTTATTAAACCAAGAGTGAGCTTTACCTTCTATACCGAATTTCTTTAATTTAGACAACAAAATATTATGGTTAACCGTATCAAAAGCTTTTTTAAAATCCAAAAATATCAAATCAGTTGCTTTCTTTTCATTTAAGTTAGAATAGACTCGGTTCAATAAGTGATCTAAAGCATTGTTTATAGATTTCCCCCCCCTAAAGCCGAATTGACATTCACACAGAAGTAAGTTATCCTCAAGATGTTTTGATACTTGTTTCTGAATACAAATTTCTAACAGCTTCGCCGGCAACTTTATACAAGAAATTGGTCTATAGTTGCCGGGTGAACTCTTTTCACCGTCCTTATACAGCGGCGTAACGTTTGCCTGTTTAAAATCCCTTAAAATCAGAGAACAATAGAAGTGCTGGATGGAGGCTACTACTATTACATTTTTTAAGGTTTCCCTGCTAAATTGCTTGTACTGTCTTCTCAATCGCCATTTATACCTATTTAAGTTTCTTTTATGAGCAAATTTATGTTTGATTTGATCTTCTTTTACAAATATCACCATCTAAATCATCTCATTCTGTTTGCCTTATCACCTACTTAGCATAGATCTTGTAGATCAAGTGTACCTGAGGCTAGTAATTATCAGAAAGAGCTAGACGAGAACTGACAGACCCACCCTTTGAAGAGGCGGATAAGCCCACTTCAGAAATTCCTTATGTCACCCAACCCATCAGTGTCATCTCACATCTAAGATTAATGTCTCTGTTTTCAATGTTTTCCCATGTAATTTGCAACCTATAACTTGTCTGAAAGGAAACTTTACTTAGTTAGCTTGTAGAAAATATACTAGTTTCCTGGGTCAAGCGCTAGACCAGGAGCAACTCTACCGGCGGAGGGGGCGGGACCTGCGCTGCCCGCCAGGCCGGCTCCTCCAAGGGAGAGCCAGAGGCAAACCTTGTTTTGATAAACCATATAAGGAGGGTGGGGTTCACTAATGAGTAATCAGCTAAGTGGGGGAGGGTCATTAAGACCCATCCTCGTTAATTAATTGCAAAGGTTAATTAAGTAGATTATTATTGTTTTATTAGTGTCTGTGGTGTTACATTGATATTTATGCTAATTGGAATTATTGTACTAGTCTGGCACTCGTAAAAATTGGTAAGAATGTTTTGTGCCTATACTGTCTACCCTACCTCCTGGTATAATAAAGTGACCCAAGGAGAGGGAGAAGGTCTCAGCCAATGAGGGGGGCAGGAGGGGAAAGCGAGGCTGGCCAGGCTAGGATATAAGCTAAGATTCTACGCACATTAAAGGTCGATTATTCTACCAACCAAGCCTTGACTCCTTGATTCACATCTTAACAGTGGTGACCACGTATAGGAACGTTATTAGTTTGCAAAAATTAAGGACCAAGCCCGACGAAAAATGTACTGGGTACATTCTAGGAGGGAAGCAGCAAGTGCTGGGGTGAGTAGGTGCACATTACTTTGAGATGCATTTGAGGTGAACTGCATAAACTGACTGATAAGGTTAATACAGAAGTTGGGGGTCATTAAAAAATTATGTAACGCTTTTTTTGACCAAAATTGACCCCCACCCCCCCACCCCTCCGTAAAGATGCATAACACTTCATCATACACCCCCTTGGTGTTACATAACACTAGATTGACCCCCCCACCCCCCTTCCCATGGCAATTGAAAATCCCAGTCAGATAAATGTTTCTGCATCACTTTAATGAATTTATACTTATGAAATAAATGGTTTTATGGGAACCTGATAAAAGTTATGACTAGATATCACACTCTATTTTGTCATGGTTGGGATGAATGTCTGATCTGCCATTTTAAACAACAGTGGTGAAACTTGAGCAGAAGAATTTTGCTCATGCTGGGCAAGTTTGAGCAGACATATGGTCAGGAACAGTGATTGATGGGCATCCAACAATAGCGGAGTATATTGAACCAGAAGAACATGTTCCTGAAATTATCAAAAGGAGTCTGGTATGATCAGCATGTACAGGAAAGTCAATACTTCTTACAGATCGGAAAATGCTCTGACAGGGGCTGTTGTAGTCAGCCAAGAAGTTCTTACTTTTCCCTGATCAGGAACAGATTCATACCACCTCCTCTTCCCCTTGCACAGACAAAAGATGGCCTTTGTTGCTCTTTAGAGGATCCACATGCAACCTTTCCATCTCTTTTTGTCAACCTGGCTCTTGACAAAAATGTTCTCCCTGCTCATTCTCTGAAAAGTTTTCCCAAAGGGCTACCGTATGATTATGCCTGCCCTAAGCTTCATAACGTATGCAAAATGCAAAATGTTGTACTTCCAAGTCAGCATCAACGATTGTGCCAACTAAACATGTTCATCCTCAACGTTTAGCTGCAAAAAGGCAGAGGGAGTTGATGTATGTGTTGCAATACATGGAAACCGAAGAATTTGAATGGGGGGCTTCCGGTTTACCTTGAGATTGAGAACAAGCTTGCGAGCCTAGCTCGTACATTTAACTCTTTTGTTTCAGGTTTACAAGAAACAGGTTTACCAAATATTCATACACAAGGTGTATAAATGATTCAGGATAGTTCAGACATAAGTGGAAACTGCTAGAAAAGTACAAGAAGGAGAAATCAGACATTACAAAATTCCCGCCGACTGGAACGGAGATTATCTCGATTATCGCTCATCCACCAGCTAGCAGGATTATCCAGGTGCCTGGAGCCATGCTATAGACAGTGGCGCTACCTCGTGAAAATAAGTGACAGTACTAACCATAAGATATTCAGTGGCACCACCTGGGGTTAACAGTGGACATCTTCGCTCAGAGCACTGGATTAAGAAAGAGTCCTACTAGTATGATATAGCAGCCTTTGAACTTTTGTAAGTGAGACAAAATGGCAACCAACTACTTAGCTTTGGCAAGGACCTTTGCTGAACAGTCAAAAGCACTTTTTGATCAGCTGATTGAAGCCCTAGAGCAACTAGAACTGGAAGAGTTCCTAGAGCAGGAGGAATGGATAGAATGTGAAGGAAACGTCGAGGCAAGTGAGAACCTACCACAAGTACAAGATGAAGTGGAGAGGAAGGACAGAGACATTCAGATTCAGATCACAAAACTACTTGACACAGATAACCTAGAAGAGATGATCAGGGAGGTAACAGAGAGATCAGAAAAACTTTTCCCCTTCTTGGGAGAAGAGCATCAGCATGATAGGAGAGTTATCTATTTGCCTAATAATGAAGCCATTCGTTTTATCTGTGTTCAGTTTGAGCCTGGAGGCAAGTAAATATTTTTTAACAAAGCCTGTTGTACCAGGGAAAAAAGAGGAAAACAAAAATAAAGAGAATCAAGGCAAAAATCATAATTAAGAATGAAGTAAAATATGAAGGTATTATATTGAGGTTGATAGAGCAGATCAATTGTGTGTATTAAAAGCGTTGAAATGTTTATTATTGTCCTTGATGTGAACTAAAGAGTAATTATCCTAGATGTAACTACCAAAAATGTGTCATGACATTATAATTATTGTAAACAGATATGAACTTGAAGTTATACATTCTAGGTGAATTCAAAAATTATAAATCATGTGTAAAATAGTATCAAGAATGTTATTAAGAAGAAGAGGTAAAAAATGGAAAATGGTGCATGTAAACAATCTCGAGAACATCAAGCTATCAAATCTATTTTCACACCCCATGTTTAGCATTGTAAAAGCCCAGAAGGCAGGTTATGTTGGAATAAAGTTTTAAAAAAAAAAAAAAAAAAAAAGAATTTGAATGGCATGATAAAGAGGACATAGACATGGATGGACTTGAGGTCCTAGACTTTAAACCAAGATTCATGATTTGTTGTATAGTACCTCTGTTGTTCAAATCAGTTATCTAGTTAGTTATTTGACTTTATTTGAGTATGTTATAAAAGTTAAGAGTGAATAGTGAAGAACAGATGTGAGTTAAGAGTGAAGAACATTACGCTATAAAATACTGATGTGTACTTGTATATGAATACTGATTTTCCAACTGAGTACCATTTTTGCTACCTAGTCTAATTTGTATTCCTAGTCTTATTTGTGCTATGCTCTTGGATACTAGTATGATAGATATGGTGCTTGATACATTCTGAGATACTCATTTTTTTGTTGCAGAGCTGACTGTCACTGTTCATGTTGGCATTTTCAGATGTACTAAACATGTTACATTTCAATATAGATTGATATAGATCTATGCAATTTTAGTATAATTAGATCTTTTAAATCAGTGTGCAAAGGGTCAAATATTCTTTATATCAGTTCTACAAGTGAAAAATAGTTACATAGATCATTTTGTTATGTAACACTTTGGATGATACCCCCCACCCCCCATAACACCCTGTAACACAGGGGCTGACCCCCACCCACCCCCTCTGGTGTTACGTAATTTTTGAATGACCCCTTGCTTTAGATGGGTAGGTGACTGTAGAAGGGATCCACGCAACATTATGCTCAGGGGTGTCTAAAAATGTTTTTTCTCTCTCTGCTCTCTGGGGTTCTCGCGTTTGTTTTCTTGCTCTCCCTCATTGAGAAAGTACATTGCTTAAAGTTTAACCAACTTGGCGGATGGGGAGAGAACATGGGAAAATACTAAACAAGAAATTATAAGACTTATGTTAAGTTTATGAGCGAGGAAGAACAGCAGCAGTTAAGACCCAAGCTTGCTGATTTATATCAGCATAGCTACGAAGACATGAAATCATACGGTTGTACCTTCCATAACATAATGGTTCAGGAACAAGTTGTTAGGTTGTTAATTATACGGGTCTAAGAGATGAGAAAGTCTGCAGGGAAGTATTTTCGGCAAGACTACTGCCTCTTTTGGAAGCAATTCAGGCAGCAAGCGCAGCAGCGCACACAAGCACACTTTCAGAATTGCCTTCACAGGACACACAGGGAAGAGCCTATGGATATTGGAGCCATACCGGCTCCAGTTGACCTCTCGCCGACCTACTTCCTAAGCCTGAAGACCCACTAATTTACATTTGCTGCAACCAATTAGGAGACAGGACGGGGTAAACAGATAAGATGCACATGCATAGGCCTATCTTAAGGCATGCAGTGTGATGGTTAGACTAAGTTAGACAAACACAACGTTGGTAGCCTATCTCCCTAGTGTATGTAGTTGTCCTATGTTTAAGCCAATATTCGATCCTCTCTCTCTTTTATATTTATTTAATGTCCACCTAAATATAATACTATGTGACATAAACTATACTTCACTGTGTTTAAACCTGGCTATTTATTAATTTGTAATGCGTTTTTACTTCATTTTTATGGCGCAAACTAACAGGTCTCTATTCTCATTTGTTTATGTTCAAAATGTTTTATTCAGGTAATACATCTGCAGCAATCTCATGATCTGTATAGATGGTTTCATCACAGGGGCGTCGGAAGCTAACTTCAAGTGGGGGGGACAGGTTATAAGTTTGACCTATGGTACTCCACTACTAATTTGTAGTGGTGTAAAATATTATACTTGTATTTTGTAATTTTCATATCATTGGCAACATACATAACCAATGCCAGCAAAAATGACAAAATTAATGACTACATCAAGATTGATAGGCTGCAGATAGACTGTCTTAGACAAAGTTGCTGGCTTAGTTACTACTTATATATAATACTATTTCACTTAAGGGGGAAAATACTAATTAAAATCCAAAATTTAACAGATAAGCAGAAACAACTGAATTGTAGCTAAATCCATCAGTAATATATCTAACCAGGTGTTGAGGTGCATATCAAATAACGTTTTCACAAATCTTTTCTGTTTTATTAAAGGTTTGGCCTTATCATCACATGTACATGTGGCTAATAAGTGGTATTGCTCTCACAATTTAATATACATGTACTCTAATTTTTATGATCATTGAATTATCTGATACTCCATGATTAAATTAATCATTCTTAAATTAAGATCTGCAATCAGGATACAATTGTAGGCACTCATAATTACTCATACATATTATAAATAATATGTATGATGAATCTATTAAACATTAAAAACAAAACCATTTGCATTATTAAAATGAATTATGAATGTCCCATTAGAGTATCATGTGGGTATTGCATGTTCATGTGGCTATCCCAATCCTGATAGTTATTGTTAGTTCTGTCTTCAAAATTGCTCAGGGATAGAATAATTTACAACTTTGAGAGTTTATGTACCTGCCTAGGCAATTAGCTATTTAAGAAAGCCTTTTAAATGGTCTGTCACCTATATCATTCATTGAATTTTGGTATTTATTTGTAGCCATTTTAAACCTGTTAAAATGAAAATCTAATATGAGGTAAACATTGCAGACATTCTGAAATTTGTAATATGTGATGTATGACAGGGGAATGAGTCATAAACCACAGAATTGATGTAGAGACAGAGACAGAAGAGACAGAGAAAGAGAAAACATGGAAGAGAAAAGACATGAGAGATAGGGATAGAGAGAAGACATGAGAAAGAAGACATGCTAGAGAAGACATGAGAGAGAGACATAAGAATGAAGACATAAGAGGGAGAATACAGAGAGAAAACATGAGAGAGAGAAGACAGATAGAGAAGACATGAGAGAGAAATTAGTCTAATATATTTTACGGTGATGATCTGATAATAATACAGGGTCAAGCTTAGTACTGCCACCAACACTCAGGTTTGAGGAATCATAGTATCCCCAAACCCCATCTAACTCACTTTTCTTACTGAATTCGATCTTAGCCTCTCTTCTTTCACCAATTGATAGGGAATGACATCAATAACTAAATGTGTGAGGTTAAAAGAATTCCCAGCCCCAGATGTGGAAAATGTCCCATTTTGAAGTCTAATGCCGTACCACAGGACCAGCGAACCTGATTGAGTAGGCAAGCATGTAAACACTATGAAGATTTTGTTTTACTAGCCGCTGTGTGGTGGGCCTGTTAGGCTTCTATAGGCCAATAGGCATACCGCGAAACATAAATTATGTACCATATTTAAATTGCCCAGTAATTCAAAGAAATAATTTTGGTCATATATTGTGTTTTATCATTAAAAGGCTTAATATCAACACAATTTCTTGAATATTAATATATATATATATATATGGCCTGGCCTGGAAGGCATTTGTTTAACGACGCTGGCACACCACTATTCGTGGATATAGGCCGTAGGCCTTTACAATTACAGCTTTACGTTGGGGACCATGAATTTGGAATTTGGACTTTCGAACATTTTCTGAATGCATTTCAAGTGAGAAACCTTTGGGAGGGACCCAGGATGAAAACTCACTCTACTCGGCACTGGCCTGGGATTGAACCCCAGACCTCCCGCTCGCAGGGCGTCATTGCTGAGAGAGAGTCCCACGCTCTCCCAACTAGGCCACCGCGGCGGTTGTGGGACTCTAGTACCGCACACTATCTGGACTGCATGATACTAATATGTACACGTGATACAAATGTGTACACTCAATAAACATAAAAAAATACCTTTCAACATGTAGAAAATAACCTGATAAATAATTAGGATTTAGATCCACAAGTTCATTAACAACATAATTTGGTAAGATTAATATGTTGAACTCTTACAAAAAGTTAATAGTCAATTGATTGACTGGAAAACTGGATTATTAACAAATAACTGCTTTAGACGTTAAAACTATAGAAGGGAGGACTTAATGTGTACACATGGGTATTGCCACATTTTGGGATATTTCTGACTCATTCACCATTGAAATACAGGAGCCAATGGGGGTCCAAATGCAAGGGCCCAAAACATCAAATGTGACATTTTCTAGGCCATATTATATGACATAGTTGGAAACAAAATATTCATGTTAATAATGCTTTGATACAAATGTACATTTTTTTATGTTTTCATTTTTTAAGGCAGTAATTTGCTTCATAATGCTGAAACCACATTAAGGTGACCTAGGGAATTTCCTGTTTAGGCCTGTCAGCTAATAGAATGTATAGCTTAAGACATTGTACAGGGTCACCATTTATGTTAAAAATGCATATTTATCCAGTACTGCAGAAAAGGTTGAGAAAAGGATAGATATTTGAGTATCACTAAAGACCCAAAATTAGAAAACACTTTGGTTAATTTGGATAAATCCTTGACCTTTTCAGTGTTAGATTTGACCTTTTCTTATGTCGTAGAAATTTGGGGGGGGACATGTCCCCCTTGTCCCCCCCGGTTCCGACGCCCCTGCATCATGTCCTGAAATCCTAGCTTACATATAAATAGAGAGGGGGGTGACTGTTATAGAATAGAACACGATAGAATAATGTTTTCTTTGTCAAATATATTACATAATATAGGTTGACAATGAGGTCGAGAGGCTTCTGTGAGGGTGCCAGCTCTTCCAGCAGCCGCTACCTTTATAGAAAAAAAGATATCTAATGAAGCTAATGAAGTGGCTAATACATGAATAATAATAATAATGTTAAAACATAAATATGATGTAGGGTCAGCATTTACATTACAGTATGCTGCAATAAAACCACACGGTACGGTGCGGTTTTTGATGTGGTAACAATATAAACTGTCTTGTCTGATTTATTATATTTAGATCGTGGTGCAGGGCATAAATAAGTAAATAAATCTCATATCATAGGAGTAGGTGAACACAATGTGTGGGATCTGTTCAAAACGTTAAGCTAAGTTAGAAATGCAGAGCAACAGCATATAATAGTGAAGTGGTGAGAAAGAGTATAAATCCATGAATCTAAGTATTCTGTTTTCACTAATGTTGGTGTTGTTTCTCTATTATATATGCGCTAAATATTTGGTTGTAGGGAAGGAATCCCTCGTCTATGCCATGCTTAGCCTATGCTTATGCACTGACCATTGGGTGCGACCTTCTCTTGTTTGTCTATCTAAGGCACTAGAGCCCTATGCAGAACAGGGGCGGAGCATAGCAACAAAAACAGAAAATAAAATAATATCATGTATCGATCTAGCATGCTCAATTTCTGGACACAGCAGTGGGTGGAGGACCATGGTTATCCCCTGTTGAATTATCTCATGTGACCATATCTTGATGACCACTGTATTGTAGCTGACATTATGTCATAGTACATGCCATTTTAGAATACCATCATCATTTCTTGATGTTACACTGTATAAACATCCTAAATATATGAAAATAATGTATACAATATATAAATGTTACCTGATTTTGGCACAGTAGCCACTAATACATCATCAGGATAGAACTGGAACTGCTTGACTCTGTTGAGAGTCTCCACTGGAGATACAGGGGGAACGTAATGCCATCATACACATGTTGTCCTTGTATGTGGTAAGGAGATGCCTCCTCCATCTTCTCTTGTTCTTCTTCTTGCCTTGTAGTACCTTGCTGTTCTGTGTCCATGCTACTGATTCTATCTCACCTCTCTTGTTTGTTCCTATCCCTCTTTAGGTCAGTCACTGTTGTGAGTTTTGGTGTGTAATGAGTACTACGACACGTGAAGTCTAGTTAAGTTCTGTTTATTGAGATCAACTGACACTAGGTGGCGGCACCGTACGGTGGCTCCGTAGGTGGATATCCTTACATCTCCCTTTTCTAGCCTGTAAGAAAGGAAGATAGGATTGGTTAGTTAACATTCTTGTATTAGTCGTTTAGGTGGTAAAGACGATCTAGCGCTTCTGCGAGGCATTACAATTTCAGGGGTTGGTGGAGATGCCACCGAACCCAGCAGTTGATTAGAGGATTGATCAGTTACCACTCTATTGGTATAGCCAGTATTTGGTATTGGCTTAGAGACTCTTTTTTCCATAGGAACTACCTGTCTTGTCTCAACGCTAGGTTTATTACAAATTACTCTGTCATCATTATCTTCTTCTTCATCTACTGTACTATAGTACCCACTCTTTTTTTCATTTGTCTTTAAGATGTCACCTCTGTTTCTCCTATAGTTGGCCCCATTGTCCATTGTTAATTCAAATTCCGAAGGGCGTGGAGAAAGTCGTTTTTTCTTGCGAGTTTTCCGTTAATTTGATTTGCCAAAATGCCTGGCTCGCATCCAGTTTACTAAAATAGACTGCCCCAGCCAAATCTCCCACTATTTCTTCTCTAGTGGGTAAAGGAAAGTGTTCTCGTTTGAGACTATTATTTAGATCCTTTGGATCCAGACACACTCTGAGCTTGCCATCTGGTTTCTTGACCACTACCATTGAGTTGACCCACTCTGTCGGATTCTCAACCTTCTTCACAATTCCCATACGATCAAGCTCTTCTTTTAATGTTTCTCTTATTGCAACTGGAACCCTTCTAGATGGATTGATTACTGGGATTGCACCCTCTTTTAACCGTATTTCATAACTAACAGGAATTACTGAAATTTCCCTGTCTTCCCCTATTGGTTCACACATTTCTCTGAATTCATTGTCTGACTCAATACCACCAGTTTCTTGTCCCTCTACTTGATAGATACGTTTGACAAATCCCAAATTTTCACTGGTGTCACCACTGAGTAAACTAGAACCGTCACACACCAAGAACATAACAGGTACTGTCTTATCTCTACTGACATTTACCTGCAGTACCATTTTACCATAGGTTTTTATTTCTTTACCATTATAATCCTTTAGTCTAACTCGGACAGGAGTGAGTTTCTTTCCATGCGTTACTGCTTTGTAATCCTTAACATTCAACAAATTAACACCCGCTCCTGTATCTAGTTTTACCACTATGGATTTGTTTGCAATTGTAATAGTGCTGACCCACTTAGAAGACTTACTCAAGTGTATCTCATCTACCTCCACAGCTCCGATGTAGACCTCTTCTTCCGTCTCAGCTGACTCGTCCATGGTCACTTCAGCTACTCGTGCGAAACATAAGCTTGCGAAATGTCCCTTTTTTCCACACTTGTGACAGGTCTGATTCCACGCCTTGCATTGTTTCCATGCATGTTTCTGTCCACACCGCTTGCACTGGAACTCTCTCGACTCGTCTCCCGCACTAGCCCGACCACGCGCCGTCTCCGCCATCTTGTGTCTTGACACCACGTTCACCGACTCGGCGGTGGCTTCTGGAGCCATCATCTGAGCTTCATCTAAGCTAGCCATAGAAGCCTTGCACGTTTTCACAGCCAATTCTAATGTTAGGTCTGCCTTTCGTAAGAGTTTCTCCCGTATGAAGCTGGATCTGATCCCACTGACCAGTGTCTGGCAAATGAGGGCATCTTCCATGACCCCCCACTTGCACGAGGTAGCTTTGAATCGTAAGTCCGTATAGAACGAGTCGAACGACTCACCCTCTTTCTGTTTCTTCGTCAAGAATGAGTGTCGTTCAAACGTCAAGTTGGTCCTTGGCGTACAGTACTCTTCAAATTTCTTCATTATGATCGTAAGATTCTTAGTGTCCTCAGGCTTTGCAAAGGTAAAAGTTTTGTACAGCTTCCTCGCATCTGGGCCCGCCACATTGAAGAACAACCCAATCCGGCGCTTGTGATTGTCTTCGTGGACATCTATTGACGAACGTTTCCCAGTTATTGGCAACATTCCCTGATGTGATGTTCAAACTTCCTGGGGGCTTTATCTCATCCATGATGCCTTATTTCCGCTATTTCTTGTAGTTTTATCCTGGTACCATGTGTAATGAGTACTACGACTTAAGAATGAAGGCTAATGTAATGAAAACTGCGTTTTTTCTAATTATGAAATTTCCTTACTTTTCAAATAGGCTGGTGAGTAACTGAACACTCTTGAACTCTATTCTTTTCTATGTTCTTACAGAAGAATACAGGGCTAAAACCTGGATGTATTGTAATAAGGGGAAGAAGCTAGCATTACATTGAACCAGTAAGCCTGTGAGTGTAGGCTACGGAAAGAGAAAATTGCCTCTGATATTAAGGAAATTATATATTTATAATTATATATGTGTTTTTCTAAGAATTGAATAATAAAAGTTTCAACACTTTTTGTGTTGCACAAATGAAGATGACTCTTTATGAACGATTTCAATATGTATGGTCAAAAGCTATGAATGACAAGAACTGTATTTGATTTGTATCTAATTGTGGAAATAAATCTTCTTTTCTTTGATTCTTTACTTAGAAATACAATATGTGGAGTCAATCTATTTTAGAATTTTAATTAATTCTCTTCTTTTAATTAAAGTTTGACATATATTAGCCTTTTATTGCTCATTTTCTCCTGGCTATGGAAAGACAAATTCACGATGGAAAGACAAGTGCTATGGAAAGACAAAGTTAGTTTCAGATCATTTTGTACTTTATCAATGGATACGCATGGAAGTTTTACTCTGTGTACCAATGTGTGACCCCCATTTATTATATGTACCACATATAGCCCAGGAAGTTTGATTATGCTTTACCAGGGAAGAGCATACTAGTGATGCACTTATAAATAGTTGGCGCTATTAGTAGTAGTGGCATTACTTTAAACTATACACCACCCTTGCATAATATTTTGTTGCTATACTCCCTTGTATATACTTCCCTGGGTAATTTTAATAGATTCGCTTCTACCTCCTTTGAAAAAAATAACCAGGAAAAACAAAGGGCGTGGTAACCTCACTTGAAGCCAAAATATCCATACCCTCACCCCGCCCCCAAATGGTACATCCATTGTAAATTTAAACTAAATGGCCCTTCCTGCAAGCTTGGCCATGGATGATGCGAGCCGTAGGGGCTTTACATTTACATCATTATGGTGTAGAGCGGGAAAATGTAGCTGGGCGACAACCCTGCCATCTGGTGGATCGGTCGATGTACCACTTCTCGCGAGATGCGAGATTGCAGATGGCGCAGATTCCGTCACCTGTTCAACCAACACTTTCTGCATCTTTGATAGGTAATTCTCATCACTCGTTTGTTTGGGTATTTTCTAGGGGGTAGCATTTAACATGTTCAAGTCTCAGATATGTGCAGTTACTGTAATTAGTTCACACTATCAACTCTTCAGTCCGTAATCAGACTGACTATCACTGATATCTAGGCTACTGAGATAGAATCCCTAACTAGAATCGATCAGTTACGGTAGGCTGCTGGGTTGGGCGTAGGCCTACTTTGTTATCTCTTGTTCGATCAACCACCGGACCCGAGTTTTCTCAGTATTTATCTTGCAGGCTATTCCCTGGCTAGTGTGATTAATTTAGCATTGGGAAACAAGGCGGGGAGGATTAGATGCCCCGGCGATTGCATGAATATGGGATGTAGTAGGCCTACGGCTACGCTCCTCTCTTCAGACTTCATTCATTTCGCCTGATGACTGATGTCAATGACAATGGCATCATAATGACAGTATTTAATGTTTACTTTTGAATCTCGTACCGTGCCGTGGTCCGTAGACCTACCTCGCCTAGCAAGTAGGCCAATTTAGTATGAGTTAATATTATGTGGTACTCCTACCACCATCCCTTCCTTCAAATGCTGTTATGACTTAGTAGTCCGTGTAATTAATACGGTAATTAATTAATAATTAATTAACGTATTAACTGGCAAAATTATATTAATTAATAATTATTATTAATTAATATAATTTTGCCAGTTCAGTTAAAAACTTGGAATTTCGGAAAAAGCATCGAAGAACCTTGGATCAGCCTTTCAACACTAGTTAGCGCGAGTCTAACTCTAGTATGGTGACGATGAGTAGAGGCAGGTTCGACTGACTATTCAACACCCGTTCCCTTTTAGTCAGTGTCAGTGAGCCCCTGCTCTGTTTACAATATTCCGATTATATATGTGGATCCTATAATTACTTTATTATAATACAAATTTACTTTCTTTTTTCTCCGAAATAAGTCACTAGCTATATAGGCCTATTTGTGGACATGGCCCCACTGGCATCCCTGTACTGCAGTCGAGGGGCCGATTTTGTATTTGGATTAATTGTTTTCAAAGTTGTCAGGCATCACTGATAATGCCAATAATCATATAAATGTTGATTCCTCCAATCATGCCTGGCTGATGGATCAATGCTTTATAATCATGTTTTGAATGAGAACTTTTAATTAACAACCAATAAAGATAATCACATATTAATTATGATATAGTTATTTTGCACAGGATCTTTGCCATGTTTTTGCAATATTTTCGAAGTTTTTGTCTGGCATTATGTATATAATATACAAAAACTGATATTTTATAATCATGTATTGTTGGTGTGTTACAGTTCTAGTCTGCGATGGATGATACTGAACGGACAGATGTGTCTCTAACTACCAGTAGGCTACTCAAGTCAGGCAAACGACGAATTTAACCTTCAAGTTGTTGCAGTCATAAATATTCCATGCAGGTATGGTATCGAACTCGTTTAATAAGTCAAAGGGGGAAAAGGCACTATAAAGAAACTATAACATGTTGGCAGCACATGAAAATAATCACAAAATGTTGTTGTTCATGCGGGTTTGTTTGCATCGATGTTTTAAAAGAAAAAAAGAAAAAAGGCTTTGCTAGTCATTAATAAAAGTTATTGTATTAGTGAAAACATGCTTGCAATTTTCGATAATAATTATCCAAATATTTGTATGCCAGATTTCATCAGAATCCATCCCAGCATGCACTGTAACAGACATGCGCAGTGGCACATGCAAATCCCCTATTAATTTGAAAATTCTTATAAATCCTTATCCGGTACATCTCTTGGATTTCTCCATATTTTCATCAGTAGCTCAACATTTACCTTTGGTCTGTCTTAATAATTGATACACATGGTTTTTAAATTCTTCTTAGATAACAGTTCATATTCAGGGATGCAAGTTGTCCTTTAGTTGACGGATTTCCTTCAATCTCCTCATTATCAAAGTCTGTATATAAATTTCCCATGTCTCTCAAATTACCTATAAAACACCTTTTAAAATGTTGATCGTTAATGGACTGACCCAAACCTCTCATTGGAATATACGGGAGAGTTATGTACCAGCGGCGGCCTGAGTCAATCCCTTGTCAGCCAAGGTTCCGCTAGCAACTCAGTAGAGTGATAGCACCAGGAGTTTAGCGGAATTCCTTTAAGCGGAGGGCACTCACCCTACACCACTACCGGGAGCAGGGGCAGACAGTAGTGAGTCTGTGAGTGGCAGCAGCTGCTCAGTGCCTGCCTATCAACTTGTCTAGCTAGTTCTATTACGTTATTAAGCTAACTTTTATTTCAAATAGACATGTGTTTATATGCATAATCCTTTCAATTGTAAGCACTTTGAAAAGCATATTTTTTTCTCAGAAACTTTTCCGTCAATTTTGAATACCCTAACTTGCATCCCTGCATATTCAATTTCTTGATCGATTAATTCTATGAATATTCATATTCATATTCGTTTTCATTTCTTGTTGTATCTTTGTATTCACTCTAATATTACACTTGCAGCAGCTTTAAACTTTCCATCAGTTTTCTGCCACATGTCTTTTCACTGATACATAATCAAAAAATACTTTGCAGGTCCGCTCCGTATCGATTGTGAAGGCAGTCTTAACCAGACTGCATTAAGCATCATGGAAGTAAGTAAACTTTAGATTATAAAAGTTTAACTTGGGTGATGTTTATCCTCTATTCTACCTTTGAAAAATTAATTTGACTTCTTACCAAGTCCCTGAAGTGACTCCAAACTTTGGACAGTCGCATCAGAATAAAAACCAAAATATCTAGTCGCTTCCCGAAGGGATCCTCCTATGGAATGGATGCTTTTCCCTTTGAAGTGATCGATAATATTTAAGTTCTTTGCCAGAAATGTTTCAGTATTTTTGTCATGACCCGACTTTTATCCCTGATTATAAATTAAATAGGAATAGTGACATGGTTTAAGTCTCTCTCTCCCTTCTTCTCTATCTCTATTTCCTGGGTATGATCATAAATTGCCTCCCTCTCAGCTCTCCCGCCCTTGATATAACCATATTAAATGTGTTGATGAGGGCGTAAAGCAACCAATCTCACTCATTCATGGTTTAAGTTCCTTTCCATATTTAAGCCAAGCCACCTCTACATTTTACAGGTGCCTAGATCTGGGTCTCCCACTCTATTCCCAGAAACTTCAGACACTTCTGACTCGGAAGTAGAAGCTGAGTTACAGGTTCGAAATTGGGTTCTTTATTTTGCTTTTTTAATATTTATCTCTCTTGTACAGGGTTCGTACAGGGCCATGAATTTTATTTGAATCTTTCAAGGTGTTACGACCATTAATGCCAATATCATAATAGGGGATTTGCATAGCCGCCATTTGGAATCTAGATTCGCATGGAATTATGGGACTAATGGTACAGTCTAAAATCAATAGCAAAAATGCCATGTTCAGCATGGATTATTTATCAATGCTCTAATGTCGATATCCATGTGTTTTACATGTTTTCTTAACACAAGTCCCTATCTTTCCCATCATGCATTTGGTTGTCATAGACCAGTTATAAAAGCTATGATATCGGTGAAAACATCTTTGCAATCTTCGATAAAAATGTTGTCAAACATTTGTATGTCAGATTTCATCAGAATCCATCCCAGAATGCACTGTGACAGACATGCGCAGTGGCACATGCAAGTCCCCTATTAATATTGAACGTCCTTAAAGTTTGTACAAAGACCTGAAAAAGGCTTGAAATTAATAGCACCCAGGGGCATATTTCAAAACTGGCTATTCACAGAAGCCTTTCCATTGGGAATAATTACAGACAAATTATCAGTCATTACTGTATCGAGTGTCTTTTGTGTTTCTTATATCCTTGTTAAACTGCGTCCCTGGGCTGGAAAGCCCTTAAAATGTCCTTGATAATAGGGAGGTTCAGCAAGTCTAACCTATACGTAAACGTAAACGTAAACGTATCTCTGATATACAAACATACAGTAGAAAGAAAGTGGTTCAGCAAAACGTGGCGGGAAAAACGTAACAAAACATATCAAGCAAACTTTTCATCTCAATATATTTTGTATACAAAAAAATGCGACGTAATTCACAAAAAAAGATACGGATACGGTTACGTAATGTGATACGTTTGCTTGCGGAACCTCCCTATTTATCATGACAGAAGTGTACGAACCCTGTTTATAGTTGGCTTTTACGCTGGGGTGTCGGGTCTCTCTTCTTTCTCTTGGCTAAATCCTGAATTGTAATCTTGCCAACGTGTAGTTCAAAGTTTGGAAAGTTCTTCTTTTTCTCATTTTGAAATTGCATATAATACTTCACCGTTTGGTAGTTATTCCATTATATTCTTAACTTTTGGAATTATTAAAAAGTTTTTCACAACTTGGAAAACAGTTGCATCACTTTATTAGAATGTTGTCATCCACATAATGCACATCACCTTTTGGTGCGTTGTGTGATCTCTACCTTGTATCTATGTGTAGTTCTCTATGCTTGTTTTTTTAAACTCAGGTTCTTACATAACTCTAAAGTGCTTGAAAGTCCTCGAGTTATGTGTACATACATTGAAAAGCCTTTGAAAATGTACTAGTCTTCAAGAATAAATTCTCTAATTGGCTGATTATTATAATCGGAAATCAAAAAATGGACCAATTTATTCCTAGTTTTTAAAATTGTTATACTATTTTTCTCGAGGCATTACTGACCACGCGTTCTCATCACTATTGCTGGGAACGTAATGAACATTTTATATCCCGTAGAAACATTTAGTGACTATCACTTATCCTCCACTAGCTCGCAAGGAAAAAGCGATTGCATTAATTAGAATAGATATTACTGTGATTGATTTGTTGCTTGTGAACAGTCACCAGGCCTTGCCATTAACAATTCATGTAGCCCTGACATCATGAAACCCCCTATTATTATTTTTTTTAAACAAATTTTATTGATTGAAGATTTTACAAATGTGATACGTTTCACTCACTCCGCCAAATAAAGAAAATTCATATTGCAACCACATTCAACCTCGTTACCTAATCAGGGCTCGAAAAAAACATACCAACTTCACTCGCCCATTGGGCAAGTGGCAGCCAAGATGTACTTGCCAAACATCATTTTTCATTTGCCCAAATGTATTTGCAGAATTATAAACAAAATCACATTGATCTGTATGTATCTTGTTTCATTGTAAGTATACATCACAAGAGGGGTTTGAAATCGGCGCCTTTTCACTTGCCCAACTTGCAGATTTTCACTTGCCCAATTTTCACTTGCAAATCTTATACTTCAAGTAACTCTTGACTCGATCCCGTCAACTCGTTCGGATACATATTGATCAGTTGGTTTTTACCTTACTAACATTATAAATTGCCTTACAAAAGACAACATGGGATAAATATTCACCATGGTCGTATTTATTACCTCACCACATTTGTATAATAGATTAGTATTGTAATAACTAATGGGTCAGGTCAGCAGAAAGCGTAGTTTGCCTTGACTAATCCTCTCAAATAACCCGAATTTACACCTAAAACAAGCGCAAAATATAGTTCAACAGAATCAAACAAATTCTTTAAATCAACGCAAAGCGTTGTATTTATCATTTTATAGCCATATTTAGCATAATTTATCAAATATATAGAGCTGCCAATTGTACATTATCTGGTGATCTGTTGTATAGTGGATTTATATCTGGTTTTCAGTTACTTTTTTCCTGTATTGTAGAGAGATTCAGAAGCGGAGGTCTTGGAGGAGGCTAGGCCTGCCAACCCTATACCATGGAACACTCCCCATGCAGCAGAATATGGTGGCATCCCTATTACCCCGCCCCGTATGCTTCCGGCCGTCGGTGGTAACCCTGTCTTCCCAGGTGGTGTCCCTGTGACACCACCACCCCGTTTGTCTCAGATTCTAGGGGGTAACCCTGTTACTCCACTTGGTTTCCCAGGTAGTGTCCCTTTTACACCACCTGGTTTCCTTCGGGTCGTAAGTGGTAACCCCGGTTTCTCAGTAGGTACACAACCGCCCCGCTTGGCTCACTTACTAGGTGGTAACCCTGTTACTACCCCGCTTGGCTTCCCTGGTCCCTATACGCCGCTTTTCCCACGCGGCGCCCCTGTTACCCCACCGGGTCTGGCTCGCATCTTAGGAGGCCCTCCACATAGCCCACCTGTAATAGTGGTCGAGGATGATGACCCGCTTCCCGATCTTGGAGATGAGATTCAAGAAATACCACCTGTTGAACCTGCTGCATCGTCTTCCACAAGTCCCCCAAACAAGTAAGTGTTTTATTTACTTGAATTTGTGTTGTAAGTAAATTTGTTAAAAACTCAAATGTAGAGCTAAAACGTGACTTTTTTTTAAAAAAAATTTAATAATTGTATATATACTGTGGGTAAAGCAAATCTCCCAATCGGGATATTTCAAGAATTGCATTGAATTTAGTCCCGGTTCCAATACATAATTCTTCCATCTACAGAAAAGCAAAATCCACAAAATATATTTTCATTTCACTTTATCCCCATGAAAGTAGTCCGCAAATGAATTTTTGACTGGTAGATCATTTTAAAACGGGCTTTGGAAACCAGCTACTCGCTGAATATATTTTATCATTTCCCTGTCCTTTTTTATGAAGCATTAAATGAAAGGTAAAATTACTCCTGTTTGTTACTTAATCTTAATTGGTTATCACAATCTAAATCAATACTTTAGAGTGTTCTAATTGAAACTCATTGAACATCATTTTTTTTGTTATTTTCACTTTCACTTTTAACACTTTTTTGTTATTTTCAGGAAGCGGAAAAGAGTGTTGAGCCCGAAAGCTCCTCCCACTCCTCCGCCCGCCCGAGATTCTGACTCCAGTGAGGTATGTTATATTCATCCTCTAAAATTAACTCAACTGCATCGCCAGTTAAATATACACAAATTGCTTTCACAAATCCTCTCAAATAACCAACATTCCAGACAGAATTTTTTTTTTTTTTAAATTTCATTTGGAAGGCCAGTTACATTAAATTGAAATAAGATGTATCTATAAAGAAAAGACGCAAGTGAGCCCTACCCGGGTGTCTTAGTGCGTTGAAATGAAGTTCAAAATACAGTTCAACATAACCCAACAGATTTGTTGAATCAACACAACACCAGATATACCCAGATATACCTAGTATCATTTTAAGTCTAATTTACTCAAATGTGTAGCACTGTTTATTGTACTTTGGGTATAATTCGCCGAAATGCACCTTTTTAAACTTGTTGTATCTTGTTAATATATCTAGATATATTTTTGCAGTGCCCTATTTGTTTTGAGTCGTGGTCAAACTCTGACGAGCATCGATTGGTATCTTTGAAATGTGGTCACCTTTTTGGCAAGAGGTAAGTAAACTTTTGCACTCATCTTCTGGGGTGATTCAATACTGAGATAGGGTAATATGAATCTTGGGTCAACCTGACTAACAATGCTTAACATTTATGCCTTTATGACTGAATGTGTGACCGTGTGGTGGTTGGAAGCGAAGTGATTGAAAGACAATATGCTTAAGATACAGTGGAACCTCGCTTAAAGACCACCCCTTTATTAAGACCAGTTTCTCTCAGTCTCGAATTGCTTTCCTCTTATTAGATTAGCCCCTCTGATGAGATCACAACTCGTTCAGTCCGAAGTGTGGTCTCAAAAGAGAGATTCCACTGCACATCCATTAGAAGTTATCACTGAATGTGTACTGCTAAAGGATATATTATCTAAAGAATGAAGAGAACAACACATTTCTCTCAAAATGTACTTATTTTATATACTTGAGAGAGTAGTTAGTATACTACCATTTATGTTTCAGTTGCATTGTCCAGTGGATAAGTGGAAGGGGTCAAGGTCATTGCCCGCAGTGTAAGACCAAGGCTACCAAAAGGGATTTGAGACATTTGTACGCAAAAACCATAGCTGTAAGTCATTTTCCCTTTTTTCGTCTTGGGCATTAACTACCTACTATTTACTGTTACAGGGATGCAAGTATTCAGTATTTGTACTGGAATCAGTATTTTTGATAACTTCTCCCCAAATTCCCCCATTTATTAACAAATTTCTTCAAAGGTTTCAAAAAGGAATTCTCAAAATCTGTTTTTCTTTGCCCATCAAAAACTAAATATTTAAGATGGAAGGAATTCCTCAATAGACCAAGACATCAGGTATAACTTTCTTGATTGATTTTATTGATTAGGTCCTGACATGTTTCGGCTGAATGGAGCCTTTTTCAAAGAATAGATTCTAATCTAAATCCTTTAAAAATGTTATGTTAGAAGCCCGCAAATAAAACTTCTCCCCAAATACCCCAATTTATAAAAAATAAGCTTCTTCAAAGGTTTTCCAGAAGAAATTCTCAAAATCTGTTTTTCTTTGGGCATCAAAGTATTTTAAAATCTCTTTTAATCTAAATCATTTTAAAATATTCTGTAGTGAAGTAGAACCCCATAAATAAAATAATTCATTCTCTCAGACGGTAGACACGACTGAACGTGACCGGGCGCTGGAGGGGTTGAAGGAGGAGAAAAAAACCTCTCCCCAAATTCACCCATTTATAAAAATTTACTTCTTCAAATTTTCCAAAAGAAATTCTCAAAATCTGTTTTTCTTTAAGCTTCAAAGTATTTTTAAATCTCTTTTGTACAATGTAGTAGAGGCCCAGAAATACAATATTTCATTCTCATCTGTTTCCTCGCCTTGAGCAACTTAAATCAATACTCCTGCAACTGTCTGTATACCTCCATTCAGACCACCAAACTTTTTGTGAGACTGTATATGGTTCATCTATGCCTTGAATCGATAATTGATTGAATAATGTTCGAATAGCTATTCATAGGTATAACTATAATATGGCTCTGGCCATCAATCTGTCTTATAGTCCTACAAAACGATCAGTCAGTCTGTTGTTATTATCGAATATTAACGTGTAGTAACAACCATTCAAATGTAAATATATTCATTTTCCATCTCATCACATCTGAACCAATGTATGTTTCATGTAAACCTATTCTAAACCTAGTTTGTAACATTTCCTGTTAACCATAAAACAAAAGTCAAAAACCGGCACTTTCCGGGAGACCTAGATTCTAGACTTGAGCGACCGTATTGTAAAACCATCTGCATTAAAGGATTTTTAAATTTGAATTTGAATTCTCTCAGACGGTAGACACGACTGAACGTGACCGTGCGCTGGAGGGGTTGAAGGAGGAGAAGAAGGCGAGACGGCAGGCGGAGATGGAGGCGGCTACACTACGGTTACAGTACCAGACAGCGCAGGAGGAGGTGAGGAGACTACAACAGAGCCTCCACACTTACCAACAACAACGCTTACGGGGGTGGGTAAACATTCATCTCATTTTACACACCGATTTTTTAAAGTATTATTCAACATAGTTATACAGAGTGAACGTTGTGGTTCGCTCTGCTCCAGTACGTGACGTCACTTTGGTGTGACGCAACTGAACACTTCTTACAGGTTCTGGCTTTGAAACATACATCTCTGTGTGTTGCGTTGATTCATTTCACGCCCAACTGCTGACCCTGAATATTCATCGGAGAATGACCCTGAATTCTTCAATATTATTGGTTATCACTTAGTAACATTACCAAGGCTAGTGTCTGCATGGTGACACTGACATTGTTTTGTCAACCATGTCTTTATTGATTTTGTAGTGATATATTCTGATTTGTATTGAATTTTAGATCAGTTTATATCGGTTGCATTGTTATTCTTTCTCTTGTCTTTAGTAGTTTGGTGTGACAAGATAAGATTTATGTATTTTTAAGGGCCACAGAGAAAATCGGGAGGATTGAATAAGAATTATGGGCTACAAAAATTTATCATTCAATATTTCGGTGTGAGATTATTTTCAAAGTGGCTTTGTTTATGACAAAAAAGTATTCAACCATACACAACATAGTTATACAGCCAATTTATGCTAGGCCGAACAAAAATAGGAGTGTTTCTGATTTCTGAAAACTAAGTGTGTGTGTGTGTGGGGGGGGGGGGGGGGGGGTAATTTTGGATTTCTTTAAAAAAAATAAAATAAGGAAGATCAAAATGTGTTTGGCCTTAGAAGGACCAACAACAGCGTGCTAGTTTACATGGTTGTGTTAACAGTTATCAAATTATGTAATCGTATAGACTCAACAAATCATCTGATATATACGATCACCAATACTACTTTCTATGTATATCTTCTAACTTTAAAGTGTTGGATTGCCTTTGATTTCCTGAGAACCTATCCCCTCAATCAGTGTTACTCTAACTCAGTTTTAATGTAGGTCTATTGAAATGCCACTTCGTTATTTTCTTCATGTTAAACTCTAAGTCTTACTAATACATTATTTTTTTTCATGTTCATAATTTTTTTTTTTTTTTTTTTTTATATATTTCCTCAAATGCTTTGAGATATGATGTATTTTGTAAATCTGGGACAGGAAGAAAAGAGAGTGAAAGCACTATCCCGATTTGTATGGAGGAATGGCAAAAGAAGCCTACCCCAAAACAAGTTCTCAGAATGCAATCATTTAATAACAATGTTAAGGTGATGAGAAAATGAAAGATCCTCTGGTATTTATTCCTATAGCGGTGACCAGGCCATGCCAGGCCCTTCACAGGTCATTGACATTGACCCTTCTGCCCCCGGGCCCTCACAAAGTGCATCACAAACACAAAACATCATCGGAGGCAAATTCCAGCGCTTTCTTGGAATCGTTATCAATGAGGTAGGATCACATTTATAGTTTATGTACACATTCTTTATTGCAGTGCGGTTACATCAGAATGTCAATGTCAATTATCATGAAGTTACAAATATCCATGCAACCAAAAGTGCCTTTCTGTCTCTTTTCTCTGTCTCTCTCCCTTCTTCCCTATCTCTATTTCCTAGGTATGATCATAAACTGCCTCCCTCTCAGCTCTACCACACTTGATATAACCATATTAAATGTGTTGATAAGGGTGTAAAGCAACCGATCTCACTCACTCCAAAAGAAGGGAAATTAAATACCTCTCAGTTCTCTGATAGAGAGAACTGGTTTTCATTGGTCAAATCAAATTATTTAATAAATTTAGATTGTCAGTTCCTCACTGTACACTTTGTCCTGACCCACTCCCACCACACACTAACTGAGTGACTCACAAAGTAAAAGTTAAAAACGTGTGATTGATATAAAATCTGAATATAAAACTTGTAAATTCGACATTGGCCTATGTACATACAGGTTAACTAAAGAGTTGGTTGAAGAAGCGTGAATATTGCACAATATTGCAATATTCTAAGCGACTGAAACCAATGAGTTAGTTAACAGATTAATATTATATGCTTTCAATCATGAAAATAGGAAAAAATCTAGTCATAAATTTGAATTTCAGCGGTAATCTTAGTACAAAAACAGCTTTGTTGCCATGAGTGAGTGAGTGAGATTGGTTGCTTTAAGCCCCTTATCAACACTTTGAAGTGTTATATCAAGGGCGGGAGAGCTGAGAGGGAGGCAGTTTATGATCATACCCAGGAAATAGAGACAGAGAAGAAGGGAGAGAGAGACAGAGAAAGGAGACAGAAAGGCACTTTATGGTCATACCCAGGACCACAACTCCACATAAATTACTAGTGAAATACACACTATGCATAACTCTAGATACGTTGTTGCGTGTATAATAAAATAATAACTACAACCCCCTGGTCTTGTCATCAGGCTTATATAAAATTACTGAAATGGGCCTAGAAAATTCTCGAAAAACCTGAAATTTCTTTTCCCCCAAAGAGTGGAGACTGTGTATAATCTACTGAAAGTTAATCCTTTATTTCATGTTTCTAACTTTGTATAGGGCGGTGGTAATCTACTGAAAGTTAATCCTTTATTTCATGTTTCTAACTTTGTATAGGGCGGTGGTAATCTACTGAAAGTTAATCCTTTATTTCATGTTTCTAACTTTGTATAGGGCGGTGGTAATCTACTGAAAGTTAATCCTTTATTTCATGTTTCTAACTTTGTATAGGGCGGTGGTAATCTACTGAAAGTTAATCCTGTATTTCATGTTTCTAACTTTGTATAGGGCGGTGGTAATCTACTGAAAGTTAATCCTTTATTTCATGTTTCTAACTTTGTATAGGGCGGTGGTAATCTACTGAAAGTTAATCCTTTATTTCATGTTTCTAACTTTGTATAGGGCGGTGGTAATCTACTGAAAGTTAATCCTTTATTTCATGTTTCTAACTTTGTATAGGGCGGTGGTAATCTACTGAAAGTTAATCCTTTATTTCATGTTTCTAACTTTGTATAGGGCGGTGGTAATCTACTGAAAGTTAATCCTTTATTTCATGTTTCTAACTTTGTATAGGGCGGTGGTAATCTACTGAAAGTTAATCCTTTATTTCATGTTTCTAACTTTGTATAGGGCGGTGGTAATCTACTGAAAGTTAATCCTTTATTTCATGTTTCTAACTTTGTATAGGGCGGTGGTAATCTACTGAAAGTTAATCCTTTATTTCATGTTTCTAACTTTGTATAGGGCGGTGGCTGTCGGGTTATGTGCTACAGTCCCATGCTTGCCACCCTCGTTGTGTCCCAACCGTCCAACAGTACCTTATTCCCCGGCTATGGCATCAAAAAAGTAAGTACTGTGCTTTGTCTAAGTCTTCAGGCTTCATTTTCCCACAACGTTTATGACCGATGTTAACTGAGAGTGCAGCTTTAAGGTTGCATTCTCAGCTTATTACGACAAACAAAATGTTGCCAAAGTTGGTCCATATTATGACTTATAAGGCTAATAAAGATAGCAATGGTAAGAACAACACTGAAAACATGATATCATGCAACTGTTCTTTGCTCGTTCTGACTACGTATATACCAAATCGGCCAGGAATAATAATTTAAATTTCATCTATAAATCTGATTTCGAAATTCTTCAGATTTACTCACTTGTATATCATATACTTATGTAATTGGTATATGTTAATAGGAGGGTGTCTTTAAGGCTACATTCTCAGCTATTACGACAAACAAAATCTTGCCAAAGTTGACTCGTATTGTGTATTATAGGACTGAATGTTTCAATATTCTGCTGTGGTTCTATGTGTATATAAAAATTTGAAAAAGAATCGGCCGAGCAAAAACGGCTGCTGGTGAGCGATAATAAATAATGTCATCGTAGGAAAGGATCTCGATTTCGATAAAAATGTTGCCAAATATTTGTATGCCAAACCTGAACTGAATCTATCCCAGCATGCCATGTAACAGACATGCGCAGTGGCACATGTAATTCCCCTATTGTACATTTTCTCACGACATGAGTCTAATAAACTATTCCTGTATGCTGCAGATAAGTGCACTGGACTTCAAGTCGACGGCCTACGTACCACTTCACCAGGGAATGATCCGGGATTTAGCCTTCAAGAAAATTGGTGACGACGGTTTACTGCTCAGCTGTTCTATGGATAAAACCATCAAAATAACCAGCTTGGTTAGCAACACTATCACACAGACGTAGGTTCCACTCATTTGTAGGCAATAGCATTTATTATCTGCAATTTTTAAAAAAAAGTTATTTAGTATGTTTATACAGCAAACATACTATGGCTATAAATTTACATGCGATCGTGGTTAAATATTCCATGCTGAACATAACTTGTTTTCTATAGCTTTTACACCGACATACAACTCCCATAATTCCATGTGAGTCCAAATTCAAGATTCAAACAATCTGACCGCATTTCTGTGGTTAGTAGATTCTACTAATTTTTTTCGAGGATTTGTGAAGGCAAATTGTACATTTTCAGGTGATTCACCCATAACAAAGCTACCTACCCGTTTCCACTCAGATTTATAGTGGAAACGGCTCAATATGCATGTGTTAAGGGTGGTCTCCACTGCCTGCGGTAAGCTCTGCGGTAAGCCTTGCGATGGTGCTGTGTTGTTAAGGAGTGGCGAAGTCCTGCCTACATCGTTCACTGACCATGTAGGCAAGGACCTCGTCATTCCTCACCACCTACAGAACCAACACAAACCATCGCAAGGCTTACCGCAGAGCTTACCGCAGCCAGTGGAGACCACCCTTTAGTGCCTGTTAAAGCCTATCACTGAAGATCAGGCCCAATAATGTATTATTCCATATTCTCTATTCATGTAGATATAAGTGCCCGCAGCCCGTTTGGTCGTGTGCGTGGAACACAGATTACAACAACTACTTCTATGCAGGACTACAAAACGGTCTCGTTAAGGTGTTTGACATCCGTAACACTAAGGAAGACGTGGATACGTTGAACCGTAATGGTCCGCCCGTCGTTGCCCTCGACTATTTAGAGAGGGATGTATCTTCTGCCTTCAGGTAAGTCTAGTGTTATTGATTTAGTGACACATGCTAATAACGCAGATTTTCAGATAATGTACAATTGGCAGCTCACACACTTAGGACATTCGGCTAAATATTGCTGAAAAATGATGAATATCGGGAATACCTGAGTATATATTTGGGATCTCATTGATTTAAAGTATCAGTTCTGTTAATTCAAACTGTATTTTGAAGCTCATTTTTGTCTTAAATCTGGGTTATTTGAGAGGATTGGTGAAGGTGAATTGTACATTTCATGAAGATCTGACCCATATATATGTGATCTGTTACAGGAAACTGAGTCACAAGTCACAATTTTCAAAGTTATTTATTCACAAGATCTCTTTGTCAGAATGTTTTCATTTTTGGGGGTGTCTAGTCCTTGAGGTCGTATAGATACATACAGAATTTCAGGACAGTGTATTTAATGTATCCATGTATTTTTAAGGCCATCCTATGAGTATATTTAGCTACTTTACTAGTAATTGTCCACCCAAAAATATTGCAAACTTTTTTCTTTTTTTTCAAAAATAAAAATATCGAACTTAAAATATAGAAATTCTTATTAAATGTCCCAATGTTTACCATCATTCGAACCCGCATGATCTCATCTTTTCAAATATGATGGTATCTCAAAATCCATTTTTTTGCGACTTTTGACTCATTTTCTGTAACACACCACATTATAAAACCGCTTGGTTCATTACTCGATTACTGGTCCGTTGTTAGACAGTTATGTGTTGTGGGGGGGGGGGGGGGGTACTCCCTCTTTGTGCCTATGTAATTAATCTAGCGTGCTAAAAATATTTTACAAAACAAACAGAGAAAAAGATGTATTAAAAATAAGATCGCATAATCGAAGTTTAACATCGACTTACTTGGAATTGGTAAGTCTCATTAAACATGAATCTAGTGCTATCAGGAGCTGAAATATGACATTCTTGTATCCTGGTGGCGGCCATATTGTTTATTTTGCTTAACGGCCACCAGGGGGCAACCCCTACTTTGTATGCGGTGGTTTGGAAAGCCCATACCTAACACCATGCCGCCAAATTGAACATACTTGTCACCAAGTGCGCAATTGGTTACCAATTACCAATTGGTTACAAAACAAACAGAGAAAAAGAGGTATTAAACATGAATCTAGTGGTATCAGGCGCTGAAATATGACATTCTTGTATCCTGGTGGCGGCCATATTGTTTCCTGTGCTTAACGGCCACCAGGGGGCAGGCCCTACTTTGTATGCGGTGGTTTCTAAAGCCCATACCTAACACCATGAACATACTTGTCACCAAGTGCGCAATTTTGAAACGCTCCTCCCAGCCATCAATTTATTATTTGGTGCACACTTCAAGCCATCACCGTCACACTTTGGAGTATACGGGTCAGATTTTCAGAAAATGTACAATTGGCAGCTGTACACATTTAGTAAATTTTGCTAAATTAGGCTGCGATTTGGTCAATACTAGGTAAATTCGAGTATATTCGGCAATACATTGTCAGTCTGTTTAGTTAGGTTGAACTGTATTTTGAACTTTATTTTCGTCTGAAATTTGGGTTGTTTGAGAAGATTGGTGAAGTTGAATTGTACATTTTCTGAAAATATGACCCATACTCTCCACTGTGTTCTGAGACCTGCCCTTAGTGTGCATGAGTCCTGAATGGTCTTATACTCTTATAATGTGTGAGAATAGATTCATGAAGTGCTGACAGCAGGAAAGTGGAACTCTCCTGGGTGTCATGGCTTATCTAGAGAGGTTATAACTCAACAGTTGCCATGGAGACTGTCAACATGGCCATGGTGATATTCAGCGGGCAGAATGGGGTGTTGAGACTGGAGAGAAATGAGAGGTAAATAGAGAGAGAGATGGGGATGGAAAGAAAACTTCGGAAAGTAAAAGAGAGCAAGGGGAGTGGGGGGGGGGGGGCAGAGGAAGGTGAGACAGGAGAGAGACACAGAGAGACAGACGCAGACACAGAGAGACAGTCACAGACACAGAGAGACAGTCACAGACACAGAGACAGACAGAGCTGTTGGAATGATAGATGAGCACGTTTACTTATTGTGCACAACAACAAAACTGTAGTAATTAAAGATGTTTGGAGGGGTTCTGCCAACCGTCTGAATTTCAGATTGTTTTAGCTTGTGACTTTGGTTGAAAAAGAGAGTTTTGGAGTGGAAATTTGCACTTTTTATTAGGACTTCTAACTGGTCAACGTTTCGGACATCTCTGTCCTTCTTCAGGGCCAGTCCAGTTGTCCAGTGTAGTAATTAAAGTTGACTAGAAAGAAGACACTGTGAATCATAGTCATTCATCATGTTATATTACAACAAACCATGCACAGAGAAACTATAGGGCATCTATTGATTTCTACATGTGACTCGACCAACAAAAAGTACATATTTGGTTTGTACAAAGGCAAAGTAACAAATTTGGAATTATTTTAGACCCCCAAATCGCAAATATAGATTTTACACTTGACCATTACTCCCATAATTCCATGCGAATCAAGATTCAAGATGGCGTACATGCAAGTCCCCTATAGGACCAGTAAACCCTGTTTGTTCACCTGTCTTTTACCAACCGCGGACTTGGGACCGACAAGTTTTGCCCTGTATAAGTAGAATAATGGAGGGGCTGGAGCTCCTGTGCCCCACACTGCTACCAGACCATTGCCTCACATGAAATCCACAAGTACTATTTGCACATTAGCATCTCCTAGGCAACCAAGCACTGCAGGAAGACCGTAGGAGGAAGACCTGGCGTATCTCAATCCATATTCACTCCCTAACCACCAATCTAGCTTCTACACCATCTCCATTGCCCAGTCAGAATAAAAACAGCTGCACACACACAGCAGCAAGATGATTCCTGGTGAAATACTTTCATTGGGAACAAGAATTGTAGGTCTCCTAGGATTTACACTTGGTGTACCTGGAAATATTATCAACTTGCTGGTGTTCTGTCGTCCAGTTTTGGCCAACCTCAGTCTGTCCATCTTCCTGAGGAACCAGGCAGTGGCAGATGTGGGTGTGCTAACACTTGCTGCTATCTACCACCTCCTCCTCAGAGTAGATTCCTCTTATAAATATTATGATGATCCAGTCGGCCTTGTTCATCTAACGGTGACTAACTTTTTCCGCGTGGTCAGCAGCTGGATGATAGTTTGCGCGAGTGTGGATAGAGCGATTGCAGTGTGGATACCACTTCATACCAGGACACTGCTCACCAAGGGCAAGGCTTGGGTGGCATGTATATGTGTCTACACAGCTGCTGCTATCATTGCTGTGACAGCCACATATGCTAGGTACAATGTAGGCAGATACCGCACCATATATGGGAGCACATTTCTCATGTATTACATCGCTGTTTCATACCTTCCCTTGGTCATCGTGCTGATTTGCTCTATGCTGATTATATACATACTACGGGGGAACAGCAGACCACACCAAGTGGAGGGACACACAAGAGCAGTGACTGTTATGGTTCTTGTCAACAGCCTAGTTTACGTTATCCTCACAATGCCATATTACATTTATTTCCTGGTGCTATACACTTCAGTTCAGTTCAATTGGGTGATCTATTTTGCATTGCACACATTGTTTATGTGTAAGTACATACTCAATATTGTATATTATGGAGTCAGCGGCAGTATGTTCAGGCGTGAACTGAGTGCTCTGTTTAAATGTGGCAGAGACAGAGGAAAGAGGCAAACAAACATGGAGGCACTACAGGTGGAAGCTCATGAGGAGGCATTAAGAAATGTTGAGAAAAACGGATGCTCAAAGGATACCATGGAAGAGACTCTTGAAACTGTTACTTTGATGGTCGGAAATGAAACATAATGGGCTAGAAACATGCCTTGCTGCAAAATGTAAAACGTATAGACCTCATAGACGGTTTGATTGTACCTAAGGGTTGTAGTGCAGTATTGATAACATTATATAGACATCATAGATGGTATAATTGTACCTAAGGGTTGTAGTACAGTATTGATAACTTAGCATTATATAGACATCATAGATGGTTTAATTATACCTAAGGATTATAGTGCAGTATTGATAACTTAGCATTATATAGACATCATAGATGGTATAATTGTACCTAAGGGTTGTAGTACAGTATTGATAACTTAGCATTATATAGACATCATAGATGGTATAATTGTACCTAAGGGTTGTAGTACAGTATTGATAACTTAGCATTATATAAACATCATAGATGGTTTAATTATACCTAAGGGTTATAGTGCAGTATTGATAACTTAGTATTATATAGACATCATAGATGGTTTAATTATACCTAAGGGTTATAGTGCAGTATTGATAACTTAACATTATATAGACATCATAGATGGTATAATTGTACCTAAGGGTTGTAGTACAGTATTGATAACATTATATATACATTATAGATGGTATAATTGTACCTAAGGGTTGTAGTGCAGTATTGATAACTTAGCATTATATAGACATCATAGATGGTATAATTGTACCTAAGGGTTGTAGTACAGTATTGATAACTTAGCATTATATAGACATCATAGATGGTTTAATTATACCTAAGGGTTGTAGTACAGTATTGATAACTTAGCATTATATAGACATCATAGATGGTATAATTGTACCTAAGGGTTGTAGTGCAGTATTGATAACTTAGCATTATATAGACATCATAGATGGTATAATTGTACCTAAGGGTTGTAGTGCAGTATTGATAACTTAGCATTATATAGACATCATAGATGGTATAATTGTACCTAAGGGTTGTAGTGCAGTATTGATAACTTAGCATTATATAGACATCATAGATGGTATAATTGTACCTAAGGGTTGTAGTGCAGTATTGATAACTTAGCATTATATAGACATCATAGATGGTGTAATTGTACCTAAGGGTTGTAGTGCAGTATTGATAACTTAGTATTATATAGACATCATAGATGGTTTAAGGGTTGGTATGAATTATTGATAACTTAACATTGTATAGACACCATAGATGGTTTAATGGCTTAAGGGTTTTAGTACAGTATTGAAAAGATAAGATTAGACGTAGACATCATAAATGGTTTATTTGTACCTAAGGTAGACAAAATAATCTACATTTGCCCTGCCAAGAGCGGGAGTGAAGTACATACCATAGGCTTTAGACTTTCAAAATGTCGTTTTCAACCTGTAACTTATTGCTCCTGCTAATAAACGTTACCTCCTATCAATGTGTCTTTGTTTATATTATTCTTACCTTCCATAAAACTGAATAATTATTGTGCTACATCAAGTGTATGTTTGCAATTGCCACATTTCTACCTGAATGTGAGACACGTAACTTGTTTTGGCTGCCAATTTGTTAAGTTATTGCGCTGCAAACTCAAGAGATCGCATTCTGCAGGGTGTTTCCGAATGTCCAATTTAGGAAACCAGTCACTGATTTCATTGGATCCCACTCATTCTTTCCAAAGTTCAAAGATGGAAGCAACAGGTGCTAGAGTCTGTGGCTGCATATTTACCTCCTCCAACCAGGAGCTATGGAAATACCTGTATACACTGAATGGTTAAATGAGGTACAACAAAGAATACTGTAATTGTAAAATATATTTCATGTTAATCCCTCAAAGCTGAAACAGTTCATATTACAAAAATCATTATTGTGCAAAATTTATAACGAATTAAGAATTAATTAAGTTTACTTTTTATGTTCCATAGACCGGGAGGCCTCTTTGTGGGGCAACTGAATGGTGCTACATTCTACGAAGCTAAGAATGAAAAGGAATTTGTTCCCCATCTGCTTCCCAAAGATGGTAAGTCATTTCATTTCTCACTCCTTTTGAATTCATGATTGGCATGCTTTTGCACTTGGGGCCATGCATGGGGTCAATTGATCTCTTGTAAAGAAGTCTAAGGGTTTTAGCCCATAGGTTCAGTGTTGAGAAGAAGTGAGACAAGAGTCTGATGTAGCAGCAGTTCGTCCGGATTCGGCCTAGGCAGGAGTGACTCAGCGAGTGGCTAAGGCCTCATCCATCCATTTATCTATACTCCAAAATCATGAATTATTCATAGAATCAAACCCAATAATTATTCCACTTGCTCTTCCCCCTCTCTCTAATTGGTTGAGGGAGAGAGAGGATCTTCCTTGCACACACACTGACCTCTGCTCCCCATGCTGAGGCCATGAGCTGAGTGCATGCAAGTTGGATCCCTCTCCTCAACCTTCCCCCCTCCCACCCCTTACTCATAGATCCCAAGGCTCGTGCCTGCCCCCCCCCCCCCCCCCCCTCCCTCTTAGCCCTTCCCCCCTCTTGATCAACCCAGAGCAGTGGATACAGTAATTAGGTCGGGCTGGGGGGTGGGGTGAGCTCTGAGTAGCTCATCTCCCCCTCCCCTCCTGGCCAGGCCATGAGTGGCGTGCATGCCCTGACCATGATCAGGGCTAAATAGGTCGGAGTTTCAACCCCCAAAGAATTCAGTTCTTTACACTCTCCTAGTGAATAGATATTATGGCGAAAAGAATGTGAAATGCTCCTCCCGTGCCACTCACTGTATGTACATCCTCACTTCTGGTTACCGTATGATACACAGGCTTTATTACCCGCTGTATGTGGTATGAGCGCCTGTGCTGTTCACTATGGCATTCCATATTACCCTCTATAAAGATATAATACAACTTGAAATGTAAAGCGTGTTCCAGTATAAGGCAGCTAGAAAGCAATAGGTCTGAAAAAGGATCAGAAAAACTAAAAGTTGTAAGATATAAATTTACAAATATATAAATATACTGCAACATGCTCTTCCCTCTCTTACAGGTCAGCTAGTCTGGTTGGATGCCTATGGACCTTCCCGCCATGTACTGGCTTCTTACCGCCCTGGTAACCTAAAGGTACGTGCATGGAAGTTGTGCCAACATCTTTTCCTTGTCTTGACTATTCTTGCATTCATCTTTAATGTCCTGTAGTGATTTGGTGCTTATTTGGTAGTGTTGTAATATTACACTTCTGAATGAATGAATTAACTTATCACATGATTAAAGGGACTTTAACTCTCTAAGACTTTGCTCTGATAAGAATTTGCTAAAACAAAAATGTTATCATAAAACTTGCCTCATGTAAGAGCTACAGCCAGGGCAGAGTTAAAAATCAAATACCAAATTTGATCCTCGATTTAGGGATTGCAAAGGTCACACCCTTTTATACTGCCTGAATTCAATTAAGTCATTGCCTCTTAATCTTTACATCTTACAAAACATTTGCGATATAGTTTTTCGATAGTTATTCTCAAGTTTCCAGGTGTATGAAATGAGTCCTATATATATGTTCCAGGTGTATAAATGAGCCCTATATATATGTTCCAGGTGTATGAAATGAGTCCTATATATGTTCCAGGTGTATAAATGAGTCCTATATATGTTCCAGGTGTATGAAATGAGTCCTATATATATGTTCCAGGTGTATGAAATGAGTCCTATATATATATATATAGTAGTTTTTATTTCCATAAATTCTCAACATACAGAAATAAGGCTGACACCCTCTGTAACACAGGTCTTCCAGGCGGGCCAGAACATATATGGTCAATTCTATTTTTTTGGCGTCCATGAGGTTTTTACATAATATCTTCAGGGATATTGACTTTATACATGATTTGTACAGTTCATATAATCCGCCATTGAAAATGCTACAATCCGAACCCTACTTTAGGGGGTCTAAAACAAATATTCACAATTACAGCTCTGAAAAACCTCCTAAAATGGACCATTTTTGCAATGAGGCGCAAAAAGATATGTGTTACTCCCATGAAATGAATATAATGAATGTAGATATGTGGATCAAATTTGTAATAGTTCTGTAGCCAAAATACTTTTACATATTATATGAGTTTTTTTCAGATTCCATTTGAATATTTAATATACTTTTTTTCTAGGTATGTAATAGTCAACCCTAGGTATACCATGCGTATGCATAGACATTGTCTTCCTAATCATATAATTATTATTATGGTTGTTTAGGCGAATATGTATTAATATGATAGTAGAACTACTCTAGGTTTGAAGGAAACCAGAAAAAAATATCAATCTATCAGCATTTTCTGCTTATCAATGAAATAGTGAAGAGACATACCCTATAGTCAACTTTTCTGCATACCATGCGTATGCAATATATATAGCCATATCTCAGCAAATAAACATATTTAACTTTAAACATGTATACATAAGGTGGGTCCTTACTCAAGGTAATAAACAACGTATCTTGATTTTATGTTGCCAAAACACATTTAAAATGATTACTAAGATGATTAGAAGGATGCCATGCGTATGCCTATACCGTGCGTATGCCATTACAAGATAATTGGGCAATATCAGACAATTGCACCACACATATACATAAGAAATGGAAATGAATGATAAGACGCCCTTGTTGCATTAAGTTAACACAGTCTATAACTTCTATAACTTGTATATTTTTATATCTAATGTGGCTGATTTAAACAAATAAACACCCTACTCTAGTAGAAATTATCATTAACATGCCCCAGGGCAATACAATATGTGACTGTACAAAATCTTATAGAATATTCTTAATTACCAAATTACATTTTAGAACATCCAGGCCACCGATAAGAATACATGAACTGACTTGCTATTGTATGTTTCATAGGATACATTATATACACACCCTGTATAGGATGGCATACTCACGGTACATCCTCTTTAATACAATAATTATTCAGAGTTTGTAATCACTAACACCAGTTTTAATCAATGAGTCGATCTAGAATATTTCTTGATAGTGCCACGTTCAAATATGACTCAAATACCTATTCCATGCATATGCATGAATATATATATGCATACCATGCGTATGCCTAAGATGAAAGATAGATTCCTGTTGGAAATGAATCTCTACGTCTTGTAATTAACTGAAAATTGTATCAGATATAGGGGATATGCTAAAATCGTTATCCATAGAATAATGCAGTATTATAGAAGAAACCAACTGCTGTTTGAGCTTAATTAAACTATTAAGCACTCTTTTTCTCATTGGTTATACCGTGCGTATGCCTTAGGCTAACAGTTTATAAAGTCTTGAAAAACTCTGTAAATTTCTTCTAACCTTTCACAATATATGATGGACACTCTCAACTACAAAAACAAAGCAGCCAACAATCATTTGCCATTGATATTCTAAAGTTAAACATAACTATGTAACATATACTCTAAATATAATGACCTCCACAAAAAACCCACCCAGATTCGAATCCATAATTACTCTCTCAAAATAGTTTGATAGAACACTTGTGACTTTAAAACAAATAAATACATATCTATTTACCACATCATGAAAAAAAGAAATCGAAATATGTATAGAAATATTTAGAAAAATTGGCAAGAATTTAAAGAAATCATATGCATACGCACGGTATATTTACTTTGGGGTTCATTTGTCCCATTTCTTATAGCTCAGTTAATATCCGGAGATAGCCTTACCAATTCATGCTCAAAAAACCTTCAAAACATCTAGTTTCATGGTATAACACACAATTCTGAATTAGACCTATTTGAAAAATGACCATTTTTCACCCGACTGGACGCCAAAAAAATAGAATTGACCATATATAGATTCATAGTACCTGTGATTATCATTACTTAAGAGTAACATTAACGAATGTTGTATCGAGTAACACATACTGTGTGCTTAGTTAGCTTTGTGTAGCATGAAAGATCATGGCAGAGGCTTTATACGCCGTAAGATGTGAAATAAATACATAGTATACAAAAATAACATTGACATGGTACATACATACATGGCATAGAATGACGAGATATAACAATCATGGAAATCTCCTTGGAGATGACTAGTACACAGTTTATAGTTAATACAGTATTTGTACGCCATGGTGATTATTTTAGGCCGTCCCAGACCTCCTGGAGAAAAACAGTTCTCAGGTAGGTTCGGAAGGCCTTTCGGTCTTTACATTGGTGGGCACTTGGATCAAGGTTGTTCCAAGCTTCCGGGACTTTATAAATGATGGATTTTTTTATTTTGTCAGTGCGAGGCGTGAGAGATTTTAACAATCTTTTGCCCTTATGATTTCTTAGCTTGAAACTCTTGGTCTCAATCATTTCCCTCTTTAAACTCAGCGGGTACGCCAGATCTAATAGGTGTGACTCACGTCGTATATGGAGGGGGGCTAGTCTCAGCTCTCGTTGCTGTTTATCTACGTTAGTATATTTGCTCAGCCTTAGGATTATCCTGACCGCTGAGTTCTGAAGCGTTTGTATCTTTTTTAATAATTCATCAGAAGCCACCATGTAAATTACGTCACCATATTCTATAATGGGGCGTATAGCAACCTTATATACCATTATAATAGTATCCTTACTTGCGCAGTGACTCAGCCTCGCAAGGGCTTTGAGTTTGCTTTTTGCGAGATTAATCTTCGATTTTATATGACTTGTAAAACTTAAACCATCGTCAATTTTTAAACCAAGAAAAGTGTATGAACTGGTCCTTTCAAGGATTTGGTCGCCTATTTTCAGGTCACATTCCAATGGCGTTTGTTTTTGGGTGATTATCATGGTTTTGCTCTTCTTGACATTAAGAGAGATTTTATTAATTCTACACCAAATGTGAACTTTATTTAAACTGTTCTGCAATTGAACAAAACCAGATTCCCCGTTAGGGTTAGAGATTCGGTTGTAAATAATCGTGTCGTCCGCAAATAACTGCATATCCGAACACGTGATGAGTTGATGTAAGTCGTTTATATAAGCGAGGAATAAGAGAGGTCCTAGAGATGTGCCCTGAGGAACACCGCAGGTGACCTTTTTCAGGGTGGACATCTTATCATTTATAATAACCCGTTGGTATCTATTACTTAAATAGTTTTCAACCCACGTTAAGGCTGATTCCCCCAAGCCGAGGCCCTTCAGTTTCTTGAGTAGGATAGAATGGTCGACCGTATCAAAGGCCTTCCTGAAATCCAGGAAGGCCAGAACGGTGCCATCTCTGTCGTTAATGTTGTTAAAGATATCAGAGAATATTCTATAATGAGCATCTGTGATTGACTTCCCTCGCCTGAAACCATATTGATGTTTGTAAATAAGGCTATTGCCCTCGAGAAATCCCATAAGCTGCTGTCCCACTACCTTCTCTAGCACTTTCGCCGGGAATTGAATGGCACTGATAGGCCGGTAGTTAGTGGGTTCGGTTCTGGCCCCCTCCTTAAAAATAGGGGTAACGTTCGCCGTTTTAAAGACAGCCGGGACTTTGTTCGTTCTTAGAGATAGATTGCATAGATATGTAAATTGGTGTGACAGGCCTAATAAGCAGGGTTTTAAGATTTTTGTAGGTAGCATGGATATGCCAGATGCTTTTGAGACTCCTATGGATTTTATTAATTCAACAACAACTTGTTCAGAGACTTCCTTAAACTGAAAAGCCGCCGGACTATTACCGGGGTCGGATTGGGGCTTCACTCTCGGTAGCTGGTCGTCCGTGACAGGTTCAATTACCTTCGCTAGGTTGGGACCAACCGTTACGAAGAAGTCATTGAACCTGCCAGGAACCTCATCATCAGCCACAAAGGCTCCACCCTCTTCCCTTAATCTAACCTGGTCATGTGTTCCAGGTGTATGAAATGAGTCCTATATATGTTCCAGGTGTATGAAATGAGTCCTATATATGTTCCAGGTGTATGAATGAGTCCTATATATATATGTTCCAGGTGTATGAAATGAGTCCTATATATGTTCCAGGTGTATGAAATGAGTCCTATATATATGTTCCAGGTGTATGAAATGAGTCCTATATATATGTTCCAGGTGTATGAAATGAGTCCTATATATATGTTCCAGGTGTATGAAATGAGTCCTATATATGTTCCAGGTATATGAAATGAGTCCTATATATATGTTCCAGGTGTATGAAATGAGTCCTATATATGTTCCAGGTGTATGAAATGAGTCCTATATATATGTTCCAGGTGTATGAAATGAGTCCTATATATATGTTCCAGGTGTATGAAATGAGTCCTATATATGTTCCAGGTGTATGAAATGAGTCCTATATATATGTTCCAGGTGTATGAAATGAGTCCTATATATATGTTCCAGGTGTATGAAAGTCCTATATATGTTCCAGGTATATGAAATGAGTCCTATATATGTGTTCCAGGTGTATGAAATGAGTCCTATATATATGTTCCAGGTGTATAAATGAGTCCTATATATCTTCCAGGTGTATAAATGAGTCCTATATATATATGTTCCAGGTGTATGAAATGAGTCATAGGGGAGGTGCCGGTGATGTGTTGGAAGTACAAGCTAACCCTCTCAGTATGTTTGACTCCGGGAGAAGCCAGACTGTGCTCACCCGCTGCCGGCTCCTAGAGCACCCCGGTGACAGCAATAAGATATTAGTGTGCAGCTCCACCCAGAACCCTAGCATGGTGAGTGCAATAAACACAATAGGGCATTAATGGCTATATGGGTCAGATTTTCAGAAAATGTACAATTCAACTTGGCCAATCTTCTCAAATAACTCAAATTTCAGACGAAAATAAAGTTCAAAACACAGTTCAACCTAACGAAACAGATTGCTAGAATCAATGCAATGCCGAATATACTCGAATTTACCTAATATTGACTTAATTTTAGCAGAATTTGCTAAATGTGTAGGCTGCAGCTGGCCATTGTACAGTTTCTGGAAATCTGACCCATATATAAATATTTATAGTGATTGACCATCAAGAATTTGTGCTAACATTTATTTTGTGTGCATAAATGATATAGAAATACTTACTGCATGTCCTACTGTTTACTATGATTGGAATCCGCTTGATCTCATCTTTCCAAATATGATGATATCTCAAAATCCATTTTTTGCGACTTATTTTCCTGTGACACATCACGATTGTGTGTGGATTTGTCTTGTCTCACTGTGGATTACAGTGCATGCTGGGATGGATTCAGTTCAAATCTGATATACAAATATTTATCAACATTTCTATCAAAAATTGCAAGGATCTTTCACCAGTAGCATAGCTTGTGTAAATGATCTATAAAAAACTAATGCATGATGGAAAAGATGAAATCTTGGTTTATGGAAACATGTGCAACTATGAAATTCTCACATGAATTCCTCCATTTCTAACAAAAAATTCATTAAAATTTTCAAAAATTCATTCTCAAAATATTTTCTTAAATTTTGTCATCAAAATGTTTCTTTTTAAATCAGGTAACATATTATGTGCATGCCCAACATTATAGAAATTCACTCTTCTTTTTTCTAAAAAAAAAATTCAGCGTTTTTGGTATGATTTACCAAACATTAGTTCCACGAATTCCCTTCAGAGTGTCTACCAGTTGGCAGAATTCTACCCATACATTTTATGACTAAAGTCAATTAAAGAAATTTTTTACGTGTTTCCCTTAGAAAATTTGATTGAATATAATCATTCTCTGATTTTTTATGAAACTAAATGACAAGACAATGAAATCAGGATGCTAACTCTACTTACTTAATACCAAACTAATATAAAACCACAGCTTTACATGTTGTACTATTTTGCTCATTTTTTTTTATATAAGCTATCATTTTACATATTATTACCATCCTCTGAAGAAGCAGAAAGGCGAAACGCGTCAGGAACGCCAATAAACCTGCAAAATGCCAACTTGATTCGTTCCCATGATTGTTTTAGATGAGTTGCCTCCTTTCAATCTTTTAATAAATCTTATAACCAAATCTTTCTCTGTCTCTTTTCTCTGTCTCTCTCTCCCTACTTCTCTATATGTATTTCCTGGGTATGATCATAAACTGCCTCCCTCTCAGCTCTCCCACTCTTGATATAACCATATTAAATGTGTTGATAAGGGCGTAAAGCAACCAATCTCACTCACTAACTCCCTTTAGAGTGTCTACCAGTTGGCAGAATTCTACCAATACATTTTATAACTAAAGTCAATTATAACCAAATCTTTCTCTGTGTTTTGTAGGTGAAGCTGTGGCATATGGACACCGGTGTTTTATACCAGAAAATCAACGTGGAACAAACAGTTCTCGATATTTGTGATATAGACGTCAACGGTCGGCGCTACTTGGCCACTCTCAATGAGAAATCACTGCACTTATTGAAATGGGGGTAACAACTCCCATGTCTCCTTATGTTGCCTTAAGGCCCTAGTCCACTAAGCCGATTCTCATGCGATTCTCAGGGAACTTAGTGGAAAAGGGTCCTCGACTGCAGCGCAAAATCTCATGAGAATCGGCTTAGTGGACAAGGGCCTTGATAGCGTTTCACTGTTGAGTTCACCAAGATGTTCAACCCATGCACATGTGGATAAAAGAATTGGATGTGAACGTGTGTTCTTTCTTCTACTGAGCCAATAGGGGATTTGCATGTGCCACTTAACATGTCTGTTACAGTGCATGCTGGGTTGGATTCTCATCTCATCACTTATCTAGCAACATTTTTATCCAAAGGAGGCTGACTATTTTCAACAAAATACTTCCTTCTTTCAATGAGCTTTGGGTTCCAAATGCATGATGGGAACGATAAGAGACTCGTCATATCATATCATGTATAATACATGGTAATTAACATAAGAGGACTGATCTATGTTCCACGATGAACATTCTTTTCTCTAGTTTTTTACTCTGACATACAACTCCCATAATCCCTTGCTAATCAGGGTGCCAGATGGCGGCTATGCAAATCCCTTATTGTTTGACTTGGGAATGACTATATTTTAAGAGCCAATTCCAATGGTTTCCCTCATCGTGTGCTTCCAGCTCTATTTCCAGGGATCATGCAAAGTATTTTCAGTATTTTTTAAAAACTTCCCAAAATGTTCCAATCTACTTTAAATCCAATTTCGTCTGATTTTTTTTTTTAAAATCTCAATTACATTTTTAAACGATTTGATTTTCTTTGGTTGTCAAAATGTTTTAAATCAGTTTGACATATTCTATTCAGGGAACAAAGACCCTGAATATAAGAATTCACTTTTTTTCTCTCACAAATGTTCAGTATTTTTTTCATGTCCCGGGTGCTGATGAAAACCTGGATTAATTCCAAAAGTTGTACCCGATTTTTTAATTAAACGAAATCAAATCAATTCAACAATACGAAATAGGGGGATGGGGGTCTCGGAGATATTGTTTTTATGCTCGGTGTTTTTATAGGGACGTTCAACTCTAGATTAGTGTGGATCGATGTTTTAATGTGTATGTAATACTGCTCGGATATATTGCTATGTAACTAGAAATCTATTTTTATGATTTTTCATTGGGTTACGAATAAGAATGCACTTCAACTGGTAGCTACCATATGTTTCAACACCACTGGGAGAAATGCATGAATTGATAATTTTATGTGGAAACATTGTACGATATCACTAGATATCGAGCTTTTATTTCAATTATTCGAGAGAAGGTCGCAGACACTTGTAGCATTTGAGTCATGATACCAGCAGCAACCATGTATGTACCAAATCGGGGAGAAATCAAATTAAGGATGTATATGGGTCAGATCGTGAGAATATGTACAAATCGCCTTCATCAATCCTCTCAAATATACCAAATTCAAGACCGAAATAGGGTTTAAAATACAGTTCAAAATAACGAAACTGACTTTTTGAATCGAACCAAAACCAAATGTACCTAGTATTTACCATTTCAGCCTGAAACTGAAAATAAATTGTAAAAGTCATTAATGATTTAAATTGTAGTGACCTGACCATCGCCGTCATGAACTTTAATTTAATAACAATAAAATATAATCCTGCTGTTTATGCCTATGTCAAGTCGAAGAGTCCTTAAAAGGTCCTTAATTTGACCTTAAAAATGTCATTAAATTTCGGTCTCCCTAGACTGTGGGAACCCTGATCAGTCCTGTCCAGAAGGCCACATTCCTCAATTCCACATCCAGCGATAAGCTTAACCACAAGGCTAAGACTAAGGCTAAAAGTGTTAATGACCCCTAAAACTTAGGGGTCCAAAACTGCCTTCTGGACCTGACTGATGTAGAGCTGCCGATTGTACATGATATAACCGTCTGATCCATACACATTCTCTAATGATGTATACCAGTGGAGTGAGATTTGTCTGCATGTGCATGCATCCTTGATGATTTTAGGACATTTAAAATCGAACTATGTTTGGGGGCTATCATTTCTCTAATCTCTAATTTGATTGTAGATGCAAGACTTATTCTAATCAATCCGACAGTGTATATATTTGTTGGCAGGAAGGACAATATTTGTTCTCTGCCTGGCCTCTGTATCTGTGGAGGTCGTTATCTGTGATACCATTGCAGCGTGTTCAGAATATTTTTAGAAACACTATGTTCCACTGAACCTACTAAACTCGAGGGGAAGTCAGAAAAAGTTCAGGTTAACCGAAATATCAGCTACTGTAAACGTATTTATTTTCTCGCAGATGAATTTTCGCGCACTAAGTAGCCTACTTTGAGACCTTTTCGCGCGGATTTAAATTTGCGCAGCATAAAGTCTCACACCTTGTTTATGCAATAATTATAGTTTCGCGCAGGATTTATTTTCACGCAGAAAGGTGGGTGCGCAAATATAAATACTGCGCGAACATTAATACGTTTACAGTATAAAGAACGAATACATTAAGTTGGAAGTCTGCAGGGACATTTTAGAAGCTTCAGGTTAAGGATGCACTCTCAGTTAACGTCAGTAAAAATATTTTCTACATTTTCATCCATTCTTTTTCCAACCCATCTAAAAGTCATCTGACCGAAATTTTGGACGATTCTATTTAGTTGTTTTTTGCTACATGGCTTCTAAAACGTCCTTATTTGTATTTTGTGGACCCGTGAAATCCTTTCTTATGATGACTTCTCTTATTATCGCTCACCGGCGGCTGTTTTCCCTCGACCGATCATACGGTACTTCAAATTCTTGTATACACATATAACAGCAGCAGAGTGTTGATGAATTCAGTTTTATAAGTTATAATAAGAGTAAATCTGGTGAGATTTTGTTAGTCATAGTTGAGAATGTAGCTTTAAGCTGGATGTCTGTAGGGAAATTGCAAAAGGTTACGGTTAACTGAAAATTCAGGTAAACCGAGTTTAAGTTAAGCGGAACATAGTGTAATTATATATACTGTAAACGTATTTATTTTCGCGCGGATAAATTTTCGCGCACTAAGTACTTTGACACCTTTTCGCGCGGATTTATATTCGCGCAGCAAGGAAGCCTCACACTTTGTTTATGCAATAATTATAGGTTCGCGCAGAATTTAAATTCGCGCACATAAGGGTATGCGCGAAAATCGCGAAATAAATACTGCGCGAACATTAATACGTTTACAGTAATCCAAGAAATTGGCTTCCATTTGGAACACAACCATACATGTATAGTATTCTGTGTTAGACGGACGTAGGCTTACAGACAGACTTGTAGATAGATAGAAGGACTAAATATATATATACTCCATTTGTACAGACATTTTCCAATAAATCATATTTTTCAAGATGTCAATTTTCCGTTGTTATTAATTATAATAATGTGGATGCTGATATTCGGCGACATCAACAACTTGAGTCGCCGATCATTGAAAAAAAACAAGGCCCCGCAAGGCCTGGTAAAGTCTTGAATTTTTGGGGGAAATCAATTCAGGGCCTGGAAATTAATCATACGTGAATCCTGTTATAATCTATTAAAGTAACTCTCCAAGTAAAGGTTAAACACCGGTGATTGATATAAAATGTGAATATAAAACTTGTTAAATACATTGGCTTATGTAAAAACTATAACTACAAACCGTATACGGTTATGAAAAATCACGAAATGGGACAAGAAAAGCCTGGAATTATAATGGCACTTTGCAGTTTGAGGCGAGAGGCTTTCCCTTCGCTGGAAGGGACTCTTTCAACTTTGGGCCTAGACTGGATATTAAATCAGAATGTCTAAGTTTTTAATATTATTATTGGTCTACATCAACATTTGTACATCAAGGACTACAACTTCCAGGCCGGCCCGTCATAAGGGATCTGAAAAAAGCCTGGAATTCATGGTGCTTTCCATTAGGCTAACACACCTTTAATTGTAAAATCATTAAAATTATTAATGACCACTCGAACGATAGCAGATTGGGTTGAATTTGTTTGAGGCGTAAGCTCGGGGGTCTACGTTACAATACATGTGTGTTGGACATTAAAATTAATAATATTACAATCGCTTCGAACTTCCGTGTTTAAACTATTTTAGACATCTCCAACATGGTATATTTTTTTTATTTAAGTATCGATTCATTAGCATTTTTAGATAAAATAAAATAGTATAGTGGAACCTCTCTATTAAGACTTCGGGACTGAGAAAATTGGTCTTAATAGAGGAGTGGTCTCTATAATGAGGTGGTCTTTATGTGAGGTTCCACTGTATAATAAAGTAAAATAGAGATCTTGCAATCAGGTCGCTGCCAATATGGACGATTCAATGGACCTATAGATATATATATGGGTCAGATTTTCAGAAAATGTACAATTGGCATATGTACACATTTAGTAAATTCCGCTGCAATTTGGACAATAGTGGGTGAATTCAAGTATATTTGGCATTGCATTGATTCTAGCAATCTGTTTGGTTAGGTTGATATGTATTTTTAACTTTATCGTCGTCTGAAATTAGGGTTATTTGAGAAGATTGGTGAAGGAGAATTGTACATTTCCTGAAAATCTTACACATATTATATATAGACGGGATTGACTGTATACAGGACTGCTGCCAGCAGCTTTAGCCTATGCACGTGAAGGTTGGTTAACGTTACCTGATATCCTGTGCTCCCACGAACAAATTAAATTCTATGATGTGTGAATATGATACGTATAGGCCTAGGCCCCTACATCACGCTCTCGTCTGATCGATTTCACATAGACGGGCCAGTCCGTCAGAAAGTGTACTAAATAGGAATTGGCAATTCTACTTTCTAGACATTTACTTTTAGTAAATTCTGTTATTAAAATTTGGCTGAGAATGGTGAATTATATGTATTATGGTTTATGTTGCGTTTCTAATTAAGAAAAATCTCTGTTATTTTGAAACTTGCTTTGGTCTTAAATTTGCAATGGCTACGTACATGAACTGTTGGTAGACTTCCCACTTTTAAATATTATTTTAAAATATATATAGGCTACCCATATATATATAGCCCCCCCCCCCCCCCCCCCCCACACACACACACACACCTCCTCTCTCTCTCTCCCGCCAAATATGATATATGATCAACATTAACCCTGGAAGTTACATGAATAAAAATTAAATAACCAAAGTTGGGTTTATGTGGTTCCCATGGAAATCTCCAACTCCCACCGTCACCCACTGAGTGTGAGTGCACCCTCCTGCATCACGCGGGAAACTCCCGCAGCGCCACCTTCAGCCAAAACCACCAGCCACCGGAAATATAAATCCACAACATCCGGTAGATCCAAACTTCACTTCGCTGAAGACTTTGACCGGTGCGTTTCCTCTCATTTCTCCGCGCAGTGATCATTTCTGCCTTTGACAGTTGCACAGTAAGAAAGAACAAACTTTCAAACATGGCAGGAAGGGACGGTGACTCGGAAAGAAAGTTTGACGTTGTTATTTTCGGAGCGTCAGGTTTTACTGGTCAGTATGTCGTGGAGGAAATGGCGAGGACTGCTGGGGAAGAGAGGAGACTCGTATGGGGTGTCGCCGGGAGAAACATGAAAAAACTTCAGAATGTGCTTGAGAAAGCCGGCAAGAAGACAGGTAAGTGTGAAATAAAATTAGCTAAGTGATAAACCACTGATAGTCTTACTGGCCTAGGGACTGTCGGCTGAATTATTTCATCAGCTATGCCTGTGCATATTTTTATTTTTAATCACTCTTTTCATGAGTCATCCTCGTTTTAAAAGCATTACTAAATGCATATAGTATTATTAGCCTCTACAGGATTATTTGATTTTCCTTCATGTTGGGCACAATCATTGGCTTCTTGTCGCTCTGAAACTGTTAGACATTAATTTAGCTAACATTTTGCTGAAATTGCAAGGATACACACCTGCAGAACTTTTCCTCCAGTCACTTATCTAAATTAAAATCTTATAGATGTAATGAAAATATATATGTAAACAGGTACATGAAAATATTCAAACCCAAAATCGGCATTTCCATTTCTCCTTGATAGGCCTATACTATTTTCTTTCAATTAATATTTACAAAATTCTCAATTGTGAAGATCAAAACATTCTGTGTTAATAACTGTTATATTCATATATGGGTCAGATTTTCAGAAAATGTACAATTCGCAGCTGTACAAATTGAGTAAATTCTGCCAAAATAGGCTGCAATCTGGTCAATACTAGGTAAATTGGAGTATATTCGGCATTGCATTGATTCTAGCAATCTGTTTGGTTAGGTTGAACTGCATTTTGAACTTTATTTTCGTCTGAAATTTGGGTTATTTGAGAAGATTGGCGAAGTTGAATTGTACATTTTCTGAAAATCTGACCCATATAATTAAATTACCATCAACAGACAACAATGGGTGAATGGCATTACTGCCATTAGTCATTACATGCCACTTAACTGCATTATAATTATATAAATATAATTTGAATTAGCGTATAGCGTAACCTACATATGGGTCAGATTTTCAGGAAATGTACAATTCGCCTTCACCATTCCTCTGAAATAACCCAAATCTAAGACAAAAATGAGCTTCTAAATGCAGTTTAACATAACAGAACTGATACTTTAAATCAATGCAATCCCAAATATACTCAGATATACCCGGTATTCTTCATTTCTCAGCCTAATCTACGAGCATTTCCTAAATGTGTAGAGCTGCCAATTGTACATTTTCTGAAAATCGGACCCATATATGCTTCCATGATACTTTGACGTTAGAGCTAACTATACTAGTAGGCCTACTAGTCTATAGAAGCAGAGCCATACGCGGGTACCGTTACGGTTAAACTGTATTTTCATCTTAAATTTGGGTTATTTGAGAGGATTTGTGAAGGCGAATTGTACATTTTTCTGGCGACTTCACCCATATAGAGCTATATATATCCTTAGGACCTATAGTGTCACGACCAGTAATGCCAATATTATAATTAATATTATAGTATTACATAATATCACGTTATGATATGGCACACTTTATCAAATATTACATAAGATTACATTGAATTATGAGTGCATATAAATATTGCTTTAATTATTCCCTGACTAGTGCAATACTATGCCACGTCAATAGTAGGTTATACAATCACTCACTAGGGGTCGGCCTGAACCTACATAGTAGCCCAATCAGTAACGTCTGGTTATTCAGATCCAAGGTATATCCTATTGGTTAAGAATATAATAGACTGACCCAGAAATATAATTATCTTCTCTTATTGATCTTGTGGTCAATTGATTTAAATGTGTGAATCATTGCAAGGGACAACGGCCACCCCTCTCACCAACCAATTGGACTGGGCTAAACCCATATACCCCCGTCACGCGCTGGCTCCGGCCTCTCTCGATTTTTCAAGGCCAGTGATTTCCCACCCACCCAACACCTACAACAAAGAGGTGAAGGAACAGGGGTTCCCAAGAACAATTGTGATGGCAATAAATCTGGTGAACATGAAGATGAACTTTTCACTCTCCAAAGCCAAAATCGTAAAGAAAATAAATACTTTTTATAAAATCATGTGTCTGCTTTGTCCCATAGTAATGATTATATCATTGGTTAATGTTTATTAATAAACATGATTGAAAAAAAATAAACATGATTGGATAAGAGCATGTTATGTATGCTCAGAGACCATATTGGCCACATTTCGTATAAATACAATGTCTAATGAATACAGTGCTAGAGTCTAAACAGGGCCAATCTCTGCTTTTTATTATTCTATAGCTCTAGGCTATACTGCTAGTCTAGACGCTTCAAGCAGTACGTGGTACATCTCAGGGACTTAACCTAGCTCTACTCATATACAGATCACTTGGAGACTAGTAGTTGTATCAATCACTGCTTTAGCTGACAAAAGATGAATACGAAATTTAATCTTAACTACCCAAGTCCATGAGTAATACATCTTAAAATTGTATATCAATAATGTGCTCTATGAACCTAATTGTGATGCATAAATATTATTGTAGCCTTTTCATTTCATTAGTATTATATCGTGTGTAAAATGATCTATAAAAACCAAATGAATGATGGGAAGATGAACTCTTGTTTTAATGGAAACATGTAAAACACATGGCTTTTTACATGAGATCACTGGCTGTAGTTCAAGTTGTTTTTTGAGTCTGCCCTATATACCTTATATAAGTATGGAGGCGGAGTTGTCCAGGCTCCATTAATATATGCATGGGTCAGATCTTCAGAAAATGTACAATTGGCAGCTATAGGCATTTAGTACATTATGCTAAAATAGGCTGCAATTTGGCCAATACTAGGTAAATTCACGTATGTTTGGCATTGCATTGACGTTAGAATCAGGTTGGTTGTGCTGAACTGTATTTTGAAGTTTATTTTCGTCTGAAATTCGGGTTATTTGAGAATATTGGCGAATTTGAATTGTACATTTTCTGAAATTCTGACCCATATGCATAAATATGCAGATACCTTCCCTCACAACATCTTGGCACTATGCCCATATTCATATACTACTGACTCACGAGAGTCCCCCCACCCGTGTTACCTCCTTCATTTGTAACATTGTGTGGTCATTCATAATGTATTGTAATTGTATATAAAGATTTGTATTCAGCTACACACATTGTGTATATACTAGTCTCAATGAGCGCTGATCAAAATTCTAAGTAGCTTCATATTAGACAAAACCTATAATGTAGTAAATTCGAGTAAACGGAGAAGGAAAAATAACATAATAATAAGAGCGATAAAATAAAAGGCAGCACCACCGTGTCCTAACATGACAGTCCTAATGTACTAAACTAACTGTTGCTGCATAAAGGTTATACTGTAGCAATTTTTTTTAAAATTTCTTTTTTACTACTGTAGCAATTTGAAAATGTAAATTATTCTTGCAAACACATTACCAGTATATTTTTTAAATAAACATACAAAACTAAAGAATAAAGAAAACCCAGTCATGCAGGATTATCTCCAGACTGTTCAATCATGTACTTTATTGACGGAATTAACTGTTATCTTATATAATTTAATTCAAATTTCAGGGCAGAACCTTGAAGAAGTGCCGATTATCATCGCCGATGTCAGTGTAGACCAGTCCATCCGTGATATGTGCAAACAGGCCCGCATCATTCTCAACTGTGTTGGCCCTGTAAGTCATTCTGCCACATGGTCTCATTGTCCAAGCGTCAAGTTTTAATCTGAATTTAGATTTTTTGTTCAGTCGCTATGAATGATGTGGAGAGTGTTTCGTGTATTATAAATATGATGGGTCAAGTTAACAATGTTTCTGGGTGGAAAACCAGTATAGTAGCTAAATAATTATACTCTTTGGGGGTGACCTTAGAAATGAACAGATCTATATAAAATGTACATGGCACCCCTGAAGAAGGATACTAAGATATCCGAAACATTGGGCACTAATAAAACAACAATTCCAAAACCCACGAATCCATCGTTCTTCCACGAAAAAAGTGATCAACAAGTTAACTAGGTGTTCAAATTTAGTTAGTAGTGTAAAACCCCACCATTAAAATGTGTTGTGCAATTAAATGTAGTAGAAACCCCAACAGTTAACTCACCCGCGGTAACCATGCCTAGGGTAGTTAGCTATTATAGCTTGCTTAGCCGGCCTTGATTCTCCTCTCCCAGGACAAGGGGGCGACTATTTTGTCTACTTATCTATAACCTTGCTACTATAATTAATATTGTGCTATCGACGTTCATATATATAGACACTGATGCTTGTTTGTCAAAAATATTAGTTACCGGCATGTTAATATAATTCGATGAAAGGTACATTTGGTGGTGGATTCACATCTCTTAATCACAAGGTCTTCGCTTGGTTTATGTTAATTTTCTATTTGCAGTATCGGTTTTACGGAGACCAGTTGGTACGAGCCTGTATTGAGACCCAGACTCACCATCTGGACATCAGTGGAGAACCTGGGGTTTGTAGTATTTCTCTCTGCCCTCAGCACTCTCTATTACAGAATTTCTCTATTTGTATTTCTGTATTTCAATATATATGCCACTTTCCCAATTATTGACTGACAAATTTCTCTTTCATAGAAGATACGATCGTTGAAAGCCTTTTCTCTCAGTGAAAACTGCTTGTAAGTTGGCCCACTAAAAACAAAATAATCTAAGATTTCCCATGATATAATGTGCCTTGCAGAATAAAAATCAGTCAATACACTATTTGTAGTTCCTGGAAAAGACTGAGCTGCTGTACAGGAAGAAGGCTGAGGATGCTGGCGTCTACATTATCGGTGCCTGTGGGTTTGACAGCATTCCCGCTGAGATGGGCGTCCAGTACACCCAACAACAGTTCCCTGGTAAGTGTTAATATCCCGCTGAGATGGGCGTCCAGTACACCCAACAACAGTTCCCTGGTAAGTGTTAATATCCTGCTGAGATGGGCGTCCAGTACACCCAACAACAGTTCCCTGGTAAGTGTTAATATCCTGCTGAGATGGGCGTCCAGTACACCCAACAACAGTTCCCTGGTAAGTGTTAATATCCTGCTGAGATGGGCGTCCAGTACACCCAACAACAGTTCCCTGGTAAGTGTTAATATTCCGCTGAGATGGGCGTCATGTACACCCAACAACAGTTCCCTGGTAAGTGTTAATATCCTGCTGAGATGGGCGTCCAGTACACCCAACAACAGTTCCCTGGTAAGTGTTAATATCCTGCTGAGATGGGCGTCCAGTACACCCAACAACAGTTCCCTGGTAAGTGTTAATATCCTGCTGAGATGGGCGTCCAGTACACCCAACAACAGTTCCCTGGTAAGTGTTAATATCCTGCTGAGATGGGCGTCCAGTACACCCAACAACAGTTCCCTGGTAAGTGTTAATATCCTGCTGAGATGGGCGTCCAGTACACCCAACAACAGTTCCCTGGTAAGTGTTAATATCCTGCTGAGATGGGCGTCCAGTACACCCAACAACAGTTCCCTGGTAAGTGTTAATATCCTGCTGAGATGGGCGTCCAGTACACCCAACAACAGTTCCCTGGTAAGTGTTAATATCCTGCTGAGATGGGCGTCCAGTACACCCAACAACAGTTCCCTGGTAAGTGTTAATATCCTGCTGAGATGGGCGTCCAGTACACCCAACAACAGTTCCCTGGTAAGTGTTAATATCCTGCTGAGATGGGCGTCCAGTACACCCAACAACAGTTCCCTGGTAAGTGTTAATATCCTGCTGAGATGGGCGTCCAGTACACCCAACAACAGTTCCCTGGTAAGTGTTAATATCCTGCTGAGATGGGTGTCATGTACACCCAACAACAGTTCCCTGGTAAGTGTTAATATCCTGCTGAGATGGGCGTCCAGTACACCCAACAACAGTTCCCTGGTAAGTGTTAATATCCTGCTGAGATGGGCGTCCAGTACACCCAACAACAGTTCCCTGGTAAGTGTTAATATCCTGCGCCATCAAGACATCTACAAGTGCATACAATTAGATAAGAATAATATGTTGTAGGTAATGTAGTTGAAGGGTTTTTTAAAAATGTTTAGGAAACAAACTGGGGAATTTCAAGATTTCTGGTGACAATATGTTAGTTTGTTTTGTTTAATAAAAATCATTCTACCAGAAACATTATGCCCGAAAGGGCCCTATTCTCAGTCTTGATAGCCACATCTAGATAAATACATTTGATCAAATTAAATAATATAACCACCAGAATCTTGCTGCAATTATAGCTTGCAAGCAAGCCCATGGCCAGAACAACTTGCCCGCCGCAAGCTCGTATTTCGATCCAGAGATCCTCCATTAAGTGATTAAGGGTCTCTGTTCGATCGCTGCATTGTAGTAACTACACTCTCCGTCAGGGGACACCACTAGGTGTAGTAGTATATTGAATTCATTGCTAGGGAATAGTGTGGGACTGTCCCATGAGAGACCCCTATATTGTCACAGGTCTGATTGCATATCCTTCACGTCCTAGAGCGAATATTTAAAAATTGAAATTTTCTAAATTTCTCATTTGTTTCTCATTGTAATTTCCAGGCGACCTCAACTCTATTGAAGCTTATCTTCACATCAAAGCTGGACCAGAGGTAAGTGTGTAGTTTATTCAGTCCTTCCAGAACCAGTATGGGACGGGGGGGGGGGGGTAGATCGTCAGAAAATGTACAATCGGCAGCACTACACATTTAGTAAATTCTGCTACATTAGGCTGACAGATGGTCAATTCTAGGTAATAGTATATTTAGTATTGGGTTGATTCAAACAATCTGTTTAGTTGTGTTGAACTGTGTTTTGTACTTTATTTTTGTCTGAAATTTGGGTTATTTGAGAGGATTGGTGAAGGTGAATTGTACATTTTCTGGCGACTTCACCCATATAGCGACCGATCACCAAAATGTTCAACCCATGCATGTGGATAAAAGTAATCAGGGATGCAAGTCTTCTGTATTTCTACTGAAATAAGTATTTTTGAAAACTTCCAAAATTGTCAAATCTCCCCCGAATCCCATTTATAACCTAATCTCGTCAAAATTTTCAAAAAGAAATTCTCAAAATTTGATTGTCAAAATGTCAAAATTTCATATTTGTGGTCATCAAAATGTATCAATTCAAAATATGTACAAGCTGTTGAGACTAAATTATTATGTTTCTCGAGAATTTCCATGCGTTTTATTATTACAAGTATTTGTAAATATTTGCCTGTATCATGTTCGACTTCATATAGGGAGGAAAGATAAACTTTGGCACATGGCAGTCGGCTATACACGGGTTTGCTAATGTGCAGGACACCATAGCAACGAGGAAAAAGCTCTACACTGAACCGTTACCAAAGCCCCAACATAGATTGCCTAAAAGGTAAAGTACCCGCATGTCTCTTTTTCTAGCACTCAACTTTCTACCATCTGGGCTTACCTGTGACCTCAACTTTTCTCTCTTTTTCTGTCTTCGCCCGCCTCTCCTCTCTCCTCTCCTCTCCTCTCTCCCTTTCCTCCTTTCCACTCCTCTACTCTCCTATCCCCTCTCTCCCCTCTCTCCCCTGTCTGTCTGTCTCAGCCTGTCTGTCGGTCTCTCTCCGTCCCTCTATGTCTATGTATGTATGCCCCTGTCTCTCTCTCTCTCTCTCTCTCTCTCTCTCTCTCTCTCTCTCTCTCTCTCTTTCTTCCCCCCTCTCTCTCCCCCCTCTCTCTCACTTTATCTATCCCCCCTCTCTCTCTCTCCTTTTTCTGTACCAGTGACTTAACCCTCTATGTTTGATTCTGTTGGTAGGAAGTCGATTTTCTTCAGTGATGATGTGAATGGTTACTGTGTGCCGTTCCCAGGCAGTGATCGCTCCATTGTAAACCGCACTCAGCGCGCTCTCTACTCCAACCTCCAACAACGCCCAGTAAGTATTGTAAACCGCACTCAGCGCGCTCTCTACTCCAACCTCCAACAACGCCCAGTAAGTATTGTAAACCGCACTCAGCGTGCTCTCTACTCCAACCTCCAACAACGCCCAGTAAGTATTGTAAACCGCACTCAGCGCTCTCTACTCCAACCTCCAACAACGCCCAGTAAGTATTGTAAACCGCACTCAGCGTGCTCTCTACTCCAACCTCCAACAACGCCCAGTAAGTATTGTAAACCGCACTCAGCGTGCTCTCTACTCCAACCTCCAACAACGCCCAGTAAGTATTGTAAACCGCACTCAGCGCTCTCTACTCCAACCTCCAACAACGCCCAGTAAGTATTGTAAACCGCACTCAGCGTGCTCTCTACTCCAACCTCCAACAACGCCCAGTAAGTATTGTAAACCGCACTCAGCGTGCTCTCTACTCCAACCTCCAACAACGCCCAGTAAGTATTGTAAACCGCACTCAGCGTGCTCTCTACTCCAACCTCCAACAACGCCCAGTAAGTATTGTAAACCGCACTCAGCGTGCTCTCTACTCCAACCTCCAACAACGCCCAGTAAGTATTGTAAACCGCACTCAGCGTGCTCTCTACTCCAACCTCCAACAACGCCCAGTAAGTATTGTAAACCGCACTCAGCGTGCTCTCTACTCCAACCTCCAACAACGCCCAGTAAGTATTGTAAACCGCACTCAGCGTGCTCTCTACTCCAACCTCCAACAACGCCCAGTAAGTATTGTAAACCGCACTCAGCGTGCTCTCTACTCCAACCTCCAACAACGCCCAGTAAGTATTGTAAACCGCACTCAGCGCTCTCTACTCCAACCTCCAACAACGCCCAGTAAGTATTGTAAACCGCACTCAGCGTGCTCTCTACTCCAACCTCCAACAACGCCCAGTAAGTAGGGGTCCTTAATTAATTATAATAAATCCACAATAAACATTTTCCAAATGATGCTACATTTCAATAATGCAGTCTAGGCCCAAAGTTGAGAGAGTCCCTTCAAACGGAGGGAAGGCCTCTCGACTCAAACCGCAAGGTGCCATTATAATTCCACTAAGACTGCAAAATCTCATTATATTCGCAATAAAATGCTGAGTACTAGACCTGGAAACCGATTAGCGAAGCAGGCTGACATACCATTCTTATCTGACCTGGGGGGGGTTTGGACCTAGAGTGAATGAAAATAAAAACATGTCCATATATCTTTATATTCGTATGTCATAATCTTGTTAAAAAAAATAGTAATTGAAACCTTTCCTATTACCACAGGTTCAGTTCAACGCCTTCTTGCGCCTCCCCAGTCTCTTCTACACCATCATTCTCGCTGTCTTCGGATCCCTCTTCGGCCTCCTCGCAAACTTCTCATTTGGACGCACGATCCTTGAAAAGGTTCGGCCACAACTCATGGTGTTTTTGATCATCATTATTTTATTTCATCATTTTATCAAGTTCAGCTACACAATAGGATGATCTAACAAGGTCTACTTCCACAGGTCTTCCAGTTGTAGAAAATTTGAATACAAGTACTTTATGATTTTAGCTTGTGTTCTATTCTACGTCTGAGTTAAAAGTTCCCATTTAACAAACCGCATCCAAAGCCTTTATTATATGCGCATTCCATATGAGAGGTGCAATAAGTGGGGTGCTATAAAAATATTCATATAGGACACGTCCTATATGAACTACTTCATCACCAATTCGGCTACTTTTATGCACTTTTAATAGTTTCATGCATCAAGATTATGCATCAAGTTTTATTATATAATAAATATAGAATGGAACTCGCCTGCAATAATCGAAAAATTTATTGGACTTGATTCGTCCACATAAGCACTGCCTACGGCATCGTGCTTATGTGGACGAATCTCGTCCAATAAATTTTGTATTATTGCCGGCTCGTCCCATTCTCTCTATTTATGTAATACAAACCTTATGTAATATCTTTAGAATTATATACAGATTAACTAACGAAACCATGCTTTAATAATCTGAAAAGGGAAATCGTCATAGTTGAATGTTTCCAATAAATCCGGAAAATAAACCATCGGTTGCCATGGCTACTAATTCACATAGCTGCAAATCTGAGTCTGGAAAATTAATTAAATATTTGTTTGTGTCAATTTTATTTCAGTTTCCTGGGTTATTTTCATTTGGATTGGTTAGCTACGATGGACCTTCACTCAAGCAGGTAAGCCTACTTGATAAAAGGATTTTTTTAGATTAAATATATTAAATAGTTTGTTTGTGCTAGAAGGATTTCCAAGGCTCACATGAACTATACATGTAGTGCTTTTCATGATCTTCCGCCAGTGAATAACGTAATATTTCTATTATCTTGTTCGTTTCGCATCTATTAGAAAACAATTCCTTTATGTTACGATAGGAATCTTTCGCTCCTAACATATATAATATTATTTACATTTAAATTAGATATCTGTACTATAGTAACAATCGAATATTATGAATAGTCACTTTCGTTTCTCAGTTATAAATACCTATTTTTTTTGGACGTTTTTATTTTCTGACTGGCGGAAAACAGGAACATTTTTGCAGAAATAACCGTCGCTGACATTTAGAGTTTTTGTAGGTTATCTGCAGACATATCTTTTAATATTACATCATAATTTACAAAAGGATGAATTTAACTAAATTGTGGATTAATATACATTTGCCTAAGGTACATATTACGTATTCGTTTAATTCTGATTAAACCTCTACTTATTTATACTAAATTGTCTTTCTACCCACAGATAGAGGGTGGATCATTCTCCTACACCTTCGTGGGGCAGGGCTACCCTAACCGACTGGAACAACCCGACCAGGCGCACACCGACTCCCCCACCGTCAGGGTGGTTACACGCTGCTCCGGCCCCGGTCAGTGCATTTTGTGTCATACTGTAAAGGTATTAATGTTCGCACAGTATTTATTTTCGCGTACCCACCTTTCTACGCGAAATAAATCCTGCGCAAAAGGTATAATTATTACATAAACAAGGTGTGAGACTACCTTGCTGCGCGAATTTAATCCGCGCGAAAAGATGTCAAAGCGCTTAGTGCGCGAAAATTTATCTGCGCGAAAATAAATACGTTTACAGTACTTGATTGATTGGTTGATTAATGTTTATTTCATCTTAACCTTATAGTTCTACAGAAGAACAGATAATTTGAATCAAAGTTGAAACGTATCACAGAATGCTGGTCTTGGGTAAGACCTTAAAGTGCCGTTCTGTCTCTTTTCTCTGTCTCTCTCTCCTTCTTTTCTATCTCTATTTTCTGGGTATGATCATAAACTGCCTCCCTCTCAGCTCTCCCGCCCTTGATATAACACTTCAAAGTGTTGATAAGGGCGTAAAGCAACCAATCTCACTCACTCACGTATCACAGAATGGGAAATATCTACGAAATAAAATTTGTTAAAAAAAAGTTATGCCGAATATACCCAGATATACCTGGTATTTATCATTTCTCTGCCTAACTTAGCAAAGTTGACTAAATGTGTAGAGCTGTCGATTGTACATCTTCTAACGATCTGACCCATATTATAACCCTCCATCTCCCCATTATGAAGATCTAATAAACATCGAACATTAACCCATATTAATCCACTCTGTAAAGCCGAGAGTATACCTTTTCTTTTGAAAATTCAATTCAATTCAAGAATTCTTTTATTTTGCATAGGTGTTACATACAAATACAGGTAGCTGCGTCTATCATGATAGCAGTATCATTTCCTCCAACGAGTGCCTTTATCGAATTCAATTAATTTGGTGAAGTTACAAGTTCATAAAGTTCCAGTTGTAAACATAGAGGAGCCGAAAACTACGGCTATAAATGAAAGAAAATATGGTTCCAGTTTTTGTAACAAGCTGGCGTTAACAATAACCCATGAGACTAAGTATAGCCTGATAGTAGGGTAACAATAACAGTAACAACGAATGACTAAGTATAGTCCTGAGCATACTAAAAACTATTATCATTATGATGGTCTGGCCCGAAAAATGTTAAATGTCAATAAATTCGTGATTACATACGAGATTACGATCAGATTGTTAGCAGTCTTTTCGAGGGGCAGCCATGAATCTTGACTCCATATTGACATCTTGACATTTTATGTTTATGAGTTACAGTATTAGACACGAGGTATAGTAATAACGGTGTTCAACTATAATTATACATAGTGATACATAGCCTAAACGAACAATTTTCCAAAACGTTGATGAGATGAGAAATGAGATGAGATGAGAAAAATGTTATTATATAACCAGTTAGAGTGATGGACACGATGTAGGGCAGTTCACAAAGTTGTGTATATACATACATAAAATTTGATATCCCAGACACATTTGTAATGAGGGATATGATACAAGGGTTATAGAATACAATGTTACTAGGTAGTATTACCTAGCGGGGTAAGAGGCAACCGATACAGAGTAGACGCTAATACATAATATATTGGAACAGATTTAACTTAATATGGTGACAGCAACTTTTCTGTATATTTCTTGAAGACAACCGCATCCTCAATCAAATGAGCTTCATGGGGGGGGGGGGGGGGGAATAATAAGTTGTGAGCCCCGGGAAAAAATAAGTACATTTAAGGTATTGTTAATTAAGTCTTTCTAGATTCAAACGATCTTTTTATCCTGGTAAAAAAATGTATGGCTTTGGTTTAACGAAATAATCAAGTCTTTCTCTTTTTTTTCTGTTTACAGAGATTGGATATGTTCTCACTCCTGTCGTCTTGGTCCAAGCTGCATACACTGTGCTCTCTCAGCTTGACAAACTGCCTAAAAAGTGAGTCAATTTTGTAAATTTTGTGTGTATATTATAATTTGTTTTTAAAATTTCTATTCAGCGACTATATTTCATGACGCGGTTCTATGCTCAAGATGTTCCGATTTCTACAATAAAGATAACTCTTACTTTAAATTCTGCACACAAAAACAATCAGCGTGTGTGCCTTAAAATCCTTGAAAGTCTGAATTTTGTACGAAGATGGAGTACGATTTCGCTTTCGGTTTTCGTTGTACCCTGAATCTTAGAACTTATACAATTTTTGGTAGTGGATATTTAGAATATTTAAGTGAGTTTTAATGGTTTAATTCATAGCAGCTTGGAATTTCACACAGAGGAAGGATTCTTTCCTCCCTACAGGGGAAGGAATTGCCATAAGAATATGACTTTCCTTAGCTTGTACAACAGGCACTGGGTGTCTAGTTCAGTATTGGACATATTGCTAGAATTTTAAGTGCCAATTGTCCAGACAGAGTCATTTATACATGTCCATAATTATGCCCCTACTGGTGATTCATTGCTCATTGAAGCACAAACCCAACCCAACTGATGGGGCTGTTTTTTCGTTTCTTACTATAACCAACAACTTGATTGCCTAGCTTTGCCTATTAGAAACTGAAAAGCCTACCGGTACTTTGATAAACCTTGCTTTTTTGGACACATACCATTACATACACATACATGCAAACATAGAACCTTAGAGCCACATTTCTGAGCAGCTATTATTATTGAGGGGACCTAGTATGTAGTATGATTACATTAATTTAAACTTGAAAAGTTTAAATCTGTTGTAGACATTGCGGGTGCAACTTGTGATGTGTTTTAGGAAAATGAGTCATAAGTCGCAAAAATTGGATTTTGAGATACCATCATATTTGAAAAGATGAGACCAAGGGGATTCCAATGAATGTAAACATTAAGGGCATCTAATACATCCTTCTGTCTTTTCAGTTTGATATTTCTATTTTTGAAAAAGAAGTTTGCAATATTTCTGGGTGGACAATTACTAGTGAAGTAACTAAATATACTCCATAGGATGATCTAGGAAATGCATAGATACATTTAATGAGCTGTCTTGAAATGTGGTGCTTGTATTTATACAACCACAAGGACTAGACACTCCTAAGATGACAATATTCCAACAAAGAGATCTTGTAAATAATACGCTTTGAAAAATTAAATATCATTTTTGCGACTTGTGACTCATTTTCCTAAAACACACTTGGGTCGGATTTCCATAAAATGTACAATTCGCCTTCACCAATCCTCTCAAATAACCCACATTTAAGACAAAAATGAGCTTCAAAATGCAGTTTGAATTAACAGAACCGATACTTTAAATCAATGTGATCCCAAATATACCCAGATATTTCCGATATTCAGCATTTTTCAGCCAAATCTAGCCGCATTTCCTAAATGTGTGTAGAGCTGCCAATTATACATTTTCTGAAAATCTGACCCTTATAACATGTACAATCGGCAGCACTACATCAGTCAGGTCCAGAAGGCAGATTTGGACCCCTAGATTTTAGGGGTCATTAACACTTTTAGCCTTAGTCTTAGCCTTGTGGTTAAGCTTATCGCTGGATGTGGAATTGAGGAATGTGGCCTTCTGGACAGGATTGATCAGGGTTCCCTGTCTAGGGAGACCGACATTTAATAACATTTTTAAGGTCAAATTAAGGACATTTTCTGAAAATCTGACCCACTTGTTTTCCCCACCTAATTTACCTCGTTCTTCTGCAGGGGCGGTGTGCTGACTGCAGGCTATGCCTTCCACAAGACCGACTACCTGGAGAGACTCGAGAAGCACAACATCAAGTTCAACGTCGTGGAAAAAGCCAACGTCTAACCGGTCACGTCATCGCAACGTCATAGTGACATCGGCACGTCATTGCAAGACGTAGTAATTAACACGTCAGCGTCTCTCTCTCGCTCTTTGTGACGTTTTCTCAGTCCTTAATTACTTATTTGAAGAAAAAACAGACTTTAGCTCATGACCACGAACAAGAACATTCCTAGGTGCTTAGAAGTTGATGAGTTCTTTTATTATTCCTGTTATTCAAATTTTGTTACAAATTTCATTTCATTTTCTGGTTAGGAAGTGCTATATTTACCGAGGTATATATAGTATAGTAGACAAATCTTTCTCTATATTTTTTTGTTAAACAGTATTTGGATTTCCCAAAAGTCTTTATCGCTTACATCTTTTCCCCAACTTTTGATTGATATCACCCCACCTACCGACGTTTAGTAGAGCAGCCACGAACGCAATAAACCAGCCGTCAACCAATTTGATGTATGGAGCCAATAGGGGATTTGCACGTGCCACTGCGCATGCCTGTGGCAATGCATCCTGGGATGGATTCTGTTGAAATGTGACACCAAGTTTTGGGTAATATTTTTATTGAATTTTGCAGCAATGTTTTCACCAATATCACAGCTTCAATAAATGATCTATGAAAACCAAATGCATGATGGGAAAGATGGGGACTAGATAACACATGGATATTGACATTAGAGCATTAATACATAGTCCATGCTGAACATGGCATGTTTTCTATCGATTTTATACAGTACCATTAGACCCATACTTCCTAGCTAATCAAGATTCAAAATGGCGGCTATGCAAATCTCCTATTGTAACATTTTTGCTGTGGGTTACTTCTAAAATAAAGCCCTTTTAAATCTCTGGCTGCTCTACTAAGTTACCTTTACCTTGGAGATCCTATAACCAGTCTAGGCTCACAACCTCTCAGTGTAGATAAGAATGATATGTCAGTGATTGGACGCCTACTGCATTAATGGCTTTCCCGGACCAGGCTTTGCGGTTTAGACCGAGAGGCTTTCCCTCAGTTTGGATGGACTCTCTCAACTCCCTCTCAACTAGACTGTAATGTGCTTATTGGATTCCATAATTATGACCAAAGACACTAGCTGATATTTTTATTGTATTTTTGCGGTTCTATAATCCACTTTATTGCCATTCTGTATTTAACCTACCGGTGTGTGGAGGTTTGGGCTTAGTGCTTCCAAAGCGCTTGTCACCAATATCAAGAATTTGAAGCAATGATTGTTCAAATAAAAAGTATTTTATTACTGATCTGATCTGATGTGATCTTGCTATCCAAGGTACATGCTCTGTATACCCATTCCATCTAGACCAAAGTTCGATAATAGAATTTATAGAGAATTGGGACTACCTTTACACAATATTTCCAGGTATTGTATGATCCTAATCTAATGTTATATATGTGCATGTCATGTTGGGTGTTGGGGTGCTATCTTATGGAGAAGGTTAGGTTATGTTGAAAGAAATTTATAACCCTGACAAAATTATTTTTAACACTCGCAGAAAGTAATTTGTATTTTTGAGATCAAACAAATTGCAGGGGTGCAAGTGTTCACTATTTGTAATTAAATCAGTATTTTGTTTATACTTCCAAAAATTTTCAAATCTACTTTAGACCAGATCTCTTCAGATTTTTTTTCAAAATCTCAGTCAGATTTGCTAAATTCCGTCTCCATTTTAAAAAAAAATTCTTTGCTTGTCAAAATGTTTTCAGTTTTAATATATTCTATACAGGTACTAATCAAGGCTCTAAAATAAAAGAAGTCCCCTTTTCAGTATTTTTGACATCCCTGAAATTCACGCTATCCCAGCTACTGTATGTGGTGTGCATGTTTAACACTAGTGGCAGTTATCAGGCCCACCACCTTAATTGCCTCGAGAAAGAGAAACTACCTTTCAGAGCTAAAACCAAACATCTGTTTGAAAATTGAGTACCATCTCTCCATTTCTTAATGGATTTGGAAACATTGAATGCCTGCTTTATGCTGACCGATGCGATTTATTTGGCATATATCAATATCAGTTTATAACTCAAATTCATTTGTGAGCGTTGAAGTATGGGAAAGCGTAGAGCAGCACTCGATCACTTTACCCTTAGCGGCTAGATCACATAGCGGTAACTGGGTCTGCGAGAATTGATATTAACAGAACAAAGATATGCCACACTATTCACTTGTGTGTACCTCTGTGCTTTAAACTCAGCTTTGTTCATCTGGTGAACCAAGAAAATGTCCTTAGGTGGTGTCTTTTCTTATCATATTTGAGATTAATTAGGTATCATGGAAAAGGCAGATTGTTTGGGAATTGTTGACAGTAGATGCGTACATGAATGTGCTTATTTCAAACTTATTTACCCTATTCCTAGTGAATTTCCACCAAGCTTATAATAGGGGATTTGCAAGTCCCACTGCACATGTCCATTACAATGCATGCTGGGGTGGATTCAGTTATAATGTGACGCAAATATTTACCAGCCCTTTCCTTGTAAAAGTCCTGTTTTATAGAAACATGTAAAACACATTGCTATTTACACAAGATCACTGTTAAATATTCCATGTTTTCTATAGCTTTTACACTGATATACAACTCCCATAATTCCATGCAAATTGAGATTCATGATGGCGGATATGCAAATGCCCTATTGGAAGTTTCTGAAGTATGGGGACCAGTGTATAGATTGATATATTGATTGCTTTATTGATTCATTGATTTAAATCACACTGTGATCATTGTTCAGGGTAAGATGTATCATTAAGTGCTTAGCTTATTCCAAAGAGCTTGGTCCCTGGACTCAATATATACTGATGGATATAGATAATAAAGTGAGTTTACTTTGTTATGTCGAAGTGGGTATGAATAAAGAGATAATTTATAGCACTGTGTCAGCTTGATAAATGCAGATTCAATTAAATCATATTATATATCTTAAAATAAGCAATACCATTGATTAATATGCTAACTTCATGTTTATAAAATACTTATATAAAAGATTTATACTTCCAAACAATGTATAAATCATTATTAGGATGTTTGACTTCAAATTCATTTTTTTTAAATTCATAAAGCTTGGTCTAAATTGCTCAAAGGCAAAGCTCTTCATGCAGATCTCTAAGCGGCATTGCAACTTGAGGATTGTGATAGCTTTATGTGTGTGTTGATCCCTTGTGATGCTAAATTTGGTGTAATCCTGTTTAATCACTGGGGCCATATCAACTAGTATTTATTATTAGTTATCCCTTAGTTCCATATATGCTGATTCTAGGCATTTATGGGTCAGATCGTCAGGAAATGTACAATTTGGTCGCGCTACACATTTAGAATACATGTATTATGCAAAATTGTGTTGAAATGATAGATAAGAAGTATATCGAGGTACATTTGGTATTGTGCTGTTGAATTAGTATCTATTAAACTTAGTTCTGTGTAGTGTCCTGGGTGGCAGGACCTGGTTGCGACCAGTTGGAATACAGCAACCTGGATAGCTCAGTAGAAAGAACATTGGAACATAAATCCAAAGGTCTTGGGTTCTGTTCCCCATCTAGGCAAGACTCTTTTTTGGTGGGTTCACTGGTGGGTTTGAGTTTTGGTTATTTGAAAAGGTAAATTATACATTTTCCTACGAAATGATCCATGTCCAAAATACCTGATCTAGTATAGTTGACATATTCTGTGGAGTCAACCTGCACGTATTGTGTAGCCATATGTGATGTGTTTCAGGAAAATGAGTCATAAGTCGCAAATAATTGATTTTGAGATACCATTATATTTGAAAAGATGAGATCAAGCCGATTCCAATGATAGTAAACAGTCCAATAAAATAATAAGTAGTTCTAGATTTTAAGTTTGTAATTTTCGTTTTTGAAAAAAATAGTTTCCAATATTTCTGGGGTCACTAAACAGTAAAGTAACTAAATGTAGTCCATATGAGGACCTTTAAAACCAAAAGATATATTGCATAGATTGTCCTGAAATTTGATACATCGATTGACAGTACTTTACATGACAAACTCGCTAAAAATCAGAACATTCCAATAATGTGATCTTGTAAAAAAAAACGCTTTGAAAAATATCAATTTTGCGACTTATGACTCATTTTCCTGAAACACATCACATATGTATGGTCTTAATTAGCTTTACGCTGTCTAGCACATGTGCCCATAAACTATTCGCTTGGAGGTGTTTTTATAGGTAATAAAATATTGGAAAATCTACCTCAAGTTTGTGTTAATTAATTCCTATATAGCTTGAAATGAATCAACATATGCCAGCATTAAGTTATGTAGTGATGCATTTCTTTTGTTTTTCATCACTCCAGAACTCTCGTAAACTTGGTTACAGTGTGTGGGGTGCGAATTAACCACCAGTGATAATTGTTGCTCCCACCACTACCCAGAAGCGGTCAAAGAAGCTTCCAGTTTCAGTGCTAAAACAAAACATTTGTTAGACAATTGACTGCCGTTTCGCCAATTTTTAATCAATTAGGGAAATTCTAAGGCCTGTGTGTTGCTGACATCATTGCGATTCTTCTGACATTGGAGTACACAGAACCATACTGCGGCACCACCTCTCTAGCACTTGACCATAGCTGGATGTAGCAGAGGAAGACTGCCCTGCGTCCAGAGCGAATAGTGGTATTTGGAATAGCGACAATCACACAGGATTGCTTAGTAACTTGGTTCACTGACGATTATATTAATGGGTTTCAACGTTGGTGCAAGCCTTGGAGTCCAGGCTAAGAAGGGCAATCATGGTTCCCGCGGTCTTTAAAAGTCCTTTATTTTGAGTGTGTTTTAAGGGCCTTAAAAGTCGGTAACTTTCGCTGCGAGTCCGTCCTTAAAAACTACCTGACTGCCCTCCCGGGCAAGCTATAATTACAGCAACATTCTGATAGTTGTATTTTCAGCAGAAATCTTTGAATTCCCCAGTTGATTCCCATTGTTTTCAAAACATCATTAACGATTATGAAATACTCTTCAAATATATAATCTACATCCTGCTATCTTTTCATTTCTTCCCCGTTATTTTTTATATCAACTTAAATAATTCCAATTTCCATAATTCATTCTAATTCAATTTAATTTAACATTACACGGTATAAAACTTACTGTAAGTGTGAATCGGAAATAAAAATATGTTATTATTATTATTATTACCAAGTTGAACCGCACTAACTGTACACATATTAATAGAGAACGCCAAAAGTTGGGTCTAATATTGAGGAATGCTTTGTTCTTGATGTCCTGTTATAGGTTTCCTTGCAGATACTTACTATTGTATGAGCCCAGATGGCAGAATAGTATTTGAATCAAATGGATGTGCACAGAAACCCCCCCAGAAAACTCAGTTGAAGTTTAATAGGTGTACGGTATAGCATATTTGCCTCCTACTGCACGAAACAATGCAGAACTGCCAGCTGATTGTGCAGTTTCACTCATTTTCCTTCAACACATGACATGCTGACGAGGCTGTTTTTTGGTGGGTTCACTGGTGGGTCTAAACTTTGGGTTATTTGAAAAGGCAACTTATACATTTTCCTATGAATTGAACCATGTCCAGAATACCTGATCTAGTATATTTGACATATTCAGTGGAGTCAACCTGCATGTATTGTGTAGCCATATGTATGGTCTTAATTAGCTTTATGTTGTCTAGCACATGTGCTTTTTGCTTGGAGGTGCTTTATAGGTAATAAAATATCGAAAAACTACCTCTAGTTTGTGTTGATTAATTCCTATATAGCTTTTATTACACACATGAGCAGTTAGAAAGGTGCAGTTTGGGCGTGCAGTTCGGTTGACCCTAACTGCATACGTGATCAGTTGGGGTAAAGACACAATTTCATTGGTGCAGTGTAGGCCAAATGATGTCGTCCCGACCGCGTAACTTAGGCCGACAAATTGCGGTGAATCAAGCCTCCTCGAGCTAAACTATAAGCTATACAAGTTAAATTTACTTTTTAATATCCTAATAGAGGGTATAATAAATAGCAAATGGCACTCTGTTTGGGCTCAAACTGGTCTCGACCCATCAGAAAAAAGGAACTCACCCCTTCAGGGTTCGTCCCGTTTTCTGACGGGTCTTGATCAGTTTGACATATAGCACCTCCATCGTGCCATTTGCTATAAGAAATGCATCAGCATATTCCAGCAGTAAGTTAAGTCATGTATTTCTTTAGTTATGTTGTGATGTATTTCTTTTGTTTTTGATCTCTCCAGAATTACACAATTGATAAGTAACTTGGTTCACTGAAGATTATATTAATGGGTTTTAATGTTGGTGCAAGCCTTGGAGACCAGGCTAAGAAGGGCTGTAAGATAACTCATAACATTGGAGGACATCTTGGATGCCTTTATTTCAACTCGGTTCAAAGTAAAGGTGAAGGTAATTATATTATATCTCCCCCCAATTTCAATAAAGAATATGAATGGTTGGTCACTTAAAACTTAGAGATCACCTTAAAATTCTGCTACTTAAATTAGTACCAGGTTTCACCTTTACTGACACTAGGCAACATAGCAATAGATTTCATAGTTTCTCCTGGATGGGCACTGGGTCTTTGGACCTATATCCATTCTTGGTGATGGAGTTGCTGGCTTATGTGGGTCTGGCATTGCAGGAACCAATACTACACCATCCATATAGGGGTCATCCACAAGGTTATATTTGCCCTTGCAAACATAACCAGGCGTGATCGTTCACACAATCAGTTATAGGTTCTGAGGGATCATGTCAGAGCTACTGCATGGACACTAAAGATATCTTATATCTGTTTTGATTAATAAATCACACATATATATTTTTCAGCTGTAAGATTTCACCAAAGGCACGTGTGAAAGACTTTCACCAAAAGCCTCCTGCATTTTGTGAATGCGTTGTTGCATATGCAGCTCAAGTTTAGTTTAGATTTATGTAACCAATAATGATGTGTTGGAAGCCTTCCAAATTCTCCCAAATATTTTGTTATAGTTTCCTCACCCGCTGCTGTAGTAGAATGCACATAGTGTTATTTCTTAAAGCTCATGACCTAGATAGCAAATCAAATGTATTCAATGCTCTAATAACATTTTCATACAGGAAAACTTCATCACATCTCATACTTTCCACACACCTTCACATCATCTGCAGTCTGTGGAGAGGAGAGCTTTGCACCTGCACTTCTAAGGTGAATAACACAAAGAGCTCAGAACATTCATCGTCTGGCTTTCAACTGACAGAAAATAGTTCCAAAATGATTCAGTATATTTTTGGGGCTAGGATCAGGAGCGCATTTCTGACCATCTTGCTTCTAATACAGTTCACATCTGGAGAAAATTCCCAACTTTGTGATCACAAGGGCTCTACCAATGGCAATCAGAGGGTCATCTATGCAAAGTTCTTTGGTAGAAATACTGCAAAAGCTAATGAGGCAAATATGAGGCTCTCCCTGGGCAGCTGTGCTGGTGGTTTAGAAGCTGCAGTACAAGCTATGTTTAGATATGTGGAAGAGTCTTATGGAGTTGATTTATCCATGGTAAAGGACTCTCCATACCAAACATACTCTGATTCCTCAATCTCCTTTCTACCAATCACCACTAATTACTATACTGGGGACATTACCAGAATCCTAGCTGAGGCAGTAAATGGACGAGCTAAGACCAGAAATACAAAGTCTCCGTTCACTGGCTGGCGTATTTCCACCAACCAGACTGTCACTGGCACCAAGGGTGCATTGTCACCTGGGGATAGAACTGTTTTTGGGTATCAAAGGTATGTAAGACACTGGTTTTAGAATTATATGTAATACATGATATAGAATAATGCAATATCAATTTAAATATATAGAAAGATACAGAAAGATACCTAGAATCTATCATTTTTCAGTGTAGTTAATCATAACCTATACAATATGTAGAGCTGCTGATTGTACATTTTCTCAGGATCTGACCTGTTATGTATGGGTCAGTCTCACTTAAGTCTTGCATTTGGAGATGAGAAAGAGGAAAGGTAGCCATTAAAAAAAACAATTCTGTTATTTAACATAGAATCATAGGATATTTCAGTAATCATTTTCACTGCATAGGTTATTTATGGGGAATCATATACTGTTGGTATTGCAGGTATGCAGATAATGGTAAAGATGTCTGCATCACAGTGAATGATAGGATACCATCAAAGTCTCCGCTGTCTGATGGATCGTCTCCATTGGACTATGAGCTCTACCATGAGGAGTGGGGCAAGGGTTATTCAAGAGGTGCAGCCTTTGTCACTGATGGTCTTATTGAACAGGTCTTCGTTATGACATTCCCACAGAACTGAATTTTTTCTTTGTTGGAAACATATTCTATTGAAGGTGCCTGCCCTCTTGACTCATACAATTCTAACGCTCTTGCCATGCAACAATTATATAGATTCCTATTTACCAGGTTAAGTTAAACCACCCTTTTCTTTTTCAGAATATTTTTCAGGTTTTCAGAATTCTATAAACAGGTTAATAATGTGAAGGTTAGGAAAGATTAATCGACTTACATATCTCTAAGAATAACGAGAATAGCCTCCGTGTATTTTTCAACTTTGTTGTTCCATCTGTGACTAGAATTATTAAAAACAGCATTATAGCTTATGGCTCTATCTTACACCAACTTCATTAAAGAAAGCTTTGACATTGAAGGCATTGTGGTAAAATAACCTCTGGCGATGTGATATAATTCTTAGCCATCAGTAAGAACCTGTTTAGAAAAGCTTTATACCTGATATCTTACCATACAGTCAATTTACTCGCATTAATAAAATATGCATAAAAGAAGGAAGACTTCTTGAGCAACAGCCAAAAAAAGGTTTCAAGAGAAGAGGATACCCTGAACCTCTCATACAAAAGCCAGTAAACAAAACGATAACAGATCAAAATAGAAACAAAGAACAAACTGGCAGTGATTTTGTAACATTAAAGAACGGAACGACTAGAAAAACCTCTTTAAAACGTGTATGATTAATTATCATAAGATTATATGCGATCCGTTTTAGGAAAACTAGTCATAAGTTGCAAAATATGGATTTTGAGATATCATATTTGAAAAGAGGAGATCAAGCCGAGCTCTATTCTCGAAGGACGAGGCTAGTTGAATGACTGGCCCCAGTGAAAGTGCCCAGCACGTTGGCTTGAGTTACGTAAGCAGTCCATTGGGTGCATTCGAGAAGTATGGTTATTTGCTTGTTAGAAATTACTTGTAATTTGCAATTAATAATTATTATTACCACCAATTACCAGTAAAGTAACTAAATATACTCCATACGAAGGCCTTCACAATGCAAGGATATATTTAATACAATGTCCTGGAATTTGCTTCACAGATTTATATGACCATAAGTGTTAAACCCCCTAAAGATGAGAACATTTCAATGAAGAGATCTTGTGATAAAAACACTTTGAAAAATATCAATTTTGTTACTTGTGACTCATTTTCCTGATACACATCACATATTATAAGACCAATCTATTATTTTATGCAATAATATACATAGTCTGTTATAACTTTCTATGCTAAAGGTGATCTGAGAATACAATCTTTTTTTTTTATTTTAGTTTTTTGTTTTGTTTTTACAAACGACTTTATTTATCGACACCTGCCATCTGGGCTTCTACAGTTCTAAAGACAGTTAAAAAATATCAATGAAGAAATAATAAGGTCAACACTTCAATGATTCTATGGTTTCTGATATACCTTCGGCCATACGCCGCCATATTATTTTTTCTTCCCTACTTGTTTTTTTGAAATTGAAGGAATATATGACCACGTTACATCTCATACGAATTTCATACATTGCTGAAAGGGTATCTATAAAGCCATTTGCGAATAGCTTCTGCCTGTATATGAAGGACTTTACCTGTAGAATAATCCAATTAATTATCTTGGAATTAACATTCGTAGAGAATACAATCTTTGTTAGATTACAGATGTTTTTGTAATTTGTTTAATGTTTGTCCTAAAAGTGAATACAAAAAGTCCTCAGATATACAACTATAGATGGGAGATGTGCAGAAAACATAGAAACTCTAAATGAGACATGCTCCAACTGTTACGTCTCACAGGTCAACCAAAGTTTCAATGATATATGCTTCCATTCTACCGTCATGCTTACCTAAGCGCTTGTATGTGGATCAAGAAAATTTACCTGAGGAAAAACACTGTTCGGTAATGTTGAACTGAATATAGAACCTTAGCCGTGAGTTTGGAAAAATAAATTCAAAGCCTGGGAATTGGCCATTTTCTCTCAAGGGCCTCAAGGGCCTTAGCTTGACTTCATTCTTCCAACTACTAGAATACCAAATCTATGGGCAAATTGCTCTGAGTATTTCACACCAGGCTGAGAAGGGCTATCTGTAAGATAACTCATAACACTGGAGGACATCTTGGAAGCCTTTATTTCAACTCGTTCAAGGTAAAGGTGAAGGTCATTATATTATATCTCCCCACAAGTTCAATAAACAATATGAATGTAAATATAGGTGTTAAACCTACAAACGACAATCCGGTATTTTTTTTCTCTTATTTATTTTTCCCGACGCGTTTCGACATTATGGTTGTCTTCCTCAGGGGTAATTGACAAATATTAAAAACAAATATGAATATCCATCAATGGTTGGTCACTTAAAACTTCAAAATCTTTACTTTACAGATCACCTTAAAATTCTGCTACTTAAATTGGTACCCGGTGTCACCTTTACTGACACTAGGCGACATAGCAATGGATTTCACAGTTTCTATGTCTGACTCCGGGATGGGCACTGGGTCTTTGGACCTATATTCTTGTCTTAGGTGGTGGAGTTGCTGGCTTATGTGTGTCTGGCCTTGCAGGAACCAATACTACACTATCCATATAGGGGTCCTCCACAAGGTTATATTTGCCCTTGAATATATAACCAGGCTTAAATGCTCACACAATCAGTTATAGGTTCTGAGAGATCAAGTCAGACACTTACTGCATGGACACTAAAGATATCTTACATATGTTTTGATTAATAAATAAAATCAGACATATATATTTCAGCTGTAAGATTAACAGCTGTGGAATTTTAGTTGCATATACACACTTTTATTAAATGATGTGAAGGAAACCTTTAGAATATCCATGAACATTGTTTCTCCCAAATATTTTGTTATAGTTTCCTCACCCCCTGCTGCAGGACAGAGCACATAGTGTTATTTCTTAAAGCTCATGACCTAGATAGCAAATCAAATGTATTCAATGCTCTAATAACATTTTTATACAGGAAAACATCTCATACTTTCCACACACCTTCACATCATCTGCAGTCTGTGGAGAGGAGAGCTTTGCACCTGCACTTCTAAGGTGAATAACACAAAGAGCTCTGAACATTCATCGTCTGGCTTTTAACTGACACAAAATACTTCCAAAATGATTCAGTATATTTTTGGGGCTAGGATCAGGAGCGTATTTCCGACCATCTTGTTTCTAATACAGTTCACATCTGGAGACAATTCCCAACTTTGTGATAACAAAGGCTCTACCAATGGCAATCAGAGAGTCATCTATGCAAAGTTCATTGGTAGAAATACTGCGAAAGCTAATGAGGCAAATATGAGGCTCTCCCTGGGCAGCTGTGCAGGTGGTTTAGAAGCTGCAGTACAAGCTATGTTTAGATATGTGGAAGAGTCTTATGGAGTTGATTTATCCATGGTAAAGGACTCTCCATACCAAACATACTCTGATTCCTCAATCTCATTTCTGCCAATCACCACTAATTACTATACTGGGGACATTACCAGAATCCTAGCTGAGGCAGTAAATGGACGAGCTAAGACCAGAAATACAAAATCTCCGTTCACTGGCTGGCGTATTTCCACCAACCAGACTGTCACTGGCACCATGGGTGCATTGTCACCTGGGGATAGAACTGCTTTTGGGTATCAAAGGTATGTAAGACACTGGTGTTACAATGATATGCAATACATGTTTTCCGCTACAATATGCTACAAAATTACCACTCAGGGACCTACTGAAATATCATAGAGAATAGAATATCATAGGTTATTTAACATACAATCATAGATCATTTCAGTAGTCATTTTCACTGCATAGGTTATTCATGGTAAATCATATACTGTTGGTATTGCAGGTATGAAGATAATGGTAAAGATGTCTGCATCCAGTTGAATACTAGGATTCCATCAAGGTCTCCGGTGTCTGAAGGATCGTCTCCATTGGACTATGAGCTCTACCATGAGGAGTGGGGCAAGGGTTATGCAAGAGGTGCATCCTTTGTCACTGATGGTCTTGTTGACCAGGTTGTCGTTATGACCTTTCCACAGAACTGAGTCCTTTTTTTTGTTGGAAACATATCTTATTCAAGGTGTCTGCCCTCTTGGCTCATACAATTCAAACGGTCTTGCACATGCAACAACTGTACAAGTATATAGATTCCTATTTACCAGGTTAAGTTAAACAACTCTTTCCTTTTTAAGAATTTTTTTTGGGTTTTCTGATTTCTATAAACAGGTTAATAATGTGAAGGTTAGGAAAAATTAATCAACTTACATATTTCTAAGAATGGCTACAATAGCCTTCATGTATTTTTCAACTTTGTGGTTCCATCTGCGACTAGAATTATTAAAAACAGCATTATAGCTTATGGCTCTATCTTACACCAACTTCATTAAAGAAAGCTTTGACATTGAAGGCATTGTGGTAAAATAACCTCTGGCGATGTGATATAATTCTTAGCCATCAGTAAGAACCTGTTTAGAAAAGCTTTATACCTGATATCTTACCATACAGTCAATTTACTCGCATTAATAAAATATGCATAAAAGAAGGAAGACTTCTTGAGCAACAGCCAAAAAAAGGTTTCAAGAGAAGAGGATACCCTGAACCTCTCATACAAAAGCCAGTAAACAAAACGATAACAGATCAAAATAGAAACAAAGAACAAACTGGCAGTGATTTTGTAACATTAAAGAACGGAACGACTAGAAAAACCTCTTTAAAACGTGTATGATTAATTATCATAAGATTATATGCGATCCGTTTTAGGAAAACTAGTCATAAGTTGCAAAATATGGATTTTGAGATATCATATTTGAAAAGAGGAGATCAAGCCGAGCTCTATTCTCGAAGGACGAGGGCAGTTGAATGACTGGCCCCAGTGAAAGTGTCCAGCACGTTGGCTTGAGTTACGTAAGCAGTCCATTGGGTGCATTCGAGAAGTATGGTTATTTGCTTGTTAGAAATTACTTGTAATTTGCAATTAGTAATTATTATTACCACCAATTACCAGTAAAGTAACTAAATATACTCCATACGAAGGCCTTCAAAATGCAAGGATATATTTAATACAATGTCCTGGAATTTGCTTCACAGATTTATATGACCATAAGTGTTAAACCCCCTAAAGATGAGAACATTTCAATGAAGAGATCTTGTGATAAAAACACTTTGAAAAATATCAATTTTGCTCATTTTCCTGAAACACATCACATATTATAAGACCAATCTATTATTTTATGCAATAATATACATAGTCTGTTATAACTTTCTATGCTAAAGGTGATGTGAGAATACAATCTTTGTTAGATTACAGATGTTTTTGTAATTTGTTTCATGTTTGTCCTAGAAGTGAATACCAAAGTCCTCAGATATACAACTATAGATGGGAGATGTGCAGAAAACATAGAAACTCAAAATGAGACATGCTCCAACTGTTACATCTCACAGGTCAACCAAAGTTTCAATGATGTATGCTTCCATTCTACCGTCATGCTTACCTAAGCGCTTGTATGTGGATCAAGAAAATTTACCTGAGGAAAAACACTGTTCGGTAATGTTGAACTGAATATAGAACCTCAGGGTTTACGTGGGGCCTGGTAAAGTTGGAAAAGCCGTGAGTTTGGAAAAATAAATTTAAAGCCTGGTGATTTGCCAGGCCCTTGAGAGAAAATGGCCAATTAGGCCTAATATACAGGCCTAATATACATAGTTGTTGAATCCTGTTGGAATATATTTGACCTTGGGATTTTGGAAGATTGTTAGTATCCTAATTTATTTCATGATTTGGCCGTGAGAGTGAAGTATATCGGATATACTTCACTCTCACGACCAGTGAAGTATTTTTGACATATATGCCCCTAGTATCAAAAGTACCTGTATCAAAAGTTCTGTTTTTTCAGCTGCCTTGTGAGATCGGAAAGTTTAATTATTGATCTTAGATTAATTCAAGCCCATCTACTTGAAATAATATGTCAAATGCTTCATTCTGTCCATCCCTAAATAGTTGGCAGTTAAATGTTGGGTAAAATGATGCTTTATTACACCCTGTGCTCTAGTTGCCTATACCTTCAGCATTGTATGCCACACTTGGTCAAGGTTGTGCATAACATGTAAATTATGCCACCCTTGGCACATACAACAAGTAGGTCCGGCAGCTAAGCCTGATCACCGGAAGTCAAATTGTGTATTGACGCGCTACTGATTGTTCACCCTAATTTCCTGTGAAATAATAGATATAAAGCTTCAAAATGAACAGTGCTACCGTATAATAGCCTTAAAAAATGTTATTTTGCTAAATTACATCAATGTAGAACAAAGATCCTATAGCAAATTGGGTAGCGAATCGAATACGACACTTGACTCTGACAGCACCATGAGAGAAGACCCACATTTTACCATAATTTTCATCACCAATTTTTTCTCATGAATTCTGGTATTGATTAACGCAGATTCAAATCTAATACATCTAGGTAGAACAAGATAGGTTAGATTAACTTCTAATAGGCCTAGAAAGCTGGAAAACCTTTTATTTGAGTGCAACTGACTGACAAGAAGCGGGAAAGTAGCTTGTCTAACTGGTAGATCGCCGTGTGGCAGTCAGTCGAGTGTGGCATATCTGCTTCACTAGCCAGATCATTGCAGAAGGCCCGATCGTTTCTCCTAAATTCTCTGGAAATACTGAACCTATAGCTCCAAATGAGTAGGTGGGTCAGATTTTCCAAGTGTGCTGTTTTGCCTATGAGCTGCCTCTCAAAGGCAAATTTTTCCTTTTCTTTAAATAGATTAATTGAATTTGTGATACTAAAATATAGACTGTGATGATCTAAAAAATGTTTATTCCAACAAGATTGACCCATCAGAGGCCAAGATAGGGCTTGTGGAAAATTCTCTATCTGAGGGGCTAACGGTGGCACCCTCTATCATGTTGGAATTTTATTTTCTTACATTTTTTTAATACAATTTTTTACACTCATATTTCATTATTATGCACATGCATTTTATGCCTTATCATCATTCATCCGTTAAAATTTTGGGTAGTTTCTCTTCAAAATGATAGAATTCATCACATTATTCCCTCCACTACCAATGTCTAATATTTTCCACATTTTGGGTCATTCCATTATTCATATCTTATATTTTGACTTCATATAAAGATCAAAGCTTTGGTGTCTTTCAATGTTTTGGTACTCAAAGTTTATCGAAACACCCATTAGAACATATCTTTATTTTGTACTTTTTTCCTTTTTCTCCCATTCCCAGAGGGCCTAAAAGATACCACTGAGTATATTCGGCATTGCATTGATTCTGACAATCTGTTTGGTTAGGTTGAACTGTATTTTGAACTTTATTTTTGTCTGAAATACGGATTATTTGAGAGAATTAGTGAAGGTGAATTGTACATTTTCTGAAAACCTGACCCACATGCACGTATCATAATCATGGCGCTATACTGCATATATATGGTAAATGTATGTGTCTATATTCATGGAAATAACATGGTATTACTGTAATGATCGCTGTTTGTGACGCAATGCATCGCCTACATATCCAGGCATGGTGTGCATCTTGTTAATTTCATGGCATCTTATTTGTAATGTGTTTCAGGAAAATGAGTCATAAGTCGCAAAATGGATATTTTTCAAAGTTATTTATTCATAAGATATCTTTGTTGGAATATTCTAGTTCTTGGGGTGCTTAATGCCGCTAGTGACATTAATACGTGTACAAAATGTATTAAGGCAATGTATTAAATATATCTATGCATTTCTAAGGTCATATTATGGAGTATATTTAAGTACTTTATTAGTAAATAAAATATTAATAATTTTTTTTTTCAAAAATAAAGATATCAAACTTAAATTATAGACACACTATTTAGATGTCCTATTGTTTACTATCATTGGAATCGGCTTGATTTCATCTTTTCAAATATGATGATATCTCAAAATCAATATTTCGCGACTTATGACTCATTTTCCTAAAACGGAATCGCATATCAGGGAGGTATATTATTATAGGGAGTCGACTTTAGTTAGTAGTAAAGTAGCTAAATATACTCTATAGAATTACCTTAAAATGCATGGATATATTTAATAAAACCTTCTCGACAAAATTGAAGTTTGTCATTAAATACCATACAAACTTTCTTTTTTAACAACTCTTATTTGGACAAGATTTCACAATAGTGATATGTTTTATTTACCAAAGGTGAAATGATTATACTAATAGTTTCAAAATGTACGATACATCTAGAGCAATAATACTCAAATTAAACATTTACATAGTTATTATTATACTCTCCTACTAGCTTTGAAACATGACGGGCTGTTTGCTGAAAATTACAGCGTATTATTCATTAATTGTGATATGTTTCAGGAAAATGAGTCATAAGTCGCCCAAAATACATTTTGAGATTCCATTATATTTGCAAAGATGATATCAAGCCGATTCCAATGATAGTAAACAGTCTAATACTCCAATAAGTATTTCTAGATTTTAAATTTAATATTTTTATTTTGAAAAAAAAATATGTTTGCAATATTTCTGGGGGGTAGTAAACAGTAAAGTAACTAAATATAGTCCATATAAGGACCTTTAAAACGAAAGGACATATTACACACATTGTCCTGAAATTTGATACATCGATCGATATACTATATATATATAAGTGATAAGCTCTCCAAAAATCAGAACACTCCAATAAAGTGATCTTGTAAAATAAATCACTTTGAAAAATATTATTTTTGCGACTTATGACTCATCTTCCTGGAACCATCACCGTTAATACAACTATGCAATTAGAAAAAGCATCATGTCAATCGAATCCTTTTAGATAACATGTTTCTTACAATTATGTTATAAATGAAATGCAACACAATCAAAACAAAACTTATCCTGCAAATCACATTGCATCTAATACAGACGCTGCTCTCATTGAGTACAGATGTTGGTGGTATTGATAATCAGCATTTGACGAGGTGTAAATGGGTCAGATTTTCAGAAAATGTACAATTCGCCTTCACCAATTCTCTCAAATAACACAATTTTGAGACAAAAATCAGGTTCAAAATACTGTTCAATTAACATAACCCAACAAACTGTTTGAATCAAGGCAATACTAAATATACACAAATAAACCTAGTGTTGATGATTTTCCAGTGCAATTTAGCAGAATTTACAAATTATGTTGATCTGCCAATTGTACATTTTCTGAAAATGTGACCCATATGTCTGCTTATTTGTTATTAAACAAATATGGGGGAAACCGTCTGAACATGTACAATTCACTATCGCCAATCATCTCAAATAACCGTAATTCAATACAGAAATAAAGTTCAAAATACAGTTTAACATAACCGAATCTTCACAAATCCCATTATACCCAGATATAGGCCTACATAGTATCAATTATTCTTCAGTCTACTATAAGAGAATTGGCTAAATATGTAGGGCTGCCAATTGTCCATAATTTCGAGGCGACCTGACCCATTATACACATGACCCAGCGCCTGGAGGAAGCATGCAGGATCTGGGAGACCAATCACAGATCGACCCTGGAGAGAACAGCTGCTAGTTACCAGATACACTAACACACTGGAGGGCGGGGTATATACACATATACACACATATATATACCACACTCACCCCCTCCTTCCACTACACACATATATATTGCAGGTATGCTGTATATTACATAACACAGAGATACCAAAGATAACATTGCTGGATATAAACTAATGGATACCAATACAGGGGTTAATTGTATACCATCAAGGGAACCTACCACTGGTTATACACACAGCCTGCATACATGTGCGCCTATACACTCAGGAACAACGTATATATGGGACAAAACATCCCATCTATGTAATCATTCGGTAAGTAATCCGGCTATAGAGCTCTCCCTTACAAAGCTGACAAAACTAAATCTAGTGCTTGTGAAGTTGGATAAAACCGATCGTATTAACCACTATTTAATGACTCTCCCCCGGCTCCAGACGTGTACACACCAGTCTGATCGTCAGAAAATGTACAATCGGCAGCTCTACACATTGTCTAAATTGTGATGTGTTTCAGGGAAATGAGTCACAAGTCGCAAAGTGTTTTTCTCACAAGATCACATTATTGGAATATTCTGATTTTTTCCCTTATAGCTATATCAATCGATGTATCAAATTGCAGGACAATCTATGTCATATATATATCCTTTCGTTTTAAAGGTCCATATATATGGATTACATTTAGTTACTTTACTGTTTATTGACCCCAAGAAATATTGGAAACATTTTTTTCAAAACATAAAATATCAAACTTAAAATCTCGAAATACTTATAAGATTATTAGACTGTTTACTATCATGATGTGGCCAATAAAAACATTTAAAAAAAAATCATCGGAATCGGCTTGATCTCATCTTTTCGGATATAATGGAATCTCAAAATCTATTTTTTGCGACTGAAGACTCATTTTCCTGAAATACATTACAGTTATGCTCAATAGGGGATTTTCATGTCTCATTGTTCATTGACATTGCATGTTGGGATGGATTCAGTTCAAATCTTACAAAATAAAAAAATGTAGGGATCATTTCACCAATATCATAGCTTGTCTAAATTATGTATACAAACACATGCACGATGGGAAAGATGAAGTCTTGTGTTATGGAATCATATAAAACACATGGCTATTTACATGAGATCACTGATAAATATCCCATGTTAAACATAACATATTTTATAAAAGTTTTACACTCGATATACAACTCCCATAATTCCATGCGAATCAAGATTCAAGATGGCGGGCATGCAAATCCCCTATTATATTAGGCTGAGAAATGATAAATACTATAGCTGTCTTGAATTTTGAATTATTTGACAGAATAATTGGTGGAGGTGAATTGTACATTTTCTGACGGTTTGACTCACTTAAAGAAAGGAAATGTACCCATATTGGTAGAGTGCTAATTACTCCATTCAATACGAGTAATACTATTAGTCGAAAGGTGACATGAAGAGTTGCTCAAGACATCCTTACTTAAAGTGTCTTTGTTATGTTATTTGTCCTTGTTTAGGAAGGAAATGCCGAGGGGAGAGAGAGGAGAAAGGCAAGAAGAGGGAGTGAAGAAAGAGAGAGAGAGAGAGAGAGACTGAGAGAAGAGACAGAAAGAGGGGAGGGAGAAAGAGAGGAGAAGAGGGGGAGAGAGGGAGGGAGGGAGAAAGAGGGGAGAGAGAGGGAGAGAAAGAGGGAGAGAGAGGAGGAGAGAGAGGAGGAGAGAGAGGGAGAGAGAGAGGGAGAGAGAGAGGGAGGAGAGAGAAAGAGGGGAGGGAGAGAGAAGGGGAGAGAGAGAGCGGGAGAGAAGAGAGAGAAAGAGGATAGAGAGAGGTGGCTAGGGGAGAGCTAATTCCTTCTTTAAAACTCACTTAACAGCTGTCCTATAATGTTTACCACCATTGGAAACGGCTTGATCTCATCTTTTCAAACATGATAATATCTAAACATCCATTTTCGCGACTTAATTGTGACTCATTTTCCTGTAGCACATCACCCTCTAGGTCCAAACCCTCAGATCAGATAAGAATGGTATGTCAGCCTACCTAGCTAATCGGTATCCTGGCCTAGAACTCGGCATTTTAATGGAAATTTTGCGGTCTTAATGGAATTATAATGGCAATTTGCGGTTTGGGGCGAGAGGCTTTTCCTTCGTTTGAAGGGACTCTCTCAACTTTGGGCCTAGACTAGCTGATCACATTACATGTGGGTTACGAGATCATTACCGCAGAATGACGATAACCACTTCCCCTATTGATGGAGACAGACATGGGTCAGATTTTCAGAAAATGTACAATTGTCAGCTCTACACATTTAGGAAATTCTGCTAAATTAGGCTAAAAAATGAAGAATGCTGGGTATATCTGAGTATATTTGGTATCGCAATGATTTAAAGTATCAGTTCTGTTATGTTAAACTGCATTTTGAAGCTCATTTTTTTTCTTAAATATGGGCTATTTGAGAGGATTGGTGGAATTGAATTGTACATTTTCTGAAAATTTGACCCACATATTTATCCATATACTGGTATCTATATGACATTTACTACTGCAACGGTCGCAATTAATCACCCGAAAGATATGCATAAATAATAAGGTGAAAGCTATGGTAGGGACTATGTACAATGTGGGGTCACATTAATAGCCCCTACCCTCTGCCAGTTGTCCCTCCCTATTATGCTGCTCTTCGATACTTCAGAAAATGTACAATCGGCAGTTCTACACATTTATTGAATTCTGACAAATTAGGCTGAAAAATGATAAATACTAGGTATATTTGAAGAGATTTGACTAAGTTTTGATTCAGAGAATGTTTGGTTTTGTTATACTGTATTCTAAACCTGATTTTTGCCTGAAATTTAGATTATTTGAGAGGATTAGTGAAGGCGAATTGTACATTTTCTAGCGACTTCATAAGCACCCACTTAGTCGATATCAAACATCGCATGTGTGTTGATATATTGGTACATAAATGACAGATACAATTAATCAATTGTATAGAAACTACTTGCATATAAGGGTCAGGGTTTCGGAAAATGTACAACTGGCAGCTCTACACATATAGTAAATTCTGTTAAATTCTGCTGAAATAGATAAATACTTATATCAGAAGAGATTTGATTTTCTCTTGATTCAGAGAGTCTATTTTCTATGTTGTACTTCATTTATAACCTAATTTTTGTCTGAAATTTGGATTATTTGAGATGATTGGTGAAGACGAATTGTGCATTGCCTGGCGACTTCACCCAGATAGATCACATATGTGTTGATGAAGTGCTACATAAATAAGTAATCAATCATATAGAAACTACATGCATTAGGGTGCAAAGCGTCGGAAAATGTACAATTTGAATGAAGGCAATATCAAATATACTCAGATAGAGCCATCACTCATAAATCAAAAGTGGCTGATTTTTAACATCAAGGACTCTATTTACAGACACGGACTTGTAATTTTCTCATCTTTGGGAAACCTAGGGTGTTAATTTGTTTGAATATATGTACCAGATATCAGGAGAATTCATTAAATGTCTCCTTGCTTTTCTAAGGTCTTCTTATGGAGTAAATTTAGCTAGTTTAAAAATTAGTTTTCACAAATAAAAGTATCAACATATCATAATATTTATTGTTGCTGACCTATATATATATATGATAACAGACATTGTAAGACTTTGTGCATGTATTGTATCTGACCTCTCAATTACATCTGTATAATATACGTGAAGTTCTCATTACAAATTAGGCTGAAAAATGATAAATACTAGGTATATCTGAAGAGATTTGACTAAGTTTTGATTCAGAGAATGTTTGGTTTTGTTATACTGTATTCTAAACCTGATTTTTGCCTGAAATTTAGATTATTTGAGAGGATTAGTGAAGGCGAATTGTACATTTTCTAGCGACTTCATAAGCACCCACTTAGTCGATATCAAACATCGCATGTGTGTTGATAAAGTGGTACATAAATGACAGATACAGCAATCCAAGTAATCAATTGTATAGAAACTACTTGCATATAAGGGTCAGGGTTTCGGAAAATGTACAACTGGCAGCTCTACACATATAGTAAATTCTGTTAAATTCTGCTGAAATAGATAAATACTTATATCAGAAGAGATTTGACTTTGCCTTCATTCAGAGAGTCTATTTTTTTATGTTGTACTTCATTTATAACCTAATTCTTGTCTGAAATTTGGATTATTTGAGATGATTGGTGAAGACGAATTGTGCATTGCCTGGCGACTTCACCCAGATAGATCACATATGTGTTGATGAAGTGCTACATAAATAAGTAATCAATCATATAGAAACTACATGCATTAGGGTGCAAAGCGTCGGAAAATGTACAATTTGCCTTCACCAACCCTCTCAAATAACCCAAACATAAAAACAAAATAGTGTTCAGAACTTACAGTTCAACATAACGAAATATGTCTTTGGAATGAAGGCAATATCAAATATACTCAGATAGAACCATCACTCTTATAATATATATGGTAATCACCGGAAAGGCCTGACACGACAGAGATGACCAACCACTTGTAATAACATCAGCAATAAAGAAGTTTTTAATTGAATTGAAATCAAAAGCGGCTGATTTTTAATATCAAGAACTCTATATACAGTATAACAATCTTTTTTAAAGATTTTATTTATACTTGGAAAACAGGATCCCAAAAGTGGGGGTTTCATCTGCCCTAAGTCCCACATTACAAAGAACATTGAATATCAAAGTGTTGATCATTAACGTGATATAATCGTAAGAAAGGTTTTTATAAATAAGGATCAATACACTTGCCACTCAAGCTATTACAGCCGAGTGTTGGTGATTTCCCAATGCAAATAAACGAAGGACAAATGACAGATGAGGAAAAAAGAAACGACAAAGAATGAGATGATATATTTATGAAATATATAAACATATAATCGACATGCAGTTATTACTTAGTTAAAGGTACCTGTTGGATCGTTCTCAATTATTAACAATTACTAGTTAGTATTTTCCCTGAACAAAACAAACTCAACATCTGACAATCTGATCTTTTCTGATCTGATTATTCCGAGAGGAAACCCATTTACAGAGCCAAACAACAAAAGGATCTCATTTTCCAGTTTCCTTAAAAGCATACCAGAAGTTTCATATAATATATGGGTCCGATTTTCAGAAAATGTACAATTGGCAGCGGTACACATTTAGTAAATTCGGTCAAATTAGGCTGCAATTTGGTCACTGCTAGGTAAATTCGAAAATATTCGGCATTGCATTGATTCTAGCAATCTGTTTGGCTAGGTTGAACTGAGTTTTGAGCTTTATTTCCGTCTGAAATTTGGGTTATTTGATAGGATTGGTGAAGTTGAACTGTACATTTTCGGAAAATCTGACCCATATATATTGCTCTGCCAAACAAATATAAAAAGCTTTCAGCCATGTAACAAGATGAGCTGTCGTAGTGTGTGACAAAGCTGGACTTTAGAACACTGGTTGGGGATAAGTTTTAATCGGTTTAATTGGTACTTTATGTTGGCCGTGTTATAAAGAAGTTAAAACAATATTTTGGGAGGTGACACATGCCGCTGACGTAGATTGAGACTTATGTGCTCAGTCCTCCCGCTACATTAGACAACAATTAACACTGCAATAACACGCACAGAGATGAGAGAGAGAGAGAGGAGAGAGAGTGTGTGGGGGGGGGGGGGGAGGAGAGAGGGAGTGGGGAGAGAGACAGAAAGAGAGAGATTGAGACTTATGTGCTCAGTCCTCCTGCTACATTAGGCAACAATTAACACTGCAATAACAAGCACAGAGAGGGGGGAGAGGGGGAGAGAGGGGGAGGGAGAGAGAGAGGGAAAGTGGGAGAGAGAGGGGAGAGTCAGAGGGGGAGAGGCAGAGAGAAAGAGGGAGAGAGGGAGGGGTTGGAGGGAGAGGAGAGAAAGAGGGAAAAGAGAGAAGGAGAGGAGAGAGGACAGAGGGGGAGAGCGAGACAGAGGGGGGGGAAAGGAGAGAAATAGGAGAGAGAAATAGGGACACGAGAGAGAGTGGGGATAGGGAGGGGAGGGAGAGGGAAGGAGAGATAGAGGGCGAGAAGAGGTGAGAGATGAGGAGAGAGATGAGAGAGAAATAGAGAGACGAGAGAGAGGGGAGAGGAGGAGGAGAGAAAGGGAAAGGCAGAGAAAGACGAAAGAGAGAGGGAGGGGAGAGGGGAGAATGAGGGGGAGGGACGAGGGCAAGGCAGAGAGAGATGAGAGAGAGGGAGGAGAGGGAGAGAGAAGGTGAGGGAGAGAGAAGAGAGAAAGGAAGGGGGAGAATGGGCTAGGGAGAGAGAGAAAGAGAGAGAGAGAGAGGAGGAGGGAGACGAGAGAGAGGGGGAGAGGAGGAGGAGAGAGGGAAAGGCAGAGAAAGAAGAAAGAGAGAGGGAGAGTGGGGGAGGGAGAGAGAGGAGGGGGGGGAGAATAAGCTAGGGAGAGAGCGAGAAAGAGAGAGGGTGAGGGAGAGAGAGAGAGAGGGTGAAAGAGGTGAGATGGATAACTGCCAACTTTATGACATATACATAATTGCAATTGACAAGTGCATACTCATGTCGCCTGCTTCGTGTGTCAATTCACAATCCTGAAGTGGAAATATGTCCAGAAATTTTACCCGCTAGTACTTTTGCTTGCTGTACTTATTTTTTTTTGTTCTTATAGTTGTTGTTTTTCTCACCTTGAATAACACTGCATGCCCACCAGCCACCCACCCTTCACTCCTCCCTTCACATTAGAATCCATGGGTTAGTGTTTGATACCTGACTGCCTACCTGCCTAGTGTGTGTGTAGCCTTGAGGCAAGGCTACACACACACTAGTGGCAGGCAGTAGCAGGCAGTGGCAGGCAGTGGGAGGGGCAGTGTGTGATACTGGGCTATGTGAGTGAGTGAAGGTGCAGTGTGTGTGTGAGAGGTGCGACAGGGGTGGGAGACTAAACCAATCTTTATATTTAAAATTGCAACTTTCCTGTACCACATTATACATAAGTCGTCCCCTGAAAAGGCCTCATGAGGAACAAAACTTGCCATTCAGATGATGTAATGGTACCCATTTAGATGGGAAAACATAAAAAACTGGTTGATGGATGGGAGTTCTGTCTAACTGAGAATACCAGGGGTAATGGAGCAACGAAAGGAAGTTTCAAGGTGGTCTAAATCCGCCCTGTAGGGGGCGGGTCAGTTGCGCTTGGTCAAGTTTATGTCAAAACTAGAGTGAGTTGATATGAACACATGTTGCCTTCCATAGACATCATAACACTAAGTCCCGAATCCACTAAGCCGTTAATAGTCCGTGACAGTAGCTGATAATTAGCATAATCCAGTCATCGCCGACTGAGTGGGATGTATTAAATTCAATTCAATTCAATTGAATAAACGTTTATTTTATTTTATTTGAAGAATATCTGTGTTATTTATAAGTAGTTATGTTTTACAATCAAGCAGACGGGAGATTAAGTCGGCGTAATGAATATAGTGCTTACATCACAATGGTACTCGCTATTTGAGCAGCTAAACCACACTTAGTTCACAGTTACTAAATACTAGTTTATAGGAAAAACTGATTGAGAATTTTGTCACAGAAATACATAAATATTATTCATGAGTGAGTGAGTGAGTGAGTGAGTGAGTGAGATTGGTTGCTTTACGCCCTTATCAACACATTTAATATGGTTATATCAAGGGCGGGAGAGCTGAGTGAGTGAGTGAGATTGGTTGCTTTACGCCCTTATCAACACATTTAATATGGTTATATCAAGGGCGGGAGAGCTGAGTGAGTGAGTGAGATTGGTTGCTTTACGCCCTTATCAACACATTTAATATGGTTATATCAAGGGCGGGAGAGCTGAGTGAGTGAGTGAGATTGGTTGCTTTACGCCCTTATCAACACATTTAATATGGTTATATCAAGGGCGGGAGAGCTGAGTGAGTGAGTGAGTGAGTGAGATTGGTTGCTTCATGCCCTTATCAACACATTTAATATGGTTATATCAAGGGCGGGAGAGCTGAGTGAGTGAGTGAGATTGGTTGCTTTACGCCCTTATCAACACATTTAATATGGTTATATCAAGGGCGGGAGAGCTGAGTGAGTGAGTGACATTGGTTGCTTTACGCCCTTATCAACACATTTAATATGGCTATATCAAGGGCGGGAGAGCTGAGTGAGTGAGTGACATTGGTTGCTTTACGCCCTTATCAACACATTTAATATGGTTATATCAAGGGCGGGAGAGCTGAGTGAGTGAGTGAGATTGGTTGCTTTACGCCCTTATCAACACATTCAATATGGTTATATCAAGGGCGGGAGAGCTGAGAGGGAGACATAGACCCTTTCCTAGAGCAACAAATTGACATTAGGATTCCGGGGACAAGGGACAAATGCTCACCCTTAGTGCGAGAAATCAATATTATGAGGGGTAAAATCGACAAACTGACAGCCATGATTTAGATTCAAAAGATTTTAGATTAGATTTTAGATTTAAAAATATTTTATTCAGGAACTTCGACATTTTCATACAAGAAGCACAAATATTCTCAGGGGAGCCTGAATTATTAGAAATTTTTTACATAATACAGCAAACTGAGAGTTAAGTTACAGATATTTTGGATAGTAATATAATAACTTTGTGACTCTATCGAACATAGAAAGATGGGTAAATTAAGCTTGTTTTTTAGACATATATATATACATAAATCAATAAATCAAAAATAAGAACAGTGTCCATACTCCTGTTACATAAGGTGCTGCAAATTTGTAGGATAATTAAAATACATGTAATACAGTGTGTCGACGCCGCGCTCTTTCATATTAACCAATAATAATCATATAAATTTCAAATAGTTGTCATTTCTTATGATCGACAAATGACATAGACCCCTTATAGACCCCTTATAGACCTCTATGATGTAGAGGGAACGGGGAGGCACTTTTGCCTGATAAACATGAGGGAAAACGTTTAAAAACCATGGCCTTTATTCAAGTGAATATAACATGTTGATGTAATGCACAATGAATTAATGATTATCCTCTCACTAGTGGTTGTTATATGGCGGCCAGGTGATGGGTTGGATGTCTGGCTACATGATAGCCACTTCACCATCAGGCCTCCATAGCACCACATCAATGTAACACAAATATGGGTCAGATTTCCAGAAAATGTACAATTTGCAGCCCTAGATATTTAGTAAATTCTGCTAAATAAGGTTGGAAAAGTAATGAATACCGGGTATATCCGAGTATATTTTGGATCGCGATGATTTAAAGTATCAGTTCTGTTATGTTAAACTGTATTTTAAAGCTAATTTTTGTCTTAAATGTGGGTTATTTGAGAGGATTGATGAAGGCGAATTGTGCATTTTCTGAAAATCTGACCCATATATAGATCTCTACCTTATCATGGCTCCTGAATTGTAACTTTTTAATTTGTTTCTTTTGTATTCTAAATTGTGATTAGTAATTATGTTAAATCAGCATATTGGAAGTCGCGGCTTCTTGTTTCGTGTTAAATATTTGGTTGTTATCATAAGTGTCGATCGATATTTTGGAGTATGATTGCCAATATGCGCAGTTCCATTTTTTATTACGGCGGTTTTGAGTTCGGGAAAAGTTTACTGAAGTTGTTGTCTTTAATAATGTTGCATTACATAAATACAGGTTAACTAACGAGTTGGTTGAAGGAGCGTCAAGATTGCACGAGTTGCGTAGCAACGAGTGCAATATTCTAAGCGAGTGAAACCAACGTGTTAGTTAACAGATTTATTATATGTGCTTTCAATCATGAAAATCGGAAAAAAATCGGTCATAAATTTGATATTTAAGCGGTAATCTTAGTAAAAAAAGATTGGTTGACATGACAACCCCACATAACTCACTAGTGAAATACACACTATGCATAACTCACTCTAGACGTATCGTGGCCTGTGCGAAAGCCATTTTCTGAAAATAAACAAAGTTTATGACCGCCACCCATACCTCTGTAACAGAGAACCTATATCTCCAAACCCGATCCAACAGACTTTTCTCCATTAATTCAATCTTAGACTCTAATTCTTTCACCAATTGACAGGAAATTGCACCAATAACTAAATGTGTGAGTTTAAAAGAAATCCGAGTCCCAGATGTGAAGATATAAGTGAAATTAAAAAATGAAATGACTCGAAAATGAAACAAATGTCAAAAGGCTGTTTGCTCTGGGACTCAAACTCACAATCCTGCTTGGCAGTCCAAAGCTTTAACCACTAGGCTATAGGGGAATATAGAAGGGTACATGCATATAAACAATTACATTGATTCATCACATTTTAGGTTTACTTTAATTCCCCCATTCTCCTCATGGAGATTGAGGAGAATGGGGAAATAAATCTTGAAGGTCTCTGTGTTCGCTGCAGGCAATTTCATGATTCATATTAATCATGAAAATATATCTTGCATCTGCAATCTTTGTCTATAAAATGCGAATGCATAACTCTTAGGTCTGCACGCTTCCTGGATATGTTGTTTTCAGAGCAATGCATGTATAATAATTGGCAAAAAACAATATTAAATGTATTGTAACACGGTAATACTGCTGGTGCACTGTTTATGCATAATACAGTGCAACAGTGCACCAGCAGCCACTCAACTTTGGTCATCAATCCTCAATGGATGTGTTACATTATTTCGCTGTGATACTATTTGTAAAGTAAACTATCCCTCAATTAGGACCCAAGTTTGTTCTATCCCCATGCATGTTTTTAATTTATTTGCCTAAACAGAGTATAGTAGTGTTGTGCGCTATTATTGTCATATGAGAGTAATGTATCTATAGTTAACATTTTATTCAAGTGGGATACCACATTACAACAGAACTACTCTTCATTGGAAAGGGACACAATGATTCTCAGCTCAACAAACACGAGGGTTTCTAAATGTTCCTAATCAATATATTTAATACTCGTCTATTATTGACAAAATTATCCAGCCTCAGGCCAATGTGTCAAATGTATACATTCCCAGGCTTCACTAGTTCATGATTTTTATTGAATTGAAACAGTAATATATCCCCCAGCAGACGTAGTAGGGTCAGATCGATAGCAAATATACAATTGGCAACTCTACACATATGTGTGATGTGTCACAGAAAAATGTGTCACAAGTCGCAAAAAAATGGACTTTGAGATACTGCTTTATGTAGGATGAGATAAGGTGGATTTCATGGATGTTAAATTTAATCACGTCTAATAAGTAGTTTTATATATTTGTATGCTTAGAAAAATAGTTACTGATATTTCTGGATGGACAATGACTGGTAAAGTAGTTAAACTATGGAAAGCGGTTTGAAAGTACCAACATAGTGACGTATTTGTCGGCCGATAATCCGCTAAAGTCGGTAAATGTAATGAAAATGTGAAAGATTTTAGTTAGATCGGCCGATAAGGTCGGTAATCGGCCGATTTCTCATAGACTAAACCGACATGATCGGAACCTGACAAAATTTGCTATAGATTTCTCCGACATTACTCCGATATGTCGGACCTGCTGGCGGTCATCGGCCGACAAATTTTTGATGTTGTCTTAGTTCTGTAAATCTATTGACCGACAAATCGGCCGATAAAAACTGGATATCAAAATTGACCGACAAATCGGGAGACAGAAAAAATTTACTGATTATCGGCAGTAACTTGTGCTGCCCCCCATTGGCGGATACTGGCCTTAATTCTTTGATATACATCATAAAAACTGGATATCAAAATTGACCGACAAATCGGGAGACAGATAAAAAAATTTACTGATTATCGGCAGTACCTTGTGCTGCCTCCTATTGGCGGATACTGGCCTTAATTCAGTATTTGCTATAGGTTAGTGCTGCCCTCTAGTGACAACCATATCATACACAATATTTATTTGTGCGGCTATTGTGATGGTCGCTAGTGCCGAGTTTAGGTATTAGGCAAGTTGTACACTGATAGGCCAATGCTCTGCTATTAAATGATCAATATTTTGATTAATTTGTGTCCGATATTATTAACTCAGAGGGAAGAAAAAGTACCACAACGACCGATTAATTATTGGCAATGAATACTTTATTACTTAAAAAAAACATTTTCTACTCACGTAATCTACACACAACCCTCTACTGAAGTGCATATTCAACTACGTGTGACGCGCTAAATATTTTACTCAACTTATTGCATACGTACACTAAACTAATATACACTCACTTTAATACACACAAACAATTTATAATGCGCTTAAATTGTCTTTTAAATATGTCTGCTTTGTTAACAAGTACAAATCATACAAATGATTGTTATAATATCCTTAGAGAGGAACTCGTACATACTCCTAACATACCATCAATTGTCCGTCAGCAATAATATAATTCGCACCTATACAATATAGCTAAACTGAAAAATATTGCCGCCTACCTACAGCCATGGTCTCGCTAACTAATACACAACATAAATACGAACAATACTATTCTACGCGTTGTAAGAAAATTGGCCTGATCCGGCGGTAGAGCTCTTTTGCCTCACGCCAACAGGGTGGCCGTGGATTAAGCTGTAACTCCCGGCAAATTTGCAAAGCCAGTCCGTGTTTCACTGGGTCAATGTGTCTGTTTGCTGTCAGGCGACGGCGTAATGCCTGTACTTCGGCCACATCGACTTCAAGTTTACATTCAACATGATCTGCAACATAACAACAACTATATTATTTTCCCGAATGTAATAGAGTGTGGGCATACAAGTGGCTCTAATAAGGCATTGTTAGTGTGACTGTACATTTCTGGACATTGTATGACTGTTTATTGCAATCAATGTACTTTACTTGATGGAAAATAATACTTGAACTTATAATGTCGCTAACGTGCTACATATACCAACCATGCATTTCTGGGCAGCGGTACATCATAATTGGCCGGCCAGTTGGAATTTGACCGTTTCTCTGCTTGCGAATCAGTGATGCATTATGTGATTTCCGCACATACGCCAAATTTTCCTGTAGTCTCTCCAAGAAACAGAACGCGACTAGGAATCTGAAAGTAACAAGTATTAAAATATGTTTGTATTGTCATTCGTTTGCGCCAAACTCTAGCATGTAAAAAGTACTATTTTATTTGGGTATTACGGCAGTCAAAATCCACATGAATTTTGAATTAACACTGAATGATACATTACAGTCCAGACGCGTATATACAACGAATGGTTACGCCTTTTCTTTCTTTTACCAATTAACCAATTCACATGATTCCTTACACAAATTAATTATTAGAGATGAATGAAACATACTATTTGAGCATATAAAACCAGGGTTCACGAAACACGGTCGCCTTCTCGCCCCAGGCGACCAGAATTTGGTAAGGACTAGTAGATCCTACCAGGCCACTCATCCTGTGTGCGAGTGGAAGTTTTTGTGGAATATAGACCCTTTTTACCTACTCTAAATTCCTCCCGAAATATTGCATTCATATGGACGAGTTTCCCAATTTCACTTGGGTTCAGACGCTGTTATTGTTAATGATGGAAAATGGATATACTATTTTATTGTGGGGACAGGTAAACGTTTCTAGAAGTAAAATGAATAATTTTAAATGAAATATTGTTAGACAGAGGAGGTGATGTACTTTTGGTTCGACCATATACAGCAAGTATATTCAGGCCAAGCTGCAAATTGGAACATTTTTTGTATGATTTTTCGAAAATTTCGAAACTTTTTCGGGCTATTTCTGGTCATTTCCCACATATGGGAAAACTGATTCCCTCTGCCAAAAGCCTACTCTTATATTGGGTCATATCTGGAAATGGGAGGCAGGAGATTCCATGTGTAGGCCTATTCATTTCATTTATTTTTTAATTTTTGACGAGATAAACTTAACGTTTGTCTATAATATTTAACATGAATAAATAGATTCTCTATTCTTTGGTTACTATCAATTAGGAGGTATTTTAAATGCTAACCGATACATTAGTCAGCCCCCTGTCCCTGCCTCTCTACTTTGCAACAAAAGATGCTGAAAAATGCCGAGGAAACTGTAAGGACTACCACATTTCTATAACGACTAGTCGTTTTTATACTCTACTAGTCCTTTGGGCGAGTGCTTGATGACCACGTTTCGTGAACCCTCAAAACGCACTGGCCTTTGTGTTTTTTGGACCTGCATTTAAGAGGATAGTGTAGAATGTCTTTTTGTGTATAAAGAATACAGAATTTGGTAAATACTATAAATACTTGCCTGTCGTTGTTGTCCCAGCATGTGAGTTGGCCTTGTGCGACAAGGCGAAGGAAATACGTCCGCCAGCGCTCGACATGAAGTAGACGTAGTGTCCCCCAGTACCTTTCAATACGCTGCGTCGATCAATAAGGGAATATAACAGTCATAATTCTGAATAACTAATTATTCGAACCACTAAAGCACATATTTCCTTTAAAATATTTTCCATACTAACAGATAGCGAGACAATCCAAATTTTCCATTATAATTGAATGCTACTCATTGTGTTCAGACACTTAAACCACGGCGATTAATTTCGTACCCTTAAATTTCTAGTAATTACCTCGTTGTGGTTGCTGCTCCCTTGAATGACTGCTGGCAGTTCGTTCCTCCTTTCCCTACCATTCCATAAGAAGTTCTGTGCAATACATAGGTTACGATTTTCCGTACCCATATCGGTTCTCAGCGAAAACGGTGCGCCATAAGTCTGCACTGCTTGGCAGTAGAATACTGCAGTTTGCCTAGGGTCGTGATTTGTGACACACGCCTCCAGCCACATGATGTGACGTGAAAATCCGTCCACGGCGCCGTGTATGGGTAATCCAAACGGCGCAAGCTGAATTAAAAGTAGTTAACATAATTATAATTATAACATAAATTACAATAAAAAAGACATAGGCAATGCACAGGAGTCTCTTCCCCCTGTAATGTTGGAGTGGCGAAGGCACTGCTGCGATCGCCGAAGGCGAGCTAAGCAGTTTATGATCATACCCAGGCAATAGAAAAAGAGAAGAAGGGAGAGAGTGACACAGAGTGACACAGAGAAAAGAGAACAAAAGGCCTTTTAATGTCTTACCCACGTCCATTGTTATGATTTCCGATGAAAAGAGGCAAAGTGACATCAATGATAATAAACAACAGTATATGATTCATTTACTTTCTGATATGTATCCTGAATTCACACCAACTCACAGCGGGCCGTTATTGGGAGCAAAAGTAACATTTGAAAGACAAATGAAAGACAAATGAAAGACAAATGAAAGACAAATGAAAGACAATATTCTACTTTTGCGAAATAATACGGTGTGCTATCTAAATAGTGATTGAAATTTTCTATACTCTGTGTTGATGCCTGAATCAAATTTAATTTGGTCCGGCATATAACATATGCATATAGGACTGGTCAGTTAAGGGGAGCCGGGACCCTTGTAAGTGGAAATTTATTTAACGTGGTGCACAGACTTAGGAGCTCAATGATCTACCACAGGCGCAATAGTTACCTTGTCGTAGCCGTCCACATGCCATATGTAGTTTGGGCCCTGCAAATACAAATAAAAAATGTCATTATACACACAAATAAACATGTATAATCTATGCAGTTAATTGTATAATATATAATCACGGCAGTCAATGGTTACCACTTCGAAATAAGGTACAGTAAAAGTCTATTTATTCCAATCTACGATTTACATCGGAAGCTTAAATATTGAAGCCTAATTGACAATCATTTCTTTGTGAACTAACGTACAGCCGGACAACAGATAAAACATTCACATGTGACGTACCAGACTGAAGTAAACGCGCCTGTCTAGGCGCCCGCGACGTCTATTCTCTACATATTGTGGCTCAAAGTGACGGTTGAGTAGCTCTATGTGTCGCCTTAGGAGAAATGGCACAGATTACATTTGTAGCCAAAAATTCTTAGCAATGTTCGAATTCATTTATTTCAGCACTTGCATGTAACATTGTTTACATGATAGTAATTTCCTATAGCAGCTTAATTACTAATTACGAACGGTAGACTATGGTGCACTACCTATTAAAGTACTTACCTTGACAAGTTTAGGTGATGCACATTGCGTAGCCTTTGCACCAGCTGTCTCGCTGACATATGTACGAAATCCTGCGCCCTCACCTCAGCCTGTCAACCAAGTGCGCATCATTTTAAAAAAAGTTAAGTGGAGGAATATATCACAAACTATATGTACATATTTAATGTTGGACTGTACTGCCTCATTTGTACTGTAATCAGTTTCTGAAAGTGTGATAGCGCATCGGCGCAGGCAGGCCATATAAAGTTAAGCAAAGGCGTCGCAAATAGGACTGGCTGTCAACCAATATATCCTATGTGGTGGTAGCTGACGTCAGCAACGGCCAAAAAGATTATGAACATGTTACCTGATATGCAGCTAGTATTTCTGCTGGTGTAGATAACTGCCGTCCTCTACGACATAACCCCAAACGTTGAAACACCTGGACACGTAGGTAGTTGTAGCTGCAGTGAAATAGGCAAATCTGCATTAGTGAATATCAATTAATGGCGCGTCAATCAGTCCATCAAGCAAACGGTTCTTACTTTCATTATCTTCCTGCTGTTAGTTAGTTCAAACAGAAATGATGGTCACTTAGCCTTCAATCTTTAAGTGTATGTAAATCGTGCATTTGAATAAACACACTTTTACTCTACCTTATCTCGAAGTTCAATTCCGCTGCTAGTAGTCGCCGAATGTCTTTGGCGTTCAATCCCTCTCTGTGGCGAATGCGGATGTATTCTTCTACTTCTGCAGTACATAAAGATATATAATTTGATAGGACTAACGTCGACAAGCTTGTTTACATTGTTAAAAGACGTTGTCCGACAAGTCGCGCTAGTTTGCCTTGGCCTACAGCACACATCCGAGCGACCAGTGAAACATCACATGTTGGGCGATAATTGGGTTATGAGGGACTTTACGGTGTCGGTCGTCCTCCACCCCCGTACCAAATGATATGAACGGTATGGGAATTCATTAAGACCTATTACTACCTGTAATACTAACACTAAATTGAGGGTAACAATGGGATAAAAGATGGACTAAACTTGTACATACCCGGTGTTATTCGCCGAGGTGGCATTCTTCCGGACTCTCAAATCTGGTGTAGTCATTCAACGCCAGGCGCCTGACAAAACGAAAACTGCTGCAGTCAGACGTCAGATGGCAGCACATGTTTTCGTTGTAGGAAATGTATGGGCTTATCGATGTCGGCAGTCGATTTGTCTTTGACTTAGATGTAATATGTCTTTACATAAAGTCACTTTTTTTTTCACTTCTGGATATGTGATTGGTAGCCATACTGAATTTCAACAACTCATAGTAGCCACTTATTATTAGCACTGCAAAAGTCCATGAGTCTACACTAATTGTCAATGACTCCTGAGTTTAGAAACTCTTTGGAAAAATATAATAATAATATACTAATGTTATGTAGAAAAATCTTAATACCGAGATGTGTTGGTATGACCTGACATTAAAGACTGAAGCCCTTGGCATGTGGCCATTTGCAAAAACATTCGGTAAAATAGTCTGGGAAGAGAATATCACACCATAAAATCATAATAATCACAGAACTGCGAGCTGTACATAAATGCAAGTTAAAAAAGAGCATGACAATCTCGACTACTATCAGAATAAATAACTGGATATTAAATACGTTGTAACAAAGAATAGAATCCGTTCACAATAATGCAGGTGCTTAATTGAACATCAGCCGGCCTGACCTTCTTAGGACCAACTTTGATGTTGACGATCGACGAATTATGTATCCCTGAGAACTTTTTTTTGGGGGGGAGAAGTTAATTAGGCCGCTTTGTTCTTATCTCGTAGTGCATCCTGTTTCCTGTTTGAAAACGCACTGGCAAACTGAGGTCAATAACACTCACTGGGACACTGGGATGTTATTTTTTTTGCTATTTATGTTCGAATGTGCAACAATGCCTACACACTTTTACATATCATACCTACGATGACCATTTGGCCTGTATCGGATCCATTAACATGCTTAAAGTCAACTCTACATGTTGACGTATGTAATTGCTTAGACATTTCTGAGCAATTCCTGTTGCATTTTTGGCTGTAACATTGTACACAAGTACACATTGTTGTCTGGAAAGGGCGGAAATCAACTCATTTGGTAGAGCTATAACTGTACCCAGTCAAACCTAGGCAATTCTTATATGTGATACCCGCAATCACTGTTTTAAGTGAAGAATAAATGTATAAAAATTACCGAAAATTACCTAAAGGAACCTAACTAAAGCTTCACCAGTACATAAAAATGCTACCAACACCACACACACATAATGGGTTGTCCATGGCACTTTACTGCCATTGGCCCTTGCCTCAGCAACAGTATTAGTAATCGACAAAAATTATAGCTTGAGGAAAGACCGCATAAACAATTCATTATACATTAGACATCAAGAAATGTATTAGAAAAGACACGAGACACAGTGACTTATTTAACAGGCGAGCCAAGAAATTGTACCGACCGTCAATATAATTAATGTATTGCTTAAACAGTGACACGAGAAAAAAAGTGACCTGGGAAAAATGTCTTATCATGCCACACTCACATGATAGGCTTAAAAAAAGGGACATTTGTATACACCTTCTACACAATTTCATGCCCCTCCAACTATTGGTTCGGTGTCAAGATGTTATAGAAGTCTACATGTGTTTGTAAATCTTGGTTATCACACCTTGGGTAGGGTATTGGACAGTCATGTTCCCTACTGTAATAGAGTGTGTGCATACCAGTCGCTCTAAATTATTAGGGAATTTGCTCATAACTTTATGCCAGGGTAGGTCCCACCCAAAAGTAACGTGATGAGGTAACGCACGTTACTGGGTTCAAACTCCACAGTGGTAGGAGGCGACCTCAGGTGTGCATACCTGTTCCTATTCAAACGAACATGGACTGCTCTCCAGAGAGATTCATCTCTGTGGAGGTGTCAATATTCGACCAGGAGACCCTCCTGTTAAAAGTCACATATGTATGCTCGGTCGGTCGAACACATCGCAATGAACAAATCTTCTTGACTCGTGGTCAGTACATACTTATCAGTTAATTATATTACTAAATCAACTTAGTAGAATTTACTGACTCGCCGGCCAATTTGACTGTTGTATGTTTAATTTGATCCGCTCTTTGTTGAATCTTCTGCAGCACGATTTGTTGGTGCGGCGGCTGCTGTTGTGGAAGGGTATGTAATCCAGTGTTACATTACATTTGTACCCTGGATTATCACACTCTGCTGTACTCTACAAATATCGTCTATCATTCAATCGGAAAATATACATATGGTCTTCACATGGAAGCGGTTACTACGGATCTTGACTAGTTATTGTACAACATCAATGCTAGCTCTAACTGACTATTTTGGAAGTGTCAGTCAAATTTTGGCTAATTTAAGTTGGCAGCGTTCTTCATTAGTGGGAAGGTAATGTTGCCTTTAGTCGCAGCAGTGGCGCGATTAGGCTATCCAACTTATTCTGCAATGACTTGACATTTGTGAAATAATTATACAATGTCGAATCATGTCTCCTGTCTATAAGTTGTATCACATATGTCACGAAGATGTTATATTTATATTCATGTCACTTCCTTGTCTATAATACAGAGATACTGAGGACCCGGGCGTGACCACTGAGGCCCAACAATAAATTATTCTTATTGGTAAGAAACAGATTTTTGTGTTGATTTTTTAGGGCAATATAATTTCTCCCTCTTTGTCTTATGTTTCTCGGAGTTAATTCTGAAACATTGCATAGAAAACGGTTGCTATCATTAGATTCCTATGCACGCGCCCGCTGCGTTAACACGAAAGGTCGGCCGGATTTTGTGTTACTGCTGGATAACTTTCATAACACGCACACATTCCGCCAGATGGCACGCCGACGGTGTCGCCGACATTTTCCTCCAGGCGCTAGTCAGTTTCCGCTATGAAACCAACACTCGGCATCACCATCAGGCCTCTCCAACCTCAGACTCTGAAGCGATCAGACGTGTTCAACTTTGCTCTCCACCAAACATCGCACATGCCACCGATAAATACGTTACTACTTTCACACGGGAAATCGGTGAGTACACTCACTTCCATAGAATAACCCATTCCAAGGATTCAATTCCATTTGTGTACGCACTGATAATTATCTTATATATTGTTATATATCTAAATGTTGATTTCATTTATTTTGAACAGAAGATGCGTTGTTGCTGTGGCCAAGTGATAGTCGTCCAGGATGATGAGGTTATGTGCAGCGTGTGCGATGTGCCCCAGAACATGTAAGTACTACCAATTTTGAAACTGATACGTGAAAAATGTTTGTGAATAATATGGACAGGATTAGCTTATTTCATATTATTTGCGACTGGCGGCATGGCTAGATAAGTTATCCGTTAAGCAATACTCAATCAGAACTGACTGACAAACGATATTGCTGCAGCTAACCTGATTAGTGGATGACTAAGACAATTGAGTCTGTGATAGCAAGCAAAGTAATTAATAACTAAGACATCAGTGCGGCTCACAATGGAAGACAATGTAACTATGATTTCAAGTGACGCCTATATGCCAGTTTGACTACCAGACTAAATGTCGGTGACCACGTGGTAGTATTAGTGTGGGTCGTTCAGCTCGTCATCGTTCCAAAACTTCATTGAATGACTGCCTGGACAGTTTAATGTGGGACAAATTAAATAAGTATTTCAGTGGAATCTAAATCAAGATCTAATAATGTGTTAACTGGGTTCAATTGCTAGCATGAATCACTAGTAAGTGTTGCTGTGCTAGCAGAGAAGATAATTATCACATCAGTAGGGCTCACGATGCAATAGAATATAAATAATTTAGCGAGCCGATTCACCCCGTATTTGCCAGTTTGACTACAAGATTAAATGTCGGTGACCACATGCTAGTAGTAGTGGGGGTCGTTCAGCTGGTCATCGTTCTCAAACTTCATTGAATGACTGCCTGGACAGTTTACTGTGGCACAAATTAAATAAGTATTTCAGTGGAATCTAAATCAAGATCTAATAATGTGTTATCTGGGTTCAATTGCTAGCATGAATCACTAGTAAGTGTTGCTGTGCTAGCAGAGAAGATAATTATCACATCAGTAGGGCTCACGATGCAATAGAATATAAATAATTTAGCGAGCCGATTCACCCCGTATTTGCCAGTTTGACTACAAGATTAAATGTCGGTGACCACGTGCTAGTAGTAGTGTGGGTCGTTCAGCTGGTCATCGTTCTCAAACTTCATTGAATGACTGCCTGGACAGTTGAATGTGGCACAAATTAAATAAGTATTTCAGTGGAATCTAAATCAAGATCTAATAATGTGTTATCTGGGTTCAATTGCTAGCATGAATCACTAGTAAGTGTTGCTGTGCTAGCAGAGAAGATAATTATCACATCAGTAGGGCTCACGATGCAATAGAATATAAATAATTTAGCGAGCCGATTCACCCCGTATTTGCCAGTTTGACTACAAGATTAAATGTCGGTGACCACGTGCTAGTAGTAGTGTGGGTCGTTCAGCTGGTCATCGTTCTCAAACTTCATTGAATGACTGCCTGGACAGTTGAATGTGGCACACATGAAATAAGTATTTCAGTGGAATGTAAATAAGGATCTAATAATGTGTTAACTGGGTTCAATTAGTAGCATGAATCACTAGTAAGTTTTTCTGTGCTAGCAGCGAAGATAATCTATGCAATAGAATATTAATAATTTAGCGAGCTACTGGTCAAAACGTCGGTGACCACGTGCTAGTAGTAGTGGGGGTCGTTCAGCTGGTCATCGTTAGCAAAGAACTAATAACAGGGAAAAATAAATCTGAAGGTACTTAGATATGTGCTCAACTACTTTTCATTGCGTGTTGATCGATGACGGGAATCAGTTACATTACTGACAACAATCCATATTAAGACAATTGTGTCTGTCTGTGATAGCAGATAAACTAATCACATTATATGGGCTCGTGATGGAATAGAATATAACTTATTTATTTTGCCGACTCGCCACCTAGATGAAAGTTAGACTACTGGTCAAAATGTTGACACACAGGTGCTAGTAGTAGTGTGGGTCGTTCGCTGGATCAAAATTAGTGCAGGGAAATATAATTCATAAGCTACGTTACTCACACCATGACCTAGTAAAACAAGTGTGTCTGTTGTGAGAGCATTGAAACGGATCACATGATGAGGGCTCGCCCTGGAATATGAATAGAATATAAAAATTTAGCGTTGGTGTTGGACTAGTGGTCAAAATGTTGTCAACCACGTGCTAGTCTGGGTCATTCAAAACATAAAATGTAGTTAACGTGGTCATCGTGCTCTCCAAGCGTTAACTAACCTCAGCGACAGGGAATTGTTACACTAATTAGAACACTATTACAGGGAAATATTAATCTGAACCTATGGTCAGCTATTTTCCATGTTTAGCAGCGATTCTTCTGTCACGCTCCTCAGCGATGGTGAGCTTGACACCCTTACCACGGTGCCAAAAGTGTAAAATGTGTCTAACTGTGCCAAATCTCAAATCCATATAAGCAATGTTATTATTATCTTGTTCATTCGGCTGGGCCCTGTTGTATAAGCTAAAGAATAATTTTTTTTGTGGGAATTCCTACGTTTTTTTCCTTTACTTCGTTGGGAAATTCCTACGCTAAAAAGCATTGAAAGTATAGGCTATTCCTTCCCTGCACCATTCCTTCCCAGCTGCTAAGCAAGGAAAACTGAGGGAATTCCTTCAGTCCTATACAATTTCAATATGTTTCTCTGGGAATTTTCCTACGGCTTTTCCTTCCCACCAAGCAGATGTAATCATGTAGGAATTTACTACAATATTTCCCTCATTGAACCACTCAATATCCCCTGCCCACTTAAAAAAACAGTGTTCAAGGTACATGGTAAATGGGGGGGACATGCCTTGTTCTCACTAGTAATCAACACTCTTGAGGCACAAACAATTGAGACAAACTAGGTCAAGGACAAATTTTGATTGGTAACTAATGAAACTCTCAGGTTGGTGGTTCAATCACCACCCAGTGCTATTTGTTTTTTCCCAGAAAGGCTCCCCTCTCAGGTCCATGGTTCGAATCCCAGCTTGGGAGGCTTCTATTTTCTATTCCAATTATGTTAATAATCAACAGAAAAATCATCTAACAGCAGAAACTTTGTACTATAAGGATAGCAGATATATATGACTAGTAAAATCATATTTTTGCAGTCAATAAATCCTAAGGAATTCTTGAGGGAACACCTACAAGGTGTTCCTTAGTTTTCCAGTCTTTTCATGTTTAACTCAGAGGAAAGAATGAGGGAAATTACTTCGGTAGGAAAACTTCTGGGGGAAATTCCTACATAGGGAACAACTACAAGTATCAATGTACGAAATTCCCACAGCTAAATGGGTCAGTTTCTAGGTCATGCCTGTGGATCTAGATTCTAATCCATTCTGGATAATCTGCATCAGATTTGAAGGTATAAGAATCAAAGTATCTAATATTTTACCCACTTTACCGCTTCAAATTGAAGGAGATGTGTTATTTTAATCTTTAACCCAAAGAAATTGGTGAATCCTATGCATCCTATTTACCTTCTACTTTGCTGACCAACACCTCTACAGCAAGGAATATTCCTACGAGCTGGGAATTTTCTGTAGGAATGAATGTAGTTAGGGAAAAATTCATACAGAAAAAATTCCTTGCTTAGCTTATAAAACAGAGCCCTGCTGAAGACCACCTATGCTACGGTCTCATTCTACTATGGACAATTGTATTTGCAGTCGCTGCTTGAAATGCTAACGATTTGGAAATACAGGTTTTACTAGTCCTATAACAGGACAGGACACGCACGATAGCTTAATCAATTTATAAGGTTTTGTTACTACTGTTTCATGCTCAATGTCATTGGTAACTTTTCTACAATTCAATGCTTTTTCAAGTTCCATGTTCAACGTTCCTAGGTATAGCACAAGATTTTAGTTCAATGTTCGTTCGTCAGTATTCATCTTGTTACGAGAGTTCAGTCCATCTATAAAGTACACTGTTGCAGTAGCACCTGTAGCATTGGCTCTATGCTTACAGAGATGTAAGATGTAAGATGGGATGTCCTTGTACTTAATTAGAGTGTGCCATAGTACCAACATGACACAATCAACGATATATCATACATTAATCGACTTTGTTGTTCACTCGTTGCAATGATGCAGTTGCATATTTACATACATACCTGATTTTTTGGAATATATTGATTAATATTATGGTCGTATACATGAACTGTAATTTAGTAATTTATCCTTACTTTACCTTCAGGACCGTGTCCCAGTTAAACACTTGTAAGTATGATCCGTATTAAAAATGACAATGATCGACATTAGCAATGTTATTGTGATATGTTCATAAATTTAGAGTATCAAGTTTGTAATTACTAAATTTTTCGGGTTGGTTCAATTGTAGTTTGTACGATACGTTGTTGCACGATAGATACAGTACGTAACGATGAGCTTTGGCTACTTGGGTTAACTCACATAAATTGCAATTAATCCTCAATATTCCGTTCTAAATTTTCAGTCGTTGCCCTTGAGATCATGGCGGGGGAGGAGACCCAAGTCCTGGAAACAGAATCAGCAGAGCAACAACAAAAGGAGCCAAAGTAAGTTGACAGTATACATGTGTTCCAAAACTACATTTTTACATTCATTTCACCAACTACAGTCAACTACAGCCTACATGCATGTGTTACTGTTAATAGTTGTCGGCAAATGATCAAATGCACCAGTTGACAAGGGCATCAGTACAAATGCCTCTTCCTTAATTTAGTTTTGGTCACAAGGAACTGACATCAATGATTCTGAAACACTCTTTGACACAGTAATAAGTTGATAGTATTATATCTCTATTTCTATTCAATTCACAGGTCGGAGCCGGACACCAATGGGAGTGGTAAGTAACAATTAATTCAATTGTACAAAATGCATTCCATTGTTTTCCATATTGAATATTAAAACGCAAAAGTCATTATGTTCATTGTAGCTATGACAGTCTTAGTAAAAAAGTTGTAGTGAACAGTTCCGGGTTTTACGTCGGTCTCTAGGTATGATCGTAAACTACATCCCTCTTGGGTCTTCCTGCCCCTCTCGCCCCGCAACAACCTTTGTAAATGGGTTGATACTATGCATTGCATAGTTAATATCACTAAGACCAAAGGCAGTGAATCAATTATTAGAATAATCGCATTATAATGTTACTTTTACAGCTAGTACGCAGCGCCGCCCTCCAGCAAAGGCCAGCCAGTCAGGCGCCATGCAGCTGTAAGTATGATACCTAAATAACTATAAATTACAAAATCATCGTAACAGTCAATGAAGTACTTCACACTTGTTCGGCGTTCGCATCAGTGGCTTTGCCAATGCAACATTTAAGGGGGGAGAGCCTCCTGTGCATTGCCGAGTTTTTTGGGGATTGTGAGTGGCATCTCTGCTATTTCAAATGCACTTCCAACGGTCTAACCATGAACGCTGCAGCCCATATTATATGTCATGTATTGTATGTAGTCGCAGTACTGACGAAACTTTCAATTTCTACACACAACAGGTTGAATGAAGGTGTCCGCCTATTATATTGTCAGCATGTCATATGTAAAAAAATCATTGGCATGTCAAGTAAAGTACAGTAACCTGTGTACAATAATAACACCCCACCAACCCAAAAAAAAAAGTTTTATTAGATAATTAAGGTCCCCGCTAATGCCTGCTACATCAACATACTGACCATACCCAGTCAGTCTCTCCATAGTATACAACAGTTAGATCGAAGCATGTCCTATAGTCCATAATATAATACCAGTGGCATGTGATCTTATGGGCGATATGTAAATAGTAGAGAAGAGGTAAGAAAGAGAATTTTTTTTTATATATGTGCGAGTGGATTTTGTTAGTCTGTATAATTTATTTGATTAATTGATTTGTTTGAAAATGATTAGATAACTATTCACAACTATATTGATGAATTATCATTCATATTGTAAAGGGCTTATGCCGCATGAGTGTGAAGCTGGATTGGTCCAATATTGCAATACAGGAATGTATAATACATCCTCGAACGCCTATTGACTTTGACCAATCAAGCTGACCATTTATGTGGCGCCGAAAATTATTATTATTGAAAAATATCGACACAGCTAATATATTTGGAAGTCAAACGTGATAGAGTCCATGTCATAACTTTTGTCTCGTCAAGTCAACCTTAAAGTTGTAGACAAAGTGTATATCACTCTGATCAACGCGCAGTTGAAGGAGTGCGCATATGTGCACGTGTGCTGTGGCCGTCGTCTGTCCGGGCTGAGGTCAGTTTGTCCTCCCCAACTGGTTGTTGGGTGAGCAAATGACTCATGACGCTTCGTCCCACTTTCTTTTTGCCGATTTTGGGCTTTCCTTTGATTTGCAAGGGACATGAGTGTAAATGTGGATTGGTCCAATATTGCCCTACAGAAACGTATAATACTTTCTCTCCCGCATATTGACTTTGACCAACAATTTATGCTCAATAAATAAAAAAATGATAATAATATAATTATAAAAAATAATAAAATTATAAAAAATAATGAAAGAGTGACATGATGATATAAATGATGATCAATTGTTTGTGAAAAAATGTTATGATTCATTCAGTCAATGTATATATTATTTAATATTTATTATGTAAAGTAAAATGCTTTTCGTAATTGTAATGAGCTATGTCGGAGGAGAAGAAGTGAACTAATATATTTGGAACTCAAATGTCATTGTACTTGAGGGGAAGCATCTTTCACTAAAGGAGGACTACACACGCTATGTACCAGTAACGTCCACGCTAATGCCTGCTACATCAACATACTGACCATACCCAGTCAGTCTCTCCATAGTATACCACAGTTAGATCGAAGCATGTCCTATAGTCAATAATATAATACCAGTGGCATGTGATCTTAAAGTCATTAAAAATAAACTGAACAAGTTCCCAAGCTTGACATGACATCTTCATTGTTAAGTTAGTGTAGTTAGTAATAGCCTAGAATATCATTATATATAGGGCATTTCGCTACCATGTCATTTTGCTGTTATGACTTATATTAATTGTGTAGTGAATTTCTAAAATTTCCGTGTTAAAATAAGGTTAGCAAAATTGGATTACAAATATGACAGTGTGAGTAAGGTAGTGATGACTGTTATTGTAATGGGTTGTATTATTTCCGATTCAGCGCGACACCAGGATGCTCTGGAAGAGCGTCTCGATGAGTTCATGCGAACCGATTCATCAAAAGCGGGAGGAAACAAGTCAAAGGTATGCAAGTCGAGTCACATATTAGTAATTATACTAAGTATCAGTATCAGTCAGTAAGGTTAAATATATGCCTAATAAATGTTAATATAATAAAAGTTGAAAAATGTAGGTTTATCCATTTTTTCTAATTCAGTAGGCTAATGTTGTTTTTGTTGTTTTGCGTGTGCCTAAGGCTGCCTCTAACCCTTAGTTAACCTCAACTACTACTAGCACGTGTTCACCATAACTTATTTCAGCCATGTTATAACGTCAGCATACGCGACAAGAACTTTAAAAGGGTCGCAGGCGTACCTAACATCTGCATCGCAGAGATGAACGATATGGGGGAGTTGGCCGATTACATCGGCCAACACTACTTCGTCCCGCCTCAGACTCAGCTTGTGCCCTACACGAGGTTACCAAACAGCGGTCTGACACCACTGTTGCGAACTACTACAACATCAGACCTCAAAAAAATGCACAAAGATAAAAAAGCGCCCTTACGCCGCTTGCCACTGTTGATGCACGCGGGGAGAACAGAGGGGAACGTCTTGCGGCAAACATTCTACCCGGTACGAGTAGAAAGTTTTGTAATAGTACATATAAGCGTTGGTTCCCCATAGGGGCCAGCACTTACACTGACGATAGAGATGAACATATGACTATATATATTTTCTCCACTGGTTTGGTTTAATGTGTAATGCCGGCGAATTAACAAACTCCTTCTAAGTAGCTGTATGTGCTGACATTTTCTAATCCCAATTGTATACGTGACGTACAGTTTTGTCCTGATGGTTCATTTGTGCAAGGTGTGTAATTAAACATGTCCTCTTGCCATTCCAGCCGCCCGGTGACGACTCGAAAGATGATTTCACGAAGAAAGGTGAATATTGCAAGAAATAATTGACATAGCTTTCAACATTGACTGATTACTTTGGATAATTGTCTACAGTATATTGAAGAAAGAACGTGCCCAAAGTAAAAAAAAAAAACTTCTAGATTTAGTATTAATATCTAAGCGAGTGAATTGTGTCACCAGAATTGAATATGTTTACAGTTATATTTTCAGTCTCTGGGCCGAAGAAGAGAAAACTTGCCAAACTCGAGTGGTCCGACTCGGACGACGACAGTGTGGACAGTGAGTGTTGCCAAAATACATCACCTACTGACAAAGCAACTTTATAGATATACTAGACCATATTACTGCTCCTAATCGATGTTATTCATGGTAATACAAATTAGTTGTTTTTCGGTTTAAAGAATTGAGACATGTGGAGGACTGGCTGTCGGGGACGACCTCGCCCCGGCCGACGACCCCAAACCCCTCGACCAGCAAAGTGGCGAGCCGAACAAATCGTAGTTGTGCCCAAGCCCAAGCCAACACTACTCCACGTCAATCGACGAATAGCAGCTGTGCCAACACTACTCCACGTCAATCGACGAATAGCAGCTGTGCCCAACCTGCAAGGCGTGCCAGTGCCCAAGCGCAAGCACAAGCCCCAGCCAAACATGACGTCTACACTACTCCACGTCAATCGAAATCGACGAATAGCAGTTGTGCCAAACCTGCCCAACATGCCCAACCTGCAAGGCGTGCCACTGCCAGTGCCCAAGAGGTCGCAACGACTCCCCAAAGACAAAGTTGCAGCAGTGGTGATACGAACGCACCACAATTCGAGCCTCGCCGTAAGTACTTTTGCAACAGATTCCCCTTTCTGAAGCACTCATTAATATACCCATTAATATCCATATCACACATGTATGCTACTATGTATTCCGATTTAGTGAGTCCGATTATTTTGAAATAGAGCAAATGCATGTTCATTCAGGTTCATTGTACAATGATACTATTCATTGTAACCACCGTTGTATAGATGAACGCTTTTTTTTTCCAGTTCTCGAACTCATCGAGGGCGTCACACAAAATCTTGCAGTGATGGCCAAGACGATGGCACGGTTAACAAAAAATGAGGGCAAGCTCATCAAAGTGCTAAACAAAGGTATGCTTTACATTGGTTACTATTATTATTACAACCATTCTTTTGAAACTCAGACATCGTAGTACTATAGTTTAGTAAATAGGCTACAACTTTTGTTCATTGTCCCCGCGTATGTTTACTAGCCGGCTATCAGACGACCAGTATGCAATCAAGTAACATGAGTATTTTTCTCGTTAAATAGTGGATCTATCACAAGTAAGGCCAAGAGAGCCCGAGCCGAGACAGCCCGAGAACAGCCCAAGTGCAGTGGAGAAAGGTAATTATATTTGGTGACTTTTTAGATATAGACACACACATGAATAAAGTTGATAAAGTTATGGTTCATAAAGTACAGATGTGACAGGTGAATTTTCTCATGAGTAATAATTTATATGTTTCATATGCCTAACCAAGTGGTAAATTACATTGCTTTCTTATGTTGCATACTTATTTATACACAGAGTGGTAAATTTCATTGATTTCTTATGCTGCATACTTATTTATACACAGAGAACGAGCCCGAGCCCGAGCCCGAGCCAGAGACAGAATGCGAACCTGAGAAACGTCCAGGCAAAGGGAAAGGCAAGGGGAAAGGCAAGGGGAAAAGAAGTAAGATTTAATTTCCTATTCCTATTAATATCATATTAGGGTTGTAGTGTGTGTGTGTGTGTGCAATTGACGAAGAGATCCAAGTCAATGCATACAAGTGAATGTGTTGGCAGGGAGTCAACATTTATAATGTTTGGGCGGATGGTAGACATAGCATTTTCCTTTATCAATAGGATTTGTATTAAGGAGACCGATTACTCCGATGTGTACGTTCCAATTAGTTGACTTTGTAATACCATGATTAATAGGTATGTGATATCACTGTAACTTCGAGTCATGGTAAGATAGTAACATTAGTTGTGTTTACTTCATAATTAGTATTTGTACGTAAAATTGTAAATGTGACTGCGTAATCATTAATATTGTGTTTATTTTATTGTGTTGTTCCTAATACTTATCAATTTCTGCATTGCAGCAACTGAGACAACCAACACACAGAGGCCGTCGCGAAAGTGCGCCCAGAAAAAATAGACGGATATTTATATATAAATCGGGGGTTCGCTAGATAGATGCTTAGCTGAATAAAAGGACGAATTGAAAGGACGTACAATAGTTGGACGATCGAAACGATTATTATTGTTGTATTAAATAAAAGCAAGAGATCGATAAGATGATTGGACTGCTGCATCGGCAATTGAAAGGATTATTGATTTATTAAATAAAAAGAAGAAATAGGAAGTACTGCCTCATGTGTCTTTTCAGCTAACTTAGTTCTCGTATTATCACATCCTCCACGATTCCAATTTAGTACATCGTAGCAAATTATGTAAGACATAACTCCCTAAGAAATGCTACTATGACCTCTTCCACGATATGAAACGAAAGTCCTACGATAATTGGACATGAGAAACGGAGAAAGGGAAATAGTTCTTATTTTAAAATTATGAATTAAACACAGATCAATCACGATTGAAGAAACACATTTCCAGTACAGGACAATGTTTCGTCAGTAATGTAAAGATAATAGTACAATGAATAAAATGGAAATAGTTATAATTTTAAAGTGATGAATTAAACATAAACCAATAACGATTCAAGGAAGAAATTATTCATTTGGCCATTACCAACCAAGTGGTATCATTCTGACGAACATTCAATTGATACGTCAGGGGGCACCACCGATTAATCGCTACCGTTACGAACTAATGTGTAAGTTGAGCATTACTTAGAATTAATAGCAACCATGTGAAAGCACACACACAAGGGGGCAGCATATGTATGGGCGCAACTTATAAAGGACACTAGGGGGCAGCACAAGTAATAGTTGGGGGGCGTGTCGACAACCCAACTGACAACTTTAAAATTAACACCACCGACAAGTCGGCCGATTTTTCTTACAAAGTTGGCACAAAGTTAATGGGCGCAACTTATAAAGGACACTAGGGGGCAGCACAAGTATCATTCATGGTGTCAACACCAGAGGGGGGGGTGTCGACAACCCAACTAACCCGTGGGTGACGACTTTAAAATTAACACGACCGACAAGTCGGCCGATTTTTCTCATATAGTTGGCACAAAGTTAAGTATGACATAAAATTGCCGACATTGACGGGAAAAGCAATTTTTTTTCCATTTTATGCCGACAGCAAACCCGATATGGCGCACAAGTAGGCGGCAAATTGTTCCACTTGTAAGTACAATCGGCCGATTTCAGACTAAGGTCACCGACATTTTCGGGAAAAGACCGACACATGAAATTGTCCAAAAAACTTTCCGATTCTTTGAAAAACAATCGGCCGCCTTTTTTTTACATCGGTAAATTGATCGCAAAAATTGGCGATGCTTTTTCCGACATTGCAAACATCGCTATGCTAAGTCTATGGGGTTTACCGACATTGTCGGCGATAAAGCGGTACTTTCAATCCGGTTTCCATATTAAACATACTTCCTTAGCGGGGACATATTGAATACAGAATGTGATACGACTGAGTGCACTAGACACTCCAAGAATGACAGCATTCCTTGAAAGAGTTCTTGTGGAAAAGACTTTTGAAAGATTTAGTATGTATGTATGTATGTATGTATGTATTAGTTTTATTTCTCATTTTTATACAGTTACATCATATAATAAAAATGGAAAAATGGATTTTTGTGTCCTTCTTTGTTAAAAACATAGGTATTCCCGGACGTCCATTTTGGTCTCTGATCGTTTTCTTTTTTTAAGAGTTCAGTGTCCGTTTTGTTGTGATATTGCACGATCTTCCAGTAATTACTCATACTATACTTCTATTTTTATAAAAATATATATAACAATGACAGAAAAGTCAAATTCATCTTTAGTAGAATCTGATAAGGCCAAAAGAAATAGGTGTGTTTCCGATTTCTCCCCCCCCCTACCTAGAAAAAACCTTGCCCTACCTAAATGGTTTTTTTTAACCAAGCCTGATTTTGGGGGGGATTTTTTAATACAAAAAATGCTAATAAAAGCAAGAAAACAGGTTTTCCTACCGGAACAGTAAAAAAATGTCCATTTCCCGTGTTTAAAACAAGTATCATTATAAAATACACATTTTGTTAAGTTAAGTTCCTGGAAGGTCGTTTCCTAAAAAGATATATAAAAAAAATTACCAAACCCCCCTACCTAGTTATCAGTCAGATAAATCGGAAACACACATATTTGTTTTGGCTAATCCCGACTGAACATACTAAAATAATTATCTGGTTTTGTATTGAGTGATATTGAACTGTATTTTGAACCCCATTTTTGTCTTAAATTTGGGTTATTTGAGAGGATTGTTCAATCCAAACTGCACATTTTCTAACGGCCCGATTTAAATGGCAGCATTTAGTAAAATCTGCTAAACTATATGCTGAAATAAATACTAACTGTATCGTTACTTTTAGCTATATCCGGATTATAATGGGTATTACGTTGATCCAAAACATCTGTTCAAAGATGTGGAACTGTATTTTTAACCTCATTTCTGTTGAATTGTATAGCATAGGCATATTTCATACATGGTTCCTCACTTTGATCCATGCTTCAAATTCCATGTGCTCCTGCCTCTCTAGATCTCCATCTCGCTTTCTCTCTTTCCAATTCTCTTTAGTCTCTCTTTCTTTCCCATTCTTCTTTTATCTTTCCAATCTTTTACTCTTTCTTTCTTTCTCTCTCTCCCTGTGTCTGTCTCCCCCCTCTCTCCATTTTCTCACTCTCTCTCTCTCCCCTCTCTCTCTCTTTCACTCTCTCTATCTCTTTCTCCTTGCCTCTCTCCCTCTCTCTGTCTCCCTCTCTCTCTCCATTCTCCCTCTCTCCCTTCTCCCTCTCTCCCCTTCTCCTTCTCCCTCTCTCCCTTCTCCCTCTCTTTGTTCTCCCCCTCTCCCTTCTCCCTCTCGCCCTCCATCTATTTCCCTCTACCTCTCTCTTTCACTCTCTAGGTTATTTGAGAGAACTAGGTTAAGGCGAATTGTACATTTTCTGACGATTTCACCCAGCCACAAATAACCCATGCAGCTGTATTGTTGGTGTGACTATCATTCACTCGATGTAGCGACGAGTCAATAGGTGATCTAAGGGGTCAGATTTTCAGAAAATGCACAATTGGCAGCTGTACACATTTAGTAAATTCTGCTAAATTCTGCTGCAATTTCTTCAATACTAGGTAAATTCGAGTATATTCGGCATTGCATTGCATTGATTCTAGCAATCTGTTTGGTTAGGTTGAACTGTAATTTGAACTATATTTTCGTCTGAAATTTGGGTTTTTTGAGCAGATTGGGGAAGTTGAAATGTACATTTTCTGAAAACCTGACCCATTATATATCAGGCACGCTACACAGGTCTGTCACCGCCATGCACCATGCAGCAGTACAATACCAGACACTATGTAAATCTCTATTTGCTTCCAATATGCATGGAATTAATGCCATGAGGCGGTGGCGGCTGTTGATGGCACCAACATTAATGTGAATAGTGTGAATAGTACATTTCTATTGCATTTGAAACTGTGGATGTGGGTCAGATTTTCAGAAAATGTACAATTGACAGCTCTACACATTTAGTAAATTCTGCTAAATTAGGCTGAGAAATGATCAATACTGGGTATATCTGAGTATATTTGGTATCACATTGATTTAAAGTATCAGTTCTGTTATGTTAAACTGCATTTTGAAGCTTATTTTTGTACTAAATTTGGGTTATTTGAGAGGATTGGTGAAGGCGAATTGAACATTTTCTGAAATTCTGACCCATATAGTGCCTTGTTTGCCTGTGGGTTTATTGAAGTAATCACGTCTGAAAAAGTAATGTGCTTCTGTTAATAAATGCGCGTGCGTCCAAAGCTTAGGGAAATCTAAAATTTGATTAGTTTCGCTGAACTGTTCTTTTGTATATTTTACTAAATGATTTTTATGTAATCTCTATGTAGATAACACTGGGTAGAAATCGAAAGAAACCGCCAGAAAATGTACAATTCATATTCATCAATCCTCTTAAATAACCTAAATTTAAGACAGAAATCAGGTTAAAAAACGGTTCAACATAACCCAAGGGATTGTTTTAATCAAGGCTATACTGAATATACTCAGATATACCTAGTGTTGACCATTTATCAGTCTAAATTAGTCAAAATTTGTTAAATGTGTTTCCTACCAATTGTACATTTTCTGAAGATCTGACTCATATACATTGACTGCTTCTTACATAACTGAAGTCATAACTTTGTGTGTGTGTGAGCTGCATTAGTTATTGGGATCCCTTCTTAAAATATTCCTGAACTATTGTCTCTTCTTTAGGTAGGAACTGTTCGCTGTAGGAGCAGAAATTCGTATTAAACTTTAAAGATTGAAAACATTCCGAGAGCTGTGATCACACATTTAACCGTTCTGAGGGTATGATTTATTGTGGAAACTATACCCGAAGGAAAAGAAGTTTTTGCGTATCGGACTTGGAAGATTTATTAGATGAATTCTGGATCCAGGCTCTCTTAAAGGTACGATTCCACTGGCTCGCTTGTATATGTGCTCATGGCTCGCTCTTTCTGCGCTTGTTTATAGTGCGCTTGTCATTCGCTCTTCATCCGCTAATATTTTTAGCCCAAGACAACCGCAGAGCGTTTCTACTGGTCCGCTTGTTTCCTTATGAAATCAATAGCAAATGCATTGGTGCGCTCTGACTGCGCTCTGGGTCCGCTTGTTTAACAGGCAGGAAGAGCGGCGTGTTGCTTCGCTCAAATCAAACACATAGCAGATATGAGCGCAACGTCAAAAAGAAGCGCAAATAGCAGTTTTTAAGAGCGTATGGAAAGCGCAATAACCAATTCTATTGGAGCGCTCTGGTTTCACTCTAAATTCGCTTGTTATGCGCTCAGGGAAATAAAAAGAGCGGGCCATGAGTGCAGCAAAAGAGCGAGCCAGTGGAATCGCAGCCTTAAGGTATGATTCCACTGGCTCGCTTGTATATGTGCTCATGGCTCGCTCTTGCTGCACTTGTTTTTAGTGCGCTTGTCATTCGCTCTAGGTCCGCTTTAATTTTTAGCGCAATACAAGCGCAGAGCGATTCTACTGGTTTGCTTCTTTCCTTATGAAATGAATGGTAAATCCCTTGGTGCGCTCTCACTGCGCTCTTTGTCCGCTTGTTCAACAGGCAGAAAGAGCGTTGTGTTGCTGCGCTCAAATCAAACACGTCAGATATTAGCGCAACATCCTGCGCAGTAAACGATTCCATTAGACGGCTCTGGTTTCGCTCTATCTTCGTTTGTTATGCGCTCAAGACAATAAAAAAGAGCGGGCCATGAGCGGACCAAAAGAGCGAGCCAGTGGAAACGCAGCCTTAGTTTTGTTAAACTGATAAAAATAAGATAAGCTCATTCTGTGCCTGAAAGAGCCAGCTCGTGTGAACTGCCAAAGTGATCCCACTTTCAATGAAAAAACAGTGAAAATGATAGGTTCAATCTAGCTGTAGACCGCATGTGCCTAGGAAAACAGAAAAAGTGCAATCAGCTGTTCTACAACCTTTTGAGACCCTGCCTCCAGTCTATGGGCTGAAAAGTGATAATATGTGATGTGTTACAGGGAAATGAGTCACAAGTCGCCAAAAAATGGATATTGAGATAGCATCATGTTTGAAAAGATTAGATCAAGCCGATTCTAATGGTAGTAAACACTAGGACATCAAAGTAGTGTTTCTATATTTTAAGTTTGATATCTTTATTTTTGAAAAAGCAATATTTGGGGGTGAATAATAACTAATAAAGTACCTAAATATACTCCATAAGATGACCTTAGAAATGCATAGATTTATTTAATATATTGCATTGAAATTTTGTACACGTATTAATGTTACTAGCGGTATTAAGCACTCCAAAAGTTAGAATATTCCAACAAAGATATCTTATAAATGAATAACTTTGAAGGATATCCATTTTGCAACTTATGACTCTTTTTCTGAAACACATCACATTCTAGGTTTATCTGAGCATATGTGATGTGTCACAGGAAAATAAGTCACAATATTGATTTTGGTCAAAGTAATTCGTTGACTAGACCTCGTTGGTGGAATATTCTCATTTTTGGGGTGCTCGGTACTGGTAGTGGTATGGCGACATGTGCCACATTCCGGGACCGTGTATTGAATATATCTATGCATATCAGAGGTTATATAACTAAGGAGAATAATTAAAAAAAGAATATCCGAGAACATCATCAAAAGATGTAATGTTATCTCCTAGATATAATATCTCAAATCTTATATTTAATATTTAACTACTTCACTAGTGATTGACCTTCAGGAACAGTGGCTAACTATTTTTCATGCATAAACACATATGGAAATTACGTATTAGATTGGCCTAATGTTTACTATCATTGGATCGGCTGGATCTAATCTTCTCAAAGATGATGATATCTCAAAATCCAATTTTTTGCGACTTGTGACTCATTTCCCTGTAACACATCACATATTTGGGATTGGGTTTATTCAAAACATCTGCTTGGTTATGTCGAACTGTAATTTAAACGAACATCCCTTTTGTAAATTTGTGTTATTTGAGAGGTTTGGTGAAGTCCAATTGTACATTTTCCAATGCCTTGACTCTTTGATGGTCAATTTGCGCACCCAGTCTTTTCTCATCTGGAGTCTGTTTCTCGTTCGAATTGCATCACAAAAATTAGCCCCCACACACGTGCTTCTTGATTTCTGTTTCGTAAAGAAATGTATGGAATGCTGTGAAATGAAACAGACCGACAGACAGAAAGATAGGGAGGGAGGTAACAAGAAGGGGCCGAAGAAACAATGGGGGTAGCTGGGAGAATGGTAAGAACGAGAGAGAGAGAGAAGGAGATAAAGCTATAGAGACAGAACGAGAGAGAGAAAAAGAAAGAGATAAGAGAGAAGAGAGAGATTGGTGGAGGGAAAGAGAGAGGGAGAGAGAGAGATTGGTGGAGGGAAAGGGAGAGGGAGAGAGAGAGAGAAAGAGGGAGGGATAGACAGAGACAGGGAGTATAAGTGCTACACCCTCTAGAAATCAGAACATTCCAATAAAGAGATCTTGTGAATAAGTCACTTTGCACTTTGAAAAATATCGATTTTGCGACTTTTGACTCATTTTCCTGAAACACATCACATATTTCCTATCGTCTGAATAGCAGGCATCTTAATTTGACAGAGAAGAGTAGTCCGTTACTTAACAATAAATGTTCCTTTCTAAGCTATTTCCCCCCCCCCCTTATATAGAAAATTCCTATTGTAGGAATAAAAAGTAGCATTGTCTGCAGCAAATTCCTTCCCTATATGTCCTTACCAGCCACTCTACCAGGAAAAGAAGCTATAAGGAAGGACACTATTAAGATAAGATGAGATAAGATAAGATACTACTTTATTTATCCAAGGCACACAGTACATTACGAAGTTACGAAAACAGAAAATACCGACAAAAAGGTACACAGACTTCTAGATCAGACCCAGTTCTCCCATACGTTACCATCCCTCTCAAGGCAGAGTTAATTATTAATTTTTGATGCAGTTTATTCAGTTAATAAAATGAAAATAAACGGGATAAAACAAAGTAAGATGCAGACATCTTACAAAAATGACTTTATTTACTCTATTTTCACAACCTTCACTCTCAGTTAATGTCGGGAAAAAACAAAATATTTCCTACATTTTCTTCCATTCTTTTCCAACCTATGTAGAGATCACTTTACCGACATTTTCAACGATTCTATCTGGTTGTTCTGGTTTCTAGTATTTGGAGGATATGGCGAAACCTCTCCTATGCATGATGACTTCACTTATTATCGTTCACTGGCGGCTGTTTTGCTCGACCAATTCTATTTCAAATTCTTGTATAAACCAGCAGTAGAATATTGATACATCCACTATAAGTCATACTCTGAGTAACTCTTGTATTTAACATATATATAACAGCAGCAGGATATTGATACATCCAGTCCTATAAGTCATAATATGAGTAACTCTTGTATCTAACATATATATAACAGCAGCAGAATATTGATACATCCACTATAAGTCATAATATGAGTAACTCTTGTATCTAACATATATATAACAGCAGCAGGATATTGATACATCAAGTCCTATAAGTCATAATATGAGTAACTCTTGTATTTAACATATAAAGCAGCAGCATAATATTGATAAATCCAGTCCTATAAGTTATGATATGAGTAACTCTTGTATTCAACATATAAAACAGCAGCAGAATATTGATACATCCACTATAAGTCATAATATGAGTAACTCTTGTATCTAACATATATATAACAGCAGCAGGATATTGATACATCCAGTCCTATAAGTCATGATATGAGTAACTCTTGTATTTGACATATAAACCAGCAGCAGAATATTGATAAATCCAGTCCTATAAGTCATGATATGAGTAACTTTGGTAAGATCTGCTTTGTCGTATATAATAGCTGAGAATGCAGCTTTAAATAAGGATTTGTTATGCAACGGGCACCAGAGTCCAAATTATAAAAGATGAGTTGATGGATCACAAGGTTTTCTAGTTCAGAGAAATGAAGAAAAAGCAGCTGAAAAGTTAAATCCGCCCGCTTCCCCAGAAAACGGCCAAAACCGAAGGCGCCTATACATGTGTATTTACTCTATTTTCACAAGTTTATTACTCAAGCCACTCTAGCCGATAGAGAGAGAGAGGGAGACAAAGCCATAGATACAGATAGAGAGGGGCCGGGGGAGAGGGAGAGAGGAGAGAGGAGGGAGATGGAGAGAGGAAAGAAAGAAAGTGTGATGGAAAGGGGGTGAGAATATGAGAGAAAACGCGAGAGCAAGAAAGAAAGTGTGAGAGCGAGAAAGAAAGCGAGTAAGAGAATCAGACAGAGACAGAGGAAACAAGGGAGAGAGGGAGAGAGAGAGAGGAAGAGAGAGATAGGGAAAGAGAGCTAAAGACGGACAGAGAAAGGGAGAGAGAGAGGGAGAGAGGGAAAACAAATGACAGATAGAAAGACCAAATGCTCTGAAATAATACGCCTTAATTATTATATTATTAAATCAGGTACAGATTCATTATTTTACCGTATCCCCTTTTTATTCAACCCCTTCCACCAATTAAAGGATTGAGATCCCATTGAATCCGCATTACTTCAGGGGAGAACTAAACATGGAATTTCTGACTCAGAGATCCAGTGTACATGCTAGATGGATCAGATTTGTAAAAAATGTACAATTCAACTTCGCCAATCTCCTCAAATAACCCAAATTTTAGACGAAAATAAAGTTCAAAATACAGTTCAACCTAACCTAACAGATTTCTAGAATCAATTCAATGCCGAATAAACTCAAATGTAACTACTATTGGCCAAACTGGAGCCTAATTTATTAAATGTGTATAGCTGCCAATTGTAAATTTCTGAAAATCTGACTCAGATGTTGGTGGGGTATGTGTGGGAATAGCTCTAGAGGACAGAAGGCCTGGCTAATGAGGGTGGGCAAGTGTTAAATGTAACCTGTCAACACTAATCACTCTCTCATTCTGAGGAAGAGAAGGTTCCCTGGGATGTTGAGTCAAGAACAGAGAAACACATTTATACAAATCTTAAAACTTATTATCTTTCAACAACTGCAACTAGAAAGATATATATTCCCTCCTCCCACGGTTACCGGGATAGTCAACTCGTGGGGAATTTCTCTTTCTGTGAATGTGTTCATTTTCCAGGTGTGGAGCATATAACTTATAGTGGTATGAATTTATAATCCGATCCTGGGTATGATCATAAAGTGCCTTTCTGTCTCTTTTACTCTGTCTCTCTCCCTTCCTCTCTATCTCTATTTCCTGGGTATGATCATAAAGTGCCTTTCTGTCTCTTTTACTCTGTCTCTCTCCCTTCCTCTCTATCTCTATTTCCTGGGTATGATCATAAAGTGCCTTTCTGTCTCTTTTACTCTGTCTCTCTCCCTTCCTCTCTATCTCTATTTCCTGGGTATGATCATAAAGTGCCTTTCTGTCTCTTTTACTCTGTCTCTCTCTCCCTTCTTCTCTATCTCTATTTCCTGGGTATGATCATAAACTGCCTTCCTCTCAGCTCTCCCGCCCTTGATATAACCATATTAAATGTGTTGATAAGGGCGTGAAGCAACCAATCACACTCACTCACTCCCTCTCAGCTCTCCCGCCCTTGATATAACCATATTAAATGTGTTGATAAGGGCGTGAAGCAACCAATCTTACTCACTCATTCACTTATGAATACATACATGCAGGCCTATAAATTTCAATGTAGATCATGTACCTGTAAATATATTTTCAGACATAACAATCTATAGAAGTAATTATTAGATTACCTGACGGTTATTATCACTAGAGTCCGCTTGATCCCATCTTTTGAATATGATCTCAATATCCATCTTTTTTGCGACTGGTGACACGTTTTCTGTGACACATTTTATGCATTTGAGTCTCTATCTTAAAGCTGTACTCTCAGTTAACATCAGACAAAAACTGAGCATTTTCTACTCTTTGTGGCATTTTTTCCACACCATCTAAAAGTCATTGGACCAAAGTTTTGGAGGATTCTGTTCAGTTGATTTTGCTAAAGGGCTTCTAAAATGTTCTCATTTGCATTTGGAGAACCCGCCCGAATCCTTTCATGCGATGGCTTCACTTATTATCGCTCACCAGCGGCAGTTTCACTCTATGATTAGACTTCAAATTCTTATATCAACATATACCAACAGCAGAATATTGCTAAATCCAGTTGTATAAGTCATAATATTTATGAGTGCATTTGGTAGGATTTTGTATGTAGCAATTGCTGAGAATGCACCTTTAAGTTGTAGATTTACCGTGGGAAGGAAGAAAGGAAGAAAGGTGTAATGTTTAAGCGATCCCTCAACCCAATACACACTATAAATCAACTCTCCTTGATAGACGGAACCAATAGGCAGGGGCCTGTTGCATAAGGCCGGGCCCACACATTCAAGAACTCAGAGCCGAATTGGCCTTAAGACAATTCGTATGAATTCAAAATCATTCTTAAGAAACATACTTGAATTGGGTAATGTGGGGGCTTTCTTAGAACAAAACCTCCAATTCATATGACAAATCATGGGTTCTTCTGACAATTCATAGGCAAAATTTTGGACTTTTTGTGAGTCCCCAATTCGTACGAATTGGGTGTCCTTGAATGTGTGGGCCCGGCTTAAGGAACCCAAACTTAAAACATAGATAAAAATGTTGAGTCAGATTTGATATGAAGATTAAAATTTGACCGTTAAGAACCCTCATGGTGTAACATTTTATGGTAGTGATTTCTGTTCTTTTAGTTCCTGTTTAGTTTACAGTTTATAATTTTCATAATAAAACAACAGTGGAGTAATTAGTAATTGTAAAAAGTGATTCATATGTCATTTAGATGTAGCCTTCCAAACAGGCTTCCCAGATGAAAATGTTTAATAATTTTGAAACTGGATATTGTACTGTCAAGAACATTTAATAAAAGGAGGTTCGGGGGCTCCGCTGAAGTTGTTCGTATGTTGTGATTATAGCATAGATGTTCTTTCCATTGAGTCGATGACCTAGCATTGCATGTCTGTGATATCGCCCGATATTCATTATATGGGTCAGATTTTCAGAAAATGTACAATTGGCAGCTGTACACATTTAGTACATTCTGTTAAATAGGCTACAATTTGGTCAATACTAGGTAAATTCGAGTATATTCGGCATTGCATTGATTCTAGCAATCTGTTTGGTTAGGTTGAACTGTATTTTGATCTTTATTATCGTCTGAAATTTGGGTTATTTGAGAGGATTGGTGATGGTGAATTGTACATTTTCTGAAAAATCTGACCCATATGTGATCGTAGAGGTTACTTCTGCGAGAATATATTATGAATATAATAAAGATAGTGGGGGAAAGAACTAATCTCCGAGTCAAAGGCAAAGGGAGGGTCTTCGTTTCTTATCACAAAATATAGTCAATTGTAGAACCATTAGGCCTCTTATAAAATGAGAAAACAACGACTTCTGTACGACGAAACTTTTATTTTATTCAAGCTCCACAGTTTAGTGTTCAAATCTTGCTCAAGGAAAGAGAGGGTACGATGTATATATAGGGTTATCGACCCCAAGAGAAAAAACGAGAATTTGTTGACAGATTGAATAAAAGTATTTTAAAAACAAAAAAAAAATCAAAGGCAAAGGGTGGATAATATCATGTTTTAACGACGTTGTATAGGAACTTCCTTTCCTCCAAGTTCCATAACAGCATGCTTGTCAAGGAAAAGTAGCTAATCGTTAGGGAAAATATTAAGTAATAATTGTGATCCGTTTATAATACGGATTATACGGAATATGGATTCTGAGAAATCGCCATATTTGAAAAGAGGAGATCAAGCCGATTCCAATGATAGTAAACACTAGGACACCTAATAAGTACTTTTATTTTTTAAGCCTGATATTTTTGTTTTTGAAAAGTAAAGTTTGAAATGTTTGTGGATGGATAATTACCAGTAAAGTAACTAAATATACTCCATATGAAGGCCTTAAAAACGTAGGAATATATTCCATATAATGTCCCGAAATTTGTGATATGGATTCATGTGACTATAAGTGCAAAACCCTCTAAAGATCAGAACATTTCAATAAAGAGATCTTGTAAAAAAAACACTTTGAAAAATATTAATTTTGCGACTTGTGACCCATTTTCTTGGAACACATCACAATTTGTTGTGCAACGAACCCCTGGTAGTGTTAATACAGCAGACAGGTAGATGATGGGTAAATTGACGGCAGAGGGCTCTGCAAACACTCCTCACCTCACACCATTTTAACACTGTTTATTCCATGTCGACCTTATTGAGTGCTATTATGGGGCTTCTTTGGTGGCAAGATATGGGCAAATGTCTGATTAGATATGGAAAAGGAAGGATAAGAGCTTTTAGATTTATGATTTTTTTTTATTCAGGATAAATATGCATTTCGTCCAAACGATATTTCCAGCATGATCCTGTACTGTTGTTTCACAATCGAGTATTCCTACTACTGAGAACACTAAACTCCCCCAAAATGAAAACATTCCAGTATATCACTTCTGAGACCATGCTGGAGTTAGGCCTATTATTTATCATACATGCCAATTTCTATCGTGTTGATATAATGAATCTTTCTATAGATATACCTACTGAAACGTGGCATAATTTTAAATTCGAAAACTTCGGATGGTTTAGCTCATTATACCTTCAACACTGTGTGCGAATATTTAAACAATTGGTGCATACAAAGTGTATACATAATTACTCAAATATTGGTGCAGGGGAAGGCACTTCGGTTGTAATCGTCGCAATAAAAATAACACAAAAAACAACTTTTGTTATTAAAGCTGCACTCTAAATTAACATCGGTCATAATAAAAGATTTTTAACATTTAATTGTTTCTTCAATAGATGTTCCTAACTAGTTTCCTAGTGACTGTCCTTTAAACAATATCGGTAACTAATTGCTCACACGTACACAACTCTAAAAGTACTATTTAGATGTGCTTAAGTTTAACATCCTTGAAATCCACCTGATCCCATATCCTTCAAAGGACAACAGTATCTCAAAATCCATTTTTCTTTGCTACATGAGACTCCTGTTTCTGTGACACATCACAAATTATGACATGAGAGTTGTTGCCAATATCGCGAGATAATAGAATGAAAAGCTATATTAATCATAATTATGATGCTGCCAGTGTGTTTTACATGTTTCCAGGATACAAGACTTCATCTTTCCCAGCATGCATTTGGTATTTATATATCATTTACACAAGCTATGATATTGGTGAAAAGATCCCTGCATTTGTCGAGAAAAATGTTGATAAATATTTGTATATCACATTCGAACAGCATCTATTCCAGCATGCACTGTAATAGACATGCGCAGTGATACTTACATATCCCCTATATATCAATGAAATATGACTATGACTGGGTTTGATGGTTTTGAGAGGAAATAGGAACAAAGGTGAGAACTGATTCAAGAGCTGCATGGGTAAGATCGATGTTCCCCATAGAAAGAAAAATTGTATGATTTGCCAACTCGTGAATGTGTGTTCAGTGTTTTTTTTAGCTTTTAGCTGAGTGTGCAGCTTGAGTGAAAAAACAACATCAACAAACAAAGTCTTCGACCAGTTTCTGACATGAGATTTCCCCATCGATGTTTTTTGGCAAAATTTTATTCAGGTTTTAACAGACAGTTACACTCTCACAAAAATCTAGGTATAATTGTGGTTTTAATCATGCCCTGACTCAGTTGAACAATTCTTGATAAGCAGAGAAGATTCTATTTCATATTCAGCCAGTTTATATTTAAGTATTTAAATTACAAAAAATAGATAGAAAAAGCTAAGAAATAAAATAATGAAGATGATATGTGAAGGTACCTGTTTAGTGGTTATAACTATGACTATTAAGCGAGAGTCGTTAATATATTGGATCGATGCCTGTGCTTCAGGTTGCCGATCTATAGACAATGCAATCTAGCTTAATGCTATGCGATTATTAGCGGGTGATGCAATAGGTCTGTATGGTCCGTCACTGTGCAATACGGTGTGTCACTCATCAATAAGGCTTATTAAGGCTTATCAAGGCCTCAACCCGCCTTATACAGGGGCATTAATTGTAGGCTTATCCCTTGTTTGTCATAATATAGTCAACATCAGGGTTAGAGTGGAAATGACAACGCGCTGTTTATGTATAGTAGGTAGAATGAGAGTGAGTGAGTGAGTGAGATTGGTTGCTTTACGCCCTTATCAACACATTTAATATGGTTATATCAAGGGCGGGAGAGCTGAGAGGGGGGGAGTGAGATTGGTTGCTTTACGCCTTATCAACACATTTAATATGTTATATCAAGGGCGGAAGAGTTGAGAGGGAGTGAGTGGGTGAGATGGGTTGCTTTATGCCTTATCAACACATTCAATATGGTTATATCAAGGGCGGGAGAGCTGAGAGGGAGTAAGTGGGTGAGATGGGTTGCTTTATGCCTTATCAACACATTTAATATGGTTATATCAAGGGCGGGAGAGCTGAGAGGGAGTGAGTGAGTGAGATTGGTTGCTTTACGCCCTTATCAACACATTTAATATGTTATATCAAGGGCGGAAGAGCTGAGAGGGAGTGAGTGAGATGGGTTGCTTTATGCCTTATCAACACATTTAATATGGTTATATCAAGGGTGGGAGAGCTGAGAGGGAGTGAGTGGGTGAGATTGGTTGCTTTTAAGCCCTTATCAACACATTTAATATGGTTATATCAAGGGCGGGAGAGCTGAGAGGGAGTGAGTGAGATTGGTTGCTTTACGCCCTTATCAACACCTTTAATATGGTTATATCAAGGGCGGGAGAGCTGAGAGGGAGGCAGTTTATGATCATACCCTGGAAATAGAGATAGAGAAGAAGGGAGAGAGAGACAGAGAAAAAGCGACAGAAAGGCATTTTAAGTTCTTACCCAGGACCAAGGTAGAATGAGATATCACTAACTAAGAGAAGAAAAACAAGAAAGGCATGGCCTGGAAGACTTATTTTTGAGATGACCTTGACCACTTTGACTCTTATGGCAAATACAGAGTTCTCTTATCTTATCTTATGTGATTGTATACCAATGATTGCACTCTCAGTTAACGTCTGTCAATAACTGAACATTTTCTACTTCTTGTTCCATTCTTTTCCAACCAATCTAAAAGTCACTTGACCAATATTTTGTCACATGGCTATTTGTCTCATGTAAATAGCCATGTGCTTTACATGTTCCCATAGAACAAAACCTTTCCCATCATGCATTTGGTGTTCACAGATCATTTACACAAGTTATGTTTATTGCTGAAAAGATCCTTGAATTATTTTTTTTATAAAAATGTTGCTATACATATTCGTATGTCAGTTTTGCAATGAATCCATCCCAGCATGCACTGTAATATACATGCGCAGTGAGACATGCAGGTCCTATTGTACAAGGGTCAGATTTCCAGAAAATGTACAATTGGCAGCTCTACACATTTAGGAAATTCTGCTAAATTAGGCTGAAAAATGATGATTACCGGGAATATTTGAGTATATTTGGTATCGCATTGATTTAAAGTATCAGTTCTGTTATGTTAAACTGCATTTTGAAGCTCATTTTCGTCTTAAATGTGGGTTATGTGAGAGGATTGGTGAAGGCGAATTGTACATTTTCTGAAAATCTGACCCACAAGTCTATCCCCTATGTATGCTGTAGATGTACCGTATGTGTTTGTTGTTGAACAAAGTGATGTTTTGTAGTTATAAAAACTATTACCGGTTCAAGCCACGCGTGGCTTCACGTGTCTGGTTCCAAGCTGATATATCAATTTGGCAGCTAATGCAGTAGGTAATTACGTCACATATTGTTTTACAGATTGGGTAATGCATGGGACATAATCCAACGATTTAGTGGTGGACTCGCGTGCCGGCCTTACGCCGTATTTGTCCTAGTGCTACTTGTCAATCACACGTTCTTACCTATATGTGATGTGCCACAGGAAAGTGAGTCACACATAGCAATATTGATATGTTTCAAAGTGATTTATTCCCAGGACTTCTTTGTTCGAATGTTTAGATTTTTGGGGTGTATAGTACTACTAGTAACATGGATACAAATTTCAAAACTGTACTGAAGAGATATATGCACTTCAAAGGACATCCTAAGGGAATATATATTTCAGTGTCTTACCAACTTATAAGATTATTTCAGTACTTTACTAGTAATTGTCCACAAAGAAATAACTATTTTTTCAAATATAAAAAGATATAATATAGTACTTATTAGATATCCTAACGTTTTAGATCGTTGGAATCCACCTGATCTCGTAATTCTAGATGTGGTGGTTGTTTATAATATCCAGGCTGCACTCTTGGTTAGACCGATCTCCCATTCAGTATAGATTTAGGCTCAAAGTTGAGAAAAAACTTCAAACTGAGGAAAAGCCTCTCGCTCCGAAATCGCAAAATACCATTATAATCCCATAAGGACCGCAAAATACCATTATAATCCAATTAAGGCGCCTACTCCTGGGCGACAAGAGGCACTAGCGTAGTAGGCGTCCAATCACTCATATACCATTCTGATCCGATCTGAGAGGCTCTGAGCCTAGACCGATCTCCAATCCTTGTTTTCTATCAAGTATTCAAACATAAGTATTTAGACTTTTAGATTTAAGATATTTTATCCAGGAAAAAAGCAGTGTGTCAACAGACGTTATTTTCCTTAAGTCCTGTCCATGCAGTTGGTTAAAATCCAGTTCATCAAAGCCAGAGTTGTGGATGGGTAGAATAAGCACTATCCATGCAGCCTGGTCGACCTCGTGACCCCAGACCAATAAAGGCTTTCTTCCATTTCGATCAAGGGTGAATATAAATCCCTCTAATTGCTTCTATCTTATTTCCTAACTCATTTCATCAAACATCTGGCATGGGTTCTTTACGAATAGGGTATTGGCATGTCTCACCGTACATTTCTATTAGTTCAGTTCAAATCTGTTATTGGTCCGGGGAATTTCTCTTTCTGTGAATGTGTTCATTTTCCAACTTATAGTGGTATGAACTTATAATCCGATCCTAGTTATGATCATAAAGTGCCTTTCTGTCTCTTTTACTCTGTCTCTCTCCGTTCCTTTCTATCTCTATTTCCTGGGTATGATCATAAACTGCCTTTCTGTCTCTTTTTCTCTGTCTCTCTCTCCCTTCTTCTCTATCTCTATTTCCTGGGTAAGACCATAAAGTGCCTTTCTGTCTCTTTTTCTCTCTCTACCTTCCTCTCTATCTCTATTTCCTGGGTATGATCATAAACCACCTCCCTCTCAGCTCTTCCGCCCTTGATATAACCTTCAATGTGTTGATAAGGGCGTAAAGCAACCAATCTCACTCACTCACTCACTCAAATCTGTCATACACATATCTTTATCGATTTTGGAAGGATCTTGTCACAAATATCATACCTTGTGTAGATGATGGAGGTTTGTTTGTGAAACACATTTTTATTTTTTGTATGGCTGGAAAACGTTATTTTTAGATAAGAAAAGATATTTCTTGATGGTCAATACATGTGGTAAATATACTCCTTAGGATAACCTCAGATATTTTTCTTTAAATAAATTTATTTCTCAAACTTTCCAACAGTGTGGTATTTCAAGAAAAGAAAACAAAAGACAATACATCAAGGATGAATCATATCGCTGACATAGAACAAGAGTAAAGGTATGATTCCACTGGATCTCTTGTATATGTGCTCAATGCTCGCTCTTGCTGCGCTTGTTTATAGTGTGCTTTTATTTCGCTCTTCATCCGCTAATATTTTGAGCGCAAGACGAGCGCAGAGCGATTATACTGGTTTACTTCTTTCCTTATGAAATCAATGGCAAATCCCTTGGTCCGCTCTCACTGCGCTCTTGGTCCGCTAATTTAACAGGCAGAAAGAGTGGTGTGTTGTAGCGCTCAAATCAAACAGATCAGATATAAGCGCAACGTCCTGCGCTCTTATAAAGAAGCGCACATAGCCACTTTTTAGAGCGTACAGAGAGCGCAGTAACCGATTCTATTAGACCGCTCTGGTTTCGCTCTACCTTCGCTTTTTATGCGCTCAAGGCAATAAAAAAGAGTGGGCCAAGAGCGGTCCAAAAGAGCGAGCCAGTGGAAACACAGCCTAAAGGTGGGATCCCACTGGCTCGCTTGTATCTGCGCTCATTGCTCGCTCATGCTGCGCTTGTTTATAGTGCACTTGCCATTCGCTCTTCATCCGCTAATATTTTTAGCGCAATACAAGCCCAGAGCGATTCCACTGGGATTCCAATGCTGCGCTTGTTTCCTATATGAAATCAATAGCAAATGAGTTTGAGCGCTCTCACTGCGCCCTTAGTCCGCTTCTTTAACAGGTAGACAGAGCGTTGTGTTGCTGCGCTCATATCAAACACAACAGATATGAGCGCAACGTCCTGCGCTCTCCCAAAGAAGCGCACAGAAGAGCGTATAGAAAGCGAAATTACCGAATTTATTAGACCGCTCTGGTTTTGTTCTCACTTCGCTTGTTAGGTGCTCTGGGAAAATAAAAGAGCGGATGAAGAGCGGGCCAAAAGAGCGAGCCAGTGGAAACGCAGCCTAAAGGTCACTCATTATCGCTTACTTCTAAACTCCCAATTATAGTTATTTGAATAATTTTAATTTCACCCCCCTCCCCCCAGTACAAGTAAACACCCCTTTTTTTATTTTTTGGCCTCTTAAAATTTTAAAAACAAAGGACAGAGTAAGTTCGCAAATATAAAAATATTACAATCACACAAGTAACGCACCAATTCATTAATCAATTAATCTATCACATCAGCATAGTATGTGTTCCGGAAGAAACTAGTTCTCATATAATACAAGAAATACATGAAACCCTTTCTGTCAAATCTCAAACTTCTAACCACTCCGGATTTCCTTTAATAAGGAAACTTTTCAGTATCGACCATAGATGTGCATAGATATAATAAATTCACAGTCTTAAAATTTGGTACAAGTATTAATGCTACTAACAGCGATAAACACCCCCCAAAATGAAAACATTCTGAGTGGAAAAACATGAACATACTTTACTAGTGTCCACCCAAAAATATTGCAAATAAAAATATCAAACCTAAAATATGGAAGTACTTATTAGCTGTCCTAATGCTTACTATCATTGGAATCGGCTTGATCTCATCTTTTCAAATATAATGATATCTCAAAAAGATTCGTTTTTGCGAGTCGTGATTCATTTTCCTTTAACACATCACATATATCTAAGTTACGAGATAATTACCGCATTATCCAGACTTATGGGCCTCGGGTCCCAGTACTAATACCTCTTTCTTCCATTTCACCTCTGGGGCGGATATAAATCCCTCTAATTGTTTTTTGAAAGAAAGAAACATGCCAACTGAATAGTCTGTAGATTTATGTGGATGTAGTGAGAAAAGGAACCAACTCTACCTGGCCTGGAGAGGAGGAGATGGTGTGAAGGAAGACGTTTTTCTCAAAGAAAAATTCTGTGAATGGAGGGATACCCAGGGAGAAGGGGAAGTGGCGTGACGATATACATGGGTCGGATTTCCATAAAATGTACAATTCGCCTTCACAAATCCTCTCAAATAACCCACATTTGAGACCAAAATGAGCTTCAAAATGCAGTTTGAATTAACAGAACTGATACTTTAAATCAATGAGATCCCAAATATACTCAGATATTCCCGATATTCATCATTTTTCAGCCAAATAAGGCCGAATTTCCTAAATGTGTAGAGCTGCCAGTTGTACAATTTCTGAAAATCTGACCCACAACGGGGGATTTGCATGTCTCGTTGCGCATGTCTGTCACAGTGCATGCTAGGATAGATTCAGTTCAAAATACATATATAAACATTTATTATACGCGCATGCTATATGAGAAGTGCTATAAGTGGGGTGCTATAAAAATAGTCATATAGGACGCGTCCTATATGGATGTAGTTGTCTAAAAATAGCTCTGTTTATATATGCTTCGCGGAGCAATGGATGTAAACAAATCCCCACGAATGATGTAAACAAATCCCCGCGATCGGTAATCCACCCGTGATTCTGGTACTATGATTAAAGAAATACATAATAAAAATCACATCACAAAATAGAGCATTAAATTCTCTATTGAATGATATAAATTTGATTAATTTAGCTCAAGAAATGGCTGCGATATGAACGTTTTAAGTCAACAATATAACTTGGCTAATAACGGGGCTGTCAGCGGGGCTGGCAGTGGGGCTGGCAGCGGGGCAGCGGGGCTCTCTGAGACTTCTTTAATATTTTTTCAGTGATATCTGATAACATATGATCAAATTTTATGCACATATAATAAATATAGAATGGAACTCGCTGGCAATAATCGAAAATTTATAGGACTTGATTCGTCCACATAAGCACTCTGCCTACGGCATCGTGCTTATGTGGACGAATCTCGTCCTATAAATTTTCGATTATTGCCGGCTCGTCCCATTCTCTCTATATATAGCAACATTTCTATCGAAAATTGCAATAATGTTTTCACCAATACCATAACCTGTGTACATGATATACGCAAAACAAATGTATGATGGGAAAGAGGAGCACTCGTGTTATTGAAACATGTGTAACATATGGATATTGACATAGGGGCACCGATAAATATCCCATACTGAACATACTGACACAACATACATCAAGCATTAAGAGGGCGGACATGTAAGTCCCCTATTCGCCTTTCCCAATCATCTTTAATAACGCAAATTAAACACAAAAATGGCTGAAGAGACAATAAACATATATAAATTAACACAGTTCATTTCTTCTGGCCTTTCTCCAAATTCCACCAAAGTAAAGTGGTGAATACACTAAAATCATCTTTAAATTTTAGCGAAGTCAATTTTCACCATGTCAAGATTACCCTTTGTGATTGATATTTTCACGAAAAATGAATTTTTGTAAGCCATAATAGTTTTTTTTATTATACCCCTTCATGAAATTTGTCAATAGTTACGGTCTCGGAAAAAAGGCGAAAAATATGTAGCCACGAAAATAAATTGATATGGAATAAGCGATGACAAATGTACGGTGATGACGCGCAGAATGACTGAACATACCAACATACCAACACATGCCCATCTACAAGTGACTGATGAACGTATATGGGTCAGATTCTCAGAAAATGTACAATTCATATTCACCAATCCTCTCAAATAACCCACATTTCAGACAAAAATGAGCTTCAAAATGCAGTTTAACATAACAGAACTGATACTTTAAATCAACACGATACCAAATATACTCAGATATACCCGGTATTCATCATTTCTCAGCCTAATTTAGCAGAATTTCCTAAATGTGTAGAGCTGCCAATTGTACATTTTCCGAAAATCTGACCCATATATCTAATTCCTAGAATAATTCCTAGAATAGCACCAGTTCTAGGAAGCCATAAGTGCCATGTTTGTCATTCATCCCAATGGACAACAGGAATGCAACATGCATCGGTCAGGCCTGAACAAACAACTCTATGAGAATGTGGCCAATGCATTAATGTAATATCTCACAGAAAGATGAACAGGATAATAGATTTAGACATTCCAACATTACAGACAAGATCAAGCAAATTCCTACGATGTTAACATTTAGAAAAGCTACTTAATAAGTTGGTCCTGGGTAAGACCGTAAATCACCAGCAGGCCCGAAATGGCGATTGTTAATCCTTTTAGTCTCTGTCTTACGTGGTTATAGACCCACATATCAAAAGCATATTCAATCTTTCTCTTCCTGGAAAGGTTTACTTTGGAAACACAATCGAAGGTCTAACAAAGAAAACATTTTGTTTAATAAGGTTTGTACTGCATTGCATTTTAATGAAGTGCAATCAATTGCTATCATCTGATATCCTTTGACATAGTGTATAATTTAGCACTGTAACAACGCAACAGAAGGCCACAGCAGTGACTCAGCATTAACCAGAACAGTCAGCAGGTAGGGTTTCGTCAGACCATGGTCTGAAAAGTAGGCTTCATGCATTCGAAATCCTTACCTAAAATATGATGTGGTAGGAACTTAGATGAATTAAAGCTGTACTCTCAGTTAACGTCGGTCAAAAACTATTTTTATTCCATTCTTTCCCAACCCAACTAAAAGTCATTTACCAAATTTTGGAGGATTCGATCCATGGAGTTGATTTGCTACAGGGCTTCTAAAAAGGCCATTTGTATTTGGAGGACCCCAATCCTTTCATGCAATGACTTCCCTTATCAGCAGAATATTGATAAATCCAGTCCTATAAGTCATAATATGAGTGAATTTGGTCAGATTTCTTTTGTCGTAATTGCAGCTTTAATATAATATATGTACATGGGTGAGATTTTCAGAAATTGTACAATTGGCAGCTGTACACATTTAGTAAATTCTGCTAAATTAGGCTGCAATTTGGCCAATACTAGGTAAATCCGAGTACATTCGGCATTGCATTGATTCTAGCAATCTGTTTGGTTAGGTTGAGCTGTATTTTAAACTTTATTTTCGTCTGAAATTTGGGTTATTTGAGAGGATTGGTGAAGGTGAATTGTATATTTTCTGAAAATCTGACCCACATGGGTTATTAGCCGTGACAGGTAGCAAATTCCTTCCCTAAAAGTCCCTTATCAGCTACTTAGCAAAGACAAGTAGCTAAAGCTGCGATTCCACTGGGTCCCTCTTATGGCCCGCTCATGGTCCGCTCTTTTATTTTACCCAAACACCTAACGAGCAAAGTTAGAGTGAAACCCGAGCCGTCCAATGGAATTGGTTACTGCGCTTCCTATACGATATAAAAAATGTTATTTGAGCTTCTTTAAAAGCACTCAGGACGTTCTGCTAATACCTGACTTGTTTGATGTCCTGTAGTTGCACTCAAATCAAACACATCAAATTTGAGCGTAACGTCCTGTGTGCTTCTAAAGCATTGAATATAGCAATTTTTAATCTTAAGCGTATAAAAAGTGCAGAAACCAATTCTATTGGACTGCTCCGGTTTCGCTTTATCTTCGCTTGTTATTGATTTCATGAGGAAACAAACAAACCAGTAGAATCACTCTGTGCTTAAATTGCTCTAAAAAATGAAAGCGGATGAAGAGCGAAAGAAATGCACACTTTGTAGGAGCAAACTAATAGCGAAGCATCAGTGTAGATACAAGGGATTCAGTGGAATCAAAACTTAAGGAAGGAAAGCATTAGCAATGAGCCCCAGCCTGCACTGCACGTTGAAAATAATTGAATAGAATAAATGTCTGTATAGCTTAAAGCTTCATTCACCGCTAGGTGAGTGAGTGAGATTGGTTGCTTTACGCCCTTATCAACACTTTGAAGTGTTATATCAAGGGCGGGAGAGCTGAGAGGGAGGCAGTTTATGATCATATCCAGGAAATAGAGATAGAGAAGAAGGGAGAGAGAGACAGAGAAAAGAGACAGAAAGGCACTTTAAAGTCTCACCCAGGACCACTCATTCACAGCTATTATGGTTAACACAATCTTACCAAATTTACTCATTATGATTTATAAGACTGAATTCATCAATGTTCTGCTGTTGTACTATGTTTATACAAGAATTTTAAGTAGAGACATTGGAGTGAAGACAGCTGCCGGTGAGCGATAATAAGTGAGGTCATCTTAAGAAAAGATTTGGGCTCATCCTCCAAATACAAATGAGGACGTTTTAGAAACCCTGTAGCAAAAACAACTGGACAAAATCCTCCAAAATTTGTTCAAAGACTTTTAGATGGGTTGGAAAAGAATGGAACTAGAGGTAGAACATAATTTGATTTTACCAACGGTAGCATGGAGTGCAACTCTAAGTAATTAGAGTAATAATGAATGGTTGGTGGAATAACCTCTCACTGGTTTTTACCCTGTGTTGATGTGATGTTGTACGTTGAAAGGAATGTATTTGGAGTATAGAGTACTTGGGTAAAGTTTCCAAAAAATTTACAATCTATACATTCACAAAATTCCACAAAGTTAGACTGCAAAATGATAAATATGATGTATTTCTGGTTATATTTAATATCACATTGATTCAATACATCTGTTTGGTTATATTGAAGTGTATTTCGGACCCATTGATTGTCTTAGATTTGCATGATTTGAGAGGATAGGGAAGGTGAATTTTACATGTTTTGGGGAATTGACCCACCTAGAAGCTGGATATGGAGGAAGTAAAGAGGGAGGAGTCATGGGAGAGCTAGTCGTGCCCTGGCTGAGTCTGATCAACTCAGTCAGCACGCCCCCTGGAGGCCATATAGTGGAAAGCGCTGAAATGGTTGAGGAAAGGGAGTTGCACCTGATGATGGGTCCAACTTAGCAGTGCAAAGATCTAGTGAATTAGTGGGAGGGTATTGTTGAATGATGTAGGCAGGAGAGTAATGTTTACAAATAAATAAAAGTTATCTGGTGCACATTCGTCTACTTGGGAACCCCTGAAACCCCATTCCCCATCCGGGACCTTATGGGCACATTGCTTTACTTGGGACCCAATGAACAATTAATAGGTAACTATGGCAACAACTGTGCACACTTTAGTACTTAGGCAGCATCAATTCAATGATTTGTAAACATATTAATTGTTCATTGGGTCCCAAGTAAAGCAATGTGCCCATAAGGTCCCGGATGGGGAATGGGGTTTCAGGGGGTCCCAAGTAGACGAATGTGCACCAGATAACTTCTATTTAATAATCACCCATCCTTGATAAAGGTCGTATGTTGATCGAAACGTCGGGCCCCTAATAAACCGATACAAAACCAACCTCACACACCGCATGTTCTGCTTTCGCCTTGTTTTGGATTGATTTCAACATCTTGAATCTTTTATAAATAAATAACAATGATTAGTCATAGACTATCGTGATGAAATGAATAGGGTCATGTTGCAAAAAATGTCTTGATGTAACTTTAATAAAATAATGCTATATAATGGGTTCTATTGATGATGAAACGTATTACGTATATATATAATGTGAAATTCGTCAATGAAGTTAAACAAAATAAAGAAATAAAAGAGCTGTATTCATACATAGACAGAATTCCTGACATCAATTGTTGTTGTGCTGGTGGCGAGGGGTGGCGAGGGGTGGCGAGGGGTGGCGAGGGGTGGCGAGGGGTGGCGAGGGGTGGCGAGGGGTGGCGAGGTCTTCCCTACATGGTTCACTCACCTAATGATTTAGTTTCAACAGCAATCCTGATGTTACATATCGCATGCGGGTGTAGTGATTGCAGTGAAATAGAGAAGCAAAATTGCATAGCCCAAGTGTAATATGGAACTTGAAGATCGCCCGTGGGTAATTTTGTATTAATTATACCTTTCCCGATATTTATGGCGAAAAAGTAGTGAAAATTTAGAATTTAATGGCGGGTGTAGTGGGTATTATACAGGATTCATTGCTCGCTGTTTGTGGTATGAGCGCCAATGATGCAGCCTATGGCATTCCACATTACCCACTAGAACGGTACAATAAAATAGTATATCGGTCAGATTTTCAGAAAATATACAATTGGCAGCTCTACATATTTAGTCATTTTTGCTAAATTCTGCTAAAAAAAAGAGGATAAATTTTGGGTATATCTGAGTATATTTGGTATCGCATTGATTTACAGTTTCAGTTCTCCCGATGGGCAAGATGTGCAATGCTGCCTGCAATATATCTGCAATGCAACCGCAATAGACTGCAATGCAAAATCTGTTGCACATGTATTGCGGATCCATTGCAGACATGAGAAAAAATGACTGCAAAATTATTTGCAAAATCTTTTGCACTTTTTTTATTTTTGGAGAAAATAAGGACTGAAAGAATGATATATGATTCATACTCTTAACTTCCTTTTGGTTGATATACAAATTAAGATCCGGCCTGCTTGTATCAATGCCCAAGTCACAATACTGCAAAATATCTGTATATTTTGAGTGCAAGTTTTGCGCAATGATCTTTGCTGATTCATTGCACTATAATAGACACCATTACATCAACCTGAGAAGTAAATTACTGCAAAATAATTTGCGAATCTTTTGCACCTTTAAACACACTGTCCTGTTTTCTTCTGAAGGGAAAATAACTGCAAAATATCTGCATAATTTGAGCGCAACTTTTGCGTTTTGATCTTTGCTGTTTTATTGCCCTATATATCATAGAGAGAAGTTTAATATTAACGGTTACATAACTGCTGGGAAAAACACTTTTTCAGCAGAACATAAATCTATTGCCTCCTGTTAATAAAATACATCTAATCTATTAAAAATTGTCATTCTTATTCTTATTCCACCCATCTTTTGGTCCTCTTAAATCATAGATTTGTTGTTCATGGAAAATCCCTCTTCCCCACAGTTAGAAAACTACCTATATATATGCAATCATGAACTTTGGTGTAATATTACTTATCAGTTACAAAACATCATTAAAACATGCAGATTTCAGCCAACAATTGTCACACAAACGTGTACCTAGCTTTCAGAGTATTCATTTTATTTAGAAATATCATATATGGTCTCTGGATCGGCGGCAAATAACGATAGAAAGAAACGGAGAAAGGGTCTTAAAGCTCTCTTCACGGCCTTTCGAACGGCACCAGGGTGGATGGGATCGGCTCAGTAGCCACGATTCTACATGCGAGAGAAAATTGGACGATTCATATATTTTTTTCCCTGATCAAGACATGTCATAACAAACAATGTTAATATGAGAGTTGTAATTTACCAAAGACTAGATTTTCACCCGGCCGTTTTTCTCACTGTAAGGGATTTAAACATCTGTCATAAGATACCACCAGTAATCCAACCAGGGAAAGTCCCCACTAATCCTTAAGCAAACAAACCATGCAGGATAGGGCGGAAATACAAGCAACAGCCATCCAAGAAACAAAGGACTCATGGTTTTTGGCGGGAATTGATGGCGTGGATACATCAGATGCAATTTTGCAGTCACAGAGGGTAGGTGTCTTATATGCTGCATGTATTGTATATATAGAAGCATACTTGGTAAGCTGTGCAAAGTCTGTGCCATTGAGATTCATTTGATTAATTATGAACATCATATTTTCTTGATACATGCATTTGTTCTCTGATGAACTTAGGTTTTATATTATATTTTCTTATTTCAGGTATGACTCCGGGCGATTATGATATGTGTCTGCATCACACAGGTAAATAAAATATCTTTTCCTCTCATTTTTCAATTTCATTACATATACTTACTTAACATTGTCAAACTTTTGTTCTTTTAGGAGATGAAGAAGTAAGGACTGAAATACCCGGCCCCTACACTCCTTACCTATAGTGGTATGCAGGCTTGTTATTATTTTCGTGGAAAAAGGAGTCTTTCGTGTGGAGCTTCATAGGTACATTAAGACCCAGAAAAGGGAGTCTTTTTTCCTGGAGGACTTCACAAATATCTCGAATTCTTAAATGATCAGGTATAGAGAAAAGTCCAAGCACTTCCAATGGCCATTGTTACAGGACGACTATAAGACATTGAAGGCCGAAGGGTTTTGTTTCAATCAGCCATTAGTTATTTCTCCCCTGCAGATTACAGGACACTGCTGTTAACACAAGAAACAAGGAGATCCTATAACGGATTTCTGCTGTCTGTTGTAAGAATTAGGCCTAGTAGACCAAGGATTAGGTGTTTTTCAAAGCTTTTTCGCTGGAATACCTAAAATATCACTTTGATGGTCACACCATTTGGTGGCTTTATAATACATAATCATCATTCATATAGGTGACAAGTTATGTCCACCAAACCAGACTCTGTTCAAACACCTGAAGAACTGTGCTTCCATCACATGCAACCAAGAAAAAAGGAAAAACGATGAATGAAAAAGATGAATGCAATGAAAATAAATGAATATTCAATAAAGATGAATTGATGCATAATGCACCAATATATTACCCCATGCCCAACCAGATAATATATGCAATTTATAGGTGCAAAAAGTGCGCACATATATATACCATAGAATTGCGCTCAAAATTCGCAATAATTCTGCCTTATATGTATCATAAAATGCACCCAATAATTGCGCAATATATATGCAAAAAGTATACGCAATTTATGCGTTTTTCACTGCAATTAAAATTGCGCAAAAAATGTAAACTCTCATCTCAGAATTATTGCGCATTCAGTTGCACCCGTTTTTTTGCGCATATATTGCGCACATTTGCCCATCGGGCTGTTATGTTAAACTGCATTTTGAAGCTCATTCTTGTCTTAAATGTGGGTTTTTGAGAGGATTGGTGAAGGGAATTGTACATTTTCTGACGATCTGACCCATATAATACATCCCTGTTTCAATCTGAGAGTACATCATGTTTCAGGTCTTGATTAGCTCTTCTCCACGGCTGGGGGGTGTGTGTGGGCGAGGTGGGGATTGTTTTGTTATATCTCAAATTATAAGTTGTATACATATTTAGAATATTGTAGATATTGGAGAGCTATTGTAGGAGAAGCAATATATTCCTTTACGTCTCCTTTAACACAATTCTATCACATATATCTGTCCATATCAGAGGGAGAGAGGAAACATACTAACAGGATGCAATACCCTACTCCATTTAATTTGTCCAACCTTCTAAAAACAGGTCACAAATGCCCGTAAACCAACAGCAAATGCCTCTTTCCAGGGATTTGCGTCCAAACCAATACCATTTTATCTTGCTTAGTTGAAGAGGAAAATAATGTTTTATATTTTCGGAAGGCTCAGATGGCATTAAAGCACTTTGGCTATTTCAATAAATCTCAAAAACATTGAATTCCCTGTGAGTGGATCGATTTAAAACACAGTTGGATGGTTATTTCAATATTTGCAATTACTTTAATATTGATAAACTTAAAAGAATCAATTACTGATGTTATAAGGGCAAACAAAAGATTGAATTAAATTATACAGAACGTTAGATACTTGTGTAGTAGGGTGGAAAGATATTTGAAGTATTTGTCAATAACTTTGAGGAAAATATGCAACAAATGAGGTGCAGCCCCACCTAGTGGTAAGGCATAATGTGCCTTGGATTTTATTTTTATTTCATTAGATTCCTTGATGTGAAATATATAGGAATAGAAACTAACATTGTTCCTCTATTTTAAGGGCCTAGTCCACTAAGCCGATTCTCATGAGATTCTCACAGAATATAGTGCAATAGAGTCTTCTGCGGCGCAAAATCGTATGAGAATCGGCTTGGTGGACTAGGCCCTTATCATCAGAATGATAAAGACTTTCGCCGCTAAAGTACTGCGAATTCCGCTAAATGGGTCAGATTTTCTACGAATGTACAATTGGCGAATTCCGGACTTTGGTTCATTCTTTTCATTATATTTCTGCGAATAAATGTCGGAATAAAAATATCTTTGCATGGTTGTGTAGGAAAGACTTGTAGCTTTCAGAAAATGTATAGTTTTATGTTGTTGCATACATTATTTACTAAGCTGTTGCTGTCAAAGTGCCAAAACATGGCAAAACGGGTGTTCTTTTTCATTTTTTTTTTTTTGTTTTGCTTTTAAAGTGAATAAAAATGTGATTTAGACAAAATATCAACTTGGCTTTATGTTGTTATTAACCAATGGAAACCATCTACCGAATATTAACGACCAGTGTTTATTTTCCTTCAAGTGAGGTTGTTGGGAAAAAATGATCATTCGCACGGTGGCGTCCGCCAGAGCTACTGCCGATTACTAAAATGACATGAAGGAATATCCGTAGAATTTTAAAAATGTACATACATATTCTGTATAATGTTATCCTCATATGTGCCAAATTTCATCTTCATTGAGCGAAGTAAATCGGTCGTAGCGAGGTCGGTCTATCGCCATGTCAACTTTATCACGGTTCTTGTGTCGGTCGTCACAAGTATAAAAAAGTTTCGGAAAAAACGCCAGATTTGCAATTTTTCCTCTGTTTCAAATGTTTTGTATAATAGTTAAGCCTCAAACAATATTTTCATGCAATTTAAGCTCCTTATTATGTTCGGTTGTGTCTATTTTTAATTAAATCCGAATAAATCGGAGGCGTCCGACACGGGTGACGTCCAGCTTAAAAAACGTACAGAGCTAGCAGCAACATTAAAACGAGGCCCCTGGCGGTCAGAGCGTGTCAAGGCCAATGCTGGGTAAGTAAACACATTTTTATCGGAGGTCCGAGTTCCGACTTTTTCCTCCAAAATCTCAATAAATACTGTGTGACACTGGTTATATCAAGCAGATCATGAAAGATAATGGACGTAAGCATCATATTTTGGCACTGAACTGGGTTGAAAAGTTTTTTTTCCGAGAATATAAACCTTTCTTCATTCGGCCTCGAAGCCTGATCTTTCGGCATGGACGCAGAGCCATTTTAAGCTAACTTATCCGGTAGACGAAAAATCGTCTAAATCTTTAGTGACGTCCGGCAAAACAATCCCAAATGCAGCAAATACTGCCATAATGTTACCAAATGCTCGCCAATCTTCACAAATTTGCTTGATATACGAGTTTATATGTTGCTGATGTGTGTATTCATGAGAAAGCGTGGTTGTTATACGGTGTTCGCCCTCCAGGGGTCTGTCATCTCCGAGCTATGGATATTGGGTGATGTGACGTCCAGCATGACAATACCAAATGGGACTAAAATTAAATTTCAAATCAAATTTTCTAACTGTCACAGTATTCCTTGGTATGTGAGCACTATATCCTGAAATTTTCATTGTTGTATTCCGTACGGTTATGTCGTAATAGTGGTTTAATGAAGGTGTAATGAAGCTCTGTTGCTAATTTATTAGTTCCTATGTCGGACAACACCTGTGTTATCCTGAATTTTCATAATCGTTTTGAACACGTCCAAATGTCTTAAATTTAATATTTCTTTGCATTTATCTGCTTGGTTATACATGTATTTGTTAGTTATAATCGTAATTATATATATTTTTTTTTTTTTCTAACTTTTCTAATGCTAATTTAGATGTCGGACAACACTTCTCCATTTTTGGAGCTGTTCTGCTTAGACAATCGTACATATATATATGTATTATTAGCATATTTTGATTCCCCTTTGGTGTCCCTTGAACACCCTGTAAATCATATTCCACTTTGTTCAAATATTTTTTTTGTGATTTGTAAAACCCGGTGACGTCCAGCATGAAAATACCAAATCCCACTCAAAATTAATTTTAATTCACATTTTCTAACTGTCACACTATTCCTCGGTATGTCCTCACTATACCATAAAATTTCCATTTTTCTAATCCGTACGGTTATGTCGTAATATGGGTGTAATGAAGCTCTGTTGCTAATATTAGTTCCTATGTCGGACAACACCTGTCTTATCCTGAATTTTCATAATCGTTTTAAACTCGTCCAAATGTCTTAAATTTAATATTTCTTTGCATTTATCCGCTTGGTTATACATGTATTTGTTAGTTATAATCGTAATTATATATATATAAATTTTTTTTCTAACTTTTCTAATGCTAATTTAGATGTCGGACAACACTTCTAAATTGTTTGGAGCTGTTCTGCTTAGACAATCGTACATATATATATTTATTATTAGCATATTTTGATTCCCCTTTGGTGTCCCTTGAACACCCTGTAAATTATCATATTCCACTTTGTTCCAATTTTTTTTTTTGATTTGTCAAACCTGGTGACGTCCATCATGAAAATACCAAATCCGACTCAAAATTAATTTTAATTCACAATTTCTAACTGTCACACTATTCCTCAGTATGTCCTCACTATACCATAAAATTTTCATGTTTCTATTCCGTACGGTTATGTCGTACTATGGGTGTAATGAAGCTCTCTTGCTAATTATTAGTTCCTATGTCGGACAACACCTGTCTTATCCTGAATTTTCATAATCCTTTTAAACACGTCCAAATGTCTTAAATTTAATATTTCTTTGCATTTATCTGCTTCGTTATACATGCATTTGTTAGTTATAATCGCAGTTATATATATTTATTTTTTTTTCTAACTTTTATAATGCTAATTTAGATGTCGGACAACACTTCTAAATTGTTTCTAACTGTTCTGCTTAGACAATCGTACATATACATGTGTATTATTAGCATATTTTGATTCCCCTTTGGTGTCCCTTGAACACCCGGTAAATTATCATATATATTCCACTTTGTTCACATTTTTCTTTTGTGATTTGTCAAACATGGTAACGTCCAGCATGAAAATACCAAATCCGACTCAAAATTAATTTTAATTCACAATTTCTAACTGTCACACTATTCCTCAGTATGTCCTCACTATACCATAAAATTTTCAAGTTTCTATTCCGTACGGTTATGTCGTACTATGGGTGTAATGAAGCTCTCTTGCTAATTATTAGTTCCTATGTCGGACAACACCTGTGTTATCCTGAATTTTCTTAAAATTGTTTTAAACACGTCCAAATGTCTTAAATTTAATATTTCTTTGCATTTATCTGCTTGGTTACATGTATTTGTTAGTTATAATCGTAATTATATATATATAAATTTTTTTTCTAACTTTTCTAATGCTAATTTAGATGTCGGACAACACTTCTCCATTTTTGGAGCTGTTCTGCTTAGACAATCGTGTATATATATATATAATATGTATGTATTATTAGCATATTTTGATTCCCCTTTGGTGTCCCTTGAACATCCGGTAAATTATCATATACATGTATATATTCCACTTTGTTCACATTTTTTTTATTATTTTGTGATCATTTTACAAAATTTGTCAATTTTGCTATATTTTCAGCTTTAATCGGTCATTGAATCTCAGTGAATGATGGGACGTCCTGCAAAGGAAGTACGAAAGAGCGTTGCCCAGTCATGCCACGACTACCGAGAAAATCAGAAGGTCACAAACCGTCACTTTTTGGGGCGCGAGAAGGCGCGCAAGCGTGACAGTCGGGCACGCTTGAAGGATGCTAAGAGTGCTGAGGAGAAGGCCCACGACCGGGCTATGAACCGTGCCCGGACGGCCCGTTGGCGTGCCAGGAAGAGGGAGGCAGCGGCGGAGGCAGCGCAAGAAGATCAAGACGATGCTGCCCCTCATCCTGCGCCTGAACCTGAAGATCCACCCGCCGAGCCAACTGGACGGGTGTCAAGGCGGCTCTTCGCGCACCTCGCGCCCACCGGAGCGAAGCGTGGCCGTGGCCGTGGCCAGACCAGACCGGCCGCCCCAGAGGAGCCCGCCCCAGAGGAGCCCGCCCCAGAGGAGCCCGCCCCAGAGGAGCCCGCCCTGGAGCAGCGTGGCCCCGAGCCTGGCCCCAAGAAGAAGAACAAGAAAGGGAAAGCTGTGCCCAAAAAAGGTCTCGCCCCCCCACCTGAGGCTGATGTCCTCAGTGACAGCGATGAGGAGGGCCACAATGCTGCAGCTCTGCGGCGTATGCTGAGCCTACACGGCAAACGCCCGGTAGGACAAACTTGTATTTTAGGAATATTCTGTTATTTTAATTTGCAATGAAACTGTCTTAGGAATAGTCTCACCAAACTGCTGTCATAGTCATGTATACACTGTACATATTTTCTAAATCTCATTCGTCAATCATCCTATTACTCACAAGGAATGTAGCTTTGTTTAATTTTTTTTTCCATTACATGTAATAAATAAAATTTAATCTAATTTGTTTGCAGGCCTCGGACGCCAGTACAAGTAAGCCCGGCCAGCCCACCCGGAAGCGGAAACGCACCGCGACCCATACACCGCGCATGGCGGAAGACCTCATGTATGTATAATTATAGCACATACATTTGTCTAATATTATAATCTTATACTTATTATAAATAATAAAATTGGCAGTGGTAACACTTTGGTTATGGGTCTCAAGTAGGCAATAATGTTAATTTTGGTTCGGTACATTTTTTAATAGTGCTACTGTTGCCCAAGCGATGAAGAAGGTGTAGTGGTTGTAAGTAATGGCTAAACGAAATTTTACATGTTGCTGTTTATGCAGCTGTTTATGTTAATGTTTTATTTTGCTTTGCTTTGTTATTGTTTTATGTTGCCTGCTTGCTGAGAATAATTTTGTTTGTTTCATCTAATTACTGTTTGGTTAAGGTTGCTTATTTCTATAAATTAATAATTAATTTCCGAAAATGTACAATTGCCACTTCAACTGTAATTCTATTCAATCAACCTGAAAAATTAAGAAAATTGGGTATGGAATGATTCAGTATCCAATCGATGTATGTGTACAAGTATGTTATTTAAACTGTATTTGGAAGCTCATTGTGTCGTAACTTTTTGTTATTTGAAAGAACTAATGAAGGCCAATTGTACATTTTCCGAATGTCTGACACTTAGACATTTTTTGTTGGTGCTGTTGCTTTGCCTAGGTTTGTTTGTTATTTTGCTTTTATAATTGCCCCTAACCCAAATGTAGGTCAAGCAGTACTGACGGCCCACCACCCGATACGGACTCAGAAAGTCCGTTCATTCGGCCAACCCCCCGCTCTCGCCACACGCCCCGCAAGAACCGGCTGCGGTACAACCTCAAGGTTGAGCGTGAGGCCAAGCATGTGCTAAACAAAAAGGTTTGGCGCATGGACAAGGAGCTGCGGCGTCTGCGGCGTCAACTCCAGGCCCAAACTCCATCCCCCGCAAAAACCCAAACCTACGAGGACTTCCAGCGGGAGATGCTGGAGGAGGACGACACCGACCTGGAACCGCAGAACCAGGGTGACCTCAGCAGCCGCGCCTCATCTCCTGTGTCTGGGACTGCAACACCTACGCTCGGCACAGATGATGAGAGTGCAGCTGGAGGTCTCCCTGGTCAAACACCACCTACCGGAACCCCAGGTCAGTTCAACTCTCGTGCCCCAATTACACCCAACCCCACTCCTCCTGCCCCACGTCCACATGCACCGGACAGCCACCAAACCCCGGAACAAAAGGCAGCACTGTACGACACCATCATGGGCAACGTCCGGGCGCTGCCAAAGAAAGAGCGGACAAAGGTTGTGGCTGCACTTGTGTCTCCCGAGAACATCAGGGAGCTGAGGGCAGCCTCCCGCATTGCCTGTGACACTGGTTTGGACAGGAGGACTGTCGTTGCCAAACAAACCAGTGAGCCATCGGCAAGGCACCTGATGTTTGAGAGCCAAAGGCAGCAGATCATTGACTTTTTCACCCGCCCGGAGAACTCCATCACACTCCCGGGTGTGAAAGACACAAAAACGATCGACGGGGTCAAGTACCAAAAAGTGGTACTGACCGAATTCCTCCATGTACTTCACCGGAAGTACATGTTGGAATTCGGTCCAGTAAGCTGCAGTTTTTTCACTGGTGTGCGGAGAGACAACACCTGGATCCGGCCAGTGTGGAACAACAGTGAGCAGGTGTGCCTGTGCAAGAGGCACCAGAACTTTGCCCTGCGCATCCGGGCAGTGCCAGACCTGAAGTTGCCACCCATTGTGGATCGCCTCATTAGGCAGGTCACTCCAGCGGAACTGGAAGCAAGGCTTCGGGCAGCCACGCTTCCAGCCGTCATCCAGTACAAGACCTGGAAAACGGTGGATGTGGCCTATGGGAAGGACGGCAAAACTTCCAAGAAACTCCAGCTGGTGGCCGAGGAGGAGGAGCGTGCTGCCTTCATCGCTGCGACGACCGCAGAAATGAAGGAGGTGGTACCCCATTGTGCTCGGGTGTATGCCCAGTACAATGCAGTGCGCACCCTCCGCGAGAACCTGCCCCACGATTCAGTCACCATCCAGATGGACTTTGCTGAGAACTGGATCGTGACGCACTTCGAGGAGGTGTCATCTGCGTACTATGGAAATGACCCCATCACAGTCCATCCTGTGGTCGTCCACTGGCGTGACACAGAAGAGGACAAGACCAAGACCGACTCTTTTGTGTTCGTCAGTGACGACAGGTGCCATGATGTGGGTGCAATCTTTGCTTATATGAAGATCTTAGCGCCAGAAGTTCAAGCCAGGCACCCACACATCAGGCACTTCCATTATTTCACAGATGGCCCCTCCTCCCAGTACCGCAACTGCTCCATGTTTGCCTTGGTTGCCAAGCATGCAAACCTCCTGGGTGTGGAGGCCACATGGTCCTACTTTGAGGCAGGGCACGGCAAGGGGCCTTGCGATGGACTCGGCGCAGCAGCCAAGAGAACTGCCACCTATGCTATCCGCAGGAAGCAAAAGGTGTGCTGCGCCGAGGACTTTGCTGTCGCCGGCAACATGGCGGAGGGTAATGTCCGGTACATCCATGTGCCGGATGTGCTACCCAGCAGGCACGAGACGAGCTGAAGGCCCAAGCTCAAGTGAGGTCCATCCCGGGCACCATGAAGACCCACATGGTTGTCCCCGATCCATCAGGTAGCGGCGTGCGTTTCCGCGAAACATCATGTTTCAATGCATGCTGCCTCTCTGGTGGGTCGTGGAAGTTTGGCTGCCCTGGGTGGGCCCACCACAAATTCCGCCCTAAAGGGCAACAGAAAGGTACATTATTTCTTCCAACGATGCTTAAAATAACAATTTATTTGCATTTACTAATTTACTTAAATTTAATTTATTTACACTTCATTTATTTGCAGTTAATCATATTGTTTTATGTATATTAAGATTAAGATTAAGATTAAGATTAAAATGTTATCGTTTGACACAATTTTAATAAACCTAATTTAAAATAAATTTGGCAATACTGTAAAGTTAATTATAAACTTTAGCCAACCTAAGTTTTAGTTTATACACAAGTTTAATTTGTTTGCTTACCAACAATTATATTCACATACATGTGATCATCTGAATTAACTTAATGATTAATGGATTATGAAGATGTACTGATCCCGAATATCTATTTTTGCTATGTTTCAGTGGTGCAAGTTGAGGACCCTGCCCCCCCACCCCGCCACAGAGCCCCCCGAGATCCCCCCGCCGAATCTCCCACCGCGGCCCTAGCTTCCAACACCCCCGGGGTTGTTGTCGAAGAGGGCGTGGCTCCCACTGTGGCCCATGCTTCCACCCCCGGGGTGGTTGTCGAGGAGGTCGTGGACGGAGAGACGGCTGATCCCCCACCCCCACCTCCACCCAAGTGTCCCCCCGCCGAATCTCCAAAAGCGGCCCGAAACTCCAACACCCCCGAGGTGGTTGTCGAGGAGGGCGTGGACGGAGAGACGGCTGATCCCCCACCCCCACCTCCACCCAAGTGTCCCCCCGCCGAATCTCCAAAAGCGGCCCGAAACTCCAACACCCCCGGGGTGGTTGTCGAGGAGGGCGTGGACGGAGAGACGGCTGATCCCCCACCCCCACCTCCACCCAAGTGTCCCCCCGCCGAATCTCCAAAAGCGGCCCGAAACTCCAACACCCCCGAGGTGGTTGTCGAGGAGGGCGTGGACGGAGAGACGGCTGATCCCCCACCCCCACCTCCACCCAAGTGTCCCCCCGCCGAATCTCCAAAAGCGGCCCGAAACTCCAACACCCCCGAGGTGGTTGTCGAGGAGGGCGTGGACGGAGAGACGGCTGATCCCCCACCCCCACCTCCACCCAAGTGTCCCCCCCGCCGAATCTCCAAAAGCGGCCCGAAACTCCAACACCCCCGGGGTGGTTGTCGAGGAGGGCGTGGACGGAGAGACGGCTGATCCCCCACCCCCACCTCCACCCAAGTGTCCCCCCGCCGAATCTCCAAAAGCGGCCCGAAACTCCAACACCCCCGGGGTGGTTGTCGAGGAGGGCGTGGACGGAGAGACGGCTGATCCCCCACCCCCACCTCCACCCAAGTGTCCCCCCGCCGAATCTCCCACCGCGGCCCTAGCTTCCAACACCCCCGGGGTTGTTGTCGAAGAGGGCGTGGCTCCCACTGTGGCCCATGCTTCCACCCCCGGGGTGGTTGTCGAGGAGGTCGTGGACGGAGAGACGGCTGATCCCCCACCCCCACCTCCACCCAAGTGTCCCCCCGCCGAATCTCCAAAAGCGGCCCGAAACTCCAACACCCCCGGGGTGGTTGTCGAGGAGGGCGTGGACGGAGAGACGGCTGATCCCCCACCCCCACCCAAACCTCCTGCACCACAAGCTCTAGCCCTGAGTGACCAACAGGAGGAGGAGAAGGAGGATCTGCCCGCTCCTATATCCACCGGTGCCACCACGGAGGACAAGGAGGATCGTCCTGAGACCCCCCCTGTAGCTGCCAAGCCTGAGGATCGCGAGGCGGAGGACCATGAGGATCGTCCTGAGACCCCCCCTGTAGCTGCCAAGCCTGAGGATCCCGAGCCGGAGGACCATGAGGATCGTCCTGAGACCCATGTCGCTGAGCCCCAGAGTCCATGTCTGCAGGTAGGAGACTTTGTGGCGGCAGTCTACGACAACAACTGGTGGCTGGGCCAGGTGCTGTCTCTGCTTGCAGATGAGGTCGAACTCAAGTTCATGTGGCCTTTTGGGAACGATGATCCGGCACGGCAGTTTTACTGGCCATCGAGGGCCGACCAGTTGGAGGTTCCACGCGAAGATATAATCTGCCAGGTCAGACCACCGACCCCGCTGCATTCTTCTGGTAGGCGCAACAAAAAGCTAAAGCTCAGTGCCTCCGACCACAAGATGATCATCAAGAGTCTGGACGATGGTCATTTCTTGTAAATTGTAAATTAATTTAAGCTGCTCTTTTCAAAATTTCACAATTTAAAATTTCTGTTTGACTTTAAATATTAATATGGTTATAGGATAATTAAAATGTAATGTAATGTGTACAAACAAATGAATATTTGTGAATTTAATGTCTTCTTACACATGTTGGCCATGTACTTGCCAAGCACCATGTTGGCAATGTACTTGCTGAATGGTCAAACAAATCCACATATGAATATTTGTGAAATTAATGTCTTCTTACACATGTTGGCCATGTACTTGCCAAGCATGGGTGGTTATCCTGTGACAAACTATGGTCAAACAGATCCACATATGAATATTTGTGGATTTAATGTCTTCTTACATACATTGTATACGTATACTGTACATGTATGCTGGCCATGTACTTGCGAAGCATGGGTGGTTATGCTGTAACGTGTACAGAGAAACTAGGTGTATGCTGTATACATGGGTCAAACAGATACACACACGTTATGAATAATTGTGGATTTAATGTCTTCTTACATACATTGTATACGTATACTGTACATGTATGCTGGCCATGTACTTGCCAAGCATGGGTGGTTATGCTGTAACGTGTACAGAGAAACTAGGTGTATGCTGTATACATGGGTCAAACAGATACACACACGTTATGAATAATTGTGGATTTAATGTCTTCTTACACATGTACATACATACTACATGTCTGTATGCTGGCCATGTACTTGCCAAGCATGGGTGGTTATGCTGTAACGTGTACAGAGAAACTAGGTGTATGCTGTATACATGGGTCAAACAGATACACACACGTTATGAATATTTGTGGATTTAATGTCTTCTTACACATGTACATACATGTCTGTATGCTGGCCATGTACTTGCCAAGCATGGGTGGTTATGCTGTAACGTGTACAGAGAAACTAGGTGTATGCTGTATACATGGGTCAAACAGATACACACACGTTATGAATAATTGTGGATTTAATGTCTTCTTACACATGTACATACATACTACATGTCTGTATGCTGGCCATGTACTTGCCAAGCATGGGTGGTTATGCTGTAACGTGTACAGAGAAACTAGGTGTATGCTGTATACATGGGTCAAACAGATACACACACGTTATGAATATTTGTGGATTTAATGTCTTCTTACACATGTACATACATGTCTGTATGCTGGCCATGTACTTGCCAAGCATGGGTGGTTATGCTGTAACGTGTACAGAGAAACTAGGTGTATGCTGTATACATGGGTCAAACAGATACACACACGTTATGAATAATTGTGGATTTAATGTCTTCTTACACATGTACATACATGTCTGTATGCTGGCCATGTACTTGCCAAGCATGGGTGGTTATGCTGTAACGTGTACAGAGAAACTAGGTGTATGCTGTATACATGGGTCAAACAGATACACACACGTTATGAATTTGTGGATTTAATGTCGGAAATGGTGGTTATTTGACAGGATTGGTGAAGGCCAATTGCACAATTTCTATAAACCTTACCTCTGTAGACACATATGATACCATTGATGACGATCAATTGTGAATTTGTCTGTGATCTCACAACAATTGGAGCCTTTTCTTAATGATGTGATGTCCGCCATTTAAACTGTGACGTCCGACATAAGGACAGTTCTTTATGGTCCAAATGCTTTCTTGTCAGCATTATTTAACATTAAATGAACTCTAGACATGTCCGGCTGGCTGGACAAGCAAGTTTATAAGTATGTCACTACTATTTTTGGCATTCAAGATAGTGGAAACATTAGAGTTTATGTAAACTATGAATGTTCTGAGAGTAATCTGTCCTGACATTTATGTCAAAGTTTTTGGTAAGAACTTCTTTTCATGGCATTGTTCTTCCACATGTTGGACATGCACATGCCAAGTTCAGCAACTCAAAGTTGGATATTTAGCTCTCAGGAGGAGTTTAAAAATTGTTGGTGCAGGTCGTGATGTCCGACATAAGTAATGTATTGTCCGACACGATAACTATTAGTTCTCACATGAGGATGTGAGAGGTGCTGATTATAGTTTTTGCTCAGTTTTCTCGACTGGGTTATTTAGTGATGGTATTGTGCTGTCAATAACAGCTGTTTTCCTAAACATTAAAGACATTACTCACTCCCTCAGGGCACTTGCAAAGAGTAAGTTTACTGAATTTCACAGTTTTTACAACTTTGGTGTAGTCTGTGTGTAAAGTAAAGTCATGTGAAACATTTCTGGTCACTTTATATGGTTGTTACACATGTTGGCCATGTACTTGCCAAGTTTAGTTGTTGTATTTCGGTGGTTTTCCTCTCAGGAGGAGTTTAAAAATTGTTGGTGCAGGTTGTGATGTCCGACATAAGTAATGTATTGTCCGACACGATAACTATTAGTTCTCACATGAGGATGTGAGAGGTGCTGATTGTAGTTTTTGCTCAGTTTTCTCGACTGGGTTATTTTGTGATGGTATTGTGCTGTCAATAACAGCTGTTTTCCTAAACATTAAAGACATTACTCACTCCCTCAGGGCACTTGCAAAGAGTGAGTTTACTGAATTTCACAGTTTTTACAACTTTGGTGTAGTCTGTGTGTAAAGTAAAGTCATGTGAAACATTTCTGGTCACTTTATATGGTTGTTACACATGTTGGCCATGTACTTGCCAAGTTTAGTTGTTGTATTTCGGTGGTTTTCCTCTCAGGAGGAGTTTAAAAAATGTGGGTGCAGGTCGTGATGTCCGACATAAGTAATGTATTGTCCGACACGATAACTATTAGTTCTCACATGAGGATGTGAGAGGTGCTGATTATAGTTTTTGCTCAGTTTTCTCGACTGGGTTATTTAGTGATGGTATTGTGCTGTCAATAACAGCTGTTTTCCTAAACATTAAAGACATTACTCACTCCCTCAGGGCACTTGCAAAGAGTGAGTTTACTGAATTTCACAGTTTTTACAACTTTGGTGTAGTCTGTGTGTAAAGTAAAGTCATGTGAAACATTTCTGGTCACTTTATATGGTTGTTACACATGTTGGCCATGTACTTGCCAAGTTTAGTTGTTGTATTTCAGTGGTTTTCCTCTCAGGAGGAGTTTAAAAATTGTTGGTGCAGGTTGTGATGTCCGACATAAGTAATGTATTGTCCGACACGATAACTATTAGTTCTCACATGAGGATGTGAGAGGTGCTGATTGTAGTTTTTGCTCAGTTTTCTCGACTGGGTTATTTAGTGATGGTATTGTGCTGTCAATAACAGCTGTTTTCCTAAACATTAAAGACATTACTCACTCCCTCAGGGCACTTGCAAAGAGTGAGTTTACTGAATTTCACAGTTTTTACAACTTTGGTGTAGTCTGTGTGTAAAGTAAAGTCATGTGAAACATTTCTGGTCACTTTATATGGTTGTTACACATGTTGGCCATGTACTTGCCAAGTTTAGTTGTTGTATTTCGGTGGTTTTCCTCTCAGGAGGAGTTTAAAAAATGTGGGTGCAGGTCGTAATGTCCGACATAAGTAATGTATTGTCCGACACGATAACTATTAGTTCTCACATGAGGATGTGAGAGGTGCTGATTATAGTTTTTGCTCAGTTTTCTCGACTGGGTTATTTAGTGATGGTATTGTGCTGTCAATAACAGCTGTTTTCCTAAACATTAAAGACATTACTCACTCCCTCAGGGCACTTGCAAAGAGTGAGTTTACTGAATTTCACAGTTTTTACAACTTTGGTGTAGTCTGTGGGTAAAGTAAAGTCATGTGAAACATTTCTGGTCACTTTATATGGTTGTTACACATGTTGGCCATGTACTTGCCAAGTTTAGTTGTTGTATTTCGGTGGTTTTCCTCTCAGGAGGAGTTTAAAAAATGTGGGTGCAGGTCGTAATGTCCGACATAAGTAATGTATTGTCCGACACGATAACTATTAGTTCTCACATGAGGATGTGAGAGGTGCTGATTGTAGTTTTTGCTCAGTTTTCTCGACTGGGTTATTTAGTGATGGTATTGTGCTGTCAATAACAGCTGTTTTCCTAAACATTAAAGACATTACTCACTCCCTCAGGGCACTTGCAAAGAGTGAGTTTACTGAATTTCACAGTTTTTACAACTTTGGTGTAGTCTGTGTGTAAAGTAAAGTCATGTGAAACATTTCTGGTCACTTTATATGGTTGTTACACATGTTGGCCATGTACTTGCCAAGTTTAGTTGTTGTATTTCGGTGGTTTTCCTCTCAGGAGGAGTTTAAAAAATGTGGGTGCAGGTCGTAATGTCCGACATAAGTAATGTATTGTCCGACACGATAACTATTAGTTCTCACATGAGGATGTGAGAGGTGCTGATTATAGTTTTTGCTCAGTTTTCTCGACTGGGTTATTTAGTGATGGTATTGTGCTGTCAATAACAGCTGTTTTCCTAAACATTAAAGACATTACTCACTCCCTCAGGGCACTTGCAAAGAGTGAGTTTACTGAATTTCACAGTTTTTACAACTTTGGTGTAGTCTGTGTGTAAAGTAAAGTCATGTGAAACATTTCTGGTCACTTTATATGGTTGTTACACATGTTGGCCATGTACTTGCCAAGTTTAGTTGTTGTATTTCGGTGGTTTTCCTCTCAGGAGGAGTTTAAAAAATGTGGGTGCAGGTCGTGATGTCCGACATAAGTAATGTATTGTCCGACACGATAACTAGTAGTTCTCATATCATGATCTAAGAGGTGCTGATGATATTTTTTCCTTAGTTATTTCGACTTGATTAGTGAGTAATCATGTTGTGCTGTCTAGAACAGCAGTTTTCTGAAAGATTAAAGACACTTTTGCCTTCATCAGGGCCAATGTACAAAATTATTTTCTGGAATTTTACCTTTTTGGAGTGTTTGGTGAAAGCTGCTGCCAAAGTAAAGTTATGTAGATGAATATTTATGCATTTAATGTCTTCTTACACATGTTGGCAATGTACTTGCCAAGTTTAGTTGTTGTATTTTGGTTGTTTTGCTCACAGGAGGAGATTAAAAATTATGGGTGCAGGTTGTGACGTCCGACATAAGTAATGTATTGTCCGACACGATAACTAGTAGTTCTCATATCATGATCTGAGAGGTGCTGATGATATTTTTTCCTTAGTTATTTCGACTTGATTAGTGAGTAATCATGTTGTGCTGTCTAGAACAGCAGTTTTCTGAAAGATTAAAGACACTTTTGCCTTCATCAGGGCCAATGTACAAAATTATTTTCTGGAATTTTACCTTTTTGGAGTGTTTGGTGAAAGCTGCTGCCAAAGTAAAGTTATGTAGATGAATATTTATGCATTTAATGTCTTCTTACACATGTTGGCAATGTACTTGCCAAGTTTAGTTGTTGTATTGTGGTTGTTTTGCTCACAGGAGGAGATTAAAAATTATTGGTGCAGGTTGTGACGTCCGACATAAGTAATGTATTGTCCGACACGATAACTAGTAGTTCTCATATCATGATCTGAGTGGTGCTGATGATAGTTTTTCCTTAGTTATTTCGACTTGATTAGTGAGTAATCATGTTGTGCTGTCTAGAACAGCAGTTTTCTGAAAGATTAAAGACACTTTTGCCTTCAACAGGGCCAATGTACAAAATTATTTTCTGGAATTTTACCTTTTTGGGGAGTTTGGTGAAAGCTACTGCCAAAGTAAAGTTATGTAGATGAATATTTATGCATTTAATGTCTTCTTACACATGTTGGCCATGTACTTGCCAAGTTTAGTTGTTGTATTTTGGTTGTTTTGCTCACAGGAGGAGATTAAAAATTATGGGTGCAGGTTGTGACGTCCGACATAAGTAATGTATTGTCCGACACGATAACTAGTAGTTCTCATATCATGATCTGAGAGGTGCTGATGATAGTTTTTCCTTAGTTATTTCGACTTGATTAGTGAGTAATCATGTTGTGCTGTCTAGAACAGCAGTTTTCTGAAAGATTAAAGACACTTTTGCCTTCAACAGGGCCAATGTACAAAATTATTTTCTGGAATTTTACCTTTTTGGGGAGTTTGGTGAAAGCTACTGCCAAAGTAAAGTTATGTAGATGAATATTTATGCATTTAATGTCTTCTTACACATGTTGGCCATGTACTTGCCAAGTTTAGTTGTTGTATTTTGGTTGTTTTGCTCACAGGAGGAGATTAAAAATTATGGGTGCAGGTTGTGACGTCCGACATAAGTAATGTATTGTCCGACACGATAACTAGTAGTTCTCATATCATGATCTGAGAGGTGCTGATGATAGTTTTTCCTTAGTTATTTCGACTTGATTAGTGAGTAATCATGTTGTGCTGTCTAGAACAGCAGTTTTCTGAAAGATTAAAGACACTTTTGCCTTCATCAGGGCCAATGTACAAAATTATTTTCTGGAATTTTACCTTTTTGGAGTGTTTGGTGAAAGCTGCTGCCAAAGTAAAGTTATGTAGATGAATATTTATGCATTTAATGTCTTCTTACACATGTTGGCAATGTACTTGCCAAGTTTAGTTGTTGTATTTTGGTTGTTTTGCTCACAGGAGGAGATTAAAAATTATTGGTGCAGGTTGTGACGTCCGACATAAGTAATGTATTGTCCGACACGATAACTAGTAGTTCTCATATCATGATCTGAGAGGTGCTGATGATAGTTTTTCCTTAGTTATTTCGACTTGATTAGTGAGTAATCATGTTGTGCTGTCTAGAACAGCAGTTTTCTGAAAGATTAAAGACACTTTTGCCTTCATCAGGGCCAATGTACAAAATTATTTTCTGGAATTTTACCTTTTTGGAGTGTTTGGTGAAAGCTGCTGCCAAAGTAAAGTTATGTAGATGAATATTTATGCATTTAATGTCTTCTTACATATGTTGGCCATGTACTTGCCAAGTTTAGTTGTTGTATTCCGGTTGTTTTGCTCACAGGAGGAGATTAAAAATTATTGGTGCAGGTTGTGACGTCCGACATAAGTAATGTATTGTCCGACACGAAAACTATCTACTAAAGATCATGATTTGAGAGGTGCTCAGAAGAAATTATCATTCCTTTTCTCTATTGTAGTAGTTAATAATCATATTTTGCTGTCAAGAACAGCTGTTTTTGGAATCTTTTTGTAATTTTTGGCCAAATGGAAGCCAAGAGTGAACAGTGATTATCATGAATTGATGTATTTTGGGAGAGTTTTGTGTATGCTGCTAATAAAGCAAATTCATACACTACATTTTTGTTAAATTGATGTTGTTCTTACACATGTTGGGCATAGACATGCCAAGTCCAGTGTCTGTAATGTCATTAATTTGCTTACAGGACGAGTTTGAAAATGTTTGGTACAAATGGTGATGTCCGGCACAAAAAAACGTAATGTCCGACACCAAAATGGGTCGGATTTCCATAAAATGTACAATTCGCCTTCACAAATCCTCTCAAATAACCCACATTTAAGACAAAAATGAGCTTCAAAATGCAGTTTGAATTAACAGAACTGATACTTTAAATCAATGAGATCCCGAATATACTCAGATATTCCCGATATTCATCATTTTTCAGCCAAATTTAGCCGAATTTCCTAAATGTGTAGAGCTGCCAATTGTACAATTTCTGAAAATCTGACCCAAATAGGGTCAACTTCAAACATCTGGGGACTAGATTAATTATATTTTTGGTCGAATTTAGACTCATAGTATTGAGGCACAATAGTTAAAGTTTCATCAAACATGATTTGAAGCCAAAAAGACCACTTTAGTGGATACAGGAAAAAAGTGTACAAAGTGGAAATAATGTAAACAGGATTCCGGATGATAACAGTTTTTAGACGTTTTTCAACAAGCTTTTTCACTTAGAGTTATTCAGAGTTGAAAAATTATATTTAATACACTCAAGGCCCATATATTGCTCTATCTAGTTCCCAAATATAAAGAAATTCGAGTGTGAATTGAGCGATCTATGAGCTAAAGTGCAATTCGGAGGTATTTGGATGGCGGACATCACATCGAAAATGGCTATTTTGTTTAAAGAGCTCTAAAAACTGAACGAATGGGAATTAAGCGTAATAATTGGTATTGTTAGAGAGCTGATAGTATAAGCTATCATAAAAATACGGTTGTAGAAACATTTGGGGCGTTTTACCAAAAATGACTCTCCCAGCGGAATTGTACATTCCTAGAAAATCTGACCCAAATACTGTCTAGCTCTGCAAACTTTTTTCTCCGCAAATTTAGTGTTTCACATATCTGTGGAGGCACTAAACCACAAACTTTTTTCTCTGCGAAACTGTTTTAAAATGTCCAACATTAGCCGCAAATATTTTTCTCTGTTCAAGTTCTGTGCTCATTGGATCATGCAAACACATGAATACATATGTTTGCAATCTATAACATACAATACACGCAGAAGCCTTTTTTTAGAATATCCTATTTAAAGTAGTGATACATGGCAGTTTTACAGACAGTAGTAACGGTCCTGGGTATGACCATAAAGTGCCTTTCTGTCTCTTTTTCTCTGTCACTCTCTCCCTTCTTCTCTATCTCTATTTCCTGGGTATGAACATAATCTGCCTCCCTCTCAGCTTTCCCGCCCTTGATATAACCATATTAAATGTGTTGATAAGGGCGTAAAAGCAACCAATCTCACTCACTCACTCCCTCTCAGCTCTCCCGCCCTTGATATAGCCATATTAAATATGTTGATAAGGGCGTAAAGCAACCAATCTCACTCACTCCCTCTCAGCTCTCCCGCCCTTGATATAACCATATTTAATGTGTTGATAAGGGCGTAAAACAACCAATGTCACTCACTCCCTCTCAGCTCTCCCGCCCTTGATATAACCATATTAAATGTGTTGATAAGGGCGTAAAGCAACCAGTCTTACTCACTCAGACAGTAGTTTTTTGGTGGTAGTGTGCTGAAGGCGGTTTGCCTTGAACCAATGCCCACATCCATCCTGAAAATCTAATTCAATTGTCATGCATCACCGCTGAAGCTGATGGGACCGTGATAGCCTTTCACAAGCATTTTTATCTCAGTTTGTAGTAAACAGTTCTTAGTTACTCCGGATTCTTGTTGAAATTAGAACGGGAAAGTAGTTGACTAATCAATAGGGGACTTGCATAGACGCCATCTTGAATCTTGATTTGGATGGAATTATGGGACTAATGGTACAGTGTAAAATCTATAGAAAACATGTTCAGCATGGAAATTCATTGGTGCTCTAATGTCAATATCCATGTGTTATATGTTTCCATAACACAAGACTTCATCTTTCCCATCATGCATTTGGTTTTCATAGATCATTTACACAAGCTATGATATTGGTAAAAACATTCTTGCAATTCTAGATGTTTTCAAATATTTGTATGTCATATTTTACATATTTGTATGTCAGCTTTGAACTGAATCAATCCCAGGATGCACTGTAACAGACATGCGAAGTGAGGCATGCAAGTCCCCTATTAAAGCCAGACTCTCAGTTAAAGCTGCATTCTCAGCTATCATGGCAAACACAATCTAACAAATCTACTCATCGCTGAATCTTATCAATATTCTACTGCAGTTATAATGTGAATGCACAAATTTCAAGTGAGATTGGACGAGAGAAAACTGCTGCTGGTAAGCAATAATATGTGAAGCACAGGAATGACTTATAGATAAGTTGGCATAGAACTGAACAAAAAGTTGAAAATCTTTCGTTTGTTACCGATTAGCTGAGAGTGCGGCTTTAACAGCAGTCAACAACTAAATACAAGTCGCAAAAATGATATTTTTCAAAGCGTAATAGATCTCTTTGTTGGAATATTGTCATCTTTGGAGTGTCTAGTCCTTGTGGTTGTATAAATACAAGTACCACATTTCAAGACAGTTCATTTAATATATTTTTGCGTTTCCTAGATCATCCTATGGAGTATATTTAGTTACTTTCCTAGTAATTGTCAACCCAGAAATATTGCAAACTTCTTATTCAAAAATGAAAATTGCAAACTGAAAAGATAGAAGTATGTATTAGATGCCCTTAATGTTTACATTCATTGGAATCCCCTTGGTCTCATCTTTTCAAATGTGATGGTTTCTCAAAATCCAATTTTTGCGACTTGTGACTCATTTTCCTAAAACACATCACATTTTTAAAAAGTCATTTGACCAACATATTGGAAGATTTTCATATTTTGGAAGGGCTTCATAAAAGATAACATTGATGAATCAAGTCTTATAAGTCTATATGTGTCTTCTTGTTCTAATGCATGCTTTGGCCTTTTTATAGTCTGATGCATCACAAACATTATTTAGAAAATTCATGAGTAAATTTGATATTTGGACTTCATCATAATTTGGTTAGACTTTATCATAATTTGGTAAGACTTCATCATATTTTGTGATCCGTTTTAGGAAAATGAGTCATAAGTCGCAAAATATGGATTTTGTGAAATCACCATATTTGTAAAGAGGGGATCAAGCTAATTTCAATGATAGTAAACACTAGGACACATAATAAGTATTTCTATATTTTAAGTTTGATGTTTTTATTTAAAAAAAATAATAAGTCTGCAATGTTTCTGGATGGGTAAGTACCAGTAAAGTAACTAAATATACTCCATATGAAGGCCTTCAAAACGAAAGGATATATTTAATACAATGCCCTGAAATATGTTACATAGATTCATATGACTATATATAGTGCTAAACCATCTAAAAATCAGAACATTTGAATAAAGAGATCTTGTGATTAAAACACTTTGAAAGATATCAATTTTGCGACTTATGATCATTTTCCTGAAACACATCACATATGGTTAGACTTCATCATGATAAGCTGAGAATGCAGCTTTAAGTTGAAACTAAAAAACGACACCTTCATTAATTTTCTAGAATTCAATCATCATAACAACCAATACTGGATATGAAATGCATGGTCTAGGACTCCCTGTGGCTATTAGGCGAATTGGCACTCAATGGTGCCAAGAAAATAAAAAAAGCTTCAGCAATGTAATTTAGACAAGCAAAACATTAATTTCACTGATGGAATTTGTAAAATGTGTTGAAGAAGACGTCCAAAATATCATCAGTTATTTTGTTAATTGATTAGAAAAATATTTCCAACACTAAGAGGAGTTGGTACATTGGAAGAAAGACAGTCTAGGCTCAGAGTTGAGAGTCCCTTCAAACTGAGGAAATGCCACTCGTTTCATGCCACAAAATGCCATTAAAATCCCATTAGGACGTTTACTCCAGGACCAAGAAAGCCATATAGCGCAGTAGCCGTCCAATAACTGACATACCAGTCTTATCTGATATGAGAGGTTGTGAGTGTAGACAACGTAGTTTGTAAAAAACCGTGTTTTCTAACATATTTCTATATTTCGTTGAAGGCCATTATAATATTGAATATATTTAATGCGGGTATATCATTGCTCTGTACAAGTCAAACAGTTCTTCAACAACATATATTTCATGGGGACATATATGTTGAAACCCAACATGTTCTATTATGAAAGCAAACAATTTAGAATAGACTAGCAACAAGTCTCTCAGCCTCAAAATCTCAATGTATTAAACAAAAATTCAAAGACTTACACAAACAAGTCTAAATGTGGAATATTGTTTTCCAATCTCCCTGCACGTTTTCATTCAGACTGAATATCAATTATTATTCTTTCAAAAGCATAATATAATTGTGATCCGCTTTAGGAAAATGAGTCATAAGTCGCAAAATATGGATTTTGAGATATCACCATATTTGAAAAAATGAGACCAACCCGATTCCAATGAATGTAAACATTAAGGACATCTAATAAGTACTTTTATCTTTTTAGTTTGATATTTCTTTTTGAAAAAACCCAAAACGTTTGCAATATTTCTGGGTGGATAATTACCAGTAAATTAGCTAAATATACTCAATGGGATGATCTAAGAAACGCACTGATATAATCAATAAACAGTCCTGCAAATTGGTAGATGCCTTCATACAACCACAAGGACTAGACACCCCAAAAATGAAAATATTCCAACAAAGAGATCTTGTAAGTAAACGACTTGGAAAAACACCAATTTTGCGACTTGTAACTCATTTTCCATAAACACATCACAATTGTCCAGGCACAGTGACAACATTTGCCTTAAATACACTTTTAGCCAGACAGGGAACAAACAAGCTAATGCATCCCTTATTTGAAATGGTTCCTAGATCATACACGAGGTTCCACTTAATCTGAATCCGGGGGGAAATCAGAAAAATATGAGATCAACTAAAGATAATTAAAATATTAAGTAGGAATTGTGCAAAAAGTTCAGTTAAACAAAAGATTCAGACAAACCGAGTTCAGGTTATGTAGTAGGTATCTGTTTCATACGGAAGCCCAGAATGTTCCCTTAAATTCTAAAAGAAGTGATAGAAAAGAAAAGAAATAGAATAGAAAAGATTCATGCAACCGACCATAATTTTCAAATTGATGTTAAATAATTTAGAAATTGATGTTAAATAATTTAGAAATGAAATTTTGTCAACTTACATAACTCTTTCGATCAGATTTTCAGGGACTCCACGAAACTATCATTGTATGAAACTGGACCCAATAAAATTTATTAAAAAAAATAAAAAAACGTGTAAAAAAAGATGAAAGTTTAGGAATGAAACTTAAACGAGATGAAATGTCGTAAAAATCTCATGCATAACAAAGGCAAAATCTTTCACACATTTTCGATTTCGTTTTCTTTATTACAGATATACTTTTCCCAAGGCAGTGGCAAAGGCAATTGCATGTTTACCTCGCTCAGGGCCTGTCAAATTTTAGTTTGCGTAACACGCAACACAGGGGCACTGTGTGGGCTACTCGCATGTAGGCCTATAACTTGTGACGCTATTTTTTTAGACAACTACATTTTTATCTCTACATACAATAAACATATTTTTATTACACCCTTCTTATTGCACCTTTCAAGATGAATGCGCATAATAAAGGGAGTCGTGTGACATCATTTGATGTTCAAAGGTCCCCATCACTCCATCTATATATGATCGATCAGGTCACCAGAAAATGGACAATCGGTAGATCTACGCATTTTGTAAATTCTATTTATTTTAGACTGAACAAATGATGAACACTGAGACTATCTCAGTATATCTGGTATTGTGTCGAATCAAACAGTCTGTATATGGGTCAGATTGTCAGAAAATGTACAATTCAACTTCGCCAATCTGCTCAAAAACCCAAATTTCCAACGAAAATGCAATGCCGAATATACTCAAATATACAGGTCTAGTATTGAAGACATTGCAGCATAATGTAGCATAATTTACTAAATGTGTACAGCTGCCAATTGTGCATTTTCTGAAAATCTGACCCATTATTATGGTATGGTTGGTTAAAGGGTTAACAGACTTTGGGGATTATACACCAGACAGTGCACCAGCAGGCCCAAAATGGAGGCTATTAATCCTTTTAATCTCTGTTCTTGAATGGTAGCAGTAAACCTATATGGGTCAGATTTTCTGAAAATGTACTATTGGCAGCTCTACACATTTAGGAAACTCTGCTAAATTAGGCTGAAAAAGGATGAATACCGGGTATATCTGAGAATATTTGGCATTTTATTGATTTAAAGTATTAGTTCTATTATATTAAACTGCATTTTGAAGCTCATTTTTGTCTTAAATGTGGGTTATTTGAAAGGATTGGTGAAGGCCAATTGTATATTTTCTGAAAATCTGACACGTATACCAAGATCAGGGCGAAATAAACACACAAACACTGAGAGGTAAAATGTTTTAATGAAGATGTGTTGTTTGTTTCCATGAACTGTCTGGCTGTGAGTAGGCCCAGGTGGCGCTCCCAGCGGGAAATATACAGTTTGTTTTGTCAGGAGCAAAGCTTGTGTAGTGCCTCCTGAATTTGCTGTTACCATGCACTCTGAAGTGTGCCTATGATATACGCTATGCCTTGCAGACCACTGGGTGCTGAGATTTAGTGCTACATTCTCACTTAGACTTTCTTCCATTGCATGTCTGAAGGCCTTAGAAAGTTCTATCTTCAATAGGGGATTTGCATGTCTGCCATATTGAATCTTGATTCACATGGAATTATTATAGCAAATGGTATGATGGAAGGTTCAAAATGCAATACAGTTGTATTGGGGGCTAGCTGGTAGACAGAGAGGGGAGTCTAGTAGTAGGAGAAGGGACAGGAGGACAGACAAGTGACTCCAAGGATCGGAAAATCTAGACTCTTTATTCTTGACACATTTGGAACCCCTCACAGGAGAAGCTCACATGCTAACTCCTGGAGGGGGCGGGGCTCTATCTCTGATAGGCCCCTCAGAATACATTAGTCATGGAGGGAAGGGCAATGGCAACTCTAGCTGTATAGCAAAACTGATCGATATACATCAGAAAACCCTGATGAACCCCAAAGAGGTGAGTCCGGTTTTCTGACTGTGTTGAGATCTGTCTGAACCCAAACAGAATGCCATTTGCTATTCATTACACAATGAAAAATGATTTTCTATTAGAATCAGCTGGAAATGCCGCTTAAGATTGTAACATCTACAAGTAGTTTGCGTTATTCCAAAGATGATGATACAGTTTTGATCGACTAGAGCATCTATAATGTTTTGTTTCACGTGTTTGCGCAAAAGATACCCTGAGGAAATTGATATATATTCATGATGTGTTTCTAGAAGATGATTAACAAATCGCTAAAATCAGATTTTGAAATACCACCATATTTGAAAAGATGAGATCTAGCCGATTCCAATGATAGTGAACAGTAGGACAGCTAATAAGTATTTCTTGATTTTAAGTTTGATATATATTATTTATTTTTTAAAAAAAGTTGCAATATTTCTGGGTGGACAATTACTGGTATACAGTAAATAAATATACTCAATAAGATGAGGTTAGAAATACATACATGTATGTAATTAATACAGAGGTCCTGAATTTGATAAATATATTCGTATACGACGCACTAGATACCTACAAAATGAGAACATTCCTACAAAGAGATCTTGTGAATAAAACACTTACAAAAATATTAGTTTTGCGATTTCTACCCCATTGCTTCGATGGGGTGCCATTGACCGGAAGCAAAACTCTCTCCTCTGCTTCCTCTTCCGGGTACCTCAGACCCCTGGTCACTGGTCGCTTCTAGTTGGTATATTGAAAGAAAAATGTATATTGCTTACATGTGCCTGGTTTTTTTTAACAAATCCAAATCCAACAATCCAAAAAAGCGTTTATTGTGTACATAGATATGTCTAAAGAAACGGTACGGACAACTAGCTCATGTTCGATATGTAATTCGATTAAATTGATTTAAAACATTATAATTGTACCTGAAAAAAATATATCTTTTACTTGGACTCTGTGAGATTATCATTGAATGAAAATAGATCCAATAAAATTTCTTTAAAAAAAACTACACTCACCCTCACTCCACGCTACTCCTCCAGAGGGGCAATGTGTGACTCATTTTCCTGTAAGACATCACATTTATGAATGATTTGGCCTGTGTGGCTTCTTGCTGTTATGGCTTTGGGCTTTTTAAACGTCTGATGCAACCCAGACAAGATAAATCTACGTGTTTTATGTGGGTGAAGTCGCCCGAAGATGCACAATTGGCCTTTACCAATCCTCTGTAATAACCCAAATTTAAAACAGAAATGTGAGTTATTCCGTCTTAAATTTGAGTTACTTGTGAGGTTTGGTGAAGGTAAATTGTACATTTTCTGGTCACTTCACCCACATATATGGGCCAGATTTTCAGAAAATGTACAATTCGCCTTCCAAATAGCCGAAAATTTAAGACAAAACTGAGGTTCAAAATACCGTTCAACATAACCAAACAGATTCATTGAATGAATACAATACAGAATACACTCAGATATACCTAGAATTTATCACTTTTCACTCTAATTTAGCAGAACATGAGATATGTGTAGAAGTGTAGATTGTGCATTTTCTGAAAATCTGACCGATATACGACGTCTCGGGTGTGATACACCATAGTGCATGACGTCCCTGTGTTAGAGACGTCATGACCTAAACACTTTTGTGACGCACGTCACACCTGTTTGTGTGCTTTGGTCCCATTTCCGAGTCACAGGAAGCGACCGAAAAAGCCACGGTGCCCTGCATATAACAGCAAGCCTAGCTGTTGAGTACTGGGAATTCTGCATAATTCAGTGAATATCGTACGAAACGCATGTATAACTCTGCATATCCTGGTTCTCATAACGTACAGAGAAAATGTACAATCAACGGGTTTATGCATTCAATAAATTCTGATCGATTAGGCTAAAAATGAATCATTACCAGGAATATCTTAGTGTATGAATTATCTGGTATTGTGTTGCTTAAAACAATTGTCTCTTGATATTTAAATATTTGAAACCCCACTTCTTTAAACCTCTATTTCCCAACTGCTGGGTCCCCCCCCTGGCTTCCCCCTGGCTTCTCCTCCTGGCTTCTCCCCCTGGCTTCTCCTCCTGACTTCTCCTCCTGGCTTCCCCTCCTGACTTCTCCCCCTGGCTCCCCCCTGGCTTCCCCTCCTGGCTTCCGCTCCTGGCTTCCCCCTGGCTTCCCCTCCTGGCTAACCCTCCTGGCTTCCCCCTGGCTCCTCCCTGGCTTCCCTCTGGCTTCCCCTCCTGGCTTCCCCTCCTGGCTTCCCCCTGGCTCCTCCCTGGCTTCCCTCTGGCTTCCCCTCCTGGCTTCCCCCTGACTTCCCCCGTGGCTTCCACCTAACTTCCCCCGTGGCTTCCCCCTAGCTTCTCCCTGGCTTCCACCTAGCTTCCCCCTGGCTTCCCCCGTGGCTTCCACCTAACTTTCCCCGTGGCTTCCACCTAACTTCCCCCGTGGCTTCCACCTAGCTTCCCCCTGGCTTCCACCTAGCTTCCCCCTGGCTTCCCCCTGGCTTCTCCCTGGCTTCCCCCGTGGCTTCCACCTAACTTCCCCCGTGGCTTCCACCTAGCTTCCCCCTGGCTTCCACCTAACTTCCCCCCTGGCTTCCACCTAGCTTCCCCCTGGCTTCCACCTAGCTTCCCCCTGGCTTCCCCCTGGCTTCTCCCTGGCTTCCCCCGTGGCTTCCACCTAACTTCCCCCGTGGCTTCCACCTAGCTTCCCCCGTGGCTTCCACCTAACTTCCCCCCTGGCTTCCACCTAGCTTCCCCCGTGGCTTCCACCTAACTTCCCCCGTGGCTTCCACCTAGCTTCCCCCGTGGCTTCCACCTAACTTCCCCCCTGGCTTCCACCTAGCTTCCCCCTGGCTTCCACCTAGCTTCCCCCTGGCTTCTCCCTGGCTTCCCCCTGGCTTCTCCTCCTGGCTCCCTGGCTTCCCCTCCTGGCTTCCCCTCCTGGCTCCTCCCTGGCTTCCCCTCCTGGCTTCCCCCTGGCTTCCCCTCCTGACTTCCCCCTGGCTTCCCCCTGGCTTCCCCCTGGCTTCCCCTCCTGACTTCACCCTGGCTTCCTCTCCTGGCTTCCCCCTGGCTCCTCCCTGGCTTCCCCCTGGCTTCCTCTCCTGGCTTCACCCTGGCTTCCCCCTGGCTCCTCCCTGGCTTCCCCTCCTGGCTCCTCCCTGGCTTCCCCTCCTGGCTTCACCCTGGCTTCCTCTCCTGGCTCCTCCCTGGCTTCCCCTCCTGGCTCCTCCCTGGCTTCCCGTCCTGGCTTCCCCCTGGCTTCCCCCTGGCTTCCTCTCCTGGCTTCACCCTGGCTCCTCCCTGGCTTCCCCTCCTGGCTCCTCCCTGGCTTCCCCTCCTGGCTCCTCCCTGGCTTCCCCTCCTGGCTCCTCCCTGGCTTCCCCTCCTGGCTTCCCCCTGGCTTCCCCCTGGCTTCCACCTGGCTTCCCCTCCTGGCTTCCCCCTGACTTCCCCCTGGCTTCCCCCTGGCTCCTCCCTGGCTTCCCCTCCTGGCTTCCCCTCCTGGCTTCCCCCTGGCTCCTCCCTGGCTTCCCCCTGGCTCCTCTCTGGCTTCCCCTCCTGGCTTCCCCTCCTGGCTTCCCCCTGGCTCCTCCCTGGCTTCCCTCTGGCTTCCCCTCCTGGCTTCCCCCTGACTTCCCCCGTGGCTTCCACCTAACTTCCCCCGTGGCTTCCCCCTAGCTTCTCCCTGGCTTCCACCTAGCTTCCCCCTGGCTTCCCCCGTGGCTTCCACCTAACTTCCCCCGTGGCTTCCCCCTAGCTTCCCCCTGGCTTCCACCTAGCTTCCCCCTGGCTTCCCCCTGGCTTCCCCCTGGCTTCCCCTCCTGACTTCCCCCTGGCTTCTCCCTGGCTTCTCCCTGGCTTCCTCCTGACTACATCCTGGCTTCCCCCCGGCTTCCCACTGGCTTCCTCCTGGCGTCCCCCTAGCCTACTCATGGCTTCCCCTGGCTACACCTGGCTTCCCCATGGATAGGGAACGGGCACTATTGTCACTTATAACACCCTCAGGTTAGCCTTGTGCATTATCAACAGAAAGAGCTCTCCGCTGTCCTCAGTCAGTCTGTAATCCTATATTAAAGACACCATGCCGTTGTGTATATTGCAGCAGGTTCAAAGCCTCCTCTCTGCTAGTGAGAATGAACGCATCTGGGGTCGAGCACCAATAGATTAATGCTATTTACTCATCCAATAAAACGAATAGAGCCGATTTCCCTTCAGGGAACATGGCAATTGTTTGCCCCATAATCCATCACCACCAGACAAACAGTTCATGCTTTGTGAGCCGATGCTATAGCATATTGTCGGCTAAGCACCCCTTTATACTCCATTTACAGTGGCAGTAGGGCCCATGGTGTAACAGGTTCTTGCTTAAAGCTGCATGTTCAGCTATTCCTACAATCACATATATTTGACCGAATTTGTGATGAGTTCCAGATAAATGAGTCACAAAAAATGCTTTTTAGATAATATCATATTTGAAAAGTAGAGATCAAGACGATTCCAATGATTGTAAACACTAATACATATAATAGGTAGACGTGGCAGTATTCACCTAAACTTGTACGACCAGTGAACGCCAGTGAGTGGGATCTGTGCCTTATTTATATGTGTCCAGAAAAAATTGTATCTCCCCAGAATGGATAAAACCACCTAGGGTGGAAGATTTTAAATCATTAATGCATATAATGTGTTATTTCTATAGTTTTTTAGTGTGACATTTTCTTTTTCAAAAAAACTGTTTGCAATATTTGTTGGTGAACATTTACTAGTAAAGTGGCTAGATATACTCTGTAGGATCACCTTGGAAATGCAAGAATATGTGATGTGTTTCAGGAAAATGAGTCATAAGTCGCAAAATTGATATTATTCAAAGTGTTTTTTTCACAAGAACACATCATTGGAATGTTCTGATTCTTTGAGAGTTTGTCACTTATAGGTATGTCAATCGATGTATCACATTTCAGGACAATGTATCTAATAAATCCTTTCGTTATAAAGGTCCTCATAGGGACTACATTTAGTTAATTTACTGTTTAGTGACCCCCAGAAATATTGGAAACTTTTTTTTTTCAAAAACGAAAATATCAAACTTAAAATCTAGAAATACTTATTATTTCATTAGACTGTTTACTATCATTGGAATCGGCTTGATCTCATCTTTTCAAATATAATAGTATCTCAAAATGTATTTTTTGCGACTTATGACTCATTTTCCTGAAACACATCACATATGTTTAAGATACTGAAATTGAAATTTGGTACAGATATTCATACGACCTCAAGCACTAGATACTCCAAGAATGAAAACATTCCATCAAAGAGATCTCGTGAATAAATTACTAACATTTTGTGACTTATGAATCATTTTCCTGGAACAAACATCACACTTTCTTGATTTCATAGATTGGTTAAATAGAGGAGATTTCAGCTCTTGCTACCGATTTGATAAATATATATGTTATAATTTCATGCATGGTACATGATATTTCTTGGTCCATTGCTGCTCCACTACCAGCCACTGTGTGTGTCTGAAGTGAAGGATTGATGGGGTACACAATAGGAGGCTTGTAAGATAAGATAAGATAAGATAAGATACTACTTTATTCATCGAGATTCACAGTGTACATCAATGGAGTTGGCAGTGCGAATTAAAAATAGAACAGGTATGTCGACATCTAGATAGGATCCAGCTCTCCCAGCCGCTACCTTTTACTCAATAGAGAGTAATTGTAATTTAGAATAATGCTAATCAATTAAATTATACCATCAACTCAAGGTTTGGTGGCAATGTGTTTAAAAGTATATACAGTGATATTATGACATGGTAACACAATATGTAGACTGAGTTAGCATTATGCTATTATTATTATTGTTGCTGTCATTGTTATACATGCTATTCTGAACTATTTTATAGTATGTTCCCAGTAGCTTCTGAGCTCTTTTTTGGTCTCCAGCCTATGTGCTGCAGTGGGTAGAGAGTTCCAAGTTGAGATGGCTTTGAAGATGAAACTGTTTTTGTAAAATGATGTTTTGGGTATCATGCAGTCTGGATTATTGGACGTGTGTGGAACTGCTGGTTTGTATATAAACACTATACAGGGGTCAAACTCTGCCTTTGCTGGGGTAATATTTGGTAAAAAGTCAGGATTTATGAGATTGGCAGAATGCTCTTTTCTCAGATACTCTCTACCATTTGGCCTCCTGTAGACTATAGTAAGGCACAGGGGTAAGGGGTGGAATCCACTGACCCGTTTTAGCCTAACACAAGAATCTTGAAGCTATAGGATCAGTATGATATGTAGGTAGATATAGGAGTGGGTTTGACAGTAATCAATGTAGACAATTTGTTTTTCACCTGGAATATTAAAGGCAAATGCCAGTGTTCAATCAAAAAAGAAGGAATCATGGATTTTTTTTTAAAAACTTTGGATTTAGAAAGAACATTGTTGGGGGAATCCAAAAAGCCAATGAAAATAATATGTCCTTGGATTACTTTTCATTTTAGGGACCACTGAAATTTTCTACCATTTACTATAGAAGTCATTGAGAAAAAGGGGTCTCACATTTTTCAGAATATCAGATAATTGAATCCTGCGATTTACTTTAAAATCTGCATAGACCAAAAAAAAAATAAAAAAAATAAAAAAAAGTTATTGAGAATTTATGCGTTCCCCCATTGACCTCCATAGTCAATGGTAGTAATCTTCAGTCGTCCCTAAAATATAAAATAATGTGATAACATCCTTTTTTTTGCCTTTTGTATTCACCCAACCATGTTTTTTCTCAAGATGAAATTTGGAAAAAATAGTGTCACTCCTATTCTTTCATGCATTAGTTCCTTGAATTCCCGCCTGCAGCAGTGCTGATGACACTGGCAGTTACCTTTAAGTGTGAACAAATTACGTTGTTTTTGACGTAAGAACGTTTTTCCGTTAGTAATGTTGCTTCCAATAATTACACAAACACAGAACATAAAGTGATAAAGCAACTAAAGCAAAATATCCTTAAAATATCCTACTCCTTAAACCGCTGTAGGTGTGTTATCATGCAGAGTCAGCTTCCCACCCCTCCTCTTCCTCGTAATCCCGGATTGTGTTTCGGGGAAAGTGAAAGTGAAAGGTAAACCATTATTCCTAGAAGTGTGAGCTGGCTTCTTTGTACATTTCTTTGGCCCACGCTTTAAGGTGCATGTGGATGAGCTCACCTGAGGATGTACAATTACTCTTTACACATTCTCATTTTAGGTGAGTGAGTGAGGTTGGTTGCTTTACGCCCGTATCAACACATTTAATATGGTTATATCAAGGGCGGGAGATCTGAGAGGGAGTGAGTGAGTGAGTGAGATTGGTTGCTTTACGCCCTTATCAACACATTTAATATGGTTATATCAAGGGCGGGAGAGCTGAGAGGGAGTGAGTGAGTGAGATTGGTTGCTTTACGCCCTTATCAACACATTTAATAAGGTTATATCAAGGGCGGGAGAGCTGAGAGTGAGTGAGTGGGTGAGATTGGTTGCTTTACGCCCTTATCAACACATTTAATATGGTTATATCAAGGGCGGGAGAGCTGAGAGTGAGTGAGTGAGTGAGATTGGTTGCTTTACGCCCTTATCAACACATTTAATAAGGTTATATCAAGGGCGGGAGAGCTGAGAGTGAGTGAGTGAGTGAGATTGGTTGCTTTACGCCCTTATCAACACATTTAATATGGTTATATCAAGGGCGGGAGAGCTGAGAGGGAGGCAGTATATGCTCTTACCCAGGAAATAGAGATAGAGAAGAAGGGAGACAGAGAAACGGAGAAAAAGAGACAGAAAGGCACTTTAAGGTCTTACCCAGGACCATCGTTCTCATATTATTTACCATTTTTCAATCTGCTTCAGAATTTACTTAATGGGTCAGGTCGCTTAGAAATGCTACTAACCCAATTCTGCTAACCCAGACTGAAAAATAATCGATATTAGTTATACGAGTATATTTGGTTTTGCATTGATTCTATAGACTATTTCGCTTATGGGTCAGATTATCAGAAAATGCACAATTCACCTTCACCAATTCTCTCAAATAACCCAGATTTCAGACGAAAATAAAGTTCAGAATAGAGTTAAACCTAACCGAACAGATTGCTAGAATCAATGCAATGCTAAATATATTCGAATTTACCCAGTATTGACCAAATTGCAGCTTAATTCATCACAATTTACTAAATGTGTACAGCTACCAATTGTACATTTTCTGAAAATCTGACCCTTATGTTAATCTGTTATTTGAACCTCATTCTTCCTTAAAGTTGGGTGATTTGAGAGGATTGGTGAGGGCCAATTGTACATTTTCCGATGGCTTCATCCAGGTACGGCACGTGGGCTGGGGAATCAGGGAATCAGGGAATAAACTCCGCCCACTGACGTCGGGTGATTGACAGCTGACTGGCCAACAAGGCTGTCCGCTCAGTCCACACCTCCTATATTCCACAACACTGGGTCACTGGCATTAACTGTCACTATTTAAAACATCACACTGGTAGTACCAATAAATAGTACATGAACTTTCACAACTTTCACACCTTTATATTTATATTATGTGGAAAAATAAATATCCTGTTTCTCTTGTAAATAAGATTTAAATACAAATTATTATCATTATTCCTGATCAGTAATAGAGAACAGGAAATTGTTTCAACAGGATTAAAGCTGCACTCTATACGCGTCTTGTAGGCAGCGGCTTTCCATAGGGTTAAAGGTTGCGGGCTTTGATGTTTACTGCCTACAGGACGTGTATAGAGTGTAGGAGTTCACTAGGCTGTTTTCAGTCCGTGAAAAAAAATAAAAGTCTGTGGTAGCTTTTCAGGCTAGCGATCTATAGATGCGCGCATAATACTACCAGGATCCAGGCAGCGTCTACCACAACAAGGATACACCTGTCTCCTGGTGGTGATTGGGCATACTAGCCTGCCCATGCACTCCCTTAATCCAGTTGACTAACTACCACAGGGACACTACACCCTCACACCTTCCTCTATAGATAGTCAATGATACCCATTGACTGGACCCATCTTCCATTGCTACTCTCGACTCTAGGATACGACTTGAAGAGTCTGGGATGCTTATACGTTACTATGTCATCTGTATCATAGTGGAAGCTGATAGTATCATCAGCTATCATCGCTACAGGGCATTAGTGGAGAGATAACGTTAGGCGGGAGAATTGGATATAGTACTTTAGAGTTGTGGTCCCACACCAGAATGTGGAACTAGTGTTGAAGAACGCGTGCTGCAACTACAGTGTACGAGATCACATGGCTCTACTTCAGTCAATGGTAATCTATTTTCTCTTTATTTAAAGCTGCACTCTCACTTCTGGTCCTGGCTAAGAGCAAAGTTACAGCATCTTTGGTAAGACCTTAAAGTGCCTTTCTGTCTCTTTTTCTCTGTCTCTCACTCTCCCTTCTTTTCTATCTCTATTTCCTTGGTATGATCATAAACAGCCTCTCTCTCAGCTCTCCTGCCCTTGATATAGCCATATTAAATGTGTTGGTAAGGGCGTAAAACAACCAATCTCACTCACTCACTCCCTCTCAGCTCTCCCGCCCTTGATATAACCATATTAAATGTGTTGATAAGGGCGTAAAACAACCAATCTCACTCACTCACTCCAACATTGTATACAATCCTCTCTATCTTTGAGAGGTTACATCTAAGTGACTTAGTAATCTTTGTTTTCTCCAATAATTATCTAGCATTCTGTCTAAACATGGCACAACAACAGCTCTCCCGCCCTTGATATAACCATATTAAATGTTAACGTCAATATCAAATGATGAAGATGTATAATAGAAATAATTTTCCTGTATCACAGGATCCTTGATATGTCAAGATCACTCGCTTTATTAGACAATACATATTATAATAGACAGTAATCATCACCCCATCACTCATTTATTTTATTTAATTTTTATAAAATTTGTTAATGCAACGTGTTAAAATTAAAACTTAACTAAATCGCAAGGATCATATAAAACTTCTACGCTTACTTTATAGCCAATTAGGTCAGGTCATGATGAAAATCACAATTATTTAATTATTTTTGTGAAGAGTGTAACTGCCTGTTTACCTGAATAAAATATGTCCACAAAAAAAAACGTTGGTAAAAAAAACTAAGGTTTTTCTACTTTTTGTTCCATTCTTTTCCGACCCATCTGAGAGCCATTTGGCCAACATTTCCGAGGATTTTTTCTGTTTGTTTCTGCTATAGGGCTTCTAAAGCGACGGCATTTGTATTTGGAGGATCAGTCGGATTAATTTCCTATGATGACTTCACTTATTATCGCTCACCGGCGGCCTTTTTCTCTCGGCGTATTTATCTTCAAATTCGTGTATAAACAAATAACGGTAGCATAGGCCTACTTTTTTTTTTTCTTTTTTTTTTTTTATAAATTTAGTCCTTTAAATCATAATGAGTTAATTTGGTAAAATGTAATTGGTCGTAATAGCTGAGAATGCAGCTTTAATGTCGTATTTTAGAATGAATTCATTTATCGATGTTTAAGCATTAAAATGATATAATCTTAGTATATGGTATTTCTCAGACAAAGGAACGTTGAGGCTTGATACAATTGGTGGGTCAGATCGCCAGACAATGTACAATTCACCTTCACCAATCCTCTCAAATAATCCAAATGCAAGAGAAAAATGATGTTCAAAAATGTAGTTCAGCACAACAAAAGAGATACTTTTAATCAACTCAATGCCAAAGATACTTGGATAAACATAGCATTTATAATTTTTCAGCCTAATTTAACTGAAGTTACCAAAATTGCAGAGCTGCTGATTGTACATTATCTGAAAATCTGACCCTGGTAGCTCTACACATATAATTTATTTAAATGCGATACTTTATTATTTATAAACACTAAAGTACCAGGGCGAGTTGGCTCCACGGGTACTACGTGTATCCACTGCGTGCCAAACCTTTCGTTTAGTAAATATAATCAGGTTTCTGCTTGTGGTATTTCTAGTGGCACTTCTTGTGGCACTTCTTACTACTAGTGGTCATTCATACGAGGTGGAGTAGATGTGCCTAGTTTAAAGTAACAGTCTCAGTTAAGTCGGTCAAAAGCTAGAGATTTTCTAGGGTGAGATTTTCAGAAAATGTACAATTGGCAGCTGTACACATTTAGTAAATTATGCTAAATTAAGCTGCAATTTGTTCAATACTAGGTAAATTCTAGTATATTTGGCATTGCATTGATTCTAGCAATCTGTTTGGTTAGGTTGAACTGTATTTTGAACTTTACTTTTGTCTTAAATGTGGGTTATTTGAGAGGATTGGTGAAGGTGGATTGTATATTTTCTGAAAATTTGACCCTTTAGCTCTTGCTCCATTCTATTCCAACCCTTCTAAAAGTCGTTAGGCCAACATTTTGGAGGATTTTGTTCGGTCGTTTTTGCTGTAGGGTTCTCTCGGTGATTAGGGTTCAAATCTTTGTATGAACATGAGGGTCAGATTTTCAGAAAATGTACAATTACCAGCTGTACATATTTAGTGAATTCGGCAAGATTAGGCTGCAATTTGGCCAATACTAGGTATATTCAAGAATTTTCGGCATTGCATTGATTCTGGCAATCTGTTTGGTTAGGTTGAACTGTATTTTGAACTTTATTTTCGTAAAAAAGTTTGATTATTTATGAAGATTGGCAAAGTTGAATTGTTCATTTTCTGAAAATTTGACCCATATAACAGTAGCAGAATATTGGTACTTTCACTCCTATGAGTCATATGAGTACATTTGGTGAGATTTATTTTGAGATTTATTTGGTCGTAATAGCAGAGGATGGAGCTTAAACTACCTAAAGACCTATACAGTTGCCTGTGGTGAAAATGTCTTCATTATCAGTTCTGTCTACGAGTCTAAATATGATGTATTTCAGGAAAATGAGTCATAAGTCGCAAATTGATATTTTTCAAAGTGTTTTTTCTCACAAGATCACATTATTGGAATGTTCTAATTCTTGGAGGGTCTATCACTTATAGCTATATCAATCGATGTATCAAATTGCAGGACAATCTATGTAATATATCCTTTCGTTTTAAAGGTCCTCATATGGACTACATTTAGTTACTTTACTGTTTATTGACCCCAAGAAATATTGGAAACTTTTTTTTCAAAACTTAAAATATCAAATTTAAAATCTCGAAATATTTATTAGACTATTAGACTGTTTACTATCATTGGAATCGGCTTGATCTCATCTTTTGAAATATGATAATATCTCAAAATCAATATTTTTGCGACTTGTGACTCATTTTCCTAAAACGGATCACAAATATGTCTAAACTAAAAACAAATAAACCCAAATAACTACCGTCCGTGTTAAAATAACATATATGTGTGTCCACTATACATCAATAATAATAACAATTAAGGCACATATATTCAAAACAATAACATTCATCACAACTCGAATGAGGTTGTGTTATATACAGTGATTTTAAACTTCTGGAATACTTTCTGAAAGAGTTTTTTCCTTTACCAAGATTATGAACTTACAGTGCAGTTTATGACATTACCATACTACAAAGATAGATTGATATTGACAGAATCCTATTGCAAAGCATTAATTTTAGACATTGATATACTTCAACTTATATTTGTTTTTGTAAAAAGCTCTATTTCCATAATTATACTTTAATGATTCCTGAGTATAACCAGATCTTTAATATTAGCAGGTTTCCAATACAATTATCAATTAGCTATTCGTTGTATAATAAACCTGCGAGTTTGCTATTTGGGTCAGATTTTCAGAAAATGTACAATTGGCAGCTCTACACATTTAGGAAATTCGGCTAAATCTGGCTGAAAATGATGAATATCGGGAATATCTGAGTATATTTGGGATCACATTGATCTAAAGTATCAGTTCTGTTAATTCAAACTGCATTTTGAAGCTCATTTTGGTCTCAAATGTGGGTTATTTGAGAGGATTGGTGAAGGCGAATTGTACATTTTATGAAAATCTGACCCATTTATTAAGGTTTGGCACATACATGGGTGAGGTCATCATAACATATACAATCGGTAGCTCTACACATTTTGGTCAATTCTGCTTAATTTATTTTTTCAATTTTTTTATTTAAAAAATAATAAAAATTGCTGATTTAGCTTTACATGACAATAACTACCAATGTTGGTATGTGTTTTTAATTGAAGTTAAATGTGTAAGGATAATAAAACATCTTCAAAAATAACGTACAATCAGTATAACTATTCTCAGTATTTATATATTTGGTATTGTATCAAATCAGATAACGTGTTCCGTTATGTTGAACTATATTTTGAACCGCATCTCTGTTTTAATCTGGGTTATATATGAGGGGATTGGTGAAAGCGAATTATGGGTTATATTGTCAGAAAATGTACGATTGACCTTCACAAATCCTCTTGAATAACCCAAAATTAAGAGTAAAATGAGGTACACAAGACAATTCAATATACGAATTAACAGATAGTTAGAACCAAGGCAATACAAACTATACTCCAATATAACTTACATTTAAAATTTTCCAGCCAAATTCAGCACAATTTGCTCATTGTGTAAAGCTGCCGATTGTACATTTTCTCACAACTTGACTCTTGCATGGGTCAGGTCGTCCCAAACTGTACAATCGGTAGCTCTACAAATTTAGCAAATTTTTCTAAAAATTATTGGCTGACAGTTAGTAAAAATGAATTGTATATTATCTGACGACTTGACTCTTGTACATTTCTGCCCCATTATGCTCGGTTATCTGATATGCTCGGGAGGAGAGCAGGTCATGGGTGGGGAGGATGTATTGCTCATGAACCGCTCTCTAGCCGGATAACATAACTATGTCCATAAACACACGTATATCCTTATCTGCAGGGTGTAGGCTACATGTATGACTTCACAATAGGTATTATACACACAAGTAGTACACATGATACCATTGTATTCATCTCTATTGTGATGTCCATTCAGAATGTGGGTAAATTCATTGTTCTTTTTTTTAATTTCATTTACGGCCAATATCATCTAATATATAAAGCTCAAGAAAGGTTTTTTTGTTGGTTATGTTCTCGGAAACTATGATGTTAACAACCGTTTTTCTGCTCTGTATGGTTCCGTTGTCCCTTTCTGGAGGACAATATTATGTGGTTTGTGAAGTTATCTGGGGTGGAAAAGTGATTTTGAAGCACTTTGTAGTTGGGTTCTGTACACAACTATCTTTAGCCTGGGAAAGCTTGGGTAGCCTGTCGGGATAGCCTTTCTGGGGAGGGGGAGGGGGAGGGGAGGGGATGTAGGGGAGGGGGGAGAAGGGAGGAAGAGAAAGCAGGGAGAGCGAGCATGAAGAAGAGGGGAGGGAGAGGGGGTGGGATGGGAAATGGGGTGGGGAGGTAAGAGAGACAGAGAAGAGTGGGAGGGAAAAGAGTGAGAGGTAGTCTATGAGCCAGGGGGGTTGTTTGGTACCACTTGGGGGCACTAATGCTACCAATGTTTTTTAGGTAGACACATGTCTAGGGCTCATGAAAGTCTGGGGAAGTATGGGGAGAGAGGGGTACTTTACTAGTGTTGAATAAAGTTACAAAAATTCTTTTTTATACGTGTTATTCACCGTGGATATTTTTTTCAAATTATTGCTATCAACCTAACCGACAGGCTATATCTAAATCTAAAAATCATTCATATTATCTTACACACTCGACATCACATTTTCTATATGTATACAGATAAATCAAATCATTAATAATTTCAAACTCTCTTTCTACTGATATGTTTCTATAGGGTGAATGGTTCAGCAGAAGATCTTATGATTCATTTCAGTCAAAAGTTTTTTAGCTACATTTGGCTAGTAGCATAGTAGGGTCAGATTTTCCGAAAATGTACAATTCAACTTCGCCGATCTTCTCAAATAACCCAAATTTCAGACGAAAATAAAGTTCAAAACACAGTTCAACCTAACCAAACAGATTGCTAGAATCAATGCAATGCCAAATGTACTCGAAATTACCTAGTATTGACCAAATGCAGCCTAATTTAGCAGAATTTACAAAGTGTGTATAGCTGCCAATTGTATACTTTCTGAAAATCTGACCCACATTCCAAAATAAGGCCCTTTTTCGACCTGTGCTGCTCCACTATAATTAGCCGACTGTCAGTGCCTAATGACACCTCTGGGGATTATCTAGTTAACCTCTGATACCATTGCTGTGACTGATGGTGTAGATCGAACTGATACACAGTTTAAAACTCACTCCTTACCCCATCACTCATCTCTAATTAGATTCACCCCCACCTCTGCCTGTCTGTTTAGATTAAGTCATATCAGAGGGCTTCAATGTATTATTCAGAATATATATTTGTCTGATCTTCCATCTGTATTCTATTAGGTACTTAGGATCCGACCGTCTGTTTGGTTCGAGGGACTGTTAACAGTTAGAGGGGATTTACATGTCTTACTGCCCATGTCTATTACAATGCATTCTGGGATGGATTCAATTCAATCTGACACACAAATATTTAGCAACATTTTTATCGAAAAATGCAAGAATCTTTTCCCCATTATCATAAATGGGTATATGATCTATAGAAAACAAATGTATGATGGAAAAGATGAAGTCTTGTTTCATGGAATCAGGGCTAACAAGCCTTTTTACACGACATCACTGTTAAATATTCCATGCTGAACATAACATGTTTTCTATAGCTTTTGCACCGACATACAGCTCCCATAATTCCATGCGAATGCAAGGTGTCGGACATGCAAATCCCCTATTTCAAATTCTCTAGTCCCGAGAACCAAACATCCTGGAGAATCTCGAACTACCTTCTAAAGGACGAGATTCTTATACTTATAGTCATTATATAAATACAGGTTAACCAACTTATAGTCATTATATAAATTACAGGTTAACCAACGAGTTAGTTAACAGATTTATTATACATGCTTTCAATCATGAAAATAGAAAAATATCGAGTCATAAATTTGAATATTACCGGTAATCTTAGTTAAAAAACAGATTGGTTGTCATGACAACCCCACGTAAATCACTAGTGGAATACGCACTATGCGTAAATCACTCTAGATATGTTGTTTTTAGAGCAATGCGTGTATAATGAAGCAAAATAAATCTGCAAAAACATTAAATTCAGAATATAATGAGCTGCCGCTTGTACCTTTTCCTAACGATCTGCCGCATCTATCCTATCTATGGAACTAACAAAAAGTCCTCAAATACAATTCTTTTTTTCCAGGATTGTGGCGAGAGAGTGAAGAGATAAAGCTATAACTGGATGGTACCCGAGCCTATCCCACACCAGGAGTACACATACATACATGTAGAGCAAGTCACATCGTCCAATACGCAGGACAATTATTGATTTTAGGTTGAAATACGGAGCCAGTGGTAACCCAAACATCCGCAGTCATGTCTCCACATCTCAAGTACCTGGAATATTGTATATAATATCTAATATATACGATACAATATGTCGCGTTACACATAAATGGATGGAATACTGGATTAAAATTGTTTGATACTCGGAAAAAGTGGTGTTTCCGAAGTCAGGTTATTTTATTCGTTAGGGATGAGTTTGCATTGATATGATCTACTCCCGTGAATGTGCAGTGAACCGGATAACATGATGAATCATTTGTGAACATTGGGGGATGTTTTGAAATCACCATCAGGATACTTAGTACATCATACATTTACAATTTATATCATATCCAACTCTATCCTATACGAATGAGGTAAGTATTCTCATCATTCAATACTTATACCTAATGGCATGATGGAGGGTTGTAATTGATCGAGACATTGGGTCAAATCGCATGACACCCCGAAGGGGTTGAGTGTGACTTGACCCTACATTGAGATCAATTATAAACTGAGCAGAGAGCTATTGGGTATCTATTACATACTAAATCAACAAGAGAACTCGATCTTGTGGATATTCGGCTCAAATAGCACATCTATATATAGGTCCTATCTAACTTTTCAAATAGCACCCCTGAATAGCACCCCTCGAAATCACATACATATGTAATAAATTTCCAAATGGTATTTATTCATACTTATATATATATTCGTTTTTATTTCTATAATACATGACAGAAATATGGCAAGCACCGTCTGGAGACCAGATCTTCCGGGTGAGCCCAAAAGTATGATACAATAAAAGTCATAGGAAGAATATGACACGACAAATCATTGGAAAAACATAGGTTATACCGTTCAGTTTGGAGTTACTGCAGCTGCGTTTAGCATGCTAAGCATGGCATTAGGCTTTATGTGCCTTGTGATGAAGAATAGAAAGTAATACAATATGTGCCTTATGACCGACACCATACATAGTACAAAAGACAAGTGTAAAAGAATATGCATATGGAAGAAGAAGAATAGTAAGAAAAATCTTTACAATTCTGACGTTCACGGTTCCTTAAATCAGTTACTTAAGGGGGATGTACAAATAGGATCCATAAATCAGAAAAATAATTTTTAGATCTTCCTGTATGTTCTATTACTAGGCCAAAGACATTTTATTTTTATTTATAATTATTATTTCTGTTGAGAAATATTTTGAGGCTATTGTTGTTCTAAAGGTCTAGTGTTTAATGGTTGATTATATGGGTCAGATTTTCATAAAAATGTACAATTGGCAGCTCTACACATTCAGGAAATTCGGCTAAATTTGGCTGAAAAATGATGAATATCAGGTATATCTGAGTATATTTGGGATCGCATTGATTTAAAATATCAGTTCTGTTATGTTAAACTGTATTTTGAAGCTCATTTTTGTCTTAAATGTGGGTTATTTGAGAGGATTGGTGAAGGCGAATTGTACATTTTATGAAGATCTGACCCATATAGGAAAAGTAGAATTTCTATATCATCGAAACATAGCATTCTGGCACTCAAAATCAAATACATCATATTCCATCAAACAGTCTAGGCCCCAAGATGAGAGAGTCCCTTCAAATGAAGGGAAAGTCCCTCGCCTCAAACCGCAAAGTGCCATCATAATTCCATTGAGACCGCAAAATGTCATTATATTCCCATTAAAACGCAGAGTCCTAGGCCAGGAAACCGATTAGCGAAGTAGGTTGACATACAATTCTTATCTGATGTGAGGGTTTGGACCTAGAGTCCAAAGTAATTTAAATTCCAGCTAAGGTATGACATTTCGGACAGATGGTAAAACAAACCAATCCCTCCCTCCACACAGATTAGACACACTTAGCAGTAAATGTGTTCCGATGTTCCGATGAAATATTCTTTTCACAATTTTCCAAATAATCAAGTTTCGTTTAAAAGGGTTTTCCGAACGCGCCATCCAGAATTTCAACATTTCGCCAGTTCTAAAGAAAAACGGTGATAAGAACATAGCTTTAGAGAGATTAACTCATCACAAGCAGGAGGTAGAGGAGATTAGTGAGTGATTAATGGGATTAAGAGCATTAGCACGATAATCCTAGAGTCAGACAAGGTAAACACTAATCGTCCCAGCTGCCAACACGAGTCTTGGATCGCCTGTATGAAGCGATAAGGAGAAGCATTAGGGTCAGATTTTCAGAAAATGTACAATTCAATTTCCCCAATCTTCTCAAATAATCCAAATTTCAGACGAAAATAAAGTTCAAAATAGAGTTTAACTTAACTAAATAGATTGCTAGAATCAATGCAATGCCAAATATACTCGAATTTACCTCCTATTGACCAAATTGTAGCCTAATTTAGCATAATTTACTAAATGTGTACAGCTGCCAATTGTCCATTTTCTGAAAATCTGACCCAAATAGTAATCGTCCCAGCCACCAGCACAAGTCCTGGATTGACTGTATGAAGCGATAAGGCGAGGCATTAGACCACAAGAAGGTGTTACAGAAAAATGAGTCCAAGGTCGCAAAATTGATATTTTTCAAAGTGATTTATTCACAAGATCTTTCTGTTGAAATGTTCTCATTTCTGGGATGCTTAGCGCTGGTTGTAGCATGAAGAGATGTACTAAATTCCATGACTGTGTATTAAATATATTTATGCGTATCTGAGGTTATTTAAAGGAGTATATTTACCTACTTTACTAGTGATTTTTTTTATCTGAAAATAACATTTTAAAGGCATAACAAAAATACAGAATTACTTATTAGATATCCAAATGGTTACCACCATTGAAATCAGCTTGGTATCATTTGATCAAATATGATTTTTTTTTTAAATAAATTTTATTGCGAAAACATTTTCAGGCAAGCCTGATAATCTCATGCCTCACATTTCAAAACAGATTTTGTTATTAGACTTATATAATTTCACTCATTTCAATCATTTAATTCTTTAATATTACACAGAAGGTTATTCTATACGTTGAATGAAGTTGTTGACAGGAATAATTCGACATAGTATATATATATATGCATAAGCATAAGCAGGGGGTGAGACAGTGTTCGCCAGAATGTTACTCACCGACTGGCTACAACATCTCTGTATATTCACATAAATCATAAAGATGTGCAAACTACCTGGAAATTAAAGGTGGAAGACGAAATACTACCGGTACTTATGCTATACAAGGAAAATGTCCACAAAACTATTGATTATATGAAAGCTTATAATAATCTACTCAGAAAAGTGGTGAATTCAAAACTCACACAACAAAGCGAGTACATCTCGCTCTATGGCACCTAACTTGCCAATTTATTGTCTTATTGTTTTATCTTGTTTGTGATGTTATTGCTGCCATATTAGTTGTCATACTAGTGTAGTCACTTCATTTAGCTATATATCAAGTACCACTGTACCTGTTTAATAACGTAACTACATTTTTCCAAAGGGGACCCTCAGGAAGAGCTATGGTTTCATAGAAGAGCGGCACCCCCTTTTTCGGTGTAAGATTTGATGTGTTATTGAAAATGTACACTTCCGGAAATAAAGCATTATACATATACATACAAGCAAGTCAAACTTAAATTCTAATGGGTTTTTTTTGGTTTTATTTTGGTTCCCCACGAATATACAGATTTGTAATAAAAGTACACATCGACATAAAAACAGTCCGGACGACAAAGTATGTTTATGAATCAATAAATGACACATTTTCCTGTAATACAGGCAGATACTCTTTTGATGATATTTCGAAATCCATCTGATGCGACTTATCATATGACTCATTTTTCTTTAACACATCACAAATAACCCAAGTTTAAGACAAAAACTATGCCCAAAATACAGTTCCACAGAACCAAACACTTCTTTTTAACCAACATATTTCAAAATATATACACAGTTATGCCCAGTATTTACCATTTTTCAGCCTAATTTATCAAAATTTACAAAACTTTCTGAGAGGGCAATTATACATTTCTAGGCGACCTGACCCATTTATATATATTTACTATAACCTGCCCCCATTTTACCATCTAGGCTAAGACACTCTCAAATCAGATAATGGTGGTATGTCAGTGATTGGACACCTACTGCATTAATGACTTTCCTGGCCCTGTAGTAGGCATCCTAATGGAATCATATTGGCATGTTGCGGCTGGGAGCGAGAGGTTTCCCTCAGTCTGAGCCTAGACTGTTTAACTTTATATCTAATAGGATCAAATTAAAATGATTAGGCTTCTTGTGTATTGACTTGACTTCTAGTAATAGGCCACCTACTTAAGGCCCATTCTCATTACAACGGCCGATTGGTGTACGACGGCCGCACGGCAAAAAGCACAATGTTAAAGTATTAGAGCCGGCAAGAATCGGCCGGCTGGTCGTGGTAATGGGAATGGACCTTTAGAAACAACATAGACCCACGTATTATTCCAAGGGTAGCTAAATATACTTCATTGGATGATCTTATCCACCGAGAAATATTGCAAATAACACTTTTTTCTTCAAAATACAAATATCAAACTGAAAATATATTATACCTATTAGCCTTCCTGATACGTTTACCATCAGTGGAATCGGCTTGGTCTCATTGTTTCAAATATAGATATCAAAATCCAATTTTTGAGACTCATTTTTCTATAACACATCACAAATATGTAGAGCTGCCAATTGTACATTATCTGATACCCTGACCACCTGATACAATCAGGGTTTAGACTTGTTAGATATATGGGTCAAATTTTCAGAAAATGTACAATTCGCCTTCACCAATCCTCTCCAGTAACCCACATCTAAGCCAAAAATGAGCTTCAAAATACAGTTTAACATAACAGAACTGTTACTTTATATCAATGCGATCCAAAATATACTCAGATATTCCCGGTATTCATAATCATTCAGCCAAATTTAGCAGAATTTACTAAATGTGTAGATCTGCCAATTGTACATTTTCAGGAAATCTGATACATATATAAACGTTGACCAGAGAGTACATTTGGCAGTGCTTCTGCTAAATACACATTACCACTTGAAATAGGGCATTCGTTATCTATCATCTACACAAATATTATTTTTGGAAACCAAGAACCTTGGATGGGTTCAAGTGTTGAACCTTTTTGTGTGGTTAATATCCACAGGTGAAATCCTGAAACATGCACAACAAATATGAGAAACACTCAAACAATTTCATTTTTGAAAAAACTGTATTTTCTACCTAGACTCAAAGCATCTCAGATCAGAATTACGCCACTTGAAATAGGGCATTCCTTATCTATCAACGACACAATTATCTTTTGGGAAACCAAGAACCTTGGATGGGTTCAAGTGTGTACAGTTGGTATACCTGTTTGTGTGGTTAATATTCTTCATCCACAGATGAGATCCTGAAAATTATGCACAAATTTGAGAAACACTCAGACAATTTCAATTGAGAAAAATCTGTATTTTCTGTCTAGACTCAAAACATCAAATATGAATAGTATATTGGTGATTGGACGCCTACTGCGCTAATTATGTTTCTGGTTCAGGATTAGGCGTCCTAATGGGAATATAATGGCATTTCGCTGTTTGGAGTGAGAGTCAAATAAAGTCGAATAAAAGGATATTTTTCAAATGTTTTCTGACAAGGACCTATGCTAAAAATGCTTTCCCTCAGTTTGGAGGGACTCTCTCAGCTTTGAGCCTAGACTGTATAGACACAACATATTTCAAAAGCACTCTCCTCTCCCTCTCCCCTCGCCTCTCTGCTGTGTTGTGTCTAATGATATTAATTATATAATTATTAATACTGGTTAATAATCATGTTTTATATTATCATTATTGCAACACATTCAGTACCAGTGACAGGGGCTTGCTTTATAGTGTGCGTATTAAAATCTTTAAAGAAAATGCCTTTGCATGACATTGCAATAATCAAATTCTTTCAATAAAAGTCTCATTAACATTTTCACTTTCCCATATCTGAAAATTAGATACATTGTATTGATAGGGGCAGATAAGTTCTTTAATATGGACTATCAAAGACCATGCTAAAGTTAAAAAGGTTATTTTTTTTTCATCACTTTTGTGAGTATTAGTATGGCAACGTCAAAACAAAATCTGACTTTTATCTATGCTCAAAGCTCTCTCTACTCTTGTCTCCCTCTCCCTCTCTCTGCTTCCTCTCTCTCCCTCCCTCTACTCTCCCTCTCTCCCTCTCTCTACTTCCTCTCTCTCCCTCTCTCTACTCTTCTTTCCCTCTCCCTCTCTCTCTGCTTCCTCTCTCTCCATCTCTCTACTCTCACTCTCTCCCTCTCTCTCTACTTCCTCTCTCTCTCTCTCCTCTCCCTCCCCCTCTCCCTCTCTCTCTGCTTCTGCTCTCTCCCTCTCTCTACTCTCACTCTCTCCCTCTGTCCCTCTACTCATTCAGACTTTCACTCTCAGACACTGGAGTTAATTGATAAGATGTCATAAAATGTGGCTGGATGGCAATATAAATGATCTCTGTTTGATAAAATCAGTCAAAGTCTTTGCTACGAGTGACCTTAGACCTGTGATCATTATGACCCGAGATTGTGGCACGCGTTAAACTAATTAATATATGGCTGGTCGATCGGAAGCCATGAATGATTTCTGATAACAATTACTCCATGCCTATACCATGGTATCTGCGTACTGTTATCAGCAACAAGTCATGGCTCCCTTTATTCAGTCATACATTACTCACTATATATAAACCCTTTCGTCGCTCTTATCGCCCTGGTGTGATGGAACATTAAACAGATAGACATAAACACTTAGAGAGTTTTTTATAATGGAAATACGATAGTGAAAAGATATTCACTTCCTTCTCTGCCCAAGTTTTCTTCTCATGCAGGTGCTAATCTACTTCCGTTCTCTGGAACCAGAAAAGTGCGTTATTAGATATTAAAATTAAATATTAAATATTAAAATTAAATATTAAAAATCAAAATTTTGTAAACTTATTCTAATTTTTTTATTGATATTGATACATTACCATGTTTTGAAAATTCCGATCAGACAGACGAAAAAGGACACATACCTTGTCAGCACAGTGGTACCATGTCACTTGAGAATTAGAATGTTCCTCAGACGTGGGTATCCTATGTGAAAGCAAATCCCATATGGGATGACAACAATTTTATAGATTGAGATATATGTACAAAGACCAACCTGCTATCATACCTCCATAACCAAGTACCAAAATCTTCACTTATATAGTTGTATAACAACCGAATCACATTGAACTTGATTTATTACTTATTGTATCATTTAAGATTAAAACTGACTGTCAAGATTACATTGCCATCACAAAAACAATGAAGTTAATTATTCCTAATTAGTTTGCTGTGTACTGCTTTCGTCTCAGACGAAAGCGGATTTGTTCACAGCCAAGATACATGTAAGAGCAACGAAAGAGGGCTGGCAAACCTCCCATGGTTGGAGAACACGCCCCCTTATTGCACCCAAGGTTGAAAATAAACGTTTTACAATACAATACAATACAATCCTATACCTCACTGTCTCTTGTCATATCATAATATGGGTGCTCTTGTGTACGAGTGTTCTCATACATATAATCCATGTCAACTATTTTGCTTCATGGTTTATAGAGTGTAAATATTAACTTTAAATTGATTACCAAGAACTGAAGAATGGGGACTTTTTTGTCAGGTAACCAAGGGGCTGATCACTGAAAATGTATTGAAATTTCGTTATATTAAATAGCTTTGATTGGGTCAGCACAGCTCGCCTAACAAAGCCAAGCAAGAAAACAATCCACAATACTATCGTTTTCTGAGGTGTTTCTCTGACTAAGTATTATGAACAATATATCATGTGTGACAGGAAAATGAGAGTTTTAGTGAACGGCACATGAGAAATATTAGGCCTACCTTTTTGCTACTTGGGTCAGATTTTCAGATAATGTACAATTCAACTTCGCCAATCTTCTCAAATAACCCAAATTTCAGACGAAAATAAAGTTGAAAATACAGTTCAACCTAACCAAACAGATTGCTAGAATTAATGCAATGCCAAATATACTCGAATTTACTATAATATTGGTCACATTGCAGCCTAATTCAGAAGAATTTACTAAATGTGTACAGCTGCCAATTGTACATTTTCTGAAAATCTGACCCATTTGTGACTCATTTTCCTGTGACACATCACATATGTTCCAAATGGTTATAGCGGAAATAAAAATCCACCAGAAAAAAATTTGATTTGTTGCAATAATTCACGTCTAACTGTCTAGAGCTAGCATTTGTACATTTGTCGGCGACCTGACCCAAACAAAATCATACAATTGTGATGTGTTTCAGGAAAATGAGTTATAAGTCGCAAAATTGATATTTTTCAGTTTTTGTTTCACAAGATTATATTATTGGAATGTTCTAATCTTTGGGGGGTTCATCACTTATAGCTATATCAATCGATGTATCAAATGTCAGGACAATCTATGTAATATATCCTTGCGTTTTAAAGGTCATCATATATGGAGTATATTTGGTTTCTTTACTGTTTATTGACCCCCAGAAATATTGGAAACTTTTTTTTTCAAAACAAAAATATCAAACTTAAAATCTAGAAATACTTATTAGAATATTAGACTGTTTACTATCATTGGAATCGGCTTAATCTCATCTTTTCAAATATAATCGTATCTCAAAATCTATTTTTTGCGACTTATGACTCATTTCCCTATAACACAGCACAATTGTGTAATGGAATGCAGTGAGTGAGCTATCTCGCCTGCAAACCCTCAGCGTAAGGCCAATGAACAAATAGGTGTGTTTCAGATTCATATAGCTGAAAACTAGGTAGGGGGGAAGGATAACTTTTCTTTTTAGGAAAGCACCTTCTAGGAACTGAAATAATGTCTATTTCGTAACAACAGTTGATTTAAACCAGGGAAATGTACCTTTTAACGGTTCCTGGTTATGCACTTGTCAATTGCAACCCCCGGGGAAGTGGGGAAATATCTGGTGAGGGAATGTCTGAGAAAAAATTCCCCCACCCAGGTGGGGATTTCCCTAAGTTTACAGCAATATCAACAGGAAGGGGGTTGCAATGAACAAGTGCATTAGGGAAATATGTTTTCCTGCTTTTATTACCTTTTTGTCTAAAAGAACCGCCCTCAACGTTTAGGCATTCTCAAAACCCATTACGTGGAGTAGGTTTTTCTAGGAAGAAGTGGGTGTGTGTGAATTGAAAACACACTTATTTTTGTTTTTGCCTCACCTTGATCTTGATAAGATAACCCAGCAATACTACCAGAAGAATTCCAATCTGCTTTCCCCAGTATTAGAGAGATAGCAGGAGACAGATTGAGAGAAAACATTTACTCTCCTTGTCAGCTGAACACAACAACAGGCAAGCCTTAGAGGGTTTGGGTGCATAGTTTTTTTGTACACATATGTCTGATGGAATGAGAGATATGATCATGTAATGTTGTTACACTTATAAATATCAGTATTGGCCATCTAGCCAATATCAGTCCAGGTCCAAACCCTCAGAACAGATTTATTGGCCTTAAATATAACATCACTGATCTTTAAGAGTTGGTTCTTGGTATATTTATATAGATCCTTCAGTCGTACGAATAAATGTACCAAATTCCAAAACTTTTTTGTTGAGATTTTATTTTAATTGAGTACCCAGGTCGCCTTTTCGTTTTTTTTCACCTGCCCCAGTGTGGTAGCTACATTCAGAAAGAAGGTCATGAATGAACATGGGCAATTTATGAACAATCAATATATAACAGAAAAGGTGCTCCGTTTTTTTTTTAGAGAAAACAAAGGTATGCAATATGATAAGATCTTAAATAGTGTCCATAACAACCAATTTTATTTTGTTGATGAAAATCCCCGAAGGAATGTTGACATAATATTATTTCATAAATTACATGACTTATCCAGACTATAATTGACTGTTTTATAAAGGTTATCATAAACAGATACTTCTTCAGAACTTCTTCAGAACTTCTTCAGAACTTCTTCATCTCAAGGATGCTTTTTATGAAACACCCCCATATTTGTGTTAATTTCAGGAGAAATGAACTATTCCTTATCTTGTTAATTTTATCTCTCTTCCAGTTGACAACTACAACATGATGAACACTTCAAATGTAGACCATTGACGAACAAGAGGAGGCCCTCAGAAACAGTCCAACACTACCGGAGCCTTTACATTACACGATCGGATTAAACACTGGATTATAAACAACAGTGAACAAAAATGGATAAATCGAAAAACATCGCCACATTTTATCTGCTATGTCTCAGCGGGGTTCTTCTCATAACCCCAGCTCACTCCCTCTTCAATGACACAGGATTCCTACCAATGGATGACTTCTACTCCCCCGGTGACCTCGTTTTGGGAGCAATAGTTCGCTTGTACTTCAGCAAACCTGGGGAGCCATTTTGTAGCACTCTAGCTCACACTGGCGTCCAAGTGGCAGCAGCTATTATGTACAGCATTGAGCAGATCAATGATGATCCTAAGATACTGACCAATATCAAGCTTGGATATGCTTTACTTAATGATTGTGATAGAGGGAATGTAGCACTGGCTCGATCTACCAAGTTCTTACCCCTCAATCAGTGTGTGACAGACGGCTGCTCAGTTTCTACAAGGGATGGTATGATCAAGGACAGATTGGTAATTGATTTATTGGTTAATTTATTGACATTAATTCATTAGAATAAACTATTTGTGGAACAATTGAGTCATCAGTTCCAAAATTGATATTTTTCAAAGGTTTTTTCTTCACAAGAACTCTTTGTAGAAATGTTGTCCATTTTAGGTCTTCGATCATAAGGCCCTTGTCCACTAAGCCGATTCTCATGCGATTCTCGTATAATTTAATGAAAAAGAGTCCTCTGCGGCGCAAAATCACATGAGAATCCGCTTAGTGGACTAGGGCCTTTAGCCGTTCGAATATGTGTACACAATTTCAAGGCTGTGTACTGAATAGATATAATTAGGGGTTTTTGATTTATTGGTAAATTTATTAGAATAAACAGATTAAATACATACAAAAATAATAGAGGTGTATAATGAAACATTTACAATTGGCATGTTATTGCTGTACTAGTAGCTAGTTATTTCCCATTCCTTTTCAACCCATCTAAAAGTCATTTGGCTGAAGTTTTGGAGGGTTTTGTCCAATGGTTTTACTGCAGGGCATCATAAAGGTCCGCATTAAAAGGCGCCAAAATCCTTTCTTGCGATTTATTATCGCCAACCGGCGGGCGATTTCTCTGCGTCAACTTTAAAGGCAAACGCTACTTTCTAGTGGGAAATGAAAGTATATGTCACTTAAAGGCCTAGTCCACTAAGCCGATTCCTATGCGATTTTGCGCCGCAGAGGACACTTTTCCACTAATTCTTTTGAGAATCGCATGAAAATCGGCTTAGTGAACAAGGGCCCTTAGCAAAGACTAACCTTCCTTAGATGGATTGGAAAAATTGAACAAAACGTAGAAAGTATTTGACCAATGCTAACTGAGAGTGCAGCTTTAAGTGGAAATCGTCAGATAAGTTTGAGTATGTTTCTGACTTGGTGAAGAAGTGTCAGTGTCAATAGGGAGTTTCTGCAAGCAAACTTATCTCAATTACGTAACCGTATCCGTATCTTTTGTGTGAATTACGTCGCATTTTTATGTATAAAACATTAATTGTGAGATGAAACATTTTGCTTGATATGTTACGTTACGTTTTGCCATGTTTTGCTGAACCTCTTTCTTCATATAAATGTGTGTATATCAGAGATACGAATACGTTTACGTATAGGTTTGACTTGCTGAATCTCCCTACTGGCAGTGCGAAAACGTGCATGTAACCTCGCTCAGGGCCTTTCATCTCCCTCCCTCGTGTTATAACTATGTAAACAGTTTATTTTGGGATGTGTCAGAAAGTGTATTTTGACTTCACAACAATTTATAGGAGTCATTCCGGGTGATGTGACTCCAACATCAATCATCCCCCCCTGACACATCAGGGTACATTAGTTAACCCTGTAACACCTGCTGGAGCATCCTCCCTAGGCAGACCCTATACTCCGCAACCAGTTTCTACGTACTAGGTCTACCTAGTATGGAGTAACTCATTGCGGAATAGAGGGCCTGCCTAGGGAGGATGCTGCTGGAGATGCACTAGCAGCTGGGCCTGTTGTATAAGCTAAGGAGGGAATTGTCTGTGGGAATTCAGGGGTCTGTTGTATAAGCTAAGGAAGGAATTGTGTGGGAATTCAGGGGCCTGTTGTATAAACTAAGAAAGGAATTGTCTGTGGGAATTCAGGGGACTGTTGTATAAGCTAAGGAAGGAATTGTCTGTGGGAATTCAGGGGCCTGTTGTATAAATTAAGGAAGGAATTGTGTGGGAATTCAGGGGACTGTTGTATAAGCTAAGCAAGGAATTGCCCCAGGGGCCTGTTGTTTAGTTTTATACAACAGGCCCCTTATTTATTCCTATCCACTGAAGTATGGAAACAGTGTAAGAATTCACACAGAGTTTTCCTTTCCTAACTTATGAAACAGGCCCTCCCTGATCGGCAGACAATGTACATTTAGTAAGTTAGGCTTGGCTAAATTCCGAAATTAGGCGGAAAAATTATAAATGCTTGGTATATTTGATTATATTTAGTACTGCTCAGATTTAAAGAGATAAACCACAGTTCAACTGGGAAAAAAACTGAAAATAACATTTTGTTTAAACTTTGCCTCGTGAAAGAACAAGGTTATGTGAATTCAAAAAGCCAATAAAAACAATCTGTCACTGGGTTAGTTTTCATTTTAGGGAGCCTCAAAATTTATGGTTGTTCACTATAGAAGTCTATGAGAAAAGGACAATTTTTTAGTTTTTTCGGTATAAAAAAAAAATTGAAAATAACTTTCTCCTAAAAATCTCTATAAACATAGCTAACATATTGCTTTACCCTTTCAAGCAATAAAAAATGGGGGTCACCGACCTTTTAAAAAAGTTATTCAACTGAATCTGCATCCCGGTGAGTTAAAAACAGGAATATTGAAGATTTTCAATGCTAAATAATATATTTCAAAATATGTTGACACCCTGTTCTTTCATACATGAGGGTAAACATCTATAGTGGTTATGTTTAGAAGACATTTCAATTGAAAAATGTTATTTGTCTGTCTGAAATCTTGGAAAAACTGAGAAAATATCCATTTTCCCCACATACTTCAATACTAAACTTTGCTGGTCTCTAGAAAGAAAAAAAAATATGCTGAGATCCATTCTTTTTTGCTTTTTGTTATCCTCCAACCATGTACTTTCTCAAGACAAAGTTTGAAAAAATTACTGTCAATCCTTATTTTTCATGCATTAGTTCCTTTAACTCCCGCCTGCAGCAGTGCGTATAACAGTGGTTTATCTCTTTAAACCATGTGTTTGATTTTTTTTTAATTTTTTAAAATTTAGAATTTAAAACAAAATTCTTTATTGCAGCAGTTACAACAGGTCGGTTATTTCTGTCTGCGCTTGACAGTTCTCCCTTTGAGTTGTTATCTGTTTGTTTATGTTACTATATTTTGAACCTCATATTTGTCTTGAATTCGGGTTATTTGAGATGATTGGTGAAGCCAAAATTGTACATTTTTCTCTCGAATTCATATGGTCTCGCTACCTGGAAAACTAACTGAAAATAACCCAAACATTTACTCACATTAAGAAAACACTTTTCCATTCGTAATTTGATTTCATAATAATAATGATAATAATAATAGATTTTTATTTCCATAAAAGTTTATAAAGTGTAATACATGGTACAGACTAGAAATTGAAATGAAGTAAAATATGGAAAAAGGAGTATTATCTGTGAAGTATACAGGTCTTCCAAATAACCCTGAGTGGGAATTGGTATTTTAACATCCAATCTCTCCTGTCAAATTTGTTTTCATGTTGTTCAAATATGTAATCAATATATAATATTTTGAATTAGGGTTTACTTGATCTCATTCTTTTAATAGTATTCCAACAACCGTCTTTTACGACTTCAGACTCCCGACACATCAGATTAACTATTTTAAATCTTTATGGAATAAGTGAATCTACTTCTTGTGCTTCAGGTACAAGAATACTATAACGTGGTGGGGGTGATGGGACCATATTCAAGCTCCTCGGCTGTTCCCGTAGCCTCCCTCCTCAGTGTGTACAAGGTGCCTGTAATGTCCTGGTCCGCCAGCAGTGCGGAACTCAGCGACAAGGAGAAGTAAGCCATTTTTTTATATTTTGTTTACATTTTTTACATTTTTTTTTACATTTTTTATATTTTTTTACATTTTATATATTTTTTTTTTTACAAATTAAGTCTCATTATTGATGACCTGACATGTAACACAACAATTACATGTAGGATAATGAGTAAGTCATTTTTATCATTTCAAATCATTATCGATATTAAAGCTGTATATATATATATACCTCAGTTAACATTGGTAAAAAACAAAATATTTTCTACATTTTCTTCCATTCTTTTCCAATCCATGTAAAAGTCATTTGACCGAAATTTTAGAGTCTGGTTAAAAACAGTTTGGCCGTTATTTTCAGAACCAATGTAGATCCCGCAACATGGTGACAAAACCCACATATTGTTATCTTACAGACAATAAACATAAGGGTCAGATCTTCCAAAAATGTACAATTCGCCTTCAGTATTCCTCCCAAACAATCCATTTCAACTTCACTACATAAATAAGGTTCAAATTCAGTTCAGAAACAAGCAAACTTATTTTGTGAATCAATGCAACACAAACTATACCCAGATATACCTAGTATTTATAATTTTAAAATTTAGCAGCACTTAAAAAATGTGTAGACTGGCAGATTGTACATTTTCTGACAACCTGACCATGAGTTACTCATGTTATTATGACCTCAGGAGATCCCGGTGTTGGGCTGAACACTGTCATTCCTTATGTCCTGTACTTAAGAAAACAAACCTGATACTTCTGGCCTGTCCCACGCGGACAGAATACATCCTAGAGGAAAGTCTAGGCTCAAAGTTGAGAGAGCACCTTCAAACTGAGGCAAGGTCTCTTGCTGGAAACCGCAAATTGTAATTATAATCCCATTAAGAATTCTTTTAGGATATTTTCCAGTTTTCTTTGCTACAGGGCTTCATGCCTGTATTTATGTTTCAGAGACCCGCCGGAATCCTTTCCTTCCTGCATAAGCTTTTCTTATTATCGCTCACCGGCGGCCATTTTGTTTCGACTGATTCTCCCGAAATTCTTGTATATGGGTCAGATTTTCAGAAAATGTACAATTGGCTGCTGTACACATTTAGTTAATTCTGCTAGATTAGGCTGCAATTTGGTCAATGGGCCTACTAGGTAAATTCGAGTATATTCGGCATTGCATTGATTCTAGCAATCTGTTTGGTTGGGTTGAACTGTATTTTGAACTTTATTTTCGTCTGAAATTTAGGTTATTTCAGAAAATTGGTAAAGGCGAATTGTACATTTTCTGACGATCTGACCCATAAACATAATAATAGCATCAGAATGTTGATAACTTCTGTCCTATAAACCATGATTAGAGTTAATTTGGTAAGATTCTAATTTCACAAAATAACGGACAGAAAACAATCATACAGGAAACAGTGGACTAACGGGTGTACTGGATGAGACCTTATAGTTATGGGTCAGATTTCCAGAAAATGTACAATTGCCAGCTCTACACATTTCGGAAATTCTGCGAAATTTGCGGGAAAATGGTGATTACCGGGTATATTTGAGTATATTTGGTATCCCATTGATTTAAAGTATCAGTTCTGTTATATTAAACTGCATTTTGAAGCTCATTTTTGTCTTAAATGTCTGTTGAGAGGATTGTTGAAGGCGAATTGTACATTTTCTGAAAATCTGACCCTTATACATTAGCCATTCCTCCTGGGAACCGTACATGAGTTTATCTGATTACACCTAATGCGGGGATAGGTCTGGTGTAGGAAACATGCAGGTCCTATTTCCCCTCATCTAATCCATAGCTGTTCGCTAACTCCATTGACATGATATGGGTCGGATTTTCAGAAAATGTACAATTGGTAGCTCTACACATTTAGGAAATTTGGCTAAATTTGGCTGAAAAATGATGAATATCGGGTTTATCTGAGAATATTTGGGATCACATTGATTTAAAGTATCAGTTCTGTTAATTCAAACTGCATTTTGAAGGGTTTCTTTTCTTTTAAATGTGGGTTATTTAAGAGGATTGGTGAAGGCGAATTGTACATTTTCTGAAATTCTGACCCATATCGTTTCGTCCTTTGGTGGTTTTATCAACACTGGCAATTGTCAGCAAGATTGAACATAGACAGTTTGGGTGAAATTATGTCACAACTTAGCAGATCAGCAGAATTTCCCTACATCAAAATAATCACAACTGAGCAGATCAGCAGAATTTCCCCACATCAAAATAATCACAACTGAGCAGATCAGCAGAATTTCCACACATCAAAATAATCACAACTGAGCAGATCAGCAGAATTTCCCCACTTCAAAATAATGTAGAATTCGGAAAAGGTCCTTCCTTCCCTTACATGTGTATATTTTTGTTTGTTTTTAAAAAGGTTTTATTCAACATAGACTGCCATCGAGGCTTTTACAATTCTAATGACATTAATGTCGTGTCCCTTGTTTATTTTTTTCTGGTTTTTCTGATGTTTCTTTAACTCTCCACCGACTCTTAGGTAATTCTTTGGCTCGAATGTTTAAGACAATGTACAACAATATTTTAACTGAAACCTTGAGCTGCATCTTTTTTTTCTTTTTTTTTCTTACAAATTTGGCCAAACAGATACATTAAATTCAATACAAAATACGCGTGTCCACTTGGTGGATATTTTCCTGCGTTGCCTCTATTCTTTTTACAACTAGATCTTAACATATCAGTATTATTTTGTCTTATACATACTCCTCTACACATTAACATTCGAACAATCTTACTGTTTGGCATCATTACTAATCTCATACTTAATCAATTATTATCTCAAATTCCATACATCATTCAGTGAATTCATATATATCTTACACACTTGATATAAGCTTTACACCTCCAGCTCTGCTAGGAATTTTGACCATAAATGTGATTTTCCCCCCTCTATCTTGGACTATATTGTTATATTCTAAGACTCTCATTTCCGTCTTTGCTTCGTTCAAAAAAGCTTTGAATACCAATTTATTTTTATGGAAAATTCTCTGATTGTTTTTTTTACATATTTGGTACAATTGCTTAGTGATATTTCTGATAAATAGTTTTCTGTAACATTGCAGATTCTCCTATTTCTCGCGTACGATACCTGCGGATGACAGTGCAGTGGACGCAGCTATTGCCATTCTGCTAAAGTTTGGCTGGACGTATGTGTCTGTACTTTATGTTGAGGGCAGCTATGGTACAAGTGCCTCAAGAATAGTAAGTGACCACATCCACCTTCACTTGAACAAACTCCACGGTGGATACCGCACGTTTTTTCCATTGAACTGCTTTATATGATTGTTATAGGCCTTTAATGAAATAATTTAGAAAAAAATCTTCTTTGGCTTCTCCACCAATCTTACATTGTTTTAAAAATCAATTTTTATTTGGTCAATTTTTTTTTACAATACTGATATGTCTCATTTAACAAAGTTCAAAACAATTATAATATTACTCAATAGCTCTAATATTTAAGATCACCTGTTGCCTCATTTACATAATCATTCACCCTGCTACTAATGTATTTTTTTTAAAGATATTTTATCTTATAAAGATACAACTCAATCAAACAATTTAGTTGCCATGGTAATTTGTGAACAATTAAAAATTTCACGTTGTACAACAAATCTTTTAAATGTGCATACTCAAATTGTCCCCAAACCCTCATTGTCAATATTCTGCCCAAAGATGCTTCTAAATCTTTTCATTTTATTCATTTTTCACTCTATTTTCGCATTTTCCCCCACTACACCTAATCAGCTGAATTATACCATAGAAGTCACTACTTTTCCTGCGGTAATTTCACAAAAACGGCAGTAACTGATAGAATTGGGTCCTTGGAGATAAGATTTTCAGCATATATATTGCTTGAGTTGTCCTTTATCATATATTCAAAATTCAGGATAGGCCAAGTTTCCTTGACCAGGGATGTCACAAGAAGCTTGGATATGTTTGTTTTAATTATAATGCTTAGGATAAATTCAGATATACATGGATACATTCAATATACAGGCTTGAAAGTTGGTACAAGTATTTATGATACTAACAGCATTAAACGCGCCCCCTCCCCGACCCCCTATAATAGGAACATTCTGAGAAAGGATTCCTGTGGAAAATATCTTTTTAAAAATATCATTTTTGAGGTTTGTGACTCATTCTCCTGTAACACATCACATTTTAACTCTATAACCCTTGTATTACATTATGCATTTCATCAAAAGCTGGCATTACGGTACCGTCTCTCAAACCAAGTTACAAACAACTTTTTTAACTACACATTTGCGATATAACTTCAAACGCGCAGTGCCATTTTATAGTCAATCTGACAGGGTTCATGTCAGGACATTGTCAGCAATTGCAATTTAATCCATATCAGATATTCTGTTCTAATTGTGATATGCGACAATTAATGGTTCAGTACATGTATGCAGACAATTGCCTGCTCTCTAAATTATTCACTCTTATATAGCACCATTGGTAGATGATTCAGGGCATGGTAGAAATGGGTCGGGCCGTCAGAAAATGTACCATTTATGTGGTGTGTTACAGAAAAATGAATTTAAAGTCCGAAAAATGATATTTTCCAAATGATCTTCCCACATTATTACATACGTATGTGATTTCACGGGTGCTATTCAGGGGTGCTATTTGAAAAGTCAAATATCACCTATGTGCTATTTGAGCCGAGAATGATGGAAAGTAAGGTAAAATACTATTAAAATCGAGTTCCTTTTTGATTTAGTATGTAATTAATACCTTATAGCACTTAAGGTGAATACTGCCATTTCTACCCACTATACCTTATAGTACTCCGTTCGGTTTATAATCGATCTCAACGTCGGGTCAAATTGGACTCCACCACTTAGTGGTGGCGTTCGATTTGACCCAAGGTCTCAATCGCTTACAAACCTCCATCGTGCCATTAGGTATAAGAATCTCCTGATAGGTATATTTACATTTTTTCTGGGTGTTTAGTGCTCTGAGATGTATCAGTATGAGGGTTAGATTGCGAAACTGTTTAATGTCTGTGCGTTTCTAAAGTCATCCTAAAGATATAACTACTTTACCAGTGATAGTAAATCCAGAATTTCAAAGATGTAAAAGATGTATTAGATGTGCTAGCGGTTTACATCGTTGGGGTCAGCCTAATCTTTTAACACATGATTGTCTCTCAAAATTCATTATTTTGCGATTTATGACTCATGTTTCTTTTGTGATGTGTTACAGTAAAATGAGTCACATGTCGCAAAATATGGATTTTCAAATATCATCATAATTGAAAAGATGTGATCAAGCCGATTCTAATGATAGTAATAATTAAGGAAATCTAAGAGGTGTCTCAATATATTATATTTGATATTTTTATGTTTCCATATTTCTGGGTGTGCAATTACCAGTAATTAAATGTACGCCACAGGATGACCTTCAAAACGCAAGGATATATTTTATACTTGATAAATGAATTCATACGAACTAAAACCCTGCCCACACACAGCCGATTTGCCTCCCGATTGCCCCCCGATTCGGTTCTTCCGATGAATCCTAGGATTACATTTCCAATCCTGGTTTATGTTATTTCAAAAACATAAAGTCTCCAAAAATGAGAACTGTATATGAGATCTTGTGGATAAATCCCTTAAAAAATAATCTATTTTGCGACTTGTGACTCATTTTCCTGGAACACATCACAATTTGCGTTCCCCCTCGCCATCCTCTCAAATAACATATAAGACAAAAAAAATACTCAAAAATACAGTTTAAGATAACCAAAGTCAACCAATACCAAATATAATATTTCAACCCATGTGACCTATTATTCATCAATTTTCAGCCTCATTCAAAGCTTCATTCATGTATACAAAAAATAGAACTAGTAATGTTTACCATCATTGGAATCGGCTTGATGTTATCTTTTCAAATATGATGGTAACTCTAAATCCACTTTTTGCGACTGGTGAATAATGTTTCTGTAACACATCACAAATTAAGAATTAATGTTATTTAACCAACTTACTATTATACTATTACTATTTGAAACGATTTGAAACGAATCAACCATTTGGTGTTATTACATCAGCATACTAATTATTTAGCGATCATTTAATAATTTACATGGCCATCAGATGTTGCATTATCTGGGTCAGATTTTCAGAAAATGTACAATTAGTCTTCACCAATCCTCTCAAACAACCCACATTTAAGACAAAAATTAGCTTCAAAATGCAGTTTGAATTGACAGAACTGATACTTTAAATCAATGCGATACCAAATATACTCAGATATACTCTGTATTTATCATTTTTCAGTCTAATTTAGCAGAATTTCCTAAATGTGTAGATCTGCCAATTGTACATTTTCTGAAAATCTGTCCCATGCACATGCATCACGTGTTCAGAAGGGACGCCATGCTATTATCACCCATTAATGCCGCCACTGCCCCATTTCTCTTGTCCTCACATCAAACAATATTTCCGGTATGATTTGCAAACATACCATCCACCTATCTCTATTATGTGGGAAATGGGTGGAATCGTCGGAAAATGTACAACTCGCCTTCACCAATCCTCCCAAATAACACAAATTTAAGACAAAAACAGGTTCAAAATATAATTCAACCTAACTAACAGATGGCTTGAATCTACGCAAGACCAGATAATAATACTCAGACCCAGAATCTGCTATTTTCGAGCCTTATTTAACAGAATTTACTAGATGTGTAGAGCTGCCGATTGGATATATTCCGACGATCTGACCCATATGATCACTAGTGTTATGACTACAGAGACATGGGATATTCCTACCCAGCTCGGATGGCATATTTATTATAAATAATTTGGATATAAATTGGATACGGTATTTTTCGATCGTCATAGACTGATAAAGAATTATTGGACCATCCTATTTTGACAGATCTCCATATATAACCTGTGCCTTTACGCCTCTGGTCAAGCACACTGTCACTGACGGTAATGTGTGCATATAATGGGTCAGATTTTCAAAAAATGCGCAATTGGCAGCTCTACACATTTAATAAATTCTGCTAGATTCTGCTGCAATTTGGTCAATACTAGGTAAATTCGAGTATATTCTGCATTGGATTGATTCTATCGATCTGTTTAGTTAGGTCGAACTGGATTTTGAACTTTATTTTTTGCTTAAATTTGGGTTATTTGAGAGGATTGGTGAAGGTGAATTGTACATTTTCTGAAAACTTGACCCATATAATTTGTTACCAAAGCTTGATGCTATTATTTGTGTTTGCCCATTATTCCTGAAATCGACAGAGCCAATCGTTATACCACTGAGCCATTTACCCAATCCAACTACAGAATTGCTTTTTCCAAATGTTGGATATGATGAGAAATGTTATGAATTATGTTTGTAGTATCAGTTTACAGACCATAAAGTGCCTTTTTCTCTGTCTCTCTCTCCCTTCTTCTCTATCTCTATTTCCTGGGTAAGATCATAAAATGCCTCCCTCTCAGCTCTCCCGCCCTTAATATAACATTCAATGTGTTGATAAGGGCGTTATAAGCAAGCAATCTCACTCAATGTTTAACCTTTCTGTTTCCCTGATTAAATTCTGAATATTAAAATATCTCATTCTATTTCACAGTTCAGAAAGAAAATCAAGGGTGAGGGAATCTGTCTGGCCTATGAAAAGGAACTAGGATCCAACGATGATGATTCCACATACGCGGGAGTCATTCGCAGCTTGCGTAACCAGACACAAGCCAAGGTAGTAGTACTCTTCATTGATGGCCACACAGCAGATGCTCTCATCCAGGCTCTCCACGACCACAACGCTTCTACAGAATTCATATTCATCGGCACAGAAGGTTTCCAGCCTCGCCTTTCAAACGCACCCAAAGTACCCCTATCTGCACTGTGCATCACAATTCACAACCCTGACCCTGAATTTACTGAATACTACAAGAAACTTAACGCCCTGCGAACTAGATCCAACCCTTGGTTAGGGGAATACACACAGGAGGAACTGAACTGTACAACAGACACTAGAGACAGGTCAGGGAGGGAGGACTGTGACACCATCACCCTGGGGCAGGTGGATGATTTCAAGGTGTATAACGGCATAGGCAGGGTGACTAACATTGTGAAGACCTATGCTCTGGCTTTAGACAAGCACATCCAAGACCACTGCCCTAGTGCCATGGGTGCTGCTTTGCAAGACTGCATCAAAGGTGAGCTCTTGTTAAGTTACATGCGAAATGTCACCTTTAAAGGACCGAGGTTTAATGTGTCCTATGATGAACAAGGTGATGTGTATGGAAAATATGACATCATCTTTTCTACAGGAGTGAATTCCATGACTGGACACCATAGCGAAAAAGACCAAGCCAACACGACACTCTCCACAAGCGAGTATAGAGAAACTATCATAGGGTCATGGGAGCGACTGACCAAGATGCTTATAGTAGACACAAGCAAACTACCTTGGGAGATCATTGAGGATGAGGAGTTGGGTGGTGAGCCTGATTGGCAGAAACAGAAGAAGGAGACTAAAGGTCGTAAACCGTTACCGGAATCAATATGCGCCCATCCATGTCGCGTGGGCGAGTATAAGATTAAGGGAGAAGTGTCCTGTTGCTGGACATGTGCTCAATGTAGAAGCAATGAAATAATCATTGATGATGATCCCGTCCGATGTGAAACATGTAAACTGACACAATGGCCCAGACCGCCCTTCAGGAACGAGTGCGAAATCATCCCACCGACATACATGCAGTACACTGACCCTTATGCACTGGCTCTTATGACCTTTGCCCTCATAGGTCTGACCTCTGTCCTGGTCCTGGTCTTCATCCTAAGCACGCACTGGGAGAGGAAGGTCATTAAGGGGTCCTCCAGGGAGTTAATGGTGACCATAGTGATTGGCCTGAGTCTAGCCTACCTGACGGTGTATGCTCTGATTGCTAAGCCCACTCAGGTTGTGTGTATACTCAATTATGCAGGATTCAATATCAGCTGTTCCCTCATGTTTGGTCCACTCTTCCTCAAGACTCTGAGGCTTCACCTCATATTCCAGGCTTCAGAGAGGTTCAGGAGTAGAGTGAAGCGCGTTGACCGTGTCTCGCTGATGACCGCCCTCTTCATCATACTCCTAGTACAGGTATAGTATACTGGCTGACTTATTTTTTTAATTATTCATTCAAGGCCAATTATATTTAACACTTACAAAAGGAGGTACTATCCAGTACTATTTCAGATGTTTTAAACATTTTAATATATTTTTATTTTCTACAAACTAAATTAATACCAATAATAACCAATAGGTTAAGCTATCATAGCAACACATTTTTTGATTTTTTTTCTCGAAAACTAAAAGTTCTAGACCGATGTTAATATCTGAAAGAGCAGCTACAACTACATTTTCTACAAACTTTACATATTTTTTACTTTCTACAAACTAAATTATTTTGTGTGTACATTTACAGGTAGTTCTCATGGTGGTGGTTGGACTAATCGACCCAATCAAGGTCCAGACAACAATGAAGATACCAACAGAGAAGTCAAGTGTAGAGCTGTACTGCTTCATTCCCCTCCCAGTCCTCCTCACCCCCCTCAGCTACAACATTCTCCTCCTATTTCTATGTGGCGTCTACGGCTTTCTTACGCGAAAACTACCAGAAAACTATAACGAAAGCTGGTACATCTTCATAGCAGTTACTACAACGCTATTTGTATGGACAGCTTGCATTCCTACATATTTTATTACCTTTTATTTTTACCACAAGGCGGCGTTGCTATCGATGGCGTTGGTAGTGAATGGACTGGTAATTTCACTGTGTCTGTTCTCACCAAAAATATATGCCTTGTATTTTGTGGATGAAAAAGACATTAAGATTACTCATATGAGTAGTCGGAGGTACAGTCAGAATTTGGCAACAGTTGGGTTCACAACGGATAGACAAAATAGTCGTTGTGTTGCAAAGTAGACCCCCTTTAAGGATGATCGCGGGTATTTCTCAGTTACCAAAAACGGCGGGGATTTTACGATATTGACCATGTTCATATTTATTTATTTTTTGATCATTTCTTTGGTTAGTGATGTTCAGTAATTAAAAAGAAACACTTCTGAAGATTGAACAGATTAGTATATGGTTTTTTTCTTGTTTGTTATTGTTTTACGACACCGTAAGCCACCTTGTTTACATAGAGATTCAAAGGCTACTGACAAAGCTATTCTACTGAGCGTTTTCATGAAAAACGTCCTTTTTTTTTAAAGAAAAAAAGTTTAGCTACTGGGCTACTGTATTTACAATTCATGGTTTAAAATGGATAAAACGTTTCAAAAACGCCCTTTTCTCCATAGACGGTCATATTAAATTAATTAAATAACTTTTTATTTTCAAACGGAAATAGCAAAAAATCTAGTCTGGGAACCCCCCTTAAAAAAATTATATTTGAAATCAGCATGATTTGGAGTACAAAGTGTGAAAAAATCAGGCTGATCTATTTACTTTGGGAAATACCCTCGATCATCCTTAAGGTGTAGAGATGCAGAAACCGTGATATAAAATGAATGCATAATTGTAAAGTGTTACAGGAAAATGTGTCACAAGTTCGAAAATTGATATTTTTCAAAGTGATTCATTCACAAGTTTGCTTTCGTGGAATCTGCGGATTTTCGCTATGCTTAGCGCTGCTTGTAGCATGAATACATGTGCCACATTTCAGGACTGTGTATTGGATAGACTAGAGAAAGATATACAAAAATATACTTCTCAGGATGACCTCAGATACGCATATATATATGTGTGATGTGTTTCAGGAAAATTGGTCATAAGTCGCAAAATGGATATTTTTCAAAGTGATTTATTCACAAGATATATTTGTTGGAATATTCTAATCTTTGAGGTGCTTAATGCTGCTAGTAATATCAATACATGTACGAAATTCCAAGGCAGTGTGTTAAATGTATCTATGCATTTCTAACGTCATCTCATGGAGTATATTTAGGTACTTTATTAGTAATTATCAACCTAAAAATATCAATATTCAAAGTTTTTTCCCCCAAAATAAACATATCAAAGTTAAAATATAATAAAACTATTTAGATGTCCTATTGTTTACTACCATTAGAATCGCCTTGATCTCATTTTTTCAAATAATGATATCTCAAAATCCATTTTTTGCGACTTGTGACTCATTTCCCTATAACACATCGCATAATACGCCTTGTCCATGTTATAATGCTACTGACAGCGCTGAACACCCCAGAAGTGAAAACATTCTGAGCAAGGGCACTTGAAACATTTGAAAAATATATTCTTTTGCGACTTGTGAATCGTTTTCAAAGTTGCTCGCTTTACCCTGAATACAAGTCAGTTGTGTGAATGGACAATTTTAGATATTATTTTTAAATCTCTTTTATAATTATTCTCCTGTATAACAGGCATCGCATTAAACCAATTCAAACTGGGACATCCACCCTGTAATACTTTTGATGTGAGAAAGTCGTCCAGTGGTGTGTTCTGTTTGTATCTCTTCCATATTAAGACCCTTAACCCACTAACCCGATTCCCATGCGATTTTGAGCAGTGGACCATCATCTCTGAGAGAAGTTAACATTTATAAAGGTGAGATCGCCAGAAAATGTACGATTCGCCATCATCAATCCCCTCAAACGAACCAAATCTAGTTTCAAAATACAAAGTTTCACCAGACCAAACATTTGTTAAAAAATAAAAACACACCTATAACTCAGTCTAGGACCAAAGCCTCTCGGATTAAATAAGAATGGTATGTCAGTGACCTGAACCATAATCGATCTCACCATCATTAACGTACAACCATATTTAAATTTGACAAAATTTGTTTAATGTACCAATACTGGGATCAGATTGATTTGTTAATACATTGTGATATGTTACTATGTACTTAAATCATGGTCAGTCTAATGACAGCATAATTGCTGCCTAAAATATATTCAATAGCATAATCAGTTAATTACGACCTGCGTGCTATACATGAGTCATAAGTCACCAAAGATGTATTTTGAGATACTATCATATGAAAAGATGAGATCAAGCCAATTCCAATGATGATAAACATTAGGAAATCCAACCAGTACTTCATGCATGAGGAAAATGTTTTCAATACTAATTTTGTTAACGGTCAATCATTAGTAAAATAGTTAAATATACTCGTTAGGATATCCTCATAATAACATGTATATTCAATACACAGTCTTGCACTTTAGTACATGTATTCATGCTTCTAACAACACCAAACATCCCCCAAATGAAAACATTCTGAGCAAGGGTGCACGTGAGAAAACATTTGAGAAATGTCATTTTTGTGGCTGATATTGTTCTGTATTTAGAATTGTGATTGTAAATAAAATATATCATAGGCCATGTATGAGAGGCAATGAATGAGACCAATCGTGATGACGATGATGTGATTTGATATGATGCAAATTGCTTAAATTGTCTTAAATTGAATAAAATATCTCTTTCCCTAGTCTACATCTACATGAATAGGAACTTATCATACATATGGGTCAGATTTTCAAAAAATGTACAATTAGCAACTCTACACATTTAGGAAATTCTCCTAAATTTGGCTGAAAAATATGAATACCGGGCATATCTGAGTATATTTGGTGTCACATTGATTTAAAGTATCAGTTCTGTTATGTTAAACTGCATTTTGAAGCTCATGTTTGTCTTAAATGTGGGTTATTTGAGAGGATTGGTGAAGGTGAATTGTACATTTTCTGAAAATCTGACCCATATATAAATAGCTATGAATATATGTCTCACATAATTCAACGTTTCCTGCTTCAAGGTGGCTAATACCATTTAATGGTATTAGCTACGTTTAGTCAAATTGCGAGTTTCAATAATAAACAGTAGGGAGGTTCCGCAAGCAAACCTATCCCAATTACGTAACCGTAACCATATATTTTTTAAGGTTTCCCCCGCCGAAGGCAGTACGAGCGCCAAAGGCGCTCGTACTGGGAAACCTTATATAGGTTCCAGTTTTTGCCTGTTCTTTGCGCGTCCACGTCGGCCCCTTATAAGGATAACCTGATTCTGCCTATTCCCACCTGAATTTCCAACGCACTTGCACCAACGCACATCGCGGTGATTTGCTCCTGCAAATTGATAAAAATCGCTATTTCTACTCAAAATAAATTGCCAAAAACATGAAATTCAAAAAGTCCATACCCTTCTACCTCTAAATATATGTTTATATCAAGGTCAGTTCTTAAATAAGGCATATATGAGCGAAACTTTTCAGTAGGCCTAAGTAAACAAAAACATCGCCAAAGTAGGCCTACATTATTGAGTCAGGTTGTAAGAAAATGTACAATTCACCTACACCATTCCTCTCAGATTTGAGAAAGATTTGTTCAATCAATGTAACACCAAATATACTCTAGTATAGCTAGTATTTGTCATTTTTCAGAGTAAATTAGCAAGATTTACTAAATGTGTAGAGCCGATGATTGTACATTTTCTGACGACCTGACCCTATTGGGTTGTGGTAGGCACTTTTGAGTCCTTGACAACGTCCTTTTTCCCGCGCCAAGTCGGGAAAAGGGGAGGGGATGGTATCAAACACTTTGCTTGATATTTTATGTTACGTTTTTCCAGCCATGTTTTGCTGAACCTCTTGCTTTCTTTTTGCGTATGATTGAATATATCAGAGATACGGACACGTTTACAAACGTATAATGTTAGACTTGCTGAACCTCCCTAATGTGGCTTTAACAAAACAAAAATGATCAGTGATACAAATCCATTGAAAACACGGACATCCGTCCTGGATTTCTTTGTTCGAACTTTGCCTGGTACAATAAAAAGATCGTCAGGAAAGATACAATACCAAACAATACAATACAAATACAATACAGATTTGCATTTCCCACTGCGCATGTCTATTACAGTGCATGCTGCCAGGATGAATTCAGTTCAAAGCTAACATACAAATAATTAGCAACATTTTTATCGAAAAGAACGTTTACACCGACCCTACGTGCACAAAAATGGCGGACAATGGTCCAGATATGTGACGTGTTTCAGGAAAATGAGTCATAAGTCGCAAAAATTGATATTTTTCAAAGTTTTTTTCCACAAGATCTCTTTATTGGAAAGTTCTGATTTTTAGAGGGTTTAGCACTTATTGTCATATAAATCCATGGGACAAATTTAAAGACATTGTATTAAATATATCATTGTGTTTTGAAGGCCTTTGTATCGAGTATATTTAGTTACTTTACTGGTATTTACCCAGCCAGAAACATTGCAAACTTTTTTTTCCAAAATAAAGATATCAAACTTAAAATATAGAAATACATGTTAGGTACCCTAGTGTTTACTATCATTGGAATCGGCTTGATATCCTCTTTTCAGATATTGTGATATCTCAAAATCCATATTTAGTGACTTATGACTCATTTTCGTAAAACGGATCACAATTATGGTCCGTGAGTGTGGATAACTAGGCTCCAGCTACAGGTAGTCATCCGTGTCCGTCGACATTTGTAGACACCCTCATTACCCTCCCCCCCCCCGTTACCTTTTGAGAATGGAGAAGCAAGGTTGTCCATTGGACGCCTCAGGTAGCCACCTTATTTTCATATGAGGAAAATGACAGTGTAATGAGAATGTACACTGCATTGATACTGTCAATGCAGTATCTCATTGATACTTGAAATCAATGCGATACAAATATACTCAGATATATACCCGATATTCATCATTTTCCAGCCTAATTTAGCCGAATTTCCTAAATATGTAGAGCTGCCAATTGTACATTTTCCGAAAATATCACCCTCTTATTTTTGTCAAAGAAACTACGCACGATGGCATTTACAGTAGGGAGGTTCCGCAAGCAATCCTATCTCACTTACGTAACCATATCTACGCATCTTGTTTGTGAATCACGTCGCATTTTTCGGTTCAAAAAATAAATTATGAGATGAAATATTTTGCTTGATATTTAACGTTACGTTTTTCCTGCCATGTTTTGCTGAACCTCTTTCTTCCTTTTAAGGAATGTTTGTATATCAAAGATACTGATACGGTTACGTTTACGTATAGGTTAGGCTCGCTGAACCTTCCTATTACTTCAATGATCCTGGCATACATGTTTTGTATATCACGGACAATTGGGACGTTTAATAAAATACTTGAGAATAACTTTTGTGTTGTTGTCTCAATAATCTTTAGATGTCTCAATATTGATTCCCTTTCATGGAGCCTTCAGGCTGACATTTATTGACTGAAAGACACATGTGTCAGATTTTCAGAAAATGTACAATTCAACTTCGCCAATCCTCTCAAATAACCCAAATTTCAGACGAAAATGAAGTTCAAAATACAGTTCAACCTAGCCAAACCGATTGCTAGAATCAATGCAATGCCAAATATTCTCGAATTTACATAGTATTGACGAAATGAAAATCCGACCCACATACAATGAAAACAAAGAAGGAAGAAATATTTATTAAATAGTGGATCATATCTACGCTGAAGAAAGGATATATAATTAACACAGTACTTAGCACCAGATTCCTGAACATTCATTTACATTTTGGGTTTTTATAATAATTCACTCCCAACTCTAATAAGAAGAAATATGTAGGACTTCCGGTTCGTTTCTGAAAAGCAAGGGTGTGTGAGCGTTAGCTCTCCTAACAATCTCTTTTTTCAGCAAAACCAAACCAGACAAAGTTAAAAAGTCGTCCAAAAGGATTATGAAAGTACCTAGATCAATCATAATTCTATCGGACAAACAGTAGGAATAATCCTATATGTATACAATGAAAACAAAAAAGGAAGAAATATTTATTGGATTACTTAGCACCAGATTTCTGAATATTCATTGGCATTTTGGGATCTTTTAATAATTTACTCCCAACTCTAATAAGAAGGACCTACATGTAGGACTTCCGGTTCGTAAAAGCAAGGGTGTGTGAGCGTTTTCAGCAAAACCGCAGCAGACAAAGTTAAAAAGTCATCCAAAAGGATTATGAAAGTACCTAGATCAATCATAATTCTATCGGACAAGCAGTAGGAATAATCCTATATATAATCTTATATATTATTTAACTATCCAGTGACTCTCAATATAAGCCAGTTGGAACAGTTCAATAGCTTTATTGTGCAGATTAATGTCAAAACAAGTGTGACTTACTACAAAAGGATTACCATTACATGTGATCACTTTGCCTTGCAGTGGTGTCATCTGGTGGATACCAATTGTGATCCGTTTTACGAAAATGAGTCATAAGTCGCTAAATATGGATTTTGAGATATCACAATATCTGAGAAGAGGATATCAAGCCGATTCCAATGATAGTAAACACTAGGGTACCTAACATGTATTTCTATATTTTAAGTTTGATATCTTTATTTTGGAAAAAAAAGTTTGCAATGTTTCTGGCTGGGTAAATACCAGTAAAGTAACTAAATATACTCGATACAAAGGCCTTCAAAACACAATGATATATTTAATACAATGTCTTGAAATTTGTCCCATGGATTTATATGACAATAAGTGCTAAACCCTCTAAAAATCAGAACTTTCCAATAAAGAGATCTCGTGGAAAAAAAACTTTGAAAAATATCAATTTTTGCGACTTGTGACTCATTTTCCTGAAACACATCACAATTCATTTTAGATAGACTTTGCTTGGTGCCTCAATAAGACACAACGCTGGGGTTGGATTTTAGAGTTTATTATTCGTTTTTATTTTTTGGTAAATAATGTCTAAAGTGCGAGGCTCTTATAAATTTTATTGTTTTTCTAGAATTTGTACCAAATAGGTATATCGAAGTATATAAATTGGTAGATGTTATCTGATGTATATCTAATGTTATCTGATTACTATAATTATCACAATATTATGTTACCTTTTGTAAGTAAAATCAGCCATAGAGCCATAGAATACAACAATGCTTCTGAGAAGAATGAGGAGGAGAGTAAAGATAGACCTGTATGCTAACCTAAAGAACTGTGTCAAAACCTTGGCAGAGCAATTTGAGAAGCTAATTGAGGCCCTAGGAATCATTGAAAACGAACAGCCAGAGGAAAATATCCAAACCCGTGCTGAGGGTATTTCTGTGATTAAAATGCTGTCAGATACGTCCACTGGGGGCTTCCTGAAAAAACAACTTGCAGAAGTAAGGGTTAATGAGGTGGTCAAAAAGGAATTCAAAAGACTGGAAAAGAACAAAGCGTCGGTTTTTGAGGAATTCGGCATTGATTCTGGCAGTGTAAAGTCTGTGGAACCAATGGCCTGGCTTCATTTGTAATAGCCCAGGGGCAGAAATTCATATAATTTATTTGGGGAACCTTGGAATTTTGGTCATACCAATGTTTTTTGATTGATTACGAATATCCCGTATCTCCTGATTCCGGAGTTATGAGTGGCTAATGTACCGATGGGATCTTCGAGGAGATTCGGTTGAGCAAAAACTTACTTGATTTGGGCTGTCATGCTAAATTAAACTTTACAGGAAATCTTAATTTTCCTGGGGCCCGTTGCTCCGTTTCTCGCTAACTATTTTCCCACACACTTTCAATGGGGAAATAGTTAGCGAGAAACGGAGCAACGGGCCCCAGGTCTCAGAACATAGAAGTATAAATGGTGGGACAAACAATTCAATTCAAGACATTTTTATTGCTTAAGTGGCGACTACAAAAGAAGGGGGGCGGGGCGGACCCGTTCTGAAACCTTGGTTCCAAGTCTTGGTTCCTGGGTGAAACATACTTACAATAAGATACTATAACATAAATTTCATGGCTATGTTTCTATTTTCTACTTGTCTATTTTAACAGGGTAGGCTTAGTTGAACCTTATATATAATGACTGGCTAACAGCAAGTTGTACTAACTAGAGCATGAGGTACAAATTAGGGTGCAATAACAACAGTGTAATTAAACAATGGTTGGTAATTGGTATAGTCGGTTCAGACCAAGAGGTATCATTCACACACGACAAAGTACATCCATATAATATAAGGCTAGAGCGATTTCTACGAAAAGAGGTAGACAAGAAAAGGTAGAAAGAGGGGTTTCTTTTTCCCGAATGTTCTCGGAATTTGTTGTATTACAAACCACTTTACTCATCCTTAGAGGTCTGTCCCCCCTCTCTGGATGTCGTCGTATGTGGTTTGTGAAGGTATCTGGGGTGGAAATGTGATTTTGAAGCCTTTTTGTTTCTCTGCTATTTATAGCAGAGAAACAAGTGTGTTACTATGAAATACGCCAATCACTGATACTGCATCTAAATCTTGATAACTTGGTTAACTGTCTGTGAGGTGTTTAAGCTTAGATGTGACATCAGGCGAGGATGCCATATCTAATCCTTTCAATCAGTCATAGATTTCACACCTAGATGTTATTGAAGGCTGATTGACAGCCTTTCTAGGTTTAGCCAAGGGAGTTGATTGGCTGTTAGTTAGATGCTTCTCCAACCATGATAGGTCTGCAGAAGGCCCTCCCACCTCCCACACCACCCCTCTGCCCACAACCCCTTACCTGCCTCAGGTGCTCAAATGGACACTGCCAAACACATTTTCTAAATTTTAAAAGTAAGTTACCAACTATTTAGCCTAGCCTAGCCTAGCTTACTACTTTTTATACGACCAACTCTTTTTTTTCCGACCAAACTTGTTTTTTCCGACCATTTTTTTTTCCGACTAACTTTTTTCCGACCAACTTTTTTTAACGACAATTTTTTTACGACCAACTTTTTTTTACGACCAACTTTTTTTTACGACACTTTTTTTTACCAACTTTTTTTAACGACAATTTTTTTCGACAAACTTTTTACGACAAACTTTTTTTTACGACCAATTTTTTTCCAACCAACTTTTTCCAACCAACTTTTTCCGACCAACTTTTTTTAACGACAATTTTTTTCCGACCAACTATTTTTTAACGACAATTTTTTTTCGACCAACTTTTTACGACACTTTTTTTACCAACTTTTTTTAACGACAATTTTTTTACGACCAACTATTTTTTAACGACAATTTTTTTTCGACCAATTTTTTGCGACCAACTTTTTTTTTACGACCAACTTTTTTTTAACGACCAATTTTTTTTTCAACGACCAACTTTTTTAAAACGACAATTTTTTTCCGACCAACTATTTTTCAACAATAATTTTTTTTCAACTAACTTTTTTTTACAGCCCTGGCTATTGCAGAGTTATTCATTATTGGTAACAGTTACTGAAGTGGAAATAAAAGTCAAGTGTATATATAAACCCTAGTCTAGTTGACATTTGTATGTCTTTTGTGCCATATTAGATTTTACCTTCTGGTCTGTGAGGACTAGTGGAAACTCAGGAGGACTAGTGGATCTTATTTCTACGTAGGTATTTCCCTAAGTTTATCATTTTTCTCCCTTTCTCTACATGTTTCAGAGTTCATGATTTCAATGGTCCTCAGTGACTGGTCATAAATTCAATTCAATTCAATTCAAGAATTCTTTATTGCAATAGATGTCTTTATTGCAATGAGGTGGTCCAGCATTCTAAATAGACAGGCGTCTAGGGTAGGTCTTCTGCCTGACATTGGACATAAGTAATTGAGGCTGAGAAATCGTTTCCATTGGAAACGCCAGGTATATAAATTAAGTTGACACTAATTGTAATATTAATTAGATAAACCAAATTTAACTTGATAATTTCTTAACTTAGTACTTGTTTAAATCGGGATACCCACACTCTATTTATAGCCTGGGAAAGCCCCTGTGAGATACTACGTCATTAGCCACAAGCTACTGCGTCAATCTGTTGTTGTTGTAACGTTTTTATTCTTATGACATATTCTCATTTTACATTTTACATCTTTCATAGCATACATTAATATTATTATATAGTCTGTTGACTATTGGTGTGCTTACATATGTATATGTACCAGTTCATAATCTTAAACTATACATGTGTTAGTAGTTGGGGCATCCCTATATTATAGGTTCCATAATTTACTGTAGTTTCCTTATGGTACAGTTGATTATTTCTGTATATGCCAGTTGTATATCAGTGTATATGGGTGTAGTTTCATACAAAACCGCACTCTGATGTTATAGGACATTGCTTATATTTATTTGTGAGCATAATATGTTCTGGTTAGGCCGTCGGTTTCTGTATTGCTCTTAATATCATTGTGGCGTGTATATTAACTAACATGATCAATCTATGGTTTTTCCATTTTTTCTACATAATATACTTGAGTTATAGTAGGAAGAGAACAACAGGTATGAGAGACAGAGGAGAGGCGGAGGGAAAAGGGGAGAGGGGGAAGTGTGGGGAGAGAGGGGGACCGTCCGGAGGACGGGTACTTTACTAGTATATGATAAAATACAAGCATCGGGTGGCGCCACCTACTAGTGAGAGTAAGAATCGATCCAGAAGCATACAAGAATGTGAAGTCTGATCACTGAGGGGAAACGACAATAAGTGAAGTCATCGCATGAAAGGATTCGGGCGGTCCAACAACTACAAATGGGGACGTTTTAGAAGCCCTGTAGCAAGACTAACCATACTAAATCCTCCAAAATTTGGTCAAATGACTCTTTGATGGGTTGGACAAAAATGGAACAAGAAGTAGAAAATCTTATATTATAGTTCAGTTTTTGACCGACGTTAACTTTAAGTCTTAAACACAACACTGAGGTAACTTTATAGGAGCTTAATGAAAACGCCTATGGGTCACACTGCGCGAAAATGTACAATTCAGCTTCACGAATTGTCTCAAATAACCCAAATTCGAGACAAAACTATAGATTTAGTGTACAATCAAATAGAATCGATGAAGCTTTTCTTCCAATTAAGCCTGTATGCTTACGTTATAACAACAACAACAATGAAAATGAATATGTTTACATGGGTAGACAACACACAATGGAAAAATCCACTCCTCTCAGGTATTCAAATGCTGGGGAATTTTACTAGTAGCACGATTGTATGTGACAAAGCGCTTTATATGCATTACAATGATTTTATTATATGATACACAATAATAAACTGTGTAGAGTACACCCTTTTCTTGTGTACATAATAGCTCACCATAGCTAACGGTGCCACATATAGATGGAACCTAGCAAGGGGGAAGTCTGTACACTTGTTATTGACCGAGGGAGCGCGGGAAGTTAGAGGGCGTTAGCCCGAGATCTTCTGTGCTCCCGAGGTCAATAACAAGTGTACATACTTCACCCGAGCTTTGTTCCATATTTATTACACCCCATTAATAAATAAAAAATATAAATAATTAAAAATAAAAGTAGTAATTTACGTTTTGGGCGGACCTACTTGTTGTATGTCCCCAGGGTGACATAACTCACATGTTATGCACCACTTTGACCAAGTGTGACATACAATGCTGAAGGTATAGGAAGCAACAGCACAGGGGTATAATAAATTGGGAGGGGGGCGGTTATACTATTACGATAGTTGTAGGCTTGCAGGTTTTCGACTTTGTAAGTATGTAGATTTTAAGTAACTTGTTGTCACAAAGAATAGGGCGGGTTGGAGGAGGAGTCATTATTTGGTCGAATTTATTCGGTTGCCTGGCGGGGTTCTGTCCTATATATAGAGCAGAGGGATATAATATAATATTACGGCATGCCTGGAAAATAACATATTTATCCCTTACACTTATTCGATTGTGTGCCCCCATATATGTGCCACCCATACATTAGCCATGCCAAAAATACCAATATCACCTCACACTGGCCATCCGTTTCTTTATTTAAAATTTAGGAGTGCTAGTTACGAAATATATGAGTCAGATTTCAGAAAATGTACAATTGGCAGCTCTACACATTTAGGAAATTCGGCTAAATTTGGCTGAAAAATGATGAATATCGGGTATATCTGAGTATATTTGGGAACACATTGATTTAAAGTATCAGTTCTGTTAATTCAAACTGCATTTTGAAGCTCATTTCTGTCTTAAATGTGGGTTATTTGAGAGGATTGGTGAAGGTGAATTGTACATTTTCTGAAAATCTGACCCATATACCAATCTTATATTCAAGATTATACACCGCCCCTATTCCGTCCCGCATGATAATTTAGTTAACGATTGACATTATAGCAAATTGATTCTAGGACAACCCAAGAAACAAAACCACATCTTGAAGGCAGAAAGAACTTCCTCATCTAGCCTTCTCAACACACTCGCTATCAGTTGTGGTTTTGCTCCCGCCTGTAAGGAAAACGTATTCCTGGGTGGTGTCGCTTGTTAATGTATAATTGGCCTTCACCAATCCTCTCAAATATCCCAAATTCAAGACAGAAATCAGCTCCAAAATACAGTTTAGAATAACCAAACGGATAATTTGAATCTCATTCATACCGTATATTTACTCAGCTTTACCTTGTATTTAGCATTTTTTAACCTAATTTAGAAAAGTTCTAAAACGATCTAGAAAATATGTAGAGCTGGCGATTGTACATTTTCTGGTGACTTCACCCACATACCACCCATGCGGTTCTATCATATTCCAGATCTAGTATGTGCTATCATGTCACTGGGTAATTCCCATGTTTACCAAAAGCTCCCACAATGTATCAATATAAGCTAGATGGTACTCTTGTGTTGGGTATTAATCAATGGAAGGAACTGTTAATCATACACATACGTATATCCATAGTATCTTAATATTTTAACAATCTCTACTGAGTCTTGATTGAACTCATGTTATATGACAGTTAATGAGGTAGTGATCAAACACAAGATGGGCAGTCAAGATGTCTAGTCCCTGGATTGGCAATCATTTGTTGGAGATAGATTAGGGAAGTTTATACGAGCTATGGAGACGGTAAACCAGGAAGTTGTCGTATCGGAGGATGACAACAACTTGACCACATGGCTAAGGTAATACTGAGTCTTGAATTATATTATTTAAGTATCTATACTTTTTATTATTATTATTATTATTATTATTATTATTTAATAACTTCGTTATATTGTAAGCAATACAGGGATATTTTGTCCCAGTATTCGGTCTAACTATTGTGCAGCTAGAAACTTTTTGTGCGGGCTTATATTTCACGGTAGGACATTTCAAAACTGTTTCACGAAGAATAGGTTTCGCGGTTGAGTGCCTCTATACCATAGAACTGATATGTAAAACCCCAGTTTCGCGGAGAATTTGCAGAGCCAGAAACTATTTCGCAGAATTAACAGTATTCTAGCACGCACAATTTTTAGCTGCACAATAAGTTAATGAAGAACATCAGACATTAGTTGTGTGATGTCAGCTCAGCCTAAGCAATGAGGAATCAGAGATTAACACAAAAGAATCCAATTCTTTACAATATATTGCACATTCCACTGGAGAGGTGTGATGAGTGGGGTGCAATAAAAATATTGTTATCGTATGTGTACAATGAAAGAATCGAGTTAGTTTTTCAATTAGCCTTTAGATACTTCATGACAATTCAAAACCAAAAACAAACCTGTCAATATTCTTCTATGCTATGGGCATGTAATAAATAGTGAATGGTTATTGAATAATAGTATTATGTTTTAGGGCACTATGGATACTCAAACTTAAAAACCCCATTAGGACCCCGCGAGTGAGCACCTTGTTCCATTCTCTCTTTTTAATCTGAGTTATTATTAAACTAATTAATACCCGTTCTATGCACAGGATTTGCAAAAGGGTTGGTGGGTCCCGCACCTTCATCTCTCTTCCTTCCCTCTTCCTCCATCTTTCTCTTTTTCATGTATCTAGATATATGCTGTATATCACTAGTGAGGTATGGGTTGTACCCATGGCAACCAATGCATTTTGTTTTACAAAGTTTAAAATTGAAAGTTATCACTGAATGATATATGTTCTATCTATATCATTAAAACCATACATGTATATTATGTGATGTCTTACAAAAAATGATCCACAAGTCATGAGAAAATCATATTTCTCAAATGTTTTCACACAGAAATCAATTGTCAAAATGTTTTTATTCATGGGGTGCATGACACATCACATATAATAAAATTCATTAGAATAGGGAGGTTCAGCGTAAAAGTAAATGTAAACGTATCCTCATCCTTATCTCTGTAGGGCGTTTCATAAGTAACGCAGCGCGCGTTCGTTATGGTAGCGCAACTATGGGTCAGATAGCGATAAATTCAACGCACATTCGTTATGGTAACGCAACGTTACACTCTGTCCAGCCTCTGTAGAGCGCGGCACCCGCGTACTGGGGTATGTGTCCCTCCTTGAAGTCTCTTTGAAGTCCCAGCTCTTCAGAGGCTGGACAGAGTGTAGTTGCCGTCAATTTTGGCCCTTAGCGCGCGCTATGTTAAAATATGTCGTTCTTTATTTTGGTAACAACTGTTGTTAGGTCCTATAATGCGTGCTGCGTTACTTATGAAACGCGACGCTGATTTACAAATGTACCTTAAAAGGAAGAAATAGGTTCATCAAAACATGGCGTAAAAAAACGCAACATTAAGTATGAAGCAAAATGATTTATCACACAATTTATTTTTCATACGTAAAAATGTGACGTAATTCACAAAAAAGGTATGTATACGGTTATGTAATTGAGATGTGTGGCTTTTCCTATTGCAGGTTCTACAGTATAGCGGTTCCGATACTCCTGGGTGTTGGACTGATGGGCAACCTGTCAGTCATTGTAGTGACAGTAAGGAGGAGGATGAGAACACAAGTGTTTACAGTCTTTATCATGGTTCTGGCCTGTCTCGATTGTCTCTACGTGACATACATGATCGGGGAATACTACCTCACAGTGACAAGTCTGCCAATATCTATGTGGGTACACAATACTTTCATACTTTATACGCCTCCAATCATGTTTTTTATCTTCACGCCACTCTCTGACTTGTACAATAAGTATTAAATAATCCTATAAGCAAGTGATGAAAATTCATATAAACATTATTCAAAACACTAAACCAGTTTTAAACCCAAACTCAACATCAAGAATTATTAATACATCAAAATCGGTTTTGATAACAAAACATCAATAGAAATACAGAACATTTTGGCCAAAGAGTTCTGTATTCCAAGATGCTATGAATGCTATGACTTGACACTCTCCTAAGCTTGGGTTCACTGAAACTGAGTCAGATTTTCAGAAAATGTACAATTGGCAGCTGTACACATTTAATAAATTAGAATGCAATCTGGCCAATAATAGGTACATTTGATTATATTCGGCATTAAATTGATTCTAGCAATCTGTTAGGTTAGGTTGAACTGTATTTTGAACTTTATTTTCGTCTCAAATTTTGGTTATTTGAGGAGATTGGCGAAGTTGAATTGTACATTTTTTGAAAATCTGACCCAACTAGGTAAGAAAGTATAGGCAACTATTGTTCAATGATGTTAGCATGGTTGTGAAACAAGTAACATTCATAATAATACATTACTTCAAAGATGTTAGTATGGTTCAACTTGTAAAACAAGTATCAATAATAATAATAATAATAATGTAGTAATGTTAACATTAGTTCAAAGGTGATTTAATCACGGCTTGTGTAGCATATCAGGAAGTGATTCGTTCTTTGATCTGAATCAATGAAATGAAGGATATGGGGTTGTCATCCTGTATGTGAAACATAAATACGTGGGTCACATTTTCAGAAGATGTACAATTCGCCTTCACCAATCCTCTCAAATAACCCACATTTAAGACAAAAATGTGCTTCAAAATGCAGTTTAACATAACAGAACTGATACTTTAAATCAACAGGATACCAAATATACCCGGTATCCTTCTTCTTTCAGACTAATTTAGTATAGGACAATTTCCTAAATGTGTAGGGCTGCCAATTGTACATTTTCTGAAAATCGGACCCATTGTATTTATTTTAGTGGAATGATGATATAAGGGTGAAGTCTCCTGAACATGTACAATAGAGGATTTGCATGTCCGCCATTTTGAACCTTGATTTGCATGGAATTATGGGAGTTGTATATCAGTGTAAAAACTATAGAAAACATGTAATGTTCAGCATGGAATATTGAACAGTGATCTCCTGTAAATAGCCAGGTGTTTCAAATGATTCCTTAAAACCAGCTTTCATCTTTCCCATCATGCATTTGGTTATTATAGATCATTTACACAAGCTATGTTAATATGGGTGAGAAGATCCTTCCATTTTTTCGATAAAAATGGTGCTAAATATTTGTATGTCAGATTTGAACTGGATTCATCCCAACATGCACTGTAATCTATAGACATGTGCAGTGAGACATGCAAATGCAGACCCTACAAAATTGAGATGTGTTTCCGAAAATGAGTCATAAGTCGCAAAATTGATATTTGTGTTTTGTGTGATATAAGTGTTTTCTTCACAAGTTCACATTATTGGAATGTTCTGATTTTTGAGCAGTATATTGCTTAGACTTATATCAATCTGTGTATCAATTTTCAGGACGATATATATAATAATTATATCCTTTAGTTCTAAAGGTCCTCATATAGACTACATTTAGTTACTTTACTGTTTATTGACACCCAGAAATATTGGAAACTTTTTTTTTCAAAAACGAAAATACCAATCTTAAAATCTAGAAATACTTATAAGATTATTAGACTGTTTACTATCCTTGGAATCCCCTTGATCTCATCTTTTCAGATATAATTGTATCTCAAAATCTATTTTTTGCGACTTATGACTCATTTTCTTAAAACACATCACAATTGTGGGTTTTAGAGTGCTGTGGTAAAACATTAGCGGCCCCAGCATACCCCTAAATTAGATCATACCCATAGCAGGGCGTTGCGGATTGCATATAGTAGTAATATCTCTTTAGAGGAGAAATATGCCAAAGCCAAAATCATGCCGTTAGAAAATTTCTATGCTAAAACTAATCCATTCAAAAAGGGTAGATTACCTACCTAAAGAAACCCACAACTCTTGATGTCTTGATGTGAGATTTCCTATTATGTAATGTGAATTATTTTGTAGTAGTCTATTTAATATCTATTGTAAACAACGTGAACTTGTAGGTTGAAATGTATGATCGCTTGGTGACTTGTTTCAACAACTATGGAGCTATTCTTTATTATATATAGTAGCAGCAGAGTCCGATCGGCTTGGTTGAAAAAGTAATTAAGATCGTGATTTGGATTTCTTGGCGGCACACAAAGAAAACTACATTTGTTAGTCATGCATATTTTCGAACTCTTAAAGATCAGTGATGTTAAATTCAAGGCCAATAAAACGATTAAAAAAAATACCACCCTCCCTAGGCCAGTTCCGATACTCTCCCCTCCATACCTCTTACCCCACCTAAAGTATTTTGACTGTGCCTAATAATTGTGTGGTTTTTAAAATACAAAAATGCTAATTTCCCTTGTTTAAAACAACTGTTATTACAAAATAAACATTTTTCTTACTTTTCTGGTCTGGATGTAGTTTCCTAAGAAAAAAGGTTACAATACCCCACCCTACCTCGTTTTCTGACATATACAGTGGAAACACACCTATTTTTTGTGGCCTTACTTAAAAGATTTAGTGCTCAGCTATTTGACATGCATAACAGTTGGTAAGGACACTTTTAGGGAAGGAAATCCCGCCCTGTATCACGTTACCATAGCTGGAAGTACTGCTGAAAGTCAAAACATCCTCAAGATTACTTCAGGATTAAAACGCTAGGCGGCAGCTAGATGAAATATCATTAATTGGCCCTGCAAGAATTGTGTTGTACTTTTTAGTCCTAGTTTATATTTATTCAACATTTACTCTCATTTATTAACTCTAGCTCATTATTGCTTATTTTGGTCCTGGGTATGACCTTAAACTGCCTTTCTGTCTCTTTTCTCTGCCTCTCTCTCCCTTCTGCTCTATCTCTACTTCCTGGGTATGATCATAAACTGCCTACCTCTCAGCTCCCCCGCCCTTGATATAACCGTATTAAATGTGTTGATAAGGGCGTAAAGCAACCAATCTCACTCACTCACTCTATCTCTATTTCCTGGGTAAGATCAGAAACTGCCTCCCTCTCAGCTCTCCCGCCCTTGATATAACCGTATTAAATGTGTTGATAAGGGCATAAAGCAACCAATCTCACTCACTCACTCCCTCTCAGCTTTCCCGCCCTTGATATAACCATATTAAATGTGTTGATAAGGGTGTAAAGCAACCAATCTCACTCACTCACTCCCTCTCAGCTCTCCCGCCCTTGATATAATCATATTAAATGTGTTGATAAGGGCGTAAAGCAACCAATCTCACTCACTCACTCCCTCTCAGCTCTCCCGCCCTTGATATAACCATATTAAATGTGTTGATAAGGGCGTAAAGCAACCAATCTCACTCACTCACTCACTCTCAGCTCTCCCGCCCTTGATATAACCATGTTAAATGTGTTGATAAGGGCGTAAAGCAACCAATCTCACTCACTCACTCATTCACTCATATTGCTTATCCCCCACAGATGGGGCTGCAAACTGATGCTGTGGCTGGACATGGCGGCCAGTTGGGGAAGTAGCTGGATGCTGGTGCTCATCAGTGTGGAGAGGACGGTCGTCATCCTCCTGCCCTTCCAGGTGAATATATAGTTACATACATTATTCCCCAGTCTCTTGTCCCTAATGGTGGTCATCCTCCTGCCCTTCCAGGTGAATATATAGTTACATACATTATTCCCCAGTCTTTTGTCCCTAATGGTGGTCATCCTCCTGCCCTTCCAGGTGAATATATATAGTTACATACATTATTCCCCAGTCTCTTGTCCCTAATGGTCGTCATCCTCCTGCCCTTCCAGGTGAATATATATAGTTACATACATTATTCCCCAGTCTCTTGTCCCTAATGGTCGTCATCCTCCTGCCCTTCCAGGTGAATATATATTGTTACATACATTATTCCCCAGTCTCTTGTCCCTAATGGTGGTCATCCTCCTGCCCTTCCAGGTGAATATATATATATTGTTACATACATTATTCCCCAGTCTCTTGTCCCTAATGGTGGTCATCCTCCTGCCCTTCCAGGTGAATATATTGTTACATAAAAGGGCTAAGACCAACTGTCATGTGTTTCAGGAAAATGAGTCATAAGTCGCAAAAAATGGATTTTGAGATATCATCATATTTGAAAATATGAGACCAAGGGGATTTCAATGAATGTAAACATTAGAGCATCTAATACATACTTCTATCTTTTCAGTTTGCTATTTCTGTTTTTGAAAAAGAAGTTTCCAATATTTCTGGGTGGACAATTACTAGTAAAGTACCTAAATATACTCCATAGGATGATCTAGGAAACGCATAGATATATTTAATGAACTGTCTTGAAATGTGGTACTTGTATTTATACACCACAAGGACTAGGCACTCCAAAGATGACAATATTCCACCAAAGAGATCTTGTCAATAATACGCTTTGAAAAATGTAATTTTTGCGACTTGTGACTAATTTTCCTAAAACTTGGGGCACTGACGGGGGTTACTAGATGGGCTCTTGAGGTCAGGAGTTGGGTCAAGTTGTGTTTCCTGTTGTGTAGTTCTGTCTGCTGCCGCATGAAACAATTGTAACCTATTTAAAACCCTTTCTAATCTTTGTGATCCGATCAGCAGTTTTGGAGAAGATAGGGGAAATTACATATTTGAGGTTACTCTATTGATATATAGATTCCTAGGGACCGCATATATATATACGGGGAACATGATCTAGATATAATTGGCACTGCAATTGTGCTCTGTTTTTAGGAAAATGAGTCATAAGTTGCAAAATATGGATTTTGAGATATCATCATATTTGAATAGATGAGATCAAGCTGATTCCAATGATAGTAAACACTAGGATGCCTATTAAGTATTTCTATATTCTAAGTTTGATATTTTTATTTTTGAAAATAAAAGTGTGCAATGTTTCTTGATGGGTAATTACCAGTAAAGTAACTAAATATACTCCATACGAAGTCCTTCACAACGCAAGGATATATTTAATACAATGTCTCGAAATTTGTCACATGGACTCATATAAATATAAGAGCTAAACCCTCTAAAAATGAGAACACTCCAATAAAGAGATCTTGTGGAAAAAACACGTTGAACAATATCAATTTTGCGACTTGTGACTCATTTCACTGGAACACACTATACTTTAGGGCGGTCCCAGTCATTAGTGGGAGGTTTTGGACCCTGTAGCCGTTACTTATTTCCCCACAATCTCACTGAACGATTCTAACAACTCTATGCTTGATATAGGTTGTTTCTATTCCTTTGTAAAAGCCTACTTGCTTCTGTATTTAGTTCGTATTTTATAATTATATGTATACATACTGTTAGTACCAAGAATTGAAACAATCAGGGGTTGTAATGACAAAGTTTGGAGGAAAACTAGGGGTTAAAAGTTTCAGGTGGGAAAGACCAGGGGTTGAACATTCTAGAAACTGTGTATATGTTGGGGGGACTTAGCTTTACCATTAATAATGACATAGAACGAAGACAAGGTTTGGCCATGAACCCAGCAAAGCAAGGGTTTATTCTCACCCAATACATATCATCAATACATACAAGCAAAACCACATGTAAGAATACATACACAGCACAAAAAAGGGTAAGATTAAAATTTCTTAAATAGCATGCACGTCAATGCAGCTCAGGTGCAGGCTGAATAATGGTCCAACAGTGCAGGTGGAATGAGTGACATAATAGTTGCGGGCCACTGATTGGTCCATATGATGCAGGTGTATTACGTCATAATTAGATGCTGCGTCAGCCCCAAATATAATCATCGATGGCTCGATTCCACATAATATTTCAGTCTTAAAACATATAAAGCTTTCTCTAAAATAGTATATTTATCTCCTATACAGGCCAAGATCTTGCTGACACGCACAAAAGCCTGGACGTCCAGCCTACTCATGGTACTGACCACCACTGTGTCCACCACCTTCCTATTCGCAGTCTTCCCTTCTGGCAACCATATTGACCACTACTCCAGGTGCAGGGCTAATGTGAATGAAAGCCTGGAGTACCGCATCCCATACATACTATTTTACAGCCTTATACCATCCTTAATCATTGTGGTATGTGTTGTTGTTGATCACATAGTTGTATATCACTGGCATCAGATATCGGTGTGGAAATACATCAGGATAAACAAGGAGAGGAACGATCACAAATTCACCACCATGCTTTTTATCAACTGTGGTATTTTCTTTTTACTGACTTTGCCCTATAATGTGATTGGGTTGATATTAACCCGCGAACGAAAGGCGGCGATGACAGCCGAAGATGTGATATTGTTCACATGGCTTGCAATTGTTGCTGATATTATGAAATTGTTGAATCATATCATAAATCCATTTGTGTATACATTCTGTGGAAGCAAGTATCGACAGGAAGTTGTTGCTATGTTTAGAGGATGTGGATATAAGGAGAGGCGCAATAGTTCCAGCACCGACAAGTCGGTGACATCGTCGCCTGATTATACAAAGGATTTTACTTCAACCTTTTAAAATGTTTTTTTTTTAACATTTTTACCAGGATTAGTTCACATTGTGATGGTGTTGCACTTGTACCTTGGGGGTGTGGGGAAAATGCAGTCACACCTGGAGACCTAAGAAACAACATTTGTCATCTGTCAATAAGACTTTTTATGTTATTTTGTCACTCCATATGCCATATTTGATTTGATTTGATTTATTAGTAGGTACATCTTCTGGTTGACACCCTGTTTTTGTCAGTATACTGGGTAACTATTGTCAGTGTTATCTTTCATTTAATTTACAGGTCTTATATTATATATATATATTTTCATTATATATGCAGGATAGTTAAGATATCAATCTAGATCTCATGATAATTAATGTGAAAATTTTATCACATTGTTTTATATTATTTCTGATAGCATTTGATACTTATGATATTGTAATATTGCATGCATGTATTTTATTCCTTTGTAGGCAGTTTAAGGGTCAAATCTTCAAAGAATTAGGTTAAATCAGCCGTGACAGCAGCATTAACAGCCAAGATATCTTCTCTTATTGCAAGGGTCAGTTCATTAAAAATGTACAATCAACGCCTCTACACATTTAGTCATTTCTGCTAAATTTGATTCAAAAAGGTTAAACTCTAGGTATATCTGGATATGTTTCGATTGTTGATTCCAGGGATCGGTCTAGTAATGCGGCATTGTATTGTGAACCTTATTATACATGCATTGCTATGAAAACACCATTATCTAGAGTGATTTACGCATAGTGCGTATTTCACTAGTGATTTACGTGGGGTTGTCATGGCAACTAATCTGGGTTTTTTTTACCAAGATTACGGTTGCTGACTACTGTTCGGTTGCTTAGAATATTGCACTCGTTGCTACGCAAGTCCTGCAATATTCACGCTCCTTCAACCAACTTGTTAGTTAACCTGTATTTATTTGTGTCTTGAATATATTTTAAGGGGATTGGTGAAGCGAATTGTACATTATCAGGCAACAGGCAACTTGCCTAGATGGTTTTACCTATTTTAGGGGAGAACAAATTTTTTACCTCAGAATGTATCAATAATGATTAACTAGTGAAATGCATGCACATTCCCTTACATATTGTTTCTTTCATAAATAGGTTCACAAGTAAATGAAACGTTTCCCGAAAGTGAAATTTTGTTAATAAAAGTATTAAACATTTTTATTAAAAATCTAAAAATCTTAGTGAGCATCAGGACTTGCTGCTATTTTTTATCACAAATTTTGTCTTAAGTCTTCAAAATTTGGCTACCTTGATGTCCTAAGTATTATTTGTTTGAGCAGTCAAATTGTTATTCTTGATTCTATTGTCTTGGGTCTCGTTGGGTAGATTACCAAACTGTATCTCTATCCTCTAGGATGTAAAAAAGGGAATTTAAGAAATAAGGATCAGCTCCTATTTGTATGCAGGAAAACGAAAGTAAAAGAGTTCTCATATCTCTTATAAAAAGTGATAATGTTAAGTGATATGACAATTGTTGAACTTATGACACATGGTATCTTATCTTATGTCGTGTCTTTGGTTATGTCAGTCTGTCAGATAATGTACAATCGCCAGCTCTACACATTTAGTAAATTATCCTGAATAAGGCAGAGAAATAACTGATTTACTAGGTATAATTATGGGTATATTTAATGATAATAATATCTAAGACTGATGTGAAGAAGATTTCATCCAGAACATACCTAGCACCAATGAAAAGTTAAAAAGTAAGATATCTACATTGACAATATTCCATTGTCACAACTACTTTTATCCTCTTTTATAATTATAGGTATTACGTAACATTATGTAATCGGTAAGTCATTAATTTTGTCAAAGTTAATTTTCTTGAGTAAGCATCTTTTTTCTCTTAATCAACTTTTTTATTACGTTGATTCAAAGAATCTATACTTTGAGTCTCATTTTTGTCTTTTGTTTGGTTATTTGAGAATATTGGGGAAGGCAAATTGTACATTTGTTGTTGACTTAACCCAATATATATATTTTATACCAATGTCTAATGCACGTCCACAGGAAGAAATACTAGAGTCCTTATCACATTTTACCAGGAAAGTCTGTGACTTCAATTTGATCATTATCACTATATTATCAATACCTACATGCAAGCACATATGGTATTATTTGTTTGACGTGACACTCCAGCATGCACACATATAATGGTATGTAAATATGTAATGTGTCTCGGGAAAATCAGCCTAAAATCAAAACTATTATATTTTTCAAATGTATTTTTCATAAGAACGACTACCGCGTTTTTTGTAACTATCAATTTAATGACTTGGCCTGTAAATGTAAATGGAATAGAAAATAAATAAAAGAACAGTTTTATATTTTGATTTGGATAGTTACATTATATTATGCGTTTCAAAAGTCATCCTAAAGGGAAATGTTTCATTATTTTACTATTGATTGCTCAAACAGTAATATTTTGAAGAGAAAACTGGAATTTTCAAAGTTCAAAGCGTGGCAAGCAATTCTCGGCCTAGACGGTCAATAATTTAATGAAATTAACTGGAAAAAGGTGTTTCTTATGCTGTATAAAGTAACAAGCGACACAAGGATACAAGCCTTGCAGTTTAGAGTATTACATAGAGTTATAACCTGTAATGATATAAAAAACATTCAAATTAAATCTATATTAATTTTGGTCTGCAAGAACATTACTTTACTTTACATGTCTAAAATATGATTAAAACATTTGGAATCATGTTTTGATTTCTTTGTACATGCTCCAAGGCCAATATGTCATGCCCATTGAAGGGATTTCACGCATGGGAGTCAAAACACATACACTAATACATCAGTTGAACAACTTTAAGAAATAAAAATACCTTCACATCACTTTAAATGATTTCAAATGAAATCACAACTAATTCATAATTACTTTCAACTTGAAAGGACTCCCGAAAATTGAGCAACCCTTAGCGCCTTTTCCGGACAGAAATTCATGACAAATTGAATTCATCATTACTTTCAACCCAAAGAGAGAGCCAAGGACATATATTTTGGGTAACTCTCATGGTCATTGAAGGGATTTCATACGTGAGCGTGTAAAAACAACACAATAATTATTTAGTTGAACAGGCTTTATACAATAAAAATAGCATCAACTGTACACATTGGCAGAGTGAATCTCTTTTGCGCATTCTTTATTCTCACCCTTTTTTCCCATTAAAATGTTTCAGCTTCCAGGATATCTGCATCAAGTAAGAGTTCCAAGTATCAGTTGAATTTATCATCTTATATCATGCGCAATAATCTGCGGTTACCACAAAGGGATACAATGAAAAAAGACAGACCAGGAATCTTACTTACATATCATTTTCTTAAATAATCAGAGCTGGACGAATCATGGCCGTGCGAAAACCATTTTCGCCGAAAATAAACACAAGCTTATGACCGCCACCCATGCCTCTATAACAGAAACCTATATATACCCAAACCCCATCCAACTCACTTTTCTCACTTAATTCGATCTTAGACTGTCTAATTCTTTCACCAATTGAAAGGGAATGCCATCAATAACTACATGTGTGAGTTTACAAGAAATCCAAGTCCCAGATGTGAAGATATTAGTGAAATTAAAAAATAAAATGACTCGAAAATGAGACAAACTTAAAAAGGCTGGCTACTCTGGGACTCAACCTCACAATGTCCAGTTTGGAAGTCCAAAGCTTTAGCCACTTGGCTATAGGGGAATATATTAGGGCACATGTATGAATATAAACAATTACATTGATTCATCACAATAAAGGTTTACTGAAGTCCCCTGTTGTCCTCATGAGGAGAAAGGGAGAAAAACATTATCTTTGAAAGTCCCTCTGTTTGACTTAATAACTCAAACTAATCATAAAAATATATCTTGCAACTGCATTCTATTTCTATAATAAGCGAATGCAGGACTAGTTCTGCACGCTTCCTGGACCGGATTCTCTTAAAGGTGCATTACCAACTGATATTCCACTATGGGTGCCTTAAAGGTGCATTACCAGCATATATTCCACCATGGCTGCCTTAAAGGTGCATTACCAGCATATATTCCACCATGGGTGCCTTAAAGGTGCATTACCAGCTGATATTCCACTATGGGTACCTTAAAGGTGCATTACCAGCATATATTCCACTATGGGTGCCTTAAAGGTGCATTACCAGCAGATATTCCACCATGGGTACCTTAAAGGTGCATTACCAGCTGATATTCCACCATGGATGCCTTAAAGGTGCATTACCAGCTGATAATCCACCATGGATGCCTTAAAGGTGCATTACCAGCTGATAATCCACCATGGGTGCCTTAAAGGTGCATTACCAGCAGATATTCCACCATGGGTGCCTTAAAGGTGCAATACCAGCTGATATTCCACTATGGGTGCCTTAAAGGTGCAATACCAGCTGATATTCCACCATGGGTGCCTTAAAGGTGCATTACCAGCTGATATTCAACTATGGGTACCTTAAAGGTGCAATACCAGCTGATATTCAACTATGGGTGCCTTAAAGGTACATTACCAGCAGATATTCCACTATGGGTGCCTTAAAGGTGCAATACCAGCTGATATTCCACTATGGGTGCCTTAAAGGTGCATTACCAGCATATATTCCACCATGGCTGCCTTAAAGGTGCATTTCCAGCATATATTCCACTATGGGTGCCTTAAAGGTGCATTACCAGCATATATTCCACCATGGGTGCCTTAAAGGTGCAATACCAGCAGATATTCCACCATGGGTGCCTTAAAGGTGCATTACCAGCTGATATTCCACCATGGGTGCCTTAAAGGTGCATTACCAGCTGATATTCCACCATGGGTGCCTTAAAGGTGCATTACCAGCTGATATTCCACCATGGGTGCCTTAAAGGTGCATTACCAGCTGATATTCCACCATGGGTGCCTTAAAGGTGCAATACCAGCTGATATTCAACTATGGGTGCCTTAAAGGTGCATTACCAGCTGATATTCCACCATGGGTGCCTTAAAGGTGCATTACCAGCTGATATTCAACTATGGGTACCTTAAAGGTGCAATACCAGCTGATATTCAACTATGGGTGCCTTAAAGGTAAATTACCAGCATATATTCCACCATGGGTGCCTTAAAGGTGCATTACCAGCATATATTCCACCATGGGTGCCTTAAAGGTGCATTACCAGCTGATATTCCACTATGGGTGCCTTAAAGGTGCAATACCAGCTGATATTCCACCATGGGTACCTTAAAGGTGCATTACCAGCTGATATTTCACCATGTTGGATATGTCAGATATTTGCTATGACACATTTTTATCCTGACAGTTTTGGGACAAAACAATATCTGCCTCATATTTCACTTTCTCTGTTGGTCCTCTTTCTTCATATGTGACTGTAGCGGGTCCATTTCTGTTTGAGACATATCTTGCCAGCTGCCAGCCTCCATGCTTACTATCACAGTAACAGGTCAGTGGGTGGTCACTCATGCCCTGACCTGCGATTATCCTGATTAATCAGGCCCAGAAACACAGACAACTGTGTTAGGGAGACTGGGAAAACCTGTGCAAGCACAGAATGTTATGAATAGATTACTTGTCTCTTCTTTATCCCTTTTTCCAGAAATTGCATTTTTATATATGTAAATGTGATTTAGGAAATAAAGTTATTACATACATACATACAACTGTTGAGGATGTGATTTCTAGTTCCAGGGAGTAAAGGCCTCCCATGAAGTCGCACTTATGTAGTTAGTGACCCTCGACCTGGTGGACAGTCTACCCTATTGGGCCTACAGCCAACACTCTCCCAGGGGTTGGGGGGCACAGTATACTTTTCTTTGCCCTTGAATTATGCAATTCGCCCAAATGTCAATGTAAATACAGTAAAATAAATAATAACATAAAGATAAAATTCACCAGAGTAGAGTAGATCAAGGCATTACCACTGTGGGTGTTTACTCACTTGGGTAGTGTAACCGTGTGGAGTGAGTCAGCAGTTTATCATTTGTATTATTGCAAACTATTTTATATTATGTTCTAAATAATTTCTGAGTTCTTTTCTAGTCACCAGCTTGTGTGCTGCAGTGGGTAGTGAGTTTCATGTTGATTTGGCTTTAAAGATGAAACTATTTTTGTAAAAGGTTGTTTTGGGTGTATTTGTTCGTAATTTTTTTCTATTTTTGGCGTGGCTTCTGGTTGGCAGATGCCTGTCGTCCAAATTATTGTGTGTATGGGTGAGGTAAAAGGCAGCTTCTAAGATATGTACGTTGGCTCTGTCTTCATTTTTTAATATTCCCAGTTCATTATATTTCCCATCCACATTTGTTCTTTTTTACAATTTTAATACATGACATACTGAGGAATTTAAAAGTGTGTGTAACCTTTTTAACAGCTTTTGACAGGATGAAAAGTAAAATATGTCACCATAGTCTATCATGGGAGTGATGAGCATCTTCACTATGTAAATTTTTACCTTTTTGTTCAGAATGTAGCTTGCTTTTCGTAATAAGTTGAGTTTCCATTTTACTTTGTTTATGACTGTAGGTGTTCCTGGAAATTTAATTTTTCATCAATGACCAGGCCTAAATATTTGTAGTTGTTGACTTAATTTAGAGTCTCATTTCCTAGTATTAGATCATGTTTTTGTTCTTCCGATTTTTTGTGACAACATATATTGAATTGTATATATTGTGTTTTTGATACATTCATGGAAATCTAATTGATTTTACACTGTGTGTTAATCCGGTCTAGGTTGTTCTGCAGTTGTTGATACATTTCTTTTTCGTTTTTGTTGCTGTTTATGAGAACTGTGTCATCAGCGTAGTGTTGTAACTGGTATGGTGGAATTTTCTATTATTTCATTTAAGTTGTTTATATATATTGAAAAGAGAATCAGGCCTAAAATTGTGCCTTGAGGTACACCAAAAGTAATTGTTTCTTGTTTGGATAAGAGACCATTAATTTTGAACCATGTGTTTGTGTTTCCAGTTATTCCATATTTTTCTAACTTTGTTAATAGCTTGTCATAATGAACCGTGTCAAACGCTTTCTTAAAGTTTAAGAAAATGGCTGAGATGGATTTGATTTTAGGCTATCGTAAATTATTTGCAATAGATCTATATGGGCCTGGTTTACTGATCTGCCTTTCCTGAACCCATATTGCTTTGTGTAGTAATGATTATTATTTTCTAAGTGTTCAGATAATTGATTCTGTATAACTTTTTCCAGTATTTTTGCTGGCATTTGTATACCTGAGATAGGTCGAAAATTATTTGTATTTGTTTTTGTGCCACTTTTTTGCAAGGGAGTGATGTTTTGTCCCCACACTGTCAGGATATAAACGTGTCATAGTATATATCCAACAAATCCAACACTTTTTCTTTTTCGAAAATCATTTTCCTTTTCTAAGATATTCCAACACATAATCAACATGATTTATGGATATCTTGGATATCGGAATAGATACTTTCTTGGATTTCGGATTTTCTTTTTCCACGTCTGATGTCATTCCTAGATAGGTCTGCTGCATGCTGGTCATCGTGTATAGGGAGGGGAGGGCTAATATATTGTTTGGACTAAGTTTATGTACTAAGTCCTTACTATTTTATTAAATGCTTGAGCTTTTTCAATGAAATCAGTTTCAATGGCAACCATCTAATACCTCTGGAAATAAAAATGATATAAACTTGATGGCGCACAACTCAGTTGATTAGAACTGCATCTCCTTTAGCCACACTAAATGAATGGTCCTCCCTCCACACACACACTCAGAACGTTCAGCAACCTCGAATCTAGGTTAGGGGAGAACTCATGGGATGGGTGAGTATAACCATGGCCCTAGTCTATCCATGACGTTGAGGAAAAGAACTGAAAAGCCAGAACTCCGATCACTGTCACGGGCTCCGATCACTGTCATGGGATTTGTGCGATGTGCAATAGCAGCAGATGACACATGTCATGGTTAATAGGGGAGTCGTCATAGTAAAAAGACTCCTTGTAATGGGTGAAAAGATCTCTGTAATGACGAAATAGTCAGTGCCATGAATCTATTCGTTTTGTAAAAGGAAAAGGTGTCTTAGTAATATATTTTGGCTATGCGTAATATGTGAAAAAAAAGAGGAAAAGTCTGTAATATTGCATAAATCGTACAGATGACAACTCTGGGACGCAACAGACTCAGGGAGATTCAGGAGGCCCTCTCTACTGCAATGATACTATACTGGCAGGTGTTGTCTCACGGGGTTGGGGCTGTGGTGACCCTGCTTACCCAGGAGTGTATGCGGAAGTCTGCAATTTCATTGACTTCATAACAGCCGCCATGGAATAAGTAACTGACAACACGCGGCGGCAATAGTGATGGTGCACTCAGCTGTGAATCATTCAAATTTCCGTTTTATACTTTTTAACTTAAAGTATGACAAATAAACAAGCAAGGGAATCAGTCGATGGACTCCTAATGACGGCTGATTCCCGTTTAATTATTGTGATGACTTCTTTCATACTGCTTCTTCTGTTCTAAAGGCAATGTGTGCAGACAGAGTTTTCTTCAGGTATCAATCCACAGATTGTAGCTTAAAGAATAAGGGCAAACAATGGGATGTATTCATCTTATCCTGAAACTGTAGTAGTTGCAACATATGTACACATGCAGTCCCTTCAACCTCCTTGTTCTATGCCAATAAAATCTGAAATGCATGCATGAAATGTTTTCTTGAGTTGTTATTTGCATTATTGCTGATTTTTTTTCACTCTTGAAGAGTACATTATAATATATTGTTCAATCTGTTTTTGGTCGATCGCCCTTCAAAACAGTTTATTCGTTGTAATAAGAGTTTCTGATGTACGACATACTTGTTAGTTATCCTGTGTATTTTTGATATGTTGAAGATCGTGGTTCGTTATTTGACCGCTAGCAGGAACAATAGGGGATGAGAGACAGGTATAGCGATCTAGGCAACTAAGTGAGAGGTCCTCATGACCTTGGACAGCTCGGCCCACGCTTAATCAAACAGACATCAAGAGAAGAAGGAATTCGGTTCAGGCAAGGGTTATTTCTCCATACAGGGTCACAGCCATCATCCAAGGAAGGGTCAAGCCAGAGTGACAGTTTTACCCAGCCCACTTGGAGCCTTATATACTACACAAGCAATAAAATAGAAATAAAATTGTAAGAAGGTGATGACAGGTCTGTACATCCTAATCCGTCTGGTCAGGCACAATGAAATGTGGGGAGGGGTGAGGAGTGACAGACAGAATGGACTGAGTGAACTGAGTGACGAAGATGTCATAGTTCCAACCAATGAGATACCTGGAACGATGAAATACATAAACGCGGGCCCCAAATTGACGCCGGGTCACCAGTTTACACCCATAAAAGACCATAATATAAAAGACGGTATTATCTTTGTAGTACTATTATAGATGGTGGTGACCAATAAAATAGTATTATAGAAAATAAGTAGTGCATTCGTTAACATGAAACAATAAAAGCCTGCCCCATATAAACGCCTGCCTCCAAAAAGCACCTGGGGTAAGAGTGGCCTGAAAAAAATAAATGCCCAGGCGTTCTATCAGTGAAATATTATTTGCCACTCCAATCTAAAGTAATCTGTCTCTTTGATTTGTTTTACTTCAATTTTTAATTTTCCAAAAAATGTTATGGTACTCATTGTAAATTTTTCTCAAAAATGACTTAAATTATTCTATTGCAGGACATGAGATCCCCTCTTTGGGGAGGTAAAAGTTTTGGAAGCTGAAAAAATATTGATTTTCTTATCCTTCCGGTTTGTGGCTGAAGTAAAACTAGTTGTCTTCCTTTTTTATGAGATCTTAGATTTAATCATTTTTTTTATCGATATTTGGTATATTATCCAAAAATGGCTCCCTTCTTCCAAGGTCATTAATTATATTATATTAATACCTATTACTAACACACCAAAGTGCTTACAGCCTATACCACAACTTCGAAAGAATGACATTGCCTTGGATAACATCTGGAATGGCCTTGACTGTAGGTGGAAGGGGGTCCACTTATGGCGCTGCCCCTGGAAACCTGCAGTTGCTAAGTGGAGCCTGATCAGCTCTGCTGGGGCACCTCTTGAACAACACCAGGTACAGTCTAAGCCCCGAAACCTGGCAGGAGGAAGACTGCTGAAGAAGCGGTTAAAGGCAATGAGAAGCATGCGCAGCATGTATTGCAATCACTGAACCTGCTACAGCTGACTGTTGGGAAAGGCTGACTGACGACTAGGAACAGGCTAGTTGACAACTGGGAAAGACTAGCGACACCGGGAGAGACTGGATTCAAATTGTGCAGCTTTTGCCGGTGGGCTCTGCGGGCATGAAACACGGTCCGGAACACCCTTGGGGCTGCACAGGAGGTTAAGTTGTGGAATGCAGTCCAAAAACGGATGTGAGACAGAATAGGAGACAAGCCCGGACACACACCAAAGTGCTTACAGCCTATACCACAACTTCGAAAGAATGACATTGCCTTGGATAACATCTGGAATGGCCTTGACTGTAGGTGGAAGGGGGTCCACATATGGCGCTGCCCCTGGAAACCTGCAGTTGCTAAGTGGAGCCTGATCAGCTCTGCTGGGGCACCTCTTGAACAACACCAGGTACAGTCTAAGCCCCGAAACCTGGCAAGAGGAAGACTGCTGAAGAAGCGGTTAAAGGCAATGAGAAGCATGCGCAGCATGTATTGCAATCACTATGGTGTCAATTATATACAGTTGATGTGTCATCGAAAATTGACCCCCTATTTGTTTCATTGATAACTGCATCGGAACCATATGTGTCAATTTTTTTCTTATTGAGACTGACATACATATCAGTTATGTCCCTCTAAATATTAATCTCCATACAAACATCTGTTTGCGGATTATGCGTTCCTATTTAACTGTTAATTCCTGTACACACATATACACAATGCCAAGAAGAGTACATGTATACATGTTGATGAATAGCTAGTGCACTATAATCCCAGGTCCTAACCAATCTACATCAACACATAGCAGCCACTACCAATCCATAATCTCTGTTACAAATCAAATCAGGCGCAAAATCTCACTGAACTGCACAGATAATGACAGTCAGTCCTGGAATCAATTCTGAGAAAGTAAACAGTGAACAGTATGGTTGACAGCTCGTCAACCTGATGACTTCCACAGATCCATAATAAGATCCTTATCTCTCCAGCCTTGTCAATAATGGACCACACGGTCAACAGGCTGGCTCCGAGAAATCCATAATTTAATTTTTAATTAGAAATTTAGTTCCATATCTCCCGGAATTGTTGAAATATCAATTATTTCTCTCAAAGCCTATTAATACTAGTCAAAATAGCATTGAAATACTTTAGAAAAAAGTAAATAGTGGGCAGCCTGGTCAATAGTCAGACCACACGGTGCCATGAAGGGACATATGTATACTCCAGGGTGGCAAGCCTCAGCCAGACTCCTCCAAGTCACTCTACACTGAAGATGGCCAACCTCCAGATCATCCTCCTGCTCTTCACGCTTGTTGCTGTCAGCCTCTCCTGGGGTGAGTAAACCCAACTTACCTCGCCACTGTCTTTAGCGATTCTGAAAGGGCAGTGAGCTGAAGTCTGGGGGTATGGTGGCGGTTTTGACCCTCACCGGACTAATTTATGATGTTTGTATTAAATGTTTTGGATCTCCTATACCTAATAATGGGAGGTGCTACAATCGTGCAGGTCTTTTGGGGTTTGTGGGGAATTAAGGGTGGTCTCCACTGACTGTGGTAAGCTCTGTAGTAAGCTCTGTAGTAAGCCTCACGATGGTGCTGTGATAGTGAGGAGTGGCGAGGACCTGCCTACATGGCCAGTGAACCATGTTGGCAGTAAACCATGTAGGCAGGACCTCGTCATTCCTCTCCACCTACAGAACTAGCATGAACCTTTGCAAGGCTTACCGCAGAGCTTACCGCAGCCAGTGGAGACCACCCTTTAGTGATGGTCTAGGAGGGAGTCAAATCGCCCAGAGAGTTGACAACACTCATTAATTACAACTAGTTGCATCAACTGGTGCAGCTGAATCAATGCTGATTCCAAATAAATTTAGCGAAATGAACAAACTTGACATGTTAGTTTTCAACATGTTAGTTTTCAATCATGTTAGTTTTCATGAAAATAATCATTTCATAGCCTTTTAGCATATTATAGCCACCAGAATTTTTTACCGCTGAAAAGTTGAAGAGGTGACCTAATTCTCATGGCAGTAGCCATGTTCCCATTGTAACGAGCCCTCTCATTCGTCCAATTCAGAAAGGTCTCCTGTGGCATTCCTTCACTATTATACCACTTTTACTCACTAGGGCACTACTTCCAGAATGACAAGTAATAGAAAATTATGAACTAAAAGTCGTTTTTGCTGTAGTCTTGCATTATACTATGCATAATATAGAGGTGTTGATATTTGCATGTATCTTTGACATAGGTGATATCATTATTGTTCAATAGGGGATTTGCATAGCCGCCATTTTGAATCTTGATTCGCATGGAATTATGGGACTAATGGTACAGTCTAAAATCTATAGAAAACATGCTATGTTCAGCATGGAATATTTATCAATGCCCTAATATCAATATCTATGTGTTATACATGTTTCCATGACACAAGTCCCCATCTTTCCCATCATGCTTTTGGTGTTCATAGATCATACAAGCTCTGATATTGGTGAAAACATTCTTGCAATTTTCGATGGAAAGGTTGCCAAATACTTAATGTCAGATTTTAACAGAATCCATCCCAGCATGCATTGACGTGGACATGCGCAATGAGACATGCAAATCCCCTATTAGTGTGATTGTTATTCAGACGTCATGGTTCATAACACTGGTTTGCCCTTATACCTTAAGGATGTTGGTCTCCCACTTCATCTAGGTTGGCCATACTTTCAGCCTACAAGTTACTATATCCGTAGGCCCCTACTTGGTTACAGGCCACTGCTGGCTGTTCCACGAAAAGTGCACTGCAACGCATCAATATAAGGGTCAGATTTTCAGAAAATGTACAATTCATATTCGCCGATCCTCTCAAATAACCCAAATTTCAGACGAAAATAAAGTTTAAAAGACAGTTCATCCTAACCAAACAGATTGCTATAATCAGTGCAAGGCCAAATTTACCTAGTATTTACCAAATTGCAGCCTTATTTAGCAAAATTTACTTAATGTGTACAGCTGCCAATTGTACATTTTCTGAAAATCTGACCCATAAATAGAGAGAATGGAACGAGCCATTAGTAATACAACGAGCCATTAGTAATGGACGAAATTCGTCCATGTAAGTATGAATGCTTACACAGACAAACCAAGTCCAATAATTGTTTTACTACAAAGGCGAGTTCTATTCTATATTAATTATGTGCATAAAATTTGATCAAATATCATCAGATATCAGTAAAAAAGTATGAAACCAGTATAGACCAAGCACTCGCAGAGAGCCTTGGCTCTTGGCTCTCCACGAAGCACATCAACAAATTCATAATGAAAGCTGAACTAACACCCGCGATTGGTAATCCACCCATGATTCTGGTACCATGAACATAAAAATACGTAATAAGAAGCACATCATTAAATAGAGAAATAAATTCTCTATCAAATGATATAAGTTTTATTAATATAGCTAAAAATAATGGCTGCGATATGAATGTTTTAACTCAACAATGTCAGTAAATACTGCATGATCGCACAGGGTGAGCAGTGGGACTTGGTAATGCTATTCATAGCTATTTTGTGACAACTACAACTTATATTAAGCGTACCATAGAAATATTTTTATTGCACCCCACTTATTGCACCTCTCAAGAGGGATGCACATATAATAAAAGTGATATAAGGACACTTTTTTGAGAAGTTTTCAACATCACTTTCCCTAAAAGGTGACATAGGAACATGTATCACGAAGTGTTCAGTATCACTTTTCTGTGCTAAAATTTTGTTTGGCACTATCCATTGTCTACTTATATAAAAATATCATCCCCATACCAAATAAATTGCTAAGTTAAATGCTTCACTTTATATCAGGTAATGTTTTGACAAAAAGGGAACGGTTCAGTAGAAGGCTGAAGGCTGATCAAAAAGTGATGTTTCACTCCAAGGATGAGGATCCTCTCACACAGATCCTCACAGCTGAGGAGCTAGAAAGCTGCTTCTATTATGATGGTCCTGAAGGTTTCCATAATGGTAAGTGTTCATTTGTCATTTATACTACAACTGAATGTGTTATTCACTTCGAGCGGAAAGAATACGCCCATTTGATAGTTTGTTCATTTCTGTATTTGTGTATAAAGAGATAGAATTACTTCGATGTAAGCGCGTCTGTGATTGGTCATTATCCCCATAATTGATGATGTCAGACCAATCAGAGATGAGCTTACTCAGCAGCAAGGCACATTAAGAAAAACATGGCTGTTGTGAACTGCTTCTGCCAGCCTATTACAAGCATAAGAATGATGGTTTTCTATTATTTCCAAGTTGTTGTATAAAGAAGGAACAATACTTTAGGTTAGGAACTACTCATGTGATTAAATGGCTCTTGTTAAAACTTTATTTTGTATCCAACGCGCGACCTGCAGATGCTTGTTGGATACAAAATAAAGTTTTAACTCAAGCAACTTATTCACACTTGTAGTTCCAACCTCGCGTACAATTCTATCTAAATATTCCATGTTCACTGTGCCAGAACTAACCCCCAGGGTTTTGGACCAGTCATCTTCCTTCTATTTGATACAAACTATCTGCTACGTTTTAACTCTTATAATCACGGATCTTATATGTGAGGTGTTTTAGGAAAATGAGTCATAAGTCGCAAAAAATAGATTTTGAGATACCATTATATAATAACATAATAAACAGTAAAGTAACTAAATGTAGTCCATATGAGGACCTTTACAACGAAAGGATATATTACATAGATTGTCCTGAAATTTGACATATCGATTGATATAGGTATAAGTGATGAACTCCCCAAAAAGTAGAACATTCCAATAATGTGTTCTTGTAAAAAAAAACACTTTGAAAAATATCAATTTTGCGACTTATGACTCATTTTCCTGAAACACATCACATATTGGTAGGAAGCCTTGATTTAGTCTAGTAGTTGAGGCGGTGTATTTATTTGATGTATAGTGAAGTACCAATTGAGATAAAGCTAGCACTATATGATCAATAACGCGACAAGTTGATTTCCAAGACGGTTCAGTTCTCAGATCAGTAGATTTTCAGAAAATGTACAATTCGCCAATCCTCTCAAATAACCCAAATTTAAGACAAAAATTAGCTTCAAAATGCAGTTTGAATTAACAGAGCTGATACTTTCAATCAATGTGCTTCCAAATATACTCAGATATTTCCGATATTCATCATATTTCAGCCAAATTTAGCTGAATTTCCTAAATGTGTAGAGCTGCCAATTGTACATTTTCTGAAAATCTGACCCATGTGCTCAATGGTTATTATGTTCAGGTAGAGAGGTGAAGTCCAGTTTACAAATGTGATGTGTTCCAGGAAAATGAGTCATAAGTCGCAAACTTGATATTTTACGAAGTGTTTTTTTCACAAGATCACATTATTGGAATGTTCTAATTTTTTTAGGGTTGATCACTTATAGATATATCAATCATGTATCAAATTTCAGGACAATCAATCTAATGTATTGTAAAGAATTGCAATTCTTGCGAGCGGAATTTACCCATAGAGTGGCCGTCCCCCCCTCCCCCTCTTCCCCCCCCCCTCCCCTCCGCCTGGGCCTCGACCGCCACGCGGGACCTGGGTGGAGCGGGGGAGAGCGGGGCACTGGACATCTGTTGTTATGTGTCTACCTGTTTGATTGTCTTAGCAACTGAAATAGCATCGCCAATTGTTCTCCGGCGTGACTCTCATTACGGGGTGGGGGGAAGGGACTGGGGGAGGGAGGGGACGCTACATGCTTGGGTCAGGGATAATGGGAGGGGAGGGGGGGTTGAGGGCAAGGGATCCTCTGCGCAGGCGCACAGCGCATGACCTTGGCGTGGGAGAGCGCTGGGGGTCATGATCATGTGGCAGGAGGATCCCCCTCAGCCAATCATAAGGGTGGATCGCCGGGAGCGCACTTTGCTATACCCATTTGATGCTAATGAATAATTAACGTGTGACTATAAATAAAGAGGACAGAGTAAGCTTGGACACACCTTGCTGCCTGGCCGAAGACTACTATCATCCAACTTCTCTGACTTCATCATTTTACATACCGAATCTCTGGGCAAATTGCCATTGCATTCTCACAGTATCCTTTCGTTTTAAAGGTCCTCATATGGACTACATTTAGTTACTTTACTGTTTATTGACCCCCAGATATATTGGAAACTTTTTTTTTTCAAAAACGAAAATATCAAACTTAACATCTAGAAATACTTATCAGATAATTAGACTATTGGAATAATTACTATCATTGGAATCAGCTTGATCTCATCTTTTCAAATATAATGCTATCTCAAAATCCATTTTTTGCGACTTATGACTCATTTTCCTGAAACACATCACAAATGTATTCATAGGTATGCATGATCCCTCCCACTGTTAACTCCCACTGACCTGGCATAACCCCCCACTACACTGTTGGTCACAATATATCTGTGATGGTTAAATCTATTCCATCACATTTTCCAGTGCAAACTACATATAAGCAGTGTTCCTCAAAGGCATGAAGAACAGAATCCCAAGAACATGCAACATACTACTAGCAAAGTACCCGACCTCGGGACGGTCCCCCTCTCTCCCCACACCTCCCCCTCTTTTCCCTCCCCCTCTTCTGTGTCTCTCATACCTAGTTTTCTCTCCCAACCCCATCTCCGATTCCCCCCTCTCCCTATTCCCAATTTCCTTAATGTGTAGAGCTGCCAATTGTACATTTTCTGAAAATCTGACCCAGATGTTTATTCACCCATGTCAATGACCTTATTCCAGTGAAGCTCTGCACTGACCACTTCATCAATCACTCAGGAGCTTGGCCCGTGCCATCAGAAATCAACTTCTACAATAATCTCAAGTGCTGTTTGAATAACACAGGATTTGCACAATGTAAGTGCATCACAAAATTCTTAAATGTTAATTTTTTTTTTATTATTTAGAATGTTTATACAGCAAATCAATAAGTCAAATCATTTCACAAGTAGTCAAGTACAATGAAGATACATAGTCAATTTGCAAATCGGTTTTAACCTAGACATGGTCTCACGGGTATATATTCATTGCTGAATTCCATGGTTTTCCTTCCGTCCACTGCTGTGTGTACTTACTTACTTCTAAACCTGGGGCTTTCTTACTATAAGCATTGAATTTCATATATAGTTGAAATAAATCTCTTTTTCCAATTTGCTAAAATACAAAAAAATCACTAGTGTCCATGGAAACAGGCCATTTTAACAACATTCGCCACCTTTCCGGCATTTTTTTTCTCTTCAGATTTGGAAAATTCATGAAATTCTACACAAAATACTTCAAATTTAGCTATTAAGTTATAAGGTGGGTAGGGGTTCCCTCCAAAATTTAGCCTTTGGCCACTGTACTATTAAGCCTTGATATCTTTCAGTTGACTATTGTACCTTCACTAACCAGGGATGTAGTCCTGACCAAGATCTTCAGCCAGTTGCCATATGCTGCATCATCAATTCTAATACATACTCAGACTGTAAGTAGATACATGGCTGGTCATTTGGCCTCTTACTCACAATGAACTGTTCTAATTCTCAATTAAATAATACAAGACAAGGGTTTATTCCATTCCTTGAATACCAACCAGATCACCCACAACGGCAAACCAGGTATACCACGATTCTTCTCTCTCTCTCCCTCCCCCCCCCCCCCCATACACACACACACCAACTTGTTTTCTAATTTTCTACATTGGAGACCTTTTGGTAAAAATAGTGAACAAAATGTAGTAAACTGTATTTTCCCCATTAATGGACTTGGCCCCGTTTATAAGTCTGCCCCGTTTATAAGCCGGGGGGCGGAAGGTAAACCAATTCGTATGAAAAAATAAGCACTATAATGCTCATCCAGAATATAAGCCCACTCCTAATATAAGCCTGGTACCATTTGAAATTAATACAAGCCAGGGCTTAAAAACGGGGAAATAGGTAATTGTCATGCCAGAGCCACCCCCATGGAGGCATGTACTGCATACAATGGAAGTCACATTATAGTGATCAACGGGAAATATTAATGGAATAACTGTGGTCTCTAAGTATATGGCAGGGCATGGAGTGTGTTAGGCAGAGGCAGGCAGACACCTGTTGCCAATCACTACTATTGATAGACTTGCAGTGTCCCAAGATATTGATCTGATACATTTTGCTTTTATAAATTGAATTGATTGAGTTTGATAAATGGATGTTAAACTATTATCATGTGGCATGACACCATGAATATATAGAGAGAATGGGACAAGCTGGCAATAATCGAAAATTTATAGGACTTGATTCGTCCACATAAGCACTCTGCCTACAGCATCGTGCTTATGTGGACGAATCTCGTCCTATAAATTTTCGATTATTGCCTGCGAGTTCCATTCTATATTTATTATATGTGCATCAAATTTGATCATAATGTCATCAAATATCACTGAAAAAATATTAAAGAAGCACAGAGAGCCCCGCTGCCCCGCTGACAGCCCCACTGACAGCCCCGCTGACAGCTTCGTTAGTATAGGTCTATTTATATTGTTAACTTAAAACGTTCATATTGTGGCCATTTCTTGAGCTACATTAATAAAACTTATATCATTGGATAGAAAATTTAATGCTCTATTTAATGATATGGTTTTTATTATGTATTTCTATAATCATAGTACCAGAATCACGGGTGGATTACCGATCGCAGGGATTTGTTTACATGCTCCGTGGAGAGCCAAAGCTCCACGAAGCATAACAACAGAGCTATTTTTAGACAACTACATTTCATATAGGACACGTCCTATATGAATATTTTTATAGCACCCCACTTATAGCACGTCTCATATAGAATGCGCGTATAATAAAAATATGTATACATGAAGCTGGTAATGTGATTGCTCCTATACATTCCTATACCTTCTATACCTGTCTATCCTGCCTTAGTCACAAAAACACATTTTGCTTTTAGTATATTAATTTCTATAGGAAAAATAGGATATGAGAACATGTATCCCCCAAATAAAATTCCTGGAGGAAACAAATGTATTTCCATCATTTCTATAAGATTATTACACAATTGTGGTCATGAATGGCAAGATCCTACCTAAGGGCTTGTACATACAAGACACTGTACATGCAACCACACTAGTTTTGTAGACCAAAATAATGCAAGTCTTTGCATGGTCCCTGTTGTGTCCCAGAGTCAAATCCTGTAAACGTATTAATGTTTGCGCAGTATTTATTTTTCGCGATTTTTGCGCAAACCCCTATGTGCGTGAATTTAAGTCCTGTGCAAACCTATAATTATTACATGAACAACGCATGAAGCTTCCTTGCTGTGTGAATTTAAATCCGCGCGAAAAGGTGCCAAAGTACTTAGTGCGCGAAAATGTATCCTCGCAAAAATAAATACGTTTACAGTAGTCAAACACCACATAGTAGTATATACAAATGAGGGATTCCCTCAGGCATTTGAGATATCTTTCTGTCAAAAAGAAATCCAAGATAGTATCTCATCGGATATTAGGATATCCATAAATCATGTTGATTATGTGTTGGAATATCTCAGAAAAGGAAAATGTTATTTGAAAAAGAAAAATATTGGATATGTTGGATATTTATTATGACACATTTTTATCATGACAGTTTGGGGACAAAGCAATCCCTACACATTCACTCATGTCGGCTCCCGGCCACTCACTGCCCACCCTCCACCACTCGCCTGTGTCTGCTTGCATTCCCTTGATATTTTGGTGGATAGACTCTGTATAGAAGTTGTCATATTCTAAAATTTAGCAAATCAATGATCCTGAAATTGGGCAAAATTACTCTAAATATAATGTCCAAGATCCTGACCAGTTTGCTCAGCACAGATTAAAAACTATTGGTGAGACAAGTGGGCAAAGGTTGACACCTAGTGTGGAGGTATCTGCCTACCGAAGAGTGTCCGTATGAGCCTGACCTCAAGGCAAAGTCACTACTGTAAAGATGTCCCTTCAGAATTTTGCAAACCCTCCTATTGAATCTGCAATGTAATTTTTAAAGGAAGCGCCATGACCAGCTGGGTTGTGCCACCTGCATATTCTAATAGAGATGTGCTAAAGTCTCTCAATTAAACCTTGTGATTTCTTAATAGCCAATGCCAATAAAAAGTTTCACATTTTAGGAGTCCGTATTAGTCTGAGATGTTTGTTTTGTAACCCACTTACCTATCGGCTTGTGGGCCACAAAAAACACCCCAACATCTTGGACACTGCAATAGTGTCCCTCGTACCACATTTTCATTAGGTTCTATCTATTTGATAGATTTACAGAGGATGTGTGTTTCTCCTATGTCAGATTTCCTAAGCATTGAGAAGAGGAATTCACAGTATAACAAGTCAAAGCCATGAATGAAGTGCAGAGTATCTACATCTTCTTTCAACATTCTGAAACGTCATCTGAGGCATAACATATTGTAAAATAGTCTGTCGAGGGAGGCATTTTAAGCATAGCAGATATTTGAACGATTATATTATATGAACAATTGATTAATAATAACATGAAGGAGAGGTTTGGCGAACATAGAATATTTATTCCACCATAATAAAGACAATAATAAAGTTCAAAATTCAATGTTGACACAAGCAATATGGGTCTGTTCAGCCCGAGTGTAGAAGAAGGTGTGTCGGTTATATGAAATGTTCCAATGATCCTGCGCTCCTATTGGCTGAGCGCGTCACGTGGTTGACGACCGTACACAAACAACAAGTGGGCGTAGCCTCGTCGCAGCTATATGGCGGCAAGGTCTTGCCTATACGTTTAAAACCCAAAATTTATCTTAATTAAATATCCATTGTACCGACTCATTTCAAAAAAGACCTTAAAAAAAACTTTAGATGGTACTACTATTGAATGTATACAAAAATCGAAATCAAATTTCTTATGCACAAAACTTTCCTGACTGGAGAAATTACAACACATATTGAATGTGTCCCATGTGCAACTAATGCAACGTTTTATGGACAAAATGAGTGGAGGGTAATTATAACATTATTTCGTCTTTTCATATGCAACAAATAAATTGGTTGGATACTATATTTTTATATTCCTCTACAGTCAGAACTTGTCTGGGTGATGTTAATGGGCAGTGCAGTGGGGCTGAACCAACCAATGCACCAACCAATGCACCAACCGAGGCACCAGCCAATCCACCAACAGGTAATATCTTTCAAGTGCTGCAGAATGTAGATGAATAACACACATCTACTTTTTCATTTGCTTGTTGGTGTCTGGCAGGGATAGAGATTGGAGAGGAAGGCAAGAATTATATAATTCTGATATATAGGACCCAGGCTATATTAGATAAATCCAACACATAATATTGACAATACTGTCCTAAAAGACCTATATACGTATAGTATTCACTGACTCGCCATAATGTGGGTCAACCGCTATACAACTTTAGCTGGACATGAGTGCTCCAAGCCTCAAAAAGGCTGTTTTTCGGCAGTTTTCACGATCAAAGGTTTTAGCGAATGTTATATAATGTATGCTGATAGGTTATATGGTCAGTTTTTAGTGTCATGATGGAATAATGAGTATAATTGCTATTAGCAAACATTCGAAACGGGAAATCCTGTTGATCTAGTGTCTCCAGCTATCTATGCAGCCACACATTATGGCTGCCAGTGAGGATTGCGGCTGACTGGGGTGACATCACGGGGGATTGCTGTCTCAGGTCCTATTGGATTCGGGTTTCACATGTTCTAAAACCAGCAACTCTACAAATTTGGGAATAAGGGGGAAGACCACCATAAGTCCGTAATATGTGATCCGTTTTGGGAAAATGAGTTGCAAAAAATGGATTTTGAGATATCATTATATTTGAAAAGAGGAGATCAAGCCCATTCCAATGATAGTAAACAGTCTAATAAGATGATAAGTATTTCTAAATTTTAAATTTGATATTTTCGTTTTGGAAAAAAAAAGTTTCCAATCTTTCTTGGGGTCACTAAACAGTAAAGTAACTAAATGGAGTCCATATGAGGACCTTTAAAACGAAAGGATATATTACATAGATTGTCCTGAAATTTGATGCATTGATTGATATAGGTACAAGTGATAAACTCCCCTAAAATCAGAACATTCCAATAATGTGATCTTGTGAAAAAAACACTTTGAAAAATATCAATTTTGCGATTTTGCGAATTTTGCGAAATTTCAGGCGATCTCATGAGTTATGATTAAAAAAGGGGAAAACAAAATAAGAAATTCCAAAAACGAAATGACTGATGATCTCGTCTCGTTTGCAAGATTTCTTTTTTTTTCTAAACTTTTTTTCCAGATCTTTTTTTCATCATTTAAAAAAAATTAAAATGAGTGAAAATTCTGGTGCTTCCGTAGTACTAGTCCTGGCAAATAATGTAAAATATACAAAATAAATAAGGCAGTATCCATTCCTCAGAAACGAGGATTTGTGATAGAGAGGCTGGGCAGAAGGTAAACTTATTCACCCACTTATTCAACCTAATACCATCACTCCTCTAAATAACTTGGATCTAAACTGCCCCATGCAATATTAACTATGCTTGACGTAAGACTTTGTTTAGAAATTATATGTCGTCATATTTTGTTCCTTTTTAGGACATTGTCAGGTCCTGGACCCCGGACCAGCACAAGCTAATATAGAAAAGATTGTTGGTGGAGTAGAAGCTGTACATAGTGAGTTTCCGCCCATGACATTAGTTGTAATACATCGTAATGATGGTGGTAATGATGGTCATGACTACATGTGTGGTGGAGCCATCATCGATAGATGGACAATTCTAACTGCAGCCCACTGTGTGGATGGCATGTAGGTCACCCCGACTTCTGATCTGATCTCTTTAGGAAAATGAGTCACAAGTCGCAAAAATTTTGAGATAGCATCATATTTGAAAAGATGAGATCAAGCCGACTATAATGATGGTAAACATTAGGGCAGCTTTTAATATTTCTATATTTTAGGGTTGATATTTGTATTTTTTAAAAGAAAGTTCGCAATATATTTTGGTGGGCAATCATTAGTAATGTAACAAAAATATTTTCCATCGGATGACCTTCGAAACACAAGCATATTTTAAGTGCACTGACCTGAAATTTAATATATACTTTTGTATTCTTTTATATTCCATTTACGGGCCAAGTCATATGACCGACCGTGCTAAACTCACCAAAAATCAGAACATTCCAATAAAGATATCCGGTGAATAAATCATTATGTAAAATATCATTTTTGCGACTTGTGACTCATTTTGCTGTAACACATCACAAATGTTCTCACTCTAAGACTGACTTTCCTTACGCAATTCCGTCATTAAATCTCAAATATGTGATCCGTTTTAGGGAAATGAGTCACAAGTCGCAAAAATGATATTTTTTAAAGTGTTTATTTTACAAGATCAGTTCATTGGAATGTTCTGATTTTTGGGAGGTTTTTTACTTATGGTCAAATCGATCAATGTATCAAATTTCAGGACAATCTATGTAATATATTCTTTCGTTTTAAAGGTCCTCATATGGAGTATATTTAGTTACTTTACTGTTTATTGCCCCCAAGAACTATTGTTAACTTTTTTATTAAAAAATACAAATATCAAACTTAAAATCTAGAAATACTTATTAGATTATTAGACTGTTTACTATCATTGAAATCGGCTTGATCTAATCTTTTTAAATATAATGGTATCTCAAAATCCATTTTTTGCGACTTATGACTCATTTTCCTGAAACACATCACATATAGGCTACTTTTTATTATATGTATATTATATGTATATTATCTATGATTCTCAGAACCTTACTTTATAAGTTCCAAACCTTTCAAAACAAAGCACTGAGGATACCTGTCAATGAATCTAAGTTTGAAAACATGAATAAAAAGTTAGACATATCTGTCTGTTTTGGTATTGTGTTTGATTACCTTACGACTACCTACGATTATTTAGAACCAGTGTCAATGTTTGATTTGGTAATGGAGACCATATGCTTTCTGAACTGACGCGATAAACTTCTGTATGTTTTTGTCTTCATAACATAATTGTATTGATAGCAATGCCGACCAAATCATGCGATAATATGAGATAATGCCTGTTGAATAGTTCTGTTTATTATATACCATCTGATTACAACCTTTTTTCTTTCACATCTGTAATTATGTATCTGGCAACCCATGAAATATAGCTGCGTGGACAGTTATGCGTTTTTTCTTCCTCCTCGATTAATCAAACTTATCCCTGTTAAATGTTCGTGGCCAATACAAATATTTAAAAAAAAAGAAAAATGTTATCTTTCCTCCCCTCCTCGCATGTTCAGCCAAAATTCTACAATATATTGAGTAATACTCATAAGCAACATATTACGATCCGATGAATGCCTATAAATTGTGTTCAAGTATTTTCATTGTTTATCCACTTTTTCTCTCAGGATTACTAGCAACAGTTATGTAGTGGTAGGAGAACATGACTGGAGCCAAACTTCGGGCCATGAACAAACAATTGATGTGGCCGGTGTAATATCCCACCCACACTATGGTAAGTACAGGCTGGCACTGTTCCAGCAGTATCAAGCCTGAATAAAGCAAGTAACTAATAGTATTTGTGATGTGTTTTAGGAAAATGAGTCAAAAGTCGCAAAAAAGATATTTTTCAAAGTTTTAGGAAAATGAGTCAAAAGTCGCAAAAAAGATATTTTTCAAAGTGTGTATTTTACAAGATCAATTAATTGGAATATTCTGATTTTCTGAGAGTTCATCACTTGAAGTTATATCAATCAATATATCAAATTTCAGGACAATGTATGTAATATATACTTTGTTTTAAAGGTCCTCATATTGACTATATTTAGTTACTTTACTGCTTATTGCCCCCGAGAAATATTGCAAATTTGTTTTTTCAAAAATAAAAATATCAAACTTAAAATCTAGAAAAACTAGATTAATAGACTGTTTTCAATCATTGGAATCACCTTAATCTTCTCTTTTCAAATATGATGATATCTCAAAATAAATATTTTGCGGCTTATGACTCATTTTCCTAAAACAGATCACATTTGTGATCCTTTTTTGAGTCATAAGTCGCAAAATATGGATCTTGAGATACCACATTTAAAATAAGGACATCAAGCCGATTCGAATGATAGTAAACACTAGGACATCTAATAAATATTCCTATATTTTAAGTTTGATATCTTTATTTTTGAAAATGATGGGTGGGTAATAACCAATAAAGCAACTAAATATACTCCATACGAAGGCTTAAAAACGCAAGGATATATTTAATTCAATGTCCTGAAATTTGGTACATAGATTCAGATGACTATAAGTCCTAAACCCTCAAATCAGATTATTCCAACAAAGATATCTTATAACTAAAACTTGAAAAATATCAATTTTACGACTTGTGACTCATTTTCCTGAAACGCATCACATTTGACTGACATCAGAAGCAAGAAACAAGCTTGATATATCACAATGTTAGTTTTGATATCAAGTATATAGCAGTCACTGTAAGAAGTAACACATCCACCCTATGTGAAGGTTAACTTAAAAGTGATATTTTATTTCTGTGTAATGATATAGCCCAATTTACATTGGTTGAGGGCCACGGCCCTCACTCTAGAGACCGATACGTTAACCTGACAAGCTCATATATAATATTTTATATTTGTGATCCGTTTTAGGAAAATAAGTCATGAGTCGCAAAAAATAGATTTTGAGATATCACCATATTTGAATAGATGAGATCAAGCCGATTCCAATATTTCTGGGGGTCAATAAACAGTAAAGTAACTAAATGTAGTCCATATGAGGACCTGTAAAACTAAAGGATACATTACATAGATCGTTTTGAAATTTGATACATTAATTGATATAGCTATAAGTAATACACTCTCCAAAAGTCAGAACATTCCAATGATGTGATCTTGTGAAAAAAACACTTTGAAAAATATCAATTTTGCGACTTATGACTCATTTTCCTGAAACACATCACATTTATTATATAATAAGCATTCCTCTAAGAACAATATATCTAGAGTGAGTTACACAGCGTGTATGTCACTACTGAGGGATGGGAGATCACGATGTGTTTTAAACTTACATTATACTCTGTCCGAAAAGTATTTGACATGAGATTCCTTCGACCCTTTAAGTGATACCTCATATGTTTTAAACTTCCACTAGTTACTGCTCAACATGGAAATGATGTGGCGCTTCTGATCCTGAGCTCAGCCATACAGTTCGAAGACAATCATATAGCACCAGCCTGCGTACCTGACCAGAATGTGTGCAGCAACCCAGGCACAAATTGTACAGTATCAGGCTGGGGTAGTTGTAAGTAGATATTGTTATGAAAAATACTGTAGGATTAATTCATGACTGACATTGAGGGGCTGCTGGTGCACTGTTTGGTGTATCATTCTGAGGTTGATGACTGACATTGAGAGGCTGCTGGTGCACTGTTTGGTGTATAATCCTGAGGTTAATGACTGACATTGAGAGGCTGTTGGTGCACTGTTCGGTGTATAATTCTGAGGTTAATGACTGACATTGAGGGGCTGTTGGTGCACTGTTTGGTGTATAATTCTGAGGTTAATGACTGACATTGAGAGGCTGCTGGTGCACTGTTTGGTGTATAATTCTGAGGTTAATGACTGACATTGAGGGGCTGCTGGTGCACTGTTTGGTGTATAATTCTGAGGTTAATGACTGACATTGAGGGGCTGTTGGTGCACTGTTTGGTGTATAATTCTGAGGTTAATGACTGACATTGAGGGGCTGTTGGTGCACTGTTTGGTGTATAATTCTGAGGTTAATGACTGACATTGAGAGGCTGCTGGTGCACTGTTTGGTGTATAATTCTGAGGTTAATGACTGACATTGAGGGGCTGTTGGTGCACTGTTTGGTGTATAATTCTGAGGTTAATGACTGACATTGAGAGGCTGTTGGTGCACTGTTTGGTGTATAATCCTGAGGTTAATGACTGACATTGAGAGGCTGTTGGTGCACTGTTTGGTGTATAATTCTGAGGTTAATGACTGACATTGAGAGGCTGCTGGTGCACTGTTTGGTGTATAATTCTGAGGTTAATGACTGACATTGAGGGGCTGTTGGTGCACTGTTTGGTGTATAATTCTGAGGTTAATGACTGACATTGAGAGGCTGCTGGTGCACTGTTTGGTGTATAATTCTGAGGTTAATGACTGACATTGAGGGGCTGCTGGTGCACTGTTTGGTGTATAATCCTGAGGTTAATGAATGACGTTGCAGGGCTGCTGGTGCACTGTTTGGTGTATACTCCTGAGGTTAATAACCAACATTGAGGGGCTGCTGGTGTGCCGTTTGGTGTATTATTATACCTTTGGGGGAGTTGGTATGATACGCCCATAGGCTTAAGCACTGAGCGTCATATCAAAGAGAGCGGGTACTATGGCCGCCGTATTACCCGCTCCCGCCATATTATCCACACCTAATGAACAGAATAGTCCCAATCGTATCGTATTTCTATCTAAATAATTCCTTCTGCACAAAAAACACACATAATATTAATCAACCATAGGTAAAGGAAAATAAACCAGTCAGTTATTTTCTCTATTTAGTTCACCTTATAATCAATCATAGGTGTAGGTAGAAACTAATCACCGCCGAAGGCGCATGTGAGAGAACTGACAACAAAATCATTGTAGGCCTATAGATCGGCATGCTTAGTTACGGTATTGAAGCTGCCACTGGGAGTGGTCACAAACAATTCTGATCAAATAAATGAAATAGACTAACTACTTTCATTATCGAAGTCTACCCGTTACCAAAGCATTAGTTGAGTTTTTAAAAGATTTAAAGCTGCGAAAAGGCAACAAATTGATTCAAAACCGTGAGCGAGCTGTCATTGACAGGCTTGTCACTTGAGTCGGAGAAAAACGGGTGAGGTGGTGTCACCCGGCGAGTTCAAATGAGAAACGAAAAGACATTTGAACATCAAACTGAACGATATTTATCTTATTAAGTATTTTAAATCGTATTCATGTCTTGATATTCGTAATTAACCGAAAATTAAGCAAAATAATGATTCGAAATAGAACTACATTCTGCAGGACTTCTCACAACCCAGCAGGTCAAGCGCGCATTGATATGCACTGATCAGGAACTAAAAACAAGTTCAGGTCGGAGGGGCAGCATAAGTGCATGTTTTGCCATTGGTTTTCATCAAATTCCAACCATTTTTCAGCTTATATGTTGGTAAATGTATTGTACCAACCTCTATAAAGGTGATAATAAATCAATTTCCCTTGTGCTACGCGATTCCGTTCATTCGCTATGCTCATTCACTGGAAATCGCTATGCCCGCGGGAAATATGGGACGACAGATTGTCCCTCATGCGCTTTTGCCTATTTATTACATATGTGTGCGATTTCACGGGTACTATTCGGGGGTGCTATTCAAAATGTCAAATAGCACCTGTGTGCTATTTGAACTGAACTACTTCGACCTGCTTTAAAATGGAGTGTGAAACGTGACAACAATATGCAAGATTTTGTAATATCCAAAGTTGCAAAGAATATAATATGTCAAAATGAAGCATTTGCTTGAAAATTTGAACGTTTTCTGTTGGGATATGGGTTACTATCTGTCTCCACTGCACATGCAGTTGAATCAACTTGTGACAGTGACAGCATCAATGCCGGCACGGCCGTACGTTCGCTAGTTTAAACAGCAACAAACAGCAAGACATGTACGTTTACCGGAGCTAACATCAGCAGTGGAAGTTTTATTTTTCATGTTGAGAAGTAATTTGAGTTATATGATATTTATTGCTTATTTATTGTCTAAATAAAGATGAAAGTTACGGTTTGTTGACACTTTTTGTGAACGGTCTCATGACATGGTAACCAAGGAGAGAAAAAGTAGTTACCCGTCTGAAGAATTTCAAGCGATATATCGAGATCTGTAAGATAGAAAACCAAATACATACCTTTAATGTCCAGTTTGAGTTATATTGATTCCGAAAAAAATCAAAAGTAGAATCATTATATTAAAGAAAAATCTAGCACGTATGACAAATATAAGCCATGGTAGTGAAAAGTCTAAGCGCGCAATGATATAAACTACTTCCACCATGATGGCTTCCACTGTCATGTTTGTTCAAGATCGATGTTTACAAGCTCAATGGAAACCAAGGTAAAATGTCATTAAAATTGTCTTCTCTTGTTGATTACGTATGAAATAAATATCAAATAGCCCTCGGTTTCAAATCGATCTCAACGTCGGGTCAAATAACACGCCACCCCGACGTTGAGATCGTTTTGAAACCGAACAGAGGGCTATTTGATATAATAGTCCCAATGTTTTACATACAAATCAGCTAAATACTGTTTAACAAAATCTTAGGGAAACAATGCACCAGCAGGCCAGAAACAGAGGTTATTAATCCTTTTAATCACTGCCTTATGTGGCTAATGTAAAACAGGCCTTGGGTATAAATGAGCAAATATTATTATACCAAATGTATGCTCTATCTATGTTTACATTGTTTACTGTTTGAAATCTACTGTATACCTCAACATTCTAAGTATCAATGCTTAGCGGCCAACAGATCACAAGAAACAATGGCAAACTGATTCTAGCTATTAACACTGACTGATTTATTCCAAACATGTTGATTAATTCCAAAATATAAATCTTTAATTCTTTCCATTCAGTAAGTTATAACGGAAGTTTGAGTACTACCCTGCAGAAAGCGTATGTCACAATTGTATCTGATGCTGAGTGCAATAGCAACTACAGTGCCTTTGGTGGTATTGACGGAGTAAGTATATCATTTTATTTCACCTCTGGAATGAAGTGCCCATAGACTTTGTATAGACTCGAGTGAGCGGGAAGAAATATGTTTCATTCGTCCCTAGGGAAGAAACAGATGACCCAGTTTATCCTACTGTGTTTTCATTGGTTAGTGGAAAAGTAGGCCAGCTTTGTTTTGGTAACACGTCATTCCATGACACTACGTCGTCTGCTAAGCATTGAAACTGCGGAGGCCGTCGTTAACGTTATGACGGCCGTTATAAACTCAATCTCCACTAGAACGATGTCTCTCCCTTGTCGTGTTTCTCTCACATCAAGTTACCATAACTAAAAGCAATCTAATATGTTTAAAAGCGTGTGTGAGAGGTCAAATAAATCTCGAACTAACCTTAGTGCATGTCTGTGGGAACATTCTTCACCGAGTTGGAGGCGGGGGAAACCTGAGGGGTCGGAGCATAGTGTAGGCCTAGGGTTTCCTCCGCAGGAAACAAGGTGAAGAACGATCCCACAGACAGCACTGCGGTTAGTTCTACCTAACTATTTGAACTTGGAATATTTGATGTTTATTTTGGCATAGTAATGTAAAATCAATTTTTTTTTGATAGCAACTAGTCAGGAACCCGCTGGAAGACCTGGAACTCATGCTTCAGATATGGGTCTCCTTTTTGTACACCTTTTTCGTAATAATACCAAAAAAATAAAAAATGCTTTGAATTGAATTGAATTGAATTGAATTGAAGGGAGAGTGCATAGAATCAGTATAGGCTTGGTATATACAAGCGAGTGGGAATAACAGGTTAGTATTCCTCTCTAGGGAAGAAAGAGACTAATCAGTTAGTTCTCTCTGCGATTTTAATGGTTACAACCTAATAGAACTTCATTTCTGCCAATCTGATTGGACAATGCACAGCTGTATCTGATTGGATGACGCACCTCTAATTGTGCACTATGACACAAGTTGACCCAAAGTAGCAGTTTTCTTTGGGCAGAATTTAAGGCTGCATTCTAGGATTTTGCTTCCGAGTTCAGAATTGAGCAGGTTAGAAGAGAATTTCATAGTGGTGAGTAAGATTGGTTCCTTTACGCCCTTATCAACGCATTTAATATGGTTATATCAAGGGCGGGAGAGCTGAGAGTGGGTGAGTGAGTGAGATTGGTTGCTTTACGCCTTTTATATCAACACATTTAATATGGTTATATCAAGGGCGGGAGAGCTGAGAGTGAGTGAGTGGGTGAGTGAGATTGGTTCCTTTATGCCCTTATCAACACATTTAATATGGTTATATCAAGGGCGGGAGAGCTGAGAGGGAGTGAGTGAGACTAGTTGCTTTACGCCCTTATCAACACATTTAATATGGTTATATCAAGGGCGGGAGAGCTGAGAGTGAGTGAGTGAGATTGGTTGCTTTATGCCCTTATCAACACATTTAATATGGTTATATCAAGGGCGGGAGAGCTGAGAGGGAGGGAGTGAGTGAGTGAGATTGGTTGCTTTATGCCCTTATCAACACATTAAATATGGTTATATCAAGGGCGGGAGAGCTGAGAGGGAGTGGGTGAGATTGGTTGCTTTACGCCCTTATCAACACATTTAATATGGTTATATCAAGGGCGGGAGAGCTGAGAGGGAGTGAGTGAGTGAGTGAGATTGGTTGCTTTATGCCCTTATCAACACATTTAAGATGGTTATATCAAGGGCGGGAGAGCTGAGAGGGAGGCAGTTTATGATCATACCCATGAAATAGAGATGGAAAAGAAGGGAGAGAGATACAGAAAAAAGAGACAGAAAGGCAGTTTAAGGTCATACCCAGGAAATAGAGATAGAAAAGAAGGGAGAGACAGACAGAGAAAAGAGACAGAAAGGCAGTTTAAGGTCATGCCCAGGACCAATAGAGTATTTATTCCCACTTGATTACAATAGATTGATTAAGGCTGATTGATTTGTCCTGGCTTGACCAATCATGTGCCCTTGCATAACCGGGATCCAATCAGTAACAAGGTTCTATACGAGTAGCCCATTTGACCAGATATGAGATGCAGGTAATCCTTAAATTCTTCTTCATATCTTTTTCAGCTATACTTTTTTCAACTCTTTCATTTAAATATCAAATGAATATTCTCTGCTTTCATAAGATATGTGATCCCTTTTTAGGAAAATGAGTCATAAGTCGCAAAAAATGGTTTTGAGATATCATCATATTTGAATAGATGAGATCAATCTGATTCCAATGATAGTAAACAGTCTAGTAATAAACTTGTTCTCTAGATTTTAAGTTTGATATTTGTACTTTTGAGTAAAGAAGTTAACAATATTTGTGGGGGGCAATAAACAGTAAAGTAACTAAATATACTCCATACGAGGACCTTTAAAACGAAAGGATATATTGCATACATTGTCCTAAAATTTGATACATCGATTGATATACCTATAAAATATAAATTCCCCCGAAACCAAACATTCCAATGAAGTGATCTAGTGAAATAAACATTAAAAAAAATATCAATTTTGCGACTTATGACTCATTTTTCTAGAACACAGCACATATAGGGTCATGAGATGCGACTTATATAAAAAATACATTTGATTCCATACATGTTATTCTAATGTTCACATTCTAATGTGTTGTAATGACTTTTCATTCGAGGACACAATGGTATGTGCTGGAGCACCTGGGAAGGATTCCTGCCAGGTAGGTTGTTGTTCTAGATACTATCAGATACTATTTTACTCTAAAATTCTTTGGACATACTCCAGTTTTTGATCTTGTATATGGGTAAGATTTTCAGGAGATGTACAATTCGTCTTCACCAATCCTCTCAAATAACCCAGATTTAAGACAAAAATGAGCTTCAAAATGCAATTTAACATAACAGAACTGATACCTTAAATCAACACGATACAAAATATACTCAGATATACCCGGTAATCATAATTTTTTAGACTAATCCAGAAGAATTTCCTAAATGTGTACAGCTGCTAATTGCACATTTTCTAAAAATCTGACCCATATAGTAAGACCTAGAATATGAATGTCTGAATATTGAATGGTATCAACTCCGAGTTCTCTAGATCTCTTATGTAACTTTGTTCGCTTCCACTCACTCACCCATCAAATTCTAGACCAAATTTTATGAAAGTCCAAAATAATTTTCATCACCTCTTTATTATTACTATCATATCATTGTTGTCACCCTATACAGTTGAATGTTAGATCGACAATGTATTGACTTTGATTCATAAATGTTTCTATATTATAAACAAAACAATGTAATTAATCAATAAGATTGTAGCTATAATGTAATGTGGGTGAACCCGGCTTTAATTGCTAAAATTTCAGGACTCGAGGAACATCGTTCCCAGGAACGAGACAGTTTTGGTTGTAATTGTATATACCGTCTGAATAAAGATTTTGTTGAAAACAGGCGCCCGTTGCATGAACCGAGTGAGGACCATTGAGATCAGTCTCAGCAGTGTTGCCGGATTGCTGTTTTCTTTTGTGTGGTTGTGGAAGCGGTTTTCATACTTGTGTAGTGTTCTTCCAACACAACCCAGGTTCGGACTTAGCAAAGAACAACCAGAACACAAGCTTAACTTCATTCTTGGTTTATTCACACAACCCTCCGCCGGCCTCTTGCCTGAAACAAGGCTCAGAGGGCTCCTAGGTAGTTTAGCTCCCTAAGAGTTCATGGTGTTTAATGGAAACATACAGCATACATAGACAATGATATGATGAAATAGCACATGTTGAGGGATGAAGCATAAATCACAGACACTTATACACATATTGACACATTATGGTAAATAGTATTGAACTCCATACCTAAGTCTTGATAGGTAATAGTTACATTGATCATGTAGATTGATGAGATATAAAAGCAATGGCTTTAGCACTACTACAAATAGTAGTCACCTCTAGTGTTATTCAGTGGAACTAACACCAACAGCACCAAATATAAGATACAATGACACCTAGAGTATTGAATATCACTACACTTGATACATTTACGAAATTTCCAGACAGTGTATTAAGTATATCCTTGTATTTCCAAGGCCATCCTATAGAGTAAATTTAGCTACGTGACTAGGAAATATCCACCTGGAAATGTTTTAAAAAAACAAATAATTATCAAGCTTAAAATATAGGAACACTTGTTAGATGTCCTACCTTTTTATTATCTTCATCCCATCATTTCAAGAAGAATGATAACTCAAAATCTCATTTTTTGTGACTTGTGACTCAACCCATATATGGGTCAGATCTTCAGAAAATGCACAATATGCAGATCAAAACATCTAGTAAATTCTGATAAATTACACTGAGAAATCGTCAATACTAGGCATCCGAATTATTACATTTGGTATTACCTTGATTCAAACAATATGTTTGGTTATGTCGAACTGTATTTTGAACCTGATTCTTGTCTTGAATTTGAGATTTTAGAGAGGATTGAAGAAGGCGAATTGTAAATTTACTGGTGATTTCACTCATATGCAGATTAATCAACCCCAATCCTATTTCTATGCAGGGTGACTCGGGAGGCCCTCTCACCTGTGATGGGGTCCTGACAGGTATTGTCTCCTACGGGCATGAATGCGCTGTACCAGGGTATCCTGGGGTATATGCTGAAGTCTGCATGTTTGGGGACTGGATTCGAGCCAATATGGAGACAGCTAACAACGCTTGAACACCACCAGTTGCAACAATAGGGGAGTTGCATGTCTCACTGTGCATGTCGATTACAGTGGATTTTGGGATACATTCAGTTCAATTCTGATATACACATGTATATTTAGCAACATTTTTATCTAAATTCGCAAGGATCTTTTCACCAATGTCACAGCTTGTAATAATGCAATAACGCAATGACCAAATGCATGATGGGAAAAAAAATGTCTTGGGTTCATGGAATCCTTTAAAATATATGGATAATTATACTGAAATAATTATGATGAACATAACGTCTGAACATAACGATTTTGCACTGCACCATTAGTCCCATAAATCCATGCGAGTCAAGATTCAAAATGACCACTATGCAAATCCCCTATTGGCCTTAATTGCCTGCAATCTTTCTCTTTCACACTTACTTATTTGTAACTTAAATTATCAAAGTAAATAAGCAAGGGTATCAGTTGATTCCCATTTACTTATAACTGTTGTTATTTTCATAACGGCAATATGTAGAGAACGGAAGCTGTTATTGATTCAGGTCTTAATCCACAGATAGTTGCTTAAAGTATAAAGGTGAATTAGGATATGCTGCAAGTTTTCATCTTATTCTGAAACTCTAGTAGGTAGGACATGTGAACACATTATGCCGCGTCAACCTGTTTGTTCTATGTCAATAAAATCTTAAATGCACGCATGAAATGTTGTCCTTTGTTATTTGTTCGTACCATTATAATATATATTATTGTTATACTATATAATGTTGTTCCATCTATTTGTATTTGCTGTCCCTTCATAACAAACTTTGGGGCCTAGTTCACTAAGCCGATTTCCATGGCGCAGAACCTGTGCACTGAACTCATGCACTGGATCAGGTACATACTGGCGCCACGTAAGAGCAAATTCAACCTGCGTAAAAGTACAAAATGTACAAAGGTTTCCTGAATTGTCGTCAATGCTCTAGGCATACTAGTGTGCCTGCAATATGCCTACAACCCTAGCAATCAATGAGACCTATAGTTCTGAACATGTGAATCACCAAAATTCTACTAAAATAGTAGGGCTAGGTCTATTTGCCTACAACTCTCAGGCAATGCCAAACTATATTTACAAACAGTTACGTTTGTATTTTACCTAAGGCCCTAGTCCACTAGATCACCTCAATCATGGCCACTTATATATTAAAAAGAAATATTGCTTTCCACTAGATTGCCCATAGCTCCCTCAAGATGCTTTAACTGTAATGTAAAAAAAATCCCTGAACCCCTGGCTATCAGAAAGATTTAAATGCATTAAATGCATTGCGATTGTCAACTTATTATGTCAGCAAATTGAGAAAGGAAAGAATGTAAAACTGATAGCTAATTGAGAAAGGAAAGTATGCTGGTAAATATAAGTAGTACAGCTTAGAACCGGCACCACATACAAATACATAGAAAGCCGATAAATGAAATTAAACTCGGAATAAACTATAGTAAGCGGTTTCAGTATATTTATGTACAATGATGTTCACAAAGAAAATCAAGTCATCGAAAGAAACGAAGAAAAATACAAGACCCAGGGAGAATATATAAGCAATGATAGACAATAGTATTAATAATCATATTAGGAAGCCTGGAAAATGACAATTCAAATGACACTTTAAACGATGGAGCAATTTATTTTATTTATTTAGGGTCGTCTGGAAAACCTACCAGTAGAGGACGCTTTCACCCTATTTTAATACATGATGTATGCATGCAATTTATGTACAAATCGTCATATGCATGGATTGTATTCAGATAAAAATGTTATATATATAAGCTATAAATGACAAGAACTGTATTTTCTTTGTAATTGTGGAAATAAATTTTCTTTCATTTGATTCTTTACTTAGAAATACAATACATGGAGTCAATCTATTTTAAAACTTTAATTAATTCTCTTCTTTTAATCAAAGTTTTGATATATATATGCAGACATGATGGGCTTTTATTTTTGAAAAAATACCAAGAAATTAGCTATGGCACAATTGAAATATGACCATTTGGAGGAAAATATTCCATTTTAAGGTTCTAAATTCGAATTCAATGATACAAAAATCATAATCACTTGGAACTTGGACAAGATTCTGGCTTCTAGTATCCATCTTAAGTTTTATGAACAAAGAAAACATGTTAATTTACATGGTTTTTTAAAAAAAAAAGTGGGTAATAAAGCAAAGTCCCTAACTTGGGGTGCACTATTGGAATGTTCTGAGACAAGTATACAACCTTGATATCATTATATCAAACAAGATAAAGTTACTTTTCCAGTTTTGATAAGAAGCTTGTAAGAATAAAACAAGGAAAGAGCTTCATGGGACGGAAAGTGGCAGATCTTGAGATGTAATCCAGCCTGAAATAAAACTTCAGATGATGTATTTGAGATTTCTGGTACATTCTGCATAATCAAATATTATCTACTAATACAGCAACCACAACACAAGGAGCTTGTACTGTGAACAGATTAATTCTCCTTACAAGGAGAAGACATTCGCTAGTGCATGCCTGGTTCTTTAATCATTTATATGGATCTTTTGGAGTGATCCTCTGTTGCCCAACTATCACAAGCTGATAAAACATATGTGGGTCAGATTTTCAGAAAATGTACAATTCAACTTTGCCAATCTTCTCAATTAACCCAAATCTCAGACGAAATTAAACTTCAAAATACAGTTTAACCTAACCTAAGAGATTGCTAGAATCAATGCAATGCCAAATATACACGAATTTACCAAGTATTGACCAAATTTCACCCTAATTTAGCAGAATTTACTAAATGTGTAGATCTGCCAATTGTACATTTTCTGAAAATCTGACCCATGTATGCGCTTGCTATGACACAAGGTAGAGGTGGTAGCACTTACCAGTTTCTACGTTTGGATATTTGTCATACGTATGAGATCTAAGGTAGCGGGTCGGAGTGTGCATATATATATATCTGGAGGTATAATATACATGGGTCAGATTTTCAGAAAATGTACAATTGGCAGCTGTACACATTTAGTAAATTCTGCTAAATTAGACCGAACAATCGTCAACACTAGGTATATGGGTATATTCAGTATTGCCTTGATTCAAACAATCTGTTAGGTTATGTTGAACTGTATTTTGAACCGGATTTTTGTCTTAAATTTGGGTTATTTGAGAGAATTGGTGAAGGTGAATTGTGCATTTTCTGAAAATCTGACCTACATGACGGGAAATAGGTCCCGCCTCAACCTAGTAATATAAAGCTATAAAGGGACTTGTCCCCAGGAATAAAGGATCAGATCTACTCTTGGCATTGTAATCATATCTTTCTGTCATATCAAAGGATTTCCCTAATGCTCAATTTTACTACATGTGTTGTGTTTCAAGAAAATGAGTCACAAGTCACACAATCTTTTTTTGAAGTTTTTTATTCACAGGATCCTTCTGTAGGAATGTTTTCACTTTTGGGATTGCTAATGATCCAAGTCGTATGAAGACATGTACTAAATTTCAAGACAGTGTAATAAGTATGTTCATGCATTTCTAAGGTCATCCTTTATTGTCTATTTAGCTACTTTACTAGTAAATATCCAACCAGAAATATTGCAAACTTTTGTTTTCAAAAACCAAAAATATGGAACTTGAAATATGGAAATATTTAATAGTTTCCCTAATGTTTACTATCATTAGAATCTGCTTGATCCTTTCGTTTTGAATATTATGGTATTTCAAAATCAATGTTGCGACTTGTGACTCATTTTCCTAAAACACAACACATATATCTCGCTCAGTCATTGAAACCCTATGGCCCAATTTGTTTAAAGGATTTTTTCACTAAACCATTATGCACAAGGTACATTGTTCTCAGAGTTTGATTGCATTTTGAGAAAAATCATTGCATGAAGTTATATTTCAAAGTGCTTTATTCACAGTCAAATAAGTCAAATAACTGAATAAATGAATATCTGAAGGAAAGATTGTATGTAGTTTAGACATTATAGTTTTATTCATGGAAGGTATATCAAAATGACAAAATTCTGCTGATGCAGTGGACCTCTTCATGTACTACTGTCCTAGACTCTGGTACAATTGACTGAGAATCACCTTCTAGTGATGTCTATCCTTGGCAGCTCTCAGTTGTACCTGTCATGGTGCCTCGAACTAGCAGCATCCTTCAGAGGTGACCGCCCCAGTCAGCTTCAGAACTAACATTGATACATGCACATCTATTGATACATCTTTGTTTCACACTCATAATATAGTCATATATCTTAATTAGAAGTTTTCTCTTTCTTACTGAAAAATCATTTTAAATTCATAAAAAATGAACTCCTGGATGACAGAATAGTCACACACACATTTAAAGTTGGGAATACAATCTTAACTTCTTTTACAGTAGTATTGGGAGCACTATTCTATTTTGACTTTTTGAGAAAGTAGAATGGTTTAGGAGGCATTAACATCAGCATTTCCAGCGCTGGCAGAGACGGCATTGCGCCTCCTCAAAATACTTCTCACCAGCATCCTGAAGGCCTTGTTGAAATCTGCACTACGCCAGGCATAAATCACTGGATTTATCCAGAAGTTGATATCAACAGCATACATGCTGACGCGCTGGATTGCACCAACATAAGGTGCTTTATCATAGGCTGACAGAATGAGACTACATACAAATACAAAATAAAGCATGAAGAAAAGCCCTACAACCATGCCCAACATTTTAGCGATCTGGATCTCACTCTTCCTCTTCTTTATCTGGGCAGTGGTGGGGACATTACCAGCCACCATGGAACTCTTCCTTAGAGCTATATGTGCAATCATTGAATAGAACATGAGGGCAACAACAGTGCAAAGGAGAAAGAAGGTGCAAAAGGTTATAATAGGAATGCGTTGTATGTAGTTGATTGCAATGCATGTAGCATCTGGAGCAGGAGTTTTCATGTAGAAAACTATGAATATGCAGAAGCATATACCAGATAGCCAAGTGAACCCAACAGTTATGTAGCTCATCCTCATATTCCATGCCTTTCCATGTCCAAGTGCTGCCCTGAGGGAGGTATATCTTTCTATAGATATTAAAATGATAGCCCAGAGTTGTTGTACCAAGGCACCTGCTTCAAATAACAGATGCATGAAGCAGGTTATATGGCGGGCTGCCTTCAGCGATTCTCGTAGAGGATAAACACATAGCAACACCACACCATGCCACAGATCAGCTGAAGCCAAATTGGCGATGAGAATGTTTGAAGGCGACCGAAGAAATGGGAATTTTATGATGCCCACAATTGTTGCCCCATTGAAAACCACAGCAATGAATGATTGGAACATCCGGAAAGTCATACTTAACTCGTACAAAACCATCTTGTTTTTTTATTAATTATCTTATCCAATCCTATTTCACTAATCAAATGTGATCAACTAATACTTTTTATGAGAGATTCAGGAGCTGTATGGAACCCTATTGTAGGGATTTATGGTGTGACGAAATTATACTCTTCATTAATTCCACCTCAGACAACTGATTTAAATGAAAAAAGCCGTAGAAAACTGACAAACAGTATTTAAAGTAGTAAGTATTAATGCTTAATCATATTTCTTTATGTGTTATCACTATTATATGGCCTGAAATGTCTTTAAAGCAAAAGATATATTGTATGCCACAATTTCAGGAAAACCTGGCTGAAATAAATAAATGAGAATAGACCTTCAAATAGGCCTGGACACACAAACAATGTCTTTTGTCTTCAGCTATATCACAATGCTTTGTGCTGTGTAATGTTGTGTGAGGAATTTCGTAGTTTTACTTCTCCGCATTCTCTAAATATCGGTTCATCAAAACGATGTATAAGGGTGAAATCGCCAGAAAATGTAGAATTCTTATTCACCAATCCTATCAAATAACCCAAATTCAAGACAAAAATGACTCTCAAAGTTCAGTTTAACCTATCCAAACTGATTGCTAGAATCAATGCAATGCCGAATATACTCGAATTTACCTAGTATTGACCAAATTGCAACCTAATTTGGCAGAATTTATTAAACGTGTAGAGCTGCAAATTGTACAGTTTCTGAAGATCTGACCAATAAGCCAGAAATAATATGGAACCAGAGGAACCAAGGACTGAACTGACTGAACCCCAGGAATAATACACTTCACTATCAAGAGAGAAATATGTGAAGAAGTAATCCCTGAAATACTCACATCAATAGTAGAAGACACTCAGTGGCAGACAAACCATTTCCCACAGTCGATCCAGTCCGGGATAGTTTCACAGTAACAACAGTGGGTATTACTTATGCTAGTAACAACTACAACCACCCAAATGCATGCTGTTGATTATACATCTGCCTTTTATACAGAGAGCTATTAGTGAAGGAATGCTGAATGAATGACAGGCTATTCCAAGATAAATAATAGTAATGACAAAGCGCCCACTCTGATCTGTCATTTCAAAATATTTTACTAGAAATCAACCTCAATTGGTAGTGAGTGGCTCTTACTTAATATTTGGGTTGGATTTTCAGAAAATGTACAATTCACCTTCCCCAGTCCTCTCAAATAACCCAAATTTCAGACGAAAAAAAAGTCCAAAATACAGTTCAACCTAACCAAACAGATTGCTAGAATCAATGCTATGCTGAATATACTCAAATTTACCTAGTATTGACCAAATTGCAGCCTAAGCAGAATTTCCTAAATGTGTAGATCTGCCAATTGTACATTTTCTGAAAATCTGACCCATTGAAAGCAGCATTTCCAGAAGTATTTGTCTCAATGTATTCTTTCTTTGATATTAAACATTTTACCATAGAATGATTGTAAATCTGTGCTTTTAAAATTAAAGAGGATACATATTTATTATCTTTTCATGAATTTGTGACATTAGGGTAAGATTTCCAGAAAATGTGCAATTTGGCAGCTCTACAAATTTTGGATATTCCTCTAAATTTGGTGGAAAAATGACGAATACTGGGTAAATGTGTGTATAATTATTTGGTATCCCATTGATTTAAAGTATCATTTATATTATGTTAAACTGCATTTTAAAGCTCATCTTTGTATTAAATGTGGGTTATTTGAGAGGAGTCAAATGGCTCTGTACACATGGCTCTATACACAACAGACAGTCACAGCCGTAGCATGGTTAGTTTTTGCCCAATTAGGGTCCAGATGTCACTCAGTGCAATAAGTTACCTTGTACTTTAGGTTCACCTGTCTGGCCATACTCAAGTCTCTGCACGCACAAGCATCAGCTCCTGAGTTGGATTTCTTTGATTTGTTCCAGGAAAATGCGTCACAAGTCGCAAAATTGATATTTATTCGCAGTTATTCACATTATTAACAGCCCTCGGACCAGACGGGGTGCCTGCAAGGTTGGTAATATGTGATATGTTTCAGGAAAATGAGTCACAAGTCACAAAATTGATATTTTTTAAAGTGTTTTTTTCACAAGATCTCTTCATTGAATTGTTCTGATTTTGTGAGAGTTTAGCATTTATTGTCATATGAATGCATGTAGCAAATTTCAGGATGTTTTGCTTTGTATGGGGGATATTTAGTTACTTTACTGTAACATTCCAAACCTTTTTTTTTCAAAAATAAAACTATCAAACATAAAATATAGAAATACTTATTAGGTTTCCTATTGTTTACTATCATTGGAATTAGCTGGAACTTCTCTTTTCAAATATGATGGTATCTCAAAGTCAATATTTTGCGACTTATGACTCATTTTCCTGAAACAGATAACATATGGCTCTTCATAAGTCGGCAAAATTACTGCCCCTTTGTTACAGAAGGATGGGAAGGTCTATGAATTTATTTTTTGTGTCCAGAGGGCTGGTCACTGAGATAAGGGGACCCTACATGTTACGAGATTCTGCCCGTGTTGAGGTGGATGGTTGGGCCAAGGAGAGTATAAGGAGGAGCCTATTTGGGAAGGTAAAAATCATCCGGAACACCTTACCCCTTCAAATAAAAGTTCAAAACGACCCTGGTTAATTTAAAACTTCTCTAATTGGGTTGCTGCGAAAACTGTCTAATGATGATGAACATAATTTTAATGGGGTTTGGGCTCTCCCGGGTGCTCTTCTTGGCCTAGGGAATTGTCCTGATTTGTAGATCCCTTCTCACTGTACTTGGTTGTTGAATACCACTGAATTGTTGTGGATTTTGTGTTTGTCCTTTGTGCCCTGCTAGCTTGGTGCATATGTTTACCCACCTGGGTTAATCATGGAATGTTGTAACTACTATTATACTGATAAAACTTTTCTTTTCAATGGATTGTCATGATAACAGAATGTAGACGCCCGAAAGTCTATTCCGATGTCGTCTGATGATGCTCCTCATTCTGCACTTGATCTTAATTTGCCCCTTTTAACTTTTTAAAGAAAAAATTGATTTGATGTGTAATCGTTGATATTGATTTCTTATTACTTATTAATATATCCTTGTCAATCTTTGCTTGATTGTAAAATTGTACTATTATTATAACTTGTTTTTCTCATTAGCTTCGACTGAGAACATGGTCTATCATATAACGCTTGGCTAAATAAAATAATTTAAATACAAAAAAAAGATTTCTTTATTGAAATGTTCTGGTCCTAGTGGGTCTAACACTTATGGTCATATAAATCTGTGTATCAAATTTCAGGACACTATATTATTTATATCCTTGCGTTTTGAAGGCCTTCGTATAGAGCATATCTAATTACTTTACTGGTAATTACCCATCAAGAAACGTTGCAAACTTTTTTTTCAAAATAAATAATTATATCAAACTTAAAGTATAGAAGTACTTATTAGGTGTCCTAGTGTTTACTAGCATTGGAATCAGCTTGATCTCCTCTTTTCAAATATGGTGATATCTCAAAATCCATATCTTGCAACATATGACTCATTTTCCTGAGGACATGTATGTACACACGTTATGTCTCGTCAACCTTTTGTTCTATGCCAATAAAATCTTAAATGCATACATGAAATGTTGTCCTCTGTTATTTTTTCGTAACATTAATTTAGAGGATGTTTGATAACTCTCTACATGAACAAACGCCCATCATTGAAAACCTAACCCCCATCATGAGAATTCTTTTGTAAGGCCAACTTGAAGGTTCTGCACTCTTTCTTTGATGATTTTTAATGCGTCATTTGTAAGGGTAAGTTAGACTATTCTGTTACAAGTTTTGGAGAGAAAAGCCGGATTTTTTGGTGCCCTGAAATCATTTGTTGTCATTGCCGGTAACCAAAAATAAAGTATGCATGTGTGTGTATATCATTCAATGGAAATGCACTTGTCAGGTCTTGTTTATCATGATTAAATGTATACAGAACAATGTTAAACTGTTTCAGGTTCATCAATAACTGAATAGAACTGAGAATGAACTTTTATCTCATAATCTATTATTGGCTGTTATGACAAAAGCCCATCAGTGAAATACAGCATAATTGGGATGGACAAATTTAAAAACAACTGTTTAAGGTCATATAACTTGGGGAAGTATCAGATAATGTAGTCAGCATTACTCAGATGCGTTATTAGGGTCAGATTTCAAAATATACAATTCACCTATACCAATACTCTCAAATAATCCAAAATTCAGACGAAAATAAAGTTCAAAATAAAGTTCAACCTAGCCAAACAGATTGCTAGAATCAATGCAATGCCGAATATACTCAAATTTACCTAGTATTGACCAAATTAGAGTCTAATTTAGCAGAACTTACTAAATGTGTACAGCTGCCAATTGTACATTTTCTGAAAATCTGACCCGTTATCATCATCCAAGCCCCTCAATTACTCTTTCACAAGTATTTGAAACCAAAGTATGGGAAAAAATGGAAAAAAATGGATTTTGAGGAAATAAGGGCCTGTGCACTCAGCTCGTTATCATTATGATATTATATATTTTATAAAAAATCTTTCCAGTAGGTTCATATTGCCATGTTTGTTTTGTTTTGTTTTTTTTATTACTATTACGGCCAAACATTTACAACAAATATATAATAAAGACGCACATCAACCATGTTGATACTCTATCGCGTTGCCATATCACAAAATTACATAATTAATTTAATAATGAAACCTTTCACTTATAATTACAGCACTTATGACTTCTTAGACTCCTTCTACAATGAAAAAAATATTCTCTATCCTTATATAACATCAATCCATGCTACAAAACATCATTCCGCCTTGCTACCATTCTTGTATTATTATGCTATTACATACATTCTTATCATCGCCAAGTCCTTATAAGGACTATTCTGTTGCATAGGGAACACAATAAAACTACCATAAAAAAACTGCAATGTACTTTTAGACCTTATTTACAAATAGAACTAACATCAAGGTGTGCATTTCATCTTAAAGGAGTTATGATGATGGGCGTTTGCCAATTTCTGAAGACCAAAGTTTGACTCATCATAAAAACTGAACCAGTGGGAGGAAATTGTATAATGGGTATTGACAGAAAGCTCTAAACCTGGACTAATGAGATATGTAGGTTTGGAGATCTGGAGAACCGTTTGAAATTCCATACTTCTGGCTGAATTGTACACGTTCAGAAAAAATGCCCTTCAGGTGGTTTTACGCCTTCCTTCATTCGTTTCTTTTGTGATTCACTCCTGCTACCATGTGGTAATAGGGTCAGATTTTCAGAAAATGTACAATTGGCAGCTATAGGCGTTTAGTAAATTATGCTAAAGTAGACTGCAATTTGGCCAATATTAGGGGAATTCGAGTATATTGGGCATTGCACTGATTCTAGCAGTCAGGTTGGCTGTGTTCAACTGTATTTTGAAGTTTATTTTCGTCTGAAATTCGGGTTATTTGAGAAGATCGGCTAAGCTGAATTGTACATTTTCTGAAATTCTGACCCAATAGTAAAAGGTTGGATTATAGATGTGAAGCGAACAACTGCCATCAAGCTAGTGACGTTACAGTAAGGGCAAGCATCTATATTGGTCAGATCTTCATAAAAGGTACAATTCACCTTCACCAGTCTTCTCAAATAACCCTAATTTCAGACGAAAATTAAGTTCAAAATACAGTTCAACCTAACCAAACAGATTGCTAGAATCAATGCAAAGCCGAATATACTCAAATTTACCTAGTATTGACCAAATTGCAGCCTAATTTTGTTGAATTTGCTAAATGTGTACAGCTGTCAATTGTATAGTTTCTGAAAATCTTACCCATGATCTCTATTATATACTACCGCTAGGATGCTAATATAGCAATGTTCTGTGAAATGGAATAGAGTAGATGGATTGATACCAATGCTAACTATAAGAATAAACCTAACCTTAAATTTGTGGTTCTCAGTTAGTACAGCCAGTAGTTGTACCCCATTAGCATCCTGACGCCTAGTATTTAGTGGATACCTCAGTGAGGATGGTTAGTGCTACACCAATCCACCAGCTGGCAGAGGTGTGCTATTAGTATCAACATATTTACTGGGTGGCCTTTTACCAGGTGGCCATCCGCCTGACACCCGGGCCTGACACTGCTAAGATGATAGTAACCATTAAGGACAAAAACCATTAATAGAAATCAAACTTGTTACATCCTGGACTTCCGGTTCGCGCTCAAATCAAAAAGGTACACGGGACCTAGCTCCCGAGATATTTCTCTTTTTTTCAGGAAAAAAGCGAAATCGGTTTACGAAAAAGAGCAGAAATCATGGGGATAGTCATAGTGACCATCTTGACCGCTACCCTGGTCAGGGCTAAGCCGGATTAAGAGGGATTATCGCCCATCCACTTGACCAATATAGCAATAGACAACGAGGATTTTAGCGTGAGAACTGTCTGTACTCCCATAGATGTCCCAAGGCCGAAGGCCGAGGGACGTCTATGGGAGAACGCTAAATCCGAGTTGGAACACCGTGATGGAACAGTCCGTGATGGAACACCGTGGTGGCGCCACTAGACCAACGTGGTCTGTAGTATAATAAGTGCACGCGAAATCTTACCCAAAATGGACTAACAAAGGATAGAGCTCAATGAAAAAAGAAATAACAAGAGAAAATAGGAATAAGTAATACTTCAGAGAACTTTCTGGGTTGCTAAAAATATAATGGACTTTATACTGAGAAATCAGATCAAGCAAGAATTTTTAGAATTAAGGGGTGCAACCTCTGAGCTAGTGGATTATCAACTGGTCAAGAAAGAGGATAGTGATCAATAATTAACTCTCATTAAAAACCAAGTTGAGGCAAAAACTATCTAGCAAGTAAAGGGAATCATAGCAGATAACCGCAAACATAAATTTCACAGATTAACATGTGGTCAAGGGGGCTAGCATCATGAGACACACATCGGCCATATTGGATGTGGCCCTGGCGAGCAAGGTGCAGTATAGTCTAGACTCCACGCTAGACGCCTAACCTCCGGGAATAGCATAGCCGACCGTATAGGAGGACCACAAGGTAGGGGTGAGAGAGCTAAAGGGGATGTCAAAATCTGTGACAAGTAAGAAACAATGTGGAACAACAGTAGTTCACCTCAATAAAAACTTTCAGATAAAAGATATCAGGAAAAAAAGCAAAAATCTATCGGCGTAAAGGAGAAATCCTATCCACCGGAAGTATTGGGCGCCATCTTGGCCCAAGGAAAAAAAGGTAAACATTCAGTTAAAAGTGACTAGAGCCAACGCGCAGTACAAAGTATAAAGAGAGGTGGATAAAAAGGGTGTTGCAATCTCCCGAGATGGCAAATAATAGTATGACCAAGAAGATATACAAACCGGTACCATTACCAAAATTGTTATCTAAAGAGGGAGAAACAACCACGGAAAAAATGGATGTCCAAACGCCCCAAGACGACCAGTCAAAAGAACCGACTGGTAACCCAATGACTGAGAAAGACAAGACAGAAGAGGTTGACCAAGGAGGGTTAAAAGAAATGATGGCAAAAATGGCGGCTGCATATATGATAAAAATAGACTGGACAACCAGAAAAACCACAACGAAACCTCTGGTTATTTTAGAGAATTAATGGGAAGAGTAGAGAAAATAGAATCCAAAGACTATGCGATGAACGAATTCGATCAGAGGTTGGAATCACAGGAAGAGGATATGAAAGTTGTAAAAGAGATATTATCCCTCAACAAGGACACAGATTATCTCCAGCGCCAGAGAGAGGCGGAAGAGAGAGATGCTGACTTTATAAGGAGTGACACAAAGAAACTAGAACGGAACATTTTATTCATGGGAATAAAATCGGGAGAAAATGAGGATAAAGCAAAGCTTGACGAAAAGGTATTATGCTTCATCGTAGAATGCCTCCTCATCCCTGACTTTATACCCAGAAGGGCCTTTAGAGTGGGCTGGAGCAAAGATATACCAGTAAAAGTGGAATTTGAAAGTGCCCATCATGCAACTGTTGTATGGGGGGGGGGGGGGGGGGGGCTAGGTCTTGCCTCAAACAATTCAATGAGGGGGTCAAACCGGAGGACAAGCTGGGCATAAAAGGGTCAGTTTCTCAGAGAATGTACAATTCGCCTTCACCAATCCTCTCACATAGCTCACATTTAGTACAAAAATCAGCTTCAAAGTGCAGTTTAACAAAACGGAACTGATACTTTGAATCAATGCGATACCAAATATACTCAAATAGACCTGGTATTCATCATTTTTCATCCTAATATAGCAGAATTTCCTAAATGTGTAGAGCTGCCAATTGTACATTTTCTGAAAATCTGACCCAAAAAGGGATCAACCTCTCATAGTAAGACAACAGATCGCTAGGGTAAATCTCATTGCAGAAGTGGCAGAGAAGTAGCAGTATGAGGTGCAAAAAGCTGGAACAGGGATCTATATTAATAAAGTGTACTACAAACACAATAGGCTTGACGCTGTACCAACGGAGCTAATGTTGTCACAGATCAGCAAGAGGCAGAATGAGTCGGCAATGGTCTTCTTCTCTTGCAACAACCCCTTGTCAAACCATTACAGAGCCCCCTTTTTCCTGGATTGCCACATGTTCGAAAATGTAAAACAATATCTCTGCTATCACAGAGCTATGATAGGAGAGGATTCTTACAAACCAGCACTAGCATTGGAAACGCCATATATCCTATTTCATGTAAAAAAAATGAAGTCCATTACTAATAAGCAAGACAGATGGATTATGCACAGACAGGAAATTGTGCTTTTGGCTATCAGAGCCAAAGTACGTGCACACGAAGTGGTCAGTTGCTAACAGGTATGAGGAAGATAGGGGAGGCCTCCCCGACAAACAAAAAGTGGGGAAGCGGAATGGACTTGGACAACCCTATGGTGCTAAACACCCCATGGTGCCCCCCCCCCCCCCCCCCCCCCCCCACGGTAACATCATGGGCCATCAATGGATGAAGGTGGGTCAGAATTTCAGAAAATGTACAATTGGCAGCTGTACACATTTGGAAAATTCTGCTAAATTAGGCTGCAATTCGGTCAATACTGGGTAAATTTGAGTATATTCGGCATTGCATTGATTCTAGCAATTAGTTTGGTTAGGTTAAACAGCTTTTTGAACTTTATTCTTTTTTTTTTTGTTTTTACAAAAGACTTTATTTACTGTAACCTGCCGTCTGGGCTTCTACAATTCTAAAGACATGTATGGATAGTATGGTAGTTGGGAAAAATAAAAAATCAGCCTTTCAGCACCTCAATATACTCTGTGATACCTTCGGCTACACGCCGCCATATTTTTTTTTCCTCTTCACTATTTTTCTTAAAATCGAAGGCATATATAACAACATTACATCTCATACGAAGTTCATACATTGCAGTCAAAATATCAATGTTACCTTTGGCAAACAACTTCTGTCTATATATAAATGATTTTACCTGGAGAATAATCCAGTTTATTATTTTGGAACTTAAATTCGTGACATCGATTCCAAAAATAATCTCAATAGGTCTTATGACTATATATCTTCCTTTTCGATTAAATATTATTTTACCACTGCTGTCAGTATTTAAATAGCCACATTCATAGATCCACCTAAGGATGTTTTGCCATAGCTCTTTTGTTCTCTTGCATGTTACTAAAAAGTGAATTAAATCATCTTTTTTCTTACAGTAGGAGCATGTGTCAGTTTTTATCACATCAATTTGTTTCAAATATACATTGCAAGTTAGCACGCCATGTAAGATTTTGTACTGAAAAACATGAATTCTTGCCTCCGTAGAGACCTTATAAGGCGTGGAGAAAATATCATCCCATTGGATCTTATCATATTCTTCTTTAGACAATTCTAACCTTTGTTGCCATTTCTGTAATTTTTGCCATTTTGGTTTTAATTTGGTTAGTAGCTGGTTATAAACACTCTTTGCTGTACATTCGACAATGTTTAACTCCTTTCCTGCAATTTCAAAGACCACAGAGTTTCTTAGAGTATAATTTCTCTCCCTTTTTATACAATTAATCCATTCTTTCGGAATTGCTTTCTTTAACATTTGTCTAGAAAAGCATGAGGGTCTAAATTCGAAATTAGATGCTAGTTCATTTGTAGACATCATACTACCATTTTCATTGAAAATATCTCCAATGACAGTAATTCCCTTTTGCTTCCACTCTGACCAATACAACATCTGGCCTTTGTCTTTTATATATCTATTAGCCCAGATTCTTTCTCCAAGAATTTGTTCGATACTCTCTGGCTTTAGTTTAAAATAATATTTATTCCATATTTCGAATAGTTCTTTGTAGAATTTATTAATCGCGATTGTAGGTTTGAATCTACACAAGAATATCTCATCTATATCTCTTTGGTGAAAAGCTTCCAAGACTTTAAACCACGATTTATTTCTATTCAAAAGAATTCTTCTAACCCACATTATTCTATTTGTTTGATATATTTCTCTGATTAGTCTGAGATTTAAGCCACCTTTCCCTGCTTTTTGAGCTAGGAAGTTTACACCTATGCTGTGATGGTCACTGTTGTATACAAATTTAAGTACAACTTTCTCTATCTCCTTTAACAATGTTTCATTAAAGTGGATACACGATAAAGCATGTTGAAACACCGGCTAACTTTATTCTTGCCTGAAATTTGGGTTATTTGACAGGAATGGCGCAGTTGAATTGTACATTTTCTGAAAATCTGACCCAGGTACGACAGGAATTGCAAGATCACCTAGCCAAGAAACCAGAAGCCCCTTAGACGAAAGGACATCAAGAGGAAGAAAAGATAATGGAAGATCCAAACAATGACAATGGAGCAAAGAAGTACGAATAATACTGAAGGCTCTAAAAAGTTTATTTAAATTATGGTATAAAGCGAAAAGCTTTATTCGAATATTTTAGTGAAAAAAAGCTAGCAAGAGACTCATTTGGTAAGTGACAAGGACAAAATATGGGCCTCTCAATGGAGGGGTAAGGTTCTATTTTGTCATGGCACCTAAGCCAGTAAAGGAGTATTGCTTTTTGTCCATACAAATTTATCAGAAAAAATTATTGGTTCAGGTAATGGGGTCAGATTTTCAGAAAATGTACAAGTGGCCACTTTGCACATTTAGTAAATTCTGCTAAATTAGGCTGAAAAATGATGAATACCGGGTATATCTGAGAATATTTGGTATCGCATTGATTCAAAGTATCTGTTTTGCTATGTTAAACTGCATTTTGAAGCTCATTTCTGTCTTAAATGTGGATTATTTGGGACGATGAGTCTGGAAGATGGCAGTATATAACGATCCAAGAAGAGAAAACGATCACTTGTATTTTTTATATTAATGCCCCCAACGCTGACTCCCCTAAGGAGCAGGAAAAGGTTCTCGAACGAATATTCAAAGCAACTGAAGAAATGATATATGACAACTTAATTATGACGGGGGACTTCAATGCAGACCTATATTATAGACCAAATGAACAATCAAGTATTCATTTGAATGATTTTGTGAACAAACTAGACTTGTGTGATATTGTACAGGCAAAATGCCCAGGTCCTCCTCATTTCACGTGGTCAAGGAAGGGACAGAACTCCAGATTGGATTATGTGATGGTATCTGGTGATATTACCAATATGGTAAACAAAACGTTGGTAGTGTCCAGAAAAGTATTCCGCTTGAAGTGATTATTATTTTAGTAAATTGGTTAGATTTCAGCAGATCTGAACGCCTAATATTGTTTTTATACTTAAAAATAAAGGATCGTCGCAAAAACGGCCCTCGCAAACCAGCCGGGAATTTCCCAGCTACTAAACTAAACGTTCAAAACCAGACCAAGAGTTGTCAGGCATTTTGCCTGGCTAGATCTGCTGTACATCTTATGATTCCACATAAGATGACAGCAGATATTTAGATTTTAGGATTCGATCCTGTATTTTGTCACCCTTTTAATGGAATAAATGATAATCCCGGATTTTCTACCTGCAAAAAGAGCCTATGAACTTTGTTTTTCTGATCGGAGGGCTTCCCCAGTCTGCCGCTATATATGATGTCATTGTGTCCATGGTCACATGATCGCATCTCTTGATCTGATTGGCTTAGAGTCGCAGTGGCTCTTTCCTCCATTTACTTTTTGTTTTGGCGGCCATTTTAAATAGCCCTCGTTTCGAATACGCGGTTAGCGATAACTTTTTAATTATTCACTAAATGAAACATTTTTCCATTTGAACCTTGATCCCCTTGACTCGATCTAGCTTTTGGGTTCGGTTAGAAAGTTCCAGCAAAAAAAAAGCATGAAAACAGGTCAATCATAGGGAGGTTTGGTATATACGTTGTTTCTCCCTTTGGTCTGGGCTCCGGTCACATGACTTAAGAGACATAGCGGAGCTAATCCTAGCGGAATAGCGGTAGGGGCTGTTCGTCGAGCCCTCACTCGGACCATAAAGAGGTACACATCTCGATGTTTAATGGTACCAATAGAAGGGGAATAGGCTTTTGGAAACTAAACGCTAACTTGATATACAACTTTTATTTTTCCTCTGGCCAAGACTACTTCGTGGGTAGATTTAGTTGTTTTGGCATGTGCCAATATCTGTCTCATATCTGCCTGGCGTTTTGCAATGATGTCAGGTAGATCAGGATTAAAGTAGCAATTGGCATAGCGTTGGTTAGTTTGTAACCTAGCTTTACCCCTGAAAATCCTGTTCCTTGATTCCTCGTCTCTAATTTTAAGGATAACATTTCTATGCGCGTTCCTACGTTTAGGCTTTGTACCAATCCTGGAGGCGAACTCAAGGTCCACCGCAGTAAAGGTGATATCAATGACTTGACAAAGCGCTGCCATCTTTGTCCAAGTGGTATTCCTTTCACCCTGAGTTTCGTCTACCGTTTCTGGGAACCCAGAGAGAATGATGTGTTTTTACGTTGCCCACGATCAAGGTCTAAGCAATAGTTCTCCAGGTTTCTAGTAACTATATTAACATGTGAAAGTTCAAGTTCAAGTTGCTTTACCCAAGTATTGAGTCGATTGGCATATGCCTGAATTCAGTCTACCTTAGCTGTTGTAGGAAGGAATTCCCTTCTCCAGTTTTCTTCCAAAAACGGTAATTCTTTGATTCACATCCATATTTGTAGAGAAAGCACAAATTACACAAGTCATAAACAGGTAACACAGACCAGCGCCGTATGCAGGGAGGTAGTATATAGTCTGTATAGGCTTCACCGGTGCAGCAAGGTCACTAGTAAACAAGGGGTATCCAATCCAATATGCACACATACAAATGGGTCCCGAGCATTCAAACCCAGGTTTCCACCGAAATATATCATTCAAATATCCAAATGTCCATCCTTAAAGACACTGTCCAACTCAGGTGACAAGGTGAAGGTGAAATGAGGTGAATATAGGGTGAGATAATCCACATTATTTGGAGAAGTGTCACTGCGGGCGGAGCGGACAGAAAATACGTCCGTGCGCCATCGCTACTACCTAACTTGTCATTATTATTATGTTTAACATTAAGGTTGGTATATTCGAATGAGTGATCTTCATAGACAGTAATATAAGAATGTTAGTGTCGCCTCAGAGCGGCTTACTGACGTACTAACAATACCTTCTTCTTACTACAGGCGCCACCTGGTATCAACAAGGCTATTTAAGCAAAGTCGTTGCAGCAGTCAAATATCAAAAACATGTATACTTAAATTGTAATTGTAAATTGTACATTTTCGGAAAATCTGACCCATATCTCACTCAGTCATTGAAACCCTAAGACTGAATACAACAAAGAGACACTTTGTTTAAAGTATTTTATTCATCAAACCGTTGTGCACAAGACTGGGACACAAGGTACATTGTTCTCAGAGTTTGATGACATTTAGAGAAAAAACATTACAGAAAGTTATATTTCAGAGTGCTTTATTCACAGTCAAATAAGGCAAATATCTGAATTATAAGTCAAATATAAATAACTTTATTTCACTTTATACATTTACATTCTAGTTATAATAATATGAAACAGGATGGTCCTTTCAACACCTGTTTAGATGCTGATCTTCCAAGGGACCCTTACTAGCTAACATTCTCATTACTCTTAACCTTAACATGTTAATACTTAGGTTTATACAAAATTTGCTAGTTTTAATATAATATAATATTCATATAGTAAAACATACTAAAATATTACCCCTTAATGGATAATACTTTGCGCCCTGTACTGGACTCTGGGACTCTCAAGGAGAGATTGTATGTAGATTAGACGTTACAGGTTTTTATTCGTGGAAGGTATATCAAAATTACAATGGCTGATGCAGTGGACCTCTTCATGTACTACTGTCCTAGACTCTGGTACAATTTACTGAGAATCACCTTGTAGCGATGTCTATCCTTGGCAGCCCTCAGTTGTATGTGCCATGGTGCCTCGAACTGGCAGCATCCTTCAGAGGTGACCGCCCCAGTCAGCTTCAGAACTGACATTGATACATGCACATCTATTGATACATCTTTGTTTCACACTCATAATATAGTCATTTATATATATATCTTAATTAGAAGTTTTAATAACCTGTGCTATAACAATATCTAAGAATGGTTCCCTGGATGATGTTTTCCCTTTCTTACTGAAAAATCATTTAAGTTCAGAAAAAATGAACTCCTGGGTGACAGATCTAGAATAGTCACACACACATTTAAAGTTGGGAATACAATTCTAACTTCTTTTACAGTAATATTGGGATCACTATACCATTTGTGTTGCGTTATAAGAAAAAGAGTCACAAGTCGCAAAAAATTGATTTTGAGATATCATCATATTTAAAAAGATGAGATCAAGCTGATTCTAACGGTAGTAAACTGTAGGACATCTAAGTAGTGTTTCTATATTTTAAGGTAGATAGCTTTACTTTTGAAAAAAATAGTTATTAATATTTTCGGGTGGACAATTATTAATAAAGTACTTAAATATACTCCATAGGATGACCTTATAAATGCATGGATATATTAATTAACAAAATTTTGTACATGTATTAATGTTACTAGCAGCACTATATATATAATGCACTCCATCAAAGATATCTTATCTACAGTGTAGCGCCAAACCTACATCCATGAAAATGAAATATCCATTTTGCGACTTATGACTCATTTTCCTGAAGCACATCACATTTTGACTTTTGGAGAAAGTGGAAATGTTTAGGAGGCATTAATGTCAGCACTTCCAGCGCTGGCAGAAACGGCATTGCGCCTCCTCAAAACACTTCTCACCAGCATCCTGAAGGCCTTGTTGAAATCTGCACTACGCCAGGCATAAATCACTGGATTTATCCAGAAGTTTATGTCAACAGCGTACAGGCTGACGCGTTGGATCGCGTCAACATAAGGTGCTTTATTATAGCCTGACAGCATGAGGCTACATATGAATCCAAAATAGAGCATGAAGAAAAGCCCTACAACCATGCCCAACATTTTAGCGATCTGGATCTCACTCTTCCTCTTCTTTATCTGGGCAGTGGTGGGGACATTACCAGCCACCATGGAACTCTTCCTTAGAGCTATATGTGCAATCATTGAATAGAACACAAGGGCAACAACAGTGCAAAGGAGAAAGAAGGTGCAAAAGGTTATAACAGGAATGAGTTGTATGTAGTTGATTGCGATACATGTAGCATCTGGAGCAGGAGTTTTCCTGTAGAAAACTATGAATATGCAGAAGCATATACCAGATAGCCATGTGAACCCAACAGCAATGTAGCTCTTCCGCATATTCCATGCCTTTCCATGTCCAAGTGCTGCCCTGAGGGAGGTATATCTTTCTATGGATATCAAAACAATAGCACAGAGTTGCTGTATCAGGGCCCCTGCTTCAAATAACAGATGCATGAAGCAGGTTGTATGTCGGGCTGCCTTCAGCCCTTCTCGTAGAGGATAAACACATAGCAACACCACACCATGCCACAAATCAGCTGAAGCCAAATTGGCGATGAGAATATTTGAAGGTGACCTAAGAAATGGGAATTTTATGATGCCCACGATTGTTGCCCCATTGAAAACCACTGCAATGAATGATTGGAACATCCGGAAAGTCATACTTAACTCATACAAAACCATCTTTTTTTATTAATTATCTTAACAGATCTTATTTCACTAACTAAATTTGATCAACTAATACTTTTTATGAGAGATTCAGGAGTTGTATGGAACCCTATACAAGTAACTATTGTAGGGATTTATGGTGTGACGAAATTATTCTCGTCATTAATTCCACCTCAGACAACTAGAAAACTGACAAACTGTATTTAAAGTAGTAAGTAGTAATGCTTAATTATATTTCTTTAAGTGTTGTTACTATTATATGACCTGAAATGTCTAAACGCAGAAGATATATTTTTTGCCACTATTTCAGGAAAACCTTTGTCTGAAATATATAAATGAGGATATAGACCTTCAAATAAGCCTGGACACACAAACTATGTCTTTTGTCTTTAGCTATATCACAATGCTTTGTGCTGTGTTGTGTGTGGTTTTTCTTAGTTTTACTTTTCCACTTTCCCTAAATATAGTTTCACCCAAAGGATATATATAAGCCAGAAATGGTATTGAACCAAAACCGAGGACTGACAGGAATTGAAGCTCAGGGCACTTCACTATCAAGACAGAAATGTATAAAGAACTTGCTCAAGAAGTAATCCCTGAAATACTCACATCAATAGTAGAAGACAATCAGTGACAGACAAAACATTTCCCACAGTCGATCCAGTCTGGGATAGTTTCACAATATCAACAGTGGCTATTACTTATGCTAGTAACAACTGCAACCACCCAAATGCATGTTGGTGAATGTACCCCAGCCTTTTATATAGAGAGCTATTAGTGAAGGAAAGCTAAATGAATGACAGTTTATTCCAAAAGAAATAATAGTAATGACAAAGTGCCCAGTCTGATCTGTCATTTCGAAATGTTTTTTCTAGAAATAAACCTCAATTAGAAGTGAGTGGCTCTTACTTAATATTTAAAGCAGCATTCCCAAAATTATTTGTCTCAATGTATCTTTTCTTTGATATTAAACATTTTAGCACAGACTCATTGTGCTGGGAATCCTTTTAGCAGGTCTCCAGCTTTAAGTTGGAAGTTACATTTACACAAGATATCCCTTGAAATACCTTCCGTACTAATACTTCAGTAGATCACAATTATGTTATGTGCAACAGAAAAATGAGTCATAAGTCGCAAAAGATGACTCTTTAGATATCATAAAATTTGAAAGGATGAAAGCAGGTGTATTCCAATGTAGATCTATAAACAATCGGAAATCTTATAAGTACTTGTATATTTTGTTATGCATGAACAAAAAGCGATATTTCTTTATGGCCAATCACTAGTAAAGTAGTTAAATATAATCTTAGGATTAACTCAGATATGGGTAAACACATTATACAGCCTTAATACTTGGTACATGTATGAATGTATCCTACTGCCAGCGCAACACTCCAAGATGATGTGCTAATGTGCAAAACTCTCTCTAAGGGTTCCTGTGATACTTGCTTTGAAAAATACTCAATCTTTTTAATTTTTGACTAATTTTCCTGTGACATCACATATAGATATTTCATTCATGGACAGAAATTATCAGGTAATGAGACTTTAGGTGAAGGTCGTTAGAATGTCCAAAGGTTGACATTAAAGCAGCATGTGTATAAAAGTCTAAGGTCTGGCACACTTGAGATAAAACGTTTGAAGGATGCCATCATATAGTTATTTCAGGGTCTATAAAACATCAAGAAGTTCAGGTGAACAGATTTTAATGATCCATGCAATGCAGTTCATCATTCTATGCCATCAGTAAAATGTAATGGTAATGGTTCAAAGCAAAAATGGTATCTTTCACATGTCTTCATAAAAACTGCATATATAGTATTTTATTCATTTTTGTACAGTTTAATGCTCTTGGTAGTAGCAATACAGGTACCGACTCCCAGGACGGTGTGTCAAATGTATCTATGCGTTTTGGAGGTCATCCTGAGCAGTATGTATATATATGGGTCAGATTTTCAGAAAATGTACAATTGGCAGCTCTACACATATAGGAAATTCTCTTAAATTAGGCTGAAAAATGAAGAATACCGGGTATACCTGAATATATTTGGTATCACATTGATTTAAAGTATCAGTTCTGTCATGTTAAACTGCGTTTTGAAGCTCATTTTTGTCCTAAATGTGGGTTATTTGAGAGAATTGGTAAAGGCGAATTGTACATTTTCTTAAAATCTGACCCATATATTTAAATAATTTACCAGTGATTGATTCTCAAGAAATATCGCTTACTTATTTGTCATGCATAAAATAACATAGTGCTTATTGGCCGGCCTTAATGTTTACCATCCGGCTTGACCTCATCTTTTCAAATAAGATGGTATCTCAAATTTCCTTTTTGTCTGAGCCTAATAATGAGATTGGAATTGGCCAGTGGATAATTCCTGATCAGTTTGGCGGGAGAGTGGAGCTCCCTTATACGTCATCTACGTCACCAGCCTACGTCAAATGGGTCAGATTTTCAGAAAATGTACAATTGGCAGCTGTACACATTTAGTACATTCTGCTAAATAGGCTACAATTTGGTCAATACTAGGTAAATTCGAGTATATTCGGCATTGCATTGATTCTAGCAATCTGTTTGGCTAGGTTGAACTGTATTTTGATCTTTATTATCGTCTGAAATTTGGGTTATTTGAGAGGATTGGTGATGGTGAATTGTACATTTTCTGAAAATCTGACCCATATCAGACATCCTTTTTTTTGCTGATCAAGTCCCTCAACATTGGGAATGAAATGTTGGAACAGGCTTCCATCTTCCGTCTTATAATAATTGCATATGGGTCAGATTTTCAGATAATGTACAATTCAACTTCGCCAATCTTCTCAAATAACCCAAATTTCAGACGAAAATAAAGTTGAAAATACAGTTCAACCTAACCAAACAGATTGCTAGAATTAATGCAATGCCAAATATACTCGAATTTACTATAATATTGGCCACATTGCAGCCTAATTTAGAAGAATTTACTAAATGTGTACAGCTGCCAATTGTACATCTTCTGAAAATCTGACCCATATTATTATTATTATACAACTTTTATTCCATATCAGCATATACATGTACATAGTGATAATAAGAACAGGGCTATTACTCCCTCTCCGTTGGAGATTTTCCAGGTAGCCCTTAAATAAACAAGCAATGATTTTGACAAATAAATGTAATATCAGATGTGAGTTCATGATCATGAAGAAAAAGAAAATAATGTCTTTGAGTAAGTTTGTCCCCACTATTGGGTGTGTAAATAGTCTTTTTGTTGGTGTTGACGAATGTTAGTGTCAAATTATGACCAGTCCTGGTTTGGAGAAAACTTATATAAGTTATCTCCTGCTAAGTTTTTATGTGACTGTTTTGGAACTTTTCGGATGACGATAACTCCTTGATGTTTTTAGAGTTCATTACTTCTTTCTTGATGGTCTTGATTCTTTGTTGTCTTTAGTTGATTAGTCGATAGCGACTACTTGAAATCGAATTTAGACATTGTTCTTTCTTTCTCGATCACTAAATATAGCTTGTATCTGTACCTCTCAGTGGTAAGACATATACATTAGTTCCTTATTCTATAATTTAACAGTCCTCAATTTGATAGTGTTTTTACACATCATTTCTATATTCCTTAGACTACGATTCACTGGTTTATTCATACACAATTTATTACATACACCTATTATCCTTTATAGCATTATAACAATATTTCAGTAAAATACTGCTGTATATTTATTGAATCCTCCATAACCATGTTCTTGCAGGGAAATCATTCATAGATAAAAGAAACGGATTTTGAGCATCTTTCAACTATTGAGCATTAGAAGATATTAGATTATGTCGATTCCAACAATGTTCACATTAAGAACAAAAAGTAGTTCTACATGTTATGATTGATTTTATTTCTGGGTAGACAATTATTAGTAAAGTCTGTAAATATACTCCATAGAATCTCCTAAAATAAATCACCCCACTGGCTCAAATATTCAGGAACCCAAATGTGAGGAAAGGTCATTTTGGTAATTTATGAATAGGAATAGCATTGCATAAATTATATCTCATTCCCTACAGATGTTCTTCTTACAACTAGATATGTAATAATAATAAACATAATGTTTATTGACCAATGTCAGCTGGGGAGACATTTCCCAGTAAACTGGGTTTTTCCAATGCGCCCAGCTTGGGGTAACAAAAGTAGTTTGAGAGAGAACAAATCTATAGCATATTTGTTAATTACAGATATATAGATTGGAATTGATGGCTAGGTATAGCATTGTGTAAATAAAGTATGTAGATATACAATTCGCAAAATTATAAACACTCAGATTGAGTGTGTTACATAGTTGTTCAAGTAGTGCTCTAGGGGATAATCACTATCAAACCTAATGAACCCCACGGTGGTGTCTATTATGGTGACATACTTAAATATTTGGTACTTCTGTCCCGCCTTCATCCCTACTATGATAATAAAAGGAGGATCATTTCATACAATCATTAGAATATCTAAAATCTAATGTGAGGGCAATTAATACCCATGTTTATTATATAGCTAAATTGTGAACAGAGGTCACCCAAAGACCGTTGTCGCATATCGTGACATACAAATCAGCAGACAATAGATTTTGATTTATTCCAGTGGGAATTTAAATATCAAGACACAAAATCTTGTCTTTTTTAGTTGTTAAGAATCTATTCTACTGGTTTATGATGGATTTTCCTTTAGTTTCTATTATTTTTATATTCTTTTACAGTTGTAAATGGGTGGGGCTCCCGAAAATGTCCATTTTGCCAAAATCACCCATTTTAATTCCATAATTTATTCGGATTTTATGCCACATTACTAATTTTTCAGTATTTTGTACCTTCCCAAGTGTATAATAAGGACATATTGAGAAATATATATAAAAATTCCTTTTAATGCAAAAAAATCATACTTTTATGTTAGAAAATGTCCACAAATGCATGTCCCTGGCATAAATTCGTTTTTGTTTCAATGAAAAGTTATATAAAATTTATCAATTTGTTATTTGTCTTTAATTCTTCATGAAGCATATGTACGAACCTCCTTCTGAGTTTATTTTTTAATTTAATTTTGGCTTATTTATTTTATTATTTTCTGTCTCTTCATTCACATCTCTCCAAATAACTTATGAAGATTATTCATAAGTTGATAAAATCCACAATAAAGGTTCTACCTAGGAAATGTTTTGCTTTCGGTTTTGTGTTCTTGATATTGTCCCATATCACATAAAACTTTGAATTTTTATTTTTTTCCAATTTTGACCATTCTCATGGTTCCATTAAGTTGAGACATAGACATTCCGAGTTTGACTGCCTTTTCTTCTCACAGTGATAAAGTGTATTTTTATTCAAATATTCATGAAAATACATTTGTGATTATGCACATTTCTTTGATATTTACCCATCTTATATGTTGACTTTGAATATATTAGCAGAAAACCCAACTTCTGAGTATGTGTTGTGTTCGGGGGAGAGGGGTGTTGTGTTCGGGGAGAGGGGTGTTGTGTTCGGGGAGAGGGGTGTTGTGTTCGGGGAAACAGAGATTATGACCAGAATATAAAGAAATTGAAAAGTAATGCAAAAATCGACAAAACCCTTCATTTATGTATGCAATTTTCTATATAACCCATTGGTTCTATTTCCATTGACTGCTTATCTTCCCTTAGAAAAAGGGGGTGTTGTGTTCGGGGACAGGGTGGGGTGTTGTGTTCGGGGACAGGGGTGTTGTGTTCGGGTACAAATATGCTATGATGAAAAAATGATAAAATTGAAAACTAAAGTATTCGATTTGATTGTGTATATAATTCTGAACATAAATAGTTGGTTATATTCCAAATGACTACTTTCTTTCCCTTAAATTAAGGGGGTGTTGTGTTCGGGGACAGGGTGGGGTGTTGTGTTCGGGGACAGGGGTGTTATGTTTGAGTACAAATATGCCATGATGAAAAAATGATAAAATTGAAAACTAAAGTATTCGATTTGATTGTGTATATAATTCTGAACATAAATATTTGGCTATATTCCAAATAACTATTTTCTTTCCCTTAAATTAAGGGGTTGTTGTGTTCGGGGACAGGGGACAGGGGTGTTGTGTTCGGGGACAGGGGTGCTGTGTTCGGGTACAAATATGCTATGACCAAAAAATGATAAAATTGAATGATAATGAAAAAGTAAACTATTCTAATCATTTTTCTCTGTAATTCTGCACATAAATCTTTGGTTATATTCCCATTTTCTGCTTGGCTTTTACCTTATAAATGGGGTGTTGTGTTCGGGGACAGGGGCCTTTAAACAGCATGAGTAAATTGGTAATTAAAGTGAAAATATTAATAATAGAATCAAAATTAATCCGAAATAAGACACCCCTATGGTTATCAGATGAATACAGACATAGATAATGGCAATATAATAGGTACTTACAGGTATTTTTGCAATATTTGTGTGTCTGTTGTGTTCGGGGACAACCCAGAAAATACAATATTTATTATAAAATAGTAAAAAAATATAAATATAGGCCTGAGTTTTATCAAGTTAAATCGATATATGTAGTATGAAAGCAGAAATAATAGTTAAATTCCATAAAAATTGACATGTGTTGTGTTCGGGGACTGGGATAGCATAGTGTTCTTCCTTGGTCCAATAAATTCATATTTTTTAATGAGATGATAATAAAGATAGGTAGAAGCAGGTAGAAAACTCCTCCAAATTCTGAGTTATCCTTTAAAAAAGAAGAAAACATAAGTTATTTATTTTTACATCAGTTAATAGGAAATACTTTAGGATAAAATTAGCAGTGAAGCAAACATGGGTGAAAGAAGAGGATATAGAAATTAATAAATACATGAATATCATATAAATTATTTATTTCTTAACTAAATACAACAGAACTCATATAAATCTAAATGAATGAGGAGGAGATACTACAATATAGTGCCATTTTCCTTTTTTATTCAACTTTATCAATTTTACTCCCGAACACAACAGGCACTGTGGCCAAAAAGGGACTCTTTTGAATTTGACATGTAGGGAATGAGAAAAAACACAGAAAAACTTCTATTTTTAGTATGTTTAAGATTGTACCATTGACTATGACTGGGAGATGGCTTAGAAAAATTAAAAGGAAAAAAAAAATTGATGCTACTTTTTTTAAAGTGGACATTTTCGGGAGCCCCGCCCAAATATTGAAAATCACCCTAGTGTGGTCTTTACACTGAATCCCCAAATGACCTTTGATATTACCATATCAGATATACAAAAATACACAAACAAAAAAACGCTCATCATACATAGAATTCAGTTTAATTAAAGGAGAACAACAACCATACTTTCCTCTGCTTCAGAGAGCTATAAAGACCACAGACCCCCAGTTGCAAGTTGCATTTGCAGTTGCATGTATGGCCCTATTGGAGGCCAACTTTAATATGTGTCGCGTACAGGCAGCATGCCAGGAAACACCCACATAAAGACCCACACGAAGACCATGGTCAGGAATAAATTCGATAATATGTGATCCGTTTCAGGAAAATAAGTCATAAGTCGCAAAATATGGAATATTATTTGAGAGAGAAAAAATCAGGAGATCTTGAAGCTGATTGCAATGATAGTAAACACTAGGATACCTAATAAGTACTTCAATACTTTAAGTTTGATATATATTCATTCTGAAAAATAGAAAAAGGTTTGCAATGTTTCTGGATAGATAATTACCAGTAAAGTTACTAAATACACTCCATACAAATGTTACGAATGTGTGATGACTCTATGAAGCTCTGGGAAACCTCTGGAATATGTCCGGGTAATCTCCGGAATATGTCCGGAATAATCTCCAGAATATGTCCGGAATATGTCCGGAATAATCTCCGGAATATGTCCGGAATAAGTCCGGAATAATCTCCGGAATTACCTCTGGGAAATCACTGGAATAATCTCCAGGAAAAGTCCGGGAAACCTCCGGGAAACCGCCGGGAAACCTCCGTGATATCTCCGGCTGCCACCAGGGGCTACATATCAAGAACTGCTGCTATTCTCTGCTTATATTAGTTCATCATGTTATAACTAATTATTGGTTAATGATAGAGCTTCCAGACTTCGACCATCTCTTATGTTATATATTACTCTAATTTATGATGAAGTTTATACTTATTTGCTCATTATATTTATTTATATATTCCTGATTCATATTGTACACACCTTATGTTACTTGCTATAATATTCATGACCTTTGCATTGAGCTTCATGTATTGTCAGGTTGGGGAACAAGGACCTCAACCTCACCTCAGGGATTTAAAGGAATAAACTGGACTTATAAAGTACTTTCTTTATATGTTATTCTTTCCGGAGAAGCGCTTTTAAACATAGAATATTATCCACCCTAGGCCTTTGACATGGACATAGTTCTTTCCTCCACTACCTTTGCTAGAGATATGATTAATATTTATTCAGAGAAGTAACCTATACGATCACAAATATATTATTATTAAATATCGATAGTATTTAAGCCTGGAAGAGATCCAGAGTCGATACACAGAAAGTGCAACACTGGCAAATCATCTCACTGGAAAGAACATAGGCAAGATTCACAACACAAAGGCCTACAAAACGCAAGAATATATTTAATAAAATGTCCTGGAATTTGGTACACGGATTCATATGACTATAAGTGTTAAACCCCCTAAGAATCAGAACATTTCAATAACGAAATCTTGTGAGAAAAACACTTTGAAAAATATCAAAAGAAATAAAGAACCAAGTATAGCCAGACATGTGAACCTAAAATACATGGTACTTTATTGCACTGAGTGACATCTTGTCTCTAATTGGGCAAAAACGTGGGTAGGCTTGTCAGAATGGATATTTTTGTATTCATTTAGAGGCCAATAACTATTTAAACAATCTTATAAGTTGATATGACACCAAAACCAGAGAGTCAGCGATTTTTGTAAGGTGGTTTTTATTTTTTCAAGTTGTATTTTGATGTATGATTCCAACGTTTTGGTACTAGGGGTGTATCTTCATCAGAGAATGATTAACATATGAATATAGTAGGAATATAGTAGGAGCCCTCTCAGCTCTCCCGCCCTTGATAAAACCATATTAAATGTGTTGATAAGGGCATAAAGCAACCAATCTCACTCACTCTTCTATCAAATTATAAAATAAAATACTTTCTGTCTCACCCAAACTGTGTATGTGAGTGCCTTATATATATATGTGATCCATTTTAGGAGAATGAGTCATAAGTCGCAAAATATTGATTTTGAGATACCATCATATTTGAAATGAGGAGATCAAGCTGATTTCAATGATAGTAAACACTAGGAAACCTAATAAGTATTTCTATATTTTATGGTTGATATTTTTATTTTTGAAAAAAAAGTTTGCAATGTTTCTGGATGGGTAATTGCCAGTTACTAAATTTGCTCCATACGAAGGCCTTCAAAAGGCAAGTATATATTTAATACAATGTGTCAAAATTTGTGACATGGATTTATATGACTATAAGTGCTGAACCCTCTAAGAATCGAAACATTTCAATAAAGAGATCTTGTGATAAAAACACTTTGAAAAATTTTGCGACTGGTGACTCATTTTCCAGGGACACATCACATATAGGCGTTCACGTGTAATATTATCCAATGTATCACACGGGAATTAGCATTAGAAATTCTATCCCTATGAAAATATCTTTCAGGATTACTTCTATTTTATTTCCACTCCTCTGTAAAATATGATTCCCTCTTTGGTTGCTATTGAGGTCGTAAATCCATTGAAGAAGCTCTTTCTGAAACCTCATGGTCCGCTTGTATGTTACACAAATAATTTCCCTTTCATAAGATGATGTTTAGTTACATTATTTATGATTTATGTTCTATATTCTGTTGCAGCTTTTTTGAGTTCAAGATAATTAAATGTTACTTTTTCTTTGATGACGCAGCGTAGGCTAATAGAAATGGCAAAGGCAGTCACATTATTTGTCCTCTAAGGACAGTTGCATGTTTCATTTATTTCTAGAAGACATCATATTTGAAAAGGTGTTTTTACAGGGTGGCTTTTAACTAGCTTTTACTGGGTGGCCTTTAACCAGGTGGCCATCCGCCTGACACCGTTGAGATGATAGCAACCATTATTAGGACATCAACCATTAGGACAAGTACGTCTATATAATACATACATATATATGGGTGAAATCGCCAGAAAATGTACAATTCATCTTCGCCAATCTTCTCAAATAACCCAAATTTCAGACAAAAATAAAGTTCAAAATACAGTTCAACCTAACCAAACAGATTGCTAGAACTAATGCATTGCCAAATATACTCGAATTTACCAAGTATTAACCACATTGCAGCCTATTTTAGCAGAGTTTATTAATGTGTAGAGCTGTCAATTGTACATTTTCTGAAGATCTGACCCATATTTGTATGCTTGAACAAAATGTAATGTTTCTTCCTGATGGACACTCAATTTAGTAAAGTGGTATAAACGAGTAAAAATATCCTCCTTAAGAAGAACTCAGATAGGTATAGACATTATTTAATATACAGTCTTGATTAAACGTATGTTAGAGTCGGACAGACACTGGGCCTAGCTTCTCGGCCCAAATCTCGTGATAAGGTCTCTCGTCATCCACAAGCTTATTAACCACATTTAATTTCAGCAAGAGCAGAGTTTTAATAGTGTCAATTGATTCCCCTTTTTTTCAATTCCTTTGCTTGGTCGATTTTTTTTTGTTTTTCCTTTTGCTCCGAATTACTTGATTTGACATGTCATGCTATATTATATTATAAAGGAAATATTTTGGTTGTCAGATGGTGGTAGAGGAGTTTAGAGATATGGGCAGTAGGGGGCGTGTGGTGCCGGGCTGCTAGTAACCAAGTAGAGCAGTCTATGTACATTACACAAGATGGCGCCACCATCGGTGGTTAGGGAGCAATTGAGTACAGAATTAGGAGGCCAAACCCCGCCATGCAGAGGGGACTGGGCCGTTTTGTCCATGCATAGGAGACTGGGCCGTTTTGTCCATGCAGAGGAGACTGGGCCGTTTTGTCCATGCAAAGGGGACTGGGCCCTTTTGTTCATGCAGAGGGGACTGGACACTTTTGTTCATGCAGAGAGGACTGGGCCCTTTTGTCCATGCAGAGGGAACTGGGCCGTTTTGTCCATGGAGAGGAGACTGGGCACTTTTGTCCATGGAGAGGAGACTGGGCCTTTTTGTCTATGCAGAGGGGACTGGGCCCTTTTGTCCATGGAGAGGAGATTGGGCCTTTTTGTCCATGCAGAGGGGAATGGGCCGTTTTGTCCATGCAGAGGAGACTGGGCCCTCTTGTCCATGCAGAGGAGACTGGGCCCTTTTTTTACCATGATAACAAAACTGTACGTCTCTATCTAAATATGCTCATTCAGCTACATTAATTACATACATAATCATCTCAGTAGAAGCTATATATCATAAGTATTCACCAAAACTACATAGATAAAACATAAGCTTAACATTTCAGATCTAGATTTTTAAATCTCATGAAATTCGGTATTACAATGAATTGGGAGTGCCTAGACTTGCACTAGGGCTCTATATAAACAACTGCAGCCTAGTAGATGAAGGCTAGTCTATCCTTGTGTGTCTGATATGCTATTTCAGAACAACCACTAAATACATATTCCTCTTTCAAAATTGTACTATGACATTTCGTTATATTGGATACGGTTAGATGCAGAATATGACAATATTGGTACCCCCAAAGAACTTACGTAAAATGTAAAAGAAAACTGTGTTTGGCATGATCATAATTTTCTATATTAGATAAACAAAAATACTATAACCATTGTCTCTTTCTACTTCTTACCACTTCCTCATTGTTTATATTCTCACATCGTGGCAGTGATTTGCTCTGCCCAACCAAATTATTAATTAATGGTGTTGAAAAAATGATTTTACTAAAAATTACTATGTATACTGGGCCATACTCAGCCTGGACTCATTGTAAACAAGTACCATTATTGTAAACGGGTTAAAATTGACGGAGTTCTCTTGGATTAAGTGAACTTCATTTGTTTAAACACCAAACTAAATAGGGACTAAATAAGACCTGCGCAATATAATTATCCAGTCTCGTGTTTTTTTCCCTTTTTTTCGAGTTATTTGACCTGGGCGTTTTGCAATAGTTCATCACTTAGCATGCTGCTAGGAACAGGAGCCACAGTTTGAGTCTGAGAAGTCTGGATAAATATCTCCGGAACCCGAGAAGAGAATCCAAGACAACCCAAAAGCCACTACATATGGAATCACCAGAAAATGTACAATTCACCTTCACCAATCGTCTCAAATAACACAAATTTAAGACAGAAATCAGGTTTAAAATAGAGGTCACCATAAACCAAACAGATAGCTGGAATGAAGGCAATACTAAAATACTCAGATATACGTATTGTTGACAATATTTCAGTCTAATTTAGCAGAATTTACTGAATGTGTTGATCTGCCAATTGTACCTTTTCTGAAAATCTGACCCATAATATGCATATTTATTATAGAAAGGTTGCCCCAAATTTCCCTGGAGAGGCCAGGAGTGAAGGGCCTACATTATAATATTAAAATGCAATATTTGATTTTGGTGAGTTATTTATCTAGATATAGATAAGTAACTCTCTCAGAATCAAATAAAGCCAGGCCAACTGAATAAACGGAATCAATTACAGTACTCTACTGAACTCTAAATAGAGAAACAGCATAATAAAACATGAAAACACAGCCATTGCATCATTTGCATGCAGCCCTTGCCTGTCTGAGATGTTATTGCCATGAAGTTTGAGAATTGATTTGCATGTATCCGGAGATGAAAACTGCATAATATTTCATAAGCAATAAACAACTGCTGTTCAAAGCAAAATACCCCCCCCCACCCCCACCCATCCCCCCCCCCCCCCCAAAAAAAAAAAAAACTAAAAACAAATACCAGTGCCATCCATGCATTGCCACGCGCCTTGCTTTTGTGCGTATCGATGTATTCAATGTAATATTGTTCTTCTAAGTTGATATACCCTGAATGATAACGTGCTTTGTAATAGTAATGTTCATATTAGTATTTTCGAACGTAGTATTGAGAGTGTTCTTATGGAGTAACGAGTAATTTTACTAGGCAACGTGTGTAAACATCCATGGTGGATTTCGCGTCTTTTCTTTTCTATATAAAATTAAATATTCTATTGGCCTTGAATTAAATAAAAAAAAAAAAAAAAAAAAAAAAAAATGTGATTGCACATACTGTGTTGTAAATCTGGCGGTAAGCTTTTTTTTTTAAACATTTTTATTTGATAGATTTTCACAATGTGATATGTCTCATCTCCAATGAAGGTATTTACATGTTTAACGATTAACGTCATTAAAAGCATATATAAGCACATCAGGAAGACATACCACGAGGTAGCTTGATATTATCTAGAAAAGTATTAAGTAAAAAGGGTTTTCTCACACTAGAACAAGAGCAAAATTCTATCCCCCTCCATGCCTGGAGAGAGATAAGAATTGAAATAAAATTATCTAGAAAGTAGTCGCTGTAAGAACGAACACGTCCAACAAGCCTGAAGGTTGGTTTTAAAGTGATGTTGTATTCATAAATGTATTTCGTAGATGGAAGCCTATTGGCTGAGAGTCTTGAGGGCTACACTCCACACTGTATAGGTCTACACTGTATATGGGTCAGATTTTCAGAAAATGCACAATTCGACTTCACCCATCCTCTCAAATGACTCAAATTTAGGACAAAAGTGAGCGTCAAAATGCAGTTTAACATAACAGAACTGATACTTCAAATCAATTAGATCCCAAATATACTCAGATATACCCGGTATTTATCATTTTTCAGCAGAATTTACTAAATGTGTAGAGTTGCCAACTGTACAGTTTCTGAAAATCTGACCCATAGGTCTACACTGTGACATAACACTTGCACCTCATTTCAAAGCAACATTTTCTCATTTTCTTATTATCTCAGAGAAATCTTACCAAATGTATCTGAAGCTTGGCTAATAGCTATAATAGCTTATTATATTTCTCTAGTTTTAACAATAATTTCTCATGGTGGACCGTATCGAAAGCCTTCTTAAAGTCTAAGAAGACTGCCACACACGATTTTGTATCATTGATGCTCTCATAGACTTCCTGTAGAAGATCTATATGAGCTTGGGTTACCGACCGACCCTTTCTGAAACCATACTGCTTGTCATAGTAAAGATTATTATTTTCAAAGTGAAGCGAAAGTTGTTTCTGGATTAATTTCTCAAGAATTTTAGCAGGCATTGAGATCCCAGAAATGGGTCGATAGTTATTTGTAGATTTTTTGGAGCCATTCTTAAACAGAGGTGTGACCACTGCTGTCTTGAATAGCTCCGGGACAGATGCTGAAACGATCGATCTATTGACCACATGGGTTATTTGAAAGATGAGTGCTCTGAGACAATTCTTTAGTATTTCCCCTGAAAGGTTAGCAATACCAGAGCTTTTGTGCGGGTCAATACAGTTCAATACCTCCATGACCTCATTGGGGGATACCTCTCTTAGATTTAGGTTTTCAATACTATTTATTTTGTTGTTATTGTTACCTTGCTTTCTTGATACACTCAGTAAATCGTCAGACTCAGAGAGAGTGGGCTTCATTGTACACATGAAGAAACTATATATTTAATAAGCATATAAACCTAATGATATAAAAGGTTCGTTCGGAAGAACTGTCATGGACAGAGAACTCAGACCTATAAATTTTCCATGTAGAAAACTGTAAATATGTGTATACTAAAATGGAATTAAAGTTTCTTATATATTCAATTCAATTTAAACAATCTTTATTGGTGATCTTAATACAATTTGGTAAGTGATTTTTGGCCAGCTAGTTCTTCCAATGAACGCCATTTTGTCGACAGAACGTTTTAAAAGGAGCTTAACACTTACCAGAATGACTTATACATCTAAAAAATGTGTTATTATATATAAATATTAAATCGTATTGTAACATGTACAATCGGCAGCTAAACAAATTCAGTAAGTTCTGCAAAATAGGGAAGAAAAGTGATAAATACTAGATATATCTGAGTATATTTGGTGTTGTATTGACTCACAAAATCTGCTTGGTTATTTGGCTTACTTATAAATCTAAGAAATCAGTTTGATTATATACATGTTGAATCGTATTGGAACCTCATTTCTGTCTCGAATTTGGATGGTTTTGGAGGATTGGTGAAGGCGAATTCTACATTATTTTACGAACTGACCCTTAACAAACTGATTGTTATATCATCTTGAGGGTCCTGTCCTCAACGCAATCCCTCCCATAAAGCTCCCCCAGAAACAAACATGGCCGCCGTACAAACGTGCGCACGCATATAGACAGTAAGATCACACCGGAAGTAAGTGTGTACAGAGACAATGGTTTCATTTCCGGTGAAGTCTCGCTGGCGTCGGATACAGTAGTGACGTCAGTGACGTAGAGGAGCAGGAGCAGGAAAGTCAGATTTTCAGAAAATGCACAATTCACCTTCACCAATTCTCTCTAATAACCCAAATTTAAGACAAAAATCCGGTTCAAAATACAGTTCAACACAACCTAACAGATTGTTTGAATCAAGGCAATACTAAATACACTCATGTATACCTAGTGTTGGCAATTTTCCGTCTAATTTAGCAACATTTACTAAATCTGTACATCTGCCAATTGTACATTAACTGAAAATCTGACCCAGGACTAGGAGGAGATCTACTAGTACGCATGCGTAGATGGCGTTCCTACTGAGTCCCTGAAAGAGGGGTTTTAATTTCAGCCGACGGCCTGAAGAGGTACTTGCTTGAATACAAAGCAAACATGTCCGACCAAACTTTCATTTATGCAAATCGTGAAATGCAATAATCCCGCCACTGTCTGGCGCGAGGCTAAAAATGTATTGAAATGATTAATCAAATTTCCAAGTCTCTTGACAGGCCCTTCTGTCTTGATTAATTTGAGATGTGACTGTCGGCGCTTGAGGCCAAGTCCGCAAAAACATTAGTGTTGATGAAATAAAAAGGGAAGGAATGAAAAAAAGGATGATTATGACTGGCAACACTGGGACCTGCATGTCTGATGCCTCTAGTGACTGGTGGGATCATTCTGATACTCATGCAATAACCTAGTATGCCTAGATGGGTCAGATTGTCAGAAAATGTACAATTCGCCTTCCCAAATCCTCTCAAATAACCCCCATTTAAGACAGATATGAGCTTTAAAATGCAGTTAAACGTAACAAAACAGATACTTTAAACCAATGTGATGCCAATTATACTCAGATATACACAGTATTTATCATTTTGCAGCCAAATTAAGCAGAATTTACCGAATGTGTGGATCTGCCAATTGTACATTTTCTGAAGATCTGACCCCTCTAGCGACTGGTGGGATCTTTTTGATACTCAGGCAATAACCTAGTATGCCTAGATATTAATTTCCTCCCGGAGTTCAAGCTCGATTAGCGTTTTTGTTGTTTTGATATATTGAATAGGGCAGATGCTGTGAAGTAATGTTGAATCAAGATCCTAACTGAGTTACTGAGGTGTTGTATTCGGGCTGTTGGTTATATTCGAGTATATGGGTGAGGTTGTTAGAAAATGTATAATTCACCTTCACCAATGTTCTGAACTAATCAAGATTTAAGACTTAACAGAGGAGCAAAATACAATTCAAGAACAGATATTTAACTCAGCACTTGACTAATATAATAAATCTAGTATTTACCATGTTTCTGCTTCATCTTGTAGAATTCACAGACTAAATTTTGATCCGTTTTAGGAAAATGAGTCATAAGTAGCAAAATATGGATTTTGAGATATCATAATATTTGAAAAGAGGAGATGAAGCTGATTCCAATGATAGTAGACATAAAGGACATTTAAGAAGTTTTTCTATATTTTATGTTTGATAATTTTATTTTTGTAAAAAAAGGTTTCTGAATGGGTAATTATCAGTAAAGTAACTGAATATACTCCATACAAAGGCCTTCAAAACGCAAGGATATATTTATTACAATGTCCCGAAATTTGTTACATGGATTTATATGACTAAAAATGCTAAACCCTCTAAATATCAAATAATAAATAGAAACATTGCAAACTTTAAAAAATAAGAATAAAAATATCAAACAAAATATAGAAACACTTCTTAAATGTCCTTCATGTTTATATTATCATTCGAATCAGCTTCATCTCCTCTTTTCAAATATCGTGATATCTCAAAATCCATATTTTGCGACTTATGACTTATTTTCCTAAAACGGATCACATTTGGGTCAGATTTTCAGAAAAAGTACAAATGGCAGCTCTACACATTTAGTAAATTCTGCTAAATAAGCCTGCAATTTAGTCAATACTAGGTAAATTAGAGTAAATTCGGCATTGCATGTATAGTAGCAATCTGTTTTGTTAGGTTGAATTTGGATTATTTGAGAGAATTTGTGAAGGTGAATTTGTACATTTTATGACAATCTGACTCATTCATTGAATGTAGAAGGCCAAGAAACTCTCAAAAAAACATTGATCACCATTTTTATCATATCACTTTTGGAGCACTTTGATCTGTAGAAAAAGGGAAGTGAAGAACAGTCCCCGGGTGTGTCACAAAAGATGAAGCTTAATGGAAAGCAAGAAAAAGGTTTCAAGTTAGGCATGAATATTTTGTGAGCATAAAACCTTGAGGGAAACAAATCAGAATCTCCTGCTCTTTAGGAGGATGAGTGTGTACATATTTTAAGACTGTGCCGGTTTTATTTCTGTCTCCGAGTCCCTTGTCAATTTCTTAAACCAACTCATTACTAAGGAATACAATACTGTGGGCACTGGCATTGAAATATTAATTTTGGAGGAGCATTGTTTGAGGAGTTGTCTTTGGTCAGTAAAGGCTGAAGATGTAAACAAGAACATTCCAATGATATTAAACATTAGGACATCACCTAATTGTTTCCATATTTTGAGTTTGATATTTCTAGTTATCAAAATAAAGGTTTTCAATATTCATGGGTGGAAAATTACTAGCAAATGCCAAATATTCTCTATAGGATGATCTTGTAGATTCATCGATGTATTTGATATTAATACACTGTCCTGAAATTTAGTACACATATATTTATGTTACGAAAAGAATTAAGCACTCCAAAAATGAAAACATTCTAACAAATACATCTTATGAATAAATCCCTTTGTAAAATATAAAGTTTGGACTCATTTCCCTGTCACATCATCATTTTATTTACTTTCTGTGCAGAAGTTATTGTATATTACTCTGGAACGTCTAATTATAATGTATCACAAAGTAAACCACTGTCTGACAACTTCGACTGAGAACATTGCATTGCGCATGATCCCCTGAATCAAATAAATGTCCCTTAATTGCCTAGAAATAAACTCAAATGCCATACTCCTGTATCAAATATTACAGAAGAGCTGATACATGGGACTGTGTAAAGGGTCTAGTTCACTATGCCGATTCTCAAGCGTTTCTCATAGAACTTAGTGGAAAAGGGTCCTTTGCGTCGCAAAATCGCATGAAAATCGGCTTGGTGGACTAGGGCCTAAATGCTGAGCATTATGTTGCGGAAGCGGAGCTGGTTCAGAACCAGTAGCCGGATTTCTGACTCCTCGCCTTTTGTCATCCGGGCTTAGCATGAACTGTCGGTAGATGTCGCTACCTTCACTCTCCCGCGCACCGTACCCGTGCGATACGAAATTGGATACGAAATTCTTGTCCCCACTTTTGATACGAAATTTTTCGTCTCAAGCGTTTTTCGTACCCGGGAAGGGTAAATAATAACCTGGGAAAGCTGAAGGATTAGGAAGACCACTACGGCCGGCCAGTCCCAGACAAGCTGGCGTGACCATTAGTGCATGACGGCCACTAGTGTAGAACCACTGATGCCAAACAGAGAAAAAAAACTTACCCATGCTTAGCTTCGATCTAGCAACCTTAGGATTCACATGCGAGGCTGTTCTCCACTACACCACCAAATTTGATGAAGACATCTGCTCAACAGATAGTCAAAACCAAGATCAAATGTATTGTAAGATGGTGCAATAACTCTTAACAGGAACGTTCACTCAATGAATTACTTCATACACTCTTTGGTATATTAGGTATACAACAATCCCATTTAAATAATTCTAAGATACAAACATATAGGTATATATTAGCATGCCGACTATAATTATGCTATTACTATATAACAGCGTTTAACTGATGGCATCCTTTAGTATCATATGTGTATCAAATCAAAAGACATTGCATTTGAATATTTCTTTCGTTTTGAAGGTTACCATATATACATAAATATATCAATCATGGAATATAGAATAATAAAATAATTCTATTTAATTTCTGGTAGGATATACATCCTCACCAGACACCTATTTCATGCAACAATGCTAAAAGGGAATATGGATTCATATTCGCACCTAGTTATATAGAGAGAAAGCCTGTGGGAGGTGTTACTTAAGACAATGGCTAGGCAAGCCTTCCCATTTTGGGCGCGCTTGAGTGCATATAGGTGTACATATAGGTGTAACATTTAGCGCGACAATATTCTGGAGCTATATGACAGTGCATATTGTTATACTTAGCAAGAGCTCCAAGAGGCTATTTTGGGTTAGTTCATAGGCTTGTACAAATCGCCTGAGTATGTATCAAGCATTTGATGTACATTTACAGGTAATTCATGATATTATGTTCTTTTCTTTACCTGTATACTGTTACAATACCAAAATGAATCTGTGCTAAAATAACGATCAGGCAAAAAGGGAAATTCTGCAAAATTTACACATGTTACAAACCAAAGAAGTGAATGTTTTAATATCTTTGCTATCCCTCACGGCTATAGATAGATCATTCCATTGCTGTCTCCCTTAATACAAACCTTTCTTATGTTGGTCTTTCAATACGAAAAACGGAGCGCGAATACGGAGCATATCATATTTCGTCTCCGTGATTCAAATGACCGTTTTTCGTATCAGAAGTTCAGGCAATTTCGTCACCACAGTTTACCAGTAGCGTTCGCAGTGCTCTGTAGACAAAAATCGTCTCACTGAAGACGAAAAAACTCGCCGCTCCGTATCGCCCGGGTACGGCGCGCGGGAGAGTGTTGGTTTTAGTTTACACTCTAGGTCCAACCCCTCAGATCAGATAAGAAGGGTATGTCAGTGGTTGGACGCCTGCTTCGCTAATCATTATTTTCACCTAGGACTTTTAATGGGAATATGATGACATTTTGCAGTCTTAATGGAATTATAATGGCACTTTGCGGTTTGAGGCGAGAGGCTTTCCCTCCGAAGGGACTCTCTCAACTTTGGGCCTAGACTGTTTACATATTTCTCAAATGTTATGCTTGTCCCTGTTATTATATCTACACACCTCTTTACCCTGAGTATTTTATTCTCTATATGTTTTCCACCATCGTCAGTGTGGGGATGGTTATACTTGCCAACCGTCCGGGTGCCTCTGAGCTCTTAAGAATTAAATGAACAAGCTAGCGAGGACTGGACGATCTGGGTCTTGCGTTGTCATTTGTGAATCGATTGTTGAATTAAGAATAACAGATGCTAAAACCGTTTCTTCTATTTTGATGTGTCTCAGAAAAATGAGTTGAAAGTCGCAAAATGATGTATTTCAAATGTCTTTTCCTCAGGGAAATCCTTATGTGGATTAAGTTAAGAATAAACAAGTATTCTTATATAAGTTGTATGGTTGATTTTTGTTATGTTTGAAAACAGAAGTTTGCCATATTTCTTGGTGAACAAGCATCATGATTTTAGAAATGCAAGTGTATGTTTAAAACACTGTCTTGGAATTTGGTACATGTATTCATATGACTAAACGTACTAATTTCTATTAAAAAAAATGAGAACATTCCTATAAGATAATTTTATGAATAAAACACTTTGAATAAAAAAATCAATTTTGCAACTTATGACTGATTTGTCTGTGACACACATCACACATGTTCAGATTTTCAGAAAATGTACAATTGGCAGCTCTACATATTTAGTAAATTCTGCTAAATTAGGCTGAAAAATGATAAATACCGGGTATATCTGAGTATATTTGAGATCGCATTGATTCAAAGTATCAGTTCTGTTATGTTAAACTGCATTTTGAAGCTCATTTTTGTCCTAAATTTGAGTCATTTCAGAGGATTGGTGAAGGCAGATTGTACATTTTCTGAAAATCTGACCCATATACGAATGATGTTTTTCATATTTCTAAGGATTCATTAGGGGTGTCAGGACTAGCCGTAGGGGAGGGGAAGCACTAACTAAAAGCATGGAAGACTAGAGAGCAGGGACAATAAAGCGAGCTGGGGAATAGGTGGGTCAGATTTTCAGAAAATCTACAATTGGCAGCTGTACACATTTAGTAAATTCTGCAAAATTACGCCGCAATTTGGTCAATACTAGGTAAATTCGAGTATATTCGTCATTGCATTGATTCTAGCAATCTGTTTCGTCAGGTTGAACTGTATTTTGAACTTTATTCTCGTCTAAAATTTGGGTTATTTGAGAGGATTAGCGAAGTTGAATTGTACATTTACTGAAAATTTGACCCAGGTAGGGACGAGTTGGTAAGCTACAAATATTGGCTCTAACGCTGGGGGAATATTAAGCCTAGGGCACATAGGCAGAGCGACTCGCAGCCTCCATTAACTCATTACTCTACCCTATAGGTGATGTGTCACAGGGAAATGAGTCACAAGTCGAAAAAAGTATTTGAGATATAAGCATATTTGAACAGATGAGATCAAGCCGATTCCAATGATAGTAAACATTAAGGGTATCCAATAAGTACTTCCAATTATTTTATGCATAGCAAAATGTTAGCTATATTTATTCTGGGTCAAACATAGTAAATCAGTTTAATATACTGCTCAAGATGACCTTGGAGACGCATAGATACATTTAGCACACAGTCTTGTAATTTGGCACATGTATTGCCACTTCCAAAGGCACTAAACCGTAAAGAAAAGAAAAGAAATTCTAAAAAAGAGTTTCTGTAGCAAAGACATTTGAGATAACATCTTTGCGACTTGTCACTGATTTTCCTCTGACACATCACATATATATGCCCCTCGCTTTGCCTATCTTACTTAAGGCAAGGAATTTGCTGAGACAAGAAGTGATCCAAACTCCATGACTCAGCACTATCTGCCTACACTTGGACGACGGACGTCATAACGGTCAGGCTGTCAGAAATTGCACAATCGGCAGTTTTATAGATTTAGGTCATCCTATGAAGTAAATTTGGTTACTTTACTAGTAATTACCCACCAAGAGATATTGCAAACCTTTTTTCAAACATAAATATATCAAATATCAAATATAGAAATACTTCTTATATCTCGTTAATGTTTACCATCAATGGAATCAGCTTTATCTCATCTTTTCAAATACGTTGATATCTCAAAATCCATTTTTGCGGCTTGTGACATGGTGCAAAACCATTCCACTAGGTTTCTTGGTAACCGTTGGGGGAAAATAAGAATTCGAAAAGTGTTTCAAACAGGTCAGAATAAGGGAGAGAACAAATATATAGAAATGGTCTCTCTCTGTCACTGTCTCTCTCTGTCTCTGTCTCTCTCTGTGCCTCCTCCACCTCATCCTTCTTCACCTCAACCACTACCTCCTCTTCTCCCTCTTGCTTCACCTCAATAATCACTACAGCCACTTCTTCCTCCGCCACCAGCTCCTGCTCTACTACCTCCTCTTCCAATACACCACCCCTTCCTCCTCTGTTCCCTTTCCCTCCACCCCGTCACAGTCATTCTTTATGTTTTGTGTCTGTGTCTCTTTGCTTTCCCCTCTCCCTGTATCTGTACTTCTTGCCATAATTATTTGTGTCTCTATATCTGTGTGTGTCACACAATTTCCGTCCATCTCAGTGTTAAATTTCATATATAATAAGCCCCAACTTAAACAATTATACCTCCCTGTCTGACACTCTCTGTCTCCTTGTGAAGTTCTCACAATCCAAACCTCTTCTTTCTCTCTCTTTCCTTTTTTCTTTTCCTACCTCTATTGCTACTGCTTGTCATTCTGTGTTCTTGTAGCTCTGTGTTTATTTTACTATTAACTTCATCTTGAGCACTCTGTATCTATTTCTCATTGGGACCATCAACAAAATCTGTTGACTTATTATACTGAACTCCCATTGAAACCTCATTTTTGTTTTAAATTTAGATTATTTGAGAGGATTGGCGACGGCGAATTAGACATTTTCTGACGGCTTAGCCCATGAGTGAGGTGGGACTGAGTGGGAGTATTGACAAGACAAGGGGTGCATTATTCAAGGCCCGATCTAAAGGAAAAACTAAGGAGAAAGCAGAGGGAATGGAAGACCAACGGTTCACGAGAACAAAGAATTGTGTTTGGGGGAGACCGTTGTAGAGATGACATAAAGAGGAAGCATGGGGGAAGGGCGAGCAACCGGGGGAAAGGAATACCATTTTTTTTTTAAATAAAAGAGATAAAAAAATATGTGTACTAACTCATTTCCGAGCAGGCAAGATGTCTGGAATGCCCGACGATTTGAATGATTTGATTAAGTCAGATTGCCCTTTCTGTCGTCGAGATGGACTTATTTTCTGTATTGTAATTTGACTAGACTAAAATGGGTGCTCAATTACTTGTTACTCGACCAGCTTTATATTCCTAACTTTTTCCCCTTTCTTTTGACAATTTTTATTCATCATAATATATACTGCCTTTATGGCGCATAAAATATTAAAATATGTTATTAATTCAGTTTTTCATGAACTCTTTTTTAGTTTGGCGGAGGGGGGGGGGGATTTTCTCATGTTGGACTTACTTTACTACTCACTTTATTTTTTATCAAAAACATTTCGACTAAAACTTTCTGATAGATATAAATGATATAAAAGCGAAGAGATATTTGGCGACCGTACACAAATCAAGTTGCCCCGCGGATGGTCTTCTAACCTCTGTACGTAAAGTCGATACAAACTTTTCCAGCTTCTAAAGGCTTTACAGATTGAGATATTGAAATTTGATGCTATGTTCATAGCATTTAACCTTTTGTCAAACTCCTTCATATGTCTTTCTCTGTTATCATGTTGTACTGTGACAAATGTAATGTGCATAATGTTAGCGCTGAATAAAATCTTTAAAACCAACAAATAAAGAAAGGCAAACGAGAGTGTGACACGGAAAGGTGAAAACATGTTTACGAGATATAGATGAACAATGCATTGAGCATATATGATCTAATACTTGGGACAGATTAAAAGTCTATAAGGAGGAGCATTGACAGTGTCACACATCGACTGAGTTCTGCTGATTTTGTGTAAAGGGTTATACATACTGAGTATATCTCAGTAGTTTGGTATATTACATTAATTCAATGCATGTGTGTGGTTATGATGAAGGTGAATTTTCTTTTGTTTAGATAAATTGTATTGTCATGGAATATACTATACTTGTGGAGCTGATTGTATATACAATCAATTCATATAATAATAAGTATATGAGCAAATCCACCATTTGGTCGTCATTTGACCCTAAAATCATCTTTTGCGTATTTGAATGAAAAAAACGATTGGAGACATTTTTCAATAGTTTTATCGTATCCGCCCGCCCGAAATACATCAGGAATACCCCCCATTTACATAAATCTTCCTAAGAATTTATGCATGGGGGTCGAAAAACTGGATTTTAGGGCCTTAAAAATGAAGAAAAATTAGGAGAGACCCAATAAAATGCTGAAAATATATAAAAATGTTTAGTCAAACATAGTTTAAACTTATTTTACCATTGCGCCTTGACCCTAGCTACCACATGATCTGTTTTTTATTTGTTTCCAATGGCTCTTTGGTATAGCAAAAATGTAAAAATATGTTGGGAAGTCTAAATGTCAGCGTCACGTGTGGAAAATAAAATCCAAACCTAGAAAAAAAAATTAAAAAATGGGTGAACAATATATACTAATTTGGGTCATTCTACATGCACTTGACATATTTAGAATAGATCTGTTCAGATATATGTTCATATTTTGGAGTAATAGGGACTAACATAGGGGTTGGGAAGCTCTTCTGTCAGCGTCACGTGTGTATTGTTATTCTACCTCATTTAATAAATATTAGGAATTAATAATTTATCATATCCATATGCATGAGTCGATGCTCATTCTTCATTTCAAATACAAAAAATCCACCCAAGTTCTCTGCAATCAGAAGGTAGGATGAGAAATGTGTCAGCGTCACGTGAGTATTCCACACGTGACGCTGACACTGACGCTGACACTGACACTGACATCTGTTATTGGGACATACAGAGAAACAATATATAAATCTTTAAAGATTTTGCCTCTAAATACTTAAACATAACTCACATACATCATTCATGAACAACCAATACATGTATTCATTCAAGTCAACTTAAAAAGAAAACAAAGAGCAATAAATATTATATATTTGTGTATATATTCCAAACGTAATCGGTTATATATGTGGATAGGCAGAGGGTCAATGTCCTGTCACCCTTGCTGCTGCCATTATCATTACCATTACTGGAATAGTTATTTGGCTCTAACTTTCCTTCTAATTGGAATATTTTCACAAACTAAAAAGTGTTGGCACCCTTATGTTGAGACCTATCGAGTACACAATAGTTTAAAACATTATTCGCATATTCTATTTATTTATTTTTAATTCAAATCCTCATTTATGTACAAATATGTACCAATCTTTGGTGCCCTTATTATCAGAATTCGAATCACAGATTCAATCAGGCTGCCATGACTACAATATTCATCATTATCTTTCCCAATTTCGTCTATAACATCAGCAATGTATGTAGTTCATATACGAAAAAGAATAAATCAATAGAAGCAATTCTAAAAAATTAAGAATTTTCAGCCGTGGGTGGCCAAATGACGACCAATTGGTGGAATTGCTCATATGGGTCAAGTCGTCAGAAAATGCACAATTGTGTCACCTTCAGCAATCCTCTCAAATAACCCAAAGTTCAGACGACACTAAAGTTTAAAATACAGTTCAACCTAACCAAACAGATTGCTAGAATCAATGCAATGCCAAATACTCTCAAATTTACCTAGAATTGGCCAAATTGCAGCCTAATTTAGCAGAATTTACTGAATATGTACAGCTGCCAATTGTACATTTTCTGAAAATCTGACCCTTGTATGTGATCATTCAAGGCAGTAAAGGATAGCGATTATAACTCATATCCATTTATATAATATCAGATGATGGGTCGTTTGACAGAGTCATATTTGTTTGTATTGCCGTGCCTCGAGTGAATCAGTCTATTGCATTGAATTGAAAAATGCATTATTTGTCTAAGCTAGGTTATACAGGTACAAGTATGAGAGTTAGACAAATATAGGCGAACCAGGCTTCTGGATAAAACCCAGGGTATCGTTGTACTAACGTAAGACGATCTTACTGTAAGATCGTCTTATCTTTAAGATGGTTGCCACAATATAAGATGATCTTAAATTCTGTTGTACAAACGTGATCTTAGAGAATCTTATATTTAAGTCGACTTACAGTATCCTAAGACGATCTTACAACATTTAAGACATTGCGGGGGAGAATATTTCAGGTGACACTTAACCTGAAATTCCGATTCAAAACTTCAATGTATATTATTAAAATAAAAATGTATGTACGAAGTGTGTAATTGCATGAGTAAGACCATACATGTGTATACATTTATGCGAGTCTGCCTTAGGCCCCATCTCGAATGAATTCCTACATGTTCCTATATCTAAGAAGCTGCTAAGACACCTATGACGCTGTCTTAGAAATCTTACGTTGTCTTACCTTATCTTAGCTTATTTTACCGTTAGTACAACAGCCCCATCTTACGTAAGACGATCTTACGATTTCTGAGCTTAAATTCCTGTCTTACAACGTTAGTACAACGGCACCCGTCTTCCAGCCGCCACCTCATGTTAAATTTATACAACAGTATGCATTCGAATTTCTATTCACTACATTTGTGAGAATACTAGATTATATTTCACATTTGCCATACAGACTTTCTGACGACTTCAACCCAGAGATAGAGGAGAAATGTATATCGAGACATAATACTACTGGCATTAAGGACATGTAAGAAGTATTTCAATAGATTATGTTTGAAAAAAGTTTGCAATATTTGGCGGGGGTTGGGGATGGGGCGCAATTACCAATAAAGTAATGAAATGTATTCTATTATGATGATTTTTGAAACGCAGGAATATATTTAATATACTGTCTTGGGATTATGTATGTACATGTATTCATACGACTTAAATTAAACCGGTAAACCCTCCAAAAGTCAAAATATCCCAACAAAGAAATCTTGTGAATAAACTTTGGAAAATATAACTTTTGCTACTTGTTACTCATTTTCCTGGAACACATCCCATAGATGGATAACATGTAAGTGAAGAAGGATAGCCTACGTCTACTAGTAAAACGAGAGGAAAAGTCCGCAGGAAATCTGAGAAAAGTTGAGCAAAGTTTCTCCCACCCACTCACGTTGGTTAGATGAAGCGACAGCTGGGGTCAGCACCTGAGACTGAGGCTAATGACCAGTGATAAGTGGACACCAGTGGACCCGGAGGAACGCTGGCCAGACACCACTGGTGCCCTGGTCACTTATACCCCAAGGTCAAGGTAACGAGAGGTCAAGGTTACATCCGAAGAGTACTCCAATTGACCAGTTGTTATCTATAGAGGTATTGTGTCAAGAACTGTGTATATATTTGGAATTTTCAATAGGGGATTTGCATGTGTTACTGCGCATGTCTGTTACAGTGCATCATGGGATGGATTCAGACGAAATTTGACATACAAATATTTGGCGATATTTTCATCGAAAATTGCAAGCATGTTTTCACCAATATCTCAGCTTTTATAAATAATTTATCAAATTCAAATGCATGATGGGAATATGGTGACGTGTCCCATTGACACTCTCTGGGTGACCTTTGAATGGGTCTAGAATAAATTGATCACTAAATAGACAATTTCATTTTTTGACGGCAATTAGCCGATAATGCAGCTTTAAGTTTAACGGAGAATGCAGCTTTTAAATGACTTAAGACTTGCTGCCTGAAAATAGTGAGGTTCAGCAAGTCTAACCTATACGTAAACGTATCCCGTATCCGTATCTCTGATATACAAACATACATTAAAAGGAAAAAAACAGGTTAAGGAAAACATGCCGGAAAAAACGTGACGTAATATCAAACAATATGTTTCATAATCCATTTTTCATAAATGAGAATTTGACGTCATTCCCCAGAACGATACGGAAACGGTTACGTTATTGAGATGGTTCAGATTTTCAGAAAATGTACAATTCATGTTCACCAATTCTCTCAAATAACCCACATTTCAGACGAAAATAAAGTTCAAAATACAGTTCAACCTAACCAAACAGATTGCTAGAATCAATGCAATGCTGAATATATTCGTTACCTACTATTGGTCAAATTGCAGCCTAATTCAGCAAAATTTAGTAACTGTGTAGAGCTGCCAATCGTACATTTTCTGAAAATCTGACCCAGATAGGTTGGTTTGCAGAACCTCCGTAATTCTTCGATTCGCCCACGGAAACAGCAGCATCCGGTTCATGAAATTTTAAGGCTAAGTATGTAGTGCGTCTGACCTCAATCCCTCGCACTGACTCCGATTAAAGCCCTGGCAAACTACCTCATCTTTAGCCGCCTCGGTGCGTTCGGAAACAGGCAGGTAAATCTTGGAATATCAGGTGGCTGAGGCTCGTGTCTAGTGTACATGGGTCAGGTCGCCAGAAAATGTACAATTCACCCTCATGCACCAATTGTTTCAAATGTGATGAGTCACAAGTCGTAAAATTGATATTTTTCAAAGATTTTTTATCCACAGGATCTTTTTGTTGTAGGAATGTTATCATTTTGGGGTATTTGGTAGCGCTTTCAGTGGTATAAATACGTGTAACAGATTTCACAACAGGGTGTTAAATAAATGTAGCTACTGCATCGGTGATGGGTGATGTATTGTACTTGGTGTATTTTTTAATGAAGGCATGCTTTGGTGTAATTCTAGACCAGCCTATGAGACAATGCTTTATCTATAGTTGATAATATAAAACGTTAGTGTGTCTATCTACTCTGAGGTTAAACACTTTTGTGTAAACTATGTCACTCATGGATGTATACACACTCTATCGATTTGTAATGTTCAAAATGTAATGAGTTTGAATGAAGATACAGTTGGCTATCTTGAGAACACCGTATGACTACGAAATGTGTATGCTTTTCTTAATGAAATATTTTTCAAATCAAATAAAAAACTTTACTAGTAATTGCCCACCCAGAAATATAGCCAACCTTTTTTGGAAAAACTTAGAACCCTTTTTATGCACATATGACTCATTTTCCTGCAACACATCACAAATAACACAAATTTGTGACGAAAATGCGGTTCAAAATAAGGATCAACTTATTTTCTGATTCAATTCTGATTAATATTGGCCTGAATGGAATAACAAATACAAAGTAATAACAAAATATACTAAGGTATGAGTTCAGCCAGATTTAGCAACATTTACTAAGTTTGCTAAAGTGCAAAAGCAAAATTGTACATTTTCTGACGACCGGACCCACATATTATATAATGTCTCGGGTTATGACCTAGGCTGTCAAACTTTGAATGAAATAGCAATGCTTAATGTCAAGCTACTAGTATGTCCATATTCATATCCGTGCACTGAAATACAACTCCAATTGCTATCATTCTAAAAGAAACGTTATCCTTACTGAGTAGTTACGAAAGAAGTGCTATTATTACTTTACCTGCATGGCAACAGCAACATTAGGACTTATGACTTGATATTGTGTTAAGCCGTGGACACACACAGCCGATTTGGCTGCCGATTGTCCCCCGATGTTGGTCTTCCAATGAATCCTAGGATTTCATTTCCAATCCTGGTTGATGTTATTTCAAAAAGATAAACCAGGACTTGAAATGAAATCATAGGATTTATCGGGAGACCCAAAATGGGCGGGGAGGGGGGGGGGGGGGCAATCGGGAGCCAAATCGGCTGTGTGTGTCCATGGCTTTATTCAGGAGATAACATTACAGGGTGAATTCTCCAGAAAATGTACAATTTACCCTCACCAATCCTCCAAAAACCCAAATTTAAGACACAAAGCAGGTTCAAAATACAGTTCAACAGTACCAAGCAGACTGTTTGAATCAAGGCAATACTGGATTATACTCATTATATATTTTGAATATTCTGTATTTATGGAGGAATTAATGTATAATAATAGAAATAATGATAATGATAATTCTACACAATCAATGACAACGTGTACATAATCATTATATTTTTCATGATAGGTCTGTCATCAGGTCGCCTAAACCTTTTGGGAAACATCTTCACCAAAATAATATTTTCTTACATCTTTCTAATGACCTTGAGCTGGACTTTCAGCTAACATCAGTCAACAACTATTGCCAGCTGTTGGTTCCATTCCTTTCCAAACCATCTAGATGTCATTTGACCAAATGTTTTGGATAATTTATGATGTGTTTTAGGAAAATGAGTCACGTTTTCAAAGCGTATTATTTGTTGGAATATTGTCATCTTTAGAGTGTCTAGTCCTTGCGGTTGTATAAATACAAGTACCACATTTCAAGACAGTTCATCAAATATATCTGTGCGTTTCCTAGATTATCCTATGGAGTATATTTAGTTACTTTACTAGTAATTGTCCATTCAGAAATATTGCAAACTTATTTTTCAAAAATAAAAATATCAAACTGAAAAGACAGAAGTATGTATTAGATGCCCTTAATGTTTACATTCATTGGAATCCCCCTGGTCTCATTTTTTCAAATATGATGGTATCTCAAAATCCAATTTTTTCGATTTGTGACTCATTTTCCTAAAACACATCACATTTAGTCCCGGAGTTTTTGCTACAGAGCTCAATACAATCCCACATTTATATTCCGGTGACCCGCCGAAATTCTTTTCTTAGCTGTCTAATTCTATGGCACACCTATTTATTATCCTAAATAATATGATATTTCCTTCTAATGACGATATGTGATGTGTTTCAGGAAAATGAGTCATAAGTCGCAAAAATTGGATTTCGTGATATAATCATATTTGAAAAGAGGAGACCAAGGGGATTCCAATGAATATAAACATTAAGGGCATCTAATAAGTATTTCTATATTTAAGTTCGATATCTTTATTCCTGAAAAAAATGTTTTCAATATTTTTGGGTGGAAAATTACTATTAAAGTAGCTAAATATACTCTATGGGATGACCCTATAAATGCAGGACAATATTTAATGCACTGTCTTGCAATTTGGTACATACATTCATACTTCATCCGGCTTTAGTCACACCAAAAATGACAAAATTCCTACAAGGAGGTCTTGGAAATATATCACTTTGAAAAATATCAATTTTGCGACTTATGACTCATTTTCCTGAAACACATCACATATTGTAATTGATATATTTGCAGGAATCAAAGGGACAACGACTCGAAGCATTCGGAACAATGCAATGTTTTACCCCTCCAAGGGGGTCAAGTCGTCAGAAAAATTGCGCAATTCACCTCCACCAATCCTCTCAAATAACCCTAATTTCAGACGGAAATAAAGTTCAAAATACAGTTCAACCTAACCAGATTGCTAGAATCAATGCAATGCCGAATATACTCGAATTTACCTAGTATTGACCAAATTGCAGCATCATTTAGCATGATTTACTAAATGTGTACAGCTGCTAATTGTGCATTTTCTGAAAATCTGACCCAAGTAGCTTAGCACTCTCCTAGTATGTAAAGTGGACGTATTTAGTTTTCACATACAGAGTCAATGAGGCAGGTACCCGAACGCAGCCAATAAGGCATGATGGGAAGATGGTAACAGGGAATTGCACTCAGCGATATTAAGCGCCGCTCTGTGGCGACGACAGACAATAGCAATAGCTGCCCCTAGTGGTGCCCGCCAGAATTAGTCTTTTAGTCGCGCAAAACCTCGCCGCAAACGAGACACAGCGAGAATGGCACTTAACTATTGCAAAGATGGTGGGTGTGGGTGGCGGGGGGACGTGTGAGCGCTGGAACAGCCGGGGGGAGGTGCGGATGGATGGGTGGGAGTGAGAAGGAATGGGTTGTGTAGGTGTAGGAAGGCATAGGAAAAACTATAGAGGTGGCGAGAAGAATAGGTCTGTTGTATCGACCATTTTACAACTCCTAAGTGAAGGATTATTGGATTAAATGAAGACGATGTTAAGGTAGGGAGTGAGTGAAGCTTTGGGACGCGGGAATTATCTCACAAGATGAAAGTGAACAAGGTTGTAAGAAAATGTACAATTGGCAGCTCTACAAATGCAGTAATTTCAGTTAATTCAGACAGAAAATAATACATACTAGATATATTCGATGATTTTAGCTTTTTTGTTGACATGAAACACATGTTCTGTTATTTTGAGCTGCATTTGAAACTCATTTTCGTCGAAAATTTGGGTTATTTGCGAGGATTTTTGAAGGTGAATTGTACATTTTCTGATGACCTGATCCAGGGATTGTTATTGTGAAGAGCAATGTTTAAAGATTTATAGGGGTAGAACTTTTCCCGATGAAAGTCTTTCGACTTCTCCAGTTGAAGCAGTGATGTTTGTGATTCATTTAAAAGGACAAGATGTAATATTTATTGTGATTTGAGGCGGGGAAAGGGCGTCAAACTCACAGTGTGGGAAGTTGTCTGTAACCAAACAAGATATAGAATTGGATTCAGTATTATATAAATACAGAAATATCTACCATGTTATGTATAGGAATGGCAACATATTTCTATTTAGATATATTCTCAGAATTCATCAGAAATAAGGTTATTTGTATTTAAAAAATTTTATTCAGTCAAAAGCATTGTGTAACAAGTACATTATTCGCAGAATTTGCTGTCTCTAATTTACCAATATATCTACAAGTGTCTAGTGAAGATGTTATATCACATCAAATTGTATTTGTATATAAAGAGGTGAAAAAATAAAATAAGTAAAATATATCGATGTATAAAAACAAACACCAGCGCGTTGTTCAACATCATGACAATCCTAATGATTTGTCCATGATTTGATTTATATGATTTGAAGCACAACTTGAACTCCTTTTTGGACTGGGTTAAATTCTGAAGGATTCGGAAAAGAAAGTTTAACAGGAATTATGAGATCTTCCGTTGTTGTCTCCTTTCTCTTTCTTCCTCCTTTACTTTCTTCCCTCTTCTTGTTCTTCCTCCTGTTCAAAAACTCTCTCTTTTCAGGACTGTTTACATTTTACGAATTTATAATATCCTATGTGAAGGACTAGATGACCATGATGATTTATTCTTGCACGTTAATGCACGTTGACATAATGCAGATCTGAACACAAACTTTAAATCGAATCAAATATGACACAAATGTGATGTATTCCAGGAAAATAAGTCACAAGTCGCACAGTTTATATTTTTCAAAGTGATTTTTTCATAAGATTTCTTTGTTAGAATGTTAGAATGTTTGAGGGGCTTAGCGCCTCATGTCATAATTACTCATATACCAAATTTCAAAACAGTGTATTAAATATATTCTTGTGTTTTTAGGCTGATCATATGGAGTACATTAGTAATGGTTCACCCAGAGCTATAACATTTCTTTCAAAAGTAAAAAAATGAATATCAAATATCAAATATAGAAATACTTATTAGATTTTTGTCCACTAGTGACTCTGTTGCGATTCTTGCCTATGTTCTTTCCAATGTCTTTGTGGCCATCGTTGCACATCTGTGTTTCAGCTCCGGCTTAATATTAATCGATATTAAATAATGATATTTCGTGATCGTATAGGTTTACTTCTGCGAGAATAAATATATTATGAATATCGATAGCAGGAGATGGGGGGGGGGGGGGGGGAAGGAACTATAGTGGCCGGATTATATTAAAGTTCCAAAGGACCAAGGGTTGAAATATTCTATGTTCCAAGCGCGGATCCAAGATAAAACATCAAGAGTGAAATACTTCTTTGATATGTTCCCTTTATTTCTCCTTGTGTGTTGGGTTGAAGACCTTGCTCCTCAACCCGATAAATGAACAGGTACATCGAGATATGAATGATTTTCAAACCGAGGAAACATTATGTTTGCAACATAATTCAGGAATAATGGAATAAATATAATAATCACATGAATGCAAAGTTGAACATAAATATAGAAATATGTAATAAACATCATAGTCAAAGTCCGGATGAAATCAAATGAATAGTTAATTAATGATAAATTAATCAAATAATATAAACTGCAAATATCATCAATGGTTGCAATGAATATCCTAGTGGGATCCGGAGGAACTACCCGGAGGTATCCGGAGGTACCCGGAGATACACGGAGGTACCCGGAGGTATCCGGAGGTCAAATGGAAATCTTCATAGTGGAATCGTTACAACTCATTTCCCTATAACACCTCACAAATGACTTGTGAATACAACTTTATTATCATCAAAACTCCAGGCGGCCATTAACATGGCTCACAAGAGATTCCCAGATAATGAATTTGTGACAATAAAAGCCATTTGTATATTGATCTCAAAGATAGCAGACGACTTTCCCCTGTGTCGAGCGTTGTCTGTACAAAAGCGCGGGGGTTGACATGGTAACCTTTGTAAAGGTAGAGCGACAGCTGATATGATGGGATGACTTCTAGCATTCAGCTTTGATGAAGCTTAGAAGCCTGTAACGTCAGACTGCATACATTTTGACATCATTCAGTCCTTGTGGGTGGATTTGTCTACAGTTATACCTTGTGCAAGGTCATGTCTATTTTAGTCAAAAGAGTTCCGTATTTTCATTGAGATTGCGTCATCAAAATCAATTTTGATAAGTTAATGAAGAATAGAGTTGTTTGTTTGGGTTTAAAACAGATTAAGTTCTTCGAACAACTTTGTTAGTTATCACATTTTTAACAATTCTGTGATGATTATTAGGATCTTAGTAAATTATTCTAGAAATGTAGGACATATATGATGTGTTTCAGGAAAATGAGTCATAAGTCGCAAAAAATAGATTCTGAGATACCATTATTGATCAAGCCGATTCTAATGGTGTTAAACATTAAGGACAAATAATTATTTCTATATCTTAAGTTTGATATTTTTATTTCTGAAAAAATGTTTTCAATACTTTTGGGTGAACAATTGGTAAAAGTAGGTAAATGTACTCCATAGGATGATCTTAGAAATGCATGAATATATTTAATACACTATCCTGAAATTTGGTCCATGTATTCATAAGCCCTATCTGACTAGATAGTCCAAAAAGTGAAAACATTCCAAAAAGGAGATCTTGTGAATAAATGACTTTTTAAAATATGAATTTTGTGACTTGTAACACATCACATATGTGATGTGTTTCAGAAAAATGAGTCATAAGTCGCAAAATTGATATTTTGATCACTTATAACTATATCAATCGATGTATCAAATTTAAGAACAATCTATGTAATATATCCTTTCGTTTTGAAGGTCCTCATATGGACTACATTTAGTACTTTACTGTTTATTGACCGCAAGAAATATTGGAATTTTTTTTTTCAAAAACGAAAACATCAAACTTAAAATCTAGAAATACTTATTAGAGTATTACACTGTTTACTATCATTGGAATCGGCTTGATCTCATCTATTCAAATATGGTGAGACCTCGAAATCCATTTTTTGCGACTTATGACTCATTTTCCTAAAACGGATTACATATGTTCATGCTACTAACAGCGCAAAACACTCTACAAATGCAATGGTGCTGAGTCAGGGTTCTCGTGGGAAAGCACTTTACAAATATCTAATATTCGCGACTTGGGACTCATCTTCTTGTGACACATCAACGTTCATGAATTATTATGAACTATTGTCCAAATTGTTTCGCCATAGCGTTTCACTGGTTGAGTTAATCTGTCTTAATATTGACAGAATAAAATAAAAACAGAATAACATTTTGAAATACGAAACTGAATCATGAATGAATTATTGCTTGAATTAACTCCCACTCCTCGACATCAGAGAGAAAACACCGTTGTCTCATTAACCTGTCATAAACTATAGCTCATTTACATCTCAAACTCTCGATTTGTTTTCCTTTCATTAGATTAATGAGACCTCCCCGTTATGAGACCACAAGTCGTTCAGTCCCAAGGAGGGTGGTCGCATTAAAGAGGTTCCACTGTATTTGTCATCATAATCCAACGGCGTCACCTCGTGATTATACATCAAACAGCGCACCCTATATATCGGTCATTAAACCTTTATTAGCTGAGCTTGCAGATTTGAGTAGAATCAGACAGCTACGACTATAGCATTGCTTCAAAGTAGTCTATGGAAACACCCCGTGTACCCAGGCGTCGGCGTAGAGTCGCATACTAATACACATACGATATGTAAGTAGTGCATGGAACAAATGTTCGGGTGCAGGCTATGACGTTGTTTATCCTCCAAAACATCAACCAGGATCAGAAAATGTACACTTGCCTTTTCATCAATATTATAGCTTGAAATTATCATTAGTCGGTCATTAAATATTTAATAGCTGAGCTTGCAGATTTGAGTAGAGTCAGTCAGTTACAACTATAGTATTGCGTCAGTAGTCTATGGAAACAGCCCATGTGCACAGGTGTAGACGTATATGGGTCAAATTTGCAGAAAATGTACAATTAGCAGCCCTAGATATTTAGTAAATCCTGCTAAATTAGGCTGAAAATGATGAATACCGGGTATATCTGAGTATATTTGGTATCACATTGATTTAAAGCATCTGTTTTGCTATGTTAAACTGCATTTTGAAGCTGATTTCACTCTTAAATGTGAGTTATTTGAGAGGATTGGTTAAGGTGAATTGTACATTTTTCGAAAATCTGACCCATATATATGTGTTCCAGCAAAATAAGTCACTAGTTGCCCCCAAAAAATGGACTAGAGATATCATTGTATTTGAAAAGATGAGATCAAGTATATTTTAATGATTGTAAACATGAAGGACATCTAATAAGTCTTTCTATATTTTATATTTGATATATTTATGTTTGACAAAAAGCAATCCCGGTGGGAGATTACCAGTAAGGCTGCGTTTCCACTGGCTCACTCTTTTGGACCGCTCATGGCCCGCTCTTTTTATTTCCCCAAGCGCATAATAAGCGAAGACAGAGCGAACCCAGAGCCGACTAATAGAATCGGTTACACCGCTTTCTATACGCTCTTAAAATCGGACGTTTGCGCTTCTTTTTGACGTTGCGCTAATATCTGCCGTGTTTGATTTGAGCGCAGCAACACAACGCTCTTTCTACCTGTTAAACGAGCGGACCAAGAGCGCAGTTAGAGCGCACAAACGCATTTACCATTGATTTCATATAGGAAACAAGCGCAGCAGTAGAATCTCAGTAGAATCGCTCTGCGCTTGTATTGCGCTAAAAATATTAGTGGATGAAGAGCGACTGACAAGCATCCCATAAACAAGCGCAGCAAGAGCGAGCCATGAGCACATATACAAGAGATCCAGTGGAAACGCACCTTTAAAAACGTCCGATTTTAAGAGCGTATAGAAAGCGGTGTAACCGATTCTATTAGTCGGCTCTGGGTTCGCTCTGTCTTCGCTTATAATGCGCTTGGGGAAATAAAAGAGCGGGCCATGAGCGGTCCAAAAGAGCGAGCCAGTGGAAACGCAGCCTAAGGGAATTAAATGTGCTCCATTTTTTTAGAAATAATTTATCGAGTCAAGTTCCTTTGCAAAGTCCATTGGATGACCTTTGAAACTCAAGGATGTATGTCTTAAAATTTAATATACGTATTAATATGACTTAAGAGCGCTACGCCCCTCAAAATTCGAAATACTCCAATGAAGATATCTTGTGAATAAAACACTTGAAAAAATATCAATTTTGCAAATTGTGACTCTTTTTCCTGAAATGCATAGATATATGTAAGTAGTGCATGGAAAAAAGGTTCAGATGCAGGCTATGTCGCTGTTTATCCTCCCAAACACGGACCAGGATCAAACAATGTACACTTGCCTTCTTTCATCAATATTATAGCTTGACATTTTTATTCGATTCAAAATCTCTCTTAATTTCAGGCATGGTAGTCTTGATTTCTGATAACGGTGCACATGTTGAATGTTGAAATGCTGAATAACGCATTGATGCTTTTGCTCGTCGTCGACTGTTTCAATATATTTCTTTTTTGTGTATTTTGGAGAATGTTTGTCTAATTTAGTATTGAAATGGCATGTCATGCATAGGACACTGTCTCGGGTGTGTGGTTTTAAACTTTTTTGATTTGTAATGATTGCTACCATTTTTTTCTTTATTTCATAAGATTGTTTCCTATGACCTTGATATAACACTGATAGTTTATATAAACAATAATCTATAATTGTGCGACATTTTTTTATTATATATATTTTTCCTATGTATTATTGCGATTTAAATCAGCTTGTACTCAGAATAGTGTATCAATTGCATAATGTGTGGCTGAATAAAAATCTTAAAACAAAACAAAAAATATTAAAATACAATACCATCAAAAGTACATTATGTGATGTGTTACAAGAAATCAGTCACAAGTCTAGGATAATCTAGCCATAGGATGACCTTCAAAACGCAGGGATATATTTAATATAATGTCCCTAAATTCGGTACACAAATTCATATGGCTAAAAGTGCGAAACCTTTTAAAGATAGGAACATTCCAATAAAGAAATCATGAGAATAAATCACTTTGAAAAAATATAATTTTTCCGACGCGTGACTCATTTCCCTGCACCACATATATGTATTAAAAAAAACTTGTATTCAATAAACATATTTTTATTTTTTATTAGGAGTGTTTATCAGTCAATATACATAAATAACAATGTAGTACAGACATAAAGACAATCAAATAGATAAAGCTGATAGTATACTGAACCAGTAGGAAATAGCCTCAGTCTTAGTCTAGCTAAGTCTGGTAAGTTGGCCATTACCTAAACATATACATTTCTATTTTAATGCAGTATATCGAAAAGGGTGGCCCCTCTCAAAGTATTACATACAATGGGGTCTTCTTCCTGGTGACCCATTAAATAATATAGTAAGATAATGACAATTGATAAATATATTTCTACATATTTTCAATCTTCGTTAAGGTTAAATTGTAAATTTTACATTTCCTTTTTCAATTTCTCGAGATTCAAGACATTCTCTTTAATAAGGCAATTTTGATCACATATGATCAGGTAAAGATGATATCTGAAGTTTCGGTTATTTGCGAGGATTGGTTCAGGTGAATTGTACACTTTCTGACGACCTCACCCACACGGTCACTGGGCTCAGTGGCCAGCGTTCCACCATGGAGGAGATGCAGCGTTCGAGCCTGGAGAGGGGACGCTGGACACTGGAGCAACGGGCGGAGAGGCTGGAGGAGGAGGAGGAGGCAGAGAGGAAGGGTACTGGAGGAAACAGGGCAGTCTATATATAGGCACACGCTTCAGACTAAATGTGATGTGTTAGAGGAAAATGAGTCATAAGTCGCTAATGATGGATTTTCAGATTATCATATTTGAAAAGATCGGATCAAGGCGATTTGAATGATGGTAAATATTTGGATATCTAATAAATACTTTTATATTTATTAATGCATGCATGAAAACATAGCGATAATTCTCGATTGTCAATCCCTAGTACATAGGTTAAATGTACTCTTTATTATAACCTCCGAAACATAGATAATTTCATTTTTCTAAATATTTTGTATATTCAAATTTTGTATATTCAAATTCTTGACAAAAATACGCATAACCACAATTGTAACCATTGGTTATTATTGGCATGCGTTTCAAAAGACAGGTTGTACAACTTAATCAAATTCTACCTAATTAAATATGACATGATAAATACAACCTAAACAAAATGCACTTTTCTACTTCCCCGACCCCCCACCACCACCAACGATCTCATGATTGAAATATACCTCAATCTTTATATTCTTTTCTGTTACAATGCATGTACTCAGAATCCCAATATCTCAATATAACAAGGCCAGCAGCTATTTCTCACTTATCACAATTTTATTTTGTCAAAACTATTCTATTTTCATCCCAAATATCCGTAGTAGTTCTATACAGCTGAACCCGCTGGTACAAACACTATGTATGGGTCAGGTTTTCAGAAAATGTACAATTCAACTTCGCCAATCTTCCTAAATAACCCAAATATCAGACGGAAATAAAGTTCAAAATTCAATTCAACCTAAACAAACGGATTCCTATAATCAATGCAATGCCAAATATACTCGAATTTACCCAGTATTAGCCACATTGCAACCTAATTTAGCAGAATTTACTAAATGTGTACAGCTGCCAATTGTAGATTTTCTGAAAATCTGACTCGTATACGTTCTCCCTACTTGCTTAGTACCCCTCTGCACACCCCTCCCCCCACCCACCCACTCTGCACCCTACCCCCACCCACCCTCTCACCCCACTAACAGCCTCTCGCCCATCATCCAATGTTTTATCATGCGGGAGGCGTTAGTGCATGGTTCCGGCAGTGTTGTTTCAATGCCAGGGCTACGTGACCAGTTTCACTAATTATCTTATGATGTTTACATGGAAACATAACATAAACATTCATCATTCATGTCACTACACTAACCCAAACACTTCACCCACACCCCCGCCCCCTGTCCCCCCCTAGACACCTCTACCCACCCATCCTCCCTCTACTCCCGCCTCCTACATCTACCCGCTCTTAATTTTACCTCTGGTAGTTTTTGGACCTGTTGCATAAATATTCTAGGACTTTCTTAGATAATAACCTTATTTTTCAAAGGAACATTTAATGATTTCCATATAAATGATTAAATCCTCTGCAAGCAAGATTTCTCTGGCGCCATCCCACTTTATCCCTCTTGATGCCGCTTTGCTCCGCACCTCGGGTTTCCCCCACCTCCAACTCAGGGAAGAATGATCCCACAGACAGCACTAAGGTTAGTTCGAGATTTATTTGACCTCTTACAAACGATTTTAAACATATTAGATTGCTTTTAATTACGGTAACTTGATGCGAGAGCAACACGGCAAGGGAGTGGCATCGTTCCAGTGGCGCTTGAGTTTATGACGGCTGTCGTGACGTCGGGCGGGACGTTGACGACGCCATGACAACCCTGTCCTACTTTCAGAATAGCCAATGAAAACGCAGAAGGATAAACTGGGTCATCTGTTTCTTCCCTAGGGACGAATGAAACATATTTCTTCCCGCTCACTCGTATATAACAAGCCTATACAAAGTCTATGGGCACTCCATTCCCGAGGTGAAATAATAAGTGTTCCTTGATCAGCTATTTGACCTTTCTCAGGTAAGGAATTTATACTGTTAAGGGTTGTCTCCACTGGCTGTGGTAAGCTCTGCGGTAAGCCTTGCGATGGTTTGTGCTGGTTCTGTAGGTGTAGGGGAATGATGAGGTCCTGCCTACATGGTTCACTGGCCATGTAGGCAGGACCTCGCCACTTCTCACCATCACAGCACCATCGCAACGCTTACTGCAGAGCTTGCCGCAGAGCCTACTGCAGCCAGTGGAGACCACCCTTTACATAACACTTACCAGCTGCTTAGCAAGAACAAATAACTAAGGAAGGTCAATTTGAATCGTTTGTTGTGCAACATGCTCCTGGGAAGGTTCCCGGACCACCAAGGGTTAAATCCATCATGGTTACAGCTATTTATCCGCACACAATGCTTATGTATCTCAATGTGATTGCCGGGAAGCATAAACCCTCTATTTCTCCTTCAGTAACCCTCTATTGCCGCGTACAGATACAGTCTGGCGCTGTGGAAAATAACCGTGCAACCTGTGTACTGTGTGCTTCGAACGCATGGATTATCCTCAAGATTTTGGGACTGTGTAAGAGATGAAAGTATGATTTACTCTTCAGTGTATTCCTCTATAATAATACAAGGTTCATGTTAACCTGTGGTTAAAGTTGTATATCGTTTAACATTGTGACCTATCCAATCAATATACACACACCCTATACAAGAATTGAAGCTATGGAAGTGATAGACGGGCCAGTGTTCGCCAGAATGCTACCTGCAACTGTAAATGCACAGGGGAAGTGCAGCCAGGTGGTGACACAGTGTTTGCCAGAATGCGACTCACTGACTGGCTACAACATCCCCATATATTCACATGAAACATGTGTACGGTCTTGGTTAAATACAATGAGGTGGGCAAGCTACCTAGAAACTAGATCTAGAACTAGATTAGTAAATTACCCACAAATTTTGACCCAGGACTACAGACGAAACCCTACAATAATCCACTTGGTTAAGTGGTGGACTTAACACACACATGAAGGAGCATTCATATATGATCTTGCTTCATGGCACTGGCTTGCCCAATTTATTGTTTATTGTATTGTCTAATCTGTGTTGTTATTACTGCCATATTAGTTTATCACATTAATGTAGTCGCTGTATCTACCTATCTATCTATCAAATACTACTGTATCTATTTAATAGCGTAACTCCATTTTCTCCAAAGGGGGCTCTCAGGAAGATCTATGGTTTCATAGAGGAGACCCACCCCTTTTTCGGTGTCAAAAATTTGATATGTTATTGAAAAGTGTAAGCTTCCGAAAATAAAAACATATACACATACATACAAGTGATCTAATAGGGAGATTTAGCAACCACAACGCACCAATACAAAAATAACACATCCACTAACCTTTAGTACATTATAACCGTTGTGGGGCTATCTTGAGAGGCCTGCAATGCGAATGCCCTCAGGCTAGCGCCTCTCGAGATATCCCCACAGAGGGAGTACAAATATAGTTAGTGGATGCGTCAAGGCTGACGCACACATGGACGATTTGGCCCCCGATTCCCCCACGATTTGGGCCTTCTGATGAATCTTAGGATTTCATTTCAAATCGTGGTTAATGTATAAATTTGAAATAACATAAACCATGGTTTGAAATGAAATCTCAGGATACACGAGGAGACCCAAATAGTGGGGCAATAGGGAGCCAAATCGGTTATGTATGCGTCAGCCTTAATAAGTGTTTTGTTGGTGCGTTGTGGTTGCTAAATCTCCCTATTGAATCTAGATGCTTGGCCCTCACGCTAGTCACATCGGTACAGAGGCGACAATAAATCTCAGTCTACCCAATCTGTGTACGATTAAATATTTACTACACGGAGTCAGCAGAGATTAGGCCTAATGCATAGATGCCAAGATCCACGCCAGCCCGCTCTACATACAGGGGCACAGGCTCTACAGGCCAAAGCCTTATTTCAGCAAATATTTCTCTTATTTTTTCATCTTTTTTTAAGATTTTGTTTCCACTGGGAAAACATTTCCCAGTTATCTGGGTTCTTCTAATGCGCCCAGTTTGGGGTAACAATGAGTAGTTGAGAGAAAAAAAACTGAAACATATAAGCTAATTGCAGATAGTTATATTGGAATTGATGGCTAGGTATAGGATTGAGTAAATGAAATATGAAGATGTGTACACATATATCGCACAATTATAGACAATCAGATTGGAGTTTGATACATAGTTGAAAAGAGTGCTCCCGGGGATACTCATTTGTGATCTCACAGAAAAATTGAGTCTAAAATCAATACCTTTCAATATTTTGTCCCTCATGATATCTTCCTCATAGGATCTTTTTTATGTGTGGGTTGTTTATAGCTCTAAGCCGTATTGTATATGGGTAAGATTTTCAGAAAATGTACAATTATCAGCTCTACACATTTGGTAAACTCTGCTGAATCAGGCAGAAAATGCTAAATGCTAGGTATGCCTTGATTCTGACAATCTGTCTCGTTCTGTTGAACTGAGTTTTGAACCTCACGTTTGTCTTAAATTTGGGTTATTTGAGAGGATTGGTGAAGGAGAATTGTACATTTTCTGACGATTTCACCCACATTTACTCCATTACAAGACTGCATACTTTATATCTTTGTGCCTAAGATCATTCTTAGGTGGAATGGTTTACTACTTTAGTTGTGTTTGTCCACTCTGAGATATCAGTAACTATCTTTGTAACTATTAAGATATAAAAGTACTTATCAGATATACTAAATGTTAACATCATTGGAGTCCGCCTGTTGCCATCTGTTTTATAAGGTTACCCCCAATGAAGGGAAAGCTTTAATTGTCTTACATTTGTCGTAGGTGTCGCCACCCTGCCATTCTTGGAGGGTGCAGTTATGTTGAAAGCAACCCGAAAGCGTCTGAACTGTGATTTTAAAATGAAAACTCAACTCTTTGGCATGCCACCTAAATTTCTGATACACTTGTATGTACATGAAGGGAAGGTAATGCTGCCACATAATAAAAAGGTTACTTTTTCTCAAATACATTGCAAAATAGTATGTTGAAGTTTGAGAAGAGCCCGATGTTTGCAAATCCTGGCCAAGACGAAATCAAGTAACGTCTCTAAGTTCATTTAACGTTAGTACCACACGTTGCACGTCTGAGTTCTTAACAACGATTTTTCCCGGGGTAGTCGGGCAGAGCTCTCCCAGGACAACTGATGTTTTTGATTATTATTAAGCCTTTAGCTCTCCCCTTACCACCACTACTGCCCTTTCCTTACTTCATACCTGCGCTATCCAGGATTGTTATCAAGCCCTTACCTCTCCCCATACCAACTTTAAATCCTTTTCCACACTTCATACCTGTGCTGTCCAACCTTATCATGATTATAATAATCATTAAGCCCTCAGCTATGCCCCGGACCACCACTAATGCCCTTTCCTCACTTTATACCTACACGGTGCATCATCATCATTATTAAGCCCTTAGCTCCCTCCCCCCTCTATCACCACTTTAGCCCTTTCCTTACTCCATACCTGCGCTATCCAGGATTATTGTTAAGCCCTTAGCTCTTCCCTTACCGCCAATAATGCTCTTTCCTCACTTCATACCTGTGCCGTCCAATGTTATCACGATTATTATTATTATTAAGCCCTCAGCTGTGCCCCTGACCACCACCAATGCCCTTTCCTCACTTCATACCTGCGCAGTGTATTATTGTTATTAAGCCCTCAGCTGCCCCCTTTATCACCACTAATGCCCTTTCCTTACTTCATACCTGTGCTGTCCATTATTATTACAACTAAGCCCTCAGCTGTGCCCCTGACCACCACTAATGCCCTTTCCTCACTTCATACCTGCGCTGGTCTCCTCCTCCTGGCGTCCCACCCTGGAGCAGGGCCCGGGCGGCGTCCTCCATCTGCTGCCATGGCAACATCTCATCAACTCAGCTTCTGACTTCGGCCGTCGGTGGCGTGGCAGGGCTTTGGTGGTCGGGGAAGTGTGGCGCTAGAAGTAAACTAGTAGCTGGGAGGGCGGAGAGAGGGAGAGGGACTGGGTGGGAGCGGGGTCAGAGGCGCGGGAGAATATATAATATATTATTTGGGTCAGGGCGTCAGAAAATGTACATTCAGTGAACTTTAGTAGTATATATTGTTTCTGAAAGGTGATTAATACTGAGTACATAGTATATTGCGTTTATTTATGGAAAATATATTTGGTCATGTTGGTTCTGTACCTGGTACCTGTACCTGGTCCTGTACCTCCTGCTGTACCCCCCCCCCCTCCCCACCCTGTACGTCCCCCTGTACCTTCCTCTGTACCTCCTCCTGTACCACATTTAATGCCTTCTCCTGTACCTGCTCCTGTACATTCTCCTGTACCTGCACCTGTACAACATTCTGTACCACGTCTCTTTGTTTTCTCCAGTACCTGATCTGTACCTGCTCCTGTACCACGTCTGTACCTACTCCTGTACCTGCTCTGTGCCCCCCTCCCCTGTACCTGTTCCTGTACCTCATTCTGTACCTCCTCCAGTACCTGCTCCTGTACCACTTCATGTACCTGTTCCTGTACCTCATCCTGTACCTGTTCTGTGCCACCTCCTGTACCACGTCCTGTACCTGCTCCTGTACCACGTCCTGTACCTGCTCCTGTACCACCTCCTGTACCTGCTCCTGTACCTGCTCCTGTACCACCTCCTGTACCTTCTCCTGCCTCTCTCTCACTCAGTTCTCTCATCTGGTTCCCAGCACCAATTGCCCTTCTTCCCTCAACACCACTCGTTCCCTAATGAACCCCGTCCTTACCCTCCCCCATAGACCTCACTACCTTCCTTTCCCTTTACCCCTCCTGCCTTTATACCCCAACCTGCTCTTCCCCCTCCCTCCCTCCTCAACCTTTTATTGCTGAATACCTTCCCCTCCAGTGTCCCATCCAGCTTATACACCTGCTCCAGCAGCTGTTCCCTTTACCTCCCCCCCCCCCCCCCCACACCACCCGTCCCTATAGCTAACCACTATAGAGAAGGGTCGGGGTGGGGGGTCTTTCCACCCACGTGATCTAGAACCCCCCTCCCACCTTACCACCTCCTGGTCCCACCCTGGAAGTCGATGTTTTCATCTTTCCACAGCTTCATCAAGGTCTGGTCTTCCCTCCCCCACCCTCCCTCCCTCCCCCGCCCGTTCGTCCTCCCGTATCTCCACCACTACCACCACCTCCACAACCCTATCCCACCTACCTTCAATACCACCACCACCACTACCAACCTATATATGACCTACACCAGCGTTTCATGTACTGGAGAACGTGTTTTGTCTTTCTCTATCCCACCACAAGCTATAACCATGTCCCTTTAACCATTCCAGCATTAAAATTCTCAAGTGAACATCCCGTTATGATAATAATCATTTAAATCTTAGTTATGAATTCAAAATGTAAAAGCGGTGGAGGATGGTGTGGAGGAGCGGGAGGTTGCTGGAGGAAGAGGCGGCGGGGTAGGAGGCGCAGGAGGAGGAGTAGGTAGAAGGCTACAGGAGGAGGTAGTAGTACAGTAGTAATGCATTGGTTGCAAGTGCACCACGCAAACCTTCCATAGGTGTATGTAACAGTATAATACACTGGAGTACACTGGAGCAAAGAAGGAAGCTATAGTATAAGCTTCTCCAGGGTTGACACCGCCCACCTACCTACCTACCTACCTACCTACCACCTTGTTCCCTACACTGGAGTGGACGCACATAATTACCAGTGGACACAAGTTATCAGTCAAGTGGCCAACAGGGGAGAAACTGTAAGAGTTGACACAGCAAAAGGTACTGGAGGAAGTACTGGAGGAGGAGGATCATACATATACATAGATAGAAACACTACAAGTATAAAGACCACACACAATACATAAACCTACACACCCATACACACATGAAATTAAATGATAATTACTAGTATTAATTAACCCACAAACGATTAATTTCAGTGTTAATTGTCAAGTGGTTGGTTCCTGAGTGAGAGGTACAGTGGAGGACTAGGTAGGGCCATCATCTACTCCACACCCAGCCAGCTATCCATCCATCCAACCTTCTCCAGTGTAGAAGCCGTGGAGGAGGAGCAGGAGGAGGAGGAGGATAAGCAGACGCAGGAGGAGAAGGAGTAGTAGGACCAGGAGGCGGTTGTTCAGGTGTTGCTCAGGTCATCACCTGGAGGAGTGGAAGCCAAGGTAGACCATCTACCACCAATAACTCTACCTACCTACCTACCTATCTACGTACTGGAGGAGCTTTATACCAACCCAGGAGCACCTCTATATATGTATATATATACACACAGAGATTGATATATACACCTACCATTATTAGACATTCCAGGAATTATTAAGGATATATATAGCTATAATATAAGATTATTGAAAGAATTGTTTTCTTCGAGACAACTGGAGAAGTTATAATTATTGAAATTGATATCGTAGTCGATCCATATAAGCCACCATTTCCCTGAGAGACATCCAAGGGGAAATATGTCGATCGGAGGTGTAAAAAGGAGGATAGGCGATTTTTTTACCAGGTAGGTTTTTCTTTCGTTCTTCCTTTCCTTCCTTTTCCATTTTCTCGCTGCTATGAAAGCAATAATAACAGAGGCAGTGAAAAGGCAGAAAGGCACCAATAGGAAATTGGTGGAAAGAAGGAGTACAAGATGAGAAATGAATTAATATCGGCTCAACGTTGATCATCGTCAGAATTTCTCCGAATACAAAACCACTATATATATCCACGGGCGCAGTTTCATAACAAAAAATATATGTTGAAAAAAACACAAAATAGATGTTAAAAAAGCGGTAAATGAATTAAAACAATTAGTAGTTATAGATGGAGTAGATGTCATTGATGAATAGATAGTGAAAGCGATTGAGGGGGAGGGCCTGAGAGTGGTATACCGAACGCTTGGTAGCAAGGCCTGGTAGACGCCTTCTTTGAAGGTCAAACCCACCGGTAGCGTTCCTCCAGCCCTCCCCTCCCTTCCTCCACGGTCTCGGCGTCCAACCCTGGAGGACGCAGGGTACATAGCTTAATCCTGGTGGTGGTTATAGCGGAATACCCTGGAGTTGGTATAAGGGCTGAGGGTGGTGGTTGGATTGAATCGTATTGGTTTGGGTTCAAGGGTTGCAATAGCAAAGGCTGGCAATTGAAAACGAAAGTGAAAGTGAAAGGGCGGATGAAGGATTTGAAATTAGCATAAATTATTCATAATATCTATACCAGCGTCTTGGACTATACTAGAACCACTGCGCAACACACGCTCATCGGACGCAGCTTGTTTTTGGTGTATGTATATGATGGGTCAGATCGTTAGAATATGTACAATCGGCAGCTCTACACATTTAGTCAATTCTGCTAAATGTGTCTGAAAAAAGATGAATACTTGATATATTTCGTTATATTCAGTGTGATATTCATCGGACGTATCGGTTCGGTTATGGTGAACTGTATTTTGAACTTGGTTTTTGTCTCGAATTTGGATTATTTGAGATGGTTGGTGAAGGCGAATTGTACATTTTCTGGCGACGGCAGATGCTATGTACCCGTAAATATACTGACTGCAGTTAAACATCGCTGGCAAATGATATGCAGGAATAGACATGGAGCCTTCAGAATTCTAGGACTTTTAAAGATAGTGATGTATACGATAGTATACAGAGGTATTCATTTGCTCGTTTGATATTATATTCAGGAGAGCATTTCAATACAGGATCAATTTTCCCAATTATACCTGACGCCCTATAGCATTACCAACGAGAGTAGATTTAGAGAAAGATAACCAATGTTACGATAACAATAAATAAGCAAGAATAACATATAAGTTATAAGTTATAGGACAATATCCTATAATTATAGATCTTGGAAATATACTAGAGTACAATACTACAGAACCCCTGATGCACATCGCATTGTCAATTACCTTCAATAATCTAATTATAAGTTTATATAATATATAAATAAACCATGAAATATGGAAAACAATGGCTGTCCGAGTGTGTAGGAATGCTTTGTCTAGTCATAACAACAGAATACATAAATATACAATGGGTCGGATCATCAATGAACATACACTCGGCAGTTCTGCACATTTAGCAACTTCGTCTAAATTTAGCCACAAATGATAAACACTCAATGTATTCCAACAATATTTTGTATTGAATAGACTCAGAACTCCTGTTCGCTTATGTTGAAGTGTATTCCAAACCTCATTTACTGTCTTAAATTTATTTTTTTTAAAGAAAATTGTACATTTTTTTGTGATTTCGCCCACGTACATATCCTATAGGGTCTGGGTGGGCTGGTTGCCAGGGAAGGGTATAGTTATATCATTGCCTGCCACATAATTGTATATTAACATGCCACTTGCCATTACCATTACCTGGCCTCCCATGTACTGGCCTAATCATATCATTCTACATTGCTCTACAGCATTACCTGATGGCCCAATAGTTATCATATCCCATGCCAAATAGGCTTTTCACAGACGTCCATCCAATTGTTTATTTATTTGTTGGATCGAGATCCAGATATGTATCTATGTAATTTTATTAGATGTGGGTTTTTTAACGAAACAGCATAGGTAGTGGGATATGGTACATGTGTATACCACTGAGTGATATACGCAACCCCATCAGCTGTAACGCGGGAAGTACTTTCTAGGAAAATAAAGTCAGTGACTTTAGATATACTTTTATAAAGGGAAATATCATTAATCAGTTAAATAAACTCGTTGGTTTCAGCCACTGAAACGGTAATGGGGGAAAATTGATAGAATTGATAGAATTTAATTTTATTTTATTTATTTATTTATTATGAGGTGTAGTTGTACCTGAAGATGGTCAATCTGATCGAGATCTTGATGAAAGATGATGAGATGATGAATATTTTTAATCATAATTATTCACAATTTATCTTCAAGTGTAGGTTTATCAAACCTTATATTTAGCTTGATCAGTCTAAGTTCACAGCCTTTTAGATCCGATATTAAGGGTATGTCAATGATTGGACGCCTACTGCTTACATAAGGTTGCAGAAATTGCAAAACAGAGCATTGGGAATTATTTATGGTAACAGATACTACAGAGAAGGGAAATTCAACATGCACATAAAGAGTAAGTTACTACCTTTATCCTTCAGACGTGAGATAAGATCTATCTGTTTACTTAAACGTACTGGTACCTTTGCGGATAATAACGTTGCTGGGCACATGCTCAGGAATGGTTATAGAAAAAAAACCGAAATAATAAAGTGGAAAAAACAACAAATCAAAAGAACCACTTTAGGTAGATTAAATGACACTTGGAACAAGTTGCCCGAAAAAATAAGAACAATAGAGGGTGATATTGGATTCAAGAACGCGATAAAAATGTACTACTATGGTAAATTCATAGAATCTGGTTTGATTGAAATGTGATTGAGTGTTATGGTAATTATACAACGGAATGCTTGTAAGTAGTGGAATATTTTTTGTCTGACTATTTGTTCTCAGACGTCGGAAAAGTTCCTTAATGTAAAACTATTGAGATTTTTCATATATATAAAACTGTTGCACTGAAGCTGTATTACCTCGCGAGTAGGCCCATGTGAAAAGTAATAAGAGATGATGACAAATAATGTAAGATTGTAAAAGCTATAATTTAACGAGGTATGGAATATTCAATGGTCAGTATGTAAGAGCATGACGCGGAACATTGTGTAATTGTTAATTGTTGTTTTTATTTGTACTACTGTTTTTAAGAAATTAGCCTGATCTAATTTAGAACTATCTGTATGCTATTCAGATATGTACCCACTTGTATCACTGTACTACTATTAGAAGTAACAGGAAACTAGAATAGTTTGATCAGTCGCTAAGCAGGTATAATGATTAATTTAAAAATTCAGTGTTGTAAAACTAGTTTAGACTCAGTTTTTCGTTCTTACTTCTTATTTCTTATTTCTTATTCCTTTTTTGTGTACTAAATTTATGAGTTAACTTAGAAATATCTTGATGTAATTTAAAAATAAATTTAAAAATCAGGCTATTCTGGGAATATTCATACTGTCGTATGGAAAATTTCAAAATCAAAACTGCGTTAAATACTGTTCCGTAAAAAGGAGTTTCTAGCCATGGGGTAGGCGTCCTAATGGGATTCTAATGGCATTTACGGTTTGAAGCGAGATGCTTTTCCTCAGTTTGAAGGGACTTTCTCAACTCTGAGCCTAGGCTGGGTATGAAAAACAACTACGCATACAGTCAACAACACTAGGAACCATGATTTGTTTGTACATGAGTCAGATCTTCAGAAAATACATAATTGGCAGCTCTACACATTTAGTAAATTCTGCGAAATAACAGAATAACTGAAAAATGGTCAATACTAGGTACATTTAAGTATATTTGGTAGTGCCTTGATTTAAACAATCTGTCTGGTTATGTTGAACTGTATTTTGAACCTGGCTTTTGTCTTAAATTTGGCTTATTTGAGAGGATTAGTGGGGACGACTTGTACATTTTCTGGCGATTTCACCCAAATGGATATATACCATAATAATCCATTGAATATCCACTTTGCCGCAATTAAACCACATTTATACACACCCCTGCAAACTCACAAATCAAATAAACTATATATTTACTTGAAACCCTCAGACCATTCATTATACAATGGGGAATGTTGACAAACGTACTACTGGCCACAGTGTGACATGGTTCTTGAGTACAAATATACTACTAAAATGTTAAGAAATGTTAGAAAGTGATGTTTAGGTAGGGTTTAGCAGTCACATCGGTGTCCATTGTCTCTAAGTTTCGGCAAACATCTCTTCTACCGTGTCGCTTACAGAAAACTGACTGGGTCAGCACTTTCCCTTTATATATGTTTTTGCAAGTGTTTCGTTAGACTTTTTCCTCAGCTTCTGGCTTATTTTGCATTTCTCTTTCATTTTGTAGTCGTTCTAAACTATACATTGAAAAACAAAATAATATTATCTAAGACTAGAACAATGATTGTGACTACGACTGCTGGGATTACTTGGATGTCACGGGTTTACTTGTACTTCTTATTTATTCAGATCTTATTTAATTTCGAAACTTTTTATTAATACTTTATTAGTGCAGTTTTTCTAGTTTGTCTGTTACGTATTCTTGAAATAAGAATGCAAACTGTGAAAAGGCATAAGAGGAGAAGGGGAGAACAAAGACACAGCTTAAATGAAAAGAAATTTTAAACAGAATATTTTTTACTAAAGCTTGGAAGATACTGTGCCATTGTCTTTCCTGAAGGGCTTCATAAAAGTCCATATTATTTTCCAGCCGAAATCCTTTCCTATAATGGCTTCCCTTATTATCGCTCTCTTGCGGCTGCATTCTCTTGGCCGATTCAACTTGAAGTTATTTCTTTAAGCATATTTATTATATGTGCAATCCATATAAGAGGTGCTATAAGTGGGATGCTATAAGAATATTAATATAGCACGCATACTATATGAATACTTTGTCACCAAGTCAGCTACTTTTTTCAGATTTTACACATCAAGTTTAATGCCCATATAATAAATATAGAATGGAACCCGCCTGCAGTAATCAAAACTTTATTGGATTTGTCTGCATTTATTATAAGCACTCTCCCTACGGCATCTTGCTTATGCGGACGAATCTCGTCCAATAAATTTTCAATTATTGCCAGCTCGTTCCATTCTCTCTCTATATATACAGGAGTAGAATATTCCTCAAATCACTTAAACGTCTTTTTACCAGTACAATTGGTAAGATATTTTTTGTTCCTTTCCTAACATATGAAAATACAGCTTCAATGCATTCATAAAAGGAATAATTATGACCAATACGCTGGACTTTCGCTTTGCTATTAGCCATATGAGGAGCACAAGGGGGGCAAAATGAGTTACATCTACTGTAACATTTATACATGTCCATAGAATGTCTTTTTTGTGGGACACACAAATATCAATCATTCATGCAGGTCGGAAGTTATTGACAGCACCACTGATGCATTATGAATAATGTAAATAGGATTATTGGTGGTCTGGCATACAAAGCCTGTATCTGGGTCAGATTATCGGAAAATGTACAATTGGCAGCTGTACACATTCAGTAAAATTTAATTTAATTCTGCTGAATTAGACTGAAAAATGATCAAAACTAGATATATCTGAGTATATTTAGTATTTCCTTGATTCAAATAATCTGTTTGGTTATGTTGAACTGTATTTTGAACATCATTATTGTCTTAAATGTGTGTGATTTGAGAGGATTTGTGAAGGCGAATTGTACATTTTCTGGCGATTTCACCCATCTATACTTCTCATTATCAGTGGAGTCAATGAACTCCCATCATTTCTTCATTGAAGCCCCACTCTCACCTAGTAGTATAATTTGTATGTGGCTTTTGCTCGTCCTCGACAGATTTGATGTATTATTTGTCTATTATGGGGAATTTTTGTATAATTTAGCGTTTAAATGACTTGTCATGCATAAGACACTGTCCCGGGTGTGTGGTTTTAAATTGTCTTAATTTTATAATTTTCTTTTCTTTAACTTAATAATAATTATAAATGTATAATGTCTTTGTTACAAATTTGTCATCTTTGAATTTTTATGATTAAATCAGTTTGTACTGTGAAAAAGTGTATCAATTGCATAATGTCTAGCTGAATACAAATATAATATATTAAAAAACTTTTATTTCCTAAGAAATAGGTTTACAGTTTCAGCTATAAGCAGTCCTTCAAACCATCCCTGTGTGAATAATCCTGAGCATACAACATAAACAGTAACAACTAGATTCATATTACAGAGAATAGCTACATAGGCATATAGCAGACAAGTCTGCTCCTCCCAGGTATTCCACCTTACTGGGGTAGTGCGAATAGCATGTTAGCATTGCAAGAACGCTTTATATGTGAGGAAGGTGATCAAAGTATCTTGACATCTTATGCAATAATACTACTCACTCAAAATCTTAAAACAAACCTAACATTGGTCAAGAACTGAACATTATCTACGTCTTGTTCCATCCTTTTCCAACTCATTTAAAAGTCATACTTCGCTGATGGCTTTCCTGGCCCTTGAGTAGGCGTCCTAATGGGATAACAATGGCATTTTGTTGATTAGAGCGAGAGGCTTTCCCTCAGTTTGGAGGGATTTTCTCTCCTCTGAGCCTAGAATCACATTAGCATTTATAATGGCTCTAGCAAAACCTCGTCTCTAATAGTTGGTAGTATCCATTAACATAATTGCGTGCATATATAACTCCATCAATAAATATGTACCTAAAAGGACCCGCGGTGCAATAGGGGATTTGCATATGCCACTGCGCATGTCTATCACAGATGGATTCTGATAAAAACTGACATACGAATATTTGCCAACATTTTTACAAAAAATTGCAAGAATGTTTTCAGTAATATCATAGCTTTTATGAATGATATATTAAAACCAACTGCATGATGGGAAAAATGGAGGCTTGTGTTATGTAAACATGTATAGCACATGGATATTGACATTAGACCATCAATAAATAGTCCATGCAGAACATGACATGTTTTCTATAGATTTTACACTGTACCATTAGTCCCAAAATTCCATGCGAATCAGGATTCAAAATGGCGTCTATGCAAATCCCCTATTAAACAATTTATCTCAATTTATGTAGAAGTTGGTGGTTTATCACTTCCCCTTCCGACGTATAATCTGCGGATATTGGAGTTTAGGTAGACCAAATGCACATATGATTATATTTAATCAAACCGTCCATTTAACCAATCATGTTATTGGACTGGAGCAGTTGAATCCATTAAAACATTCATACACCAGCACAATATAGTTCCTGGAAAATGATCTCCAAGCGTTCAAGCCTTCAAGCTTGTTATCAAATTAAAATACTTGTAAAGGTATTCTCACACAGCAGAATATGAACGAATACATTGTGTTTATGACTTTGATTGTTCCGATCCGCTTCCTGATCTTACTAGATATTGCTAAATATAGAATTTAGCAAAGTTATTCTGTAGTCCTTACATAGCTTTACAAAGTCAGACTATAGATTTATTTTTGTTGTTGCCAATATTCTATTCTAAAAGTCATATTCTATTCAATAATTAAAATTGGATTTATTATCAATATTTTATCAATTATGAATCCTCACATTACAACATAATTCTCCTCAATGAAATTTCAATTCAAGCCAACAACTTCTCTCGTATGTCCAGGTGTTCAGATATGATTGCGGAATTGATCAATCATCGTGGAATTGTTGGCAAATTGCCAAGGTTGGCAGCACTTTCTTATAAGTATATGGGTCAGATTGTCATAAAATGTACAATTCGCCTTCACCAATCCTCTCAAATAACCCACATTAAAGACAAAAATTAGCTTCAAAATGCAGTTTGAATTAACAGAACTGATACTTTAAATCAATGAGATCCCAAATATAGTCAGATATACCCGATATTGATCATTTTTCAGCCCAATTTAGCCGAATTTTCAAAATGTGTAGAGCTGCCAATTGTACATTTTCTGACAATCTGCCCCAAGTATAGGGTTTATGCGGAGTGTACTGATGGTGGTGACCCTGCCCACGCTCTAGAACAACAAAAAGAAGCTGAGGAGGAGAAGAAAGCACAAGATTGATGTATAATGCATGATGTTTGTGTGTGAGGTGTGCCTCTGTATCAGTGCACTGAGGGAATAACTGATTTGTAGTTGTCCCTCCTCCCCATCCTCCACTCCACGTTTCCCCAGTCCCCTCTATTGGCATTCGTGATGTGTTTCACGAAAATGAGTCATAAGTCGCAAAAAATGGATTTTGAGATATCATCATATTTGAAAAGATGAGACCAAGGGGATTCAAATGAATGCAAACATTAAGGGTATCTAATACATACTTCTATCTTTTCAGTTTACTATTTCTATTTTTGAAAAAGAAGTTTGCAATATTTCTGGGTGGACAATTACTAGTAAAGTAACTAAATATACTCCATAGGATGATCTAGGAAACGCATAGATATATTTAATGAACTGTCTTGAAATGTGGTGCTTGTATTTATACAACCACAAGGACTAGACACGCCAAAGATGACAATATTCCAACAAAGAGATCTTGTAAGTAATACGCTTTGAAAAATATCATTTTATCATTACTCTGTGACGGCCTCATATAATCTAATAGAATAGCAATGGGTTTTCAGAAATTGTATAATCGGTAGCTGAACAAGGGGCTAGTAATTGAATATTTATTGGCTGAGATTACCAACAATACATAATTCCATTTGCAATTCTGTGCCCCTAGCCTAGAAGAACATTGAAATTTAAACTTTTGGTTTTGGAGTGTCATGAATAATTAAAAGCTAAAGAAAAAAACAGCTCAATGTTTATCTTACACATATGCTACAACTATATATGCTTATCCCACCGCACAACTGGAATGGACATATTCTATGTATACTAACTATAAGATAGTCAGGGTCTCAATAAGCCAATCATTACATGATTTTAATTTTTTATTTGAGTTTAATCTTTCCACAAGCTGCCACTACAAGAAGACTCTTAACAACTAAAGATTGAAATAACAATAACATTTCATTCATTATTCAATTGCTCATTACAAGCAACATAAAATTATATGATTATAAAACAAAAAACAAAGCAACACAAAATATTATATTTTGGATGATTACTTTTCAGAACTACTATAAAACCAGTGGTCTGCCTACATTCACCTAAGGGTCAGATTTTCTGAAAATGTACAATTCAACTTCACTAATCTTCTTAAATAACCCAAATTTCAGACGAAAATAAATTTGAAAATAGAGTTCAACCTAACCAAACAGATTGCTAGAATCAATGCAATGCCAAATATACTTATTACTATTGACCAAATTGCAGCCAAATTTAGCAGAACTTACTAAATGTGTACAGCTGCCAATTGTACATTTTCTGAAGATCTGACCCAATTGCTCATTACAAGCAACATACAATTATATGAATATAAAACAAAAAAACAAAGCAACAAAATATTATATTTTGGATGATTACTTTTCGGAATTGTGCTATGAAACCAGTGGTCTGCCTATATTCGCTAAGGCCCTATGTCTCAGTTAGTCTCTCTCTTTCTCTTAGCCTGCTCAGGATGGGCCTTATTAGGCATGCACCACACGCATGCGTACTCTTCCTGCGGGCCTGAACATGAATTATACATACGTTGGATGACTTTGCCTGCAATGTGGAATGATTGCAGTGTGCCCGGCAACATGGATTAATTTAGAAGCTGCTTTCCCTGCCCTTCACCTCATCCACAGGCCTAATGAGATTATAGTGGTGCAGTGCGGTGGTGGGGTGGCGGTGATTGTGGTGGTGGGGTGGCGGTGATGGTGGTGGTGGTGGTGGGGAGAGATGGTGGTGGAGTTGGGGTAGTACTAATCGTGGTATTGGTGGAGGAGGTGGTGGTATTGTGATGGTGGTGGGGTGGTGGCATTGGGGTGTTGGGAGTGTTAGGGTAGTGGGGTGTTGGTGTTGGGGTAGGGTTGGTGATGGTGTGATGCAGGGTGGTGATGTGGGGTGGGGCAGGGGTTGGTGAGGTGGTAGTAGGCTAGTGGGAGGTAGTGGTGTTGATGGGGTAGGAGGGAGGTAGTGGGTTTCTTCAGGTACATCCACATACAAACATTTCTTGTCAGATGCTTAGCAACAGACATTGTCAATGGCGTTTCCATGTATACTTGATAAACGATCAGTTCTCACAGACAAACATACATCCCAAGTTGATGAATAGGGCCAGCAAAATAATAGTGAGGCAATCTTTCAACACCAATCTGTATTGTATTTCGTTCAAAGATCGAGACTAGGCCTAGAGGATAGTAGAGACAATAATAATAGCAATAATACATCATTAGTGATATAATATAATTATTATTATGGTTGATGTATTTCCTTTTATTGAAATAAATTGTATTTTCCCGAGGCGAACAATTCAAACTTTAATATTAGATGTAAAATATTTGAGAGGTCAAAAGTGTATTTCCTTGTATTGAAAGGAAATTGGCTGTTTCTGCTTGAATAACGGTCATACTCAAAACATATTTCGACTTTATATTTTATATTCATCAATTGATGATTTGAATTATTTTTCAATTTCATATCATTTGACACCAAGATACATCAAGTGAATTCGTTTCGTTTTATTTGATTTGATTTGAAAACGTTTTTATTTCTTTTGAACAGGTACATCTCCTGGTTTTCACCATATTTTCGTCCATAGCCTGATTACATTACCTTTAGCTATAATTGTATTATTATATACAGTGGTATTTACATTCGATTCTCATTTATTTTCATATAGTATAAGTATGGGTTCCAATATTATAATGAATAGTATTTCCAGTTCATCCTTAATTATCAGTAAGGATAAATTATCACACTAGCAATTAAAATGCTGTTATAATTGTATGCGTAAATGGTCTCCTATCACTGCTATCACTATCTCCGTTTCATAAAATATTTCTAGGTAGCAATCCTAAATGATATTTGATCAATCTGATCAGTCTTTAGTCATAATCCTGAGGATGCAAAGATGTTTTGTTCTTGACGTGGCCCGCCATGATAATAATTCAGTTTAAACCTGACCCTTGTGATACACTCCTTCCAAAGCTGAAACGTCATTGAACCCAAGTGAACCCAAGTGCCGATACGGGCATTTTATCTGATACCCGGATGAACTGGTTGACATGCTACATGCTACTTACATGCGCTGGCGTCTTGTAGTCATGTGACATGACGTGTTTCCGGTTCTTCTCGACTACAAATTTGAGGAGAGGGCAGCATCACTTAGCTAGTGTGTCTATTGCTACTTTGTAATGAAAAGTTAAAAAAGAGAAAATTGCTGTCATGGTTAATTCTAAAAGTAATGACTATTCATTGAAATTCATAAGTAGATCAAATCTGATTCTAATTCATTTAGAACTTGTGGCTAAAAAGCCACTGTTCATGTTTGTATATAAATATACATGTGACAAAATTGAACTGAGAAGCTCAGGTAATGATGAAAGTTATAGAGTTATAGATAACTTTGGGGTATTCATAAGTTATTAGCATTAAATGATTAGACGGGGCTTACAAATACATACGGATAAGATCTTCAGAAAACTTACAAGTGACAACTTCACACATTTAGTCAAGTCTAAATTCTGCTAAAAATATATTGAGGAACATTTGAGTATGTAAGGATTGTATTATCCTGATTTAGAAATATCTGTTTGGTTATGTCGAATTGGATTTCAAACTTTAATATTGAATGTGAATTATTTGAGAGGATTGGAAAAGGTAAATTGTTTATTTTACGGCGACTTAATCCACTACTTTTCCTACCTTGTGACCTCTGGTCAATGGTCATCATCAAACATTGGTGTGCTTCGCCCTAATATTATACAACAAACAGTGCACCAGCAGGCCCAAAATGGAGGTTATTAATCTGCTTAGTCTCTGCCTTAGCTTGTGAAGTACTCAAGGCAATGATTAAAGATTAATCATTTTGCATGTATAGAGTGCGCATTTGCACAGTGACATCTGAGGTGCAGTCTGTACCCAGGCTAGCATGCACACCCACATTAAACCTCCACTTACAGACTGTACCCCACATGCCAACAGATCGTCCCATACACAATGACAAAGGGTCAATTAGTATTTGCGTTCTTCATGTATGGACTGAATCAAATGACCAGTAAAAACTTTTCATCTGTTATATCATTGTGTAAAAACGCCGACATTTTTAAGTTGCAAGTGTATTTTATTTGACTTTACTCTATCTTTATTTTACCCTATCTTGAGTTAATGTCATAGAATTGCAATCAATGTTACCACTGATTCAATCATTGATTCATACCTATACCTTAAGTTTATTTGTAAATGGTTGTGGTAAAATGAAGGCTTGAAATCATGACTGAAATGGATGTTAGTATAAAAGGATGGGGCAAGTGAACAACCCTATTCAAAGGAACTTGGAAACCCAGGATAAGAACAATTTGTAAAAAAATAAAACCTCTACAAGTTTATTACTAATTTAGGTTTACAAAACGGTGTTCTCAGAATCAAAGCAATACCAAATATAATAAAATATACCATGTTCAGTCTGATCTTGTAGAATTCAGAGGCTGCCAATCTAATCGAGCTTTAACCTTCTTGACAAGGACATTTAGTTAACTTGTGCTTCATTGACTGTACATGGGTGAAATCACCAGAAAATGTACAATTCACCTTCACCACTCCCAAACAACCAAAATTTAAGATGAAAATGAGACTCAAAATACAATTCAACATAACCAAACACATCCTTTGAGTCAAGACAACACCAAATATACTCAGATATACCTGGTAATTATCATTTTCCAGCCTAACTTAGCAGAATTTACTTAATGTGTGGATCGGCCGATTGCACATTTTCTGGTGATTTGACCCACATGTGCCAGGTTTTACAAGTCAAACAGCTCAATGCACTGATATCTTGCCATGACTGACTCTGACTGCTCGAGATGTGGCAGTGGAAATCCCCCTAAGGGTATAGAGCTATAACCATGGAGTCACCCCAACCTTCACCCCTTTTAACAGGAGCTTTGATGGATGAGTCAGCAGTTATTTACCCCCGGGTTTATATACAGCTCTATATGCTCCTTGCTCTATCACATATATCATACTTTATGCAGGAATATTAAGAATACATGCATTGCTCTGATAAAAACGTATCTAGAGTGACTTACACATATATATTGTGTATTACACTAGTGGGTTATGTGTGGTTGTCATTGCAACCGATCTGTTTTTTAATAAGATTACCACTGAGATTATAATCTATTATTCAATTTTTGTCTATTTTCAGGATTGAAAGCATATAGATTAAATCTGTTAACTACCTTGTTAGTTTCAGTTGATTCAAGTAACTTATAACTAATTCAAGTTAACCTGTAGATATGTTATGTCTGGCGCTCTACCATATGAGCTACCAGGGCACATAAGCTACCTGTACACATGAGCTACCTGGGTATAATAGGGCGTGTAAGTAGTCCACCGTGGCGATTTTTTGAGTCACGCTACTGTTGCAGTTTCATGACGTCATGTGGACATGTCGCGCGAAAGTCCCATAGCCCCAACGTTACCGCGATATTAAATCTCTGTTCTTTCAACGATCATATAGGACTTCTAACTCACATATATCCATCTCTAGAGGCATACGATTTCAACTATAGCCTCCATAATCGTTAAACCTTTACAGGGGCGATGTAAAGAGTGATTATTTATCGCCACAATGCTAACTCTATGGGGATTGTTTACTTCCGGTCCACACATCGGTACAACTACGCGACTAATTTTCGTTAATTCGCGCCCCACCGCCATGACACTTGCACACTCTATTATGAGCTACGAGGCAGCTTTGCCCCTCTAAGCCAAAACACCCCATGTATATTCATATGAGTATTTGAGAATACACAATATCATTTCATAAACTCCAAATATCAACTTAATGTATCAATTGCCTGAGGGCTCAAAGCTAATGAATACATTTCAACAAGAACACGTTTACATATTTTCAGCCATGATAATGATAATATATCATGTACTCAAATTATATGCAGCATGAGTGGGGAATATTTATGACAGAGTTGATAGGCTTGAACACCATTGAGAGCAAGGTGAAGGCTTGTCTCAAGGTTTCCAATGATAGCTGTTCTGGCATGCTTCTCGGACATCATCCCCTGGAACTTTCCCCCTTAGACTTCCATCGATCAAAAAGTTGATTTTACATTGCAACCAACCATTCACTGTTCACTCATGTTGCTCTCATAGACACAAGGCGTGAATGTGAGTGAATGAAATCTTTACAAACACGGTAGTTCTCTTACATTCGTATGTGCCAGGTTCACAAGGTCGTTTACCCTGTTCAAAGCCTCGTGAAGGACTTACATTAAAAGCTAAGTTATGCACCAACCCAAGACCTAGGACCTCAATATGAGTGAGTGAGTTTGGTTGCTTTACCCCCTTATCAACACATTTAGTATGATTATATCAAGGGCGGGAGAGCTGAGAGGGAGTAAGTGAGTGAGTGAGATTGGTTGCTTTACCCCCTTATCAACACATTTAGTATGATTATATCAAGGGCGGGAGAGCTGAGAGGGAGGCAGTTTATGATCATACCCAGGAAATAGAGATAGAGTAGAAGGGAGAGGGAGACATAAAATTAAAAAGAGACAGAAAGACACTTCATTGTCTTACCCAGGACCATTGTACAAATGGAGTAGGTAAGATTGGTTGCTTTACGCCCTTATTAACACATTTAATATGGTTATATCAAGGGCGGGAGAGCTGAGAGGGGGTGAGTGAGTCAGATTGGTTGCTTTACGCCCTTATTAACACATTTAATATGGTTATATCAAGGGCGGGAGAGCTGAGAGGGAGGCAGTTTATGATCATACCCAGGAAATAGAGACAGAGAAGAAGGGAGAGAGAGTGAGAAAAGAGACAGATATGTAAAACTAGACTTTTCACAAGTATTACTGTGAGCACAAGACTGCCATATTTGTCGACCCCCCCGCCCCCCATGTTCTCCCTGTTTACCCTGTCCCATCCCATCCAACTTCCATCGCAGGCAAGTCTATTTTGTTTGTCCTCTCTCCCACCAGGAGGGGCGGGGGTTGCCATAAGATAGGAATTATTGCCCGCAGCTGTTCCTCCAGCCTCGCTCTCACTCCCCCTGCCTTGACGACTGTCCCGGGGCACGCGCATGCGCAGTTATCAAGGTCAAAGGTCACAGCCATGAGTGATAATAGGGGATGAAGATGGAGACTCCTCCAGGTGTATAGCAATAGACAGAGGACCTAGTGGCGGCGGGTAGAACTACTGATGTCGATTTCAGACAGAATGGTTGCAGGGCCACATAAGTTATGTATGTAGAAATCTGGTGACAAAGAAACTTTTACGCCCCCACCCACCCTGACTCCCATTTAATGTGCTCTGTCTTTCATCACTGGTTTCATCATTGAGTCTGGTGGGATTTTTCATTTGTGCTATATTGCAGAAATTGGGATTTTCTTTATATAGTTCAATTAATATATTTTGAATTCTTAGGTTGCATGTATCATCATATTTGTCTCAACGCCAGCTTTCATTTCATATATACTTGTGTAGGTTTGACACTAATATTTGTCAGTTGAAAATAAGTTCATGTTAGCTCTTTCACTACTATTGCTTCCATTATTAAGGTAGTTGTTCATAGGAGTCACTCTTCTAGTAGCTTCAATAGACCCTTTTTAAAAATTTGTATTTAGTATATTTATACAGTGTATTACATCACGTTAATTCAAATATAGGGGTATGGGATCATGGTAGAAAGAAACTTTGATGCTCCCACCCACCCTGACTTCCATTTCATGTGCTCTGTCTTTCATCACTGGTTTTATCATTACTATTGCTTCAATTATTAAGGTAGTTCTTCATCGGATTCTAGTAGCCTAGAAGTACTGACAGAAATAAGTGTAGTACCGTAGTATACTGTATTTGACTGCTTTAATGAACCTTTTTATTTATTTGTATTTAGTATATATTTTGATTGAGGTTAAGGGTTAATTTAGATTGAAGATTGAATGACCATGGTCTTCTGCCCACTGCTGTGTCTTTGTCAATCCATAACACGGATTCTTTGGTTTTAATCCGAATTTGTCAGCTTTAAATGTACATTTCTGTAGATACTGTAGTAAGAAAAGATCAATTACTATGCATTAATATCTAGGATATTATTTAACATGATTGTCTGTATCGTTATTTTTTATAATAATGATTATTTTTACTAATTGTATTAATATTATTTTTTTCGAAATGGAGTGCTATTATTATTACTAGTACCGGTATTAGTAGTGACTATACTAGTCGTTGTAGTGTCGTTATAATATACGCACTATTCTGTTTTGCTGACTTCTTTTCACCTTCAAGTTCTCTATATCATTAACAATTCCCTTACCACTAGCTGATCCAGTGCTTTGGACCACTAAACCACCTCTAACAAAGACAAAATCCAAACTCCTCAGCCACTTTCTAGGAAAAGGTCTATAGAGGCCATCTCTACAGTACTAATATTACTGGCCTGAGACCTGAAACTCGATTACCCAATCTCCCTGTTCTCGCGAAATCTCGTTGGGGCGAGAAGATGTGTCACGTGTCTTCTGTAACTGAATAACCAATGCTAGATTACCAGGATGTGGAAATGAGTTAACAAAGACGATTTACACAACTTCCTTGGGCGTAGAGTCAAATACTTTTGAATGTAACAGAAGCCTACTATGAATATATTTGAGGTATGTGTTTTCTGCTTATGTATTGAATATGGGTGTTCAGGTTGCATGTGATTGCAAGAGATAGGGAGAGAGAGAGACAGAGAGAGAAGGGAAGGGGGCAGTGAGATCGAGAGAGATGGGAAAACCGCCCAACAGGTTGCCAGACAGGAATTGACGAATCAGAGAATGACAGACGACAACAGAAGAGACAGCAACAACAAATGGGAAGGTGAACAGGGAGAGAACGAGGGGGAGAGAAGGGGTAAGAAAGGAAACGAGAAAGTTGGGAGAGAGAGAGAGGGAGAGGCAGAGTGTGTGTGTGTGTCTGGGGGGGGGGAAGTGAGAGACAGAGGAAGAGACAGACGAGGAAAGAAGAAGAGGGAGATGGAGAAAGAGGAAGACGGGAATAGAGGGGAGGGACAGACGGAGGAATAGCGAGAAAGAGAGGAACAGCGAGAGAATGAGAGAGAGGAATAGTGAGAGAAAGAAAAAGAGGACAGGGAAGCGAAAGATAGAGACGAACAAGGAAGCAAGAGAGAAGGGTGAAGAGAGGGGAGGGGAGAGAAAAGGGAGGGAGAGGTGGAGGTGGGGAGAAGGAGGGATGGTGAGCTTCAACTGAGGTGTGGGAGGATGAGCAGATTATATGACAGAGACCCTGTCACAAACCCTTAACCTCAACATCCCTCTTCTAAACCTGCCCCACTCATCCCTATAGGGGGGTTGTACTGCACCCGTAATGCTTCCTGATCACATACAGCTTGGCCTATGGTGACATGATGCACTCCCTTGCTCACTGACAGACACTTTAATAGTATTATTGAACCCATGATCATCAATAATTTTAAACTCAGTGCCCATAAGATCAACAAGAGTTTGTTCAGCCAGATGATGTCACGAGTGATGAACAAACTTTAAATATGTATCGAGGTAGGGAAATATATATTATATGGGTCAGATTTTCAGAAAATGTACAATTCTCCTTCAGCAATCCTCTCAAATAACCCACATTTAAGACAAAAATGAGCTTCAAAATGCAATTTAACATAACAGAACTGATACTTTAAATCGACACGAAACCAATTATACTCAGATATACCCGGTATTCATCATTTTTCAGCCTAATCTAGCAGAATTTCCTAAATGTGTACAGCTTCCAATTGTACATTTTCTAAAAATCTGACCCACATATCGAGTATCCCGGTTGTCTTAGTGGTGATATAATTTGGGTTGGAAATAATTTAAAAGTTTAAATAGCATAGTGATATTAAAGGCATTTGGAGAATAATAATTACCAAACAATGGATTGAATAATTAAAATACATTGCAACATACCTAGATGTTGGGGATTGAGGGCATTGGTGAGTCTGAATCTGTATGTTTCTTACTTAAAGTCAGGCTCTCAATTAACATTAGAAGAAACTGTAGATGTTCAGCTTCTTGTTCCTTTCTTCTTCTAAGCATCCGAATGTCATTTAACCGAATCCCTGGAGGATAGTTTATTGTCCTTGGGCACTCATTGTCCTTCAAAGTAGTGTACAACATGTATTAACATAATATACAGCAACAAATTATTGATAATTTCAGTCCTATCTGTCAAACAATGAATACATTTTGCTAAGATTCTTTCTCTCGTAATAGCCAAGAGTGAGTGAGTGAGATTGGTTGCTTTACGGCCTTATCAATACATTTAATGTGGTTATATCAAGGGCGGGAGAGCTGAGAGGGAGCGGTTTATGATCATACCGAGGAAATAGAGATAGAGAAGAAGGAAAAGAGAGACAGAGAAAAGAGACAGAGAAAATGCAGCTTTAAGTTGCAAATGGTGACTATGGCAACTGCCCTATTACTACCATCACCTCCCAGAGTATGGGCAGGGCAGTGGGGAGGAATATAAGTTTATTGGATGTGACACTTTATTCAGAGAATCTTGCAGAATCTTGCTGACTTTGGGCTGGGGGCCCGGATCTGTGTTTTAAGGCATGTGTAGGAGCATAACTAGATGTGACATGTTGGCAGCTCCAGTTCATTGAGTCTACCGCCTGGTGGCACTAGTGGTGGGAAGTGGGGGAGGGGGAGGAGAAGAGGGTGGAAGGGAAGATGATGGAAGAGGGGTGAGAGGAATGGAGGAAATGGGGAGGGATTGGAGAGAAGAGAAGATGACGGAGGAGTGATGAGGGAAATGGGGAGGGATTGGAAAGAAGAGAAGAGAAGAGAAGAGGGAGGAAGAAAATATGACGAAGGAGTGGTGAGGGAAATGGGGAGGGATCGGAAAAAAGGGAAGACAAGAGAAGAGGAAGGAAGAAAAGATGATGGAGGCGGGGTAATAGGATGAGAGAATGTGAAAGGATTGGAGAGAAAGAGGGAAGAACACAAGAGAAGGGAAAGAGGGGGAGAAGAAGGAGCGGGGGAGAAGGGTGGAGGGAGGAAACGAGAAGAAGGCAGAAGAGAAGATGGAGAAGAGGTGATGGGATGTGAAAATGGGAAATGGTTGGAGAGAGAAGGGAGGAGAGAAGTAGAAGGAGGACGCAAGGATGAAAATAAGGACGTTTAGTTAATCAGTAGAGAAAGCACAGAAGGTGTCGAGAAGAAGAGGGAGGGTAGACAGAGTTAGGTGAGAGACAGGGAGGAATGAGAAGGAGGGAGATAGGTGTGCGTGTGAAGGAGGGGCGAGGGGCGAAGAAAGACAGTAGAGATCATACGTGGGTCAGATTTTCAGGAAATGTACAATTCAACTCTACCAATCCTCTCAAATAACCCGAATTTTAGACGATAATAAAGATCAAAATACAGTTCAATCTAACCAAACACATAGCTAGAATCAATCCAATGCCGAATATACTCGAATTCACCTAGTATTGACCAAATTGCAGCATAATTTAGCATAATTTACTAAATGTGTACAGAAGCCAATTGTACATTTTCTGAAATCTGACCCATATATGGAGACAAAAAGGGGGCATAAAGAAAAATAATACAGATTCCCTCTGAAGGAAACAGTTGAATGAAATAATCAAGGTACACGTGTACAGTCAGATAAGCTCAAATAAACGGAATAATACAAAAACGATGTATGAATTGTGCAGAGTTATAACTGATCGTGGCGGGGTTAGATGGGCCGGGGCAGGGCTGTGTTTAGGGGTGAGTGGGACTAGAGGATCATGACACAGGCAAGTACAACCTTTGCTACAGCTTGCGACTAAATTACTCAACATCCCCCTGCTTACTGCATACTTAAGCCCCTCATCCACTAGCAAGGTTCATCAAACCTCACGTCAAACCTCATGTCAAACCTCACGTCAAACCTCACGTCAAACCTCACGTCAAACCTCACATCAAACCTCATGTCAAACCTTATGCAAACCTCACGTCAAGTTTGTTGTGAGGATTGATGTGAGGTTCGCCATGAAGTTTGCCATGAGGTTTGATGTGAGGTTTGACGTGAGGTTTGACATGAGGTTTGATGTGAGGTTTGATGTGAGGTTTGACATGAGGTTTGATGTGAGGTTTGACATGAGGTTTGACTTGAGGTTTGACGTGAGGTTTGACGTGAGGTTTGACATGAGGTTTGATGTGAGGTTTGATGTGAGGTTTGACATGAGGTTTGATTGGAGGTTTGAAATGAGGTTTGATGGGAGGTTTGACGTGAGGTTTGACGTGAGGTTTTACATGAGGTTTGATGCGAGGTTTGATGTGACATGAGGTATGACATGAGATTTGATATGAGGTCTGATGGAAGGTTTGACATGAGTTTCAATGGGAGATTTGAAATGAGATTCTATGCAAGATTTTATGTGAGTTCTGTCATGAAGTTTGATGTGATATATAATATGTGGTTTGACATGAGGTATGATATTAGGTTTGACATGAGGTTAGACGTGATATTTAATCTAAAGTCTGACATGGGGCTTGATTAGAGATTTACTCGAGCCTTGACGTGAGGCGTCTCATGTTAGTGTTAGTGGATATCAGGCTTTAAAAGCTTGTTTCCTCCCTTTACCCATTCATCCCTTTATTCAATCATTATCTCTTTGTGTGTCGCTTATCCTCTCCCCCTAATAAATCATACATCACAGACACAATGCGTAGAGTGCATTAAGTAGTCTCTCTTTTGCTTTTATGGACGGTCTCTCTATGATTGCTTGGCTCTTTCATCCACTCCCTCTCATAAAATATAGCATTATGTAATGAATGTAATGATAATGATAGACTGCTCTTGTTTTCCTGTAAGTCTCCAGTTTAAACACAAGTACTCTTTGTTGCCATTTTCTGATCTTCTCATCCGATTATAGATGTTAAATCATCTCGCAAGACATGTTTAGACTGAGATATGTGCTTTTCTATGACTGCTATAAGGTCAACTATAGTGTAATGGTATGTTTGTTTCGCAAAAGTGGCTCCTCGGAGTCACCCTAAAAAAGGCTGAATATAAAGTCTCCATATTATATTCTGTTATTCTCTTTATAAGTTATAACTCTATACCACGTATAGTAATACAGCATGAGTCATTAGTATAGTAAATTATGGTTTTATACACTTCTGTAGACCTCCCATTCCCTACCTTCCATGCCCCATACTAGCTAGTCACCATACATTAGTACAGCATGCACTGGAAGATCAAATTCCGATCTGATGTATACCTTTGATTTGTATTTACTAGTCATGTTACAAATAAAGAAAACATTATTATTATTATCATTATGATTACTATTCCTTATGCATGTCTTGGCCTACTGGTAGAATGTACTATTGCTTGACATTGCCTAATTTCTAAATTTGATATGATTATACCATTGCGCCATTTTGTATAGAATCCAGGATATGGTTATTTTCGAATTGTGCATAAAATTAGATTAGATTTCCTTTATGTTAACACCGTTAGAATGCAGTTAATCTCATCTTTTCAAACATGATGGTATCTTAAAATCCATTTTATTTCGATTCATTATTAATTAAATTATGTTTCCGTACCCCATCACATGTGGTAAATGTTACTCTGTTATGACTTGTTTCCCTTTATAAGGTATTTTTTTGGACACAATTTTATTCAGGATAAATCAGACAGTTACACTCTCACGAAAAGTTAATCATATTTCTGGTTTTCGTTGTGCCCTGACCTAGTTAACAATTATTTCAGAGCAAGAGCAAGAGATTCTATTCAACAATTTGAACCAAGTATTTAATATTTAGAAAAAGAAAAATGGGAGATGAAAAGATGAAGACACCTGTCTATTAGTTATAAACTACAGCTATTTACGAGAGTCACACATATATTGGAGTATGCGATTCAAGGTTACATTCATAAATAAATTCAGCAATATCAACAGGAACATTCAATACCAGGTCTAATATAATAACAATGCACGAGGGTACAGCCCCTCATAGTAATGGTAGAGTGGTAGAAGTATAGAGTTAAACTCCTGGCTCTGTACTTTATGAATCACAGCTCGTAATGTGAATCTGGTGCAGGAAGGAGACCGGACAAACCTAACCTTCTTTACTCCGCCATTACTCTCTACTCAACATCCGGGCAACCTGGCTGTTTATGTCCACTCCCCCTGGTGAGCCCGTCCACTACTAACACCTGTTCACACCTGAGACGCCACACCGGAAGCTAAACCGATCCCAGCATTCCCTTGATCCATGGCGATAAGGCAAGGTCAAGGTCAAATAACACCCCCGGAAGTGGCTTTCATTGGCAGGCGGTTGCAATGCATGGCGGGAAGGTGGATTTGTGGTACTCGAGCCTGGTGGCTTTTCATGGAATTGGGGCCTGTTGCAGAAGCAGAGGAAAGGTATTTTTGAGGGAATTCCTTCACCTGTTGGAAGGAGAAAAATCCTAAAGATATCGACAGCTGTCAGAAATAGTCTATGTACACAATGAGTGAGTGAGATTGGTTGTTTTACGCCCTTATCAACACATTGAAGGTTATATCAAGGGCGGGAGAGCTGAGAGGGAGGCAGTTTATGATCTTACCCAGGCAATAGAGATAGAGTAGAATGGAGATAGAGACAGAGAAAAAGAGACAGAAAGGCACTTAAAGGTCTTACCCCAGGACCAGTCTATGTACATAATGTTGTCTAAGAATTGGTAAAAGTAAAAGTGCCTATGACAACATTAAGGGGTAAAAGTTTTGGATTTCCAACACCCCACCACCCACAATTTCCCCTTCATGGCTTATGCAACAGACCCATGAGGAATGAGAGAAGGAGCGTGTAGAGGTGGAGAGGTCCTGTATTCTGAGCAGTTGGTAATGCCAGTGAAGGATAGATACGATTAATATTGACGAGTATCAATCAAATGAAAATGAATAAAAAGTGATAGATACTGTTTATCGATATGTGTACAGGGCAAGCAAGTCGAAAGTAAACATATCAGTGGAGGCAATTACTTTATTTCATAATACTATGTTATACTAAAGTATGAAATAATGTGGCTACAATTTCACCTCCTTCTCATAGGTACTATATAGGAAGACCACCATTGCGATGATCTAGTCCTGGTAAAAAGAAGGAAATATAATGACTAAGCATATCTATAGGTACATTAGGTATTGCGTTGATAAAAACAATATATTCAGTTAATACAAACTGTATTTCCAAGTTCATTTTCTTTTTTTAAAAAAAACTCTAGGTGATTTCAGAATGTTGGTGGGAGACATTTTTCGACAATATGACCCTATGAAGCTAACATGCTTAGATGAGTCTTGCCTTGCTTCTGAATTCCCTAGATTAATTACAGCCTTGAAAGTCATGGAGCTATAATCACCTTAGGCAGTGATTAAAAGGATTAATAACCTCCATTTTTGGCCTGCTGGTGCACTGTTAAAGGATTACAGGCGGTAATCAGAGGCTATTAATTCAGTTAGTCTCTGCTTCAGGTTGTTATAGCCGCTGAACTGTTCAAGGAAGTGACTGATCTCTCAGCATCATCTGGGGATTGTGCACCAAACAGTGCACCAGCAGCCCCTCAATATCAATGATCCTTTTTAAGAGTATGACCATAAAGTGCCTTTCTGTCTATTTTCTCTGTCTCTTTCTCCCTTCTTCTCTGTCTCTATATCCTGGGTATGATCATAAACTCCCTCCCTCTCAGCTTTCCCGCCCTTGATATAACCATCTAAATGTGTTGGTAAGGCGTAAAGCAACCTCACTCAATCACTCCTTTGTAAGAGCCCAGATCTCTAGAACACACACTATACCCCAAACTTGGCATTATTGAGTATGCACTGTGTATAGGCATGCTTCAGCCAGCCTGACTCACACTGCAGGCAATGTTTAGGTAAACCCTAGCCCCGACCGACCTCTCTACCCAGCCCCTCAATACAAAAGTTAATATTTGTCTCACCTCTCCACATGCTCTTTCAGCTGCAATATTAGCCTAGATGAGGGTATCCTCCAAGTACTTGTCGCTTGCGCTCGCCCCAACCCTACGGGCTCTCAGCGAGACCCCGCGACCCAATATGTCCCATACTCAATGTGTCTGATACTAGAGAACCTCAAATATCCAGCTGCTTATATTATACAGTGCAGACCTTGATATGGGTCAGATTTTCAGAAAATGTACAATTAGCAGCTGTACACATTTAGTAAATCTTGGTAAATTATGCTGCAATTTGGTCAATACTAGGTAAATTCGAGTATATTTGGCATTGCATTGATTCTAGCAATCTGTTTGGTTGGGTTGAACTGTATTTTGAACTTTATGTTTGTCTGAAATTTGGGTTATTTGAGAAGATTGGCGAAGTTGAATTGTACATTTGCTGGCGACTTCACCCGTATCCAGCTTATGAGTCAGGACATTATAAATGGAACAATATCACCAATCAGTCCAAATCGACCAAATTCAAGACAGAAATACGGTTTAAATACAGTTCGACATAGCCACCCATATTTCCTGAATCAATGCGATGCCAAATACACTCAGATGTACCTAGGATTTATAATTTTACCACCAAAACTAGCAGAAATTACGCAATGTTTAGAGTTGCCGATTGTACTTTGTGGACAATCGAACCCATATATGTGATGCGATGCTATGCAGCATAATGTGGGCCCCGGGCCCCGTTGCAGAACAGATCCCTACTTAATATTATTTTCCTTAGCTACTTTCCAAGCTAAGTAACTGGTAAGGAATATCTAGGGAAGGAATTGCTATATACACAATGCTTCGTTTCTACAGTCGAAGCTCCCTACCTAAGCAATGACAAACTAACAGCTTGCCAAGCTGGTCTTAAGTAAGGGTTTCTTATGCAGGAGGTCCCAGATATCCAGCTCATATGCAATACGATGCAATGCATTGTGATAAGGGAGGTGAGATACTGATACTGCGTACTGATATGAATGATTATGGAACGCAGTGCATGATTGCAATACATTGTGCTCATGGTGAAAGCTTATAAGCCTCATCACTTCTCAAATGCACAACCTAGATATGCTAGATACTGGGAGACTCAAATATCATTCACCAAATTGTGAGGATTATGTTTGGATGTTTTTTGTAATTGGAGGACCTGCCAGAATCCTTTCTTAGGATGACTTCGCTTGTTATCGCTCAGAGGCGGCGGTTTTCTCTCGGTAATCAGACTTTGAATATCCCAGTAGCAGAATATTGATGAATTCAGTCCTATAAGTCATAATATGAATGACTCTTGTATACACTTATAACAGCAGTAGAATATTGATGAATTCAGTCCTATAAGTCATAGTATAAGTAACTCTTGTATACACTTATAACACCTCATACACAAAAGATTATTTTGTGACGAGTCATCAAAACAACACAAAAGGGTGAGATCACGATTTACTGATTGAATTCTAAAAAAACGTGACCAATTACTGATGTAACTTTGTCCTGTTCATTTTCCTTCTTATTGTTCTCATTATTTTATTTTATTCAATTGAATTCAACTCATTATTTTCAATTAGATTAATAGATAATGAAAAGAATCAACTTCGCATAATTATGTCTTAATTTTCTATAATTGTGCAAATTAACCTGGGACCAACGTCCTTATTTCCAAGAATTGAAGCTAATCCCTTTCACCAATTTCACACAAGAATTTGAAGTGAATTTGACCGAGAAAAATCGGCCACTGGCGCCAAAAATACAATACATCTATAGGGTCACTGCATGTTATATTAACGTGGTCTATAGTGAGAGGGGCGGGGCCTGTAGGCCTCTCAGCCAATAGAATTTGAGCTATAGAATTTGAGCTATCAACACATTTAATATGGTTATATCAAGGGCGGGAGGGCTGAGAGGGAGGCAGTTTATGATCTTACTCCGGAAATAGAGATAGAGATAGAGAAGAAGGAAGAGAGAGAAAGAAAAGAGACAGAAATGCAGTTTATGATCATGCCAGAAAATAGAGATAGAGAAGAAGGGAGAGAGAGACAGAGACAAAGAGACAGAAAGGCACTTTATGGTCTTACACAGGACAATGTGTTCATTTTGTATATCCTGTATTCATTTCTACATAATACTAACACAACCACAAGCTTAGACAGGTAGAACATGTATAGATGCCAGCTGATCCTGTCCTCAGGTGGATCATGCGCTGACTGGAGCGATGAAATCCCACCCACTTGCCTTGTGTTACCGTCAGTTAAAGCTGTATTCTCAGCTATTATGACTAACAGAATCTCAACAAATTTACTCATATTATGACTTACCGAAATTAATTCCTCAATGTTCTGCAGCTGTTACTTATCAGAATTTGAATTAGAGATAGTCAAGCTAAAATAGCTGCCCATGCGTGATAAATAGATGGAAACTAGCAAGGGGGAAGTCTGTACACTTGTTATTGACCGAGGGAGCGCGGGAAGATAGAGGGCGTTAGCCTGAGATCTTCTGCGCTCCCGAGGTCACTAACAAGTGTACAGACTTCACCCGAGCTTTGTTCCATATTTATTACACCCCATTAATAAATAAAAAATATAATTAATTAAAAATAAAAGAAGTAATTTAAGTTTTTGGTGGACCTACTTGTTGTATGCGCCAAGGGTGACATAACTCACATGTTATGCACCACTTTGACCAAGTGTGACATACAATGCTGAAGGTATAGGAAGCAACATCACAGGGGTGTAATAATATAAGTGAAGTCATCATGGGAAAAGGTTCGGGCAGGTCCCCCAAAATACAAACAAGGACGTTTTTAGAAGCCCTGTAGCAAAAACAACCGGACAAAATCCTCCAAAACTGTGGTCAAATGACGCTTAGACAAATTGGAAAAAGAATGGACCAAAAAGTGGAAAATCTTTAGGTTTTGACCAATGTTAACTGAGATTGCAGCTTTAACTTCTAGTCCTGTGTTCTCTGAAGGTGACTTGCACATTTGTTGACGGGCTGACGGATCTAGAGGAGAACACGACTTGTGCTGATCTGCATGTACTGTGCCTGGTATCAGATGCACTGCCAAGTCGTTACACACTTGGGTGGGGTCCCTGTAAGCCTACACCTGCGCTTTGTCCATATAACCTCCCACATGTATGACAACAGACCTGGGATTAATACGGAGATTTAGCAACCACAACGCTACGGGGATGACAACACTAACGCATCCACTAACTATTAGTATAATTATTACCGATGTGGGGATATCTCGAAAGGGCTGCGATGCAGATGCCCTCGGCCTAGCGTCTTTTGAGATATCCCCACAACGATAGTAGTATACTAATAGTTAGTGGATGCGTTAGTGTTGTGTTGGTGCGTTGTGGTTGCTAAATCTCCCTATTATGAACGTAATCCCTCCTGTCATGACATGCCAAGTCTACGTGAGCACTTATATTTCATATATTCTGAAGACAAAAGTTAATCTACATTATATAATAGGGGATGACATTAAAACACACTTTTGATGACCGTACTTTAGATTCTAATGATGAAAATATTACAAATCTATTATTGATGAACTTGCCTTTGACCAGAACGCCTCAAGAAATTGAACAGAAATATATAAGTGAGTGCAAGAAGTCTATAGATTCCTTCATAAGAACTATGTAACAAAAACTGTGGTAAAATATTTCAATTATATGTATTATTTACACAGCTGAAATAATGATATTTCCCATGAGACAAATTGTGACGTCAATAAGACAAGAACAAAGGATCCATCATTCACATGTATGTGAACATCTACTCCGTGTATATGAGAGTGTAAAGGAATAAAATATACAGGTATATGATGTACTACCTGGAAATATTGATATGTGCATACGCACACCCAGGCACTGCATTGGTTGGCTGCCTTAAAAACTGACTCCAAATATAAATATATATGGGCCAGACCGTCAGACAATGTGCAATTGGCAGCTCTACACATTTAGCAAATTCCGCTAAATAACACTGCCAAATGATATACTAGGTAAATCTTGTTACATTTGTTATTGCATTGATACAACACATTTGTTTGGTTCTATTGAACTGTATGTTGGACCTCATTTTTTGTCAAAATTGGCGTTATTTGAACAGATTGAGGAAGGTGAATTGTACATTTTCCAGCGACCCCACCCATATGTAAGAGAACCCAGGAGTAATACAGGGTTACTGGAGGGAGTGTATCTGGAGGGTTACTTTGATGATAAGAAGGGAGCGCACCTGATGATATGGTTACCTGGAGAAACACTCACATCAAACATACCACAAACACGCCACAATCAAAGACGATCCACTCTGCCAATGTTGCCTTGTAAAAACAGAACTGATGCACCTAAAACCCTTGCATATGGGTTGGGCCATCAGTAAATGTATACGGGTGAAATCGCCATAAAATGTACAATTCGTCTTCACCAATCCTATTAAATAATGCAAATTTAAAACAAAAATGACTTTCAAAATGCAGTTCAACCAAACCAAATAGATTGCTAGAATCAATGCAATGCTGAATATACTCGAGTTTACCCAGTATTGGCCAAATTGCAGCGTTATTGAGCAGAATAAACTAAATTTGTACAGCTGCCAATTATATATGTTCTGAAAAACTTACCCATGATCAACCTCCGCCATTCTTCTCAAATAACCCAAATTGTATGTAAATAAACATGGGGTTTAAAGTATGGTTTAATAGAACAGAATTGTTCAATAACAGATGTAGCTAGACTTAAATAGTATATCATTTTTTCAGGTTATTTAGCAGAATTTACTAAATGTGTAGAATTGCCGATTGTACATTTTGCGACGAAAATCCTGCTCTAAATCCTGCACTAAAAACTCTATTCTTGTATTGTGTGTTTCTGCTTGGTCTAATATGCAGGTGTATTTTAAGCATTGAACGATTGGGAAAAGTTGATGTTGATAATACTGTATCAAATATAATACATACATAATTAGAACCGTCTCACTGATGATTAAAATCAATACGTTTAATTAATGCTGCATTATTATTTTCTACTTGTTTCATCAAAACATATAAACATGATTTTCCTTGTTGTACATTGTAAACATAACATACCTGTGCAAAATACAATCAAGAATTGTTGGCAGTGCCCCAAATAGAGGTTTTCGTGACTTTGTTGTTTTTGAGAACTCATATCACATGCAGGAAATAATTTGAAAGGAGTTGACATTTGAGACTGGGTGTGGTACACATAACGAATGTGAGAAGCCATTGTGAAATCCCCCCCCACACACACTGTACCACAGGTGCCAGAGAAACGGCAGATAAGTCGCATTTATTTGGTAATATTGCGGCCTAACAGGGGATTAGTTTTAGCTATTGCATATGTGATGTGCTTCAGGAAAATGAGTCATAAGTCGCAAAATAAAGATTTTGAGATACTATTATATTTGAAAAGATGACATCAAGCCGATTCCAATGATAGTAAACAGTCTAATGAAATAATAAGTATTTCTAGATTTTAAGTTTGATATTTTCGTGTTTGAAAAAAAAAGTTTCCAATATTTCTGGGGGTCACTAAACAGTAAACTAACTAAATGTAGTCCACATGAGGACCTTTAAAACGAAAGAATATATTACATAGATTGTCCTGAAATTTGATACATCGATTGACATAACTATAACAGACAAACTCTCCAAAAAGTAGAACATTCCAATAATGTGATCTTGTAAAAAAACACTTTGAAAAATATCAATTTTGCGACTTATGACTCATTTTCCTGAAACACATCACATATCTACTTCCCCCTCATGTCTAAATTCACTCCCACCCACCCCTATTTAGATCTTTACACCATTACATACGTTATATACATTGTGTGGAAATGAAGTTTAATAATAATTATAATACAAATAAAAAGGATGAAGAATACCAGGAAAGTGTTTATAACATGAATTCCAAGACAAATGACTAATCAAGTCATTAGCAGAGGATTGAGTCAGGACTAAAGACTTCAAAATATCAAAATGATCTTTTGTCTATAAGGACAAATTGACAGGGTTTTGTGACATCATATGTGATGTGTTTTAGGAAAATGAGTCATAAGTCGCAAAATGGATATTTTTCAAAGCGTATTATTTACAAGATCTCTTTGTTAGAATATTGTCATCTTTGAAGTGTCTAGTCCTAGTGGTTGTATGAATACAAGAACCAAATTTCAAGACAGTTCATGAAATATATCTATGTGTTACCCCAATCATCCTGTGGAGTATATTTAGTTACTTTACTAGTAATTGTCCACCCAGAAATATTGCAATCTTCTTTTTCAAAAATGAAAATAGCAAACTAAAAGGATAGAAGTATGTATTAGATGCCCTTAATGTTTACTATCATTGGAATCGCCTTGGTCTCAACTATTCAAATATGGTGATATCTCAAAAACCAATTTTTGCGACTTATGACTCATTTTCCTGGAACACATCACATATTTTTCTGTCATCATATTGCCTGCCACCTTGCAATATTGATATGCATACTATCTACTGCTCCTGTCTTTATCCAGACAGATGAATAATCTGTCAGTTTTATAAATATGATATATGATGTATATCCTGCCCACCTAGTCCTATTCTACCTGGTCCTTCTATTTAAGTACAGCTCAAGGTGAGGGGAGAGTGGTTGGAACCAATTTCTGGCAGCAATGCTTGCCCATGAACAGCACATACAGACAGAATTTTCAAATACGAGTGTGCACAGAGATGCTGGTGCAGTGGGAGGGTGGGAAGTGGGACAGGCAGGGGGGGGGGTTATTAAGTGGGTGGGAGGCAGGGAGGGGGATTATTGGGTGGGTGGGAGGCAGAGAGGCAAGAATATTGCTTTTGGGGGCTGACCCCTGAGGCAATAAGTTTATTATTGCCGCCAATAATGGTCTTTCTTCTTGCACGGGCGAGGCAATATGAGTCGACCGCTGCGTGTGTGTGCGCGCAGACAGCGATGCCTGTACTAAGACTGCGGAGGGACGGGACTGATTCCTGCATCATAAAACTAGCAAAATGTCTTACAAAAACATGCGTCACAAGTTGCAAAAGTGGTATTTTTCAAATGTTTTTATCACAAGAACTCCCTAAAGGAATATTTGTATTTCATGGCCGTTTAGTGGTCCTTGTAATAGCAATATATTCATTAAATTCCAAGACTCTGTGGTAAATCTATAGATCTATGCATTTCCGATGTCATCCCGAGCAATATTTATTATAGTTGACCCTGAAGAAATATTGCTAACTTTTCTTTCATGCATAAAATAATATAGAAATACTTATTAGATGTCCTTAATGTTTACCATCATTGAAGTCGGCTTGATCTCATATTTTCAACTATGGTCAAATTCAAGACTCATTCATCAGATGGACCAACCACTTACCTGTAAACCTACTCTACAATAAACACTATTCTAGATCTTAGGATCACAGCCTTAGGACTTCTTTTATATTCTTATTAGTTATTCTATAATATTTCTATAACCATTCCATGCACAATATAGACAAACCTTCAAATAACACAATATGACGAATCAAAATACATTTTCATTTACATGAATATATTTCTTTAATCAATGTAATACTAAACATACCCAGATATATTCATTGATTGTTTACTGCAGAGCAGCTTATTGTATCTTTTCTAATGCTCGGACTCATATATGGGTAAGATTTTCAGAAAATGTACAATTGCCAGATCTACATATTTCAGAAATTCTGCTAAATTTGGCTGAATAATGAAGAATACCGCGTATATCTGAGTATATTTGGTATCACATTGATTAAAAGTATCAGTTCTGTTATGTTGAACTGCATTTTGAAGCTCATTTTGTGTCTTAAATATGGGTTATTTGAGAGGATTGGTGAAGGCGAATTGTACATTTTCTGAAAATCTGACCATATCCAGTATTGTGCTGTGCAATATAGATCAAACGTACTTTAGCATACAGTCACAAACACCCCAACTATTTCAGTAGGATATTCTGTTATTTTCTCCCTCCACTAATTTGTTAGTATTAGTTTCTTACACAGTCAACTATTGATGCATAGGCAAGTCATTATATATTTATTTATAAGAACAGGTACGTTGTTTGTACCATCAATTAGAAGAATGATTGTGAGTTTAGTGCCTTTATTCTGAGTGCAAGAGTTGAAACAGTTTAGTTTAGATTCATCACTAAAACAGGAGATATAATGTTAGCTTGTGGAAACTTGCAATTTGCCAACGTTTTTACTTTTACATATTCCCTCCATCTTTCCTTCTTTTTACATCATTTTCTTCCATTCTTTCCTCTTTCTCCCTCTACTTTCTTCTCTTCATTCCCCTTTCGCTTCAACACCCTCATACCTTCTCTTTCATCGTGCCCTACCTCCCTTCCTTCATCCTCTTCCTCTTTACATTCGTATTTACAGAACTCAAAAGAGATGTTAATATTGACTCAAGAAACAATGCGTTTATTTCACAGCAATCCTCCCTTGGCCTCTAATTTGTATGGGTTTCATTATTTAAGCCCTTGTCCAGGATTGAATTGCTTATTAAGAACAGCCCAAACGGTCCCATAGCATCCTCCTAATAGGGGAGTTGCAGATACGCCATTTTGAATCTTGAGTGAGTGAGATTGGTTGCTTTACGCCCTTATCAACACATTTAACATGGTTATATCAAGGGCGGGAGAGCTGAGAGGGAGTGAGTGAGTGAGATTGGTTGCTTTACGCCCTTATCAACACATTTAATATGTTTATATCAAGGGCGGGAGAGCTGAGAGGGAGTGAGTGAGTGAGATTGGTTGCTTTACGCCCTTATCAACACATTTAAGATGGTTATATCAAGGGCGGTAGAGCTGAGAGGGAGGCAGTTTATGCTCTTACCCAGGAAATAGAGATAGGGAAGAAGGGAGAGAGAGAGAGAGATAGAAAGGCACTTTAAGGTCTTGCCCAGGAAATAGAGATAGAGAAGAAGGGAGAGATAGAAGAGAAAAAAGATAGGTAGGCATTTTATTGTCATACCCAGGAACATTTTGAATCTTGATTCGCATGGAATTATAGACTAGGCCCTTATGTTCAACATGGAATATCTATCAGTGCTCTCATATATTATTCATGTGTCATACATGTTTCGTTAACAGTGTTCTTTTTCTTTGTCATCATGCTTTTGGATTGCATGGTCTATTTTTTACAAGTTTTTTATTTAATCATTTGATTTATTGCTATTTGTATTTGGAAATGTATTGCAAAAGATCAGAATGTTACTGGTGTGAATCATGAATTCATGCGTCGTAAAAATATGATACCATCATGTTTGAAAGGTTGAGTTTAGTAGATCGCAACAATGAATAAACTATGAATAAAATATCAATTTTGCAACCTTTGACTAATGTTCCCGCAGCACATGGCATATCCCCTATTGCCCCCACCTATCCAGCCTGCGCGCGCATCTCTCCAGCCCCGGTGGCTGTTGATGTCTGGCAAGAAAAGCCATTACACAAGCATTCTCACAATAATTACCAGCTAATATGCGCCTAATTTGGACATGTTTTCCCTCTCCCCGCTCGTCGCCCACTCACACCGTGACATGTGTTCATTCCTACCATGCATATTCTTTATAACCCACAATAGGTGTTTCTAGGGGTGAGGTAGGTAATAACGGATACCGATGGGGGTGGGGGGAGGAGGGGGTTGCTCAACTCTTTACCCTCCACTGAGTTTGATTAAGATATTTAAGAAAATACCTTTCCCCAGATGATTTGTAGCTTTGTTTTTGTCGGTACTCTTTAGGAGCATTTTGTTTTGTAATTGTTTTAATTGTTTTTGGCCTCTAACCAGAACTCTAGATTTTGATTATAGTGAATGTTGATGATGAGGTTCAGGTGGTTAAAATACCCCCCCCCCCCACACACACACACAAAACGGAACACCATTTTTATAAAGTGTCATTCATATGTGATAGACATGAAAGTTACATATGTTTCATTTAGAAACGCGTCTTAGATGCCCTTCATGTTTACAATCATTTGAACCCGCTTAATCTCATCTTTTCAAATAAGATGATATCTCAAAATCCATATTTTGCGACTTGTGACACATCACAAAAGTAATCCCCCTTATATATTCATTCCACCATCCCCACTAACAATTGCCTTGCAGGAGCAATAAGGGCAATAACGGGGAGGCTATGGCTAGACGTGCCTGAGAGGGCCCACTAACGTGTTCCAGCCATAAGCCTGCCCCAAGCTTTATTGGCCACCGACCGCCATGTTCCCAGCATTAATGAGATTATTCCTGATAAACTTCCACACATCTCTCCCACTCCCACTACTCATCAACTCATTGCAACCTCTCCCACATGCTCAAAGCCACTCAGATCATATAAGAATTGTATGACTGTGATTGGACGCCTACTGCGTATATACTGCGCGTTACTGGTTCTGTATTAGGCGTCTTAATTGGATTATATTGACTTTTTGTTGTAAGGAGTGAGAGGCTTTCCCTCAGTTTGGAGGGACTCTCTCAGCTCTGAGCCTAGACTCTCCCTGAGAAGAGAATACATTGGTTTCCTTGGGATAATACACCATACAGTGCACCAGCAGGCCCCAAATGGAGGTTAATAATCCTTTTAATCATTATAGTCCACAATCCTTCAAGGAAGTGATTAAAAAGGGTTACCATATGAGATATGTTTCAGGAAAATGAGTCATAAGTCGCAAAAAATGGATTTTGAGATATCACCATATTTGAAAAGATGAGATCAAGTCGATTCCAATGATAGTAAATAGTCTAATAATCTAATAAATATTTCTAGATTTTAAGATTGGTATTTTCGTTTTTGAAAAACAAGTTTCCAATATTTCTGGGGGTCAATAAAGAGTTAGGTAACTAAATGTAGTTCATATGAGGACCTTCAAAACTAAGGGATATATTACATAGATTGTGCTGAAATTTGAGACATCTATTGATATAGCTATAAGTGATCAATCTGCCAAAAATTAGAACATTCCAATAATGAGATCTTATGAAAAAAAACACTTTGAAAAATATCAATTTTGCGACTTATGACTCATTTTCCTGAAACAGATCACATATCAACTTCAGTCAGTTTTGTCAAAACATAGTTTACCAATCCATAACTAACATAGGGACACAAGGATTTTTGAATGACCAGTTTCAACCCAAATTAAAGGAAGCCGTCATGCAAATCTGCTGTCAAGCAATTTTGTCTGTATACAAAATTTCGAAGTTTAAGAGGACAGTAGGACACTGCACCCTCCTGCCTAAACCCTCTATAATCCATCTCTACAATTCCCTGTGAAGCCGTTTTTATTATTAGCTATGTTAAGGAAAATTGATGCGCCATAGCCAGAGCTTTATTCATACAAAACACACTAAGGCATCTCTCTTAGGGAAAAACACAGCTGTAAATAGAGACATTGGATGTGGGGGGACCTGGAGGGAGTGGGGAAATACATTTTCACACATGTTTTAAATATTCTATAACCGTGAAAGCAGAGCAGAATAATCTGATTAACCTTTCCAGTACATTACATTGAGTGTGATATCAGAATACAGGGGGCATTTCATAAAAATAAGGATTATGATAGGACATGGGATATATTCTTTATACTAGATGTGTTCTACGATGTATCTTAGAATATTCGATAGGTTAAAGCTGGTCAAAAACAAAGCATTTTCTATTTTTTCTAAACGTCATTGAACCAACACTTTGGAGGATTTTGTCTGTTCGTTTTTGCTCCAAAGCTTCTAAAACGACCTAATTTGTATTTCGAGAACCCGCCCGAATTGTTTCGTGCGATGACTTCACTTATTATCGCTCATCGGTGGCAGTTTTTACCCGGGTGCTTAGTCTTCAAATTCTTGTATAAACATACAGCATCAGAATGTTGATAAATCCAGTAGTATAAATCTTAATATGAGTGAATTTTATATTTAAACATAGGATTAGGCGTAGGATAATTTATACTACCCCCCTACCACCCCAGATTCTACAAACGGCGGAACCTCTCTATTGAGACCACCCTAGGGACTGAGAGAAACTGGTCTTAATAGCGAGGTGGTCTCATTAAAGGGGCTAATCTAATGAGAGAAAAGCAATTTGGGAGTGAGATAAACTGGTCTTAATAGAGGGGTGGTTTCTATATAGAGGTGGCCTTTATGGCAGGTTCCACTGTATTTTAATAAATTTAAATAAACAAATTTAGTCAAAGGTTGCTTCTGCCATGGCTGCCTCCCCCCAGGTCTCCCTCTCTCCATTCAAGCACCCCACCCTGCACACCGGTGGTATAAAAGTGGGGGAATAATTGTGAGGCGAGCCCAGGGATCCTGCCAGATGCTCTTCAGGGAAATTAACTACAATGGTTTATTAATATTCATCCATTCTTCAGGCCCAGCCCTATGCTGATTGTTTCTGTACAATACTGTATTTTACTGCACGCTTTGGAGACTCCCTAAGGCCAAATCATAATCATCTTATAATGTTGCTTCTTAAAGTCGGAGTCTCGGTTAATATTGGTGAAAAAGTAAATATTTACTGATTTTTGAACGTTTTTTTTCAACCCATCTAAAAGTGATTTGTCCAAAGTTTTCGAAGATTGTGTCTAATTATTTTAGCTCCAGGACTTAATAGAAGCTCATATGGGTCTTATTGCTGGACACATTTAGTAAATTCTGTTAAATTAGGTTGCAATTTGGTCAATACTAGATACATTCTTGTCATTGCATTGATTCTAACAATCTGCTTGGTAGGTTGAACTGTATTAAGAACTTTATTTTCGTCTGAAATTTGGGTTATTTGAGAGTAATTGTGAAGATTAATTGTACATTTTCTGGGGACTTCACCCATATGTATATTTTGGAGGGCCGCCAAAATCTATTCCTGCGTTGGCTTCACATATTATCGCTCAATGAGGGCTGTTTTCTATTGGCATATTCAACCTCAAATTCTTGTATAGACATATAACAGCGGCAGAATATTGATAAATTCAGTCCTATACGTCTTAATATGGATGAATTTGGTGGGATTTTGTTTGCAAATGCTGCTTACACAACTGAAATTTAATTCTATTCCCGAGCAGTTAACATAATGTATCAATTCTGAACGGTAAACTGGCAGAATCATAGTACAGGTATTACGCATACAGTCTAGGCTCAGTGCCTCTCACATCAGATAAGAATGATATGTCAGTGGTTGCTGCACTAATGACTTTCTTGGCACTGAAGTAGGCTTCCTAACGGAATTATAACGCCATTTTCAGTTTGAAACGAGAGGTTTTCCCTCAGTTTGGAGGGAGTCTTTCAGCTCTGGCACTGTACTGAACAATTGAAACCATTAACACGAAGTGTACGCAGCTGTGTGTATGCAATATTTACGCAGCTAGCAGCGCTTCATACTTCAAAGGCCAAGAGAAGATCTGAGGCGGTTGTGACATGTTACTATTTCAGGTTATGAAGAGTCAATGGTTAATTGAACTCTGAGGGATCGCATCAGACTATTTTAATACAGTAGAATCACGCTTAATAAAACCATCGCAGAAATGTTAAAACATCAAATAAAATAGTGACAAATATTGTAATCAATTTCATAGTTATTTCCCATTTACCAAATATATTGTATGCCGTGTACAAGAAGCCACACCATAGGAAAACACACACTAAATAAAGAAACTTAAATTTAAATAGTTATTGGCTTGGCCTAAGTGCCCCCTTTTACAGTCACTATGGTGGCCTGAGAAATGACCTATTTTCTGGATATGCGCATGGCACTTAACACAAACGTTAAGATTAATGTGCCACACGCATGCGTACTGACTACACCTAGGCCATTATATCCAATATAGTGAGAGCGGTGGGTGGAATATCGCGCCGCTCGCCGCCCGTCGCCGCCGACGCTTTAGCGCTTTTCCATCGCGCTATTTGTACAAAAAGCCCATTGTGGGCCACCGTAGGATGCAGGCAATATGGGAATGGGCACTGAGAAGAAAAGAAGAGAAGTTTGGGAACTGGCTTTGCACATGGGAATTGTATACAGGTCTCACCCTCAATGCTCCCTTTTCATATATGGGTCAGATTTGCAGAAAATGTACAATTGGCAGCTCTACACATTTAGTAAATTCTGCTAAATTAAGCTGCAATTTGGTCAATACCAGGTAAATTCGAGTATATTTGGCATTCCATTGATTCCAGCAATCTGTTTGGTTAGGTTGAACTGTATTTTGAACTTTATTTTCGTCTGAAATTTGGGTTATTTGAGAAGATTGGGGAAGGTTAATTGTACATTTTCACAAAATCTGACCCATATATGGGTGATGCCACCTTAAGATGTACAATTTGCCTTCAGCAATTCCCTCAAATGTGATATTTTTTAGGAAAATAAGCCACAAGTCGTAAAAATGATATTTTTTAAAGCGAATTATTTACAAGGTCTCTTTGTTGAAATATTGTCATCTTCGGAGTGTCTAGTCCTTCTGGTTGTATACATACAAGTACCACATTTCAAGACAGTTCATTAAATATGTCTAGAGATGCATTTCCTAGATCATCCTATGGAGTATATGTAGTTACTTTACTAGTAGTTGTCCACCCAGAAATATTGCAAACTTCTTTTTCAAAAATAGAAATAGCAGACTGAAAAGATAGAAGTATGTATTAGATGCCCTTAATGTTTACATTCATTGGAATCCCCTTGGTCTCATCTTTTCAAATATCGCAAAACTTTTGCAACTTATGACTCATTTTCCTAAAACATATCACAAATATCGACAAATTTAAAGCTGCATTCTCAGATTTTGACAAACAGAATCTTATCTAGTTTACTTATATTATGACTTATGAGGCTGAATTTGTCAATATGCTGCTGTTGTCATTATACAAGAATTTGAAAGTAAATCCGCCGAGAGGAGGCAGCCACCGGTGAGCGATAATAAATTAAGCCATCATTGGAAAAAATCGTACAGTTCGTCCAAATAGAAATGAATACATTTAGGGCAAGACCAAATAAACAAAACCCTCCAAAATTTCGGCCAAATGTCTCTTAGATGGGTTGGCAAAGAATCTACTAAAAAGTAGAAAATATTGATGTACAAAATACAGTTTAACATAACCAATTGTTTGGGATCAGTGGAATATCAAATGTATTCAAATGCAGAATTCATCATTTTTAGCAGAACTGATAGTTCAACGTAACCACATACATTGTTCGAATCAGCGAAGTATCCCATTAACCCAACTATAGTTAGTATGTATACCTTTTCAGCAGAATTTAGCAGAATGTACAGTTGTACGATTGTAGCTGGCCCGACCCATACATTCATATTCATGCCCTGACTTATTGCATGGGTATTGAATACGGTGAGGTGCCTCCCGTTCATTCACTGAGCTCATATCTATATTAGCTTTCACTGATATCTATATTAGCTTTCTCACAGTGGCTCCAATGTCTCCTTACCTTTATTGCTTCTATCTTCGCCTTTATTATATTCTATACACTTTATTGACTAGAGTTTTAAACAGATTAGAATGGACTCATATAGTTGATTATTTCCTTGTGGTGCCGATACAAAAATAGATTAGTTTAAATTATTTTTTTATGAAGCATCATTAGGCCTACAAGGGCACAGGGATTTGCATATGCCATTATGCATACCGGTCAAAGTACATGCTGGGATACATTTAGTTCAGGTTTGAAACCAGAAGGACCGTCAGAAAATGCACAAACGGTAGCTCTACACATTAAGCAAAGTATGCTTAATTAGACTGAGAAATGATAAATACTCGGTGTATCTGAGTATATTTGGTATTGCTGGGTTAAAAAAGGATGTTGGGGTGAACTGGCTTTTGAACTGAAGTTCTGTCTTAACTCTGGGCTCTTTGAGGGGATTGGTGAAGGCAAATTATACATTTTCTGAAGATCTGACCCCTTTGGCCACATTCCTATCGAAAATTGCACAAAATGTGCGAATCCACCGATGGAGATTATCTTATATTAATTTGTAAAATGATTGTCCAATTTCTGGGAATGATGTAAAATGAATCTGGAAATAAAACTATTACACAACAACAACAAATGTTGTTATGAGCACGAATGTTGTATCCTATGGCGTTCCATATTACCTGCCCAAAAGCTATAATAAAACCGAATAAGTCTACATAATCAGACTCGTATTATTCCACTGATATTCAATACCACCTACCATATGAAACACGGTGTTCTGGAGGTATTAGGTACGAGCTAATAGACAGTATAGGATGCTTGCTATGAAATGTTTTATCTATAGAGTGAGGGGGTGTAGTTGAAGGGGGAGGTGGGGGAGGAGGGGGAGGGAATAGAAAAGGGGAGAATAAAGAGCACAACCTTGAGTGGAACGGTCTGAGCTGCCTCTATTCCTCTGTGCCTCTCACGACAGCCTAATGCTTCACAAACAAACGCCGCATTTTAAATATTGATGCATTAATGTACTCCCAGAGAGTCAGTGGTCCCATTCCATAAAGCTCCCCCCCCCCCACACACACACACTCTATACCCACCCACTAAAAGCCAGGAGCCCCCAGGCTTGGTTGACAGACTGTTACATGTGGGGGCCGTGTACTACCTGTGCCTTCCTCAACTGAAACAATAGGGCAGTTGCCTTTGCCACTGCGCATGTCGCCTACGGAGCATGCTGGGATGGATTCTGTTGGAGTCAACCATACAAATATTTGGCACCTTTTCTACCGAAAATTGCAAGAATGTTTTCACCAAGATCATAGCTTCTATAAATGATCTATGAAAACCAAATGCATGATGGGAAAGATGAAGGCTTGTGTTATAAAAACAATTGCCTTTGCCACTGCGCATGTCACCTACAGAGCATGCTGGGATGGTTTCACTTCAAATATGACATACAAATATTTACAAGTATTTCGTTGTATCGAAAAATGTAAGGACCTTTTAACCAATGCTTGTGTAAATGATCTATAATAATCAAATGCATTATGGGAAAGATAATCTTGCTTTATGTAAACCTGTAAAACACATGAATCTTTACATGGAATTTCGGTTAAATATTCCGCGGTTAATTGATCCATGTTATATATTCCATTTGCATCAAGATTCAAGATGGTGGACATAGATATCCCCTATAGGGGATTAGCATATGTCACTGCGCATGACTGTGCATATGTTGCATGCTGGGATTGATTTAGTTTGTAGTACAAAAAGCTTGCAACCGTTTTTAATTAAAATATCTGTTGATATTGCCACTTGCAATCATGGAATATAAAATCCGAATGCATGAGGGGGAACATAAAGACTTGTGCAGGCCTTAAATGGAGGTCATTAATCCTTTTAGTCTTTGCCTGGTAATAGTCCCTGGACTGTTAAAGGTTGTGACCCGCGGCAAATCTTGAAATGATTCACTATGTATTGTTTACGAGAGGATTGGTGTCTATTATATCAAATTCTCAATGAAATACATGTTTCCAGCAATATGCAATATCCTTTATTATACAGGGACATATAATGTGTGGTGATTATCTATAGTGAAGGTATAGTACTAAGTACGAGCTCTCAGATAGGGTCACATAAATAGTACTTTTAAAATGTTTTTTTAAAAGAGCTCGTCACATTTCCATTCGTAGTCCGAAACTACTTTCCCTTGTACAGTGGAACCTGTCTATTGAGACCACCCTTGTGTCTGAACGATTGGTGGTCTCATAGCGAGGTGGTCTCTTTAAGAGGGGTTAATCTAACAAGAGAAAACCAATTCGGGACTGAGAGAAACTGGTCTTAATAAAGGGGTGGTCTCTATAGAGAGGTTGTCTTTATGCGAGGTTCCACTGTATATGCATATGCAAGAGATGTGATTAATATGCGGTTCAAGGCACGTGATTAGAGTAAAATATACACCACAATCGGGGTCATTTTAATCTAGGTCACGCAATCCTTGCCATGGACTTTCCAAACATTTGCAATTCAATAATAAGCGAACGCTCAGAAATCTCACCCAGTATTTGAACTTGAATCGCCTTCCTGCTTTCGCTTCGCCTCAGCAGAAGAGTTTAAATATTGACGACTACAAGGATTGTGCGTGTCAGAAGCTTTAGAGGTCGGTATTTCAGCCTCTAATAGACAAGAACTCTCCCTTCCCTCCAACTTTCACAAAGCAATAATTGATTCGCCAATTCGTAAAAGGGGCAAAACCTATTTCCAAGATTTTAAGTAAAGACCTAGCATGGATGACAAAAGATAGTTTGGGTTTTTATTAGGAGATACAAGTTCGTTGGGACTCGCGTTTCAAAGAGCCATTATCCGGCAAGGCTGGAATTTGGAGTTGAATTTTATTGAAAATCTATATGAGTCCGATCGTCAGAAAAGATACAATCAGCAGCGTTACACTTTTAGTTGTCTGTACATTTGGTATGGCGTAGTATCATCGCATCTGTTCGATTAATCTTAACTATGATATGAAGCTTCAATTCTTCTTCATTAAAATACTAATAAATATACCACAGCATTTTTTCCAACGTTAGCTTTTTTCATTCAGGCAAAAGACAACGGTTACAATCTCACAAATCAATTGTGATTTTCGTTTTGTCCTGAAGATGCAATTCTATAACATTTCATCATTGCAGGGAAGAGTTTAAATAACATTATTTCCTAACCGTATTAGGCTTATCATCTACTATATAACAACATACAATTTGTATGATTTTAATGGTTTCTTTGGTGAGGTTTCTCGAGATTATATGATTAGATGAGATGACCTTTGAAACGCACGGGTATATTTAATACAATGTCTTGACATTTGAGGCAAGTATTCATACGACTTCAGGCGACAAATGCCCCAAGAATGAATACAACCCTACAAAGAGATCTTGTGATAACACTTATAATTATAAATATCCATTTTCCGACGACTCATTTTTCTGTGACATTTTACATTTGAGAGGATTGACAAAGGCGAATTGTACATTTTCCGGAGGCCTGACCGAAATGAGGGTCAGATTTTCAGAACATGTACAATTCAACTTAGCCAATCTTCTCAAATAACCGAAATTTTAGACAAAAATGAAGCTCAAAATACAGTTGAACCTAAGCAAACAGGTTGCTACAATCAATGCAATGCCGACCAGAGTACAGCCTAATTTAGCAGAATTTACTGAATGTGTACAGCTGCTAATGATAATAATTATTGTACATTTTCTGAAAATCTGACTCATGAAATGTTCTTTTGTCAGCAAACACACGGGTGCGTGTGTATTGATACTTGTTTTGCCTGTTATTTGGGTCAGGTTTTCAGAACATGAACAATTGGCAAATCTACGTATTTAGCCAATTCTGCTAAATTAGACTGAAAAATGGTCCAAACTAGGTATATCTGAGTATATTTGATATTGCTTCCATTCAAACAATCTGTTTGGTCGTGTTAAACTGAATTTTGAACATCATTATTGTTTTAAATTTGTGTTATTTCAGAGGATTAGTGAAGGAGAATTGTACAATTTTGGCCGATCTGACCCATTTATTGTTTATTCTATACATAGATTTGAGATCAATATTGGAGAGTAGAGCTAAATTAGGATGAATACAACCTACTCAAACACTGAGTATATAATCATAAGCAATATATCTGCCAAGCCCCCCATCCCCTCCTTCCCCCGACCCTACAATGTCACGAAATAGGGGACTTGCATATCTGCCGTCTTGAATTTTGGTTGGCAATGGATTATGGCAGCTGTATTTCAGTGTACAAGCTATAGAACACTTGTATGTTCTTATACCTAATGGGACGATGGAGGTTTTTAATCAATTGAGACGTTGGGTTAAATCGCTCAACACCCCAAAGGGGTGGAGTGCGATTTGACCTAAGGCTGGGATCGATTACAAACCGAACAGAGTGCTATTAGGTATTTAATACATACTAAATCAATAATACCCCTGAATAGCACCCCTGAAATCACATATGTATGTAATAAAGCATGGAACAATACCCTTAAATATATGTGCTTTACTTGGCTTCATGAAACAAGACGTCATCTGTCCCACTGGGAAGTATGTGTATGTTTTTGTTTTTAAATATATTTATTTGGTTCACTACTTTCCAACGAGAGACTAAATATTTCTACACATCCAATACACAAAAGAGGTAATTCTAATCACACCCAGAATAAGAGTAAGGCAATGGAGTTCAAAGACTGACAATGATCAATAACCTCAACAATTGAATCATTCCAGACATGGGTCAGATTTTCAGAAAATGTACAATTCTTCTTCGCCAGTCCTCTCAAATAGCCCACATTTCATTTTCTGAAAATCTGACACATATGCACTGTAATAGACATGCGCAGTGGCAGATGCAAATCCCCTATTGTTAAGAAACGTCAGACCTACCTAGTATTCTTCCCAACTCCTTCTCCATCCTCAGTTTTTCTCTTTTTCCCTTTCATCCCTTCCCATTTGTCTGGGACGCATGTGACTCCTTCCACTTGCCTCTTTTCGTCTGGGGCTCTTTCATTTTTAAATGATTATTTATATCTTTTCCTGAGTCCCACTTGTCTTGCCATCTTTGCAAACATTTGAACATATTCTATTTAGTCTTGTATATTCATAAATACTCTTCTTTATCTTGTACATAAAGAGGAGAGAAACACTTTCTGTACCCATTCCCTTTGAACAAACTCATTTCATCCCCTGACAAAATCTTTCTATTTTTCTTTCTATATCTACACATTTAGTAAAGTCTGCTTAATTCAACTGAAAAATGGTCAATTCTAGGTATATCTGAGTGAGTGAGTGAGATTGGTTGCTTTACGCCCCTATCAACACATTTAATATGGTTATATCAAGGGCGGGAGAGCTGAGAGGGAGGCAGTGAGATTGGTTGCTTTACGCCCTTATCAACACATTTAATATGGTTATATCAAGGGCGGGAGAGCTGAGAGGGAGTGAGTGAGATTGGTTGCTTTACGCCCTTATCAACACATTTAATATGGTTATATCAAGGGCGGGAGAGCTGAGAGGGAGGGAGTGAGGGTGGCTGCTTTACGCCCTTATCAACACATTTAATATGGTTATATCAAGGGCGGGAGAGCTGAGAGTGAGTGAGTGAGTGAGTGAGATTGGTTGCTTTACGCCCTTATCAACACATTTAATACGGTTATATCAAGGGCGGGAGAGCTGAGAGGGAGTGAGTGAGATTGGTTGCTATACGCCCTTATCAACACATTTAATATGGTTATATCAAGGGCGGGAGAGCTGAGAGGGAGTGAGTGAGGTTGGCTGCTTTACGCCCTTATCAACACATTTAATATGGTTATATCAAGGGCGGGAGAGCTGAGAGGGAGTGAGTGAGGTTGGCTGCTTTACGCCCTTATCAACACATTTAATATGGTTATATCAAGGGCGGGAGAGCTGAGAGGGAGTGAGTGAGTGAGATTGGTTGCTTTACGCCCTTATCAACACATTTAATATGGTTATATCAAGGGCGGGTGAGCTGAGAGGGAGTGAGTGAGGGAGATTGGTTGCTTTACGCCCTTATCAACACATTTAATATGGTTATATCAAGGGCGGGAGAGCTGAGAGGGAGTAAGTGAGATTGGTTGCTTTACGCCCTTATCAACACATTTAATATGGTTATATCAAGGGCGGGAGAGCTGAGAGTGAGGCAGTTTATCATCATACCCAGGAAATAGAGATAGAGAAGAAGGGAGAGAGAGACATAGAGAAAGAGACAGAAAGGCACTTAATGGTCATACCCAGGACGGACTAGGCATATCTGTAGGTCTATTTATTTGATATAGTGTTGACTCAGACAATCTCTTTGGTGACGTTGAACTGTACTTTGAAACTCATTTTTGTCTTAAATTCGGAGTATTTAAGACGATTATTGAAGGCGAATTGTACATTTTCTTGCGATTTCACCCATGGGGAGAGAGAGCGGGTGTGAGCCCCCTCCCCCTGCCGGACACACGTGTAGTGAGGGCCGCCTGTGGGACCTTTGTGTGCCGCCCCGCACCTCCGGGACCCCGGCCGCTGAAAGCTTTAACTTATCACTTTGATCCGATCTAGCTATTCTGGACTGATGCCAGAATGACCGGGCAATCCACAATCGTGGCGTTATGGGACTGGCGAGGCGAAAGGGCAGGAGTGAAGGGGGGGGGGGGGGGAGCAGGATCAGAGTGATTCTCTTTTTATTTAGTATTTTCATACAGCACTTCTGTAATAACGACAGTTGAGTTATCGACAAAAAAGTACATTATATCCTTCTGTTTGAAGGCCTTGCAAACTTTTTTTTTAATAAATAAAAATATCTAACTTAAAGCATAGAAATACATGTATGTATGTATATTAGGTGCTTTAGTGTTTACTATCATTATAATCGGCTTGATCTCCACTTTTCAAATATGGTGATATCTCAAAATCAATATTTTTGCGACTTATGGCTCATTTTCCGAAAACGGATCACATTCAAGATTAAGTCAAAAGACTTCCTTTAAGGAAAGAGCCCACTCATGTTACTCGCTACATATGCCCCAGTATATACTCCTGGGAGCCTAATGGTCGACGCTTAGGTGATGAACCAGAGATAACCTTACTACTTCTTTTATCATCACGCGTCATCTCGCATAGTCTCGTGTGCAAGAGAACTTAGTGAAAGCAGTTAATAATCTGCCCAGAGTATAGCGAGAGTGGCCTCTAGATGTCGGCTAGGGGTCGAATTCTTAATAAGCTGGTGTAGTTTGATAATAATATGTGATGTCTTCCAGGAAACTGAGTCATAAGTCTCAAAACTGATATTGCTCAATGTGTTTTTTTACAAGATCTCTTTATTGAATTGTTCTGAGTTTTAGAGGGTTTAGCACTTATAGTCATATGAATCCATGTAACACATTTCAGGACATTGTATTGAACATATTCCTGCATTTTGAAGACCTTTGTATGAAGTATATTTAGTTACTTTACTGGTAATTACCCATCTAGAAACAATGCTAACATTTTTATTCAAAATAAGAATATCACATATATCAAATATCCAAATATAGACATATACTTATTAGATGTCCTAGTATAGTGTGTATACTATCATTGGAATCACCTTGGTCTCCTCTTTCCAAATATGGTGATATCTCAAAAATCCATATTTTGCGACTTATGACTCAATTTCCTAAAACGGATGACAATTAGCTGGTATGGTTTGATAATAATATGTAATGTGTTATAGAAAGATGAGTCGCAAAGTATTTTATTCACAGGATCTGTTTGTAGGACAGGTATCATTTTGGGGTATCTAGTGCTGTAAGGCGTACAAATACATGTATCAAATTTCAAGATGGTGTATTAAATATATGATTGCATTTATAAGGTCAGTCTATGTAGTAGATTTAGCTATTTCACTAGTAATTACCCACTTTTCTCACACCGACAAAATGTATTGTATATAGGACCAAAGGTAACACTTTTATTTTCCTCAGAACATATACAATCATAACGGGTTGAACGTCTTATGTGGCATTAAATAATACCTCTTTCAATGATACAATATTTGTTGAAATTAAATTTTCAAAACTCCTTAACACTCATTCCCTGTTGCAAGGGGCTTTTGAACGCAAGGGAAGCGGAAAGCTATATGCATGCACACAGTTCCGCTGAACTGCCAGGTGGGTTGTGCTCCAAACGTCTTGCAAAGCATATGGGTCAGATCTTCAGAAAATGAACAATTCGCAGCTCTAGACATTTAGTAAGTTCTAATGAATCAGACTGAAAAATCGTCAACACTAGGTAAATCTGAGTATATTAAGTATTGCCTTGATTCATAAAATGTGTTGGGTTATGTTGAACTGTATTTTGTACCCGATTTTTGTCTTAGATTTTGGTAATTTGAGAGGATTGGTGAAGGTGAATTGTACATTTTCTGCCGATTTCACACATATTTTTCTAACGAAGAACTTACATCGTTCTCGCAAAGTGTACCCTATATATCATCACATGTTCTCCGTGCTGTGCCTGTAGAAAAGTAGCTGACGTCGCCATCAGAGTGACCGTAGAACCGTAGCTAATCGTAGATAGAACGTAGGAGAAACGTAGGAAGAACGTAGGATACAATGGAGCCGCATGCTAGGAAGAAACGCTCCCGTAGGAACCGTAACAAACGCCGAAACGTTACGCCTAGAACTGCATGCCGAGAGAAGAAGGCGGTTTAGTCATTACCTTTGTAGAATAGATCTTTGGTTTCATTCAGTAACATTTGTTTTTGTTTCTTATAGTACAATTATTTTCAGATGGCTAAAAATAGCCAAAAGCGAGGGTGATAACATCCGAAATGCATGGTTTCAAACACAACCGACTAACAAACATAAGATAGAAATATAGCCAGAACTAATTGATATTAACACATGATTTGATTTCCTCTGTTATATTTGGATGATTTGAATCTCATTTTCAATTCTCATGATTTTATATTATCAATTGTATTCTTATCCTTTTCAACAGGGAAAACATGTTAATATTTGTTATAATTTGTATAATTTCACCAATTTACTTCCTGATTATATAAGTTGTTAATCCATCGGAATCGACCAGATTTATACTTTGTTGACCATTTTTATTGTTTGATTAACTTCTAGTTAGTTGAAATTAATCTCAGTTTGATCATTAGGCTACTAGCATCAGATGTAGATGAGAAAGTCGCCGCCGTTAGTCAAATTACTGCAATGTCCACTGCACTTGGCGAATCTGTGAATCTGGCGATATCGCACCGTTTCGTCACATGCCTGTGGCTGATGAAACATAATCTACACAACTTTCATGACGATTAGTGTGGTATTTCTTTTAGAAATTATATTATTTTTTAGCAAATTTTTTATCAAAAAGTCTCAATAGATTTCATGACTATTGGATTTAAATAAATGAGATGCTTTAAATAATTTGTATCTTTTCAAAATTTTCAAAATTTTCAATTTTTTTTTTCGTTTCATGAATGCCTTCTGTGAAACAGTCTGTTTATGTTATACCGACCACAGTATTGGCGTAAGTGCTACTGTGTTGCATTTTCGTGATTAAATGAAATGAAATTACACAAAATTGAATCCAGGCCAAAATTCGCCTGGGTGTCTGGACTAGTTTCGTGCAGTGTACAGTGCCCATCACACCTGTGGCGCCATATTGAATGATAGGTGTGATTAGTAAACCATCTTTATTTATTTTGTCTCGGTTTCTATCTTTTACTTAATATTACTATCATTTCCTTCCCAGTTGTGGGTCTCCACTTAACTATCACTTTCTCTTTCTCCATATCTCTACAGTCTCCTGACTCCATTTACGACCAATTGTGATGTGTTACAGAAAAATGAGTCAAAAGTCTCAGAAATCTGTATTTTTTAAAGTGTTTCTAGTTTAAAGTCATATAAATACATCAATCAGATTTCAAGACAATTGATTAGATATATCCTTGTTTTCTTAAGGAGAACCTATTGGGTATATTTATCCCTTCTATTCAAATACGATTGTACCTTAATGTCCATTTCTTTGGACTCATTTTTCTGTGACACATCACTATTGCTTGAATAAAGCAATTCATCGTCATTTGGACATCTTTTAAACTCAATCTATATTAAACTGTCCCTTGACCTCTGCCCTTCTAACTCCATTTCCTTTATATTTATTGAAATTATTATAATTATTCTTATCTCGGCGCGGACGGAGAACATGTCATGAAGCAATATTGTAATTAATATTGTAATTAACAACAAATGTTTTGATAATCATTGCGAGATGATTTTGAGTTGAAAAGGATTTCACAAGGCAGGTTATTTGTTGTTTTCTTTTCAGCCACATACATAGCAGTACAAAACGGTTTTCCTTAGGGTCCATAACAAAATTAATATTAAATAAATACAGGTTAACTAAAGAGCTAAGGAGTGTGAATATTGCACGAGTTGCGTACCAACAAGTGAGTATTCTTAGCTACTGAAACCAACGAGTTAGTTAACAGATCTATTATAGATCTTTCAATCATGAAAATAGAACACAAATTGGATCATACATTTTAATTTTACCGGTAAAAAACACAGATCGGTTGCCATGACAACCCCACCTAAATCACTACTGAAATACACACTATGCGTAAATCACTCTAGATACGTCGTTTTCAGAGCAACACAAACATAAAGCGACATATCCACTGGTATGTAAAATGTGCGTGTAAAAGGGTCACTGTCAATGGCACATGTATGCTCCCATAAAACTAGTTTGATTTCCTTGGAAACATAGGTTCGCGTAATAATTTTACGCAAATATTTGTATTATTTCCCTCAATATTTTCCCTCTCCGATAATGACAACTTATAGGTATAAAATCATCAGGTACTGACAAGTCATGTCTAAAGAATCATATATACTGATGATAATTTTTTTAGTTTACACCTACCTTCCTGTTTGTACAATACGTCTGGCTGCTTATTATTTTACTTTTCCCAATAAATAATGATCAAGAAATTCAAAGCAGTGATTAAGAAGCTTTGCCCCGGGATTATACCCCAGACAGAGCACTAGCAGCCCCTCAATCTGAATCACCAATCCTTTTCTCTGTACCATAAATATGGCTCCTTTTTGTTTCACCTTTCCCAATAAATAATGATCGCTCCCCTTTCCCTTAATGATCGCTCCCCTTTCCCTTAATGATCGCTCACCTTTCCCAATAAAAAATGATCGCTCCCCTTTCCCTTAAGTAACTCTGGAGCAGTAGAACGCTTGCAGCGCCCCCTCCCATCACCTGGGTGACCTTTCTGCCCACCTTTATGTCCAATATGGCGGCACACAAACAAAGCATCAAAGTCTGTCTCACAACAGTATGTAAGCCGATAAACCTAATCTTCTCTCAATATCGCTCATAAAGCCACCACAGCCACATTCCTATATAGGGGTAAGATTGTTGGAAAATGTACAATTGGCAGCTCTACACATTTAGTAAATTCTGCCAAATTTGGCTGACGAATAATGAATACCGGGTATATCTGAGTATATTTGGTATCGCATCGATTTAAACTATCAGTTCTGTTATGTTAAACTGCATTTTGAGGCTCATTTTTTGGCTTAAATTTGGGTTTTTTGAGAGGATTGGTGAAGTTAAATTGTACATTTTCTGCAAATCTGACCCATAGGCTTTTCTACCTCGCCTCCCCCCTCGTGGCCGATTTGTGAAGCTTCTGTCATGTGACACTACTAAAATGGCCTGGGCGCAGGTGCGTGCGCAGGCGCAATCATGGCTAATGAAATAGAGGCGGCCATGTTGCAGATGTTACGTTGGGCGGGGAGGAGGGGGGAAGGTGCGCCTCTGGAAGGACGAAAGAAATAAAAACAATTGGTGGATGTCAGTAGCGAATCCATAGCCGAGTGGGAGGGAGGGGGTCGGGGTGTTTGTGTGTGTGGGGTGGTGTGTAGGGGGGGAGTGTATATGGGTCCGATTTTCAGAAAATGTACAATTGGCAGCTCTACACATTTAGGAAATTCTCCTAAATTAGGCTGAGAAATGAAGAATACCGGGTATATCTGGGTATATTTGGTATCACATTGATTTAAAGTATCAGTTCTGTTATGTTAAACTGCATTTTGAAGCTGATTTTTGTCATAAATGTGGGTTATTTGAGAGGATTGGTGAAGGCGAATTGTACATTTTCTGAACATCTTACCCATGTATGTGGACTGGTGGGTGTTGGTGTTGGGGGGTATTTTTATTTAAGACTGTTATTTAGCAATATGTCATTTTGCAACAATAACACTATTCTCAGAGTGTGCTGTTAATTACACAATCAAAATTATACATTTTACAACCAATAATCAGGTAATTGTATCGGTTCCTGACAAATCACAATAAATGGGACAATCAGCTTGCAGTTCAGCATTATTTCATGCAGTGGGAACATTGCACATCCCTCAATTGGTGGCTATAGCCATTGACCTTCTTCTTTGTTGTATAATATTTATTTAACTATTAATGCTAAATCTCTTGAGCCTAATACACATTTTTCAAATCAAATGTGATGACCTGGACCTTTCATCAAACGACCACACTTAAACATATAACGACTTATCAAATTAATCCACACAATTGTTTCATACCAAACCTTACCAAGTGTGCGCATACATAAAAGCCACTATGCCATGCCGACATCACAGAGAATTGTTTTCATACCGAAATACAAAATGAACCATGCTCTTACATGAAGCTCCCCCCTCCCTACCCTGCCCTCCCTTTTAAAATCGCTTTGTCTACCTTCCCAGTACAAATTGCCTCTACACACCCGAGGAAATAGATATGGGATAGCGAATAAGGTGTGTGGGGGGAGGGGAGGGAGAGCAGATGATGGAAAAGCACTTAACGTTCCATTGACCTCCCGCTGCGATCAACGTCTCTTTAAACAAGGTCAGTTAGACGCATCCATGGAAGTATTAGGGTCACATTTTCAGAAAATGTACAATTCACCTTCACCAAACCTCTCAAATAAACCCACATTTAAGACAAAAATGAGCTTCAAAATGCAGTTTGAATTAACAGAACTGATACTTTAAATCAATGTGATACCAAGTATACTCAGATATACCCGAGTGTCAGCATTTTTCAGCCGAATTTAGCCGCATTTCCTAAATGTGTAGAGCTGCCAATTGTACATTTTCTGAAAATCTGACCCATTAGAGATATAATCTCATCACAGATTATGAACGTGTTTGGCTGAGATAGAAGTGAAATCGGTTTGTAAGATAATAATGTGCACTATATCTCACTTACATTGAATAAAGCAAACAGTCTAGGCCCAAAGTTTAGAGAGTCCCTTCAAACGAAGGGAAAGCCTCTCGCCTCAAACTGCAAAGTGCCATTGTAATTCCAATAAGACCGCAAACTGTCATTATATTCCAATTAAACGACGAGTTGTAGGTCAGGAAACCTGTAAGCGAAGTAGCAGGCTGACATACAATTCTTATCTGATCTGAGGGTTTGGGCCTAGAGTGCAAAGGAATTATGACACAACGATTAGAAAAAATATATTAGGGCAAAGGGATAATGAATGGATATGGTATAATTGCAATTCATTTTTAAGAATATCCATGCCAACTATGTCAATGATAGAGACATCAGATGCCATTGGTGGCTTTTAAATGACCGGATAAAACAAAACGATAATTACAAATAACTATGAGAAAAACATTAATATATTAGAGCAAATGGATAAAGAGTTTGGGTTAGTAGATATGTAACATGTTTGTCAAATATTAGTGTGCAAACAATCTCCATGACATAACCACACAACTGTAAAATTGACTAAAACAAAGCAATAATGACAAAAAACGTTAGAAGGACCAGGCAAATGGATGCCGTGAACTGCCCCTTTGGTAAGGTTAAACCTGATTGGCTGAAGCTTTTAGTGTCTCATTTCACCGTGAGAGGGAGAAACCATGAAATTCCGTAATAGAGGGATACAGGAAGAAACCATAAAACTTCCTTCTATTCTTCAATTATATCCCATGGTCTCTGGTTTTACACAGTTAAATGATGCTTTTTCAGTTCTTTGACATTTATTAGTCTTTCAACATCCAGGCGCATTTGATAATACAAACATGGAGCAAGAATTAGAAGGCCTACCGAGTCAATTTGTTATTTTAAATGATCACTAGACATCTCTTTGCTTTTATATAATGTATATTTACCAGAAAGGTCTAGTCAAAATGGCTTTGTTAACAGAGGTAAGCGCTGTATGTGAGTTATTTCCATCAACGTCTGACTTAAGAGAGTGTGGAAACAGGTCAAAAATCAGAACATCCGAAAAAAAAACTAAAAAAGAGTTCATGAAAAACTGAAATAATAACATGCTTTAGTATTGTATGCACCAAGAAGGCTATGATGAATAAAATCTGTCACAACAAAAAAACAACAAAAAATGGAGCAAGAAAAGGACATAGGGAAATGGAACACTAGCAATGCTCCAATATCAATATCCATGTGGTATGTATACATGTTTCCATAAAAAAAAGTCCAAATCTTTACCATCATGCAATTGGTTTTCATAGACCATTCATAAAAGCTATGATATTGATATAAACATTCTTGCAATTTTCGATAAAAATGTTGCTTCTTTAAACAAAATAAATAAAAAAAATGTTGCTACTTATGTATGTGTCAGATTTCATCAGAATCCATCACAGAATGCACTGTAATAGACATGCGCTGTGACACATGCTAATTCCCCTATTGTACATCTATCCTGACAATGCAACCCCTCTATAGGCCTGGAGGCTGGATGGTACAGGTGGCTCATATAAACATGGCCCCTCCCCCCTCCTGCCTCTACTATTTATATACACCCAGTCACATTTGGTGCTCTGCCAGTCTGCTATCCACCGACATGCTTCTCTTGTACATGAAAAATGCATGTCATATATATACAGCCGTTGGCACCTCCCCAAACATGATCCTCCTGGGGGCATGTTGCGTAAGGATTTGTTACTTCAAATGTTGTTTGCGAAGCTATTTACCCCTGCTTCGGTAGGAAATTCCCTACTGCAGGAAGGGAGTATATTTTTGTATGTATTTGGGTCAGATTTTCATAAAATGTACAATTGGCAGCTGTACTCATTTAGTACGTTCTGCTAAATTCTTGCTGCAATGTCGTCAATATTAGGTAGATTTGAGTATATTTGGCATTGCATTGATTCTAGCAATCTGTTTGGTTATAGGTTGAACTGTATTTTGGACTTTATTTTCGTCTGAAATTTGGGTTGTTTGAGAAGATTGGCGAACTTGAATTGTACATTTTCTGAAAATCTGCCCCATGTATATAGGAATTTCCTTTCCTGAGAGTTCCTTGCCAGTTACATAGCAAGGAAAGGAAGGAAAACATTAAGGAAGGATTTGTTATGCAACGGGCACCTGTACTACTATAGTTAGAGGGAGGGACATCTCCCAACATGATACTCTAGTACTTATGATAGGTTTAGACGAGTAATTAGCAGGGGAACATTCATACCCCGTGCAAACTCATTATAACTGAAACATTTAATTTAATTTAGCAATAATCAAAATGATAGATATATTAGGAAAGATTTTATATAACCAAATCCAGAACAAATCTATTAATTACAGTTTCTGGATATGAGCCCTTCTAGTTGGTGCAGCAAAATAAAATGGGCGTTGGGCTTTGTAATGGGCTTTTTTTTCTCTTCAGATTCGGAAAATTCATGAAATTCTACACAAAATACCTCAAATTTCGCTTGCTATATGGTGGGTAGGGGTAACTTCTTAAATAATGGCTTATTTTGGCCCTTGGCCACTGTACTATTTGTAATGTACTTTATCAAACTGCAAATGTGATATTAATATAATGACAGATTATGAATTTATGCTTCCTGGAAAAACAAGTTTACTCCAACCACAAGGAAAAAACTTTGTAAAATAAGCTCCAAAATTGGGTGGTTGGGCGTCAGATTCAAATGTGACAAGAGGTTACTCCAAGGTTTTTAGGTGAAAGTTCAATTAAATTCCAATTAGCACAAAGAGCAGAGGTTAGCGTCTCAGGCCATTTGAATGTCCTGAAAATTGGAAAACTGTCGAAAGGCAACCCATTACATTGCATTGCACTATGGGCCGATTGCATTAAACCTGAGGAGATTATGTTACTTTATTTTTTATATATTTTTTATTCCACTTTCAGGCCATCACATTTAAACAATTTATTACAAAGTACGCTTGTTCACAGCATGAATGCATTATAGTGTTGTCTTTCCGAAATACTAACTTTCTCAAAACCAAACATTATCAATTTATGAAACATCATTAACTCTTCAATTTGTGTACCTTTGAACTGCAATGATTACGAACATACATTAATGCGCATTTTACAATTACAATCTGAGCATTTCTACCTGCGTATCAATATCCCTAGAATATCTGTCAAATCCTCTTAGCACCACTGTAAGGGCTTTATGATACAACCGTTGGTGCATTAACTCATGCAAGTTATACTATACATAGTATTCACATGACGTCACCCCAGTCAGCGGCTATCCTCACTGGCAGCCATAATGTGTGACAACATAGATAGCAGGAGGCACTACATCGACAGGATTTCCCGTTTTGAATGTTTGCTAATGGAAATTATACTCATTATTCCATCATGACACACTAAAAAATGATCATATAACCTATCAGCATACTGTATGTAACATTCTCTAAAACTTGCGGAGGTGAAAACTGCATTTTGTAGGCTTGATGCACTCATGTCCAGCTAAAGTTGACCCACATCGGCGAGCGCTGTGACGTCAGTGAATACTATGTATAAGGGGGTTATGCAGTCTCTAAGATTGGTTCACTATACAATTGTATATATAGTGCAATGCAAGTTATACTATGAGGGAGTTAGGAGGCCTCTAAGAATGGTTCACTATACAATTGTAGAACTTGGATTGCACTATGAGGGAGTTAGGAGGCCTCTAAGAGTGGTTACCATAGTATAATAGTGCAATGCAAGTCTCAATTCTTTAAAAGCTCATACGTACAAACAACCGTCATGCAGATCTATATCCAACATGGTGGCTTCTACACAGTTAAACCAGCCACATTAATGACATATTCTAATTGCCTGCAAGTAATGTTTGATTTCTGAAACAGATTTACATAAATAATGCATCCTTCAATATCCAGCTAATGGACAGTGCTGCAGTCTATTATTTGCCTGCACTAAATAAACCTATAGATCTATGCAATAAATCATGAGCGATAATAAGTGAAGCCACAACAAGAAATTACATTTTCTAAGTTTTGGTCCAATAACTTTTCGAGAGGTTGGAGAAGTATGAGACAAGGAATAAAAAATCTGTATCTTTTGACCAATGTTAACCAAGAATGCAATTCTAAATAGAGCATATCTGTGTTAATATAATTAGTTTTCTGATTGTGTTCTGTTGATCAGATCTATAGGTTCTAGCACTGAAGTAGCACTAGAGACTGGCAATGGGTCTAAAACAAGTCTGAGTTTATTAAAAGACTAAAAGCTTCATATTGCCTCCCATGCTAGTACGAATGGAATAAGTTATTTCAAACACAATACTTCCAAATGTGTTTTACTGCTTCTGAATATTTAGAACCTCAATTAAATTTAATGTTTGCTCCTTTCATATAGTTCTCCGATTGTATAGGACATGCTATGATGGAGCAGAGCGCCTCTAGCAATAATTAAAGGGACAGAATTTCAGAAAATGTACAATTGGCAGCTGTACACATTTAGTAAATTCTGTTAGATAAGGCTGCTATTTGGCCAATACTCGGTCAATTCAGCTATATCTGGTATTGCATAGATTCCAGCAATCTTTTTGGTTAGGTTGTACTGTATTTTGAACTTTATTTTCATCTGAAATTTGGGTTATTTGAGAGGATTGGTGAAGGTAAATTGTGCATTTTCTGGCGACTTCACCCAAAAATGTGCACATTCCCTATGGTACCTGTGTTTGTATTGTGTGATATTGGGAAGGCATTATGTCTGAATATTGATCAAGGAACACACCTGTAACATTCAAAAATACAAATGTATGAAGATATTCTTGCTCGTCATTCAAAAAAATGTAATTAAATTGGGTTAATTTACTTCTAACTTGTAACTTCAAAGTGTTTCATACACAATCAGGGCATTTTGGAATAATCAATTGTATTAAATTAAACATTACTTTAAACGTTCACTAAACATTACTTTCAGCTGCCATCGATAGAATTGCCAGGGAGTAACAATTAGTTTAGGTAATGAAGATATCGACAGCAAATTAAAGGAATTCAAAAGGATAAGATTAAATCATTGACACCATGTACATTGCATTCTCCACTTGCTCTGTGTATAACGTAGCGATCGGCAATGAAATACAAATAAATGAGGGCGCAGGTTACTTGATGCAAACTTGAAAACGATCAGAGGATCGATCCATGGTAACACATGCCTTACATGATGTTATTAGGCTGGCTATAGCAACTGTTTTACCAATTAAATTTTAACGAATTTCAAGTTAAGTCAGAAGTCTGTTTCTGCTATGACAACCAACAGTTCCAGGCAGTCTGAGTCACCCTATCCAAGCTAACAAATCTTATCATGTTCACTCATATCCTGACTGATAGGACTGGCTTCATCAATATTCTGCTGCTGGTTCGTGTTCATATAAGAATTTTAAAAACTACCGGGTGAGCGATAATACACAAAGTCATCTCATGAAAGGATTTGGGCAGGTCCTACAAATACAAATGAGAACGTTTTAGAAGCCATTTAGCAAGAAGAACTAAACAAATATCAAATGAAGATAGAACAGAATAGAACAGCAAGTAAAACATGTTCAGTTCTTGACTGCTGTTACCTGAGAGTACAACTTGACCAGACTAATCTAGATGCATAATGACATTAATACAAGTGACCTATAAGAGGAGCAGGTTGTTCCATGTGTGGACTGTCAGATGTCATAACACACCACGTCTACTCGTCCTCATACTTGTCCCTAGCATCAGGTCAACACCACTGGGACATAATTAGTGTTGTACTTGACCGCATAGCTGGTGGCTAGATACTCATCTGTATGGGAAATATGTGGTGTTCCGGAGAGAAATTGAGTCAAGACTCGCAGAATTGATATTTTTCAATGCTTTCTCCCAAGAACTGTACGTAGGAATGTTCTTAAATGTTGGGTCATTGACCCGTATTATTGCCTGAATGTATGTGGGTCGGATTTTCAGAAAATGTACAATTGACAGCTCTACACATTTAGGAAACTCTCCTAAATTAGGCTGGGAAAATGAAGAATACCGGGTATATCTGAGTATATTTGGTATCACATTGATTTAAACTATCAGTTCTGTTATGTTAAACTGCATTTTGAAGCTTTTTTTTGTCTTAAATGTGGGTTATCTGAGACGATTGGTGAAGGATAATGGTACATTTTCTAAAAATCCGACCCATGAGCTTGATGCTCTATGAATTCCAATGAGCAACAGACAGGTTATAAACAGCCACAAGTAAAGTCCACACAGGCGTAATGCAACATCCCTCAGATGCCACCATGTTGCTGAATGGCCCAAGGTCCCAGCAATGGAAACATAATTATGGCTGCATGTCAGTGACCATGTAACATGTCTAACAATAACACATCCATGTCAGCAGGTAAACAACATGTCACTCATTGCCCCACCATGTGCTCTGTGCATCCTGCCACACCCAGAATGGTGGCTTGTAATAGGGCAGTTGTATTAGCAACAATGGATACATTACACTATACATTATTGTATGGTAAATGCTTCATATATGCACATACAATAGGGGATTTGCATGTCTCACTGCGCATGTCTACTGCAGTGCATGCTGGGATAGATTCAGTTGAAATCTGAAATACAAACATTTTTATCCAAAATTGCAAGGATTTTCACCGATATCATAGCTTCTATGAATGATCTATGAATTTCAAATGCATGATGGGAAAGAGGGGGACTTGTGTCATGGAAACATGTCTAACATATGGATATTTACATTAGAGCAACTTAGATATCGCATGCTGAACATTGCATGTTTTCAATAGATTTTAGACTGTACCATTAGTCCCATAATTCCATGCGAATCTCGATTCAAAATGGCGGCTATGCAAATGCCCTATTACTTTCTCCGACTGGTCTGAGGGATTTCTTACCTTTCTAAAATACATGAGTGTATGCAGTAACCCTCCTATCATAAAGCCCTTGTAGTTGTACATTTATGATGGTGCTAAGGGGCCTTTGGGACACAATCCTATTGTACATAGAGCAATGGGGGATTTGTATATTTCAGCTAGAGGATTATAGCGCAGAATGTATACAAATTTAATTTAATGGGGCAATAATTTCCCGCTGAACCATGCATTATACCATTATTATATAGCCGATGAACGATCATCTAACCACTCAAGAAGGGTTTGTTTAGGTACATTAAAACTGGTAACGTTTTAAAACAGCCAGAAAACGGTATTTTCCAGTATCGCAGTGTACATACACATCTAACAGGCCCCCAGCAATGGCGACGGCCGTGACGTCAGCGGAATCTATGTATATCTGCCTTTGGAGGATATTACAGAACTATGCACCGGAAGACTAAATCATCCTAATATGTAGGGTGCATACACACAGCCACATTGGGAAGCAATCTGTCTTTGATCTTCAAGGCAATAAATAACAGAACAGACAATACCAGTCACACTAGTGGCCAACTTGTTTGGCTTCTTTGGAACCTCTCCTCTAGATCATCTTCTAGGAAAGATTCTTTCATTATTGTTACATGTATTATTTTCTCATGTTATATTATTCTTTATGATACAGACATAACTGAATATTCCTTATTTAAACGAGTGTTGTACTACATACCCATACTGATCTCTTGCAATTTATTTGTATCATGATCATGAATATATAATTCACACTCCATGTATAAGACACGGTTAATTATCCTAATTAATTACTAATCAAGCTCGCCAAAAGCTCACCGAAAATCGGTATTAAAAAGGGATTCATTGGAAATTAGAAATTTCAATTTCAATTTGAACGGAATATTAAAAAATACAGATTTCGGCTGAGCAGATATTTCCATTTGTTGCCATCTACTCAGAACCCACCTGCCAACTTTTAAAAGTACCTCCTCTTTACATGGAAAAAATAAATCCTAACCAATTTGCAGTGACACATTAAATATCCTTTGCCAAACGGAACAGAGTAGTTCTGCCATATTCAAACGGGCACGAAACAGTAGCGTGACACCTGATGGATAGTAGCATCTTCCCGACATGCCCCATCCCGGAAGGATGACGTCATTCCAGCGTTTTCAATGACAATGCCAGATAATAAGAAAAACAAAGGTTACAGGCAAAAATTAAAGCCAAGCAGGCCCTCCCCTTCTCTCTGTTGTATGCGAGAATCAATGGACGATAAAACGTGCAATAACAGGATAAAGTAAAGGCTATTTTTAGATCTGTCACGTGATCAAGGAAAAGATCAATAGTTAATGGATTGAACACCTGGGGGCGTAATGGCATACAAATAAGCTGGGTACCCGCTCAATGATTTTCCAGTTAAACAGGGGACCAGTTGCATGTTCTAGGTCATGTTCTTGGTGCTCTGCCGCGCATGCGTACGTAGTTGATTTTGGGATGGTCGGAGGCACATTAAGGATACCTTGAGCATGCGCTAAATCAATTAATACTCTCAGAAAAGCAATGTGACCGATATTTTAGCATTTTTTCTTGTGACATATTTTATTTACCGGGCAAAGGGACGATTGTACTATATGATCCTGTTTTTAAGGCCGCTAAGCATTGTTGTAAATTTACAGCGACAACGGCATAGCATATTGGGGTTGGTGCATAAATTCATGAATGCATTTGAGTGAGTGAGATTGGTTGCTTTATGATAAATGCCCTTATGAACACATTGAAGGTTATATCAAGGGCGGGAGAGCTGAGGGGGAGGCAGTTTATGATCATGCCCAGGAAATAGAGATAGAGAAGAAGGGAGAGAGAGACAGAGAAAAGGGACAGAAAGCATTTGATAAGAGGGAACATTAATATAGATATTATAAAAGTTTAAAAATGATAGATATGATACAAATTAATATAATTATATGATAAAATCATCAATGGATCTGACAAGATTATCTCAGAAAAGTCTGAAAAAATAAATATAAAGTGCATGAACGTTACAATAATAGGGCGTTAAGCACGAGGTACTAATTTCCAAGAAGAGCCAATGATATGATAGAAATCATGATATTGTTTGGGTAAGGGTGAATTAAGGATTAGAGAAGTCGTTCTCCTTACCTCTGCACCATCCACCAATGTACTTCCCTCCTGTGAACCTGTATTGGGACAGTGTGAAGAAGTGGATAAAGATCAAAGCGAGGAAAAGCTTTTAAAGGGAGCACTTTTCCATCGCTGCTCTCTCACGCAACTGTCAATTCTGCCCTTCCCTACATAGGACGTATCCCCTGGGACATTCAAATGCCTTTAGAATTTAAAAAAATAAAGTATGTTAATCGCAATCCAAGCTTTTACTAGGACGACTAAGGTCTCCTCCCCCACAAGGCCCGAATCTGTTTTTTGTGGAATTCTGTGGAGCCTTTCCTTGTAGACCTTCCACTAACTATTTATGGATGACGTCGTCAGAAAATGTACAATATACCGTCACAAATCCTCTCAGATAACTCAGGTTTAAGACGAAAACCATCTTCAAAACACAGACCAAGCAAACCAAACCTATTTCTTTAATCAAAGTGATACAACACATTTTCAGATATATGCCTAGTATTTAACATTCTTAGCCTATTGAAGTAAATTAATAACAGAAATGTATATTGTATGTTCTCCTTAGTTGCTAGTCACTCGTAGTACGTGGCATACACTGGCAGACCAGATTATTATCTGAAGTGTATCACCAGTTTTGTGACATATCAAATAACCCACATTTAAAACAGAAATGAGCTTCAAAATGCTGTTTATACACAACAGAACTGATACTTTAAATCAATGCGATACCAAATTATAGTCAGACATACCTGGTATTCATCATTTTTCAGCCTAATTCAGCAGAATTTCCTAAATGTGTAGAGCTGCCAATTGTACATTTTCTGAAAATCTGACCCATATAGTCTTTGCAAAATAAAGAATTCATTATTACTATGAGTTAATCAACATTAGTTTAAATGTATCTGGATCTGTTGAACTGTATGAATTGAACTGAATGTCTGTCTTGAATTGGGAGAGGGCTGATGAAGATGAATTGCACATTTTCTGACGAGCTGATCCGTGAACAAAGTATCAACACAAAATATCCCATTATTTGGACGGAACGCTGACAACATGGACCTGTTGCATAAAAACGTCACTTAAAATGTCCCTTATAAACTATTTCTCCTAGCTTTAAACCCTGCCCACACACAGGCGATTTGGCCCCGATTGCCTCCCAATTTTGGTCTCCCGATGAATCCTATGATTTCATTTCCAATCCTAGTTTATGTTATTTCAAAAACATAAACCACGTTTTGAAATGAAGTCATACGATTCATTGGGAGACCAAAATATCTATCCATATTGAAATGTTAACAAAGAATTTGTTATGCAACAGGCTCTTCTTTGCTGCTGGACGACAGTTGAGTGGGCGCAAGAGAGTGCACAGGCACTTAAGGCCTTTAGCGGACATCAAGTTAAATCTAGGAAGATTCCATTTGACGGTGCATTCAGCCGCCCTCTCTCCGCGCACTAATTATATTACGTGCTACCTTATGCGCCATGGGCCCGCATGACCTCAATAAACTGCTCGCTATCTAGCACCATGAGGGTCAGATTTTCTGAAAATGTACAATTGGCAGCTGTACACATTTGGTAAATTCTGCTAAATTAGGCTGCAATGTTGTCAATGCAAGGTAAATTCGAGTATATTCGGCATTGTATTGATTCTAGCAATCTGTTTGGTTAGGTTGAACTGTGTTTTAAACCTTATTTTTGTCTGAAATTTGGTCTATTTGAGAAAATTGGTGGAGGTGAATTGTACATTTTCTGAAGATCTGACCCATGAGTCTATTGAGGTGCTCACGGCTTCTCTCTCACATCGCCAACATTTAACTCGATAATGGTTGGGCTTTAATATTGCTTTTGCATTAATTCTTGCAAGCGTGAATTCAGAATGAACTTTGGTGTGGATGTTAGAGATTAAGCGACTCAGACATTTTCAAATGGATTGTGTAATGCAATCAAAGGAAATGCATTTGACTGAATGCTAGAGAATTTCAGGAATATTTGCAAATGTGGAAATTTGTTGGAGTAAACTAAACTTTCCAGCCACTTGATGCTATCCATTCATGAGCACTAAACTTCTCATGCTATTGGCATGACCAAAGTTATTCTGTATTATTGTAATCTAAATTTTGTTTGAGATTAAGTTGCTAATGATGGAAAAAGGCCTTCATTATTTTAGTCTCTACCTTGAGCAGTCCAGGGGCTATATATACACACCTTTGGTAGTGACTAAACTGATTAATAACCTCCATCAGGACACCAGATTTGTGCACCAGCAAGCCAAAAACCTTACCCATTAATGCTGAAAGCGTTTAAAGATTATGATTATGTTTTTTAAAACTAATATCATTATTTGACACAAGCTATCAAGATTAGCTATATGGTTAAATGCTAAATATGTTTAAAGAATATCACTGTACCACCGAAACCAGCTTAATACAATTTCTTTTAAAAAAACGTTACATAGACCAAGAGGAGCAATTTGTGATATGTAATATATGTGCTGTGTCACAGGTAAATGCTTTTTTCTACAAGAGCACCTTTCAGGAATGTTTTCATTTTTAGGTTGTTTAGCGCTCTAAGTCATATCAATACCAAGGCTATACCGAATATATCTATAGATTCGTTTCTAAGCTCGTTTTTAGAGAGTTTATTTAACTTCTTTACTAGTAATTGTCCAATCCGAAATATCACTTTTTTTTAAAAAACGCCCATAAATAACAACAATTACGTGGTACGTGTTAGGTTTTTCAAAGATTAACTTCATTAGTAGTTGCTTGATCTTGTCTTGTAAATATGACGGTATCGATTGTTTGGTACTTCACAGAGTACCAGGAAAAGCAATCTGCATGGTGTCAAAAGTCATACAGTGGTTCTGGGGAAACAGACAAAGGGACAAAGACGGGAAGACGTATTAACGAGAAAAGGAAACAAACCTTAGTATCGTACTTACTACCTTACCCAGTGAAAAGCAGAAAAATCAAGACTGCTGAACTGGACGTCCTATACAGTACCTCCAGGGCTTCTGACCTATATACTGTAACCATGGCGACTCCTGTGACTCGCCCACAATCCCATAATCCCCTGCACTCCACTCAGACCAATTCAATTATGTGCTTTACTCCATGGTTCCTAGGTGGCACTGCGACCGTAAGTCATAACGAGGTCCACTTCCGGTAGATCAGTGTCAGGATGAATTGCTTTCAGGTGAAAGGCACCATGGGATATGGGTCTATTTCCCAGAATTCTCTCTGCTTACGCCCCCGTGCAGATAGAGAGACGGATGACCATTCTCTTGGGGCATTTGTTTTACTAAGGAATGTTACATTTCAATTCCTCGATAGAATATGTAGTTTTGGTCACAATGAACGGTTTAAATTTTTTCGATTTTTGTGCAAATATTGTTGATAAAAACGAAAGAAAACACAGATAATTGCTGTTAATACATGTAACTTTGTAATTTGCAGTTCAGAAGATGTCAAAATATGCGTTGCTGGTGTTTCTAATTAAATTCAAATAGAAAGCACATTACATATGGACTGCTCATGATCGAGTGAATGATTCAGTCTAGGCCCAAACTTGAGAAAGTCCCTTCAAGTGAAGGGAAGGCCTCTCACCTCAAAACACAAAGAGTCATTATAATTCCATTAAGACCGCAAAATGTCATCATATTCCCATTAAAACGCCGAATTCTAGGACAAGAAACCGATTAGCGAGGTAGCCTGACATACCATATTTATCTGATCTGAGGGTTTGGACCTAGACTTGATTGCTTGTCATAATGACACAACCTAGAACCACATGTTAAGCACTTGTTTCTATTGAATTTACAAAAATATGTTAGAATATAGCGAGAGGTCATACACAAGATCCGATGCAAAGCTATTAATGTAACTGGGGATTTAGTTTCGAATCTATATGAGAGACAAGATATTGCTTGGGCATATTCTTACATAATTCAATGGGAGGGCATACGGTGAGACGCGATATCCCACTATGTCTCAGTAACTTGAGTCCTAAATTGAATATGGGCTTTTCAGTGTCGATTAAGTCATCGAAAATGTGTTTCCTCTGCCTCCCGCTAGGCGCCTTGCAGCTAAGACTAAGTGGGTCACTAATTGATGGCCATTGCATCATCTGCATGCTTCATTCAACACATTATCGCCCATTTAAAGCCATTAGCGTTCGAAAGGAAACGTCAACATTAAATCGGGTCTCCCAGTCTTTGATGTTGGCAAATGAATGAAATAAATCACTTAATACCCCTATTTCTACTCACAGTGCAGAAATTAATTCCGATTTGGCCCGCCATTAAACGGGTTTGTCTTTAAAAATCTTAAAATAGGTTTCTAGTCCAATAGAATGATCCCTGCTGAATATCATTATACCCACGCAAATTCAAACCGCTGAAGTTAACTTCAATATGGTATTTACATTTATTTTTCGATTTTTAAATAAAATTTTATGGATTTGCAGACAGTTGCATGATACTAAATGAATATCAAAAAATGGATTTCCCAAAGAATATTCTCAGAAAGTCAGCTCAGACTTTCTGATTTCAAGAGAGGTTTTAAACTGAATCTCAAGGTGATTGAACTTAAAATGTGTTTTTATATTCAAAGTCTGGAATATACCGAGCAAAGACAGATTGAAAGAAGAACTAAAGGTCTGATGATTACTCGGTCAATCTCTATTATCACCACCCAACAAATATGTCCCAGTTCCGAGGTTAATGGTTAGATTATGGCGATTTCATATTATTTCCAAGTCATATATTGTGAAGAAAGCACTTTACTTGAGGTTAAGAACTACTTTTGTGGTTCAATGTCTCTTGTTAACACTTTACTTTGCTGCTGCTCTCAACTTAAGCCGTTGAATCACACAAGCATGTCTAACCTTTCGTTTATTTTAGTCTAAGGAAATGTAAAAGATGTTCATATTAAAATTAAAAGAAATAGAGCAATATTTCTGTAAACAAATACCTGTTGTAAAGAACTGAAATTTGTTCTCCAGGGATTTCCTTTGAAATCAAAGACTGATTCAGTAGTCTGAAATTGTGTACATAATTATTATGTTCAAACACACACAAAATAAAATGATTCCTTCAAAGGTGTTTCTGGAAAGAAGAACATTATAATCACACCATTTTTATAATTTTTTACTCATTATTTTGGTTACACATCACACATGTGCTGATCACAAATGTGACTCAGGCTGTTAAGGAGGGGCTCAGGGTTAATGTATGTGTCACACTGCGTGGTTCAGCCCAGGTGCTGTCACCTGTGTGACAGCCAGGTGTCAACTGTGACACCTGTAGTCACACCTGCTGTGTGCCCCACCTTCCTGCCTCACACCTGTAGCAGGCAGGTCAAAATGGGATTGAATTATTCATCGGTGATGAGTTACAGGACAATGAGTCACAAGTCGCAATGGAAATAGATTTTGAGTGAGTGAGTGAGTGAGTGAGTGAGATTGGTTGCTTTACGGGGCACGGGGCCGCCTGGGCGGAACTCCTCTCGTCCTATACTACTCATGTGTTCATAGAGAAGTATATATGTCAGTAGTATATAGAATCGGGGCATATGTGCAGGTAACTTAGACGTGGGTTAATCTACCTTAACTGTGATATGTGTGAGTGAGTGAGATTGGTTGCTTTACGCCCTTATCAACACATTTAATATGGTTATATCAAGGGCGGGAGAGCTGAGAGGGAGTGAGTGGGTGAGATTGGTTGCTTTACGCCCTTATCAACACATTTAATATGTTTATATCAAGGGCGGGAGAGCTGAGAGGGATAGAGATAGAGAAGAAGGGAGAGAGAGACAAGAGAAACAGAGACAGAAATGCACTTTATTGTCATACCCAGGACCAAAAATAGATTCTGAAATACTGTAATATTTGAAAAGATGAGATCAAGCGATCGTAAACATTAGGACATGTACTATTTCTTGGTGGGCAATTACCAGTTAAGTAAATAGAATATACTTCAAAGGATGACCTTCGAAACACAAGGATACATTTAGTCTACAGTCATGAAATTTAGTAATGGATTTATATGACTTAAGGAGCCAAACCACCTAAAAGAGAGAGCATTGCAGCCAAGAGACTTTATAAATAAATCAGAGATAATTGAAATCATAATGTAATTAGGGAATCCCGGAAGACTTGTGCTCTATCACAGAGGGATTATACTTACCCTTTTTCCGTGATTTATGCAGACAGAATGTAATTGCATAAAAAAAGAAAAATCATTATTACATACATGTATACATATTTTCCTGGAACACATCACACATAGTTGAAAAGCAAATTTATCATATGTTGAACTAGATAATGATATTAAAACCTTCGAAAGTAATCGTAGTTCGGGTTTATTTTGATCTCAATTCATACTGCGCCAGTTCTACCAGTCACATCTAAGGCAAGAAAGGGAGGATATTGAACTTGCTATTTGTACATGGCTCAGATTTTCATAAAATGTACAATTCGCCTTCACCAGTTCTCTCAAATAACCCACATCTAGGACAAAAATGAGCTTCAAAATGCAGTTTGAATTAACAGAACTGATACTTTAAATTCATGTGATCCCAAATATACTCAGATATACCCGATATTCATCCTTTTTCAGCCTAATTTAGCCGATTTCCTTAAATGTGTAGAGCTGCCAATTGCACATTTTCTGAAAATCCGACCCACATCGAGTGACTCTTTCTACCATTAAGCCCTGTATCCGAGGTGCTCGGTACACTGGGCTTGGTCGGGGAGATGCCGGCTGTCCCGGGAGTGTTAACTTTGTCCATGTAGCCGTCTCACCTCCCTCCCACTCCCCCCTCCCCCTCCCCCTCCCCCCTCCCACTCTGTCTACATGACCTGTCAATTTGTGAACAGCTAATTGCTCGTTTCGCATTCACGCACACTGGCCTTGCGTTTGCTTAAGGTCTCCCCACACACTTATACGGCTACGTCTGATGGCCTTCCACAATCGCTTTGCCCAGTGAGACTTCTCGGGGCTTTAACACTAAAATGGGATAAACTAGTTCGCTTTTGTTTTACACTATTTCCAGGCCACGAGGGGTTTAAAGACATGTTATCCTAATTAGATTTGAATTTTATCTTCTTAAGATAAACAGGGACGGTTGTGACCGGAGAATATAATTTTGAATACAAATTAGAATTAATCAAATGATGAAATGAAAACAATATAATAATAAATAAAAGGAAATAATCGGATGAGGAGTGAAAACATGAACATTTTTATTCATAGAGGATTTGCATGTGCCACTGTGCATGTCTTTTACAGTGCATCCTGGGATGGATTCTTTTAAAATCTGATCTACACATATTTGGCAACAATTTTCATCGAAAATTAGGTTAGGTTGAAGTTTATTTTCGTCTGAAATTTGGGTTATTCAAGAGAATTGCTGAATTGCTGAATTCTACATTCTCTGGTGACTCCACCTTTATGTTCAACTGTAATTCGAATCTCCGTTCTGTCTTCAATTTGCGTTATTTAATAGGATTGGTGATTGTGAATTGTACATTTTCTGGCGACTTCTGGGTGTCCGTCCAACGTACCATTTGGTCACTGGGCACCCCACATGTCCACCCTATCGCCTTTCCTCTCCATTAACTTGGGTTAACCTGGTCAACCAGTCAGGCCTGCATGTGACCGGACAGGGGTTTAGCACTGAATCACTCATTGTCCTCAAATGCCTTGATACCAGGTGGAATTGTCCAAACAGTGGAAGGTAATAAACCTATATATCTGACTGAAATGGGTGGAATCGCCATAAAATGTACAATTCACCTTCATAAATCGTCTCACATAACCGAAATGTAAGACAAAAATCAGGTTCAAAATTACGGTTCAAAATAACCAAACATCCTGTTTGAATCAAGGCAACACTAAATATAGTTAGACATACCTTGTGTTGACGATTTGTCAGTTTAATACAGTAGAATTTACTAAATGTGTTGATCTGCCAATTGTACATTTTCTGAAGATCTGACCCTAAATACTGGGCGTTGTCTCTAACTTCGTTACATGGGTTAGATTTTTAGAATGTACAATTGGCAGCTTAACACATTTAGTAAATTCTACTAAATTAGGCTCCAATTTGGTCAATACTAGGTAAATTCGAATATATCTAGCATTGAATCTAGCAATCTGTTTACTAAGGTTGAACTGTATTTTGAACTTTATTTTCGTCTGAAATTTGTTTTTTGAGAGGATTTGTGAAGGTGAATTGTACATTTTTTGGCGACTTCACCCTTATGGCCTACGTGACTAAGGTAGGCGTTGGTTCAGAGAACTTTGTGGAAAGAGAACAATGATCCATTTCCATTTATTCAATTCAATTGAAAACATCTTTTATTTGTATCTAGGGGTGTTATACAAATAGGAAATATACGTCTGAAAATAAATCCAGGTATTCCAGTATGTTCCTTAACTACAGGGAGTAGAAGTAATTAAAAGTAATTGTAGGCTAATAATTGAGTCTGAGAAACAATTGTTTGGCTATCATTCTATTGGCACAACGAAAACCGCCTTTAGGGGTGAAAGTGTTCCGTTATGTAACTACCTGAATAATAACATGTTAAAATACCTTAACTGTACTGTTAATGGAAATACAGATTCTCATATATGTAAGTCAGGTCATACAGCTGGGCTTTCTCCAGTGCCTGGGAGGGGTGGGAGAGCTGTAGTCTAATTTCCTCTTTGTTTAATAAAAACAACCCATGAAACACATTATACTACTAGAATCAAAAGAAATATTCACTCTTCACGGGCTTTTATAGCCTTTATATCCTCTATAACCACAAATACATTTTGTACCTCTTTAAAGACAAATAAAATACCTCCTATTCTATCTGACCTTTTCTTATTAGCCTGAGTAGAGGCAAAACTAAAGGTTACGTATGTTTAAAGACCAAGATAAGATGAGAGTCAATGGAACTTACCTGTGTCTCTCACTCATATAAACATATGGGTCAGATCTTCAGAAAATGTACAATTGGCATCTCGGCACATTTGATAAACTCTGCTAAAATAGGCTGCAATTTGGTTAATACTAGTTAAATTCGATTATATTTGGCATTGCATTGGTTCTAGCAATCTGTTTGGTTAGGTTGAACTGTTTTTTGAACTGTACTTTTGTCTGAAATTTGGGTTATTTGAGAGGATTGGTGAAGTTGAATTGTACATTTCTGGCGATTTCACCCGTATTGCCTATGTAGCTCCATGGTGGCTCCATCAGGCTCCGTAGGTTTGAAGCCAGTTCACCTGTCTGTACGTTAATAGTACGACTATATACTCACATGCAGGGCCACGTTGCATAACAAATTCCTACTTAATATTTCCCTTCCTTACCTACTTTCCTCGCTAAGGAGCTTGTGAGGAAAACTATGGGATATGGAGAAAATGCTCTTTTATTACTACATTAAGAACTTGCGACCTTAGTAGGGAGCGAGATTGGTTGCTTTACGCCCTTATCAGCAAATTGTAAGGTTATATCAAGGGCGGGAGAGCTAATAGGGAGGCAATTTATGATCTTAGAGATAGAGAAAAAGGGAGAGATACAGAGAACAGAGACAGAAAGGCACTTGATGGTCATACCCAAAACCATGCATCCTTAGTAAGGAGAAGAAGCTAGACAGTGACATTCTATGTAGTCCATTTTATGCAGCAGACCCCAAACATTAATGCCATAATTGCTGTAAGTTCAAGAGTAAAACCGCCTGGCAATTTAAATAACATTGTTATTATTTCTCATTGAAACTTCGAGTCAATGGAAACAACGGATGACAGTATCTTCTCAAACCTATATAATCAAATACACGTTAATTTAAAATATATATGTGTTTGTTACGATGGATGGGCTTAACATTATTTAATTCCAGGAATGTTAACCACATTTAAAGCAGTCATTATTATAATGAGAATAGAATTCGATTTTAGTTATTGGATATCTATTTAACTAGATTACACAGCTACTAAAATAGAAGAATATTAAGATATAAAGCTTTGTTTGGCGTTTGATATCGTCATGAAGTATCTATAAGATAAAACAAAAAACAACTTAAATTTGTATGCTACCCATACTTGATAAAAATACACTTTAATGCGCATATATTAGCTAGGTTTAAAGCCCGGGAACAGTTAATATTACTTTTGGTTATATTATTTGTATGATTTACGTCCCCCTCCTTCCTCTTGTGAGATCTTCTTCCTGCGTAAGTAAGATAAAGCGATAGACAAAAACCTAATCATGGCTAAACCGTTTTCTTAAAAACATCATTAAAACATTTCCCCCAACCAACAAGATACAGATCTAGTTCCAGAAAAGGAGAACATTCCGTCACATTTCCAAAAGTAAAGCTAAACTGAAACTTCAATTTATGGTTTACAAGATACATTCCCTGTGATACACTTGAGATGAATTAAAAAACCCTGAGATGAGTTCCAGTTTTTCTTAAAAACTTGCATTTGAGATGTTTTGTTCATCAACCGACACATCCAGGGAGTTGATAAAAGATTGTCTCTTACTCCAATATCAAGTTTTACGCTCACTTTTAAGGGAAGTAATCGGTCAGATGAAAGTCCTGTTTCGATTGACGTTTTTGCGAACTCTTTCATCTTTTAAGTAGAAAGAAGAACGATGGATACAAAAGAAACAGTTCACACACACTCCTCGCAAAAAAGAAAGCATTTTCGAGCCTTGAGTCTCCCAAAAGGTTACAAAATCCAAACTCCTGCCGGAGCAAGATCAAATACTTGCGATGAACAAGGAGACTTAAGTCACCATGACTCAGCACTAATGCAGTTTCCCGCGAGATCTCGTGTTTAGGTCATCTTGCACGAGATCCTACGTCACTTCCGGTGGGTGAGCGGTGGAGACTGGGGGATTTTCTGGTCTGGGATCAGGGTAGACTGAGCGAAGGTGCTTTCGTGTTTTGTGATCTTAAGTTAACACGCTAAAGTCCTCCTCGGAGTGTATTGGGGAAAAGCATTAGTCAATGTGCACGCCTCATGTCATGTTGTATAGGATAAAACATGTTATTTCCGCGATAGTTCTAATGAAAATGGCCCAGAAATTAGAGGATATTATATAGGGCTTCTGATGTTCTGGTGTTCTGGTGTATACTCCTAATGCCAAGACAGCAAGGGATTATGCACAAACGGTGCACTAGCAGGTTATTAATCATTTTAGTTTCTATCTTAGGTCGTTATAGCCCCTACACTATTGAATACAGCGACTTAACATACTCAAACTGATATGTAGCAACATCCAAAGTCAATCTTTCCATTGAACAGTTATTATCAGAGATATTATATCCATGAAACAGTTGTGTTCACTGATATAAAGCGTGACATGCTGTGTAAAAGATATATCAACAGATTGACATTCCTCAAATCAAATTTCAGGTGTTTAATAATATGACAGATAATATGTTCTTTCATCAGATATCAAAGAGATGAGAAAATGTGAGGACATTCATCTTGGAATAACACCTAAGGAATAAAAGCACCTCCAATACAACTCCTCTATAGCGTCTTATTGCGTGTTCTACGGTTTAAGAGTCCGACCATCATAAATTGTACATTCAACAAATCTACACACTTAGAAATTATGTTAAATTGGGCTGAAAACGGACAAAATATCAGATATATCTGAGTATATCAGTTCTTACATTGATCCCAACAATCTATTCAGTTATATTGAACTGTGTTTGAACCTCATTCCTTTCCTAGATTTAGATTATTTGGGAGGATTGATGAAAGCGAACGGTACACTTTTTGACAATCTGACCCGTAAGTCAACTCGGTAAACTGCATTGAGTCAATTGCATCTAATGGCGACTGCACTCTAAGAAGAAAGGGTTCTAACAAGAACCCTTAAGGGTTCTTCAGCTTGTCGACATGGCAGAACCCCTAAGGGTTCTACTTAGAACCCTTTTTTGAGGGTTCTAAGTAGAACCCCCGTTTCGGGAATAGGCAGGGTTCTACATAGAACCCTCGATTTGAAGAACCCTTTGAAGAACCCTCTGGCCAAAATAGGTAGGGTTTTACATAGAACCCTGATTTGGCATCCCTAAAATTGCTTGTAATTTACCATGTTAATTCTGAATAAAGTAATGAATTCATTATTCCCTGTTGAATCTAGACTGGTCCTTATAATAGCAGATTTGTGCTCAGTGCTAAGGCAGCATGTTTCTCCACAGAAGCATTTTGCCCAAGAGCATTCAAGGAGAGACTGCATATTATATGCAGTCCCTTTGCTTGACTTTTTCAGAGTTCCTCATCCATTTCCATCACTTAAACTTACCCTTAATATAATCCTATCCTACAGCTGACATAGGTATCCATTGCAACTTGGTGTTTGACAATCTTGGTACTTCAGTAGTACTCATAGTAATAATATTAGAATTATAAGGGTGCTTTCTTCACAACATTTTTCAACATCAAGCAGATAAGTTATACAAATAAAGTATTGATTTCATTGCTTTCAATATTCCCAAGTTTATAAAGTGTAATATCTATAAGGTATAAATGCCTCATATAAGTATTACTAGTGAGACTTTTGTTTTAATAGAAATTGTAAATAGCATGTAGTAACCTGTGAGGGCACCTAGTGAAAGCCAAGTTCCACGGTACTGCCACCTGGTGAGAAATCTATGAAGAACCCCTATGGTTCTAGATGGAACCCCCGGTGGTCCCGAAGAACCCTTTTAGGTGTCAAAGAACCCTAGGGTTCTTGGTAGAACCATGGGGTTCTATCTAGAACCCAAAAGAACCCTTTTTTCTTAGAGTGTGGGCTCTGCTGAAACAGAATAAAATGTCGTCTGCTGAAACGGAGCGCCCCCCCAGCGGGAATAAATTGACTTTCATTTGCTTGCGCATGCTCTGTTGGTTCCCTTAAAAGCATAGGAACCCGCGGGTGTACACGACCTTTGTGTGGCGTCTTCTACGGACTTTGACCCTAAAGTGAAGCCCCCGTAGCCGGCAATTCACATTAGGAAGGGCCTGTGAATGTGTTATTTCAAAAGCCCCACGTACGCTCTTCAATGGGATATTTCAATGTCCACCATCTTGAATCTCAATTTGTGTGGAATTATGCAAGTTGTATGTCAGCGTAAAAGCTGTAGAAAACATGTTATGATCAGCATGGAATATTTTACATAGGTATCATGTAAATAGCCATGTGTTTTACATCCTTCTATGAAGGCAGTTAAGAAATTGGTGAAAGTATCCGTGCAATTTTCAATAAAAATGTGGCTAAATAAATACTTGTAAACCAAATTTGAACTGAATTTTTTCATGTAAATCCCTTATTGATACTGGAAACATACAATGATAGCAGAACCGTCTCAAATTTGAAATTTTGATCTAATGAGTGAGTCATCATTCACTTAAGTCAAAGACAAAACATATCTTATTTCATCAATGTATTGGAGATGTCTGAATAGTTTATTGATAAACAATACTAGTCTAGTTCTTAAAGTATAAATTTATATCATTTTACAGTATGAAACAACGCAACAATTCGCTTTACTTTCAAAGATTTCGCTTATCAACTTAAGAGGAAGATCTATGCAGTCTCTCTGCGATGAGTTCGGCCGATTCCCCACAGGGGGCACTTGTGTCGGTGAGCGTGGAGTAAGCAAGGTGAGACCTGAATACTAATGACCTTGACCTTGCTTTTGTAAGCCCTCCCAAGAGGTGTTTCAAGCAGACGACATGGCACAGTCTTCTCCGCCCGATTTTCCCGCCTTTTCGCCTTAATCAAACCCGGAGCGGCTTGGAGGTGTTGGCATTGTCGTCTGCGCCAGTTCCATTTCCGAATAATGAATATTTAAAGTGTTCTGACTCCTCCATTCGCATAAAACAAATTTGCGAGCTTTTTAGTGCTGCCTCTTGCTCTTGCTCATCCTCGGCGGTGTTTCTAGAACGAACTCTGAGAAGAGAAAAAAGGGTAAAATGCAATAAGTGAATGGCAGTTGCTACTGCGTTGTCAGCTTATTCAATCGAAATGCAGACAGTTCACAAATTATTCGCTCTGTAGACAGACTTTGTCTATTTCCAGAAGTGAAGCAAAGTGAATGATGGAATTAAAATTCGACTATAATTGACCAAACTGTTTCAGTTTGCATAACATGGTATCAACTAGTTGCAGCGAGATAGGCCTTTAGTAAATACATTAATAGTTAGTGGTGATACACCTTTGATAAAGTAATAAATGGTCAGAATATGTACTGTTTGCACATTTTTGCAATAAATCAATTCTTAAATCAATAAATAAATTATGGTCGATGAAATTATGAATATTGGGCATATCTGAGTTGGCATAGTGTAGTTACACAATATCTGGTGTGTTGTCGAACTAATAATATTTTTGCCTTAAATGTTGGTTATTTTTGACGATTTACCAAGGCCAATCATTGTGTATTATTGGGAGACAACCCACTTTCATTTAAGCATGAACATGCATGCAGATTAGGGGAAAACTATGAGGCTTCATCCCCTGCCAGAGTCTTTGTTAAAAAAGACATTTAAGCTAGTATTTCCTTTTGGCTTAAAAGAAACAACATTAGAGGCCTATACTATATAGAGAGAGAATGGGACGAGCCGGCAATAATCGAAAATTTATAGGACGAGATTCGGCCACATAAGCACGATGCCGTAGGCAGAGTGCTTATGTGGACGAATCAAGTCCTATAAACTTTCGATTATTGCCAGCGAGTTCCATTCTATATTTATTATATGTGCATAAAATTTGATCATATGTTATCAGATATCACTGAAAAAATATTAAAGAAGTCTCAGAGAGCCCCACTGCCCCACTGCCAGCCCCACTGCCAGCCCCGCTGACAGCCCCGTTATTAGCCAAGTTATATTGTTGACTTAAAACGTTCATATCGCAGCCATTTCTTTAGCTACATTAATAAAATTTATATCATTCAATAGAGAATGTATTGCTCTATTTAATGATGGGATTTTTATTATGTATTTCTCTAATCATAGTACCAGAATCACGGGTGGATTACCGATCGCGGGGATTTGTTTACATCCTTCGCGGGGATTTGTTTACATCCATTGCTCCGCGAAGGATATAAACAGAGCTATTTTTAGACAACTACATTCATATAGGACGCGTCCTATATGACTATTTTTATAGCACCCCACTTATAGCACTTCTCATATAGCATGCGCGTATAATAATTAATCTTATTGCTTCTCTCTTGTATCGCATTTAATGTATTCTGCTATATTAGACTGGAAAAAGATGAATTAAATACAATAATAATTACTCACTATATTTACACTGTGTTGATTTAGATTGTGTTTGTTTGTGTTGAAGTATATTCTAAATATCATGTTCAACTTCACCTTTTTCATTCGAGATTAAAAGATTTTGATTTTTAGCAGGAGAAGATACTTAAAATCCATCGGCTAGTTATTGTTCAAAAGGCAGCAGACAACTGGACTTAACACTCCTGCTACAGCCTTTCTCGTGTATCATTGATCACTTATTTTGCGATTATACCAAGATTGTCTCATAGTTATCCTCCACCATCTCTGAAATTGTCCTCACCCAAAGTGTAATATAAAATCGCCCACTAAATCGCACCGCGCCTGATTAAGCATAGGCGTAATTTGTGCAGATTATGATAGACGACCGAGGGCAGATGCATTTTAACCTGGCGCAAATTAAGGAGAGTTTTATGGCCTTGTTTATGGCGGGAGCTGAGAACCGACCCAGGCAGACGACATTTAGTCTTGCTTCTTCCTCAAATGTGATGTGTTTCAGGAAAATGTCACAAACAATTCAGAAAAATGTCGCAAAAAATTCGCAAAAAAAGATTTTGAGATATCATAATATTTGAAAAGATGAGATCAAGCCGATTCCAATGATAGTAAACAGTCTAATAATCTAATAAGTATTTCTAGATTTTAAATTTCATATTTTTATTTTTGAAAAAAAAAAAGTTTTTGCAATACTTCTGGAGGAATTAAACAGTAAAGTAACTAGATATACTCCATATAAGGACCATTAAAACGAAAGGATATATTACATACATTGTCCTGAAACTTGATACATCGATCGATATATCTATGAGTAATAAACTCACCAAAAGTCAGAACATTCCAATCAAGTGATCCTGTAAAATAAACAGGTTGGAAAATATCATTTTTGCGACTTGCGACTTATTTTCCTGGAACACATCACATATCTCCCTCCTCCAAAATCTGTCTTTTTCCATGTAACTGATTCCTTTATAACAACTCCTAATTCTGGCATAGTTATACATAGAGGTAGGCACAGAATGTCAGTGTGACAGAGAAATGAGTCGTAAGATGAAAGAAATGCATCTTAAGACAACGTCACATTCGAAATTAATTGTATTCCCGAGATACTAATGTAGTGAATACGGTTTTAAATAGATCCGAGATAATTGGGTAGTGTCAGACGGAAAATCACTACACTAATATTTAGTATATCTGTTATGTTTGATCTTTTATGTTAGAAAAAAAAAGATCGCAATATTTCTGGGTGGCCAGTTACGAGTAAAATAGGTAGATATACCGCAGAGATCTGGAAAAGCTTTTTCAGAATCAAGTAACCATTTTTAACAGAGTCTCAACTGAGGAAAATACATCATTCATTCAAATTACATAGAAGTAGGGATATCTTATATGTCACTCCCTATTGTTTTCCAGGATAGATATTTTTCATTCATTTCATTCTGTTCCTCCCTCGTTTGATCCTGGAAATTAAGAATACAGTGGAACCTCTCTATTGAGACCACCCGTGGGATTAGTAATAAACAATTTGTGGTCTCATAGCGAGGTGGTCTCATTAGAGGGGCTAATCTAATAAGAGAAAACCAATTCGGGACTGAGAGATACTGGTCTTAATAGCGAGGTGGTCTCATCAGAGGGCCTAATCTAATAAGAGGAAACCAATTCGGGACTGATCGAGAGAAACTGGTCTTAATAGAAGGGTGGTCTCTATAGTGAGGTGGTTTTTATGCGAGGTTCCACTGTAGTTTCTAATTGGATCCCGTTAGTTGTTAATCCCGTCCCCACATGTATATTACCTTTTAGGGCTCTAACCCTTGTTTGTTTAGGTGTTATTACATTGTTGATCCTCTACTAATCTCTAAGTATCATCGAACGATGTGGGGCCTGTTGCATTAGAAATCCTCACTTGAAATATTCCTTGCTAAGCCAATTTAACTTCCTTAGGTAGGAAAATCCCTGTTATAATTGTCTGTATAGCAAATTCCTTCATTTCCTGAAAGCTGCTTACCAGCTGCTTAGCAAGGATTATATAACTAAAGAATGACATTAATTAATTTAATATTTTATTATTTCTCTTCATGTTAGGACAATGTGGAAAGAAAGGATTTGCGTATTCTGAAACAGAAGTGTTCCAATGTCTGTCAGTGTCCTAACCCTCTCCAACTGAACACAAATGTTTACAATTCGGGCATAGATCCGGAGAGCTATACATATTGGAGTCAAATCCCTTCTGCACAAACGGGAGTTTCATTCTGCTCAGATTTCCTTTCTATTAACCTGAAATAAAACACAGCACAAAGAATGTAAAACCTATACGTGATCCGTTTTAGGTAAATGAGCAATAAGTCGCAGAATATGGATTTTGAGATATCATCATATTTGGAAAAAGGAGATCTAGGTGATTCCAATGGTAGTAAACACTAGGACACCTAATAAGTAATTCTATATTCTATATGTGATGTGTTTCAGGAAAATGAGTCATAAGTCGCAAGATTGATATTTTTCAAAGTGTTTTTTTCACAAGATCACATAATTGGAATGTTCTAATTCTTGGGGAGTTTATTCCTTACTGTTATATCAATCAATGTATGAAATTTCAGGACGATGTATGTAATGTATCCTTTCGTTTTAAAGGTCCTCATATGGGCTACATTTAGTTACTTTACTGTTTATTGACCCCCAGAGATATTGGAAACTTTTGTTTTCAAAAACGATAATATCAAACTTAAAATCTAGAAATACTTATTAGACTATTAGACTGTTTACTATCGTTGGAATCAGCTTGATCTCATCGTTTCAAATATAATGGTATCTCAAAAATCTATTTTTGCGACTTATGACTCATTTTCCGGAAACACATCACATATTTGATATTTTTATTTTTGAAAAAATAGTTTACAATGTTTCTAGATGGGTATAATTACCAGTAAAGTAACTAAATTTATTCCATGATTTGGCCGTGAGCGTACAATATAATCGATATACTTGCCGCTCACAAGGTGTACAATATAAACTCACTGTATTGTACAGTGACGTCACGACCGTTCGAGAGTATAAGGATAACACAGTTTGATGAAATTAATGCAAATAAAGTTGTTTCAGGGTAAGAATCATGGAATAAAAGCAAGAACAGCATAGTATCGCGTCTTTGGGGGCCTATATTCTCCTCGTATGGCCGAAAAACAACTCGGCCTACGGCCTCGTTGTTTTCGGCCATACTCGGAGAATATAGCCCCCCTCATACGCGATACTATGCTGTTCTTGCTATAATACTCCGTACGAAGGCCTTCAAAACGCAATGATATATTTAATACAATGTCCTGAAATTTGTCACATGGATTCACATGACTATAACTGCTACACCCCCTCAAAATCAGAACATTTCAATGAAGAGATCTTGTGAGAAAAACACTTTGAAAAATATCAATTCTGCGACTTATGACTCATTTCACCGAAACACCATCACATATATGAAACCGATTTTCAACTGAACTAAACATCCGTGGACGGCTTGGTATGTCTGGTGCTGTAGTCGGCCTCCATTTTGCTCCCATTAACACAACATAAAACACACCAAATGCAACATTAAACATACACATGAAGCCATGGCTACCATTTTATAAAGCACTGCATCAAGAATATGAAAATCATGTATCAGACTTCAATAGGAACGCCCCGTGTCACGTGATTTTGCCCGACAAAACACGTTAAAACAAGTTCCATCCCAGTTAGAGTCTGAAGCTAATGGGTCAGATTTTCAGAAAATGTACAATTCGCCTTCACCATTCCTCTCAAATAACCCAAATTTCAGGCGAAAATAAAGTTCAAAATACATTTGCTAGAATCAATGCCATGCCGAATATATATACTCAAATGTACCTAGTATTGACCAAATTGCAGTCTAATTTTGCAGAATTTACTGATTATGTACAGCTGCCAATTGTACATTTTCTGAAAATCTGAAGCTAATAGGATTGCTTGGCGCAAAGTAAGCCTATCGCTACCTCGGCCATTGTTCTGCAAACACATTCCCTCCCTTTTATCAGCCTTTCAAAACATTGCCGCATCGATGACAAAGCATCATTGGTTGAATGTCAATACTCCTTAATAACGTCATCGCCGAGCGTCTGGCTTGGCGATGGTTCCAGCGACAATCCTAATGTACTTTGTGTTCCGTCTTTCTATCGGATTAGCTGCGCGCGCACAAGCGATATCAGGGAAATAATTGCCCCCATAATATTACTGTGGATGATATTCCCCGCGACAGGCAGAACGAAGCGCCATCTGTGAGGGGGAGAGGAAGGATGGTAGCTAGCGTCCCCAGGTGGCGAGAATGTGAGTCTCTTGATCATAGGGAAGAGGTGTTAGAGCTAAATAATATTCTGTAAAAGTGTGAGGAATCTAGGAATAAAACATGAATCAAGAGGGTGGGGGCTTCAGAAGGAAAGTGATGAATGTATAGAGTTTAGTTAAATATAAAGGCACTACTAAAAGCATTATTGACCAATAATGAGGGGCTGCTGGTTCACTGTTGGGTGTATAATTGGAACAGTGCACCAGCAGGCCAAAAATAGAGGTTATTAATCTCTTTAGTCACTGCCTTAAAGGCAGTGCCTAATAGAATATGTTATGAAGAGAGAGAGAGAGAGATTGAGAGAGAGACAGAGTGAGAGAGAGACAGAGGCAAAGAGAAAAGGAAAGACAGAGAGAAACAGGGAGAGCTGGAGAAAGCTGAGAGATATGAAAATAGGTTATTAATCTCTTTAGTCTCTGCGGTGACTAATATAAAATGATATGAAGAGAGAGAGACAGAGGGACAAAGAGATAGAGAGACAGAGAGATAGAGAAACAGAGAAAAGGAGAAACAGAGAAAAGGAGAGACAGAGAGAAACAGGCAGAGCTGGAGAAAGCGACAAAGCTGAGAATTATGAAAATATGTGCAGACAAAACTGAAAGGTAAAAAGGAGTGCAATATATTGCGGCGCAGAAGAGTCAATACAGATAAAGAGTGGGCGATAGTGAAATAGTCCCCGAGTCTGTTTCACTCGCAGACACAATACAGGTATATACCATAGTGAAATATTAATGTGAAAGAGAAAGGCCTTTCTAATAACACCCGTCACTAGCAGGTGGGAGCAGCAGGCTAAGCACTGTCCCAGATAATAACATTGATTCTATATAATGGGTCAGATTGTCAGAAAATGTACACGTGGCAGCTCTACACATTTAGGACATTTTGCTAAATTAGGCTGAAAAATGATGAATACCAGGTCCATTTGAGTATATTTGGTATCACATTGATTCAAAGTATCAGTTCTGTTATGTTAAACTGCATTTTGAAGCACATTTTTGTCTTAAATGTGGGTTATTTGAGAGGATTGGTGAAGGTGAATTATACATTTTCTGAAAATCTGACCCATATGTAGTACAGGGCACTTTGCAGAAGGAATTGTTACTTAGAATGTTCCTAACCTATTGTTCCTAGCTTAGGAAGGTACTTCCAACTGTAAGAATTAAGAGTGAGTGAGATTGGTTGCTTTACGCCCTTATCAACAGGCGGGAGAGCTGAGAGGGAGGCAGTTTATGATCATCCCCAGCAAATAGAGATAGAGAAGAAGGGAGAGAGAGAGACAGAAAAAGAGACAGAAAGGTATTTTAAGGTCTTACCCAAGACCATATAGGAATTAAGAAAATAGTAATGCATGTATACACAATCCTTACTTGAGATTGTCCTTCCTTAGCAACGTTTTCTTGCTAAGGAATTGGAAGGAAACTGTAGGGAAGGAACTTGCTAACATTTATTCCTACATAAAATCAAAGGTAAAATAGCTTAGCATTGAAGTTCTAAGAAACAATGTGCAACGAGTTGTTGTACAACAGAACGCTGAAATACATATTGGGCCTTGAAAGGGGTTGGTATATTAGATAGCGTCTATTAGATATCTAGTAAGTAGGTCTGCAGACTACGATCGAGGGAAAAACATGGCCAGAATTTCCTTGCCCGTTCTAGCGTGCACGATTCCATCCGTCTTACTAAAACGCCGACATCTACTTAATGCCGTAGTAACTATGCATGAGAAATGCCCACTCTCATTTGGCGCGCTGATCTTAAAAGTCGTCTGCTACGGATGACGTCACAAGAACACATTATGAGAGGCCAATTATAAAAGGATCTGGGACGCTAAGTTTCAATTATTCATGGCAGAGGTAATAGCATTCGGAGGGGGTGCAGCAAGGGCGATGGAACAGCCTCAGTAATAGTTTCTTATGGCTGTACTGTGGCTGGTGGGTTGCACTGTGACGTCACCAGAAAATGTGCAGTTCGCATTCACCAATCCTATCCGATTATGAATATATGTGAGACAAAAATAAGGTTTGAAATACAATTCAACGCAACCTACAACATATTTTGAATCGATGAATGTCAAATATAATCCGATATAAGTGTTATTAATGATATTTTCCCCTATAGCTGGGAGGGAATTCGCCAAAATTTGCACGAATCGTGCACTTGGTGACAAGTTTTTGAAATTTGGCGTGGTGTTAGGTATGGGTATTAGGTTTTCAAAACTCCGTGCAAACAGAATGTGGTGGCCCCCTGGTGGCCGTTATGCACAAAAAACAAAATGGCTGCCACTGGGACATAACAATGTCATATCTCAGCCCCATTTAGCACTAAATCCATGTGTAATACCACTTTGACCATGTTTTAAGGTATGGGGAATCTATTTCCAACATTATTTTTTTGATTCAAGGTCAATTTCAAGGTCAAAATCCAAAATGGCTGCCCCTGGAAACAGTAAATATCATATTTCAGCTCCTTTTTGTACTAGATCTATAACACCACTTTCAGTTTGTTTTAAGATATGAGGAATTTATTTCTGAGGTCACATTTCTGTTTCAAGGGCAATATCAAGGTCAAAATCCAACATGGCCGCCCCAGGTAAAAGTAAATATCATATCTCAGCTCCTGTTTGCACTAGGTCTATGTATAATACCTATTTCAGTATGTTTTGAAGTATCAGGAATTCATTCCTGAGGTCACTTCTGAGTTTCAAGGTCGTTTCTAGGTCAAAATCCAAGATGGCTGCCCCTGGAAAGAGTAAATATCATATCTCAGCTCCTCTTTGTACTAGATCTATGTATAATACCACTTTCAGTATGTTTTAAGGTATGAGGAATTCATTTCTGAGGTTACCTTTCTGATTAAAGGTCAATATCAAGGTCAAAATCCTACATGGCTGCCTCAGGGAAACATATATATCATATTTTAGCTCCTGTTTGCGCTACATCTATGTATAATACCACCTTTAATATCAACTATCCAGCTTCCTGATGACTTCATCACTGTCCCATACATTGATGAATATGCTGGAGAAATCACTCTCTCAAAATGTGTAAATGGATTAGTCAGACCAGCTTTTACGAATAATCCAAGAGCATGTGTGCCTGAGGAGGCATGGCTCAACCATCTTCACAAGGTTCTCATAGAAAAAGATGGAAAGCTTCAAGAAACATCATTGACATACTCTGGGTTCTTCTTCCATGGCCAACACCCAGAAGATGTCAGGCCAAGGGCCACAGTTGGAGTTTTTCCTGTATTCTATGAGGAGGCCTTATCAATGGCTATGCAGAACCATGCAATGCTTGTTGTGAAGAAGGCAGATCATGAATCCTGGCCAGATTCCAGTGATTGAAGGTGACTGTCTTCTCTATGCGCAACAGAAAAAATGTCAATGGCAATACCCAAATGAGGTGAGTCAGTCAAAGATGGTGTGTTTTATGGGATTCCTCCATGTTGAAATGACATCTCAAGAATGTAGGGGTTAGCTGTTGGCTGGATCAGGCTGGGAACGCATATTTTCCCTCGCAATACTGGTGTTTCAATACTGGTGTTGCAGCTTCTCTGCTAGGTGGCAAGCATGTCAAGTATACACGGTGTGCATACCAGTTCATTATTGCCTGGCTCCATATACTCAAAGTTCAGGCATACAACGATTACTGCTCTGAGGGATATGGACCTGATAAACCCATGGAGACATGGGAAAGCGTCTCATTAACAATGCTCCAACAATTTGCTACTGGACAACAGTGAGAGATTACCTGCTCATTAACTGCCACTTTGTTCGGGGTCAGCAGGTTGGTGATTGGCCACTAACTCTAAATGCCTGCTATGATATGGGTCCGTGGTTTTTTGCCTTTGGGCACACAAATTATGCCTGCTGGATGCCAGTATTCTTGAAAGACATGGTGCAACTTCAAGAAACCCATCCTTCAATCTATGAGGCATTCATGGAGGGGAAGTTGTGTTGTGCAACATGGGGACACAAAGTTCTCAATGTTGGGATTGGATCAGAGCCAGGAACAGAACTTTCTGAATGAGGATAGTGGGGCAAAAGGCCTGTATGGTCAACAGGAAGAAAAAGAGGGGATTGAGCTTTCAAAACCTGATGTACTTTGGGTCATTAATGAGTTGAAAGTGCTTCTCTGCTGCAGACAACAAAGAAACTTTAGAACATCCAGAGACTTCAGTAGCTGAACAAAAGTTCCTCAATCATCTCAAAGCTCTATTCAACCTTGTTAAGGATGGTACAGTGGTCAATCCTTTCAAGGAAGTTGGTCCAGAGTTCATCACATTGGATACTGGTGAGATAATGAACCATGAGATCAGCAACTCCCTCACAGAGCTGACCTTGTACTCAGCAACAAGCCAACTGACCTAGCAGGCTTGTCCCCATGCCAGCAAGAAGAAGCTGACACATGAATGATTCTCCAATTACTACATGCTGCCTAGGCGGGCCACACTAAAGCCTACCTTGGGACAGTGGATACTGATGTGGTTGTGCTGGCCATCAATCTATTCCAGGAGATTGGCCTGTTAGAACTGTGGGTTGGATTTGGAACAGGAAAATCATATAAAGATATACCAATCCACCACATTTCACAAATGTTGGGACCTGAATATTGTAAGGCACTTCCATTCTTTCATGCATTCACAGGGTGTGATGTTGTATCAGCAATGTTTAGAATTGGTATAAAGACTGCATGGAAATCATGGGGTGCCTTTCCTGAGGTCACTGACACATTCACTGCTATCACCCAAGGCCCAACCAGCCTGACTCTGGATTCCTTGCATATGCAACGTCTCGAGCTCATCTGTGCTCATGTACAGTCAAAATTGCAGTGCAGACACAGTGAATGAAGCAAGAAAGGTGATGTTCAGCCATGGCCTCAAGTGCCTGGAAACGATTCCCCCAACCCAAAATGCTTTATTCCAGCATGCTAAGCATGCCCTGCTCACTGCAGGCTTTGTCTGGAAGCAGGCCCCCTCTAAAACCCCTGAGATTCCAGACCCTAGCAAATGGGGCTGGGAATGGAATGCTAGAACCAAACAGTGGGTGCCATATTGGACTGATCTGGCAGATGTCAGCCAGGCATGTTCACTGCTCCTCCATTGTGGATGTGTGGTTGCCTGTAAGGGAGCATGTAAGTGTCATCGAGCTGGACTGCGATTTTGCACATATGCAAGTGTGAAGGGGGCTGCACTAATAATGTGTGAAAGTAGTTAATGATATGAAACCTGATCTTTCTACTATTTCAATGGGTGGCTGTATCAAATGGCCCATCATAAATAGCTTTTGTCTTTAAAAGGAACATTACTGTTAGCCTTTGACTTCGGCAATGGCCTTGAAAATGACCTTGTAACTTCAAAAAGGATTCCCAATTTCAGAAAACTCACATAAAGGCACATTATTATAAATGGATCTAGTAATGGGATAGTAAATGGATCTGGTAATGGGAGCTGAAATGGGATATATACACTACTAGCTGGTGGCCATTTTGGATTTTGAGTCAATGATTCTGACCTTGATAATGACCTTGAAACAGAAAAGTGACCTCAGAAATAAATTCCTCATACCTTAAAACATACTGAAAATGGTATTATACATAGATGTAGTGCAAACAGGAGCTAAAATATGGCATATATGTTTCCCTGAGGCAGCTATATTGGATTTTGACCTTGATATTGACCTTTAATCAAAAAGGTAACCTCAGAAATGAATTCCTCATAACTTAAAACATACTAAAAGTGGTGTTATACATAGATCTAGTACAAAGAGGAGCTGAGATATGATATTTACTCTTTCCAGGGGCAGCCATCTTGGATTTTGACCTAGAAATGACCTTGAAACTCAGAAGTGACCTCAGGAATGAATTCCTGATACTTTAAAACATACTGAAATAGGTATTATACATAGACCTAGTGCAAACAGGAGCTGAGATATGATATTTACTTTTACCTGAGGCGGCCATGTTGGATTTTGACCTTGATATTGCCCTTGAAACAGAAATGTGACCTCAGAAATAAATTCCTCATATCTTAAAACGTACTAAAAGTGGTATTATAGATAGATCTAGTGCAAACAGGAGCTGAAATATGATATTTACTCTTTCCGGGGGCAGCCATTTTGGATTTTGACCTTGAAATTGACCTTGAATCAACAAAATAATGTTGGAAATAGATTCCCCATACCTTAAAACATGGTCAAAGTGGTATTACACATGGATTTAGTGCTAAATGGGGCTGAGATATGACATTGTTATGTCCCAGTGGCAGCCATTTTGTTTTTTGCGCATAACGACCACCAGGGGGCCACCACATTCTGTTTGCATGGAGTTTTGAAAACCTAATACCCATACCTAACACCATGCCAAATTTCAAAAACTTGTCACCAAGTGCACGATTTTTTCGAATTCCCTCCCAGCTACTAATTTAGTAGATTTTGCTAAAGTGTACAGCTGCTAATCGTACATCCTCTAATGATCTAACCTACATAGACGAGATCTGATGGTTTGTGATTGTGAGTGCTTGGTATCATACGTACTTCATGGTATATAATATAATCCCGGGCGATAGTGCAGAGTTATAACCATATTTCTAAGTAGTCTTCTCCCTCTTTGTGGTCCTGGGTATGACCATAAAGTGCCTTTCTATCTCTTTTCTCTGTCTCTCTCTCCCTTCTTCTCTATCTCTATTTCTTGGATATGAACATAAACTGCCTCCCTCTCAGCTCTCCCGCCCTTGATATAACCATATTAAATGTGTTGATAAGGGCGTAAAGCAACCAATCTCACTCCCTCTCAGCTCTCCCGCCCTTGATATAACCATATTAAATGTGTTGATAAGGGTGTAAAGCAACCAATCTCACTCACTCACTTTCCATCTTTCTCTCCCCCTCCCTCCCTCTATCCTCCCCTGACTACATCGAACTCAGTAGGAATAATTTCTAAGTGTAAATCTGTCTCTTTGCTGTACAACAGACCTTGCTCTGACACAAAACCTTCCTGTGGAGGAGATGTCATTAAGTTTTTTTCTTGTTCGCAATTCTTAGATCCCTTGCTGGGGGTGTCGATAATTGGGTAGTCATATTGGAGCGATTGTCAAGGCTGAGGCGAGAGTTGAATATTTATTACTTCTCATATTGCATTGAGGCTAAATTACATTGCATTTTATTCCCGCCCCTCAACCGCCCGCTGTCTTTCATGGCTCTAGTTGGGATATGAAAATCACCACTTGGAGAATGATGACTGGATTTATAAGGGATTTGCGTTGAAGACAATGGAAGCATTGCAAGTGATCGATTGTGTATTTTCCCAGTAACTGAGTGACTGAGTGGTTGCTTTACGCCCTTATCAACACATTTAAGATGGTTATATCAAGGGCGGGAGAGCTGAGAGGGAGTGAGTGACTGAGTGGTTGCTTTACGCCCTTATCAACACATTTAAGATGGTTATATCAAGGGCGGGAGAGCTGAGAGGGAAGCAGTTTATGATCATACCCAGGAAACAAGATAGAGAAGAAGGGAGAGAGAGACAGATAAAAAGAGACAGAAAGGCACTTTAAGGTATAAAACATGGTATAACTATAACATGTCAACTATAAGGGTAGGTTGTCAGAAACTGTGCAATCAGCAACTCTACCCATTTAGGCAATTCTGCCAAATAAGGCTGGAAACTGCTAAATCCCTGAGTATATTTGGTATGGGTTGATTTAAAGTATCTGTTTTGCTATGTTATACTGCATTTTGATTGGTCTATTGGTCTATATTCCTTAGTAGATTAATATTGATACCAATACAGATTGACATAGATATAAATAGTTATTATATCACGGTGAGTGGATTCTCAGCACAGCAAACAGCAAAACTGTGTGAGCATACGATACATATATACCCTGATCAATTGCTGGTATATATATAACATGTTCTTTTATCATATGTGCTATTCCCTGAGAACAACGTATCCATTGTGAGTTATGCACAGTGCATATATTACTAGTGAGTTACAGGTGGTAGTAATGGCAACCAAGTTGTGTGCCAAGATTGAACTTAATGACTAACATTTTTCAATTCCTATTATCTAAGCACATTTCAGACACATATTGCACTCGTTTCTATGTAACTTGTGCATTATTTGTGCCCCTTCAACCATCCCGTTAGTTAACCTGTATATACACATAGAGACACAAATGGTCGTCAAGGCAACTCCTCTATTCAAAGGAGGACGGAATACCCAGAACACACTTGAAGCTTGGGAACAAAAGTGGGATTTTAATATGAAAATTGACAAATTACCATGACAGTCTTGAGCTTGTTGTTGTAGTAGTAGAGCCATTATGCTGCCTGCGCACAAAAGCTGCGCCGGAGCAAAATCCATATTACTACGCCATAAAAGTAATCCATCAAACCCGTCTGCGCAAGGCTCCCTGGGACATGCAACAATTTGATGCTGTTATTCCTACCCTGCCCCTTCACTCCCCCTCTCTGCATATCACTCCGCCTGATCTAATGACCACATTGCGTGGTTCCATCAAGTTCCCAACCACATTGTGTATTCCTCCGCGGCCTGATCGCATTCATTCTCCCGCCCCTTCTAAAACGTCCTATTTTTACTGTAAGTAACCCCCGACCCTCCCCCTTTCTCAAACTCCAGATTATCGCTCGTTGACACGAAGTCTACTTCCGGTATCGTTTCAGTAGCCAATCAGGTTTTCTATCTGAGGCTTAGGGAGCGTTTCACAAGGGGGCGCTGCTGAGAGTCAAATGTCGTCTGCGCCCATTTGGCGCGCTTTCTCAGCGTTTTATGGCGACTTTGAAGGAAAGGTAGAAGTGACAGATCATGTGGGTTAAATGGCGGGCGAAAAGCGCGCCAAATCAAAGGCAAAGTGGGCGGAATTGGCAATAAGGGAACAAAAAGCGACAACATAAGATGCCACTTAGGCTAGGGTTGTCAATGGGTAGCTCAAAATCGGTTTAATTCGTAAAGGATATTGACCCAACACGTTGAGACTAACACACGCTATTTCAAACATAAAATGACCTTGAATCAGGTGGGGCAGTGACTTACACTTTGAATCCAATGGAAAAGGATAGAATCTTAGAAACAAAACCATAATTCCCTTTTTAGTTTTGTTGTATGGATAAATTTAAATGCCAAACAATGCTCTTTTTTTATTGAAGTTCCCTGTTGTGGGAAAATAATTCTTCAATGTCTGGATGCATGGATTCAAGATGTAAAAACCTCGCACACTCTATTTAAAGACATCCATTAATTTCACAGCCAATCTTGAGGGGTATATGGGTCAGATTTTCAGAAAATGTACAATTGGCAGATCTATACTTTTAGGAAATTCACCTAAATTAGGCTGAAAATGATGTATACCGGGTATATCTGAGTTTATTTAGTATCGCATTGATTTAGAGCATCAGTTCTGTTATGTTATACTGCATTTTGAAGCTTATTTTTGTTTTAAATGTGGTTTATTTGAGAGGATTAGTACAGGCTTATTGTACATTTTCTGAAAATCTGACCCATATATTGGATTTCATTCCACAGCAACACTCATCGCAAGATCGTCATTATGATGTGCCACAATAGAAAATATAATTTTTACTTTTTTATTTTGAAAATATTGTATTCAGGATCTTACACATTTCCATACAGTCTGCACGAATATGCTCAATATAGCCTGATTTTATCATATGCATTTTACATAATTCTCAGGTAAGAGACAAACAATTAAACTATAGGAATTAGACATAATGCTAAAAGTATATCACATCATATCTGTTGGCATATATTAAGGATACACACACAGTAATGATTATGTGTTAAAATACCCATCCACCAGCGCCGTGCTCTCACATGTAAACCATTATTATTTCATGCATTTCTAAGATCATGCTATGGAGTATATTTCCATATTCTACTAGTAATTGTCTACCCAGAAATATTGCAAACATTTGAAAAAGATCAAACTTAAGATATATAAATAAATATTCAAACAGATGAGATTAAGAGGATTGTATGGATGTTAACAAGATATCTAAATCGTATTTCTATATACATGCAAAATTAGTAAAAGAACGAATACAAAACCCTTTTTATTCCCATTGAAGGTTTGATGAAAGATTTGATATAAAATTTGACATGGAAGTATTGCAGGAGATTAAACTAAATATTTACAAAATGTGAAGAATGCACACACAAGCAACCCTCACAGGGATATGATGCCATGGTGAAGCACTTATACATGTGCAACAGGAACATGGTAAGGGCCTGCCTCAGGGAACATGGTAAGAGCCTGCCTCAGGGAACACGTAAATCCACAGACATAAGACGAGTGGGAACAGGCAGAGGCTCAGTCAAGTCTCCCAAGACCTGCCACAGAGGAGCTGGCCTTATAACATAACAAAGCTATCTGATATATTGGCCAGATCATCAGAAAATGTACAATCGGCAGCGGTATACATTTAGTAAATTCTGCTAAGTCAGACAGACAAAATGGTCAATAATATATAATAGATATATCTGGGCATATTTTATATTGCCTTCATTCAGACAATCTATTCGGTTATGTTGAACTGATTTTCCAACCTAATTTTCGTCTTAAATTTGGGTTATTTGAGGCGAGTTATTTGAGGCGAATCGGACATTTCCTGAAGATCTGACACATATAGATATTCCATCATAATGTATACACATTTTAATTGCATTTGGGAAATACACAAAGAAATGGATCCCATGGGAAACATCGGACTTATCCAAACAATTTCAAATATTGGAGAAATCATGTTAGGATTGAATTCTAACCAGTTTAAGTATTTTTATCTTGTGTCGAGACAATCGAAGCAGTGCAAATAATCGGTTGTAAATTTTCTCAATAAATATAAAACATGATATACATTGCCTTCCTGATGTATATCATATTATTATACACGCATTGCTCAGATTGTCCAATTGTGTTGTGTTTCAGGAAAATGAGTCATAAGTCGCAAAATTGATATTTTTCAAAGTGTTTTCTTTACAAGATCACATCATTGGAATTTTCTGAATTTGGGGGAGTTCATCACCTTGACTCATATCAATCGGTGTATTAAATTTCAGGACAATCTATGTAATATATCCTTTAGTTTTAAAGGTCCTCATATGGACTTCATTTAGTTACTTTATTAATTATTGACCCCCAGAAATATTGGAAACCTTTTTTTTTTCAAAAACGAAAATATCAAACTTAAAATCTAGAAATACTCATAAGATTATTAGACTGTTTACTATCATTGGAATCCCCTTGATCTCATTGTTACAAATCTAATGGTATCTCAAAATCTTTTTTTTGCGACTTATGACTCATTTTCCTAAAACACCTCACAATTATTTGTTATCTCGTTTGATGTTTTGTATGACTCTAAAAAGTCTAAGTGGTTCCTTGTGCACAGAGTCTTACTTTAACCTAGTGTCCCGCGTTATGATTAAACAGGTTTAACACTTTGTGATACTTAAGCCTCATAGAACCATCTTAAATTTACGATACAAGAATTGATGCAAAAACGCATGAATAACAAGAAGTTTAAAGGTCTTACTATGATAGAAAATCATATAGTGCAATGCAAGTTGGACTTTGAGGGAGTTGTGAGGCCTCTAAATGTGGTTTATCAAACATTTATATATAATTATAGAAGTGAGTGAGATTGGTTGCTTTACGCCCTTATCAACACATTTAATACGGTTATATCAAGGGCGGGAGAGCTAAGAGGGAGGCAGTTTATGATCATACCCAGGAAATAGAGATAGAGAAGAAGGGAGAGAGCGAGACAGAGAAAAAGAAACAAAATACTCTTTATGGTCATACCCAGGACTACTGTTTTATATAGTCTGATTTGATTTAGAAAATATTTTATTCAGGTCAATTACATTTCCACACAAATGAGCATGAATATTCTCAGGACAACCTTATATAGTCTAATATGTCCTTAGATTATATACAGCATATGAATAAACGCCTTGGGGTAATACGGACATTGTATCTGATAGTCATTCACTTTACAAAGCATGAATTGGGTCAGCAACATTGCACAGAAGTGTCTGGAAATTAAAACATGCCAGGACCAGAAGCAGAGTACGAAACTAGAGACAGAACTTCTGGAATGCCCACTCCAAGGCTATATCAAGTTCCGACGATGTCCGTTGCCCTTGAAGGGCGCTGCGTTTGCTCGCTCTCAAGATGGCGGCAATGTAAACACTCGTGAATGGATTAGTCACGTGGTATGGGACGAGACTTCATCAGAGATTTGCAGAGGTCCTTAAACATCTGGGGTTTCCCCAAGACTCTAGCGTTTCTGTCTGACTGGGAGGCTTACCCGATGAGGGCGCCACTTGTGGCGCTCCCACCCAGTCTCAACTTTACTTGGGTCAGTTTTTCAGAAAATGCACAATCTACAGTTCTACATATCTATCAAATTCTGCTAGATTAGAGCGAAAATTGATAAAAACTAGATATCTGAGTATATTCTGTATTGTATTCATTCAATAAATCTGTCTGGTTATGTTGAACTGCATTTTGAACCTGATTTTTGTCCTAAATTTGGGTTATTTGAAAGCATTGGTGAAGGCCAATTGTACATTTTCTGAAGATCTGATCCACTTCCCAAAGTCAAAGCTGCACTCTCATATAACATCGGCCAACAACTAAAGATTTACTGCTTTTTCGGTCCCTTCTTTTCCAACCCATGTAAAGATATTTGACTTAGATTTGGGTGGAATTGTCCATTATGAATATAACAGGAGCAGCATATTAATGAATTCAGGCCTATAATACATAATGTAAGTAAATCTAGCAACATTTATTAAGTGAAAATAACTGCTAATCTTGCATAAGAAATCCTAACTTAAAATTGTCCTTGCTAAGCTATTTTTCCCCCATTTATCTGGGAATTTCTACTGCAGGAATAGCATCATCTCTATAGTCAACTGTGCCTACTGTCAAAGTAGGAAAACTTATAGTTTTTGGCCGATGTTAATTGAGAGTGTAGCTTTAGGCAGCTGTGTTTTCCCCATGTCTCCAGTATGAGTGTCTCAACAGAGGCCTAACCACATGAGCCCACCTACTTGAGATAGTGACACCCGTACATGGGACTACGCCCCAAACATTATAGGGGAGTCTAATTCAGCTCATTCACTAAGCCAAAGAGTTCATTTGTGGCAAGATATAAGCGAAAATTAGGTGAATATATTTTTGATGTGTCAAGGAAAAATGAAATCAAACATTTTTCCCACCTGATCTCCTCGTAGGAATTTTATCCTTTTTGGAGTGTGTTTTGAATTTATAATTTTTTGCGTTCCTAAGTCCGTTCTAGTGAGTATAATCAGTTACTTTACTAATGATTGTCCACCCACCTAACCATTTGTAAATATATAATATTATATTATAATAGCAGTATATGGAGAGACGTTTGGAGCATTATTACACATGTGAGCAATTAGAAAGGTGCAGTTTGGTTGATCCGAACTGTTAACACGATCACTTCGAGCTTACATGGTTACACATGACTAAATGACGCAATCTTGTTGGCGCAGCACAGGCCTGACCTACAAAACTTGTTACAAATGACGTTGTCCCCGGCCATGTAGCTTAGGCCTACACATTGCGGTGAAAAAACCCTCCTTTAGGCTAAACAAGTTAAATCTACTTTTTAATATACAAATACAGTGTGTAATACATAGCAAATGGCACTCTGTTTGGGTTCAAACTGATCTCAACACCATCAGAAAGCGGGTACTCACCCCTTTAGGGTTCATCCCATTTTCTGATGGGTTTGATCAGTTTGAATCCTCCATCGTGCCATTTGCTACAACAACCCACCTTGCAGTTGAGGGTAACTTTGTGCATGTTGATGCTTTGGTTCAGCTTGTGTTTGGGAGTCCATTATAAATGTTAAATGTTATTTTTCTGCAAATATGAAATCATGCAAAGAGATATTCTTCAATGCAATCCAGATCATACATCTGGTGAAGTCATTTCTTATACATTTTGAGAAAAAAACTTTGACAAGACATTTTAATGAATTTACCTCATCTTTCTGGCGATGCCTTCCTGAGAGTCTTTTCTCACAGACTTGTATTTCCCTGAGTGTGATTGATCACACAGAGAAATAGACAGGTGTACAGGAGCAGCACAAATAAGGAGTAACTCCAGATCTCCCATGACAATCTCTATACATCACCGCTCCTATACCGATCACAGAGGAGCATGCAAAGAGAAACTTAGGACTCATACTTGGCTAACATTTGCAATCCAATATGGAGAGTTTCCAACGTGAACAACTTCATAGCAGAGGGATCCAATCATTGGGTTCGTGTGGGATAGTTGGTTGAAAGTTGGCCAGGTTGAGCTTTCCTACTTTCCTAGTTGAATGGGTCCTAGATTGGAATTGGTATCGTCAGAAAATACTGACTAGTGATACTATAAATTGCTCATTTTTAAGGCGTTTTTTTTTTTCGCAAATTCACTTTGTAGAAATGTTCTTTTTTGTTGGGAATCTAGCTATATATGATCTTATTCTCTTATTGAGTATATTTATTCACTTTATTAATAATTGTTCGCCCTAAAATAATAAATTATGCAGATATAATGCAATTTCTTTTTCAAAAATAAACAAATCACTGATCTAACGATATATTTTACAATTGTCGAATGAGACCTATCACATACTATACTGTAAAACTTCGAGGAATAAAACTATCACAAACGATTAAAAAAAACAAAGATATCTTTTAGATAAAGACATCCTAAATGTCAACATTATTGGTATCCAGGTAACTTTATGTACAATGGTATTTCAAAATCCACGAAACAACTGAATAGTTTAACAAGTGTTTTGAAGTGTTTGTTTTAAAAAAACTATAAAAAATACTTGTTTAAAGGGCACTTACAACATCAAACACAATGTTTTTTCTTTATTGTTCTTTACATCAATCAAATTTTAAAGTTAAAGAATCAAGATGATCCCCAAAGTCTTTTGTCTTGAATGCCGTACTCGGATCATTTCAAGGAATCCCACATCACACGGATGAAGACAAAGAAAGACTGAAACATTTCCGAAGAAGATCCGAATTGTGATCCGTTTTAGGGAAATGAGTCACAAGTCGCAAAAATGATATTTTTTAAAGTGTTTATTTTACAAGATCAGTTCATTGGAATGTTCTGATTTTTGGGAGGTTTATTACTTATGGTCAAATCGATCAATGTATCAAATTTCAGGACAATCTATGTAATAATCCTTTCGTTTTAAAGGTCCTCATATGGAGTATATTTAGTTACTTTACTGTTTATTGCCCCCAAGAACTATTGTTAACTTTTTTATTCAAAAATACAAATATCAAACTTAAAATCTAGAAATACTTATTAGATTATTAGACTGTTTACTATCATTGAAATCGGCTTGATCTCATCTTTTTAAATATAATGGTATCTCAAAATCCATTTTGTGCGACTTATGACTCATTTTCCTGAAACACATCACAATTGTTTAAAAAGCATTGAATACTTGTGTCTCCGATCCTTGTCTGTCTTTTTACTTCATTCTTTTATAATCGATCAGGAAAGGCCACGGAAGGTATTTGGTTGAAGTTGCCTGAAAATATAGAGTCCACTTTCACCAACCCTTATAAATTTCCCTAATTTGAAACGAAAGTATGGTCTAAAATGAAAAGATTTCTTAGATCAAAGTAGTATCAGATATAATGCAACAGCAGTAAAATAATCAGTTTCCGTCTAATTTAGCAGATATACTAAATGTGTAGAGCTGCGGAATACATTCCAGACCAATAACAATATTTTAGATATATTTATTTAGTAAAGTGAATTAACTTTTCTTAGAAAGTAATGATGAGGCTAAGAACATATTTTTTTCCCGAACGAAAAGTAATTGGTTCCTGAATAAGAACATTTTCAAATCAAATCAACCATGCTGTTCTCCATCGCTTTTTTTTCTCTTATTTTATAAGTAGGGGATTCCCCCATTTCTGGCTGACGTCGTCAGAAAATGTACAATTCACCGTCTTCTCAGAAAACCCACATTTTAGACATATATAAATCAACTTAAACCAAAATAATTATATTGCAAATCAACGCAATACCAGATATACTCCGAAATGAAGTTACAGGACCGATGTTTTTCATCAACACAATACCAAATATAATTAGGTTTACGTAGTATTTATTTCATTTCCGCCTTATTTAGAGTGAGTGAGTGAGTGAGTGAGATTGGTTGCTTTACGCCCTTATCAACACATTTAATATGGTTATATCAAGGGTGGGAGAGCTGAGAGGGAGGCAGTTTATGATCATACCCAGGAATTAGAGATAGAGAAGAAGGGAGAGAGATACAGAGAAAAGAGACAGACAGGCACTTTATGGTCGTACCCAGGACCCCGACAGTAGTGAGGTTTGAAATATACTTCAACGTAAACACAAAGATATTCTAAATCAATGCAATACCAGATATTCTCCAAAATGAAGTTACAGGACAAATATTTTTCATCAACACAATACCAAATATAATTAATTTTACGTAGTATTTAGTTCATTTCAGCTTCATTTAGAGTGAGTGAGTGAGATTGGTTGCTTTACGCCCTTATCAACACATTTAATATTGTTATATCAAGGGCGGGAGATTGCTGAGAGGGAGGCAGTATATGATCATACCCAGGAAGTAGAGGTAGAGAAGAAGGGAGAGAGATACCGAGAAAACAGACAGAAACGCACTTTATGGTCTTACCCAGGACCAGACCTCATTTAGAAGAATTTACTAAATGGAGAAAGCGAGCTGACAATTGTGCATTTTCTGAATACCTGCCCCATCTCTCTTTCCTCAATCTTCTTCCCGCCGTGTTCTCTTCCCTCTACACACCCTCCTGAGGGCCCTTCTTCTCATTACAGCTCAATACCCTTTCCCTTTCACCCTCTACCCCCTCCCCCACTCATCCTTTCACTAGACCAAGCCAACGAGGGGATTATACCCAACCGCGCCAAAACATCCTTTATGGATCCCCCTCACCACCCTCAGCTTGTACAAATCAGATTATTCCTCCGCGCGCCGAGTGCTCGGACTACTTTCAACATCACAGTTAGAAACATGAAGCTGTCTTACCACTGCGCCACGTAGCGGATGAATAGGTACTATATGGGTCAGATTTTCAGAAAATGTACAATTCAACTTCGACAATCTTCTCAAATAACCCAAATTCCAGACGAAAATAAAGTTCAAAATACAGTTCAACCCAACCAAACAGATTGCTAGAATCAATGCAATGCCGAATATACTCGAATTTAACTAGTATTGACCAGATTGCAGACTAATTTAGAAGAATTTATTAAATGTGTTCAGCTGCCAATTGTATATTTTCTGAAAATCTGACCCATATCTTTGCTTGGCACTGCAGGACAAAGTATACTTTGGTGGAGGTAGAGTCGCAGCCATGGCCTTTCCCCCCTGCCATTATTGGGGAAAACCCTGCATTGATATGCACGTCAGAATGCCAGAAAAGTAATTCTGCCAGAGCCTTTTTGCATCGAGACAATAACAATGGCGGACGGAGGTGAAAAGTTACTATTCAGATGGTGTTTGGGGACCGGGTAGAGGGTGTGACCAGAGAGGAAGGTGGTGGCAATGAATTTACTTTACCTGTATCTGTGAGAGAGTATCTGTGAGAGAGTGAGATTGGTTGCTTTACGCCCTTATCAACACATTAGTGATTACGGACGCTCATTAGGAATGGTTCACTAAAATATTAAATACATATTTTGATCTTTTCGATGAAATGAGCCTGGAAAGTGAATCATTGGAGAATTTGAACATCATGTTTCCTGAATGAATAAATATATGATGGTCAGATTTTCTGAAATGCAGAATGTTCTTGAATTTACCTAGTATTGAGCAAATTTGAGCCGAATTTTGCAGAAATCACTAAATGTGTACAGCTGCTAATTGTACATATTCTGAAAATCTGACCCTACTAGGGGAAGGCCACCAGTAAGGTGAACTAGTCCTTGTAGAACATGTTCTCTGGGGCAAGGGCAAGGGACCGACCCCACGTCCTTATATTAGTTGGAGCGTCAAAACACACATTGGACCAACTTAAATATTTCCATAGTTTAGGTTTGATAAGTTTATTTTTGAAAAAGAAGTTTGTAATATGTTTTCGTTGCCAATTTACCACTTAGGTAACTAAAATATACTACATAGGATGAGCTTCGAAACACAAGGATATATTTAGTGTAGTCTTGCGATTTAGCACATGGATTTATGTGGCTTAATAAGCTAAACTATGTAAAAGGGATACCACTCCAACAAAGAGAACTTGTAAAACATCCTTTTAAAATATCTTATCTTTGCGACTTGTGAGTCATTTTATTGGAAATCATAACATATTTCAGCACAATATACCAAATACATAGACAGAACAACATTGAACGTTCCATTTTATTCATGTATTTAATACGAATTTGTGGCACGCTTACCTGAAGGGTGTCATACACTGTGCCCTGCAATACATTTTCTATGCATATATTTCCAAACGTAATGGAAAATAAGTTTTAATACATACAAATAGTTTTATTTCTTAAATTGTAGCCCATCTGTATTAACGTGCTACGTACAATTCCAATAGTTATATGGCGATTCCATAATTCATGATTGAAATGTTATCTTTATTGAATATATATAAATGTATTCATGTATGCGAATGTTGCGCCTGTAACTATACAGCAAGTCTGAACCTCCCAGCAGCAGGGAGAGAGAGGAGGGATAAGGGATGAGCATGTTTGTGTGTGGGGATTAGGAAGCCGGCACAAAGCCTGCAACATAATACGATTTACTTAAACCGATAACGACCGACGCATGAATACTATTTCATCAGACCACATGGAGGCTGAATCACTGAGAGGGACGCATGACTGGGGGGGAGGGGGGGTGGAGAGAGGGGGAGGGAGTGGGGAGGGAGTGGGGAGGGTGTGGGGGGAGTGGAGAGGGAGTGGGGAGAGGGAGTGGGGAGGGAGTGGGGAGGGAGTGGGGAGGGAGTGGGGAGGGAGGGGAGGGTGTGGGGAGAGAGGGGAAGGAGTGGGGAGGGAGGGGAAGGAGTGGAGAGGGAGGGGAGGGAGTGGAGAGAGAGGGGAAGGAGTGGGGAGGGAGTGGGGAGGGAGGGGAGGGAGTGGGGGGGTAGGGAGTGGAGGGAGAGAGGGGAGGGAGTGGGGAGGGAGTGGGGAGGGAGGGGAGGGTGTGGGGAGAGAGGGGAAGGAGTGGGGAGGGAGGGGAGGGAGTGGAGAGAGAGGGGAGGGAGTGGGGAGAGAGGGGAGAGAGTGGTGAGAGAGGGGAGGGAGGGGTTAGAGAGGGGTGAATGGGGAGAGAGGCGAGAGTAGAGAGAGAGGGGAGGGAGTGGAGAGAGGGAGGGGAGAGAGTGGAGAGAGTGGGGAGAGAGAGGGAAGGGAGTGGAGAGAGAGTGAGAGGGAGTGGAGGGAGTGGAGAGAGAGGGGAGGGAGAGGGGAGGGAGAGGGAGGGAGTGGAGAGAGAGTGAGAGGGAGTAGGAGTGGAAGAGTGAGGGGAGGGAGAGGGAGAGAGTGGAGAGAGAGGGAGGGAGTGGGAGGGATAGAAACATGGAGAAGGGGAGAGTGGAGGTAGTGAGAGGGAGTGAGTGGGAGAGGAGAGGGACGGGATAGAAATAGAGAGAGGGAGAAGGGGAGGGAGAGTGTGGGGAGGGAGAGTGTGGGATTGGGCAAAGGCAGGGAGATGGGGAGAGTGGAGGAAGTGTGAGAGGGAGAGAGAGGGTGCGAGAGCAAAGGAGAGAGGGAGGTAGGAATGGAGACAGGGAGAGAGAAAACTAGGGAGAGTTTGGGAGGGCGAGAGGGAGGAAAAGAGTAGGGACAGAGAGTGGGAGGGGAGGAGGAGAGTAGGGAGCTACTGGGTAATTACTACATACTGATTTATCTATTTGTTTGATATATTTACCTTCTTAGTACTGCTTTTCTTGACGAACTATCAGAACAACGGCTCAAAACATTCTAAACATACAAAGAAACGCTACGCATCAGCCGCTAAAAAGTATAACATCATGAACCAGCCAAATTAGGTTATTTGGGTTGCGTGCTTCCATGGCAACCCATAGCTATGCATTGGTATGTGATTTGAGTTATCATATTGAATATGTATGTAATAATATAATGAACTTCTGAATGAACAGTTTATAACCAGCAACGACAGAGGTCTGTGTTTAGCCCTCTCTTGTTATACTAGGGTCAGATTTTTTAGATAATGCACAATCTAAGGTTCTGCACATGTCTCAAATTCTGCTTTATTAGAGTGAAAAATGATAAATACTGAGTATATCTGAATATATTCTGTATCGTATTCATTCAGTAAATCTGTCTGGTTATGTTAAACTGTATTGTTCTGGTTATGTTGAACAGGGTTACTTGAGGGTATTGGTGAGGCTCGATTGTACATTTTCTGAAAACTTGCCCCACTAGCACGGGGCCGCCTGCGCGGAACTCCTCTCGCCCTATACTACTCATGCGGTCGTATAGGAAGAGTGTCAGTAGTATATAGAATGGGTGCATAATATGTGATGTGTTTCAGGAAAATGAGTCATAAATCGCAAATAATAGATTTTGAGATATCATTAGATTTGAAAAGATGAGATCAAGGTGATTACAATGATAGTAAACAGTCTTATAATCTTATAAGTATTTCTAGATTTAAGTTTGATATTTTCGTCTTTGAAAAAAAAGTTTCCAATATTTCTGGGGGTCAATAATCAGTAAAGTAACTAAATGTAGTCCATATGAGAACCTTTAAAACTAAAAGATATATTATATAGATTGTACTGAAATTTGATACACCGATTGATATAAGTCTAGGTGATGAATTCCCCAAAAATCACAAAATTGCAATAATGTGATCTTGTGAAAAAAACACTTTGTAAAATATCAATTTTGCGACTTATGACTCATTTTCCGGAAACACATCACATTATGTGCAGGTAACTTAGACGTGGGGAATTACAATTCACAGAAGTGATATTTTCAAAGCAGGCTTTTTACTCACACGATCTCTGTGTGGAAATGTTCTCATATTGGAGAGGATTGTTGAAGGCTAATTGTACATTTTGTACATTTTGTACATTTTGTAAAATTGAAATACCAGGTCAGAGTGGATATCTCTGCTGTATGCCTAAATGACTTTTCTCTGTTTTAAATTAATTTGTTGTTTTGTATATGTTCTGTGTAACAATGATTCCGTACAGGAACGATTGGAAGACCTGCTAAAAGCGAAAACTGTAATCCTATTTCTAAGGAAATAAAATTATGTAATATGGTTACGACATTTAAGGCGTGCCCGGAAGGTAAGTGTGTGGTAAAATGGTAAAAACTGTTCTCACAAAGCACACCTAACAGGTGTCCATGCATTTCACTGCACCTGTAAGAATTGGTCTACACGGAAATTGTGTATACTGGTGAAATCGCCAGAAATGTACAACTTATCTTCACCAATCCTCTCAAATAACCCAAATTTCAGACAAAAATAAAGTTCAAAATACAGTTCAACCCAACCGAACAGACTGCTATAATCAATGCAATGCCGAATATACTCGAATTTACCTAGTATAGGCCAAATTGCAGCCTATTTTAGCAAAATTTATTAAATATGTAGAGCTGCCAATTGTACATTTTCTGAAAATCTGACCCATGTATATATCTAAACGCTTAGTCCGTTATCTAAGTATCTACCACTTAGTAAAGCCCTCTATTAAAACCAAATCCAATGAATGGTATCACCAAAATTGGAACATCACACGCCATTTTGTCCACCAGTTACCATCTTTATCAATAATGCAGAATTAAGTGCAAAAGCTTTTAATGATTAAAGAACCAATAAGAAACATCAGAATCTTCAGTGCCGGACTTGAAAGAGTGCGGGACTTCAATATTGGAGTCGATAGCGATGTTGAAGTGAATCCATTTTGAAAGAGAACGAGATGAAAGCTTCTACTGACTCCATGATGAATTATGTTTCTAAAAATAGATTTTACAGTGGATATTGCTGACGCTGTAAAGAGGGCGCTGTGGAGGAGGTTGTTTTAAGGTAGGGGGATACAGTTTAACAATAGGCATCCATTTCTTAATAAGAAGCTCTGGTGCTTCGTATCAATGGGTTCCTTCAACCTGCCAATAGAGGAGTTTCAATGGACACATCTAACATGGGTATGGTTTATAATGGGTCTGATGGTCGGAAAATGTACGATAGGGAGTTCAGCTGATATCAGAGGGTTTAAAATAAACCAATACATTCTTTTATTATATGCGCATTCCATATGAGAGGGGTAATAAGTGGGGTGCTATAAAAATATTCATACAGTATGCGTACTATATGAACTACCTCGTCAACAAGTCGGCTAATTTTTTCAGATTTTATATACATATCAAGTTTTATGCCCATACAATAAACATAGAATATAACTCACCTGCAATAATCAAAAGTTTATTGGATTTGATTCATCCGCATATTAGTACTCTGCCTATGACATCGTGCTTTTATGGATGAACCTCATCCAATAAATTTTCCATTATTGCCGGCTTGTTCCATTCTCCCTATTTAATAAACTAAATTTATACATATCTAATATTTAACATTTTCAGCCTAGTTTAGCCCACCTTAAGCCTAATTTACACAATATGTAGAGTTGCCAATTGCATATCTCATGATGATTCACCTCCCAAAAGGGATAATGATAGATCCCTGATGGAGTTTCTATGGACTAAGCAGGGCGTTTCCCTTCCGTCTTTCTACGTTTGTATGGCCTTCAGTATCTGATATCGATTTGACAAGGCGAAAAGAGCGAGGGGAAGGAAACCCGAGTTATGTTTCTTTTGATCCTCAAATAAGTCTCAAATAGAATTTTATCAGGCTAAGAGTGCCTTCAGACCAAAACCAGGTCAATGTTTGGTTCACAGAATATGTTGTATTTAAAGTAGTATTATCAGCTAATAAACCATAGCAACCATTCTGTTTCTCCTAGTTTCATTAGTTTCCTAAGAGGGTATATGAGCAATTCCACCAAAAATGCCACATTTGGCCATCCAGGGCTGAAAATTCACAATTTTTTTAAATTGCTTCCATTGATTTATTTTTTTTCGTACATAAACTAGATATATTGCTGCTAATTTGGACGAAATTGGGAAAGTTGATAATGAATATTGTGGTCAGGGCAGCTTGGGAGAGACTGTGACCTGAATTCTGATGGTAAGGGCACAGGGGAAAGGTACATATTTCTACATAAATGAGGATTTAAATTCGAAACAAATAATAAAATCGTAAGCATAATGTTTTAAACTAGTTTATATATAATAGGTCTTGATATAAGGGTCATAACGCTCTTTAGTTTGTGAAAATATTCCAACTAGAAGGAAAGTTACAGCAAAATAACCATTCAGTAATGGTAATAGTAATGGCAGCGGCACAGGTCACAGGTCATTGACCCTCGGGCCCATTATACGCATATAACCCATTATAATTTAGAATATATACAAAAATATTGATAACAGTGTTTTCCCCTTGTGTTCCTGTTAAATTGGTTTGAATACTTGTTTTGGTTGTTTATGAAGGTGAATATAAGTTATGTCTAAGTATTTAGAGGCAAAATTAGTAGGGAAAAAATTAGAAAAAATAGTTTTCATCCCCCTCTAGACCCCCGCCCCCTCTAGACCCCCGTTACGGCGACATGGGCACCCTCTAGACCCCCGTTACGGCGACATACTGTTTTTGCTTGTTGCTACTTTCTCAGGTATGACAGAATTTTTTTTTTGTATTTATTTATTTCCCTTATGTTTCTTACACATTATAATGCTTTTAGAAAATAATTTATGCTAATATTAATTTATTTATTACTGAAACCTAGACCCCCGTTTCGGCGACATCAATATTCCCCAAAGCATTCTAATCCCATTATTTAGCTGGAAAGAATTTTTATGAGATTTTTCAAAGAATACAATGAATGTACTAATCATAAACAATGATATGAGTAATGTTGGTTTCATTTCAAGTTCTTCTAGGTCTACATATTCCAAAAAAATAGACCCCAGTTACGGCGATAGGGGGCTACCCACTTAAATCAACCTTACATAATTTCATTAATAAATTATTTGGAAAGTTAATGATGATAAATTTTTAATGATGACAAGATAGCATTTCAGAATTATGAGTGTTTCCCATACAAATACTGGCTGAATTTTATAAACAGTGGTTTGGATATGTCACCCTCTGCTTTTTATATGTAGGGCTGGCACGAAAATAAGCCCTTTCTTGGCCCCATGATTAAAATAATATTAAAAAACAACATAAAATACTTCCCCTTAGACGATTTTTCTCCCCTGGATCCAAAAATACCAAAAGAAATAATCTCAAATAAGTATTTTAGCCTCTGGATGAGCTGTTGGTTTTCAACCCAAATGATGCATTTCTGGTGGAATTGCTCATATGCATGTCGCACTGCGCATGTCTATAATAATGCATGCTGGGAGGGATTCGGTTCACATCTTACATACAAATATTTTCCCTTTATTTGTTCTAAAAGTCCAAGGATCCTTTGTGTTCTTTGATTGTCATGATATTCTAATCTATTATGATCTTTTAATTTTTAACTTTTTCTCTTAGTGTATTATATGAATGTAATCTTGTTGTAGTAATGAAAGAGCTCATGTCGATTCTTGTATAGTTTATTATAGTATGTATAGCTTTAACTGAGAATAATGCGTGTCCCATAATGTTTTGGCTAAGTAAATTGATTTAAATACAAATTTCAACAATAGCATAACCTGCGTAAATGATCTATGAAAAAACAATCGATAATGGGAAAGATGAACTCTTGTTTTATGGAATGACGAAAAACACACACCTATCTACATGAGATCACTATTAAATGTCCATATTGAACACAACATGTTTTCTATAACATTAGCACTGACCATATTTCCATATGGATCAAGATCCAAAATGTGTCTCTAAATTTAGACATTTCATTTAGCCGTTTCATAATCAACTCATAAGTAACATTAGGTATGATTATCTTGTTACGGTATTTCCCTTTGTTCTCTCTCAAATTATAAATGCAGCCCAGCTGCAGACAAGTTGTACATTAGATAAACACCCCGAAGCAAACAGCAAGCAATTGACAGTGCAATGTGGGTCAGATTCTCAGAAAATGTACAATTAGCAGCTGTACACATTTAGTGAATTTTTCAGAAGTAGGCTGCAATTTGGCCAATACTAGGTAAATTCGAGAATATTCGGCATTGCATTGATTCTAGCAATCTGTTTGCCTAGGTTCAACTGTATTTTGAACTTTATTTTCGGCTTAAATTTGGGTTATTTGAGAAGATTGGCGAAGTTGAATCGTTATTTTCAGACAATCTGACCCACATAACATAACACTGATTTATACCGTCCTAGACTTCGACCCTTGCAGTAATATGAACACCAGGATGACGCAGACAGAACATGTATACATCTTATATAATTATTGATCTTAAATAACCCAAATGTATGGCTTAAATAATCCAAACTCAAGGCGGTAATGGAGTTCAAATACAGTTCATCAAAACAAAACTAATCTTTAGAGATGAGCAAGTTCTGGTAAAAATATAAATAAAGACAAAACAAACACTCAATGTGAATAGAAATACCTAGTATTTATTACTTTTCAACACACTTTTGCCCAACTTACTAATTTAGCATAATTTATTAATTAGCACTTATAGGACGAGTTGCCGCACGGAGCGTAAATAAAGGACGAGACCGCAGGTCGAGTCCTTTATTTACGCTCCATGCGGCAACTCGTCCTATAAGTTGATTATTATACATGCCTAGTTTTGCATGCAAAAGATGCTTAATTAAAGATACATTAACATAATTTGCCATATCTGGTGTTCGTACAAGAGGAATATAACTATAGAAACAGTTGAAATGTTGGAGAAAGAAAGCCCTGCACGCGGCAAACTTGCGTCGGCAACCTTGCGTCGGCAACCTTGCGTCGCCATGACAACGCGCCGGTAATGTACTAGTCCAATACCACGTTACAAGTAGTGTGCGGCTGTCGGGGCCTCAGTATTGAATGCGTGTATAATACTTGCACATATAGAAGGTAAACAACAGACTCAGGCTTCTCTGTTTGATTGAAAAGGCAGAAAATGTCAAATATCAAACCACGTAGTTTCCGTATGACGAGAAAGAGACAAAGATGTGTAGCAGTGAAGTGTACATATTTATTATACACGCATTGCTCTGATAACAATGTATCTAGAGTGATTTACGCATAGTGCATATTTCACTAGTGACTTACGTGGGGTTATCATGGCAACCAATCTGTTTTTTTTACTAAGATGACCGGTAAATTCAAATTTATGGCTCAATTTTATTCTATTTTCATGATTGAAAGCAGGTATAAAAAATCTGTTAACTATTACTCATTGCTTTCAGTTGCTATAAAATATTACACTCGTTGCTACGCAAGTCGTGCAATATTCACGCTCCTTCAACCAACTCATTAGTTAACCTGTATATACAGTGATGGGCTGTACACATTTCTTTGCACAATTTTACACGCATGTTATCCTTTCTGATTGGTTGATTGCATGAGAAGATCATAGCAGCGGCAATGATGGGGTGAACTACTTAGCAAGTGTAGCTAATTAATCATATAATTATATTTGTCCAATTTACTAATTTTTCAACATAATTTAGCCAAATTTACTCAGCATCTAGATTATACACTTTCCAACAGTCTGACCCATCTAGTTAATATGAAAAAGAGTGCATTGGGACCTGAATAGGAGTGGCTCAGAGGGAGGGCCAACTAATGAAGGAAGAGCTGGCTGTGTGCAGGCTTCATGCAGAGCTGCTCTATACATGAGTTAATGACCAGAATATCAGAGTAACTCACCTTTCTACATAGAGAGAATGGGACGAGCTGGCAATAATCGAAAATTTATTGGACGAGATTCGTCCACATAAGCACGATGCCGTAGGCAGAGTGCTTATGTGGACGAATCAAGTCCAATAAATTTTTCGATTATTGCAGGCGAGTTCCATTCTATATTTATTATGTGGGCATAAAACTTGGTGCCCAAAACTATTAAAAGTGCATAAAAGTGGCCGAATTGGTGACGAAGTAGTTCATATAGGACGTGTCCTATATGAATATTTTTATAGCACCCCACTTATAGCACCTCTCATATAGAATGCGCATATAATAAAAGGGCTTATAGAATAGACAGGTACAGCAGGTGAACCCTCATCTTATTCTGTTGTTAGCCCATTATCTACATTATACTCATTATAACATATATGTTATAGCAAAATGAGTCACAAGTCGCAAAAAATGGATTTTGTGATATTGAGACAAAAAGACCTTCCGGTAATAAAAGCAGGTTTTCCAGGCCGCCCTAGTATTAAATGTCACAGTCTGTTCTTTTCTTTATGGGTCAGATTTCCAGAAAATGTACAACTCTACACATTTAGAAAATGCTGCTAAATAAGGCTGGGAAATGGCCAATCCTTTGTATATCTGAGTATAATTATTTAGTATTGCCATGATTTAAACAATCTGAGCGGCGGAATGGAGGCCAGAGGGGGGAGGGTGAAGGAGAAAAAGGAGGGAGGGACAGGGGTAGGTGCAGGGAGAGAAGGGGACCGTCGAAGGACGGATACTTTGCTAGTGTATAATAAATGTGTTTGGTTTCAGTCGCTCATTGCTTTCAGTCACTTAGAATACTGCACTCATTGCTACGCAAATCTTGCAAACCATTCATAAACCTATATAATTATGCAATACCTTTTGCAGTTTATTGTTTTTAATTCCCTTCCTTCGAAAGAAGTATATTATGTTTTGTTTCTGCCCAAGGCTCAGTGCATGAACAAAATCCATCTACCAAATATATATACCTTTCGCAATTTAGTTAATATATCACCTTGATATTGATATTATTTTTTATTCCATGATTTGGCCGTGAGCGGACAATATAATCGATATACTTGCCGCTCACAAGGTGGACAATATAAACTCCCTGTATTGTACAGTGACGTCACGACCGTTCAAGACTATGCAGACAACTCAGTTTGATGAAATTGATGCAAATAAAGTTGTTTTAAGTTAAGAATCATGGAATAAAAGCAAGAATAGCACAGTATCTTGTCTTCGGTGGCCTATATTCTCACATACATATACAATATGTTCTGCTCATGATATAGATTAATACAGTACTAAAGAATGACAAGCGAGAAAAGTAATTACATTTACAAATTATCCTGAAACTTATACGCAATCCAAGATTATAAAGAACAGTATTACCGATACATCATCAATAACCATAAGTGGTTTTTTGTGTGTTTTTTTTGTGTTTTTTGGCAGATGACAAAGCTACGGTGACAAGAAATGAAAAGAAATGGAAATGAGGTAACGCCGTGCTTCAATACAAAGTGTCCCAAAGAGAGTAATTTACAGTAGCTCAATATGCCCAGGTTCCTTCTTTATCCCGTTATTTCACAGTCATATCTCATCTACAGTACCAGAAACAAATAAAATATATAAAATATTATTATATATGTATGTCTATACTATACATTAGACGTAGACAATACAATTATAGATCACCATTAAATTACTAGATCAATCCGACAGTGCTGGAATTCCCTGACCCATTTATGAACAATGAGGCAAATTAATGTCTTCCCAGAGTATATATTGGTCAGATTCTCAGAAAATGTACAATTCATATTCACCAATCCTCTCAAATAACCCACATTTCAGACAAAAATGAGCTTCAAAATGCAGTTTAACATAACAGAACTGATACTTTAAATCAACACGATACCAAATATACTCAGATATACCCGGTATTCGTCATTTCTCAGCCTAATTTAGCAGAATTTCCTAAATGTGTAGAGCTGCCAATTGTACATTTCATGAAAATCTGACCCATATATGCGAGCGACTGGCGCAAGGTCTTCTCAATCGGCCGTTAAAGCATTATTAGCCTTAATTTGAGCAATTGTGATTGATTTCCTCATTAACCCATTAATATAATTACCTGCCTAGATACCTCAGCCTTCTAGATGGTCTTAGTCGATCGTGTCATATTGTCTATCAGTATGTAGGCATGGTCTTCAGTAACAAAAACTGTATGTGTATGAGAGAGGCCATACAGGACGATTCTAATATGTGGTGTGTCACAGAAAAATGAGTGACAAGTCGCAAAAGAAAATATGTTTTAAATTTGTTTTCCATAGGAACCCTTTATGAGAATATTTTTATTTTTGAGGTATTTGTAGCTGGTTCTATCATAAAGACATGTACTGAATTTCATGATTGTATTTCGAAGGTATTTATCGATATCTCAGGTTATCTGAAGGAGGATGACATAAGCTCTAAAATAATGAATTGGATAATCCTAAATACCAAGTTATTCATATACAAACAAAAACTATTTCATGAAGGAAACATATCTCTAAAACACTTGGTCGCTGAGCTAGAAAGTAAATGTTCTACAGTACTATATCAAAATAAGGTTACAACCTTGCAAAAAAATGAAAGTAGAGCGTGGAAAAACTTTCACACAGACCTTAAGAGTCTGAAAGTGTAGCATTTAACTCCCTACATAATTCTGGTACAATCCAATCAGTGTTCCAACAAAAATGTATTTTAGTGGTGTCTTAAAAATAAAATAAAAAACCATGTCCAAAGGTATATTCGATGTCCAATATCGATCCAGATGAGAAGAGGGTACGTTGTAAAATCGTGTTACCGACCCCGAGAGAAGAAGATGGCCATTTGTTTTTTAAAAAAAAGTTTTTTTAAAAAAAAGGAGTATAATCCTAATATAGTACTAGGAATTGACCATCAAGAAAAACCACTAACCTTTCTTTCATGCATACTAAAGTACATGAATATGTACCATCATTTGAGTCGGCTTAATCTCATCTTTTCAAATAAGATTTTTTTTTAAAAAAACGTGTTTATTGACATAACAAATTTCGCTGCTGCGATACGTTTCATCCATCGTTATTATATTTGTATTCATGAGTAAAAATTATAGACTACATATTGGATCGGCTTAATCTCATGTATCTAAATCTGATAGTATCTCAAAATCCATTATTTTCGACTTTTCTATAGCATCTCACATATATGTGAGAATATTGAAAATATTCGGTTTCTTTAGTCTTTGACCGATGTAACTGGGAATGCTACTTTAATGAATATGTGATGTGGTACAGAAAGTAAGGTCATAATCTGAACAAAACTTATATTTTTCAAATTAAAAATATTTTTCCACAGGAAGCCTTGATCAGAATACTATCATCTTTGGGGTGTTTATATTTTAAGGCGGCCTATGCAATATATCTATGCATAACTGAAGGAGCATATGTAACCACTTTACTAGTGATTGACCATCAAGAAATATCGATAACTTTCATGTATACAAATTATATCCTACATATTGAATCGGCTTAATCCCATCTTTTCAAATCTGACGGTATGGACTTTTCTATAGCATGTCACATATGTGAGAATATTAGAACATATTTAGTTGTTGACCGGTCTTATCCAGGAATACAGCTTTAATGAATATGTGAGTGGGTGGAGGGTTGGTAGTGTCCCGCGTGGCCAGCCCTTAGATCACATGTGATGTGTTTCAGGAAAATGAGTCATAAGTCGCAAAAAATAGATTCTGAGATACCATTAGCTTTGAAAAGATGAGATCAAGGAGATTCTAATGATAGTAAACAGTCTAATAATCTTATAAGTATTTTTAGATTTTAAGTTTGATATTTTTGTTTCTGAAAAAAAAACTTTCCAATATTTCTTGGGGTCAATAAACAGTAAAGTAACTAAATGTAGTCCATATGAGGACCTTTAAAACTAAAGGATATATTATATAGATTGTCCTGAAATTTGATACACTGGTTGATAACAGCCCAAGTGATAAACTCTCCAAAAATCAGAACATTCCAATATTGTGATTTTGTGAAAAAAACACTTTGAAAAATATCAATTTTGCGACTTATGACTCATTTCCCAGAAACACATCACACATTCAGGGCACACTGGAGGACACACAATGGTGGCCCTACCTACGTTCCGGCCATTACCGTCACCGTTGTATCGGGTTGCATTCAAAAGGGGAAAATGGGAAGAAGCGGGAAATAGTACATGGGTACTATGGGGGGATGTCAGCAGTTGTGGGCATGGGTTTATAAGCTCTACACATTTAGTAAATTCTTCTAGATTAGGTTGACAAATTATAAATACTAGGTAAATCTGAGTAAATATGGTGTGGGTTAGATTAAAAGAATCTTTTAAATTACATTAAATTTCATTTTGGATCTCATTTCTATCTTAAATTTGAGATATTTAAGAGTATTGATTGGCAAGGGTGAATTGTACATTTTCTGACGGTCTGACCCATATAGTGCAATGGGACCGTATTCCTTCAATCTGAACCATGTCTCAAATTGTTTTATAGGTCTATAAGCGCTAAACACTGTAGCAATGAGAGGTTCAAGTTCCCCTATGATCAATAGGTCGACGTTAGGCTCAGTGTTGCTGCATATCCCATATAAAATGGTCAAATAACCCAAATTCAGACACAATTAAAGTTCAAAATACAGTTCAACCTAACCAAACAGATTGCTAGAATCAATACAGGACCTAATATACTAGCATTTACCTAGTACTGGCCAAATTACGGCCTATTTTAGCACAATTTCCTAAATGTGTACTGCTGCCAATTGTAAATTTTCTGAAAATCTGACCCATAAGCGCTAAAAATAGAAATGAGCATGTTGAAGTTTCCCTATGGTCAAAAGGGTAACGTTAGTCTCAGTGTTGTTGCACACCCCATACACAATGGTCGCTCCTCCAACTGCGCGACCGCCACACCTCAATCTGCTCCATCGCCTGTCTTTGGTCGCCTTTTAATATTTCCCTCTCGCAAGGGCAGCGACCACTAACTGGCGATTTCCTCCTTAGAGCAGAAACGGACGGGACAATAGTATAGAACCCCCCCCCCCGCAACCCCCCACCCCCCACCCCCCTTCTCGCCACACACAAACACACATACTGTGCTATGCAGGTCGTGTGTTGCTTGGGAAAGTGATCGGTCGGGGAGTCAAATTATGTACAACCAGGGATTTGCATTATTGTAATTTTTCTTAGAGTGAGTGAGTGAGATTGGTTGCTTTACGCCCTTATCAACATATTTAATATGGTTATATCAAGGGCGGGAGAGCTGAGAGGGAGTGAGTGAGTGAGAGTGGTTGCTTTACACCCTTATCAACACATTTAATATGGTTATATCAAGGGCGGGAGAGCTGAGAGTGAGTGAGTGAGTGGGATTGGTTGCTTTACACCCTTATCAACACATTTAATATGGTTATATCAAGGGCGGGAGAGCTGAGGGGAGGCAGTTTATGGTCATACCCAGGAAATAGAGATAGAGAGGAAGGTAGAGAGAGTTAGAGAAAAGAGACAGAAAGGCACTTTATGGTCTTACCCGGGACCATGCAGGTTGTGTATTGCTTGGGATAGTCATTGGTCAGGGTGTCAAATTATGTACAATCAGGGATTAGCATTATTGATTTTTTTATTTAGTAAGTAAAAGTTCTGCTGACACTGGGAATTCCCTTATTTTCAGGTCTATAAACTATTGCTATTTTGACAGATTGGATGATAGACGAAAAAGAGAAGGAGTTAGGGGATGGGGCGTGTAAGAGATAACAAAGCTATATGGGTCAGATTTTCAGAAAATGTACAATTCATCTTCGCTAATTCTCTGAAATAACCCACATTTAAGACGAAAATAAAGTTCAAAATACAGTTCAACCTAACCAAACAGATTGCTAGAATCAATACAATGCCAAACATACTCGAATTTACCTAGTATTGACCAAATTTCAGCTTAATTTAGCAGAATTTATTAAATGTGCACCGCTGCCAATTGTACATTTTCTGAAAATCTGACCCACAGGGCAGTTGCATGTGCCACTGATCATGTCCGTTACAGTGCATCCCGGGAAGGATTCTGATGAAATTTGACTCCTCGGCTTATGTACCACCCAGTATGAACATCCATTATCTCGTACTCCCAGCTCCCTATCTCCCCACATGTCTCCGTCTCATATTCCTTATCACTTAGACTATAATTGCATAACATACCTCTGCTCCTACCCAGGTGTTATGTTTAAACACCTTAGGCTGTATTATTGCTATTATAAGGACACAGGTATTACACATTCAGTAATTACACCTTAAGGCTTCACTCTCAGGTAACATCAGCTTTTCCAAAACATCTAAATATCATTTGACCAGTATTTTGGAGGATTTTGTCCAGTTGTTTTTGCTAAGGGCTTCTAAAACGTTCTCATTTGTAGTTGGAAGAACAACCCAAATCATTTCTTACGTCGACTTCACTGATCATCGCTCACTGGCGGATGTTTTCTCTCTGTGATTAGACTTCAAGTTCTTGTACACATCAACGTGTACCATCAGCAGAATATTGATGAATGCAGTCCTATAACTCATAATAATTAGTAAATTGGGAAAGATTTGTTTTGTCGTAATAGCTGAGAATGTAGCTTTAACACACCCTCCTATTAACATAAACCAGTACATAAGTATATGGGTCAGATTGTCAGAAAATGTACAATTTGCCTTCACCAATCCTCTCAAAAAATACACATTTAAGACAAAATTGAGCTTCAAATGCACTTTGAATTAACAGAACTGATACTTTGAATCAATGCGATCCCAAATATACTTAGATATACCTGATATTCATCATTTTTCAGCCAAATTTAGCCGAATTTCCTAAATGTGTAGAGCTGCCAATTGTACATTTTCTGAAAATCTGACCCACATGATATATGAGTGAATATTATAGATTAAATTGAAATTATTATTTCTAGCCGATTTATATACGTAGTCAGAACGAGCACAGAACAGTTGCACGATACATGTTTTCAGTGTTGTTCTTACCATTTCTATCTGTATTAGTATTGTTATTATTATTATTTCATTTGTATTATTTATATTATTTGTTATATCAATGTGACTCCCAACTTTAATATTCATATATCTTTCAAATATGCAAGAATATTTTAAGCTCTATTTTCCAAACACAATTCTTTATTCCGGATAAAACAAAATACAGTATCCCCTTGCCTATATTAAAGGGTCAGTAAACGGGTTCATAGTCACTTTTAGGAGAACAAACTTCATGCCGCCATAAATACAACATCCAAGTATCAATTTTTTTACCTCCATTTATGTCTAACTTATAGTCACTTACAGGCCCGAATTGAGAAAGCTTACTTGAAAAGGTCTGTTTAGCACAAGAGGGCACTGAGAGTGCTGTGTGACGTCATAGAGGCGCGCCAGAAATGTACATAATATCCCTACCTTCCCCCCCCCCAATCTCACAGCAATTGAAGCAGTTATGCAATACAGCTAATACCTATTCAAGAACCAGTCATGAGAGGTCAATAATTGGGTTGGTACACCCTCCTTCTTTCTAGCAGCAATTATGAGAGTTGTTTATTATGTTCATTGCATGTACATTTCTAGATTGGTGCACCTTTATGACGTAGGCAAACAGTGGTGCCTTGAATGGAGTGTTAAAATGTGGAACTACGTTTTCACTCATTTAAATGGGTAAAACTCACTAAATAATAACTTGGATTAAGTAAAACCGGGGTGGTTACATTTCAATAATAGCAAGTAAATGGATTTGCTCATAATATTTGGGGGTTTACTGACACTTTAAGCATGTTTCGTTGTGCGCTGATTTAATAATAATCATAAGGCGTATGAAATACTTGATTAGACAAATTTAATTTAATACATGCGTTTCGTTGATGAGAGCGTAACAGAATACATAGAATAACGAGGAATTTAGATGATCTTGGATGAGGTATTGAAATGGGATGAAGATCCGTGTCTTATGATAAACTTCTCCATACGATGATAGGGCCAAAACAAAATAGGTGTGTTTCCGATTTACCCCCTTTACCTAGAAAAACCTTACCCTACCTAACTTTTTTTTACCATACCTGATTTTTTAAAAATCATATCTTACTTTTGGGGGATTTTTTGACAAAAAAAGCTTATGAAAGCAGGAAAACGGGTTTTCCTAACCCAGAACTGTCAAAAAGCACATTTCCCATGTTTAAAACAACTATTGTTTTGAAATAGACATTTTCTTCAGTTCCTGGGAGGTGGTGTGCAAAAAAAATAAATTTAAAAAAAAAAAGTTACCCCCCCTACCTAGTTTTCAGCCAGATAAATCGGAAACACACCTCTTTTTTTTGGCCTAGACTGAGTGTAATGAAAGGTTCTATTCAGTGGTCACTGTCTGGGAATTTGGTACATTTATTCACAGACTTGACGCGCTAGACACCCTAAAGATTAGAACGTTCCTTTTGGGGACACACTTTGACAGAATTTCACATTTGTCATGTACGTTTTATTTCTCGGAAATGGTGATTTTTATAACTCTACGCTAAATTAAAATACATCGAGGGCAATACAAAAACTAGTATTCCTACAAAGAGGCCTTGTGAATAAAACACTTTAAAAAATGCCATTTCTTTGATTTATAACTCATTTAATGTAACAAATCACATATGTACATGTATATGGAAAACAGAAGGTCGATGTAGTGTTCCCAAAACAGAATCCATATATGGGTCAGATTTTCAGAAAATGTACAATTGGCAGCTGTACACATTTAGTAAATTCTGCCCAATTATGCTGCAATTTGGTCAATACTAGGTAAATTCTAGTATTTTGGCATTGCATTGATTCTAGCAATCTGTTGGGTTAGGTTGAACTGTATTCTGAACTTTATTTTCGTCTGAAATGTGGGTTATTTGAGAAGATTGGTGAAGGTCAATTGTACATTTTCTGAAAATCTGACCCATATACTTAATATGTGCTCAGGTTAGGGCGGGAATGCGTGGGCGCAGAGACGGGGAACTTGCAGGTTGTTTACAAGTGAAAACAAGAACTTGTATAGGGTGGGAGGGGGTGAGAGGGGTGGGGTAAGAGGGCTTTGACGTCACCAGACGCCCATTAAGCGCTGGTAGCAGTACGGTGGTATGTATCAGCATCATAGCCATGCATAGTGCACACACTGGTATGTATACTCAATACCTACCACTCTGGACCTGGCCGTCTGAAAGTGTACCATTGCCACCTTAAACCCTCCCCACACACAGCCGATTCGGCCCCCGATTACCCCCCGATTTGGGTCTCCCGATGAACCTGATGAATCCTATGATTTCATTTTAAGTCCTGGTTTATGTTTTTGAAATGACATCAACCAGGATATCTGAGTAACTCAGTGCAAATAACGAGAAGTCATAGAATGTCTCAATCGCGCGACAAAACTTTCTTTCCTAAGATACAACGGCTGCGCTGATAAGTCTGGAATGGGATCGCCGAAATTAACATTTGATCTAGTTTTTTTGGTTTTGTTTTTTTAGAACTTTTATACTGGGTTACAAAGGCCCTAGTGTTTACCTTCATTGGAATCCGCTTGATCCCATCTCGTCAAATATGATAATATTCCAAAAATCATTGTTTGCGACTATTGAATGAATACAATACAGAATACATTCAGATATACTCAGTATTTATCATTGTTCATTCTAATTTAGCAGAATATTAAGAGATCTGCAGAATTGTAGATTGTGCATCTTCTAAAAATCTAACCCATATATAGAGCCCATGTATATATCCAGCCACCGTTCCCCTTCCATCTCCGTACATTGCCTGCCTCTAAAATACCTCTGGGTTGGATTTTTAGAAGTTGTACAATTGGCAGCTCTGCACATTTAGGAAATTGTCTTAAATTAGGCTGACAAATGATGAGTACCGGGTATAACTGAGTATATTTGGTGTCGCGTTGATTTAAAGTATCTGTTTTGCTATGTTAAACTGCATTTTGAAGCTAATTTCCGTGTTAAATGTGGGCTATTTGAGAGAATTAGTGAAGGAGAATAGTACATTTTCTGACGATCTGACCCATCTACCCATCACGTGGATGAGATTTTCAGAAAATCTACAATTGGCAGCTGTACACATTTAGTAAATTCTGCTAAATTAGGCTGCAATTTGGTCAATACTAGGTAAATTCGAGTATATTCGGCATTGCATTGATTCTAGCAATCTCCTTGATTAGGTTGGACTGTATTTTGAACTTTATTTTCGTCTGAAATATGGGTTATTTGAGAGAATTGATGAAGATGAATTGTACATTTTCTGATGATCTTACCCACATGTGTATCAGCTGATGCTTGCTGTACCACTCGTGCATTCCTCCTGGGTTCCTGCTCCTGTGCATCAGAAACAATTGGCCTACTCCAGGTTGTGGCAACAAGCAGCATCAGTCCTCCTCCCCTCCACCACCACCGCTACCTCGCTTACCTTCCTCCTTCTGTTACCAGCGCTTCCTCCACCCACCCACCCCCACCCACCCATCCCCACCCAATCTTCATCCTCAGGTGTTTGAAGTCGGGGGCATTCTACACCCCCCCCCCCGCCCAAACACACACATCCCCTGGCTGAGATGTACCTGGTTATGGGTCAGATTGTAACAAAATGCACAATTGGCAGCTGTAAACATTCTGCTAAATTAAGCTGCAATTTGGTCAATACAAGGTAAATTTGAGTATATTTGGCATTGCATTGATTCTAGCAATCTGTCTGGTTAGGTTGGACTGTACTGTGAACTTTATTTGGGTTAAGTAACATAACTATAATCATCACGTAGTACATGCTTTTTTTTTTAAAAGAAGAAAGATTATACAATATGTCTCCTCAGCGTTTTTTTGGCAATTGGCCAAACATATTACGTGGACGTTTAAAGGTAAAAGTTTAAAAGAGGACAAATATTTAATTATTCATTTCATCAGCCATAGTTGATGTATGTAGATAGAGATCTAATCAATAATATAGTCTAGGCTCAAAACCTCTCAGTTCAGATAATAATGGTATGTCAGTAATTGGACGCCTACTGCGCTACTTGCTTTCTTTGCCCTTGAGTAACCGTCCTAAGGTATTTATTTTAAATTTGGAGCGAGAGGCTTTCCCTCAGTTTGGAGGGACTCCCTCAACTCTGAACCTAGATTCTATACAGCATTGGAATGTTTGGATTACCTTTTCAAGGTGAGACAAAATTTGTGATGTGTTATAGTAAAAAATGAGTCATAAGTCACAAAATTGATATTTTTCATAGTGTTTTTTATTCAAAAGATTTCTTTATTAACATGTTTTGATATTTAGAGGGTTTAGTACTTATAGTGATATAAATCCATGTAACACATTTCGGGACATTGTATAAAATCTATCACTGCGTTTTGAAGGCCTTTGCATGGAGTATATTTAGTTACTTTACTAATAATTACCCATCCAGAAACATTCTTTTTCTTTTAAAATAAAAATATCAAACATAAAATATAAAAATACTTTTTAAATATCCTTCATGTCTACTATCATTAGAATCAGCTTGATCTCCTTTTTTCAAATATGGTGATACCTCAAAATCCATTTTTTGCACTTATGACTCAAAACGGATCATAAATATGAAATCTGGGTGTATACAGAGTGAGAGACATTTACTTATATATCCAGGTAAATACTATCTACAGCTGCTCCAGCATTCTCCAGCTCCTGGCTCTCCTCCTCCTGCTAGTCCTCCTGCATGCACCAGCATCCTTATAGATAGCATCAGCAAAAAGTGGCATTCATCAACATTGTCACATTAGCCTATAGCTATCTCTGTGCTATACAACGTTAAACGTATATGGGTGAAATCGCCAGAAAATGTACAATTAGTCTTCAGCAATACTCTCAAATAACCCTAATTTAAGACAATAATGATGTTCAAAATGTATTAGTTTAACACAGCCAAATGATTGTTTGAATCAAGGCAATATCAAATATACTAAAATATACCTAGTTTTGACAATTTTTCAGTCCAATTTAGCTGAATTTACTAAATATGTAGATATGCCAATTGTACATTTTCTGAAAATCTAACCCATATAGCCTATAGATATATTTGTCTAGAAAGTATCCGCGCGAGAATTTGTGTTGTGTAGGCCTACGGTAACTGCTTGGCTGGTTAGTTTAGTAGAATATTTTCAGCCAGCTGTATTTGTTATATCGTTTGTAATAATCAAAGCTTTTAAAATTATGGTTTCGGCGACTGCAAAGCCGGGAGGGCCCGGCTAAACTTCGCCACTGGGAACGAGTAGACTCGAACCTCGGTGTTTTGCTTGACTATGTCTGCAGGCGTCTGGCTCCGCTATCAGACCCTGCAGACAATGATACTTTAGCAGAAGAATCGATATTTCGTTACCTTTTTAATGGAATAATCGCGAAGTTTCTACATGGAATATGACAGCAATACATGCATGTGATAATCCTAGGCTAGTTGTTTTGGTTGTGCAAGTGCAAAGACGGAAGTGTCTGACCGGAAGGAGCGCTCGGCACGCGGCCTTGACCTTGCTCAATACACTATGAGAAGCCTTACGTATCATTTCCCATGCATTTCAGTCATGTGGCCCAACTTTCACGGTCAGTCGATCGGCCGATATGCAGTTGCCATTCACTCTAGTGTTAACGTAATTTGAACGAAGATTGTCATTTACTTGTGTGCATTTCGGTTAAACTGACTTAACTCAAGTATAGCTTTGTTATTTTGCTGGTTATTGATGTGCCTGGATGGATACGTTTGTAGGAAAATGAGTGCGAGAAAGCTTTTGCAGACCCGGGGCCCCCTCTCTAATAATCGCTGTACATTTATGGCGATGCGTTCGTAGTGTTTCGGAAATAGCATCCACTTATCGAAATAAGCGCTTGGGCATCCGTTCGTCGAGAAATACTTACACTTTTTCTACAACAAAATTTGGCTCATGTTTTGTTTTTGTACTGGAAGCATGGCTTCATATAGAGACAACAGGCTCCGGTCACCAACAAATGTACAATCGCCAGCTGTACACATTTAGTAAAGTCTGCTAAATTCGACGGAAAAAGGATAAATACTGGGTTTATCTGGGTATATTTTGTATCGAATTGACTCAAAGGATGTGTTTGGTTATGTTGAATTGTATCTTGAGTCTCATTTTTGTATTAAATTCGAGTTAATTATGGGTTTCTGAAGGTGAATTGTGTACTTTCTGCAAAGTGTCACCCTCAGTGCTCACACGTGGACAATCTAAGCGCCAGTGAAACAATCAGTAAACACAATTTATTTTGTTGTTTTTGTAAAAACGAATTTTATTCAGGTTAATGGTTGGCATATGCCATGCTATTAATGTGGCTCGGGGTTTCCCTATTTTCCACCACACCCTGAAATTTGCATTCATATTTAATTCTACCTGGGCAGGACCACTCTGTGGTGGCGCGATCTATAGGTAGCATTCAGTCCATATGCGCCGCATTTCAGCATTGGACCGGGGCGGGTTTTGTGCGACGCGCATAATACTCCTCCAGCTTGCGGTAGGTACGAGCAGCAGGAGGCTACCGGAGGAGGAGGCGCAGGAGGAGGAGGAGGAGGAAGAGGAGGAGGCTGGTGAAAGCCTGTTTGTGGAACAAATGTTGCATGGAGGAGCAGGGGCAGCAGTAGTAGTCGTAGGAGGAGGATCAGGAGCTGGTTATAGAATACAGCCCAATACGAGCTGCTCTGAGCAAATCATTCATTTATACACATGAGATACCAGCTGCCATAGGACCTGCATTGCATGTCTACTACACCTTACCTCTTCAATAGGATCTTCCTATATATATAGGAGTTGCTCATACCTGGACTTTTGTCTCTTATTTTGTTTGTTGAGTTGCTCCCCAATGCTTGGATGTGGCACGGGAGGAGCAGGTGTTGTTATTGCTCCAGACGGGACAGCAGCCATAAGAAGACGACTAGACTCACTCACCTCTATGGGATTGTTCCACCACAAAGGGCAAACATACCTGAAGAAGAAGGAGAAGATTGCTAGTTGTATCGTTGTCTAATGTTGAATATGTGCTACTAGAGCAGCAGGGAGATTTAACGTGTGGTGTGTGTCACCGTGAAAGGTGTGGCTTTCCATGCCTCTCGTTTCAATAGAGTGTGATAGAAAGAGAAGAAAAGATAGCATTAAATAGATCTGGGCTTTGTATGGGAAACAAAGAGCAGCTAAAAAACTAAACTGGATTCTCTCCAAAAGCAATTGGAGCAGTGGCGAAAGCAAGCACAGGACACCACTGTGTTAGCGATTGGACACTAACTATAAGAATTTGAGTAAAATAACAGAAGAATAGAAGATGAGATTAGATATCAAATAGCATTAAATCTCTAGTCAAAAACACTCCTCTCATACAAGGACACATTTTGCTAATTAGCTACGTTCTCTCATAGCTATACTGAACAGTTGGCATCTGGAGACGCGAAGATTAGAAAAAACAATTACAATATAAGGAGATAAAATAGTTTACCATCCAACAATTACCTGTATTTTCACACCGGAGACTAGATAACAGATAGGAAAAAAACATGCGATTGTTCGGAAGGTATGTTGAAACGTTTTATTATCCCCACTTTTACTGTGTTGGGTATTGCATCAATGATAAGACTTTTGGTGGGGGGAAATTGGAGTTCTTTTATTTCAGTGGGACCGCAGATGAGGTATTGGGCGAAAGTGAGCGTGCTTATTGCGCGTTTGCATGTGTTTTGAATGCGTATCTATTGGGGACAGATCTCCCGAAAATAACTATTGGCAGCTCTACACATTTAGTAAAGTCTGCTCAATTAGGCTGAAAAATAGCCAATACTTGGTATATCTGGGTATAGTTGGTATTGCCTTGATTCAGACAATCAGTTGAGCTGTATTTTGAAGCTCGTTTTTGTCTGAAATTAGGTTATTTGAGACAATTGATGAGGACGAATTGTACATTTGTGGCGATTTGAGCCATAGATATGGAAGGCCTTTGACAAGCTCCTCTGGCGCCGTGGACATCACGCAATGTCTGCATGGCTGCCAGGAACAAAGGGGTGAGATTTTCAGAAAATGTACAATATTTGGCAGCTCTACACATTTGGAAAATTCCCCTAAATTAGGCTGAAAAATGAGGAATACAGGGAATATCTGAGTATATTTGGTATCGCATTAATTTGAAGTATCAGTTCTGTTATGTTAAACTGCATTTTGAAGCTCATTTCTTTCTTAAATGTGGGTTATTCGAGAGGATTGGTGAAGGTGAATTGTACATTTTCTGACAATCTGAAACAAAGGCACCACCACCAACCATGGATAACTGAACATGGCTAATCATCCCACCTTCTTACTACTCGCCTCTTTCTCTCTTTCTTTCTGCTTCATTGGCCTATTTCTGGAGGTGTCCTATTATGTTTACCTGAAGATGGCTAATTGTGACAGCGCCTTTCTGTCTGTCGGTCTCTTTTCGCTGTCTGTCGCTTTGTCGCGTGGCTGTTTAAAGGATGGCTCTTGATCTGGCCCAGTCCTCATTCACCATCCTGTACTAAATGTGGTTCTTGTTCCCTCTCTCTTATACAGCGATACAGATATAAAAGTGGATGATATAGCTCTCAAAAAACACTTAAAAAATATTATCTTCACCAGACAAATACTGGAATATGCCTTTGAATAAAGATCCGATGTAATGGGACGCACTCTCCGGTTGTCCACTCCACTCCCCCCTCGACACAAACATTGACTGTGACGATATAAAGATGTATGTATGAAAATGTAAAAAATTGTATAGTTCATAAAGCAAAATTATTCAATTCTGTACTTTCATGTACAGTTATTTTGCTTTACTGTTTTGCAAAAAATTACCCTAAAAATGTATTCAATTATTTTCTTTAAATGTTGCAACTCATTTATATGCACTAATACTATTATCGTTGGAAAACTATATTCATTCCATATCAGCGTGAGGCCTGATACCGTCGTCGTATCGGCCGCAGGACTGAGTTGCGCTCTCAGTGTTAACTCAAGGGGCCATGAGTATTGAATACATTCAAAGGTGAAATAAATGATAAAACAAATATATATTGAGTATTTGTTGCTAATATATTAACTATCTTGTCACCCTGATGCTGGGAAATGTATTTAAATTTAGTTGTGCTTTCTATTCATATATATTCGAGAAACTTCACCAGGAATACCGTAATTTCACAATAATCTGTATTATGTTAGATAGTAGACGATAAGCCTAACTCGGTTACATAAACTCTTCCCTGCAACGATGTACTGTAATAGCTTTGCATCTTCAGGGCATTATGAAAATCCCAATTTATTTGTGAGAGTGTAATTGTTGTATTTTGTCTGAATAAAAAAACAAACTTTGGGAAAAAATATATATACGAATCAAAACAAACAACAAAACATCGCCAATAGCGATAACAACAAGCAGGCCCCCTCCCTCTCCCAGTAAAGCCATCCATGCCCCACACCACTCTATTTGTATTGCGTATTACACAGTACCATGTTCAATATAGATTACTTCTTGTGCCCATAGGATAAAATGCCCGTTTGGGTTATGCATAGAATTCCCAATGGCTTTCAAACATCTAGGAATACAATACACAGTCTAGGCTCAGAGTTGTTGAGGGTATCTCAAAACAGAGGGAATGCATCTCGCTCCTAACAGGAAAATGTCATTAGAATTCGAGTAGGACGCCTACTCCATGGCCAGGAAAGGCATTAGCACAGTCCAATCACTGACATATCATACTCATTTGATGAGAGAGGCTTAGAGTCTAGACTGATACAGTTGATAGCAAGCTAAATGTAAGGTTTGATTAATCCGATCTTCAGGATTGATGGATTGTGAATATTTATAATTAAAAATATTACCAGTTTTGTTCAACATTTTCATACAGCAATACATGATTATTTGAGGTCAGGGGAGGCCAGAGGTCAGGGGATATGTACCATCCTATTATGCCTCGAGGGGTCATGTTGATCTGTTTTCTCGCTAACTATTTCTCCATACACTTCCAATGGAGAAATAACACTTTAACGAGAAAACGGAGCTATGGGCCCCCTCTGGCGCTTTATCTGGGGTGCGGTTATCCATTTAGGTACATACAAGTCAAAACTAACTGTAATGTGTTACAGGTAAATGAGTCACAGGTCGCCAAACTATGACTTCTTTCAAGTGTGATTTCACGAGAACCCTAACTCAGACTGCATTGAATTGAATATATTTACCTAAATAATATGTAGGTAGATATACCCTTCAGGATGACTTCATGAACTGGCTATATTATAGTTACTTACTATAGTGAGTGACCATAAACAATATCGCTAATATTTTTTTTTCTGCATGAACAAATATAGAAGTATTTATTATATTTATATCTATGTCCTATTGTCCATCATTGGAATCTCCTTGATCTGATATTTTTGAATATTCTGATAGCTTAAAATCCATTTGTTAGCGACTTGTGGCTCATTTTCCTGTAACATATTAAATTATTGCACTATTTTGTTATTTCTGCTGATTGTGCAGCTTTGAGGTATATCCTCCCCTCCCCAAGTTCACTAAGTACATTGTTTTAAAAATTAATACAAAAAATATAATAGTTTATTCAATACGTCAGGTAAAATAATATGCCAACATTGCAAATATATGTTTACTCTGTATTCTCCTGTCTCCTACTAGTCGCCTTGCCCTTGATATCAATATTAAGAAGTATCTGTATAAAGTATTTATATATTTGGGGAAAGTTGAGAAAGAAACTGCCAGCCAAAGGGATAATATGTGATGTGTTTCCGGAAAATTAGTCATAAGTCGCAAAATTGATATTTTTCAAAGTGTTTTTTTCACAAGATCACATTAGTGGAATCATCTGATATTTAGAGAGTCCATCACTTAGACTTTTATCAATCGGTGTATCAAAGTTCAGGACAATCTATATAATATATCTTTTAGCTTTAAAGGTCCTCATATGGACTACATTTAGTTACTTTACTGTTTATTGACCCCCAGAAATATTGGAAACTTTTTTTTCAAAAACCAAAATATCAAACTTAAAATCTAGAAATACTTATAAGATTATTAGACTGTTTACTATCATTGGAATCAGCTTGGTCTCATCTTTTCAAATCTTATGGTATCTCAAAACCTATTTTTAGCGACTTATGACTCATTTTCCTGAAACACATCACATATTTTGGGAAAGTTGAGAAAGAAACTGCCAGCCAAAGGGATAATATTTGCACACCTCATCGGTAATTCTCCAGCAGACTTCACGATTCAACTGAATCATAACAAAGAAATTGCTGAGACATGGGATTTTTTATTTTTTTTAAAAAGGTGACAGGTCAGTTTCAGCATTTTGAAATTGTCTGTTCAAAATAAATAATCAATTAAACAGTATTTTGGATGGTTTCTAGTGTCAACAAGCTTTTTTGCACAGCTTGCAATTATTTCAGTGGAATATTTAACAATTTTTCTTTAGCATATATATGTAATGTGGTACGTGGAAATGAGTCACAAGTTGCAAAAAATGAATTTCGATATATCATCATATTTGAAAAGAGTTCAATGAGAGGAGATGAGATCAAGCCATTTGCAATGATGGTAAACATTAGGACAACTATTAAATGTTTCCATATTTTAGGTTTCATATGTTTGACATTGGAAACACAAAGATATTCTTAAAGCACTGTCTTGAAACTTGATATAATTATTCATATGACTTAAAACATTAAACAACCCAAAAGGGGGAACATTCCAACAAAGATTTATTTATCAAGTGGATGAATCACTTTGAAAAGTCTCATTTTTCTGTTAGACATCACAATTTTGTTGAAGACCTGGCAAACAACATAGATAGATTCACCACGCAGTTGAACTAATCTTCTTTCAAAGTTCTAAGACCTTCTCTTCTATCTACTTAGCATCTTTAGCAAGCTAAATAAGCTTAGTCAAAGTAACGATTCAATGGTAGAGGCCTGGATAGTAGAGTCCTATTAAGGCTCTATACTACAGACGGTAAAATACAAGTCGTGTATATTCGGGACGATTGTGCCGAGGGATCGGTTTTGTAGGACCTTTAAAAGAAAGTGAAGTACTTTAGTATTGGTCCAGGGGCGTGTTGCACAACAAATACTTGTTTGTTATTGCTTTTATTAGCTGTGTTTGCTTGCTGGTAAAAATTTGCATTACAAATAGTGCTAGTGTTTGTCCCTACGCAAGGACAGAGCGCATAGTGAGGAACAGTGTCAGGATTTCGTACGCAACACGCCCTAGAGTTCAACACTTTGGTTCAAGCATACACAAGATAAAACATAAGATATAGGAAGATAAAAATATCCAAAAATCCGTCATGTATTTGTGATGTGTTTCAGGAAAATGAGTCATACGTCGCAAAATTGATATTCTTTAAAGTGTTTTTTTTTACAAGATCACATTATTGGAATGTTCTAATTTTTTTAGTGTTTGTCACTTATAGGTATATCAATCGATGTATCACATTTCAGGATAATCTATGTAATATATCCTTTCGTTTTAAAGGTCCTCATATGGACTACATTTAGTTACTTTACTGTTTATTGACCCCAATAAATATTGGAAACTTTTTTTTCAAAAACGAAAATATCAAACTTAAACTCTAGAAATACTTATTATTTTATCAGACTGTTTACTATCATTGGAATCGGCTTGATCTCATCTTTTCAAATATAATGGTATCTCAAAATCTATGTTTTGCGACTTATGACTCATTTTCCTGAAACACATCACATTTGTCTTCGACTAATTACTAATCTGTCTGTGACACAGCACTATATAGATGAACGCAGTACTTGTGTGGTAATAGGGTATATTACTTGTGCAGTCCATACGCTATGTTCAGCATGGACTGTTTATCAATGCTCTGATATCAATATCCATGTGTTATACATGTTTCCATATCACAAGTCTCCATCTTTTCCATCATGCATTTGGTTTCCATAAGTTATTCATAGAAGCTACGGTATTGTTGACAACATTCTGGCAATTTTCGATAAAAATGTTGAGCACTACATATTTGTATGTCAGATTTGAACTGAATCAGACCCAGCATGCACTGTGACAGAGATGCGAGGTTAGAAATTCAACTCCCCTATATGGGTCAGATTTTCAGAAAATGTACAATTCATCTTCGCCAATTTTCTCAAATAACCCAAATTTCAGACGTTACAAAGTTCACAATACAGTTCAACCTGACCAAACAGATTGCTAGAATCAATGCAATGCCAAATATACTCGAATTTACCTAGTATTTACCAAATTGTAGCCTAATTTTGCAGAAATTACTAAAGGTGTACAGCTGCCAATTGTACATTTTCTGAAAATCTGACCCATGAAATCCATGAGACTGCACGACAAGACTGCTATTGCCTCCCAGTACCTGATATTAAAATCTCCACTCATCATAACAGTTTTTATCCCTAAATAATGAATGAGTGACAGGTGTTTGGGATAATGGCGTGATTGTAACCATGGTGATGACTTCATTACCGACCCCTGGTGTCAATATGTGACCACTAGTTCTGTTTAACTGCGGGAGCTCCAGTACCCCCACTAGCCTTGTTTTCAAAAAGGTGAACTTCATAATTTTAATTAGATTGTATTGGTTGATTTGCGTCCTAGGCGTTCAAATGGAAGGTAGTTCAGGCGGATATAATTTAGACAATTTAAAGATGAACTGTCAGTTATAATTTCGGTCAGAAAATACCGATTATTATCTTTTTGTCCCGTTTTTGTCCATCTCATCTAACAGCTAGTTAGCTTTAAATTGGGAACGTGTTGTTGCCAGAGAAGCGCTACCACAACTGAGGCTGGAGCCTCAGGAACGAACGATATGTGATGTGTTTCAGGAAAATAAGTCATAAGTCGCAAAATTGATATTTTTCAAAGTATTTTTTTCACAAGATCACATTATTGGAATGTTCTGATTCTTGGGGGGTTTATTACTCATAGTTATATCAATCGATGCATCAAATTTCAGTACAATCTATGTAATATATCCTTTCGTTTTAAAGGTCCTCATATGGACTATATTTAGTTACTTTACTGTTTATTGACCCCCAGAAATATTGGAAACTTTTTTTAAAAACGAAAATATCAAACTTAAAATCTAGATATACCTATGAGATTATTAGACTGTTTACTATCATTGGAATCGGCTTGATCCCATCTTTTCAAATATGGGGATATATCTCAAAATCTATTTTTTGCGACTTATGACTCATTTTCCTGAAACACATCACATATACCATAGCTCACCTAGGCAACGTTTGTTGTTGCATAGCGAGCATGGTAGCACACTTAACATTCTGGACTGAATACCTAACCAAACATGTTCGACCATTAGACTCACACATAAAAGCTAGTCAGCCATAGTTTTGGAGGACTTTGTTTAGTTGGTTTTGCTATAGGGCTTCATCAATGCCCACATTTGTCTTTTGGGAGTTCAATTTCTCATATTAACCCCAATAGAATATCAATAAATGCAGTCCTATAAGTCATAATATGTGTACATTCAGTAGAATCCTTGCACAATAGCTGAGACAGCAGTTTTAACCTGTATGTATACTGTAGGTAGGCCTTCAATAACGAGACGTGCTTCTTGTTGCACTACAGTTGTGATCGGGATCTTGAATTAAAGATAATGATTAATAAATGCCTTTAACCTCCATCATTGTCGATAAACAGCGAGTTGATGTACATATAAAACCAAATGAATACCACTGAAAACGATGGAGGAAGTTGCATAGCTTCATGATAAGGTCTTCATTAATACCACAGCTCACTGATACTCTATAAGTCCTGACATCAAAATACGCACAATCGGCAGCTCTACACCTTTAATACATTCTGCTAAATTAGGCAAAAATGTTATTAAGAACTATATGTATGCATGGTATATGTATGTTCCCCCTTCCACTCTCCCATCCCCGACCCCTTAACCCCCTTCCCCTTGCCTCACTCCCTTGACCCTTCCCTCTCCTCTCCCACTCTCCCTCCCCTCCTTTTACCTCCTTCCCCTTTCTCGTTTTCCCCTTTCTCGTTTTCCCCTTTCACGTCTCACTTCAACCGTCCCTCTTCCTCCCACTAACCTTGCCTCTCCTCCCCCTATACTTCCCCCTTTCCCTCTCCCTCCCTTTTAGCTCCTTCCCTTTTCTCCTTTTCCCCTCTCCCTCTCCCTTCCTCCCACTACCCTTGCCTCTCCTCCTCTTCCCCTCTCCCTCCCCTCCCTTTTACCTCCTTCCCCTTTCGCCTTTTCCGCTCTCCCCTTCCCCTCTCCCCTGTCCCTTCACCCCCTCCCCTTCCCCGTCCCCCTCTCTCCCCTTCTCACTCCCCCTCCCCTCCCCCTCTTTCCCCTCTCCCCTCCCCCTCCCCCTCCACCCATCTTCTAATCAGCTGGTAGGCATACAGCAGCGCCACCATGTAGCTCATCCATTATTTACAATCCTTGACACCCTCATATAAAGACGATTAGGGCGCCCTCACGCGGCCTTATTGTGATTGATTCCGATCATAACACCAGAACGAGGCTGGGAGGAAATCATCACTTAGCGCATGCGCAACTCAGAGCCCATATGCTGCGCATGTGCGACCGTAATAAACATGCATAATTACTGTCCAATTTACCCATACTGGGGGTGTGAGATTGTGTATGTACATTACCAGCATATGGGTCAGATTTTCAGAAAATATACAATTCACCTTCACTAATTCTCTCAAAGAACAGACACAAATAAAGTTCAAAATACAGTTCAACCTAACCAAACAGATTGCTAGAATCAATGCAACGCCGAATATACTCGAATTTACCTAGTATTGGCCAAATTGCAGCAAAATTTACTAAATGTGTACAGCTGCCAATTGTATAGTTTCTGAAAATCTGACCCATATATGTATTCTCTTCTCATGAAGAAGGTGGTTTTGCACCGAAATGTTGAGAACCATAGAAAGTAAAAAGATCAATCATTGCAATGATGTATGTTTGTGTGATGTATCCAATATACCTATAGCAGGGGCTTTAGATCATGTATGTACATAGCTAGTATATGCTAGCTATATATAGACAAAATTGCTCAATTGCGATCCCAGCAATCCATAATGTGGATATATCAATTGCGTCAAAAGAGCAGTGTGAATGAACAAATCTATTTAGCCCAAGTCCAATATGGAACTTGGAGATCACCCAAGGTTAGTTTTGTATTTATTATCCTTTGCACAATATTCAATGTGACAAAATAGTGCCAATTTAATGGAAATGGAAATGTACTTTCTTTGCGACCCTTCCCACACCCCTCACTATGTTTACATTCTCACGTCTAGTTACTGTGTGATACACAGTCCACACCACATGCTGTATGTAGTATAAAAACCAATGCTGTAGTCTCTGGCATTTCATATTACCCTCTAGATAGTATAATACACAGCTCAAACCACACGCTGTATAATGGTATTTAATGCCAATGTTTTAGTCTCTGGCATTTCATATTACCCACTAGATGGTATAATACACAGCTCGTACCACATGCTGTATGTGGTATTTAATGCCAATACCGTAGCCTATGGCATTCCATATTACCCTCTAGATGTTATAATACACAGGCCATACAACACGCTGTATGTGGTATGAACGCCAATGATGTAGCCTTTGGACTTCCATATTACACTTCAGATAATACACAAGCCATACCACACGCTGTATGTGGTATGAACACCAATGATGTAGCCTATGCCATTCCATATTACCCTCTGGATGGTATAATACACAAACCATATTACACGCTGTATGTAGTATAAACACCAATGCTGTAGCCTAATCCATTCCATATTACCCTCTAGATGGTATAATACACAAGCCATACCACACGTTGTATGTGCTATTAATAGGCGTAATACTGTTATCCATATTACCCTCTACAAAGGTGCAATACTTATATATATGATAACGCTCCATCTTTTGTGGTATGCTATGAAATGTAGTGAACCCTCTTTAAGCATCATATCTCTTACATGGACCTTGCATGCAAATGCAGATCTATACTAAATAAACAGTGAACATCTGTTCGATCCCAAGTTAAAGCTTGTCATTCTACATAAGGCACAGCCACATGAACAGAAGAACACATGTATTCATATCTTTATGGCTATTACAAAATGTGTATAATTATTGCACTGCTGTAGTTTGCCGATCAATAAAATACTTGAGTACTAAGTAAAATGGTATTCTAGATAATCAACAATGTATGTAGTGTTTGAAACTGAACTGATTATATAATTCATTCAAACATCATTCATCTCTACTTTTATCGTTCCTCGTTCCTGTCCCGATACTTCCCTGTTGTATCTGGTACACACTCTCTCTCTCTCTCTTGAGTGAGATTGGTTGCTTTACGCCCTTATCAACACTTTTAATATGGTTATATCATGGGCGGGAGAGCTGAGAGGGAGTGAGTGAGTGAGATTGGTTGCTTTACGCCCTTATCAACACTTTTAATATGGTTATATCATGGGCGGGAGAGCTGAGAGGGAGGCAGTTTATGATCATACCCAGGAAATAGAGATAGAGAAGAATGGAGAGAGAGACAGAGAAAAGAGACAGAAAGGCACTTTATGGTCATACCCAGGACCAACTCTCTTGAGTCTAACTCCATTTGTACTTAGATAGCTAGCGTGGCATAAGCAGAGTTCCTAGAAATGTGCAAAATCTCACTACCTCATAGACAGGGAGCAAAGTTCCTAGAAACATTGCCTTCACGGGAGTCAAAATGATAACTTGATGATCTGACCCATGTATTGTGATACAACTATCTTAGCATCAGATTCACTAATGTGGTGTGTTACAGTATAAACATGATTTATACGTTCTCCAACATGATACTTTCCACAATGTTTAATTCAGGTCTCTTCGTAGGAATATACTTATTTCTGGAACGTCTAGCACCTTCTGTGATGTGAATACAGGTACCACATTGCAGGACAGTGTATCAAATATATACTTCCTGCATGTCCAATGTCAGCGTATAAAACTGCTTTAATAGTAATTGCCCATCCAGAAATATTGCATTTTGTTTTTAAACATACACTAAATCAAATATAAAATATATGAATACCTTTCCTAAATATAAACATCGTAGGAATCCACTTACTCAAAGTCCTTCTTTTAAAAAGAAATGTACTACTTATTTTTCTGTTACACATCACATATACTTTGTCCAATCACTGATTGAGGTTTTGTGGAATCTTTTACAGTATCTTTTACAAGATGCAACTATTATCTGGAAACTGTGGCGTCACTATGGTTACCACCTTGGCCACCGCATCCCCTCATTTCCGCCTCATGTTCCTCCTTCTGGGCCACCGTAGCATTCGCTGCTTAGTGATTTGTAATGGATCCCCTGAGCGATAATCGGTGATGTACAGCTATGATGATTGTTGTCTAGGCGCCATCTGGTATCATTTATCAACATCATTATAGTTCTGACATGGCCGCTAGGAGACCAGGTAGGGGTGGGCAGAATGCTAGACATGTGGGTCAAGTTGCAGGTCAGGTGGTTAAGCTAATTAGATCCTGGGTCCGGGGGTGTGGGGGTGGGGGGTGGGGGTAGTTTCTTAGAAACATTGGACCATCTAATCTTATCTTATGAACTATGATTATGTGATGTGTTTCAGGGAAATGAGTTAGCCGAACCGTCAACCCTATACCTGGCTACTGTGTACGCGTGAATAGGTTGTATGTACAGCTAGGAAATGAGTCGCAACAATTATATCTTTCAAAGTGATTTATTCACAAGATCTCTTAGTTGGAACGTTGTCATTTGTTGAGGGCTTCGCACTTTCAGTCATATTAATTTGTATATTAAATTGTAAGACGGTGTATTAAATATATCCTTGCGTTTCAAAGGTCATTCTATGGAGTAAATTCAGTTCCGTTACTGGTAATTGTCCACCTAGAACTTATTTTCAAACATAAATTTATCAAACATAAAATATAAAAACACTTCTTAGATGTCCTTAAGGGTGAAATTGCGTGAAAATATACAATTCGCCTTCACCAATCCTCTCAGATAATCCCAATTTAAGACAAGATTTCGGTTGAAAAATCAGTTGAATTTAACCGAACAGATTGTCTTAGCAATGCAATATAAAATATGCCCAGATATGAATTGCATTGACCATTTTATCAGTGCAGAATTTACTAAATGTGTACTGCTGCCGATTAATAATTTCTTCTAAATTATTTTTTAGGTTTGAAAACAGTTAGTGACATTTCTATATAGACACTTACTAGTAAAGAAGAGAGATCTATTTCCTTAGGATGGCTTATGTATAGAAATGTATCTATTCAATAGACAGGCTTGAAATCTAGTAAACATATATATACAAACCCAGAGAGTCAATGAACACATTGCTGCAAAGAGTTCTTGTGAATAAAAAACTTTAAAACATTTAAATTCTGAGACTTATAACACCTTTTCTCTATCACACTCACCACACATGATATCTTCAGTTGAAATATAAAACGTCAGGTCTTGTTTAGCTGAAGCATGCCTCAGGGCGTGTCAACACAAAGGTCAGATTTTCAGAAAATGTACAATTGACCTTCACCAATCTTCTCAAATAACCCACATTTCAGACGAAAATAAAGTTCAGAATACAGTTCAACCTAACCAAACCGATTGCTAGAATCAATGCAATGCCAAATATACTAGAATTTACCTAGTATTGACCAAATTGCAGCATAATTGGGCAGAATTTACTAAATGTGTACAGCTGCCAATTGTACATTTTCTGAAAATCTGACCCACAATCAGATGACATTAAGTGAGAGAATGTTAGATGGATGAAAAGAAGGATGTAGATGAAGTCTACTTTTTTATACTCAGGAGAAGACTCTGGGGGCGAGAGTGAAACAATTAATGATGACAATCAAATATAAAAAATCAAAAAAAAAATCTAGGCAAGGTTAAATACCGTCACATTTGTACGACCCACGTGACATTATGCATAAACATGAGTCAGGTTCATCCTTAGCTCTAATTGGTCCTAGTCAACATCACGTGGGCTATTATGGTAATTAAGCGCAGTTTATTATGTAACATGCAACTTTAAGCGTCTGTTAAATGAAGTGTTTATAATTACACTATGCTAATATCAGTAATACGACTTCCTTCGTGTTAAAAAATAGCACTCTCGCTAAAGGACAGAGTACTAGTTAATGGTTCGACATTTGAAATTGACACTTGTTGCAGTGGTATTAGCTTATTGTGACAATTATATATGGGTAGAATCGCCGGATAATGTACACTTCACTTTCACAGAAATCCCCTCAAATAAGACAAATATAAGAGATATAAAAGCTCTAAAATACAGTTTAAAATAACTGAACAGATTGTCTGAATCCCCACGGGGCCAGATATACCCAGCATACATTATTTGTCAGCAAATACCGATTTTTTTTCAGAATTGAGTCAATGTGTAGGGTTGCCGATTGTACAATTTCTGACGATCTGACCCATGCTAACCTAACGTGGGAGAAGTCACATGGCCCGTTGCGTAGTTAATCTTTCCTGACGCGTTTCCTTTCTTAGCTACATTTCCTTGCTGGCAAGGAACATGAAGGGAAGGATATTGCTATGCAGACAGTGCTACCTGTTCTTTACTAGTAATTTACTACTAGAGTGGAACGTCGCATAAAGACCACCTCTCTATAGAGACCACCCCTCTATTAAGACCAGTTTCTCTCAGTCCCTAATTGCTTTTTATTAGACTAGCCCCGCTAGTGAGACCACCTCGCTATTAAGACCAGTTTCTCTCAGTCCCAAGGGTGGTCTCAATAGAGAGGTTTCACTGTAGTTTGTCACTCAGAAATGTTGAAAACGGTTTTAATCAAACATGACAAATCAAACATTAAATATAGAACAAATATATAGATGTTCTAATGCTTACCATCATTGGAATCTATATCCTCCCATCTTACAAAATATGATGGTATCTCAACATCCATTTTTTTTACTTATGACTCTTTTTTTGTAACAAGCGAACGAATTATACATTGAGTGTAGGCCATGTTCAACAGCCGCTGAAACATAGCTCTATGCATATATACGATTGACTAATTCCAGGCATCTACCATGAGGTAGGTGAGGACAGTTACCTCTCTACCTACAGACACTACAGTCAAGTCTATAATTTACATACGGATGCCATCCCCACTCTAACATTCATCAACATGGGTCGGGCCATCAGATAATGTACAACCCGCTATCACCAACTTCCTAAAATACCTCAAATTTAAGACAAAAATGAGATCCAAATTACACTCCAAAATAACGAAAAGATATTTTAAATCTACGGCACACCGTCTTATATCAGATATACCTATTATTTATCTTTTTTCTGCCTAATTTAGAAGATTTTATCAAATGTGTGCAACTGCCGATTGTACATTTTCTTACGGCTTGTCCCATGTATGCATCAGTGACAGAGCTATGCAAATAGATCCATTGTCTGTCTTCTACACAAAATAGTTAACAATTGATGGCAGTTGTTATCGCACAGCTCTAGCACAGATGATCCAATTATTAACCTCCCTCTCACACACATTTAAATACAAATATGTGATGTGTTTCAGGAAAATGAGTCATAAGTCGCAAAATTGATATTTTTCAAAGTGTTTTTTTTCACAAGTTCAGATTATTGGAATGTTATATTTTTTGGTGGGTTGATCACTTATAGCTATATCAATCGGTGTATCAGATTTCAGGACAATCTATGTAATATATCCTTTCGTTTTGAAGGTCCTCATATGGACTACATTTACTTATTTTACTGTTTATTGACCCCCAGGAATATTGGAAACATTTTTTTCAAAACTGAAAATATCAAACTTAAAATCTAGAAATATTTATTAGATTATTAGACTGTTTACTATCATTAGAATCAGCTTGATCTCATCTTTTCAAATATGGTGATATCTCAAAATCTATTTTTTGCGACTTATGACTCATTTTCCTAAAACACATCTCAAATATGTGCACACTTTCCTCTACAGTAATAAGGCGGTAATATAGTACAATATATATAAAGACTTTTATTCACATGCTGACATTGTAAATATAATAATGCATGAATAGGAAGCTTATATGATTATTCCCTTCCCTTAAGAATGCACAAAATAATGAACATTTTTCAAATGACATTATTCTAACAATTACTTGGAAACTGTGCCAATATGTTAACAGTTTTCCAGAGGATAGAGACAGATAGAGATAGATAGAGATACAGACAGATAGAGATAGAGAGAACAAGAGATGGAAGTAAAGTGAGATGCCCACAGGGAGTAGTGTTACAACTAGAATGTCTACATTTATTCAGATGTTACCTAACACACCTCTATTCCCAGACCAACTTTATTTCATTTGCATACATCTTAGAGAATAGATACTAAGGTCAGAACAAGGATGGTAGATTAGAGTGGATGGCGCTATTTAGACTGTGCTATAGCGCTCACCCTGCATAGATCTAGATAGTGTATTATATGCATAAGCTCATCTTATAAAACATATTCAGCAACTTTAGTAGTAATTGAAAAACAGAGATATTGACAGCTGTTTTGCTTTTTCAAAAATAAAAATACCAAAACTTAAAATCTATAAATACTTATTAGATGTACCGCTGTGTACAATATCATTTGAATCAAGCATGTTTACAAGCTATACAGTGTTGCAAATGACTCTAAATAAAGTTAAAAGACTAATCAACAACTTTGAAGAAAGGGAGACCTCCAAATTCATGTCCTCAATGTTGGTCATTGATCCCATTTCACATATATACGAACATATGAACATACCTGTTCTGTAGATACATTTATAAGCATATGAAGATATTAGACAGTCCTGCCTGCAGTGACTAACTACTGACCCTGAGTGACATTTGACATGGCCACATGGAATGAAATAAAGGTTAATATCCTCCTCCACTCACATTACTGCCTCCTGAAACAGAAGACTTCTAAGTTGGTAGAGGTGACTTCCATAGTATGTGGGAGGATAGAAGTGATAAGCCTAATACCATTAGTGTCCAGTGGACGGGTACCAGTCATATACAAGTATGGAATTATCTCATGTGGTACAGGAAAATGAGTCACATATATGTGATGTGTTTCCGGAAAATGAGTCATAAGTCGCAAAATTGATATTTTTCAAAGTGTTTTATTCACAAGATCACATTAGTGGAATCATCTGATATTTAGAGAGTCCATCACTTAGACTTATATCAATCGGTGTATCAAAGTTCAGGACAATCTATATAATATATCTTTTAGCTTTAAAGGTCCTCATATGGACTACATTTAGTTACTTTACTGTTTATTAACCCCCAGAAATATTGGAAACTTTTTTTCAAAAACCAAAATATCAAACTTAAAATCTAGAAATACTTATAAGATTATTAGACTGTTTACTATCATTGGAATCAGCTTGATCTCATCTTTTCAAATCTAATGGTATCTCAAAATCTATTTTTAGCGACTTATGACTCATTTTCCTGAAACACATCACAAATTATGGCTATGCCAATGTCATACTCATGATTCCATGATCAAATGCTTTAAATATGATTATATAATGTTACGCAACATGACGTAGGTCATTATTAAATATGAATTTATTATATAAAAACATTATGAATATTTTATGTACTAAACATGCCAGGTATTTCCTCCGAGAAATAACCGTTGAAGGTTTATGTACCAGGCATAATAATTATCTATTATCTCTGATTAAATGTATCGGTTCTTGAATAAAATATTGTTCAAATTCATTTTTTTGGCATGTAGCAGAATGGACATATTTTTTCAAAATTATTGATTTGCAAATATCTCTTTGCTGGAATGTTCTCATTCATAGATGTTTAGCCCTATTAGTACCATGAGTAGCCTACATATATACCAAACTTCTAAACAGTGTATTATATATATCAATGCATATGTTGAAATACATCTTTCACGACTTGTGACTCATTTTCCTGTGACACATCACATTTGAGATTTGTTGCAACTAATTTCAAATTAGTATAATACTTACTCAATATATAATGCAATGGTGCAACCATTTACAGATTTCAAGCCATATTAATGGCCGGCACTGGCGAGCTGCTGGTGCACTTCTGGTGCTTAATCTCGAGGCAAAGCTGAGGATCTTTGCACCATCAGTTCACCAGTAGGCCCGAAATGAAAGTTATCTATTTAGTCTCTGCCTTGGTTATAACCCCTGGACTATTTACGGCAGTGACAAAGCACCAAAATGCACCAGCATACCCAAAATGGAGGTTAGTAATCCCTTTAGTCTCTCCCTAAGGTGTATTGCTCCAAGGCCAATGACAAAGAATCAACCTTACACCAATAGGCCAGAAATGCCACAGGCCACTAATCCATTTAGTTCCCCTAAGGTGGCTATAGCACCTGGACTGTTCAAGGCAGAAACTAACGGTGTTGGGGAGCGGTGGGAGAGGGCCTGTATTTATAGCACAGTGCAGTATAATAGTGGTACAGTGGAACACATGCAGGGTTTCCATACATGGGGATCACATTGCATTGGACCTGCTCCAGCTGTATTCAGCCAAATACTCAATACCGTATTTACCCCATCAGAACAAGGGTCAGATTTTCAGAAATGGATATTTTGATGGTTGTATGCTAGAGAGATGTAAAGTATTGTTCATGTACTGCCCTAAGTGGAGTTGATGTATAAACTTTTTTTCACCATCTGTTAATTCGATCAGGCTGTCCTGAAAATATTCATACTATATGCGTGTGGAAATGATGTAGACCTGAATAAAATATTTTCTAAACTAAAACATATTTATATCAGGGATGGTCGAGAATAGCACTTAAAATATATAATGCTGTCTGCTGGAGAAATATATCTTAAACTAAAACCGAACATTCTCAATAGGTCATATTATACACTTTCCTCTTATTTACACAAACCCCTTACCCCAGGGGCCCGTTGCATAAGAAATCTTTACTTTAAATAATCAGCTATTTTTCATTGCTAAGCACAGCAAGGCACTTTAGGGACTGAATTTATTATAAGCAATGCTACTTGTTATTCCTACAATAGGAAATGCCCATATCTATTCTAGGAAAAATAACTTAGGTAAGGAGTTCTTATGCAACAGGCCCCTGGTTTATATTCGGCCCCGTGCTTCTAATAGAGTATATACGGTATATCCTGGGAGGCCAAACACTGACACAGTCCTGCACACAAGGCGACAAGTCACAGCGGGCAGCAAACTCTTACACCAGCCCTGCAATATCTTGGGCTCTTACCACAGCCTTGTTTGCTCTTCTTTACAAATACCGCTATATGGATATGGTGGCGGGGGGGGGGGGGGACTAGAGGCTTGGCTACATGGACTTGGTTGAGTAGATGGGTCGGATCGTCAGAAATATGGGTCAGAGTTTCTGAAATTGTACAAAATTGCAGTTCTACACATTAAGGAAATTTTACTAAATTAGGCAGAAAAATGATTAATATCGGTAATAACTGCGTTTATTTGTGTCGCGTTGATTTATAGAACCTGTTATGGTATGTTAAACTGCATTTTGAAGCTCATTTCTGTCTGAAATGTGTGTTATTTGAGAGAATTATTGGAGGGGAATTGTATTTTCTGAGGATCTGAACACAAACCTTTCACCTTCAAATGAGGAAATTATATTCTTGTTCCTTTCGCACTTCAGTCAATATTTTGTGTAGTTTGAGTGACAGTGTTTACGTTAAGGTCATCCACATCATTATATTTGGGTGAAGTTGCCAGAAAATGTACAATTCACCTTCACCATTCCTCTCAAATAACCCAAATTTCAGACGAAAATAAAGTTCAAAATACAATTCAAGACAACCAAGAAGATCGCTAGAATCAATGCAATGCCAAATATACTCGAATTTACCTAGTATTGACAAAATAGCAGCCTAATTTAGCAGAATTTACTAAGTGTGTACAGCTGCCAATTCCTGAAAATCTGACTCATTTAGCTAATTTACTCGTGATTGACCATTAAGAAATGTTGCTTCCCTTTTGTCCATGCATAAGTACTTATTGAATGTCCTAATATTTGTCATCATCACAATATCATCGTTTCATACATAATGGGAACCATAATTCATTTTGTTCGCAGCTTGTGACTCATTTTTCAGTAAAACATCACAATTTAGCAAAAATGTGTAGCGTGGCAGATTGTACATTTTCTGACCACCTGCCCCACATGGGATGCAGGGGGAGGAATCACATGTTATACGAGAGACATAGCTCAGGTTCCAGGACTAGTGGGTCATTTCCACCCAGCAATATGAACCATACCTTAGACCTGTACTTGTCTATATATTTGTGTGTTCATTCTTATGTCAGATCGTCAGAAAATGCACAATCGACAGTCCTACACATAGATCTAGCAAATTCAATGGCGTTTTTAGGCAAACAAATGGTGAATACTGGGTATATCTGATTATATTGGCATGGTGTTGTTTTAAGGTATCTGTTTTGCTGTATTAAACTGCATTTTGAAGCTTGTTTCTGTCTTAAATGTGTGTTATTTGATCAGATTGGTGAAGGTGAATTGTGCATTTTCTGACGATCTGACCCTTATTGATAAGCTTACGTACATTTACGATATTCTCAGCTTATACATAATTATAGACATTACTACTAATATAATAAATAGTACAAAGGCAATTTTCTACAATATTACACAATAAGAAAGAGAAGTTATATATTCAATATCGACAACCTAAGGAGCGGCACCTTAATCAATGTTTTTATTCAATATATACAAATCATACGGTTATTTTGCGTATTTTGACATACGATAAAAGCAAACGATGACAGTTTAGTGATAGACAGAGGGTATGGCTATAAATGGGGCGCCGTGCGTCTATACAAAGGGTCAGAAATGTACCATTGATGAATACCAAACAAGTAGCTGCACAGGGATGCATATCTAGGGTTAGGTGATTAATTCTTTACTTTACTACGTTAATTATCATTCGACAGATTGACCCAAGCAAATATCATAGCTTCTGAAGATTACCTATGAAAAGGAAATAAACGAGAAGAAGTTTTGTTTTACGGAACCTTCTAACACCCTTTTAAAGACCATTTTCATATAAAATGATAGATGACGATGATCACGACCAGCCGCGGTTCGTTGGTCTAGGGGCATGATTCTCGCTTAGGGTGCGAGAGGTCCCGGGTTCAAATCCCGGACGAGCCCAGCAGTTTTTAGTCTGTCGCTTAACTATCCGTATTCGGTATAATTTACAACATATCTAGAGCTAGCAATCATATATTTCTAGCCGACTTGGTGCCTGTTGTATACGCTCAGGAAATGAAATCTTGTCTGTGAATTCCTTTGACTGTAAGGAAAGCAATTCCTTCCTATTTGATACCCCCAGTTGGTAGGAACAACCTATACACACAATGGTGGGAATGAATTTCTATTTCTACCCACCAAAGGTAGGCAGAAAAGTGTACGAATCCAAACACACGATTCTCCTTTCCTTAGCTTATGGGTCAGATTTTCAGAAAATGTACAATTCGCCTTCACCAATACTCTCAAATAACCCACATTTCAGACAAAAATAAAGTTCAAAATACAGTTCAACCTAACCAAACAGATTGCTAGTATCAATACAATGCCAAATATACTCAAATTTACCTACAATTGGCCAAATTGCAGCCTGATTCAGCAGAATTTAGAAAATGCATAGAGCTGCCAATTGTACCTTTTCTGAAAATCTGACCCTGATACAACAGACCCCAGCCCTTACAACAATACATTCCCCAACATTGCCACTAACGTCCAATCCACTCAGCGTTACAGGCTAACATGCATGGGGCTGTCTATGTGTAGAGTAATTAATAATTGATGAGCTTATAGAGATGGGTGGCCCTAGATTATACCACTGGTTAATTATTCATCATAGGTGGCGTGGCCAACACACCACAGACACGCACCAATGGCGGCGTGTAAGCCATCAGGTGATGTTTATTTCACACGCCACATCAATTATGCAACACGTACAAGTGCAGCTATTCACCAGGATAGGGCTATACTTAGTGGCAATGGTTTAAAGGGGATGGGGAGGGGGTGGAGGGGCCTGTTGTATAAGCTTAAGAAAGGAAAGTTGTGTGTTTGTGGATTCCTATAGTTTTACGTTGGGTAGAAGTAGCGTTCCTACCCACCATTGATTGTATATAGGGGTTAGATTTTCAGAAAATGTACAATTCACCTTCACCAATCCTCTCAAATAACCAATATTTAAGACAAAAATGAGCGTCAAAATGCAGTTTAACATAACAGAACTGATACTTTAAATCAATGCGATACCAAATATACTCAGATATTCCCGGTATTCATCATTTTTCAGCCTAATTTCAGAGAATTTCTTAAATGTGTAGAGCTGCAAATTATACATTTTCTGAAAATCTGACCCATAGGCTGTTCCTACCCAGAGTATGAAGATAGTTGTTCCCTTCCACAGGTGAAGGAATTTCAACAGAAACATTATACAATAGGCCCACACACAATGTTCCTTTTCTCAGCTTATACAACATGCCCCTGGTTGTCGATGCTAGCTAGCTGAGAATGCCTTTAGTCCAGTCCAGGACAATCAGCTTTTTCCAAACTGTACGTAGTGTGCATACCACTTCCACAAAGCTGAAGTCTCTTACCGAATTTACACATTTTTATGTTTTTATATAGGACTGAATATATCAATGTTCTTTAAACCCCATGTTCATTATACCACGACCGCCTGAAGTGCTATAGGTGTACATGTATCACACGGCAAACATCATAATGTTACATTTATACATTATATAGTAACGGGAAGGAATAGATTTCTACCACCCATGATATGTGATGTGTTTCAGGAAAATGAGTCGTAAGTCGCAAAAAAATACATTTTGAGATATCATTATATTTGAAAAGAGGAGATCAAGCCGATTTCAATGGTAGTAAACACTCTAATGATCTAATAAGTATTTCTAGATTTTAAGTTTGATATTTTCGTTCTTGAAAAAAAAAGTTTCCAATATTTCTGGGGATCAATAAACAGTAAAGTAACTAAATGTAGTCAATATGAGGACCTTTAAAACGAAGGGATATATTACATGGATTGTTTTGAAATTTGATACATCAATTGATATGACTATGAGTAATAAACTCCCAAAAAATTTGAACATTCCAATAATGTAATCCTGTGAAAAAAACACTTTGAAAAATATCAATTTTGCGACTTATGACTCATTTTCCTGAAACACATCACATATAGTAACGGGAAGGAATAGATTTCTACCACCCATGATATGAGCCTTGAATTTGAACATAAGCTGGTCTGTATCTAGTACAGTAATAAATTCATATTTTATTCAAAGGCTCTTATAGTATTTGAGAAATCAATGTAACTTCTATAGATCGATGTGACAAATAGGCGTGGGTTCATGAATAAATTAATGAAATAATCATAATTCTGTAGTTGAAGCTGAAGCACGATCTATAGTTTAAGATGGTCAGTCATCGGAGATTCCATTTGTGTTTTAGATTTAGCCTCAACAATTCTGAGGATGGGTCTTAATAATAGTCAGATTTTCCGAAAATGTTCAATTGGCAGCTCTACACATTCAGTAAATTAGGCTAAATTAGGCTGCAATTTGGCCAATACTAGGTAAATTCGAGAATATTCAGCATTGCATTGATTCAAGCAATCTGTTTGGCTAGTTTGAACTGTATTTTGAACTTTATTTTCGTCTGAAATTGGGGTTATTTGAGAGGATTGGTGACGTTGAATTGTACATTTTCTGAAAATCTGACCCATATCAGTTCTTTGTTTCATATATTGTGAAGATATACATGAGTCAGATCGTCAGAAAATGTATTTGATCTTTTCTCTCATGTTGAACTGCATTTAAATCGTATTTTTGTCTTTCATTCGGGTTATTTGAATAAAATATTTTTTTTTTAAATTTGAGAGGATGTGTGAAGGTGGATAGTACATTTCCTTGCGACTTGACCCATATATATATCGTTAAATACCTATTTACGCTAGGCAAGCAGATTACACTATTCCATCCGCAACTATATCCATTAAAATCCCTAATCCTCTAAGTGCAGACAAGGCTTAAGATGACAATGAACCCGGAGAAGTTTATATTTTCTCGAAATGTCAGCTAGAGATTTTACACAGAGGCTTTAAAGGTTTTATGACGTCACTGCATGAGCGTCCTGTCTATAAATAGCACACTAGCGCTGTTCAGGCGTGAACTGAATGCACACTCCCGGGTATTGAAGGTAACTTTGGCAACCCATATACGTATATATATGCATATGTCTGCATATTCAGTAATATGCATGGGCCAGATTTTCAGAACATGTACAATTAGCAACTCTACACATTTAAGAAATTCTCCTAATGTAGGCTGAACAATGATGAATATCTGAGAATATTTGGTATCGCATTGATTGAAAGTATCAGTTCTGTTATGTTAAACTGCATTTTGAAGCTTATTTTTGTCTTAAATGTGGGTTATTTGGGAGGATTGGTGAAGGCGAATTGTACATTTTCTGAAAACCCATGTTGCTTCTGCAACCGTCTGTAATGTGTCACAGAAAAATGAGTTGAACGTCACAAAAATGATATTTTTCCAATGCATTTCCCATAAGATCTCTTCGTGGGGATGTTTTGATTGTTGGCTTTTCTACTGCCCTTAGTCATGTTAGTTCATGTACCAATCCTCGAGACTATGTTTAATATGTGATCCGTTTTAGGGAAATGAGTCACAAGTCGCAAAAATGATATTTTTTAAAGTGTTTATTTTACAAGATCAGTTCATTGGAATGTTCTGATTTTTGGGAGGTTTATTACTTATGGTCAAATCGATCAATGTATCAAATTTCAGGACAATCTATGTAATATATCCTTTCGTTTTAAAGGTCCTCATATGGAGTATATTTAGTTACTTTACTGTTTATTGCCCCCAAGAACTATTGTTAACTTTTTTATTCAAAAATACAAATATCAAACTTAAAATCTAGAAATACTTATTAGATTATTAGACTGTTTACTATCATTGAAATCGGCTTGATCTCATCTTTTTAAATATAATGTTATCTCAAAATCCATTTTTTGCGACGTATGACTCATTTTCCTGAAACACATCACATATGTCTCTGCGTTTCTAAGGTCACCCTAAAGAAGTACATTTAACTGCTTGTCCATCCAAGTGTGAGCTGAATATCTAGAATACTAGAGAATGTAAATCTGACATGAACTCTCTTGTACTGATGTATAAATAAGACTTAGCAAGTTACTGTTGATCGGATCATTTGTTGATATGTGACATGTAAATGTAAAATCATATCTATAGAAAGTTTTTTACCAATAATTCCTAATTTTCAGTAATAGTACTTCGATGTAGGATAAATTAAATTATAATTCAGGCTATTCTGGAAATATTCGTACTGTCGTATGGAATTGTCTATGTCCTGAATAAAATATTTCAAAAATCAAATCAAATCCCGAAAAAATTGCTAAAATAAATTCCAACCATACATAGACATAAACGTATACTATACTTTATAGATATGCTTAATGTTAACATTGTTAAAGTCAGCCTAATATCATTGTTTTAGATATCATGCTATCTCAAAATATAGTTATTTTTTACTTAAGACTCATTTTCTTGTGACATATCACATGTGTGCTCTATCTCTCTGTTTATATACGTATTTCTCACGAATGACAGAGTTTCAACAAAAGAGATATAAGCTGCCTTATATCCAAGCCAAACGAAAACAAAATATTTTCAATGTCGACATATTGTCGAGGAAATATCTGTCAAGAGATTCATACATGTGCAAGTATTTTTGTTCATCGACCACAATCTGTATTCTAGATCTGACTGTGTCTTTTACTGTCTACATCTATTAGCACAGTGCAATTTATGGCTTATTTTCCCCAGCTTTGTATTTGAGTTATTACCAGAGAAACACCTGCTGATTTTCCACGCAGTTTCATGTGCCTTCTCCCCCCACCTACACTGTCTCTTCTCCCCCTTCTCTCTATTTCCATTCTGTTCTTCTCTTTTTTCCTCGGGCTGTCTTAATAGGGGAGTTGCATAGCCGCCATTTTTAATCCTGATTCGCATGGAATTATGGGACTAATGGTACAGTCTAAAATCTATGGAAAACATGCTATGTTCAGCATGGTCTATTTATCAATGCTCTAATGTCAATATTTCTGTATCATACATGTTTCCATGACACACGTCGCCATCTTTCCCATCCTGCATTTGGTTTTTAGGGACCATTTATACAAGCTATGATATTGGTGAAGACATTCTTGCAATTTTCGATAAAATATTGTCAAATATGTGTATGTCAGATTTCAACAGAATCCATCCCAGATTGCAATTCAACAGACATGCGCAGTGGCACATGCAAGTCCCTGATTGTATCTTCTCTCAGTTCTCGACCTTTTTCACTCTTATTTTCCTTCTCGAAATCTACGTGTTATAGTTTTTATTCAAATATATTTGATGTTAATTATATCATTATTGTTCATTCCCACTATCTGTCTATGTTTTCTCATGCTTCATTCCAATCTACGCTAAGAGCCTCTCAGATAGGTGGATGATATGTCAGTGATTGGACGCCTACTGCGCTAACGGCTTTCCTGGTCCTGGGGTAGGCTTGCTGGTAGCTAGCTAGATGATTTGCCATGCAGAACCCAAGTCGAATTCCTCTGTTTTGAAGGAATAAAGAAATCAATATATTATCATGGCATTTGGCAGTTTGGAGCGAGAGGACTTCCCTCAGTTTGGAGGGACTCTCTCAACTCTGAGCCTAGGCTGACTAATTCTATTCCACTCTCTATAATCTCTATATTCTCAATCTCTTCTCTTCATTGTTCTCTTTCTTCTTTTCTTCCTCATTCTCTTTCTCCTTCTCTTCCTCTTTATTTTCCTCCTCCTCGTCCCGCTTCTCCATCTCCATACCTTCTTCCTTCTCTTTCTCTTTCTGTTCTCCTCCTTGTCTTCCCCCTTCTCTTCCCTCTTCTCTTTCTCTTTCTCATCCTCTTTCTCTTCCTCACTCTCTTCCTCCGTCCCCCTCTCTCCCGCCTTCTCTTCCTATCTACTCCCACCTTATTCTGTGGACCTGGTAAGACCACAAAGTACCTTTCTGTCTCTTGTTCTCTTCTCTCTCTCTCCCTTCTCTATCTCTCTCCCTTCTTCTCTATCTCTATTTCCTGGGTATGATCATAAACTGCCCCCCCTCCCAGCTTTCCCGCCCTTGATATAATCATCTAAAATGTGTTGATAAGGGCGTAAAGCAACCAATCTTACTGCATCACCACCTCATTCTTCCTGTCTGTATACACCTCTCTTCCCTATCTATAACTTCCTTTCATCTTTATCCCCAAACATTCTCCTTGCTTTTCTCTTTCTCATCCTCTTTCTCTCCCTTACTCTCTTCCTCTCTCCCCTTCTCTCCCGCCTTCTCTTCCTATCTACTCCCACCTCATTCTCCCTGCTCTATACACCTCTCTTCCCTATCTATAACTTTCTTTCATCTTCATCCCCAAACATTCTCTTTCTCTTGTCTCTAGATCTTTCCGATTATTCATACTCCGCCATTTGCCAGAAACAAGGCAATTATCAGATAAAATTTCACACTCTGTCAACCCCGATGTGTGTTGTATCGATTTGGCAACACGGGGAACACAGGCAAAAATGCTTTTCTCCAGAAACATTTTACCAAAGCATCACAGGAAGGTATGGCGAATAAATTTGCACAGCAGTGATCAAATAAATCTGAGCAAAAACAAGAGGACACCTGAGAATGAACACCTGTTGTGCAATGCTAGCACTTTCTGCGGCACTGTTTTGTCGTCTTCTGTATTGAAGCAGGGCGTCGTCGGTTGTGGGTTACGAATGCAGGCTAGATTAAGGCTAAAGTGTACCCAATGTACTGGTGGGTCGGATTTTCAGTAAATGTACAATTGGCAGCTGTACACATTTAGGAACTTCCGCTAAATTCGACTGAAAAATGATAAATCTTGGGTATATTTGAGTATATTTGGTATCGCATTGATTTAGAGTATCAGTTCTGTTATGTTAAATGTGGATTATTGAGAGAATTGGTGAAGGTGAATTGTACATTTACTGAAAATCTGACCCATGTACTGGTGGCTCGGATCGGGAGAAAATGTGCAATAATCAGCTCTACACATTCTGTGAATTCTGGTAATTCAGGCAACATAATTGTGAATATTACATATATAGGTCAGATTTTCAGTAAATGTACAATTGGCAGCAGTGCACATTTAGTAAATTCTGCTAAATTCTGCTGCAATTTCGCCAATGCTAGGTAATTCCGAGTATATTTGGTATTGCATTGATTTTTAGCAATCAGTTTGGTTAGGTTGAACTTTATTTTTGTCTGTAATTATGGTTATTTGAGAAGATTGGCGAAGGTGAATTGTACATTTTCTAAAAATCTGACCCATATCTAATTACATTTGGTATGGCATTGAGCAAGGAAATCATTTTGGTTCAGTTGAAAAATATTCTGAACTTTATTTCTGTCTTAAATTCGGGTTATTTGTGAGGTTTGCTGGATAGCAATTGTACTAGTAGCTACGGAAGGAAATTATTACGTAAGGATTTGTTATGCAACGGTTCCCAGAGAGGACTACATTTGGGAAAGTTTTTGCTATAAAGACAATGCTAATCTTTATTTACACAAAAATAACTCTCTACCTGAACAAGGACAAATGGCATTGCAAGGAACTTTTCAAGCAAAGGGCCTAGTCCACTAAGCCGATTCTCATGCGATTTTGCATTAACTGATGCAACAGGAGCCTGCTGATGCAACAGGAGCCTGTTGTATAAGTTAAGGAAGGAATCGTCCGTGTGAATTCAGGACTGGCTGTTTCCCATTCCTAGGATGAATTGGAATAAGAATTCCCACCCACCATTTAGTGTATAAGCTATACTCCTACCAACTCAGAATCTCACACACAGGAAGGAATTATTAAGAAACATCTTGTGAATAAAACACTTTGAAAAATAGCAACATTTGCCTGGAACGCATCGCAAATCTTGGTTCGGATTTTCAGAAAATGTACAATTGGCAGCTGTACACATTCAGTGAATTCTGCTAAATCTGGCTGGAAAATGATGAATACCGGGAATATCTGAGTATATTTGGTATCACATCCATCTGTAAAGTATCTGTTTTGTTATGTTAAACTGCATTTTGAAGCTCATTTCTGTCTTAAATGGGAGTTATTTGAGAGGATTGGTGAATGCGAATTGTAAATTTTCTGAAAATATGGCCCTCTTAGACATAAGGTGAATGTGTGAAACGGTCCCACCTATCTGTGATAGCAGGTGCGAGGTTTTGCGCGACTTGAGCGAGACTTTAGCGAGACTGGGCGATAATTGGGGACTGCTTCTTGTGTCATTTTGTAGGTTTCCGGTAGCGTGGTAATTAGGTGGAGAGTACCATTAATAATGGGCGAGCTGGCCGATACTAACTGAATAAGGGTGAAATCTTCAGAAATTGTACAATTCCTTCCACCAATCCTTTAAAAAACCCAAAATTTAGACAAAAACGAGGTTTAGAATTCAATTCAACACAACCAAACAGATTGTTCAAGTCAAGGCAATATCAAATGTACTCAGATATTCCTAGTATTGGCCATTTTTCAGCCTAAGTTAGCAGAATTTACTAAATGTGTAGATCTGCCGATTGTACATTTTCTGAAGATTTTCTGCTAAATTAGAGTGAAAATTGATAAATACTAGGTATATCTGAGTATATTCAGTATTCTATTTATTCAATAAATCTGTCTGGTTATGTTGAACTGTATTTTGAACCTGATTTTCGTCTTAAATTTGGGTTATTGAGAGGATTGGTGATGGCCAATTGTACCTTTTCTGAAGATTTTACCCATGTACTGCATATTGCCTTCTTATTACATCATAAAACTGAGGATCCCAAAGCTTCTTCATCAGCATTGAGGACATAAAGTGACAAAGGCCTTATTGTATGAGGTATTTATGAGGTATATGAAACAATCGCTGCGGGGGACCAAATGTCAAACAACCCTGGGGATCGTATTCCTGCTTAAAATGGTCTTGGTTCCTCTGTTAATTATTCGGGGTCCGCACATGTAGATGAAGCTATGAGGAAGTGCATTACTTAAGGGTGTTATACACCTCCACGTCAAAGCTCATGTTACTGAACCTCATGTCAACCGTCATGTCAAAACTTACATGGGGATGAAGTGTCTTTTGCATTGGAACTAAAGTTCATCGACGAATAGTTCATTTAACTATAAACAAGCAGGTCCCCAGGAGTTAATCTATGAATGCAAAAAGCTTTTTTCCCCCTTGAAAGTTTTAATGTGATGTTTGATGTGAGAGTTGATGTTGGGTTTGGCTTGGACTTTGATATGAAGTTTGACATAAGGTTTGGGCAAGGCTAGATGTTGAGTTGGTTGAGGTTTGGCATTGATGTAGATGGACATGAGGTTTGACTTTTGTTGGGACATGGTTGGGGTTTAGTTAGGGTTTGACCTGACGTATGACATGGGATTTTGGTCGGGTTTGACTTAGTGTTTGAGATGAGGTTTGACGTGAGGTTTGATGTAAGGTTTGACATGAGGTTTGACGTGAGGTTTAACATGAGGTTTGACGTGAGGTTTAACATGAGGTTTGACATGAGGTTTGACATGAGGTTTGACGTGAGGTTTAACATGAGGTTTGACGTGAGGTTTAACATGAGGTTTGACATGAGGTTTGACATGAGGTTTGACATGAGGTTTGACGTGAGGTTTGACGTGAGGTTTAACATGAGGTTTGACATAAGGTTTGACATGAGGTTTGACATAAGGTTTGACTTGAGGTTTGACTTGAGGTTTGACATGAGGTTTGACATGAGGTTTGACGTGAGGTTTGATGTGAGGTCCATTGAGGCGTAATGTAGTAAACACAAGCAAAGACAAAGTGTTAAAAGTGGAAAAGCATTTCAGCTATGTCCGACCACTAGAAACGATTGAATGATCATCTAAACATTTTCCTTGTCAGGTACATGATCTATAAATACTATACGCTATAAAGTGAAAATGAAATACCATACATGAAATCAGAGGAATCAAAACCGATAGTATAGAGGTTATACGAGAATGTACAAAAATGTATGAACCTGACGGGAATATTTAGTAGGAAGGTTAGTGAGTTTGTATACACTGGACACAAGGATGTGAATGATTTATGCAGTAGTCGTATTAACCAGAAGGACATTCATTTACATGTGAGTCTGTCCCATTTGACAATATTGTCTTCATATTGTCATGGCAACACACCAAAACAACCACATTTGTTGGTTATGCGTCTTTTGTTAACTTATTAAATATTGTACCATCGGCCAATTCACGTATTTTTAAATTTTGTTTGAAGAAAATCATGATATACTGTAAATAGTAATATATGTAATATATGCAAAAGTGCATCAATTATTCATGACATCTCTAGAACAAAATAGAAGAGCTCGGCCAAGACTGGTTCTTCTAAGTTGAAGTGATTTTGTTTTGTATTTCCATTTAAATTTGTATTGCAGGAAAGGCTACACACGGTGTGGTTGGGATGATGTAGCCTACATCACACCGCCCACCTCATATTAATATATACAATTCATTTTGCAAATATGCATTCATGAATAAAAAAACACGAATAAGAATGAATGTAGTGCAGCAGTGGAAGTGCCTTATCTAGCCGGTGATGTCTGGCACGGAATAGAGAGGTGAAGAGAGACAGAAATCATCTCCACTCGTCTTTGAAGCTATTCCGGTCTGACAGCTGGTGCCTCTAGTAATTTGACCTTGGTGTGACCTCGCAGTAGGTCACTTCTGTACCACCTGGTGCCACGAGCAGGAACTAGAGGGCCTAATCACCTGGACGGGTCCATTGCTTGCGAAGGGGGGGGGGGGAGGAAGGGAAAGGTGTGCTAGGGGGAAGAGATCATATGGCAAAAACCTTTCATGTGATCATGTGAATAATGAAGAGAATAGGCGCATAAGCAATCTATTCTTATCTAGTTCTAGAATTAAGATGGTAGGTTCGCTTATATAGGCTTAGATATAAAGCCTAGTTTTACAATCTGGTCTTGACAGATGCTGCGCTACAGATACGAATTTTATTCTTAGTATTAAGACAAGACTGTCCCAGTATACATGACTTTGACATGACTTTAGTAACAATTGTTCATGGAAAATACAACCTGAATCTGTTGAATTTCAAATGACCATACAGGTTCACGTAATACTAGTACATACATGAACATATATTAGTACATCCTTGTGTTACAACTACTATACGTCCTAATACATATATGCTAGACCTGATACTATGACATTGTGAGTATACACTAATTAAAATACGTACTAGTATATACTATATAGTACTACATAATAATATAAAGCAGTACATACTTCCAAATGCTAGTAAATACTAACATATAAGTACATACATAGGTGCCGAGGTGCATGTGTACCACCCCCTCCACCCCTCCCCCTCTCCTCCCCCTCCCCCACCTCCACGCCCACACTCCTCCTGAGCTTATATTAGCGCATTTCACATTACAGAATGTATGAATGACTTACATACACAATATCAGTGATGTATAGTAATGACATGGTACACAATTACCAGTAGTATATGAACTAGTGTATTTGCTTCAGGCTTGGTGGTAAGTAGTATAAGGAAAGGTATATTTGAAGCAGTGAGTGAGTGAGTGAGACTGGTTGCTTTACGCCCTTATCAACACATTTAATATGGTTATATCAAGGGTGGGAGAGCTGAGAGTGAGTGAGTGAGATTGGTTGCTTTACGCCCTTATCAACACATTTAATATGGTTATATCAAGGGTGGGAGAGCTGAGTGAGTGAGTGAGATTGGTTGCTTTACGCCCTTATCAACACATTTAATATGGTTATATCAAGGGTGGGAGAGCTGAGTGAGTGAGTGAGATTGGTTGCTTTACGCCCTTATCAACACATTTAATATGGTTCCATCAAGGGCGGGAGAGCTGAGAGGGAGGCAGTTTATGATCATACCCAGGAAATAGAGATAGAGAAGAAGGGAGAGAGAGACAGAGAAAAAGAGACAGAAAGGCAGTTTATGATCATACCAAGGAAATAGAGATAGAGAAGAAGGGAGAGAGAGACAGAGAAAAAGAGACAGAAAGGCAGTTTATGGTCATACCCAGGAAATAGAGATAGAGAAGAAGGGAGAGAGAGACAAAGAAAAAGAGACAGAAAGGCACTTTATGGTCCTACCCAGGAAATAGAGATAGAGAAGCAGGGAGAGAGAGACAGAGAAAAGAGACAGAAAGGCACTGGATGGTCTTACCCAGGAAATAGCGATAGAGAAGAAGGGAGAGAGAGAGACATAGAAAAGAGACAGAAAGGCACTTTATGGTCTTACCCAGGACCATGATACTGAATATAAATGTATGGACTGTCAGCATCTGAGGATAATATCACTACATCATTTGGGTCATGCTTTATGATTGACAAATGATATGTCCTGTCGAATCCCTTATACGCTACTCTCTATTGAGAGCTTTGTACACAAAGTCTATTTTACTTCTGAGGCAATACGTCGATTGATTTCCGCTCTCTCCTCTTTAATCCAGCTAATATTCATGAGATAATTACATGTTGAAAGTATGGAAAATAAATCCCTTTCATCCTTTAATTACAAGTCCTCTTTCCTAGACTAGACTTGCATACGCCTCATAGAAACATCATTATTAGATTACATCGATTTTTTTCAATCAGAATCAATTCAGTATTAGATTGCAAGTATACGGTACAGTTAAGGTACATTCCCATTAACACGACCAGCCGGCCCATAATTGCCGGCTGTAATACTTTAACATTATGTTTTTGCCGTGCGGCAGCCGTACACCAATCGGCCATTGTATTGTGAATGGGCCTTTATTCTAAGTTTGGCATATTTTTTGTATTAATTTTCAAAATATGACATATTTGTGCTTACCATTTTCTTTAATCTGAGTAAAGGAATAAAGGGTAAATTAATATTTGATGTAGTTATACCTACATTAGAACTATAGATTATCGATTATCGTTGAATTAAATAAAAGAACCTATATGAGAAGTGAAAGTCTCTCTGAGATCATTTAGAAGCCAAGAAATAACACAAACACAAATTATATATAGTCGTCATAATTAAGGCAATGTGTATTGAGGATCACCTGAATAAGGGGGCCCCCTCTCGTTTTGATGTCACATCAGTGAATAGGGGATTTGCATAGCTTCCATTTTGAATCTTGATTCGCATGGAATTATCATACCTAATGGCACGATGGAGGTTTGTAATCGATTGAGATGTTGGATCAAATCGCACGACACCCCAAAAATAAGGAGTGCGATTTGACCCAACATTGAGATTGATTACAAACTGAACAAAGTGATACTAGGTATTTATTACATACTAATCAACAATAGAACTCGATTTTAATAGTATTTCACCTTACTTTCCATAAATCTTGTGGATATTTTGCTCAAATAGCACATAGGTGCTATTTGACTTTTCAAATAGCACCCCTGAATAGCACCCCTGAAATCACATACGTATGTTATAAAACCTGAACCAGTATAGAATGTTTACATATGGTACTATTGGATGACCAGCTATAGAGGTATTAAATATTAATTATAGGAGAGGGGGTAGCATGAGCATTATGATTATAGAAGAGGAGGTAGCCATATGAGAATGAGTGATTGCAGATTAGATCGAGTTTGCCTTTCATTCTAAATCATCTCATCTACGCTTGCAATAAGATGGGCGATGCGTTTCTTGGTTCAAATAGGGAGTTTCGGCAGGCACACCTATCTCAATAGTATAATCATATGCATAATTTGTTTGTGAATAACATTGCATTTTTATGTATAAACATAATTTTGTGAGATGGAACAAAATTATTGTTTGATATGTTATGTTACGTTTTTCCCGCCATGTTTTGCTGAATCTCTTTCTTCCTTTTAACAAGGGTTTGTACCATCGGGTATACGCATACGATTAGTTGTAGTTAAGACTTGCTGAACCTCCCTATTTTGTCTAAAGAGTGGAAGGTACAAGCAAGGAACGAGGCACCTGTTAATTAAAATGGAGTGCATCTTGGTACAGATGAAAGAGGAGGCTTATCTGAATATCTAATGTATTGTTCTCTCGTATCTGACTTTCTACAAATACATAACAATGAGATTATACTAGTTGGTGAAGGTAATAGGGGAGTTGCATGTCTCACTGCGCATGTCTATCATAGTGCATGCTGGGACAGATTCAGTTCAAGTTTGATATAGAAATATTCGGCAACATATTTATCAAAATTGCAAAAATGTTTTAATCAACATCATAGCTTGTATACATGATCAATGAAAACCAAATGCATGATGGGAAAGATGAAGTCAGGTGTTATGGAAACATGTAAAACACATGGATATTGACATTAGAGAACTGATAATATTCCGTGCTGAACATGGCATGTTTTCTATAGATTTTACACTGTACCAATACTCCCATAATCCCATGCAAATCGAGATTCAAAATGGCGGCTATGCAACTCCCCTATTGAAGCTTCTAAAGTTGCATCCTCAGCTATTAAGACGAACGGAATCTTGCCAGATGTATTTATATGATGACATAAAGGACTCAATGTATTGTAAACATCGTATGATAAAATGATTTAAATAAAATCTGCCGAAGGAAATATGCTGCGATTGAGCGAAAATAAGGGAAGTTATCACGGGAAGGAACTTGGAGGGTCCCCGAAAAACTTCAATGTAGATAATTGTGAAGCCCTTTAGCAAGGACTCGCAGACAGAATCCTTAAAATATTTGCTCAAAATAACTCTTAGATGGGCCGGAAAAAGTGGAACAAAAGGTAGAAAATCTCCAGTTTTTGACTGATTTTAACTGAGAATGTGGCTTTGAACTTATCTCCGAGAAGATTAATAAGAAACATAGGCATTGTATTGATAAGATCCTTAAGAGTAAACTATCTGATTAGAAATATCCTTTATATAGCCTAACGCCCAATTCAGTGATTCAAAAGGCTTGTTGCATAATATGAAAAGACTGCAAAAAAGCGTATTTAAATGCAACAGACCCGATTGTATTCGGAGAAACTCTGACATAACAATATAAGATGATTATTTGTGATATATAGTATAGAATGAATCTAATGAAAGAGAATTTTAATGAAAGATCATGAATTACTTTTCACATGCTATAATGCTTCATGAAACCTAAAAACATGTTCACAACAATATGTCAATGTCATGTTAGTCACATGTTAGTTTTAGATCGTTTATAATGTCAGCTAAAAATGTTCTGGTCAGTTTCGTTTCAGACCATGAACTTTATTGCAAAGTCATCAGTATTCCCTGTCTCTTTCTGTAGTTCAATATTTTGACTTTTGTAAATTTGATTGCATATTTTTCAGTCGTCGTTTTACATAGTCTGAGTCTTAGAACACAAACTATAATAGAATAGTGTTGAGTATTATTATTATTATACATATATATGTGAATGTTGTAATTTTAATTCAAACCCTTCCATTTTCTGAAACTTATTTTTTACCCAATTTTCTGTAATGTTTGATTCTGGTTTACTTCCTCCCCTTCTCCCTCCCTTCCCTCCCTTCCCTCCCTTCCTCCCTTACCCCTTTTCCTCCTTCTTGCCCCTACCTTTCCCTACAGCCAGACAGTAGCGCCACACCACAGCACTAGCGGGAACTAGACACACCACGTGATAGGATAAGGAACGCTGCCGGGATAATTATCTATAGGAAGTACACTAACATTCCACCAGGAGGAGCTGTCAGGAGGAGGAATCACCTGGAGGAAGATCTAAGGAACAAGGTCAAGGTCATTGCCAAAGGTCATATACCACCTCTATAATAACACCTCTGTACAGAGACACCAGCATATATACCTGCTAGATATCGCATCCTTGGACATTTGTTATAATATCTTTCTAGCGGATAATATGGAATGCCATAGGCTACAGCATTGGCGCTCATACCACACACAGCGGGGTAGCACACCCTGTGTATTACCCGCTATGCTCACCATTTTCATTATTTGTGTTGCCATGATTGTCGGGAAACGTATGATCAATACAAAGTTACGCTTGGGCGATCACTTAGTTCTATATTAAACGTGGGATATACGCAATTTATGTTTATTTGCTATGCTCGCTTACTACAATTGCCGCACGTGTAATATGGAATATTTGGATCAGTGTCAAGCATGGAATTTAGTTGTTAAAAGTCCACTCTCAACCAAGCTTAAAGTTTAACAATATCCTTTATTAGCCGATAGGTTGTGTTTAAAAACCCAACTCAAGCCAATACCAAACCAATAGTCTAAAACAATGCTAAAAGTGGCAAGCAGTATTACTACGTTATTCATCGTAAAGTCTGTGAAATTAACAACATTTTCAAAGTGTTCCAGTAGATAAATATACGCTGTTTATTCCTTAGCAAGAGAATATAAAAACCTATACTCATGAATATTTCATGATCAAATGTCTATGACTCAAATTAAAACTTTGCTATAGATGCAAGGCTATTTTGCATTCTTACGGTACGAATTACCTTCCTAAGCAATGCAATTTAGTTAAACACATTTGTGATGTCTCTCAGAACAAGTCATAAGACGGAAATGCTAGTAAGCATTAGGCTAGGACATCTAATAAGTAGTTCTATATTTGTTAATGAATAAGGACAAAGTTGTTGATATTCCTTAATGAATAGGTTAATCCTTAATCATTATAGGTAAATTTAGTTAAATATAATTATTCCTTGGGATAACTTCAGATATGCATAGATGTATTCAACACGCGGTCTTCAAAATTCTACACATTTTATTATGAATTTCTTATGCAACAGGCCCTACATCGATCTGCAGTTCAGTCACTGTAGTCAGAATTTAGATTTGAGTGTTGCGACTTGCCCAAGCAGCGAATTAATCAAGCATCCCATAGTTAAAGGTATATAGTGGGATATATTGATTATAGGCGATAGATAAAGATAATATCGATCTCTTATCGGTCGAAATGGCCCCACTCTATACAAGGTAGTGAATTGATTATCACTTCTCCTGGGTCGGCCATTGATCTGGAGCGAGAGGTGATTCTAATTCCAGATCAATACCAACCACTGGTGGAAATAATTAGGAAATAATTATACCAAATTTGAGGCAAAACAAATTGGGAAGTTAGTGGACAACAAATCAATTGATCAATATTTTGTCCCTGGGCTCGATTATTACCCAAAGGTGCCTTTCTGGTGTGAAATGTCTAGTTTTAGACTCAGTATAAAGGTTTTTTAAGGGTGAGAATTTTAGAAAGTCTTCAGTTTTGCACATCTCTCAGATTCTGCTAAATTAGAGTCAAAATGAGAAATACTGAGTATATCTGAGTGTATTCTGTATTGTATTCATTCGATAAATCTGTCTGGTTATGTTGAACCGTATTTTGAACCTGATTTCCGTCTTAAATTGGGGTTATTTGAGAGGTTTGGTGAAGGCCAATTGTACTTTTTCTGAAAACGTGACCCTTTAATAGATTGGAACAGGTCATTCATGTCATGATAGTTAAGAAATGTCTGTTGAGGCAATCGCAAACACATCTAACTTCTAAATGAAATTAGTATAAATTTCAAGGGGAGCGTCATTTATCATTTCCTTCAACAGTCATATATAGAATATGGGTCCGGTTGCTAGAAAATGTACAAATGGTCTTCACTAATCCTCTGAAATAACCCAAATTCAAGATAGCAAGGAGGTTCAAATGGAGTTCAACATAAAGAAACAGATTTTCTGAATCAGCTGAATCTACCAAAAGTGTGGGACTGCCAATTGTACCTTTTCTGACAATCTGACCAATATATACACTTCTACTTAGACGAAGAACCCTACAGTCATAGTTTCAGTATAACAAATGACAATTCACTGAGAAAGCATTACTTTATCCGCACCGAATAAAGCAGTCAACTTTTTAAAAAAAATCTGGATATTTCCATGAACCGATTTTAAGCTAATATTATCAAGAATTATTGATAATCACCCACAAAAACCTCAAATAATCAGTACTCAAAATCACTATGGATACAAATTTCAAGCCTTGCTATAGAGACAAATCACCATTATGAAGCTTTCTTTTCAAAACGGAGAATACACACTGGTCTCCATCGTGATTGCGAAAGAAATAGTTAATCATGTTAACCCCTGGTTCTCTCTCTCCCAATCTCTAGGGACTAATACAAAAGGCACCGGTGGAGAAAACTGCACTGGCTTCAGTGTAAGACAATGCACCAATCTGATCTATGGTAGTAGCATGGTTACAACGCAGAAAGAGAGTGAATGAGAACCAACTCACTGAGCCGCTCTCTCTGGAAGTAATTCGTCACTGGAGGAGCGCGTTCCTACCACCGTTCGTTCCTACCAACCCAGGAGAACCCTACATACTATAGTACTAGCACGGGACGCTGGGTAACTGACCAATGAGAGAGCTTCTTTCATGTGAGTTCATTGATTGATTACGCGCTCGGTCTTTCTACGGCACTATATCGTGTCTGGCGCCGCGCGGAGGAATACCTTGATTAGTTATTAGCCTGCGGAGGGATACACACACACTGCCGCACCACCCACACCTGTTCGCCTATACTACTTATAGATACACGCTAGTGGATTCTGCATTCATACTAGCTCCTGATTTAAGGGATAGAGGTGTAGTGGGTGGGAAAGTGGTGCATTTACATACTTATACCTTTAACGTGTTCTAGCGTTGGCTTCTCAATTTATCTGACTCAGAAAACCAGCTGGAAAATACTGCCAAAAAGCCATCTACATTATAGGATACCGTACAGGGAAGACAAGTTCGGAGGAGGCAAACAATTCAAGGATGTATAAAGTTTGGATTAATTAACATAAGCGAAGTGTAAGGCTATTTTACTGCTATATCACTCTATGTCATGCTATAGCATAATATGTCTTTCTAAGATCTAGAAAGTTCACAAAGTGCACCCAATCTATAGATGTCTGCACTGTTTTAGCAGTTTACATCTAACAAACGGAAAAACCATCTTCATGGAGTGCAAAATACATGAACTTGTATCAAAAGTAACCACACAACCGCTCCTAAGCATCTGATATTGGATTTAAGTTTCGGGTCCAAGTATACAAAGGATTTCTTAACAGATTTGTGATTGATATAAAATCGGATAACCTAAACAATAACCATGGTGATGTCTAACGGGGCCGTAAACAGCATCACTGGAATGGGCATTAAACTTAAACGGTAAGTTTTTATTATATTTTATAAATATTCACCCAAGTTTTACCCCTCAAATACCATCACCTCATCCCTGTCCTTGTTGTTTTAGTATACATGTGTTAGTAGTGCAATTAGTTATATTGATTGTTCTAGTGAATTTATGATGCACACATTGCTATGAAAACAACGTATCTAGAGTGATTTACGCAAAGTGCGTATTTCACTAGTGATTTACGTGGGGGTTGTCATGACAACCATCTGTTTTTTTGCTAGGATTACCGGTAAAGTTCAAATGAATGACTCAATTTTTTTCCGATTTTCGTAAATATTCAAGCTCCTTCAACCAACTCGTTAGTTAGCCTGTATATATGTTTCCCTGATTGATTAACCATTATCAAAGGATTAATGACCTATATTGAAGGGCTGTTGGTGCACCTTGGGATTATGCACCACAAAGTGCACCAGCAGGTCGGACATGGAGGTATCTAATCCTTTTAGACTCTGCCTGAAGTCAATATAACCTCAAGACAGCTCCTGAAATATTACATGAAGTAATTGGCTGTAGTTGTGATCCTATCGGTGTACTTTGCCATGTTTTACTGGCCAAAAATAGGATGATTTGGTCTGAAAATTAATGAGTTGATATGGAACTTTGTTGGAATAAGATAGTGTCAAATGGAAAGGGACATATGTGTTTGACTTATATTGAGTGGTCCCATTCAAACTCAGATTGATTTGGAGTGGGGGCTTGAACAATGTTTAATTCGTTATAATGTATTAAAAGTGATTAATTAGATAGAATGTACTAAGGAAGATTAATTAGATAAAACGTGTTATACATGTTTCATTTGGTTTTTTTCAATTTCTACTCACATTACGAAAGCCGCAAATAATTATTGTCTATTCACTATTTGAACGCTCATGCAGCTTATTGAGTGCATTGACTAGATTAGTGTTTCAATGAACCTCATTACGGTATATGAATATTTGACGATTATGAGTACTTATCATTTGTTTTCACCTGCGATATGAACACGGTATCGTGCAGTAATATTATGAATTATGATTTAATACTATGAATTATTAATAATCACAACTATACAATTTCAGTAATACATTCTTTATCATATCATCTTTTAAGTATGCAGTTGGTAGGGCATTTCTAAAGTTCAAATATTGCTTTTTACAGCCGGTGAAATCAGACCAATAAAGAAAGATGATACATAGAAATTAAGCTTTACAAACAAGTGGGTCAGATTTTCAGAAAATGTACAATTGGCAGCTCTATACATTTACCAAATTCTCCTGAATCAGGCTGCAATTTGGCCAATAGGAGGTGAATTCGAGTATATCCGGCATTGCATTGATTCTAGCAATCTGTTTGGTTAGGTTGAACTGTATTTTGAACTTTTTTTTTGTCTGAAATGTGGGTTATTTGAGAGGATTGGTGAAGTTGAATTGTACATTTTCTGAAAATCTGACCCAAGTATTGATTCCCAGGGACTGAATGTATGATTTTGTTTTAAAGAGTTTATTTTGACTGGAGGAACATCTCCTAGGTATACCCAGGGTTTTCCAATGGTCCCAGTGTTTACAGAAAGTTTGCAAAAAACATTCCAAGATTTCAGAGATCAATGTACCAAGGTTAACCACTAAGGCAGAGTGTGACCATTCGGTATAGTATTTAGGTAACCACAGCAGGTAAACACAATTTCACACCATATTAATATGCAGAAAAGAATAAACAAAACAATTGTGCCAAGGTTAACCACTTTTGCAGAGTGTGACCATTGGTAAAGAAATAATAAAGTTAACTCAGTATGGGTATTCATATATGGGTCAGATTTCCAGAAAATGTACAATTCAACTTCACCAATCTTCTCAAATAACCTATATTTCCAGACGAGTTCAAAATACAGTTCAACCTAACCAAACAGAGTGCTAGAATCAATGCAATGCCAAATATACTCGAATTAACTTAGTATTGGCCACATTGCAGCCTAATTTAACAGATTTGACTAAATGTATGCAGCTGCCAATTGTACATTTTCTGAAAATCTGACCCATATATAGATACCACATATATATTGGTGCACATTAGGTTTCGTCCTACGTATTCCACCTTTATTTAAGCTTTACGGGTATAATGGATGTCATATTTGTCATGTTTTTCTTCTTAAAGCTACAATCTCTACATATTTGTTTTTTCGGTGGCCCGCCGAAATTCTTTGCTGGTGGTTTCGGGCTTCAGTCAATGTCTAATAAAACAACACGGGATTTGCATGTGCCACTGCACATGTCTGTTACAGTGCATCCTGGGATGGATTCTGATGAAATCTGACATACAAATATTTTCAACATTTTTATCGAAAATTGCAAGAATGTGTTCAACAATAGCATTGCTTATATAAATGATTTAAAAAAACAGATGCATGATGGGAAAGATGGGGACTTGTGTCATGGAAACATGTATACCACATAGATATTGACATTAGAACATTGATAAATATCCCATGCTGAACATGGCATGATTTCTATAGATTTTACACTGTACCATTAGTCCCATAATGCCATTCGAATCAGGATTCAACATGGCGGCTATGTAACTCCCCTATTGAGTGATTAAAAAATGATTACAACATGGTAACTAATACGAATTCGCTATACTTTCTAAGAGATCTTGCTAAATTAAATTTGAGAACTCTATATCACCCTCTAACAATTAACCAATACGAAATTCAAAAAGAGCATGCATACATGTATACATACACATACACCCGTCAAAATTGTATCCAATACAGCATCAACCCCTGAGGTATTGGCTGGCGTTAATAGAAATGTTCCTCGGCTTTGTGTTGGCTTGTATGATATACTGAATAATTTATTTCCCCATCGGAAATGGTGTCTATGATATTATGAAGTCAGGAATGATCCCAGCCGGGCTGCCAAGCATGCGATGATATACATTGAGAAACATGTGGAGCATTGGTGTTTGGATAATTGTAATTAAGTCTGAATGAAGTGGGTTATTAGATATTTTGTTAAATGAGTGAGTGAGTGAGATTGGTTGCTTTACGCCCTTATCAACACATTTGATATGGTTATATCAAGGGCGGGAGAGCTGAGAGGAAGGCAGTTTATGATCATACCCAGGAAATAGAGATAGAGAAGAGAGAGAGAGTGACAGAGAAAAAGAGACAGAACATGTCTGTTGGGATGAATGGTAGGTGAGTGTGCGATCTTGCTGCTGCCCGGGCTTGGTACCGAGGCACAGCGTTGGACCCTGGAGGAATCTACCAGCGTCCGTAGCTGCTGCACTGGTAGGCGGGGATGTACTGGAGGTCCTCCCGGCGTCTCTACCTCCTCCAGTGCTTCTCCTCCTGCCAGGCTCCTACCGCTCTCCACAACCCTCCCTCCTCCAGCTGTTCCGCTAGCCGCACTCCCTCCCTCCTGCCTGCCGCCTCTGCTTCTTCCCCCGCCTTCCGCGCTCCCCTCCTCCTCCTCCTCCTCTCGCTGGCCGCGAGACTGTGCGAGAGTTTACCTGGAAGCGGAAGTGGCGAGGCGTTGTGTGGACGTGCGGGGGTCTGGTACACACGGCCCTGACCAACTATAGCGGGTGATAATGAGAGAAAGAGAGGTCGTGCCGGAGAGGTTAGAGTGGAAGTGGGGAGGAGGACTGTGTGTCAGCAGAGCCAGCCCGGAGAGGGGGAGAGGGTGGGGGAGGTGGAGGGGGGGGGGCGGTTGAGTTAGAGGAGAGAAACGATACAAAGAATAGGAGAGAGAGAGAAAGAGAGAGGGAGAGAGGGACAGAGAGAGAGAGGGAGAGAGAGACTGAGAGAGGGAGGGAGAAGGAGAGAGAGGGAGGGAGAGAGAGGAGGGAAATAGACAGAGAGAGGAAGGGAGGGAGGGGGAAATAGACAGAGAGAAGCAGAGAGAGACCATACCACAAAGGCAGAGAGGGAGAGAAGGAGAGACACAGAGAGAAGGAGAGAGACAAAGAGATAAATAGACATACAGACAGAGAGACAAGCAGTTAGAAGTTAGACAAACGCAAAAGTAAGGAAACCAGGAAAATAAATTAGAAAAGAAAGAAGGGCAGAAACCTTAATTTTGGAAGCAGAGCAAAGAATAAAATCCCGAATATTAAAGGGAAAAAAACACAACAAAAAAGGATGCGTATTAAGGCAAGAAGAGACAGGGACGAGGTGGTTGCGAGTAGGAGTAGGAGGAGGGGGAGGGTGGAGAGGAGGGAGAGGAGGGGGGGGGGAGGTAGAGATGGAGACTGTGGTCGTAAAATAGAGGGTATGGGAGGAGCAAGCGGTCACAGAAGATTAGAATTAATCCCTTAAGATTAATAATTACTGATCAATCATGGAGCTTAGCATGATTGGGTTCAACCCCCAACACACGCACTTTTACACTCACACACGTGCTACAGGGCTGCCACTGGCTTGTACGCACTCAATGCACTAGATGGGTCAGATCGTCAGAAAATGTACAATTCAGTGTCACTAATCCACTCAAATAACTCAAACTTCAGACGAAAATAAAGTTCAAAACCCAGTTCAACCTAACCAAACAGATTGCTAGAATCAATGCAATGCTGAATATACTCGAATTTACCTAGTATTGGTCAAATTACAGCCTAATTTAGCAAAATTTACTAAATGTGTACAGCGGCGAATTGTACATTTTCTGAAAATCCAACATATATGGGTCAGATCTTCAGAAAATGTACAATCGACAGCTCTACACATTTAGTGATTCTGCTACATTAGGCTGGAAAATGGCCAATACTAGATATATCTGAGTATGTTTGATATTTCCTTTATTTAAACAATCTGTTCGGTTGTGTTGAACTGAATTCTAACCCAAATTCTTGTCTTCAATGTGGGTTATTTAAGAGGATTGGTGAAAGCGAATTGTACATTTTTAGGCGATTGCACCCATATTAGACCATGTAAAATGGGAGATAAAGGGGAAAGAGAAAGAGAGAGAGAGAGAACTACAGAAAGAAAGAGATAAGGAGAGAGAGGGTGAGAAAGAGAGACACAGCGAAAGATAAAGAGACAGACAGAATGAAGTGCACTATGGAATTCATTTATTTTCATCTAACACCTGATCCTGTTATTCCAGCGTCAAGAACCACACCATTCTCGAGAAATAACATGACAAGTTAAGAGTAGCCACATTTTGTTTAAATGTTATCATTTATTCCAAAACTAATTGAAAAAAACCAGGGTTGAATACATATCAAATTGATACCAGTTACCCTACAATATGTTCGTCCGAAATCTTGATTATGAATATCTTGGGATTTGATTGGTGGAGCAACAGACTCTCTCATTTCTAAGCCTAGATTGGAAAGATTCGTGAGTGCATTCATCCTTTTTCCAATGCTAAACATGGAAATGCCCTGGAATGGTTAAATCACATTTTTAAAGGATATATCTGAGAAGAAAATCGACTCAGGAATGTTCCTAGATTCCATCAATTCTTTCTTGACTTGAAGTTAATATTGGGAAGTTAGATTGGATTAGATTTGAGAATCTTAATCGCTAGACTAAAGGCATAATTCTGTTTCTCTCTCGTCTCCCTTTCTTTATCTCTCTATACCTCTCTTATCACTCTCTCTCCCTCCATATCTCTCTCCTTGTCTCTCCTCGTCTCACCTCTCTATTTCTTCCTCTCCCTCTTCCTCTCTTTATCTCTCTCGCTCTATCTCTCTTGCTATCCCACTCTCTCTCTTTCCCTCTCTCTCTCTTGCTCTTCCACTCTCTCTCTCCCTCCCCCATCTCTCCTCACTCCCTTACCCCACTTCCCCTCCTCCCTCCCCCAAGTCAACTCTTTCGTAATGTAGCTTACTCTTAATGAAACCTCAGTTCTCGAGCTGTGTGTTCTCGTATCGATCCATTGATAAATGACCACTTAACACTGGCTTTGTGAAAGCTACGAGATGCTGTGTAAATAATATAGTCAATCCAGCATTCTGTCTATATTGCCATGGCATCTCTGTGCAAATATATCCCCTCTCTACCTAATGCATTCTACCTATAGATCATCGCCTCAAAATATCGCATGACAATCTGGTAATTTAATTATTTTAAAAGGTTTATCATTCCATAAAGTGATCTTAATGTGTGGATGGAATGTTATTTCTTTGTTTAAACACAATTTTTAATTAAAACAAAATAGGGAATTATTAATATATTAATAAAATGTGCATGGGATATAGAAAGAAAAAGAAACTAGCTATATTGTGTGCATACATCTATAATAAAAAGAGGCTTGCATATGAAGGTATGCTAGAAATAACGTTACAGTGTAGGTATAACATTTAGTGCTCGGTGTATTTATAGCACTAGACAGTATTATTGATGGGAAAGCCTATATATATGGAAGTTGCATTTGTGGTGTGTTCCAGGAAAATGAGTCATAAGTCGCAAAATTGATATTTTTCAAAGTGTTTTTTTCACAAGATCACACAATTGGAATGTTCTGATTTTTGGGGAGTTTATCACTTATAGCTATACCGATCAATGTATCAAATTCCAGGACAATCTATGTAATATATCCTTTAGTTTAAAAGGTCCTCATATGGACTACATTTGGTTACTTTACTGTTTATTGACTCCCAGAAATATTGGAAACATTTTTTTTCAAAAACGAAAATATCAAACTTAAAATCTAGAAATACTTATTATTTTATTAGACTGTTTACTATCATTGGAATCGGCTTGATCTCCTCTTTTCAAATATAATGGTATCTCAAAATCTATTTTTTGCGACTTATGACTCATTTTCCTGAAACACATCACATTTGTTCTTGTATGAATGCACACTTAGATATACATAAATTCCTATTCCTATACACATAGACAGCACAATTCCGCTATGGATACGGTCTACAAGTATCTCTTACTCCAAATCGCTATTTGGAAAACATTTCAGTCTCAATTACTATTTCAATTCTTCAGGCTATGATTTTCCAGGGCCATCTTAGATTGATAATGAGTTGACATAGGCAATATATTATCATAAGTTAGGGAGGTTTGTTAATATTTTGGCGAAATGTTATATGTACCGACTGTTTAGAGACAGTTAAACCTTAATTCCACCCGAAAATACATACAAACATATGCGAAACTCAGGGCTTCAGAGGAAACTGGTGATTTCTAAGATTTGTGTATAACATTTGTGATTGATAAGTCAATTGCATGAATATGGATACTATTATTGTATTCATGTTACTTGTAGCATGGAGGAACTATCTGGAAATGTATTTTGTGTCCTGATATAATAAAACCGGAGCTCTTATCAAGCCACACACTAAGACCCTCTGAAAAACAATAGGCAGATAGAAGACTTTAATTGTTATGTTGGGTGTATAGAGGACTATTCACAGAAGTTAGACAAAGACTGACCATCACGTTAAAACGATCATAGAAGATTGGTATGATTCATTGATTCATTGATTTTGTCCAATATTCTCAAACAACCATTGCATACCCTTCAACAAAGGCTTTAAGGCCCTAGTCAGAGGAGTCTTTTCCACTCAATTCTGTGCAAATAGCATGAAAATCGGCTTGGTTGACTAGGCTTTTTAGATGTGCATCTACTATACAAATGGAATCGACTTGATCTCATCTTTTCCAATATATGATGATATCTCAAAAATCCCCTTTAGCGACTTGTGACTCATTTCCTGTGACACACCACGTATATCAAGCCATCTAGGAAGCAGAGTGTGTAAGTAATTCAATTAGGAGGTAATTAGAGTGAGCCAGTTGAGCATATGTAGGGTAGCTGGTAATGTATGAGTAACTCATCATGTGGACTAAATGACTTATCACCCAGCCAGGCCACACTCATGCCTATATTCATACATCATGTATGGCTCGCTAATCAGACCCGCATGTGGCATATGTTGAACCTGAAGTCTGTTGCATAAGTATAAGGGGAAAGTGTAAGAAGTTCCATACACAATTGTCCTTTATTTAGTCTTTACAACAGGCCCCTTAGCTTCTACAACAGGCCCCTGTTGCATGACCTCATTAGACAGTCTCACTTAAAAACGCTCCTTGCTAACTGTTTTTCCCTTGCTAGAATATAAATGGGTCAGATTTTTATAAAATGTACAATTCGCCTTCTACAATCCCCTCAAATAACCCACATTTAAGGCAAAAATAAGCTTCAAAATGGAGTTTGAATTAACAGAACTGATACTTCAAATCAATGTGATTCCAAATCTATACTCAGATATACCCGATATTTATCATATTTCAGCCAAGTTTAGCCGAATTTCCTAAATGTGTAGAGCTGTCAATTGTGCATTTTCTAAAAAATCTGACCCATAAGACACTCTCACATAAAATGTTCCTTGCTAAGCTATTTTCCCCTTGATAAGATAGAAATGTTGTACTGTAGGAATGAAAACAAAGAGATTCTCTGAATAGCAAGTTCGAATAAACCTTTAAGTAAGGACCTGTAATTATCGTTTCCACAATCCAAGCTAGCGATTATGTGCTTGCCCATTTCTGGGGAAAGCCTATTGCATATACTTTGAATAAGATATACAGATGTTCCTAACATAATCCTGAATAAAGTCCCCCGGTTATATGGATTTCAGCTGAGTAAATCGGATTATCTGGCCAGTTCATTTCCGAAAGCTGAACTGAAGTTCTTCTGATTATTATGGAGATTACACTTTATAATTATGAATTGTATAATGCCTGATCATATAACTGTATTTAAACATTTATGTATTCAACAGTGAATGCTCATTTGAATGGACACTAAGTGATGTGCGAGTCTTACTGCGCATGTCTATTACAGTGAATGCTGAGATGGATACAGTTCTAATCAGCACAAATATCGAGCAACATTTTTATCGACAAAAGGCCCAACTCTGTTCTGTAAAACTGATGGCTACATATATAAATATATAGACCATGAGAACACTGTTAAATAGTATAAGATTTACGCTGACATGTAACTCCCATTATTCTTATAAAAGAAAATCTTTTCACTAATTCATATCTTGTGTAAGTAAACTGTTAAAACCAAAGGCATGATGGGATAAAGGCTTCCTTCATCGAAGTATGTAAGACACATGGAATCACTGTCAAATATTCCATGTTGAACATAACATGTTTCTATCGCTTTAATACTGACTCCCATATCTCCATGCGAATCGGAATTCAACACGGCGGACATGCAAGTCCCCTATTAATTATATTGAGCGATAGTAAGTTATTAATAGATTGACCACGCGTGAGACACCTATAACCCCCACACACAAATGCCAGGAAGAGAAAGACAATTAAAGATGTCCGTCTCCTCTATGGTACAGTGAGGAAGACAATTAAAAATGGCATATTAGGTTGATGCCAATTGTGATGTGTTCCAGGGAAATAAGTCATAAGTCGCAGAATTGATATTTTTCAAAGTGTTTCATTTACGAGACGTATTTGTGGGAATGTTTCCACTTTTGGGTTAGGATGCTTGTTGTAGCCGGACAGTCTAATAAATATATCCATGTATTTCTGAGGTCATCCTATACAGTATATTTAGCTTCTTTACTATTAAATGTCTGCCCAGAGATATTTCAAACTTTTTTTCACAAGTAAAAATACCAAACTTAAAATATAGAAATACTTATTCAGATGTCCTACTGTTTACTATCATTGGAATCGGCTTGATATAATCTTTTCAAATATAATCATATCTCAAAATCCATATTTTGCGACTTATGACTCATTTCCCTGTAACCCATCACAAATAATGTTCCTAATAACACAGTTCGACGCATTAATATCGAGGCAAGTACAAATCCCCAATCCTCCTCGACAAAGTCCCGCAGCCAAATCTCGCGAGTTTCTGCGAGCCTGCTGCCTACTTCCTAGCGGCGGTCGGGGCGGCAGTGACCGCTCCGCGCTGGTCCCTAGATGCCCCAGTGCATTCTGGGAGCTTCTTGATCCAATTTGCTAAATCTCGCCAGGTCACGCGGGATTTCGCGCAGACGAGTCTGGTCTGGACAGGTGCGTTCAAATACCACGTCTAGAAAGGTGAAAAACAGCTGAGAGAGATTTAGCATTGCGAGGTCTGGTGGCCATTTTATCTGACCTTTGATTTCGATTTCATTCTGGTTTTATTTGAGTGAAATTGATAACAAATATCCCTCAAATATAGAGCAGTTATCTGAATGGTTGGTAACATTTTAGTCAGACAATTAGGCATACTGAGCATATAGGGCAGTGTCTTTACATTTTACATGAACAATTTCACTTGTTATTCGTCCCGTTAGAAGTTTCTCTTACCAGGTTATTATAATATCTGAAAGATTTCATCCGAAGGATAACAAATTGGGAATTTATGAGAACCTATGAAAACCATAAAATCTATGAAAAACCAAATGCAAGATGGGAAAGATGGGGATTTCTGTTATGGAAACAAGTATGACACATGGATATTGATATTGACCTATGCACATTGATAAATATTCCATGCTGAACATGGCATGTTTTCTATAGATTTTAGACTATGCCATTAGTCCCATAATTCCATGCAAATCAAGATTAAGAAAGCGGGTATGCAATTGCTCTATTGTAGAATGAATACCAATTCAATTCATTCTACATTTAGTAGCGCCTTCTATCATACTATGTCAGACTATATGGGTCGGATTTCCATAAAATGTACAATTCGCCCTCACCAATCCTTTCAAATAACCCACATTTAAGACAAAATGAGCTTTAAAATGCAGTTTGAATTAACAGAACTGATACTTTAAATCAATGTGATCCCAAATATACTCAGATATTCCCGATATTCATCATGTTTCAGCCAGATTTAGCCGAATTTACCAAATGTGTAGAGCTGCCAATTGTACATTTTCTGAAAATCTGCCACATATAAACTGGCAGAAAGCTGGTTAGTGTCAGAGTAAGTCCTAATATGGAGCGCATCATGTGTAATGGATTGATTGTATGTACGCGATCAGAGTGAATGACTGAATTTGGGAACCATTAACGGACACGTAGATCTGGTGGACCCGGCTAAAGACAAACCTACTTATGTACTCTGCCTATCCGCCTGTCTGCCGTCGTCTGTCTCTCGCCTTCTCTTCTCTCCTTCTTTCTTCCTCTCTCTCCTCTCAACTCTTTCTCTATCCTTCTTTCTCCTTTCCTCCTCACCTCTTCTCTCTCCCTTCCTGCTTCTCGCCCCCCCCCCCTTTTTTTTTTACCTCTCTCGCCCTTCCTCTCCTTCTTTCTCCTTCTCTCTTTCCTCTGCTCTTCTCCCTGCCTCCATCTATCTTTCAGTCTCCCTCTCTGCGCTCTCTTTCTTTCTATCTCTCTCTTTCTCCTTCTCCTCTTCTCACTCTATTTTTCTCTTTCCCAGTCTTCTGCTCTTTCCCCTTCTTTCTCCTTCTCTTCTCTCCTCTTCTCCCTCCCTCTCCTTCTCTGCCCTCTCTCCTGCTCTCTCTCCTGCTCTCCCTACTGCTCTCTCTCCTCCTCTGTTCTGCTCTCCTCTTCTACCTCCCCCCATCCCTCTCTCACACACACTCACTCACTCTCTATCATGGAGAACAGTAAGTCGGCTGACGGATGAAAACACATTCTGATGATTCAATTCTGACGGCTGTCAGTCAGCCACCTTCATCCTCCACTGGCCTGACTGCCCTCGGTTTCTCCCCCGACTTCCCCCCGTCAAGTACCCTTTACACCCTCCCCCTAGTCTCCACATCTACTGGTGCACTCCCCTCGTGTACTGTCCCTCTACGGCTAGCTATAGCTTGTCCCTCTACGGCCAGATGGGGAGCCCCTAATTGTCATTGTGCTCGTGTCACATCAACACATGCATGTATTCATGGAGGACACTTACTGAGCCATTGACTTCTACACTGGATATGGCATCCAGTTTGGAGAAATACTATATGTAAACATACATTTAAAAAATGAATTTAAAATACGATTATTATGATGTGTTTGGAAAGAAAATATTATTTGCTTTTGATAATAATATATTCTTGTCTGCTTGGAAGAAGTGTTGCAAGAGATATTAAATCACAATTTAGCTTGGTACCAACCCCATAACTAACCGATCCGCACCATACGTTTTCTTTAGAGAAACCACATGTGGATTTCTGAAGATGGCATATTTCACAGAGACGCCAATGTCTTGTAGATGCATGAAAACAATGTTGAGAGATACAATGGCACAAGGGAATTTCACCATTTAAACATTATAGTTTTGATATAAATATGGAATGCAAACAGGCCCCAAAAATGAAAATAGTCCAACAACGAAATCTTGTAAGTAAACGACTTTGTAAAGCACCAATTTTGCGACTTGGGACTCTTTTTCCTGAAACACATCACATATTTTTAGACGTCTTCAATCTCCAAGTATATTTTTAACAACCTGACCCATATAGTAACTGAGGGAGCGAGTGGCTCAACGTTACCTGCTAGCCTATATCTGTAGTAAATGACTCATCTGCCCCATCCTCCGCCCATCCTCTCATCTATTATGCATCCCTGCCACCTTCAATAATATTGAGCGTTCTCACACACCACACCATTCAACAACATGCGCCCAGAATACATTCACACACCAGCCACTGCTTGACTTCTAACCAGGCTGCCTCCACTTGCTACCTGAAAATTACATTTGGCTCTTTTTTGGGCGATGGAATATGTTTTACCTGTTTCATGCCGTCAGGAAATATATTATACATGGGTCAGATTTGCAGAAAATGTACAATTGGCAGCTCTACACATTTAGGGAATTCGGCTCAATTCGGCTCAATTCGGCTGAAAAATGATGAATATCGGGTATATCTGAGTATATTTGGAATCACATTGATTTAAAGTATCTGTTAATTCAAACTGCATTTTGAAGCTCACTTTTGTCTTAAATGTGGGTTATTTGAGAGCATTGGTGAAAGCGAATTGTACATTTTATGAAAATCTGACCCATAAAATACAATTGGCAGCTCTTACATATTTAGTGAATTCTGCTAAATAAGGCTGACAAAATGAGAGATATTGTGTGTATTTGAGAATATCATTGCGTAGAAATTAGAATCTGTTCGGTTATAATATCATCATCATGTTAAACTGTATTTTGTTTAGATTTGGGTTATTTGAGACAATAGATTGTGACGTAAATGTGACGTATTCATTGACTAGTGACGTCATCCTCGATGAAAAATACCAAGAAAGGGATTCGGTGTTACCATTGTAATTACATGTTTTAGTCTGTTTCTTTTCTTTTCTCTTTTCTTTTCATATATTTCCTTTTTTATATATAAATAACATCTATGTTCTATTAGTATATGCACCAAAGGCGACGACTGAGAACATCCATGGTTACACGTTTTTCTTATTTGTAAATCATTGATTCGTCGTTAATTAAATGTACTTGACCTTTCAAATGTAATCAAAAATTTAAAAAAACCCTTATACTTTTAAGATTAATATTCCGAAAGTCATATTTATGTCGCTTTAGAAATGTGTATAGGTAGATTTGTATTTTTCCCCGGAAGTAAAGTTCGAACTGAACTTGTGCGTACTTATTAATTCTTCCAATACTCATAAATTTGCTAGATAAAAATGCTATTCCGGTAGCGGATGATCGGAGATTGTTACCTAGGCAACACATAAAAACCACCTGATAAAGGCTGTATGTTTTTGTATGTGTTTAAATGTATGCTACGGGAAATATCATTTACTTATAATTGATTTAAATACGTTTAATGCCACCTGGGAACCGTGTGCATCGATTTAAAACGGTGTTGAGATTTAAATACTTGAGATGTTTTAAAACGCTATGCCGCTATAACGTCCTCTCTTTCCTTGTATTTCTCTCTTCCTACTCTCTATGTGTCTATTCCCCTCTCTCTCTTCCCCACTTTCTTCCCCCTGTCCTCTCTATCCCTCTCTGTCTCTTTCTTTGTCCATCTTTCAGTCCCCCTCTCCGCTCCTGTCTCCCTCTCCTCTCTCTCCATCCCTCTCGCTCTCGTAGTTTCTGTCGTTCTCCCTCCTCTCTCTCTCCCTCTTCCCCCCCGCCTCTCTTTCCCTTCCTCTCCCCTTTTCTCTCCCTCTTTCTTCTCTCTCTATCTGTCCCCCTCATACCCCCTTCTCTCCTTCCCTCTCTCTCCCTCCCTCTCCTTCTTTCTTCTATCTCTATCTCTCCCCCTCACTCCCCCTTCTCTCCCTCCCTCCCTCTCTCTGTATCCATCATTCCTACTTGCCTAGCGAAAAGCCCAAGACAATAGAAAGCAAAGGAAGGAGTGGGAGTGATGGGATGGATTGTTTAATGCCTTCCTAATGATCCACAGGCGGATATATCCCTCTTTCAGTTGATCAATAGAAAAAAGCTTTCACCCTGATTGATAGCGGGTGGGTGCGATATCCTTATGGTAATTGTGGTATCTATTAGGAGGCATGGCTCCAATAATAGCCCTCATCCACCCATACAGATTGACTTGTCGATATCTGCCGCGCTCCCTTCACCAAGGCTGTGAAATATTGCTGGGCGGTCATACAAATATCGCAGGCTGCATCTCATCGTCGCTCGGCTGGTGGTCGCAAATTGCGACAGTGGGTGTCCTGCCATTATTATATTAGCAAGCTTTTTAGGTGAGAACTTCTCAACTCGCGGGGATTTTATCTGGATATATAAGTTTCCGCAGTACTTGCCAAACATATGGATTATATATAATGTAAAATATGTTGCATATAGATCTGGTTGTGAGACACACTAGAGGAATTGCATGTGTCACTGCGCATGTCTGCTACAGTGCATTATGGGATGCAATATCATGAAATCTGACATATAAATGTTTGGCATACTTGTATCGATGTAATGTTGTCCCCAATATCACAACTTGTATTTATGATCTATAAAACCAAGTGCATGATGGGAAAGACGGGGGACTTGTATTATAGAAACATGTTAAACATATGGCTATTGATATTAGAACATTGATAAATATCCCATGCTAAACATGGCATGTTTTCTATAGATTTTAGTCCCATAATTCCATGCCAATCAAAATTCAAAATGGCGGCTATGCAAGTCCCCTATTGACTGCTCTAGACATTTAGTACTTAGTGTCGATTTGAAACCCACACTTAACAGTAGTCTCACTTTCTCCACCCTGGTACGAGGGAAAAGAACTAGTGAGGTGAAATAGTTTTGGTGAAAAACATGTTTAGAAAGTGCTTGTTCTCCAAGCCAATGCCTGCAACTAAGATAAATTTCCCTATACTACATACTCGCCAGTCTGAGGCAAATACATTAGTCCATATACTACTGTGACTTTCATCCTGAGTGAACATTTTTCATCATTTTCTGTCCAAGTTATTGATGCATTCTGCGATGTGAACAGAATATCTGTGCTAATATCCCTTTGATAGAAACTATATTTATGAAATGAAACAGACAAATGACCTTTTTGACCTAACTAATGAACTCGTTGTTTCATTCTCTTGCGGAAATGTTATTTTGTATTTTGTTTTTTTTAGTTTAGTATTTTTGTATTTTTAAAACTACAAAAAAATGTAGTCTGAATGTAGGTTCTATATTGAGCCGGTTATCGGACAAGCTGTCCCCACTGCATTGTTGCTTATTTATAAAGATGTAGAATTGTCTTCTTTGTAGTCATATATCGGATTAGCTCAAATTCATGGCATGAGTTCTATTCACCTTCATCGAATATTTGTATTTGAATCATTATATTTTCGTACAATGAAAAGTATCACCTATGTGAAATTTATATCAAAATAAAATCTTTTTTAAAAAACATTAAAAAAAATCCAAAATACAATATTGCTTTTCAGTTTGGTATGTATTCTGCCCTGGCCCACAAAAAAAGTCAAAAGTTCTGTTAACCTTTAAACATTTTGCCATGACAAAACAGCAGCCATGTTCTATTTAAAAACAGATGAAAGAGCTGTGGCAGTAGTACAAGTAGTGAGCTATTTTTAGAAACTCATCTACAGCAACGGCTAGCCAATCAACGTACGCGTTTGACTTTTACCTTGTTCTGTCAAGTCCTGACTTGACTTATTGTTCTGACATTATACCCCGTTCCCAGAGGTCCCCTGAACAAGCGTGCAAGAAGTATGGTTGCTATGTTTAGTTGGCCGAGCCTGTGACAATGATACATTTCCACATACTACTAGTATGGCTGACTAGCCTGAGGCAAAGGCATTAGTCTATATACTACTATGTGTCGTTTGGTGCACAGTGTGGGAAACTGGAGCGTATACATATGCACCAACTATTGATATGAATGCACCTAGCTGTGGGACTGACAGATGCGTTCCAGGGAAAAATGAGCCACAAGTCGCAGAATTGATATTTGTCAAAGTGTTTTAGTTATAAACTATCTTTTGTGGAATATTCTGATTTTTGGAGGGTTGAACACCTATGATCATCTGAATCGATGTACCAAATTTCGTGACATTGTATTGAATATATTCTTGTGTTTTGAAGGCCTTCGTATGTGTATTATCATTCGAATCGGCTTGATGTCTTCTTTTCAAATATGATGGTAACCCCAAATCCATATTTTGCGACTTATGACTCATTTTCCTAAAACGGATCACATATGCACCAATTATTGATACAAAAGCACCCGTGGGACTGACAGACAGAAAATGCTCAATTGTCTAAATTCTGTCAAATAACCCAAATCTTAGACAGAAATGTACCACATTGCAGAGCAGAATTATTTAATCAACACAATTCCAAATATATTCAAATATACCTGGTATTTAAAATGTTTCTGTCCAATGGTCTACCTGTGTTTGATGCGTTTTTCAGCAGCAAAAGGGTAGGACCTATTTATAGTATCGACCCATCAGGTAGTTGGTGTTTATGACGCTTATAGATGTACGATTCAAATTGATAAGAAGGTTAATACGCTAAAAACGTTAAATTACAGATTATTTACAATTTCTAACTTTGTTTTGTTTTACGATTTTTATTCAACCAGACATTATGCAATTAATACACTATTCACAGAACAAGCTGATTTTAAATCCATAGAAAAATATATATAACCAGACAAAACAGATCACATAAGTAGTAAATTATCATTTAAACAATTTATCAAAATTATAAAAAGTAGTAAACCTTGCAAATCGAGACAATCTCGTAGACATTAAAAACACACACCCGGGACAGTGTCCTAGCTAAGCAACTGATTTAATGGTAACTAAGATACAGGCTCCTCCAGGAGGGTACATGCATAATAATGAGTGGGCGGAGCCCTTACGTAATATCCATGGCCTAGCATGTATAAGTAGACTTGCACAGTCCTAGCTAGTTAAGTATAATTAGCGATTTAAAGTTATGTGATAATAGGTGATAATTAATAATAATATAAATATAATGAGGTTACACAATGTTACGTAATGTTACATAACACTGGCCATATTCAACTAAAAAAAAGGGAAAAATTCATCAAAATATACAAGAGAAAATACCTTGAAAATGTGATACTGGGTCTCAGGACAGAAAAGCTTGAGTCTAGCTCTCCCCCTCCCATCCCCCACCCCCACCTCTCTTCTTCACCCCCCAACACTTTATAGTCTGCCTGCCCCTACCCACCATTTTACCTTACCAAGACTTAGTCCCTCCGCCTAGCGGCTATTTACTTAAGTTATCCTCCACCACCAGGTCGCGCCTCAACTTCCGCTAATCAATAGCCTCAATATTGTCCTTAGCCTTGATCTCTGACGCGCACCTTTTATGTCAAACAAGCCGCCCGCGCGTACGCGTACTGCAAGGTGAGAACCCTTTGTTTGCAAACTAAGCCGGAGGTCGGGGCTTTATTGAACAATGACAAGTCAAGGCCTGGATCGGGGTAAGATGAGACAGATAGCAAGTGTTCCACCAAGGCTTCTCCTCCTCATGCTTTATTCATGCTGGAATTGATGTTCGCGTAATAGCGGCCGGGGTAGGGACATCATAATGTTATGTTATTCCCAAGGCTTTCCCACCCACTGTGGTGTCTCTCTCCATAGGGTATGAATATTTAGAGCTGTATTCGCAGCCATTTTGACTAAAATGAGATCCGTTATAGGAAAGTTATATAGGTATTTTTCACAGGATCACATTGTTGAAATGTTCTGATTTCTGAGAGTTTAGCACTTATAGTCATATAAACTTATGTAACAAATTTCAGGGCATTTTATTAAATATATTCTTGTGTTTTAAAGGCCTTCGTATGTGGTTTGTCTAGGCCTAGTTACTTTTATACTGGTAATTACCCATCCAGAAACATTGCAAACTAAAAATATCAAACTTAAAATATCGAAATACATATTAGGTGTCCTAGTGTTTACTACCATTGGAATCGGCCTGATCTCCTCTTTTCAAATATGGTGATATCTCAAAATCCATTTTTTCCGACTTATGACTATTGTTTGACTTGTATTACAGTAGTTATCAATAGTTTGTTATTTTGTATGTTTATGCAAGAATTTGAAGTCTGATAAGCCAACAAGAACGAGCAGAGAAACATTGTGTCCGGCCGCTGAAATATAAATGTGGATATTTTTGTTAAATCTTCTAACGAGATGAACATGTCCTCCAGAATCTTGGTCAAATGATTTTCAGATTGATAGAACAAAGAGTGGACAAATCATTAGTTGATGATGTTGATGTTTGCGTAAACGGGGCATAGGTAGTCACATCATAATGTGATTGTATTCTCAAGGCTTTAATATTCTGCCTCCAATAGCATAGGAATAGATAGTACTTCATACCATATTTGCGTATTTCATTTTATAATGTTAGGTTTAAATGGTGTGTTATTTCATTTTTACTGTTTGATATGCGTATGGGTCGGATCTTAACAATGTACAATCGGCCGCTCTACACATTTAGTAAATTCTGTTAAATTAGACTGGTTTGTTTCGTTGAACTGAATTTTTAACCCCACCTTTGTCTTGTTTGAGTTATTTGAGATGATTAGTGAACCTGAATTGTACATTTTCTGGCAATTTCACCCATATATACGTTGCTATTTTCTCATATAATACAAACGTGACATAAATCCACGAAATAAAACAAAACGAGAAAAACTGAACAGAAATAAACTTAATCTCATGGAAAATCCCATTCCCCAGGAACCAAAGCTATTAAATTAAATCCAGAAGAAGCATATCTGGATGCATTTCGCGGCAAAAAAAATTCTTAGCTGATTTGAGACGCTGTGAGCCAAGACTGTATAATCATTTCTGGTGTCTCTAGAGATCGTGTCAAGGTCATATTCATGGCATGCATAAATTATCGATGTACTCCACAGGGAACATCACTTTAGAGAAGCAAGGTAATATAGATTTAGAGAGAGAGAGGGAGGAAGGGGGTTGGAAGAAAGAGGGAGGGTGAGAGAGGGAGCGAGAGGGAAGTGAGGGACGGAGAGAGGGTGCGAAAGGGGAGAGAGGGAGCGATAGGGGAGAGAGGGAGGGAGAGAGAAGAGAGAAGATAAGGAAGAGCGAGAGGGGAAAGAGAGAGGGAGAGAGACTGCACAGTATAGTTCCTGATTATCACTAACAGTAAGGTACAATATGAAGTGGTGAAGGGTTTAGAATTATTTTAAACGTCGAGCTACTACATGTGCATATCATATAGGTTGACATATTCCAGCAACTATTTCGTTCTCCATAATAGAAATCTCAATCGCCATCATTATTGGCAAATCAATGTCGTTATTTCAAAACCTAAATAATATAATGCTTTTAGCATCGAGGGCCCTCAGACTTTTTACCACAACACCATGCTAATGCGACCAACTACTGCTTTTGTAACAACACTTACATAATGACCTTACAATTTTAGTTTTAGCGTTAGCGTCTTTTAGTGTTAGTGTATTCTAGGGGAGCCATGCAGCAATTTGTTTTTGAAATGAAAAATGTAAACAAATACAAAGCAAATGTCCCAAATCAGTTCCATTGTCTCATCCTGCTTGTCTCTGTCTCGGCCTACTTCCCCTTTCTCTCATAGTTCAACCTCAGACGTGTACAGACTGCTACACAAAATGTCATCTTGCTGAACAACTGTAATTTAGAGGAAATACTTGAAAATTGCTTCCTTGACATTAAATGTCAGATGTCGTCTGTTAAAGTCTGTTAAAGGTGCGTTCGACAACGGTCACGACAAAGTAACATTTTCCAAAACTATTATTCATCAATATCCTCTTGCTCTTCTGTATTCATATGAACATTATTTTAAAGTCAAATCCGCTGAGAGAACTCGTGCTTTTACTTTAAACATAGTCTGGCTCAAGAAGAAATTCTGATAGAGAGCATTTGTGATGTGTTTCCGGAAAATGAGTCATAAGTCGCAAAATTGATATTTTTCAAAGTGTTTTTTTCACAAGATCACATTAGTGGAATCATCTGATATTTAGAGAGTCCATCACTTAGACTTATATCAATCGGTGTATCAAAGTTCAGGACAATCTATATAATATATCTTTTAGCTTTAAAGGTCCTCATATGGACTACATTTAGTTACTTTACTGTTTATTGACCCCCAGAAATATTGGAAACTTTTTTTTTTCAAAAACGAAAATATCAAACTTAAAATCTAGAAATACTCATAAGATTATTAGACTGTTTACTATCATTGGAATCCCCTTGATCTCATTGTTACAAATCTAATGGTATCTCAAATTTTTTTTTTTCGACTTATGACTCATTTTCCTAAAACACCTCACATATACAAACGTAAAACGGAAGGTAAAACGTAATGCAACATATTGAGCAAAATGTTTCATATAAAAATGTATCTTTTATACATAAAAATATGACGTAATTCACTAAAAAGATACGGATACGGTTATGTAATTGAGATATGTTTGCTTGCGGAACCTCCCTAATGCCTTGGAATTCGGTAAAATGGTTGGTGAATGTTGGGCTGACACACATGAAGCCTTTCTGGTACAATCCACTTAGTATGGTAATACAGACCATAGGTAATAAAGGTACTAGATGCATACCAGGCATATGTTTAGTAACAGACTAGGCAGCAACTGGTGGTTACATAATGTATAGTGTTACTGGTGTTCCTGCAACCCCTCACACTGCATACTCACCCTTTATGCGTGCCTGGTCTTGCTACAGGACATGTATAGAGAGGCAGAGGAAAACTACCCGACCCAGTTCGAAGGGGAGTGTTGACACCTTAAAGTCCTGGCAGTCATAGAAAGACCTGTCTGGAAAAGACAGAACTGGCCAACTTGATTGTAAAAAACATCTGCAATAAAAGAACTTTTGAATTTGAACCATATAGGCAAGATGATATGTGTTGTGTTTCAGGAAAATGAAACTGAATTTGGGGGAGTTCATCACCTTGACTTATATCAATCGGTGTATTAAATTTCAGGACAATCTATGTAATATATCCTTTAGTTTTAAAGGTCCTCATATGGACTACATTTAGTTACTTTATTAATTATTGACCCCCAGAAATATTGGAAACTTTTTTTTTTCAAAAACGAAAATATCAAACTTAAAATCTAGAAATACTCATAAGATTATTAGACTGTTTACTATCATTGGAATCCCCTTGATCTCATTGTTACAAATCTAATGGTATCTCAAAATCTTTTTTTTGCGACTTATGACTCATTTTCCTAAAACACCTCACATATGTTACAGAAAGAAGTATTATCTTGATGAAATTACTATTATTAGTAAATACTTCATTAGATTAGCCAACACATGATAACTATAGGAATATGGTAAAGTATTTGGAAGATGATGAAGAAAAAGGGGTGAGATCTAGATACGATAAACGAAGGTGAAAGGGTGACTGAACAGGGCTAATATAGGTCACATATTATGAAAATTGTGTGAAAGTAAACATGGGAAACGTCAAGGCCGAAAAACAAAATTAATGTAGGAGAAAGAAGGGGAGAGAACATTTGGCGTAATTGAATTGCAGAAATTGAAAATAAAGCTCTCATCTATTTGTGCTGTAAATTTGGTGCCCATGTACTAGAGGCCCATTAACGTGCTAGAGATTCCCTTTAGATTTTGATTTTAAATTTATTTTATTCAGGAACAAAGACATTACATCACCGATACTATTCTCAAAATTCTTAAATGTGAGTGTAACATTATTGCCTGTGACCTGTGGTGCATCAAAATCAAAATCCAGTTTGATCTTCACTGGAATTTGTGCTGTTTACGGTGAACCTTCTGTGCGCAATGTTACATACCCTTACATACCACGTAATCTGGTTAAGTTAAGTTACAGCTCTACTTGTGGTTGCACGCAACCACTTGTGGTCATGTATCTATTGTTGCATGGAGGGACTTAAGCAACAACAGTACTCCTCCTTGAGCCCACTCCGTCTCTAGTCACCTGGATAGGGTAAATAGAGGCAGTACATCCCTTATTAATTATAATCCACTGGGAGCATGTTGCAGTACAATAGTCAGAGAAAAGTCTATAGTAATATTGGGGCCTGTTGTATAAGAGATCCGTAAATGATTCATGCTAGTGCCTTTTGTCTCTTTTTCTCTGTCTCTCTCTACCTTCTTCCCTATCTCTATTTCCTGGGTATATATATATATCGTATTTTTATTCAGACATCACTTTAAATACATCAGAAAGGGAAGCGTCCCTCAGAATTTTGTTCTTCCAGGCCTCCCCTTTAAATGAGGATACAGTGAAATATCATCACAATCATGTTTCAATTTAAATGTCAATTGATGTGGAGAAGGCGAGTTTTCCCATATTTGAATTGATATGGTATTGGTATGATCATAAACTGCCTCCCTCTCAGCTCTGAGTCTCCTACCCTTGATATAACCTTTCAATGTGTTGATAAGGGCGTAAAGCAACCAATCTCACCCACTCACTCCCTCTCAGCTCTCCCGCCCTTGATATAACCATATTAAATGTGTTCATAAGGGCGTAAAGCAACCAATCTCACCCACTCACTCCCTCTCAGCTCTCCCGCCCTTGATATAACCATATTAAATGTGTTGATAAGGGCGTAAAGCAACCAATCTCACTCACTCACTCATTGCTTTTCAAGTGAGTCCTGCTGTAGGAAAAGTTTATTGTTTGATGTTTATTGAGAGGTAAATATGCTATGACATAGCAAACTCACATATAGTAAGGAAATGGAGTGAAATCAAACTAAGTATTGGCAATCGATTTATAGTTTTGTAAACCATACTTCGACTTTGACTTCAGGACACCCTCGAAAACTAAGTTGATCAGAAGAGTGAGTCATTTTCCTTTTAATGTAACTGTTGTATATTGGAATATACATTCATATAACAGTAATATCGAATTAAGGCAAATTCTTACTATAGGAGTTAGTTATCATCTACATAGCAAGGAAATGTAGCTAAGGAAAGGAATATTAGGCCTACGAAAGGATCTATTATGCAATGGATTCCAGTACTTTTCCTAAATTAAAGCTGCAGTCTTAGATTACGTTTGTCAACGAGTGAACTACCCCACTCTCCACTCACTCCCCCACCCCACCCCTCACCCAATGATAGAGCTATAATGATGTATGGCCTATTGACATGACTCCTCACCCTGCATTAAGCGCTGACATGTTGTGTTGCTTGTGTGAATATTAAGCAGCTTACAGCATGGGTTAGGTTCGTCTACTAGCTCACAACTCTCCTCCCCTCACCTCTTACATAAGCTTAGTAGAGAGCAATTGTCATGGGTTTCAGGGCAATGAGTCGCAAGTCGAAAGAAAATGGATTTTGAGATACCATCATATTTGAAAAGATGAGATCAAGCCGATTCTGATGATAGTAAACATTTGGGACAGCTAACAAGTATTTCTATATTTTCAATTGGAAATTTTTATTTTTGAAATAAAAAGTTTGCAAAATGTTGGTGGTCCATTACTAGAAAAGTAGCTAAATATATTCCATAGGATGAGCTAAGGAACGCAAGGATATGTTCAATGAACTGCCTTGAAATTTGGTACATACCAAACCAACATACCAAAAATAATTTTCTAGTCACCGCAGTAACAATCATTCTCAGATATGCCAAGTATTCATCATTTTCAGCATGAATAAGCATCATGTACTAACTATGTAGCAATAGCGATTTGACATTTTCTCACACCCTAACCCGCTTAATTATTGGTAAACAATGAATACCAAGGTCGCGCTGCCGTCCCATGAGAAGTTTGCCATTATTTATTAACGACATGTAACAGCGTCCACAATCCTATGGGTCAGATTTTCAGAAAATGTAAAATAAGCAGCAGTACACAGTAAATTCTGTTGAATCAGGCTGAAATGTGGTCAATAGTAGAAAACTTCGAGTATATTTGGCATTGCATTGATTCTAGCAATGTGTTTGGTTAGGTTGAACTGTATTTTGAACTTTATTTTAGTGTGAAATTTGGGCTATTTGAGAAGATTGGCGAAGTTGAATTGTACATTTTCTGAAAATCTTACCCCTATACTCGCCACTGATCAATGCTTGCTGTCAACTTTATCCTAATTGTCTAATATTGTTAAAAGGCCGATATGTTCTGGAACTATACAAGGGTCAAAGATAAACAATTGTGATAGGTTTTAGAAAATGAGTCACATAGTTGGTATTATCCTAAGTGTTTTATACACAAGGTTCCTTCGTTGGAATGTTTTCATATTTTATATCTTGAGGGCTCTGAGGAGTATGAATACATGTATCAAATTTGATGCCGGTGGATTCAATGCTTGCGATTCTAAGGTCATAATAAAGCGTATATTTAGTTAGAGTACTAGTAATTTTCAACCCAAATATAATGCAGATTCCATGGCTCTATACTCTATACTCGCCATTGATCCATGTTTGCTGTCAAAGATCATCATCATTGAATAATACTGTTTAGATTCCTCATGTAGATGTCTTCTAGAACAAAGTAAAGGGTCAGATGATACGAGCGTTTATGTATGGACAGTTTCTAGTAAAGTAGATAAATATACTATATAGGATGAGCTTAGAAACGCAAGGATATATTTAATACATTGTCTCGAAGTTTGGAGAGCATCAACAGTTTGCAGTGTATTAACTATATCATCCTTTAACAAACTACAGCTTAGCACAGTTTTTGTTGAGAAATGTTGGCCAATATTTCAATATGAACATTTGAGCCAAGTATGTGCCTTGTGCTTGTTCTTTTCTTATACTAGAGTCATACTAAATTATATCGACCTATGGCTACACACCATGGCAATATTCTAAAACAAGCCCTGATTTGTTATATCGATCTATAGACAGCCTAGGTAAGACAGACTCGGTGGAACAGCTTTTAGCAGTCTTTGATCAGAGCCCTCTATGGGGCTGTGGGTAAACCCTCCACTTAATGCGGCGGCCATTAGAGAGATTGCATCCAACAATAGAGCTTTGTGCGCATGCTCCGTGCTGTGTATAGAACCCTTCATGATCCGCTCTCAACAACCACTATACTTACCATCCAGTGTGTACTGGGGGAGGGGGAGGTGGGGGGAGAGCATATGTGTGTCTGGGAAATGAGTCACTAGTCGCTAAAATTCGATTTTTAGATACCATCATATTTGAAAAGATGAGATCAAGCCGATTCTAATGATAGTAAAGAGTAGGTATCTCATAAGTATTTCAAGATTTTAAATTTGATATTTTTATGTTTGTGGTGGTGTGTGGGGAGGGGAGAGGGAGGGGAGTGGTAGGAGGGAAGAGTCCCTACCCACCCTTATTTGAGAATAAACCACTTTGAAAGGAACGAAGGAGCCAAATATAAAGCACCCTTAGGTATCAGTTGTCCTTTTAATGTATCACTGAGACAAGGCAAAGGAATCGTTTCTTTTTCTTCTCTTTCTTTCCCCCGTTTCTGCCTCTCTATCGCTCTCTTTCTCGCTCTCTTCTCCCTTTCTGCTTCTCACTCTTTTCTCTCTATCCCTTTCTTTCCTCTCCCCCTCTCCCCCACTCCTTTCTCTTTACTTCTTCCTCCCTTCTCTCTCTCTCTTCTCTCTGTCACCCTCTCGTTATTTTTCTCTTGCGCTCTTATAAATCTCTCTTTATCTTACTCCCATTCTCTCTCTCTCCCCCTCTCTCTCTCTTTCTCTCTCTCTCTATTTACTCATTTGTACTACTCTGCACTTACTGAAAGTGGCAAATAAATGACAACTTATCTTATCTTATCTTATTTACAATATACAACGTCCCCTCTCTCTCTCTCTCTCTCTCTCTTCTCTCTCTCACTCTCCCTCCCTCTCGCTATTTTTTCTCTCTCTCTCTCGCTCTCTCTCTATTTACGATATACAACATCCTCTCTCTCTCTCTCTTCTCTCTCTCTCTCGCTCTCCCTCCCTCTTGCTATTTTCCTCTCTCTCTCTCTCTTTCTCTATCTCTCTCTCTATTTACAATATACAACATCAGCTGTTATAAGAAACACAAAATGCAGACGACATTTTACAGGCGCATGCGCACATATGGTGCAGTCACGTGATCAGACGTACCAGCTGGTTGCTTCCCCCGGGAGTTTGGCTGGATTGCGGGAGAATGATATGTAGTCGCATAAGGCTTCCCCCCGGCCCCTCATATTGACAATGTCATTAGGCAATCTGTTAAATCTGTTGAGGATGTTTGTTTGCTATATTGCGTAGTAGGTACACATGATAAATGAGAGAACAATACATCATTACGTGACGATTGTAGTAGCTATAGATAGAGTACCCGATGTTCAGGGACTTGCGGGGACTCCGAACATCAGAACATGTATAATGGTGATGAGTTCCAGGCAAAATGAGTCACAATACAAGAAAAAAGAATTTTGAGATAAGATCATATTTGAAAAGATGGGATCAAACTGATTCCAATGAATTATGTCATTATAATACGTAATGTGATATTTGTATGTGTGATATTTTTATTTTTGAAAAGCAAATTTCTGGTTGGACATTTACTAGTAAAGTGGCTATTTATAGCCTATACTCTATAAGATCACCCTGGCACGATGGCGGGACAGTTGAAATGTAGAGGGAAAGGAGCCGATAACAAGAGATGGGAGGCACAGTTGTATGTACCAAACACTTATTTTATGTAGAAAATATTGTTAACAGTACAATTTCTTTTGCCATGCCGCATTGAAAACCCCTTGAATTGTGCGTCATCACCCATGTTCTATCTACATATAGGACTATATATATACAGAATCAGTGATACCAATCAATTAGAACGGGGCGATAAATAATATTGCTGCAATTAATATTTAGATTTAAACACAGGTGAGAGTGTCGCCTTCTCTCAACCTTGCAGTGTTTTGAGTCAGTTAATGCAAACACCCATTCCATTAGCGTATAGGTCTCTCTACCACAATGTGGCCTTACCCGGCTATAATAACCCACATGGCATGGTTTAAATATATCTTTTTACAGCTCCACCCAAGAATCATTAGAGAGGTTCCGCAAGCAAACCTATCTCAATTATGTAACCGTATCCGTATCTTTTTTGTGAATTACGTCGCATTTTTATATATGAAAATAAAATTGTGAGATAAAACATTGTGCTTGATATGTTAAGGCCCATTCACATTACAACAGCCGATTGGTGTACGGTTGCCGCACGGCAAAACACACAATGTTAAAGTATTACAGCCGGCAAGGATCGGCCGGCTGGTCGATCGTGTTAATGTGAATGGGCCTTACCATTACGTTTTTCCCGCCATGTTTAGCTGAACTTCTTTCTTCCCTTTAGCATATGTTTGTATATCAGAGATACGGATACGTTTACGTTAACGTATAGGTTAGACTTGCTGAAACTCCCTATTAATAGATTTTAAAGTTGCACTCTCAGTTAACGTCGGTCTATAGATGTTCTACTTCTTTTTCCATTCTTTTCCAACCCATTTTAGAGTCATTTGACCAACATTTTGGAGGATTCTGTCAGGTTGTTTTTGCTACAGGTCTCTTAAAGCGTCCTTATTTGTGTTTTCTCACGGCGGATTTACCTTCAGATACTTGTATAAACATACAACAGCAGAAGGATATTGATGAATCCAGTCCAGTAAGTCGTAATATGAGTACATATGGTGATATGTCGTTGGTCGTTATAGCTGAGAATGCAGCTTTAAATACAGATTTAATGCATATTTTTACTACTAATGACAGTTATTAATTGTACTGCTCATTTGAAATAGTTTTGCTAATTCTAAGTAAAACACAATGAATTAATAACTAATGAAGGGGACACACATATTCTTCCCATCTTAACTAATATGCCCTTGGAACAAGATTAATACAAACAATTAATCAAAACGATGGAATGATGAAATCCTCAATTTAGACTTGGTTGGTAATTGCGCCAGCGGTTTGTGTGCAAGTAAAGAGAGTGGGATAGCGGGGAGAGTGGAATTTAAGTCAATACTAGGGATGATAGGGTGATTTGCATGTATCACTGCGCATGGCTGTTACAGTACATGCTGGGATAGATTCATTTCTGGTCTGACTTGCAAATATCTAACAAGATTTTCATTGGAAATTGCAAGACAATGTTCACCGATATCGCAGCTCGTATGAATAATATATATCTAAAACTTAAATGCATGATGGGAAAGATCGGAGCTTGTGTAATGGAGACATGTATAACGCATGAATATTGACATTAGTCTCAGATACTGACTTTTAGTGTCACGAATGGAAAAGGATTTATTGCCCCTTCACCGTTGAAGTTTGCATCTCTGAAAATTTGGGTTAAAGATATCGTTTTGTTCTTACCATCATATCGTTTTATTCTTACCATCATTTGAATCGGTTCGATCTCATCTGTTCAAATAAGGTGTTTTCTCGAAACCTTTTTTTTTCTCGACTTGTGACACATTTTCCTGGACCCCATCCCCATTATACATGTTCTGATGTTCGGAGTCCCCGCAAATCCCTGAACATCCACACAACACCGGGTACTCTACTAGAACACCAATGAATATCCCACACTAAACATGGCATGTTTTCTATATCTTAATACATACAACTCCCATGTCTCCGTGCAGCTCATGATTCAAAAAGGCGGGTGTGCAAGTCCCCTATAGGGGAGTTGCATGTCTCACTGCCCATGTCTGTTACAGTGCATTCTGGGATGGATTCTGTTGAAATCTGACATACAAATATTTGGCAAGACTTTATCGCAAATTGCAAGAACGTTTTCACCAATATTAGAGCTTGTATAAATGATCTATGAAAGCCAAATGCATGATGGGGATATGGGGACTTATGTAATGGAAACATGTATAATACATGGATATTGACATTAGAACATGATAGATATTCCATGCTGATCATGGCATGTTTTCTATAGATTTTAGAGTGTACCATTAGTCCCATAATTCCATGCGAATCAAGATTCAAGATGGCGGGTGTGCAAAGCCTCTATTGTGCAGGTTTGCCTTGAGGCTGATGGTTGTTTGTTTTCCCCATATTTACCGCAATTGGCAGGGTTATGAAGTCTCCCCCTGGTGCCACGATAGCCACACTAATTGCTTGGCAAATATTGACCTTAACTCAGGACATTGGGGCTGTGTCATTATTGGACCCCCTCCCCCTGTCCTTGCCTCCTCCCCCCACCCCTTTCCCCACGCTCCCCCAGTCTCCCTGTACCTTAGACTGCGCAGAAAGTTTCCTCCAGTTCTGTTGGTGGCCTTGCCAACTGAATTACTAAAGGAATTATAGCTGACATTGAGAGGCTGCTAGTGCACTGTTTGGTGTATAATCCTGAGGTTAATGACTGACATTGAGGGGCTGCTGGTGCATTGTTTGGGGCATAATCCTGAGGTTAATGACTGACATTGAGGGGCTGCTGGTTATCATCGGGAATTCAATTGAATTGTATCTAAATGATTTTATTTGGCCAAAACATTATGCAATACACATTATTCTCAGTTAAAGCTAATCAAAACAATAATGATAAAGATTTACAAATCGACATGGGGTCTACCACTAACTACATCACAGCTTAGATTTACATTAAATGAACTCAATATAAATAATTAAAAGCTAACAGTTTAAGAACAAGTTTGAATGCACAGGGCATCGACAGGCTACATCACAAGGAAAATGTTGAATGAAATACATATAGGCTTGGACCACATTACGTTTTAGTCCCTAACCTGGCACATAAATCAATAATATCCAGTCACAGTTACAGTAGTTGGCAAAAACAGTTCATTTTTGTTGCATTGTATTGGAACCTATTTTTAGTCAGAAATTATATTAAGACTGGTGAAGACGAATATTATCATCGTCCATTTTCCAACGATCTGACCCACTCGATCCTGGGTCTGAAGTCGATTTTGTGGCTGATTGTAGTAGCCCATGACTGAGCGGACCGATGGGCCTAACCACACCTATGTGTGGCATCAGTGAGGCCTCCTACAATGTATAGTCTAGGCAATCTAAGCCCTCACACACACATCAAAATAACAAAAACCCCATGTACTGTTTAGCTTCTAGAGCCCTGTTCTCTGAAACCTTAGCAATTTGTGGTGAAATGAAAATTAATTTATATACAGGGAGAATGGAGATCGGTATCACTGCTGTGGCGATGAGGCCAGGACTGCATTCAAGCAAATCCTTTTTCATAATCTGCTCCCTTCTTGAGAATTGCTAAGTTTGCCAACACTTGTCACTATATATGAACATAGTGCTGTGCCCATGTGGATAGACTAACAGATGTTTTGCCTCGGCGGCAGGTAGGCTGGAGCAATAAGGGTGTAGAATAGCATGTACTGTCAACGTATTTATTTTCGTGCAAATTTTCGCGCACTAAGCATTTTGACACCTTTTTGCGCAGATTTAAATTCGCACAGGAAGGAAGTCTTACACCTTGTTTATGCAATAATTATACCTTTGGCGCAGGATTTATTTTCACTTACATTGATGGGTGCGTGAAAATAGTAAAAAAATAAATATTGCGCGAAAATGAATACGTTTACAGTATTCACTTGGCTGGCATTGTGTAAAACAACAGGTGCGGCCCCCGCACAATCGTGTATCGGATGGAGCAGTGGGTGGGACAAAAAGACAATAGGGAGGTTCAGCAAGCAAACCTATCTCAATTACGTAACCGGATACGCATCTTTTTTGTGAAGTACGTCGCAATTTTGTGTGTATGAAAACAAAATTGTGAGATGAAATATTTTGCTTGATATTTAACGTTACGTTTCCCCCCCCCCCCCCCCTGTTTTGCTGAACCTCTTTTTTTCCTTTTAAGGTATTTCTACATCAGAGATACGGATGCGTTTACGTGTAGGTTAGGCTTGCTGAACCTCCCTATTATGAAATGAGAGTCCCTCTAGTCCTATAGCACCCTAATGTAATCAACTAGACTAATCATTAGGGCCAATGTAATAAACTAGATTAATCATACTAGGGACAACTTGAAATACACGTGTTACAAATGTAGTACATATCAGTTCTAATCGCTATGAATTAATAATGAATATTTATATTATGTGTACATTTGAATTGTCAGAGGAATGTTCAGGAAATTGGCGCTAACTGTTCCCGTCCTTTGTGTAACTTTGATCTAATTCTGACCCACTATTTCATCAATCTATATTTCTTCCTTCTTTGCTTTCACTGTATGTTTGTTGGTCAATAAATGACAGCCCGAAGGCTCTAAAAATAAAAAAAGATTCTCCAAAGTCGGAAATAAATGGATTTTGAGATACCATTGTGTTTTAAAAGATGGGATTATGCTGATTCCTACGATTCTTTTTTATTCATTTAGGGCATAAACATCTACTGTTACATCAAAATTGAAACAAACGCCATGGATGTGTTTCAGACGTTGCCACATTTAAAAATAAAGCGATTTATATTCATCAAGTAAAACCCTAAATTTCTTCAAACCAATATATTCAGAAATTACTAATAACTTCGTATCAACCGCTACTAGTGTTTCAAAACACTCCTGCATCTGTCCTACCGTGTTAATCGTTCACATGTCTATAATATAAGTATCCTTGTGTGGTTGACAAAAATAGTTACTAGTAAGTGGAGCTAAATACTAGATGACCTTAGGAAGCCTCAGACATATCAAATAATTATATACATTGCCTTTGGTGGATTGCCTTGACTGATATTGGACACATTGCTGTCCCTGTCGTACATGCAAATACTGCTCCACCTAACCGTGCACAAACACCAGTCTCTTTATACACGGACAATAGGGGGGTTTGCATGTCCACCATTTCATATCATGTTTCACATGGCATTAATAAACTAGTAAGTAGAAAAAAACATGCTATTTTAAGCGTGGACTACTTATCAATGTTAAATAACCTCAATCGGGGATTTGCATGTCTCACTGCGCATGTCTACTATAGTGCATGCTGGGATGGATTCAGTTCAAATCTGACATACAAAATTAAGCATTTTCCTCGAAAAATGCTAAGATCTATTCACCCATATCACAGCTTGTGTAGATAATGTATATCAACCAAAAGCATGATGGGAAAGATGAACTCTTAATTCATGCACACATGTAAAACATGCTATTTACATGGAATGGTGGTTAAATAGTTCATGCTGAACACCATATTTTTTATTTTTTTGTATTTCATTTCGGGCCAATACATGTTCTCTGTAGCCATTACACTAATCGACATAATTACCATAATTCCATGCGGATCAAGATTCAAAATGGCGGATATATGCAAATCCCTTTTCGATTATATATGAAATCAAAACACAAGTCATCACATTTCCCATCATGCATTTGGATTACATATATATGAGTATTGACAACAATATACAACCTGTTTCTGATAAATTTAACTTGCATGTGTATGTTAATTTTGAACTGAATCTATCCCAGCATGCACTGTAGCAGTCATCCGGAGTGCCACATGCAAATGCCCTATTGATTACTCATCTTCTTTACACAGACAACCAATTGATTACAGATACTGTCCCTGCATTCAACACAATCTCCCAACATTGCTACTTTTATCATGTGTACATACGTTCAGCGCTAGAGATCTATACGTGAACCACACCAGCAGGGTGGGGCCGGGGAAATAGTCACAACAAGGAGGTAGAAATAGTACAAAGTATTAAACTATACACTAGTCGCATCTATAGTAGGCCCTGGAACACAGTCTAAATAGAGAAACAATTTGTTTTAAGATAAATATAAAAATATAATTGAGACTGATTTCGGTGAGTGAGTGAGTGAGTGAGTTTGGTTGCTTTACGCCCTTATCAACACATTTAAGATGGTTATATCAAGGGCGGGAGAGCTGAGAGGAAGGCAGTTTATGATCATATCCAGGAAATAGAGATAGAGTAGAAGGGAGAGAGAGACAGAGAAAGAGACAGAAAGGCACTTTATGGGCATACCAAGGACCATGACTGATTTAGGTTATAAATACATGATAGTCTCACAGAGCTCAAAGACATTGAAGATATAGACTCCTGCCGTAAGGCCCAGGTAAATTATTATTGGAACATATGATATGTGATAATAATGGTATTTGAGATTTGCTTATCTAAGCTGGTTTAGAATGGATGTATACGGATTACGGTTATTATGGTACCGTGTTGCAATATTGGCTGAAACGTGATGTTACTTTTGAGCGTTATGATATCTTAATCTATCTATAGAATTGGTGTAAGGATCGCTGAGAACATATATACATACAAACTGGTTCAGAATGTAGGTACATGTTTACTGATTACATAATATAGATCTATGATACTGTGTATTATGTGTGGACATTGGTGGAGGTTTTACTTTTAAGCGTTATAATACCATGACCTGTATACATAATTTCTAAATCACTAAGAACAGTGAGTTCAGATTATTTTGGAAAAAGTATAATTTCTCCATTATAGTTACTCGTAAAGCAAGCATGCGTTTTTGTTATAAGAGAAAAGTAATCAATGAATATTTAGGAACGACATTATTAATATCCCCGATGCAGACAGGTCCATGTATGCATTTGGCAACCGGATGTTCCCATCGGCGTTGACGCATGCGTGCAAGGGGTAAATAAACGCGGCCCATTGATCCTTTGAAGGAGGAAAAACATTGCTTTTCGTGACGGCGCACAACCCCAGTGCCCATTAATATCACAAAGAAAAAGTAGTGCGGCAAAAATAGTGCACAAAGAGCGAAGGTAAATCATTGGCAAGGTCATCGTATTCAATATGGTGCTTTTCATTTAAGCAAAAGCTTTAGGCCAAGAAACGTGAATTTTAATTCTCGCAGCTCTCACGATGGGAATTATTTTGTGATAATGGCAGGGTGAAAAAACAATCATTGTCGGTATATGGCCTTAGAGGAAGTTTTGAAAAGAAGCCACTCTCCTATAACCAGTATTCCTTAATGCAGTTGCAAGGTAAGATATACTAGAAATACATGAATAAATAGAAATTCATGCCATTTTCTCTAAGAACATTTTGATGCACCCAGTGAAAGAGCTGAACAATGTTTGCTTTTTTCTCATAACCTTGGCGAAGGACACATTCTATTCATATTATATCCACCATACTTATTTGTCGCCCATTTTAAGAAATATTCATAACATAACACACAGATGTTATCTAGTAACTGAATTTTAATACTTTATTTGGATCGTACATCCAAAATGACCACAAAGAGGCAGTTTTTTTTGTTTTTAAAAGACCTTGTTGTTATATCTTGGAGTGGATTTAATCCATATGAAACCTGTGAACTAACACATATGTATCGCCTTACCAGCTTTCTACGTAAGGAAAGTAATTTGACAAGATGACAAAAGTTCTGAAAATGAAAGTTCATCGGAAACAAATCAATTCTTTTGAATGGCAATTATATCAGGAACCTCAGAAAGTGCATACATTACATTCTTTCATAACAACCATCTGGGTTGTGTGATACCAACCACTTTGGCCCAGTCCCAATGAGGAGATAACATGAGAAAAGATATCATGTGAAGCTAAAATCCCACTTTGTGGCAAACAATTGCTAATTCTCAAAGGTAGGCACCAAAGCGAGTATCAACTATATGGGTCAGATGGTCAGAAAATATGTTTAGGAAATGCTGCTATATTTGGGTTAAAAATAATCATTAGTACATATTTCTGAATATATTTTGCCCTGCAATGATTTAGAATATCTTTCCGGTTGTGTTGAACTACAACTGAGTTTTGAACATGATTTGAATCTTAAATTTGGGTTGGGGGGTCAGATTTATGGAAAATGTACAATCGTCAGCTCTACTAATTTGGCAACGTCTGGCCAATTAGAGTGGAGTATTTCAAATGCTATGCATATCCAAGTATCTTTGGCATTGTGTTGATTAAACGTATCTCTTTCTTAGTTTTAAACTGCATCTTGAACGTGATTTCTCTCTTAGATGTGGATTATTTGAGAAGATTGGGGAAGGTGAATTGTACATTTTTAGAAAATTTGACCCAGTGTGAGATATTTGATGGAGGCGTATCGTATACATTTCACCTACATGACAGACAAAAGCATTCCTATAGCGATATAATAATGTATCGCTGGAATAAATGCTGTATACTGTTTCGCGACAGTTTTTTCTCCTTAGCTTACTCACATGACAGAAAATGGCAAAATAGCTGCCATCAATTACTCATCGTAGTATCGGGTACTGCTAATGCTGCTACATCACTCACACGAACGCCACCAGCGGCGCTGTACACCTTAATTTCTGCCTTGACAACTACTGGCAACCGTTGTAACTAATCGCCGCGATCATGACTCAGCAAAAACAATTGTAATTGATAGAGGCAATTGACGTGACCCACAGAAATCCATCCATACCTCCATCTCTTCCCTCCCTCCTCTCCCTCCCTCCTCCCTCCCTCCCTGTCTCCCTCCCTCCCTCCTCCCTCCTCCCTCCCTCCTCCCTCCTCCCTCGATACAACAAGCTCCATTTTGTTATGATCGAACTGTTCCCTCCTGTCTTGTTAGTTGCTATGGAAATGCAAAGGCTATAAGCTCTTCTATGGGGAGTTTACGTTTGACATCTATTGAGCGCGGACTTAACAAATATCCTTTGCAATAGCTCGCTATAGCTAGGTTTCAACGCTCCAATCTGAACAAAAATGTGAAGCTTTTGTAAAATATACTTTATTGGGATTAAAAGGGTTTTTAAAGGGTCATATCGCCAGATCTATAATGTAAATATGTACAAATCGCCTCCACCAAACCTCTCAAAAACCCAACATTTACACAGATATTAGGTTAGAAATACAGTTGAAAACAATTAAACAAATGGTTTGAATCAACAAATACACAGCTAGATAAACCAAGAATTTATCATTTGTTCAGCATATTTTTAAAAAATTATCTAAATGCGATGAGGTGCCAATCGTACATTTGCTGACGATCATGCTATTGTAACATTAAGAATGACCTGAATGTCAGGTAGTAAATTGTAGAATAGAAGCAGGCGCATAAACTGGGTTGTCTATATTTCATCCCCTCTTCCAAACATCATCCAGCTCCTCTTGCACACCCTAGCTCTTCTACTCACTCCACAACTCTCATATCTCAGTTATCGCGAGATCACGCATAGTAACGTGATCTGCGAGGCGCTTTAAGTGTAGGCTGGATTCAATATGGCGGCCCCGTTAGAGCTGCAGCAGATCTCGTATGTCATCAAATATGCCATTCACGCAGCAGACGAGATCTCACGTGAGTGGGAAGATGTGATAGCGAGGACGGATGGGATTTACCTGCATCTACAGTGATCCCAACAAAGTCTCGCACTCAGTGAGAAGTGCAATTTCCTGCGGAGTCTCGTGAGACTTGAGGGACGCCCTAGAATGAATATAGTCTGAGAACATGGTCTCAGTTCAAATCCTCTTTCGGTTTTGCACGTGACTAAATTGGTGCGTTTGGAATGACAAAAATCAGGCATCAGCATTTTAATTGATTTGTCGGGAATAAAGTGTGCGCAATTTAACGCTAGACGGCGCCAAAACCCCTAAGGTCTCGTTGGGTCTCGTTTAGGATCACATGGTCTTTGAGAGCGCCGCCTGTGATGAGATTTACACATTCTACAAAGCCCCGGATGGAGAATAAGGACCCGGATCCGGAAGTCATGAATAGAATGATGAATGAAGGGAGTTAAATGTTGGGGCAAGAATGGGGTAAACCGAACACCTCCAGCTAATGTGGTGAGAGATACTGAGGGCGATAATAGATGAGTGTCCCATCAGCCACACTCACCTTCTTTAGTGATCTCACTCAATGAATATCTCAAACAAATTTAGAATATCTCAAAAAATAAATTATATATGCATTGTGTCACAGAAAAAGAGCATTTGGTCCCCCGAAAGATACTTTTCAAATGATTTTTGATTTGTGGATATTTTTTCAAATGATTCGTCACAATACATCTCACTACAAATGTTTTCAGATGAAGTCTGACATACAAATACTTAGCAATATTTTCATTAAAAAAATGCAAGGATCTCTTCACCGATATCCTAGCTCCTGTAGACTATCTATAAGAACCAGAAAGGAAAGATGAAGTCTTGTCTCATGGAAATATGCAAAACACATGTGTAGTGAACCGCAGATTCGTGGGCACGAGTTTACGAAATTCCGTAAAGAATCACGAATACGAGGAGATTCGTTTGAACCTGGTTTATTTCCCTAAAGGTATACAGTTACAAAGGTATTGTCACTGAAGCAAGGGTGCTTAATTTGAACAACAGAAGTATCTCGGTCCGCGGCGCGGCTCGAGTCCGTAGTGTTAAGCGAAGCCTGGATCCCCTTGCGGAGGTAGTAGTATCCTCCACCTACCGTCCGTGGGAGGGTGTCTGCAGTGTCGTCTGCACGGTGGTCGTATGTCGCCCCCTGACGGAACTGGCCGGAACTGGTGGTAGTCGTCTCCGGCGCTGGTAGAAGTGCCCCCGCTGTCGTAGCTTGGATGGTGTTTGGCGATAGTCGACAGCCTCGCTGTATTCCGGGTGGCGGACCCACTACACATGCATATTTACATGAGTCAAAATGTCAAATGTGGGGAGCACATAACCCATCCCATGACCCTCACTTGTATGAAAATGTAATGACACCATCCTTTCAATGTCCCAGAGGAGAAATAAATGACGGGGGAGGGAGAGAGATCAGAGAGAGAACGGGAGAGAAAGGAAAAAGAAAGAGGGGAAGATAAGGAGAGAGAGAGATCAGAGGTGGAGGGGGAGAGCAAAGAAGTAGAGGGAGCGGGTGGGAGAGAGGACAGGGTGATGGTAGGGACAGCGAGTAAGAGAGAGGGGTGGGTGGGAGAGGCAGGGAGTGAAAAGGGGGAAAGGCAGGGAGTGAGGAGGAGGAGAGCGAGTGAAATGTAGAGGGTGACCGTCTAGAGGACGGGTACTTTGCTAGTCGTATATATTGACTGATGATCAATAACTAGTAAAATGTCTCCTAAAGATAGCCTCCAATAAGCATCAACATATTCAACACACAGTCTCAAAATATGGCACACGTATTCAGGCCACTGACAGCAAAAAGAACCCACACAATTCCAACATTCCAACAAAGAGACCTTGTGAATAAATCACTTTAAAAAATATCTTGTGACTTATTCCCCTGACATACATCACATAATATGGAACAGACGGTGTTGCTATGGCAGGTATTACCACACCTGCTCCAGACACCCACAGGAGGCCAGTCTCACTAAAACACCCGCTTACACGCTGCCGGAAGTTATGACCAATTTCCTGTAGGCTAGGTCAAAGGACTTTTGTAAGAGCGTATTGATTCACCGGCTTCCGAAATGAAATATATGTGGTCACATATTTAGCTCTGAGTCAGAGATCTATATTTTGATACACCGATCGTTAGACTCCTGGCGGTGTTTGTGTGTACAAATATCTGGTCTGGTCCCATTTCCGGTTGCATGGCGCATGCGTGGGCGGATTGGATTATTGCCCTAATACAATGATATTGAGCTAAAACACAGAGAGGATGTTTATACCAACGAGGGGGATCAAAACGTGACATTGCTAAGTACTATTTCCTAGGTAGCCTTTGACTGAGATTGGACGCACATTGCCCCCGTTGCATAACAATCTGCGAGTAGCTTTTTCAGTGTTGATATTGAGCTCCCAGATTGTTATGCAACGGGGGCGACATTGCAGAAGAATGGTATTTTGATATTGGATACAAATAGATGATACACTATAAAAGTAATTGGGTACTCATGCACTTTTTCTTTTGGTACTCATGCACTTAGCGATCAGAGCAGAATAGTTCAGATTGAATCATATTCCTTTCTTGAGAATAGGAGATTTGTATGTGACACTGCACATGTGTCAGTGTATGCTTGGATGGATTCTGTTCAAATCAGACATACAAATATCTGGTAACAATTTTATCAGAAATTGTATTCTGAATACATTCACTGATCCAAGAGATTCTACATTGCTCCACTCCACTTTCCATTCTACATACGGGTCATATTTTCAGAAAATGTACAATTGGCAGTTCTACACATTTAGTAAATTCTGCTAAATTTGGCTGCATTTGGTTAATACTTGGTAAATTCGAGAATATTCGGCATTGCATTGATTCAAGCAATCAGTTTGGTTAGGTTGAAGTGTACTTTGAACTTTATTTTCGTCTAAAATGTTTGTTATTTGAGAAGATTGGCGAAGTTTAATTGTAAATTTTCAGAAAATCTGACCCATACATATATACAAACTACACATTAGTCAATAGAGAATCTGATTTCAATTAATTTAAGTCACTACCACATCCTTTCATCGTGTTTATCTCAGGCCTTAGCCACGCAAATTACCTTCAAATAAAATACAACTACAGGTCTTCAAATACAATACAATATAATTCTTCCTAAATGTAAGAATTTTTTGGACGCAATTTGATGTAATCTTTTCAAATATGATGGTTTCTTAAAATCCATTTTTCCTCGACTTTAGACCAATTTTTCTGTGACAAGTCGCATTCCATAAGCAACAGTGACGGTCGCTTTACCTTGGCCTCATTTGTTTTACGGTCAAGTCTACTATTACTCTATTATACCACTTTGGCCTATGTACATACCATTACCTTAATGGTTCAGGCATATATATTTCGCTGTCTTACATAATGCCTATGTCTATGTGAAATGATACTTGAATAAAGCTGTCAGAAAATGTACAACATGGCTTCATGATCCTATCAAATAATCCAAATTTTAGACAAAAATAATGTTTAAGATACAATTTTGAACAGATATTTACGTCAACACAATACCAAATATATACTGACATATACCAAGTAATGCTCATTTGTTATCTAAGTTAAACTGAATTTATGAAATGCGCAGAGCTGCCGATTGTACATTTGTTGACGATCTGACGCACTTGTCCTATTTCTGGGTCACTTGTGTAATATAAAGTGACCAAGCCATTTTGTTCATTGTATAGAATTGTGTAGAAGTAACTGAGCTAATAAAAGGAAAGCAATAGGGGATTTGCATAGCTGCCATTTTGAATGTAAAGGTTTGTACCAGTTGGGCAAGTAGCTAAGGAAGGAAAAGATAAAAACAGACAAAATAAACATAATAAATAATCGACTGCAGGTTGATGTAAAATGAGTTGCATTCACTATAAAGGTGGGCAAAAGGAAAGGAAATATTAAATAAGGATTTGTCATAGATCTGGTCCCTGATCATAAGGACATACATCTGAACAAACAGCCTGGCCCAGGGAAGAAGATGTCCCAACACTCATATGTACATATATATATATATATATTATTATATATGTATGAATATAGTAGACCTGTATAAATGAGAAAAATGACAATTAAGCTCTGATTAAAATGACTTTGCCTGGAGAACAAGAAGTGTCAATGTTTTAGCTAGGTTTCCCATCCCTCATACTGCGACATCCTAATAACGGTATTTATGTTACACTTCAGTTTTAAGACGACACTTCCGACATATGAAAAACACGGCGCATATTAATCTCTGCCGGTGACATTGTTGGCTTACGATCTGATGTGAAGCGTAAGATCGAGCAAAAACTACTTTAATTGCCTTCTAAAACAGTCGCGAGAACCCAGGTGGTGCGATACAGCTTCAAAACAAAGAAACGAAAATTCTAATCAAAAATAAGTCATTAGGGAAGGAGAAAAAAGCAGCGTCTCTGAGCATGGCTTTCAACAAGTCCCGGATGGAGCTAATTAATACACTTCTTCACCGCTAACGCTGAGGTGGCGCTGGATGCGGGAGGAACCCTCATTCTCATGCATTCTCGCGTCATGGCGAGATGGCACGAGACCTGGGAACATAAGGAGAATACTCCGGTGGGGATTAGGCCGAGGGTGTCTTATCATGATTAAAATCGTGGCGAGTGGTGGAGTTTAATTTGAATATTCTTCTTTAAGATGAGAGGGTGGGTGATATCGCCTAGAGGGCCTTAGTGCCTTGAGGAGGGCTGAGTCAAAGGAAGCTTACGCTGAATTCAAAGTGTCTTTTCTTTAATTTCATAGCCAGAGAAATATAATCAGGTATATATGGGCTAAATAGCTCCACAGGTCGTCAGGAAATGTGCATGCGGTCGCTTTACACATTGTGTAGATTAGTGCAAAGAATTGCATTCTGTAGGTTGGGATCTGACTTAATTAGCGCAAATACTCTTAGATTCTTACATTAGGCTAAAACTGATAAATATTAGGCAAATAGGGAATAAAAAGGTGCTAAAAAATTTTGTGTCAGATTTCAACTTAATCGATCCTATCAAGTAATGTAATAGACATGCGCAGTGACACCTGCCTAATGCCCTTTTCATGATTTACATTTTTGATTCGCTATGTATGACGATGGAACAACTTTAGCCATAATATGTATAAACAAAATCGGAATAAAAATATGTATATATTTTATATATACTTGTATGCAAATCTCCTATTTGCCTAATATTTATCAGTTTTAGCCTTAACTTTTTATCTAAAAATGCAATGTACAATCGGCAGCGGCACATGTATATTAAATGAATTGTCCTAAATTTGACTGGAAAAATGGTCAATACTGATATATCTGGGTATATTTCATATCGCCTTGATTCAGATAACCTGTTGGGTTATATTGAACTGCGTTTTCAACCAAATTTCCCTCCTAAATTGGAGTTATTTGAGAGGATTGGTGAAGGTGAATTTCACATTTTCTGGCGATTTCACCCTTATATGCAATATATAAGACCTACCTATAAAGAAGCCTACAGAGCAAGCTGGCAGTCTGCCAATTCTGATAGACTGGGGCTTGGGAAATGAACATAAGCGTCAATAAATAGGTCACAAAGGATAAATGTGAGAATTGGAGACACGAGACACAGGTAGACATTCCCACTACCCAACCCTGAGATTACACGCAGTCTCCAACTAGAGGGTCAGATCTTTAGAAAATGTGCAATTGGCAGTTGTACACATTTTGAAAATTCGGCTAAATTGGGCTGAAAAATGATGAATATCGGGAATATCTGAGTATATTTGGGATCTCATTGGTTTAAAGTATCAGTTCTGTTAATTCAAATTGCATTTTGAAGCTAATATTTGCCTTTAATGTGGGTTATTTGAGAGGATTGGTGAAGGCGAATTGTACATTTTATGATAATCTGACCCATATACTTATAAGAAAGTGCTGGCAACCTTGGCAATTTGCCAACAATTCCACGATGATTGATCAATTCCGCAATCATTTCTGAACACTGATACTTTTATTTGTCTATATATATGGGTGACACTATCGGTGGGTACTGATCTCCCTGCATAGGGAGGATTTAAAGCCCTACCGTAGTTTTTGGGACAAAAGAAGTAAAGCAAAGGTAACAATGCCCCTCCGATCGACGACAGGAGGGGGGCCTTTGCAATTATCGGTATCGAATAACAAGGTTTTTTTGTGCAAGAAGCACCATGCGCAAGATAGGTAGAGATTCCAAACAGATGTAATGAAATCAAGAATGTTAGGTCAATAATAGGTATTAAAGATTGCTAGCGAACCTGAAGAAGTACAGCCTTGAGCAATTATGCCCATACCTGAGGTAGGTAAATATAGTTCTATAGTTGATTAGAACATATATGACACGAATATGCATGGAAATAATATAATATGAGGAACCATGGTTAAGGAAGAGGAAGAGAGGAAGAGGAGGGGGGGGGGGGAGAAGGAGGGGAAAAGGTATAATGATAATTCACTTAATATAAGAAATTGACATCGGTCCAGATAGCAGTTGATGACAGTTGACAGTTGTCATATTCGGCATTGCATTGATTCTAGCAATCTGTTTGGTTAGATTGAACTGTATTTTGAACTTTATTTTCGTCTGAAATGTGTGTTAATTGAGAGAAATGGTGAATGTGAATTTTACATTTTCTGGCGACTTCACCCTAGAAGCTTGTACCATTCGCCTTCACTTAAAGGCGGTACTGCGGTAGGCGGTACTGCACGCTCAGTTAACGTCAGTCAAAACTGAATATTTTCTACTTCTTGTTCCAATCTTTCCCAACAATCTAAAAGACAGTTTAACCAACATGCTGGTCCATTTTATCCAGTTGTCTTCGCTAAACCGCTTTTGAACGTCTTCATTTGTATTTGGAGGACGTGCCCGAATCTTTTCATGCAATGACTTCCCTTATTATCGCTCAGCAGTGGCGGTCGTTTCCTTTCTACCGTTTTGACTTCACATTCTTGTATAAGGGTCAGATTTTCAGAAAATGTACAATTCGCCTTCACTAATCCTCTCAAATAACCCATATTTAAGACAGAAATGAGCTTCAAAATGTTGTTTAACATAACAGAACGGATACTTCAAATCAAATTCAATGCGATACCAAATATACTGAGAAATACCCAAAAATTATCATTCTTAGCAGAAATTACTTAATATGTAGTGCTGCCAATTGTACCTTTTTTGAAAATCTGACCCATAAACATATAACAGAAGGACAATATACATAAATCCACTGCTAGAAATCATAACATGTATAGATTTAGTAAGATCTTTTATTGTTTAATAACTGCTAGTACTGCATCTTTAAGGCATGATTTAAGGTATCACGTGACTGATATGACGCGTCAGAGGATGACTTGCGGTTTCATTATCAGCGGGTCAGCGTAATAGGAGAGTATTAAAATGTGACAGGAAAATAATTTGAAATAGAAGACAGGCGTGCAGGGGTCATTGAATTTCAATGTTAATAGGCATGAGAGTGAAATGAAGGTGGGAAGGACAGGAAGAAGGAGTCGAGTAGAAGGGGCTGAAATGAGCAGGAAGGCGATAACAGAAGCTGTGAGAAAGGTATTTTTATTAGGCAAAAGGTGAAGGATTGATATTGGTGATCCAGAATGGGAAGTCTTCGCTGGTGTTGTATGTATGACATGTCTTACATAGAAATGATTTATAAGTCTCAAAATTGATAATTTCCAAAATATTTTATTCACAAGAATGCTGCCTAGGAAGCTTTTCACTTTTGGGTTGATTGGCCTTGTTAGGCGTTTGCACATAATATAGACTAGGCAAAATCCACCTAAACATCACTCTTAATACTCCTAGGAGCATTTTCGAGCTTCAACACTTTTCTGGCTAATTTGGGTGTGCTGAACACGAAAATCACTGTTGCCAAGCTGAAATCTGACTCCTTCTTTGTCAAAAATCAAAAACAAAAATGGCTGCCATTCATTTTTTAGAAAAATCATAAAACACACATATATATAGTCATGCGATACCTCAAAATGATGGAAATTGAGAGGACAATCCATTTTACACACTTACCTGGATGTCACAGCAATGTGGTTACCATGACAACCAAATATCCACACATAATGTGTGTTTTTCACTCATTTCTGAGAAAAATCATAAAAAAACACATATATGGTCATGTGATACCTCAAAATGATGGTAATGCAGAGGGGAATCCATTTCTGATATTTTCAATGTTGTAAGGACATGTTATAGCGTATCAGGCCATACCATAGCAAAACAATCTGAACAAAAAAGTCCATACATTCCTGGCTATAACTTCATCGATCAATCAGTTGAAGAACTGCCTTGTGTATGGTGCCTGTACACCTAAGTAGTACATCAACTTGATTGCATGTACCACTTTTCAGGCCTGTGTTCAAGGTACAAAATTACTTATTGGATATCCTAAACTTTAACATTATTTGCCTCATTGGGGTCTGCCTGACCTCTGATCTCACCTATTCTAATATGATGATATCTCAAAATCCTTTTCGGTGAATTGAGTTTTGGGGGTTTTTTTTAAAAAAAAAGAAATATTGCACACAATTTCAGGTTTAATTAAACTTTAATTAAGACATCACATATTCTGGGCCAGGGGGCTGTTTCATAAAAACAAGAGGAGATCCTAGAATGTAAGATAGGTCGTACAATATAAGATGTGTCAGGCAACTTATCTTTAAATATACCAAGAGATAAGTTCTTAAATATTGTCCTTGATTCCAGTTCCATAACAAATGAGAATGGCAACTGAGAATAATCACTCATGTGAAACTTTGTCTAAATACAATTATTTTTTATAAAAGAATAAGGACTAATATTATTTTTAAGGTGTACGGAAGTCAAGGCATTGAGCAGTCTAGGCTCACATCCTTTCAGATCAGATAAATATGATATATGTCATTGATTGGACGCCTACTGCGCAAATAGATTCCCAGGCTCAGGCCTAGTGGCATTATAATGGCATTTTGCAGTCCTAATGAGAGTATAATGTGATTTTGCGATGAGTGAGTGAGATTGGTTGCTTTACGCCCTTATCAACACATTTAATATGGTTATATCAAAGGCGGGAGAGCTGAGAGGGAGGCAGTTTATGATCATACCCAGGAAATAGCGATAGAGAGGAAGGGAGAGAGAGACAGAAAAGGAGACAGAAAGGCACTTTATGGTCACACCCCGGACCAACAGTGTGATTTTCCGGTATGTATAGCGACAGGCTTTCCCTCAGTTTGAAGGGACTCTCTCAACTCTGAGCCTAGCCTGTGAATGAGTGAGATGTAGAGCTAGTGAGAGCAGCTCCAGACGGGAGGAGCAGCTCTGTGTAAACCCAGTGTTGGCCTTGGGAAAACATTTGAGAGTGAAAATCCGGGCTTAACCTCCATAAAGCCATAATGCTAGGAGTAAATACAGGCCCCAGGCACCATCTCACACACTCACACACTCACTAACACACCCACTGCCACTCACACACACACGGGTCAGATCACAAGAACATATACAAGTGGCAGCTCCATGCATTTAGTAAATTGTTCTTAAAACAGGCTGAACAATGGCAAATAACTTGTTTATCTGGGTGTATATGGTTTTTTTGTTGATTTGAACGATCGGTTGGGTTGTGTTGGGCTTCGTGTTTGATCTAAGTTCTGTTTTAATTTTGGGTTATTGCAAGGTTTGTGAAGATGAACTGTACGTTATTCGAGGGACTGACCCATACACAGAGAAAGACAGAGAGACAGAGAGAGTGGGAGAGAGAGAGTGGGAAAGCCAGACACATCTCATACTCTGAGACTCTGTCAATATACTTTTTATTATCTTCCTAATTCTCCCAACCTCTTTGGGCCGTGTTTAGTTATTTCTCTGTGGTTTGATATAGCCTTGTCCATTTGCACAAAGTACGGGGTCTGTGTCGTTAGATTTCTAACAGTTTATTCCTATTTCTCTAAATAAAGCAACTTGATTGTTAAATTAGAGCTGAAAAATATCAATTTAGATGAGAAAATGCACTGGACAGGTTAGAAAATAAATGTTAAACTCACTGTTGAAACGAAATGTGCATTTGGAGTATGGAAAGGAAAAATGTTTATTTTTTCATTTTTGTGTCATTCAGAAATCAACATTACCTTGCTTTTCTCAGATGATATTGACATCTATAGTTTATACGACATAAAGCCTATCGATGAACCTACCTCTATATATCTATTTATATCTCTATTATACTATTAAAACGATCATAAATAAATGTGGTTATATTATCCAACACAACACTAATGCATCCACTGACTATATTTGTACATTATTACCGTTGTGGGGAGAGCAATGCAGATGCCCTGGGCCTGGCACCTCTCAAGATATACCCACAGCGGTAATAATGTACAAATAGTTAGTGGATGCGTAGTGTTTCGTTGGTGCGTTGTGCTTGCTAAACCTCCCTATTATATTGACTACCCTACGTAAGGGAAAGCCGGTACCATTGACAGCAGTAACCTTGAGCTGTGAATACACCTTTAACACACGCTACAACACAAGTTAAGCAACACATGCCATGTATAAGGATACAGTGAGGCAAATGATAAATCTCGACAACCCCTCATTGGGATGAATAATTCACATCTGGTCGTGTTTATTCATTGGTAGTACATAAAGGAAGCACTAGAGTAATGGATCAAATTCAGCAGACAATTCCCCTCTAAACGATTCTCCTGTCACAATATTTTTTATTCATAAGACTCCGAGACAAGAATGATTCTTCTGGCCGTGGAGTAAACATATAAAATATTGATGATGAATCGGCGGCTGTTTTGTAATCGTGACTTGACTCTGTCAGTCAATGACTTGCTATTTTTAGTGTAAGGAGGAGGCAGATGTTGCCAGTTCATTGATGGAAACAATAGTTTGAAGACCTGCCCTACTGCTGTGGGAATCAACTTGACAATAGGGGACTTGTATGTGCCACTGCACATGTCTGTTACAGTGCATCTTGGGAAGGATTCTGTTGAGATATGACATACATGTATATATTTGGCAATTTTTGTTATAGAAAATGCAGTAATTTTTTCACACATTTGAAGACCTGCCTTACTGCTGTGCGAATCAACTTGACAATAGGGGACTTGCAAGTGCCGCTGCGCATGTTTATTGCAGTGCATGCTGGGATAGATTCTTTTCAAATCTGACATACAAATATTTGGCAACATTTGTATCGAAAAATGCAAGAATGTTTTCACAAATACCAGAGCATGTATAGATGATCTATGAAAACCGAATGCATGATGGGAAAGATGGAGGCTTGTGAGATGGAAACATTTATAACACATGGATATTGGCATTGGGGCATTGATAAATACTCCATGCTGAACATGGCATGTTTTCTATAGATTTTACCCTGTACCATTAGTCCCATAATTCCAAGCGAATCAAGATCAAGATTCAAAATGGCGGCTATGCAAATCCCCCATAGGGGACGGGAAGGATTCTGTTGAAATATGGCATACGTATATATTTGGCAGTTTTTGTTATAGAAAATTGCAATAATGTTTTACCAATATCATAGCTTGTATAGATGATCTATGTTAACCAAATGCATCATGGGAAAGATGGAGACTTGTGTTCTGGAAACATGTAAAACACATGGATATTGACATTAATTAGAGCATTGATAAATATCCTATGCTGGACATCTTAAGGTTTTCTATAGATTTTTACAATTAGTCCCATAATTCCACGTGAATCAAGATTCAAAATTGCGGCTATGCAAATCCCTATTTCCAATACTCGGGGCGGTTGCATACCGACATTTTACATCAAGCTTCAAAACTGATCAAGAACTGAACATTTTCTGCTTTTCTGCATTTTGTTTCAATCTTTTCCAACTCATCTAAAAGGCTTTGACCATCATCATTGACGATTTTACTTGGTTGTTTTGTTTTGTGGGCGTCTAACATGTCCCCCATTTGCATTTGGAGGACCCGCCCAATCCGACTTGTGACTCATCTTCCTGTGAAGGATCGCATTTAATGTCAGGACTTCTTATGAAACAGGTGCCTGCAGGTGAGTGACTACCCGAGTCATGCCATTCATGGGAGTGGTTACCTATTGTTCAAACTATTGATTGATTAAGACCTACTTCTTCAACTCCAGATTGATTTCAAGTGTTCTAGTTCTTGAACCCACCATTCCATTCAATTGCTTTTTCTAGAAGTTCCTTTATCGAGTCAATGGCTGAACGTTATTACAGCACAAAGATTTAGATAAGTTGTAGGCACTTAGATGGATACTTGATGTATATGTTGTTCGCGATTTTTAAGGGGCAACTCCTGAAACCTTCCTTGAAGGATACGACGTGTTTCTGTAAATTAGTACATATGATATCGGCCTGAATGAATAATGAATCATTTAAGCCATTGTACATTGTATTCCAAAGTCAGTGGAATTAATACTACAGTCCATACTGGAGGTGAAAGTGGCATTTTGCAGCCAGCTCAATGGGAGATGTTTTCCCTTAGTTTGGAGGAACTGTCTCAGCTCTGAGCCTAGACTGTTTAGTATATCATAAACAGGGCCTAAGGGAATCATGATACGATCTCTATAAATATTCTTACTTTGAACATTTTCTCCAGAATTAAAACTTGGCGAGTCTCACATTGGGACGATTTAGTTGCCCACTGAAGCCCGGCATTATCAAAGGATTACTGACCGATATTGAGGGGCATTTCTTAATTATTAAGTCTTCTTATTGCTAACATGTTTAGAATCGACCAGATCCTGGCTTTTAAATAACGTTTATTTAAAAGCTAGGATCTTGTGAATTCTAACCATGTTATATTTCGGGGACAATCTTTTAGATCGCATTTAATGCTATCTCAAAAATTGGTTAGCGGCCTTATATTCCCGTGACTTAGCACAAGATTCTTTCAACTCAGGTCTATCTTCTCTTATTTGTAGTCAGTCTAGACATTCCGTTCAGCTCACAAAATGCATCAATAAATTGGACAGAAAATGACATTGATGAAATGTTTTGGCTCGGGAAGAAAGACTCGGTAGTATATGGAAATATGCATTTGCCTCAGACTGGCGAGTATGTAGTACAGGGAAATGTATCTTAGTTGCAGGTCTTGGCTGGGAGAATAAGCACTTTCTAAACACGTTTTTCACCAGAACTAATTTACATCATTATTTTGTTCCCCTCGTACCATTGGTCCTGGGTAAGACCATAAAGTGCCTTTCTGTCTCTGTTTCTCTGTCTCTCCCTTCTTCTCTATCTCTATTTCCTGGGTATGATCATAAACTGCCTCCCTCTTAGCTTTCCCGCCCTTGATATAACCATATTAAATGTGTTGATGAGGGCGTAAATCTCTCACACTCACAGTCTAGGCCTTCCCTCAAATTGAAGGTACTCTGACAACTCTGAGCCTAGACTGCTCAGTGTAGTACACCATCATTATCACTATATCTATGGGAATATTGACACCTTGACATTAATTAGAGCATTGATAAATATCCTATGCTGGACATCTTTAAGTTTAGTTAAGTAACATTTTCTGCTTTTCTGCTTTTTGTTCCATTCTTTTCCAACTTATCTAAAAAGCTTTGACCAACATTATTGACCATTTTATTTGGTTGTTTTGTTCCACGGCCACATGTGACGGGTCACATGGAAATGAGTCACACGTCACAATAAATGGATTTCGAGATATCATCTTATTTGAAAATATGCGATTAAACGGATTCCAATAATGGTAAACATTAGCTAAAAAGTATTTCTATCTGTTTAAATTTGCGTGAACAAATGTCAGCCATATTTCTTGATCGTCACTCAAGTCTGGGTCAGATTTTCAGAAAATGTACAATTGGCAGCTCTACACGTGTAGTCAATTCTGCTAAATTAGACTGACATTTGGTCAATGCTAGATTAATTTGAGTATGTTCTGCACTGTATTGATTCTAGCAAAGGTTTGGTTTGGTTGAACTGAATTTTGAAAGTCATTTTTGTCTGAAATTATAGTTATTAGAGACGATCAGCGAAGTTGAATTGTACATTTTTGAAAATCTGACCCTTTGTCTAATTTGTCTGCACCATCACATATTGGGTGGAGTATCGGTCCACTACAGGTGTGGGAAGGGCAATGCTGCTATGGTCCGCCCAGCTATGCTACCTTATGGAGGTTACACACGATCAGCCTCCACTCCTTCAGCCAATAGGGACATTTAGCACTGACAACGCAACAGCACAACTCTTACACAAACGCTAGTTGCTCACGATAGGGTGGGCCATACGTAGTGGCAGGAGAAAATTAGTTTTAATTGGAGAGGTGTTTTAAAATGGCTTAAACAGCGCACAATTTCATGAAGGAGAGTAGTGTGTTACACCAGAATCCTACGAAAAACACCTCCCGCTCATTTGTACATAAAGATGAAACCAAAATTGACCATCGCAAATATACTCTGATATCAAATTACCTCCGAGATTAGTTTTGGAAACCTTACTGAAAACGTAGAATGACCGGTTGTATATTGTTTAACGACATGCCCCACCTACTCTTCCACACTCTCAGAAGTTTAGTGACAAGCGACAAATTGGTCTTCATTTGCACAGCAACTGTTAGTCTTGAAAATAATTCTAAAGAACTATTTAGAAGTTACTTGGAACCCAGAGGCTGGTCTTGGATTATGCTGTTGACAATGATAGATTTCCATTTGGGTATTGTATATGATATCAAGCGATTGTTCACAATGTTCAGCGCTTTTTGAGAATGGCTGAGTGAACGATACATCACCAGCCATGTTCCTACCGTGCGCATTCTAATATGTAACAAAGCAGATTTATGTTAAGGGAATAATTAAATATAAACTCGGAATCGATAGCAAATCAAACTTGATTGATGAACTCATCAAGGGTTAAGCCGTAGACACACAAAGCCGATTTGGCTCCCGATTGTCCCCCGATTCTGGTCTTCCAATATATCCTATGATTTCATTTCCAATCCTGGTTGATGCTATTTCAAAAACATAAATCAAGACTTGAAATGAAATCATGTGTCCATGGCTTTGGTCTGGAGTACGGACCTTCAATGGAATTGAGATGAAATGCACTTTGAGGCAGTTTGAATGCATACCTTTGGCAACCGACAAACAGAGGCAAAACTGCCTCATTTAATATCCCTGTCTAGCTCATCCTTGTCTAGCACGATTGGACGCCTACTGCGCTAATGACCTTCCTGGCCCTGGAGTATGCTTCCTAATGTCATTTTGCGTTTGGAGTGTGAGGCTTTTCTCAGTTTGGAGGGACTTTCTCCACTCTGAGCCTACACGGATATGCTTAAAAACTTTCATTGTGGGCCTGCTTTGGCACTCTTTATACAATATACACTATTTACGCCAAAACATTGCTCCAGTAGCCATTGAATATCGGCCATTAATCCTTTAATAAACATGTCTCACAATGCTCTGTACTAAGCAAAAACAACTGACATGTTTCGCATTATGTAAACCATTAATTAAAAACCGGGTGAATTTCCGCTTGCCCGCCCTTCCCATAATGCAATTCTTGTGACAATTGTCGTCTGCTGAAACATGTCAGGTTCTTGAGGCGCATGCGCGGAAAGGACGTGATGTTTTATCCATGAGGCTCAGCAGGTGGCGCTCTACCTGCAGAGCTGCGCACATGTTCTCTGCGCAGTTGGGCGATAAAGGGGGCTTTGTGTGGAGTTTGCTGGTGTCATAAGGCTATAGCACGCTTTTGGTGCTTAATTCTACTCATCCTCCCTATGTCCTTGACAACCACCTGTTGCTAGGCAGACGTTATTAGTTTGGGAGCTTCAGAGTTTTCTTGAAAATATATCACAAAGGTCTGCCTCATAAAGACAATAACACTCTAGGGCAGAGTTGGATTGGGCTGAAATGAGTCTATACACTCCCTCAAGGTAATGATGATTTACCTAGACGAATGCTACTATAACCAGCGGAGCAGTCTAATCTAGAGACAGGGACAGGGGGAAGGAAGAGACAGAGGAGAATGAGCAAGAGGGGGAGAGACATATATAAGCGAATGAGAGAAAAAGAGGGAGAGAGAGAGCAGGAGGGAGATATATATATATATGAGTGATGAGAGAGAGAGAAAGGGATAGGGAATAACATAACAGAAGGTTGGAGAGAGGGAGAGAGCGAGGGGAGGAAGAGAAAGAGAGTAAGGAGAGAGAAAGGGAGGAAGGGAGGAAGGGAGAGAGAAAGAAAGGGGGAGACCAATACGGAGGCTATTGTAAGAAAGGGAGAGAGAGTGAGAGAGAGAAGAGCGAGAGAGGAGAGAGGAGGAGAGAGGAGGAGAGAGAAGAGGAAGAAAGATACGGAGAGAGAGAAAGGGAGGGAGGGAGAGAAATAAATAAAGGGGGACCCCAATAAGAAAGCTATAGTGAGAAAGAGAGAGAAATTGAAAGAGAAGAGAAAGTGGGAGAGAAAGAGGGACAGAGAGGAGAATGACGGACAGAGAGAGACAGAGGAGAGAAAAGGAGAGAGATGAGGGAGAAGAGAGAGAATAAAGGGATAGAGAAAGTGAGGGAGAGAGAGAGAGGAGATCAAGAGAGGGAGGGAGGGAGAGGCGAGAGAGAGAGAGAGTGCGAGAAAGAGGGATAGAGAGATTGAGGGATAGAGAGGACCGGGAGAGGGAGTGAGAGACGAGGGAGAGAGAGTATGAGGGAAAGAAGGAGAGGGAGACACACACAGCAATAGAAAAGCTGTGGAGAATCAATGCGTCTAGTTCGTGCGACAGCTACCTCATGGCGCTGTCACCCACACCTGCGCCCAGGTCACAAGTCAAACCCCCCTCTAGCGGTGATCGATAGTACCTGGTCTTCACTTGCACGTGACCCCAGCACATAAGTGTTTCCGGTTTGACTTTGTCTAGAATCTAGAGCATTCTTGTGCCCTTCTGAATCTATAAATAGCCAAAAGAGCAGCCAAAAGAACATAAGTATAAGTGGGCTGTGTTTGCGAGTTGTATTGATCATTTTGCCTAAAGGTAATGTTTGGGGAACGTTGGAAAGTGGTTCGTTTTGTGTTAGTCTGTCGGGACCACAGAGTAACCATGAAGTGGATATGTTTTACTGAAATGAGGCATGGGATGAGGCAAGTGAATATTGACGAAGTAGATGAACAATTGAATTATAACAGATAAAATGTGTGTCCTGAAATGTATTAGACAGTTTGAATGGACTAGTTGTGTCAATTATTATAAATCTGTACTTTATGTAAGTCTGTACGGGGGGGGGGGGGAGCTTTATTGTAATTTGAAACTTGATGCTTAATTTGATATTTTTGGAGATGTTCTATTGAAGTTTTCCCAATTGTGGTTGAATCATAAGTATGAATAACAGCTGCTGTTTAAGTTAGTATATTTCTTCTTGTATAATGCTAGGCGACGCACGAAAACATTGAAAAAAGAGGAGATCAAGCTGATTGCAATGATAGTAAACATGAAGGACATTTAAGAAGTGTTTCTATATTTTGTTGATCTTTTTTTTAAAGTTTGCAATGTTTCTAGATGGGTAATTACCTGTATAAAGTAACTAAATATACTCCATATAAAGGCCTTTAAAACGCAGAGATATATTTAATACAATGTACCAACATTTGTTACTTGGATTTATATGCTAATAAGTGCTAAACCCTCTAAGAATCAGAACATTTCAATGAAGATATCAATGAAAAGTATAAATGTTGCGACTTGTGACTCATTTTCCTGTAACACATTACACATATAGGACTTCCAGACGTGAATACCTCCGCATTGAATCTAAATATCCCCAATATTGCACAATGCAGCCTAGAGCTCACATATGTGTTGTGTTTCAGGAAAATGAGTCATAAGTCGCAAAATTGATATTTTTCAAAGTGTTTTCTTTACAAGATCACATCATTGGAATTTTCTGAATTTGGGGGAGTTCATCACCTTGACTTATATCAATCGGTGTATTAAATTTCAGGACAATCTATGTAATATATCCTTTAGTTTTAAAGGTCCTCATATGGACTACATTTAGTTACTTTATTAATTATTGACCCCCAGAAATATTGGAAACTTTTTTTTTTCAAAAACGAAAATATCAAACTTAAAATCTAGAAATACTCATAAGATTATTAGACTGTTTACTATCATTGGAATCCCCTTGATCTCATTGTTACAAATCTAATGGTATCTCAAAATCTTTTTTTTGCGACTTATGACTCATTTTCCTAAAACACCTCACATATGTATGAGAGTTATGCTAGAAACTATGAATAAAGCTGAAGATTGTGAGGAGGTCTGGGGTGGATATTTTATTGACATCAATTACCATGCAGTGTTGGTCATCTTCGCCTCCTTTATCTTGATCCCCCGGGTCGTCTTGGGCTGTCCGGCCTCCTTTCACTCCGCTCCCTCCCCGCATCGACCCTAATAAGATAACTGTCAACTCTAACAAGATTTCATCGCCCTCCAAGATGGCCGCCGCCGCCGCGACGTGTGCGATGATATAGAGGCGTTTTGGCGCTGCCCTTGGTGTAGGTTGTGCGGTATGAGTCTACCTTCTGATGTAATAGAGCAGTTTCTTTTTGTGACATTACACCTTTGTGTCATCTTGGCATCTTACAAACGGAGCAAGAGTTTTAATATATGGGTGAAATCGCCAGAAAATGCAAATTCGTCCTGACTAATCCTCTCAAATAACGAAAATTTAAGACAGATATCAGGTCCTTGTATAGTTTAACACAACAATTTAGTGCTGCTCTTAAGAGGCACATCTTGCAAAACGCTGCCTAATTCTATTGATAAGTGATATGTACTTGAATACTACCTAGAGAAGAAATGCAAATGTTGTTAACGATAGGATTAAATGAATGGTATTGGATCCTGGGACCTATAAGTATTAGACATGTGAAGTTACCACTCACTCACCCACCAATTAATAGACAAGACTAAAATATAAGTGAGATAATTCTATCATCAACATTCCCATCTCATCTCATTATATCTCATCACACTTTTATAGATACTGTATAGGTCGTTAACTGCATGATAAGAAATCAATTGATAATAACCAACTAATTAACGAATGGTTGAAAGACCGAAATCAAAGGTAAAGAAATACTTTGTATAAACTCCACCCACTTCTCGGTCCGGGTTCTATAGATACATCTTCAGGACCCGAGGAACAACGTTCTTCGGAACGAGATGGTTTTGGTTGCTTATGTAAATACCTACTGTATAAATATTACGTTACAAAAAAAAACAAAAACAGATTGCTTGAATCAAGGCCCCCCCCTATAGGGAATGTGCATGTCTCACTGCGCATGTATACTACAGTGCATGGTTCTGTTCAAATCGGACATCCAAATATTTAGCAACATTTGTATCAAAAGATAAAAGTATCTTTTCACTAATATTGCAGCTTTTGTAAATGATCTATGAAAACCAAAGGCATGATGGGCAAGACAAAATGTTGTATTATGGAAACATGCATAACATGTGAGCACCGATAAATAAATATTCCGTGCTGAGCATGAAATACTTCTATAGCTTTTACACTGACATTGCACTCCAATAAGTCCATGCTAATCAGGGTTCAAGATGGCGGCTATGCAACTCCTCTATTGTACCTTGCCATGAGTTATGAGTTGCTCATGCTATATATAGATGAGCAGGTCAGGGGCATGGGGCAATACCAGTATAGATGGGTCCGCCCCCCACTTTACCCTGGTCTCAGAGAGGGTTATTTATGTAGCAGGTTCTGACCAGCTCAAACATGAAGGATAAGGCTCTAGTAATGGCCGGGGGTCACATGGTATAGACCACGTGATGGGGCTTGACCAATGATTGCAGTGTTTACAGACAGTCCCAGCATGCAGTGTGTTATGATCACTGGGGGATGTTGTTGTTGGGGTGGAAAACTTGGATTCCACCCATTTTGATGTGATAACATGAAATTAAAAGTCATACTCTAGGCCCAAAGATGAGAGAGTCCCTTCAAATGGAGGGAAAGCCTCTCGCCTCAACCCGCAAAGTGCCATCATATTTTTAGCAAGACCGCAAAATGTCCTTATAATCCCATTAGAACACCTAGTCCTAGGCCAGGAAATCGATTAGTGAAGTAGGCGTCTAATCACTGAGATACCATTTTTATCTGATCAAAGGGTGTGGGCCTGGACTGGTTACACAACATATTTCAAGGCATTAAAATTTACAAAAGGTAGGATTATGATTACAATCAACTTGCCTCTCCCGGAAACGAGATTCTCAGGTTCACGTTGACCTTTGCAAACCTTATTTTCCCTAGTCTCATGCATTTATCAATTTACAAGGCAAGAGAGTGATGAGTCAGTCAGGATATGCCAACTTTAATAATAACAACACATGTGATGATGTCATGGCTCCATAGCATTGACCTTGATGTTGTCCTGACCTAAAAAAACAGATCTAGGGTATTTATGAAGTGAAAAGGATATTTCCATAGATCTAAGCTGTAGCAGGAAGTATAATGTAAATGTATATATCATTGTTGGAAATTGTACCAAGATCGACAGTATCTGTGTGCCAATGGCGGTGCCCACATATGTGGCATATGTCACCACCCCTCTACACCTACGGAACAATGTGGGGAGACCCTCCCAACCCCTCTACACCTACAGAACCATGTAGGGAGGCCCTCCCAACCCCTCTACACCTACAGAACCATGTAGGGAGGCCCTCCCAACCCCTCTACACCTACAGAACCATGTGGGGAGGCCCTCCCAACCCCTCTACACCTACAGAACCATGTAGGGAGGCCCTCCTAACCCCTTTCCACCTACAGAACCATGTGGGGAGGCCCTCCTAACCCCTTTCCACCTACAGAAACAAGTAGAGAGGAGCTCCCAACCCCTCTACACCTACAGAACCATGTAGGGAGGAGCTCCCCACCCCCTCTACACCTACGGAACCATGTAGGGTGGCTCTCCCAACCCCTCTACACCTACAGAACCATGTAGGGAGGCCCTCCCAACCCCTCTACACCTACAGAACCATGTAGGGAGGCCCTCCCAACCCCTCTACACCTACAGAACCATGTAGAGAGGCCCTCCCAACCCTCTACACCTACAGAACCATGTAGGGAGGCCCTCCCAACCCCTCTACACCTACACAACCATGTAGGGAGGCCCTCCCAACCCCTCTACACCTACACAACCATGTAGGGAGGCCCTCCCAACCCCTCTACACCTACAGAACCATGTAGAGAGGCCCTCCCAACCCTCTACACCTACAGAACCATGTAGGGAGGCCCTCCCAACCCCTCTACACCTACACAACCATGTAGGGAGGCCCTCCCAACCCCTCTACACCTACACAACCATGTAGGGAGGCCCTCCCAACCCCTCTACACCTACACAACCAACTACAGAACTAACTCAGACACAGTAACAAGTTCCAATGCCATATTCTATATGCAAGTATGACCTTATGTGACTTAAGGGACCCTCGACATGCCTCCCAGTGACAGCCTGGTAATGTGATAGGTCTTGCACTGCCCATAATGCCCTTAACCCAAGGGCCTTGACCTTTCACACTGATAAAGGTCATTGTGACCTTAGACAGAGACTGCTACAGAGGCACCACCTGTGGGCGGTGTAGAGTACCAGTGAGGTCACAGTCATGCAACCAGCAAGGTCATAGTACTAATGGGTATTACATAGTTCTACATCACGAAATGGCGCTAATCTTTGAAAAGAAATGACTTCAAACGAAATAAATAAAAACTGTAGATACAAATAGATATCCATTTAGTGATTACTCTCTAGCATGGTTCATTTAAGTCAGTGTTTGCAACCATTTTTACTATACCGTGTGGATGGGTAAAATCGCCAGAAAATGTACAATTCCTCTTCATCAATCCTCCCTAAAAACTCCAAGTGAAGACACAAAATTCGGTTAAAACATTAGTTCAACATAACCGAATTGATTGTCTGAATCAAGACAACAGTAAATATGCCCAGATTTACCTAGTTTTGACCATTTTATCAGCTTAATTAGGCAGAATGTACTGAATGTGTACCGCTGCCAATTGTAAATTTTCTGACGACCAGACCCATATGTGAGGTGTTTTAGGAAAATGAGTCATAAGTCGCAAAAAAAAGATTTTGAGATACCATTAGATTTGTAACAATGAGATCAAGGGGATTCCAATGATAGTAAACAGTCTAATAATCTTATGAGTATTTCTAGATTTTAAGTTTGATATTTTCGTTTTTGAAAAAAAAAAGTTTCCAATATTTCTGGGGGTCAATAATTAATAAAGTAACTAAATGTAGTCCATATGAGGACCTTTAAAACTAAAGGATATATTACATAGATTGTCCTGAAATTTAATACACCGATTGATATAAGTCAAGGTGATGAACTCCCCCAAATTCAGAAAATTCCAATGATGTGATCTTGTAAAGAAAACACTTTGAAAAATATCAATTTTGCGACTTATGACTCATTTTCCTGAAACACAACACATATACTAAAATGTGTTAACATTTGCAAGTATTGCTAAGCGTATGGGAGCTTTATGGAAATAGAAAAACACAGGTAGAGCTCGGACCTCACCTGGTTAGTTTGTTCTACAGATCTGCATCATACAGTTCTGGATGCAAACTCTCAAGATTTGATCACTATTTCTCATAATGGATCAGTTGACATACAGTCAAATAAAGGTAAAAGTAAAGAACTAATTGAGTATCAACATACATATATTTACTGGACTTAGATAACATTAGCCTGTAGAATGTGCCTTTCTTACAACTCTAGAAATTAAATGTATACTTTCATACAACAGTAGGCTGTTTTTAATCAAACAAAACATCCAATTCTTTTAACCAATCTTCTACTATAGGATGAATTCTCGACAATCAGGGCCTGCTGGTGCACTGTTAAGTGTATAATCCCGAGGCAAAGCCAACGGAAAACGTACAACAAATCTACCAGCGGGCCTAAAACAGAGTTTATTAATCGTTTTAGTCTCTGCCATATTGGTCTCTGCCCGATGAGGTTATTTCCCCAGGACAAGGTAACAACCAAGGGAATTATAAATCTGCCCTATTTTAAGGATTTGCGAAGGATGCAACATCACGTCTGACATTGATGCTATTAATCCCTTTAGTATCTGCCTTCAGCGATTATACCCACCAGCACCGTCAAAGGTAGAACCAAGGGAATTAAACAATAAATGGTTACAATTTAACATTGTCAAATATATAATATCCCACTATGCCGGAGAGATCTCCCCTTCACTAAAACATTTTCGAATGCCAATAAAAGTATTCTAATCTAATCTAATCTAGATAAATGTTTCCTCTCAAAATGAAATGTATCATACAATTGGCAAATTCTCGGGAAATATAACTTTCCCCAAATAAAAAAGTATGCCCCTTTTCAACCTATAGGTCTATGGTAAGAGGCCGGTGACGGGGACGGGTGTAGGGCTTCAATCACCCGGCCTCTGCTCCATGACGGCCCGGTGAAGAAAGACCAGCTGGTCCCACCTGCACAGGTTACCATGGGAAACCATAGAAACTGATCATGCAAATGCGCTATCAGCAATCCAAATAGTCCTGACTCTGGGGAAATCTAATTAGGCACACTGCAGCACGCTGCCACGTCCAACAGGGCGCAAGTAGGGAGCTTTTTACCGATGCTTTAAAAGCATTTGTGATGTGTTTCAGGAAAATGAGTCATAAGTCGCAAATGTGATATTTTTCAAAGTGTTTTTTTAACAAGATCACATTATTGGAATGTTCTGATTTTTAGAGAGTTCATCACTTATAGGTATGTCAATCGATGTCTCAAATTTCAGGACAATCTATGCAATATATCCTTTCGTTTTAAAGGTCCTCATATGGACTACATTTAGTTATTTTACTGTTTATTAACCCCCAGAAATATTGGAAACCTTTTTTTCAAAAACGAAAATATCAAACTTAAAATCTAGAAATACTTATTATTTCATTATACTGTTTACTATCATTGGAATCGGCCTGATCTCCTCTTTTCAAATATGGTGATATCTCAAAATCCATTTTTTGCGACTTATGACTCATTTTCCTAAAACGGATCACATTTGCGTCCTACCAGTTCTTGCGATAGCTTACTAGGCTTTTGTTTTTTTGATATACCCTTGAAGGTGTATGGTTGGCCTAGAAAATAGTACTCTAGGTTATCCTTAAATTTGATAAATTGTATAATATGTTCGTATGTATATGCTTTAAAATAACAAATGCTTTTTGTTGCGAAAGCTAAGGATTTCATGTTGTCATTTACACTAAAAAATGGGAAAATATCAACTGTTTACTTGAATATCAGGAGCGATATATCTTTTGTATCAGTAGTTTGTTTTTTCTATACGATAAGATAATCTATTTTTCATTTGTCATTTTCGATGAGGACAACAGAGTACAAAAATAATGATACATGAAAAGACAAATTGTTTGACATGCCTTTATGATACAGCGAGGTACCACTTCCTCCGGTTGTTACCAAAATTTGGAATAGAGAGTATGTATAATCTAGTTGACTTAGAAAATAAATTTATATAAAATAAAATGGAAATAAAATATCTAAGTGAGTAGGACAAATATAGCAAGAAAAAGGATAGATCTACTTAATCGTGCAATACAGCACAAGTTTACATGTAAAGATCCCTAAATAATCGAATAATGAACAGACACACTTTGGCATGAGTGAGGGAACCGAATGCGAGCTAGCTCTATGCGTGCACAATATCCTAGCTGTTATGTACCAGCTTTGTGCAGTGACCATTCCTCGTTAGGCCAAAAAAAAAATAGGTGTGTTTCCGATTTATCTGGCTGAAAACTAGGTAGGGGGGGGGTGGTAATTTTTTTTTTTTTGTTAATTTTTTTTGCTTGGAAACCACCTCCCAGGAACTGAACAAAAATGACTTTTTCATAACAATAGTTGTTTTGAACATGGGAAATGTGCTTTTTGACAGTTTAGGGTTAAGAAAACCCGTTTTCCTGCTTTTATAAGCTTTTTTTGTCAAAAAATCCAAAAAAACTAAGATATGATGGGGAAAATATCAGGTTTGGTAAAATTTTTTTTAGGTAGGGTAAGGTTTTTCTAGGTAGGGGGGGGGGGGGGGGGGAATCGGAAACACACCTATTTTTTTTTCGGCCTTAACTTGAAGCATCTTGACACACTCAGAGCATAGGCAGTGCTGATACAGGGATTGCATGGAAGTATAATATACAAAAACTGTTAGGAACTGGTCAGGTTATGTCAACTCATCACCAATTCATGTGGTGTGTTATAGGATAACGAGTCACAAGTCGCCAAATTCATATTTTCCAAAGTGATTTATTCACAAGATGTCTTTGTTGGAACACTCTCAATGTTGGGGTTATGTAGCGCTGAACGCATTAGGTCCATGAAGGCATTTCTAAGGTCATCTTATAGTCTATACTTTGATAATTCACTAGTAATTATCGACTAACAAAGATTGCAATTTTATTTTTCAAAAATAAAAATACCAAAGCTAAAATTTAGAAACACTTATCATTTGTCCTAAAGTTTACCATCATTAGAATCCACTTGATCTCATTTTTTCAAACATGACGCTATCTCTTAATCCAAGTTTTGCGACATGTGACTAATTTGTTGTATAGCGCTTTACACAAACAAAAACTTTCTCGACCTGGTCAGGTTATTCCAACTCATCACCAAATGCACAATCGCCAGCTCAACACATTTAGTAGGTTTGTTAAATTAGGCTGAAAAAACAAGTGATGCAATTAATGTAATCTGAGTATATAAATTACTACAGATTTGTTCAATAATTATGTTGGAAAGTGTTTATCTACATTTTGAAACTCAATCTTGAGAGGAATAGTGAAAGCAAATTGTTTCAGATTAGCAGATTGTAATAGCCAGTAGGGGGATCTGCATGTACCACTGTATGTGTCTATTACAGTGCATTATGGGATGGATTCACTTAAAATCTGGCATACACATATTGGTCAGATTTTCAGAAAATGTACAATTCGCCTTCACCAATCCTCTCAAATAGCCCATATTTAAGACAAAAATGTGCTGCAAAATGCATTTTAACATAACGGAACTGTTAGTTTAAATCAATGCGATACCGAATTTATACTCAGATATTCCCGGTATTCCTCATTTTTCAGTCTAATTGAGCAGAATTGCCTAAATGTGTAGAGCTGCCAATTGTACATTTCCTGAAAATCTGACCCATATACATTTGTATCTTACATGGCCGAATCAAACGCACAATGGGAAAGATAAAGCCTTGTGTTATGAAAACGTGTATAACACATGGATATTGACATTGTTACATCGATAAATATCCCATGCTGCAAATGTTCTCTAATAAGCTTACACTGACATACGGGTCAGATTTTTCAAAAATTGTACAATTGGGAGCTCTACACAAGTAGTAAATTCTGCTCTAAATAAGACTGAAAAATGGTCAAAACTAGGTATATCCGAGTATATTTGGTATTGCCTTGCTTGATTCAAGTAGTCTGTTTAGTTGTGTTAAACTGAATTTTGAACATCATTATTGTCTTAAATTTGTGTTATTTTAAAGGATTGCTGAAGAAAAATTGTACATTTTCTGAAAATCTGACCCATATACCTCCCATAATTCCATGCAAATCAAGATTTAAAATGGCGGTCATGCAAATCCCCTATTGCGATCCATTTTAAAATCCATTTCCGCGCATCTCACATGGCAATTCCAATTTCAGCGAAGAAAAAGAAAATAGGAAACTATTGGATAAAAGTAATTAAGTTGGACACATTTCTGCCCATAGGAGGCCTAATAAGAGTGACAGATATCTCATAACAGACCAAGATGGGCTGTCAAGCAAAGTGATTAAATATACTTAAAAAGTGATCACTCTGAGCGGTGAAGGCTGATTCACTATCATTACATGAGATTGAATCGCAGCTAAATAGCCATACTGTGTTTTGTTCCCAATCATTCTTAACAAACATACTATATGACAGTTCAAACAGGCGGTACAGATGCTTTGTATTAGGGTCAGATTTTCAGAAAATGTACAATTCAACTTGGCCAATCTTCCCAAATAACCTAGATTTCAGACGAAAATAAAGTTCAAAATTCAGTTCAACCTAACCAAATGAATATAATCAATCCAATGACAAATATACCCGAATTTACCTAGTATTGGCCAAATTGCAGCCTAATTTAGCACAATTTACTCAATGTGTACAGCTGCCAATTGTACATTTTCTGAAAATCTGACTCATTAGCTAATGACACGCTTGTAAGGGAAGTCGTCGGAAAATGTACAATTCACCTTGAGAATATAATTTAAAAAAGAAATAACGTTCTTAATATTTCACAGTGCAACTTACTTGACCTGCTATAATGAATCAGCGCAATACTGAATTTAGTGTGCCTTGCACTATATATATGTACGATTCTGTGGTAAACCACTCGTAGCAAAGGTTGAATCGCACTATATACGATTATTTTCTTAGACTCGTGATTAAGGCCTATATGGGTCAGATTTTCAGTAAATGTAGAATTGGCAGCTCTACACATTTATTAAATTCTGCTAAATAAGACCGAAAAATCGTCAATACTAGAGTATGTTTAGTATTGCCATGATTCAAACAATCTGTTAGGTTACGTTGAACTGAATTTTGAACATGATCTTTGTCTTAATTTTGTTTTTTTGAGACGATTGGAGAAGGCGAATTGTACATTTTCTGAAAATCTGACTAATATGCACAATAAGCTTGTCTATGCTACAGAGGTATACACAAACCCTCATTTTCTTACTCATCAACTAAACAGAATCACATTTACATGCGGTGATTATTATTATTCATAAAGTTTTACAATACCTCAAACCCAGGTACAATCCTCTGATATAATATGAAACACGTTTCTGACCCATACACTGTACAGATTATCCTAGATATGAATAAGGCTTTTATGCACAATAATTATGCTCGTCCAGGCTACAGATTCATACAAAACCCTGATAGGTACTTATCAACTAAACGGAATTAAAGTCACATGCGGTGATTATTACCATTCATAAAGGTTTACAATACATTATACCCTTGTACAACCATCTAATATAATAGTGAGTGAGTGAGATTGGTTGCTTTACGCCCTTATCAACACATTTAAGACGTTTCTGACCCATATACTGTACAGATTATGTAGATATAAATAAGGCTTTTATGCACAGTCGTCTAGGCTACAGATTCATACAATAACCCTGATAGGTATTTATCAACTAAATGGAATTAAAGTTACAGGCGATGATTATTGACGGGGATGAATCACCTCAATAACATGAGGCACCCCCCGCCTACACCCCCATCCCCCAACCCCCGCCTACACCCCAGCAGCGCCTATAATACCTCATAATTCTCATGCCTCATCAAATTTCAGTCTTCATTTATTTCCAATAACAATTACAATCACAACAAAGACTCAACAAGACAGATCGATCAATTCCCATTCATTTTCCATTCTCTCAAGCGCTGGAATAAGAACCCATCGTCGCTACTGGATGTTATAAAAATAAACTAATGCTTCTGTGAGAAGAAAATTGCTTTGAGGAGATGGAGGTGGAGGGCGGCCTAAGAGGGTGGGGGGGGGGAGCCTGAATTGTGAGTTTAATAAAGCCTGCTTTCACCCTTAACGATTTTTCTTGCGACTTCGAAGCCACATTGTTACGATGATCATTTTTTAAATTTGTAGTATTGACGATTTTATAAATACAATTGACAGTCTTCAAATAGAAAAGTACTCTGAAATCTTCACTCTCAGTTAATGTTTGTCGAAAACAAAACATTTTCTAAGTTTTGTTCCATTCTTTTCCAGCATATATATCTTAAAGTCATCGAACAAAGATTTGGAAGATTTTGTCTGTTTGGTTTTGCTACAGGGGCTTTTAAACGTCCTCATTTGTATCTGTAGGATCCGCCCGAATCTTTCTTATGATGACTTCACTTATTATCGCTCATCATCGGTAATAATCCCTCAGTAATTTGTCATCGAATTCTTGTATAAACAGATTTACAACAGCAGAATATTAATAAATCTAGTCCTTTAAATCCTAATATGAGTGAATTTTTTTCATATCACATTTGTTTAGTTGTAATAGCTGAGAATGCAGGTTTTAAAAGTATCCTTTCAAACACACTGTAGCGCACCAGTCAGGTTCAGAAGGCAGTTTTCGACCCCTAAGTTTTAGGGGTCATTAACACTTTTAGCCTTAAGACTATTCTAAGTCGATTCTCATGCGATTCTCACAGAATAACTTGCATAGAGTCCTCTGTGGCGCAAAATCACATGAGAAACGGCCTAGTGGACTAGGCCTTTTAGTCTTAGCCTTGTGGTTAAGCGTATCGCTGGATGTGGACTCAAGGATGGTGGCTGTCTGGACCTGACTGGCACTGAACATCGGCCACGGTGGATCAGAGGTATAAGTGTTCTGGGAGTTAGTAGGGGGATGGCAAGGAAACAGACGATATTGATTACATATAAAATATTAAATTACACCGGCTTGGGCTGTGGAGAACAGATGTAAAACACGAGTAATGACAATTTGTTCCATTTGATTTAACGGATGATGATTTGATGGACAAATAAAACCCGCCTTTCAAGATTGTCGCTGGGACCTGAGTCTAGCGAAAAAGTGACACTACGATGCAGAGTTGCAGAGTCAAGACTTGTGCATTGTTTTTGTCATTTGAAGAGTGTATTTTCTGGCAGCACAAAGGGAATTATTTACCCAAGCGTTTGTTTCTGTTTCTAAATTTGTACATCGATTCGAAATATCTGATAAAAATGTAATTATCCTTAATTGTCTGATAATTTGAATACGTTGATATAAGGGAAGGAAGGTAATTTGGTTAGAACCCACTGAAGTACTCCTTTCCATCAATCATATAGCCATGCTTGTAAATGTTCCTGGAGAATGGCAACATAGTACTTACAAAAGACCCACTAGGACGTATCAACTCATTTCCCTGCTAGAAAATCAAATACCTTATTTCATTTCATAACACAAATATCATGTGTACTAGTTATGCTATGTCACAAGTGTCAACTCGTCAAAATATGTACAATTGGTGAGGTTGATCTATATTATATTTTACATCGACTGATAATCTTATGTTATGTGAATTTTGAATCTCGTTCTTGTCTTAAAAGTGGATTATTTGATGGGATTGGTGAAGGCGCATTGTACATTTCTTGGTAAACTGACCCATATATACTCAATATTCATACCCGCATGCACGAAATGTATACTTACTCCTCCCAAATAACCCCCATTTAAGAGAAAAATGACATTCAAATGCTCTTAAAAATTACATATATTTCATGCCAACACAAAACCAAATATATTCAGATACAGTTAGTATTTAACCCTTTTCTGCCAACTTTTTAGCATATTTTTCTCATGTGTTGTTATTTAATATCACATATATGCCTTCAAGTGAATAACAAAACATAACAAATATAAACACAAATATACTTAATGTGTAGAGCTGGCGACCGTACATTCGCCGACCATCTGCCCCAGGTAGAGGGAGTCAGAGCTAGAAACATTGTGGTCATTAGTTCATCATTAGCCCAGTAGAGGTGGCGAGGGAGGCACTGATGGGGTGGCTAGGGATGGGCTGGTAACAGCAGGGGCTTACAGGAAGGATTTACTTAATGGTGCAACTGGTTGCTGCTGACATCTCTGATTCCCCCTCCAGGGCGCCTGACCCTGACCCTCCTTACCTCCTCCTGGGTGGCCTCATTTATTGTCTGAATAATGGAGGACCATATCTGGGTCAGATTTTCAGAAAATGTACAATTCAACTTCGCCAATCTTCTCAAATAACTGAAGTTTTAGACGAAAATGAAGTTCAAAATACAGTTTAACATGACCAAACAGATTGCTAGAATCAATACAATGCCGAATATACTCGAATTAACTTAGTATTGACCAGATGGCAGCCTGATCTAACTGAATTCACTGAATGTGTACAGATGCCAATTGTACATTTCTGAAAATCTGACCCATCTGACTTGTCTTGAAGTGGATATTCAGATGGGAAAGAGAAACCTCTAACTGCTGCAATTTCTAATGTTGTATTATTAAAAAAGAGCTTTAGGATAAGATCCAGTTCTTCCAGTCTTAAAGAGGCTAGATATGCTAGTGGTAAAAAATAGATTTCAAGATGCCATCCTATTCGGAAAGATGAGATCAAGCCGTTTCTAAGGATGGTAAACATTAGAACATCTAATGAGTATTTCAATGTTTTAAGTTAGCTATTTTCATTTAAAAAAACCGTTTGCATTATCATTTAGTCCATGTATAAAATTGTATACGACTCAGAGCATTAACTATCCTAAAAACGAGAACATTCCTACAAAGACACTTTGTGAATAAAACACCTAGAAAATTGGAAGCTGGGAAATTATAAATACCAGTTATATTCGCGTATATATCTGGCACTGACTTGATTTTTATCTCAAATTTTTATTTCAAATCTGCATTTTGAACTCAATCTTTGACCTAAATTGTGGTTATTTGAATGGATTAGTGAAGGTGAATTGTACATTTTCTAAAGATGTGACCCATTACCCCCAGAAGCAGGGCTGAAGGCACACAAATGATCCTCTTCCAGGAGACAGGTGCTCACAACACAAGGATTAATATTTTACCCGCGTTCTGACGTGCAGACGAGATTTTCTACTTACAGATAATTGTCGTCTGCTACTGTCTTCCTTTCTACGCCGCCAGGTGGCCGGGAATATTTGGTTTCAATATAGGAGATTTGCATGTCCGCTATTTTGTATCCTGATTCGCAAGGAATAATGGGACTTGTATGTCATTGAAACACTATTGAAAACATTCTTTATTCACAATATACGCGGCCTTCATGTAGGAATACACAGATTCATTAAGTACGTTAGATATATCTGAAATCTTATAATAAGTCTTCATTTTTCCCATCATGCATTTGGATTCCCTAAATCGTGTTTGTAACCGAACATATCAACACAAATCCACCACATAATTTTGAAAAAAAAAAAATCCCAAATTGTATATGCCAGTTTAGAACTTAAATCAATCCCAGCATGCACTATAACACACATGCGCAGTGACACATGCAACTCCCCTATTACGAGGTATTAGAGTTGGTTGCCCTGGTAACGTCTGGGGGCAGGCTAGCCCCTACAGGTGTTACCGTTGATCACAGAACCCCTCTCTCATCATTTACTTTCAGTAATTGCTGCTTATTGAGTATTAGGCCGACTTAAACAAACCATAGCCCAAAGCCCTTTCTTGCTAACAGTTTTCTGCTTTGAAATTGTTGCTCTGATGCAGAATAAATTGGTAAAGAATGCTCGCAAATAGTGCTCCTTAACTGACTGTGTATTTTTGCTGAACATGATCAACAGAATTCAATTCAAACACTAAATACCCTACAAAACCAGACATTCCTACAGGAAGTTCTTCTGCGAAAAAAAGATGAAAAACATTTTGATGTCTTTGGACCTATTGCTGTGATAAAGCACAACATATAAATAAACATTGAACCAAAAGATATAAGATAAAAGCACATTTCATCAACAGAACACACGGCAATCAGCGAACAAAAATCATCATGGATATTCAAGTCGTCACTAAACTCAATGAAACAAAAAATGAGATAATGCAATAAGAACTGATTGTCCGAGGTTCCTGGAAAAAGCATAAAAAACACGCATCATTAATATCCTGACATTGATTGAAACGGGAGTAAACATGAAGAAGCAGCAGCCGAAGCAGTGAAAAGTCATATGATTACAAACGAGAACTGACGAGATTTAGTTCTTCCTCTGCTCGCTGGAGGAGTTCAGGCCAAATCTCGCCAGGAACGAGACTAGAGCGGTATTTGGAGATTGATTGTGGCTGGCAGACGATAAATGGGAAAAGCGCGGGAAAAGCAAGGGTCAAGCGGGCGGGTGTCGTCTGCTACAGGAAATTGGGGTCGGCGGGGTAATGGGACCAGGAAAGACAAAAGACGCTCATTTTACCTGATCCCATGTGTGGTACTGACAGGGTAGAGGGGTGGGAGGGGGCGGGGGGGGGGGGAGGTTTGGGGAGGATAATAGGGGTTAGGGTCAAAGCGTCCGTAAATGTACAATTTGCCTTCACCAATCCTCTCCAAAAGAGAACATTCTTGTTTGAAATACGGTGTCACGAAATCTATTTAATTTTCTCAATCAAACCTGATGTGTAGAACTTATGTACAGAATAAACTCACTCTCTCTCTGAAGGGTGAAATGGTCATACATACTATTCTTGACTTGTCTATCATAAGCAAAAATCGTTATTAGGAGATAGCCTTTATTTCTCTACAATAGAGGGAACAAGACTATTTCATATCTAACACAAGTATATATGCCACTACTATTTCCTTTTGTCAGGCTAACAGTAACATTTAATTATGTGTGTATATATAGGATTTGAACACCCACCTCTTGCATAATAACTAACGATCAAGCTGCGATCGATTATCGCTATCCATCGCAAGGATTTGTGGCAGGATCCGACTCAGGTCACTTTATTAGACAAAAACATATATTAAAAAGAGTTGTGGTTAACTGTGATTGGTTCATACCAACTCTGATCCTATTACTAGACTTGCCCAGTACCGCAATTAATTAATTCAATGATAAGCAATGATAGTAATGTAAAATTACTAATGTAGTAATGTAAAATGTAGAAATCCTCTGCTGATTGTACAATGGTAGGTAACGCATTCCTTAAAGTTGGCAATTCAAAAGTCACAGATGTACTTATTTTATTTGTTTTCTTAGCAATACAGTGTCTAATATATTTTGTCCTATATTTAAATCTTGATTAGAAATATAACTTTCACTCACTAGATGAGTGTTAGTGCCGTTTTCAGTAAAAAAAAGAGTAGACTGAAGAAATTGTTGACCTTCAAGCCAGCAGTAGAGGAGCTAGTGGGTCAGACTTTCAGAAAATGTACAATTCGTCTTCACCATTCCTCTCAAATAACCCACATTTACGACAAAAATGAGCTTCAAAATGCAGTTTAATAAACAGAATTGATACTTTAAATAAATGCGATACCAAATATACTCAGATATACCCAGTATTTATCATTTTTCAGCAGAATTTAGCAAAACTTACTAAATGTGTAGACCTGTCAATTGTACATTTTCTGAAAATCAGACCCTAGTTCTCTCCAGCTACTTGATAAGACGTCGGCAATTATCGTGGGTGAATCACGCCTCAGCCGGTAGTGAATTGGTCCCTTAATGGCACTTAACATTAGTGAAACGAGCCGTGAACAGATTAGAATGGCTAGTTCCATTCACCGACATCAGGGGGCGGGAGGGACGCAGCGGAGGGACTGACGCAGGTGTGTGTGACGTCATGACCTTCAGATGACTTCAGAACGTCGTTAACTGTGCCATTATGCCCATTGCGTCGTCATTATTCGTGTTTACAATGTAGACATAGATCGCTAGGTGAAAATGTAGCTCGTTTAAAGCTATTGTTCCACTGCGCTGTTCTTCGTGTGCGCTAATGTTTCAGTCAGAAGTAAATATAATAGTCATATATGGCAGAGGAGTCACTTAAAGCTAGCGTCAGCCAAAAACTGTAGATTTTCTACTTCTGATTCCATTCTTAGCCAACCCATCCAGAATGAATTGGACCAAAATCTAAATAAGAAATATTGCGCATTTTTTTTCTTCTTGGATAACAACAAATATAGAAAATTGATACCCTAATGTTTACCATCATTGGAATCGGCTTGATCTCATCCTTTCAAATATGATGATACCTCGAAATTCAAATTGTGTAACGTGTGGCTCATCTCCCCGTAACACATCACATATAATTATAGTGAAGAAAAGTTGTTAAATATTCCACTGAAATAATTGCAAGCTGTGCACAAAGTTTGTTGACACTAGAAACCACCATAAATACTGTTTAATTGATTATTTTGAACAGACAATTTCAAAATGCTGAAACTGACCTGTCACCTTTTGAACAATTCCCATGCGTCCGCAATGTCTTTGTTATGATTCAGTTGATGATATCTCGAAATCTATTTGTTGCTCATTTTTCTGAAACCCATGACAATTGTTAAATATGATGTGCCGGATTAGCAGATTGTGATACACCATACATAACCAGGCACCTGTTTACCATCCAGTCTATAGTAGGATTATGGTAATCCTATATAGGCTCATCTCCTAATCGATAAAGGAGGAATCCTGTATAAATTATATCATACTTAAGTAAAGAAGATTAACGGGAGAACTACTGGCAGGTGCATCACTGATTTTAAACAAGGGTGACCACTATTGTTGGATTAATTGATAGATTATCGATTTATTGATTGGTTATAGATGTGGAATGTTTATGTAGAACCTGTCCGTATAATATCTAGTTGTGATGTGAGTATGAATTTAGCATAGTTTGAAATAGTGTTACACAATTGCTGTCTAAATCCATTCAGGGTTCATACAGAAACTACCAATAAACTTGAAAACTAACCGGCGACTTTCATATATCGGCCATCTTGAATCGTGATTGGCAAGGAGTAGTTTGTCAGTGTGAAAATTAGAGAATATATTTCATGTTCATCGTGAGATATACATCAGTCGGCGAATTTGAATAACCGTGAAATACACGTGACATGATAGGACAAGTCTTTATCTTTCCCATCATGCATTTGGAATCAATACACCAATCGTTAGTAATTGACAGATTTAAACAGAGAATTGCATTTTAAAAAGGCTACAATGATTCCACGCGAACAGAGATTCAAGACATCCTGATCTCCTAGCCATTCGCAACCGCTTTGGTGTCCATTAGCTTAGCATTGCATTACAGAATGCGAAAATCGGCTTTAAAGTCTCATTTTCGCTAAATCAATTGCCATTTAACTTCAGATACAAATTGTACCCAGCCCTATTACTCACTGTGCACGTGTGGTTTGTTTAATTGGCAGCACGGTTAATTAAATTAGGGGCGTGGCCAATTAGGCAGTAGGTGGGGTCCACTAATGAGCTACATAAAAACCACCAGTCTGAAATTATTTACTTCTGGTGTCAAAAACCAGTCCAGTATTTATGAGTGGTATGTGATGGGTGACAGGGACATGGGGCCTGTTGTACAGTATAACGCATCTTTAGTGGGTCAGATTTTCAGAAATTGTACAATCATCAATTGTGCAATTAAAGCAATCCAAAATTACTTTTCATCAGTTTCTTTTCCTGAGTACAATGTAAAATGTGTGTAAAATGGAAGATCCAAACGAATAAAATAAAGGAAACTGAGAATTCAGCTTTAAAGCTGTATTCTCTGTTAACTTCACTTTAATTATTTTTTCTTGTTGTTCTTTATTGTTGGTTATTTGACCAAAATTTTGGAGGGTATTTTGGGGGACTCGCCTAAATCCCTTTCTATGGTAACTGCACATATTATCACTCAACATTGGCATGTTTCTCCCGGCAATTACTATTCAAATTATTGTATGAACATTAAACAACAGCAGAATATTGATGAATTCAATCCTTTAAGTCATCATTTGAGTAAATTTGATGAGATTTTTTTTCTCGAAATGGCTGAAAATGCAGCTTTAACAGTACCTATCTGTCCCTGACGGCTCCCATACCGGTCAGATTTTCAGAAAATGTACAATTCGCCTATACCAATCCTCGAAAATAACCCACATTTAGGACAAGAATGAGCTTCAAAATGCAGTTAACAGAACTGATCATTTAAATCAATGTGATACTAAATATACTCAGATATACCCGGTATTCATCATTTTTCTGCCTAATTTAGCAGAATTTCCTATGTTTAGAGCTACCAATTGTACATTTTCCGAAAATCTGACCCATACCCATCACGACGTCACATAAGAACGCCCACCAGCATGTAAACTGCTCCATAAAAACACTCTAATTGCCTCCTTATTAGTGTTAATCGCTCGGCCATAATTAATCTCTCGTGCTTTAAGCTAGGGTGTGGTCTTAGCAATTCATTGATTTTTAAAAGTCATTTTTATATTCCATGATTTTTGCCAACGAAGATCGAATGACGGCTCATTGTGTCATTGACTATATATAATTGGGTCTGATTTTCAGAAAATCTTGTTATATCTATGTATAAGCAGTTATGCGTATGTTCAGTTCTGTAGAGATAAGGCTGATTATAGCTGGTTTTAAGAAGAAGATTTCGTTAATTGAAGAAGATGCGATTTGTTTTAGCCACAATTCTAGCGAACGGCAATGAACATGCTAGACAGAATTCCATGTCAGTTGTCTTCAATTATATATATATAAGTATTTTTATTTCTCTTTATACAAGTACATCAATCAAAGGTTTTAGAGAAAAAGGTCCTCAAGTCAAACAATTTTGGTCTTCCCATGAGGCCATGGCATATTGCTACAATTACATTTACTACAACACCATTTATATCAAATATGCATTAACATTAATATAATAATTATAACATACATCATACGGATTAACACAGTATAATAATAATCAGTACAGGGTTTATTTCCCCGAAACAGTCCTAAAGACTTTTGAAGTCGTATTTTATGCTTACTTAGACTTACATGGATGCTCACCTTTATTTTCCGCCATATTTATGGCTTTCTATGTACTTTTTATATTATTTTGTTACTTAGAACATGATACAATGTTCCTGCTCTCTAGAATAGAGATTCTTCCCCCTTATACTAGGTGGGTCAATGATCATTTCTTCAGTTTTACATATTTTACGGAGTTAAATACCTTAACAAATCTTGTTTCTCATTACAAGTAATATTAATTTTCCTCACCTTCATTAGTTCAAATTGAGTTGATTGTAATCCCTCAACTATAATTTATTTCAATTAATTAATTGTTGAATATTATATTGTTTCCTCTATGAAACATAAATCAAGTGAACCTGTTATTTGTAGCTAAAATTGTTGTACAAAAAGAAGGCTTATATCTGATAAAATAAATGCTAGGTCATAACTGCTTATACATACATATAACAGGATTGAATCGTATAATGTACAATGTATTACAGATAAAGTGAGAGCCTAATTTATAATTCATATAATCTCGTATATATGTTTTCTTACTACATTTATATATCTAATGTAGCCAGTTGTTTTAACAGTTTAGCAATCAACTCTATCACATGTTAACAGCCGGCAAACCTGGATCTGATCCAGTGGCCAGTCTCCCAATTTTGCCATCCTCCTACATATAAAATATGTTTGGCAAAATGATGTATTATTCAATTAAATTCTATTGAATTAAATTGTTATAATGCCAAGGCCGTTCAAGGCACATGTACTAACTGCAGGGCTTGTAGTAATAATGCTTCAGTCATCCCCCATCGTTCATGCTGCCTCTCTCTCCCAGTCCCGATCTCTCTCCCTCCTCATGTGATTAAGGCCACCGGGTCACATGACTTCACTGCGCATGCGCTCTGCACGAGAGCGTCTCAGCTTACAGGGAGCGCCTCCAGTGACAGTCTGAAGAACTAAACAAAACACGGGCTACAATAACAAATGGCTTTAGTTTCTCTGTCCGCCCCTAGGGGCTTTCTGGCTGGTCGTCACGTGATCAAAACCTACCCATGTGACCTGATTGCGGGTTGTTGCTGACATGGTGGTTTGTTTTACGTTCTGTCATTAGGTTTACGTTGTGTCATTACGCCGGACGTAAGGACCAATTTAACGTTACAGGTCGCTGTGTGTGCTTGTTGATTACAGAGCTCTGTCCTACGTTTGCACATCATGAACAATTTGAAATTCATTTTTTAAGATAAAAATAATGTTTGTCTAAAAGAATTTGCAGAATATGCTTTGTAAAATCGTACTGCCAAGGCTCAGAGTAGCGGGAGTCTCTTCATAGTCAGGTTCAAAAGGCAGTTTTGGACCCCTAAGTTTTCGGGGTCTTTAACACTTTTAGCCTTAGTCTTAGCCTTGTGGTTAAGTTTATCGCTGGATGTGGAATCGAGGAATGTGGCCGTCTGGACCTGATTGTTCATACGGCCATTAGAATCCAATTGGGACTCCTACTCCAAGGCCTGCAAAACTATAAGCGCAGTTGGCGTCCAATCATTGACCTACCGTTATTATATGATCGAAGGCGCTGTAAGCCTATACTGCCTATATTTGGGTCAGATTTTCAGAAAATGTACAATTCATTGTCAACAATCTTCTCAAATAACCCACATTTCAGACGAAAATAAAGTTCAAAATACAGTTCAACCTAACCAAACAGATTGCTAGAATCAATGCAATACCAAATATACTAGAATTTACCTAGTATTGACCAAATTGCAGCCTAATTTGGCAAATTTTACTAAATGTGTACAGCTGCCAATTGTACATTTTCTGAAAATCTGACCCATTTACATGTTAAAACGTGGAGCTATGACACAGAGATTCATAGCGATGAATTTTGCATGATTCCAGACAATACAAAATGAGGAATATTATTCCCGATGTTAGCGTGTTGGCACAAAGTGTTAATGCACTGCATGTCACAAAACATGTAACTTGATTAAAAAGAAGCCCTGGCAATGGCTCATTGCGATTTGAATTTCAATAACTTAATGAATGGAGGTCGAATATTCTGCATAAGGTTTCTCGCAGATGGAAAACATGATGATACTGCAGTGCCTTCACACAAATAATTATATTGATTTCGCAATGAAATAGTGGAATGGGAAACCCATTGGATGTGGGGTCAAATCACTCTAGTCATTCTCAATCATTCCGCGTTTGGTAAACTGTCATGATTAATAAATTTCGTATCCAGTGATTAGAAAATTAATCTGGACTTGTTTTTGAAGAACTCGATAGGTGCGCTGCTGGGAGGGTTTGTGAATGTGATTTTTCATTCAATATTGGGTACCAGGATAATGATTGGAACGACATCATAGCATAGCATCAGTAGTACTAACATAATTCATCTGCACTATGTTAAATATCATTTTGAAATAACCAAACTGGGAATAGGCAAAGATACAGACGAAATAGCAAATAAATAATACTCTTTATTATTAGATATATTTGTTAAGTTAGAATGATTCTTTATTTTTGTAAACGAACTGAATGTCCATGGATCGCTTGAATTTCGTGATATATTTGTTAAGTTAGAATGATTCTTTATTTTTGTATACGGACTGAATGTTAATGGATAGTCATGAGTGCAACTGGAATTTTGTGAAGTTTTATCTTGGAACTTGTTTATTGGTTATACAAACTGGATGTTAATGGAGTTAAGTCAATCTGTGAGACAGTTATACTAATGACATAATAGGTGATGTTGAAAATGTGAATAGCTACAGGGTGGAATTGCCAGAAAATGTACAATTTGTGTTCAGCAATTCTCTCAAATAACACAAATTTAAGACAATAATGATGTTTAAATTTCAGTTTAACACGACAAAAAAGATTGTTTGAATCAAGGCAATAACAAATATACTCAAATATACCTAGTTTCAGCCATTTTTCAGTCTAACTTAGCTGAATTTACTAAATATGTAGATCTGCCAATTGTACATTTTCTATAATTCTTGCCCTGCATGACGAATGAGTCGGAAATCAGAAAAAAAGTTTTTTAAATGGAATTTCCACAAGATCTTTTCATAGGAATGTTGTTATTTTCCCCTCTTAAGTGCCTGTGTGTTTCAGTGTTTCTATGGTCACCCTAAAGAAGTATATTTACCTATTTTACTTGACCCGAAATATTTTCAAATCATTTTCCCCACAAGAACTCTTCGTATGACTGGTTTTAATGCTAACAATACTGATGAATTCTGGTCCTGAGTAAGACCATCAAGTGCCTTTCGGTCTCTTTTCTCTGTCTTCCCCTCCCTTATTCTCTATCTCTATTTCTTGGGTGTGATCATAAACTGCCTCCCTCTCAGCTCTCCCCCCCCCCCTTGGTATAACCATCTAAATGTGTTGATAAGGGCGTAAAGCACTCACTCACTCCCACAAGAACTCTTCGTATGAATGGTTTTAATGCTAACAATAGTGATGAATCCAACACACTCTAATCAAGCATGTTTCTCTTTTTATCTTCCTACAGTTTGGTGTCCAAGGGAGGAGAGGAGAAGACACTGGTCAAGTACGATGAGCTGGATGAGGTGTCGGAGGAGACAGAGAAGCGTCCCTCAGGGGTACGTTCTCTGCCCCTACCCTTTTTCTGCCAGCGATGCATCGCGCACATGCCGTGCAACCCTTCCAAGCGCTACTCCATGGCCATCCTATCCTCAGTTGGTTTCCTCATCTCCTTTGGCATCAGATGTAACATGGGCGTGGCCATTATTCAAATGACCAGCAATAGAACCAGCCATGTGGGCGGAGTCGAGCTACAAGAGGTAAGGCTATGTTATATTTATTGATATATGGGTCAGATTTTCAGAAAATGTACAATTCGCCTTCACCAATCCTCTCAAATAACCCACATTTAGAACAAAAATGAGCTTCAAAAAGCAGTTCAACGTACATAACAGAACTGATACTTTTATTCAATAAATATCAAATATACTCAGATATACCTGGTATTGACCATTATGCAGTACAATTTAGCAAGATTCACTAAATATGTAGAGCTGCCAATTGTACATTTTCTGAAGATCTGACCCATATGTGATGTGCTACAGAAAAATGAGTCAAAGGTCGCTGATATGTATTTCTAGATTTGTGTATTATTATGCACAAACAAAATGTTCGAAATATTTCTCAATGGCCATTCACTAGTAAAGTAGTTGAATATAACCTCAGGTATGCTTAGCTATATTTAATCCATAGCCTTGAAATTCGATATATTTGTGTAACGAACACCACCACAGAAAATATGTGACGCAAATAAGAAAACATGTTGAGTAAGGGTTCCTGTGAATAGATCACTTTGAAAAATATCTATTTTGCGACTTGTGACTCATTTTCCTAAAGAACATTACATGCTTAACCTCCTTCATCAGAACACTGATGGTGGTTTCATTTCTATCTTTTCCTATATATTTCATTATAAAATTAATAAAAGAATATTAAAGGTAAATACCAGCATTCAATGTAAAAGGAGGGAATCATACAAATGCGTTTAAACTTTGAGTTGAGAAAGAACAGGTTGGGCAAATCCACAGACCAATAAAAACAATATATTTCCGGATTAGTTTTTTTTTCAGGGACCTCCTAAAATTGACTACCGTTCACTATTTCTCTCTCTGTTTTTCTCCTAATTAATACCCATTGATTATCAAGAGAATATGTGATGTGTTCCAGGAAAATGAGTCATAAGTCGCAAAATTGATATTCTTCAAAGTGTTTTATTCACAAGATCACATTATTGGAATGTTCTGATTTTTTGAGAGGTTATCACTTAGACTTATATCAATCGATATATCAAATATCAGGACTATCTATATAATATATCCTTTCATTTTAAAGGTCCTCATATGGACTACATTTAGTTACTTTACTGTTTATTGACCCCCAGAAATATTGGAAACTTTTTTTTTCAAAAACGAAAATATCAAACTTAAATTCTAGAAATACTTACTAGATTATTAGACTGTTTACTATCATTGGAATCGGCTTGATCTCGTCTTTTCAAATATAATGATATCTAAAAATCTACTTTTTGCGACTTATGACTCATTTTCCTGAAACAGATCACATATGAACATATTTCGTTAGCATAATCAGAATAGAAACCCTATTGTTTTTGATATTTTAAATAAAAAGTGAAATAAAGGATGGATTCAGCATGTTTTCAGCACTCAAGATTACATTTTCTGGATAATATCTTCAGCCGTAATGTTAAATGCTTTACAAGGTTGCCCTCCGTCCCATTCTAGAATTCGGCGACACCATTTACAATGTAGCGCCTGAGGCCCTTCTGCGTAAGCTTCAAGTCATCCAAAACTCCTCGGTCCGTATAGCCCGCAACTTACCTAAACTAACCAATGTTGATGCCATACAAAGGGAGTTAAAATTAGCGCCATTAGCAAAGAGGCGAGAAGTACATATCTTAGATCTAGCCTACCCTTATAGTAGGGTTGAGAATAATATTGAACAAAAAGCAAGGACCCTAAGGGGGACCTGTAATAAAAAGCTCCTAAAAACTATTACCCCCCGGACCGAGAAGGTAAAGAAATCACTTTTATATTTGATCCCTTTTTACTGGAATAATATGGAAAAGAGAGGTTTTGAATGTAAGAGTAGAAAAGATTTTCGGGTGTTTCTAAGAACTGTATATATGCAGGGGACCTGGGATGGGGTGGAGGCAACAAATTAACATTCATAATAGGCGTCTGACCTGAGCTGTGATGGTCATGTTGGGATTGTTGTAGAATATTGTATTACTGTATTATTGTATACTGTCGATTATACACAGGTGATATGCCTAGTGTGACAAAATGTAAACTGTCAATTTATACGCAGGTATTTTACCTAGTGTGACAAAATGTAACCTTCAGTGGTTTTCTGATCTCACCGCATATAAGGCGGATATCCATTAACTATATTATCAAAAGATACCCCAGTGACATGGAATAGCTGGGAAGAGTTGGATTTTTCCACTAATATGTATCTGTATAATGCGTTCTTGTTGTATATTCCTAACTAATCACAATGCACTGTAAAAGTCCAGTAGGAAGATCTGCAGGTTGCAGACGCTGTTGAAACTTTGTTTTCAATGTACTTGTACAAAAGGAAATAAAATCTATTTATATATATATCATAATCTTATTTTTGTTCCATCCTCAATCCGATATTACAAAACGATCTTAATCTTTCAATGCATCTTGAGGACATGCACTTAGCCTAAACACCACCATGTCACAAAGTGTTTTTCCGTGTAATTCCCGCTATTGCATGGGCAGCAAGCTGATTGCCTACTAAAGCATATGGCACCGCTTGAATATGGCTCAGCCTGGGTAATATATTACCTGATATTACATTCATTATGTCGCATATTAATCTCACATACATGAAAAAGGCGACTAGTTCTCTTCATTAATGATTATTTTCAGCCCAGTATTTGGGTAAACGAGCATTGATTGTTCCGTATTTGTTCATGCCGATTGCAGTCAAACCCTATATGGTTCAGATTTTCAGAAAATGTACAATTAATATTCGCCAGTCCTCTCAAATAACCCAAATTTCAGATAAAAATTAAGTTCAAAATACAGTTCAACCTAACCAAACAGATTGCTAGAATCAATGGAATGCCAGATATACTCGAATTTACCTACTATTGGCCAAATTGCAGCCTGATTCAGCAGAATTTAGTAAATGTATAGAGCTGCCAATTGTACATTTTCTCTGACCCATATAGCTTTCCCATTGCAATTTGTCGATAAGCAGCAAACTTGAGCTTGATATAAGCTGGGTCAGAAAAAGATTGATATTAGTTTGATATCAGATTCATACAGTAAGTATTGTCATTACTTCATAGGATTTTAGTTTATTTGTTGGTCGTCGACAAAAATACAATCCGCCTTCATTAATTCTCTCAAACAATATATATTCTTGAGAGAAATGAGGTTAACAAAGAATTCAACATTAACCAAACAGATTGTCCAAGCAACACTCATCATTCTATTATTACTCTGTTTTAATGACAACTATATATGAGAGTAGACTAGGTAGTTTTTACAGAGGAATATAAAGTAGTGTTTATACAAACGTTGTTCAGGTAATACAGGTAAGGAAGAAGGAATGGTAAAACAGTGCTATGTAAATCGTGGTTTGATCTTGTGGATAATACAGGGAATTATATCACCCCTCAGTCTCATTTAGCAGAACTTAGTAAGTGTACAGACCTGTTGATTGTATATTTTCGAAATATCAAAATCATGTAAATCCACAGTTCAACACTCGTGACAGCAGTTCTATTGACAACTAAATGTCAGTCCGCTTTTAAAACCTTGCAAACAAAACTTCAGTTGAAACAGCATATGGCAGACAGCTTTTCACCTAGATTTAGAATCTTTTATTTTCGATTTTCTTGTCCCTGTCAGAGAGCATTTCTCGAGCTAGGGGAGGTTTGCAAGCTCACTGTAATCTTTACAATCATAATCTGCAGTGAACAAGTCCACAGTCGTCACATAAAACGCTAAAGGCTTTGAATTATACGGGTCAGATTTCAGAAAGTGTACAATTCATATTCACCAATCCTCTCAAATAACCCACATTTCAGACGAAAATAAAGTTCAAAATACAGTTCAACCTAACCAAACAGATTGCTACAATCAATGCAATGCCGAATATACTCGAATTTACCTATTATTGGCCAACTTGCAGCCTGATTCAGCAGAATTTCCTAAATGTGTAGAGCTGCCAATTGTACACTTTCTGAAAATCTGACCCATATATATGTGCTTTAGTGGGTAAATTCCTTCTTTAATGTGCACAGGGAATGACTACACAATTATTAATGATGTTTGTGCGACAAAGGTCACAAACGTTATTATCCAGATAATGAGTTTTGATTTGTATGAAGCAAGGCTATAGTGTGTAACATCTCCGACAAAGTTGACATCAGTACAAGCTTTGTATTTATGCATGAACGTATGATTAAATGTTATACCTCCGAGGAATTACAAATGCGTCTTGCAATATTATTTTTTCTGGCATGTTGGAAAACCTGCTATGTAGAGGTATAGGTCCAGTTCTGTCATTGTTTTATAATGCAGAATAAAGTTTCCATAAATGGGACGGATCTTCAGAAAATGCACAATCTACAGTTCTACACAACTCTCAAATTCTTCTGAATTAGAGGGGAAAATGATAAATACTGAGTATATCGTAAAACAAGTAAAACCGGAAAACAAGAGTTATTTCCCTTGCTAAGTCTACTGAAAGTGCATTAGTGGATATGATGATGAATGACTATCGTGGGGCGCTTGAAATCCTGTCAGTAATACTTCCAGTAACTAAACTGACCCTGGGCGGACTAATAGGTATAAACCTAAACGCTGCTAACCATTTGCCGGGGCGCTCTGACAAACAAGACCTCATTAATAGTGCGATCATGAGTATAAATAACCGGCTATCTTCTCTCAATACAACCAGGAGCATTCGGCATCTATTCCTGCTAAATAAGATTCATATTAGAGGCAAAACGAAATACCGTCACTATTACGCCCGATTACCCGATGGATTACATTTGAGTGAGCTTGTGAAGAAAGACTGGGCCCACCAAATTGAGGCCTATGACCAGAGTCCTGACTACCATGGAGAGTAAGCCAGAACAGCAGTCGTTGAGCGACCTGGGAAGGCTTGCTTCTCCATGGTATTGGGATACTCTATCACTAATCTTAGTCTCTATGTGCTTCCTGACATTTGACTACAATTACTACCTGCCACTACTATATTACATAAAAGGAGTCCTGATTTTCACGGAGAGTAAGCCAGAACAGCAGTCGTTGAGCGACCTGGGAAGGCTTACTTCTCCGTGTTATTGGGTGACTTTAACAATAATTTCTGTTGCTGTGTGCTATCGGACATTTGACTACAAATACGATCTGCCGCGTTCATACTACTTAAAAGGACTGATATTTTGCTGCATAAATCCCAGTAATGACGAATGATACTATTAAAAACTGGTCCGACTTGAGTAAACGCAAGGGTCTAAAAATAATACAATATAATATAAGATCATTGTTACCTAAGATTGACCTAATACGTAATGATGTACTATCAAAGGACTTAGATGTTATAGCTCTAACTGAATCGTGGTTAAAATCTGATATTAGTGACCATTTAATAGCGATGAAAGGCTACACATGTATTAGACTAGACAGAGTTAGAGGATGTAGAGGTGGAGGCATTTGTTGCTATATTCGTCAGGACTACTCAATTTCACATAACTCAGACATAAATGTATCGAATGAAAATAGCGAAATTCTATGTATTTCAATCAAACGGAAGAATACACCTAACTATTTTATCCTGATATGTTACCGCCCACCGAATGGAAATGTCCAGTCATTTATAGAAGATTTAGATATTATTAAAAGACAGATTGGGTCACCCCAGTCCAATATAATCATTTGTGGTGATATGAATATCGATGTTAGTTTAAAAGATGCGAAGTCTAAAGCCCTACTAAGTTATTGTGATGACAAGAACTTGCATGTTGTATCTAAAAATGTAACCAGATTTGGTCTCCAAAGAAATTCTATTATTGATTTATTCCTGGTGAGCTGCAAGACTGACTACTACGACGGTACTATTGATTACTCATTGTCAGACCATCAGCCGACGTACTTGGTTTTGAAAAAGATACCGATAAATAATATAAAAACACAGATTAGGGGTAGAGATTTTAAGAATTACAGCTTTGAGTCACTTAGTAATTTATTACTTAATTATAACTGGAATGAGTACTTTCTTGGCAATAACCCCAACGATTGTTGGTCAATTATATACGATAGAATATCCGAGTGTGTGGATAGGCTTGCACCTTATAAAATATTTAAACCTAAAAGAATTAACCCTCCATACTATACTGCTGCATTAATTGAACTGGGTAAGCAAAGAGACAAACTATATAAAAAGGCGAACAGGACAAAAAATCCTGATGATCTGAAAGCAGCACGTGCGGCTAGAAACTTATGTAATAGGTCTATCTGTCAAGCAAAGTCTGACTACTATAAACAGCTGTTGTACACCCATAGAAAAGATTCTAGGAAGTTCTGGGATGTTGTTAAGGATATAGATGGAGTACCCAGGAATGATATTACCAGTTTGGAAATAGATAATATAAAGGTAGAAAAGCTTGAACTGTCAAATGGGTTGAATGATCACTTCTGTGCCGTTGGTAGTAATATAAATGTCAAACTGGGCAACACTCCTATCCGTGATAGAATACACGAAATAGTTTACAATGATTGGACTGATTTTGATATATCCGAACCTGATGTAAGAAAATTAATACAAGATATCGATACAAAAAAGAGTTCCGGTTGTACACATATCAACAGTCGTGTATATAAAGATGCTTTTTGTATATTAAAGAAACAGATGCTTCATTTATATAAGATTTCGATGACCTCATGTACCTTTCCCACAGCTTGGAAGTCAGCTATTGTACGCCCTATTGCTAAAATTAGTTTACCTAAAACTCCCAGCGATGTTAGGCCAATATCACTAACCCACGTTGGCGGAAAAATCCTAGAACGCATTGTAGTGAATAACCTAGTAGAATACTTATCTAATAATAATATCCTTAGCCCTACCCAATTAGGCTTCCAAGCAGGGCACTCTACCACAGAAGCACTTTATAAATATTTATCAGATCTAAATATTGCAGCACACTCGAAGCACTTCTCGGCTGCTGTATATGTCGACTTAAGTAAGGCATTCGACTCGGTTGTTCATAGTATTATGATAGAAAAAATGTATGACATAGGTTTACCTACAAGTATTGTTAACTGGTTTAAATCATATCTAACAGGAAGAAAACAGTGTGTGAAATTAAATGATTATGTATCTAATGAAAAAACTATTGAGTATGGGGTACCACAGGGGTCTATTTTAGGGCCCATAATGTTCTTGATTTACGTTAATGACCTAAAATATATCAATATGTCATGTAAGGTAATACAATATGCTGACGACACTATTCTTTATGTCTCAGGTCAGGATGCCAATGCTTGTACAATTAATATTAACTCAGATCTTTCTATATTCTATAAGTGGTGTTGCTCAAACAAACTGTTAATGAATGTCAAGAAGACTAAGGTCATGCTTTTCGGGACTGCTAATATTCTAAGAGAGCCTCGTCAAGATATTATGTTGAATACTGAAAAAATTGATATTGTTGAGAAATATGATTATCTAGGTCTTACTATCGATCAATCATTATCCATGAAACTACAGTACAACAGCCTTATTAAACAGATAAACAGCAAAATTTTTATCTTTAGAAAGATCAGATGTAATATGACCAGAGAGGCAGCAATAATAATTGTAAAATCGAAAATACTCTCTATATTTGATTACTGCCTTTTCTGCCTAACACCCTTAAGTCAAACAATGATAACGAAGCTTCAGAAACTACAAAATCGTGCTCTCAGGATAGCTATGTGCTGTGATTATTACACCCCAAACTTGGTACTTCTCCAAACATGTAAAACCATGAATATTATAAACAGAATGACATTTAATCTATCGAAATTGGGACATATGGAAGTATACGTAAATAATAAGGGCACAATACCGGCCAGATATACTAGGCAAGCAGAAGCCCCAGTGCTGTCAAGTTTTATTTCACGCACCTCCAAAGATTCTAAAAGCTTATTTAATTGAGTCACTACATGGAACAGATTACCAGCGTACCTTAGGTTGATCGGTGACCCTATAAGGTTTAAATTATCGCTAAAAAGGCACATCTTTGCCCTCCAGGCCCCAATTCCTGGGCCGGTATGACCCGTATGATCTCATTATACCATTACCTGGTCGTGCACCCCTGATTGTATATATTCTCGCACTATACATATGTTATATAAATGAATAACTTACCAGCTGGTCATAGCTCTTTGAAGCTCTCTATGTATAATAATGTAGATTGTTGCTACCCCGCCGTGATACTATATGTTCGTCTAAAAATCCTTGTGTCAAATATCATATTGTATTACCCTTTGTATTATTATTATTATAGGTACTACCTTAATAATACGTGTATCCTCTATTGTATTGTGTAAATTCAATGTTCCAAAATACATCATAACTGATTATTTGAGTGGTTGCTATAAGTCCAAAAATCATAGGCACCCTCTCACACCTCAAAATTCTAAATGTAATTATACAACTAGACTGGAGTATATTATCATCTCATCATTCATCTCATCAACATCTTCTCATTGTTTTGTATTATAATATAATTGTATCTGTCGTAAATTAGAAATGTTGTATTATCTTTCGTGCTCTCTCTCAATATATATGTTAAACTAATGGTAACTCAGGGCACAACGAAAATTCATCCTCGGATGAGCGTGCTATAATCTTTGTAAAAATTTTACCTGAATAAATAAATCTGTTCAAAAAAAATATCTGAGTGTATTCTGTACTGTATTCATTCAAAAGATATGTCTGGTTATATTGAACTGTATTTTGAACATTATTTTTGTCTTAAATTTGGGTTATTTGAGAGGATTGGTGGCGGCCAATTGTGCATTTTCTGAAGACCTATATATAAATATATACTTTGAAGACCCACTCAAATCATTTTTAGCAGTAGTGTCACTAACTATCACTCACCGGCAACCGATGTAACTTCAAATTAATGTACAAAATATACAGCAGGAACAGAATGTTTATAAACCCAGTGCTATAAGTCATAATATAAGTACATTTGGAAAGATTTCTTTCGTTATAATACCTGAGAATGCTGCTTTAAATGTCATACCTCCGAGGAGGTATTACCATAATGAAGGAACGAACGCGACATAAAATCGGTCCACCATTTCAGACGCAAGATGAAATAGATTCTGGTTGTCTTCAGAATTACTTATCATTCCTTTAGATGGGACAAAAAATACCAAAATAGAAATGCCAAAATCTCTAGTTCCTGTGAGAATGACATTTATGTCTATGTAGCAGACAAGAAATACCAAAATAGAAATGCCAAAATCTCTAGTTCCTGTGAGAATGACATTTATGTCTATGTAGCAGACAAGAAATACCAAAATAGAAATGCCAAAATCTCTAGTGTCTGTTAGAATGACATTCATGTCTCTGTAGGAGAGGAGAGGGAAATACAATGCAACTGATACTTGATAAGTCAAATACTTTGCAGTAGGAAGGCAACAGTTGGTCAGTATAAGTTATGAAAGACAAGGTAATAGGAAGCTGTATCTATAGGTCATAATGTCATACAGAAAAGGAAGATGTTTATGAAATAAATACTGTAACTATAGATCTGACATTCAAAGTATGATCAGAAATATGATTCTTACTAAACAAGGGCTTGTGCAATTCATGTATGCAGATACAAGTGTACTCTGTTTAAACGGTTGTTTTAAAATGTTATGATTATTTGTTTTGTATTAAACACAATGCATGCCAACAAATTTAATGAGAAAGACTCCATCGGTTCACCAGCCGATTAACTCCAACATGGCTGAATTTCGGTTCAGTCCAGTTGAAGAACACACTAAAGCCGATTTCTGACGGATTGTAAACCACTTTCAAAATATGGGTATGATTTTCAGAAAATGTACAATTGGTAGCTCTATACATTTACTAAATTCTGCTGAATCTGGCTGCAATTGGGCCAATAGTAGGTAAATTCGAGTATATTCGGCATTGCATTGATTCTAGCAATCTGTTTGACTAGATTGAACTGTATTTTGAACTTTATTTTCGTCTGAAATGTGGGTTATTTGAGAGGATTGATGAATATGAATTGTAGATTTTCTGAAAATCTGACCCATATGTGGGTCAGTTCACTTAGTGTGCATTGAATTTAGCACTCAGAATGGATGAATCAAGAGCAAATTACAAAAGAGATCTGTAAAAACAAACTATATCACAGCGCTAAGAAAGTAAACGTATATATACGTGTGCATTTACCTTCAATTCGCTGTAGTACCTTTAATGCCATACGCATTCAAAGCGATGAAAAAGCTACTCTATAATTGCTTGTGCAACATTTGCTGGATGGTTGATGTAAATGGCATTTTGTTGCTAGGAGGAATATTATTCCTTGATGCCCGTGATGAACGACAATAAATCCTTTCATTCCAGTTCTAGGAATACAGCTGATACTTTAGTGCTTCTTGCTCAGCTATTTCTATTTTCTTACCAGAAGTATTGCCAAATGTATTCATACCATGACTTATAGGGCTGAATTTATAAATATTCTGCTGGTGGTACATTTCTTAACACGCATTTGAAATCGAATTGACAGAGAGAAAATGGCCGCCAGTGAGCGATAATAAGTGAACCAACTGCGGGACAGAATTTCGGCAGAGACCCGAAATATTAAGGAGGACTTGACACCCTTTAGCAAAACAACCAGACATAACCGTAAAGAAATTTGGTCAAATGGGATGTGTTTCAACAAAATGAGTTACAAGTCGCAAAATTGAAATTTGTCAAAATATTTTATCCACGAGATCTCTTTAGAGGATTGTTTTCATTTTTTTTGTTTCTAATGCTCCAAGTCTTACAACTCTATCCACCAATTTCAGAACAGTGTATTGAATATATTTGTGCGTTCCTAAAATCATCAGAATATTTATTAGTACTTTATTAGTAATTGTCCACCCAGAAATATCATAATCTTTTCTTTTCAAAAACAAAAGTATCAAATTCAAATATACAGACACTTATTAGCTCTCCCAATGTTTACCATCTCCACAATCCGTTTGATCCTATCTTTTCAAATATGACGACATATAAAAATCCCTTTTTTGCAACTTGTGACTCGTTTTCCTCAGCTCCATCACAAGTGACATGTAAATATGGTGAAAAAGAACAGAACATCTTTTTGGCCGATGTTAACTGAGTGTAACCTAAAGTAAGGGAAAGTTAACCAACCAGCACAAGGTGAAATGAGCCAGCCTCCCTTATGGCTGAGATTTTCAGGAACTGACCAATGCGCCTTCAATAATCCTCTAAAATAACCCATATTTAGGACAAAAATGATCTCCAAAATGCAGTTTAACACAGCAAAACAGATACTTTAAATCAACCCGATAAGAAATATAATCAGAATATGCCCAGCATTCATAATTTCTCAGCCTAATTTCTCAGACTTTCCTAAATGTGTAGAGCTGCCGATTTTACATTTTCTGTCGATCTGACCCTTATTTAAATATGGGTCAGATTTTCAGAAAATGTACAATTGGCAGCTGTACACATTTGGTATATTCTGCTAAACTAGGCTGCAATTTGGTCGAGTATATTCAGCATTGCATTAGTTCTAGCAATATGTTTGGTTAGGTTGGACTGTATTTTGAACTTGATTTTCGTCTGAAATTTGGGTTATTTGAGAGGATTGGCGAAGTAGAATTGTACATTTTTGGAAAATCTGACCCATATGTCCATGCATCCTCATCTCTCATCCTTGTACGTAAGTAAGATGAACAGATAAGCACTAGAGAAAACGGAGAAGAGATAGGCCCGCCGACCCTAACACATCCACCATCCAGCCATCAGGCTGAAGCCAAGTAAATACACCCACTGCATGTAATAAGTATTTATAGCGTTAGAGGGATTCCCCCAAATAAATAGGGGGGATTCCCGCTAAAGTACTGGCCAATCCCCCCATCCATTACCTGGCGCGGGCTAGAGCACGAGCCGCCATCTTAGCACCCATCCATCAAGTAATCAACACCTGCACAGGTCAGCACAGGATCAGCAGGAGCTGGAGTGTGATGGATTCCACATTAACACCTGCTGAGGATGGGTTGTTAAAGTGGCAGTCTCTGTTAAAGCTGCTGAGGACGGGTTGTTACAGTGGCAGTCTCTGTTAAAGCTGCTGAGGACGGGTTGTTACAGTGGCAGTCTCTGTTAAAGCTGCTGAGGACGGGTTGTTAAAGTGGCAGTCTCTGTTAAAGCTGCTGAGGACGGGTTGTTAAAGTGGCAGTCTCTGTTAAAGCTGCTGAGGATGGGTGGTTAAAGTGGCAGTCTCTGTTAAAGCTGCTGAGGATGGGTGGTTAAAGTGGCAGTCTCTGTTAAAGCTGCTGAGGACGGGTTGTTACAGTGGCAGTCTCTGTTAAAGCTGCTGAGGATGGGTTGTTACAGTGGCAGTCTCTGTTAAAGCTGCTGAGGACGGGTGGTTAAAGTGGCAGTCTCTGTTAAAGCTGCTGAGGACGGGTGGTTAAAGTGGCAGTCTCTGTTAAAGCTGCTGAGGATGGGTTGTTACAGTGGCAGTCTCTGTTAAAGCTGCTGAGGACGGGTTGTTACAGTGGCAGTCTCTGTTAAAGCTGCTGAGGACGGGTTGTTACAGTGGCAGTCTCTGTTAAAGCTGCTGAGGACGGGTTGTTACAGTGGCAGTCTCTGTTAAAGCTGCTGAGGACGGGTTGTTACAGTGGCAGTCTCTGTTAAAGCTGCTGAGGATGGGTTGTTACAGTGGCAGTCTCTGTTAAAGCTGCTGAGGACGGGTTGTTACAGTGGCAGTCTCTGTTAAAGCTGCTGAGGATGGGTTGTTACAGTGGCAGTCTCTGTTAAAGCTGCAGTCAAAGTTAAAGTTGCCCACTTAGTTAAAGTTGCAGTCACTGTTAATATTCCATTCCCAGTTAAAGCTGCACACTTAGTTAAAGCTGCACTCTGTGTTAATGTTCCATTCCCAGTTAAAGTTACACATTTAGTGAAGGTTGCAGTCTCTGTTAAAGCTGCAGTAAAAGTAAAAGCTGCACACTTAGTTAAAGTTGCAGTCTTTGTTAATGTTCTATTCCCAGTTAAAGATGCACACTTAGTTAAAGTTGCCCTCTCTGTTAAAGTTCCATCTCAATTAAAGCTGCATTCTCAGTTAAAGCTGCATTCCCAGTTAAAGCTGCATTCTCGGTTAAAGTTCTATCTCAGTTAAAGCTGCATTCCCAGTTAAAGCTACATTCTCAGTTACAGAATTATACATTTCCAGGCAACTAATGAATTGTATTTAATCCTATTCCTCATAATAAAGCTAGAATGCCAAAAAATAAAAAAAAACGAAGCCAATACCTACAGGTTTTCCTTTCTAAGACTTAACCATGTTCACATTGCTGTATTTATATAGCGTGAAAGGACATACATATTATGTATGGTGGCATATTCGGTTTTGACAGGCGGTTATTCTTATTCACCCTTAAGTCTACTAGAAGAAGATATACCTTTTTTTGTCCTGACTGTACAGAGAATTTAGAAATACATAAACAGCTTACAGCCAAATCAAAACTCACAAATGGCGCAAATATAGAATACTTGCTGCCTTATAAGTAATGTATACATGAATGCTTTTATTCAACAGTGACATGTTGAAGAACTAGTGAATTAAATACTCTTACATTTTGATTACTAACTGAGATTCTAGATTCTAAGATTCATATTAGCAGAGTTGTGAAAGAAGACTAGAGGAAATAAATTAAGTTGTAGGATTTGTGAGACAAATAGGGCTGTCATACTTTCTCTTATGATACATCTAAACAAATCCATGAATATTGATCTAAATATATCACTTTTGATAATCCAATTAAGGGACATGCAAGAAACTTGAGGTTCACATTATAAAAAATAACTCTATAGATTGTCTCCCTCCTTCTAGTAACTTAGTATTTCAATCCAAGACTGGAGGGATTAGGAGAAAAGGGGCAGGAGACATATGAGCTGGAATTCTATTATAACTTTCAATGACTGTGCAGTTTTCCACCCAGACTCTTTGCACAAAAGTATTAATTCTCTAATTCTTAAACAAAACAGAAAACTTGAATGTGAAAACATTCATTTTAATTATGCATATATATGCATTAATCGGCTTGGGAACACCATTTGAATATTGTTAATAAATAACCCTCACCAATCCATGCAGTATAGACTCACTTTCCCACACCATGCCGCCATTTTGTTTTTGCCTCGTTGACAGATGCTGGAGGCTATATAGAGAGCGATAATAAGGGTAAATTAAGACCATTTCAGGCAGGGGCTCATGTATATCAACATTGCTGCCGCGAACGAGTTTGTATATATCAAGACCGCCATGATTGATCTATATTTCCACATGCGCTGTCGACTGCACGCTGGTTAAAAAGATCTGGGACAATGGCAACGTGGATTTGGATAATGGTGTTTTGGTGCACAGCGATCGGGAATTGGCGATATGCTAATTGCAATGCATTCTTTTGTGCAGGTTTTAGAATAAATCACTACCCTTCTAGCTCTAAGTGTATTTATATTCAATAGAGTGATTGCTTTCGCCTCTGAACAATATCGCTCTCGGTTACCTACATTATTACCATAAATTTACATAATCCAATGCTAAAAAAAAACACCATCTATATCAATCTAAAGGATGGATGATAGATATTTCATAAAAAAAATGATCCTTTGCAATGGCAATCCATTTCTCCAATCGACTTTGAAATAATACATAGTCCATGCAAATTGCCCTATTGCGTGTGAATGAAGCTTTTACCTTGTTGCAATGTGATCTATCTTCACCGGGTCAACGACCCACACTTGTGACAAGCTGACAATCGGCATGGGATATTGACTCTTGAATATTTCATGTCTAATTCTGCTTTAGTATAACGTATGATAACATTTGTCATCGCTCGGCTGCAGAGTGTGCATTTCTTATGTGGTTTGCTATGATGGAATTGCCTCAGTTCCACGAGTTAAGTGCTCGCTTTTTATGCTGTAGTCTGGCGGAGGATGGAATGCAAAGGAATATGGGTGAGGTCGCCTGAAAATGTACAATTTACCTTCACCAATCTACATATACATAACCCTAATTATACAAACCAAACAATTATCACCAATTTAACCAAATTTGAGAGTCAAAACACAGTTCAACATAGTCAGACACACTGTTTGCAGTTTTTCTGGGTGGACAATTACTAGTAAAGTAGCTAAATATACTCTATGAGATGACCTGGGAAATGCATGTATTTATTAGTTACCTTGTCTTAAGATATGGTACATGTATTCATACAACGTACAGTGCTAGATGCCTCCCGAATTAGAACATTCCTGCAAATATATCTTGTAGATAACACACTTTAAAAAGTATACATTTTGCAAATTGTGACTCATTTTCCTTCAACACATCTCGAATGTGTGAAAAGAAGAATAGGTGGGGAGAGTGGTGAGTAGAGAAGTAAAGGAAAGGAAAGGGAAATTATATATGTACATAATAGGAAAAACACTATCTTCGTCCTGCCTGTATTGAGTGAGTGAGATTGGTTGCTTTACGCCCTTATCAACACATTTAATATGGTTATATCAAGGGCGGGAGAGCTGAGAGGGAGGCAGTTTATGATCATACCCAGGAAATAGAGATAGAGGGAGAGAGACAGAGAAAAGAGACAGAAAGGCACTTTATGGTCATACCCAGGACCAGCTGCCTGTATTGTATTGCATCTCATTTACAATATTCTCATTGATAACAAATGATTGATCAACTCTTTATTGAATCTCAAATATGCTACGAAATTTGAGTACATCTGGAGTTTGTTTCACAACATCATAAAGGTCCATTCCCATTAACACAACCAGCCGGCCGATACTTGCCGGCTGTAATACTTTAACATTGTGTTTTTTGCCGTGCGGCAGGTGTACACCAATCGGCCGCTGTAACGTGAATGGGCCTTTAAGATTCATTCCCATTGTCATGACCAGCCGGCCGACTGCAATACTTGTTGTGTCTTTTTTTGTGCGGCGGCCGTACACCAAGGCGGCCGTGGTAATGGAGATGAGCTTTACATGAAAAACTTCTGTTGAAAAGCGGTTCAGTTCTACCGATAATAGAAACACAATAACTAAATAAAGAAAAAACAAGATAAGATGTCTGTTGCATGATATCATGCATACATGAGTCCACCATGCTGAATCAGCATTAATACATGGAAAGTCTGTCTATAGGATAATTTGCTGACAACAATGATAGAGATACAGCTTATAGAGAACTTTAGAGGGAATGTCATGTCATCATGCATAGACCATGTAAGCTTTGATATACAACACAATACGACTAATAATCATTGAATCACAAATACAGTCACAGAAACTACAGTGGAACCTCACCTAAAGACCACTTCTCTATAGAGACCATCCCTCTATAAAGAGCAGTTTCTCTCAGTCCCGAATTGCTTTTCTCTGATTAGATTAGCCCCACTAATGTGACCACCTCGCTATTAAGACCAGTTTCTCTCAGTCCAAAGGGTGGTCTCAATAGAGAGGTTCCACTGTATACCTTTCTGAGATAACCAAGTAGCTAACCCCCTGTACATATATAATAGACGGCTGTGATGTATCCAAAAACAATTGAGTCATTAGTCACAACATTGATATGTTTCAAACTGTTTTTATCCTACTCTTGATCTCATTGTTTACCCGATGTGCATTGGAAAATCTGCCAGTGCATGCAAAAGTGCATCTGACCAGTCACAAAAGTGCAATCCTCTCAAAAAAGCAGTTTTGCACCTGATTATGCACCTGGTGAAACGTGCATCATTTGATGCACACCAAAATGCATATCAAAATTATGTATCAAAGTCAGGTGTAAATGCAGAATTATCTCATCAAGTGATGAACATGTAAACATTTGTACTGATGAAGAATATTTGGGACTTTGGGACTGTATAACTCATATGCGATGTGTCACAGGAAAATGAGTTACAAGTAAAGAACAACATCTTTTTCAAAGTGGTTTATTCATAAGATCTCTTTGTTGTGAAATCGAAGAAAAAGGGTGGTATCTATTAAGAATCGTTGCTCTTCCTAGATGACCTATTCCACCAATTCGACAACATGGGGTTTTTAAGCCTTGAGGTCAATAAAATGTCCCAAAAAATTATTTGTTCCAATGGAATTGACTTTTTTACCTACCACATTGCTGAATCTGTTGCAGGAACACTATTTAGGGGTTTTTACCTTAAAAAGTGTATAATTTTTTCAATGGGGATCGATTTTTGAACATGAAATTACATTTTTTTCACTTGTAATTTAAAATAAAATGATAAATTCCCAAAATATAAAGAGAAATCCTTGTATTTCTGTCTTTGCCATAACAATTAGTCACTTTGAGATTATCTGTGCAAAAAATCGTCCCAATAGTATGGTAATTTTGGTGACAGAGAAGGGAAATAGGCAAATTCAAGTATGGGGTAGAATGGTGTCGCCTGACGATTACATTGTATATAAATATAGAATAATTCCCAGAAAATAATAATTATTACTAAGTTTTTACTCTAAAACGATAGAATATGCAATACTTAACTTATAAAGACCACTGGCTCTATTGGGCGGTGGACCCATTGGTTCCTATAGTAGTATTACTGCAAAAGATAGCTGGGGTGGGAAGGGTGGCCTGTCGCTTGACGATTACAACCTTGAGGGCCCTATGAGACTTAATTGATATGCTATAATGCAATATTTTACTTTAATATTCAATATTCAAGGCTGTTCTTATATCACAAAGATGAATATTGACATTATTTTATGTTTGTATGCACAATATGTGTTATAGTTTGTGGTGGGTCGCCTGACGATTACAGTGTCGCGTGACGATTACAGTGGTAAAAATTTGAACAAAAATTTTTTTTAAAAAATTGAAAAAATTGAAAAAAATAGCAGTGCAGTAGAAATCAACAACATTTTTTGGTTTTATGCAAGAACTAAATACATGTCTCTATTGATTTAATTTGATTAGTTGTCCTGAATCCATCAATTGCACATGCATATGTATGTATATACTTGTATACATGTATACATGCATGTAGGGAGAGATATATACATTATATATGGGCAGAGGGTCAATGACCTATCACCCTTGCCGCTGCCATTATCATTACCATTACTGAATGGTTATTTGGCTGTAACTTTTCTTCTAGTTAGAATATTTTCACCAAATAAAAGGTGTTATGATCCTTATGTCGAGGACTATCATGTACAAAATAGTCCAATACATTATGTGCATATTTGTTTATCTATTTCTAATTTAAATCCTCATTTAGGTAGAAATATGTACCATTATTCGTCATGCTATTTTTACCATATTTTTCAGATTTGGGATCTATTTTCGACCCCCCTGTAAAAAAATTCCTAATGATCAGAATGGTTCCAAACATGGCAGTTTAATGCGCATATATATAAGGTTGATAGAAAATAACAAATCAACTGATAATGTACAAATTATTTTTGGGTACTCTGGGGGTGTCTAGGGGACCAAATGTTGTCAAATTGGTGGAAATGGCCAGATATCCTTAGGCATATTACTTCAAATTAACAGTGTTTTTGAATTTGAATAATTATGAATTAAATAAAAGTAACATTGTACAAAATTGGGCTAATTCATGTTAATAATATGATTGACTCTGTGGCTGTCGCTCTGATCTGTCACAAACAGAGACTGGCACAAGCCATACTTGATTTTAAAAAATGGTATGTTATGAGGTGGGGGTGTCAATCTAGTGCGAATCCCCTCCCAGGATAGCCCTGACGCACACACATAATGCAGGCACACACACTCTTAGCAAAGCTTTAACACCTTGAAGAAGCCCATCACAAGGAAATCAGGCAGGGTTGAAACTGTTATGTAGTGTATTCTTATTCAGTGATACATATAGGATAAATAGATGAACAAAATGATATTAATATTGGCCTTAAATTTAACATCACTGATCTTTAAGAGTTAGAAAATACGCATGACTAAAGGGGTACCCACACAGAGCTTATTCTAAGGCCGATTTGGCATTAAGATTCTGTCTATGATTTAATTCCAACCCCTGATTAGTCATAGAATCCTAAGACTTATTGTACGACCAATTGTGTAACTTTTTATTCCCCGATTTGGAAGTCAAGACAAACCCCTGATTTATTCAAAATATGTTTTATTTATTGGGGAAAAATAATTTCCGTCACTATATTTATTTTTACCGAAAGCTCAAACTTCTAAGCTATTAGGAGTACAATAACCTGTCATACATCAAATTAAAGGTAATTTTGTGGTCTACAAATAATTTAATATGTACAAACCTGTAGGATCGATATTTTGGTCGGTATTCAAGAAAACGTGAAATGCGGTACTTGTTTTTCACTAGGTGGCGTGACAGGTCACTACATTGCATTTATAATTTCTTTAACAATAAAAGTACCGCTAATACACTAATGTAGCATTTATACACTATTCATATTGTCCAAAAAACACTTATAAGTGATATTCTTCTAGAGTTTATATGGATAACGTATATGTATGATGTTGGGAATCTACCTGATCAAAACACCCATATAACAGTACATATGATTGTAGGTAGTCAGCTGGGAGTGTCTGAGCTCACCAACCATCGAAATGACTCATACACAGATGTCTCTTCTGTTGGGATGTCTAACAGGATGGAAATAATGATGAAATAAATGATGTATTTCCATGCAAAGACAAGGTAACATACCTTGATATACACTCCTTGTATTATAATGGGGAATATATTTCTGTGAAGAATTCACCAGCCTTAATACTGTTGAGATCCAGAGGTATGAAACTGCTCTTGCTGAGTGCAACAGAACTGATTTTTATAGCCTGGTCAGTAGTGCATCATTGAGTGCTTCAAAAGTGCATTTTATCACCTGGTTAATTGTGCATCTCTGCGAGCATTAGAAGTGTATTTATAAATCGGGTCTATAGAGCATTGTAAAATCAAGTTTGATCCTCAAAATCGTTTACGATTTCCACCAGTAAAGCACCAGGTCAAAATCAGGTCAAAATTTCCAGGTAAAAACTAGGTCAGTAATATACTCATGCACATCGGGTAGGTTCTATGCTATAGAGTATCTAGTACTTTAAATCCCATGCATACATGTACGAAGTTTCAAGACAGTGTATTAAATATATGCATGCATTCCCAAGCTCATCCTATAGACTATATTTAGGGTCAGATTTTCAGAAAATTCAATTCAACTTCACCAATTCTCTCAAATAGCCCATGCACATTTAAGAAAAAAAAATGAGCTTCAAAATGCGTTTAACATGACAAAACTGACACTTTAAATCAATGTGATACCAAATATACTCAGACATACCCGGTATTCATCATTTTTCAGCCTAATTTAGCAGAATTTCCTAAATGTGTAGGGCTGCCAATTGTACATTTTCTGAAAATCTAACCCTTTAGCTAGTTTACTAGTAATTGTCCACCAATAAAACAAGCCAATTTTAATACAAGATCGAACATAAAATATAGAAATACTTTTAGATTCCCTAAATGTTAACATAGTTGCAATCTACTTAATCTGATCGTTTCACTGATATGATGGAATCTCAAAATACAACTTTTTTTTACCTCATAACTCAACACACGAACGTTCGTGTTCGCATAGTTATATCTTACAGATCTACACGCTACACAATCAAATATTCAAGATATGTCATTGCAGCGTTTTATGAATCATTCTTGCTTGAAAACTGCTGTGTAAGACGTTTTACTGAGCCAAGAACAGATCAAGGATCACAGACGCTCTTATGACGCCGTGTGAAGCACGCATGCGCTAAGTGACTGTTTCCGGCGGCGCATGCCCAGTTGACCTTGTCTTTATCAATAGGTCCCTTCATCCATCACTCTCATCAATGCCCCACTATAGGTGCTATCAGCAGGCCGGGCCGGTGGGACCTACCGAAATGATACTGTGGGAATGGTCTAAGGGAGGGGTTATGTTTTATGATCAGGGGCAGACACACATAATGTATTCAGCTTCTTTCCTCATATCATATCACATTGATGAAGGTTCAATGACCGTCATTGAGGGGTTGCTAGTGCACTGTGGGGGTGTTATGAATAATGTTATATTCATATTGAAATGTTATTCTCACTAAATTTCCCGAAAGGGACGATGACTTCTACTAAGTAGTTTCTCCAGCCTGCTAATGAACGGTGCACCAGCAGCACTCAGGACTCAGCTAAATAATGCTATTTTGGTATGTTTAGTATTATATTTGTCTCTATGGTATTGTACCTGGTTGAACAAGGAAATGTAGCTCTGCATCTTACGCGCATTCCGCTTAAAAAATGTGAAAAATTGGGGGTGATAACAATTTAAATGGGTTTACGTTTAGCTTTTAGGTACTTCACAACAATTCTAAACCAAACTCAGGTTTATATTTCATTAGTCTTCTATGCTATGGACATATATAATAAATAATAAGTGGAATTCGGTACTTGTAATAGATTATGAATTGGACTTTATTGCTGAGTAATCTGATCCAATAAATATTCAATTACTAGCACCTCGTTCCTTTCTCTCTCCATATCGCATCCAACCCACCCACACTCAGCTGTCCTCTTCCATAGAGAGAATGCTAAGTGTGATGAGTGACTTTTCTACTTGCCACTTATACTTTTGATATGACGCCAGCATGCAAGGGGGCGCTCTGAGCGTCACACCATCCCAAGTCTCGAGGGACCACGAGCAAAGGCGAGACTGCACGAGATGCTTAACGCACTGTGTCGTCCGATCCTCTTATTCAGCTTTGAAGCCCTTTGAAGATGAGTTTTATAATATTGGTGATGGGGCATCAACAAAACAAGCCCATGTTTGAGTCTTATATATACTACCGCCTCAAACCTCACGTCAAACTTCAGGTCAATACTTCCTATGGGAAGAACAGGCTTTAAAAGTTGGCGAATAATTGACGAATATGTCATCTAGATTGTTGTGTGAAGAACTACAAAAGCAAGAGCAAAAACAAATAATAATATATTTGTTCATGTTTTTAAACATTTTTCTATTAGTTTCTAACATCTACCGTATTTCCCACTCATAAGCCCGGGCTTATATTAATTTCAAAACATGGTAGGCCAGGCTTTTATTCAGGGCGGGCTTATATATAGGGTAAGGTGTATAGTGCTTATTTCACCATAAGAATGTGTTTATAAACGGGGCAGGCTTATACACGGGGAAATACGGTAAGGGAATATCCTGGAATTCCGTTCAACCAGGTATAGCTGTACAGATTTTACAATTGGATGGGATCTCAAAATCCTTGTGTATGCGTCTTAAGACCAATTATCCCGGGACACATCACAAATATGAATACATTGAAATCACTTCAGTATACACTTCAGTATAGCTCCAAATTTTACATGACTCAGCACTATTTTGTTGCACAGAATAAGTGCAGGTAGACTGAGACGGAGTAAAGGAGATGCTGTGTTTTTATAGGAGAGCATTTGCTCATCCACTGCTCCTCATCTGCTCGCTACTGAAACAATGTAGGCCGTGCACCTGACGACCTGCTCCCGGCTCTTTGTAGCGCATTTTGGCGGTAATAGAAATGTGCTGTCAACAAACAATGCGACATATGGGTCAGCATTTCAGAAAATGTACAATTGGCAGCTGTATATATATATATTTAGTGAATTCTGCTAAATTAGGCTGCAATTTGGTCAATGCTAGGTAAATTCGAGTATATTCGGCATTGCATTGATTGATTCTAGCAATGTGTATTGGTTATGTTGAATTCTATTTTGAAGTTTTATTTTTGTCTGAAATGTAGGTTATTTGAGACGATTGGTGAAGGTGGATTGTGCATTTTCTGAAAATCTTACCCATATTCGCCTTGTGGTATCAGGGGAAAACAGTAGAGATGGGATTGGGATGAATGCCATGTATGGTGGATGGATGTTTCGACTGATTGATGGTGTTTTGCCATGTATGGTGGATGGATGATTCGACTGATTGATGGTGTTTTGGCTATATGTGATGTGTTACAGGAAAATGAGTCACATGTCGCAAACAAATAACTTTTGGGACATAAGCATAATTGAAAAGATGAGATCAAGCTGATTCCAATGACAGTAATATTTATATCAGGACAGCTAATAAGTATTTTTATATTTTAGGTTTCCAATTTTTATTTTGGGGAAAAAACTGTTAGCCTACGATATTTCTGGGTGGATAATTACTAGTAAAGATTATAGAATGAGCTTCGCAGTACATGTAGTTAAGAACTATGAAATTATTATGACGTCTTTTCCAAAACAATACACATAGCGTGGAGTACCAAGAAGTGGGCTTAGTAACACGTTAAGTTGGGATATAATAAAGAGATCTCTAGGCCTACCACTGGATGTCCATAAAATATCCATATAAATTAATTGCCCACAGTGCCGTATTGTGTACACATGTCAAAGGCAATCCACCCTCTTGTCTACCATTTACCGTTAGGTGCTTGTTGCATAACGCATCCTATCTCAAAATATTCTTGCCATGCTATTTTCCCTCGTTTACGTAGAAATGCCAACTGTGGGAATAAAACTTAGCATTTTCTGTATAGCAAATTCCTTCCCTGAAGTTACTTAACACAGCTGTTTAGCGAGGAAATGTAGATAAGGAAAGAGAATTAAGTAAAGGTTTGTTATGCAACAGGGACATTCCCCCATCTGCACCCATTTTGTTTGTAATAAGGTGGATGGGTATTGTCTATGGGAGAAGTGCGATATAATTGTCTCACTACAATAGGTACACCATGTGTATAGGTCCTTGGGTCCGATAGTCAGAAAACTACAATTGGGCTTCGTAATCCTCTCAAATTACACAGATTTTAGATTCAAATGACGTACCAAATACAGTTCAACCCAACCGAGCATATAATTATTTTAAATCAATGTAAATCCAAATATACTCAGTATACCTAGTAATATACATTTCTCTTCTTAATTTCTCAGAATTTACTTAAGGTGTAGAGGTGGTGATTGTGCACATTCTTCACTCTTGGTTGACTTATATCTACGATGTTGTGAGGAGATGCATGCAAAATATGATAAATGGAGAAAAATGAGTCACAAGTCGCAAAGATGATACTTTTCAAAGTGATTTATTCACAATATCCCTTCGTTGGAATGTTCTCATTAGCTCACTAAGTCATATTAATGTACTAACTTTCAAGACAGTGTATCAAAGATAGCCTTGCGTTTCAAAGGTCTTCCTGTGGTGTACAGTTTAATAGCTCCTTAACTGATAATTGCTCACCCAGAAAAATTGCAAATATTACTTTCAAATATAGATATAATAAACATTACAGAAACACTTGATGGATATCCTTCAAGTTTACCACCATAGAAATACACTTGATCCCATCTTTTCTAATTTGATTATATCTCAAGATGAAACTTGGTACTCATTTTGCTGTAACTCATTACATATACTACAAATTTCATAGATTTATTAAGAATTTACAATTTAAAAACTATATAATTTGGAAATCTGTGTACTTTGGAGTGTCATACTCCTTGAGGAGGAGTTATTGTGCTTAATGTAATTTCCATCCCATTGGACACATTGAGGGCATACAGTGATGGTCAACTTTCAATGTGTACAACAATAGGGGACTTGCATATGCCACTGCGCATGGCAGGTGCATGCTGGAATAGATTCAGTTCGAATCTGCCATACACATATTTAGCAACAATTTTATGGAAAACTTGAAAGAATGTTTTCAAAGATATCATAGCTTGTGTAAATGATCTATAGAAACCAAATGCATAATGGGAAAGATGAAGTCATGTGTTATAGAAACATGTATAACACATGGATATTGATATTGGACCACTGATAAATATTCCAAGGTGAAGATAATGTTTTCTATAGGTTGTATACTGTACCGTTACTCCCATAATTCCATGCAAATCATGATTCAAAATGGCGGCTATGCAAGTCCCCTTTTGGCCAAATTGGGGTCAGATTTTCAGAAAATATACGATTCACATTAACCCTCAAATAATCCACATTTAAGACGAATATAAAGTTCAAAAATACAGTTCAACCTAACCAAACAGATTGCTAGAATCAATGCAATGCCGAATATACTCGAATTTACCTAGTATTAACCAAATTGCTGCCTGATACAGCAGAATTTAGTGAATGTGTGCAGCTTCCAATTGTACATTTTCTGAAAATCTGACCCATTTGCAGCGTACAGCGATTGGCCATTTTGTATTATTTACTGACATTAGCGATACCTCTCTCCCCTTGTTTCCTCTTCCCTCCATCAGCACCTCACAACAATGGCGGAGGCTGTGCCCCACTGCTCCCGCCACACATTGCATAAGGCGCTGTCCCCACACCTTCACTCCCTCCCTCTTTGTAAGCATTACATAAACACTTAAGCACATTAGCCCTATTGGCAGTGTGAGAGTGTGGGGAGGGGGGAACGGTGGATGCCTACACAGCCATTGTGCACTTGCTTTCCACTCATTGCCTTCCCCTCTGTAGGCAGAGGCAATAGGGCGCTTGCAGTGGACACCATGCACGTCAACTGGTGCCCTATCAATTATCCTTACAATGTCTAGACATGGGTGCAGAATAATAACGTGATTTTAAACGAATTTACCTAGTATTGAACAAATGACAGCCTAGTTTAGCAGAACTCACTAAACGTGTACAGCTGCCAATTTAAACTTTTTGAAAATCTGACCCTTATGGCTATCAATGCTGCATTTAAGGAGGAGGAGAGGGCTGGTGCATTAGCCTCAGGTGCAGTGGGCTCAGGTGCATTAGAGTGTTGAGGGTTTGATGTGGGAAGGTGTGCTGTCTCTCCTCCTGCTCGACCCCCAGGGCTGGCTGACTGGGTCATACATCAACGGCCAGTCATGTTTGTTACCGTCTGTGAAACGCTTTAACTTATTTCTTGAGGATTGTATCATACTGAAAATGACAATATACGGGTCAGATTTTCAGAAAATGTACAGTTCAACTTCACCAATCTTCTCAAATAACCCAAATTTCAGACGAAAATAAAGTTCAAAATACTGTTCGACCTAACCAAACAGATTGCTAGAATCAATGCAATGCTGAATATACTCGAACTTACCTAGTATTGACCAAAATCCAGCTTCATTTTGCAAAATTTACTAAATGTCTACAGCTGCCAATTATACATTTTCTGATAATCTGACCCATACATACACAGATATCCAGTGTGGGCGCAGAATGGGTGAAGAAATCGCCAGTAAATGCACAATTCACCCTCACCAGTCCTCTCAAAGAAATGTGTATGTCAAACTAAGTGCCAACAATTATTACACCCCTGTGCTGTTGCTTCCTATACCTTCAGCATTGTATGTCACACTTGGTCAAAGTGGTGCATAACATGTGAGTTATGTCACCCTGGGGACATACAACAAGTAGGTCCGCCCAAAACGTAAATTACTTCTTTTATTTTTAATTAATTATATTTTTTATTTATTAATGGGGTGTAATAAATATGGAACAAAGCTCAGGTGAAGTCTGTACACTTGTTAGTGACCTCGGGAGCGCAGAAGATCTCGGGCTAACGCCCTCTATCTTCCCGCGCTCCCTCGGTCAATAACAAGTGTACAGACTTCCCCCTTGCTAGGTTCCATCTATATAGTTTACCATAAACAAACAAATAACACCATGTAGATAACATAAATCATTTTCTAGGCGACTCTAACCAAATTAACTCAATTTTACAGCTGCGAATTGTACCTTTTCTGACGATCTTTGATTCAAGGAAATAATAAATATAATATCATATAGTACTTACATGTATCAATTCAGTCACTTTGTAATCGATGTACATGCCATTAATATTATATAAATTTGCCGATTGTCAATTTTGACGATATCTCACCAGGACAGTGAGCCTTCCAAAGAGCAACGTTCCTAGCGTCCAACGCAACTCCTCTATAAATACCGACTCACCTCCCCCCTCTTCCCCTCCCCTCGCCACAGTCAATATGTACTGTGTGTGGGGGGAACAAGCTGATGCGCATTCACTAATTCAGTTTAATTAACTCTCAATATCTCCAAGTACAAAACAAGTCAATTAGAAGGCAGTGGCCTTTCTTGTGGACTGCCTCGCCTCTCCTCTCATTGCCTTTCTGGGTCAGATCTTCGCAAAATGTACAATCGGCGGAGCCACACATTTAGCAAAATTCTGCTAGAATCGACTGAAAAACGGTCAAAACTAGGTATATCTAAGTATATTTGGCATTGCCTTGAATCAAACAATCTGTTTGGTTATGTTAAACTGAGTTTAGAACCTCATTTTTGTCTTTATTTTGGGTTATTTGTTATGATTTAGGGAAGGTAAATTGTACAACTTCTGGCGATTTCACCCTTCTCTTGATGCGGTTCTTGCTTTGTCATCACAGCTGTTTAAAGTCACTTTCCTCCTGGTTCACAACGCCGCTGAGTGCCTCTTCTTCCTCCAGGGTCAGATTCTCAGAAAATGTACAATTCATCTTCACCAAGCCTTTCAAAAAACCAAAATTTCAGACAAAAATTAAGTTCAAAATACAGTTCAACATAACCAAACAGATAGCTAGAATCAATGCAATGCCACATATACTAGAATTTACCAAGTATTGAACAAATTACAACTTAATTTAGCAGAATTTACTATATGTGCCAATTGTACATTTTCTGAAAATCTGACCCTCGAGCTGTTTACTACTCTTTCGCCCTCATTTATGCTCTTAATATTTTAACATTTTCTCCTTTTCGGCTACAACCTTCGCTTTAATGGAATGAGTCATTTCTTACGGGTCCCTAATTCCTTCCTCTGTTTGACATTGGGGGTAATTTTCTATTTTGCTCTTGGTGGGTGCTTTCTTCTTCCTCTGACGAGCTGAGCTTGGGACGATTTTAGATTTGGGACTAAAATGCGTGGATTCATTTTAGTTAACATCTTTGTGTAATGAGTGTGAAAAACCTAAGTTTGCCCTGGATATAATCAATAGGGTATAAAAATGTCACAAAGGAAAATGTTCCAATGTCATTGTTGCTCACCCATGTTTGCTCCAGGTGCCTTGAGCTTTGCAATAGTAAGATAAATACACTCCATTATGTAAATGGGCCAGGTGGTCAGAAAAACTGACCCGTATTTATACATATTTCCGAGGAAGAGTTTTAGTTCTAACATTATGAAATAGGAAAAAAGAAACTATTGAATATTATCAATTTTGAAGCTGTCCTTATAGTTAACACCGTGCAAAAGCTAAATAATAAACTGCCTCCCTCTCATCTCTCCCGCCCTTGATATAACCATATTAAATGTGTTGATAAGGGCGTAAAGCACCCAATCTCACTCACTCACTCTTTTCCAACCTATGTAAAAGCCCAACGTTTTAGAAGAGTTTCTCCTTTCATTCTTGCTACAAGGGGTCCTTAAAGACTACATTCCTATTTCAAGGCGCAGTCCAAAATCCTTTTCTGTGGTTGTTGCACTTGTTATCGCTCATAAGCGGCCGTTTTCGCTCTGCCGATTCAGCTTTAAATTATTGTATACACATATCATAAAAGCAGCGGAATATTGATGAATTCAGTCATATACTCATGAAATTATATTGGCCTTCAAAGACACATATTTTACTCCTATAATATGTACACACCATGTCAAGTAGGGCCATGGTTCTGGGTATGACCATAAAGTGCCTTTCTGTCTCTTTTCTCTGTTTCTCTCTCCCTTCTTCTCTATCTCTATTTCCTTGGTATGATCATAAACTGCCTCCCTCTCAGCTCTCCCGCCCTTGATATAACCTTCAATGTGTTGATAAGGGCGTAAAGCAACTAATCTCACTGACTCCCTCAAGTAGGGCCTTAAATCCCCCAATATTGGAGCTTGACCCACTGACATTGTCCTTTGATTGTAGGCAGAATAAAGTAACAACAACAACATGTGGTTCAGATTTTCAGAAAATGTACAATTTGCCTTCGCCAATCTTCTCATTATTATAACCCGAATTTAAGACGAAAAAAAAGTTCAAAATACAGTTCAACCTAGCCAAACTGATTGCTATAATCATTGCAATGCCAAATATACTCGAATTCACCTAGTATTGACCAAATTGCAGCTGAATATAGCTGAATTTACTACATGTGTACAGCTGCCAATTGTACATTTTCTGAATAGATTCGGTAACATTCCCTTGGTCGTATTGCCAAGCATGCAACAGGAAATACAAACTTAAATGCTAAAAATGTGCTTCTTGGAAAGAGGACTCCATCTTTTTGTTGACCGTGTTTCTCATTGTGTCGCACCAAGCAAGCACTTTGCTGCGGATCTGGCACACTGGTGCCACCTATAGGCCCGTCCTTGAACCACTTAAAGCCGGAAGTCAATGAATGAAAATGCTCCCCAATCTACTTCCGCCCCGTTGTAACGAGATTCTGCGTGAATACAGGATCCATTACGGGCTGAGAGTTCCTTTCCCTCCCACTTTCTCATCCCTGTCTCGTCTAGTGCGAGACTTCACACGGGATTTCCCGTCACCCTAGTCAAGTACCAGACATCACTGGGTGAGACGTCGGTTTTTACACCAAGTGCCCGTCATCAAATGAATAATTGGAATAGGAACGGGCTGGGGTATCAGTGAATCGGAAGTAATAGAAAGATGGACATTTTGAAATCAGAACAATTTGGTCCTCATGGCAAAAAATATGCAGTTTTATAGAGCTATATCTGTAGTTATAGAGTACCGTAAAATCACCCAAAATCATATCAATTTGTCTTATCTTATTCCATGTTCCTATACTACTCCTACACAACAAAATCTTACCGCATTTAGTCACCTCATCACTTATATGACTGACTCCATCAATATACTGCTGCAGCTATATGTTTATACAAGAATTTGCAGTAGAATTGATCACGTAAAAAGAGCCGCTGGTCAGCAATAATAAGTGAAGTCGTCATAAGAATGAATTTGGGCGGGTCCTCCAAATACAAATAAGGGCGTTTATGAAGCCATCTAGCAGAAAACAACTGAACAAACTACGCCCAGATTTTGGTGGAATCACTTATATAATATGTATAAATGAATGGGGGGAAAAAACTGAACAAAAAGTAGAAAATCTTGCATTTTTGACCGACGTTAGCTGGGAATGCAACTTTAAGAGAGTAGCACTCTGGCGGGCATTGAGCAGGCCGCACCTCGAGCAGAATCACCCAGCGGAGGAGAGGGGAATGAGAGAGTGAGTGTAAATCTAATTATGAGCGGGAGGAGAGAGGTCTGAGACGGCCTCCACCTTGCATGATTCATCAGAGAATGGTGAATTATTCATAACACATTCTATACCTATTTACCGGCTGGTCCTGAACGGAGAGCAAAGGAGCGCTGCAGGAGAGGATTGGCGCAGAGATGAGGATGGCTTTGGCTATGGCTGCCTATAATGTGATGTGTCACAGGAAAATGAATCAAAAGTCGCAAAAAGAGATATTTTGTAAATGTTTATCCACGGGAATCGTTGCTCAGAATGTTTTCATTTTCGTGGTGCGTAGTGCTGTCAGTAGCACCAATACATGTATCAAATCTCAGGACTCATATTTATCTATCTGTATTGGATATATTTATACATATCTGAGTTTTTCTAAGGAGTAGATTCAACTACTTTACTAGTGGTTGAGCATCGAAATTGGGGTCAGATCTTCAGAAAATGTACAATTGGCAGCTGTACACATTTAGTAAATTCTGCTAAATCAAGCTGCAATTTGGTCAATACTAGGTAAAGTCGAGTATATTCAGCATTGCATTGATTCTAGCAATCTGTTTGGTTAGGTTGAAGTGCATTTTGAAATTATTTTTCGTCTGAAATTTGGGTTATTTCAGAGAATTTAATAAAATATTAAAAATCATTATCAGATATCCTATTATTTACAATCATTTGAATCCGCCTGATCTTATCTTCTCATATAATGTGTATACCTCAAAGTCCCACAATATCATGCGAACCAAGATTCTATATGGCTGATTAGCAAGTCCCCTATGGAACGATGGCTCTACAAGGTAGTCCAGCTAGAAATAGTTACTTGTTGACGCGAGCTGTCAATGAGAATCATGTCAAGAGTTAGCAATGAGAAATGGGTCACAGAAGAATTAGTCTATAGTCGCAAGAATGGTATTCCTCAAATGTTTTTTGCTGTACACTTTGTAGGAATGCTTTGAGTTTGTGGGTGTTGTATGCACTTAGTATTATCAATAGATATACTACATTTCGAGACTGTATATGAAATACATAGTTAATTATGTACCTACGCTTCTAAGGCCATCCTTAGAAATATTTAACTACCTTACTGATAGCAGTTGGCCTAATCTCTTTTTCAAACATACAACGATCATTATGAATGTATGTATTGCATATATATTGGTCAGATTTTCAGAAAATGTACAATTCAACTTCGCCAATCCTCTCACTAACCCAAATTTCAGACGAAAATAAGGTTAAAATACAGTCAAACATAACCAAACTGATTGCTATAATCAATGCAATGCCAAATATACTTGAATTTACCAAGTATTGACCAAATTGTAGCAGAATTTAGCAGAATTTACTAAATGTGTACAGCTGCCAATTTTACATTTTCTGAAAATCTGACCCATATGCGAAAGGTTAACATCCTTGGAATCAGAACTACTACGGTTCCTATCAGATGTGAGAGGCGAAGAACCTCCACCGTCTATATATAACATGACATACGCGATAAATAAAATACAAGGTGAGGTGTTTCACCTATGATACCTCAGCACTATAATATAAACCCTACAGCGGGAATAGACCTATAGATCCTCTGAGCCTCGGTTTCACACAGTGTGCAGTGCTTGATGGGATATCTCAATATGGCCACCCAAGGCTCCCGTCACAAATCTTCATTTCCGGTGTCAGCAGAGCGAGAACGAGGCTACGAGCCGCAACTAGTGACACCTGGATGCAACAGTGGGCATTAACGCTGCGTGCAGGAGGTCACGTGATCGTGAAAATCTCGCGCATGCGCACCAGGGTGTGGGCAGATGCTTACTCTGCCGGTTTCTGGTACTGACAATCTTGAAAGAGACATTTTGCGTCCATTGCCAACAAATTAAGGCAGCCCATCCAAAAGAAAATAAACGTAATTTCTTCTCACTTTGTTTACAGCGGATTTGGTTTTATTTGTTTATTTGAGTCAAGGATACATACACAATATTCTCTCCAGAATTTCGACGCCATTTCCTAAAGGTATAATCAATAGTGGTTTGTATTTCCACCATCTTGAAGCTTGATTTGCATGGAATTATGGGAGTTGTATGTCAGTTTAAAACTTATAGAAATGATGCCATCTTCAGCATGGACGATTTAACAGTGATCTTATATCAATAGCTAATTAGGTGATAACATACACGATTCGATGAAATAACACTTCAACTCTTCAATGATGCATTTGGGTTATGTAGATCATTTACACTGGCTATCATATCAATAATAAGATCCTTGCATTTTTCAATAGAAATGTTGCTGAATATTTGAATGTCAGTTTTGAGCCGAATCCATCCCAGTATGCTCTGTAAGGGACACGTGCAGTGAGACACGCAGTTCCCCTGTTCGTTAGGAAATATAGTATTCATCCCTTGGCAATAATTTATTCTGGACACTAAAACCGAGTCGATGCATTATGTTTCAGTACATTTTTTATAGATTTGTGTTCAGCGAACAGGCGTGTTTGGATTCGCAATGCAGTTCACATAATATGTACGACAGTCCCTTCATATGGTAATGTAGGAACAGGATTCAGATATAAAGATAAAATGTGAATTGATAAGGCAGAGTATATGGAGGCCATGTTATATTGGCTTTGTGGGTCCGATAAGCAGAAAATATAATATTGGCAGTTCCACAAATCTATTAAATTCAGTTTGCAAAGGCTAAAAATATACAAACACTAAGTATATTTGAGTATATTTGGTACTGTATTGATTCAAGGAATCTCTTTGGTTATGATCAAGTGTATTTGGAACCTTTTTGTTTTAAAAACGTGGGATATTTAAGAGGATTTGTGAAGGTGAATTGTACTTTTTCTGTTGATCCAACCCATGTATGTGATGTGTTGCTTCTCATTCCTATTCACACCTCCAGCCCCTGACAGAGCCCCCTAGGTAGATTCCCATGAACTGAATTCATGCACAGAATACATTGTAGTGTGTATTGTGCCCCATAGAGGACTCTATGCCGTTTGATGACTTGTCTACTCTAAAAGAATGAAGAGGGGGCACAGAGGTACTCTGTACCCCACCAACCGGTTCATGCCAGTTCTGACCAACTCTTAAATGATATGTGACATGTATTTGTGTATTTCATGGGGTTTTTCTTATGTTTGGAAAAATATTTTTGCAATATTTTGGCTGGAAAGACACTCGTAAAATAGCTAAATATATATCCTAGGATTACATTGGGAACCTTACAATCATTCATAGAACTTAAATAACAGGTCGAGGGCCTTGATTTCTCTCAGCCTATTCAGGATCAAATTATTGCATAAACATAGCAACAGCAACATATTGATAACGTTTGGTATGATATCTTTGTTGCAATAGCTGGGTATTCAGTACCCGGTGGTGCTTAGTCCCTGCCTTGAACAGTCCAGGGGCTATAGCAACCATAGGCGGAGACTAACCAGATTAATAACCTCCATTCCGGGCCTGCTGGTGCACTGTGCTTATTTAGTCACTGCTTTGAACATTAGAGAGGCTATAACAACCATAGGCGGAGACTAAACAGATTATTAACCTCTGGTTTGGGCCTGCTGGTGTTTGTGTATTCATAATACCCCAACTTCGTCTCGGAAATATACACCAAACAGTGCACCAGCAGCTCTTCAATGTTCGTTACTGTATGTCTTTAATACCATTTGCACCCCCTCTGCAGGGCCCACTTTCCTCGAGGTGGTTAGCGCTTTTACTCAACCAAATCCAAGATGGCCGCTGCCGCCAGGCGGTTGGTGCATTAATTGTCAAGCCGTAAATAAGGCGAAAAAAAGCAATAATTTTTTGCATCAATGCCGGTTAGGCCTCGTCAGCTCTGGATTGGTACCAATACTAACTATAACCCTAACCCTAACCTCAAATTGGTGGTCCTAAGTCAGTGAACAAACAATAACAAATCAATGTGCAAAATGTGGCGCCTCTAGCCGGGTTTGAATATGGTTGAATAAAAGCGCTAACCACCTCCAAGAAAGTGATATTTCTTTAATACTATTTGCACCCCCTCCCCACCAATAACCCCTGCACCACCTAGTCACACCTAGGCACCTAGAAGAGGCGCTCAAAGAGGCGCTCAGAAGGTAGGGAGGTCAAAGGCTGTATGAATGAGGAGCAGGGATTGTGTTACCAGTGCCTCCCCCTCGTGTGTGATGTGAGTACTAATGTGGGTCATGGCTTATAGAGGTCATAATATGGTGAAAGGTGAGATAGCAGGAGGTGAGAAATGATCATATAGAGGCTACAATGGTCGACTCTGAATAGAATTCAATATCATGCTGCCAATATGATGTTATGAGCGTATGGAGCAATACATATTTCATGCGGTGTGGTGAATGGTGTACAGATGCGATGCGGCACAGAAATATGTGTGCAAAGACAGAGAAAATATTTGTATTTAAAGATTTAAAGGTGATATTAATGAACTCTATTATGGCCTATTTGATATTTCTTTTAACCTCGACTTAACTTGTCGTGAAAAGTAGCATGACTTTAGCAAAAAAATTAGATGTTTTTCTAATGTTTTTCAAAAGAAATTTCCGTAGGAAGGTTTTGATTTGTTGGCTGTACATTTGTATTATGTTTCTGCGTTAGTTATGCCATACTATCCTACAGCCAATTTAACATCAATGAAATCCACCTAATTGCATACTAACGTATTATTTTAGGATATGATGGTATCTTAAAATCTATTTTTTTTACTAAACACTTATTACCCTATGACACATCACACATTGGGAATATTATCTATTTGAGATAAGGTGCATCATACAACATTGAGTTATGATTTGCAAAAAATAGGTTTGGGATGCCAATGGTTGTAATCATCGTTGTTAAGCACAACTAAACATCTATATCTTTCGATGTTTGACCAAATTGTTACGGATACTTCTGAATGGGCAATCATTTATAAAGAAGGTTAATATAATTACAAACAAATAAACAATTTGTCCGAGAACGGTTATAGGGCAGTCACCCGCCAGACATTGACCTGCTTACCACTTGCCGCTTATACATTTTTTTTTATTGATTTAAAGAGATAAACACCAAAGCCGTAAGAAAGAGGAAGTCAAGTTGATATTTGCTTGAAATGTTTTATTTTGATGTATTTGACCGACGTTTCGGAGTTCTTTACTCCTTCTTCAATTTTTGTATTGGCCTACACAGTTTACCATCCAGGACATTAGCCCCCTCCACCTAGGACTTCTTCCATCCAGGACATTCCCCCGCCTAGGACCGTCACTGTCCTAATCCTCATCAAGAATATCAGGAGGTGTACAGTGACCTCCTTCCCTCTTCCCCTCCCCTAAAGGCTGACGCACACATTGCCAATTTGGCTCCCTATAGCCCCACGGTTTGGGTCTCTTCATGAATCCTAAGATTTCATTTCAAACCATGGTTTATGTTATTTCAAAAACATAAACCAAATTCATCAGGAGAGCCAATTCGGGGGGCTGTAGGGGCCAAATCGTCCATGTGTGAGTCAGCCTTAACCACCAGCACACACACACTATTTAAACCAAACTCAGAAATAATCAATCTTCTTCACCAACTCCATTTTATTTTCCAGAGGCCAGAGTTTAACTGGACGCCCCAGACGATAGGACTGGTAGACAGTTCGTTTTTCTGGGGTTACATCATCACACAGATACCCGGGGGATACCTAGCCTCCGTCTTCCCTGCTAACAAGTAAGTTATAATACACTTCTCTCTATGGTCCTGGGTATGACCATAACGTGCCTTTCTGTCTCTTTTCTCTGTCTCTCTCCCTTCTTCTCTATCTCTATTTCCTCGGTATGAGCATAAACTGCCTTCCTCTCAGCTCTCCCGCCCTTAATATAACCATATTGAATGTGGTGATGAGGGCGTAAAGCAACCAAACTCACTCACACTTCTTTCTCATGGGTCAGATTTTCAGAAAATGTGCAATTCGCAGCTGTACACATTTTGTTAATTCTGCAAAATTAAGCTGCAATTTGTTCAATACCGGGTAAATTCGAGTTTATTCGGCATTCCATTGATTCTAGCAATGTTGAACTGTATTTTGAACTTTTTGTCTGAAATTTGGGTTATGTGAGAAGATTGGCAAAGTTAAATTGTTCAGTTTCTGAAAATCTCACCCTTATAGATTGAATGAACAACATTGACGGGCTTCTTGTGCACTGTGTGAAGAAGCCAAGGATTTATACACTAAGCAGCGCACCAGCAGACCCGAAATGGAGGTTATTAATCCGTTTAATCTCTGCCTAAGGTGATTATGAATAGGCCCAATTGTTTCAAGGCAGTCATAAAAGATTAATAGACTTGCATGTATAGAGTGCGCATGCGTATAGGGTCAGCTGAGGGGCAGTCCATGCCCCATGCCAACAGATAAGATAAGATAAGAAACTACGTTATTCACCAAACTCGTAGAGCACATCGGGGATATATTGGTGGAATCACCAGGAAATGTACAATTCGCCTTCCCCAATTGTCTCAAATAACCCAAGTTTAAGACACTAATGAGTTTCAAAATTTAGTTCGACATAACCAAACAGATTTTATGAATCAAGGCAATGTCACATTTATTCAGCTGTACCAAGTATTGACCATTTTCCAGTTAAATTCAGCAGTATTTACTAAATGTGTAGAGCTGCCAGTTGTACATTTTCTGAAGATCTGACCCACATATAATATTACTGAAAATACAGATAAAATAGGAAGACAGACTTCTAGATAAGATCGTCCGATACACAATGAAAGGGTCGTACAATGTACTATTTATCTTCACCAATCTTATAAATACGGTCTTAGAATACCCTTAGGCTTCAATTTTCGTAAGTGATATGAAAATATTCCGTTTCATGGAGTGTTCATCCTGTAGTGTAGCGACCGCAAAACACATTCAGTCAAAACAAAGAAGGAGAAAATATTCATGCAATAGTGGAGAAAGATTCACATCTGATCTGAGGGGCTAGGAGACTGTTAAAAAAGTAAAATTTAATTTCCCAACACATATTTCAGAACTAGTGTGCTAGTGTTTACCTGGGGCTACGAAATTGAAAATAAATACAAAGTAATTGAATTTCCCAAGAAATGATTTATTTTAAAACGATTTGCAGCCAGTGTTCACCTGAATGTGTGGGTCAGTTCTGGCCAGGTAATCGTGCAGTATTGGTAATAGATTGGTTTTGCCTCACTCGTGCATTAGCTGATTGCCCCGCCTGCCAATCACTCTAGCTGGGGTAATAAATCACAGCCTACAGCTAGAATCCCTTCAAAGTGGCCTGTATTGACCCATGATGATCAATAGGGGAGTTGCATGTTCCACTGCGCTTGTCTGTTACAGTGCATGCTGGGATAGATTCAGTTCAGGTCCGACATACGATATCTAGCAAGATTTTATCGAAAATTGCAAGAATGGATAAATTTACCAATATCACACCTTGTAGAAATGATCTATGGAAACTAAATGCATGATGGGAAAGATGGGGCGTAGTAATATGGAAACGTGTATAACACATCAATATTGCCATTAGAGCACCGATAAATACCCCATAGTGAATATGGTATGTTTTCTCTAGCTTTTACACTAACATACACCTCCTATAATTCCATGCGATTCCTGATTCAAAATGGCGGATATGTTTACAAGATCCCGGTGCTTGGCGGGATAGATTCAGTTCAGGTTTTTTATTCGAACATTGCAAGATATCAAGTGCACGATTGAAATGATTTCAGCCTATGTTAGAGCAACATGCTGAATATCTTTCCTTATAGATGTTTCACAGACATACAAGCCCCATAATCCCATGCAAATCAATGTTCAAAATGGCGGACAGACATGTCCCCTAGGGTTTGTTAGATTGTCAGAAAATATGCAATTCACTGTGACCTAGAGATCGTTGTATAACCCTTAAGTTTTTAGCTGGATCTTCAGGAACAGTTTGCTATACAGATATACCTAGGCTGCTGCATGTTATTCCTCCCGTAGGAATTCCCCGTCAGGAGAAATAATAGAGAACATTATAAGAAAGGATTTGTTGTGCAACAGGCAGCTGGATGTCCTCTCGGATATAAGATTTGATGTGTTACAGGAAAATGTAGCATCAACAGATGTACAGAGTTACAAGACTGTGCGTTGAATATGTCTACCGATATCATGAGGCCCTCTTATATATATTGAATTTTTATTCCATAAACATATACCGAATTAGACAAAAGCCTTTACGAATAAATAATGTTACTTACTATTATAGAGAGCGATCATCAAGAAATATCATTATTTTTGTTCATGCTTGAATAAATATAGAAGAAGTTATTGGATGCTTTATTCATTTGTAGCGACTTGTGACTGATTTTCCCTCAGACAGCACACATGTGCTGAACCCCTGTGATGGAATGCCTTAACTAGTAACCTTGAAACATACAATATAAATTCAGTATAACCTTCATTCAAAATGAAGAATTGCATGAATGATACACATATGAACAGAAGTTTTCTAGATAATATAACATTTTATTATACACGCATTCAATACTGAGGCCCCGACAGCTGCACATTACTTGTAACGTGGTATTGGACTAGTACATTACCAGCTCGTTGTCATGGCGACGCAAGTTTGGTGGTGCAAGATTGCCGACGCAAGGTTGCCGACGCAATCATCTTACTATAAGGCATGTATAATAATCAACTTATAGGACTTGTTGCCGCACGACGCGTAAATAAAGGACTCGACCTGCGGTCTCGTCCTTTATTTACGCGCCGTGCGGCAACTCGTCCTATAAGTGCTAAGTATTGACGATGAGTGTTGCAAATGGTAATGAACAACCGGTCGGAAAGAGAAGTTCTGAAAGCACAGATTTCATGCATAGACTCATTTTAAACAAAAATAATTTAATTACGGAGACACATTAATGGACGTTTATTAAGAAATGTTAAGAAACCCACGGAGGTCCTTTTATAGAGTAGCTTCACTTAATTGTTCCTCTCTGACAGCTGTTTTCCCTCAACCAATTTGACTTCAAATTCTTTATGTACATATAACATCAGCAGAATATTGATAAAACATGTCCTATACGTCATAATATGAGTAATAATTGTATAAACGTGTAACATCAGCAGATTATTGATAAAACATGTCCTATACGTCATAATATGAGTAATAATTGTATAAACGTGTAACATCAGCAGATTATTGATAAAACATGTCCTATACGTCATAATATGAGTAATAATTGTATAAACGTGTAACATCAGCAGAATATTGATAAAACATGTCCTATAAGTCATAATATGAGTAACAATTGTATAAACATATAACAGCAGCAGAATATTGATAATTCCAGTCCTATAAGTCTTAATATGAGTAACAATTGTATAAACATATAACAGCAGCAGAATATTGATAAAACATATCCTATAAGTCATAATATGAGTAACAATTGTATAAACATGTAACATCAGCAGAATATTGATAAAACCTGTCCTATAAGTCATAATATGAGTAACAATTGTATAAACATGTAACATCAGCAGAATATTGATAAAACCTGTCCTATAAGTCATAAGATGAGTAACAGTTGTATAAACATATAGCAGCAGTGGAATATTAATGAATTCTTTCCTATAAGTCACAATATGAGAAAATGAGGAATCCTTTCATAATAACCGATAATACAGCTTTGATTTATGTTTATATTATCTATATAGCGAAAAAGTTTAGTTTAGTTTCACTAAAATCTGCTGTAACACGCGACTACAGATGTAAACATTTGAAAAAGTAGCCCCAAGGGCTTTGCCACACTTGCTCCATCTATAGGTCCTTTCCCACAATGCAGAGCCTATGAGAAGTGATTTTTCCGGAAAATCCCCTCCATCGCTCCGGGCATTAATAACTTAATGTGTCATCGCAGCTAAAATCACCACCGGGCTCTAAATGACAGCGAAGTATTAAGGGAGGCAAAAAGATGGAGTTGAATAGGGTAGGGAAGGGAAGAATAGGCACAGGGAGTATTGTCTGTACGTAGAAATAGTTGACAATGGCATCTGCATATGAGTAGTATAATAGATAATGTTTCTGAATCAGGTTAAACTAGTAATAATGCACCTTCATACCAGTAGTATAATAGATAATGTTTCTGAATCAGGTTAAACTAGTATTAATAGGGTAGTAAATTGAAAAAGTCCTAGATTCCACAAAAAAGTATATCTTATGATCACAAGTTTTTCAAATATCAAATTTAAAAATAGGATAGTTAAAAGTCATTATTTAAATTTGTGCTTCATCAATTATTACCATATCAACCTTTTCCGTATTTGGGTTTTCATCATATTTATTTGCATTACATCAGATAAAAAACATTATGCATTACTAGTTGTCTTAACCCAATATGAATAGACAGGCTAACTAGTCCATGGTGGTGTTCTATTAGGCACACTACTGGAGTGGTTTGATGATGCATCATGGACACGGAGGGCAAAACTCCCATAGGCTCATCATGATGGACATGCCCATTCTCTGTACTTTAATTATTTTAAGAAGTTTTAAGAATATTGCTGTTCAGATATCCATTCGTAGTGCCTGAACATTTCATTCATGTTCACCAGGTCCTTTACATCGTTAATGGGGCGATGGATTTAGTGAATATTTATCATTAGCCCTCTCCCTTCTTTGGCTATGGTTTATTCCAGTCAACAAAATGATACACCTGGGCCTGATGGTGCACTGGGTGGTACAGCCTGCTCCTCGACCCACCAACAGTACCCACACTGGGTGTGAGCCACTTGTGTCAACTCCCCCATCTTTGGTGGGGTTGTAACACAACCTCCTGATCGACATGTTAACTAACGAGATGGTTAAAGGAGTGTAAATATTGCACGAGTTGTGTAGCAACAAGTGCAATAATCTAAACAACTGAAACCAACGAGTTATCATTCAATTAATATAGTAAAGATGTTACTCATAAATTTGAATGTCAGTGGTAATCATAGTAAAAGAACAGATTGGTTGCCATGACAACCCCACATAACTGACTCGTGAAATATGCATTGGGATATCCAATAATTACTTTTATATTCTTCATTGAAGAAGCAAAATTAGAGACATTTCGTGATGGTCTATCACTAGTACAGTAGATAAATATATACTGCTTAGGATAGCCTCGGATGTGCGGTGATATACTCAATACACACACTTCAAATTTAGTACATGTATTCATGGTACTAACAGCGCTAAACACTTTTGACTTAGCATACAGATTTTGCGGGTGCAACCAGAAATGATAAGTAGTCCATCTTTTTCATGATGAGGCATTTTTTTCTGGAACACGCACATAAAGATTAGCCTAGGGCATTACTCGTTCAACATTTTTTGTTGTTTTCCTTTTTTTAGAAAAACTTGCCACATTAAGATCAGCTCAAGCCGATGAGTGCCTCATTTCAGCTCCATATTAAAAGGGAGGCGACTACAAGTTAATCCCTTAAAATGGGCACAAACTTTTGCCAATTGGTTTCTCTGAAAATGCATTTCAAATGTCATTCCTTGTTTGGAAAAGAGTCAATTTTTCAAAAGATTATTTGAATATTGAGCCAAGGAAATTATTTCAAATTGAATACTAATGGAGCAGTTTGGATAAAGGATGATAAAATCTGATAAAAGATGATCTTGATCTGTTTCTAAATCTCTGGAAATGTGAATGGACATTTTTCGACGATCTGGGCGAGTAGACTGTATACTTGCCAATGAGGTCCTTTCAATTTGTCATTCTAACGCATTATGAAAGCAGGTGGGATTTAAATGTACTTCTTTGCTTTGGGATGACGTTGCAAACGCAAAATAATTTTACATTTAAATTCTTGAACTTTTGTACATGTAATGATACGACTATGATTACTAAACACCTTCAAAATCAAAACATTGCAACAAAGAAATCTTGTGGAAAAGTCATTTGAAGAAATATCAATTATGCCACTTTAGACTCTTTTTCCTTTGACACATCACATATGAGAATGTTGCCTCCTTCTCACCAGAAAGTGTCCTATTTTCCATGCAGTTCAATTATTTATCAGATTCCAAATGGATCACTCAGATGTTAGCCTGCCCCGTCCCATCTCTAAGAAAGCCGGAGTGACTGATGCAATGGCGTTGTTCCTAGATGAATTGATGTTGCATAATCTGTCAGTGGGATGGCAAAACACACTGTGATGAATGGGTAGATGGGTATTTGCACCTGCCTTTCGATACATTGAACCTGGTTGAGAAAGATGCACTGAGTCGTTTGGGTCAGATCGACAGAAAATGTTTGACCTTCAGAAATCCTATCAAATAATTCAGATATAAGACAGAAATTAGGTTTAAAATGCAGTTCACCATAGGCAAACAAACATATTGAATAAATATATTTATCAGTCGTTGGTGTAATGCTGTAAAATTCGGGAAATGTGACTTACAATGCAACGAACTGAAGGCAAATGGGTACAGGCACTCAACTCTGTGTAGAATGAATATAAAATTGGCAGATATATCCTTTGTAACGGTATATATATGCCATCTCCGCAAAAAACACTAAAATCATTACAAACACATGCAAGTAACATGGAAGTTAGAAAAAACCTTGGAGTTAAGTCTTTCTTTGGGCGATGGGAAGAGTATATAGGGCATCGTCACATTGTCGACTCAAAATGCCTCTTAATCAAAGTGAATTCACAAAGCAGAAAACTGCAATGGCAAGCACATTCTAAGTGGAACTTATACTTTAATGTCCCCGTAATGTTGCTACATATATGGATAATGGATAAAAAACACTATAGTGTTTTTTATCCATTGATGCCAGTAATCGTTTACATGGTACAATGCTGTACGCTTTATTCAATACCGACATTCATGCAAGTGTTGTTAATAGAGTTGCAAAGCTAAGCATATTTTAAAGCTTCATGGGTCAGATTTTCAGAAAATGTACAATTGGCCGCTCTATACATTTAGTAAATCCTGGTAGATTAAGTTGGAATTTGGCCATTACTAGGCAAATTCGAGTAAATTTGGCGTGAATAAGTGTGTGAATAAGAAGAAAGTGTGGGAACGAGACCTTAACTAAACGAGATCTCAGGGGATCTGACGCCATCTTGGATTCCTTCCTCAAGTGGAGTTTCATGTTTTGGTTGTGAAATTTTGTGAAATTTCATATTATTTAAAAAAAAAAGATTAAGTGAACATTCTGGGCTTCCCTAGTTAGAAAAGAATGGAACAACAATTAGAAAATATTCATTTGTTGACGAGTAATAACTGAGACAGCAACTTTAAATATGGAAGTACACTTATTGACGTGAGTAACACTTGAGGACTGCACCTTTTCCACTTTATCATACCTCGCAGCATGTAGAATATGTTCACTTAAAGTGTTAGCGGGCGTTCTGCGTTTGCTGGAATAATGTTGATATGCATTTATACTTTCTCTACAGTAAATTTAAGAGGCACCAATCTCTGTCATTAAGCTAGAGTGTAAATGTGCTGGCATTGGAGGGCTGAGAGATTCCTGTCAAGACTCAGTTCCAATGCTTTCTCATGGGTTTTCATAACTGTAAAGTGTATTTGGGTCAGATTTTCAGAAAATGTACAATTGGCAGCTGTACACGATTAGTAAATTCTGCTAAATTAGGCTGCAATGTGGTCAATACTAGGTAAATTCGAGTATATTCGGCATTGCATTGATACTAGCAATCTGTTCGGTTAGGTTGAACTGTATTTTGAACTTTATTTTTGTCGCAAATTTGGGTTATTTGAGGGGATTGGTGAAGGTGAATTGTACATTTTCTCAAAATCTGACCCATTTGGTTAAAATTGCCAAGGCATATATATGGGTCAGATTTTCAGAAAATGTACAATTGGTAAATCAACACTTTTAGTAAATTCAGCTAATTTAGGCTGGAAAATCATCAACACTAGGTATATCTGAGTATATTTAGTATTGCCTTGGTTCAAGCAGTCTGTTTAGTTATGTTGAACTGTATTTTGAACCTCATTGTACATTTTCTGGCGATTCCCCTCTTTTAATGCCAGTGGATAATAATTACATTACATTTACTGACTCTTATAGTCATATGGGTCAGATCGTCAGCAAATGTATACTCGGCACAACTACACATTTGATCATTTGGTAAATGTATGCTGATAGGCTGGAAATCATAAAATACTAGGTACATCTGTGTATATTTGCCATTGTGTTGATTGATTACGAAAGGTCTGTATTTATTATATTTATCCTAGGTATTTGTTATTTGAGATGATTGGTGAAGGCAAATTGCCCATTATCGGACGTTTTCAACCATATGTTGGACACATCGTCCGGAAATGTACAATGGGCAGCTCTACTGTCTTTCTTTTGGATAGAATATTTGTATCACTGTCCTTCTATTAAACCGAATATTTGCATTACTGTTTTTCTATTTGACAGAATATTTGGAATAGCTATAGCCACATCAGCTGCCCTCAATATGCTTATCCCTGGCGCCTGTAAGCTGCACTTCGGGGTCGTCATGTGCGTGCGCATTCTACAGGGTCTCGTCGAGGTAAGTCAAGATAAGATAAGACATGATATGTGATGTGTTTCAGGAAAATGAGTCATAAGTCGCAAAATTGATATTTTCCAAAGTGTTTTTTTCGCAAGATCTCATTATTGGAATGTTCTAATTTTTGGTGGGTTGATCACTTATAACTATATCAATCGATGTATCACATTTAAGAACAATCTATGTAATATATCCTTTCGTTTTGAAGGTCCTCATATGGACTACATTTAGTACTTTACTGTTTATTGACCGCAAGAAATATTGGAAATTTTTTTTTCAAAAACGAAAACATCAAACTTAAAATCTAGAAATACTTATTAGAGTATTACACTGTTTACTATCATTGGAATCGGCTTGATCTCATCTATTCAAATATGGTGAAACCTCGAAATCCATTTTTTGCGACTTATGACTCATTTTCCTAAAACGGATTACATATGTGCCTAATATCTTTAAATGGTTTATCACAGGAATGCTTGGTGAGAATGTTTTTACTTTTAGGGTTCTTGCTACCAGCATTTTTTTTTAAAGAAGTTGTGATGTCTTTCATGGAAATGAGTCATAAGTCGCAAAGTTGATATTTTTCAAAGTGTTTTTTTCACAGGATATCTTTATTGAAATGTTCTGATTTTTAGAGGGTTTAGCACTTATGGCCATATAAACCCATGTAACAAATTTCAGGACATTGTATTATATATATCTCTGCATTTTGAAGGCCTTTGTATGGAGTATTCAATTACTTTACTGGTAATTACCCATCAAGAAACATTGCAAACTTTTTTTTTCAAAAATATAAATATCAAACTTAAAATATAGAAATACTTATTAAGTGTCCTAGTGTTTACTATCATTGGAATCGCCCTTATCTCCTGTTTTCTAATATGATGATATCTCAAGATCCATTTTTTGTTTGCGACTTATGACTCATTTTCCTAAAACGGATCACAATTGTTATTGAGCTGGTTTCGGTGGTACAGTGATATTCTCACAGACTCGAGTCAAAACACAAAAGTTTTCATTATCGATTCGATGTACAATACAAGTATTACTATAATTCTAAATTTTTAACATTTAATAATTCATTTGACAACGCTAGCCACTTTTTTAATTCTGACATTTTTGTTTTTTGTTGACACAGACGTAACCATTAGATCATTAGACCCATGAAGAGGGTGATATTTACCCGTCAATATTTATTAGTTTTTTTCATCATCACTAGCATTAGCATTTGCACATGTACTAAATTTTAGGAGTGTGTATCAAATATTATATCCAAGCATTTCTAAGGTCATCCTATAGAGTATATTTAGTTACTTTACTAGTAATTGTCCTCGCAGATATATTGCAAAGTTTTTTTTTCCTGAAATAGAAATATAAAAATCAAAATACAGAAATGTGTATTAGTTGTCACATTGTTGAATACAATATTTGAAATGTTTTTTTTAAAGAGAACTGCTTTTTTTCACATTGCTTTATTCACATTCTTTGTTTGTAGAAATGATTTTATTTCTTTTTCATAATTTGTCTTTAAGCCGTTAGAATATATGTATGAAATGCCAAGACAGTGTATTAGATATAGGTGCGTTTCTATGGAGCACATCTAGCTACTTTACTTGTAATTGTCCACCCAGGAATATTGCAAATTCATATATAGAAATACATTTCATACTTCCTAAATGTTAACAAGATTGTAATCCACTTAATCTCATCTGTTCAAATCGCAAGATGGATTATTTTTGTTTAACTTTTTTTTACATCGTAGAATTTAGAGGTAAATTCTGTAACTTGTATTGGGCCACCAGGTTGTCATTTCGACACAATTCCAACACTGAGCGAATTGCTATGAGGCTGAAAGGTTTATGCTAATTGGGTGGGAAATTAGTGGTTACTCCATTTGTCCCCAGGTCGGTATAATCTAAAGCGTGGAGGGTTTTATGAGGGTTTTATGGGGAGGGTAGGATGAGAGATTGACGTCACCTCTCCCATACAATGTATGTGCATGGATATACAGGTATGACGTCAATCCTTTAAAAGGTATGACGTCAATTCCTTAAAAGTTGAGTAAGGGGGGGTCACACCTGGATAGAATAATTTAGGTAAACACTAAGTGACATTTCCAGGAAGTAGACCAGGGGGAGGTGGTGGGTTAATAGCTTTTTACTAATGTATTAATGACTAATGGATATTCTTTTCACAATTTAGAAAGGATTCCCATTCACAAAACATCCTAAAGTAGATGCATAATAGATATACACATAATTATGAATGTTTTTTTTATTATTTTTTAGAAACGTTTATTAATCGATACACAAAATATGACAATATACCATCTATTCTTGCAGAGTACAGTGACATGTGTATAATTGGTAGGAAATGAGCCTCAGTTTTAACCATTTAAATCTGGTTGAGTGGCTATTACCTATGTTTAAAAGTAAATAGTTCTATATATGACTGCTTTAGAGAAGGCAGTCCCTGAAACAAATGTAATAAATTTAAAATGAAAATGAAATAATACAACAGCAAGAACTCCTCTAGATCAACTTTTATTTCTGTTAGAACTATTTTCCATTGATGCATGACGACTATAAGATGACGTCATATTTCAGGGCGTGACGTACCCGGCGTGTCACGGCATCTGGCGTTACTGGGCGCCGCCATTGGAGCGTTCCCGCCTGGCCACCATCTCATTCTGTGGTAAGTCTTTTATTTATTTTATAGTTAATGTTTTGTTTAGATTAAAAAGTTTTTAGTTTGATAAACATGAATTAAACTAGCAAATGAACAATCTACGATCCCATGAATTAAGGTAGGGTGGAGGCAAAGTGTACCAAGTCTTACGATCTGAATTATATATGATTCGACAAATTTATTTGATCAAATTATTAATTGAAAATGGCATTTCGGCCGAAAAACCCACTGTTTTCAGGATTTAATTCCTTAAATACTGATGTTAGGTATATAAAGGTATACGTTATGGAGGGACGTTAGTACGTTACTGGGTGGTAAAGATGAAAAACGGGATTAACTGATACAAAGAAAACCACTAAAATAAAGGTTTGAAATTATCCTTTCGTCGATGCTATATTTTGAACTGCATTCTTGTTTTACGATTGGGTTATTTGAGAGTGAAGCCCAATTATACATTTACTGGCGACCTATTAGATCTTAACATTTTGACAGAATTCCAAGTAAAAAAAACTTGCCTTGATATAGTGATTCATTTTATATTTAAATTTCCTGATTTGTTTATACCCGACGAAATGAAACGTATCACACTTGTGCATTTTCAGTAAAAAAAATAATTAAAAAAACCCCTTTTTGAAAAGTTGTCAGTATGGATTTCCAAGGCATAGATCTATATCGGGCTCTCTCAGCCGCTCCCTGGGACATGTCTTCACCTGGCGGCAAATCGGCTCACTAGGCCCGCGGCTAAGTCCCATCTGTTTTGACATTATGAAGGAGCAATCATGGAAGTAAAACAATCTCATCCCCGCCCACAAACGACGCTAATTCAAGCTAGACTTGCCCAAGTCCTTTAAAGTGTCAGTAAACCCCCAAATATTATGAGCAAATCCATTTCCTTACTATTATTGAAATGTTACCACCCCGGTTTTACTTAATTCAAGTTATCATTTATTGAGTTTTACCCATTTAAAGGAGTGAAAAAGTAGTTCCACAGTTTAACACTTCATTCAAGGCACCACTGTTTGCCTACGTCATAAAGGTGCACCAATCTAGAAATGTACATGCAATGAACATAATAAACAACTCTCATAATTGCTGCTAGAAAGAAGGAGGGTGTACCAACCCAATTATTGACCTCTCATGACTGGTTCTTGAATAGGTATTAGCTGTATTGCATAACTGCTTCAATTGCTGTGAGATTGGGGGGAAGGTAGGGATATTATGTTCATTTCTGGCGCGCCTCTATGACGTCACACAGCACTCTCAGTGCCCTCTTGTGCTAAACAGACCTTTTCAAGTAAGCTTTCTCAATTCGGGCCTGTAAGTGACTATAAGTTAGACATAAATGGCGGTAAAAAAATTGATACTTGGATGTTGTATTTATGGTGGCATGAAGTTTGTTGTCCTAAAAGTGACTATGAACCCGTTTACTGACCCTTTAAACATTGGTAATTTGTGAAATTGTTAACCCATTGTGCACGGGGGAATGCCTTGAGGCATTCAATGAAATAGGAAGTTCTTTGACAGAAATTATTTAATAATACTTTCTTTTTAGCCAATTTGAGGCATAATGAGAGATAATAGATATGTTAAATGATGCAATATTTTGCATATTAGCTAAGCATACTAATAAGAATCTCCCTAAATCATGAAAACCTCAGTTTTATTACCCGTCCTGAAGTCCAAAATGGAGGACACTTGGACCCGTTAGACAATATTTGTTCCCTTTGGGGTGTTGTGCGTTTTGACCCAACGTCTCGATCGATTACAAACGTCCATTGTGCCATTAGGTATAAGTATGACATATTGCTTGCAACAACCGCATAATGAAGATTTATTACAAACCCTTTTTTAAAATGTATTTAGTGAGTTAATCTTGTTTTACTGACATGGACCAACCAGAAATGTATATATGACCTTCAGGATTGCATAGTAACATTTTTATCAAAGTAAAATGCACTGATTATCCTCATGCCACATTTTTAGATATTACCACAACAAAATCTTACCAAATTTACTTATGTTATGATTTATAAGACTGGACGAATCGTGGCCCGTGCGAAAACCATTTTCGCCGAAAATAAACACAAGCTTATAACCGCCACCCATACCTCTATAACAGAGAACCTATATATGACCAAACTTTGACTTATTCTTTGACAAATCGAAAGGGAATTGCATATGAAACTACATGTGTGAGTTTAAAAGAAAACTGATCTCCAGATATGAAGATATAAGTGAAATTAAAACATAAAATGACTTGAAAATGAGACAAATGTAAAAAGGATATGTGCTCTGGGATTCAAACTCACAATCTTACTTGGAAGTCCAAATTTACTTAAGCTTTAACCACTAGGCTATAGGGGAATATAGAAGGGTACATGCATATAAACAATTACATTGATTCATCACAATTAAGGTTTTACTTAAGTCCCCCATTGTCCTCATGAGGATTGAGGAGAATGGGGGAATGAAAGTCCCTCTGTTTGACTTAATACCTCAAACTAATCATAGAAAATATATCTTGCAACTGCATTCTATTTCTAAATTAAGTGAATGCAGGAATAGTTCTGCACGCTTCCTGGATTTATTGATATTGTGCTGCTGTCACATGTTTGCTATCATGAGCGATAATAAGGAAACCACCAAACAATATAATATTTTTCAATATATATGGTGACTTTTCTTCCTCTACACATCACATTTATGAAATCAAAACAGACACAGTGAACCCTATTTTCTTAGACACTAAACGAAAGAAAGTTGCTTTCAAAAACAAAAACCCATTAGCCTAATGGAAGCTTAATATCATCATATAAAGTCCTAATAAACATGGATCATGAGGGGCTTTTTGCATGGCAAACATGAACAATTTAATGAATACCTTTAGTAGATACACTGCCGTACACAAAGAGAAAAAAAATGTCACAAAAGACTAGTACAATGCTAAAGAGGAAGATGGCGCTGTAATCTGGTTTCAAAGGATGTAATGAGGTCATGGAGCATGCGCTTTAGCCCCCGCCCGTCCTTCAGCTTTAAAGCTGATTAAAAGCCAGGCAAATCTTCAGTACTACTTCTGCTCCAAGTCTTTGGCGGGAAATTACCGCTTGTACACATGTACTCTCACAATAATAGATGCTTTGCATCGATACCAAATTTGGGCGTATAGTGGAACCTCTCTGTTGAGACCACCCCTTGGACTGAACAAGTTGTGGTCTCATAGCGAGGTGGTCTCATTAGAGGGGCTAATCTATTAAGAGGAAAGCAATTCGGGACTGAGAGAAAATGGTCTTAATTGAGGGGTGGTCTCCATAAAGAGGTGGTCTTTATGCGAGGTTCCACTGTAATACTTAATAGTCAGTACAATAGAAAGAGTCTGGGTCTGAACACCTACTGCGCTAATGGCTTTCCTGGCCCAGAAGCAAGCGTCCAAATTAGATTATATTGGCATTTTGCAGCTTGGAGTGAGAGGCTTTACCTCAGTTCCGAGGCACTCTGTCGGCTCTGAGCCTAGCCTTTTGATCAAGGAGTGTTAAGCTTGAATTCCCAAATTAATTTAGTGTCAGTGCAAATGAGCTATTACAAGAAGGCATTAAGACAAATCACTCGTCGAGCAGCTCAGTAAATAGGTCTAAGAGCTTAATGTATATCTCCTCACCAAGTCTTTTTAGTTCAATCCTTCGCCTTATAGACTTACAGGCTTGTGACAGAGCAATCCAAGCTTATGTTTCCCTTGCTTGCTCGTTTGGAGCCCTTCTGGCATATCTAATTCCTTTTTAACATGAGGCTGAATAATTGAGACTGATTAAAGATGTACTCTCGGTTAACATCGGTCAATGACTTACCATTTTCTGTTTTTTCTAACATCGGTCAATGACTTACCTTTTTCTGGTTTTTTTCTAACATCGGTCAATGACTTACCATTTTCTGTTTTTTTGCTAACATCGGTCAATGACTTACCATTTTCTTTTTTTTCTAACATCAGACAATCACTTACCATTTTCTGTTGTTTTTCCCCACACATCTAAAAGTCATTTGACCAAAATTTTGAAGGATTTTGTCCTGTTGGTTTTTCTTAAAGGTGTATGGTTGGTTTTGCTTATAAGGGTTTCATAGAAGTCTACATTTATATTTCTGTGAACCGCCAAAATGCTTCCCTGCATTTGTTCCTGCATTTACAGATGCCCTTATAGACTCTGTTATTGAAAATTCTTTAGCAAATGATATGTAGTCTTCATTATTGAATACCTTCTTGGTATTGTTGTGCTAGTGATATGAACCTAAGGGATTTCTTTAAATCTTTAATGTGAGATTTCTCAAGTTGGATCTCAGGCTATGAACGTATAACAACTGGAAAATATTGATAAATTCAGTCCTATTATGAGTACTTCTTGTATAAACACATAACAGTAGCTCGGAATATTGATAAATCCGGTCATATAAGTAATGATATTATAAGTAACTTCATATAAACATATACGAGCAGCAGAATAGTGATAAATCCAGTCATATAAGTCATAATATGAGTGAATTTGGTGAGATTGTTACTGTCTGAATAACTGAGAGTGAAGCTTTAACATAAGAAGGAATAATTGAGATGGATTAATAGGTCTGCTCTCACTACACTTGTTATTATAGCAATGCCAGAAGGCACTGACAGAAATGTACATCATGTACTTGTGTCATTCATTAAAGCCACACTTTCAGTTAACACTGGTGAAAAAGTTAACATTTTCTACTTCTTGTGCCATTCTTTCCAATCAATCTAAAAGTAATTTGACCAGAATTTTGGAGGATTTTGTTCAGTTGTTTTGGCTAAACGGCTTCTAAAACGTCCTCATATATATCTAGTAGGAGAACCCACCAAAATCCTTTCATCCTTATTATCGCTCAACAGCGGCAGTTTTCCCACGGTGATTAGACTTTAAATTATTGTATAAACAAATAACAGCAGCAGAATGTTGATAAATCCAGTGGTAAAAATCAATAGTAAGAGTGAATTAGGTATTGTTTTATCTTTTTTTCTGAATCAGGTATATCGTTTGCTTTGTCGTAATAGCCGAGAATGCAGCTTTAAGGAATTAAAAAAAATTCTCTTTTCTAAGCGAGTATGTGAACATATTAGTGGGAAGCATAGCACTTCAATGCAGATATAGGTGGAAATGTGAAACAATTTAATTAAGGTTAAAAAGGCTTGTATTTAATCTTGTAAGCTCTTTTAGCAGCAATTCACTGGCTTTTATTTCTGCAACTCTTCAGATCAACTTTCCAAAGGCTGAAACACTTTCATACATCTGGGCACACAGAACAGGGGGATTACACTCATTAATACAGTATTCTGTCTTTCTCTGATTTCTAAAAGACGATGTGTGTTCTATTAGTACCCAGTTCAGTCTGAATGACAGACAATGTACAATTTGCCCTTACCAATCCTCCAAAATCACCGATTTCCATAGGGAGAAATGAGGTTCCAATACAATTCAAGAGTCTTCAGGTTTTTTCATCATTTTAAGAAATGTGAAAAATTCGGATGACAAGTCATCTATCAATAGGACTAAAATATTCACATTTATCAACCATAATTATTAAACCACAATTGGGGCGATGTAAAGAGTGATTATTTGTTGCCGTCTCTGTAAAGTCTATAGGGATTGTTTTCTTCCTGTCTACACATTGGGACAAAGTTACGTTAAGGTCCGATTCCACTGGTTCGCTTATATATGTGCTCATGCCTCGCTCTTGCTGCGCTTGTTTATAGTGCGCTTGTCATTCGCTCTAGGTCCGCTTTTATTTTTAGCGCAATACAAGCGCAGAGCGATTCTACTGGTTCGCTTCTTTCCTTATGAAATCAATGGTAAATCCCTTGGTGCGCTCACACTGCGCTCTTGGTCCGCTACTTTAACAGGCAGAAAGAGCGGCGTCTTGTTGCGCTCATATCAAACAGATCAGATATAAGCGCAACATCCTGCGCTCTTCTAAAGAAGCAGACATAGCCACTTTTTAGAGCGTATAGAAAGCGCAATAACCGATTCCATTAGACCGCTCTGGTTTCGCTCAAACTTCGCTTGTTGTGCGCTCAAGACAATAAAAAAGAGCACAGTGAGAGCGGACCTAAAGAGCGAACCAGTGGAAACGCAGCCTTAATTTGCCCACTGTAGTCATTACATGGTTACCATGAACTTCTCAAGATATTGAGGTATCATTGGGTAGAATAAAGCTAGAATAATTAATGTAATGGTTAGCATCATCTTCCCAATATATTGAGGTATCATTGGGTAGAATAAAGCTAGGTTGATTAGTGTAATTGTCAGTGTGATCTTCTCAAGATATTGAGGTATCATTTAGTAGAATAAAGCTAGGTTAACTAATGTAATAGTAAGCGGGATCTTCTCAATATATTGAAGTATTATTTGGTAGAATAAAGCTAGGTTGATTAGTGTAATGGTCAATGTGATCTTCTCAATTAATTGAGGTATCATATGGAAGAATAAGGTTAGGTTAATGAATGTAATGGTTATAGTGTGTTCTTCTCAATATATTTAGGTATTATTTGGTAGAATAAAGCTAGGCTAACTAATCTAATGGTTAGCGTGATCCTGTAACAAATAGATGTATCATTTGGTTTCATTTTGCAGGCTCATATGCGGGTGCAGTGGTCGGCATGCCGTTATCAGGGATCCTCACCGACTACCTTGGATGGGGAGCTTGCTTCTACTTCTACGGTAAATTCTAAATTTCAACTTTTAACTTTTCAATTTATTCAACAGAAATGCAATTCATGACACTCTGTGTATCGATTGATGCGTTTATAACTTATCAAACATGCCAGGAGAATAACAGGAGATTATAATTACTACAGACATGTATATTGAGAAATAATACAGTAAAGTCTATCATGTTTATTCTGTCGGTTGACAAGATCGACATATTGGGTCATTATTATCTATAGTCATTATGCTGCATAAACATTATAAATAACTTTCGTTGAAGGAAAACACTACAATCTTAACCTTCGGTATTGTTTTGTGTCAAGTTGGCATAGAAAAATCGAATGAACACAAACCTCCGATTATACTAGTCTTTTTTGGACTGTGTATGGATGCACGGCGTCAATGATCATCTAAATCCAATCACCTTTCTCAACTCATTGATATGTTTTACCTTATACCCAAAATGGAAAAAAGTTTACATGCATGATATTTGTGTCGTATTTGAATGATTGACTATTTGACTATGATTTAATTGCGTAATTAATTTGACTAGTGATTGTACGATTTCATGAATTAATTTGTATTACTATTAATTAATTATGTTTATATAGGCTGAAAATGTTGTACTTGGTACATGAGCTTATGAATAAAAAACAAACAAACAAATAAACTCGTGTATATTTTTAGATGTTTGTATTGTTATGTTCAAGGAAAAAAGATAAACAAAAATGTTTCTGGCTATCAGCTGCGGTTAGGGAAACCTTTAACTATGTATATCAATAGGATGTTTAAAACAACTGATCCGCTCTTTCATTGCAAGTATATGTCCATTTAAATTGTGTAGTATAAGGTGTTAAATTAATTGTTATCCAAACGTATGTAATCTCAAACTCGATCATATGTATCTCATTTTGTGTGGTGTATCACGAGAATATTGGGTTATCCTGAGACTGAAGACAATTCAATTGTTTTTTTTTAAAAAGTGTTGCTAGCAGAATAAATAAACGACAAAATGTATGTGTTTTTCTTTCTCAGGCGTATTTGGACTCATGTGGTTCTGCTTGTGGTGGTTCCTCTCCTACGAGCGGCCATCCTGTCATCCAACGATCTCAGATGAGGAAAGGATTTACATAGAAACAACTCTAAGTGAGAACACAAAGACAGCAGTCTCTAATAAGGTAACCATGAGTCTTTTAAGCAAAGTTCTACTCATGAGTGGTCTTTATTGCTGTGAGTTAATCGTATTAATAGGGGATTTCAATTTGTATACACAAATGACAAGATCAAAATGACAAATGCAAGGATGTTTTCATCGATATCATACATGTGTAACTAATCTTCATTTACATGTTATCTACGTGAGATTGCTGGTAAATATTCCATTCATTGATATTCCAGACACTATAAAACAAGAACTATTAAGTAGGTACTATTGAATAAGGTGGAGGGTCTACGTTAAGTATGGCTAGTAATATTCCAATGGCCAAAGTACGGTCTAGTTATGCATTGTATAATTTTCTTCAAAAGGTGAATACAAAGCAATTTCAGATTAATTTAATTGCCTCATTCTGACCTATTTGGTGGCGGTTTCATGCCGTTATGGGAATCGAGAAAAGAGAAAACTGGTGGTGGGTGATTTCGTTAATTGATTTAAAAGGTGAAGGGCAATTTTGTTAATTCATCTAAAATGGGGATGTGGGATGTTTAAGTGGCCTAAAGCGCTGGTTCAGCCCAGTGGCACGAGCTTGTTGTGGGTTCGAACCCAGGTGCAGCTACAATTCCACCTCCATTAGGCTTGTTTTCTTCAGTTATTGTTCGGTTTGGGAAATCATTATGTTAAGTTGGATAACAGTTTGAAAATGACTTTTTTTACAGTTCAATTTGTACTTGAAGTATACTGAATAGTTTTGGCATATATATACTAACCGTATGCTAATTTTTGGTGGCTGGGTAGGAGGGCAATGGGATATCATATGTGTTTTTTTTCTTAAAGATTTTTTAGATACTTCATGAAGATTCAAAATTAAAAACAAAGGTTTATAATGATTTCAATATTCTACTACGCCAAGACCATTTAACAAACCACGCCAAGACCGTTTTACAAATTGCAAATGGAACTATACTTTATTCTAGTAATTGAATATTTCTTGGTTTTGATTGCTGCAATTAATATTCAATAACTATCCTCTCGTTCTATTTTCTATCATACAATAGTTCAACTATTTCATTTTATCAATGTTCAGGCACTAAAGACTATCCCCTCATACAATAGTTCAATTATTTCATTTTAAAGGATTTAAATATGATTTTACTTCTATTTTCAGGCATTGAAGACGCCTTGGAGACAGTTTATCACTTCTATGCCTGTATATGCCATTATTGTAGCCAACTTCTGCCGCTCCTGGTCTTTCTACCTTCTCATCATTACACAAGTCAAATACTTCAATGACGCCTTCCATTTTGACATTTCTAAGGTAAGGCCAACAAAATAAGTGTTTCGGGTTCACCGCCCACATACTTGAATTTGATGAGTGACAGGGGAAAAAATTGCTAACAAGTTGCAAAACAATTATATTTTTCAAATATTTGTGGTGTTTAGCGCTGTTAGTAGCATGAACACATGTGTCAAATTTCAAGATTGTGTATTAAATATATATATAATAGTTATGCGTATCTGAGGTTAATCCTAAGAAGTGTATTTACTTACTTTACTAGTAATTGACAATCACGAAATCTATTATTTTTTCATCTGCACATAACATTGTTCAGGCCTAGCAAGATTATAGAAGTAATTATTATGTCCTAAGGTTTATGATGATTAAAATCGACTTGATCTCATCGTTTCAAATATGATTAATTCAAATTCCACTAATGCGACGTGTGCCTTATTTTTCTGTACCACATCACATATGATTTTTAAGAAATGAACACACAGTAACATCGTAACGCAAATTGAAAATCCAGAAATAACTGAAATCCTATGTTAAGCGGCCTAGAGTGCATGCAAAACATCATCTCAAATATATATATGGGTGAAATCGCCATAAAATGTACAATTTGTCTTCAGCAATCCTCTCAAATAACACAAATTTAACACGATAATGATGTTCAAAATTCAGCTCAACACAACCGAACAGATTGTTTGAATTAATTTAATACCAAATATACTCAGATATACTACTTTTGACCATTTCTCAGTCTTTTTTAGCAGAATTTACTATATGTGTAGACCTGCCAATTGTACATTTCCTGAAAATCTGACCCATATATATGCGAGGCAACACCAGCATATTAGTGAATGAGGCAGTGCAGCTTCTATATTTTCCACTGGGGGGCATTGTCAGTCGTACTGCAGAAATAGGAGTGGGAGAAACAGTAAAGCGATACATATAATAAGCTAAGCGTATGCCAATACATGGCAACACTCTATATTGGGCCCCTCAAATAGGCATAGTCAATATGGGAAGGGCTTATCCCAATCTTCCAATTTGAGATTAGCTCCTTTTACCATTTCACCTAATTCTATTGGTGTTGTTAGGGTTGATTCTTTCTCTAGCATCCATTCTGATAAATTGGTTACTAGCTTCAGAAATGCTATTATGGTGGGCCGTATTGTATATGGGTCAGATTATTAAAAAATGTAGAATTGACAGCTGTACACATTTAGTGAATTTTGCAAAATTAGGCTGTAATCTGGTCAATACTCGGTAAATTCGAGTATATTCGGCATTGCATTGATTCTAGCTATCTCCTTGCCTAGGTTGAACTGTATTTTGAACTTCATTTCTGTCTGAAATTTGGGTTATTCGGGAAGATTGGCAAAGTTGAACTGTTCAGTTTCTGAAAATCTGACCCATATGCCTGGTACAGATCATGAATACAAAAAGCGTATAACAAGAAATAATTGACGGTATTTTTTTTTTAAAATAAATTTTATTGCGAAAACATTTTCAGGCGAACCTGATAATCTCATGTTACACAAGTTCAAAAACTATTGTACAATTAAATAATATAGATTTAGCTTTTTTTAAATTTTAGACTTCTAAGTAAATGTGATCCGTTTTAGGGAAATGAGTCACAAGTCGCAAAAATGATATTTTTTAAAGTGTTTATTTTACAAGATCAGTTCATTGGAATGTTCTGATTTTTGGGAGGTTTTTTACTTATGGTCAAATCGATCAATGTATCAAATTTCAGGACAATCTATGTAATATATCCTTTCGTTTTAAAGGTCCTCATATGGAGTATATTTAGTTACTTTACTGTTTATTGCCCCCAAGAACTATTGTTAACTTTTTTATTCAAAAATACAAATATCAAACTTAAAATCTAGAAATACTTATTAGATTATTAGACTGTTTACTATCATTGAAATCGGCTTGATCTCATCTTTTTAAATATAATGGTATCTCAAAATCCATTTTTTGCGACTTATGACTCATTTTCCTGAAACACATCACAAATATCATATGAGCAGACTCATGTCTTGAAAAGACTAGAGGCAAGATGGCCTAATTAATTATCATCACAAACATACATGAATAACATACAATTGATAATTCATAAATCAGAATTAAATGGACCAGATCACGCAACTAAACACGGGAGCCCGAAATTACTAGCACCAATTTCTTGTTTTCTATATATCGCTAAAGTTACAGTGCCTGTTTGTATATAACCCACAAATTGAAAAGTCATTTCTCTTTTCTTTGTTTGTGCCTTACAGAGCGGAACGCTCTCAGCTTTGCCGCATCTTTGTATGACAATTGTCGTACCCTTAGGAGGAATACTCGCCGATTACTTGCGAAAACGAGGCTATCTCACCACAACAGCAGTCAGAAAGATATTCAACTGTGGAGGTAAGATAATTTTTTTAAGATTTTTTTATTTTTTATTTTTATACGACAGTACACACAAGTTCATGGCCTCTCGGTTAGGCGTTTTTATGACCACCTGTCTTAACATATTAATCATTCATTCATGCAGTGTTTATTGATATAATATTATACAATGACATACAACGTGTTTATGAATCAATTTGATAATGTACAAGTTGAGTACAGTAATTTGATTAGTCAGTCATAGTCAGAGTCCATTATTTTGTCGAGGGGGCGGGTGAATTTTTTTACAAATTAATTTACACATTTAATATCACACATTATGACTTACATAGAACAAAGTATGTTCACTTTGGTAAATTGAATGCAGTGAATACCTAGTATGCGAAATCTGTCTACATGCAAATAACCAGTATACAATGAAGATACTTGTGATGTGTTTCTGGGAAATGAGTCATAAGTCGCAAAATTGATATTTTCAAAGTGTTTTTTTCACAAAATCACAATATTGGAATGTTCTGATTTTTGGAGAGTTTATCACTTGGACTGTTATCAACCAGTGTATCAAATCTCAAGACGATCTATATAATATATCCTTTAGTTTTAAAGGTCCTCATATGGACTACATTTAGTTACTTTACTGTTTATTGACCCCAAGAAATATTGGAAAGTTTTTTTTTCAGAAACGAAAATATCAAACTTAAAATCGAAAAATACTTATAAGATTTTTAGACTATTTACTATCATTAGAATCTCCTTGAACTCATCTTTTCAAAGCTAATGGTATCTCAGAATCTATTTTTTGCGACTTATGACTCATTTTCCAGAAACACATCACACTTATAGATACAAATAATAAGGACAAAGTTGTTTCACTCAAGGTTAAGAGTTGAGAGAGTTGATTTCTTTTTGGGACACTCGCCAAAGTACTTTCATGCAGTGACTACACGTATTAACTCAAATTCAAACAAATTCCAGCATATAACAGCAGCAGAATATTGATGAATTTAATCCTATAAGTCATCGTATGAGTAATTTGGATTTAGTAAGATTGTTGGGCATGCAGGTTTGATATGAACACACTAAACCATGAATTATGTTTAGATGACCTAAACGCTGCAGCAAGTCTCTGTACTACTCACTAATCAGTTTAACTTAATAGATTGTTCATACTATGTATGTTGTAAAGTCGTATGTTTACAGGATAACAACTTCCTTTTTAAGTTTTCAAACGTTGATGCTTCATACTAAACTAAGATTAATAATGCCCATCCAAAACTACGTAACTATATGCAAAACCCATTGTTGCTAGCTGACTATGACGTCACATATGAGTAACTAAAGGTTACTCACATTCATACCTCAGGGGTACATCTCATTGATTAATTATTCCCGGACGAAACTTTCCTTCAACTCCAATAGAACCCACCTAGAATTAGACCAGTTCTTGTACTCTTATATGGGTCAGATTTTCAGAAAATGTACAATTCACCTTCATCAATCCTCTCAAATAACCCAAATTTCAGACGAAAATAAAGTTAAAAATACAGTTCAACCTAACCGAAGATATTGCTAGCATCAATGCAATGCCGAATATATTCGAATTTACCTAGTATTGACCAAATTGCAGCCTATTTTTGCAGAGTTTACTAAATATGTAGAGCTGCCAATTGTACATTTTCTGAAAATCTGTCCCATATAACAATTTGTTATTCAGTAAAGCCTTATTAAGACTTGACGTCCTTCACTGAATATTATAAGGTATTACAGGACGAATACTGACTGTTTATTGTTGCTCCAGGGTTTGGCCTTGAGGCGGTCTTCCTGCTCGGGGTCGGCTATACACGGAACACCGCTACCGCAATCACATGTCTCACCCTCGCTGTGGGCATCTCAGGCTTTGCCATTTCAGGTACTACTTCATACTCACTGTGTATTACTTCAACATTCTATGGATACATACTGTCTATTACTTGATCTTCATATTGATACATATTATCTATTACTGGATCATTATATTTCTACTCATTGTGCCCATTGCAGTATTATATAGAGTGTGACTTATAGGACATACATTTACGTCTGTTGTATATAGAGCAACAGGGCCATTGTGTATAACTTGAATATTATACTCCATTATACAAGAATTGTTTTTCATAATAAATAATGATTAATTGGTAAATAACTAAGATTTCATTTCGAAACATGGTTCATGTTATTTCAAAAACATAAACAAGGATTTGAAATGAAATCCTAAGATTCATCCGGAGACCCAAATGGTTGGGCAAACGGGAGCCAAATCGGGCATGCGTCCGTCAGGCTTTAAGGAGACTCACCAACCTAATATGTGATGGGTTTCAGGAAAATGAGTCATAAGTCGCAAAATTGATATTTTTCAAAGGGTTTTTCCACTAGATCACATAATTGGAATGTTCTGATTTTTGGGGAGTTTGTCACTTGTCAATCGATGTATCAAATTTAAGGACAATCTATGTAATATATCCTTTCGTTTTAAAGGTCCTCATATGGACTACATTTAGTTATTGTACTGTTTAGTGACCCCCAGAAATATTGGAAACTTTTTTTCAAAAACAAAAAATATCAAACCTAAAATCTAGAAATACTTATTATTTTATTAGACTGTTTACTATCATTGGAATCGGCTTGATCTCCTCTTTTCAAATATAATAGTATCTCAAAATCTATTTTTTGCGACTTATGACTCATTTTCCTAAAACGGATCACATATTAAGTCCTGGAGAATTAACTCGGGTGCCATTGCTAATGAGTGTGAATGATTATGTTGCAGGGTTTAATGTTAACCACCTGGACGTTGCCCCGCGTTATGCCAGTATCTTGATGGGCATGAGTAACGGAGTAGGAACTTTGGCTGGAATGATCTGCCCTATTGTTACAGAAAACCTCACAAAACACAGGGTAAGTTGCATAGTTAGTTGTTCAATAGTTAGGTCTAGATAGACACAGCGGTGGACGGAAGACCATGGTTATTCTGTATTCGATTATCATCTGTGAGCCCATATCTCAATGTTAATGTCCTCAATTGATTATTAGAACTTCATTGTACAATGTTATTAAAGAAGATGTGCTGTCTAAAAATACTATATAAAAAAGACAGAAAAACAAAGAACGATCAATCATAACCAAGCCGAGTTCCCTACCTTTACAGAACCCTAATGTCCAACCAGACAAACCCTTCTCTACCTATCTTACTCCAGCTTTTGGAAAGGTTATATCTTGATAACAGTTTATAATTATGAAAAATGAGTTCAGGCTTTCATATGATAGCAATTATGTTTTGATTATAATTTGAATCAACCCTCATGCTTGATCAAAGTGATATTGGCTGTCACCCAAGTCCTGCATTCAATTTACATAGAGATATTGATTGGTTGGGAAAATGAATGAATTCATCTGATGTATCCAGTCCCTAAAGGGACCTCCCCTACCCGTTCCCTTCTTCTGACTTAACACCTCCGCCCCCTCAAGTCCCCTGAGTAAATGCATATATGGGTAAAATATTTAGGAAAATGTACAATTCGCCTTCACCAATCCTCTCAAATAACCCACATTTAAGACAAAAATGAGAGTCAAAATGTAGTTTGAATTAACAGAACTGATACTTTAAATCAATGTGATCCCAAATATACTCGGATATTCCTGATATTCATCATTTTTCAGCCAAATATAGCCGAATTTCCTAAATGTGTAGAACTGCCAATTGTAGATTTTCTGAAAATCTGACCCAAATGCATATTCAAAGAATCCTATGTGACGATGTTGTGACAGAATAAAACCGCTTACAAATCCCTATTCCCTATCGCCACACTTCAAAGTCACAGGCATTCCCCTCCAGACGTACCCGACTAAATCATTTCCCTTTGATGGAGCTCTTCGCTGTGGAGGTGGGATTAGATGTCTTCATTAAATCCGAGACTTTGTTTGCCGGAAGGGGATGCTGAAAGCGTAAGAGAAGCTACACTAGCGCTGGGTTTTCTTTAAGGCTTTGCTGGGACTGGATTGGTGCTTAGTTTACTATTGGAAATGTGCACTTTGCAAGAAGTCAAGTAACCCGGATGTACAGAGGGTTCCCCATGTCTCCCCCAGGTGTACTACTGGTTTCTTTTACTGTGTGGCAATGTGGAGGAAGCTCTTAGATTTCTCACAATGTGTGGCAAGGAGTGGATGCTTCTCAAAATGAGTGCCAATATAGGTTGGTGGTGGATAGTTTGTGGTCTTCTGCAATCCTGGTTTAGCTGAATAGGGAGCGTAAGTAGTCCATGGCAGCGATTTTTTGAGTCGCGCTACTGTAGCAGTTTTATGACGTCATGTGGACATGTCGTGCAAAACTCCCATAGCCCCACCATTGCGGAGATGAATAATCTCTGTTCATCGATCATATAGCTTTATGAATTCTAACTTACATGTATCTATCTTTAGAGGCAGACGATTGCCTTCATAATCGTTACACGTTTACTGGGGCGATGTGTAGAGTAATTATTTATCGCCCCAATGCTAACCCTATGGAGATTGTTTACTTCCGGTCTACACATGTTCAGCATGGAATATATATCTGTGCTCTAATATCAATAGCCATCTGTTATACATGATCCAATAACACGAGTCCCCATCTTTCCCAACATGCATTATATTTTCATACATCATCTATACAAGCTATACAATGATTTTGGTAAAAACATTCCTGCAATTTTCGATAGAAATGAGCCAAATATTTGTAAGTCAGATTTCAATAGCATCCATGCCAACATACACCGTCACAGACATGCGCAATGCAACATACAAGTCCCCTATTTTTGTCACAATAATAAACATAAATTTATTTCTGACAGAAGTCGCAATATGACAGCTTTTGAAAGATATACAAAAGATGTAAATCTCATAATTTAAGCTTCCAAACTTTAGAATAATGTTTATTGTGGAGTAGGTTTACAGGCGAGTGGTTGGTCCATGTGACTATTGCTGATTGGAGGAATATATAATTAGGTGAGGGTGCTACCTGAGCCTTCACATGCTACCTTATTTACTGCAATAAATTCCTGGGTAATGGCACCTTATGGGTTATGGACATGTTACTTAATTAAGGTATTACCCATTATTACGTCATTATTGCGTAACATGATGTAACAAATGTATACTTTACACCAGTGCTATAAGATGATCTCCATTTCGTCAAAGTTCTAATGGAACAATAACAAATAGTATAATTGCTATTATTTTCATTACTAATATCTGTAGATGGAAATGTTTGGTGCTTCAATAACAGGGATCTGAGGTGAAGGTTTTTTTGCAGAAACTCAATAACATCCTCTGTGTGAATTCAGAACACACAGGTCAATGGATACGCTTATGAATTCACATAAACTTGTTAAATCTCACCTTTTTAAAAGTTATCATGATGACAATATCAATTGTGTTGCATTTATATAATTGCAGACGGTGGAAGAGTGGGAGACGGTATTCCTCATCGCCAGTTTGATACACTTCGCTGGTGTCATATTCTATGGTGTCTTTGCGTCAGGAGAGAAGCAACCCTGGGCAGACCCCCCTAGAGGGGAGACCGAGAACCTTCAAGACACAGGGCCAGGTCCATACCCTGGTAAACCTGATGGTGGAGACCTCAAGATGTATGGATCGGTGGAGCAACCTAACGGCCACCAAATGGTTCAGCGCCAGGGCTCTCGCAGCGCGATGGGACCTCCACCACAACGGCCACCACCCCCTGGTAAGGGTGAACTCCCACCAAGGCCTCCAATGCCTGGTGGTGAGCCCCCACAAAGGCCCCCAATGCATGGCCAACCTCCACAACGGCCGCCAATGCATGGTGGAGAACCCCCATATCGGCCTCAACAAATGCATCATGGAGAGCCCCCACAACGGCCTCCTCAGCCAGGCGACCACCAACCTACATACCAGTCAGACCCTCACATGGGAGGTGCAGAGCCACAGAGACCCCCTCCACCCATGAGGAGGGGTGAGCAATACCCCATGGTTCCCCCTCAACATGAGGGCATGTACCAGACAAGGGAGGAGCCAGTACAAGTAGAGGGACGCGATCGGTACCTCAACGGTGATATCCGGGACCGAGACCTCTAACATTAACAACCAGCTAGCACTTTAGCAATACTGACAAAATAAACTATAAAACATTAGAAAAAAACACGCTCTAAACCGACAGTTTACTTAATAGGCAGGCAGAACCTTAACCAAGGGTCTCTCTAGTTCATGCTCTGTGTTTTTACATTATCAATATGAAACTCAATGTAAATGTACTCAATAGACAACGTAAATATTTAAAACTACACACTGATGGAGCCAGGAAAGACACAATATGTAAATGGTTGATATGTGGTCTTATTGTTCATGCACGTTTTCTATACCATTGTTTGTGGAATGACTGAGTCAGAGACAGCTGCATAGGGAGAAAGGCATGGTGTACTATAGTAAACAAATGTGATGTTATAGCTTGCTTTCATCTCAGAAACATACACATGTTTAATAACTCCCTCACTACTGCCCTGTATTCTAAGATATGGTAATATCCATCTTACTTAAATACAATGCATTTCCATAAATATGTACACATATTATATGTGAACAGTCACAGGAAAATGAGTAATAGGTTGCAACAAAATGGATTGTGAGGATATAATATCGGATTTAAAAGATGGTATCAGGTGGTACCCAAATTTGTTAATTTTTAGCACTTCTAATAAGTACTCAAATAGTTTTATTTCTAATATCTTTGGTTGAAAAAAGAACCACCAGTCAAGTAGTTAAATATGTTTCCTTAGCACTACTCTTCTCAAAAGTTGTAACATTCTTTGGAGAGCTTTTGGTTAAAGAAACATTTTCAAAATATCGCTTTCGCGACTCAGACTAATTGTTCTGTGACACATCACATATGTGTATCATCTTATATGGTATAGCTGAGGAAAGGCCAACTAAGAACAAATTTATCACAGCAATGTACTAACAGGCTGGATTGAAATTGTCTTGTTATCAATAAACCGTTCCTAGATCTATATTAATTTCAGATAATGAGGCAGTGGTATAAGATATCAGTAGTCTTTTGACTTACCTTCTTGTAGGTTCACAAGTCATGACAAGGGAAATCATATTTGTTCCATCCAACCAAATAGAGATTTACTGGTCCTGGAGACAATCAATCATTATGAATAATTACATACAATTTACATATGATTTACATATAATTTACATAATAATTATGGTAGGATGTTGCTGGCATTGTCCATACACCATTCCAAGGAAGGAAGTGATTTTAATTTGATGTTTCAAGATGCTTTACAACCTTTTTTGTAAAAGCTCCTAAGTTGTGACTGTCTCATCAATTAATAGGTTAAACAACAAAAAAGAAACCATCTATTTGCAACACGTTTTGAAATAGTGTTTCTTTTAATTTACCAGTGAAATCCCATGTAGTATAATAATGTTAACATCCCGTAGATTGATATAGACACTTAGCACATTTTTCCTCTCTACACATATATATGGCTGTTAGTCCAGTACACTCACTGTCATTGTAATGTGTTCAACCAAAGGTTGCTGTTAAGGTAGACTGTTATGTAATAAGTATTTAAGGGTTATCATTCACAAGTCTGATAAACTCTACAAACTACATTCAGGGGGTAATTGTCCATTCCATCCATTTATTCACATAGTAAGTCTAGGAGTGCAATCAATGAACCTTGTGCTAACAAAGAATTTAACAATAAATATTTTTATTTCAATTTTAAATGCAGTTACACAATTGGAAATAGGCTGTATTAATGAAGGATTAAATTGAAATAAGGAAACAAAAAATGCCAATGTCAATGTCAGCATAGCAGAACTCGATTCTCTGGAGATATATCACCCAAAACAGTCAAACAAGCCTATGGAAAAAGATAAACAAGAAGAATACATAAAAGACACCAAAAAGCAATCATGCTTCAGGACAAATACTAACCCCTGATATAGAGTGTGTTGGAACATGTGGAGGAAAATTCTAATAAATCAACACACTAAGTGATGAAATTGTTATTATGGAGAGACTAGGTGAGTGAGTTAGAGTTCTCTAATACGTGTAGTGATTAGGAGTATTGTTGAAGATTATTTGAGTAATTGCTTATAGCACCATGAGTTAGATTATTATGAAGAACTAAGGGCGATTCTGTGATTTCTCAAGTCAAAGTAATTGACGATTAAAGTAGATGATGGCTATTACTTTGTACGTCTGCACGATAAGCCAATTACTTATATGGTAACTATAAATATAACCATGTGGCAACGTGAAGAATACAAGGCAGAGTCAATATAATAATGGGAATTATTTCCTTACTTACTTACTAGAAATGGCCGGGTAGTACTTAGACAGAAACTATATTATTCTTATTTGAGTGTTCTCCTTCAAAGGAGAAGTGGTCAGAGTTGTTTAAATCATTTCTAGATATGATAAAGGAAACATGTACAATCATGGAAATGAAAAAGAACAACTAGATTTTGAAGCAAACTAATGAGTTTGACTGTTCCATGCTATGGATAAGAAAAGCACACAAAGTGTTCTTGCATCGAAAGATGACAAAGTTTAGAAAAAACTGTGTTTATAATTTCACTAACACTAACTACAAACATTTGAATATAAAATAAACAACATGTTTTAGTAAAGAACAGAAAGATAATAAGAAAAACTTAAATAAAGATCATAATCTTATCTAAAGATATAACAGGGATTGCAAAGGTAATTGGGGATACAATGCTTTTCATAAGACTGATCCACATACAATTACATTCAAATCAAATGTTTAATTCAAAACCTTAAGTGGCAATTGAAGAATTGTTAAATTTGATAGCAATGCTGCCTTGGTCATATATATGGATAATCAAGCCTTTTACGTGAATGAGCAATAATATGCACCTTAGATGGGCTTATATTACTTAATATCATATTATATGTCATCACTTTGGTTTTGAGTTGGCTTATAGAATACACAATGCAATGGTAACCAGTGATTGCAATCCTGGTATCAATGGCCGAACTTCAACTGCATTTTCAGTTATCAAAACAAAGACAATCTTATCAAATTGACTAATACAGACTTACAGGACTGTTATCAAGTTATCAATTTTTGCTGCTGTTATAATGTTTATAGAAGAATCTGAAGTCAAATCGACTGAGCAAAACTAACGGACAATGTCAAATGTGATCCGTTTTAGGAAAATGAGTCATAAGTCGCAAAAAATGGATTTTGAGATATCACCATATTTGAAAAGAGGAGATCAGGCCGATTCCAATGATAGTAAACAGTATAATGAAATAATAAGTATTTCTAGATTTTAAGTTTTAATTTCTAGATTTCTGGGGGTTAATAAACAGTAAAATAACTAAATGTAGTCCATATGAGGACCTTTAAAACGAAAGGATATATTGCATAGATTGTCCTTAAATTTGAGACATCGATTGACATACCTATAAGTGATGAACTCTCTAAAAATCAGAACATTCCAATAATGTGATCTTGTTAAAAAAACACTTTGAAAAATATCACATTTGCGACTTATGACTCATTTTCCTGAAACACATCACAAATGACATTTAGACAGGTTGAGAACGAATGGTACAAAAAGTAGAATGAAAATCTGAAGTTTTAGACTAACGTTAACTCAGAGTGCAGCTTTAATGATTGAAAAAGTTAAACCACCGTATATTTAACACGATGATATACACAGGGTAGACTTACAGGGTCTCCTGGAAGTATCAAACACTACAGCACTATAGTTGATACCCCACAGACTGCATATAATGTTAACACTTTTATTTGCATGGAGTTTATTCTGCATTACAGTTAGTAATTTGCAGCCATATACCACCTGAATGCTCAATGTTATGATGTTTATCTGGCAATTGTGCAATAACATTTCAAATTGTGTAAAGAGTATATAATTTCAGGTCAAGTTATAGAACAGACACGTGGCAAAATCAAACTTGTTGAAACTTTGATGTTTGTTATCTGAATATGGTTCATGAGTCTCTAATTAATCGTTAGAAATTATTTGTTATGGTAAGTGTTAAAATTATAAGTGCTTGTGAAAATTGCATAATGAAAATTACATATGTTATTGAGTACTTAATTTGACATTGATTTTGAATGTTCACTGTTTTGTGCAGTCTTTATAGAAACACTGTTGCAATAATAGCCACTTCTAGTTATGAGTAAGAACAGGGATGGTTTTATGATTAGTTTGTTTGAACAGATTGCACTTTTATTTTCTTATTCATGCTTATAACTTTGTTGGTTATTACTCTGTGATTGTGAAGAAACAGCTCTTATTGTTAGTTAGAGTGGAATATGAAATTATCTATAACATCAAAGGAGATTTACTCAGAATTTGCTAATATTAATATCGAAATAATATTCTGTCAGATATTCAGCATTACATCAATATTAATGCCATTTAACAGATATAGCATCAAAGTTCATTTCACTTATGGTTGTCAACAGTTGTTTAAACTGACATGTATTTGTTTTTTATTGTTAATCATGTTAATGTTCAGACATAAGAACTTATATACAAACCATTGTGTTAAAGGAGGAAAGTGTGCTAATGAGAGATTCGACATTCCTTTTTGTATCAAGGGTACAAACAAGGTGTGGGAGTGGAGAAGGTCATAGGGTTGTAGGTGGTCTCATAATTTAGGCTTTTCAGATTATTATCATTAAGACAACTTCCCTACAAAAAGTGAATCACAGTTTATTGCAATGTGCTTTCATTTAAATTGATAGAGACTTGGCACGCTTCATCACAAAAATAAAGTCATAGTATTCGCCAATGCAAACACCAAATATGTCAAATAGTCCATAGAAATGCTTAAACAGAATAATGAGTGTGACCAAAACAGAGCTACAAGTTGGTGGTATAGATTACTAACAATCTGAAGTATGTTTAGGCGGAAGAGGTGTAATAGGACAGAGGGCAGAGCTCTCAAGCTTCTGGAAAAGTGGTTGCCATTTCCATCATGCACGTGAATCATATATTTGTATTGTGTAATCAACAGATGTTTTTGTTTTCACTGAATGTTGAACAGATTCTTGAACACACACACTCCTGCTCAGAGTTGTAGAACAGTAGTTTCTCTTAATAGTTGTTGTTGAACAAGCGTTAGTGTTGAAGTGTTACATACAAAATATGATGTTAAATACTGAGTTAGATTATGAGGATAAATGGGATTATTTATTTATCATTGATACAATTACTACACATTCCATGTACTGTATTACAGTTATTGAACTGACAGTTTATAGATGTAGCATGTCAGAATAATTATCTGTTCACTGCGATACTTAAAGATGATAATTATTTGCCGGTGGTCCATCGTTTCATGTGATGCTGATACAAGATTAAAAGGTTCTGTTAATAGTACTAACTAAACTGTAATTATTCTATTATATGTGACACTGTGTTAATGAATGAGTTCTACCGTCTGTTTTCATGCCAAACAGAATGGATGACTATATTGCTAGTTAGGTTAATGTTGGAAAAAGCGACAAAGCTGATAAGAAGCTTGGCCATGTCAAACAAAGAATTACCGGGCAGGTAGAAATCACTGTGCTAGATAGCAATATTACCGAGCAAGGCTTGGACTAACACATGAAAGAAGAAACTAAAGAAGCAATGTTGCGTAGTGAATAGAACCCACGCTAAAAACTTGATGATGCCTGAAAATAACTTTTGGTATGGTCAGTTTAAACAGAAACCCCTGTAATTCTTGTTTCACTAAAAATATGCCCAAATTATGCCAAACATTTGACCAAACTACCAATGTTCACTAAGCTGGGTGGTCAATTTTCATCAGTAGTTGTTCAGTTGTCAAATAATCATAACCCTGACCCTCATGATGTTGGTTGATCATGTTATTGGAATCTAGTTCTATTGAAATACAGTTCTTATGGACAATTGGAGAGCAATATAAAAATACTTGATCATGGGAGAAACTATGAGTCACTCGTTTGGCATAAATTGGGAAATTTGAAATAGCTCGTGTACAGACATAAATACAAAAATTGTGGTGTTATTAGAAGGTGAATACCTTATCAGTTGTTAACTTAGTCTTGAAGGAATGTAGGTGACTATAAATATGAAGTAATAAAATATACATGTATATATTAGATATCAAATATGAATGTAACATAATTACTCAGATATTATAGTTGTCATGTTTCAAAAAAACGTGTGGTCCTGCAGCAATAAGAAAAACACTTCATCATCAAGCAGACACTGGGACAACATCACTCACAACTAAGAATGATACAGACAATACTAAGTCAGCACAGAATGATCTATACTAAGATATATGTATACCTAATAATAATGAACATAACTATGATAACAATGCGTAGATATATGATATTTTTGCATCTGTAGTAATAAGTAGAGGCAGTGATAATTACATGATAGTAAATAAGTAGGAAGTATTTTTACCGACATGTTCTAGTTATCGTGTAAGAGACCCTACTAAATGTGCGTGTAGAAAACTAAAAAAAAAATAGCTTCATAAAAGGGTTGTTTGTGGTAGTGTACCAATACGAGATAATAATGAGGACAAGATATCATTACATTATAACCATGACAACATTATGTTATTATACATAAAGATAATAACTAATAACTGTTATTATCAAACACGTTGATATGATGAATGTTTCAGCAGTATAATATCCACTGTGACACTGCCGGAAGTGTAATGTAGATGTAGGCAATCACAATAAAATACATGTAAGGCTCTCTCTACAGCAGAACCTCCAGCTTTTGTCTTCTTTCTTCATCAGTCATTCTCATCAAAGGGTGAACAAATGAAATGGTGAATACGCAATAAAACATATATTTAGCCCGCATTCACAAATCCCTTCAAATCCCCCAATTTTAAGACATGTTTTAACAAATGGCAGGGTAAACATAGTGCGGGGATTCCTCTCTGATATTGAGGTGTGGAAGAAGGTATTCCATTAGTCCCTGTTAATCAGTTCACATCCACAGCGGGGCCATGAGATCGGCTCGCCTCTCTCAACCCAGTTTGGGGGGAAGTTCCCCCTGTCTTAGATTTAATCCTCTTCCCTGTAAGCCAGATCATAATAGCACATATCAGGTAGGCGACGTTTAACCCATTCAGACCGCGTATTGCCTTAAAGCATTCCCATGCATATGGCCATGTATTGCCTTCCGTCATTCCCATGCATTTGACCGCATATTGACTAAATAAGGTAGGAAACATAGTGCGTAAAAGCATACCTAAATATAGGGCATGTATTGCGATAAAGCATAAAGCACTCCGTGGCAAAGAACGCATATTGCCAAAAAGCATCATAATAACAACGTTATTTAGTGGTGGCGATGTTACAGGCCATCCTTAAGTTACATGACATTATTAGAATTGTGGGTCATCCAAAGAACAGTGGAGATGGTGAAGCGTCATCGTGATGTGATGTGTATATTTCACTCAGGATGTCATCAATTGAATGGTTTTTTTCCAGCACTTGGTCGTCAAGCATGACACATCGTTGGCAGCGCTGTCCTGAATGGGTTAATGACACCTAAATGACCAAATTATTCGGCCTTTCCCCCCTTCCATCTTCCTCCTTCCCCCTTCCCTATAAAGGAAAGTAGCGCTAAACTATATTCACACACTTTATGTCTGACAAACCAGGTGGCAGCACCCTTTAGTGGTTTGGAACTTCCCTTTAGTGAGCAGATGGTTCTCCTGCCTGCCACTAGAGTCAGGGCGGTAGGCAACAAGATGCGTGTGCAATACACCAGGTGGCTGTCCCCCTTTCCCAGCCCCCACCCCACATTCCTCTCTCTCACTCTCCATGTCTCACTCTCCCCCCTGTATCTATGATGACTTTGGAATACAGTGATGAACATTGGGTTGAAAAGCAGTACGGTTAGTAATAGATATTTGTAATGTATTTCAGGATAATGAGTCACAACTCGCAAAATCAAGTTTTTCAAAGTATTCAAGATCACATTAATTTGTGATACCATCATACTTGAGAAGATGAGATTAAGCAGGATTCTTAGAATGTTAACATGGAGGAAATCTACAAAGTATTGCTTTTATTTCATATTTGAATGATTGTATGTTATATACAAGTTTGCAATATTTCCATGTGGAATATCACCAGTAATACTGCTAAATATAGTTCATAGGATCACCTTAGAATTGCAAAGATATATCTAATACCCCTTTTATATAGTCACATGAGTAGGTATTAGATAGCGCAAAACATAAACACTAATAAAGATAAACTTTCTATACAAAGAGATCTTGTGTGTAAAGCACTTTGAAAAATATCAACTTTGGGACTCACAACTTATTTTTCTGTAACAAATCAGGATTTTCCTTAATATTGGGTGTCCGGCTCTAAGTGGATAGTGGTTAGTGTCCTCATTACCACTCTGCTGGCAATCAATCTGTCTATGATATTATGTTGAATCAACCACTACAACTGGGTCGTGTAACTAACACCTTATATATCAAGATATTCAATGGTATGTCTTTTCATAAAAAATCGCTGCATTTGACGTTAGAGACTTTAATGAACAGCCTTAAAGCATGTACTTGTAGTGATTAAATGAACTGTAAATCTTGCCTCATGGAAACATTACCAAATGTTATCATTGTTGTCATTGTCAAGGCGGTTAGCTCGAACATGTGTAGAAGCTGTTCCCGTAACCAGATGAAGACAAGGTCTCTGTTATTTGATAGATGAATGAATGAAGAAAGAAATGAATGAATGAATGAATTCTTTATTTGAGATGCTGTCCAAAATGCTGACATGATTCTGAAAATTGAATCCCAGGTCTTCAAGGATGTACTGTTGATTAACTAAGAGGAAAGAGGAAATAAAAAAACATCGCAGAAGAGAAGAACTTGGAACGATGCATTTGTTTTTGCTGCAAATTTGGGCATACATCATCGTTGAGCTCTTGGTAATATGAGTGGATTTAGTAGGCCTATTTACCTGAAATGGATTACTTTATTTTCCTTTTTTCAAGAAATACTTTGACACAACTGAACCATTTACCTCTGAGAAATTGCCACGGATACTGTTGAATGTCAGTGGTTACCATGAAAGCAACTGTCATATAAAACCGAATTCCTGCAAATGTGCCTGAAACTGAGGTTTGTCTATCATTAAAGATCTAACAAGTCTTCACATAGATCTGAAGAAATAATGAGTGTCACTATGCCGGCGTTTTTGCAGTGGAAGAGGCTTTATCGGTGATGCCAGTAACCGTAAAGCGCCTTATCATTGAAAGGTCACATGTGCTTTTTGACCGACTTGCAAGTGGATACTGCATCGACCGTCGGTAAGAACCGGATTTTTGAAATTTTCTTAATTTAATGATACAACTTTATCATATATATTAATTATATTCATTGGTTCCTGTGTAATAGTTACCAGCAACTCAATAAATAACATGGTCCTGGGTATGACCATAAAGTGCCTTTCTGTCTCTTTTCTCTGTCTCTCTCTCCCTTTGTCTCAATCTCTATTTCCTGGGTATGATCATAAACTGCCTCCCTCTCAGCTCTCCCGCCCTTGATATAACCATCTTAAATGTGTTGATAAGGGGGTAAAGCAACCACTCTCACTCACTCACTCCCTCTCAGCTCTCCCGCCCTTGATATAACCATCTTAAATGTGTTGATAAGGGCGTAAAACAACCAATCTCACTCACTCACTCACTCAATAAATAAATTCAAATATCAGTAGCAACTATGAATTGCAGTTGTGGTGGGAGTATGTTTTCTTTAGCAGTGTAATTTAATGTAAAGTTTGTAATAATATTTATAATCATATATTTTATACATTCCCGAATGAATTCAGAACAAAACAAAACATAAAGGAAGTGAATTGGGGAAGAAGATGGATGCTTGGTACAACACTGTTGCTGCTGTCCTGGATGGATGAAGAGATGCCTGAGCGTCTGATCAAACCATTGCTTGGGGCAGGGGATGCCTATGCCAACGAAGAGGTAGACACCCAAGTCAAGAGCTTGGTGCCAGGGCTCAGGAAACTGCCTCCCTGTATATTCCGAAAGCTTTGCTACAGCATGGAAAACAGTATTTTTGTGCTAGAGGAAAAGAATGAATCAACATAGTTACACATGCAATAACCTCTTTGTGTCAGTAACCTCTTTGCGTCAGCCGATTTGAGATTTTGATATAGCCATTTTTTTAACACTGTCTCCAAGGCAAACTTATCATTATTTAGCCTTTACTTATTTATAGTACCATAATTAAATATTTCTAGTTTTAAGGCAAGTTGAGATATGTCCATTTATGTTGATATCTATTTGAGAGTCAGTTTAACTGAGTAAATACGTATGAACGAATAAATATTGCCTTTATAACATGTGCTTTTATTTCATTTGTGAAGGAGTTGGTTCATTACACTCCACATTAAGTTTAAGGAGTACTTGAATATCACAACCTAACTACGTCCTTTCTACAGGCAGCTTTTACTGGAAAAAATATTACTTTGTATTACGTGTCCCGTGGTCACATACATAAGAAATAGGAGTTGCATTTTGTGTTAAGTAATGTGGTACATATAATAAACAATTATTATACACACACATGAAATGCAATGATACACTATAAAACAGAAAACACCAATTAATAACAGAAATTGAAGAATTTAATCAAAATCAGATAATTTTATAACAATTTAATACTTATCAAGAGCCATATATCTCATAGCGATGGCTAGTCTCACATCTAAACTTAGTGCTTCGCTTGGTGATGATTGGAGACACTTTGGATAATAGCTTGTGCATGCGTAAAGTCAGCCAAAACTCTTCTGTGTCATCCACCTACACAATTAAATCAATTATCATATTCATGATACAACAAACAACCACATACAGGGCCCAAATTTATTCTTATTGGAACCTACTAATATACTCTTAGTCTGTAGCAGATTTATATTTTATCAATTATATTAGTTATTAATAAAATTGTATTTATTTATCTATATATAATTCTTTTTAATTATTAGTACTATTTGCTTATTAGTACTATTTGCACATATACAGCTGTACTTACACTTTCATTATTGAATTAGTTCACATGTCATGTACCATTATAGAATTTAATGTAATGGGTCAATGGAACACTCAATACCAACCTGTAGGAGTTTCTCATAAAACAGCATTAAGGAGTGGCTGTTGCGTTGCCATCTTAACCATACTTGTTCCCAGTACCTGTGCTTCCACTTATCTTGGCAGTCACTATCCAACACTGCCAGCATGTACAGTTATTCATTCTCCTGTGTTGGTCGCTCATTTCGCAGGATGAGGTATGTTGCGATCCGTTTCCGAACATCCACCATTTTGGTGCATGTTGAATACTCACAAGCGCCTTCGGCACTTGGAATATATAGCAGGTTAGGTCTGCAATTCTCTCTTTCCCCCCTCTCCTCTTCATTCTCCCCTCCCCCTCTTTCTCTGGGTGTATCCTGAGAAAGACATGGAACGATACCTTCGTTATTTTGAATATTAGACTTGTCGGCCTATGTTTTGTTATATCTTTTTATATAACGCTCCCATGCATACGGCCCTATTTGCTTGGATATATTTACTGACCAGGGAACGTCTCTAGATTTGCATTATATCATTTATATTTCCATTAAGTTATTGCACACGATCTGGCAATAACTATTACATTTAAATCTCGCAAATGGATACATTCCCTTGATTATATACTACCTGCATGGGAAGCCCGTATTACAGAGTACTTTATTTTATCCTTTACCCATGCATTATTTAATGCCATAGGACGACGCATTTTAATTCTACTATTCACATGTTAAATTTTTTAAACATGCAGCATTGCTGCGACCTATACATGTACCAATGAGAGAAAGAGGCAGAGGAGGGGTGTGCCTGCGATTACATAAGCCTAGATATCAATGACGTCATAGACCATTGAGGGGTTTCCGGGGTTTTCCCAGTGCATGCATTGCGCAACAGGGATAGTAAACAACGAGACGATGGAAATTGACGGAAATGTCCGCTATTTTTTAACTCACCCAAAGGCCTAAGTAGGCTAGTATTAATATATATAGGGAGAGAAAAATCATGAGCAACTGATTATAATGTTCATAGAGGGTTTTGCAGAAAAAATTTGACCCTCCTCAGTTCTCTCGCATGGAGGTGGTTATAACAGGGAAGGAAAACCCGTGACCAGGCCGGCCTCTCTTGTATACTGGTCCCCGGTCCCTCCCTTTTCCACGCGGAGATCTCAGTAAGCCTCCACAATGCCTTAATATAGAGGTCACAAGAGGAGCCACAATGTGAATGCATGTCGCTGCCTGCTGGTACACAGTCCAACGTGCAAGTGGATACCATGGACCATCAAGTAGTGCCGCCTAGGTCACCGTCCAATGGTGACCATGCAGACTCTTTTTGACGTCCAAGTAAATACCAGGGACGGTCAACGGTCAAAGAGGACCATCAGTGGTCACCGTTTGACCGTCCCCTCTGTGCCACATTTGACGGTTGACCATTGACGTGTAAGTGGATGTATATGCTAATTTACTGTTTTATGGCTCACCATTGACCTTATACAAGCCAATATTGGTTTTTGTGGTCACTCCCGTTGTGGTCACTCCCGACGTGGTCACTCCCGATGTGGTCACTCCCGACGTGGTCACGCCATCTATGACAAACACCACCGCCTTAAAGGCAAACGCTACTATCTAGTGGAAAATCAAAATAAATGTCATTTTTCTGAAACTTTGGTATTTGATTCTTGAAGTGTTTCTGGTCATAAGGATGGAAAAAAATTAATGGGTCGCCGTGCTCATTTTTTAATCATAGTGCTTCAAAATTTGGTATCTCAAAAGAACCAATGAGGACCAAAAGGGGGGCTCATTTCACAGTACCTTGACTTCATAGTTCATATTTGCTATTTACCTTCACTCAATTTAAGTAAAATTAACAGTTTTGGAGAGAGTATTATTTGGCCAATAATTATATGCCTCTTATTTATAAAGTGCATTGTTATCTTTATTCTGAAAACAATAGATACATAATGCGAATTTTAAATTAAAAACTCGAAAAAACTCACTATTTTTCACCATTTTTATAAAAACAATTTTATTTTTCTCCCCATCGAAAATAAATGTCATTTTTCTGATTCTTTAATATATGATTCTTTAAGTATGTGTGTTCATGGAACTGAAAAAAAATTAATGGGTCACTGTGCTAGTTTCTGAATTATGGGGCTTTGAAACATGGCTGACAGCCCAAAAATCTGCTGCTTTCAAAGTGTTCTATGTTTCCTAAACATGTCTATTTCAAACTGCTACAACTTTATTTTAAATGCAATGACATACATTTTTTTCCCTATATATGTGTAGAAAATTACCTGCACTATATGTGTAGAAAATTTTGGGACATCAGGAACTTTCATTTTTGTTTTATTCCCAAAACTGTGAAAGAAAAATGCAGCACTTCCCAATAGATTTGCATACTAAATGGGTACAACTGAGGGTATCCACAGGTAGCTCTTTTCCCCAAACATGTCTATTTCAGACAGCTATAAAGAAAAAATTAAAGTGATGACATATATTTTTTTTCCTTTTCATATGTAGTATATAACCTGCACTATATGTGTAGAAAATTTTGGGACAGTAGGAGTAGCGATTAATTGTCTGTTTTTTCTATAAAACATGAACAAATGGGCCGTTTCCTCATAGACTGCAATGCTAAAGGAATAGTACGTATGCCCGTATATATTTGGTATATGGAAAAGGGGGCGTGGCAGTGAATAGTAGCGTTTGCCTTTAAGTGTGACAGGTAGTGTATCTTTTATCAGAGTTTATGTATTTAATTATATTTTAAAGCACACACTGATTTGGCCTTAATTAATATATCATCTTTGGCGGAATTCGTGCGTTGATGTTTCAGCTGACTGCCACTGGTGTCACAGCAGTACTATAACGTGTTTATGCAACATACACCAGGTGGCAGTCCGGTGTGGCTGGCAGAACAATGGTAGATGGCTGATGACAATAGGGAATTGATTAATTCGTATCATTTTACCTTTTGTATCAATTCATATGTCAACTTCTAATTCACCGCTAGTAGTACATTTATAAAATTAGTAACGTCAACTTACATTACTCTGATGGATGTCAATTAAACAATTATATAGCATGGTTATTGTGTATGCTGGGTATAGTTGTATTCCAACAGAGGGCGCCTGAACAGTGGAAAACACTGGGTCAGTTTGCTCGCAGCTCCTAACCTATCTTGACGCATCGAATAGTTGCCATATCGTTGATGAATATACGAATGAATGAAATATACCTTTCCTATTGTGACTCTGAAGGCTTAATTCCTCGCACAACGTTGAATGATTATTAACGGAGACCTAGATCAATGAATATCATAGAGGAGTAATACAACAGGTTTGCCACTATTTTCGTTCCATTATCTTAAAGTCGTGTGACCGAAAAAATGGAGGGATTTTTCCAGTTCCTTTTCCTACAGATCTTCATGTAAATCCGAATTTATATTTCGGAGCCCCACCAAAATCTTTTCCTTGGGAGCTTCACTTAATATCACACACCAAAAGCTGTTTCTTATGGCCGATTCGAAATCATTGTCTTATCCAAAAACTAAAAGCAGCAGAAAATTGATAAACTCAGTCTTATAAGTAATGATATGCGTAAATTAAGTTAGTTTCTTTTGGTCATAATTGCTGAGAGTGCAGCTGTCAGGTTGCAGCCTTCGGCGATAATACACTAATAGACCTACATGTATGGTATAGTTTCTAACATGTAACTGAAGAATACTGAATGACAAAGATTTCATGTGTATTCCATGTTTATTTGATAGCAAAAATATTCATGTAGCAATGCAATATCTCCGTGCATATATACAAATGTGTCCGAATATATTCAGGCAAATAATGAATACAACCTCATCACCTAATTTCAAATTAACATATTGACCAGCTGATTTTGTATTATTTCAAATATCACCGTTAAATAGGTGTGAATAATAAGGTAATAACGAACATGTAATACATTCTTTTTTAGAGATCCTAGGTCTTTACAAGAATCAATATTTCTAGGACCTGCAATGATAGACAAAGTTGCTTATATATTCGTGTATATATAGCTGTGTACATTGAAAATACCTTTTGAAACCATATTCTTAAGCCTATTACATAAATCCAATAATGAGTTTCTACCAATTTATCGTACTGCCTTTTTGACCTACAGGTTTGCTAATATGAATTACACTGTACAGTACTATACACACATGATATCATGAGCCACCAAACGCGTAAATATCATCCTATAGGGCGGTGAAGTATTTCATGGCAGTTAGGGTACGGGTCTGCACCAGTATGATGATGCGTTGTTGACATAGCGAGCAAATCCCATAGGCTCAGCATTGCAGACCATATTACTTGGCTTATTCATTATTCGAATAGTTTTTATATCTTTAACCCCGTGATATTCAGCTGTATAGCCAAAACTGCTAAATCATGATTCTTCGAACATCTAATACCAAATAACTATGGGCTACTGCATTTACTACTTCACTACATAACAGGTCTAGCATAACTTGGATACATTCACACAATAAACTGTTCCATCACTATGCTTTAAGGTATCGATATAACCTACAGATATAATAACAAATTAGTTAATATAAAAATGACTTCCCACGCACTAATGAGGAACTGATTGAAAGTCCTAAGGTACATATATATACTCAGTTAATACTACTGCTAAGGATTGATGGTGGTTGGGGCCTCTGCTGTCACATTGGGTTTGTTGCACTTGTAATGATGGACACGCATGTAACTAACATACACAATCAGCAAGGTGGCGAAGACGAAAAGCAGAGAATGAATCCAAATTAAATATCTATAAGTATTCAGCATTTGTGTGCGTTCAGACCATAGTTGCTTAATGGTGGAGACTTGGTTTTTCCGCCCTTTTTTCAACGTGTCCAGCTGAAAATAGGATTTTCAGTTTTAAATAGGTCTTGATGAATTTGCTTATGTTCCTCCGAATATTCTTCAGAACCAAACAATTTTTTTTCATTTAAAAAGAAATGATTCAACCTCCTTCCGTCCAAGGCGCGGACATACAAATCGATGAGAAGGCAAAGCATATCATCGCTATTCTTTACTTTTTTGTCTTCGTTCTTCTGGTTCCCAGGTACAGATCTAGACAGCATCTCACATACACACATGGGGATGCGTTTATCTGGATTATTGTATATGAATGTAGCAACATGTAGAAATATTGTTTTCAGATAATATGACTGGAGTGGCCTGTTTGGGTCATTTTCTCCGCCATCTTGTTGCACATTCACTTTGCAGCAACAAGAGCAAATGATGCGCCAGCATTTTATGTTTGCCACATCAATTTTGATCATATACTTTAGTACAGCATAGACCCTCAAAAGTCTTCCTCTCTAGGAATTTTTTAAAGTTTAGATTATTGTCAAGTTCTATCCCTAGATATTTATAAAAGTTCACATTTTCTAGTTCTGATCCTTCAATAAAGTACCTAATGTTATATGTTAACTTAGGTTTTGTACTTATACACAATGACTTACTTCGTCACACAATTGGACATCTGCTCAATTGCTTCGGCCAATTGAGGTGTGGTGCATGCAAGCAGCTGGCAGAGCTGGGGGATCTGCCAGTGGACATCTATCTCCGACAGTTTGTTGGGCACATGGATGTGAACTACAGGGAGAGGTCCAAGTTCTGGTTGCAGGCTGAGTTCTACAACTGTAGACAAAGCCCTGGACAAACCATTCGCTTGTTCACCAATGAGGTGGCGCAGAAGGGACGCAAGTCTTTTGGTCCCTTGGACAATATGCTGAGAGCTGTATCCCTGCACAAGGGGTTACGGATACCAATATGTCCACGTGGGTGAGACTAAAGCAACCCTGGGACTTACAACATGCAGTGTATTGGGCAGAGGTATGGGAATCCTGTTGATTGGATTCTCACTCAGTAGCAACTATCTATGCAACATAGGCTGCTCCAGTTGTTGCAGAGACCCCAAAACCCAGTAGCAAAACAATGCGATGTGCATCACGGAGAGCGATTGCCCAGGCTGCCTGCGCAAATAGCGCTTCGGATTCATCTGATGATGGTCTGCAAGCTGCTGTGATCCAAGCCTTACAAACTTCGGAGGACAGACAGAGGCGCAACAACAGTGGGAGGGCTTCTGATAGTACTTGGGTCAGTTTTTTTAATTGTGATGTATTGCTATTTTTGGATCTGGGAAAGGGGGAAAATTTAGAATACTTTGAATATAAGAAGATTCTGTTTCCAACTAAAGTATAAGCTTTATTCATGAAGCCCTCGCAGGAGCAGCTCACATGCTACTCCTGGAGGTTGGCTGGGCTCTATCTCCAATAGGCCCCTTAATCTTAGATGAGCAGGTCTGAGTCATGGAGGGAGGGGAAACGGCAACTCCAGCTGTATAGCATCACCCAATCGCTACCCATTGACCATCCTCCATAAAACATAGCTGTAATTAATAATCAAATTACACATAAATCGCAAAAGTACAAACAAATCAGAAATTCAGAAGGAATCATATATACGGTGTTTTTCATCAATATGGTATACAAAGCATTTTACTACATACTCGAAGAACAGCAGCAAGCTGTGACAATAAGATGATTAAATATAGAGTTGAATAAACACGAGCTTGAATGTTTGACAGGCCGTGCAGGGATGGCATAAGACCACCTCCAGCTCAAGGGGACCATCCACTGGCTCCCAGTGAATTTTCCCTTCCTCCAGCATGGCAGCCAGTGCACGATATTGTTTACAAGACAAGGACCTTAGACGAGGCAAATCAATCTCCAGTAACCATCCTTGGTGGATTACCCTAATGGGCCCACTCCATTGGAAAGCCACTGAGGAGAAGAGGTAGCAACCCTTATCGGCATATATATGTTTACCTATATAAATAATATATGGGAATATATCTAAACCAGAAGTGGGCCGCTGGTCATCTGACCTAGGCCGCGTCTACCTGTTCGCGCCAGTTCTTCTCAACCCGCCATGCTAGGAGCACCCCAGAAAATTTTCTTGGCTATGTAATGCCTCCGAGAGGCTGGTGCTCTTGGTGCAAATTTGTTCATGCACCCCCATTTGGCGTACGTTGCAAATTCGTCCCCCTAACTCTATATCCAGGCGATGAATCAGGGGATCTAGACAATAACAAAGGCAAGAAGAATGTGATCTTACCTGACGGTAGCAAGCGCCAGACCGATCTCGTCTTGGCATTGGCTGGTTACACCGACAGGGCTGATCCTGAGTATCTAGCGTTTCTAGAGTCCCAATACAAACAAGCAGTCTGATAAAGCGGATCCCTTGGAATCTATCCTAGGCAGGTAGAAACGCATAGAAAGGAGAGATTTCCCCACACGCCATTCATCCAGTGAGTCTGCTCCAATGGTGGAGTTGGTCAGTTCCATTAATCAGCTGCCGCTAAATGTCAACAATGGATTACCTGCCAAGAAAGGTTTGGAGTGGAGAGCTGAGTACTATGTGCAATTTAAATCCTATCAATGGACAATGAAGCAGGTGGACCATACTAAGTTATCTGCATCTGAGCTAATGTATGGCATGTTAGGTGTTTTTGAATATGTCCTTTGCTTGAATGGCGACTGTAAGGGCTATCTCGCACATATGCAATATGTTGGCAGGCATTTAATTGAGGCGTCTAGCTTCAATACACTGGGCTGCATCCTATATTACCACCATGTTGTGGACCAAGTGTTGGCTGGCAATCTGTAGTTTGGTCCTCCCGATACCTTTGGAGCAGGCATCTACCTTAGCAGGATGTATGTGAGGAAAAAGCCGGATGATAAATCAAGTAATAGCAGTCCTAGCTTTTCTCAGGTGTCATGGCGGCTGAGCCGCCGGAAGTCAGCTAAGAGCTTTGGCAGAACTTGGGATGATTCGGGTGCCAGCACCAGCTCGGTTCCCGACGATTGGCAGCAGGATATATGTTATAACTTCAACACCAAGGGCTGCTACCTTGGTAGATGTGCCAATCTTGCGCAGCCCGAGACTTCCAGCCATAGCATCCAAGATGACGGTCTTGGGCTGGCTTCTAGCATTTTGACATGTACCAATTCTGCTAATTCTTCAAAATGTTTTGATGATCAACCTTCTCTGCCCATCCATGTTGTTCCCGGTGAGAATGTGTGTGGTATCAACCTTCTCTGTATGTATGCAATATATTGTAAATCGACAGTTGGAGCTTTGCTGGGCTTAGTTGGCCTGTAATCCTGTGAATGTTTATTTAAGGGATTACTGAGCACTACCAACGGCCACTGCTTGACACTACAGTGAGCACTACCATCAGATAGCTGTGCCATATGTGCCTCACATGTAATCAATATCTTCCTGTATTTTCCCGCCTGTAGCATCCTCATCTGTAACCGTTTTCTGTACTGAGAAAATAAAACAAAAGGTTTAGGTGTCAGGGGTAAAGGTTGGACGTGACAAAATCATGGGGTTCCTTAACCCTATCAGGGCGAGTAGTGCATTTATGCACTATTATTTTGGTCATTTTCCCCATAATATTGCCTATAAGACATGCTATTCATTTAATAAAACCTGCTATTTTACCCTCTTCCTCCTATGTCAATGTGTTCCAAATGTTGTAAGGACCAATAATCAAAAAAAAGTTCTTGTGCCTGGTAGATGCAGAAAATTTGGTGTCCATAATAGATTGTGGCTAAATTGGAAGAATTATAACTCTATTTATGCAATATTCATTCTTAAATTGGAAAAAAACTAAATCTAAATTTATTTTTTTGAAAAAATGCCATTCATTCAGTTTTTCATGCTGAATAAAATGAATGGTCGTAAAAGTTGATGGATTTTGAAAATGGTTCCTTTAGAATGGTTTCCATGGCAACCAAACAGCCCGTTTTTTCAATTGAAAAGGTGTATATCTGGTAAATGGTTGCTATGGTGACATAAAACATGAAATTTCTAAATTACAACTCATAACAAGTAGAGCAGAAAATTTAGGTTCATGTGCAATTTACTCAGTACAAATCGCATTTCTTACAGCAAAATGGTGATAAAAAGACTATGTGGCATTGTCCTGATTAATTTTCACTGTCTGGACATCATTGCCTTTTACATCATCTATCTCCTTTTAAAAAGTCACTTAGGCTAAGTAGTTTAGCTCAAAATTTAACAGGCAGGCAACTTTGAAAGACTATAACTTCACTAATATTTGGAGTATCAAAAAGATTTTTTCGTTTTTATAATGCTTGGTACGGCCACAATAAGGGACAATTTAAAAGACAACCTCCCTTATCAGACCCTCTGCCCTTAAAGGGTTAATTGTAAACTGAGGTCATAAGAACACAGGAAATCGAATGTTGAGGCATATTAGAGATATTTTAATACCACTCCCTGATTATATATAATTCTAACCACTGTCTGCAAAAGCAAGATGGATTCCCAAAGCTCTCACATACACATCTGTATTAATGTGTATTAATAAACTTGAAATGTAAGTACAGACTAATAGCAGACATTTCATTCTTCTCCCCTACACTTGTTATGCATGACGGCAAAGAAATGACAAAATACAATTGAACAGTACAAGAAAAGAATACCTACTTCTAGAACCAAGGAAATTAAATATCATTGATATTTACGGCTCCAACTCTTTGGAACTCTAGTATAGGAAATTATACCAAGATATAAATGCCCATTGGTTGTCTGTAATTCAAATATTGTCTTAATAATGCAACTGGTGCTATTTAGAGAGCTTAGTGAGAGACTGAACTTAAACATGATATGACGAAAGCATATACTGTAGAAAATCAATATAGAGGGTTAGAGAAATGAATATAAAAGGTAACTTACCCTAGCAGTCAATTTGAAGTGTTTCCTCCTTGACTGTAACTAGGAGAATGCAGGGGCTTAGTGGTTCACAACAAGCGGAAAATCCGCGCCCTCTAACTCCCAGGGTAGTATACTACCATCTATGGAAAATGGCTAATGGCTGCTAAACCCTATAGTCTATACTCTTCTTGAATATCATCAATGGATCATCATTATATTTAGAAAGATGTGATCAAGCCGATTCTAGTGATTTTTTACTCATTTTTCTGTGACACATCACATATATAATTATGTATTATACATAATTGTCATGCTGAAGCTTGAAGCATTTGGAGTATAAACTTGATGTTTTCTATTTTGCCCTGACTAACATATTACACAGGAGAAGAGTGAAATTGAAATTATATAAAAACATCCTAATAGTATATGGGTCAGATATTCAGAAAATGTACAATTCGCATTCACCAATCCTCTCAAACAACCCACTTTTAAGAGAGAAATGAGATTGAAAATGCAGTTTACCATAAGAGAACTGTTACTTTAAATCAATGCGATACCAAATATATACTCAAATATACCCAGTATTCTTAATTTTTCAGCCTAATTTAGCAGCATTTACTAAATGTGTAGAACTACCAATTGCACATTTTCTGAAAATCTAACCCTTATTTTTTTTTAAATGTTTTTATTGGCCACATCATTTAATAAATTTACAAAATACGCATAACCACTTATGTGATATATCTTTCATGCGTTGCCAATGAAGATGCCTTATGAAGATGTCATATTTTTAACAGTAAATATGTTGTTTCATAACTGTTGGAATTCAAATAGGAGACAGATTTGTGCTGTAGAAAAGATGATTACATGAAATGCAATGATTAAATGAAAGATGAAAAGAAGTAACATTATGATGCTGTTATGTCTAGAAGATTGAAAGAACTTAATTTTAACTGATGTAACTATAGTTCTGTCAGTTTTCATTGGAGCGATAACAATTTGAGAACATAAGTTTAATAATGTTTTCTGAATGTTTGAGAATGATTGTTTGTAGAACATACAACTGAAAACGTTAGCCGATAGTTAGCTCCAGATGTGCTCCAGGAACATAAAAACCCAATGTTATGTTAATGTTCACAGATAAATGTTTGGGGAACATTATTTTTTTAAACGTTTATTTAATGTATGGAAAATATTGTTCCCTAAACATTTCTTTCAAAACATTAGCTGAATGTTAGCTAATAACATTCCAGGAATATGAAATCCTAACATTCCTAGGACGTTTGGTAAAAAACATTTGCTCTATGTTTTCTATGTGTTTCCTACTAACAAACACAGGAGGAACACGATCCCAATGTTCCCAAAATGTTGTGTGCTACTGGGGTGGCTTTGTTGGATCACAAGGTGCGTGAGGTAACCTCCTCCTAACATGTAAGGCTCTCTCTACAGCAGAAACTCCAGCTTTTGTCCTCTTTCTTCATCTCTCTCATCTCTTCAAAGGGGAGACATACCTTAATGAACTACCTAGAGTACATTAATCGTCCGGCTGTTACCATAATTTAGAATATATAAAAGCAAAACTAGGCTAGATGACTTAGAGATATATTAAAATATAGTATATAGGTACGAAAATGACTAAGAAGTCGTTAGTCGAGCAGTACAGCATGACTTTTCATCAAGGGTATTTTTGGTTATAAAAGATTACCTGTATTGAATTGATGATGGCCTCTTCGATCACAACGTCATCCTCCTCCCCAGACATGACTGAATCTTGTGAAAGTAAAGTCACACTATACAATCTGCCTACCATTCTTCTCTTTCCGAGCTTAATAGCTCGCCCGGACGGATTACTAAATGCTACCACAGCCGGTTTCCCATCACCTGATACGTATGTATTCAAGCTTCCCAAGGCATAGTCACTTAGTAATTGTTGGTCTGGCTCGAACATCAATCCATCCGATGTGTCTGAGCCACTGTGAATGTTTAATTCAGCAAGAGTCACTTTGCCGGGTTCAAGGGTTACACCTTTTTTGAGTGTCACCTCTATACCTGCAAGTGAATTTCCGACCTGCACTGCCTTCACAGAGGATTTTTCTTTACTACTACCTTGTCTCTTCCAGAGTTTACAACTCACGGAATGACTGTAGTTATCCAAGTAAAATAATCCTGACCAATCAAGACTACATCGATGCACATAATAAAAATCTGCACCGAGTATCCCATCCTCAGGGCCTTGTTGACCACTGACAACGAGACATGTAATCATATAGGTCCATCCTCCTATATTCCACGGACATAGCACGCTACCGTAAGTATTAATAGGTGTTCCATCTCCCATCGCACACACCGTTCGGACCGAAACCATTGGTGGTGGATGTGGAAGGGAGTCATAGAACTTCTTAGTGATCAAACTGGTAGTAGCACCAGGATCAACCAAAAAGAATCCATTCATCCCACCTACTAGTACTGGGGCATACCATCTTTCCCGAACTAATAACTTAGATGGGATCTCCAGAGTTTCCTTTCGTAGCACAGAAACCTTCTGAATCTTGGCAGGTTTATTACGGTTCTTCTTGACCATTAAAATCTGCCCTTCTTCAGCTTGGAATCCGGATTCCCCCCATCGTATATTAGGGTCATCCTCCGGATTTCTCAAAGGAGTACAGACCTTTGGAAGAGTTTTACCGTCCGGCAACAAATATTGTATTGGCCTTAAATTGAATAAAAAAAAAAAAAAAAAAAAATCTAGATTCTCCACCTTTCGACTCGGATTTGTCCACACTTGGGATTAGTCCGAGCGTACTAAGCGGTGCCTGGGCTTTACTCCCAATCTCTACACTACTCTCATACTTCTCTTGGATTGTGGTATTATGAAGCGCCTTGCCGCCTACCCTCACTACGCTTCTCGTGAGGGTCCCTTCTAGTTTTCCGGATTTTCTGCTGCGGCTGCCCTTGCTTCGGATACTGCAAGGAGTTTGAACAGCCCCTTCTTCTTTGAACATTCAGAGACCCTATGTCCAAATTCACCACAGAAGTAGCAGGGTTTAGTCTTCGGAAATCGTTTCTTTCCTCTATACCCAGATTTCTCATAATAATAAGTTTTCGGGGCATCCGTGGGGGTTGGTTTTCTATGAGCCTGCCATGTCTGAATGGCCTGTACTACCACGCCAATGTCATAGTCTTCTTCTTCTGACTCCACTTTATCATTGGCATGTAATGCCTCAGTAATCTGGGCAATGACAGACTTTTTCGGGGTCTTATTCTTGTGCCCTCCACTAGCTTCAGGGGGTCCGAAAAAGTCTGGCGCTGAGCTAGCGGTAGTGTTCTGTATGGATACAGTATTTACAGCATCCAAATCAGCTCCCTCGAACACTTCGGACCAATGGACGGCCTGTTCAAGATCATAAGGTTCCTGGAGTCGTATCCACCAGGCTCCCTTGGCATTGGACAGGCCATCTAGATATACCTTCAAACACAATGTGCGTCCGGTGTAATCTATAACATTGCCGAAAGCAATTTGGGCTTTCTTCACAACTTCATTTGCGAAGTTGCGGCTGGTCTGATTCATAGTTTGCCTCGAAGCATAAAAGATGGCCTCTTTTTTCCGGGAGTTGTGTTCCCTGAAATAGGCCTCCATATGCTGGACAAACTCTGGGAGTTTCAGTCCAGGGGGTAGCTCACCTAGCTCCTGAACTTGGCGGCGGCAGGTACACTTCAGAAACATCAGGAAAGTATCATCCGACCAATTCTGAGCCTCTGCCATCACCCTCATTTCTCCCAAATGGATGCTCCAACTGTCTTTGGAAGAATCCCATTGTTTTAGGAAAGACATCTTCAGGACATGACTAGCCGCATCCCGCATATACTCATAATGAAATGAGCTTGCTGCTGGTTCAAGCCCATCATATCTTAATCCTTGAGTTAAGGATTTATCTTTGAATGAGGGGGTTTCTCTCCTCATTGTTGTTGTGTGAGCCGCAGGAGCATAACTCCGAGGGGAATTCGCGCCTGTAGTCCCTACAACATCATGTCGGACATAGGTTCCGTCCGTGACATGTCCACCCGGATAACCTATGGTAACATCCGAAAGCTTGATGGTGGAGATGCCAGCGCCTATGCCCGGTCTACCCGCTGTACCAGTGGGTGGAGTGACTACTCCCTGGTTTGGTGAAGAAGTTTGGTGAATTTCCGGGGTCATAATCTGGACCTTCTTTGCGGATCCCCAAACGAAGGAAGCAGGAGTCCTAAGTACATAGGATTCCCCTTGTCCTTCGTTCCTCACACTGCCAGCCTTTTCGGGTGTTGGATCAACTATCGGGGATTCAGGTCTAGCACCCACCCCCAATCCGAAAATAGCAGCCACTTGCTCCAAAGTTGGCTCCGGTTTTGGAGATTCCGCCGTCTAATCTGGCTGATTCAGTAATCTAGACAGGTCATCCACCCTAGAGACTTCGGTCCGAAGTTTCTCGTTCTCAACCATTAATCTGGCTGTAGAACGATTGCTTCTCTCGGCCAAATCTTGCAGAGTTCTCTGGAGCTCTGCATTTTGGTCTTCTAACATAACCACTTGGTTCCTCTGGCCCAAGTTAAACTTGTGCGCCCGCTCATAGGCTTTGCGCCAAGCATCCACCTGAGACTGCAGAGGTGGAGTAGACTCTTTTCCCTGTCTCTGTGGGAAACCCTCATCCCTGTGGTCCGAACAAAATCTTTCGCGAGGATCGTGGAATGCCCAGACATCTTGCACGATCTTCTTCGTGCCTGGACTCGGTCTGGGCACTGTGGTTCAGACTTTCGGTATAGCACCTATGCCTCTACCTCTGCCCACACCTCCAGTTGCCCCGACCGGTTGTTCCGTCTGACTCGCTCTATCTAGGTCTGCCATTTCTACTGACCTCTTTCTTTATTTTATTTCATAGAATTCTACCTGAATGGATCCGAACACTTTTCAGGCTTTTTGAAAAGCTAACTTCTGGTTGCGGCTAAGAACTGGTCACGGCACCAAATGTAGTGAACTCCATTCGGGACTCTTAGCTTAGGAATAAACGGAACAAGGATTACTCTCGTACTCTGGTTTTATTGCCACACAACCCAACAGACCAACCTTTGTGGACCAGCCACAAAGGGAACATATATGCTGTAAAACAGTATAAAACAGGGTGTGGAGAATAGGGAAACATCTCATATTCTCATAAAAGCAGAATTAAAGATAAGTAAAACCAGAGATCGGGTAAGAACACATAAAAGGACATTTCAATAGTATAAAATGGCAATATACAAGGAGAAGACACAATATAAAGAGATAAATACAAATAATAGCAATAAGACACAAGACCACTCTTCCAGGGTTCGGATTGATCCGAGAGCCCTAGACCGCCCCCTGGTGTCAGTCCGAAAGGACTGGACTCAACCAGCGGACAGTCTCGGACTCCCGGACTATACTATTGCGGAACCCGTAAAAACACACGACCACTACACATTCTTGAAATAACATGTAGATACATGGTTAGGTGTTGGATACCTCAAAACATAAACACTTATAAAGAAACGAAATCTCATGAGTATTAAGGGCCTATAGTCCATTTCAGTCTAATTTAGATGAAATTACTAAATGTGTTGTTCTGACAATTGTACATTTTCTGAAAATCTGGCCCATCTAGCCCTATGCCTGGCAGTTATCTACCCAGTTAGACATTTAATTAGATTGTGCAAATTTGCCAAAATATTAAAATTCTTTTGATATCTTCTTTAGGGATATATTTATAAACATGCATATGTCTAGTTTCCTTCGATATCCCCACCTGGCTCGTTCGTCCGATATTATTATTTCATATTTTCCCTCAACTATTTAACGTTACACCTTCAACATGGCATGAATAGGTCTTCTTACCTCGTTTTGTGAAGAATAAATGGGATCCGTTTAAGGAAATTGCGTCATAAGTAACCAAATATGGATTTTGAGATATCACCATATTTCAAAAGAGGAGATCAAGGTGATTCTAATGATAGTAAACACTAAGACACCAATAAGTATTTCTATATTTTAAGTTTGATATTTTTGTTTAAAAAAAGAAGAAGTTTGCAATGTTTCTGGATGGGTAATTACCAGTAAAGTAAATAAATAAACTCCATACGAAGGCCTTCAAAGGGCAGGAATATATTTAATACAATGTCCTGAAATTTGTTACATGGATTCATATAACTATAAGTACTAAACCCTCTAGAAATCAGAACATTTCAATAAAGAGATCTCGTGAAAAAACACTTTGAAAAATATCTATTTTGCGACTTGTGACTCAGTTTCCTGGAACACATCACAAATATTGTTCATGGCATCGAACATAAATTAGGGACTTCCCTACTGGCTCTGTGATGCTGCACTCTTGGTTTGAAACAGACACATACTAAATATATCTTTTAAATATATTTTGTTGGCAACAATTTCACAAATTGTAAAAGGTGTCATGTACCTATTATACATTTTCAAACAGGGTTGTATAGATAACTTCTAGATATCAACAAGTTAAGATATGCCATAAGTTACAACCAAGCGATAGTTATGTCCCTAGCTACTCATTACGCACAAAAGATTCAGGTTTGACCAATTGGATGACTGTCCAAAAACAAACACATCTATGCCCCCACCCCCACAACATACACTTTGCATACGCCCAAGCCCACACCTCAATATATATACGTAGTACCATATATTATATTATATTATATTATATTATATTATATTATATTATATTATATTATATTATATTATATTATATTATATTATATTATATTATATTATATTATATTATATTATATTATATTATATTATATTATATTATATTATATTATATTATATTATATTATATTATATTATATTATATTATATTATATTATATTATATTATATTATATTATATTATATTATATTATATTATATTATATTATATTATATTATATTATATTATATTATATTATATTATATTATATTATATGTCGTTGGTGCCTGTCATGGTGAAAGAATGAATACTGAAGATCTGGTTTCACAGAAATCCAAGAGATCTTGGAATTTTATTCCTCTAAACAGACATGAGTATTGGTGAAATATCAGCGGTACAGACTACATTACTTAATGAGGGGACAGAGATTCAATCAGAATCCATGTGGTGTGATCAGCTATCTACTGTCACAGTATTAAATGAATATTAAGTCCAATCCAAATTCAATAATTCCGAAACATGGTCATGATGGCCTCCTTATTATATTGGAATTGAATTGAAAATAAAGCAGTTTATCGTCAATAAACAGATGCACAGCTGTAACTAACGTCATATAGAATTGGAATTGGCTATATAGCATAAATAAGTACATGCAAACATATATACATACATACATATACACGAATACATACATCATACCTACATACCTACACCATATACATACTCACATTCAAGCATTCCGATAATGTATACTTTTATTTTCCCATCACAGCTCTGCATGATCCAGGGCTCTGTTGTATAAGCTAAGCAAGGATTTTTTTCTTTAGGAACTTTTCCCTCCCTATATTCATTCCTGCATAAAATTCCCAGCTCGTAGGAATATTCCTTGTTGTACTGTACTTGTAGTTGTTCCCTATGTAGGAATTTCTCTCAAAAGTTTTCCTACCAAAGTAATTTCCCTCATTCTTTCCTCTGAGTTAAACATGACAAGACTGGAAAAATAAGGAACACCTTTTAGGTGTTCCCTCAGGAATTCCCTAGCATTTATTGACTGCAAAAATATGATTTTACTACTCATATATATCTGCTATTATTAAAGTACAAAGTTTCTGCTGTTAGATGATTTTTCTGTTGATTATTAACATAATTTGGATGAATCTGGTGATAAAAACAGGCCTCCCAAGCTGGGATTTGAACTATGGACCTGAGAGGTGAGCCTGTCAGGGAAAAAAACAAGCAGCACTGGGTGGGGATTGAACCACCGACCTGAGAGTTCCATTATTACCAATCAAAAGTTGTCCTTGACCTGGTTTGTCTCAATTGTTTGTGACTCAAGAGTGTTGATTTCTAGTTAGAACAAGGCATGTCCCCTCATTTACCATGTACCTCAAAGAATGTTGTTTGAAGTAGGCAGGGGATATTGAGTATTTCAAGGAGAGAAATGCTGTAGTATATTTTTACATTATTACCTGTGCTTGGTGGGAAGGAAAAGTTGTAGGAAAATTCCCAGAGAAGCATAATTGAAACTGTATGGGACTTAAGGAATTCCCTCAGTTTTCCTTGCTTAGCAGCTGGGAAGGAATGGTTCAGGGAAGGAATAGCCTATACTTTCTAATGCTTTTTAGCGTAGGAATTTCTCAACGAAGTAAAGGGAAAAAAGTAGGAATTCCCACAAAAAAATTCCTTCCTTAGCTTATACAACAGGGCCCAGGTGACCCTGCTAGTCAACCGGTAGGTATGAGGTGAATATATATAATGAGGCACAAATATCTTCAACCAACAACTTGTAAATATGAAACCAAAGGAACACTTTTCCTAGGAAATATTTCTTTACACCTAAACTCTACATAGGCAATACACCGATAAGCAGCTTTGCGTGTTTCTTTGAGCCTCTCGCCGGAAAACTTCAAAATCAATAAACAACTTCGTTATCCTCCCCCAGGAAACATTGCATGCATTGCCTCAAGACTTGGCTCCAACTTGACGATGAATCAGTTTTACACTTTGAAGTTAACTTTAAACTTTAAATTAATTTGAAATCCCATTTCAAAGTGGCGCACAATAGTTTTGGCTAAGTTTCTGTCTGTTTGTTTTTTATCATAAATGAGTACAAATACAACTTATTTTAAAAAAATGAAAAATTCATAGCCACACCTGTCTGGCATGCCAATCATCACGGTCTTTGTGTCTGTAAATAATTTGTTTGTTTGGGAATGAATGACTGAATCAAGGAAGGTTGTTGGTATAAAACTATGCATAGTGTGAGATTCATTGACTCACTGCGCCATGTCGTGGAGCACAGTAGTTTCTGTGGTTCTCTGCTGTTTATACCCAGCATATGCCACCTTTGTACAGTACGACCTGCCAGATGATGATTACTTTGTTCCTGGTGATATCAATGTCGGGGCCGTCTTGTCTCTCTCCGCTATTGAGCCGGGGAGACTCTGTGGTAGAAAGGCTGTAGGTAAAAGGTACGTCCAGCTCGCACATGCTATCATGTATGGGGTAGAGAAGGTTAACAATGATCCAGGCATTCTGCCCAATATCTCACTGGGCTTTGTCCTGCTTAATGATTGTACACGGGAACGAGTTGCTCTGAGTCAATCGACCAAGTTCATCAGAACGCTGCAATGTCACGCTGATGGATGTGCTGGAGCTACGTCTGGGGAAGGACGTCGTGGTAAAGCCTACTACAACGTCGTTGCCCAGGTCGGTGCCTTCCAGTCGAAGTTCACTGTCTTGGTGGCCGCACTCTTTTCGCAGCACAGGCAGAATGTGCTCGGTGTGGCAACTAGCAATGAATTGAGCGATACAAGCAGGTATAAGTATTTTACTAGAACAACTCCTCCTGATTCTAATCGTGCTAGGGCTATGGTCGAGGTGATGCATGCTTATAAATGGTCCTATATTGCAAACTACGGTTCTCAGGGTAGCTATGGGGAGAATGGCATGGCTTTTGTACATAAGTTCGCACGAGAGAAAGGCATGTGCATCGCCTACAGCAAAGTGCTGCCTCCAGACTTCACTGAAGACCAATATGATAAAGAAATAATCAACCTAAGGAAGATAGGTAAAGTCAAAGTCATAGCTCTTTTTTTGCTTCATTTTCATTTTGATGGTTTCTTCCATGCAATTGGGCGGATGAATGCCTCCGCCGAATTTATCTTTGTTGGATCAGAGGGTTTAGATGGTTTAATCGTAGAAGCTGCTAAAGAAAACGCATTGAATAGTATATCTGTGTTAGAATCAATCAAAATTATCAAAGACTTCTATGATTCTTATTCGTCGATGAACCCATTCAGAAATGAATCTGGAAACCCTTGGTTTGGGGAATATACTGAGGAGGAATTGGGCTGTGTTTGGACTATTCCCGAAGGACAAAAAGGTTCCTGTCACAATTTCAAGTCTTATTTAGATGTTCCCGAATTTAGCTTGATCAATTATGCTCATAATTTTGCTGACCAAGTACTAGTTGTTGCCTATGCTGCTCAGAACCTGATCGCAGAGTCGTGTCCGGAAGCTTATACTGAGAAATCCTTACTGCAAGATTGTGTTTATGGCGAGAAGATGCTGGAACACATTCAGAAACTTCAATTCCAAGGTATGTCGATGTACTTCCATGTGGACGAGAATGGAGATTTACTGAGCAAGTATGATATTATGAACGTTGGGGTTGAAGATGGTTTTTACAGCCTGGGTAAGGTGGGGGAGTGGAATACATTTACTGATGCCCTCACTCTTGAATATGAGAAAGTCAATTTTTATACACAGGAGGGTGGTGGCAAGATGGTCATAATGGGCGATTATCCTGAGTCAGTCTGTGCAAGACCTTGTCACAGTGGACAATTCTACATCCAGGGTGAATTAAAGTGTTGCTGGGAGTGTAAATATTGCAGAGACAATGAAATAGTGCGGCCTGATCAGCAGGGCTGTATCACATGCGGAGTGAACCTGTGGCCTGATCCTATGAACAGCACGACATGCGACCCGATACCGCCTACATTCATGCAGTGGGACGACCCTATAGCCATGGGACTGGTGGCACTCAACATTACTAGTGTGTTTGTTGTATTGGCCATTTCTATTATCTTTTACAACCACAGGGAGAGAAAGGTCGTGAAAGGTTCCAACAAGGAACTCATGGTAATAATTCAGATGGGTTTACTGATTGCATATTGTTCGGTCTTTGCATACATTGTTAAGCCCACTTGGATCTCTTGTTACATAAATTTCTTTGGTTTTAATGTTAGTTGTACAATGATCTTCGGACCGTTGCTTATCAAGACGAATCGGCTATACAGGATTTTCACTGCGGCTGAGAAGTGTAAAACTCGTGTCAAACGTGTGGATATATCCAGCATTCTCGTGGCCACCTTTAGCATCATCCTTACACAGGTAGGAACGTATATATGTGGGTCAGATTTTCAGAAAATGTACAATTAGGAGCTCTACACATTTGGGAAATTCTGCTAAATTAGACTGAAAAATGATGAAAACCGGGTATATCTGAGTTTATCTGGTGTAACGTTAATTCAAAGTATCAGTTCTATTATGTTAAACTGCATTTTGAAGCTCATTTTTCTCTTAAATTTGTTTGAGAGGATTGGTGAAGGCGAATTGTACATTTTCTGAAAATCTGACCCATGTGATCGGTTTTTAGTAAATTGAGTCATAACTCACAAAATATGGATTTTGAGATATCACTATCATTTGAAAAGAGGCGATCAAGGTGATCCCAATGAGAGTATACACGCTAGTACATCTAATAAGTATGTCTATATTTTGATATTTGATATTATTTGATATTTTTATTTTTAAAAAGAAATGTTTGCACTATTTCTAGATGGGTAATTACCAGTAAAGTAACTAAATATACTCCATACAAAGGTCTTCAAAACGCAGGGATATCTTTAATACAATGTCCTGAAATTTGTTACATGGATTCATATGGCTATAAGTGCTAAACCCTCTAAAAAAAGAACATAACAGAACAGAACATTCCAATAAAGATATCAGGTAAAGAAACAATTTTTGCGATTTATGACTCATTTTCCTGGAATACATCCCATTTGCCGCAAAACAAAGTAAAGGGAGGAGTTAAAAGATGTAGAAGGAAGTCTATTACCCATTTACTCAGCGTGGCCAAATACTTGTATCTCATATTTCATGAGAATCCATCCGAGGATGCATTGTAACAGACATGCGCAGTGGCACATACAAATCCCCTCTTATGTTTAAATACTTGGGTCAGACTTTGAGAAAATGTACAATTCACCTTTACCAATCTTGTCAAATAACCCAAATTTTCGACGAAAATAAAGTTTAAAACACAATTTAACCTAATCAAACAGATTGCTAGAATCAATTTAATGCCAGATATACTTGAATTTACCCTGTATTGACCAAATTGCAGCCTAATTTAGCAGAATTTACTAAAAGTGTACAGCTGCCAATTGTACATGTTCTGAAAATCTGACCAACTTGACACAAGCCTCCTGGCGACTTCTGTTGTTGTGTATCCACAGGTGGGTATCAGTGTTGGCGTGGCAGTGTACGATCCACCACCAGCCATACTCCAGATGCCAGTGCAGACAAGGCCTCATGTAGAACTGCTCTGCCGCCTTCCCCTCATCAACCTCCTCACTCCTCTCTCCTTCAACTTACTGCTCCTCCTCCTCTGTGCCGTCTACGGCTTCCTCACCCGCAAGCTACCAGACAACTTCAACGAGAGCTGGTATATCTTTATATCCGTCACCACTACCCTGTTTGTCTGGATAGCTTTCCTACCCACTTATTTCCTTGCCTTTTATTCCTACCACAAGGCGGCTTTACTTGCTCTGGCACTGATTCTGAACGGAGCAGTGACGTGCCTTTGCCTCTATGCTCCGAAGATCTATGCGCTGTATTATATAAAAGAGGAAAACATCCAAGTTTCGTCGTTTGACACTACAGAGTTTAGTAAGGAGAGCTCTAAGCATTAACCATGCACGGCAACGGTATATGGGTCTGATTTTTAGAAAATGTACAATTGGAAACTGTACACATTTAGGAAATTCTCCTAGATTAGGCTGAAAAATTATGAATACCGGGTATATCTGTGTATATTTGGTATTATTTTGTTTTAAAGTATCAGTTCCGTTATGTTAAATTGCATTTTGAACCTCATTTTTGTCTTAAATGTGGGCTATTTGAGAGGATTGGTGAAGACGAATTGTACATTTTCTGAAAATCTGACCCATGTTCAACATAATCTAGTTGGAGATGCTTCCTGATGAATATGATAACTGTGGATGCTGATAGATCGTGTATGATGCATCTGCACAATGAATTATATCACATGAAGTGAGGCATCTTGACAGCTGGAATACGTGTCACAAAATGACCTTAAGATCAAATAAATAAATTACGTACATATACTAACCCTATGGCGGCTATATGGTTAGAACTAGTCCCATGCATTACGCACCTATTGATTATGTGCCAACGAACTATGCTGTAGGATTTAGAATAATGAGTTAGACTGTACCTTATCAACGCGTTTCTATGTACACAAATAAATTAGTTATGCAACAATTGAAAATGAATTATATTTTGAAAATGTACGTGTATATATGTGATCCGTTTTAGGAGTTATAAGTCGCAAAATAAGGATTTTGAGATATGATCATATTTCAAAAGATGAGATCAATCTGATTCCAATGATAGTAAACACTAGGACGCCTATTAAGTATTTCTATATTCTAAGTCTCATATTTTAATCTTTGAAAAAAAAAAAGTTTGCAATGTTTCTGGATCGGTAATTATCAGTAAACCAGTATATCAGTATATTCCAATAAAGAGATCGTGTGGAAAAAACACTTTGAAAAATATCAATTTTGCGACTTGTGACTCATTTTACTGGAAGACATCATAAATACATATTTGATATTATTAATTTAAATTCTGGTGATCGTCGAGTATTGCAGTCAGTAAATATATCTGATGGACTATCTATCAAATGTACCACCACAGACCTATATTGTAAAACCCCATATTGAAATAGAATACACCTGTGGGTGATTATTGCTTATTTGGGTTCTTTAAACACATGGATACCAGAAGGCATCAAGTGATGCTTCTGACCATCAGTGCCTGACATCCCGATGAAGGCTTTAGGCCTCCACTCTCTCCAACAATAAAGTGTCCAAATTAAGGGTGTGTGTGTAGTATAATGTACTTATATTAGGGCAGGAGGGGAAAAGTATGACACCCTAATATATGGGTCAGATTTTCAGAAAATGTACAATTGGCAGCTCTCCACATTTAGGAAATTCTCCTAAATTAGGCGGGGAAAAATGAAAAATACCGGGTATATCTGAGTACATTTGGTATCGCATTGGTTTAAAGTATCAGTTCTGTTATGTTAAACTACATTTTGAAGCTGATTTTTGTCTTAAATGTGGGTTATTTGAGAGGATTGGTGAAGGCCAATTGTACATTTTCTGAAAATCTGACCCATATATGTACAATGAATGTAAGTGTGGGTGGGTTACATTCCATAGTAAAACAAATATTTTGTCTCCAATTTCATTAAGCCTTGGTTTGTTTTAGTGCCCATTTGTTGGGCTGGCCGGGACGGTTATACACATACACATACAGATTTTCGCCTCAGCTTGGTTCCCAGGAGCCTTAGACAAAATTCAGGACCATAACCTCAGGATCTAACCACCTAATATTCTGTTTGTTGCAAGGGGAGATCGTAAAGAGAGGTTTCAAGGGGTTATTGCACACATTTATGATCAGATAAATGTTATTTCTCTTGATAAGTTACTTTGTGCTTCATGCAATATTTCTTATCACCCCATCTCTCAAACCGTCGTCAGCAGTTATGTTTAACCCTTTGTGGAGTCTGTAGAGGAAGTTGCAGATAGTGATTGCCAGTCATCAAGTGGGTTTGGGTCTTTGAGGATTTGAGTTCACTGGGAGCGCCGACCGTGTAATTCTATGCGAAAATCCTGGAAATACTCCTCAAATATATTGTTTCCCATAGGTCTGAATCCTGTAAAGGTATACCTTGACAAAGCTAAAGGATAAGGACGCAATTGTGTAATCACTTAGACCCCCAGTCGTCCGGCCACTGCCAGACAAGAGAAAAAATACTTGACCATGCTTGGGTTTGATCTAAGGACCTTGGGGTTCACAAGCAAGGGTCCTAACTACTACACCACAGAACCCAACTCTGTGCCCACACATTCTGTTTTAATTTCATAGTTTTTCAAAGTTATTTATTCACAAGATTTCTGTGGGGGAATGCTCTTAATTTTGGAGGGTTTATTGCTTCTAGACATATATATATATATGATCATGTACCAAATCTCAAGACATTGCGATGTTCTTCCCAAGAGTTAGAATCATAAATATCAATGATATTTAATTTTCATGGTTGTAGGAGTCGCTATTTTGTACAGAGCTGCCAAGTAAGTCGGATATAGTATTTATAAATCTCTAATTATTATGACGTTCTAAAACAACAATGAATCCGCCATATATATATATATATTAAATCTCTATGTGTAGTAATATCTGCAACTGTATAACTGAATCAATATTCGATATCCTGAGTTCTTATAGACTCCATTAAGTCCAACCTGTATCCCTGACCCCTAAACCCTTTTCTTATTTCCTTAGTACAGGGAACGGTTATGGATGAAGAAGCTGAGAAGGATAGGATGAAACTAAACTTCAAAACCTTTTTGGATAAAAAGATAAACGTAGTAAGGGCCGAATTAAGTCATTTTCTAAACTTTACGGTATTTATGATGAAAACACCTTATTATTGATTTATAAGGTCATTACAATGCCAGACTTATGGGGACATATGGGGATAATGGGGACATCTTCTATCAAACAGCCCCTCAAAGATATCTTGACCGACTGCAGTCGCTGCAAAGCTCTGCACTGAAAATAACCCTTAAATTACCAAAGTATACCAGCTCAAGACATATATATAAAACTGGTAATTTGCCCACTTTAAACACGAGGAGGCAAAGCCATACTCTTGAGTTGGCATTTAGGAGAACCCTAAATATAGATAACATAGGCAGATACATAGGCATTATTTCTACAAGAATTGAAGTGACAGTGAGTAAGTGCTTCTCACACGTTAATGCGTTGCACCAAAAATGTATAAAAAGTCAATAATGTTTCTTCAAACAATTTCAAAGAATACCCGCCCACCCCCCTAAAAAAAGTATTTCGAGATCTTGAGTTTTAACTAGATTAATGCAATATTCTAGAAATAGGGAAATAAAGTTCTCCAGCATCTCAAATTCCTGAATGATAAGTTCTATGGCCCCTTTAAGAAACTCCCAAGTAACCTCGCAAGAAAGGGGGGCCGCCAGGGTCATAAAACCTTTGATTTTACCCCATCAGATAATAAGATAAGGTGTAGGAACTGCTCAGAACTTGACCGCGAGCAACAGTTCCACCTCTCTTCACTCTATTCTCATTGCCCAGAGTAAATGGTAAACCTTCTAGTATTTAAAGCTAAGGCTCCAAGAGAGGTAAAGTACTTCTGCAAATTGCTCAAAATGCGTGTTCCAAGCGCAGAGTTCCAAATCAAAATTATTCACTAATTCATCAATATTCATCAATTCCTGCCAAATTATTTATTAGTTAACACCAAATTCGATTAACACCGATCCAGTATGTACATGTATGTACTCAAACTTCCGCATTGAAGCATTCATTCAACCAGTCAGGCATCTGCATGGGTGTAATTTTCAAAAAGTGCACAATTCATCTTCAATAATTCTCTCAAATAATCCAGATTTAAGACACAAGTAAGCTTCAAAATTACGTTTTAAAAGGTACTGGTGGCTGTATAATGGAGCGGTGTTGATACTTGTTGGAATAATTATATGAAATATGTCTTAAAGGCATCGTATGTGAATATATATTTCCGGTTCTGGTTAATTGCAATGTACCCCATACATGCAAATCCCCTTATTCCAACTAATTGTTTATTCAGGTATTTTATGGCTCGTGGAGGGCGGAGCGGTAAGAGTAACAGGCAGTATAAGTCCCCCCCCCCTTTGTTATGGTAAGAGCTCCCCCTATTTATTGAACAGCCAAATACCTCAGGTACATTGGATTGGTTAGTATATACACTGTAGCAAGTAATAACATGGTAGACGCGTTATTATACCTGTTATGAACATGTCAACTTTTGTGCCACGGCTATCCAGGTCTTATTACGTGACTTCTGTTCTTGTCACGTTAATTTTCAAGCTACCACAATGGGGTGTGACGTAACGGACGCCAGTAAGATGGTGGGCGGTGGACCATGACAAACCCAAAGCTAGCATGGGTGGGAGGGGGTGTTGTTCAGTAGAGCGTGGAAAGCTTCATATGGATAGTGGGGAAATTAAATTAATGAATATCATATTGCGTTTCAATTATCATATTAGGACTGAAATGTACAAAATGAAAAAAAAATATTTTACAAAAAAAAATATATAAAAATCTGGTTATGGACAACAGAACTTATATTTCATTAACGTTTTATAGATTTTATTATGGGTAAAACATACAGGTATATACAATCATTCATTTCGACCACAACTCATCAAACAAAACAGAATATCTAAACCACTTGGACATCACAGTAAATAAGCATTGTTGAGTATACATGAAATAAAAAGAAACAGTCATGGCAATGTATGCTAGCTGTGGGTTTGACGGATTTTGGTGTGGGTCTGTTGAGTGATGCTACTGTTGTGATTTAAGGAAATCAGAGAAGGATTCAGTGTTAGAGGAATCGTGTGGTGGACAGGAATAGTCTGCGATGTAGAGGTTTGCTGGAGAGGTGTAGGATGATATACATTATCAGTGGGGTACTGAACTCCATCTAGGAGAGCGCTGACCGTAGATGGAGGTGTTACAATGACGGGCACTGGTGCAGTTGGTCCCGTCGACGTCACCGGCAGAGCGGCGGCCTGGCAGGAGCATAAATCATGTAGTGGGAAAACACATTGGAAGAAAACATGAAAAAGTGTTCAGAATAAATGTCGGCTAAAGGATAAATATGCACAAAAAAGCTTCTCCATACCTTTTCCTACTAATCATACTTACCCTTAGCCTCTATAACAGTGGTCTGTAAATACAGGCAATAACTATAGCTAACTATTTAAAACTCCCTGCCCCTGCAGTTCAAACCTGGGGCAAATTCAGGTAAACAAGCCAAGTCCGCATTGACCTAGATATTACTGCCTCGCTATTACTAACACTATGAATGCGTTATGCTATATGGATGTGTGACAAGGGTGGGCTACATTACCATGGTTCGTCGCACATGGTATAGAACGCGACAGGCGCGCTTTTGAACAAAGTTTCGCACAAACGCAAACATACAAGCACATACACGCGTCAATCTAAGTATATGTACGCGGACTTTTAGCAGTGTAGGGGATAAGTAGAACAACATGGAGGTAGAAGCCATGTTCTTGACGATCAATATATGGGATTATCTAAGTTCCTGGAAACCCAGGATTGATTGGAATGTCTATTGCATAATTGAATTCATGCATTAATTTGTATAGCTCAGGTGGAAGCATGTATTGTAATGTATTGTATTGCGTGTATTTCCTTTTATCATACGTACATATCAACAGGAAAATGGGACAAAGTGTGTATTTAATACATCCAACATAACCTTCTGTTAACAACAGGTCTTCCAGGTCTCCCCGTAAAGTCTGATATAGCTTTCGTAGATGCATGGATTTTTTGTTTCAGTGATGGAAAGTTTTGGATATACAATAGATTTAATCCAAGTACCTCGGTAAATGGATAGCCAAATGAACATGAACATGGATAAGGCATGCAACGACAGTAACTTATTCTAATATAGTGATACAGTACTGAATTCCCAGTTCCGGATATTCGATCATTGAGATTATTAGAAAACAGAAATATTTGTCAATAACTACAATAAGATTATGTTCTAATTTCTCAGAATATGAAATTTTCTGTCAGTACAGACAGTCATACCAGCATACACATATTTTGGTACTTCGTCATAGAACAACTTTTACTATACATATTCAAGGAGTCAATACAGACTCTACACTACTCTTGTTACCTGTATTTTACTTGTCCACTGCGCATGGATACCGACTAGGGGTAAGGTAAACTGGTGATGAATTATACAAGGGAGTCGTCCACTCTGGTTGAACCAATGTCATAAATCAATTAGTTTATCCCACGCCAAATTGACATTTTTAGTTTCATGAATCAACACTCCTTATCGCAGATTATGAACCGACTAGAACAACATTAAAAACCGATTCAATGATTGACCATTTTTATACTGTATTGTATTGTACTACATCGCTATAGAATACAGACCCCAAGTACATGGGGATCTATTCAATTCATCACACCAATCGCTGTAACATGCCCTGTTATCTGCATCACTGTATTTGCCTGTCGACTAGTCTTTTTTTATCAACCTTAATGTAGAATGCAGCAGCAGGTGGAACGCCACAATTTTCGTGTTACCTGTTCTCAATTGTGCTGTGTTTCAGGAAAATGAGTCATAAGTCGCAAAAATAGATTTTGAGATGCCATTATATTTGAAAAGATGAGGTCAAGCCGATTCCAATGATAGTAAACAGTCTAAGGAAATAATGAGTATTTCTTGATTTTAAGTTTGATATTTTGTTTTTGAAAAAAAAGTTTCCAATATTTCTGGGGGTCACAAAACAGTAAAGTAACTAAATGTAGTCCATATGAGGACCTTTAAAACGAAAGGATATATTACATTGATTGTCCTGAAATTCGATACATCGATTGATATAGCTATAAGTGACAAACTCTCTAAGAATCAGAACATTCCAATAATGTGATCTTGTGAAAAAAACACTTTGAAAAATATCAATTTTGCGACTTATGACTCATTTTCCTGAAACACATCACAATTGATTGTACTTGTATTTTCGTCTTGAGATGCTGGATAAGAAATTTCAATAAAAAAACTAATTCTACTTCTATATCCCATGCATCATAGACATCAACCTGTCAGATCATTTCCCAAAATTTATTATAAGAAAAAAGGCCCGTACGAAATATAAAGCCGAGACTTTCACAGCCTGGAATAGGAGATTCTTTGATCAAAGAATTCTTAGTGAGATTTTATTGAACGTCAACTGGAGTTTAGATACGCCAGATTTACCGAGCCTCACTATTTTCATTCACCTATCACAATTGAAATGCAACTGAAACTGTTTTAATGTTACCAAGTTAATCCAAGAAATTGTAAGGCAATCAACGGAAGACCTATAGCGCAGCTAGAGTTGCTAACCTATTGTTCAACGGCCAGTACTATAGGGCTCTCCGGGGTTGGCGGCCGGCGTTGTGCCTAGTTTATTTTTCCAACGCTTGGAGCGTTGTCTCCGTTGTATATCACATGAAATTAACATGAAAACTCTTTTATCATACATTGTGTATAAACACCATTTGTGCTGTTGTTCCAATTTCCTTATGTTGATGTTTCATCTTTGTCATATTTACTGTACTCTACGGAGGCAGTCCCGGACAGACTTTGAATAAAGACTGATTGGCCGGCGAGGGCTTGTAGAACCTGGTTGGTGTTGTGTCACGAGACTTGCATAGCCTATTGGTAAGCAAATGAACTTGGGATAAAGTATGCCGGACGGACATGCACTCATTAGGTTTAAACTACAATGTATGTAAACTAAGTAGACCCAATTTTATTTTATACTTGTTGGTAGACAAAACCCTCCTCTGGCCACAGGGCAGGCCATAGGGAGCATGCTCTTTCTATACAGATTGAGAAGCTATATTAAGCTGTGCCAATTACCCATACCAATCAACACCCCTCAGCAAATATATCATTGGTCAAACACTGACCGATCCCCTGCTTGGAAAACCTGTTTATCAACATACTTCAACATGCATCACCAAAACAGAAAAGCACAATTGTAATATAACCCCTCATCAGATCCTCTAATTTGGGTGCTGTATACTTTAGTCTGAGTTAATCGAAGGTTCCCTGAAATATGTAAGCACATAGGAGCACTGTATAATTGTTTTCTAACAGATATATAGACTAATCCATACTTTTGAATGTACACAAGTTGATTGTACCACACCATGACATCACACCTCTCTTTACAAGTGCTCGGAATTTTCCGGTGTGTGCTCGGGTATAGCCCAATGTGTTGCCTTACTACAGGCTGCCCTGGAGGAGTGGGTAGCCCTCCATACCATGGAAACACTTGTTTATATGTCTACCACATGATCATATAACTTCCACAATAATTCATTTTTCAATGCAGTTGCACTTTAATTTCAAACCCATCTCCAGGTGCCTGGCCAGACAGATCCATGTGCCCTTATAGGCTATATCCACAGGTGTGATTTAGCCTGCGGGTGGCTTATAGCCTATATCCACAGGTGTGATTGAGCCTGCGGATGGCTTATAGCCTATATCCACAGGCGCGATCGAGCCTGCGGATGGCTTATAGCCTATATCCACAGGTGCTATTGAGCCTGCGGATGGCTTATAGCCTATATCCACAGGCGCGATCGAGCCTGCGGGTTGTTTTGGAACTGACCTGTAGAAGTGCGATTCAAATACAAGCCACCAAAACTCATGGATTTATCCTCAATACTTTCCCTCACTTCGCCACTTGTAGGAATTATGATCCAATCGCAGGGGCCTTAAATAACAAGGCCACCTGCAGGCTCAATCGCACCTGTGGATACAGTGTAAAGAAGTCTAAGGGTTTTTAGCCCATAGGTTCAGTAAGATGAAGAAGTGAGACAAGAAGTCCGAGGTTGTAGTTCGTCTGGATTCGGCCTAGGCGGTGGTGACTCAGCGAGTACCTAGGTCCGAGTCTTTCACTTTATTTTATACTCCAAAATCATGAATTATTCATATAATCAAACCCAGGAAATATTCCACTGGCTCTTCCCCTTCCCTCTAATTGGTTGAGGGAGAGAGGATCTTCCTTGCCCACACGCCGACCTCTGCTCCCCATGCAGAGACCATAAATGGAGTGCATGCAAGTTGGATCCCTCTCCTCAGCCTTTCCCCTCCCACCCCTTACTCATAGATCCCAAGGCTCGTGCCAGCCCCCCTCCCTCTTAGCCCTTCCCCCCTCTTGATAAACCCAGAGCAGTGTATACAGTAATTAGGTCGGGCTGGGGGAGGCGGGGTGAGCCCTGAGTGGCTCATCTCCCCCTCCCTCCTGGCCAGGCCATGTGTGGCGTGCATGCCCCGACCATGATCAGGGCTAAATAGGTCGGATCTTGGGTCTAAAGATTTCAGTTCTTTACATTCGTCCCATATTTTATTTTTGTTGAAAGCTTTCTTTCGAACAAAATATTTAGCCACTGATCAGCCCAGTCCAACCAAACAAGAGAAATAGAAATAAGGTTACATAATTTACACACACAAAATCATAAAAAGGGTAAGGTAAAAGTATTATAAATTATTATATCTGTAGACCTAACGGGTGAAGATGGAAAGTTTCCAAAGGGAGTGGCTCTATTAAAAGGAGAGTTCATTTATATCAGAGACCATCACCCTGCACTAAAAAGTCTTTTAGTCGAATATTATGTAAGAGAAGTCTCGGTGTTTTTAAGTGTGCTTCTGAACACTGTTAAATGTCTTCCTTTGTACGGAGCTAGTACACACAAAGTTCTCAAGTACGGTCGTCACCGCCGTCTCCTCTGCCCGGCCGGTCAGCCGAGGCCCCCGCTGGACCTCGTCGCTGACCGACAGGACGCCCGTCTCTTTCTCTCTCCTCCTTTGGCCATGGAGAGTGAGAGCGGTTGGGTAGTCAACACTACAATATTTCCACTTTTAACCTCAAACACTACAGAACACCTGTCGACTTTACTGTAGCATCACGTATAAACTCTTATTACTTGGAAAAATACCTCTTCAAAGCAGAATGGTCGGAGACAAGGTGAGGGCTTCGATTCCATGGTGCTTCCTCTCAGGCTCCTCTGTCTCGACCGATTCTGTTTGTGTAAAAACAACTTCTCACAATGAGAGTTGAAATAAAAATACCTTTTTGGGCTGGATCCTTGTCCACGGATTCCACCATTTCCTCCCGAGAGAGAAAATGGATTTCACCCAGGTATACTACTCTGTGTTCTGTGATCTCCCTCGCACCCGAGAAGAGGACAGAACAAATATTAATAGTAAATATTAAACAAGAGTAAGTTACAGACAAGTTCAAAAAGTGTTTGTTACCCCAGAGAAACCAAATAAACATTGGTAGACTAATTATTTCATCCTGGTCAGTCCGAAATTGGCAGCGTAATATGGTGAGGCGGGGGAGGGGGCAGGGATATGCTCGAGGGAACGAGAGCCAGTCCTAGCGCCTGGAGTGGCCTCTCCCTCCTCTCGATCTAGGTCTTGGAGGGCTAGGGCTACAGGGTGGTGGGTTGGGGGTCCTATTGGGATATTCTCTCGGGGCTTAAGGTTCCTCAGACAACACAAAAGGCTGACTTTACCTCTTGGGGCGAGCCCCTTTCGGCGGAGGTAGATTATTCCCAGGGTCATGACTCCTAGGAGAGTGGGGATGAGAGTGGCTATACCCCAGATAGAACTTTCAGACCAAGGGGTGGAGGAAATCAGGGGGGAAACGGGTTTAGGGAAATCTGTCAGGGCGAGTAAGGGTATTTCAGCTCTTGGCAGGAAAGTCAATTGCTGATCTAAATGGGGGTAAAGGGATAATTTGCCATAAGTCAGATTAAACCCAGGGAGGGGCATAATCTTGGGGATGGGGAGTGTTATATGGGACTCATGGCGTTGGATGCTACTTACACGCCAATCCATTCCAACCAGGAGACAACCGCCTTCTAAAATCACCCTGGCATGCCGATGATACGTTTGTATCACTGGTTTCTGCCCAGGGCACCTCAAGATTGTTTCCAGAGGTTCATAAATAGCCAGAATTACAGAAGAAATGGACTCTCCCTCTCTAAACACTTGGTTTGTTAAGTTATTTCTTTTTACAATCTGCGCCTTACAAAGGTCTGGCTTTTTACCTAAAATAATATTTGTTTCGCAGGTCGGGGTTAGATGCTCTATTGCAGCTGAGCAAATCTGGGGTTCAAACCCGATACAGTGCTGAGGAAGAAATGACGCGCTGGATATGCTATCTAGGGCCACCTCCTCCTCTCCTACCAACTTTCTCAGGTGGTCAGCACCATATGGGACCGGAAAATACTTTAATCTATAGTGTAAAAATTGAGTGCCTGAAACTGCCGGAATTACTGTCTGGTATATTAGCTCCTGTTCGCCGTCTAATAATAGTCGAACGTTCAGGTGTCTATAATACCAGCGGTTATCTTGTTGGGTGTAATGTTTCCCTTCTTGTAATTTAGACAATATTTCTGATAAGTAGGCCAGTGGTAAAATCTGGTCTGTTAAGAATCCCCTTTCCAGCTGAATGCGCTGGCGATAAAATAATTCGTTTTGACGGTGGTAATTTTCCACCGCCCTACTCACTCGCTGCAATAGAATATCCACTTCCCTTTTCATATGAATCCTGTGAATATCTTTACTGAAACCATTTAACTGTGTTAGAATGTCTGCCACTTGGCGGGAGATGTTACTTGCTGCAGCTTGGAGCTGCGCGATGTCCAAGCGGTTCTCTGTCATGTAGAGCCTTGTCTGATTCAACACCGACACCATCTCTTCCTGACAATGGGCCAATGCGCTCTCGCTAGCCTGAGCTTCTTGTACTGCAGATCTTAATTCGTTCACCTGTCCTACAGTAGCGGTGCCAAACAAGGCACAGCTTAGCGAGCCCACAAAATTGAAGAGGCCTCTCTTCCTTCGGGTGTCTTGTTGGACTGGTGTTGGAATCTCTGCCTGGAGGAAACCCATGTGCTCCTCCCAGGCACTGACATCTCTGTCTCCCACAACCTCCGCCTGTCTGAGTTCTCCAATTCGTCTTCTTAGGACGGAGACCCAAGCACTGACAGGAGGGGGCGTGGGGGGGTGTAGAACGATCACTGTTGTCCAAGTCGCGGTCAGGGCTCTGACCTCCCCCTCCTCATACACCAACACCCCTTCCTCCTCAAACAAATCGCCATTAGCCATCATAGCCAGGGTGATTATGAGGAGGGACTGGAAGGTGTAGGTTGAGAGAAGTCCGTCACTGGTGGTGCCCCTGGGTCGAACTCCCATGGTTGGGGCTGTGGTGGGGGTGACGGTGGGGGTGGGGGTGTAGGTGGTGGTGATGGTGGTGGCGATGGTGGGGGTATACAGGGCAGCTTCCTCGGCCTCTGCACGGGTGAAGTGGGCGTGGCTGGGTTTGGTGAGGAGTCAGGCCTTTCCCTCTTAGTAGAGCCTAGAGGGTGGAACACTTTGATCCTCTTTTCAGTGCATTCAGAGGTGGTGGTCAAAGCCTTGGGTTTAGGGCACTTGGTTGGGGTCTCTATCCTCCCTCTTTTTGCCCTTGACCTTGTAACAGGACCTGGTGGTGGTGTGCGCGGGGGAGCAGTCTCCACAGCAACGGCTGGTGGCAGGGGTCGGCGCAATGTAACTGGCTTAGGTGAAGCTAGTACTAGCACCTTCTCCCTTGGCGGTCGCTGCTGGGGTGGGCGTGGCACTTGTTGTGGTTGAGGTGGGCGTGGCACTTGGTCCTCGTCCTCCACATGCATGTGCTCGTCCTCTGGTTGCTCTGCTCTCGCTTGGTCTTCCTGTTCTATCTGAATTGGAGGAGGCATGTTTGGTATGGGTAAATAAACAGTGTCGGGCACTGCCCTAGGCTGGGGTGGGGGAGGTGGTGGAACATGAACTTGTTGAGCTTTTTGGGCTTGTCTCCGAGCCTTATTTCTCTTTCCTTGACCCGCCCTCGGTTGCCTAGTTCTCAGTACATCCCATTCTATTTCCCCAGATACCATTTTTACCCTATCCCTATTTATACGCCTGCGTTCACCCTGGGGTCCCCTCATAGTTAGGGTGGTACCCCTTATCCCCGTTATTACATAACCATGATCCCACTTGGGATCCAATGGAGCGCTGGTGCCTGATAGCACCACCACATGATCCCCTATTTTTAGATCCTTTGCATTTGCTCTGGCCCTTAATCTCTCATAATTAGCCACTCTACTGGCCTCAGTGCGCTCAGCAGCTTCTCTGAACGCATCTGTTAAGGCCTGTAGGCGCTCACTGAGTATGGCATCTTCTGTTCCCTCGGGAGTGGGGAATATTTTGGAAAAGGGATATCTTGGATTGGTGCCGAAAGTTAAAAAATATGGTGTAAAACCAGTTACACAAGAAGTGGAGACTCTATGTGCCCAGAGGGTTGGACCTAAATGGCTCTCCCACTCTGCTGGTCTTGCATTGATGAATTTTCTTAGTATATTTTTAAAAGTTTTGTTGAATCTTTCAATTTTACCATTTGTCTGGGGGTGAAAAGCTGTAGAATGCCTTACTTCAGTGCCTATGGATTTAAGGTACCCTTCCACTTGCTGGTTCATAAATTCGAGTCCCCGGTCGGTGATGAGCACCTCTGGGGGGCCATACCTAGGGACATATTCATTAGCCAGATAATCAGCAATGTTTTTAGCTGCTTTGGAGGGTATGGGTTTGACTTCTACCCAGCCAGTTGCGTGATCTATTACAGTCAAGATGTATCTATTACCTTTATCAGAGACCGGGAAGGGACCACAGAGATCCATTCCCAGTATCTGACCAGGATATTTTGCTATTGGCATCGCAGTAGGAGGTACACGCGCCCTACCCACTCTGTTTACAGCACACCTAGCGCATCGGATTAAGACATTATAGGTATCTCTTCTCATGGTGGGCCATTTATAAGCCTCTTGGATCCTATCTAGGGTCTTCCTCATGCCCTGGTGGCCTACTTCAGTGTGGGCGCGCCTCATTACTCTATGCCTAGCTGAGGGTGGCAGGACCAGGCGGGGGTAGGCTGGCTTGCCTGGGGGAGGGGTGAGAGTGAAAAGCATGCCATCAATTATGGTGTAATCCCCCTCATCCTCCATCCCCTGTTGAAATTGTTCCAACTCCCTCTGTTCTAAACGTATTTTGTCTTTCTCGAGTTTATCAAATTCCCAAGGAATTTCATCTATCTCCTCCAAGGCACAGACTTCAAGAGAACTGAGAGTCGGCCCTTCCTTCTTGGGGTTTGTTTTTATTCGAGAAAGCATGTCTGCCCTGATATTGTTTGCCCCTTTTCTATATTCAATGGGAGCCCCAAACTCTGCTATTAATACCGCCCATCTTTGAATTTTGGTGTTTTTAACTTCTCCCACAAACAGAGACTTTAAAGGCTTGTGGTCAGTGTAAATTTTGAATTCGCTACCCTGTAGATAAGGTCTGAGCTTATTTAAGGCATACACGATTGCATAAGCTTCCTTTTCAATCGTAGCCCAATTGAGTTGTGGCCCAGAGAGTTGTTTAGAGATATACTGAACTGGCCTCTCTATGCCTTCACTATCAGACTGGACCAATATGGCCCCAATTGCGTAATCACACGCATCGCTATAGAGACGATAAGGCTTATCCAACTGGGGGTGCGCCATTACTCTATCTGAAGTTAGTAATTCCTTCAGAGTTTCAAATGAGCTTTGCTGCTCTTCCAACCATTCGAACCTGGCATACTTTTTGGTAAGTTTGACCAAAGGATGAGCTACCTTAGCATAATCTGGGATACATTGACGGTAATACCCAGTCATTCCTAGGAAGGAGCGAATTCCGCTCACATCCTCTGGAGGTAGCATATCCCTGATAGCACTACATTTATCTGGGTGGGAATTAATTCCATCTTTTGAAACTTGGTAGCCGAGGAGATCTACCTTCTCTTGTTTGAAAATACATTTACTCTTTTTGACTGTAATTCCGTATTCTTCTAATTTATCAAACACCAGAGCCAAATGGTGATCATGCTCCTCTTCAGATTTGGAATAGATTACAATATCATCTATGAAAGTCATGCAAAATTTGCCAATAAATTCCGAAAACATTTTGTTCATGGCCCGTTGAAAGACGGCTGGTGCGTTAGTGAGTCCAAAAGGCATCCTACGGAATTGAAATAGGCCCCTATGGCACACAAACGCTGTCTTTTCAATGCTATTCCGGGTCCATCTCTACTTGCCAGTAGCCGCTTTTTAGGTCGATGGTGGAAAAGACAGTTGATCCTGCTAAACTGTCAAAAATATCTTGAATATTTGGAAGTGGATGAGCATCCTTTTTGCTTACAGAGTTTAGTTTTCTGAAGTCGACACAAGGTCTATTGCTCCCATCTTTCTTTGGGACCAACAATATCGGGCTTCCCCATGCTGAGCTGCTGGGTTCTATTACTCCCAGCTCCAGCATTTCATCTAATTCTTTATCTACAAGTTTTCTCTTGGCCAGGGGCAAACGATAGGGGCGTTGATTAATTGGGCGCGCATTTCCAGTATCTATGTGCATTTTCACATCTTTAAAGGTACCTAATTTTCCCTGTTTTCCTATGCCAAAAACAGCGGGGTATTTTTCTTCCCATGCTTCTGCCTCTGTGTGGATAGAGGCGAATTCTTGATCTGCACTACCCACTTGTTGCCTTCTGCAACTTTTTCCTTCCAAAATTACCTTTCTTTTTCTGAAGCTAATTTGGGCATCTAATATAAATAAGGCATCATCCCCCAGAAGCAGTTCATGGTGAAGTCTTCTTACAATATAAACTGGAAATGAGCTACCCCCCAAGTTAACTATCGCCTGCCCTTCAGTTTTGAGATCATGACCAGAGAGTGATTTAAGAGATTCCCCCTTTGTCAATACGAGAGGCCGATGATGGGTTTTGCAAAAGGCTCTCCATACATCCTCTCGCATTAGACTCCTTGACGCGCCGGTATCAATGAGTGCACGCATCTCCATCCCCGCCACTGAGATGGAGAGACAGAACCTCTCATCCGGCGTTTCTATTCCCCCTGGTTAACATATTTGGCTGGCTTTTGAGTGGTAGAGGCCATCTGCATGGCCGCCACCACTGCAGCCTGTACATGTGCATAGCGGTGGGAACATTCTCTTGCGAAGTGTCCCTCCTCCCCACACTCATAACAGACGTTTTTACCCCTAAACCTCTTCCCTCCTCCCTGCTTATTTTTTTTCCGGTCCTGGATTATCATTTCCCTTCCCCTTCCCTTTCCCTGGGTGGTTTACTACCTGAGAACTGGCAATCGGGGGTGGGGATAGGACGTGTTGAAATATGGGGGATACATAGGCAACATGGGTGTCTGAAAGGGGTACTGGGGTGCTGCACCTGATTGGGGAACGATCACTGTGGGGTTGGATGGTTTCCCCGTCTCCATCCTTTCTACTAATTTTGTAAGGTAATTCACCTTTGACTCCAAATCAGCTATTAGCTTCCAATCTGAAGCATCTGTAGGATTTGGCCCAGAAGGGGCCATTCTCTTAGGGAGGATAGCCCCAATTTCCATTGGTTCATCCTTCCTATCCCCTCTGGTAGGTTGCCCTGCCAGAGCGAAGGTGTGAGCAGCAGCTGAGGCTTGTCTTATTGCCTCAGCCAGGGTATCAGGGCGAGCAGCAAATACGTCATGACGTATTTGCTCATCCCTGAGTCCCAACACAAAATTCCTGACCAACGTCTCTTGGACTATCTCGTGGTCAAGGTTATCCACGCTGTAAGCCCTCTGAGACGCTAGCTGGAACTTGCGTCCGTATTGCTTCGCATCCTCATATGGGAGCTGATAGAGGTCGGTGAGCCTTGCTCGCAGCTGCTGTTCCTCCTCTTCATTCATGAAGAGGCGGAAAATCTCAGCCCTCGCCAGATCCCATGTCCTATTGGCCGGTACCTGTAGGAATCCTGCCACGCACCTCGCTAGAGGCCCGCTGGCAAGAGTTCCCAAAAGCTCTAGAGTGAGCGTATCATTCGCTACACAATAGGCCTTTGCCCTGCTTATCCCATCTAGCCACTCTCTCAAAGTGTCCTTATTGGACCCATCATTTACTCCTAGCATGGCGCCATGGCGTTCCATGCGCCTTCTGACCTCTTTGATAGCTGCAAACCTGGCCCTCCTTTGACCCTCGTCAAGCATGGCCAAGTCTGCGGCATTGAGATCCCAATTGATGTCCGCCATGTTTTACACTTTGATGAGAGAGAGAGAGAGTAAAGAAAAAAAAAGAAAACTAGATGGCACAAGGTACAGAGTTATAACCAACAGAACCCAGAACCTAGCAAGGTTTTTACCCCGAACATTGCTCACCCACTCTCCTTGTATTATGAGTGTTTGAGTGTGATCATTCTCCCAACCCTATACAGTGGCCCAGATCCACCCTCCACACATCCCATAAGTATAATTTATAAGCTCAATCAGAGTTTTAGAGTTCCACTCACCTACTCTTCCAGCTCATCTTGCCTCTCCTAGGCTATGTCTCACTTCCAGTCAGAAGATTGGGTTGTTGCTCAACTTAGCAACAAGTCTCTTAGTGGTTCGCCAGTGTAAAGAAGTCTAAGGGTTTTTAGCCCATAGGTTCAGTAAGATGAAGAAGTGAGACAAGAAGTCCGAGGTTGTAGTTCGTCTGGATTCGGCCTAGGCGGTGGTGACTCAGCGAGTACCTAGGTCCGAGTCTTTCACTTTATTTTATACTCCAAAATCATGAATTATTCATATAATCAAACCCAGGAAATATTCCACTGGCTCTTCCCCTTCCCTCTAATTGGTTGAGGGAGAGAGGATCTTCCTTGCCCACACGCCTACCTCTGCTCCCCATGCAGAGACCATAAATGGAGTGCATGCAAGTTGGATCCCTCTCCTCAGCCTTTCCCCTCCCACCCCTTACTCATAGATCCCAAGGCTCGTGCCAGCCCCCCTCCCTCTTAGCCCTTCCCCCCTCTTGATAAACCCAGAGCAGTGTATACAGTAATTAGGTCGGGCTGGGGGAGGCGGGGTGAGCCCTGAGTGGCTCATCTCCCCCTCCCTCCTGGCCAGGCCATGTGTGGCGTGCATGCCCCGACCATGATCAGGGCTAAATAGGTCGGATCTTGGGTCTAAAGATTTCAGTTCTTTACAACAGGCCATACGGGCACATAGCTCTTGACAGAGTGTGTTGTGCCCAATCGACACACATGTATCAACAAGTACTAAGTTAACTAATTATCAAGTTATGCACCGATTGTGGCCCGTTCATAAGCCCGGGCTTATATTTGTTTCGACCCCCCTTTAGCCCCAGCTTGCAATTGAGATAGGCTTTTAATTGAGAATTAAATTTTAGAGGATTTTATTTTTTCATGACCCTCATACCCCCGGCCTGCATTCGAGATAGGCTTATAAACAGGTCCCAGCTTATAAACGGGCCACTACGGTATTTAACTTTGTAATCAGTGTCAACTTAATTCATATACTTGGCGTTTCCACTGGAAACGATTTTCTCAGCCACAATCATTTGTGCCTGATGTCAACTTATAGTTATACAGTAGTTTGATTCTTGAAGAGGGAAGCAGTGTGCAACGCAATAGCCAGGGCTGTAAAAAAAGTTGGTTGAAAAAAGTTGTCGTTAAAAAATAGTTTGTCGTGAAAAAAAAATTGTCGTGAAAAAAAAAGTTGTCGTGAAAAAAAAAATGGTTGGTCATTGAAAAAAGTCAGTCGTAAAATAGAAGTTGGTCGTAAAAAGTTGGTTGAAAAAAAGTTGGTCGAAAAAAAATTGTCGTTAAAAAATAGTTGGTCGTTAAAAAAAATGTCGTTAGAAAATAGTTAGTCGTTAAAAAAAGTTGGTCGTTAAAAAAAGTTGGTCGTAAAAAAAAGTTGGTCGTAAAAAATAGTTGGTCATAAAAAAGTTGGTCGTAAAAAAAATGGTCATAAAAGAAGTTGGTTGTAAAAAAAGTTGGTCGTAAAAAAAAAGTTGGTCGTAAAAAAAAGTTGGTTGTATAAAAAAAGTAGTAAGCTAGGCTACTAAATAGTTGGTAACTTACTTTTAAAATTTAGAAAATGTGTTGGGCAGCAGTGTCCATTTGAGCACCTGAGGCAGGTGAGGGGGGTGGTGGGCAGAGGGATGGTGTGGGAGGTGGGAGGGCCTTCTGCAGACCTATCATGGTTGGAGAAGCATCTAACTAACAGCCAATCCTTGGCTAAACCTAGAAAGGCTGTCAATCAGCCTTCAATAACGTCTAGGTGTGAAATCTATGACTGATTGAATCAGTGAAGTGTGAAATATAGGACCTGATCGAAAGGATTAGATAAGGCATTTCACCTCACCTCACAGACAGCTAAAGAATATTATCAGATGTAGATCCAGTATCAGTGATTGGCACATTTCATAGTGACCCATTTGTTTTCTCAGCTATAAATAGCTGAGAAAACAAAAACCAAGTATTCTGACTAATTTTGCATCAGAATCGGGTCAAAGTTTTGAGGTTTTTGAAATGCCAAATAATGTTTCCCAAGGATATAATATCGTACCCCCCGCCCCCACCCAAACTAAACCCCACCTCCTGCCTTTTTTTATGACACCATTTCAGTACGCTATCTTTCTAATAATCAATTTCAGAATTTACTTTCCCAATAAAAATCTTGAGTGCATCGTAATGGGCGATGCATAGGCATTCGCGCTGTCCTAACCTCTAACGAACAAATCAACATTTCTATTTATACCCCAACTACCTCTCACTACTCCACCTACCACTCCCTTCCATCCTCAAACCCTCACTTCTCTCCTACACGTCCGCCGATCACATATGAATTAACTATAAATGCTAAGCATATATAGCTAATGTCACGTTGTATCATATGAAATGTTTATGAGATTGTATGATAGTAATAATCAGGCACGTAATTAATGAAAAGATTGTACAACCTAATCATAGATATAAGAGCGTCATAATTATATGGATTTAAAATATCATAGAAGATTTACAATAAACGTTAAATTTAATACCCTTTTAAGAAGTGCATTACTACTATACTTACGATTGTCTTTATAAGACTGTTAATTGTTAATTACTGTCTGAATCGATTACTGAAAGTATGAAATAATGTTGATATATTTATAACATCATTTCCCCAGAGATTTTCATTAACGAAATAATAATGGTTGCTACGGATCTTAATCAATGAAGCACACTATTTAAGAACTTGCGAGCGTTTTGACTGTGTATCCTACAGTCAGTTGTAATTTAAGATATCCTGTCATTCCTGAGACACATCATAATTATAGAAAATCATATATGTACATGTATTGAGACATTGTACTGCAAGGATTGGGTCAATCAAACATGTCATGATTGAGTTATGATTGTTGTACAAGGTGAGATAGCGGGGAGGTTTCAATTGGGATGAGTGGGAATTCTATTCTCGAAGGACAAGGGCAGCTGAATGAACAGCCCCAGTGAAAGTGTCCAGCACGTTGGTTTGAGTTACGTAAGCTGTCAATTGAGTGCGTTCGAGAGGTGTGGTTGTTTGCTTGTTCGAAATTACTTGTAATTTACAATTACCACCAATGACGGTTGCGACTTTCACGATAGCTTGGGGATATTTGGAGGTATCCCAGACTTATAATAATATATTGTTACAACTTGTATTTTTGTAAGTTCGGAAAGAAAAGTTTAGGTCCTATCCAGCCCAGTGTGTTCCGTGGTCTTGGGGAAGTAGTAGGCAAACAGGACTGACCAAACTCAGTAATTATTGAAGTCGTCCAAGAATGTCTTGGTAGTTAGGATTTCTGCTGTCAACGACTGGAATATTTTAATATCCATGAAGTATTTATGTGTAAATATGCTACATTGTACAAGTTTAAGATGTTATCGAGTTTATATTATCATGTTTTACCCAAGGTTGTGTGCCATTATCATTCATGATTGATCACAAATGTGTCGTCCAAAGCTGGTGCTGATATCAAGCAATATTACCTATGATATTAGTGTAATGTATTCTATGCTTCTAATGTAATGTATTCTATTGGTTCAATTTTAATTTAATTTCGAATTGAATAATAAAGAAATAAACTGTGTATAATATAAGCATTGTTTTGTCTTCTCTTGCCTCAATTTTGCCGATAATAACTCATACAGCATGGTACAGTACAGTACAGTAATTGCAATATAATATTGGATATAAACGAACCATAATTAAAGCTAATATTTTCCGTTTTCACCCTGCCGCCCCCCGCGCAAAATTCACCATCCCCGTCCCCCCTGAACCCTGGCCCACGACACCCCCACTGCGCTAAAAATAGATTTCTCACATAGCGTGTGAGGTGAGGCATAGTGAGGCTTCGTACAAGTCAAGTTTATGGGTCAGATTTTCAAAAAGTGCACTATTCACTTTCAACAATTCTCTCAAAGAATGCAGATTTAAGATAGAAATAAGACTCAAAATTCATTTCATCATGACCAAACAGATTGCGTTGATCAAGGCAATACCAAATGTATCCAGATGTACCTAGTTGTGACTATTTTACAGCTTAAATTTGAGGAATTTACTGAAAATGTTGATTTGCAAAGGTGCACCCGAGCACATATTTGAAAATCTGACCCTTATGTTTATAGTGACATCTGCGGGCTCATTTTTGAATAATGTTATATATTAGATATCGATGTATATACATTAAAACTTTTATTATTCATTACTCATACATGTTCATGTAGATTACTCATATTCTTATCTGTGTGTACCTAGCCATGCTAGGCGTGTGAGGAGATAACACCAGTTGATTCCACCACTGGTGAGTGGGTAATAAAGGTGAATCACTGCTATCTGAACTAAGCTTGTGTGTTGATCGTTGTTTTTTTGTTTTTTAAATGAATTTTATTCAGTTCAGTCTTACAATTAACAGTAATATTCTCATGAATCTGAAATCGAAAAAATCTTTTATAGTAGATACTTGTTTCAATGATTGTTAGTGGTTTACAGTTTAAATGGTTTACAGTAAATGTCACAGTTTTGTTGTAGTCGTGACTTCACAATACATGTATACATACAGAGATCGATTTTTTTTAACAGTTTTTCTGCCCCTACAGCAATGTAATATAAAAGTTTGTACCAGGTCTTTTGGTGTTTCCTATGAATAATAAAAACAAATTGAGTATGATGCGAGAACATTTTTTTTTCAATACTATTACTGATCCGTATCATTTCATGTTTCACCTATTCATTTGCACCACTTCTCATTACATTTCAAGAACTTTTTCATCGTGTCCCAGTTGCTATTGCGAATTTTCGCTGGCAACTTGTTCCACATTAGCGGACCTTTGTAATGCGGACTGGTTCTAATTTTCTCTATTGATGGTTTTTCATTTTTTAGGACTATGCCCGCGCTCAGTCTAGTATCTCTTTTCTTTGAGACTAATAGCTCTTTTTTCTTGAGAAACATAATTTGTAGAGTTGCTATCTTCGAACGTTTATCTAGCGAGCATACATTGCACTTTTTATTCAATATTTCAATGTTACGTCTGTCATACGGGTACACGATTCTAACCGACCTGTTAACAATTGATTGTAGTTTCTTACTGGCCTTAGCTGTAGCCATACTCATGAATATTAAACCGTACTCTAGCTGAGATAGCACATGGCTCTTTCCTATATACTTAGTCATACGTGGTGTGAGGTATTGCCTCATCCTGTACAATTGTAATAGTCTGAATGTTGCATTAGTTTTCAATTTGCTCATGTGGTCGTTCAGGTTTAAACCAGCATCGATTTTATACCCAAGATATGTGATTACCTTGCTCCTACAGATTGATTCTCTATTCAGATATGTAAACCCAGTGGTTGCAAAATTTATCTTTTTGAGTCTATTTTTTGTACCTAAGAATTGCAACTGGCACTTCTTACTGTTCAGACTTAGGCCATTGGAACTCATCCAGGATTGTATAGAGTTACTCACTTTCTGTGAGGTCTCTACACATTTATCTGGTTCCGTACCCGTTACACTAACCGCAGTATCGTCTGCATATAAACTTATGTGGATATTGTAATTTGGTATTTTCAGGTTATTTAAACAATTTGGCAGGTCATTTATATATATTAGAAATAGCAACGGCCCCAAATGACTCCCCTGGGGGACTCCCCTCCGAATAGGTTGAGCATCTGATACATTGTCATGGAGGATGGTTTTTTGTTTTCTATTTTAGTTTATAGTTTCTAACCAGGTTAACAATTTTCGGGTTAATCTTGTAATGAGTCATCTTCCAAATCAAAATGCTATGATCTATGCAATTGAAAGCCTTAGAGATGTCATAGTAAGTAGCTACACTGGTTTCTCCATTGTTTATACCACTCAGAATGGGAGTTAGAAAATCATAAACACTTAATTTGGTACTATGCTGCGCCCGAAAACCACCCTGCTGTTTTGCAAACAGGTTATTGTCTTCATGTGGGCAGTCAAAGGTTCAAGTATTATTTTTTCTAGCAGCTTGGACATAATTGGAACGATAGCTATGGGCCGGAGATTGTTGAAAGATCTCAGGTCTCCCCACTTTGGAATGGGTTTTATGGTATACTCTTTCCATTCGTTCGGTATGGTACTTTGAGATATACATTTTTTCATAAGCAGCGTAATAGAATCAAGTATTGGTGTGATGAAAGTTTTCAAGTATTTCGAATTTATCCACTCGAGACCACTACCTTTATGTTCATCTATCTGCTCTATTAATTTAGACATTTTTGGGTTGTTGATACTAACTCTAGTACTTCTGTCAAGCATTGTTTCTTTCATGTGAGTCTTAAAGAGCCCATTACTTATAGGGTTTTCATTACCCAGGTTAACATAGAATTTGTTCAGGGCATTACTGGCTTCTTTGCCGCATATAGTTTTGTTTTCATGCACATAACTAGAAGGTAACTCCCTATTGTTGCTGCCGAATAACTCGTTCACAAGGCGCCAGAATTTTTTAGGATTGCCTCTTGAGGCTGCCATAGTGTTTCTGATCTGTTCACGCTTATAGACTTCGATTCTAGAAGTAATATTTTTTCTCAGTGATACAGCTTCTTTAAGAGTGTCTACCCGCTTGTTTTTTCTCCATTTCTTGAATAAATGGTCCCTCCTATTTAATAAAGATGTTAATTCAATTGGAAGAATAAGTTTACCACGCCTAGATACATTGATCTCTTCTACGGGACAGTGTTTGTCCAGGTAATGGACTATACATTTCTTGATATTCGACCAGATGACGTTAGGGTCATTGGAGTATGTGTATTTATACATCAAATGCATTGTTACGTGCGCCACACTTATTCATGTAGTTCGTAATACTTTGGACATTCAATTTGTGATATCTTCTGCCTAACCTAGTGGTTGTAACACGAGGTTCTTTACCCTTTTTGATTTGAATATAGGGACATAGGTGGTCTGAGATATTGAAATTAATCACCCCTGAGGATTTAATGTGTGGGTGGTTTGAGTAAATAATGTCTATCAAGCTAGACTTTTGTTTACAGTACCTGGTTGGATTATTAATTAATGACTCCAAGTGGGAGTCCGACAGGATAGACTTCAACTCATTTGACATTTCATTTTTCTCATCTAGCATGTCTATATTGACATCTCCACACACTATTTTGTGACAGTTTCGATCCTTATTATTGATAGAATTTAAACAATCCTGTAGTTCTTCGATAAATACCTTCTTATTCCCGTCTGGCGGGTGATATGCATTGACCAGTATTATTTTCTTTCTCATTCCTGGTTTTAAAATAATACATTGCAATTCGGTATCCTTCGTACAGACATTTAATTCCTCTAACGTCCAGGAGTCTACTTCGAATGACTTATGAGTATAGATACCTAATCCACCTCCTTTGGATTTTACACCTTCTTTTTCAACCTGTCTATCAAGTCTGGTGATGTTATAGTTAGCGTTTGCAGTGAGATGACTATCCATATCATTTTCATATAGCCAGGTCTCCTGCATACAAAGTACTAGAAGGGGTTCACAGAGTAGTGTATTTTGTACATTTTTTAATGAATGTCATACGTATTGATCTGTCAATGTATATACTTGTATCACAACCTGAACTGTTATTTTAAATATAAACAAATGACCCCTCACTGGTTCCACGAACCCACACCTGGTCCCAGGACCATGAAAGTTATGTATAATTGTATATCATCATCTAAATAAATAGCAAGGAATTTCATATTGTAAAGCCAAGCACAATGCAGGCAGTGTGAAAACCGCCTAACCGGCGACACTGTACAGATACACCTGTGAATAAAAATGTTTCAAAAAGTTTAATCATCCATTCATACACAAGTATATTGTGACCAAGAGTGTGGAGGGAGGGTCGTGCTTGGTCATGCATAGCAAGAGGGGAGGGAAGGGGCTTAGAATACATATATGCAAATCAGCAGAGACTGTATGTGGGCCTCTTGTGACTCCCTTACTTAAATCTTTGCCCTGGGGATTCCCCAGCTCATTAGCCCATACACACAGAAACACGGAGCACGAGAACTCATGCGAGACTTACTGCAGCTCGGTTCCCCATGCACTCACACAGGCAAGCGTAACGGGGTACCTGTGTGAGAGAGGTCCCCGTTTATTTTCCATGGCCACTCCACTCGGTACCCTGTCTATTTCGCTCTGGGTCAAACCATTCTAATAGAGAGGGGTGGCGGGTCAAGCCATTCTAATAGAGAGCTAGGGGCGGCCGCTATATAGTGCATCACCCCTGACCCCACCAGAGCTTGTGCCACTGTACACATAAGTCTCTCTCTCTCTGTCTCTCTCTGTCTCTCTGTCTCTGTCTCTGTCTCTCTCTCTCTGTACACATAAGTCTCTCTCTCTCTCTCTCTGTCATTGTCTCTCTCTGTCTCTCTCTCTCTCTGCCTATGTATCTTAGAATCCCGGCCCCCGCACTCAGATACAATAAGTAGGACATAGGCTCGTTCCACCTATCAGAAAACATACCCTTTTCCGCGGATTTTGAGCTGAAAAAAGTACCCTTTTTTTCCATGAAAACGCTGACTTTTCAGCCCTAAAAACACCCCTATTTTCTGAAAAACGCCGACATTTTTAAAATTAACCCCCTTTTCATTAGAACGCTGACTTTCCTGTGTTAAGAGCGATTTATAAACCCCTATGGGGGGAAAGATGAAATGACCAAGATGGGAAGGGGAAGGAAGGATTATCTCTATCATAACTTTCCCAAGCTTTAATGTCACAAACAAACTACGACCCAACTTTTTTTTCGACCAACTTTTTTTACGACCAACTTTTTTTACGACCAACTTTTTTTCGACCAACTTTATTTCGACCAACTTTTATTTCGACCAACTTTTTTTCCGACCAACTTTTTTATGACCCAACTTTTTTTCGACCAACTTTTTTTTACGACCAACTATTTTTACGACCAACTTTTTTTACGACCCAACTTTTTTTTACGACCAATTTTTTTTCGACGAACTATTTTTACCACCATCTTTTTTTCCACCAACTTTTTTACCATGACTAATTTTCAACCAAATTTTTTACGACCAACTTTTTTTACGACCCACCTTTTTTATGACCAACTTTTTTTATGACCAACTTTTTTTAGACTAACTTTTTACGACCAACTTTTTTTTACAATTTTTTATGAAAGAATGTCTGTCCACACATTACTCATTATTATTATTATTAAGGAGGGGGAATAAAAGGGGAGGGAGAGCAAGGGAGGTAGTCGGGGAGGGGGAGGAGAAGAAGCGTAGGCCCCCTGTGAATTTAGCCATTTTTGGCAATCAAATTAATATCTCCAAATTAAAATAAACGTCCAGTAAATTGTTGGATTCTTATAAGAAGTAGAAACACAACTGCCTCTACAATCCAAGTGCCGAATTACAACCAACTTTTTTTCCTGACCCAACTTCTTTTTCCAACCAACTTTTTTTTCAACCAACTTTTTTTTCAACCAACTTTATTTTATGACTAACTTATTTTCGACTAACTTTTTTTAAAGAAAGAATGTACCTGTCCACACATTACTCATTATTATTAAGGAGGGGGAATAAAAGGGGAGGGAGAGCAAGAAAGGTAGTCGGGGAGGGGGAGGAGAAGGAAAATTGATAGATGTATAGGTGTGTGTGTGTATGGGGGGTGGAAACCCTCTTATTTCAGTCATTCTCATCTCTCCTCTCCCTCTCTTCTCCTCCCCCCCCCCTCTCTCTGTCCCTCTCTCTCTGTCCCTCTCTCTCTCTCTCTCTCCGCCCCCCTCCTACACCTTAGGCCTACTACCCCGACGTAGGCCCCCTGTGATTTTAGTCATTTTTGGCAATCAAATTGATATATATCCAAATTAAAATAAACGTCCAGTAAATTGTTGGATTCCTATAAGAAGTAGAAACACAACTGCCTCTACAATCCAAGTGCCGAAGGCACTTGTTAATCAAACAACTTCATTTTGTGTTCAGGATAAGGATGCTCCACCACTGCCGCCAAGGACGGGGCGTCGCAGCGGTTCCACCAGTTCCATCGACTTCATGTTACCACGATCACCAACAAAATCGCCCGCGCCCAAACCACCAAACGCTGGTCGAGTTTTCACTTACGCAGGAGGTATTCGACCACCTAACAACAAGAGGCAACCAGCAGTGCCTCCCAAATGACGAAGGTACCAAGCTCAGAAAACATGCGAAAAGAAGGAATGGTTTCCAGACCGGGCGGTGGTATTCCAGTGCGTAGCACATCCAGGGCATCGCAGTTACCAAGGCCAGGCCCTGTCCCCCCAAACTATAGCAATGTTGTGGCTCAGCTAGATAAAAGAAACAAAGAACACAGCCAATCTTCCTCGCCCGGGCACTCCGATCAAGAAAATAATAATACAAAATCTGAAGAAGTAGCGGTAGCACCACCTAAACTGCCTCCAAGGAAGATAAGTCAGTCGTAAAATCTGCAGGACTTTTTTTTTTTTTCTTTTTTTTTTAAAAGAAATTCTGCAGGACTGCTGTGCCCACGAGCAAGGATTGTGACAATGTGAAAAATGCACATGTATACTTATTATGTTGGACTGAAAATCCATGACATTAATGCATTTGGGTTGGGAAAAGGACCTACCTTGTGTTTAGCCTGTGAACATGGACCTACCTGTGACTGGGTTTCTCGGCTGACCCAGGTTTGTCAAATGACAAGCATGCCAAGTTTACTTAATCAAGTACTGGCCATCGCTAATATGCTATATAATAATGCACACAATTTATGTACAGATGTGGAAGGAAACAAAAATGAATTTTATCTCTAGACTGGATTTAATTGACGTCTCCGTGATCTCTTTTGAAATTTGAACAGAATATTTTTCTCCTGTAGTTTCTGGGCTATCGAAAGGATCCGATGAATATGATTCATGTTTCTAATATTTCCAAGTGTTTGCTGGAAGCTGCTCACTTCAGCCTTCTGATTCAAATACTGATCCTCATTGCAGACCTTCAAAACAACATGACATATAAATTATGTTCAGAACTTTAAAATGCCAAACGTCTGAGAAATCTATAGCTTATGCAAAGTCTTGTGCATAAGTTGATGGCTAAATTACTACACGATGGGTCCCTAGTCTTTCAACTATGTGCATGTCTGTATACATGTACGCGACTGCCGGCGGTCGTTTGTTCAATAAAGTCGATTGTGTTCATATTACGCTGTATACTTGGGTCCCCGTTGTAACCATAATATAACGTGGATTGTTGGATGTGGTCCCAATCTAAGTTTAGAGTGTATTGTTTTCTCCATATATCAATTTTGCTCAAGCATCCGGTGTATTTTTCCTATATCAGCCAGGTCAAAATATTTAAGGGGAATCTAGAAGTGATGTTTATTTGCTTTGATAATAATTATTTATTCGCGTTAATGTTGCCAGCAGCGTCAATTCATTATATAGCGTCATACTCATTATATTCTACTTCCCTGCAAATAATCATTTGTACTTAGGTATCGCGTATATTATGTTCGGTAGAATAGTTGTGATCAGAGATGCACGTCGGTTCATGCCAAGAATTATACTGTGAATTTTGAACAGAGTGAATTGTTATTATTTAGGGCCTCCACTACATGATGTAACAACATATCATTTTAAACTGATTTAAAGACAAACATATTAACGCCCAAAATAAATATCAGATTTTGAGAATATGTAGTCGACATTTGGCCGATCAGATTTTGACCAAATTTGTTTGTAAATTGGGGAGATTTGACAATTTTTTAAATATTCGGTTCAAATACTGAGGACATGCACCCCTGTTCTATCTATTTACATCATACATTTACGTTGGTGCTTGTCTATAATTAAGCAGGCATATTCTCATGCGCCTAGCACCTGTTGTTCAGATAAGGCCATCATGCCTTACCTCCTTAAAGTGGTTGTCCTGTTAAAACTTATAAAGTATGGATTAACTCATGTTCACATATAGGGCATTATGTTACAAACGTCCTCCAATGGTGTCTTTGGCTTTCTCATACAATTCAACCATGAAATACATACAAAAATAAAGTACATACAAAAGATACAAATATCAAGTACATCACTATATACTTAGATGCAGCCGTGAAGGCCTAGGTCAAGACACTACAGTGAATAGAAGGACGACGTAGGAGTCCTTCTGATGAACATTGTAGTGTCTTGTTCTAGGCCTTCACGGCGCATCTAAGTTATTTAGCACACAAGGGGTGGTTTCACTATCAAGGGAATAAAAGATCCTGGCAGTTCCATCGCCAATCAAGGCTATAAATTAATTAAGTGATAGCAGGATTACATTCATCGCCAATCAAGGCTATAAATTAATTAAGTGATAGCAGGATTACATTCATTCGGCCAATCCAAGTCCAAGTATATGTTCATCGCCGTTTCAACAATGATTGTCATGCATAATTCAACTGTGTGTTTGTACAATCACAAGTCAACCAAATCATCTGTTTCCATTTCCGCTATTTTAACTCATCTAAATGACCATGATTCAAGTGCAAACAGGAATTCAAATTCGCATAAAGCACCCCACCCCACCCCACCTTCACATCCCCGACTCCCCAGTTGACTAGGTGTAACTTTAATTGGACCTGGTTAAGAAATTGCTCATCTATCCAGGTGTTAGATGCACAGAAAATCCTCTTTGTTTTTTGTTTTTTTCATTTCGAATTAAACATTAAAAATCGAATCGGTTAGGTTGTATTTTAAGAATTTGTTTGCATAGCATCAGGCTTAGAGAAAAATAGCAGGTACAAGACCCTCCAGTTAAAAAAAAGTAGCCACAGACATATATATGTTATTGGCCTAGCTCGGTGTCCACGATACGCAGCCTTGCCCACATCATAAATAGACTCCTCCCGATTTGGAGCCCTTCCCCCTGTAGAGAAGAAGATTTCATCTGTACTGGAAGCACTATCTGACGCCTTGACCTCACTTCGTTCAGCGGATTTCTTGAGTTCCAACGACGCCACCAAATTCTTGACCATGGACTCCAAACCGTCAATACGAGAAGCTAACGTTGCATTCTCCACAAAATCTGTCTTCTCGCTCGTACAATTTTCTCCGATTGGGGGAACATGTACCGTAGAACAATTACTACACAGCTTTGCCTTAGTCATCGTGAATAAAGAGCAAAACACACGATCCAATAAGAGAAGAATAAAATTTCTTGTGGCAACACCTCTATATGCGTTGAGCGATGGAGGGAAAGTGGGGGTTCCTCCAGGTGGAACGAATGGGTGAGGGGATGGCATGCGTTGATTGACTCACACGACGCACACCTGATGATGCGTCATAATAGTCACTGTTGCGTCACCCAAATATATTCACCGATGAATCGATTCTGCGTTATTGGGTGTGTTACAGAAACGAATCTTAAATCATATAAGACCATTTCAACATATTGACATAATATCATAGGCATACACCATCGCAGTACACCATCACAGTACACCATCATAGTAGGCATACACCATCACCAGTCCTGCTAGATTAAATATCATAGGTGGGTCAAGTTATCTGAAAATGCTCATTTGGCCGATCTACATATTCACTAAATTCTTCGAAATTAGACTGTCAAATAGTCAAAACGAGGTACATTTGAGCATATTTGGCATTACCTTGATCGGTTTGGTCATGTTGAACTGAATTTTGAGTCTTATTTCCATCTTCAAATCGGATTATTTGGGAGAATTGTCGAAAATGAATTGTGCATTTTCTGGAAATCTGACCCAGGTAGCGGTACTCTTAGAGTAGCCACTGTCCACCCTCAGTACCAGCTGGACAGAGCTTGGGTACTGGGTATAAATCGGACCGTTTTAATGGGAAAATAATGAGAAAACCGCCCTGCCGTGTTTTAAAAAAATACTAGAATGTGCACAGGTGTAACCAATGTACACCATTAGCCGCAGAGACCCACTTGTAAGTCGGGGTTGTTGTTATTACTGGCAAGCGTTAACTGTGAGGCTATACACAAACAACTCAGTAACCCACATTGGGTGACCCCCATAAAAAGTTATTTTAAGCTCTTAGTCTTGTTAATAATTGGCCACACTGTTCACACCAGCTGTGCGGTGAGTATAGGTTTAATTCTGGCATGAATAGGGTGCTTGCCATGCACCACTGCACACAAAGGTCAAACTGGACCTGCATGACTGTGAATAGCATGTTGTGTCCAAGAGTTGTAATCCTATTCAATTATGTATTCGGGACAGATATTACCTTTTTGAGAGTGGATATTACAGATTAAGAAAATACACTTTTTCCTATTACCAAACTGATAATACTATTTCCCAGACAAATAGTTTCGAAACGTTGACTATTTCCCTATTACTAATGTCCCAGCTAAGAATGTGTGATCACAGTGAGCTCACTGAGAGCTCACAATATTTATCACAGTGAGCTCATACTATGACCTCACGGGTGAGGTCAAAGTGTAACTTCACAGTGGCATCAAAATGATCTCTCAATGTGACCTCACAGTATACTCATACTATGATCTCACTGTGAGGTCATAAGTATGAGATCACTGTGAGGTCATAGTTTAACCTCATGGGTGAGGTCAAAGTGTAACTTCACAGTGGCATCAATATGATCTCTCAATGTGACCTCACAATATACTCTTATACAATCAATCTCACTCTTATTAATCAATAAGATGACAAGACTAGACTTGTTTTTAGCACTACTGATCAGCTTCTAAACAGCAGATTTGTGCTCAGTGCTAAGGTAGAAAGTTTCTCCACAGAAGCATTTCACCCAAGAGCATTCAAGGAGAGACTGCATGGTCCCTTTGCTTGAATTTTTCAAAGTTCCTCATCCCTTTCCATCACTTAAACTTACCCTTAATACAATCCTCTCCTGTAGCTGTCATAGGTAGCCATTTCAAGTTGGTGTTAGACAATCTTGGTCACTCAGTATACTTATAGTAATAATATTAGAATTATAAGGGTGCTTTCTTCCCAACAATTTTGAACATCAAGCAGGTAAGTTATCCAAATAAACTATCAAGTTCATTGCTTTCAATATTCCCAAGTTAATGATGTGTAATATCTATGAAGTATAAATGCTTCATATAAGTATTACTAGTGAGACTTTTGTTCTAATAGAAAGTGTAAATGTAATGCAGTAACCTTTGGTGCCACCTAGTGAAAACCAAGTTCTATGGTACTGCCACCTGGTGAGAACAGTCGGATTGCCGATAACGCCGCCAATAATGCCAATAGAAGAAATTGGAGGCCAGATTTGAAAAGAGGAGAAAAAACTAGACTAGGTCAACATCTCACAAAATTTCTAGGGGCTGCCAGAAAAAAGTCAACATTTTCAGTATTTTTGCCATAGAGATGTGCCTAAAAAGTGTAATTCTTGCAAACCACTTTGCAATGTCAAATAAATCCTTCGTTTGGAAAATGAAGGAATGCTTGGAATGGAATTTCCTTTAGCACCCGGGTATAACAGGGCCCCCTGCATCTCATACTCCAACAGCTAAGCCCTAGCTGCCCTAAAAGTTGGTCAAATCAACCATTCCGTTTTTTGGAAATGTCCAAAAATCTGACAAATCATTCATGTGAGATCACATATGCAAGATCACAAACATATCACCCAGACCTCACCGTTCTGATCTCACATCTATGAGAAGTTTCTGAGCTCACAGAGATATCACAGTTTTTAGCTAAATGTGAGCTAGAACTTGTGACCTCACACTGAGATCACACTGAAACCATTCATGTGAGATCACATATGCAAGATCACAAAAATCTCACCCAGACCTCACCGTTCTGATCTCACATCTATGAGAAGTTTCTGAGCTCACTGAGATATCACAGCTGTTAGCTAAATGTGAGCTAGAACTTGTGAACTCACACTGAGATCGCACTGAAACCATTCATGTGAGATCACATATGCAAGATCACAAAAACCTCACCCAGACCTCACCGTTCTGATATCACATGTGTGAGAAGTTTTTGAGCTCATAGTGCGATCTAGATGAGCTCACTTCCTAGCTGGGGTCTTTTCTTCCAATAAAAACAAGTAAAGTCTATAACAATTGTCTATTTATCATTACAATTCTTTTGTGGCCACTTTGAACAGGATAATCACTATTCCCATGTAATTCTTCTGACAGAATTCTTGCACACCTTGATTATTTTTTTATTTTCAAATTGACTAAAGTCTACGAACGAAATATGTTTATTGACCATTTTTAGCAGCTATGTTAGTGGTTGTAGTGACAAATTGGTTATTTCAAGTATGACTCTTTAAAATGAGTGAAATTTAATACATAAAGCAACGTTGTTAAACAAAATATAAATGAAGGGACTTTGTGACGGGGTTCCCTCTTGTCTGTTTGCCTCTGAATTGACCACACCTAATACCACCAATTTAAGTATTTTTTTTTTGAAAGGGTTTATTATGAGTTTACATATAATTGACTTGGCAGTAGATCCCTCGTTGCTTGGAGGAGGATCTTTGACATAAATTATTCGTGCACATATAAAAAAAACTTTATTACTCACAATAGGCATAATATCTCAGCTCAAGGTCAAGCCTCTTGCTGGTATACCGATAAAGTGCCTTTTACTGGTCTAATAATCGATGGACATAGAGCAATTGTGCATACAAGTAGGATCAAATAAGTGATAAAAAACATCTAAAATAATAAATGCTACAGAATGATTTGATAAATGAAAAGGATGAGATAGGGTGAGAGAAATGGAAGGCAAGGTTTGTCAAATATTGTTTATCCGTAACTATGATAGACGGATAGACTCGAGTAATATAATATATGTGTGCTGTTATACACTGTAGATAGGATAGATTGCGGCACTCTGTGGGCTAGAATTACACTGTCTCGCTCCATTGGCTTACTATTTTCATTAACAGCTTGTTTTGTCAACAACCCATTGTCCAAGATTCTAAGAGATATACAATAGCTCAGCACCAGTCAGTGGTGGGCGGCTCTACTATTAATAACGTTGTGACTGACAAAATACCCGCTTGGGCTATGATTAGACTAGTGGGTCAGATTTTCCCAAAATGTACAATTCAACTTCCTCAACCTTCTCAAATAACCCAAATTTCAGACGAAAATAAAATTCAAAATACAGTTTGACCTAACCAAACAGATTGCTAGAATCATTGCAATGCCGAATATATACTCGAATTTACCTACTATGGACCAAATTGCAGCCTAATTAACAGAATTTACTAATGTGTAGCGCTGCCAATTGTACATATTCTAAAAATCTTACCCATGTGTTCCTTCATGTTGGTTGATTGATAATTCATGGTTGATATAGTGTTAGTATATCTCAATGAGGTAGTGGATATTTCTAAAAGAAAATAGTCAGATATTGTGGATATTTGACTATTACACATATTGATGATTACGGATATTGGACAAAACATAGCAGTCCCTTTCAGCAGCAGTGTCTAGCATATTGTAAATCTTTAAATCTTACTAGATATACTATATGGGTCAGATTTTAAAAAAGTGCTCATTTGGCAGATCAACATATTCAGTAAATTCTTCAAAATAAGACTGAAAAAATGGTCAATACTAGATATATATAAGTATATTTGGTATTGTCTTGATACGGACATTCTCTTTGGTTACGTTCGACATGATTTTGAACATTATTTCTGTATCAAATCTGGATTATTTGAGAGAATTGTTGGAAGGGAACTGTGTACTTTTTGAAAATCTGACCCATATCTGGCAAAGGTGGAACTCCCCTCCACTGCTAAATAGTCAAAACCAGGTATATCTGAGTGTATTTGGTATTGCCTTGATCCTAGGAATGTGTTTAGTCATGTCAAACGGAATTTTGAGTCTTATTTCTGTCTTAAATCTGCTTTATTTGAGAAAACTTTTGAAAGTGAATTGTGCACTTTTTGAAAATCTGGCCCATATAGAGAGAGACGCGCTCTACTGAGCCCACTAGAGCCAGACTCAGGTAGCCGGTGCATTCACGTAAGTTTCCGACGCTTACAGGTCGATCACCTATGAATAGAGATCTTTAGCACCCCGATGTATCTCGCCTATGCTTACATATCCCTATCTTATAGATAACTGCTTCCAAACCAAAGTTTTTTATGTCCAGGCCTCCCGCCTGCTAAATCATCCCTAGATCTGCTTTTAGCAGGTTCTGCTAAGTTTCTACGCCTTCCTAAAAGATAGGGATAGGTTAGCGTCGGTGAGATAGGCAGGGTTGCTAAACCTCCCTACATATAATATTGTGACGAGCCAATTGCTGCCGCCCCGGCGCCCGGCTCGCAGCCGGCTCCCAGCTCACTCCACAGCCAGCCACCGACCTGTGAACGTGGGCTGACTTACACTGCACTTCTACACATTTGAGTAGAAAAGCATTCTGAGAGGAAGACACCAGCAATACTTCCGACATCGCTATTTGGGCCCATTGCATAGGAAACAATCGTATGTACCCAGCAAAAAATGTCAGAGTGGGACTGTCTTTATTTCATTACTGGGTCTCTTTATTTTATTCCTTCTCATTTCGATATTTCATTTCAATGTTTCAATATTTCATTTCAATTGACAAGCCCCTTGGGGGCAAAAAAACACAAAACAACCGGGTGTGGCATTCCAGTACAACCTTACGCTTATACATAGAAGGCAGCTTTCTGACGCATGCTCCCAGGGCTCTACTCCTCATGCTCCTGGTACACCCGCTACACCCGGACTCTATGCTTTAGATTAAATCAATGTAGCCTATACGCTTGGGATTTTTCATTATTTTGAAGCTGATATATGTTGTAACGCAACACAAATATTCCAAAATGATATTTTCCATGTCAGAGATTATGTTAGAGATTAATGTGTGCATGTGTTGGAACCATTTTTCTTAGGCAGAAGTAATATATTTTCTAAATGCGCCTGCCATTTTATACAGTTCATTGTTTCTGAGTCACGCCAGAGGGCGTCTTGGTGCATCAGTGGTTCCGCGCGGGTACTAGGTCTATTCTTTTATTTTTATACCTGCATTCAAATGAATACGTGCCATAATGAGTGGAAGGATGTCATTGGAAATGTGTTAACATCATTGTATACTTTTGTAAATTGTTTGAAAGTTGTTATCGTGACAGGAGCAGGGAGCACAACAATTATTATGAGGTTCTATTATATTGTAACTTGGAAACTGACACGGATCTTTGTTAACAGACCCCTCTGTAATGTATGTAATGTATGTCTCTGCAAAGTATTTGGTACATATGCAGGTATCCAATTCAGGAACTATTAGATAATGTTCGAGGTAAAACATATTTACTCAACAAGCATAATATTGCATAACAATGCATATGGGTCAGATTTTCCAAAAGTGCTCAATTCACTTTTAACAATCCTCTCAAATAATCCAAATTTGAGACAGAAATAATCTTGCGGGGGGTGGGGGGTGGGGGTGGAGCAGGGTTCGGGGTAAGGAAGCAGCATGGGGACTGTGCGCTATCATTTTTTTTGGAAATGTTTGTTTATTGACATGCTTATTAACAGTTACAATCTTTTGTAATCAATGTGACGATAATTCATGTTCAATATGTAGGGATACAGGCCACAGTTTAGATTGATTTTCATCAAGCTAATCTGGTAAGAAGGCAATATACCTTAGTTTTGTTTTCAGTTAACCATACGGAAAACTATTTCTGTAATAATAAGGTCTAAGCATGAACAAAACAGGACTAGAGCTAAAAATACATCAAGCTAGAGATAACATATGACTATAGATATGACAAGAGATGGATGAGATGAATGGAAGGATGAAGAGACAAATTAAGGTATATTAACATTTAATTAAATAACGGTAATAGAGATTCAGCCTTTGTTAAGACTTTAAAAGCATCATAAACAATAATGTTTCTAGTTTCAACATCAAGAGATCTGAATGGAACTGGACCCAGTAAATGTGTCACAGGCCAGTGGTCATCATATTTCCAAGACTCGTCCAACTCGTACTTAAATCATGGTCATTTGTGATGTGTTTCAGGAAAATGAGTCATAAGTCGCAAAAAATAGATTTTGAGATACCATTATATTTGAAAAAAGGATATCAAGGTGATTTCAATGAGAGTAAACACTAGGACACCTTATAAGTATTTCTATATTTTAAGTTTAATATTTTTATTTTTGAAAAAAAAAAGTTTGCAATATTTCTGGTTGGGTAATTACCAGTAAAGTAACTAAATATACTCCATACAAATGTCTTCAAAAGGCAAGGATATATTTAATACAATGTCCCGAAATGTGTTACTTAGATACATATGACTATGAGTGCTAAACCCTCTAAAAATCAGAAGATTCCAATAATTTGATCTTGTAAAGTAAACACTTTGAAAAATATCAATTTTGCGACTTATGACTCATTTTCCTGAAACACATCACATTTAGATGAGGTGTTCAAATAGGGGAAATGGAAACAAGAATGGCTATTTGGACCCCTCATCTATAGATGAAGATGATTTAAGTTTCTTGGGCCACAGGCCTCATGAAACTACAAGCAAGACAGTGGATACATATTACAATTATTTAAAGGTGGTCAGCAAATCGACTCAAAATCCCTAGTTGGATATCCATTCTGACGTTTTTTTAAATCCTTCAAAATATAAATGCAAAACAAGTAGATATTGGCTGTTTTATGGGAGGTTGTAACCGGTACATTTTTCAGGCACTGGAGCAGAGAAGTTTAATTTTCACTCCCATAGCGAAACCCATTACCATACAAGGAAATTAACTTTATTGGTGAATTTTCACAATGCATTCTTTTATATATCAATTCAATTCAATTCAATAAATTCTTCATTTATACTTAAAAGTACAAAAAGGAGGCCCTCATCTGAAAATGCTATTAAGGTCTTCCAGAGCCTAACCGGGGATGTGGGGTGGCCGAGTGGTCAAGAGCGCCGGGTTCATTCACTGGTGTTAAAATAAGGTTTATATTCCGCTCAATATTATAATCTTTCTAGAGATATTCTAGTTCATTTTAGTTTATTAGTTTATTATAGGTACTGTATTGGAATTACCCCCTGGCCGGCGAGGGTCAGGACAAAGGAAAACGGCCAGTTGGTGGTCATTGTCTTAAGGGTAATTTCTAGACAACCTGTCTGGAGAGACAATGGGTTGTCTGGTAGGGGGTCCTTTGTTTCAGTAATTAATATGTGGGGTTCAACCCTTGCTCTATGCCCTTATTTGGGAAAAGTACCAGTATGAAACTTTTGAATTCTCTTTGTTCTATGTATTTCCTGTATTGTTTTACATTGGATTCTGGGATAGGGTTGCCTCTGACATAAAAGAGACAGGCACCCTATGCTCAGCAGTCATTTGCTTGAACTTGATTTGAATACACTACACTTACTATAAGCTATTGACTTGACTTCTTCATTTGGACCAGCTAAGCCTAAACAGGGCTAGAATTCTCAGAGATATACCAAGTCGGAGAAATACTTTAATTAATACTGGCATAGATCCCATGTTGTGGGTTTGAACCCCATGAGCGGCCAGTAATTCACCTCCTCCCAGGATCTAGAGGAAGACCACCGTAAAGGTGATCTAGACCTGGTTAAAAATTGTAAAAAAAAACCCCAAAACGGACGTCAATAGTATCTATGACTAGTGTAAAGCTGTAAAAAAGGGGTTACATGGGTTCTAGACGAGTACAGTCACTATAACGACTACATGGTTATACAAAATATCAAGATATATAGAATGAGATCAAACAGATAGCATAATTATGTTGACACAGGAGGGTAATAGTACCATTGAAATGTGGACAATAATTACATATTATTGTTTTTAAGGATGATATGGGTTTGGGAAATGGCCACCGAAGCACTAATAACTAAGTTATTTCAGTGACATTTCCCATTCCAACCCATTATCTCGAAGGGTGATGTGTGTATCAATAGTGAGGTTTAGCACCCCAACGTATCTCGCCAACGCTAACCTATCCCTATCTTATAGAAGAGTGTAGGTGCTTAGTAACAGCTTCCAAACCAAAGTATTTTATGACCAAGCATCCCACTTGCTAAAACAGTCAAAAAATACTTTGGTTTGGAAGCTGTTACTAAGGACTTACGCTTCTCTAAAAGATAGGGATAGGTTAGCGGGGACAGTGTGTCCCCCAGTGTGTCCAACTGTGTCACGAGAATTGCATACCCTATATGCGTTGCAATCACCCCCTTCCTACTGGAGGGTTATGTTTCCTCATTCTCTGCTCATTCTATTTTAGCTATTTATATGTTTATAAAGTCTTAATTTCTAATCTACATTTAGGTACATTTCTGTCATTTCTAAATGTGTTGAGTGTCGTTCCCTACAAATACTTAGTTGTATACCCCCACATGACCACCAGACACACTCCTCAACTTGAGGGGATTCCCATCATTAAATCCCCCCCCCCCCCCTCAATCTACCGCTACCACACCACAACTAGTGACTCACTGGTCTACTTGGCCTCTATTCCACATTAGTCTCCATTTGTTGGGCTCGCAGGGACGAATGGACAGCCATAGAGGGGCGTCTAAGCCGGAAGCCTCTCACTGTAGTGGCGGGGGAGGGTTCTCTATGGGAGGTATGACTTCCTGCAGGAGCTGCTTGAGTCCTTGTGGCTTCTACGCAGGCGAAATTGGAAATCTGAATCGGCCAAATTGCTTTAAATAAATGATTGTCCATGCCCGCCATGATATGCAAGCTTTCACGTGTCTTTTGGGGATTTGCGGCCCTTACGTGTTGAGTAACCTCTGTTATGTTTTGGCTAGCATAGCGCGATGGTGCTGCCACCTGACGAGAGCGGGAGGCACTGAGGCTTGGTAGTTAGTGACAGGTAGTGATGTAGCGGAACGCCAGGTGTCAGCGTCGGTGGGTGTGCCTTAGATCCCTTCCGGTTGCACACGAACCCATCACGTAGGACGTGCGCGTAGAGTGAAGAGTATATGTCAATGCACAAGAAGTGAATAAAAAAGTGAGTAGCTTGTTTGTTGGAGGGCTCAGTATATTCGAATCATTTGTGGGTATTATATAGATGATAGTAAGCGCCCAACAAAAGGAGACTAAAGGCATTAGAGCATTCGGTTATGGTGCTTCGGGTTGATTATGGCTGCCGGAACCAGAACTCGGCTTCGCCTCATTCTGGTTCACGGCAGCCATAATCAACCCTCATCACCATAACCTCATCCTCTAACCGCCTAATAGAAGGACCCGAGTCTGTGGCTCAGATGGTAGAGCGTGGGCCTAGTGCCACTCATTCAACATCTGTGTGATAGACTCAATTGTCAAAGAACTCATGGGTTCGACTCCCAGGCTGGTAAATATCTTTAGGTCCAACCATCTATATTTATACCATTTGATAGTGTCCCAATAACCCTAGAAATACCGATAGAAATGGGAACTATTTTGTGTCCTGGAAGCAGCCATGTTTAGTAGTCCTATGATGTATTTTGTGCTCACGCCTAGTAGGACCTGAGCCTATTTCCCCTATGTAATCTTGCTGATTCGCAGTGACTTTTGACGCACAAATAAGAGGTGTACAAACAAGTGCATGTAATGACTGGTTAGCTCAGTTTGTAAGCTTTTCAAAGCTGGTTTTGGTTCATCTGTAAACCTAACGGCTCAAAAGTTTCAACAAATCTAGGACGCAGTGCCGTGTTCAGTCGGAACGGGCGTCCCATCCCCTTGCACACACAAGAAAACATAATACAGACACTTCAAAGATTGACAACACTAATAATTAAAAGATTCTTGAAGAAAATGAACTAATAGTTGGAGTTGACTACTTTTTATAATTTAGTTCTATTCAGAATATTAATGATCATCAAAAAGAACACAATGGCCGTGGTGGGCGATATTAAGGGCGGACTCCACGAATCCTAGTTTTCGGGAGAATTTAGACAGTTTAATCATGTTTTGTGGGGATATAAGGATACTATCAAATGGGATAGACACGGCCAGTTGCATATAAAGTGGTAAGGAGTTGATATAGACCCTCTTTATTCGAGTCTGGCCTTTTCCTTTAATGTACTTTAATAAAAGGTCTTGGGTATAAATTTGATTTGAGTCATTTGGTTGATATACCAAGGCATTTAAAAGTTATCTGTATGCTTTACTTATAGCACTGTTAAAGGTATTGTGTATCCTTTATTTGGAGGTATAAATTGTATGTCATTATTTATGAATTATCTTTGACGAATTGAGGCCATATTGACTACAGGAAGCCGCCATAGAGGGATTCAAAAAGTTACGGTCACAGAATTTTGATCTGACCCTTTTTGACCCAGATACGAGCCCATGAATTTTGGTATTTTGGCCAATTAACACATTCATGGCTACATCTTGGAAACAAAGCCAGATAGGCCCATAGTTACTATTAAACACTAATAGGAAGTCATAGTTACTATTAAACACTAAATAGGAAGTCATATATGCTCTTTCAGTATGCACCTTTATTTTTCAGGTCACATGACCTATGACGTCATAACTTGGTTACCTTTATTTTCCCAGAGCTATAGCTTGTGAATGGTTGAAGATAGAGCCTTAGTTACTATTAAACACTAATAGTAAGTCCTATATGCTCTTTGTTATGCAGCTTCTTTCATTTTTGATTTGACGTATTTTAACTGAGTCATGTGACCTTGAATATGATAGTTTCCTTAGTTTTCAAGATATCATAATGAAACTTTCACAGAAGATTTAGCATGCCAAAGAGGGTTGAACTAAAGTCCGCTTCAGAGGCCTGGGTTCAATTTTGAAATTTTGGATAGAGATAGAGACCTGGGGGTTGAACTAGAGCCTGTTTCCGAGGTCTGGCTTTAAGTTTGAAATTTTTGATTTGACCTATATTAACTGAGTCATGTGACCTTGAATTTGCATAAATATGGCACTTTCCTTAGTTTTAAAGATATCTAAATGAAACTTTCACAGAAGATGCATTATGATGTATGATGTCATTGGTTTATAAGCTATAAATATATTTGTTTTTTATAGCCTATACAATGAAATCTTCCTTTCCTCGAGCTTTGGCTACTCGAGGAAACTCGCAGCATACGAGATTTGTTACGGCTCGGTGAACCCTGCGCTCCCAGAGGTAGGCGTACCAGGGTACACGTGGGATAAGCTGGGCGTCAGACTTTTTTTCCCCATTTTTTCTAGTACTTCCTAGGTTGTGAACATGTTGGGGAAACCTATTCTGTCAACTACAGTAATGTCCAACATGCGTTTTTGTGTGTTAGAGAATCAGAGAGCACGTCCACTCCCGGGAGTGCGAGAGTGGCGAGAGTGTTTGTAAACAACCTATGACGTCACACCGTTTAGAGGATTACGTAACTCACTACCCAGACCTTTAGGGGTTGCATTCGGGTAGGTTCAATATGCACCTCTGTCACCCAGAGGTGCACACCTCAGCTATACCATACTGAATGCCCGTTCCGTGCTGCTGCCGACTTTTCTCTGTTAGTTAGTTATCTCAGAAATGTTACTCTTTTCGAATTCATTTAATCTGATTAGATATAGCTAATAAATATGTTGACAAAAAGAAAGTTCTATGGTAACTATATTCTGTGTCATTTCGCACAAATTATGTACAAATTATATACAATGGATGAGTATGATTTATTCATTATTCAAATGCCAATTTTACTAAATATGTCTATACATTATTTTGATTATTCTTTCATAATATGGTTAATATATAATTTATCTGTCTCCGAGTCACAGATATATGATTACATTATATTTAGATAGTAATTATTGATTCGAAATTAGGGTGTTTCTTTATGAATGGTTAAATACAAGAACTATATGGATATATATAATGGTTTGTATTTCCCGTTCACTGATATCATTAGAATCTATATGGTATGCATATTTGAAGTATCTGAAAGTGATAATATCAATTTAACAATGATTTAATTCCTCTCAATCTTGATTTCTAATAATTATGGTATAACGGCAACATCACAACAAATGCTGACCCCAATTTATCCACATCTGTATGTATTCATATATATTTTACGAAATCCAGGCAGGCCTAAACAATAATTAAGAAGGGCACTGAGCTCCACATGCATTGTACATTTGGCGAACCCTGCATATTGTCAACATGTTGAGAATGATTGGGGGCAACAAGGGCCCATTTTAGGGGGTCTATAAGGGTGGGGCAGTAACCGCTGGTACCGCCACTGAGTGTATCTTTCCAAACCTGTTTGAAAAGCAGCATGCTGCACGTACATCGGCCAAAACCTGCACGTACATCTACACAAGTTGCATTCAAACGCAGCACGGACATCTGTGACCCAACTATTTCTTCGATCAACTTTTTTTTTGACAACTTTTTTTACAACCAACTTTTTTTTCGACCATTTTTACCGACCAATTTTTTTTCCGACCCAACTATTTTTCCGACCAACTATTTTTTCAACCCAAGTTTTTTTACGACAAACTTTTTTTTCGACCAACTATTTTCATGGCCCAACTTTTTTCGACCAACTTTTTTTTTTGACCATTTTTTCCAACCAACTTTTTTTCCCGACCCAACTATTTTTACGACCAACTATTTTTTCAACCCAACTTTTTTTTCCGACAAACTATTTTTACAACCAACTTTTTTTCAACAAGATTTTTTTACCAAAGAATGTACCTGTCCACACATTACTCATTATTATTAAGGAGGGGGAATAAACAGGGAGGAAGAGCAAGAGATGTAGTTGGGGAGGGGGAGGAGAAGGAAAATTGATAGATGTATAGGTGTGTGTGTGTGTGGGGGGGGGGGCAATTTTTTGCCCATGAAACCCTCTTATATCAGTCATTCTCATCTCTCCTCTCCCTCTCTTCTCCTCCCCTCTCTCTCTCTCTCTCTGTCCCTCTCTCTTTCTCTCTCTCTCCCTCCTACACCTTAGGCCTACTACCCCGGCATAGGCCCCCTGTGATTTTAGCCATTTTTGGCAATCAAATTAATATCTCCAAATTAAAATAATCGTCCAGTAAATTGTTGGATTCCTATGAGAAGTAGAAACACAACTGCCTCTACAATCCAAGTGCCGAAGGCACTTGTAACTCTAAAACTGTGTGAGATAGGGTCTTAGTCACTGTTGACAATGAATAGGAAGTCATTATGTATATTTTTCTACATCATAATGGTAGTATATGGATGCATTTAAAATCAATGCCAGTTTCAAAAAAACTTTTGGTGATGTGACACTTACATCATTTCAGAGCAGACCAGGTGAATGGGATTTCTGTGCCCATGGCACCTTGCGACTAGTTATTCTATTATTTAAGAGTGCATTATTAGCCAACCTTAATTAAAATTATGGTGTCTTGGTCCAAAAGAGATATTGTAAAACCAGATTATAAAAATTAAGGTTAATTATAACAGTATGGAGTCACACTTTATTTATATCAAATTCAAATTTGTTGTTTTTATTTATTTTTTTAGAAAAAGAATTAAGACATGAAAACATGGTCGATACTAAGAACTTTTGGATTAAGTATGATATTTGTATTAAATATTTTGAAGTGATTGCATGGGTTGCTGGTTGTCAATTTCCCTTGTCCAATATACATTGTTTTGCTTACAGAATTTTCCTGAATAAATAGCCGAAGTAGAAGTCAAAATGGCAGACGGTAAGTAGCTTTTCTTTTGATATTGTACATATTATACTCACAGAGAGTACATTAACAGCTCACCTGGTGAGCTGTTACAGTGGTGCGTTTGTCAGTGGATCATTCTCACTATCATAGCATGTCGACATCTGATAAGGATATGTATGTGACCTAGATAACAGGTTTTCGATTTAACCCAGATTTTGTGCCTGTACTGCATCTAGTACTACCAATTTTGTTTGATTGGACTTCAAATATGGCAAAGGCAGCCATCTTTAAACCAGAGATTCTTAGTATGTCATGAAAGTGAGCACAACTTCCCCTGACATTTCATTTTATTACGTAGTACAGCATTTTAAGTACATTTATGATGTATGTTTTTGTCCTGTGATGCATGGCCCATTTTGACTACATCCTTGAATATCGTTGTTGCTTTGAGAATTTGTCAAACGTCAGATTGCAAACTTGCACATCCCTGCCTAAAGCTGTTTTTCCATGAGGCGTTTGCAGACGTGGTTACGGTGGCGGGAGCGGGTGCGGGTGAAACAGCTAAGGGAACTACGTTGGATTGCCTCCTCTTCTGCGCCCTGTAAATGCCTCTTGGATAAGCAGGTAAAGTTGGAGAAGGGAAAAATATTGACGCCGAAGTGGACAGGAATCTCTGGTGGTAGCACAGCCTTAGTTTGTTTATCACAAGGTAGACAAAACAGAAAGATAATTTTTTTCATTTCCATTTTTTCTCATTTTTCTTTTAGATGTAAAGAATTTCGATGGGTGGATCAACAGTTTGGAGAAACTCCTTTACAACGACAAACGGAAACACACCTTGAGCAAAGATGTAGATGAAGGAGCAGTTGGGAAGCTACTACATAACATGAAAAACTTTCTAGAAACCACTCGAATCCCGTTTTCAAATGACGACCTGAAAAATGCAGTGGATAATTTTGTAAAAAAAACCATCATGACCTGTTTGTCGGTCCTCATTGAACTACGTTCGGATATTCTGTGGTACACGATGTGGATAATTCACTACCTGGTTGTGAATGCAGCAATTTCGGAGGAGATACGGAGTGACTGTCTTTTGCGGATTACATTTCCTTACGTTCCAGTGAAGAGAATGAAACTACCATTAACAGCCGATGTGAAGCAAAAAGTTACGACCATGGGTAGGAAAGCTTTGGAATCTGGTAGATCTCAGTTTTGCCGACTCTTAAAAAAACTGGCCAACTCTCGGCTCCAAGGAACGTACGGGCTACCACAAGAGTGTTGTGACAGCACCCTAGTGTTTTTCCTTACCCAAGTAGCGAAGCATTATCCTAGCGAGGTCGTTGACACTGACTTTTCTTGGCTGATGAAAGAAACATGGCCTCGCAGGATTCAATCCATACATTGTAGCGATTGTAACATTGCAGAGGATGTGGAAGAACAAGTTTTAGGGAAAACTGGACTACCCATTAGTATCATAAAATCATTGTACCAAAGTGGCAGAGACTCTGTTGAAATTGTGTGGACCGATGGTTTCAAAGAAACCAAAGACCTTGGGAAATATAGACATATGACAAGCAATCCTGGACCACGCGTGTCTGCCATGGAAAGTTTAGTGAACCTGCTGTGTTATTGCCATAGTGATGACATGCACACTGAGTCCTGGCAGACCTATGTAAATTACATCAGGGCACATGCACTCGAAAGTGGCTCACCCTATCCGTACTACAGCGAAGACATTGCTTCTCTTTTGACAGAATGTTATGTGTCCAATAGAGAGGTGGGCAAGGCTCTCTACAATTGTTTGTTGAGTATGGAATCCAGTCCTGGTGGTGATTCAACAGTTGACGACAGTCTAGAGGACATTTCAACAGTTGGAGCAGAATGTCTTTCATCCTTGACAAACTGGCATTTGGATGACTTGCTTACTGAGGATATGGTCCGAGCAGCACGGAAATGGAAAAAGGAAGACACAGTTGATTTTCTAAAATCATTGATAACAAGACAAAGAGGGGAAGAAGACAAAGAAATCTTTTGGAAAGTTATCACCAACATCATTTTCCCCGAGGATGGAGTCCAGCAATTGGAGTCATGGTTTGATGTCCTAAATGGTGACTTCCAAGAAATTTCCAAAGATTCGTTTCAGGGTCAGAGCCAAACGTTTCTAGAATTGTTGAAAAAGATGGTCAAATATATCGAGCAGGAAGAGTTATCAGAACTGCGTGCATCAAAGGTACTGTTCTGGTTGCTGCGTGTGGCACACGGAGGTCGAGATGGTATGGAACACGCTGTCCCTCTCATGGAAGCAGTGCTGTACAATATCAGGAGTGTTTCAATAGAAGACGTGCCTCTGCCACTTATCTGTACCATTCTGATGACTACAAACAACCCACAGATTCTCAACATAGCGGCGTGCGTATTACTGATGGCATTCCAGGAAAGTCAAATGTGTACAGATTTAGAAATCCTAGTTCCAGAGAAGGCAGTCCGTGGTCAGATAGAAGAAGGCGTCTTACAATTGTTGACTGTTGCTGATGATGCGAATGAAGACACTTTATTTGCAACCTCACTTGAGCTCCTCATCATCCTGGTGACTTTGCAAAAGTCCTCAGATGCACTTCGGATTCTCGGTCAGCAGAAAGTACAGGAGTTGGTAGAAAGTAACTTGTTACGGTATGGTGATATTCCAGTCGAAACGGTGAAATCATTCCTTCTGATACTTTTGCACCCACAACTGACCACCTTGTCAAAGAAAATCTTGGACAATAGCCTCAACTACATATTTGGGGATGGAGATTTGATGAATGCATCATATGTTGCCGAGATATTCAAATTCTTCTGCAATGCTGTGGCTAAATCAGAAAATCCTTTCCTGCTAGTGGTCTTCAATAACCATTTCATGGAACTTGTCTCTGGCTTTACCCACAAGGTTTTCTACATCAGAGAACCTTGTGTTAAGGTTGTATGTCACATACGAGGATATGACAGGCGCATTCAGAATAGGCTTCTGAAAATAGTCCAAGCGAAGGGGCGGCCATTGGTTTTTCAGGGCTCACACTCTGTAGTAGCGCCATCTCAAGAGGTAGAGTCAAGAGATACACAAACCCAAGAATTGAAACCCATCAATCTTCTCCAAATGTACTATGAAGATCTGAAGTCACAAGATTTTCCGAGTTGCAAAGTTAGTGAGGCATCATTGAGGGCTGAAATAGAGATGGTGAAAGGTTTACTCAAATCAAACAAAGATACTCATCAATTGGCAGGTACAGTATTACAGGACTCTAAACCACCTACCCTTAATGATGACCTAGAGATGCTCGTACCCAGCACATTGGAGCCACTGATTAAAACAGAGACCATGAAGAAGAACTTGACACTTATCATGGAGGTTGTGCAGAATCCATTAAACCTGCTTCTTGAAGGCCCAACTGGAGTTGGAAAAACTGCAATCGTGATGGAAGCAGCCCGAAAACTACACAAACCAGTCATCAGGTTCAACATGTCGAGTAGTACGACCATAGCAAATATATTTGGCTGTGCAGTCCCTACCAAAAGGAACAACAAAACTGTGGTTGAGTTTCAGGAAGGTCCTTTCACACTCGCATTCAGGAAAGGGGCTTGGCTTCTTCTGGATGAGATGAATCTTGCCCCAGAATCGGTTGTTTGTAGTATAGAAAATGCCATCGACACAGGTGTTCTGTTTCTGCCGACAGAATCTGCAGAAGGTTCAGGTGATGGAGAAAATGCAACTCAAGAAAGGCGATGTGTACAGTATATACGACATACAGATTTCCGCCTGTTTTGCACGCAAAATCCAAGCACAGGTCTGTACAAAGGGAAACGAGAGGAACAGTCGTCAGCCATGTTGTCAAGATACATACCGGTCATCATTAGTAGTCCTACCGATGATGAAATGAAGCAGATCATTCGAGAAAAACTCATACAAAAAGGAGTGTTGAAAGAGAATGGATACAAAGTTGCCAAGATGATAATGGATACACACCAATATATTCAGCAAGCCATGTCAGGCAGTGCCTTCCAGGAAAAGAACACGCCATATGCAGAAGTAACCCTTCGGGAGGCTTTGCGCTGGGCGGATCATCTCCTTCCATCCTTAGGAGATCCTTCCATAGACAACAAGGCTCTTGCAAAACAGGCATGGCAGATCTATGGTGCACGATTCCGGAGAGAAAGCAGCAGAAAGTTGATTCTGGAAGCAATTCAAAACGGTCTTGGTGAGCAAAGTTTCACCCCATTTGAAGGACAGCTGACTATTGAAGTATCTACTGGTGACCAGACGCAAAGATTTGTCAAGCTTGGTGGAGAAAGCATTCAGTATTCCATACCAGAATCATCATCAGATAACGTGGTCAGCCAAGTTACTATTGCTGCATACAAGGCCATAAGGAAGCTACTTGAGAAAGAATATGTTCTTCACAATCAGCTTCCTAACATTGGTTTCAGTTTCCTGCATGAGAGTCTTGAAATTGCATCATCAGGCATTGGTTCACAAGAGCAGAAGCTGCAGTTGATACATCAAAGACTAGTGGACTTGTCACGTGACAAGAAGGTGCGGAGTAAGATCAGTGGTTTGTTCACTGAAACCATCAAGCAATATTACAAGAGCAAAACGATATCACTTCCAGGGCCTAAAAATTGTAGTGCCTTTCCCATATCAGCCATCACACACCAGATGAAAGAATGCTGGATCCAAATGCTGAGGGCCATTGGACAAAGACAGCCAGTTCTTATAACAGGTGAGGCTGGTTGTGGAAAGTCTGAAACTGTCCGAGCTTTGGCATGCCTCTCCGAGAAAAAGACTATCTCCTTACATATTACACCCCAAACTGAACTGGAGACACTTGTAGGAAGCTTGGTTCCTCAGCAGAAGTGTGTTGAGTGGAGAAAAGGGGTAGTAACCAAAGCTGTCGAAGAAGGTTATTGGTTGATCCTTGAGAATCTCTCTGAAGCTCAAAGTACAGTATTGGAAAGACTTAACAGTGTCCTTGAAAATCCGCCAGTGTGGACGATCACAGAGAATGCAACAAAAGGTACAGAGTCTATTCGACCTCACAGAGATTTTCGGATCATTGCTACCATGACACCACCCAAGGGGAACCTGATGACCGAACGTCTCAAGGGTAGCAACATTGCCACCAATACTGAGCTAAGCCCAGCACTCTACAACAGATTTGCTGTGATTCACTTGGAAAATCAGCTGATGACTTCCAGCAAAATGTCTGAGGAAGTTTATTCAGCTCTTTCTGGAGATTCTGATCTTCGGAATTACCAAGATAATATTGTATCGGCATTCAGAAAGCTGAATGAAGGACAGACTTTGACGTTGCATCATTTAGCACGAACAGTTGATGGGGCTTACAAGGCATTAAATTCAGATGAAGTGAAAGTAGGATGCCTAAGTGCACTCAGTGCAGCTGTTGAACTGAATCTGATATCACCATTCCGAAGACAAGGGGATAAATCTGAAGAAAAGAGGAGGTACTTGGAATCGGTGTTTCCTGAGGTTTGTTCACAGCATGATGAATTCTATAACTCCATCAAGCAGAACAAAGAAATAAATGACAAGAATCACATTATCGACAAGGAGAAGACAAAAACAAGATTCAACAGCGTGTGCATGCTGTCAAATGCGATCATCTGCAAGTATCCAATCCTTCTTGAAGGTCCTGCGGCAACGGGAAAAACATCTTTGGTTGTCCACCTGGCAAAATGTCTAGGAAGAGATTTAGAAAGAGTGAATAACACAGACAACACATCAGTGAATGATTATCTCGGTTCGCTTCTTCCAACTGGTGGTTATGCACCGGGACCACTCATAAGGGCAATGGAAGAGGGGAAATTCTTCTTGGCAGATGAGTTTGATTTAGCTGAACCAGCTATACTGAACATGCTGTATCCTCTTCTTGAGCGAAATCATTCCATCATGAATCCAGCGACAAACAAGGTTGTAGTGGCTTCAGAAGGTTTCCGCTTCTTTGCCACCCAGAATGGATCTAGTTACTCGGGAAGGAAAGAACTACCAACTACATTACGCTCCAGGTTCACTGAGACTTCATTCCAGGAGTTCTCCGCGAGTGAATTAGAATTCATCATCAGGACGAGGGAGTACGAGGATTTGAAAGCAATGCCAGATCTTCAGAAGGAAGTCAAAGATGCATCCAAGGCTCTTGCTCAAGTCTACTCGCTGATGAACAAGGAGAAAAGGATGAAGTCAAACATCCCACTCTTGGGTGAGGGAATCAAAGTTACCATGAGAGAAATTATAAAGTGGATTCGAAGAAAGTCTGTCTTCCCTTCCCTTGACTGGGGTGTGATAGGCTTCCAGATGTTCTACCCTAGGATATGTGAAGATGATCAGGAGAAACTCCTCTCCATTCTGAAGACCGCATTTCCCGACTCCAGAGTGAAACAAGGTTTAAGCAGTCTCAGGCCACTAATAACTGTGGACAGCAAAACTCACACACTTATCGATGCTAACAACCCAGACCAGAAACTAGATTTCAGGCTGAAAGACACAGACCAGAATTCGGACCTGTGGAAAATGCTGGCGACATCTTCACTGGAATTTCTTGAGCACCTTTGGAGTTGTTGTGTTGCTGGGATGTGCAGGGAGCCTGTGTTACTCATAGGACCAACATCTTACAAGAGTCATCTCATAGAGACTTGGTGCCAACTGCATGATCGACAAGCAGATCAAATAAACCTGCTGTGTAATCAGGACATGGATTCAGCTGACTTGATTGGTGGTCTTAGGCCATATTCCTTCACAGAAGTCGTTGACCTCCTTTCTGTGATGGCGTCTCAGTTCTCCTCAGTTGCTGGCAACACAGTGTCTGCTCTACAAAACCATTATGAAGAAAACATTAGGGGCATTGAAACACGGTTGGAAGATGTTGCAAGAAGTGTCAGAAACCTCACCAAAGATGCTGAAAGCATTCTAAAGTCACAGCTGATTAAAAAGGCATCAAACAATGATATCCTGCCAAAACAGGTTGATGCTGAAGAGTCTGATAGTGATGAAGGACTTAATATGGAAGATGTTCTTGATGTAGGTGATCTTCGGCCTGTGGGTACCATCAATCCTGCGGACAGATACACAGACAGTAAATCTTCATCTGAGAGTGATTCCGAATACAGTGATGATGATGATGATGATAAGGAATCATTGGGAGATATGGAGGCCTTGAGTGATGCGGAAGAGGAAGCAAGCTTTAGTGAAGATAGTGATAGTGGCAAGGAAGCTGGAATGAGCACAGTTAAGGAGACAAGTGCATCACTTGAAGCAATCTACAGGGATGAAGATGATGATGAATATTACATTAGGGATCCACAACTTCGTGATTCTGGAAGATCCTCCATCTCTGAAGATTCCACATCAAATGTCACATTGGACAGCCCCAGATTTGATGAGATGAAAGAAGCTATGAATTGTTGCATTCAGCAGCTGTATAAAAATGTTCCAACTGAGGCACACTGCAGCATCAACTCTCTGAGAGTTATTGCTGATAAATTCAGCACAGTATTGAAGAAAGTTAGACAAGTCCAATCGAATGAATCTCTCAATGTTGTCTTCATTTTCCAAGATGGTCCATGCACCAAAGCTGTAAAAGAAGGCTGTGTCTTGATACTGGATGACATAGACCTTCCTTCTCAAGCAGTGACTGAACGACTAAACAGTTTGTTGGAAACGGAGCCGACATTTGCTGTGTTTGAAGACTTAACAATTGCAGATGAGGAACAAACCAGTGGTCCAGAAGTCAAAGTTAGAAAGAATTTTCAAAGTAATTTGACAGTTTCTACTGATATGATGGTGTTTGGTACTGTTCATGAATCTAAAGGCAAGCTACGCAAGCTGAATCTGAGTCCGGCTATCAGATCCAGAATGACAGAGATAAAGGTGTCGTCGTATGAGGACAAAGAGATGGTTTCTCTCTCAAAGTTGCTGGAAATAAAACATGGAATTCCTCCAGATCAGTTGCAAAAAATGTTGGTTGAACTGATGAAGCATTTCCAAAAGCACATCACCATCACTCCTCGTGAAATGACAAGGCTTGGCTGTTTTGTAAAGAAGCAGCTTGAAGGGACTACAGAGATTACAGCAAGTGTATTCAAGAAAACACTAGCATTTGGCATCATGTTCCTCTGGTTGGATCAGCTTCAGTACCATGACAAGGCTCTAAAGAAAGTTGCATTGTCCACAGTACTTCATGTACTAGGCATCCCTTGTGATGAAAGCATAAATATGGTTTATGAAGGTACTACCATTGAGTTGAACAGAAAGCGGGATTGGGCAGAACTGGTTACTGGTGGCCACAGTGTGTCAGCTCGCCTCCTCAAAACAGATTTCACATGTCCATTGGCATCAGATACACATGCAATGCAGCCTTTGGATGGCATTCATCTATGCGCATCAACATTTCGAAATATCTGCAGGATATTTGCGGCTATTAAGTGTGACCTCAAGTTACTCCTGAATGGTCCACCAGGTATTGGCAAAACCAAGATTATCCAAAGTTTGGCAAAGGCACTGGGTTACAAATGTGTGAGAATCAACTTCAGTGCAAATACAACCTACGAGGACTTGATGGGATCGTTCATACCAAGAATGCATCATGGGAAACGGACATTTGAGTTTGTGGAAGGTGAATTACTAAAGGCCCTGAAATCTTCATCAACAACATGGATACTGTTGGATGAATTGAACCTAGCACAGCCTATTCTCTTGGACAAATTGATTCCCATTTTTGCAGGACACAAATCTCTACGCCTTGGTGCAACAGGAAAAGTTATGGAACTCAGGAAGATAACACTGTTTGCCACCAAAAACCCAGAGAATATCGGAGGTGGTAGAAACAAGCTTCCAGAATCAGTGGAAAACCATTTCACCACACTGAACCTCAGTGATTTTTCTCCAGAGGAAATTTGTCAAATTGGACTGCACAAGATGATCCCTGTCGGATCCGAAGGGCCTGTAAGTTGTGGATACATTCCAGAAGATCAAGTCCAAAATATTCTTGCCTTCCATACGGAAGTGTCTGAAGCAGCTGCAAATCGTGAAATTGGAAGTAGAATGAGTAACACCAGCTTCAACCTGAGAGATATTGTCAAGTTCATTCGAGCGGCTGAAACCAACTCTGAGTTTCATAAGTTGTCCCATGTTGGAATAGAAAACAGAAAAAAAACTAATGACATTGTTGCCATTGAGGGCATTCGCTTGCTGATGAAAATCATCTATGAAAAGAATCTGCCAAGAGTTGTCGACAGGAAAAAGGTTTGTGCTCTGATAGACAAGTACTTTCCGCCACAGACAGAAAGTTCGAGTCAGTTCTTCCTGGAAATTGAAGAGAATCTTGACCAGTTTGTCAGAATTGGACATGTGTACTTAGCAAAGGGTAACTATCCTTCACCAGTACAGCTACCCTTTTACCACACACCAGTAATGATCGATAACTTGGCATGTTTAGCAACTGCCTCCAGAACTGGTCATACTATTCTGCTCCATGGGGGCAATGCTGCTGGCAAGACATCGCTTGTTCTTGAACTGGCCCGTTTAGCACAAAGGAAAATAACCTTATTCCCAATGAACCAAGACACCACCACAAGCGACTTACTGGGTTCGTGGACTGTCACGAATGAAGCTCTTCTGAAGGAGAAGGTCCTGGTTAAACTCAAGGACATCTTCAAAAGGTTTGTCACATTGTCCTTCTCAGGTGCCAAAGAATCAAAGGTCTTTGATGACTTATCAACGCATTATCTTAGGCACAAACTACTCTATCAGGGCAAATCACCAGATCTTACTTTTGATCATCTGAAACAAGTCTGCACAGAAATTACTGAGATGGTGCAACTACAGCTGCATGAGACACATGGTGAATGCCTGAATCACTTGCGACAACTTTGCCTTGACTTGGCCCAGGTTGAGGAATTGATAGGAACGAGAAAGGATAGGTCATCTGAGATTGACTTTTTCTATGTTGAAGGCCCTCTGGTGGAAGCCATTCGGAAAGGTGACTGGGTGCTTCTCGATAACATTGATCAAGCATCAGGAGATGTGTTGGAACGATTGAACTCTGTAGCTGAAGCTGAGCCCCAGATCGCCTTGATTGAAAGTGGAACTGATGAAGTTCTTACTCTTGAGAATGGTGGCATCAATCCAGAATTCAGATTGTTTGCTACTATTAACTCTGATCGTAGTAAAGGCACAAGTTTGAGCAGTGCTTTCCGTAACAGGTGCATAAACATTAACCTCAAAGGAATTGATACTATAGACAGTGTCAGTGATAAGTCCAGTCCTAAAGAGGTGTATGCAACTGATGCCCATGATCTCCTATCTCTGCAGCTTCAGGAAGTCCAGGGGAGTGACCATATTGTGAGAATCCTTGTTTCTTTACATCACAGGATGAAAGAGCAATGCCAACAGAAAAATATCCAACTAGTGAAGAACTACAAGTTCACCTATAGGAGTTTGATGACTGCGGCAGATATTGTGATGCACCGCATCAGATACGAGAAAGAGGATCCGATTAGAGCCTTCTCTGCGGCAGTATTCAGGTGCTATCATGATCCTATCATCAGTGGCAGGAAGGAAATGTTCAAGATCTACCAGGATGTGCTTGAAAGGGAGGTCAAGTCACTCACTGGTTCAAGTGGCAAAGTCTTTGGGAGTAGGCCTGTCAAACCACCCGTGTATACTGACAGACGCATCGCAAAAAGTGTGGGGGATTTGGCAGTGCATATTCTTCATGCATTGCTTGTCCACGCATCTACCAACTTTCCTTATCATGATTTGAAAAGGACTGGAGTTGAAGACTCTGTGAGAGAGTTCGTGAATTCCATGCAAACAATATTGACCTCATTCAAAGGTGATCTTGTGGGAAACTCAGATGAATTGTCTCACTTTGACAACCTGGTACCTGACACATGGCTTGGATGCAGAAGTCACACTGAAGCTGCTACTAACTGGTTGAAGACATTGAAAGAATCTGGCATTTTTCATGAGGATATCTATGACGACAATGTCTACCACATAAACAAGATGATCGAAGGACACTGCAAGCGCATGATGGATGAAATTCATTTGTATGTCAGTTCAGCAACATTCCTTGATTCAGAAAATCGCCAAGGAGTCTTGGAAGCTCTCACTCGCCATGTTGATCACCTTGATGTGGTCTGTTCATCTTTTCACAAACTGATTCAACAGGAGAACACTTCCAATGCTGTTGCTGAAGAACTAAAGAAGATCAGAACCATGTTGGGGAAACTGAGTATTGCTGAGTCATACTCTGCACACTTGGCACGACTAACAAACAGTGGCCATCAGGACATTTTGATGCAAATGATGTCAACCATCGATGACTTATCTGAATCTGGAGAAGACGTTGGTATCAAGGCACAAACCATGAGTTTTGCAGTCAGTGCTGTAGAGAGGTCGTTAAGGATGCCAGTCATTGGAAATGAGAAACATCGTAACGATGCCATGGAAGGGATGTTCAGTGCATTTGAAGGCTTCGGGGATGATAAATTCATCACAGCCATGGCATGCCGGATGGAATTTCTTGCCTGTAAATTTGCACTGATATGTGCCACTCCTGTGACCTTTATGGAGACATCCGCTTCCGATAAAGCTCTGACCCTGACACTGCTCTCCAGAATGAACATTTTGCATGTTCTTCAGAGAGTTTTGAGGATCTTCTCAGAGAAGAAAGATGACTTGCGGAAAGAAAAGAAACAATTACAACGCATCAAAACAAATGTACATGGCTTGGGACTTGAATGCAGCTCATTCTCTCAACTGCTGTTTGAGTTAGAGAGTTTAGTTAGTACTGAGGCAGCGGAGGGTTCTGATGCAGATGGAGGTAGTGATGCCAAAAAGGAACAGCTGGAAACTCTAAGAGATGAGGTAGATGTTGTACAAAAAGAAATTGATGCAACTTGTGAAAACCTTCTCAAATTGAAATCTACAGCAGAATATGGAGAACTATTGGAAATGATGCAATCCTTCTTTCAACATTACCGTCGACAGCTCATGTATGACTGGATGCATACATACAACTCTGGCAGCAAGAACAAAAATTATTTACAAAATTTTCTGATGGGTACCAGTTGCGAAAGTGTTCAGCAAGAAGGTATCCAAGACCTTGTGGCCTTGTTTGAAAGTGTTCTCATTGGCAGGGCAACAAAGACACCGTCTCTGAAGATAGCTTTCCTGGACATGACATCCAATGATGAGCTGCAGGAGTTGCTGTACGGGGATCAAACACACGATCATGTCATTCTCGTATTTAGCGATGGGTCATTAATTCTCTTTGATAGGCGGAACCTCCTCGCATTTGGTTATGACAATATTCCTGTCTATATTCTGTGTGTACCTGGAAGCATGTCAGACATAGAGGAGTGTATTGGAAATCTGAAGGACATGTCCTGGAAGAGACAGATAAGGTTGGATGTGAAAGATGTCAAGTTGGAACTTCCAGATTACCCGATGGAACTGCCTTTCCTTGGAACTGCATTGGTGCTACAAAAGCTTCTGTTTGAAACCGACATGAAGGATCTCATAGGTATGAAAGTTGACAGAGAAGATCTTGATCAACTGCTGGACCAAACCCGAGAAGCACAGCAAAACCTGGAGGATATCCTACAACGATCTCACAAAACAGAGACAATCTCATTAAAAACCGTTATGAGTGGCTTGCAAAACATACTCAAATCTGTTGAACGAACACAGACAGAAGAATGCAACTTCACTGACCTGAGCTGTATACTCAGTACAGTTGAGGATGTCAATGTGACATATTTTGATGTGAAAGTTGAGAATGAATTGAAACAACTAAAAGGCAGGATCATGGATGATAGCCTTGTGGGAAAGGCAAGGCTTGGCCAAATCTTGGAACATAACCAAGCAAAACTCAACTGGATGCGTGTTATTGATGATTTAAAGGAGCATCTGTTTGCTCAGAATGTCCGTCAATTTCATACGTTGTCATGTCTACTAGATTGTTGTCACAAACATATTAACCAAATACTGATGGCGTGCCTTGTGACAAACACAGAGACCTGTTATCAAGATGCATGCACTGCTTCCAGTCGATTGAGAGACAACTTCATGACTATTTTACAGTACATATCAGATGACGGCTGTAGAGTAGAAGGGTCATGTTTGGAGTTCATTGAGGTGCTGAAAAGTATCACCAAGGATTCAGCAGAGTTGGTGGAAAACTTGTTTTCCTCTTCAAAAGACATGAACATTTTGATCGAGGAATACCAATTTGATATCACGCAGCTCAACAATCATTTCATCAAAGACCTTGATAATGAAGCACTTGGACAAGATTCATCTGTTAGTAAAGAAAAGCTGTCAAATCCAAAGCTACAGAAATGGAGGAATCAACTGAAAGAATGGGAAGGTCGACTGCAAGACCTTGGCAAAGATGCAAAATCCCATGGCCTTGATGTGATTCAGAAACAAATAGTTGATGAACTGACCAGAATTCAGGAGTTAGATCTCACCACCAAGTCTGAGAACCATGTACACCAAATGAGGATTCGAATTGAAAGATTGCAGGAAGTGCTTGGTCAGGAAAAAAGGGCATTGGAGGACGAAAAGAAAATGAACTTGCATAGAGATATAACAGACATCCTGGAGTCAACCAAAGTAAAAGATATCAAGGACTCAGACATCGAACTGACATCCGCCGGCATCCACTGTCTCAAGCCGGGTGATAGTAAGGAGACATTGAAACGTATGATGAAAGATCTAGAGTCAATGGGTGCTGGATCACTTCCACAAACTCCAGCAAAATTTGAGGATACCATCAAATGCCTGTGGGATCTACAAAACACAGGGTATGCTCTTGCCATCACGAGGGACATGATAATAAATTACCCTGGGCCTAACAAATGTATCCTTCAACTGGAATCCCTGCGTAGTCATCTTGATGATGCAGAATCACTGCTACTTGCCAACAAACTCAAAACTGCACTGTCAAAGACAGAGGAGGACTATAAGGAGGAGAGTGTGATGATATACCTCTGTGAGCTGCAAAATGTTCTCCAAGAATTGAGGCTGAAACATTTTTCCCACCTCAGTGAAATGGAAGTTAACTCAGTTGCAGCACTGAATGACTTTGTTTCCATTTCTTGTGATAAATATCTGATTGACATTTCAACAGTTGGACAACGTATAGACGATATCAAGCAAGCAGGGTACATCTTATCCAAACATCTGAATAGGGCAGCACCCAAAGGATATTCTATCCAGCAAGATTTCTACAAAATCCAAGACTTTGTAGCTTCAAATACAGAATCTACACTTGATAATTGTAGAATGCTAGCCAATCAAGGGGCTAGCTTACATGGGTTGGACAAGGCATTGCTTGAGGAAGGGATGAAGGCACTATTCAAACTTAACGAGGGCTACCTATTGCAATCCAAGTTCATGGAGCACACAAGCAAAATGTTCACTAACACAGTAAGTGATCTCATTCATGCAGTAGATCTTGAAAGTGATCAGCACTCCCCAGCATTCATCCTCTTTTCAAATCTCAACTTTCTTCATTTCTGCTCAAGGTTTTGGTGTGATATCAGTGATGGTCTCACTGAATTGTACAATCTTCAAGACACTGCAATTTCAAAGTGTGTTCATGGACCATTACGCCAAGATTATCTTTCTCAAAAGAGTTCAGTTCAAGCAGAAATCAGTGTGATAGAAAATGAACTGAAGGCATTGTCTGGGAACTTTGAAGAAAGAAGGAATGCACATGAGCGCGCAATGAAAGATCTGAAAAGTGTCAAGATGGCAGGTTCTCATGAAACACAGCTGAATCGAAAGCAGAGAGAAAAAGCAGAAGAGGACAGTTTCAGGAAACGTACTTCCCAATATGAACGGGAGAAAAATGAATTGGAGGGCAAGTTGAATTTGAAGAGAAAGGAAATGGAAACCATCAAAGATGTGCATACGGAAAAGCTTACAAATGGATGGACTGGTTTTCTTAATTCAGTGGAAGAATATGGGCATGATGTGTCAGAAATTTTTGACAGAATGATCACCATTGTCCTGGATGGCATTCTCGAGACAGATAACATACCAGAGGAATCACAAAGCGACAGAAGAAAAATACGAATTGGGCATGTTCAAACCAAGGAATTGTATCAAAAAGTGAAACAGATGTACCATTCACATGGAGAAATGGACAAATTGGGCGTTAGTGAGTGTTGCAGTCTTCTCAATGAACTCCAAAGTGAGATCAACAAACTTACATTGAAGCAAGTCCATCAGTGGGAAGTGTTCCTAGGACAAGGATCAAGGTTAGCTCAAGTTTTCACCAGATGCCTCCTATCTGGCCAGTCCATCTCAACATCCATCAGATCCTGTATGTATAACATGGCAGATGTAATGCAACTGGAAAAGGACACCGGTTTCATCAGGGAGTTTCTTGATGTTTGGCAAAAAGCTAAAGAAAGCTTAGCCAAAGTCATTCCCAGTGATGCTTCGTTAGATGGATCTGTTGAACTGTCTGACGATGAAATGGAAGAGACTATGTCCTGTATTAAAGACATAAATGAGTTAGAAAGCAAACTGTCAAATGCTATATACCAGTCTCATGTTGCATATTCGAGGAAGTTCCTAGCACGCATGATGTTATTCAGCATCTGCAAATCTGGCAAAACAAGCCAACATACCAATAGACTTCTGAGATACTCAGAGATGCCAACACTGCCAAACAATAATGTGGCACTGACCATTCTCCAAGCAAGATTGTGTGACGAGGCAAAGAGCCTAGGACTCAACGACCATCAGGTGGCAAGCTTCTCAAACCTTCAATCAGTGTCATTGTATGTACTTGCGGACCACGTGAAGAATCTAAATGACTACATCAAGCAAACTAAAACTAGTGAGACACGAATAGGCAAGGACTTGACAAAGTGGGCAACCAAGGGCATTGATGGCTTAATACACGTTTCTGTGGTGATGACGTGTATGAAAGAACATTTGGCAAAACTGCTTATCACTTTTTCCAACAGTTCTAGCAATCAGCTCACCCCGGAGGAAGTAGATGCTCTCAGACATCTTATTGATGTGGTCCGTCAGATCATGATGATTGGACAAAACCGTTCACAAGGGACATCATCATCATCATCATCAGATATTCTGTATTATTTGAGCAGTGAGTTGTGTACTTTGTCAACAACGGTGGACAAAGATCAGTACAGAGGGTGTGCTGTGAATATCTGTGCCAAAAGATTGATGAACACAATGTCAAACAATCGAAATAATCTGAAGCCATTCCTGAACAATATCATTGACATGAGCAGTAAGGCAAATGCTGCACTCGTATGTATTCTCTTAAGCACAGAGTTTCTCTCTGTGGTCAAAGACTGGGATTTCTCCCAGAATTCAATCTGCAACTACCTGAGAGGCAGACCGCAGCATTGTCATTTTACATCAGCTGCTATCATTGCTCAGTATGGATACCATGCGCTACAGGAGATCATGAACTTGGCTATTGCTGCATTCAAAAACGATGACCTGTTTGGCGATGTCAATACACGCTTTAAGGAAACCATTCTATACGCGAAGAAGTGTATTCACTCGGTGAATGAACTATTACGTCTGCCAGTGATGAAGGTCGAAGAAAGCCTTTTGGAAGGTCGCAGCATTAGTAAGTTTGTGGGTATTTCAGACATTGAAGCTGGAACCAAAATTCTAAAGGCTGGAGCCTTCGTTGGAGGGATGGCAGAGATATGCAAAAGGGTTGAAAGTTATGAATCGTCCATTGGAAAATTTGATGGCTTCTTGGAGGAACTGAAGAAATCTGGAAATGGCTGGGTAGATGGTGTGAATAACCTGATGGAAATGAGAAAGGGGGTCCTGGAAGACTTCCAGCAGGATACAGCAAAGATGTATGAGGAGGAGCTGAAGCAGTGCGAGGGAAGAAATGAAAGACGCAAAAAAGAGTACGAAAGTAAATTGATATCTTGCCAGACTTCTAGACATGAGGCAAAGAATCTCCAGCAGTTGATTCCTCAGGAACTCGTTGCCTGTTACAAGGTTTTGGAAGAAAGGTCATCCATGACAACATTGAAATATGACAGGGGAAAGTTTGATGAGCTTGTTGTCTGGATGTATGAGTTAGAATCATGCTTAGTGAGCTCGGGCACAGTGACTCAACCAATAATGAAAAACCTATTTGACAAGCAACCACAAATGATTGAAATTCAAGTGAAAGAAGTTTTCATTGATAAGCACAGCCGCAAAAAAATGAACCACTTCTACAGAAGATCTGCTGGTGTTTTTCGCTACACTGGTAGGCTGAGTATTAGTGTGGAATACAATGGCAAATTGTCCCAAGAAAGCAAAACATTTGAAAATATGAAAAATTTGGAAGGAAAATTCACACTCAACAGATCTGATCTGCTTGAGTGCAAATATTTACTTAATCTTGTGAGCGAAGTTTCTGTGGTTAACATCATAGTTGAAATGATAGGACAATACGGGAAGACAGAAGTCCTGTTTGAGTCGAAAATCGACTTAGAGACATTGCAGCATGGACAGCCCCATGAATTGGTTGCGGGAGCTAAAATGACAGCCTCCAAAAGTAATATCAACTTGAGGTATAACTATGATGTTGCTTTTGTTCCAATGCCAGAAGAAATGAAGGGGTTCTACCCAGAAACGCCCAGTGATTCGACCGAAAAGTCGACGGAATCGCCTGAGGGTGCTGATTACTTGGCAGTCACACACAAAAGTGCATTTGATCATTTGTCTGAATGTGAAAAGGACTTAGGAAGATTGGAAAGCTGTGTCAATGTTATCAAATTGGCAGAACCAAAGGAGCCAAATTATGAGAGATTACCAAAACCATCTGAATTCAATTATTCAGATCCAGAGGACCTGAAAAGTCTCACCTTAAATAGCTTGATGACTGACGAACTTAGGAGGGTAGCTGAACAACTTCAGTCAACAGCTGATGATGGGAGAAGAATTGGAAGTGAATTCCGATGCAGTCTTAATCAGATGATGGATGTGACTGAGAAATCTCTTCGGGATGGAATATCAGAGCAGCTCATAGAAGAAGCCAAGAAGATGGCATCTTTAGTCAGGTTAATTACTTCCAAAGCCGAGACGACGGAAGGATACTTTGATCAGTTAGAACAACATTATTCAAAGTTTCTGAAATCTGCAAAATGCATCTATGATGCGAAAGATTTCCTGAACTCGTCATGGTGGTCAAGAACATCCATGAAACGTTTGCATGAAGGGTACTTGTCTGAACAACGGAAAGCAGTGGAGACAGCTCTTAAAACCTTGCATGTCTGTGAGCCCGGAAGAAGTTCAATTTTGCGCTACCTGAAAACTCTCAGTGAGATGCTGTCCTGGGTTGTTGGAAACCTCTCACAAGTCATGAAGGATACGTTGTGCTCATCAGAAGCTGATTACGCCAACGCAATGAGATTTGTTGATGAGAACAAGAATTTGTTGACACAAGACTTTCAATTACAAATGAGTTCAATCTGGAATGAGATGAAGGAAAAAGAGTCTCGTCTTCGCAAGCTGAGTAGTTCGATATCAGGGGCTACTGGCATACAGCCCATAAAATGTGAACTCTCATTGAAAGATGTAAAAAGGGTGCAACCAAAGGTAGCAAGGCTTGACGTAGAAAAAGATCCGATGGGTTCTTTAGTCGTGTCGCTCTCTTGTCTTGCTCTTGACTTAGGTGTTCTTGTAAAGGACATCTCGAGACCTAAAGGGATCCACCTTGTCTTGAGCAGCACCAATTTCAACTGTGACTTTGCCTTCGACAATTCTCACGAGGACATGAACATTGGCATCAAACCTGGCGCAAAGGGTAAAATTGCCAATGGTGACTTTGTCAACATGACAATTGAACCTGACCTTGAGAAACTTTCCCCTGGCATCTACAGTGAGTCATTGTGCATTTCTCTGACAGAGAATGAGAACCATAAAATCAAAACTGAAGTTCAGTTATCTCTCAAATTCACGATCCAGTCCTTGGACAAGTTCTCCTTGTGTCCAGGACTATGTCAAGACAGGTTAAACAACTGCTCAGTTCTTGACCTCCAGAAGGTGTGCAAATCATCAAGCCCCACTCGTTCATTTCAACTGAAAAATCCACTCTCCATCCCACTGAGATTAAAGTTTGTCCACGAGGCAAACTTAACACTTGCCAAAGATGAACTATTGCTGAAACCATTGGAAGAGAAGGAACAAAGGATAAGCCTCGCTATCAGTCCTCTCGATGGAGAGAAGGAAATCAGTCTTCATATCTACTACATGGCAGAGACTTTTCATGTGATGGTGGTCAAATACACAGTTTGTACACCAAAGCTGTGTTTGTATGATGAAGGCAGACTGATTTCAACCTCAAGTCGAGTGCAGAAAACATTCTCGCCAGTCAGCCCAGCGACATTCATGAGCTGCAATGATATTTCTTTACGTAATAGTGGAAATGTTAGGCTTGTGCTGGAAAAAAAGGAGGAGAGAGGGGATGCTGTTAAATTTGAACTACCAGACTGTGGACTGGATCCTGGTGATGAAACCAAAGTGCTAATTCATGTGGACCCTGAAGACGCAGGCGCTTACAGCGGGACTACACGTATATTAGCTATGGTGCCAGATGGTACAGAATGCAAAAATGTGTCAATCAGTGTGAGTGGGAAAGCAGAATGGCCCAGGCTGCAGATAGAGCCAAAACAGATGACATTCGAAAAGAAGGACATTGCTAATCCGGTTAGCCAAAAACTAGAACTCAGAAACACAAGCGGAGTTACTACAACTGTTAATGACATGATATGCAGAGAGGAAGCTCTCACCATCCCTCTTGATGAATTCCCACTTCGGATTCCCCCACACTCAACAAAAGTCTTGAACTTGACAGTGACACCACCAATGAAATCCAGTTTTGTATTGCAAACAATCTTTGATTCTAATACCAAAGACGGGACTGTTTCGCACAACATCAAAGGAAAAATACATATGCCCTACCTAGAGTTTCATCCAGCTGTAATTGACGTGGGCAGACTGTCAAAGCAGCACCCAATGGCAGAATTCTGCTTACAAGTTCACAACAGTGGCAATGCACATGTCTCTGTCAAGGCAGAAGGTCGAGTCAAGAAGCCTTTTAAGATCCAACTGACTGAAGGCAAAGAATTCACGATATTTACTAATCCAATAAAAGTAGAAGGGAAAGTTACCCTGGTAAGTTCCGATGATCTACCTATGTGTAAGTCATTCAAGGGCCAGATAATCATTTCACCTGATGGCATGGCACAGGAGATCATACCTATAATAGGACAACTAGTAAGAGATGCAGAAGAGACCATGGCAGTAGATGCAGGAAAGGTGGCAGCTGGAGTTGCAGGGACGACCCAGGACGAAGATGCAGAGAAGGCCATGCAGGGAGATGCCAAAAAGTCAATGACAGAAAATGCAGAAAAGACGGAAGCAACTGAGGATGTTGGAACTCAACAGCAATCGTCGATAAAAAGAATAAAACAAGAAGACATCAAAACAAATTTGGAGTGCTTGACAGATACTGACAGAGAACCTCTATCGACTATTCTCACTCCTTTCATGAATGCTGCATCCATGAGAAACAACTACGATGATGTGGATGACCTGTTATCATGCATGAAGCAAAATAAGATCACAAAAGAGGGCATAGGCCATTTTTTCAAGGCATACCTAGGCAGGCAACCAACTGCCAGTGAAAAAGAAGTCTTTTTGAACCCAATTGAGCACCAAGAAAGGTGTACAAACTTGGCGATGGCATTGGCAGATGAGATATCTCTGTCATTTCAAAACACAGATTCATTAACAGCTATGATGAGACTGACTGATCATGAAAAGTCGACCTCTGCGTCTCTCGAACGGATGGAAAAACTTGGACAACACATTATACAGCAACAAAAGGCATCAGCTGGAGCAGTTGATAAATTCAGATCACTGACGAAAGCTATGAAAGAAGGTTTAAGTAAACGATACCCAGAGAACTTACAGAAGGTATCAGCTCTTTCCTCTGCAATGAAATCAGAGTTTTTTGACAGTGAAGTGATAGGTACTGTTGGAGGTATGTTAGACTCTGTGATAGAGAATAACATGTCCGATAAGAGCATTGCGGAAGGGGACTTGATCAAGGATCTGATGAAGAAACATGACCTGCCATCAAACGAGATCATTGATGATGTAATGGGTTACATAAATGACATTGGTGACCCAAACGAAACCCCTCTGTATGCTCTGTCAAAATATCTTGAGTCACAAAAGATACCATCCGAACCAGCTAAACTGAAGGAGTTATTTGAAACATTCTCTCCAGACGGTATGCTTGGCCAACATTTGGAGAAGATACGTCAGACTCTGCAGAATTTTGGTGACAGAGTGCTTGAAGAGGACTACACCACAGTGTCTACTCCTGAAACTAATGAAACAGTGCGGAAATTGTCTCAGGTTGTAAACCTGGAGAATGGGTTTGAGGGAGGCAAAGATATAATGGATACTCTGCACAAAATCACAAAATATGAAACATCCCCAGATACAGATGAGCTAGGTGGCATTATGGATGTGACAAGTGACATCATGAAAATGTCTAGTGCCCCAGAAGAAGTACTACAAAGAGTAGGGTTGTTGGAAAAATTGGAAGAGATTTCAAAAGGCTGCCTTAGTGAAGATATGTATGATTCATGGGATACCCTTAAAACAGTGTGCAACGTGATGGGTCCTGATGAGTCAATGGCTACCGTTAGAGATGTCAAGGACAAGTTGGAGGATGTCCTGCAAAGTGGAAGTGTTGTAGATACATCAGTAGCTTTCCAGTTCGTCAAAGAGGTTCTACCAGAAATGGCAGTGGAAGCAGATCAAATCACCCAAATTGTTGATGAGATTTCAAATTTCAGTAACGCAATGATCAAAAATGGAGAGTTCAGTCCTTCTCAGTCCATGGACCTCACACAGTCAATTCTCAAATCAGTTGGCTGTGAACAAGGTTGGTCCAATCTGTCAAATATGACTAGTACATTGACTAATCTTGTTCAGAATTGGACATCTGACAAGAAAGTTGATTCGAGTGATATATGTACCACAGCTAAGGCCCTGTTGGGCCCATCTTGTTCTGAACTGACAGATTCCGCTCTCAAATTGTCACAGACGATGATGGATCATGACAGTTTTGGCAATCAGCAGGTCTTTGAGATGGCAGACGAACTACTGAATATGACAAAAGCTCCACCTGAGATGAAGACAGCCTGCAAAATATCACAAGAAATCATGGAGTTTCTAAATGGTGTCCAAGAAAATGACAGAGTCAACGCAGACTTGTGCAAAAAGACGGCACAAAGTATACAAGCACTTGCCAAGTCTTCCGAGGATCTAGGCCTCCAATCGGATCTTGCTGAACTCGGACTCGACTGCCTTACCCGTGGAGAGCTCAAAACTAGTGAGATGAGTGCAGAGCTAAAGAAAATGATGGGAAAACTTGGCATGCCACATGAGACAAACAATGTCTTAGATATCATTGAGGACGTTGCAAATGTTGCTGAAATTGGATCTGCTCTACTACAAGGTAAAGCTGATTCGAGCAAAGTGCTTGGGCAGATGGAGGATATGATGGCAAAATATGGTGTGCCAGAAGATGCACTGAAAGCAGTCCAAGTTGGTCAGACCCTTATGTCCATCAAGGATGATGTTACCACAGGACGTTTAAAAGCAGACACTGTTTCTAAACACGCCATGGCACTGTGTGATACTCTTGGTGCACCGGAGGAAGTAAAAGTGGCATCAAGGGTGGCACATGAAGTTCTCGATATTGTACAAGATGTCCACAAAAGCAGAAAAATTGATTCCGACAAAGTGTTTGAAGGAGTGGATAAGATATTGGATATGACTGGATGTCCTGAAGAAGCTAAAAAAACTGCTAGGATTGCTAAACATGTGGTAAAAGTTGGGGAGAAAGCCTCCAAACAGCAACAAGTGCAAAAGAGCGATGTTTTTGGCTGTGTACATGACATCATGGAAGAGCTGGACGCAACACCAGAAGTGAAACAAATGGTAAAAATGGCTGAATGTGCTGCTGATGTTGGATGTGAAGCTGCAAAGATGGGAAGGCTCTCTACATCAATGCTTCTTGACGCTGGTGAGAAATTAATGGATGTAGTTGGAGCTCCTCCTGAAGCAAAACAGGCTATCAGTATCGGCAAAGACGTGTGTAGTTTGATAAAGGACACAAAGTGTAAAGGCAAGATGAACAGCGACAAGATGTTTGAGGTGGCTCACAAGATTGCAGATCTACCGGGTGTGCCAAAAGAGGTCAAAGATGTGATACAAATCAATAAACACGTCTACAAGCTTGGGAAAGATGTCATCAAAAATGAGAAAGTGAGTGGAACAGCTGTGTTGGATGCCGCTTCTGACATTGTTGATGCATTCAACGGGCCACCAGAATTAAAGAAGGCAATTGACTATGGAAGGCGAGGGTACACATTGGGCAAGGGACTGGCTGAGACGGGAAAAGTCGATCAGAGAGCCGCTGTGGGTTTGCTCACTGATGTAATGAAGGATATTGGTGTTCCTGAAGAAGTCACAAAAGCTGTTGATACTGCTGTTCATGTATATGAAGCTGTCAAAGACATTAAGAGTGCTGTTGAAGCCATCAAAGCAGCGACCTCTGCGAGCCAAGTTGCCTCAGAACTTGCTGGAATTGCCGGTGCTGCCTTTGCCTTAATCAAGATGATCCCAGGAGTGGATATACCGGAGGAGGTATCTTTCGCAATAGAAATGGCTCTTGGAGCCGTTGCCTTGCTTCTTGCCTCAAATCCTGTAACTGCTGCTCTTGCAGCCGTTGGTCTTGGCTTAACTGCTATCTTTGGAGGCCTTAGCTTGGGCTTAGGAGGAGGAGGAGGAGGCAGTGGAGGAGGAGGAGGTGGAGGAGGAAAAGGAGGAGGAGGAAAAGGAGGAGGAGGAGGTGGAGGTAAGGGTCGTGGAGGAGGCGGAGGAGGTACGGGTAGTGGCGGAGGCGAAGGAGGTAAAGGTAGTGGAGGAGGTGGAGGAAATAAAGGTAGTGGAGGAGAAAATAAGGGTACTGGCAGAGGCGAAGGAGGTAAAGGTAGTGGAGGAGGTGGAGGAACTAAGGGTAGTGGAGAAGAAAAGGGTAGTGGCGGAGGCGAAGGAGGTAAAGGTAATGGACGAGGTGGAGGAACTAAGGGTAGTGGAGGAGGAGATAAGGGTAGTGGAGGAGCTGCTGGAGGGGAAGGAAGTGGAGGAGGAGGAGAAGGAGGAGGAGGTGGAGGAGGTAAAGAGAGTCAGGGAGGGGGCGTAGGTGGTGGCAGTGGCAGTGGGAATGGAGGAGATGGTGATGGGGTAGCAGCCGATGAAAGTAGTGGAGAGAGAGTAGTCAGCAGTGGCGGCAGAGATAGAGAAGGTAGTGGTGGCAGAGAGGAAGGAGCCAGCGGCAGCAGAGAAGGAGTCAGTCATGGCAGAGAGGGGGCAGTCAGCAGTAGCAAGGAAGAGAGTGCAGTCAGCGGTGGTGGTGTTGGGGGAGGAACTCCTGCCGGCAGTGATGGAAGGACACCTGGCAGCACTGGTAGAAGTACTAAAAGAACACCTGTTGATGGCGGTGGTAGCGAAGCAATGACAACAGCCGGCGGCAGTGATGCAACAGCACCAGTCAGCGGCAGTAAGGAAGAGACAGTTGATGTTGGAATTGGAGAGAGGAGAGACAACAGTGGAAGTGGAGATTTAAGGACCAGTAGTGAAAAGGCAGGGGTCGACAGTGGAGTGCAAAAGATCAGCTACAATGGCGAAGACGGAGGAGGTGGCAGGACAAAGGAAGGAACACCTGTCTCCGGCGGCAGTGCCGACAGTGAACAAGTGAAAAAGCAGACCAAGGAGATGGAGAAAAGAATCAAACGTGACCTTGATGAAGCTATCACCATTGCAGACGACATGAAAAACGACTGTGAAAGCTTAGATGTAGCCTCCCTGGATCCAGATGCAATTATCAATATCACAAGTAAAGTTCATAAGTGTGTTTCACATTTGGAGAATACCGTTGATAACATTCTGCAACAATCCGCTCTTGGCATGGCAATGGAAGGAGTAGAACCAAATACTCTTAACAAAGCTGTGAACACTGGCCGGTCTTTACATAAAATGCTTGGTGTTGCAAGGCAGGTGTGGAAACAAAGAGGTGTAACCGGAAAACTAGAAGGAACAGTCCAGCAGCTTCAAGAAAAGATTGATGGAGTCCTGCAAACAGTGGTTGAATCGCTTGGTGAAAAAGGAAGAGCCTTGGAACAAGAACTTCTGAAAGATGGCATAAAATTAAAGTCTCTAAAGTTGGCTGAAGATTATGACGTGAAATTCTGCAAAAAGAACGATTTAAATCCATTTAAAAGGGCAGATAAAGAGACTGCTGGTGTCAGTGAACTTTATAAACAAGAGTTTGATATCATGGGCACCCTTTCCATTGAAGGAGTGCCAGATACCAAGAGAGATATACCAGATGATCTTGCGTTTGTTAGTGAATGGTCTGACACCTCGCCGTTTACCAGTGATAAACCAGAGACCCAGGAACTGAAGCTTGAAACGGACCGAGACTTTTTGGTTGAAATCCATGGAACCAGAGAATTACACAGAGGAAAGGAGAGCCATGAATCAGGTGATCATGCAGTTATAAAAGGAATAACATCAAAATCTATTAGTATTGTTGTTGGAGAGAAAACTGATGTCAAGACATCTACAGGCAGTAAAGTCAGGGTAAAACTCACAGAGCAGCAGAAAAAAAAAATGAGGGAATTGTGTAAAGAGAAGTTACTAAGCCTTGCATTGGTTGACGAAGTTGGAAATACAGCAAAATACAAAGACCCAGAAGAACTTCCGTTTGTTGAACAAGAGAAACTGAAATATCTCCTCCTGGCTCGCATTCTTAAAGAACACCAGTCTCACGCTGTGAATATTCTGACACAAACCAATGACACAGCCAGTAAAAGCATGATGACGAACCTGATGGAAAAACAGAACTTCAAGTTTGTATTCTTGGTGGACAATTCAGGCAGTATGAGTGGTGAGAAAATGACACTGGCCATGAACATTCTGATAGTTTTTCTGGAGGCAATGAAACGTTTGGAATATCAAACATGCGTGGTACGCTTTGGAGGTGAAGAGAGTCAAAGAGTCCTGAAGACATTCGACCAAGACTTGGACAATCAGATTGGCCAGTATATCATTGAGGCGTTTGACGCTTCAGAGAAAACCCTTGCCGCCGACGCCATGAGATTTGTGGCAAACGAAATATACAACACAAAGCTCAGTCCAGACGAACACAGGTTTGTGGTCTTGATAACTGATGGAATCTGGTCTCAGCAAGACAAAGCTTCCTATGTCACATATCAAAACGAAGCCAAGGCCAAGATGATTGTGTTGACAACAAATCCTCAAAAGGATAAAGACCTGGAGTTCTACAACCTGAGTGTAAGTAGAGCAAAGGATATCCTCAACAGCATTGCCCCTGGTGCCTGGGAAAGCATTGATCCTCATGAAGACCTGGTTGAACAGATAATGAAGATAGCTTATCGTCTGAGGAAAAACATATCTGATGAAACGTCTGCTGTGATTGCTGAAGCTAAGAAGAAGACAAGCAAGCAGTATGCATTTTCTGCCTTGAAATGGGCAGAGCCACTGACTAAACTGCATGGTGATGCAACTGGACTCAAATACAAAGCAAAGGCTGAAATAGAATGGGGCAAGTCGGTCTATGCTAGTGACCTCTACCGAGATTATGAAACCCAAGACATGGACGACAACTTTATCAGCGACTTCACAAAACATTTTGAAAACTTATCCCTTGAACTGGATGCACATGAAGTTGACATGGTGGCAGAAAGTGATGTTATCAATGAGTGCTCAATGAAGATCAACGCAGAAGAGGAGTCATTCCAGACCCAAATTGCAGACTTGGACACCGTCCTTGATAGACTTGTCCTGCCAAATAACCGACCCACAAGACCTCTACAAGACTACCATGGCCCAACGTTTTCACTGAGGGGTTTCATCAGATTCATATGCACTGATGGTCAGTACAAGAAGATCTATGAGAACATGATTGGGCACCCACGGAAGGACTACCAAGTCTCCGTCGTATTGGATACGTCAGCGTCTATGGCAGGGATGACAGCCATTGGAGCCATTCAGGCATTCATTGGATTAGCGGGTGAGTATTAAAACTTTATTACGTTTCACACTATGGCCCGTATTCTAGGAGCTTCCTTAACTATAAGGTCCACTTGCTGCAAACAAAACCTAAAGATAAACCTTTGAGTTCAGGAAGCTTCTAGAATAGGGCCAAATTTTTTGTTTTCACCCTGTCTTTTGGTACTATGGTTCTTCGCATATCCAGTGCATACAAATTCATAGAACTCTATACTGGGGTGTGGGGTTGTTTAAGTGACTTGAAGGCCCAGTGAGGTGCTTTTGTCTTCTTGACTTATACTGAAATGTGGGATTGATTCAGGCCATGATCAAAATGATGTCAAGCTTGGTGTTGAAAAGTAAAAAATAAGTACAACCTTGCTTTTATAGCCAAGTGAATACAGTGGAAATTAGTTCAGCCAATCAAATTTGGTTCATTTTTTTCCTGAGCCACCCTTTTCCCTTACTGACGATCTAAGCCCGTCTCCCCTTCATTTGCATGAAAACCAATCTGAACTCTTAAACGATGCAAAGTACTTTGGAAAATACTTCCTGATCATGTTTTGTTCCCAGTTCATTGAATTCAGAATGCGATTTAGCTAACGTGAGGTTCAGGTAATTCTATTCAAAGCCTCCAGCAGGTCAGAGAAGGTTTGGGCCTCTTTTGCATCTGGCTATAGATTATGTTTTAGAAAGTTTCTCAGAATCTGTTCCACTTTAAAGATGCTCTCACGTCATAGGAACTCAGAGTCCATTAAGGATGTAAGACCTTTTATGCATGGGTTGTTGGAGTTTCAAAACACATAAGTGATACATTATCACATTATCTTTAACTTGAAATTTTTCCTTATCAGAATTTGGTTGTGTTTCCAAAAGCTATTTTGTGAAAACTGCATGTTTTAAATACGTAGGCCTATACTGGTGATTTTTAATGATTGCAGCACTTTTCAATGCAGGAAAGCACTCATGATCTCCCATTCATTTTCAGCATCATTGCAGTCCTGCAATGTCCGTTTCAACTTGCTTGCTGCTGGAGCAGAGACGCTAATCATCAAGGGTTTCCAACAGGAATGGGATGCCTCATCAAAAGCAAGAGCCTACAACGCCATCAACTTCAAGGACCGTGCATCAAACATATCTGATGCAATCCTCTACGCCACACAGTTGATTCTCAGAGACAGTGCTACCAAAGCCAAAAAATTCATGTTTGTCCTTTCGGATGGTTTTGATTCAATGCCTGGGCGTTTGAAGACAGGTTTGGCCTATGCAGAGAGCAAGGATATCATGGTTACAGGTGTTGGGATCGGGTATTTCACTGGTGGAGTGTACACAAATTTTCCCAACTATGTTGTGGTCAATCACCCAGACCTTCTTCCCGATGGGTTACGGAAGCTCTTCACTGCAGAGGGACGGAACGATAAACCACCTGAACAGTTCATAGAGAAAGAGAAAATGGTGAAAACAAAAGAAGGAAAAGAGATGACGAGCGTCGCACAGATATGGAATGAAGAAATGGAAAAGGTCTACAAAGAACAAGTCAATAGGTCAAAGAATGCTCTGTATTTGGCTACAAATCCCATTCGCTCTTCCTGTAATTCACTTGGCATTGATTTGTGTTTTGTTTTAGACACAACAGCTTCAATGGGTAGCTATATTGACATGGCCAAAACGTACATCATTAACATGACTGAAAAAGTACGGGAATCAGTGAAGAAGTATAGTGGAAAATCCACACAACTTCGAGTAGCATTCATTGGTTATAAAGATTTTGGGGACTCTGGCCATACCCAAGAACAACCCTTCACTGAAGACATTGGGTCAGTCACTGCATTGGTCTCACGTATGTCCCCTTCTGGTGGCGGTGATCTTCCGGAGGACAAAATACGGGCACTTACTTCTGCTCTGAGCTATTCCTGGGAGCACAGAGCGAAGTTTTTGGTAATAATTGCAGATGCCCCTGGTCATGGACCCTGGTGTACTGGAGGCAAGTATAATGACCGCCATCCAGATAAGGCAGGGGATATGCCTGGTACAGTTGCACGCATTGCCCAAAAAGAAATCCACTTGATGTATGTGCAAATTAACAGCTTCACTGATTATGAGTTTAACAATTTCCGTGCTGCCTACAACACTGCTGCACCACCGAGTATGAAGAAAGGGTTCATCTCCTTAGACATTCGGTCCGGAGGGGGTGCTGAGAAACTGCAGTCCATGATCACCGAGCAGATTGATGATGTGATCGCCTCAGAGTTCATGTAGACATTCATACCACCAGGACATGATGTCCCTTACTTTTGTAAGAATAGGAACCATAGGCAAAGCTCGACTGAAACTGCTGGTAGTTGGGAACTGCACAATAACAAAGCTATAGCAAGGTTTCATGGGCCCTGGCTATTGCATTCAGAGGGTACAGTCATGGATAAATTATTGAACCGCATCTGTTATTTCCTCTCATTTGCCATTAAATATGTCCCACAAAATGTTTATTCACCCTTTTGTGCCACATTGTGTTGAGGTATACTTATTGCCATGTAAAAGAGGACATCAGTCATAATTATAAGCATCAAGTCATCTTATCTACACATGCTGCTTGAAGAATTCAGGTTCGATGTGAAGTGGAGAGCTGTCTGCACAGTAAATGTATGCACTTCAGGTCCTCCCCTTTAGTCAGAACTTTCAGCAAGGTCCTTCTACTAGCTCCAATGATTGTGCGCCAATAGTTTCATATAGTTCAATACGGAAAAATATTGTGTTCTTGTATGTGTTCTAAATGTATCCTACCAGTGTAGCCCACGCCACTTGCGAATTGCTAGCCACTCTTCTCTCTGTTGTTCAAACTGTATATGATACAGGGAGTCCTTAACAATACCGTCTTCCTATGCTGGTTGTACAATCCAGCCGGTGTTGTGCATTTCGTTGACGCGCAACAGGCGTTACAACAGTTGGACTAAGCAGGACTTTACAATTCATTGATTATCTTAATAGATGAATGCCCCAAAATGATGGGCCTGAGGACGGTATGGGCAAGGAGTTCCTGCATTTTCCAGCATCAAATGCATGTATCCAGATGGTGTCAGTGGCAACAGCGTGTACATTTTCAGACCTGTATGTGTGTCTTGGTTTAATGCTATATTGCATTATGCTGGTAAAACAGTAGTTAGTAGTAGCTTTTGTAAGATTATAGTTGAATGGTCATGGTTTCTATAGCCATGTATTCTAATCCCTTGCTGAACAATAAGACCGGACTTTGATTCCAAGGGGGCTTTGATTCCTGTGACACCTCTTATGTCTATGTGGTGATGCTATGGTGTCTGATGATAGTTATGATTAATGGTGATAGTTACGATTGTCTGTTTATTAGTAAGCATTGTATAACCTCTACATAAAGATAGGGTCATCTTAGCAAACCCTGTGTCTATATATGTAATGATGATGTTATGGTTAGCAGATACCATTAAGTATGTATTCCTGAGATAATGTTAGTTTTATTGTTTCTAAGTCCATACAAACGGCGTGTTTATTCAATTCCAACAATTTTATGTAACACGAAACGGTAGTAATACAAGACAATATTTCCACCATCAAGTGAGCATCATAGGAACAGACTTTTGTTTTTTGAGTAATTTTTGAATATTAGAATATATAAGAGAAATAAAAAATAAAAAAAAGTAGCTCTCTTTTTAGCGTTTTTTTTAGCTATTCCATAGATACCTATGAATGAGGGCATTGACTTCTGAGATAACCCGTTTTGCAACTGGTAACATCGTTATTAAATAATAAATCTTTGGCAACACCAAGGTATTCAAGACAACAGTTTGACCTTTAAGAGAAGTTCGTCTTTTATGCCATTGTGAACAAAGGAAGACCTTAGACTCTAAACCCTCAATGCTTAAGCCTTCAATGGATCGATCCAATCATATCAGATTAGCTAATTTATCTAGAGCAAGGATAAAGATGATAGGCGAAAAGGGGCATCCCTGCCTGACGCCCCTGGCCATCCTGAACCAGCCTCCACTGCTTTTGCCTTGTAACTTAAATAAAGGAATATATTGAGGTAAATAAAGGAATATATCGAGGTAAATAGGGGGAAAAAATCGAGGTAAATTGACAAAAAAGGACAAGACAGTTCATTTGCTTAAACTAGAATAGATATGAAACTTTATTTACAACCAACCACAGTTGATACAGGTTCTGTCAGTACGCACAGTAGACTCATTGTAAACCCGTAGTAGAGCCTTTAATAGATAACATAACATGTAACGGCTACCACCACCGTCAAGGACACCCTCAAAATTTAATGTGACCTTGTTACAATGATAAACCACATGTCTGTGAAGGTCTATAATCTGGTCCGGGACACAATATCAGTATTGTAGACTAGCTATACAGAAGCACTCCTGGTTTCTAGAACTCGGACATCACCAAGTAATATCATATACAAAAGTCAATGTTAACAACAAAACAAGGACAATGGCTTGTCAAATGAACAAGTGTGTAATACTCAGGAATATGATGAGCGATCAAGGATAATATATCCAGAATGGTAAACTAGAGTATCAAGACGCCTCAAGTCTTAAAGCCAAAACATCATGGGGTAACATGTATACATTTTTTAACGTGGGAAATCATATTAAACAACCTCACATGAATATCACAAGTAATTATTGCCCACCAAAGACGTGGGGAGTTATTTAACATGTGCCTAACCTACAGCAGACGACTCTGTAGGGGCGGCCATTACTGAACACCCTGTAACGATTGGTGACGTCAGATAACCACCTCAAAAACGAGGCTCAGGGCCGTTCAGGCCTTGGCCCTGCCTTGTCAATTAGAAACAGATCATTTTCATTTGATTAGCGCATTGGTTTTCTTTAAATGAATGGGGAACATTGTACAGCGTTTGCCTATGAGTATCTTTAAAGGCTTGCCAAAGATTCCGAGGGTGTAAAAGCAAGTAGGGATGTTTTTAGGTGTCAAAACGAAGCCATTCTCGTCGCCACCATATGCTAGCCGCTTCCCTCAATAATTGCTACCCGTGTCAACGGTAGTAGTGGACCTCTGACGTCACAAATGCACCGTTATAACGGGAGGTGGCGCTTCATTTCGTCAACATGGCTGCCTCCTTGACCACACAAACAAGCTCAGAACAAGATGTATTTCCTTGTGCTTGAGCTATTTAATATTAATTTCGAACATTTTAATTCTGCAGAATCAATCACAAGGCAGTAATTACTAAATTGTACGCAAAAACGAAAAACGTATTTCCTCTTTTGTGTTTTGGCTTTAAATATCAACATCAATATTGACGAGGAGCTGCCTGAACGGCCATAATATTATTATACAAAACATACAGCTTTTAGCTGCTAAATTGTCCACTATCTATCTATAGCAAGACAGTGTAAATTCTCTGTTCAAGAGGTTCTCAAATTGACAAAAAGGACAAAGTAAACAACATTATCACGGTTGTCCCACAAATCAAATCCATAGTTAGAGCATCTATGAAATAGATTTTATCTTTTTAAAAGCGCCAAAGAGAAATACAAAAATACTTAAGCGATAACAGATTACTTGCAATCAGGTGAGAAAAATATATACAGAGTTGTCCACATCATCGGAAAGAATACTGCGGATCCTCATCTAGAGCTTAGCAGAGCCTGACGACCAGGATTGTCCATGGAGGACAGATAATGAGGGACTGCCTACACCAAAGGTTGTATCAGTGATAATGCAATTATTAGAAGGGTTTGTTATCAAACCCAAGCCTCTATAAAACAAGCCTCTATAAACCGCGACAGGTTACCTAACCGCGACTCACGCCCATGCACTCGGTGTGCCTCACCGCGCCCACTGTAGCCCTTCTACGGTGGACGAGAATGGTACATCGCGGCCCGTTCCGTTCAGCTCCGTTCCGTCCCGTCCCGTGCCCGCCCGAAAAAAAAATAAAAATGAATGTCGTCATACATTTACTATAGAAATATTCATAACGGGGCCACTTGTATCGGTGGCGGGACGGGACGGCCTCCTAAAGTTCGGCGACAATTACCGTTCCGTGCCGAACCGCTAACACGTCCCGTCCCGCACATTACATTTTTTCCACGGCACTTGATCGGGAAAATTTCCGAAAAGTACGGGTAACTGCGGGGGACGGGACGGGGACGGGACGGGACGGGGGCGGGGCGGGACGGAACGGAACGGAACGGAAGCCAGGTCGCCAAGGCCCAGTCAACTCTAAGTTAGTCCAGGCAATCTGTGGTTTGACAATTTGTCAAAAAAAACATTACACATTATATCAGTAACAAAATCATAATAAATTGAATATTTATGACAGATCTATGTTATTGATATCATCTGAAAGTAGATTTTATGGGCTTTAATCAATTTAATATAAACTAAGCTCTATGTTTGCATGCTATCATAAAGGTAGGTCATATAAGATAGCAATTTTGTAATCTGCAAAATTATGCGAATTTTAAAATCGCTATATCTCTGCGGCTATTTGTTGTAGCGGCATATATTATAAGTCAAAAAATAGGAAATATTGCCTAGTTTTATTGGCTTAATAAGAGTTAAGTTGCATGAAAAGTATTTTTTGAGTTATAGGCTAAAATGTGAAAGTCGGTTCCCCTAGTGGCGAATTTGGGAACTTTCCCCATGGCAAACTTTGGTAAACTTTTGACACATTAAAAGGGTATGCATAAGGAAGAGGATCCCGCAAAAATAAATATTTTTGCAATTTGTTTTGGGTCAGGCCACTATTTCTCACAGATTGCCTGGACTAAGTGTGTGGGGCCTTGTGGAGGGGAAGGTACTCTATATTTCTGTTTGGGTGCGTTGGTATATTTTGCATTTTTAAATTTATGGTGACGATTTTTGTAAGGACCATGTTTGTGTCGCTCATCCCGCATCTCTTGTCCCTCATCTCTCACCTCTTGTCCCTCATCTCTTGATAATTCTCCTTCTCACTCTGCCTCCCTCTCTCTGTCCCCCCCCCCCCCCCCACCCCATCCTGTCCCCTTTCCTGTCTCCATGATCCATCTCACCCTCCCATGCCCTCTCTCCCCCTCCCCTCAAATTTATGCATACATTATGTATGTATACATGTATAAGTATACAGGTATGTATCCAAATGTATGTACATATATATATATACATATATATATATATGTATGTTTGTATGTTTGTATGTATGTATGTATGTATATGTATATACATATACAATACATATACAATGTATGCATATATAATGTATACATATAAAATATATGCATAATGGACATAAGTATGTACATGTATACATAATGTATGTATGTATGTGTGCATAGATATACATCTATGCATATATATGTGTACATAAATTCATGCATGTATGCATAATATGTATGCAGATGTTTACAGAGTGAGTGAGATTGGTTGTTTTTACGCCCTTATCAACACATTTAAGATGGTTATATCAAGGGCGGGAGAGCTGAGAGGAAGGCAGTTTTTTTATCATACCCAGGAAATAGAGATAGAGAAGAAGGGAGATGGAGAGAGAGAAAAAGAGACACACAGGCACTTTATGGTCATACCCAAGACCAATGTATGCACAAATACACAAGGATAGAGAGAGGAAGGAAGGAAGGGAGGGAGGGAGGGAGGGCGAGAAAGGGGGGAGAGGTTGGGGGGGGGGGGAGAGAAGGAGGGAGAGAGGAGAGAAGAGAGAGGGGGAGAAAGTCCGAAAATGCAATGGGAGTATTTGAATCCAATGTAGTATTAACTAAAGGAGTATTGAGTATAGGCATATATCTATATGCTATAGTATAATTTGTAATATATTAGTCTGTGTGGCCCGTTCCGTCCCGTTCCGCCCCGCCCCGCCCCCGCCCGCTCCCCCGCCCGCTCCCGCCCCGTTCCCGCCCGCTCCCGCCCCGCTCCCTCCCGTCACCCGTGCCGAACCCGTACCGAAGAAGTAGTGTTCGGTATGTACCATTCTCGTCCACCGTACCCTTCCCACTCCCTACATTGCCGCGCCCAACCTTGCCGTGAACCTTTCCCCCCTCCCCCAAGCGTTGTGCGAGTCACAAACTGGCAACGTGATGAGATGACATCTCTACATGTATGGGTAGCTGCTGTTCCGGCCGTTCCTCCCGTTCTTCTCCCTCTCTCTCTTCTTGTTCTTCTCTTGTTCCCCCCCCCCCCTCAACACACACACCACTCTCCACGCTGGCACGATATGAACCAGACTCTATCTAATTTATTATTAATGAAAATGCGGGTTGGAAACTATATATATTACTTTAACAAATATAATCGGCGATAGAAATATATATTAACAAGGTAAACCAGTTGTATAAATTATAAGAAACCTGGCTCGTTTATAAGGTATTAGCCTCATGTGTTTAAAGCGTTGGTGAATAAATCCAACATTTTACAGTTGTGTAGTAGTTCTGCAATCCTCCACAGTGCAGCTTATCCAGAAGGGATTAGTGCACTTCATTAACTCTAGAGGTGTTGCAGTCTGTAAGGCTTGCATTACATGTCATTTATCTCTAAACCTCTATTATCTACCCTTTATGTTATGTTCTGTTACAAACCGGACTCGTGATGTATTCTGTTTGTATCTCTTACATTTACTTCAGTTTCACTGCTGTTTTATACCTTATGTTTTACCCCACTATTATGTGCTGATCCTTTGGATCCCTTGAGAGTCTCACACCAGCCGTGTGTGCAGATCCGTATGCCCTACCCTGTGGTAGTGGATCCGGATCAGGGTCAAGCCTTGACCATGGAATTGGACTAATAAACCAGAAGGGGAGCAAACACTCTTTGTTGTCTCTTAGTTTATTCGTGTTAAGTTGTGCGAATTACTACAATTGGTGCCGTGACCAGCCCTTAACACACTGTCCGGTTGTGATTTGAATCGCCTGATTTTGCTAAAATCCGCGATTGTGCCTTGTTTTTGCTTTTTAGGAGACCGAGATGGCCGCGAAGTTTCCGGAGGACCGCCCGGACGCCCGGACGGACAAGCCAGCCTCTCCGAGATACACCAGACCTACAGGAGTCCAGCCTTTGGTGGATTTGGCTGTGGATCGCCTTATAGACAGAGGTACTGGCGTGTCGGATTCGGAGGATTATCGGACCGGAAGGGAAGATAATCAGGGTGCCTGGACGGACTACCGGGAGCGACGGGCTGAGACGGATTCTGATGATCAGAGTTTGTTGAGTATGATTCGTTTGCAATTGTTGCGAACTAAACGTGATTTGCAGGCAGAGAAGACCAAATGCCATGATTTCGTGTCGGAAGTGACACAGCTAGTTTTTCAGAACCAGGATCTGCAAGAAACCCTGGATGTGGTAACTGCTCGTTCCTCGCAGTACACTGATAGACTCAAGGTGGAAAACGAGAAGTTAAGGTGTGAAGTTTCGAGGATGGATGATTATTCTCGTTTGCAGAACACTGGTATGGAAGAGTCGGTTGAGACTCAAACTGATTTTGAGCTTAATCCACTCCTCAATTTGGCAGAGACTCTATCAAAGCAGTATCAGCCGCTTGATTTGAGTAAGACTGCACCGGGGTGTTCCACCTTTGCAGACGGACGCGCTGGTCAGAGGCGTAGGGATCCATCATTGGATTTCTTTGCTTCTCCGGTGGGTCCGGGCGGGGATTCGTCCAAAAAGGTGACGTTCCAAGAACATCGTATTTCTGGTATGTCCACCTCCTCCCCTGCTAGTGATAGTGTTGGTAGTCAGACCACAAGAGATACTTCGTGGACTGTTCCTGAGGCGGGACGGATTCTTCCTGAAAGGAGGAGTTGTCCAACCCAGACCCCCAGGAAACCAATGGTTACTGAAAGAAGGATGGCTTCTCTGAGTTCGGTTGGAAGCCAAACTACTGAGGTCTCTAGTGTGAACACTGGTGACGAGAAATCGGCTGGGACAGAGGATTTCGATAGAGGACGGATTCAGGGGGATGTGTATGTCCCTAAGAAGACACCTAAGAAGTCACCTGGAAAGATAAAGGCGCCAAAGAAGAAAATTGCGTCAGGTGGTGCGGGTGATCCGTCAGATCCCTCCAGCGATTCGGCAAGCTCTGAATCCTCTGACGTCGCAATGAAGGAAAGAAGGAAAAAGAAAAAAGCAAGAAAGGCAAGACGTGTCGATATCACACGTAGGGATCATTCTCTTGTGCAGGGAATGAGTTTTGACGGGTCTGAGGACTCGGATGATATGTTTGACTACTCTCCAAGAGCGGGTAGGCTACATCAAGCAGGAAGGTTGCCAATCATCAAACCATGGGAGCAGAAGGATCCGTGGCGAGTTTATCTTGCCGAGATGAAGGTAGTAGCGGGCGCCTACAATTGGTCTGCAGATGAATTTTTGATTCAGTTGCAGTGTGGGTGCAAGAGACAGCTAGCCGACATGGGGGACTTACCCGACGATTTGACGCTGAAGAAGTTTGTTGCCCATATGGACACAAACTTTGGGGAACGCTCTCGCAGCAAAAAGCAGGCCGAATTTTGGAACTGCAGGCAGCAAGTGCAAGAAACTCCCCGTCATTTTGCGAATGAGGTAGCGAAGAGGGGCCGTTATGCTCATGGAGTTAAAACGGACAGTACGTTGAGAGACATGGCCCTCCGAATTTTCCTCAAAGGGTTAAGCGATCCGGAAATGGCTACGTGGGTCCGTTTCAAAGAACCTCTCGATTTGCAGGAAGCCTTGCATTGGGCTGAAGTATAAGAGGGATTCAAGTTCACGGGTGGTGATTCAAGAAATTGAAGCCACACCTGTTCCTGCTCTGCTTCCTCCTCCGGTACCGATAGTGGAGCATGCCACGGGGAAGAAGCCTTCTAGATCCCAACGGAAATCCGGCTCAGCAGTAGCTCAGCTAACAGAGGCTTTGGAAGATGCTGGTGTGTCTTCCCCTGACTCTTGTGAAGACGTCTCTACCGTGATTGTACAGGCTCTGCAGGCCTGGAAAGACCGGAGAGCTAAGTCGGACTACAGCAAGGAAGGAGCTGGAGATGATAGGAGGAGATACTCCGGGAAATTTGGTTCTCGTAGAGTATGGAGGACTGGAAATGACAAGTGTTGGCTCTGTGGACTTGAAGGTCATTTGGCAGCTGGCTGTCCTAAGAGCAAGGTCTTCCAGGGGCTTCTGAGATCCGCTGAGGTTCCCGCCTCTAAGCCGGATTCGGAAAACCCCAGCCGACCCTTGTAAGAAGCGAGATGGGGGTCGATGATAGGACACCGCTTCATAGTGCTACAGCTCAGACGGATTCTGCTAGTAGTATAGGAACTGGGGGTGTTGCTCAGGCGGGCGTTGGTAAGAAGTTAGCCTTCCCAAGTGAACAGGCGCTTCTGAAGACGGATAATACTAGTCTTCTGCCGGAAAAGGACACCCTTCCAGATGGAAAGGTTCCCCTGGATAGCCCAGATCTTGTCTCAGATGTGAGATGGGGCCAATCCGGGTACCAAGCTGTTGAAGGACAGATCGTGGTTGTGGGACAGAACTCCAACAAGACTGCCCGGATACAGAAAGTTTCTGTACAACAGTCGAAAACGCTGAGGATCACGGATAATTTGATTATCCGTGAGAGATGGTACGCCCCAGTGGGGTTAGGTGGGGGAAAAGGAGACTTTTTGGTAGATCCGGGAGCTACAACTAGCCTGGTTACTAAGAAGTTCTTCGATTCTCTTTCCCAGCCACCACCTCTGGTTCCGGTCCAGATGGTGTGTGCAATGGGGAATGGCTTGCCTATAACCACTCATGGGAGCGCGTTGTGTCCTATGGTGATAGGAGAACGGACATACATGATTACATGTCTGGTGGTTTCTGGCCTGAAAGGACCAGAAGACGGACTTTTGGGGGCGGATTTTTATTACGTCCACAAATGTAATCTTGACTGGTCTGGATTGCTATTCCTAGAGAATCAGACAGTTTCTGTTATGTGCAAACAATGGAAGCACATGAAGAAAAGTCTGAGACAGTCCACTATTCAGGCTGTGGAGGTGTCAGAGTTCATTGATGGAGGTGAAGTCAGGTTGAAGGAACCTGTAGTCCTCAAACCTCGGTCCGTGACTCTCGCCAAAATAGATCTGGGTAGAGGTTCTGACACATCAGAAGGTCTGATGTTCGAGCCTGATCAGGGATTGTTGAAAGAATTTGCCTTGGGAAGCCTGAACACATATGTGTTGGGCAACGTTAATTCGGCCGTGGTAGCTTTCTCCAATCCGTCCGACTCCTCAGTGAGATTGAATGAAGATATGGTGGTTGGGAGAGTTAGTATTGTGACTTTATTGTCTGATGCTTCTCTGCCTGATGGGGAAGATGATGAAAGAGTGAGAACTGCTATCATCAATTCCGTTCAGGTGATGGATTCACCGGTGGCGGATGATGAGCTTCTCGCTCCGGAAATAGTTGTTCCAGCTTGTGCCGAAAATCCGTTGGATAAGTTGTTGAGGGAAACTCACCTATCCAAGAAGGAAGAAAAGGAGCTAGTTCGAAAACTGCTCTATGATTTCCAAGATTGTTTCTCCTTGCCTGGTACCAAAGTGGGGTGTACTCATTTGGTTAAGCACGTGGTTGACACTGGGGATGCAATCCCTGTCAAACAAGCCTATCGCAGGTTACCAGTGGCTAGGCGGGAAGGAGCAGAGGCGGAAATTTGGAAAATGTACAAGGAAGGACGGATTGAGCATAGCAGTAGTCCGTGGGGAGCTCCCATTGTTATGGTGGCTAAGAAAGACGGAACCCAGAGGTTCTGTGTGGACTACAGACAGTTAAATTCGGTCACTAAGAAGGACAGTTTTCCCCTACCCCGTATTGATGAGTGTGTTGAAGCCCTGGGTGGGAACCAGTGGTTTTGCACGTTGGATTTGGAGTCCGGATATTGGCAGGTTGCAATGGATGAGGGCAGCAAGCACAAAACTGCTTTCTTATCCAGTGTGGGTCTGTTCCAGTTTAAGGTGATGGCCTTTGGACTGTGTAACGCCCCTGCCACTTTCCAACGCATGATGGACCGTATGTTGGATGGACTGCGTTGGAAGTCCTGTTTGGTTTACCTGGATGACGTGGTCGTTTTTGGAAAAACCGTCCAGGAATGCGCGGACAACCTTAAGTTGGTGCTTGAACGTATTCGGAAGTATGGGCTGAAACTCAAACCCAAGAAATGCGAGTTCTTCCGCAAGGAAGTGAAGTATCTGGGCAGAATCGTTTCTGGTGACGGGATCCGGGCGGATCCAGCTAAGATCAAGAAAGTCCAGGAATGGCCTGTCCCTAAGACTGCTAAAGAGGTTAGACAATTTCTTGGCTTTGCTTCCTACTATAGGGAGTTCCAGCCGGATTTTGGAGGTATTGTGGCCCCTCTGCAGCAGATTGTTTCAGATGCTGGAAGATTGAAGCGCTATAGTAAACCTATAGTGTGGACTGCGAAATGTGAGGAAGCGTTTAAGGCGGCGAAGGCTTTATTGACTTCAGCCCCTGTCCTTGGTTATCCTAGAAGAGAGGGATATTTTGTGTTAGATACGGATGCAAGTGGCTATGGAATGGCCGGAGTCTTGTCACAGATGCAAGATGGAAAAGAAGTTGTGTTAGGCTATGCTAGCCACAGTCTCACTCGTCCACAAAGGAATTATTGTGCGACGAAGAGAGAATTGTTAGCAGTACTGACATACCTGAATAAGTTCCGGCATTACTTGCTTGGCAACCGTAACTATTACGTGAGGACGGATCATGCTTCCCTCCGTTGGCTCCTGAACTTCAAGGATCCGGCCGATATGCTTGCTAGGTGGTTGACCACGTTGCAGGAGTACGGCCTGGATCAAAGCATGATACTTCATCGGGCTGGAAAGAAGCACACAAATGCGGACGGGTTGTCCCGGATTCCCACAAGGAAATGTGGACGTCTTGACTGCACGGATTGCGGCGTCCATGATGCTGTGATCGCTGAAGCAGTTGTCTTGTGTCCTTTGGAGGACGAAATCCGGGTGGCGCAACAGGAGGATCCGCTCCTGAAGAGGGTTATGACTATACTGGATGGTAGTAGTCCGGTTCCCAGCAAAGAAGATTTGTCTGGTGAGCCACTGGACTTCTGTGTATATGTCCGTGACCGAGACAAATTAGAAATGGTCCGTGGTGTTTTATGCTTCCGTTGGTTGCGTAAGAACACTGGACAGACGTACGTCAGGAAGATAATTCCTGCCTCAATGAGAAGTGACATCTTCCGTTCCTTGCATGGTTCCGGATTGGAAGGCCATTATGGAGAATTCAAGACCAGCTGGAAGGCAAAGATGAAATATTTTTGGCCTGGAATGCGGTATGATTTGAAACGATGGTTGAGGGCTTGCCCTGCCTGCAGTATGCGGAAAACGAGAGGAGGATGTGGCATAACACCGCTTAAGAAGGAGATCCATGGTGAAAGGTGGAGTAGGTTGGCCTTGGACATTATTGGTCCATTTAAAACTACCCCTAGAGGCAACAACTATGTGATGGTGGTGATGGATCATTTCTCGAAGTGGGCTGAAGCATATCCTATGCCGGATCACACGGCTGAGAGGTGTGCTGATGTTCTATTCAGGGAATGGATCCTGAGATTCGGTTGTCCGGTTTCGCTGCAGACGGACGGAGCTCCCGAATTCAGATCACTACTGTTGAGGAGTTTGTTGGAGATGTTAGGGGTAGAGAAACTGACCACTCTACCATACAGGCCTCGGTCGAATGGACAGGCGGAGAGATTTAACCGAGTTTTGGTTGAGCAGCTCTCTTGCCTGACTGACTATTCGGAGACGGATTGGGACTTGCTTGTTCCATGTATAGCTCACGCTTACAGGGGGACTGTGCATGCGAGTACGTTGTGTACGCCTAATTCGGTAGTCTTTGGCTCAGAGCTTGTGACTCCGGTGGATTTAGTCCATGGAGTAGAACCAGGAGGACTGGATTTTCCTTGTCACTTGGCGTACGTGGAAAATGTGAGACAGTGGATGAGAGAGGGACATCAGTTTGTCAGAGATAACCTTGGCGTTGCCGCAGTGCACCAAAAGAAGGATTTTGACAGGCGGGCGTGCCCTAGGCGCTTTGAAGTGGGGTCTGTGGTATACAGGTACTGTCCCCCTAAGGCTGGGAAGAAATTCGGTCCCAAATGGGACGGGCCATTCAAAGTGCACCGATTCATAGGGGGTACTACCTATGAATTGGAAACCACTGAGGGATTGGTCAGGTATCACGTTGATTACCTGAAGTCTGCTTTTGACGAGAGAGGGCCTATCCAGGCAGTCAACTTGGAAAAAGCCCCGGAATTCCGTAAATTAGAGAAGGCTGGACGAGATATCCTGAGGTGGGAGAATGGAAAAGTCTTAGCTGGTGCTGAGTGTCCGAAAATGAAAGTAAAAGACAAGATTACTGTTGGGGTTAAGCCTAGAGGCAGACCTAAGAAGAATTCTGGTGTAGACGTCCCTCCCGTCCGCCCGGACCGCGCAGTCGATGCTGATCCTGCTGTGGCCCGGACTGGTCAGAAGGGCAAGTCTAAGTCAAAGAAAAAGGCTAAGAAGAAGGAAAAGAAACCCAGTATTCCTCCAGTAGTTGTCCCTTCTAGGAGACGTGTTGGTAGGCCGTCAAAGGCAAAGACGGACTTGGTAGTTAATAAGCAACCAGTCCCTGTTGCTGTGACGGATCCTGCTAAGCCTTCGAAAAGAGGGAGGGGGAGGCCTAGGAAAATTTTGAGTGTGGCTCCAAATGTTCCTATTTCTCCTCAGAAGAAAACGGACAGTGCTTCACCAGTGGCTGCAAGGGTTAAGCGCACGCGCAAAGCCCCATCTAGATTGCAGTATGGGACTTCAATTAAAGTACAGGTAGGGCTTTCCAGATGGGCCTACGTTAAAATTACACAACGAGAAGTCGGTGGTTGACTGATCGGATGGAGTCCGGCCACCCTTTTACGGCATTTGAGGAATTTGTCATGTGAATTAAATGACCGGGAAAGAACCAAACTGTCCGTTTGGCTTGGTTGAAACTGAACTGAGAATGGCTTAGCTTGGGAGGAATCCCGTGTTCGAGCTGAACTGGACCTCCCCGGGAAGCTTGAATCAACTCAGAGATTGGGTTGAAATTGCTGTTAAGTCAGTGCAGTGGATACTGGGCTTTATGGACAAGGTATCCACTTTTGTCTCAAGTGGAAGACCAGAATAGGCTGCAGAAATTACATCACTGTACGACCTATTAGAAGAGTGTGACTGGTTGGGTTGGTTTGAAGGCCTAGAGCGGGAAATGGCGCTGGTGAATGCGGTGGCGGTTTTGAGATCTACAGTTACCAGGCTGGCGTGAGTGCTGTGGTGTTGCACCCTTTCTCAGTACACTTCCTGCTCCGGCCAAAACAACACACCAACGATAGATTTAGCCTCAGAAAGAAGTGAGTTGAAATGGGTTAAGACTTTCTTGACATGTGCTGAGATACTACTAGTTCACTAGTGGGAAGTTGTCTTGTACTAGACACGCTGAGTTTTCAGTTTTGAATTGTTTTGTTTGTGAGTTTGAGCGGGTGTTAGCACGCCGGTATAGAATGGAAGTCATGCTTGTCGGCCATGACACCGGTGCTCGTACCGTATGAATGGAGTGAAGGTATTGGTAATACGTGGCTCTTTACACCATAACTAAACATAGTTTAGTTCAATACAACCTCTACTACTCTCAAAAGGAGTACACCTGTGCTAGCCATGTTCCCTTGGACTTAATTTACTCGTAAATTGTGATGTTTTTGACCGTGAAACTACTCCTCTTTGCCTCATGTAATGAGAATGGGTTGAGATAGTTTCAGGTATTGTATTTGTTGTATGTACTATGTGTGTGTGTAGGGCGGATTTTACTATTGTTTCTACATTGTAATATCCCTGGGTTTCAGTAACCAGAAAAGATGGCGGACCGAACCAAGGAAGGGCTTCCTAACCAGAAGGATCCCTTGGGGTTGGACAAGAAGTCGGAGGGTGACGAGGACATTTCTCCCGAGCAGGAGCGCGAGCTCTTACGTGAGGGTGTTACGGACCTCCTCTACCTCGACCCGGCCAACCAGGCCATCATCGATGCGCTGGACTCCGATCCGGAGGGACCCAAGCCTCTGGGTACAGAGATTCAACCCCTACGCAGTGACGAAGAGGACATGGACGTGACCCAAGCGGAGCCGGACGATCCGGACCGGAATGGACCCAGGCCTTCGGGCAGCCAGAGCTCCGGCTCTGTAAGGCATGAGCGGATGTCGCCGAGACGGTCCGGACGGAAATCCGCTTCCCCCCGGAAGCTGCTTAGGTCGGGTGAGACCGGTTTGCCAGACAGGAGCCGTTCTGTCTCTCCTTACCCTAGTCACCGCAGCGCTAGAGGTAGGAGCCCTAGCGTCCGCTAAACTGCCAGTGGACGTATGAGGATCGAGACTCAGCCTGAGTCTGTGGTCCGTCGACCTTCAAGGTCGAAAGGTGCTCCCTCTGAGACCAGTATTACCCGGAAAAAGACAATTCCTGAAAAGAGTACTGATGAGGGAAGGTCAGCCAAGAAGGACCAACCCAAGAAAGACCATTCAAGGACAGACAAGGATGTGGACCAGCCATCCACTAGCAAGACATCTGGTTCCAGTTCCAGGAGGTCGGCTAGGCTGAGTCCAGTGAAGCGTGCCACAGGCACAGGGTCTTCGGCAGAGCCTAAGACCACCCAGAAAAAGAAATCTGTGATTAAGAAGCGTCACATCCATCGCGCTGAGAGACGGACTGCTCAGGTTGGCAGAAGGGGATCTGTGGAGGACTTCAGACTGGAGCTAGATTCGTCTAGTGAAGTGGTTCCCATGAACCCGGATGCAGACCAACCCGGATCAGTGGTATTTACTTGCCCTGAGTCTGATTCCGAGGAAAAGGAGTTCAATGACTCTCAGATGTCCCGATATGAGAGCCATATCTGGCCTGAGCATGTTCGTGCAGACGCCATGGATTCTGGAACCTACCAGAAGATCGCCAGCTCACACTGCCTCTGGGAACCCGGATTCAGATGCCCGTTCCTGGTCTGCAGGTACTTGGTGCTGAATCCGGAGGGTGTTAGAGTGTACCGGACTAGGGAACGCCTATTCCGCCATTTGTGTGAGGAACACTCCCCGTTCATCGAGGTCTGGATCTGTCCGTTCCCGCGCTGCCAACAAGTCCTGGACAGGCGTGTGGAACTGGTCCAGCACCTAATGAATGGGGAAGTTCTTCAGCATCACCTCACCCGGAAAGAGGCCCTTGACAAAGTTGTGACCGTGATGCCTTCGGTTCGACCTCATGGCTCGTTCCAGCGCATGACGTATATGGCTGAGCAACATCTTCGAGTCATGAGGAAGAGCACTCGAGGGAAGAGAGGGCTAGGTGGATCCAAAGCCGGATCTACGGAGAGCGTCAGGAATCCTGGTAGGCAGGACGGAGGCCATTACACCAAGCCTTCTTCGGCTGCTGGAAGCGCCAAATCTGCTTGTGAGTCCCCTGTTGCTTCCGAATCCGGATCGAGGAACCCTCCCGATCGTAGGAAGCGTGGACGTTCAGTGGCTTCCGAGGAAAGGCTTGAACAGTGTGCTCCTCCAGCGAAGCGAGTATCGTGCAGGACTCAGAAGTGGATGGAGGACTTGCTGGAAGGTCTCATCCGGAGCCGCTTCTGAGCTAGTCACTCGGGTGGAGACTGTGGTGAGTGATGCCCTCACCCAAGTTTGTGTTGCGGCCGATGAAGCTCGAGTTCAGCTTCATGGTATCCTGCAGGAGATGGTTGGACCTTTGCAGTCCGTGGACAGCGTCCGCCAATCCGTGGCTGAGCTTGGGGACCTCAGGGACGCCAATCGTGGGTTGGAGAAGTTGGTGGAAGAAATGAAGCAGTCCGCTGCTGAGAAGGACGCCACCATTCAGACACTGAGAGAGGCCAACTGTCGCCTCAGAGCCAGCCTAGATGATGACACTAGGTCGGCTACCCCAACAGAAGTGGTTGTGTCTAATCCGGCCCAGACGTCCGCCCTTCCGGACCCTGCCCAGCAGCCTCCGGCAGCAGCTACCGTGCCCATCGCTGGTCCGGCCATTCTCCCTCAGCTACAGCAAATGAGTCGGTGGATCCAACAACTTTCTGCCCAGGCGGGATTGGTTGTTCCTCAACCTCCAGTGGTTCCTCCTCAACCATCTGCGGATCCGTTGATCCCCCATTGGCTGTATACTCTACCTCAGGCGAACCAAACAGCCCCAGCACCTGAGACGGAAGTTCCTCCACAAGGAACTGCTGGTCGTGCGGATCCGGACGCCCATATGACGGACGGAACTGAGTCCACCCGCCTGTAAAGGTTTTTGTTGCTGAGCCGTTTTGCTTTTGCTGCCATAGTTATAACCAGTTGTGTTCCATTTTGAAAGACATTTTTTTCTCCTGAATCGTTTTTCTCGAGATAAAACTTTTTAACGTATCTAAGGATTCGTTTATATTTTTGTATTTTGATACTACACTGTTCAGATATTGTTCTTACGTGCGCAGGTCTCTGAAGCTCCTTTTTGTCGATTGGGATTTATATTTTTATTTCTTAAAGAAATGTTGTTATCCTACAGTCGTGAGGACACCTTATGCTCCTGCTTGTACCATTTTTTAACTTTATACTGCCGTGACTTGTGTTTTTGGATGTTTTACTTAGAGATGTAGCGACCTGTACTTGTTAACTTTGTAGCTAGGACACAATATGCTCCTTTGTGTACTTTTACTAAAGCTTTATTTAACTATTTGGTTACAGGTCCGCAATGATAATTCTCTTGTTCTTATATATATCCATTTTGCTCTTACTTGCCGATTTTTCAATGGGGTTTTTAAAAATCTGAAAAAAGGGGGGGGGGGGTATTGTAGTAGTTCTGCAATCCTCCACAGTGCAGCTTATCCAGAAGGGATTAGTGCACTTCATTAACTCTAGAGGTGTTGCAGTCTGTAAGGCTTGCATTACATGTCATTTATCTCTAAACCTCTATTATCTACCCTTTATGTTATGTTCTGTTACAAACCGGACTCGTGATGTATTCCGTTTGTATCTCTTACATTTACTTCAGTTTCACTGCTGTTTTATACCTTATGTTTTACCCCACTATTATGTGCTGATCCTTTGGATCCCTTGAGAGTCTCACACCAGCCGTGTGTGCAGATCCGTATGCCCTACCCTGTGGTAGTGGATCCGGATCAGGGTCAAGCCTTGACCATGGAATTGGACTAATAAACCAGAAGGGGAGCAAACACTCTTTGTTGTCTCTTAGTTTATTCGTGTTAAGTTGTGCGAATCACTACAGTTGCATATTAACACAGGCCCTCACTTGCCGATTATGTCGGTGTCTGGCTAATATAATCGGCCGACGCCCTCAAAATCTAAAATGTAAAAAATGTAAAATCTAATCTGAAATGTATACATGTATTCTAGGCATAGATTATTAGCGAGGTAATAATCTATACCTAGTATACATGTGGCCATTTCCACCAATTTGACAACATTTGGGCCCCTAGCCCCCCCCCCCTCCTGAGTACCCAAAAATATTGTTTACATTAATCAGTTGATTTGTTATTGTATATCAACCTTATATATATGCGCATTAAACTGCCAAGTTTGGAACCATTCTGATTATTAGAAAATCTTCCACAGGGGAGGGGGGGGGGGGTGAAAAATAGATCCCAAATATGAAAAAATAATGGTACATATATGTACATAAATGAGGATTTGAATTAAAAATGAATAAAACAAATATGCACATAATGTTTTAAACTATTTTGTACTTGATAGGCCTCGACATAAGGATGACAGCACTTTTTAGTTTGTACAAATATCCCCATTAGAAGGAACCATTCCAGTAATGGCAATGATAATGGCAGCGGCAAGCTTATTGACCCCGCCTATATATGAGCAATTCTCACGAATTGGGCACACTTTGGTGTTTTCTCAGTTTGGAGCCCTATAATACTGTCATATCAGACAATTGAAATGAAATTTGTATTCAAATATCTTGGTAGGAATCATAAGGATGCATTTCTTTGCATAATGCAGATAATACCTTCAAGTTTAGAATAAGGGAGATGATTTACTAAGTGTATGTCTAGGAAAGGTTACCTCCGTCTGGCATACAAACACTCTTGTAGCATTACAAAAAATACCAAGAGTTGTCATATTTTAACCTGAATACATCATTTAACCAATACCTTTTCCAATTGGTTAGAAAAAATTATAATCCTAATACATTCTTTTGCATAAGAAAGAAAAGCAATTCTGTTTTAAAATTTGGCTAAAATAGGATGTTACCTCCGTCTGTATAATAATCATTGTGCTATTCCCATAATTATGCTAGAATTAAATCAGAAATAAAATTATCTGATGTCACACATAGCATACATTAACATTCCAAAATATTATTCCTCTAGCTTCATTATTTCCTGAGATATTGGACGTTAGGATGCAGACGGAGGTAACATGTTACCTCCATCTGCAGCAGATGGAGGTAACATGTTACCTCCGTCTGCATCTTTAATGCCCCATACCTTAGGAAATAATGAAGATAGAAGAATATAATTCACATTAATGGGACGGATGTGGCCCTAGCTTTATGGAAAATATGTAATAAATTACCAATCTTTATTTCCTCTCATGTTACCTCTGTCTCCATGCAGACGGAGGTAACATCTATTATTGTTGCATTAATGGAAGGTGTTACCTCCGTCTGGCATTTTCAATGTTGAATATCTCAGGAAATAATGAAGATAGAAGAATAATATTGACATTAGTGGGAAGGACATGGCCCTAGCTAAAAGGAAAATAATAATAAATTACCTTCATTTTGTTTCATGCTGTGAACAATGAAAGAACGTCCACTCAGGCTGCATGGAGGTGAACAGAAATGAATTAATATTTTCAGACCCCATAATTATTCTCTAAAAAATAACTGAAAGTTATTTTTTTTTCTGTTTCTGCTTCAGAATATGTCCCTTTTTGATAAACAACCAGGAACAATTATAGCTGAAATAATAATATTTAATAAAAACCCTCATACAGTGAATCACAGCAGTACAGACGGAGGTAACATATAAAAATCAAGCATGAACTTTGATTTACTAACCTGAATCAGGGAATTATCTGATCATGTAGCAAATTTTGCCACTTAACCTCAAAATACTTAGCTTTAAGATGGGCGAATCAGGAATTTGATATGCAGTAGTAAAAAAATCCCATATCCGTCACTAAGTGTGCCCAATTCGTGAGAATTGCTCATATATATATCCATTATTCCTGGATCGAATAGAAGCTTAATTGATACTCTTTCTTACAAAATCACAGTCATTTTAACATATTAATAAGGTATGATGTAGTCATCGCATAAGTGATGATGTGGTATTGCAGCACCACCTGGACTCTACAGCCTAGACCCTAGAGCACCACCCTCTATACCACTACACCATACCCCTGCGCCCATACCGGCTCTACACTCTCACCCCTCACTTTCTCCTTCTCCTCGCTCCTCTCACCACCTATTGTTATACGTAGTGTAACACAAAGGAAAAGGAGCTGTAGCGTAGAGTATAGTAGCGTAGCTTTATTGTCGATCTTAAGTGATTGGAAGGGGGTCACAACCCTTCCTATATGTGGGTTATGCACAGTTACATGGTACAGGTGCATTGTGATGGGATGGTGGTCCCGTCCAATCAATATATGATAATCGTCACTTGGGCTAGAGCCATCATACAGGTGACAAGTAGTATAGGAATAAAATTTTAGGGTATGTTACCACGAGGTATAACACTATATATTTTCTCTTCTCACCTCTCAGGAGATTATAAACCTAAATACAGCATCTTTTTGGGAACAATATCACCAACAACGTCAGAGAATACCTGAGCGAAGCCTGGACATTAAGATAACTGCTTCGCGCCTGGAAATACTCACAACACTTCAAATTCTCAATTTACTAGACAAGTTACACAATGCCGCGAACACAAGGAGCGCGCGCCAAAGAAGCGGAACAGGAGGAAAACCAGAAGAAAACTAAACCGCCAACCTGCAAAAGCCTGCAAGCGGAGATATCAGAGCTATCAACACAGATGTCCCAGATCACTGAACTGCTCAATAAGGTATTTAATCAAAATGAACAGAACGAGGAAGATGGGGAAGAACAATCAAAATCGTCCCAACGGTTACAGTCCACACACGAGAGCCACAAGGGCTCAAATAGGTCAATGGCTGAGTCTGGGGCGGCGTCCTCCTCTAGCTCACGCAGATCCAGGTCATCTAGACGCTCGAGGTCTACCACTCGCTCTAGCCATAGCAGCAAGAGGAAGCGGGAGCCATCACCCGAGTCGTCCAGGGAGGTATTCTTCAAAACTCCCCAACAACCTGGATCAGGCCATAGGGTCAATAGCTGGGTCAAGGCTACACAGTACCGGGCGGCATCTACACCAAATGTGATACGAGGCCAGGTGTTAGCAGATGACTTCATTGAACGGGAGATTGATCGTGAGAGGTTTGCCCATGGCCTCAGCTGGCTTACAATCTAAACCCTACATGTATGTTTATCGGGAGGGATCACAGACAATTAAGCAAAAACTGGATGCCCGTTCATCCCTTAATAATAATGAGTATATTGACGGCTTCCTAGCGCTGTTGGACGATCCCCATGCATATGACTCTGATGATTACCACCATATGATGCATCATCTTAGGCAGGTAATGAAGGAGAGTTTGGAGAGGCCCTGGCCAGCAGTTAGGCGGTGGTCGCAATATATCTTTGACATGATCGAGGCTGGAAAAGTTACTTGGTCTGACAAAAGTTCTATCCAGACTTTATCCTTTAAATAATAATTAATCTATAATAACCATTGCTCTGATCGACGAGCCTTACTGCTAAAGTAAAGGTAACACAACTCACAATGCCAATATCAATCAAACTGTATTTCCAAAGTAATGTCAAAGTTAATGAACAGGTACTATTCCTCCCACCAGCTTTAAGAGAGGTTGCTACCCCAGCATGGGTAAACAACAACGAGATTAACTTAGGGTAGTTAATCCTACCGAGCCTTGTGGCGTGGTAGCTTATATGTGATGTGTTTCAGGAAAATGAGTCATAAGTCGCAAAATTGATATTTTTCAAAGTGTTTTTTTTTTACAAGATCTCAGTATTGGAATGTTCTAATTTTTGAAGGGTTTATCACTTATAGCTATATCAATTGATGTCTCAAATTTCAGCACAATCTATGTAACATATCCTTTCGTTTTGAAGGTCCTCATATGGACTACATTTAGTTACCTTATACTGTTTATTGACCCCCAGAAATATTGGAAACTTTTATTTCAAAAACGAAAATATCAAACTTAAAATCTAAAAATACTTATTAGATTATTAGACGCATGACTGACAAGATGCAGTTATATTTCGTGCGTTGCCATGACCAAGTAAATAAGATGTACAGAAAATGATCACCATTGCATGTGCTATATCGTTCACATTCACTATAAAGAAAAATTCCAAATTATACAGTCTTACAAATAGATGTTATTATTCGTCAAGCTTTTTCTATATTTCCATCTCATCTATACCTTAGACCCTTTAGATTATAGATCATAGGAATCTCCTACATATTTTTCAAGGTTGCGTTATATCATCGCCGCAAAACAATCATAAAAACCAAGTCAATATCAAACAATATAAAGTTAAAATGAAAAGCATAACAATCCATTCAATGGCCCGCATCTATTAAGACACAGTTCATAGTTATATTCCTAAATCTCATTTTCAATATACCTAGTTAATACAGGTGACTTCGATTTGGATCTTTTAATGTTACTTTTATTACTGTTCAACTGTGTTGATGGAGATAGAAAAGGCAGGTTAATATATTCACATTTATCTATTTCTTATTCTTAAGGAAACTTTTTAAATTGTTGGTTAATTATTTAAGATGATAAAAGAACTGGAAAGGGCTATGGTACTAAGACTTCTAGGTTGGGCAGTAGTCTGATTAAAAGCTGTGTTCCCCTGGCCGGCTACTCCTCCCGCTACTCCTCCTGCTACTTTGACTGTTTATTGCTCCAGCTTGCTACCGGAGCAAGCAACTAAAAGTAACCAGAATAGGTGCTATTGTGTTTCTTCCACCACTACTTCTACCGCTAGTCAGAAGTAGCAGACAACATTTTATTTTCACATGGAAATGAACGTACCAAGTAACGTGAGGAGTAACATAGAGTGGTGTAAGTGCCCCGCTTCACCTCCCGCTACTTCCTGTTACTTCAGATACAAAGTAGCAGCTGTTAAATATCAAACATGTTTGATACTTGTGGGAGCACTCTATGCTTCTTAAGTACGCCAAAAGAAGTGGGAAGTAACATGGCTATGTAGCGGGAGCCAATAGCACCCATCCCCGTTAGTCCTCCGATTCTGCTCCATCTTTTTTGATCAAAAAGCGGGAGGAGAAGTGGGAGAAGTAGCGGGGCAGTGGAACCCAGGCTTAAAGCTTGGTTCTACTGCTTGACTTCTTCTCCCACTTCTTTTGATTGCGCCCTGGTAACCATTATTGGAAGATAAGACTTTATGTAATGGTGCACAGCAACTAAAATGCATCAAAACTCATAACATTTACACCCCTTCAACTATTCTTTTTGTTCTTACATGAATGTTAAAAGTCAAAAGAAATCGTGTAAGTACTCACAAATAATCTACATACACACCTGATAATAGAAGGAGTATTATTCATCATGGTTATGATTATGAGAAATTATTGGTATTTTGGTAAAGCTAAGCTGAGGATATCATTATTGTAATGCAATGCTTGTGTACATCAATAATGAAATAAAATCAAACCATGACGATCACACTTTTATTCACTATTCTCTTTATAGAAGGTTTGACACCCATATATTGAAAGTAAACAATCCCCTATTACCCGCCATTAATTTGGCAGCAGTTGGAAAGCAATTCCGCCAATAGAATTTATCATTCCCTGCGGAATTGGCTAATTATTTGATATGCCCACCTATCATGGCTAAAAAAAATAGCTATAAAACATACCTAATAGTGGGGCATGCATAGTGTAAATACTCTGTTACTAATATGTCAATCAACTGAATACAGAAAAGATGGGACAAAATGAAAGCAAAAGGTTTGATTACAATTTGCAGGGAAAAGTTGTAGAATTAAACATCAAGGGTTTCCCTGTGGCATAAGATTTCTAAATGAAAATCACAGCAGTTCCGATAAGTGAGCCAATAAATACCAAGAGGTAAACATAGAAAAAGAGCCTGTCCAATATGCTTGCAAGCTCCTTCCACTCATCTAGAGATTGTACCTCATCAGTTGACATCTCCATCTGCTTTGACACCTTCTTCACCTCTTGAACAATAAGCCCCAGAGCACGGTTCAGCTTTCCATCAAAATCATTACCATTTTCCTTGATAGTGCAAGCCTCCATTATATCCAAGTCCTCAATATTTGCCTTCTTTGGATCTCCTACATTATCTTTCCCCCTCTCTTTCCTTCCCTTGCACACAAGTCTACCTATGACTTCGAAGACGACCAGTCTCACCCAGGGAGGAAGGTTAGTGGTGGATTTCTTGTGGTGGAGGTGGAGAATGAAGACAGACAGGAAGACAGAGAGTCCATTCATAGCCATCAATACTGTAACAATAGTCACTGTAACAAGAGTGTTTGAGATTATCAGAGTTGTCTGATATAAGTGGGATATTGTACTACAATTAAAGGTTTATGGTTATAGGATTGAGAAAGCTTACGGAATACACTATAGGGGAAAGGCATGAGGACGTATGTAGAGATACACCACTGTGTATGTCCTACATAAAGGACTATGTGGTACACAATACTGCTGTGTTAACAATTGGGGGATAAAGAATGAGAGAGATGAAAGGTAAAAAGGATTGTGTATCCCATAATACTTTTGCTTCATGACAATTATATTAATGAATGACATCGTTTTTGTAAAAGTCAAACTTTGCTTGGGCCATAGCACCGACAACACAGGCCCAATAATTCTTAATTGTTGTTTTGTTATAATGAAATGTGACCCACTTACACATTATAGGTGTTTCCTGGGAGCTCTGTGGGAGATTGTTCACAAGCACAAGTTGGAACACAGAGAAGCCAAGCATGATGGTTAGTCCGAGGGAGATCTTCTCCCCAGAATCAGGCGGTAGAATAAAGATGAATGTACCAGCGAAAGAGAGCAGGAACATTGGAACGAGTACAGTACTGATGTAATTGACATATCTCCTCTTCAAGAGAAATGCTGCTATTATTGTGTCATGTGATACAATTTTTTTTCCATCCAGATGAATTTGTGATTCTGACTGAGTCTGGGAAGTTTCTTTAAGTATCCACTCACTGCTCTCAAGATAAATAGAAGTGTCAATTTTATATGAGGAAAGAGTTAAGTTCACTGTTTGTGCATTTTCCATCCAGCTATTAACCTTGAGAGAACACTTCTGTGTGTCAAATGGGAAGAAGCGGATATTGATGTCACATGATGTGACAAACTTCCCTCCAGGTGTCCACTTTACCAATCCAGTGGACACAATGCTCACCTTGTACTCAGTTCTCCATTTTCCATCCATAAAATCTCCACTTGCACTGAAAGAAAATAAAACATTGGCTTGATTACATTTTTCAAATTTTCTTTCCTATTTTATTCTTCATACTCATAATTTTATGTTACATGTTCCGACAATGACGCCTATGATGTGTCAGAGCAAAAACAGTCACAAGAAGGAAAGATATGCATTTTCAGATACCATCACATTTTAACGTTTTTTGTTTTTCTTTGCTTTCATATTTTAAGGTTTCTAAAGATCCTACAAAATTTAAGACAATAAATTATGACAACCTGTTGTAGATAGCGAAATCTGGAGTCCACACATCAGCTGCGGGGACAACAAGTTTTGAGATGCCATACTCTGTGGCATTCCACATGAGGAACTCATCACACCATCTCTGGAATCATACATATACATATGTGAAAGTTGTATTAGTGATTCCCCAGAAAATGTACAATTCGCCTCCACCAATCCTCCCAAGTTTAGACAAAAATTAAGGTAAAAACTCAGTTCAACGTACAGATTGTTTGAATCAAGGCAAATCCAAATATACTCAGATATAGGTAGTATCGACTAGTTTTCCAATTCATCCAATTCATCAGTGTTTACTGAATGTGTAGATCTGCTGATTGTACTCTAGTAAGAATACCACGCTGTGGTACCAGAAAAAAAAAGCACACATCCATTTACAGTTAAAGTTAATCAAATTAATTTTACCCCAACTTCTTACTTCCAACTATTTAGGGGTAGACAGAATGAAGCATTTTAAGTAGATGGGATTGAATTAATCTAAGATCAATAAATCTACCTTCTGATGAAACCATCATCCATGCGGCAAGAACAACAGGACCTCATGTATGGTTGCTTTTTATACTAAGGGCATATCAGCTAAGAAGAATACCTCACTGGTCATGAAGTATTTCTGGTATACTTTGCTCTCAGAGCCAAATCGTGGAATAAACTTTCTTACAACTTGACCCATATACAAATGTCATCAGCACTACAGCAGGATACTGCTGCAGTCAGGAGTTGAAGGAACTAATTTTTAATGCATGAAAAAGAAAGGATTAACATCATTTTTTTAACAAATTTATTTTGAGAAAAATATGGTTGGGGGCAAAAAAAAGCAAAAGAATACACAATGTCATTAAATTATGTTTATTTTAGAGACCAATAAACTTCTAATCTCTCTGCACATAGCAAGCTTGTTGTTTTGTCCTCACACATTGAGAACGGGCTGAAGACATACTGGGAGAGATATTATTTGACTTTGAAGTTGACCCATGTACCTGTTATTTAACTCCTCAGGGCACAATTTCCGGGGAATAACATTTTTTTAAACTGGCAACCCCCACAGTTTTTGTTAATTCTGTGGATAATGCACTAAGTCACCTATGCATATATATTCAAAATTTTGTCAGTTATAGTGATAAAATGGTGGAAATACCCCATTTCCCCATAGACTCTGTCAAAGTTTAAGACAAATTCCATGATTCCTTTGTTTTTCATTGAAAACTGGGATACATTAAGCAAGATCAACATTTCAGAATATATACACAATGCCAAAGTATTGATGTTTCTTCATGAAACCTGGATGAAAAACAATATTTTCCAACATAATTATGTTTATTTTAGAGATGAAGAGACTAATATTACAAAGGTTAGAACAACCATTACGGGCTGTCATTATTTTGGCCCTGCACCAGTTATGTACTTAATTTCATGGTGTCATTGATACATACTGTCTCTATATGGATGTAGCCTATACATTGAGTATTGTTACCTTTTATAAATATTTGATTTTTTATAAATATTTTGACGTTTTGATTTTTGTGAATATAAGTATATGGTAAGATTTGATCAGCACTCACCGTAGTAGCTGAATAAAAGTATTAGAACATAAAAGTATGGGTTCTATATCTAATAATTATGCTTAATTAGAAGTAACTACTTACCATCCGAAAAGCAGCAACAAAACTCAGTGTCTGATCAACACTATTCTACAATAATAAATGTGACAAATTATAGAAAAAACACATACATTATTATATTACATACATTTAACTGAAGCTTTCTAGTTATGTTCCATTCTTATAAATCCCATCTAAAAGTCATATGACTATAAATATGGAGGAATTTTGTCCAGTTGTGGTTACTACAGGGCTTCAAACATAGGGGAGTTGCATGTGTCACTGCACTGCATGTGTCACAGTCCATGCTGGGATGGATTCTTTTCAAATCTAACATACAAATACTTGGAAACATTTTTATCTAAATTTTTAACCAATATCACCAAGTCTTGTGTTAGGGATACATGTATGACACTGGGATATTGACATTGGAACACCAATGCAAATTAATGTTGAACATGGCATGCTTTCTATAGATTTTACACGGCACCATTAGTCCCATAATTCCATGCATGTCAAGATTCAAAATGGCGGCTATGCAAGTCCCCTATTAGTCATTTCTCTTGGCTGATTCAACTTCAACTGTTTGTATTGATCAACAGAGAACAGGGTCAAAATATTAAGAAATTACAACAATAGCTGCAGTAACTAATCATATGATCTTTCTATATTACTAGATTATGTGATATTTCCTGTGCATTGTGTTAACATGTTGTTTATATATATGGTCAGTTCTCACGAAAAGAGCACACAGGCAATTTTGGACTCTACATGAAAATCATTTTCTTGTATATGAATAAATATTATATCAAACGATGCACCTTATATAGACCTTTGAGGGGACATATACTTTTATAGAGCTAAAATAAAAAATGGCCGCCCTATATGCTGAAAACTACCTAAATTACACACTTTTCTGAAGAGAAAAAATATGTTTTGTCAAATAAAGTTTACTCAGCATTGTAAAAAACATCAAATGATTATAATATGTGTCTGTAATAATGCTTACACCTGTTGGCTATTCATACATAACAAATATAGTGTTTCAAAATATTTTCAATTTCTTTAAATTCACTTTTTGATTTGGGGAATTTTAAGGTTGCCATCCCAACGCTCTTTTGAAGTGGTTGCCAAAGGATGAAAAATAAATATCTAGTCAGAATTTGTTCATGGAATGTAATCTCCAACAACTCTATTTTAAATTGAAATATCGACTAATCACATACTCGAAAAACTGTTTCAATGAGAACTGAATGATTAAAAAAAGGTCATGTTGGGGAAGTGTTAACGTTGCCAACCCAACGACATTCATTTCAAAACTGTACCTAAACAATTTTAGATTATCTAATGAAACTTAGTCATTTTAAAGCATCTGTTTAGAGGTTCATGCCATAAAATTTTAAATTTCAATCTAACATTTTTTCTGCTATTTTTGGACTGAATTTAGCTGGTGGCAACACAAAATGTAATATAATGGGAAAGCTATGTCATTTTAAGAATCAATAAGAATCAATAAAAAAATATTGATTTTGAGAAAGCATGAATATTTGACAAGGTATAGAACAAGGCCATGTTCGTTGATTTTTAGTGTCAAAATAATAATACGATTTTCAAATGTAGTTCCTAAAAATAGAAAAATGAAAAAAAATTCCAATTTTCAACCAATGTTTCAGTTGAAACGTTAGCTTAACAATAGAATAATTAACAAAAATATTGAAATCTAAAAAATGGTCTTCATTACCACTACCACGTTTCTATCTAAAAGCATTGGTATGGCAACGTTAGAAAATGAATATCCCACCAAATGCACAGTTTTCAAAATTAGTGTTCCCAATTTTTATTTTGAACCCTTCAATACATGTACAATGATATGTGCAAATGGCAAAAAGTTTCAATGCATTTGAAATTTTAGCCAAAAATACCCCCCGTGTACCCATTTCATGAGAACTGACCATATACACTTTTTACACGGAGATGAGTCACAAGTTATATGTTTTACTGTTTGGCTCAGAATGTTTGTATCTTCAAGTTGTGTAGTGTGATTCAGTAGAAAGGATACATTTGCCAAAGACTGCTTTTTAAACGATCTATAAATATCAGAGGGTATCCTATAGAGATTAACTACTTTACTTGACTCATGATTAGCACTTAAGAAATATTGCAAACATTTTCCCAATGCATAACATGATTCTTTACTTATTCTTTACTATCATTGAACTTGGCTTCATCTCATCCTTTCAAATACAATCGTATCTCAAAGTCCATTCATTTGGTTGTGACGCATCACATTCATTCATGCAACAAAGTAAAATGATTAAACATATACAAAAACACAGACTATAGATTCTCAATACAATACAATACACAATAACAATACAACCTGACACAAATAAACAGATAGGATGGCTCACCAAATATTACAATATATTTATCCTACATAATAATAGAGTATTATTATTTGTACAATATATTTCATGAGGTCCTGTCAATCAATGTTAACATTTTTTTTAGGTAATAGGGGATATCTGCATGTGCCACTGCACATGTCTGTTACAGTGCATACTGGGATAAATACTGTTGAAATCTGATGTTGTGTTATAGAAACATGTATCACACATGGATGACATTAGAACATTGAAAAATATTACAAGCTGAACAATGCATGTTTTCTATAGGTTTTATATTGTATGATTAGTCCCATAATGAGATTCAAATTGGCAGATATAGAAATCTCCTTTTGTTAAAACTGTTAGGTTGGATAACATTCAGACTCACAAGTTCAGTAATCTTTTGTAACATCAGGCTGGTGTTGACAAGGACAGCCTTGTCCCAGTCTGTGGCTGGCCGCACATTGACGTAATCCCTCATCAGCTCATTGTACAACTTGTACTGTGGGTAATCTGTACACAAATCATGATGATATATATAAACACAGGTACTTCCAGAAAGCGTGCAGTCCTAGACGTCCTGCATTCCCATATTATAGATATAGATAGCTGATACAAGATATACTTTTATATTTAATTTGAATCATTGAACAGCCTGATGCTAACACAGGTCCAAGAATTAATGCGATGAATCAATGCATAGTAAGTGGTTATATATATATGCATGTGGTTTACATTCCCCAATAGTCAAGTGGCTATTCTGTTAGACTTCCAAACAAGGCATTGTGAGAACAGAGCAGAGACCCTTTTGACATTTGTCTCATTCTTGAGTTTTTTGGGTTTTTTAAAATGTCTTCAACATCTGGGGCTTGTTTTTTTTAGACTCACATATTAGTTGTTGATGTTATATGAAAAACTTAATTTATACCAGGTAAGTTAAGTTAACTATACATACTCCATAGGATGACCTCTGAACCACATGGATAATCAAAAGTTAGTATAATACTAACATTTTTATCAAATAATATGACTTGAATTTTGCGCTAAGCCCTCCAAATGAGAACATTCTCACACATGCATCTTGCTTAACTACTAAGTGAACTTGACTGTATATGGGTGAGATTTTCAGAAAATGTACAATTGGCAGCTGTACACATTAAGGAAGTTTGGCTAACTTTGGCTGGAAAATGATGAATATCGGGTATATCTGAGTATATGTGAGATCACATTGATTTAAAATATCAGTTCTCTTAATTCAAACTGCATTTTGAAGCTCATTTTTGTCTTAAATGTGGGTTATTTGAGAGGATTGGTGACGGCGAATTGTACATTTTATGAAAATCTGACCCATAATGTGTTGAATTTCCTGACTCTTAAAATGGCGACCAAAGAAAGTCACACCATTTAAAAAGACTGTATGAATTAGCAATGTGAGTAATATTATATGAATAATATGAATAATTTAAAATCAAGTATGTGTATGCTAATATGTTTAAATACGATTCCTACACCTTGATCTTGGTATATATTGTAAAACTTTGTATTCATGTCCAATGAAATGGACCATTATTGTGGAATTTTTGCAATAGAAGTTTAATTTTAAAAAAAAATAAAATGCTTTGACAAATAGCAATTTTGAATCTTGTATCTCATTTTCCTCTAAAATCACAGGACACATAAATGTACAGTATGAAAGTCATTACCTCTGCCTCTGGGTAGGCTTTGTGCTGATGTAAAGCTCAAGGTGAGGCATATGAAGATAGCGCAGGCCAGCCTTGCCATGGTGTCGGTGATAGATGTGGTCCTTGCCTCTCTACATAGAGACTGCTGCTAGTACTACTGGTGAACCTAACACTATTCTAAAGTTGTGAGGTTGTCAAGGTCAGAGATCAAACAACAATCAATTGCTTGCCCCACCCCTCAGCCCGTATTGGCTATTACTCACCTCCCCTTGTCCCCTGGGAATAACCCATTCGTTAAAGAGTGGAGGAGGGAGGGATGGGTACCAATATTACATGTTCATTAATCAAACCTAAATAACATAACTATGATATTTAATATACTATGATATTTAATATACAGGTTAATTGGCATGCGCAATGTTATCAATATCAGTAATGGTAATCAGTATTGCAGTCATATTTGATCATACATGGATCAATATTAGGAAGCAGTGAAGTCAGTGTCACCTTTCCAACCTAGGCTAACCACTTGGACTGAACAATACATCTAAAGCAAACCACTAAGCAGTTATGTAACACAAGCAACTGGTTGCCAATAGTGAGACGCATTAGCGCACCACCTCTTCAATCAGTAGAGTAAAACATACACTGACCACAGCACTTAGCTCTTATCTCATCAATAGTATCACATCTCACATATCACCAAGTAGGATCAATGATGTATATATATGTACCTCCATTTACTGGCAATGTGTAATAAATTGCTTCCTCTGCTAGTTAAACCCACAATAATGGCAAACATCTGTGAGCTGCATGGTCAATAGAGAGTGGGCATTGGTCATTTCAGTAAAATGACACTAGGTGGTGAGTCAAATCTCCCCTTCCGGTCAAGCGATGATGTATGTAAACAATGATCTTGAAGAATTTAGACATGTTTAAGTGGCTTTCCAGAGCCCCTTCGACATACAGGGTGTTGTAGCCTACATAGGCTAATGACGTACTAAACTAGTTTTATAAGCGTATTTTGTATCAATAACAATTATTTTTGCATGGCATTAGCTTAAAAAAGATGTTAAAGTGTTCATACCCCACTGACATTGGTAGACCTATGAATGAGGGAAATAAAGGTGCCTCTGTGCCATAAGATGTCTAAGAGAAAATCACAACAGTTCCGATGAGTGAGCCAATAAAGACCAAGAGGTAAACATAGAAAAAGAGTCTGTCCAATATGCTTGCAACTTCCTTCCATTCTAGAGAGGGTACCTCATCAGTTGACATCTCCATCTGTTTTGAGGCCTTCTTCACCTCTTGAACAATAAGCCCCACAGCATGGTTCAGCTTTGCATCAAAATCATTACCATTTCCCTTGATAGTGTCAACCTCCATTATCTTCAAGTCTTCATTGGTTTCCTTCTCTGGGTTTCCTACATTTCTTCCCTTGCACACAAGTCTACCTATGACTTCGAAGACGACCAGTCTCACCCAGGGAGGAAGGTTAGTGGTGGATTTCTTGTGGTGGAGGTAGAGAATGGAGACTGACAGGAAGACAGAGAGTCCATTCATGCCCATCATAACTGTAACAAGAGTCACTGTAACAAGAGTGTTTGAGATTATCAGAGTTGTCTGATATAAATGGGATGTACTACAATTAAAGTTGTGTGGTTATAGGATTGACAAGGATTATGGAATACATATTTTATGTCTGAAGTGAACACTTAGGGATTCATGTAGAGATGTATGCACCACTACATATGTCAGACATAGGGGAATATAGGATACACAATATGGGCCTTGTATCAAACCCTTTGTTAGGGATTGTGGGATATGCAATAGGGGAGATGTATTGACCACTGTGTATGTCTGAAGTGAGGGATTATGGGATACACAATGCTTTATAGCTTTGTTAACCTCATTTTGCTTCATAAAAATTATATTAATGAATGAGATTCTTTTTGTAATGGTCAAAGTTTGCATTTCAGGCACAATAATTTTATTCTTAATTGTTGCTTTGTTATTAAGAAAGGTGACCCACTTACATATTATTGGTGTTTGCTGGGAGCTCTGTGGCAAATTGTTTGTGACCACAAGTTGGAACACAGAAAAGCCGAGCATGATAGTCAGTCCAAGGGAGATCTTCTCCCCAGAATCAGGCGGTAGAATAAAGATGAATGTACCAGCGAAAGAGAGCAGGAACATTGGAACGAGTACACTACTGATGTAACTGACATATCTCCTCTCCAAAAGAAATGCTGCATTTATCACGTCATGAATTTCATTTGCTCCATCGATAACAGTTTGTGGTTCTGAGTGAGTCAGGGAATTGTCCTTTAGTACCCACTCACTGCTCTCAAGATAAATAGAAGTGTCAATTTTATCTGAGGAAAGAGTAAAGTTCACTGTTTGTGCGTTTTCCATCCAGCTTAGAACCATGAGGGAACACTTCTGTGTGTCAAATGGGAAGAAGCGGATATTGATGTCACATGATGTGTCAAACTTCCCTCCAGGTGTCCATGTTACCAATCCATTGGACTCAATCTTCACCTTGTACTCAGTTCTCCATTTTCCATCCAGAAAATCTCCACTTGCACTGAAAGAAAAAAAAAATCCTCCTTGATAAAAGCCTCATGTTAGCCTCACGTTGGATGCTAATAAACGCAAAGCACAACCAACCAACTTGTCCCTCTCCTCTTTGTTTGTGGGTAATACTTCCATCCTCAACAAACTAACATATTGGATCCATTTAAATCCGAATTTTCTGTATTTTTATTCGTCATCATTACAAACAACTTATATGTAACTGATGAGACATACTGTACTCATAACTTTACTTTACATGTTCCTACAATGTATCAGGTCAGAAGCCTAGGGTGTGTTAGAGCAAAGTGAGTCACAAGAAGGACAAATATGGATTTTGAGATACCATCATATTTTAGGGATTTTTTTTTTTTTATTTCTATTTTATATTTTAAGCTTATAAAAGGCATTAAGAAAGTTAAGACAATAAATTATAACAACCTGTTGAAGATAATGAAATCTGGAGTCCACACATTGCCTGCGGGGACAATGAGTTTTGAAATACCATACTCTGTGGCATTCCACCTGAGGAACTCATCATACCATAGCTGGAATCATACATGTTAAAGGTATATGAGTGATATCCCCAGAAAATGTACAGTTCCTCTACATCAATCCTCCCAAATTAACTAAATTTAAGACGAGAATTAGGGTAAAATCTCAGTTGAACATGCTTAACCAGGTTGTTCAAATCAGGGCAAAACAAACTATACTCAGATATAGGTAGTATTGACCAGTTTTCGCTCTAATTCATCAGTGAATACTAAAAGTGTAGATCTGTTGATTGTACTATAGTAAGAATACCATAGTGTGGAGTATGAGGTGGACAATACTTGCCAAGTAAGCGCAGAAGCTACTCTTCCATAGGCTGAGTTGCTTTTGGCCTTACGAGGTGAGTCTTGATCACCAAGTACTCCACACTGTGGTTTTCTTGCATTTGTTCCACAATTTGATGTAAAAAAATGAGCATTTCCATGCTTTCATGTCAAACAGTTGGTGCAGTGTCTCCTTTGATGCCACTTCATGAGAGTAAAGTATTTCCAATATACTTGGCGCTCAAAGCCAAAACGTGGAATAAACTTTCTGACCAATTGGCCATATGCCAATGTCATCAGGACTGCAGCAGGGTACAGCTACAGGCAGGAAATCAAGGAACTAATGTATGAAAAAAAAGATTAACAATATTTTCTTTAAACTTAGTCATAGAAAAAATATGGTTGGCTGAATATAATAAGAAAACGAATACACTATGTTATTAAATTGTTTGTGCCAGTCATGGTTTTAATTCCTTTGTGATACTACCATTGATATTACTGTCTCTATATGGATGTAGCCTATATAAATTGATTATTGTTACCTTTTTTCAATATCTGAACAAATATTTTGAAGTTTTGATTTTTGTAAAAATAAACTTGTATATGATGAAAATTGATCACCGCTCACTGAGGATGTGACATAATGTAGTACCTGAATAAAAGTATTAGAATATAAAAGTGTGGGTTCTATATCTAATAACTATGCTCAAATAGAAGTAACTACTTACCATCCGAAAAGCAGCAACAAAACTCAGTGTCTGATCCACACTATTCTACAATGATAAATGTGACAAATTATAGAAAAACAAAGGCATATACATTCAACTGAAGCTTCTGAACATTTTCTGGTTATGTTTCCTTTTAAAACCCATCTAAAAGTATGGCCACAATTTTGGAGGATTTTGGATAGTTGTGGTTGTCACAGGGTTTTTTTTCATTTCTATTTGGACCCATCCAAACCCAAACCTGCGGGAACAAGAACAAGTACTTATTAGATGTCTTATTATTCACTATCATTTGACTTGGCTTCATCTCATCCTTTCAAATACAATCATATCTCAAAATCCATTCATGGTTGTGCCATATTGCATTCATTCTTGAAACAAAGTAAAACAAATATGAAAACACAGACTATGGCATGATTCTCCGAAATAGCAATACAGTCTGACACAAACAAACAGGTTGGATGGCTCACCAGGTACTCCTATATTCATGCTACATAAAAATATATCATGATCTTTTCTACAATATATTTCATGAGGTCCTGTTAATCAAAGTTGAAATTTTCAGGTAATTGGGGATTTGCATGTGCCACTGTGCATGTCTGTTCCAATGCATCCTGGGGTGTTATAGAAACATGTATCACACATGGATACTGATATTAAAACATTGATAAATATTACACGCTGAACATGTTTTCCATAGGTTTTATACTGTACCATTAGTCCTATAATTCCATGCGAATCAAGATTCAAAATGGCGATTATGCAAATCCCTTATCAAGCCTTGTAAAGAGGAGTTAAACAGTTAGATCAAACAAATGAAGACTCACAAGTTCAGTAATCTTTAGTAGCATCAGGCTGGTGTTGACGATGACAGCCTTGTCCCAGTTTGTGCCTGGCCGCACGTTGACGTAATCCCTCATCAGCTCGTTGTACAACTTGTACTGTGGGTAATCTGTACACAAATCATGATGATATATATAAACACAGGTACTTCCAGAAAGCGTGCAATCCTAGACGTCCTGCATTGCCATATAGATATAGATAGCTGATGCAAGATATACTTTTATGATTAATTTGAATCATTGAATCGCTTGCGGCTAACACAGGGCCTTCAAAGATAATTTATTTCCCCATTCTCCTCAATCACCATGAAGAGAATCGGGGAATAAGTAAACCTGAAATGTGATGAATCAATGTATAGTATGTGGTTATATGCATGTGCTCTACATTCCCCAATAGAAAATGGTGAATACCAGGTATATCTGACTATATTTGTCATGGTGCGTTTGTTTTTGTTTATTACAAAGTTTTATTCTGTGTCCATTCTGCCATCTTGGCATATACACTTCTAACAGGATAATTAAACTGTGTCCCTTATCATTTTATATCTTTATTTATATTTCTCCATTTTTCTTACGCTTTTTACATAATGACAACACAAATATACACACAAAACATTTCCCTCAACTGCAAGGTGCTGTTTTAAAGTATCTGTTTTGCTATATTTAACTGCATTTTGAAGCTGTTTTCTGTCTTAAATGTGTGGTATTTGAGAGGATTGGTGAAGGTGAATTGTGCATTTTCTGATGATCTGACCCATACAAATAAACTCTATGAAAGTCATTACCTCTGCCTCTGGGTAGGCTTTGTGCTGATGTAAAGCTCAAGGTGAGGCATACGAAGATAGCGCAGGCCAGCCTTGCCATGGTGTAGGTGATAGATGTGGTCCTTGCCTCGCTACATAGAGACTGCTGCTAGTACTACTGGTGAACCTAACACTATTGTAAAGTTGTGAGGTTGTCAAGGTCAGAGATCAAACAGCAATTCTGGATTGGAGCAAAGATCAACACTTTTAAACAATCATTTAGCTTATATACTAAGTACAATCAATTCATTGCCTCACTCCTCAGACTTTATTGGCTATAACTTGCCTCCCCTTCTGCACTGGGAACGACTCATTAGTCTCAAAGGGGAGGAGGGAGGTGTGTGTAGAATGTACCTGGTTGCATGATGCAAGATTCCATGTTCATTAATCAAACCTAAATAACATAACTGTGATATTTGAGTGATATACACGTTAATTGGCATGCGCATTGTTATCAATATCAGTAATGGTAATTTATTCTTCTAAGGGTGGCAAGGTGACCCCCAGCCCACTGACTCACCCTCAAGGGGTAGGGTGAGCCTGATCGGAGGGAGGAGTTACTGCTTACTGCCACTCTCCTAGGATTTGCTGGTGGGCAGCTAGGCCAACCCCCTCCCACCTAGTTTCCTAGGTTGCTTCCTTTATATTCTAGAAAACATTGGATTATATAGTATATTTCCTTTTCACTACCAGGAAGCCTCTTAACCTATAGTTAGGTGTAGACTTGCACAGGTCAGGGTTTCTTTTCATTGAATATTTGAAATGAGTCACAAGTCGCAAAATTGATATAATTCCCATTGTTGGAGTATCTACATCGCCTTGTCAGAGTATTTTTACCAAACTTCACTACAGTGTATTAAATACATCCTTGTGTTCCTTAGGTCATCCTTTAGGTATATTTAGCTACTTAATTGGTGATTGTCTACTTAGAATTATTGCAAACTTGTTTTACAATAGTTAAAATACCTTAGCTCTCCTGTTTACCATAATTGGAATCGGCTTGAACTCATCTTTTCAAACATGATGCTATCTCAAAATATATTTTGGGGATTTTGCAACTGTTTTTCAGCACATCATGTTGGGGGGAATGAGGTAGGAATTAACACATGTGTACAAGTGTTCTAATCTGAATAGACCTATTTTCTCAAATTCTAGATTAACACCACTTTTTCGCCCTTGACCACAAAAAAAAAGCTTACTAATGGATTTGAAGGATATATGACGGAACAAGTGACACCGATCTATGAACACAATTCAACTGTTTCATGTAAGATCATAGCATTTTAACCCATTTTGTACAGATATTGTGAGATTAAATGGGCTATGGTTGTCAACAAAGCCGCAGAGGCCAGCATATCAACAAAGACCGCAGTACCACCTTGAAAGACCCAGATTCTCGTCTCAAAATGTTCCACCAATTTCCAATAACAAAGGCCTGCTTGAGAGATGGGGTGTAAGTCTACAGCTATTTTTGCAGTCATATTTAATCAATATTAGGAACCAGTGAAGTAAGTGTCACCTATCCAAGCTAGGCCAAACACCTGTGCTCATGATTATGTTTAAAGCGAACAAACAAATGAAAGCATGCACACATATCTGCCACTATATGGCAGTGTTAACCAAACAATGTGTATACCTGAAACTAATGGCCCAGGTTGTGGTAGTTATATGCATGCTAGTGTTATGCTAGATGACTATTATATAATTGATATTTCGCCGATAGTGCTGAGTGCACATACATTTAAATGTGATGTGTTACAGGAAAAGGTGTCACAAGTCGCAAATAATGATATTTTTCAAAATGTTTTTTTTACAAGAACCCTTATCCGGAATGTTTTTTTGGTTAGCGTAGGCAGTACCATACATATTGCATTTCAAGATTGTATTTGAAGGTATTTATCCATATCTGAGTTCAAGGATATGGCCAATTCCACCAATTTGACAACATTTAGCCCCCAACCGTGGAAACTGATGAAATGGGCTTAGATCAAATTAATTACCATTAATTTGATTATTTTTTTTGATTGGATGGTTCTACCAACCTGTGGAACCATATTTTTGGCATTTTTAGCCAATTTTTTATTTTTTTTCAAAATCACATTTTGGGGGCAAAAATCGTTTTTTTAAAGTGCCAATAGTCCGTGGAATTGCTAAATTTCTAAATAATCTTCAAAATTGAACATTTTTTTCATATGTTGTGATAGTAGGTTACGTCAATATGATCTTTGTAAAAAAGATTGCAAAAAAAATATTTTTTGGCCAAAAGCCATCAAAATAATGAAAAAAAAATGTGGGTACCCCTTGTGAAGATTAACGACATCCCTGTCAAATAAAGTGGAATTTAATAAAAAAAAAAAATTAAAATTACCCAATAATCACAAATAATGATAAAACTCACAGGATTTGATAGGTAATGATCATTAAAAGTATCGGCTAAAGTTTTTCTTGGACCCTAGCAGACAAAATGCATGGTGCCAGCCACACTGGGAACCAGGGGTGATGAAGATTAACGACATCCCTAGATTAACGATTTTATGTTTTTTTGAGGAAGCAATTTAATAACTTAACTAATATTTAATATTAATTATGAGTAATATCAGTCTATAAATATCAATACTTAGAATTTCCGACTGGGTTTTACATGCTTATTACAGGAAAATAGGGTATTGAAGACTAACGACATATGTGAAGATTAACGACATCTAGCTGATCAGAAATAAACAAAATTTAATGCATGAGCAAATCCACCATTTGGTCGTCATTTGACCCTAAATTCCCTAAAGATTTTGCTTCTACTTTAGCCCATTACTTTAACAGAACAGGAACAATCAATACAAGTATTCAAGTCAACTAAAAAGTAAACCTGGGAAATGAATGTTATATATATTCTAAATATAATGAGTTATATAATGTGTATACATAATATATGGACAGAGGGTCAATGGCCTGTTACCATTGCTGCTGCCATTATGATTACCATTACTGAATGGTTATTTGGCTGTAACTTTTCTTCTAGTTAGAATATTTTCACAAACTAAAAAGTGTTCAATCACCCTTATGTCGAGACCTATGAAATACAAAATAGTTCAGTACATTATGTGCATATTTTTTAAATGTATTTCTAATCTAAATCCTCATTTATGTCGTAATATGTACCATTATTCAACTTGCTATTGTTGACATGTTTTTCATATTTGGGATGTGTTTTTCGACCCCCCTGTACAAGATTTACTAATAATCAGAATGGTTCCAAACTTCGCAGTGTAATGCACATATATATAAGGTTGATAGAAAATAACAAATCAACTTATTAATGTAAACATTATTTTTGGGTACTAAGGGGGGGGGGGTGCTTGGGGCCCAAAATTAATTAATGTTGTCAAATTGGTGGAAATGGCCATATATCTAGATAAAAAACAGAAGCTGATAACTGATAATTCTAACTAAAAATAATTTATTATCATTGATAACCAGTTCATCCTTGTGGCTATTGTTGATCGGTTGAAGTAGTGATATGAATACTTATGATTTTCAATATTAATACGACAGATGAAGATGATTAGTCCTGAATACGATGTGGAGCTATACAATTAGTATAATAGCTAGGAAACTATTTTGAATCCACCTATAACGTAGGTGAAAAGATGCTTGCATTTTCTAATAAATATAATTTTGTATTAAATAAAATAGATATTTTATGCCACATTTGAAATGAACCCATCCCATTATTCACTTTATTATATGCGCATTCCATATGAGAGGTGCAATAAGTGGGGTGATATAAAAATATCAATATAGTACACATAATATATAAACTACTTCATCACCAAGTCGGCTAATTTTTTCAAATTTTATACATCAAGTTTTATGCCCATATAATAGATATAGAATGGAACTCGCCTGCAATAATCAAAATATCATTGGACTTGATTCGTCCGCATAAGCAAACTGCCTGCGGCATCATGCTTATGCAGACAAATCTTGTCCAATAAATTATTGCTGGCTCGTTCCATTCTCTCTATGTATTAGGCATGCGCAGTGAGACACGTACACAACTCCCCTATTGACAAGCCAGACCCTCAGTAATGAGAATATCAGACAGTACAGCAGGTGTCAGCAGAAGAACCTATATGTGATGTGTTTCAGGAAAATGAGTCATAAGTCGCAAAAAATAGATTCTGAGATACCATTAGCTTTGAAAAGATGAGATCAAGGAGATTCTAATGATAGTAAATAGTCTAAAAATCTTATAAGTATTTTTAGATTTTAAGTTTGATATTTTCGTTTCTGAAAAAAAAACTTTCCAATATTTCTTAGGGTCAATAAACAGTAAAGTAACTAAATGTAGTCCATATGAGGACCTTTAAAACTAAAGGATATATTATATAGATTGTCTTGAGATTTGATACACTGGTTGATAACAGTCCAAGTGATAAACTCTCCAAAAATCAGAACATTCCAATATTGTGATTTTCTGAAAAAAACACTTTGAAAATATCAATTTTGCGACTTATGACTCATTTCCCAGAAACACATCACATATCAGCCAAACACACATCTGATAGTATCAGTTCATTTAGCATCCAATAGATATCTGCATACTAATAGGGGATTTGCATAGCCGCAACTTTGAATCATGATTCGCATGGAATTATGGTAAAGTATAAAATCTATAGAAAACGTGTCATGTTCAGCATGGACTATTTATCAATGCTCTAATGTCAATATATCCATGTGTTATACATATTTCCATCACACAAGTTCCAATCTTTCCCATTATGCAATTGTTTTTTTATAAATCATACAGTAGGTAGGAAGGGGGCTCGCTGTATAATAGATGATAATTATGAAGAACATAATAAAGTTGATGTTAATTTGATTATAGTTTTCTCAAGGTTTTTCGGCTACTGTGGCCCTTCATCAGGAGGTTGATCATAAACCAGTTTTAAAGCGATGATATTGGTGAAAACATTCTTGCAATGTTCGATAAAAATGTTGCCAAGTACGATTTCATCAGAATCCACCCCGGCATGCTCTGTAACAGACATGCATAGTGGCACATGCAAATCCCCTATCGGCAGACATATTGTTTAATGCCTTTTTGCATACACTCATAGTATAAGAGTGAAAGGGGCCTCAATAGTAATGTTCTGATGCATGTTCTCTGGTAATTGGAGATATTAATTTGTCACTAAATTTAAAATGGTTGAAGTATGAAAAACAAATATACGTCTTTGCTAAGGGCATATGTAATGAACAGGGGATGAAACCCCTAGATACTAATTCAATACTTGTTGGGCTTCATTCAATCAGAATCACATCCAATGAAATCATGTATAAATACAAGCATTAAACATACTTAAAGTATTATAGGCTTAGGTTGCTATGGCTCTCCAGCTTATTGTATTAACATAGCATCCACCCAGATTGTTGGCTCGCTTTTGTCATGTTCATAACTTGGGCAAATATAGTTCTTTCTAAAGCAATCATGTATGGTGCATGATCCATCGGCATTGCCTTGGGATTATACACCAAAGACTGCACCAGCAGCCCCTCGAAGTTGGTCATTGATCCCGTAGGGGTAATTATTCTAGTACAGCATAAAGGCGACAACATGTTTTGAATGTTTTTTCATAATTTCTGTGTCTCTTAATATACCATCAAGTTCTATAAGTGACAAGGCCAAAATTCTTCTAAAAAGATTCTTCAAACCCAGCGACAAACACCTTTTGACCTTGCCCCTAATAACAAGACAATCAACTGACCGAAACCTTATCATGTGGTTACATATATATCTGTAGATAGAGGATACGCCTATGGTTAAGGTTTACCACATCACAAGGAGGTAGATATCCCACATACAGTATAGAGTAGGTGTACAAGAGACAATGTATTATATTATAATATTTCTTACATTCTTTCTTGCCCGCACCACTGCTCTACCTCAGTGGTACAATGGGTAAGTAACTCTTAATTGTTTCTTTTTAAAATAAAAGTATGTATAATTTCTGAGTGGACATTTACTAGTAAAGTAGTACTCTATACCATCCCCTTGGGAATGCATTGATATATTTAACATACTTTTCTGGAATTTGGTTAATGTATTTATGCTACAAACAGCCCACAATGATATGTTATGAATAAAACACTATGGGAAATATCAACTTTGCGACTTGTGACTTGTGATTTTTCTGTAAGATATTCCAATTATTATTACCATAGTTAATACCTTTCCATAATACGAATTCTCTAAAAGTGTGTCCATGCATTAAAAGGTGGACTGATAGCTGAAAACATTTACACCCATATACATCCAGATATATTGCCACCAGTTGTTTTTTAAAAAAAGATGAAAATATCAAACGTAAAACAAAGAACTAGTTATAAGATGTCCTAATGTTTACTATCATTGGAACCAGCTTGATCTCATCTTTTTAAATATGTTGATATCTCAAAATCCCTTTTTGCGAATTGTGACTCATTTTGCTGTTACTGATCACAATTGTCACAATTATCACATAATGGCAAACACCTCTCCAATATCATTTGTTTTTCTCTATGTGATATGTGATATGTCTCATCTCCAATAAAGGTATTTACAAGTTTATCGATTAACTTTATTATTAGATGACAATGTTAGGAGTGAGATTTACTTCTCAATGATAAGAATTTAAACAATTATAATTCATGTTACATAGGCCTATATCAGTACCTTACATCAACGATTTTTTTTGCATTTAGGCCTCTATTTAAAAAAAATCAACGCATATTCACATCATACGAAATACATCCATTGTTGATAAAAAAAAACAACTGGTACATCAAATAACACCGATTTTCCTCTATAACAATCCTTCCTCTTCATTTCATAGTACTGATACAATTTCTAATGCTACTGTGTTTCTTCGTATACATCATAACATTAGTTCATTCAATTTTTAGCCTATTTTAGATGACTTTTTAACTTTGACCATGACATTTCTTTAACATTTACTGGGAGCGTGTTCCAGATTCTTGGTCCTTGAAAGTGTGGAGACCGTGCTAGTTTTTCTGATCGTGGGTTTTTCTCAATGAGATTTACACCCTCAGCTTGACATGACATGTATGTATACATACTTGCTGGTGTCTGCAGGTATCAGGTGCTCACTGCTACCCCTGCCACCATGAACCAGCTGCGGGTGTTAGCTGAGCTGGAGCAGATCTCTGAGGTGAGTTACTCATGAGCTATAGACTGAGCGACTCACTCACCCAGAAAACTGAACCCTAGGATAAGTAAAATAACATACCATTGCAATATGGGTTGTCTGAAGAACTGTTACATGTTACAGGAATAATTGAATATCATATGTAAATAAATACTAGTACAGGTATTTTTATATGAAAAATATTGTACATTGTTCATGATTTTTTATGAAATCATCAACAATAGATTTAACATCTAAATCAAGCATGTAAGACTTGGAGAGTGGATGATGTAAGGAGCAATTCATTTTGATGATGTAAAAATAATATGTGAGTAGAGTAACTCTTCAGTTACTAGATATAGTGTAAATGTGGAGATAGGGTGATTCTGTTTAAAATCTATTTAAACATGAACATTGTTATGTAGTTAATGTTTGAATTGATAATTTTTATAACTATAATAGTGTGTTAATATCAGATCTCAAAGTCAAAAGAACTTTTGTATAAGCATCTAAATAAGTAGATGTCTTATAAGAAACAATCAAGAGCTAATCAAAGGCACTCTTGGAAGATCTATGTATGCTTGCAAAGATAGAGAATGACCTTTTTCCAAGAAATACATGTAACTGTATAAAATACGAGAAATAAAAACACTTATATATATATATGTGACCCAAATAACTTAATTATGTTGGTCATGACGTTACACTTCTTAGCGGCTGATGCCCTGCCTTGCATAAAAGTTTCCAGAGGTTGTTCTGATAATTTGTCAAGAAAAACAGTACTAAGGAGGTTAATATAACAATAAAAATGTAACCAATTTCGACGGAGGGTAAAACTGTACTCCTCCCCTTTAGGGTGTTATGTGACTTGACCCCCCATCAAGATCGATCATAAACCTCTGTTGTGCCATTTGTATGGTTACAGGAGGATTGGTATCCAAATGTATGTAAATGGGAGAAAAGGGCCTCCCTTTTGCATTTACTGGACTCCCCACGACTACCGCTTCTGTAAGAAGCTTGCCAACGGCAGAATCCTAAGAAAAAGAGCAGTCGAACCCGTTATCACGGTCAAACGCCTATATATCTAGAACGACATTTATAGCTGTCTCTGCCCACCAAATACATGCTTATTGAGGTTATTTTCTGCGCTCACTCCTAACGTATATTAGTAAGCAACGATATTAGCCAGTGATTACTGGAACAATATTGGCTATATACAACGATAGGGTCAGGTATAGCTCGAATGATCCCCTCGGGAAGATTCGAATCGATGGCCATTGCCGCGAAATATATCAACAAGCGCCGAAAATGATGTCTCCCAATACCGCCGCAAGCGCCCCTGCATACACACTCCCGCTGGCTGTACACATGCCTCACACAGCCTGTGCGAGGATGTGTATTATTAGACAGCAAAACAAAAGCATAGGAGGGGAGGGGGAGGGGCAGCCTGAGGGGGGGGATGGTGGGCAGCATTATTTCTGTCATTGAAAATGCGAATCAATCCATATTTATTCAAGCAACTAGCCTAAGAGTATGATCCCACACAACCCAATCCAGCGGTATGCTTTCTAGATCCATTTACTTGCAAGTGGATATCAGCCTTTCAATCCTGTAAAATTGGGTGACTTATCCTTTTAGAAAAAAGCCTTACTGCTATAATTATGTATGCCTGTAGTATAATGTCAGCTACAATTGATGTCAATTGTAGCTGTCCATGCGAAGGACCGTAACATCAATCCTACAATGTCACTAACTCATATATTATTTAGTCTACCAACCTGAACAAAAATAAACATATCTACACTAAGGAAACATTAAATTCTCCTCTTATTGCATCCTAGGTCAACTTTTGGCGCTCAACGTCATTTCCCGGTCACATGGTCACATTTAGTGTGCCGCCAAATCGGCAGGGGGCAGTGAAGGAGTTGCTGGTTCACCACCAGGTGGAGTGGCGGGTGCTGCATCAGGACCTACAGGTGTAAGCATGGACAGGTTATTGTGTGGCAAACTTAAGGGTTACATACATGTATGTGAACTGTGTAAATATTATGTTAACCATGCCCAGTGTCCTGTCTCTGAAATTGGTTGAGCAAAGTTACTGTCATATGATAGGGTATAATTTTATGATTATTCTTTTTGAAACAAAATTTAACAAAGAGTTTACACAAGTCTCTTTTCTGGCATATTTCAAAGTCCAAATTTAAAACGAAACCATGATTCCTCTAATTCATCACTATATTGTTGTCAACCCCGAGCCCCCTCAACTGTTTTTGTCAAAATATCACTTACTGCTTAATAACCAACATTGAGGGGCTGCTGGTGCGCTGTTTGCTGCATAATCACGAAGCAAACTCTAGGTCTATTTGTCTTTGTTATGCGATTAAACATAAACACCGGCACCAGCAGGCCCAACATGGATGTCATTAATCTGTTTAGTCTCTGCCTATGGTTGTTATAGACCCCTTGACTGTTCAAGGCGTGAAGTGCACACAACCAATGTTAATTCTATTCACCACACAAAAAGCTTGGGGGATTTTTGAAACAACCAAGTCTTTACAAGATCGGCAGCGTGAGTCTGTGTTGACTTGTATAGTTTGCAGTGCAATACTATCAATTATGACAATGCTTTATTGTTTCAGTTTGATAGATGCTGAGAGAGTAATGAACAACAAGACTTTGAACAAACATGGTTTTGATATCAAGAAGTACAATAGACATGCCGAGGTAGGTCAAACATGGGTATATGTGATGTGTTTTAGGTAAATTGATCACAAGTCGCTTAAAGTGACAAGTATGCCCTTATTAGAGTGTGGCGCATATTAGGCTAATCATTGTAGCTGTTACAAAATTGGTATTTTTCCAAATGCTTTCTCTGACAAAATCTCCTTAAATAATGCTAACTTGTTTTTCCAACTTAAAAAATATATAACCAAACTTATTATGGTTTCTAAAATTTAACATTGTTGGAATTTGCTTGGTCTTATCTTTATGAATCTGACAGTATTTAAAAAAACATTCTTTTGTGACACAAATTATTATTGACTGCAATATTTTCAACAATTAATCCCCTGAACTCTTGCATGTGTGAGCAGATCAACGAGCAGCTGGAGGCCCTGTCCAGCAAGTATGGCTTTACTGAGTTGCTCAGCATAGGCCAGAGTCATGAGGGCAGGGACATGAAGCTACTCAAGGTAAGCTACACTTCTGCCTCCCACTGCAGATGCTGTATATTCTTGAATGAGAGCAGGGGAAAGATCATTACTTACTTGCAATCCCTAAAATGAAAAATAATATGTTGCGATATAGACTGTGATGATTGCATATTATGAACATATTGTTTCCAACCTAGCTAACTGACATACATGTATTCATGTATCTATGTATAATGAATCTTTATGAACAGATTGGAGGACCAAATACCCAGCATGCTGTGTTCATAGATGGAGGCATCCACGCCCGGGAGTGGATCGCTCCTGCTACTGCAATATACATCATCCACCAGGTGGGGTGTTATAGTATTACTTAATATTTCATTGCATTAAGTAATACTCTATAAGATTAATTAACACACCACTTGACTAATTCATTTTCCAAAAATTTGATTAATGTTGCAAAGGAGTAATCATCTTGACATACAATTATTTAACACTCCATAGAATTAATTAACACTTCATTGCATAGATTAACATTCCATAGGATTAATTAACATAGCTGATTAGCATTTCAGACAGGATTCAGCACTGATATTGAAACTTAGCCCAGGATGGTTATGAAAGACTGACATTAAAGTCAGAATAAAACAAGATAAAAGCACACACAAAAGCTTTATAATTGACCAGTATGGCATATCTTTCTTAAAAAGTTATGACTCAGTTTTCTGTGTATCTGCAGCTGGTGGAAGGCTATGAGAAGAATGCTACCATCAAGGCCCTGGTGGACAGGGTCACGTGGTATATACTTCCGGTGGTGAACCCTGACGGCTATGAGTACTCCCACACACATGTAAGTTTACTCATTTCCTATCATTATAATATTATACATAATAAAGCTATTATTGGCTGAGCAAATCAAACTGGAATTGGAATTCTCCATTAATATTGCATGTAAGAGAAAATGAACTTAGGAATTAGCGAACTGCAAAAAAGAACGACGACCTTGTTTCATCAGAAATTGTCCCATGAGAATGATTGATTCAATAGATACACTACATTGTTTACCAAATATATTAACCATACCTCCGAACTGCACACCTCCCAGATGTGAGCTGGCCGAGTGGACTGAAGACTGAAGTGCTTGGTTGGCTCACTTGCATGAGTTGATTTTTGTGGGTTCAAACCCTGGTTCAGAAGCAATTTTACCTCCTCTTCCCATGGACTAGCATGAGTAGAAGTCGATCTGCTAAGAAATATAACAAGAATTAGTTAACAGTCATCAGTTTACATTTATTTATTTCCGGTTCATGTTGAAGATTGCGTTTCCAAGGGAAACAAAGATGGATGTCAGTTAAATGTAAAGTTCGAGAGGGAGGGATAGTAGGAGAGAGAGTAAGGGGAGACAGAAAACATGAAATCCCTATACCATATATGACTGGTCCATCCATGTAATTCTGTTGGTCCCTTTAACACCTTTGCATATGAGGCATCTTACTTCTCAACTTGACAGTTTAATTCATGCATGGTATACCCTTTAATTCACACCTAAACACCATCCCCTCCCCCTCCCAGCCATTACCAGCATGATTCTGATCCCATCGGCTGATATCAGAATCAACATAATATCCAGGATACGAGAAGCCAAGATGCTATCAATGATTGACAGACATCACCCCAATCTATTTAGATTCTCATCAATCTAAAAAATAAACAAAACAGTCCCCCAAGAAGCTCATCAGAACTGACTGACAACTGTTCACTATACATATATACGTTTCTCATTACTTTAGTTAATGATGAATAAAAAGGATTCAAATAAACATTCATTTTAGAATTTAAGGACAGTCCACATAAGGACAAACAATAGTATGTGTCTAATTGATAGGAGAGGTTGTGGAGGAAAACCAGGAAGCCCTACAACCTATGTAATGGAGCTGATCCCAACAGGAATTTTGACTTCCACTGGAATGGTAAGATTTCCGATTTGACCTACATCTACAGATTAAATGCTTTTATAGACAATCTCTGTGAGGGGTCCTGATGCGTAAATCAACATCTTGTGATCGACAAACGACGTAGACCCTTTCTTAGAGCAACAATTCAACATGGGATTCTGGGGACAAGGGACAAATGCTCCTCCTTAGTGGGACAAATCGACACCTTTGAGTCCTTCCTTCTGTGCAGGTGTAAATTTGTGAACAGGTGTTACATACTTGGTACCAAGCCGGGGTTGAGAGTCCTGGCAAGTGGCAATTGGACCAGCCAGTGTTTATGTTTAATGGTTTAATGTTAATGTTAATGTTAATAGGGAGATTTAGCAACCACAACGCTAACGCTAACACTAACGCTAACGTATCTTTTATGAGGGGTACGTCATCAGTAGGTGTGCTATTGTTAGCGTGCCTACCTGAGATACGGACGTCAATTACGCTAAGAGGCGGGTCAATACGTTCCCAACGTATGTTTATTTCACACTGAAATGATGGGCAATTGTAATTTCAGTTTCATGTACATATGAGCGTAGGTGTTCCTCTTTGTATTCAGGTGTAACACAATACTCACCCTCATGAAATTGTATGTTTTTTCCCCCTCTGAAAACACCTCTCCACCACTAAAACTGACTTATTCCTGCCATAACGTACGCCCACCCTATCGTGAGAAACTAGCGTTTACGTTAGCGTTGTGCTGTTGCGTTGTCAGTGCTAAATGTCCCTAATGTTTTATTGACAGCATTTTACCATACAGTAGCGAACAGGTAAAGGGACAATGATCTCAATAGGGGGTTTGCATCCGCCACTGCACATGTTTGTTACTGTGCATCATGGGATAGATTCTGTTGAAATGTGACATACAAATGGGTAGCATCATTTTTATCAAAAATTGCAAGAATGTTTTCACCAATAGCATAGCTTGTATAACTGATCTATGAAAACCAAATGCATGATGGGAGTGATGGGGACTTACGTAATGTAACAAATGCATAATGTCTTCATTGCTATATATACATTTTACATGAAAGCTTCTCTTGACAATGGGTGATGATCAATTGCTGACATATGACGTCCCAGGCCTTCATTCTAAGAACGTCTAGCTTGAGGGGCCTGCTTCTATAGCTGGTCACGACACCAACACAACAATAGTAACCTGACCCAGAGCTTTAAGCCTGTATTAAGGTTGTTATTCTGCAGAGGGCGGGATGGGAAACAACCCCTGTTCTGACATGTACGCTGGTCCAGAGGCCTTCTCAGAGATAGAAACACGGAACCTGGCAGACTTCCTGAAGAACAAGAAGCTCAACATTGGTGTCTACATCGCCCTACACTCGTATGGACAGCTCTGGCTAACACCATGGGGTTACAAGAGAGCCCGACCAGCCGATTACAAACAATTGGTGTGTGCAACATGATTATAGTAACATAGTAACATCATTATAGTAGTATCTGATTCAAATTTGTATGAATAATTGGCCAGATAGTTTAGTTATATAGGTGAACTTAAAGGGCCTAATCCACTAAGCAGATTCTCATGCGATTCTCACGGAATTTAGTGCAAAATTGTCCTCGCTGCCGCAAAATCGCATGACAGTCGGCTTGGTGAACTAGGCCCTTAACTGGAAAAGCCCCAGATCAAAAGGAGTTCATTTATTATTGGTTTACCTTTTTATTATAATTCAAATCAGTATCATTCATAATTGTGGTGAACATCCAGAGTTAGTCTACTCAAAATCCTACTTCCCGTTTTCACATTTGAACCTATCTAGCCACTCTTCCATATCATTTATAATTATTTGAAATACTTCACTTGGTGAAATTCGTGGATCATTCTTTAGTCATTAGTTATAACAATTCATACATATTAAGTTACTCATCAACTATACTTGTTGACTGTAGAACCTGACATTTATAATGTCTTATAAACGATGGGGAATGTGCTTGTCTCACTGCGCATGTCTATTACAGTGCATCATGGGATGGATTCTGATGAAATCTGATATAGAAATATTTGGCAACATTTTTATGTTTTCACCAATATAAAGCTTGTATAAATTATCTATGAGAACCAAATGCATGATGTAAAACATGGGGACATGAACACATGTATCAACATGGATATTGACATTAGAGCATTGGTAAATGCACCATGTTGAAGATAAATTAGCTATGAAAACCAAATGCATGATGGGAAAATGGGAACTCGTGTTAATATGAAAACATGTAACACATGGATATTGGCAATAGAGCATTGATAAATACCCCATGCAGAACATGACGTGATTTCTATAGATTTTGTACTGGACAACTAGTCCCATGATTCCATGGAATCTAGAGTCAAAATAGTGGCTTTGCAAGTCCCCTATTAACAAACCTACTACTTGTAGGCTGGCCTTGCTCGTGTGGCGACGGCAGCCATCAGGGGGCAGTCCGGGCGGGAGTACAAGGTGGGAACCTCCCCCAGCATGCTCTGTAAGTTCTCTTATTCTCTCCACTTTAAACATTCAAATTCAAATATAGAATAATATCATAGAAATTATTATTTACTATCATTGGAATCGGCTTGAATTGAAATAAAAACTGGGGTTATACGAGTGTGAGATCCGACAAATGGTGACCAGGCTTCTCCATATTATCCAGGTCTTTCTGCCGCCACCTCAAATCTCTTCTCTTCATATGTGATGTGTTCCAGGAAAATGAGTCATAAGTCGCTAAAAATAGATTTTGAGATACCATTGGATTTGAAAAGATGAGATCAACCTGATTCCAATGATAGTAAACAGTCTGATAATCTTATAAGTATTTCTAGATTTTAGTTTGATATTTTCGTTTTTGAAAAAAAAAGTATCCAATATTTCTGGGGGTCAATAAACAGTAAAGTTACTAAATGTAGTCCATATGGTTACCTTTAAAACTAAATAATGTATTATATAGATTTTCCTGAAATTTGATACACCGATTGATATAAGTCTAAGTGATGAACTTGCAAAAAAGGTGGAACATTCCAATAATGTGATCTTGTGAAAAAAACACTTCGAAAAACATCAATTTTGCGACTTATGACTCATTTTCCTGAAACACAACACATATAATATTATAATTATAAATCGCAAAAGGCATTTGTTGCGAACTGTGAGTTATTTTGTGTAGACACATCACATTTTTCTGTGAGACAGAATTATTCTCATTGTGTCACAGAACAATGTAAAGAGAAATGCGGTGGTAAGTGTCAATTTTATTGTTTTATTTTATTTCATAAATTTTGAATTAGAGACTTAGTCGCAGAAGATATGTTCAGAAGAACTGTCCCGGACAGACAGCAAGAACCTATTTCCATAATATATAAACCTGTTATTATCATTTGCATTCCAAAATGGATATAAAGTTTCTTGTATTATATTAATTTCACTCTCAACTGAATAAGATGTGACCCATTTTAGGAAAATAGCTCATAAATCGCAAAATATGGATTTTGAGATATCATAATTATTTGATAAGAGGAGATCAAGCTTATTCTAATGATAGTAAACATGGAGGACATTTAAGAAGTATTTCTATATTGTATGTTTGATACTTTTATTTTTTGGGAAAAATATTTGCAATGTTTTGAGATGGGTAATTATCAGTAAAGTAACTAAATATACTCCTTTCAAAGGCCTTCAAACCGCAAGAATATATTTCATACAATGTCCCGAAATTTGTTACATGGATTTATCTGACGATGAGTGCTAAACCCTCTAAATATCAGGACATTTCAATAAAGGGATCTTGAGAAAAAATCACTATGAAAAATATCAATTTTGCGACTTATGACTCATTTTCCTGGAACATATCACAAAATTGTTTCTCAATCCCAATCCCGATCTCATTGTAGATGTGTTGGCGCCGGGCGGTGCTGATGACTGGGCGAAGGGTGTGGCTGGTATCAAATACTCCTACACGGTGGAGCTGCGGGACCAGGGTAATGGCGGGTTTGTGGTGCCACCTAGTGAGATAGAACCAACTGGAGAGGAGGTGTTTGCAGGCCTGCAGGCCATGGTCAGCACACTCTGGCACTAACCAGGGGGCGTTGTAGGACGGAAATAAGAGCAGATTGCACGATATATAATGTATCAGGGAGGTATATACAAGGGAGCAGCAATGACTCATTGCAGAACTAAAATATCCGCAACTGGGACGTAATTTAGCCACTGCATGCCAGGTGACACTGCAGTACTGTTGTCGGCAATAGCACCACATAATTATAGCCCAGGTAGTTTGATTGCCCTTTACCATAGTCTTCTAAGAGCATACTAGTGATGCACTTATAGATCGTTGGCGCTAGTAGTAGTAGTGGCATCACTTTCAACTATATGCCACCCGCGCATATATTGTTAGTTGGTACTCCCTCGTACATATATCCCGGAATATATGGACACAAAAGATAACCTGCCATGTCAATAGGGGATCTGCATGTGCCACGGCGCATGTCTATTACAGTGCATGCTGGTATGGGTTCTGTTGAAAACTGACATACAAATATTTGACAATATTTTATCGAAAATTGCAAGAATGTTTTCATCAATGTTATAGTTTGTATAAATTAGCTATGAAAACCAAATGCATGATGGGAAAATGGGAACTTGTGTTATGAAACATGTGTAACACATGGATATTGCTGGCAATAAAGCATTGATACATACTCCATGTAGAACATGACATGATTTCTATAGAATCCATTTTTGTCCCATAATTCCATGCGAATGATTATTCAAAATGGCGGCTTTTGCAAATCCCCTATTATACTTCTCTCAGAGCCCTGTTCAAGGATTAATGACTGATATTGAGGGCTGCTGGTGCACTGTTTGGTATATAATCCTGAGGTGAAGATTAAAATAACATACTAATGACTATGTGTACATAATCAATTATTTACCTTCTGATCCTACATATGATCTATCTATGATTATTCCAAAGTTGAGAATCATGACTAAAAAAAGATAAGAAAGATGTCCACTGTGCATATTGTCTGCCTGTTTGGTTACTTAATAAACATGATACACACAGAATAGAATAAAAGAGTTTTTATTTGTCGAAACGATACATATGCTGACAAAGAGGTCGAAAAGCTTGTGGGCGTGTCCCACGTGTCCAGCCATTACCTTAAAGAATACTGTAAACTTATTAATCTTCGTGCAGGATTTATTTGCGATATTTTAGCGCACCCACCTTTGTGCGTGAAAATAAGTCCGGCGCGGAAGGTATAATTATTGCATAAACAATGTGTGAGACTTCCTTGCTGCATGAATTTAAATCCGCGTGAAAAGGTGCCAAAGCACTTAGTGCGCGAAAATAAATACGTTTAAAGTACTTTTGATTGTGTTGTTAACATAGGCAGACTCAGGTAGGTTCATCCTCTATGTAAGGTACCTTTCCTGGGCTGCGAGAAAACTACAATACATACGATTATATATTATAGCATTAAGGCTGCCAGGTGTAAAATCCCAAGGCAAAGCCAAGGGATTATAGACAAACAGTGCAGCAGCATGACCAAAATGGAGGTTATTAATCTATTATTAATCTTTGTCAGGTACTAATTAAACTTGGCCGTGCGCTAAATAATCCCCTTATCAGAAAGGAAAATCTAGAGCTGTTACGGCAGTGGCGATATATGGGTCAGATTTTCAGAAAATGTACAATTCGCCTTCACCAATCGTCTCAAATAACCCGAATTTTAGACGAAAATAAAGTTTAAAACACAGTTCAATCGTCAGAGCCAAGACGGCATGATTGAAGTAATAAAGTTGCAATTTAAAAAAAAAAAGAAAAAAAAGTTAGATTTTCCACAGCGAAACCAACTTTATGAGATGCTTTATGGCTCAGCAGTAGCAGGGCTTTGTTCTGGATTTAAGAACGTTGTCATAGAAAGGATAATCGGGACAGGAGATTTTAACAGTCTAGGCCCAAAGGGGCCATCCACAAATGACGTCATGCCCTAGGGGGGGAGGGGGGGGGAGTTTCTATGACAAGGCATGACAATGGGGGTAGGGGGGGTCAACTCATGTATGACATCATGTTTTTATATTTTTTCAATCAAAAGACTACCGTGATGGGGAAACTTATGCTCTAAGAAAAATTCAATTGTTCATATTTCAATATCTAGAAATATTTCCAGATAATTTCGTTTTTCTTGAAAATCAAACTTCAACAATGGCACCATGTGAAAACAACCCTAATGGATATTGCGTTTTTTTCTATTATAATTTAAATAATGTATTGGCCTTAAACTTAACTTTAGAAATAAATGAATAGAAACAGGTGTAATGTAACTTGAGTGGTAGCCTTAGACTGCATTTATTAAAGTGGCAAAGGTCACTGGGAATAAAAATCGGGATTTGTGTAAAATATAAGAAGAACTTAGTTCAAGCTATATCAGGTGTTCTCAAACTCATTTCAAATTGTTTCTACTTATCCTGGGTTGCTTTTTATCATGATTAGTCAATGCGGATGACCACAGTGAAGGTATGACATGGTTTCATTTTGAAATAGTAGTAACTAGGTCATAATGACGCACGGACACAGGACGTCACAAAAATGTATGCAAACCTCCGCAGCAGGAAACTTGCATGTATCAGTTTGTTAAAATGTTGAAACCTATATATCCACTTCTTTAAAATAATTTCAATAATGCTGAAGTTTGGTAAGAAATGCACCCCATAGCCTTTGGGCAGATTGAATACACATTATATATACATCCAGTGAGAGAGAGTAGTTACGGTATATAGCTTTGTTTATACCATGATGTTCTCTGACAATGTGTCAATGACGGCCGTTACGGAATGTGTACTTGCATAACGGCCACGCTGTACCCGGGTCTTGGTCTGGCAAACCAATATAATTTTCAACAGGAAGATTTGGAAAATACCAAAGAAATAAGTGTTTATATGATCAAATCCGGAAAGCCATGGGTAAAGGAGGTTCTATTGTACTGAATTTCTGTAATTTTGACCAAACTCTCATAAATGTGTTTTGCGATCGGCAAGTGCCACTTTAAATAAATAATATATAACAAAATCTCTAGCAGCATTCATTTCCTCCTTGGTGTTGGAGGTCATGCAATCTTGTCCTGATATAGACCCATTCATTTTATACATAGGTAGGAATACAATGACTGGTACCACACCATTTGGCCCACCAGTCCCAATGCCAAGAATGGTATATCTGTGCCGTTCTTGAGGCAGTTGACACTAAGTGCTGTAACAACAAAGTCCAGTAGTGTGTATGTCACCTTACTCCCTTAAAGTGAAGGGTAGGCAAGTCAAGTTCCCTTATGTATAAATGTAAGGACTTTGTCACTCTCCTTTGAAGACTCTCCAGAATATTGATATTAACCATGTACTCAGGGTTCCAGACTGGTGCACCATGTTCTAAGTGTGGCCTGATGGGCCTGATCAGCCCTTTGAAAAGGTTGCTGGAATTACCTGTGTTCCGGTCCTTCTGATTATTGCCATAATCCTGTTAAATTTGGCTACATGAGCATTTACCTCTTCTGTAAATTTCAGATAGTTATCAACGAGGCACCTAGATCTTTTTCCATGGTGATTTCCTCTAGTACTCTCATGTTCCCACTCACAATGGTGTAAGCCTGGCACAAGGATGAGTTTCCCAGATGCATGACATTTGGCACACAATCGCTCCATTGATGGATTTTTGTTGAAACATTTTTTCATTGAGGCAGAGATTCTGAATTACATTACTTTCTTTATAAAGCTTGGTATTGTTATTGAACAGGTAGATGGGGTACTTGGTTCTGGAGCCAAGGTCTATAATATATATCATGAAGAGAAGTGGTCATGGAACTGACCCCTGTGAGACTACACTGACTTTATCTTGTTTAAAGCCTTTGATGTGCTATGTTCCATTACTACATCCTGAAATATAGCCTCCATAACTTTGCACAATATGTAAGTCAGATTTAATGTTTTTTTTTTAATTATACCACTGCCAAACTCTTGGGGCGTCCTGTAACAGCCTAAGAATCAATGGGGTTTTCTGATGGCAACTAGTGCCACCATCTGGTCAAATTTTGTCCAACCCCAGTGATTAATAGGCCACTCACATATTCAGTGAGTGCGTGATTAACCCCTCTGTGCACATGTGCAACTCATTAGACCAACATACATCTGTGGGTAGAAAACTAATCTTAACATAGTGGTCGATAATGTACTAAATGAATTTGTGAAGTAGCCTATTCAAGTTCAAGGGCTTAGTTTTTTAATATGGAGATTTCAATGTTGTGGATCATAGTTCTAATAATGGGGTCTGCATATTTCATTGAAATGCTTTACCTAATTGATTATAAGCTTTTTTAACCCATTCAGGACATCGCTGCCAACGTTGCGTTTTGCTTGACGACCAAGCACGGGAAAAGAACATTCATTTGATGACGTCTGTGTGAAATATACACGTCACATGAGGACGACGCTCCACCGCGTCCACTTTTCTCCAGATGACGCACATTCTAATAACGTCATGTAATTTAAGGACGGCCTGATACGTTGCCACCATTGAATAACGTTGTTATTATGATGCTTTTTGGCAATACGCGTCCTTTCCCACGGAGTGCTTTATCGCATTACGCGTCCTGTGCGTGGGAATGCTTTTACGCATTACGCGTCCCACACATGGGAGTGCTTTAAGGCAATACGCGGCCAAACGCGTGGGAGTGCGTTAAGGCAATACGCGGCCACACGCGTGGGAATGCTTTAAAGCAATACGCGGCCTGAATGGGTTAAACGGGGGAGTTGTGTTTGTATGGAGGGGGGCCGGGTGCTGCTAACATGACGTCATTTTTTCTCATTTTTAAGGGGGGGGGGGTCTGGAACAGTGTGACAAAACATGACATGGGGGGGAGGGGGGATAAAAAATGGCCAAAAAAAGCATGACGTCATTTGTGGATGGCCCCAAAGATGAGAGAGACCCTTCAAACGAAAGGAAATCCTCTCGCCTCAAACCACAAAATGTTATTATAATTCCATTAAGACCGCAGAATGTCATTATATTCCCATTAAAATGACGAGTACCTGGCGAGGAAACCGATTAGTGAAGTAGGCTGACATACCATTTTTATCTGATTTGAGGGTTTGAACCTAGAGTGTTAAGTCTTGCCACTTCACTATACCAGTTTGATGAAGCATTATTGATATTTATGCCATGATAGATGTGCGTATCCAAACAAATATGGCCGCATATGCATGCATAGATTTCATTAGTGGCGGCTGCTTTTCGAATGAAAGCAATTTACTCCCCATTTTTGATTGGTTGCGTAAATTTAGTTGCACCAATCAGTGACGCTCATTTTATGACACTCATTTCATGACGCAACGTTGTAGGTGTTTGCTTTTGCAGAGTCGGAGGGTTGTGAGACATTAACTGAAGGTAAATAATGATTAAATAAGGCTAAAATATATATCATGGCATGAAAATAGAACCCAACTCAAGATGGATATAGGATGACGCACTCACAAAACACTTGTGCGTGTTTTGTGAATACATCACCCTATATCCATCTCCCATTGAGTTCTATCTTAGTACCATAGAACTCCCATAAGCTCAGCATTGCATGTTCCTTCCATAATTCCAAGAGTTTTTAAGAGTTTTAATGCCTTGTATAATCCATGTATAGAGCCTACAAAGTTTTCTTTAATATTCATCGGGACTTTAATGTGGCAAAGTATACAGCCAATATTTATCACCCACAATGTTAAGTCTATGGGGATTGTTTTTTCAGTCAACACATCAATAAAACTGTGCACCTAAATTACAAAAATTTACTCACTGCCTCAATGATACTTAAGCTCCCTGATGGATCATCTTACACAAATATATTGTTGAATCCATTTTCCTGTCCTTTATAATTAGAGTCATTCAGATTTGGTTTCTGTTTATATAGAGGATACATTTACAAAGTATCAGTGATGGCATTCACAAGCTTTTGTAAGTCGGTGCAGGTGTTGTTGTGGTTCCATTTATGAAGTATTAGTCCCCTTTGTTGAGCTGGCCGGGACAGTTATACATATACAGACCAGTTGTACTAGTGTTGGACTTCTGGCCAACTGCTTACATCAATGAAAATACAAAACAATATTTACTGCCAAAACGGCAAGATTATGGCTTTCCACTGGTTTATTTTGCTTCAAAATCATTTCTAAATTGTTGTTAAAGATAGTAACAGCCCAACGAAAGGGGACTAGAGCCATTAGATCCACCGTTTTAATATGGTTCTTCGTTTTCTCGAAGCTTCCTGGAAACAAGCCTCCTGGAAACAAGCTTCAGCTTTGCCTCAGCTTTGCCTCAGCTTTGCCTCAGCTTTGCCTCAGCTTTGCCTCAGCTTTGCCTCAGCTTTGCCTCAGCTTTGCCTCAGTTTGGTTTCCCAGGAGGCTTAGAGAAAACTTAGGACCATAAACTAAGGATCGAACCGCCTATCAGTGATGTCATGTTCAAGCTGTTCTATGTCAGTGCAGTTGTTCTTGTGGTACATTTATGAAGTATCAGTGATCACATGTACAAGGTTTTGTATGCTGGTACAGGTGTTGTTGTGGTACTGCCTCATTAGCTTCATGCCCACATCCAACATTGCAAGCTTGCACTCATTGTCCACAACCACAAATTGGTCCAACCAGATGAAATACGTCCTGAAAGACCAACGTGATGTGTGTCATGATACATCTATACATAATACAATTGTGAAATATATTGTAAAGACACAATTAGCACATAAGTGGTTAACTGTATGAAATGTTAATTAATCACTTATGTGCTAATTGTGTCTTCAAAAAAATAATAATTTTGAATTAGAAAAATGGATATGGGTGAAATCGTCAGAAAATGCACAATTCACCATCACCAATCCTGTCAAATAACTCAAATTTAAGAAAAGAATCAGGTTCAAAATTCAGTTCAACATAACCAAACAGATTGTCTGAATCAATGCATTACCAAATATACTCATATACATCTAGTTTTGACCATTTTTTAGTCAGTTTTATAGAATTTACTAAATGTGTATATCTGGAGATTGTACATTTTCGACGATCTGACCCATATGTTCATCTTAGTTATGTATCCCCTTTCTTCAAAGAAGTAGAGACGTCCACTTGCTAGAAATGGCATTTAAACAATCATTCATACTAGGTAATATAGAATTGAATAAACCAGAGTTAAGGTCAAACAGAGGTACCAAAAAGCGTATATTATTAAAAGTTATAACACCACACTCAGGAAGAATAAAAAAGATCATGTGTGTACACAGCTCCAATGTTTTGGAACTCTAGTGATAACTCTTTTTTTAAAGGTCACCATGTGGAAGACATTGTAAACTTTAGGTCATATCTGAAACATAACTATATGAAACAGGATCAAATCATATTAAAAATGAATATATCCTTTTGTTTATTGATTTAAATATTGAATCATTTCCATTCAATATTAAAATCTTCTCAGACATGTATTGAAATTAGGAAATAGTATATTTGTATTTAAAGAATAACTACAAAATACCCAATGCAAGAATGAATGTTTGCGAATAATGTAACTTGGTATTAATTATGTAATACGAATTACGTTGAGTATTGATGTATTTGAATAAAACTAATTATTATGTTATCCACTCTAAACAGTGCATTGCGTAGTAATGATGTAACTAGAACGACGTTAATAGTTGATTGCTAACAAAAAAATATGTTGTGATTTAACAATATTTGTGATTTATGTTTACTGATGTTAGTAGAGTCATGTGGGGTGTTGATGGAGAAGATTCATAGGAAAATATTATCAACATTATTAACATTATTGGATTTATTTCCAATACTTTGTTGGATTTGAAAGATATTTTTTATAGAAAATCAATATTGGACATCATTTTTTAATAATCAATAAATCATATGAATACAAATTATGAAACAAGGAATAATATAAACAAACATCCAATTATTGTTACTACTATTCAGGTATAGTACCAGTAGGTCTGGTGTACTCACAAACTAAATATAGTTGCCCCCGTGAACCCTGCTACAGCTGATATGAATGTAGATTCTTCCTCCTCAACCTCTGCCATGTAGCACTTCCCTACAAAGTAAATCTTTTACTTAAATTTCATAACAGTGTATCACTTTGAAATAAAAGTTATTCCACTTAACTTGGAATTGGTTCCCAACCATTTGCAAACTATTAAAAAGTGCAATGGTGTAAAGATATTTTGCTCAAATGCCTAATATATAACTGTTGTGACTGACTTATTATGCTGGCTTGATTTTGAAATAATTCTAACACACAGACTGTTATGACACCTTTAGTTACAACACGCAAGTTCATGAATTATTACTTATGTATACATTTTAGGTGACAGAACATAACTCATGACATCAGGTTAAAGGCCTTTATACCACAATTGGGGGTTGCACACATTGCAAATGGATCAATACATGCTATTGTGTTTTGTTGGATGGATCCAAGTGCAAAATTATGACCTTTCTTTTAGCCTACATCTAGGAAGCTTTTTTATCGGTTCATGTTATGCTCGCTTATGACGTCATGCCTATTTGTGACGTCATATGCCATCTGGGCCGTCATTGATTAGCCAATCCTTAATACGCTTGTCTAGGTATTGAAAATCAATATGGCGAGTCATTGGAGCGAAGCAAGGTAAATAAATAGTTTGTTTTTTCATTTTGTTTTATGATATGTGATCGTGGTATAAAAAAAGGATGTAACTCGATTAGTTTCTGACTAACTGTATGCAATGCCTACTCGTTTATTTCAACCAGGGATATCACTTGAAGCATGCAGCTTCTCATGACATATGACATCCAAGGTCGAAAAAAACTTGTGGACACCATGTACAGTAAGTCAGAAACCAACCTTGTTACATCGTATCATATTATCCATTGCCACATCCAGCTGGCCGACTGTAATACTTTAACATTGTGGTGTTTGCAAGCACACCAAGAGTACTTCAGGTGGATGTGGTATCTGACATGAGGCTCTTTGTAGAGGGTGTAAATATAATATAAACAACAATAATAAGTAACTTACAGAAGTTGTGTATTGCCTGTATGGTTTGCTGCTTCATGTGCTCTGCCTGGTTAGTTCTAGCCTTGGCCATCATGAACATGACATACCAAGATAGGATAAAGCCTACATCATAGGCAGGATTACCAAGGAATGTCCATTCCAGGTCAAAGATCTGCAATGTATCAAATTCTCAGGATATACAAACTGGAGAAGTACAAGTAACGGTATGTTTAAAGTTCTATTTATTTCCTCCCGGCTTGAAATAGAAATAGAAATTTGAAAGAAAACCCTATTTCTTCACTCATTTTTGTAATCACATTACTTTGAGTTGAGAAATTATTCTATTTAAAAAAAGTGAAATGTAAGTAAGGAATATATTATTATGTTAATAGGACGTAAGATACCAACAAATAAGATGCAGATATGTTTTCATATTTAAATATTTTTTCAGATAAATGTGTAGTAGAAATGCTTAAATCAAATGTCATTCCATAGAAGTCAGACAGAGGGAGAGGGGTGGAAAGAGATAAGGAAATTAGCATAACCTAATTGCAGATACCAAATAAATCCAAGGCAAACAAGAAGATTTTTACTATACATACAGTGAAGGTGTCCCCTAGGACAAATACAGATTTAGGATGGCAGTCTCCATGTATAACACAGTGAGGTTCAGATGCAAGCTTCCTCAGTGACTGAAGGATACCCTGTGATGTCAGCTCCTCCATGTACTGCCTGTATTTCTCCATACTCGTGTTGTCGTTCAGCTTGATCAAGCCTTCCTCCTCACTAAAGGCCCTGTCCAGTCTGTATTCCACTCTGTCTTTGCTGAACGTGGGATCTCTGAAACAGTAATATTTTTATTATTATTGTTCAATGGAGCCCAAAGGTTACTGTATTTCACAAAAAAAAAACATGTTTTTTTTTAAAAAAAACCCATGATCATAAATGACAGTTACATTTGTGGCCCAAGGCTCTTTGTTGTTTGCTGTTACTGTTTTAAAGTTCATAATATAAAGATACACAAATATGGGAATATCTAATGTTGTATAATCCTATGAATTTAACTGTATACATTGATGTGTATGAGTGGTAACCTGAATGTCATATACATGAAGGTGTTGAGAAAAAGCTGAGGGGAATGGCTGAGACAGGGGAAGGACAACAAGGACACAAACTGTGAACTATTAATTAGAAATTGTTGATAAAATTGGCAATCGATCAGGACTGGCCATGAAATTCTCAAAAAATACTAGTTATAATATGGTTTGCCCAACAAGCCAAGCCAGAAAATATTTGCTACTACTATACTGTGATTATGTTATAGTAATCAGTTACCCATAATGTTATGTACATATATACAAGTTACAGCTGGCCATTACCCATAAAGTTTGATGAGTTTATTCCGTGTCTCCTCATCACAAGTATCAGGTCTGGTGGTGGAGTGAAGGCGACCAATCATCTGACCCAGTTTACCACAGATACCAGCATCTACCACCCCCTCCTCCAGGTCCTTACCCTGGAGGTGCATGTGGCTGAGGTCCTCCATGGCAACTTTGGTGATAAGAGATAAACAACTTAACTGATGTGCACATTAGATAAGACAGTAATAAGTATGGCTCAGATTTTCAGAAAATGTACAATTCCCCTTCACCAATCCTCTCAAATAACCCACATTTAGAACAAAAATTAGCTTCAAAATGCAGTTTAACATAACAGAACTGATATACATAACTGTATACAGTAGTGAGTGCCTAGTATACAGTAATGAACCTATATGCACATGTGTGATGTGTTATAGAAAAATGGGTCGCAAGAGTCAGATTTTGAGATATCAACATTGTATAAATAGTAATTTATAAACAAATATTCTTTAATATAAATGAAAAGTATTATCAGCTAAGAATTATCCAGGACACAAAGGAAAAATGATAGCGACATCAAGATGTACCTATCAGAGCAATACAAATATTAAAACAAAAACAAACATATTTGAGAAGATGAGATCAAACCGATTTTAATGATAGTAAACCTCATGACAGCTTGAAAATACATCTTGTGTTCAAATTGACATTTTAAAAAAAAATGAATTTGCAATATTTCTTAGTGGACCATTACTAGTGAAAAAGCATTATACACTCCATAGGCTGACCTTAGGAACCCAAGAATATATTAAATACACTGTCTTGAAATTTAGGACCTGTATTTATACGACCTGATGCACTAGATATAACAAATAAAAACAAAGGGACACTGAGACACTGAGACACTGAATATACATTAGTCAGTGATCCTTTTGATCTGATGAGCATTTATAATAGAAAACCTGTCTTACTGATGTGGTATGGTAAGCAGTTGGAGGGAGTTGCCTCAGACATCTTTCAGTTGAAGTTTGGTATAATGGTTACCAGTTAAAACCATATTATTAAACCAACTATATGATTGATTATTATAGGATTTTATGGCTGTGATTTTCAACAACCAGGCCCCTCTTCCTGCCCTCAATATGCGTTACAGATGCTTTCTATAGGATTTCCTTATGATTTGCAGATGCTTTCTATAGGATTTCCTTATGATTTGCAGATGCTTTCTATAGGATTTCCTTATGATTTACAGATACTTTCTATAAGATTTACTTATGATTTACAGATACTTTCTATAAGATTTACTTATGATTTACAGATACTTTCTATAAGATTTACTTATGATTTGCAGATGCTTTCTATAGGATTTCCTTATGATTTACAGATACTTTCTATAAGATTTCCTCATGATTTACAGATGCTTTCTATAGGATTTACTTATGATTTATAGATACTTTCTATAAGATTTACTTATGATTTACAAATACTTTCTATAGGATTTACTTATGATTTACAGATACTTTCTATAGGATTTCCTTATGATTTGCAGATACTTTCTATAAGATTTCCTTATGATTTACAGATGCTTTCTATAGGATTTCCTTATGATTTGCAGATGCTTTCTATAAGATTTACTTATGATTTACAGATACTTTCTATAAGATTTTAATTATGATTTACAGATACTTTCTATAAGAATTACTTATGATTTACAGATACTTTCTATAAGATTTCCTTATGATTTACAGATGCTTTCTATAAGATTTCCTTATGATTTACAGATGCTTTCTATAGGATTTCCTTATGATTTACAGATGCTTTCTATAAGAATTACTTATGATTTACAGATACTTTCTATAAGATTTCCTTATGATTTACAGATGCTTTCTATAGGATTTACTTTTGATTTATAGATACTATCTATATGATCTACTTATGATACACAAATACTTTCTATAGGATTTACTTATGATTTACAGATGCTTTCCCCCTCGACCAACACATTGTACTTTTACTAACTATTGAATATTATATTTCATATTTCTCAAGCATGTATGTATATATATGTAGCTCTGCAAATTGTTCTAGACAGGCAGTGGTAACATCGTCAATGTGACGACACTGAATGTCTACTCCTGCAATAAAACATCTTAAAAAAAACAAAAAAATTTCTATACGATTTACTTATGATTTACAGGTACTTTCTATTAGATTTAATTATGATTTACAGATGCTTTCTATAGGATTTACTTATGTGGTGATGTTCATCCAGGCAGTAAGGAGTGGGGGCCAGGCCGGGGGCCAGGCTGATCAGTGTCTTCATTGTCTCATACTCTCTAGTCTGTCGCTCATAGGGAATCTTGTCGTCTTCCTTATACTGCAAATTAATCAAATAATGTAATTATGTACTTGTATTTATGATATATAGAATGTAGGAAGTTCTAGTTCATGGTGTAAAGAATGATAGCACAAGAAAAATACAAATCTTCAAACCTCGAATGAAAGACGGATGGGTGACGGATTGCATTGGCAAGAAGGCACACTCTAAACGCCGATTGCGTATTTTTAAGAGGAAATGTTGGAAATATCCCTCCATCATATCGTTTCCCGTAGTATTCAATCGCTTAATTGGAATCGCTGACAAAGCTAAAGGCTTAGCTATAGGACGAAATTGCCTAATCCCCTGGCTGTACGACAGAGCATGAAGCAGTGGTGCAACCAGCCGTGGGCGGCAGTGCGTGAAGGCGTGTGCACTCACCCATGACGGTGTGAGAAAGCAGAGAAAAAAAACCTGAACATGCTTGGGTTCGATCTAACAACCTTGTGATTAACAAGCCAGTGTCCTAACCATTACACTACTGAAACAGCTATCAACATCAAACAGCTATCAATCTGAATGTTAATAGTATATGTGAGAGAGAGGGAGAGAGGGAGAGAGAGAGAGAAACAGAGACAGAACACAGAAAGAGAAAGAGGGGGAGAGGCAGACAGGGAGATTGCAATTGAAAGAAAGTAAGAAAGAGATGGACGGGAGAGGAGAGGAAGAGCAGGGAATATTTGTTTTCAAGAATATATATTGAATATATCCAGGTATATGTGTGATGTGTTACAGGAAAATAGAATAATTATATATTGATATTTTCAAAGTAATTTATTCACAAGATCTCTTTGTTGGAATGTTCCAATTTTTTTAGGGTTTATTCCTCTTAGTAATATGAATATACGTATTAAATCTCAAGACATTGCATTGAATATATCTTTGCGTTTTGAAGGTTGTCACATAGAGTACATTTAGTTACTTTATTAGTAATTGCCCACCAAGAGATATTGCAAACATAAATATATCAATTATGGAATTTAGAATAATGAAATAATTCCATTTAATTTCTGGTAGAATATACTTCCTCACCATACACCTCTATTTCATGTTACAATGCTACAAGGGAATATGGATTCATATTCGCACCTAGTTATATATATATAGAGCTATGTAGAGGAAGCCTTATGGGAGGTGTTAGTTAAGACAATGAGTAGGCAAGCCTTCCCTTTTGTGCGCGCTTGACTGATTTCCTAATCCCCGCATTGCGTTATCCCAATGCCTGCTACCACGTAGAATTATATTATATCTAATTACGCGATACACATGACTCACTATACGCTATTAATTACTAGATCTAGGGATTTTTCTTAGCGTGCACTAGAATTTTATGATTTTTCTATCAAGAGTGAAACTGTAAAGTAATAGGGGGCTTTAATTAGCAGATTGTTATTAGAGGAAGGATCAGTCATTATGTATGTCTGCAGTGACAATAATTGTTTCTAATTAAAGTTTTCATAGGACCACTAGGAGAATGCCAGCAGGGGTGACATAACTGCAGGTGTATGCCTCTCTGAATTTCACTTTCAGTATGCACCACCAACCACTCACATCATGTTCCCCAATTATTAGGGTGTTAGATTGGTCCATATATTGGGCGAGAGAGGACTGTATGCCAGGGGATGCCTCTGGTCTACACCTTAACAACAAATTAAAACTAATTTAGAAGTAAAGTAAAACATATTGTATTGTATTATCGTTGATATAAGTGATCGGCCCAGATGAGGATGTCCAACAAAGTAGGACCGGACTGTAGTCCTACAAATCATCCAACAATTTGTCTTGACTTTGACTAAAGGATCATTATGTGCACTCATAATCAGCGTTGAAGGTTTACAATGTTATAACCGTTCTTGGAGGACGTAAAATATAGCAAGAAGTTGCTATGGTTATAATGCAAGTCCTTTCTGTAACTTCGATGTAGTTTGACCCACTATTTCATGAATTTATATTTCCTCATTCTTTGTCTTCACTGTACGTATTTAGCTCAATAAAGAGACTCTATGAATGATTAGTCCCCGTTTGTTTGACTGGCCGGGACAGTTATACACATACAGACCAATTTTATTGGTGTTGGACTTCTGCGTCTGGCCGACCGCTTACATCAACACATTACATTACTGCTCAAAACGACAAGATCATGGATTTCCACTAGTTCATTTTGCCTCGAAATCATTCATACATTGTTGTTAATGGGAGTAACATCCCAACAAAAGGGGACTAAAGCCATTAGATCCTTTTGTTATGGTCCTTTGTTTTGTCTAAGGCTCCCAGAACCTTGGCTTGGTTCCCAGGAGCCTTAGACAAAACTCATGACCATAACCTCAGGATCTAACCACCTAATAGAATGTAATGATCAGTTATAGAAACATCCACCAGGTGGTGGCACTCTTGAAAGAATGAAATGATAAGAGATCTATGTAGAGGTAAGTTTTTGTTGAAATATCAAAAGAAAGGCATATTGTTATTAAATATCAATAAATTGATTATTACTGTCATAGATGTTAAAATTATCTAAAAATTTCAACTATTGTTTTAATTGGCAATGAGAATTATCACACATGTGAAACTTGTCCAATAAAATGTATTAAAAGAAAAAAGTGCAGTCTGAAGTTGCTTTGGTGTTATAGATCTATGCTGTACTTTGCCATCATTGACCTCAGCCATCCAAACTTATTAATCTTTTACACATTTGAATTGACAACATTTCACAACATGGATAGTTTTCATCTGCCAAGTGAGAGATAAATGGGTCTATTTTCAGAAAATGTACTATTGGCAGCTTTACATATTTAGGAAATTCTCCTAATTTAGGCTGAGAAATGACAAAAAAACAAGGTATATCTGAGTATATTTAGTATCCCATTGATTTAAAGTATCAGTTCTGATATGTTAAACTGCCTTTTGAAGCTAAATTATTTTGTCTTAAATGTGAGTTATTTGAGAGGATTGATGAAGGCGAATTGTACATTTTCTAAAAAAAATTGACCCAAATACATAATCCTTGAATATTGGTTTAATTTACATCAGCTTGGTTTTATTTATCCATGCTATTATTTGGGCACAGTAAACACTAGTCACATGTGTTAATGGACTATGAATTACATAATTGTACAAAAATGCCAATACCTTGGCTGTGTCCTTGCCATATTTGAGCACAACCGACTGGACACCATCTGCCGACGATACTTTGTAAACAAAGTTTAGTATTCCATCTCCTGAGAGCTCCTCAATAATCACTGTTTCTGGGTCCTCCTGGATGAACTAAAAACAAGAAAATAACAGAGATATCATACATAACATTGGTTAACATTTGTCTAATACCCTTAGAAGTATATTTAACGATTTAACCTATACTTTACTATAGTTAATGAATCTTTAGGAATATCACCAACCTTTCCTTCATGCATACATAAATACAGGATAACTAACGAGTTGGTTGAAGGATTGTGAATATTGCACGAGTTGCGCAGCAACGAGTGCAATATTCACAATCCTTCAACCAACGAGTTAGTTATCTGATTTATTATATATGCTTTATTTAAGGTTAAACAATGTATATTTTGTAGAAATATTATCAAATTACAGCTTTATATGATGCTTGATCATGTGTTTTTGTGCATAGGCCTATGACTATGCATCACGCTGTTGTACTTGTATAGCCCTACTGGCCTTGGTGCGAAGGGAAAGTTTGAGGAAAATAGCTCACAGTTCCGAATCAATTTTAGACACTTTCACAGCTTTAAATCTTTTCAAAATAAAGTAATGGTTTAAAAAAATGTAGGCATCGATAATGATGAAAGGATTTTAGTTCATTAATTCATTTGATAGGTATATTACACCTCTACCTCCGTTGAAAGTTACGGCGATCGCTAGCCTACAGCTGTTGTCAGCTGGCCGGGACTGCGGGAAAATCGCTCACATTTTAAAAACTAATTTCCAAACGTTTCGAAGCTTTTAATAGTTTTAAAACTACAGCAATGCTTTAACAAAGGATAAACTTAAATGAAGTTGATAGTATCTTAGTTTATTTCCTTCATTTGATCTATATTTTACCGTTCTGCCTCCCGCCCTGCCTGCGGGTGAAAGCTTATCATGCTAATGGCGTGATTCCCCTCAGTGTCAACTTTTGGCGGCTACGCTGTTATAGGCGGCTTCGGAAAGCTACTCAGAGCGTGGAGTTGTATACGGCACAACTTAGAGCGTGGAGTTGTATACGGACACAACGTATACAACTCCACAATACGTTGTTTCAACGGCAACGCGTATATAATAAATAAAGAAATACCTATTGAATTAGTCCTAATATTTACCATCATTGGAATTCTCCTGATCTCATCTGTCTAAATATGATGATATATCTCAAAATCAATTTTTGGCGACTTGCGACTTATTTTCTGGCGACACATCACATTTGTATAGATTGACATTGCATTGCTTGTTTCTTATTGATGTACTTTGTTCTATAAATATGATAGGAGACTTGAATGTCTCACTGCGCATGTCTACTGCAGTGCTTGCGGGGATGGATTCTGTTGAAATCTGACATACAAATATTTGGCAACATTTTTATCAAAAATTGCAAGAATGTTTTCACCAAGGCTTAGCTTTATAAATGACCTATGAAAACCAAATGCATGATGGGAAAGATGGGGTCTTGTATGGAAACATATATCACATATGGATATTGACATTAGAGCGTTGATAATCATTCCATGCTTAACATGGCATGTTTTCTATAGGTTTTATAAAGTACAATTAGTCACATAATTCCATGCAAATCAAAATTCAAAATGATGGCTATGCAAATCCCCTTTTAATGATGACAGACATGTCAGTAACTATTTTCTCAAGCAACAATTTCGAAGCACTTATTAGATGTGCTAAAGTTTCACATCCTTGCAATTCGCATGAGCCTATCTTTTGCAATACAATGGTATCTCAGATTGCGTGTCCGCCGACCTCATGCTAGATACAATGTTTCATATTGAATGCTTATAATAGATGCATATATCTTTCAATAGATAGATATAGATATAATTTGTTGCTAGAGATGTGTACATAACCATACATATACATACTCACCCAAACTTACATACATACACTCTAAGAAAAAAGGGTTCTTTTGGGTTCTAGATAGAACCCCATGGTTCTACCAAGAACCCTAGGGTTCTTTGACACCTAAAAGAGTTCTTCGGGACCACTGGGGGTTCCATCTAGAACCATAGGGGTTCTTCAGCGATTTAAGGGTTCTTTGTGCACTTGAAGGGTTCTTTAACTCAAAGCGGTTCTACATAGAACCCCCTTTTTCTCCTTAGGGCTCACAGGCACACATCTTCATCTTAAAATCAAGGTTTATATAGGCAGGAGAGAGAGAATTAAAAGCATTTTCTAAATAATGTGAAACAAATGTTATCCCTTCAAACAGATTACTTTTATGTGATGTGTCACATGAAAACGAGTCATATGGAATTATTTCAATTATGTGGGTTTGTGACTTTTAATGAATTTCTGCACATGTCTCCTGGGTCGATTCATATACAAACTTTACATATTATTAAAGCTGCATGTCTCTAGATTACAGGGGGGTCTTTAGTTTGAATCAATTCAAGCAACTTGAAAGAAACCAGAGACCAAAATGTGATGCAACCTCCAGTGGGCTCAGATTTTCAATAATGATTTTCAAAAACGGAACGGTTGATTTCACCAACTTTTAGGGCAGCTAGGACTTAGATCTTTGAGTATGAGACGCATAGGTTCCTGTTATACCCTCGTGCCAAAGGACGTTTCATTTTGAGCATTTTTTCATTTTCAAATCAAAGGATTCGTTTGACATTGCAAAATAGGTAAGAAGAATAACAATTTATAGGTACATCTCTATGGCACAAATTCTTAAAAAGTTGACTTTTTTCTGGTGGCCCATAGAAATTTTGTGAGATATTGACCTAGTCCAGTTTTTTCCCCTCTTCTCAAATCTGGCCTCCAATTTTTTCTATTGGCATTATTGGCGACGTTATCGGCAGTCCGACTGTTCTCACCAGGTGGCAGTACCGTGGAACTTGGCTTTCACTAGGTGCCCTCACAGGTTACTACATGCTATTTACAATTTCTATTAGAACAAAAGTCTCACTAGTAATACTTATATGAGGCATATATGCCTTATAGATATTACACTTTATAAACTTGGGAATATTGAAAGCAATGAAATCAATACTTTATTTGTATAACTTACCTGCTTGATGTTAAAAAATGTTGTGAAGAAAGCACCCTTATAATTCTAATATTATTACTATGAGTACTACTGAAGTACCAAGATTGTCAAACACCAAGTTGCAATGGATACCTATGTCAGCTACAGGAGAGGATTGTATTAAGGGTAAGTTTAAGTGATGGAAATGGATGAGGAACTCTGAAAAAGTCAAGCAAAGGGACTGCCTTTAATATGCAGTCTCTCCTTGAATGCTCTTGGGCAAAATGCTTCTGTGGAGAAACATGCAGCATTAGCACTGAGCACAAATCTGCTGTTATAAGGACCAGTCTAGATTCAACAGGGAATAATGAAATCAATACTTTATTCAGAATTAACATTGTAAATTACAAGCAATTTCATGGATGCCAAATCAGGGTTCTATGCAGAACCCTACCTATTTTGGCCAGAGGGTTCTTCAAAGGGTTCTTCAAATCGAGGGTTCTATGTAGAACCCTGCCTATTCCAGAAACGGGGGTTCTAAGTAGAACCCTCAAAAAAGGGTTCTAAGTAGAACCCTTAGGGGTTCTGCCATGTCGACAAGCTGAAGAACCCTTAAGGGTTCTTGTTAGAACCCTTTTTTCTTAGAGTGTACATAGAAAGGTCAATACCGATACCGATAATATAGATGTTCATACATACACCCAAACATGCATGTATACACATACATACATAAACAACGGTACACATACTGTATACCATTCATGTATATACAAGTGCATGTATGCATGTGTACATACACAACCCAACCATATATATACAAATATACATGTGTATACGAGTATAGATACATACATACACACATCATACCATACATATGCACGGTATATTCCTTACCTTAAGCTGAGGCACCGTGGGATTATCCTTGACAAAATTACTGATCATCTTACGTGTATCCATTTTGTAAACAATTGTTTCTCCCCCAAGAGAATATCAGTTAAAGATGCGTCACGAGGCTGTGTTTTAAACGCTGTGATCCTCGTCAAAAGACTATTCCAGATGTTGTAACTTTAAAAGATTGCACAGAATCACACAGTTGGTGTGTTGTTGATGCGGGTGGTTGATAATGATGTGTCGAAATCCATGCGAGTATGATTATAGTATAGACAATAGTACAGTAGTACAAATAGCCTTGTAAACCTGTTGACCCTGCCATAAAGGACCAGATAGAATAGAGGTTGTATCTGTCAGGGGGAAGATAAAGGCCACGACCTCCCCTATGAGTCTGGTCGTCAGAAAATATAGGCATTAGCCAATCCATTCATATAAGGGTAAGATTTTCAGAAAATGTACAATTGGCAGCTCTCCACATTTAGAAAGTTCTGCTAAATTGGGCAGAGAAATGATGAATACTGGGTATATGTAAGTATATTTAGTATCGCATTGATTCAAAGAATATGTTTAGTTATGTTAAACTGTATTTTGAAGCTCATTTCTGTCTCAAAATCCATTTTTTGTGACTTATGACAAATTTCTTAAAACGGATCACATATTACACCAATAAAGCATTAATCCTAACTGGGCTAGGCACTATGGTTACATGACGTTGCCATCAGTCTTGCCCCCCCCTCCCCCCTCTCCCCCCTCCCCCCCCCGCTCAATAGAACCGTCTATCATATAGTAATAGATAAGACAAGATAGAGATCAAGTCAACACAGTGAGTGGAATGCCCTTATGGGTCAGATTTTCAGAAAATTAGCAATTAAACTTCGCCAATCTTCTCAAATAACCCAAATTTCAGACGAAATAAAGTTCAAAATACAGTTCAACCTAGGCAAACAGATTGCTAGAATCAATGCAATGCCGAATATTCTCTAATTCACCTAGTATTGACCAAATTGCAGTCTAATTTTACAGATTCACTAAAATGTGTACAGCTGCGAATTGTACACTTTCTGAAAATCTGCCCAAACCAAACAACCACTACAAATCGCCCCACACTCACGCCAATGAGTTCAGTTCAGTAGCATTTTTGCTCTGATGACACCGTTTCGTGTAGCTTTTATATTACTTTCTTTCTTTCTTCTCAAGTAGCTTTGATTCCTAGAACTTTTTTTTTTTTTTTTTAAAGACTTTATTTCGACAGCTTCTCCAATGAGTTAACATGAGAACAAGTTTCTTATACATGAAAACAAGGTTTTCGACTTGCTGCTGAGGTGCGAGCTATAACTATGGTGTGTAAGTTTCTAAGGCTAACTTTAAATGATAAAAAACGGCTTATGCTAAAATGGGCTAACAAGCTAACAAGTAAGGTATCAAGACATAGATGAGCAAAGATGACAAAGGTGAGACAAAAGAATCAATGGCATATATGGCGATTTTAACAGAGAGAGGCGATTGGTTTTTTACGCTTGCTAGTGCTTGCAGAGTCACGGGATTAGTGGGCGATGTTTGAACGGAATTTTGCAATTTTGAGGGTTGTTTAGGGGGGGTGAGGGGGAGTCTAAGGGGTATGTGTGTTCTGGCTTAGTGTTGAAGGAGGTGTTTCATGAGGGCTGATTTGAAGGACTTTTTGTCTTGTAATTCTTTGATGGGTTTCGGGAGGTTATTCCAAAGGGTTCCGCCTAGATAGCCAGGCGAGCGTTTGAAAGTCTCAAGGTTTGGGCGTGTGATGGGGAGATTTAGGGCAGATTGGTTTCTGGTGATTCGTTGCAGTTCTTGCTTAAGGAATGGGTGTTTGTTTTGGGAATGGGCTCTCCTGTGGGCTATCATAAGAATTTGGATATTTCTTCTTGTTTCAAGGGGAAGAATGTTATGCTTGAGCATGGCAAGAGAGGGACTTTCTTTTCTTTTGAGTAGGGCTGCAATTCTGATGCCTCTTTTAAGGGATCTATCTAGTTTTTGTTTGGCTGAGCAGGAGGACATATTCAGGAAGCATGAGTTAAATTCAAGGTGGGGGATTAGCATGGATTTGACAATTTGGATTGCTGTTGGTTTAGAGAGGAAAGGTCTGATTCTTGCTAAGCTCGATAGGGCAATGTTAGATTTATTTATTGTTGAGTTGATGTGGGCAATGGCATTAAGGTTCGAGTCAAGTGTGGTTCCAAGGTATTTAAATTCTTGTACAATTTCAATATCAGAGCCAGATAATATTAGGGGTTTCAGGGAGGGTGTTTGTTTTTTTGATCTGGATCTATTTTCAAAGATCATGGCTTTTGTTTTGTTCGCATTAATTGTTAATTTGTTTCTGGAACACCAGTTTTCAAGGTAGGGCAGTGAGGATTGAAGTATTTCGAGGGATTTGGGAATGGAAGGAGATGAGACATAGAGTATTGTGTCATCGGCATAAAGCTGACAGGAGACTTGGTTGTTTGAGAGTGATTTGATGTAGGAGGGTAGGGTGTTGATATACACTATGAAGAGTAGGGGGCCAAGTATGGAGCCTTGTGGGACGCCGGTTGAGAGTGGTAGGGAAGTGGAGAAGGAGCTTCCAATTCTCGTTGATTGGGAACGCTTGGAGAGCTTTTGAACCAGGATAGGGAAGAGAGGTCAAATTTCAGGAGCTTGAGTTTGTTGATTAGGATATTGTGGTCTAGGGTATCAAATGCCTTTTTTAGGTCGATGAAGAGGGCAGTAGTTGGGCATTTGGAGTTGAGGGAGGACGAGACATCATCGAGAAAGTCTGCTAGGGCTAATTGCGTTGATTTGTTCGCTCTGAAACCATGTTGTCTTTGGTGGAGTATTTTATGGGATTCTAAGTGGTTATAGCTTTGGTAATGAACAATTCTTTCAAGTATTTTGCCAGGGATTGGGAGGAGGGAGATTGGTCTTAGGTCTGAAGGGGAGTCTGGGGATTTGATTTTTGGAATCGGGACGACAGTGGCCTTTTTGAAATTATCTGGGAAGGTGGCCGTGTTTATGGACACTTTGTACAGGTGGGTGAAGTGGGGTAGGAGAGATTGCATGGCATGTTTGATGATGGTAGAGTTTAGGTTCGGGATACCTGAGGGTTTTCGAGTGTTGATTTTGTCAATCAGTTCGGATACTTCTGCTTGAGAGAAGGCGCGGAGAGAGAAGGAGGGTAGGGGGGAATCAGTGGTGATGAAATCAAGGTCAGACTTTGAGTCTGTGGGTGGTGGGGAGATTTTGTCAGCGAGTGAGGGGCCTACATTTGCAAAGAAGGTGTTGATTTGTTTAGGAAGGTCTTGGTCTGGTATACCAGGGAGGGAGATAGGTGTGTTCTGAGATTTTGAAGGTAGGATACGTTTGATTTCTTTCCAAAATGCTGTTGGGTCTTTTTTGTTGGATTCAATGGCAGTTTTGACATAAGTGTGTTTTGCCTTTTTGATGGCATTGTTGATTTTGTTTCTTAGTGCTTTGACCAAGGACCAAATGTTGGGGTCTTTTAGTTTGCGGGCTTTTCGATGGAAGTAGTTTCGGTCAGCTATTAGCTCTATAAGGTCTTTGGATAGCCATGGGGGGGTTTGTTTGGGGATTCTGAGGGATGTTATGGGGCAGATGATATCAGCTGCTTTTGTGATGTGGGAGATGAGTGATTCCCAGATTTCATTGGGGTCGTTAGAGGGAAACACGTTGGGTGTATTTTTTAGAAGGATTTTTTCAAAAGCTTCTTGTGAATAATTTTTGAAGGATCTGCCTCTTCGGGAGCAGAGGGGGTTTGGTTGGGGACTTTTCTTTTTTCTTATAAATACAGGTTGGTGGTCACTAATGTCTGAGGAAAGGATTCCTGATTCGGCAATAAATTTGGAATTTGAGAAGATGAGATCAATTGTGGATTGGGACTTATCTGTGATGCGGGTATTAGAAGTGATTAGTTGAGAGAGGCCAAGGGAGCCTGCCCATTGTTTGAGGTCATTGGCTTCTGGTTTGTTACTATGGAAATTGATATGAAAGTCACCTAGGATGGTGATTTCGAATTTGTGGAGGTCAGTAATTTTGGAGATGCTGTCTTTTATGGTTTCAAGGAACCTAACGCAGGAGCCAGATGGTGGGCGGTAGATATTGGCCAATATGTGTGGTTTTGAGTGGGGTCTGCGGATGATTGCCCATTGGGCTTCTAGGTCCGTAGTGGAGGAGTTTAGATCTGACAGAGTTGAAACATCAATGGAGAGATAATTTTTGGCATAAAATGCGAGTCCTCCACCTCTCGATGCACGGGTGGTTCTGCCATGATTTCTATCAAGGCGGTGAAGTGAGTAGCCCGGCAGATTAAAAAGGTTGTCAGTGAGGTGGGGTTTCAGCCATGTGTCAGAGAGGGATATCACATCAAGCTCTGAGTTATGGAAATCCGCAAAAAAGGGTTCAAAATTCCTAGATAGGCTTCTTATGTTGAAGTGGACTATCGTGAAGCCCCTTCTTTTTCCTAATTCAGTGGGTGATGGGATTGGGTTCAGATCTTGGTTGTTTGAAGAAGTGGGATTTAATTTTTTGGGACGGGGCCTTTTTCTGGTTCTGTGTCTTTGGGGACGGTGTGGGGGGTGGATTATGGGTTGGTGAATAAATGTTGTATGGGTTGGGTATGGCAGTGCATTCAGGGTGAATGGGTTGAATGTGGCCTGTAAGGTCGGTACATGGTTCGGTAGGAGGAAGATTGGATAGGTGATCATAATTATGTTAGGGATTCAGATTTGCGGCGCTGTGCGAATTTTTGGATCAAAAATAGTGCATTAAATTTTAGAGTGATCCTAGATCCTTTCATCCTTTCAGCACCCTTTTTGGTTAAGGAAATATTATCCTAGGCCTAGTAGGGTGCCGTCTGGGTTTCTTGGATTTAGTGGTCCCAAGGATCCCCTTGCCACTTAGTGCTGTAGTTTGGTAAATATTATCCCAAACTGATGCAGTAGCGGTGGGAAGCGGATAGACCATATCAAAGAAGAGTAAATAATTATATGATAATCCATGTTAAGGGGGCATAGGGCTACCTAAAATGTCTTGGGATTATCCCATTTTTAGATTGATTTGAAATTGAATTGATTTCGGTTGAGAGGGTAGGACTGGATTGATTGGGAATTTGTTCAGGCTAATGGTCTGGGACTCTGGGTAGTGACTCTGGGTACACCCAGTGACATAGACAGTTATGAGTTAATTTACCCGGTCAATTTCAGTCTGCATAATCACATATGCTTTGGATAACATCATTTGGTTATTACTGTGTACACAAATTATTGTTCGATATGTTGACATATCTAAAAGTATCTGTACGGGCAGATAGTAGTTGATAATGGTGAGTTAAATCAAGTACATACAATCATGATTCACAATTTTTACAATTTTCACAATTTTCACAAATTATCATATAATATACTACTAGTGTTAACATTTCAGTATTGCAATTAGGACTAGGACTATGGAGAATCACATTTCACAGTTGATTGTCATAATTATACATCAATTATAACTGATTTTGATAAACATTAGACAATAGATATTAGCTTTATACTTTGATTAGCCATTTGGACTCATAAGAACCTGGATGTAATATTTTGGTGTCATGAGTGAATTATAATAGTTTGACATGCAATATATACTAATACATTGTTTCGCTATGGTGGTAAATAAATCATTTTGTTTGACTAGATAGACCTTGTGATTAAATCCACATGGTGGTAGATAAGTCATTTTTGTTGGGTTTTTTTTCGTTTGACTAGATAGACCTTGATATTAAAATTATATTATATGGGATTTTCGTTTGACTAGATAGACCTTGATTTTAAATTATATTATATGAGTCATAATATGATATTGTCAATAGCCATTGATTGGTCTTAACCGCTGATATGTCAGAATATTAGATAAATGATTGACATAGGTTAACATAAATGATCATAAACTATAAGTAAGGTGGTTAGTAAGTCTGGTTGAATGAGTTGGCATTTATGGCTCTGGTTATATTGTCTGCCCAGTTTGAGCGGACAGAGTGTGAGAGGTGGCATCCATCTGTTAGTCTGTCATAGCGATGTTTGTAGGAGCCAGACTTTTTTCTCTTGTGGATTACTGTTGCCAGCCATACTGAGAAGTTACCTTTAGATTGGTTAAAGTTGGAGATGTCGGTGTTAAGGCGGGTTATGATTGAGTTCAATAGTTCTTGTTGGGGGTGGATGTAGTCGGGCTGCATGGCATTGTAATGTGCGAGGTCCGCACCTGGGGTTTGCGCGAACACAATCCTTGCTTGGGGAGCTATTAATTTAGTTGCATCATATGTTTGGATTAAGTGATGCATTATTGTGGCAATTGCATTTTCCTCATTGACGTGTGCAATTGAGGTTTCCCATTTGAAATGGGTGGCTGTGGTGGCAGGGTCATTATATGGGACTCTAAGGCGTTTTGTAATTTCGCAAATCCCATTGATAAATAGAATGATATGTGGGCGTGTACGGACAATGGCAGAACGTGCCCGATTTAGGCTTGTCATGTAGTTTGACCCACTGAATATGAGAAGAAGGTGGTTTGAATCGTTTAGGCCTTGTTTGTTTAAATAAGATTGAAGATTCTTACCCCTGGAGTCACTAATAATTAGCGTAAAGCGGCCTGGCGGGATGTTGATGACCGGGGCCATACTTGTTTTGATTTATGCAGGATTCAATGAGAGGTCTGAGCAGTTGTTGCAGTAGGACAGTGGCGTCAACTGGTGGAGGTTGGTTGAACTGGTGTTGATGCAATTGAGGCGGGGCGGGTCCTGGGTTGTATGGCTGTTGGATTAGTGGAGGAGGCGGTGTGAATCTGTTGAAATTTGGTGGCAGCAGAGGTTGTATTGGTTTGGTCGAGTGGTTATGCCCTCTAGCGATTGAGGGCAGACTTAGGAGAGGAGGTGGATGTTGCGGCCCTCTGGTGTTTGATGGTGGAGGCCTGGGAGGTTGCCGCGCTTGATTGTCACTGGAATATTCCTTAGGTTGCTGGTTGTAGTTGAAGTTATGGTGCTGGTTATAGTGCTGGTTATAGTGCTGATACTGTGAATGGCGGGTTTTGCGTTGTGGCTTCTGAGAATCCAACCAAGGCTTTATAGTGTTGCTGCACTGTTTGTCAGGGACGACTGGTAACTTCGGGGTAGGTCGGGATTTTCCGTCAGCATTCGGTGTTCCTACCTTGGGAGGAGGTAGAAGGTGGGTGGTTGAGTTGACACTCGGTGGGTGCATTATGATTGGTTGGGCAGGAGTAGGAATTGGCTGTGGTGTATTCTCATTGGTTGGGAGGCGTGGTTCTGCTGTGATTGACGCGCTGGCAGCCGCGCTCTCTGTTTGTGTGGGGGGCTTGGGGTTTTGTGAGTCGGTCATGTTGCTTTTGTATTTAAAGATTTTTATTCAGTCAAAAACATTGTGCAACGAGATTACATTATTCTCAGAGTTTGCTGATCTAATTTAACAAATAATTACATAATTTCTAAGAGTGATGATGTTGTTCTCACATAGTTTGCTAATTTATATTCACAAAAGTTATCTCTAACAAAAAGAAATGGAAATGGAAGGTAAAATTCAATAAAATATATAGACACATAAAAACAAACACGAGCGCGTTGTTCAAATTCATGACATTCCTACATATTTTACAAATCCATTATATAATTCTGATAATCCAACAAATGTATTCGCACGAGCAGAGTTGATGACAAATCGTATAACTATCTACATATTCTCAGAAGACCATGGGATCTGGGATAGCCCATACACCCTCAGTGGTTCTGAAAGATTCCAAACACAATTTTTTGATACCTTCAGAGAAGGCAGATTTATCATCTATCCTTCTTATGTTTCTAGGTACTACATTCCATATTGATTCTATTCTGCCTATCACGCTTTTCCTGATACTCTCCTTTCTCCATTGTTTCACACGTACTCTGGTCGGATCGCGCATGTTATATTCATGTATTAATTGTCCTTCTACCTGATTCTTTTCGGACCAAAATAAACATAAGCAACGACATAATCTGCGATAACATAGCGGTATTACCCCACATTGGTTATGCAGGTCCACAGTAGTTATTCTCTGGTTTTCTCTCAACCGTATATTACATACAACCCTTAAACAACTGTTTTGTATTAGTTGCAACCTACGAGACTGTTCTCTACAAGCTAAATCAATTGTAATGCTACCAAACTCCATTATTGGTAAAATGTAAGTCTTATAAATTAGACAGGCCAGATCCTTTGATATATAGTGTCGTATTCGTCTCAACCTGTTTTTTAAAACACCAGCTTTGATACATACAGAGTTTATGTGTTGTTTCATGTTCAGGTGATAATCCAATAAGTATCCCAAGTATTTAAATTCATCAACGCAATCTATCGGAATACCCTCATTATATATGATTAAATTTTTTCTATTTCCCCTTCGCCCAATAAAATTTTGCATCCTGGTCTTCCTGTTATTTATACTCAATCCATTTATCTTCACCCAATCATTAAACTTGCACACATCACTCTGTATTTCTCGCAGATCGCTGTCATCTCTCATAGTATGCAACAGTACGCAATCGTCAGCGTAGAGTATGATGTTACCAGTGAATTCAATTTTACATACATCGTTTATATATAAGACGAACAATAATGGCCCAAGGACACTTCCTTGAGCCACGCCAGCTTTTAAAGGCAAGATGCTAGAAACAAATTCTCCATTTTTTACGAACTGTTCTCTATCAGTAGAGTAAGTCGTCAGCAGCTCTAACAACTGACCGGCTATTCCTATCATTCTTAGTTTCTTCAATAGAATATTTATATTTATAGAATTGAAGGCTTTAGTCAAGTTGAAATATACAGCGATAGTATCATCTCCTTCATCCTTATTTCTAAATACAACATCGATAAAGTATTTCATAGCATTATCTATACCCTTACCAGGCCTGAAACCGTACTGGTGACAATACAAATAATCTATCCTACACAAGTGATCCTCTATTCGTCTCGAAACTAATTTCTCGAGAATCTTACCATCTTATCTTAGCTTGTTGGTGTTCCAACTGGGCGGGTTGGTGGGTTTGGCAAGTTGACTTGATGAGGCGGTATTGCCACCCGGGTGGGTCTGGGGGTGTAGGATGGGCTAGGTGAGGTGCGAGTGACGTCAGCATTTTGGCTCCTTTGGGTCTGGGTTCTGTCGATGTGTAAGTGGCCAAAATTTGATGGGGGAATTGATGGAAGTTTATTGTTTTGCGGGATTTCGTTGCGAATGCACATGAGCATGTTCCCAAGGCGATTTTCACCTTTTAAGTTTTTAATAAACTCAGTGATTGGTGTGGAATTTGAAACTTTAGCTCCAATTCCCCAGATAGGATCGTGTGTTTCTTCAAATAAATGAAGTGGCAATGTAGCATAGAGGGCTGATGCTAGTGTTGGATGAGTGGCGAATTTGATATCAAGCAATTGTTCCATGATATCAAATTTGATTATCTTCCATTGGTCTGAACCTTCCACTCGTTTGCCAAAAGCTTTTTGTTCGAAGGGATCTTGGGAGTGGTAGATTTTCTTGGCGATTTTAGGGGCGTTATGGAATAGTGCTTTATAGTGGTTGTACCCCTGTTCAACTGATAGGTATGGAATGTCATGGAAGATGATGGGTGCAGGGTACATGTTGGAGAGGAAGCTTGAAGGGGATGAGAAAAGTATACTGTTCTCACTCACTGAGTGCTTGATATTGTGTGGTTGTAGGTTGCGCGGGAGTGAAGAGAGCTGATCTAGGGAATATGTAATGTTATTGACTACAAGGGAGTTTCTTAGTAATGAGGCATTTATACCTTGTTTTCTGGCAGTGTTGCAGATAATACCAGCAGTTTTCCTTTGCTGGGTAGTGGTTGTCCCAACCACGTCAATGGCACTGATACCAAATTTCCTGTGGATAGAGCTTTTCACCTGATAAAGGTTGTCAACGATTGATGTTTTTGTGAACTTAAACAGTGTGCATCTTAATCCTTGTTCATTTGGTGGTAGGTCTCTGTGATAGTCTAGTTCAAGGGGGTGAAATCTGATTTTGTACTCCGTGCAGATTAAACCTAGAATTTCCATAGGATCTGAGTCGGTTGGTATTCCAGTGAATATTAGTTCATTGCTATGAGCAGAGTTATATGCATTTTCAGAGATGATCCTTAGGTTATCAATCTGAAACTGCAGCAGGTTTAGTCTATCACTTATAATAGGGCTTAAATCCGTAGCAGGAAGTTGGTCCAGATTTAATTGTAGTTTTGGCGAAGTCCGTTGGATGTCTGTGGGTAGAGTATTTACCCCGGCATCCCCAGGGGTAACTGCCGAGGTCGGAGACCGTGGTGGTGTGCTCGATTTTACCGGGCTTGAAGCTTTGGCATGCGGTGAATGTTTAGGCGATAACTGGCGGTCTCCCGATGTAGAATTTAGAGCATCTTTTAGATTACTTACATTCGTTTGGATGTGCCTGATTGAGTGGTCGACTGAATCTTGGGATAGCTGAGATAGAAAAGGTTCTTGTTCCTCTAGTATTCCTTCCTCTGTAAGTCCGATTGAGTCGTCAAGAGCACCCAGCAGGCCATAAGGGTTATGCGAGGCGTATGGTGAATGCGTCTGGTTAGCATGGATTAGGCTCTGTAGGCGTTGAGATGAAGAGAGCTTGCTGTTTTGCGATGCCATTTCAGAGGAATCTTCCATAATTACAATTGAATTGTTCATGGTAATGTGCAGTAATCCATAGGTGACTCCCAGGATTGTGTTGCGTCAATAAAAACTAATACATTGTAGAAATATAACGAGGTATGTCCGTGGTTCGCACAGCGCTGCAGGAACACGTCTTCACTCGGCGGCGGTCATAGCTACTTAATGTAGCTAGACACAGCAGTGGGTGGAAAACCATGGTTATTTTGTATTGAATTATTCCCCTTGAGCCCATTATCTTGGTATGCAATTGAACTCCATTAATTGTAACATTCATTGTACACTGTACATGCCTGTCTACGATTCAATTGTCATTTTACGAAGGTTAACCTATATAAATTCTAAATAAAAAAGATAAAAAAATTATTATTTTAGAACTTTTAATCCCAATTAAAGGGGAAAGCATATAATGAAAAAGGGGATAGCATATAATGTGTCAGCACTACTTTGAGGTGTGTTGATCTTCCCAGATTTCCTGATATATTGTGGATTACATTTTGTTTTATTTTTCATGATGAAGTCACTGTTACATATTAATGTTTTCCATATTTCACATTTGTTTTACATTTGGTAGAGTGGTAAAATCATTTTTGATTATACATTCAAGTTTGAGTAGAATTATTGTAGTCTATTTAAGATATGCATGTGAGTTTTCCTTTTGAAAATACATTTGTAGTCTGTTGGCTTTCATATTTGAATTTCATATTGCTTTCATGAGTAATTTATACAATCATAATTACAACATTCAAATTTCAGTACATAATAGGTCATTCTGACACTTATACATTCTTCGACCTTCTCTCACCAAAACTACTTCTTCAGAGAATACAATGTCACATATGAGTCAGATCTCCAGGAAATGTACATTTCCTCTTCGCCAATCCTCAGACAATCTTTCAGACAAAAATAAAGTTCAAAATACAGTTCAACCTAATCAAATGCAATGCCGAATATACTCGAATTTAGCTAGTATTGACCAAATTTCAGCCTAATTTTGCAGAATTTACTCAATGTGTACAGCTGCCAATTGTACATTTTCTGAAAATCTGACCCATATACAATTTTTAGACGGATTATAAATATGGGCTATTTTGCGTGAATACTAGGTAGCGTTGTCTACTGTAGCAATCGGCCACTTGGTGTATCTCTGAACTAAATCAGTCTTTATATTGCCATAGTGATATGTTACAAGCCGCAAAAACTTGTATGCTTTGAAGTGTTTTATATACTGGATCTCTTTGTAGGAACGTTCTCATCTAATGCCTTATGTAGTATGAATACATGTACCGAATTACAAGACATTGTATTAAATATATCCATGCATTTCCAGGGTCATTCTATGGAGTATATTTAGCTACTTTACTAGTATTTGTCCTCTCAAAGTAGTATACACTATATTGCATAAGTAATGTATACACAAGTAATATGCATAATATTGTTTCCTTTAGTTTAAAGCTTTATTCAGGGTTCAACATTGCACTACAACATTACAACGCTTTTCTCAGAAAATCCTATCATTGTTTTTATTTAATTCAGACCGATCATATTTATAGAAAGACGCGCTATTGTAATGAAGTTATTTATAATGAAATTATTTATAAAGCACCTTATATTGCCTAATAGTGATTTATTTCTAACTCCAATTTTAAACAATATTACCTGTTATTTATTGCATCTCTGATTCTGTTAATTATGTGTTTACTCCGTCATACTCTGTATCTATCTATAGTAAGGTTTATCAGTTGCTTATCAGTTTATCACCGTACACTAGGTTACAATGACAGATGCAGGTGCGGGACTGGTGTACTTAAGGATAGATATTATTGGAGACAATTTTCGAAATTATGTTTCAAAATATTTGATAACACAAAATTATATGACTTGTGGATTAGTTTTACAGATACATAATGATCTTTTAAAATAGTTGATAACAATATATGACCTATTGATAACTTTTACAGATATCAAATTATGTTTCAAAATATTTGATAACAGCTATAGAAGACTTATTTATTAGTTTTGCAGACATTTTTTGCAGGCTTATCTAATACAGAACAATTACACCAGAGCAGACTTCTATGAAAATAGGATTCCTGGCATCTTCAATCTTCTGTATGAAGTCTGATGGGGTGAGTGGTTCCTAACTAACAATAACACTTAAGTTTAGGGTATAACTACTATACAAATATAATAAATATCTGGGCATAAATATTGACCGGAAATTGAACACTATAATAGAACAGAAATCCTGAAGATCACAATACATCATCTAACGATTTGTATTCTAAAATCAAGGAAATTAAACATTGTTGATCAAAGCAATATTTTAAATTTAATTCTCAATGTTGAATTTAACATTCCCCAAGCAAGCATTCATAACCAGAACAACTATATGCTACTCACACCCATATACCACCAGATGTCACTTGCGCATGTGCGTTATAGTGGATTCTGGGATGGATTCTGTTGAAATCTAACAAACAAATAATTGGGAACATTTTTATCTAAACTTGCAAGATTACTGTCACAGATATCATAGCTTGTTTAAATGTTCTATCAAAACCAAATTCATGATGGAAAAAATGGAGGCTTTGGTTATGAAAACATGTATTATATATATGTATAATACATGCATGGGCATTGACATTAGAACATTGATAAATATCCCATGCTGAACATGTGATGAGAGAAAAAAGATCATAGAAAATAATTTCTAACTCTTTTGATCAAGCGATTACTTATCACTTAACCTACCTATCATTGGTGTGATGAACCTTTTAGGCAAGTTGGCTGACAGGTCCAGATTGAAGACATAGTAGCCTACCATGACAGTCAGGCCAAATGACACTCTTTCCCCAGACTCCACTGAGATTACGAAGGTAAGTGAACTAGCCATAGACAACACAAGCATGGGCACAAACAAAATCTGCTAAGTTTAAATATCCAGCTGAGCACTTGATAGACATACTCAACCCCATCATAGTTTTCAGGTGGACTCTCCTCCTCAATCACCCAGGTCCCATCCAGTTTCCACTCTCCATTAACTCTATACTCAAAATACATTACTTCACGCATTGGAGTATTGTTGACTCCACTTCCTCCATAGCTTATGCCGTCTATATCCATGGTGCAGAAGGCAGAGTCAAAGGGGAAGTAGGTGATGTCCATGTCACAAGGGATGTCCATTTTACCATAGACTTCCCATAGGGCGGTACCATCAAGTGATAAGGCCACTTTGGAGGATTCCTTCCACAAGGGGTCGACCGGTTTACCCTCTACACTGATGAAATCATCACAGTAATGCATCAAAATTGAATACAACAAAACAGGTTCGGTGCAGTCAATTGGTGTGGCAAGTCATTGCAACAGTTTGTTCAAAGGAAGCACAAAACCCCCAATTGCTTAGTATTGCAGCCATAATTATTAGCAGTTATTTCATTGAATTATTACAATGAATCTTAAGAATCTGGCCGACCAGATAGCCATCAATAAACATATGACCGATTTCGCATTTGGGTTTTTGAGCAATAACAGGTTGGAATTGTAATGACACTGGCCAAGTAGAACTTACCTATATACAGTGAAACTCAACATAAAGACAACCCCTCTATATAGACCAACCCTCAATTAAGACCAGCTTTTGTCTGTCCCGAAAAAATTAGCGTAAGTGATTTAATCACTAGAAACCTTGCTCAAAATGTTTTAATTATGGGGGTGTTTAGTGATTTTAGTAGCATGAATACAAGTTCTAAGTTTGAAGACTATGTATTGAATATATCTGTGCATACCTCAAGTTATGCTAAAGTGTATATATTTGATTAATTTACCAGTGATTGTCTGCACAAAATATTGCAAACATTTGATTCATGTGTAGCAAAATATCGAGGAACTTATGGGATGTCCTATTGTTTACTATCATTATAGTTGTGGTTGTTATGCGTAGTACCATTGTATACATGTATCCATTTTCAAGACTGTCTCAGCTTCCTAAGTTCATCCTAAATATTGTAACATTATATACATCAACCACTTGCTGTCGGGTTCACTATGTTTAATTGTTTACTTTCATTGGAATTTTCTGGAAAAAAGTACATCTATGCAATCTTTGAAATCATCGCCAGAAAATGGATGATGAGTTTTCGCTGAAACTTATTTATTGCAAATTCACCCATCTCTATAGTATTATCAACATTCATATTGTGACCTTAATTTAGGTCACTAGAATACTCTGTCGTCTCAGAAAACAAACTGCTGATTTTATGCTTTTATTTCATACAGTGAGAAAATCATACCAATTGCTGCATTCTTTTCACATGTCTACTGATCAATGTTACTTCTGGCTATTGTATAATATGATTTGAAAACACCACATGTTTATCAGGTTTATCAGGTGGAGCATTGTGCCAAGTATTGAGAATAATTGAATGTGTACTTGATTATTAGATTAGGTTATAGTTAGCAATTTAGATATCAATTTTGAATTATCAATGAGGATGTTGCTAACCTTTCCTTGATAAGCTGAGAAAGGTGTGTGTATGATTAAATCCTATCAATAAAAAACATAAACAAACAAATTTCGAGGATATGATATAAATTTATAAAGTATCAGTGACGGCATTGACAAGCTGTTGTATGCTGGTACAGGTGTTGTTGTGGTACTGCCTCATTAGCATCATGCCCACATCCAACATTGCAAGCTTGCACTCATTGTCCACAACCGCAAACTGGTCCAACCAGATAAAATAAGCCCTGAAACAACAAGGTGGTATCATGTGTCTGTATTTTGTATTAATCAACTTTGTAACTTAGGAGTGTCTACACTTGTTTAGTCTCGAATTGTTGAGATTTGGTGGTCTGCTATGGACGTTTGGTGTAACATGGTCATCACGCACTGGTGAACACGAGCAGGAGCGTGCGCTAAGTGTGTGGGGGTTTAGCCCAGTCCATTTTGGGTAGTGACCGAGGGGTGGCCGTTGCACCATGAATTGGAGGGTAACTGACGCAGCGAACTGAGAGTGAATGGTTATTGTTGTTTTTCAATTTGGAAGTGATGGTGAATCCCAACAATTTGAGACTAAAGCAATTAGATCCTTCAGTTGTAGTGGGGGTTTGTTGTCTGTTTGCTTAGGGACCCCACCGAGGTGTAGCCGAGGTGGGGTCCCTAAGCAAACAGACAACGAACCCCCACTACAACTTCAGGTTCTAATCGCCCAGCAGCAACCACATGGAAAGGTGATCCAACCCAAAGTGGGAAATGCACATTTAAGAGTTGTAGGAAGTATTGTTCCAGCTTTAATTAGCTTTGTTGTCAACAAATATAAACATGGTCTTACGCAAGATCAAGAGCTTTTTAGGATAGATAAGTTTGTTCTAGGTAGTGGGGGGTAAGAGGGGCAGTGAATTGGACAAACAGGTCTAATTGAGAGGACTGAACAAATGGGAAATGAGTATGAGGCCAGCAACTTCAGCTTCAACTCAGAATTATACACCAAGGACCGCACCTTTGTTATTGGTCATTAACCTAAGATTAAAGCTGCAATCTCAGCTATTATGACAAACAAAATCTTACTAAATTTGATATATATTATGACGTATAGGGCTTAATAATCAGTATTCTGCTGCAGTTATATGTGTATAAATACGGGAATTTCAACTGGGTCAGACAAGAGAAAAGGGCTGCTGGTGTGCGCTGATAAGTAAAATCATAGCAAAATCCTCCTAGATTTTGGTCAAATTACTGATAGATAAATTGGAAAATAACAGGTTGGTTCGTTTTTTACCAATGTTAGCTGAGTGTGCAGCTCTAATAGGGCGACTCCACTAGAGAGGAAAACCGCACCGACAAATTGTTGCCCACTAATTTTTTGAAACAAAAATCCATACAATGCCCAGGGAATGTGGCAACACATCTGACACTACTCCATTTGCGTTTACATTGTGAACATGAAATGAACTGGACTGAAAATTTGTCGCCGCCGTTTTTTCCTCTAGCGGAGTTCCGCTATGATGAAATAATCAACTGTTACAAAAATCCAAAAGGCATGATTAGTGCAGTGCCTGAATCATTTATATACTCACAGACTAAATATACTTGCTCCCATGAACCCTGTCACAGCTGATATGAATGTAGACTCTTCCTCTGCTACCTCTGCCATGTAGCACTTCCCTATGAAGTAAATATCTTACTTATATTTGATGAAAATGTTCAAAAATATTTAATTCACTTGTACTTGGTTCCCAAGCATTAGCAATAACTTCAAATGTGAAAACCTATTTTGATCTGGAGAAGGGGTAACAGGAAGAACAGGATGAGGTTACATTTGAAAGTGGCACTTAACACCAAACATTGAAACACCTCCCGGAATGCCACTTGTGCAGGAGTGCTAAACTAAGAACCTGGCCAAGTTTAACCAGAAAACTAAAATCATACACTATGCTCTGTGAAAAATATATTTTTTGTATACTTCTGGACCATTACGGCAGATGACAAAAGAGGGTGTGATGTATATGTTTTGTTGTCGACCCTGGGAATAAAGAGTCTTTTGTTGACACACTGAATAAAAGTTTAAAAAAAACAACAACTAAGGATTGAGTATGCCACACACAGCATCTAGGTTGTATGCAAATATCAGTAAAAGGGTATTTTTCAGAAGAGTTCAATAATAGCAACAACCTAAAACTGAACTTACAGAAGCTGTGTATGGCCGGTATGGTTTGCTGCTTCATGTGTTCTGCCTGGTCAGTTCTAGCCTTGCCCATCATGGACATGACATACCAAGATAGGATAAAGCCTACGTCATAGGCAGGATTACCAAGAATCGTCCATTCCAGGTCAAAGATCTGCAATAGAGGTAGAGACATCTTTATCATGTGTATTGTCATCTCTTGAATTTGTGATTGATACTTTTGTTTTTTCCAGACTCAATTGAAGTGTAAGATTCTAAGTATAAAGTTCCAGGCATTGCAAAATTCTGCTACAAACATGATCATTCCATCCTCATATATGCCAATAGTGATATCTTAGAAATAAATGCATGTTTCACTAAATTCAACTCAAATTTTATAAATAGGGGATATATGAACGGTTTGGTGTGACATCAGAAAGCTACTAACCTAATTCATTGTTGTATCAAGTATGATAGCATGGACAATTAACGAAAAGATGAGTTGGAGAAGAAGGAAGACAGCAAATGATGAAGTGAGACAAGACACTCAGTCATATAGGGAGCATGGAAGAGAGAAGAAAAAGACAAGAGAGAGGGAGACCATAGAGAAAGACGAGAGACAGAGGATAGGAGACAGAGGAAAGAGAAAAATGGATTGTGGAGAAGTAAGTTTAGTCGGGATCAGGAGATCATGATTTGCAATTTACTTACAGTGACAGTGTCCCCTAGCACAAATACAGATTTAGGATGGCAGTCTCCATGTATAACACAACGAGGTTGAGATGCAAGCTTTCTCAGTGACTGGAGGATGCCCTGTGACGTCAGCTCCTCCATGTACTGCCTGTATTTCTCTATACAGGTGTCATTCAACTTTAATAAGCCTTTCTCCTCACTGAAGGCTGTTACCAGTCTGAAGTCCACACAACCTTGATTGAACTCAGGGTCTCTGGAATGTAAACACCATAAATGACTGGCTTGAAGTATCATAGTGGTTGGTAAGATATTCAAAAGCTGCCAGAGGACATCCAATGCTAAAGATGCTGAGGGTAGCTCATCCCTCAAATAGGACGACTTTACTGTGCATGAGCTAATGTGCTGAATTGTATAAATACAACACCTCCGTGACTCCCATGTCCTTGTTGCTGCGGTTAAACACCTCCTACTATAGCTATGGCTAAACTGATTAGTTCTTGTCTTCAACTATCTTTAACTCTACTTACAACCCCTTATTCTTAGGTGACATAAACAAAACCCACAACCACAACAATGTGTAGAGAATTTACAATAAGCTATATTCATGTTTATTCAAAACACATTACAACAGTTCTAGGGGTGCATTAATTTTACATAATCATGCTTGTGAGGTGGGTCAGATTAATGGAAAATGTAAAATCAGTAGCCCTACACATTTAGTCAAAGCTGCCAAATTACGATGTACAATTATAAACACTAGGTATATTGCCATGGATTTAGCAATACATTGATTCATCTTTTTGATGATGGTGAACGGTAATTTTATTACATGAAATTAGCACATTCCTGAGGGCTTTGTGAAAGTGCCAATTCAACGTAATACACAAAACCCTTGATATCACCCATTGACAAATACTCTGACACCTGTAAATTGATCCTGTAACAAATGATTAAGAAGTTTTTGGAACGTCCAGAAGAGAATAAAAAGAAACACAACGAGAAATACATCTTTCATGGACTTATATCATTGTAGGCTGTGTTACACTTTCCTTTGCCTTGGAATTATGCATTAAACAGTGTGCAAGCAGCTCCTTAATGCTGCTTATCAATCCTATAATAATAGAGTGTATACATGTTATAGTTGGTCATTACCCATATAGTTTGATGAGTTTATTCTGTGTCTCCTCATCACAAGTGTCAGGTCTGGTGGTGGCGTGAAGGCGACCAATCATCTGACCCAGTTTACCACAGATACCAGCGTCTACCACCCCCTCCTCCAGGTCCTCACCCAGGAGGTGCATGTGGCTCAGGTCCTCCATGGCAACTAAAATTCAAGAAGAGACTAACACATCAACACAAGGTACTTCTAAGTGGCCCTGTGTTGCCCTTCTGGTTTGTAGCCAATGTGTGATAAGAGAACTGTCTTTGCATCTTGCTCTATCATCCTCCCAAGGCAGTGTGAAATTATTCAAATCAAGTTTTCCCACACCATTTTCTCTTTCTCTGAACAAATAACCTGCTATGCACATTTGGGATATGTTTCATAATAAGAAAAGGCCATGTTGCTTTGTCGATGTACTCAAGTATGTTTAATAAAAAATGCTTATAGCCTCAGTTTTACCACGACCACAAATTTGAGTCCAACACATGTTAACTATGAATTCTTATGGCTACCAGAAACAGTGAGGAACAGTGAGGAAATCTGTCTGTTGATTTATACAGTGGGAAGACCAAAGGGCTATGCTTTATGATTAATGCAGCGCACATTTGGTTATTTAAAGTAAGGCATACATTTTAACAATGAGTAAATTGTAATGTTAAGTCTACTAACCACATATATATGTTTTAACACAGCTCTTTATGAAATGGAATTAATGAATGGGCATTACAAATTGTGTTAATACCTATTCATTGGGATTTTAATTACAGATTTACGGTATCTGCAAATATAGCTTTTGGGTAGACAAACGTCCATCATCGATTAGAATCTGATCAATAAGGGGGAGGGAACTAAACCAGTCCATGGGCATATGATATGATTGCAGTTGGTGTTAATCTCAGATAAATCATCAGGACAGATTGGCAAGACAGTGTGGTTTAAAAAAATCATATCTCTGATTACGTCACTAAGCATCTGGTAATACAACCAACTCTTCATGGCTGTGTTATGTAACACCTATGCCCACCTCTGCCAATAAGACTGTCAACTGTCTGTCTGATTACCGTATAACCTCCAATAAAAGTTCTCAACGAGAGTCAGGACATCATATTCTTTTCAATACATGACAATAACTGTCACTTGACCATGTGTTATATGCAAATGAAATCTTCAATGGTTTCCCTTGGAAATGGAAATTAATTCAATAAAGCGGACACAATGTGTGAATATTTTCAAACAGCAAAACTGTAATAGAATAATAAAATATCAACTCCAACTGCACCTTGTTGGTTATGAGCGTGTCTTGCATTAATCATGAAATGTACCCCGGACCCCTTCAACTGGATGGAAATGCTGGGATTGGCAGAGGGGTCTGAGCCAGAACTCCAGACCCGCGGGACAAGTCCAGAAATACAAAGTGAAAGATAAAAAAAGATTCAATAGTTTGTGATGCTGGGCCAGTGGTTGGAGAAGAGGCCTGGTTAGGTATGCATGAAATCCTGAAAAGTGCTATAAATGTTGCAGGGCGTCTACCTGAAAATACCAAAACGAAGGACGGCCTGCTGTGGAGGGATATGGTAGTAATTGGACAGTAACTTCTGTTGTGGGGAAACCTCTGCTTCATAAGTAGAAAGGCAGTAGACTTACGTATGTGATGATGTTCATCCAGGCAGTATGCAGTTGGGGCCAGGCTGGGGGACAGACTGTTCATCATCTTCATTGTCTCATACTCTCTAGTCTGTCGCTCATAGGGAATCTTCGCCGAGTTGTACTGCAATGATATTATTAACAGTGGTATTTGTCACCAATTATTCTCTTAGGGGGAGAAGGGCAAAAGACAGAATCTTGATATAATTACTGTTACCTCAATTGATGCTATCTGATTGAATCGCCTACTAGCTTTCCGATTGTTCTGGGACACCTATTGTTCTAGGAAACCTTGTGCAAAGCTGAAGTAATAACTACCCCTGGTGTTACAATTACACACTGCTAAGCCAAACCAGGGCCACAAAAAGTAATCCATGGTTTAATTAGAAGATAATATGGCCAGTCGGATTACTATCTTCTGTATTAAAGTAACATTTTTATTTTCTCAGCTTTAACTGTGCATATATTGTTCATTACAAAACGCTTCAGCTGAATGCTTCATTACGATAAATCTTTCCAGATTTACTCATACTACAGGGTGAATATCCATAAGTATTATGTTTTTTGTAATATGTTATAAAAGAATTTGTTTTGGCAGGGTTTTGCGGACTTTTATGAAACTCCTTACCAAAAACAAACAGACACAATACCAGTCAAATGGCAGGAAAAGAAAGAATCAAAATGTAGTAAATCTTTGCTGTTTAATCGTGGGTAATTGAGAGTACAGTTTTAATATGTGATGTGTTAAAGCAGAATCATTCACAAGTCGCCAAAAATGAATTTTGAGATATCATCAAATTTGAAGCAGATTCAAATGATAGTAAACATGGGGACATCTAATAAGTATTTATATATTTTATCTTTGGTATTTCTATGTTTAAAAACACGTTTGCAATATTTCTGAGTGGGCAATTACCAAGTGAAGTTATTAAATGTGCTCCATATACTGACATTCAAATCCAAGAACATATTCAATACACTGTCTTGAAACTTGGCACATGAGTTGACCTGACGTAAGGCGCTAAACGCTCCAAGTATCAGAGCATAACTCCAAAGAGATCTTGTGAATAAATCACTTTGAAAAATATAAATCTTGCGACCTGTGACTCTTTTTCCTAAAACACATGAAATATATTGTAAACAAAACATATATTCATCGCCACATTGACATACCTTAGCTGTGTCTTTGCCATATTTGAGTATAACTGACTGGACGCCATCTTGTGACGTCACCTTGTAGAGAAAGTTGAGTATTCCATCTCCTGACAGCTCCTTGATGCTCACGCCATCTGGGTTTTCATGGATGAACTATAGGTTGTAACAAAACAGTTAATATGTCTGTATCAATGAAACCTAGAATGTGATGTCCAACAAAAGTTAGTTGTGTGCCACTAAAAATGGATTTTGAAATACCATCGAATTTTAAAAGATATGATCTGGCAGATTCTAATTATGTTAATCCTGATTATTGCTGTTGAGCATATATTCTGATGACTGGATATATCTATAGATATAATTAGTAGAATCTACTAACCTTACTCTGTTCGGTGACGTAGATTCGAGATTATTGGAGGAGACAGCCGCTGGTGGAGGTGCACTGGAGATGGGAGACGCATACTTCAGGCAGTCTTTTAACCGGGGAGCTAGCCAAGGGAATTGCCACATAATATTCCTGATGTAATAAGGAAGATGTGATATTGGAATAAATGGAGACAGCCGCCCAAACAAAATTAGGGATGGGTAGGGTGGGCCAGTGCACCTCCACCAGCGGCTGTTTCCTCCAATAATCACGAATCTACGTCACCGAACAGAGTAAGGTTAGTAGATTCTACTAATTATTGTGTGTCGCTGCCGCTAGGTTGCGGCACACTCGAGAGCTTTAACAAAGGCAATTCCCCACAACACCATCTCAACACACACATGAGACTGTTAAGGCTAGAGGCTCACTTTGAGGCGATGGAGGTCTAGGAGAGGAGAAATAGAAATGATCCTTGAATAGATGCTGAGTATAGGGTATATATATATATGACTAGTTCTTAGGCCTAGATATATACTTGACTACATATATAAGTCCTAAGGATCTCCTGTCACTACTAGGAGTCCTGAAGATACACAGACTAAGGAGAAGAATGTTATTTCTTCTTCTGCTTTCTCTTTTTGGAGTGATCCGAGAGTCAGCTGGAGGAAGTTGATGTCACGTTTATCGGTTTCTGATAAAACTTCCTGAAAGTGTTTTCGTTTCGCCATTGCGCCCTGTCCATTATCTGCTTGATCGGCATGTGGATGGAAGCTAGCTTGGAGGCAGTAGCCGAACGAACACTGTGGGCTTTGAAGGTGTTGGTATTAATACCACTAGCAGCCAAAGTGCACCTGACATACTTGGCGATGGTCTGATTTCCTACTGGTTTGTAGGGTTTAGCATGGCTGATGAAGAGAGGACCCACAGAATTTCCTAATTCATCGGTTGGTCTGAAAACCTTTGTTCTGAGAAGGTAGTGGCGTAAGCATGTCAAGATGCAGATCTTCTCGTTTGAAGGAAAAGATTCCAGGGCTAATTGCCCCAAGGCGCGGCCTACCGAACTGGTCTTGTTGACCTCAGACAGAAGGATAGATGCTTTATCTTGTGTAGAGAATGTCCTTGCACTTCAGGGTGCGAAGGGTCTGGACCCTTTGGCTTGTAACTAGCATAAGCAAGGTCGCAGTCTTCTGGGTTAGCTGAGCCAGGTTGAGCGATTGATGTGGGAACTGAGTTTCTAGATAGTCTAACACAATGTTTGGATCCCACGTTTCAGAGTAGCGTGTCTTTGGGGGCCTGGATCTGAAAAAGCCTTGCATGATTCTGCATACAGTTTCATTGGCACCGAAACTTTTGCCCTCAATGTAAGACATGATATTAGAGAGAGAGGAACGGGCTCTTCCGATAGATGCGAATGATTGACCATCCTCAAAGAGGTCGCACAAGAATTCAATACCATGATGTAAGTCTGTAGTTAGGTAGGGAACAGAGTTCTCGTCACAGTATCTTTTCCACTTACGGTGGTAGACATCATAGGACTTTCTGGTGTTGGGTGCCCAACCATTTAAGAAGTGTGCCTTGGCACGATCAGATAACATCTGGACTTGAGGAAGTAGGGTTAGAAGAGAGCAGCGATCAGACTCAGGCGTTCTATCTTTTCGTCATGATTCTTTCCCTTGTTGGGAATGAGATTCCCTGGATGACTCGGAAGTAGAAGGGTTTGACGTGACATCTCCTGTACTTGGGAGAACCACGGCTGCGATGTCCAATTGGGGACTATCATGATGGCTCTTGGACGATCGCAGCTTATCTTCTGTAGGCACTTGCCTACAAGTCTGAAAGGAGGAAAAATGTAAGGTCTTGAGAAAGAGCTCCAGTCTAAAGTAAAGGCATTGACATACGTAGAGAGAGGGTCAGGGAACCAGCTAGCAAAGCATGGGACTTGATAGTTATGGCGTGAAGCGAAAAGATCCACGTCTGGTGTACCGAACTCAGAGGAAACGTGCATAAAGATGTCTCGACTTAGTTGCCATTCTGTATCATCGGTAAGGTGTCTACTTGCCAGGTCTGCTCTGACATTCTCAACACCAGGGATATGTGAAGCTGACAACCAATTGTCACGTTGTTCAGCCCATAGCCAGATCTCTCTGGCGATGTAATCACAATTATCGGATTTGGTGCCACCAAACTTGTTAATGTAGGCGACGGTGGTAGTGTTGTCACTACGGATGAGGATGTGTGTACTGACTACATCCTTGATGAGGGAATAGATGCCATATTTGACTGCTAAGATCTCTTTAGCATTAATATGATATCCCTCTTCATAGTTGTCCCATTCACCATTGGCCATGCCATCGTCGAGGACCGCACCCCAACCATAGTCACATGCATCTGTGAGTAGGGTAATAGTGGGGGCGAAGGTTCTAATTTTCCTTGTTCGCCAAGGTAAATTCTCCTTCCCCCAGTAAAGGTCCTTTATGGAATTGGGGGAGAGAGACATACTACCGTCTAAATCCCCGTGATTCCTGATGGTAGCAAAGATCTTATCTCGTTCGATCTGTTTGTAGTGTGCTAGGCCATAGTCTATGCCTCTACACAAGTCTACAAGGGTGCCAACCATTGAAGAGATGAAGCGTATGGAGAAGATGTTGTTCTTCTTCGCTAAGATGTCAGTAAGACGTTCTAAAGCTGATTGTCGTTTCTCTGGAGATGGGTACACCTCCATGGACCGTGAGTCTAGGATGTAACCGAGAAATTTCATGGTTTTTGAAGGTAATAGAGAGGATTTTTCTGGGTGGATGTAAAACCCCACTGAATGTAAGGCTTGAAGGGCGATCAGAACAGAACGGGCACAGTCCTCCTTCGACTGGCCCCACAGAAAAGAATCATCAATGTAGCAGAAACCATGACCCCCTCTCTCGCGTATATTAGCGAAAACAGGCTTCATAATTTTGGTGAAGATGTAAGGGGCAGAAGTTAGTCCAAAGGGAACACATTTGAATTGATAGTAGGTACCCTCCCATGGAAAGGTAACATAAGCACGGAAATCCTTGTGCAAAGAGAGAGAGAAATAGGCTTCTCTCAAATCCAAGGAACACATGTAAGAATCTGGTCTTAGCATCTCAATAGCCGTTTGTAGGCTATCCATCTTAAATTGGACCTTCTCCATGAAGGTGTTAAGTATGGTTAGATCGATGATGAGACGCCACTTGTCATTGGGTTTAGGGACAACAAACACATTTGAGAGAAATCTAATATCACACCACTCGATTTCCTCAACGATGCCCTTAGAGATAAGTGCCTGCACCTCTGAGTTGACTGCAGCTTTTCTGGTAGGACCAAAAACATATTGCTGGGGTCTATAATATTGGAAAGGAGTATCCTTGAACTCCAGAGTAACTCCATCTATGTAGGATAGAATAGATGAATCAGAGGTGAGGTTTTGCCAGACATGAGAATAATTAGACAGGTTTCCAGGGTTAAAGAACATGAGAGTGGGTCCCCTGGGGGACAAGGTAAAGGGTCTGGGATCTCCTGCGATCCTATCCACTTTCAACTTTACCTCCACTAGCGTCGAGCGTGACCTCGGTCGTCCCTTGAATCCCTTTGGTCGTAGTCGTTGTAAGACTTCCGATTGTTGTATTGGGATTCCCGTCGGGGTTGAGAGTTGTTGTAACCCCCCCCCCTTTCTTCTGGGAGGGGCTGTTGGAGTTTTTTGAATTTCCTTTGAAATTGTTGCCCTTTTTAGCATTCTGCTGCTGGTTATTGAAATTTCCCTTGTTGTTGTTGTTATTGCCACCATTATATGACTTGTTGCCATTGTTGGCCTTACCGTTGGCGCCTGCGGTAGTCTTAGCTTGTTCAACGATGTTAGAAATCTTTTTGCTTGCCTCGAGAGACTTGATCATAGCTTCCAAGTCTTCACCACCCAAGAGGTCAGCAGCTGTGGCTAGGAAACGGGTATGGTTTGTGGCCATATCCTTGTATTGTTCCTTAAGGTTTCCTGCGATGGTATCTCTGCGCTTCTTGTTTAATACAGTCTGATTATAGAAGGCAGACAAGGCGAGGGAGTCATGTAAGTCCTTAATCGCCTTCTCCACTACCTCTGAAACCTTAGCGTCCTGAGAAGTCAAGCCTTTAATTTCAAACAAAGAGTCCAGAGTCTTGGTTTGAGCAGAAGCAGAGGCCAGGAAGATCTTCTGAAACTTCTGAAGGTACTTATCTGCATTCTGTGAGCCTGGGGACATGGCACGCCAGACCTCGTCGGGAATGAAAGGGCAGCCAAGTTTGTCCACATTGGATGGTCTTTTGTGACGATCCTTAAGTTCATCCAAGAGTTTACCCTTGGGTGGACCGGTAAACACATCATCAACAAAAGTCTTAACATCTAGGAAGCTAACCGGGCTTCCTAAATCCTTCTTCTCGTTGATCTCTGCCACGAGAGAACTAAGGAGAGAAGTAGTCTGTTTACCTTTAGGATCCTCCATCTTGGCTTCGCCGTTGACGTCAATTCCGGGGTTCCCCTGTGAAGAGATGGGGTTCCCCCCAGAACCGGAAGGAGTATCCCCAGCAGGAGATTCCTTTTCCTTTTCTGGTTTCTCCGGAGGGTTCGGCAAGGACCCACCCCGGAGGGACGGGGTAGATGACCTACTAAAGAAGGCATCACGCTTGGCATGTGGAGGAGGGTAATAGCGACTTGAGTGAGTGTGACTCCTGGAGGAAGATGGTGACCTGGACATCCTACGACCCCTAAAGGTGTTGTGGTAGTCGTAAGGAGACGGGGAACGTCTCCTTTTCCTCGTCTGACGATAGAAATCACAATGTTCATACATGGAAGGGTGATAACCCTGATAATCCCTGTCATAATGGGAATAATCCTCATCTGAGTCCCGATCGGACTCCCAACACGTGGGAGACAAAGTGCGGGTAGACTCGGCCTTACCAGATTCGATGGTGGAGAGGCGAGCCTTAACATCCTTCAGGGTAGAATTCACAGAGTCGAAATACGAGGTGAAAGATTCTAAAATCTTATCCAAGGTGTTTTGGTCCGTAGGAGCAGGAACATTCTCCTTTTCTCCCTTCTCTGTACCCTCGGCCATGATGCTGGAGGCCCAAAGCTCCTCACTCAGTGCACGCAAAGAGTGAGATATCTTTTAAAGTCTACTCTTCGAGCCTTAAAGGAACGACAGAAAAAGATGAGCAAGTCACAGGGGCCAACAGACTGATGAATGAAGTGAAGAAACAGAAGAGTTGAACGGAGAAATCCAAAAACAGAGTGAGCACTCCCCGGTTGCGACTTGTCGTTGCAAGCGTATCCATAAAAGTGCCTGAAGTATGCATCTCCCATCTCGAGTGTGCCGCAACCTAGCGGCAGCGACACACAATAATTAGAATGAGTGAGGATGTACCACCGAGTCTAAAATTCTAACATTACGTTATGCGTGAAATAACAACTTCACCTTTAAATAAGTAAGTGTATACTATTTTTGGTTGAATAACATCTTCCCTTGTATTATTTAATTGAATTGGTAATTTAGAATCAGCAAACTCTGAGAACAATGTACCCTCATTGCACAATGTTTTTGACTGAATAAAAATCTTTAAATACTATACAAATACTCTTTGTATTTTCGGCATCGTGCATAACCACATACATACATCCATACATACGTACATACCCACATACATACATCAATACATGCATACATACATGCATACATATACATACACAAATACATAAATCATACTTGGGTCAGATTTTCCAAAAAAATGTACAATTGCCCGCTCTACACATATATCTGAGACTATTTGGTATCGCATTGATTTACAGTATCAGTTCTGTTATGTTAAACTCTATTTTGAAGCTCATTTTTGTATTAAATATGGATTATTTGAGAGGATTGGTGCAGACAAATTGTACATTTTCTGAAGATCTGACCCACTTACACACATACATAATACTTACTTACAGTTACACACATGTACACATACATACTTATATATTGAACTTTGTTTCCAACATCTTATAAGCAGAACTTTACATAAGTTATGAATTCTACATAGTAGATCTTCCATTCCGCTTGAAATAATGAATGCGAAGGTTCGTGTAAACAAACACATTGTAAGGATTACCTTAAGCTGCGGTACTGTGGAATTATCCTTGGCAAAATCAGTTATCATCTTACGAGTATCCATGCTTTAACAATAAGTCTTTTCCACTACAGAATATATACTAGCTGATTATGCGTCACAATTCTATGATGCTATTGCTGTGATCTTTCTCAGTAAAGTAATTATTACTAAACTCGGTCATATATTTTCGGGACAGTATTCTGTGTGAGAAGGTTATGATCTATCAATCCATGTCAGTAGATAATAGATCATTTGTATGTGCTACTGCGGATATCTGTTATAGTGACCAATAGATAAGAGAACTCCCTTTACATCTGGCTGGTCTTACACACACATACTTAGCAACATTTTCGTTGAAAATTGAAAGAATATTTTCACCAAATTGCAATCATATTTTCACCAATGTTATACCCTGGATAAATGATCAATGAGAACTTAATGCTTCATGGGTAAAACGGGGACCTGTTTTATGTGTCAGATCGTCAGAAAATGCACAATTGGCAGCTGTACACATTTAGTAAATTCTGTTAAATTAGGCTTCAATTTGGTCAATACTAGGTGAATTCGTGTATATTCGGCATTGTATTGATCCTAGCAATCTGTTTGGTTAGGTTGAACTGTGTTTTGAACTTTATTTTTGTCTTAGATATGGATTTTTTACAGGATTGGAGAAGGTGAATTGTACATTTTCTGGCGATTTCACCCATATACACATGGATATGGACATTGGAGCACCAGTAAATATCACATGCTGAAAATGACATGTTTTCTTTGGATGTTACACTGCCAAACAACTCCCATAATTCCATATGAATCTAGATTCATGATGGCGGACATGCAAGTCTCCTATTGTTCTGTATGGGTCATGGAACTGGGTTCAACATTCTGGTTTTTAACACTTCTGGTGCATTTTAATGAGGGTTCAGACCGGTGCGTTATTAATCCTATACCTGTCATCATTGTTCTCATCAGTTTAATGGTTGTATGCTGGCGCAGTCACTGTCATTGTGCAAGAGATGTTTTGACAGGTTTTTCATTTTGTCATTTCGTAATTGATATTGTCTTGCATTATTACAGTGGCTTCTATTGTTGTTTCTAAACTTAATACCATTATTGATGACATCATTTTCGTATTGGTATATTATCAATGATACAAGACATGACCTACTGTCTCTATCTATAGATCGATATCATAGTAAGGTTTATCAGTTGCTTATCAGTTTATCGCCGCACAGTAGGTTATAATGAATCAGCAAGTACAGGATGGGCCACGTGTACTCCTGGATATATGGGACAGGTTTTCAGAAAATGTACCAATGTTTAGCAGCTGTATACATTTAGTAAATCCTGCTAAATCTGGCTGCAATTTGTCCAATACTAGGTAAATTCGAGTATATTCGGTATTGCATTGATTCTGTTTGGTTAGGTTGAACTGTATTTTGAACTTTATTTACGTCTGAAATTTAGGTTATTTGAGAGGATTGGTGAAAATGAATTGTACATTTCTGGCGACTTCACCCATATAATGTTGGAGGTGAAAATGAAAAAAGGTGAAATGAAGCTATACAGCAGATAAGGAAAACAACATTTGTCGAAATATAATTGCATCATAATTATTGCATCATAATTGCATCATAACAAGCTGAGAATCTACTAGGTTCTACTGGTTTATGAAATTATGCTCAGAAAAGCAGCGCAATTTTACCCATTAAGTAAAGTTCGCTAAATAAGGATGAGAAGTGCTAAAATGTAAGGTATTTTGTATTGTGAAAATGAACCGTGGTTGGCTGTCAGAAGGAGAAAATGTCCAGCGCTGACGCTTCTTTTGCTAACCTGTGCTGTAGCTGGTGACAAACAACGACACATATTGGATAAAGATGATGTCATGGAAACAAAAAAACCCAACAACACACAAAGGTTTATTCGAGTAGGAAAGGACATAATATTCCAAAGACCGGATAACCCAAACCAAGTTTCTTTAAATATGGTATCATAAGTTGAGGTGTCTTCGTGCAAACTTTTTTTTTTTGATAAATGTATTTCTCGAAATTTCCAACAATGTGGTGATTCTCATTTTGCGGGAATTCTTGGATTCCAAGACACTGGTGCTGCCCCATACCTACCGGTTTAACTCCTTCTCCCATAACACCCTTCTCTTCCTCCTTCTCTTTATCCATTACAAATCCACTCGCTTAAAAAATTCCATCCTTCCCATCCAACATCTATAATAACCCCTCACCGGTAGGAAACTTAAATCTAAAATCATATGATGTGTATGACATTGTTATACTGTTATATCGAAGCGGGAAGATTGATCACCACCTTGACCTTGCCTACCGGAAGGAAGTGACCGTATCCTAGCAACCACTACCGCGCATTTCAAACGGTTGAAACATTCATTCAAAGCTGTTGACCAGTCGGTCCATGTTGGATGTCTGTCACTGAATATCTCTATGGAATGTCACTTGTGCTCGAACATTTAATTAATTCCGGTGGTGATTGGAAGAGTTATTTGTTGCATCTGCAAAATATGCTGTCCTTTGCCATTGTTAGATCTTATGAGTCTATTACATTCTCTAGTTATGACCGCAAAGTGGTAGACTGCTACCTTCGTAATCCGGCTCAAGGCTTCATTCCCCATACGCCATTATCAATCGCCCTGCACTTCACTCCTGCAGTCGAAACTCAAGATTCGTGCACAGACAGGTCGTCAGAAGCGCACTGACGGTAAACTTGTTGTTCCCCAAGACTGGCCGGAGGATGTACGTTACAAATTTAATGTGGCCTCTTGTTTTGGGTATTGTGTGCGCAAACATGTTTGTGGAAAATGCCAGCAAGCCGGACATAAACTGTCAGCTTGTCGAGTTACAGACGGGCTGCAGAAGAAAGCATGACTTCCGTCTTCCTCAGCTCACTTCCGCTGTCATGGCCGACCAGAACCCATTTCTGCCCCTACGGACTCCGATCTTGCCTATGTTTCTGCTAATTCTGCCTTGTTACACACTCATAGTGGCCTTGAGGTGTTGCATACCGATGATTCCTCTCTACTTGTGCATTCCTCAGTTAATCAGTCTGATACTTCTCCCGTGAGAGTGGGACTCACGTCGACTCGCCTCCCGTTACGCACTCGTCTGTGTTGTAAACATAAGGTGGGCGGGTTATATTCTCAGATGAATCTATCAGGTTGGCTGCATGAACTCGACCATGGAACCGATCTAAACCTTCGTCAGTATTTGTTTGAAGGCATCTCTCAAGGATTCTACATTGTAGATCGTAATGCTTCTGTCCCGATCTATCAGTGCTCAAATTATTCTTCTGCAACTACTGATCCTGTGTATACCTTCATAACAAACCTTCTACGCTCCGAAATAGACGACGGTAAAATGATTTCTGTGAATTATATTCCTCATTGCATTCACGCCATTGGCACAGTTCCCAAAGGATCTAGCAGCTACCGTCCTATCACTGACTGTAGTCGGCCGCCGAATAGTTCAATTAACAACTTTATGACTTCCACCGCCATTCCATTCCACTTTAAAACGGTGGACGATGTATCTGATGCCTTGATGCCCGGCTTCTACATGGCGTCGGTTGACATTAGGGCCGCTTGCAGATCAATCAGTGTTCATCCTTCCCAATGGACCTTGCAAGGCCTCCGTTGGGTCTTTGATGGAGACTCTGTCACATTGACTGACACTCGGTTATGCTTCGGCCTTTCCTCGGCTCCATATATATTCAACACCATCTCAGACTTTGTCATTGCTTGCCTTTCACGCAGAGGTTTCCCCAACATTATTAATTATTTAGATGATTTCATCTGTTGGGGGCCTTCATATAGTCATTGCCAATCAACACAATCTGAATTGATTTCGCTGCTAGGTCAGTTGGGCTTCATAGTCGCGTGGGACAAATGCACGACTCCATCGACTAGCTGCCGCTACCTGGGCATAATTTTTTACTGTGACTCCATGACCATGTCTCTACCGGCCAATAAATTGGACAAGCTCCTCCATGAGATTGATTATTTCTCGGACAAGTCATTTGCTACTCCTCATCAATTGAAAGTTCTTTGCGGCATTATAGCCCACGCCTCCAAACTTGTCAGGGGCGGTCGCACATTTTCAAGACGCATTATTGATTTGCTTAAGGGTCTTGACGCATCCACCAAACGTGTTCCTTTTTCTTTTGAATTCAAAGAAGATATCAGCTGGTGGTCTCGCTATGCCATCATATTCAACGGCCGTTCCTGTATGATAAAGCATCACTTTCGTGACGGTATGTCCCTCCATACTGACGCCTGCCTGACAGGTTTTGGCTTGGTATGGGCGGGTGACTGGGTCGCCGGCTCCTTCGTGAACGCCAAACCTCCAACACAGGTTTCATCAGTTTGCCCTAACCACCGTCACTGGATGAATTTGGTGCCCCAACTTTTCAACATCAACTACCTTGAACTCCTTCCTATATGGCTAGCATGTTATAGGTTCGGTGCTGAGTGGCAGGGTTGCAAGATTGTCTGCGTCTCCGACAATACTCAAGTAGTTTCTATGATAAACTCCGGTCGTAGCTCCAATCCCCAGTGCATGGACTTGCTCAGAGATATATTTTGGGCTTCAGCGAACTGCAATTTCCACCTCACATCGCTGGCCACCTGAACGTTTTACCTGACATACTATCTCGTCTCGCATCATTTGAGTCTGTTTGTCTCTCTGATTTCTGTTTATGCTGTTCCAGGTGCAACACTGAGTGACCTCGACAAGCTGGTCAGCCTAAACATCAGTAAAGCCTGGGCGTCTAATACCTTCTCTACGAGATCAGTGCAATGGAAAAAGTTCATCTCCTTTTGTGACGGTTATGGCCTCTGCCCTGTCCCAGCTTCGTCTCAGACTGTGGCAAGGTTCCTGTTGTATTTAGGTCTATCAATGAAGTACTCTTCAATTGATAATTATTTATCATCCGTTATTAGTCTTCACAAAGTATGTGGTGCTCCAGAAAGTCTACGCTCTTCATTTTATATCAAGATGGTCCTTTCTGGCCTTAAAAGGAGGGTAGGAGCTCCTCCCAAGCAAGCTATTCCGCTCACTGTGTCACAGTTACTCCAGCTGTATATGCACGTCAACACTGCTGATCCTAATCAGGCCGCTATGTGGGGCGTGATCGCCATGTCTTTCAGGACCCTCTTAAGGAAGTCAAATATCGTCCCAGAGAAGGTTTCTGGAGCATATGACTCTCATGTGATTCCTAGATCTTGCTTCTCCCTCTCAGCATGGGGCGCACACGTCTCCGTGGAATCAAGCAAGACCAGGGGGTCATCTGACACTCCTCTACTTATTCCCATCAAACGCCTGCCAGGTTCTCCTCTCTGCTTGGTGGGCCTCATCGAGGATAATTTCCTTCAGTTTCCTGCATCTTCAAGTTCTCCGATTTTCCTCTGTCGCTTAAGTGGCAGTGTTTGTCCAGTCTTATACCGAGACGTTCTGTCATTCCTGAAATCCTTGGTCGCCAACATTGGATTGTCGCCTTCCAATGTTGGTCTACACTCTCTTAGGAGATCCGGCGCGACCTTCCTGCACAGCATCGGGGTATCTTTGGTGAACATCAAAGGAATTGGTGACTGGCGCGGTCTCTCCGTTTTGGAATATCTGACTCTCTCATTAGATCGCCGTCGTCAGATTGACTCGATAGCATCTACTTTTTTCTCCTAGACTATTTATTTTCTTCTACTTATTATACTACTTCTGGCTTGGAGGATTTGTATTCAGAAAGATAAAACATGTCCGAGCCAAATAAAATATATTACTTAACCATGCTGACTCTTCTGTTCGCGCGATATGATGTGTATGACATTGTTATACTGTTATATCGAAGCGGGAAGATTGATCACCACCTTGACCTTGCCTACCGGAAGGAAGTGACCATATCCTAGCAACCACTACCGCGCATTTCAAACGGTTGAAACATTCATTCAAAGCTGTTGACCAGTCGGTCCATGTTGGATAAAAATTTTTGTTTTTCTTAAAAAAGTAAAATCGTATATAGTGCAATGCAACATTTGGTAAGATGGAGTTACGAGGCCTCTAAGAGTGGTTTTACACAGAATCGTATATAGTGCAATGCACCCATAAATTCTCAAGTTTAGGGAGGGCTCTGAGAGTACCCTGAGAGTAAAATTGTATATAGTGCAATGCAACCTTTGCTAAGAGGGAGTTACGAGGCCTCTAAGAGTGGTTTAACACAGAATCGTATATAGTGCAATGCACCCTATATACGATTTTACTCTCAGAGTACTCTCAGAGCCCTCGTAAAGTTAAGAATTTATGAGCACCAAAACAGGTGTGGATAAAGCCCTCTCAGTGGCCTCGTAGCATATCTTAGCACATATTGGTTACACCTGACTGTTGAGAAAGCTGCCGGGGCTGGGGATCGAAGCCATGATCCCCACATCAATCACAATCTTATCATTTGTATCACTGTATGCCCTAAGATATGCTACAAGCCCTTTACGAGGGCATTATCCCCACCTTATTTCAAACAGTGTCTATGATCAACGGATTTAAAGAAGCTCTGTGCATGGGAGTTAATGTTAGAAATAATGTGAATACTACCTTTAAACTTAACTGATACTTATTTCCAGAGTAATACATTTTGTTATTGCAACAGGTATATTGCAAGATATCTGTCCCCATGGAAACCGATCGGTCCTGGGTATGACCATAAAGTGCCTTTCTGTCTCTTTACTCTGTCTCTCTCTCCGCTCTTCTTCTCTATCTCTATTTCCTTGGTATGATCATAAACTGCCTCCATCTCAGCTCTCCCGCCCTTGATATAACCATCTTAAATGTGTTGATAAGGCTACCAATCTCACTCACCCATGGAAACCGATTTATTGTACAGTTCTTTTATATACATATATTGTGCTAAACCATGTCGGGGGCACGATTAGTCTTATTTTGTATGTGATTTGAAAAATATTGTATTCAGGTCGAAGACATTTTTATGCACGAAGTACAAATTTTCTCAAAATCGCCTGACCTTATACGTACAGGAAGAATAGAGTTATAAAAACCAAAGTACTTTATAGCAAGAGTTGTATGGGGACGCATGGGGATGTTTTCTCCCTTTTTCTGTTTTCTGTGCATAATGATTTGTAACAGTATATGTCAACAGAAATGATGTGACATAATCTCCCTCCCGCCCCCCCACTCCCCACATGCCATACACACAACCATAACAACATAACAGGGACGCACAGAGATGAGCGTGCATTAGACTTGATTGTTTTGATCGCATTGAAGTAGTGGGTAATTGGATTGTGATTGTTAGGTGACTACCCATGTCATATTCAACATCATTGATATGATTTTAACCGACCTCCAAGACGATTATAGTTTATTTGTATACTGTATAAGTTTATATTCCAGTTTATTTAGATCTAAAGTAAGATTTCCACCTATTGGGAAGTCTCATAGTCTCTTCTAAACCTCTCAAACACAAAAGACAAACTTGTACATCAAGGAGATGCTGTTTGCTTTTGAAGGTGTATCATGAAATGTTCTCCCCTCTAGACCCTCATAAGTCCCTCTTAGCGTCCTGCTAAGGCACAACTAATAGGCCTCTAAGATTCTATTCTGCAATGCACAATCCTCGTATCGTAAAGCCCTCTTAGTCGTAACTTTAAGAGCAAGTTACGATGCCTTTAAGACACAATCTTATCGTGTATAGTGCAATGCACCCTATGAGCACCAAAACAGGTGTGGATAAAGCCCTCTTAGTGGCCTCGTAGCATATCTTAGGACATATTGGTTACACCTGACTGTTGAAAAGGCTGCCTGGACTGGGGTTCGAACCCATGACCCCCACTTCAACCACACATTTTTCATTTGTAACACTGTAAGCCCTAAGATATGCTACGAGGCCACTAAGAGGGCTTAATCCCCCTTTAATTTCAAACAGTGTCTATGATCCATGGATTTAAGGATGCTCTGCACAGGAGTTAAAGTTAGAAATAATGTGAATATTACATTTAAACCTAACTAATACTTATTTCCAGAATAATACATTGTGTTATTGCAACAGGTATATAGCAAGATATCTGTCCCCATGGAAACCGATTTGTTGTACAGTTCTTTTATTTATATGTATAACTTGTGCTAAAGTATGTCTTATTATTTGATTTGAAAAATATTTTATTCAAGTCGAAGACATTTTTATAGATAAAGTACAAATGTTCTCAAAATAGCCTGACTTTATACTATACATTTAAAGCAAATAAACAATAGTTGTCTTGTTACCAGCTCTAATGCTACCGTGCGAGTGGCGCCACGCCTACTGTCACGTCACGATTGGCTTCCATCCCAATCTGTTCTCACCCAGGTAACAAGAAAAAAACTAAAAAAAACTAAAACAATAGTTGTAATCATATATATAAATACCATGAGAGACATCGGCTAATGGTTCATTACATGCAATCTAATAGGTATACATATAGGCTAAAAATAATACAGACCATTCTACCGACATAATTAATTATCAATGTTTTAAAATACTAAATTTTCTTTTGGTTTGAATCATCCGCCAACTTTTCTCTCCCTCTCTCCCTCTCCCCATCTCCCCCTCTTTCCCTCTCCCTTACCTCTCCTCTTTCCCTCGTCCCGTCCCTCCCCTCCCACTTTACTGCCCCCTCCCCCTCCCCTCCCCCTTCCTCCCACCCCCACCACACACCTATAGTTGGTCTTATGATTATTCTCTCTCTCCTCTCCCTCCCGCCCTGCCTTTCTCTCTCTCTATCTCTCTTTCCCCTCTCTCACTCTCTATCCCTATCATTTATCAACCCCCGCCCCCTGCCCCCCGTCCCCCCTCTCCACCTCTAAAACAAAAAGACAAACTTGTATATCAAGGAGACGCTGTTGGCTTTGGATGGTGTATCATGAAATGTTCTCCCCTCTAGACCCTTGTAAGTCTGTCTTAAGTCCCTCGTAAGGTCTTGGTAAGACATGACTAAGAGGCCTCTAAGATTCTATTCTGCAATGCACATTTGTCGTATCTTAAAGACCTCTTAGTCGTAAGTTTAAGAGGGTGTTACGAGGCCTTTAAGATACAATTGTATTGTGTATAGTGCAATGCACCCTAGGTGTCATTGTATTTTATATTTGGTGCTGTTGATTAGTTCTGCTGAATAACAACAGAGGTCACTACTGTTTGCAGTACTACTAAAGTCATTGAGTTTATATCTCATCAATGTACATAATCAATGTAACTATTACCTATCAAGACTTAGGTATGGAGTTAAATACTATTTATCATAATGTATCAATATGAGTATAAGTGTCTTTGATTTATGCTTAATCCCTCAACATATACTATTTCATAATATCTTTGTGTATGTATGCTGTATGTTTTCATTAAACAGCATGAACTCTTAGGTAGGTGAATTACCTAGGAGCCCTCTGTGCCTGTCAGACAAGAGACCGGTGGAGGTTTGTGTGAATAAACCAACAATGAAGTTAAGCTTGTGTTCTGGTTTTTCTTTGCTAAGTCCGAACCTGGGTTGTGTTGGAAGAACACTATACAAACTTATATAATTATAACTGTAACTTTCCCTAGCGCATTATATAATTTTCGTCCTTATAATAATCTTCTCTCAAAAATCATTATTACTACATTTTTTCTATTCTACTTTCATATTTACCAACCAAAAAATAAATACAAACTTTTAACAATGTTGTCGCCAAAACTTCCGTTCCAAAACAAAACTTTCTTTCATTCTTTTATTTTATTCTCTCTTTATATTCTTATCCTACATCAATTATCTGGGGGGGGGGGGGGGGGTAGGCAGAGTGCTTATGTGGATGAATCAAGTCCTATAAATTTTCAATTATTGCTGGCGAGCTCCATTCTATATTTACTATATGTGCATAAAATTTGATCATCATCAGATATCACTGAAAAAGTATTAAAGAACTCTCAGAGAGCCCCAGCTGCCCCGCTGAGAGCACCGTCAGTAGGCTACAACGGTGAGCTGTCAGGACTGTGTGATCATGCAGTGTTTACTTACTGACTTGGTTGAACTAAAACGTTCATATCGTAGCCATTTCTTGAGCTACAATAATAAACCTTACATCATTTGATAGAGAATTTAATTCTCTATTTAATGTTGTGGTGTTTATTATGTGTTTTTATAATCACAGGTGGATTACCGATCGCGGGGATCTCCGCGGGGATCTCCGCGGAGACAGCGGAAGTGCTGAGTCAGAGCTATTTTTAGACAACTACATTTTCATAGGACGCGTCCTATATGACTATTTTTATAGCACCCCACTTATAGCACCTCTCATATAGCATGCGCATATAATAAATGTCCTTTCCTAATTGTATCTAATGTGGGTAAACTTGCAGTGACGCTTGTTTTGATATAAAGTAAAAGTGAATGATACATCATTTTTCCATAGACTCCTATACTTAAACATTATTAATTTCAATTAACTGAAGAATGGAAATTGTTCAATTAGTGTGATATACCTTTATATCTTTTTCTTTTTTCATGTAGCAATGGAAAACTCCTGAAATGTCGGTATCAGTGGTCATTATTTTGTTATTAAACACCTGTATCGCTTTAACTAGAGGTTTTCTGGCAATCATGGTGTCCTAGGAACTAAACGATAAAGCAGCAGAAAGAGGAAAGGTGAGGATCAGTTTTATTATTTTATTTTTTTTTGGAACGTTTTTATTCAGTGGTGCCCGGCCTTCTCACTCCGAAGGTGATTTTCGTAGCAGGCCAGGCATTGCTACTTACAATTTTTGTACATCGGTGCAACATTTAACTATATTTTACTTATTAACTTTTATAAAACATAAGTTTCCTAAGTAATATTCTATCCATCCATTAACAATCAATGACTATACATTCATGTACATACAAGGGATGATAACACATTAGAATAATGAGATGAGATGAGATGAAGGGTGATTAAGTACAGTCTAGTGAAAGTAGTAAACATTTGTGCAGTCGTGATGAGGATTCGACTCTGAACAAGCATGTCATCGTGGGTTGATAATTATATAATAATTAATGATTCTGGCGAGGTATTTATTACCTATGTGTGAGATACTCAAAGGTATCGTTTTGCGAAAATACAAGTATATACAAGGTGGGGTGGATACTGTAGCTACCATATATGTACAAAATATGAGAACCAGGGGGTACTCTATGGGTTATCCATTCCATTCTGTCTTCCTAATAAATAATATTTCAGACGTGTTTTAAAACATTGGGGGTCGACAATTGTACGAAGATTCTGTGGTAGATCGTTCCACATCTTTGCCTTACGTTCAGTTAAGCAATTTTGATTTCGTGTTGTGTTACAGAGTACTAATGGTAGAGTGGGGGCATTAGCTTGTCTTGTTGCCCTTGCAGGTAATACTCCTTTATTCTTAACATAGATATCTTCATGTGCAATCTTACAAACATTAAAGTATAATCTAGCCTCTATACCCATAACCTTGGATTGGATCAATAAGTCTTTATTGCTAATGCGGTGATGCCTATCTAGGGATATTCTAATAATCTTATTCTGGATTTTTTGTAACTTAGACATCTGTGTATTATTCAGGGGAGTCAGGGAGAATAAACTATAGTCGAATATTGACAGGAGTTTTGACTTGGCAATTATCAGAGCTGCATCTGTAGTGAGATTGGGCCTTATCTTCCTGAATACAAAAATTTTGGAATGTAGCTGACTTATTAAACTATTAAGTTGTGGTACCATGGATAAATTTTGATCAATGGTTAGGCCTAGATAGACATATTTTCCTACTTGGTCAATCTTCTCCCCACCCATATTGATGTTTAATACACATTGAGAGATTTTCTTTTTCGGTCCAAATACCATACACTTCGTTTTCTTTGTGTTTACCAATAATTTGTTACTTTTACTCCAGCTAAAGAATTTACTTAGATTACTATTCATTATGCGGGTACAATCAGCAATATTGTCAATACTAAAATAGAACACCGTGTCATCTGCATATTGCAAGAATTTAACATTTAAATCAAGATGCTTAAGATCATTAACATATAATAGATACAATATCGGTCCTAGTACGGATCCCTGTGGTACTCCATATTCAATATCCAATAGAGATGAGGTAAACTCCCCATTCTTTACAGTTTGCTTGCGGTTGTCAAGATAAGAGTTGAACCATTTACAAGATAATTCGGAGATTCCACACTCTTTTAGTTTATCTATTAAGATACTAGGCACAACAGAATTAAACGCTTTAGAAAAGTCTATAAAGCAGGCGATTGTAACATGATTCATATAATTGGCACGGTTAATATCACATAAAAATTCAGATAACGCTTCCGTAGTCGAGTGACCTGATTGAAAACCAAATTGTTTAGGACACAAGATATTGTTTCTGGATAGATATAGCATCAATTGATTAACAACCATTCTCTCTGTTATCTTTCCCGCTATGTGGCATAAAGAAATCGGACGAGTGTCTGAGGGTGTGAGGGGATTCTTGATTTTCGGAATTAGTTTCACAATTGTAGATTTCCAAGAGTCAGGGAAAATACCAAGCGAGAATGATTTATTTAATAGGTAGATCATTTGATTAATTAATAGAGTGAAAGCATCCTTATAAATCCTAGAGTTGAGCTCATTACAACCAGAATTCTTGTTAATATTAATATTAGCTATTTCTTCTATGAATGAGATTCTGTCTAAGTGTAGATCTTCCCAATTTATAGTTATTTGTTCAAAAGTTCTTGTGCGAGGTAAATCCAAAATAGTATCATTAATTTTTTTGCCAACCTCACAGTAAAATTTGTTAACACCATTTACCATATCCAGTCCTTCAGTTTCAGAGCCATCGATCAGTAGACTGTTTATACATTGTGCATTATTATTTTCAATATCTCCAACCACTCTCCAAAACTTTTTTGGATCTCTCCTGTGAGTGTACAATAAACCTCTAAAATACTCCGCCTTAGCACGACGTATATGCCGATTACAATTGTCCCGTGCGGTTCTTGCCTTCCTAATATCAGTCATATTTCTAGTTTTGTTTGCTTTTTTATACAATGATTCACGCTCTTTATGCAATTCGGTCAGCTCCCTGGTGTACCAGGCCGGCTTTACCAGTCTATTCTTAAATACCTTCTTAGGCGCAATATTATCCGCCGCGTCCAAAATTTCCTTGTAAAGAATGTCCCAACATAGATTGGGGTCATCCTCACTATAAAATCTATCCCAGTCTGAGTTAGCTAACTTATCCTGAAGATGTTCCGAAGAGTAGTTTCTTAAGTCCCTACCAATAATATCAACCCTTACTTTACAAATATATTCTTTCTTAAAAACTGTATAAGTGGGATTATGGTCTGAGAGCGAGTAATCAAGGGTTCCTGATTTATAATCGGTTTTGCCTCCTATAATAAAGAGGTCTAAGATTGAATTTTTAGTTAGACCGAATCTTGTGGTTTCTTTTGCAGCTATAGTCAGATTTTTGGAAGTAATATAGTTTGTAAGGGCCTTAGTTTTATTGTCGTTAATATTAATGTCAATATTTAGGTCACCACAAATCACTAGGTTACCAACTAAGTCCTTCCCATTGTTAATTAATTTTCTGGCACTTTCTAAGTCAGCTAGATAATTAGATACGTTGCCCGACGGCGGCCTATAAGTCAGAATTACATTGTATATCGGTACTTTATCTCTTTTAATACTAAGTGAAAGTATCTCACTATGGGAATTGGATATTTGGTTATCCTTCATAAAATTGAAACTATAATCATCTCTAACAAAACAGCATAACCCGCCCCCTCTACAACCAGTAGTTCTATCCAACCTGATTAACTTATATCCCTTGCAGTTCAACAAATTATCAGGAATATCCTCTTTCAGCCAAGTCTCAGAGAAACAGACTATATCATATTTCTTATTCATGATTTCATTTCTAACAGTATCTATTTTTGGTAAAAGCGATCTAATGTTATATTGTATAATCTTTACTCCTTTGACAGACATCAAGTCATTCCAGTTTCTGGGTTGGCATTTATACATCAATATAATAGTTTGCCTTAACACGATCTAATTCCATAATACTTGGGGCTCTTTTTAATTGGGACACATAACATAAGATCCCAGTATGGATGTCGGGCCTGTATTTACCCCAAAAGTACATGAAGCTAGTCAATATAAAAACATTATCAACATGTAGAATAAGGTTAGACGAGCGGCAACCAAGTACATGCGCCGTCCCTTTTCGCATGGCGAGCAGGGACATATGGCTAATGCTGTGGCTATAGAATGGAGTTGGATAGTGAGAAATAGTTACTGACATAGCGCAGACACACCCTCTACCCCTTTTCGCATGGCGAGCTGGTTCAAGGAGTAAGTCTGCACTGTACCAGCACTTAAGACATACATTCAGGAGCATGAAGAAAATGGTACCTACATAAATAACCAAGGTGTTGTCGTAGTATGACCATGAGCGAGGAAGCACAATATATTCCACGGAATCAATCGGTAGCACTGTTCTATTACACGAGTATTGTATTATGACCTCTAGTACGATGAAGTATACCTTCAAAACCCTAGTAGTACGGATACAGTTGGTAATTATAGACGTGAGATTCAAGTTATAAATACCCAGTAACAACAGCCTTTTCGCATGGCGAGCAGTACTGTCATAGTGGGATACTAATAGACCATCAAGAATTGGCTCACGCCAATATACCCATTTCATATCTAATGTAAAGACAAGCTTATGTGAATGAAACAAACAGCTGACAATTTGAGACCGTGTAATCCCCGACCTAACCAACACAGAAGCGTTATACAAATAGTGACAGAACAGATATAGTACGATGTAGCTCGGCATAGTCAGGCATAACCAGTCATTTAAATTTGTATTATTTCTATTATTAATTAGAAAATAACGGGTCATGATGAAAAGTCAGAATTTGTTTGGCCCATTGCTGTAATATTATATTGTCTAGATGTATACCATCAGGAAGCCTTTGGTAGTGATGTAGGTATCTTCCCCTATTTCTTGCGTGGACTTTGTGTATCAGGTTTAAATGTCTAATTCCTCGGTTATGGTTAATTTCAATGATCCTATTGTTAATAGAGATAATGGAGTCATTAATCACTGATTGAAAGGGAGAAACACCAGATAAATGATTTGCAAGATTTAGGTCGACGCCAATTAGACCCCCAAGGCCAATACGACAATTATTTGGTAGCACACTAAGCTTGGAAATAGACATTTCATAAAGATCAAGCATAAATTCTGTAAGGTGGTCTGAATCATGGTACGATAAGCTGATTGCCCTGGTTTCCCTATCTTTGGAGCACAAGTCACAGATTCCACCCACAAGTAGTAGCCTATTAGGACGATGGGCCCTGTAGAGCTCAATGCATCTGTCTGTAAGGTATCCCAGACCAGCCCCGCTGTAGGCTATACAGTTGATATCTTCGCTGAGAGGAAGATATGTATTTAAGTTCTTTCCTCGAGAGTCTGTAACAACAATAGTACGGTTAGTAAGTGCCGAGGCCATGATAGTAGAGGGAACTGCACTCTCTATCTCTGCTGTCCAGGAAGTTTTGCTGTTGGGGCGGGGATGCGAATTCTGGGCAGTTATTGTATTCTGAGATCACGCGCTGCATTTGGGTCGGGTCAGGTGGCTGAGTGTTGCGGCGCTGAAAACATACAGGGCTATTAACCCTTTTATTAGCACTCTGCGTTTCTCCAGATTCATTTCTACCACGCTTACCCCCTCTGGTATTAATTTGGCCGACGCCTCTCGATCTTCCTCCTCCTTTTCCTCTACCCCCTCCCCTGTTTTGGTTGTGGCTATTGTTAGATCCAGCGGTGGCTTGCTGTTGAGAGGGGATTTCAAGGGTTCTAGAAACTTTTGGGGGACTAGCCGTGGAAACACCGCTGTGATCCATTTCGACTTGTTGGGTAGGGTGGATTACCGTAGGGCCTTGATTGTTATCCGCTGGGGCGGCAGTGGTGGCATCGGTTTGCTCAGTTTTCTCAGCATTCTCAGTTACCACAGGATTTGTGGGAACCTTTTGTCTCGGGGATTTGCTTAGTGAAGGGTCCCATTGTTTTCCTTCTGCATTGGCCATGACCAAAGCTTTCCTCACATAGCCTATCTCAGATCCTAGGAATTCTCGGTAGTCTTCAAGTATGGTACCAATAGCGTTATTGCCTTTGTGTGTCCCCTCAGTGATCAATTTGGATGAGAGAGATGCCCCGCAGGCCCAAAATCCATCATTCGTGGCCTCAAATAATTTCATTTTACCAGTGTCGAGCAGTACTTTCTTCAGATGAGGGTTTTGCTCGAATTTGGTTTCAATGAGCACACGCATAACCCTGACCTTGTCTCTATCCCATTCTGGCGTAGATTTAGTGGCGTGAGATAAGCCTTTTGCTGCTTTTGCGTCCAGACTCTCAAATATTTCTTTCGCCACGTCGGGTCTACCAAGTGCGTTTGCCCTAGCAAACTGGTAAGCTTGCTCGACGGACTTGAAGGGAATGTGTTGTACAATAATATCACATGGATAAAAGTTCGACAGGGCACTAAATTGTGACTGGAAGTAGACCTTCCCGTCCATTTTCTTAGTTTTGGCGTCCGAAAGTCGATATCCCTCATCCAGGTGCTCTAGCTGGTCATACTTGTAGTTCACACCGTCAATATTAATGCGATCTTTATAAATCTTGCCAACTGACTTGTTACCCTTAGATTTAATGTGATTACCGACAGTAGCAAGCATGTCCTTCCTTTCCTGGATGGTCGTTGGAATGTCGGTGTTGATGTAAACCTTATAGTAACTACCAGATTTGCTCAACAATGCACGTTGGCTGTAAGCATAATTTCGTCTGTCCTCAGAGCGAAATTCTACACGAATCTTTTTGCACCCAAATTGGTACGAATCGATTCTCCTGGCGCTTACCAGATCGTCAATACCGTAGCGACCATCAATCTCTCTAAGTATTTCCAGAGCAACACCTATTGTGTTTTCCCGATAATTCTGGTAAACGCCAGTAAAGATTAGGTTATTCCTTCTGCGATCAATCTCTGATTCAAGCATTTGGTTTTCAAGCTTCTGGATATGGGTTTCCTGGGCACGAGATCTCCTATCCATGGCGGCCATAGTTTCAGTATTATCACGGTCTTTGAGGATCAGGTCCCCCAATTTTCCCACAACAGTTTGAAGATTTGCTTGTGTGAATTCCAGGGATCTCCTGAGATCCTGGACGTTACAATCCTCATTTTTTATTCCATAAGTTTCTTTAGTCGTAAGATCATTGTAACCAAATGGGGCAATAGCGTTGAACACACGGGGATTCCTTGTTTCCAGTAAACTCTCACAGGGATGTTTATATAGCTCTTGCGCTCTCTCTTCAGAGACAGTTTGTTCATCCCCAAAACGCATGGTTGCAGCGTAATGGGTAATTTAGAATAAATGCCAGATATACACACAATATGACGAATGTTCAGAGTCAAATCTACTCACACGAATTGTAAATCAAATAAGTCCAAAATGATCGTATGAATGGTAATGCGTAGTATGAGTGTGGGCGATAATCCTATGTTTCAACAGAGCGCTAATCCTATACGTCTGCACTCGACGGCGGACGGACTACTACTACTATTATTGAAACATAATTAAATACAATTTCTCATCCATTTGCATAGTTTCATGCTATTTCTAAATCCCGTCCAACTACATTAAATTAATGATCTAATATATTAATGAATACAATTAAAAAAGCAGGATTGTTCAGACACCATATGGAAATATCATTTCATCTATATGCATTTGATCTATTATATTTTTGCATCACAATTGGTCCATCCTCTGAGGTAGATCATACTCCATCTAGTGTACTTAATCTCTTTGGTATCAATCAACATTCATTCTAAAGATCTTTTCATTTATGAAGTATGGAGTATGAAGTGATGACATGTACAAGCTGTTGTATGCAGGTGCAGGTGTTGTTGTGGTACTTTTATGAAGTATCAGTGATGGCATGTACAAGCTGTTGTATGCTGGTACAGGTGTTGTTGTGGTACTGCCTCATTAGCTTCATGCCCACATCCAACATTGCAAGCTTGCACTCATTGTCCACCACCACAAACTGGTCCGTCCAGATGAAATAGGCTCTGAAAAAACAGATGTGCTTTGTGTCATAATATATTATTATATAGTGATTTCCTCAGATTTGATCCCTTCACCAAGAATAAAGGCCCTAGACCACTAAGCCGATTCTCATGCAATTTTGCGCCGCAGAGCACTCTTTTGCACTAAATTCTGTGTGAATCGCATGAGAATTGGCTTAGTGGACTAGGCCCTTAAAGCAACCAACAAAGCAGGTCTTGCCCTGTTACAAGGGTTGTTTTCCTCGTGAAATGCCAACATTTGACTGAATACAGAGGATCCTGGATCTCCAGGCCGGCCAAGTCATCCAAGCATCCTCGCTTGATTTATACAAAAGTAACAGGTAAAAGGTATATCATAGCTTAAAAAAGCCATTTCGGACCAGTACTGCCCACCTGTGTTAGTATCTATTGGATTAGCACCCATTAGATGTTGGTCTTAGCCTGAGCCCTGAATATTCTCATTTTTAGGACATCTAATGCTCCAAGTTGTAAAAATACGTACCCAATTTCCAGACAGTGCATTGAATATAGCCATGTATTTCTAAGCTCATCCTATAGAATATATTAGTTACTTTACGAGTAAGTGTTCACCCAAAAATATTGCAAACTTTTGTTTTAATGATACAAACTTAAAAATAGAAACACGTATTGTGTGTCTCAATATTTACCATCCTTGAGATCCTTTTGATCTCATCTCTTCAAATATTAATCTCAAAATCATTCTCTCGCAACTTGAGACTCATATTCCTGTAACACATCACATATAAACAGACATTTTTTAATTTTGTTTTAATTCAGGATGTTTATACAGCACGGTCAAAGATATGAGTGATCAAGTAAGAAATGCAAGAGATCATACAGTGATATAATATAATGAGATGGGCTCACGGGGTTTTTCAACTAGGAATAACCATGGTTTTCCGCCCACTGCTGTGTCTAACTAAGTCAACTAGTTGTAGCAGGTACTAAACTGGGATTTATTAACACTAGGAGATGTTTAGAATAGGAACATTGGCGTTTACATGGCTGGTTTAATGCGGGGGGGGGATGAGGTGAGGTGAGGTGTGGTGGATTTAGTGTGTGAAATTCAGGGCTCAATAATGGTTTTACTATTAACAAGTGCCTTCGGCACTTGGATTGTAGAGGCAGTTGTGTTTCTACTTCTTATAGGAATCCAACAACTTACTGGACATTTATTTTAATTTGGAGATATCAATTTGATTGCCAAAAATGGCTAAAATCACAGGGGGCCTACAGGGTAGTAGGCCTAAGGTGTAGGAGGGAGAGAGAGGGACAGAGAGAGGGGGGAGGAGAAGAGAGGGAGAGGAGAGATGAGAATGACTGAAATAAGAGGGTTTCATGGGAAAAAAAATTGCCATCCCCCCCCCCACACACACACCTATACATCTATCAATTTTCCTTCTCCTCCCCCTCCCCGACTACCTCTCTTGCTCTCCCTCCCCTTTTATTCTCCCTCCTTAATAATAATGACTAATGTGTTGACAGGTGCATACTTTCTTTAAAAAAGTTGGTCGGAAAAAAAGTTGGTCGAAAAAAAGTTGGTTGGAAAAAAGTTGGTCAGAAAAAAAGTTGGTTGGGAAAAAGTTGGATCGTAAAAATAGTTAGGTCGGAAAAAAAAAGTTGGTCGGAAAAAAGTTGGTCGAAGAAAAGTTTTGAAAAAAAAAGTTGGTTGGAAACAAAGTTGGGTCGTAAAAAGGTTGGGTCGTGGAAAAAGTTGGTCGGAAAAAGAAGTTGATAGCAAAATAGTTGGGTCGTAAAAAAAGTGGGTCTAAACAAAAAGTGGGTCTATAAACTTGTCTTTGATACCAAATGAATCATATTTTAAAAAGATTTTATAAATTCAATGAGGAGTAATGTGTGGACGGGTACATTCTTTCTCTGCGAGAGAGAGAGAAAGAGAGAGAGAGAGAGAGAGAGAGAGAGGGAGGGACACAGAGAGAGGGGAGGCAGGGACAGAAAGGGGGAAGGAGGGACAGAGAGCGGAGGGGGAGTGAGGGACAGAGAGCAGAGGGGGAGGGAGGGACAGAGAGCAGAGGGGGAGGGAGGGACAGAGAGCAGAGGGGGAGGGAGGGACAGAGAGAGAGAGGGGGACAGGGATGCCAGTCTTCCATGAATTAATGAATATCCATAATATCCATGCTTCCAAAAAAAATCAGAATCTCCATAACATTTTAAGATTTTCCTCTCCATTAAACCCCATTTTGTCCCTACAATTACGGTATATCATAATACATAAGTCCTTCAGCATTTCTGAGTGTCTACCCAGCTCAAGTAGCACCAGAAACAGGGAGCATGTGCTGCTGCCTTGGCCCACCCTGGTCCCGTCAGTGGTGCGATGTGGTGAGCAGGCCATCTTCCAGTAAAGACCGGGTGTTTCCAGGGGTCAAATTTGTATGGCATGTTCGAATAGGTCATGCCAGGGCATTGTTGCGGCCAATCACCACCAACCTACTAACACTCCCCCTATACTACCTCACCGTACTAATCACTTTCAAACCCACCTCACCTCACTTCACTTCCAACCACACACCTTACAACATTTAACCCACCCACCCTCACCCTTTTCTCTCATATCCCTCTCCTCCCTCATACTAATTATATTTATCACTCAATTCAATTTTATATAAAAATCTCTTTTACACTCTTCAACCTTTTACCAATTTTATTATCAACCATCATCTATTTATATACCCTCCTTTTATTATTTAAAACTCATTTATATAAATTTTTATAAATTAAATAAACATTTAATTTCCCAAAGCTGCCTTACTCTCACCTTATTTATTCATCATCTCTCTTTATAATATTGGGCGAATCAACAATGCCATCTTGTTTTTCTAATGGATGTATCAGATCGGGTGCAGGCCGCTGGGACAGTAGCGGTGATCAGTACACCCCTCTCCGTCACCATGGTATAGCAGGGAGGTGGACCCGGGATGGATGCAACACTCACTAAGGGACCTAGACACATAAAACCCATAGCATTGATACTTTCGAAATGATCCTATTAGGTATTTAGACAATACTGAATATTCCATTAATTTGGTCGACCTTGACTGGCATCCCTGGGGGGACAGAGTGGAGAATGAGAAGCCTAATGAAAGTTGTCAGGCGCTACCCGCGGCGATTAGTGGGAGCTGTGTTGGAGATAGGTGAGGGGTGAGGGGAGCCTATGGGGGAGATAGTGAGAGGACAGCACTCATGACCAGTGAGGCATGACGTGACGTAATAGGTTAGGAAAAAAATAGGGAGGGACCAGTCGGCGCCCAGCCTCTCTTAAACTGGTCCCAGTCCTTCGTTGCTCTGGGAGTGGTGAGTGGACTGGCAGCCTCTCATTCGCACTGGCTTGACCTACATAGTGCAGCTTGACCTCAAAACCACAGGTCAAAAGCAAAGATTTAATATAGTAGTTCACTAGGGTAGTGCCTGAATAATGAACTCACAGGCTAAATATAGTTGCTCCCATGAATCCTGCTACAGCTGATATGAATGTAGTCTCTTCCTCCTCAACCTCTGCCATGTAGCACTTCCCTACAAAATGAAGCAACCATAGCTTTCATCCATAGTTTGTATTCAGCAGAAAATATGTTATATATTGAATCTTTATTCACGTGGTATATGACATATACATAAATGGGACAATCAATTCTGCAAGTACAATCCTACTTTCGATCATTCTGAATATGAAAAATACTTGAGTACAAATGTAAAAATCAATTTGTAGTATCAATAATTGTGACATTTTTTTAAGAGTTCAAAAACAATCAAAGACTTCCATGAGATGTGTAGAGCTTCTTTGATCCCTTGCCTTAAGTATACTTACAATGCTTTAGATGTATATATCTTAATAGCCTCATATTTGATGTAGGTAAACATTAGATACACGAGATGAAGTGGATTCCAATGATAATGAACATCAAAACATCTCATAAGTACCTCTATATTTTACAATGCATGAAAGAAGACGTTTGTGATACTTCTTGATTGTCAATTACTAGGAAAATGGTTGAATTTACTCCTTAGATAGCTATAAATACATTCAATATAAGGCCTTGACATTTGGTACATTTAGTCAGGCTATTAGCAGCACTAGACACCAGAAAAACATTCTGAGCAAGGGTTTCTGTGAAAATAATTTGGAAAATATAATTTCCCTGTGACACATCACAACTATTTTTTTTTTTTTTTATTTATTTTTTATCCGACAGTACATACAAATTCATGGTCTCGTGGCGAGGCGATTTTATGACCACCTGCCTTATTTACTGTTCTTTATTCTATATAATCAAGTATTGTTATAAATGTGATGTACAGTCTTCTTTCCTATTAAATAAAACCAATGTACAATTTTTATACAATAAAATGTGATTAGTCTGTCATCGTCAGAGTCAATGTTTTGTCGAGGGGGCGGATGAAGTTGTTACCGACACGTGGTTGTCTTAGTCAAAGTGGCCATGATCGCGTTGGCTTAATAATAAACTATATTTTAAACTATGCGTGCTAATCAGGTCTGATTTTGAACCCAAAATAACCCGGACCTGTTATACAAGGAAGCCTATCAGATGCTACTGATATTCCACAATAGCTGTCCGTGTAATGAGGTATTGAAGGGGTTTGACGTGGGTGTATGGATCTCCAGGATATAGAGAGAAACCTTGCAATTACATTGGATATATTCGGGCATTCTCCACCGAAGGAAGAGAGAGGACTGGGATGAGCATGGGGAGCCATGTGTGTGTTAAAAGAATGAGGTAAATCATTTATATGAAGAATTATTGAACATTTTGTGACTGACATTGTGTGTATAGTGGCGAACATGGGGGAATATAACAGAGCATTGATCCCGTTCAAAACAAGCCAAGTGGCTTTTTCACGCCCAGCTAATTCCCACCGGGAAAATATTATAGAATTTAGCAGAGAATGTATGACTGACTTTGAAGACAAAGAGTTTTTTTGTTTTGTTTTTTTACACAAATTTTATTCAGGAAGATAAGTGGCATACGCCAAAGTTTTTAAGCGGGTTGGGTAATCCCGGTCTTCCTCCGTAGCCTGAATTTTCGCAGTTTCTTAGTAACAAATTAGCTATGAATTAACATTTAATCAATATCGTGGAGAGAAGTATATTTTTTTTTTTAGAAAAATTTTATTTGCGACCATTGTCAGGCTAACCTGATAATCCCATGATACACAAGTGAAATCTTATATACATAATTTTAACTCTAATGATTCAATCTTTACCGAGAATATAGTGGAGGGTTGCATTACCTTTACAATAAGCAGCTAATTATAGCGAATAAGCCTCCAATTTAATCTATACAGAAAAATTCACGGACTATACAGGTCCCCTGCAAGTGATGTGGAGTCAGACGAGGAGAGTATGCTAAAAGCAACTCGACTGCAGCTGTTGGGGATGAGGAGAGACTTGGCCACGGAGAAGAGGAAGAACCTCGAGTTTGCAGCAGAAATGCAACAACTCGTGTTTCAGAACAGAGATATCCAGGAGACTCTGGATGTTGTAACTGAGAGGGACTCTGCCTACATCAAAAGGTTGTTGGTAGAAAATGAAATAATGAATGTATGAGGTGAAAGTGTAGCGTGTGTTGGGGCTCTTTACACCACCAATGTTTATTTATTTGGCTATCCGCCAACCCATATCGCTCTTCTAAAGAGTTTGTTTCGTTATTCTTTTTCCTTTTATAGGGAAAGATTTTTTTGTTAGCAGCCAGATATCAGGATGTCGCAAGAACGACGTACGGACGAACCTATGGATTCGGGTGATGAATCGGCTCCGCCGATGACCGAGGCCGAGGAGAACCGTCTCCTTGAGGGAGCAGAAGACCTCATGGGGTTGGATCCTGCGAATGTGGCTGCAGTCAAGACTCTTCGACGGACGGTTTCGGGTATCAAGCCCCTTGGTACGGAAATCCAGCCTCTGTTGGATGAGCAAGAGGACGGATCCGGTACGGACAAGTACGGACAAGTGACCGACAGCTGCAGCTGGAGGCATGGCAGTGGTGGCTGGAACTTGCTGTAGTGTACGCAGCAAATTACTCAGCATGAGCAATTGCGGGAGTTGTGATGGGTCCAAGGGCAAGGCAGCCACCGGATTTGGAAGTGGAGGTAGAGGAGCTGTAGGGGTAGGCACTGTAACTGTCTGCTTCTGTTCTTCTTCAACAGGGTCGACAGGGGAAGAGGAGCGCATGTCGTCCTCAAGCAGTGACCTCAGTCTCAGGTTTTCTTCCTCCAGGCGGCGGATCTTAGAGTCACTGGCCGACAGGGATCGGCGAAGTCCGTCTACAAGACCTTCCTGACTCTTAGCCTCCTCCCGGACGTCTCCTAGCTGTTCCACGGACGTCTTTACATCACTCAGCGCCAGCAGGGGTGTAGTTACCTCCTTGAGCAGAGCTTTTAGTTCCGCACGGGCGGAATCAGCTGATGCACAGACCTGCTCCAGGGCTGCGTCTACAATGATCTCGGCTCTAGCCACCAGCTCCAGGCTGTCATCAACGGAAGGTAGATGTTGTAACACACTTCCGGACCATTCCCGAGCCCGCCTGCATGCCCGCTTAGACAGGGGAGAACCAACTTCAGATGTAGCGGGTCGGTCTCTCTTCTTAGATGAACCAGAACTCACGGATTCCTTTACCACAGAACTACTGGCATCAGTGGCCCTGGCATGGCAACTCCCTGCTGCAGCGGCAGCAGAAGAAGAAGCTCTGGACTTTCCGGACGTTGACCCGGACTCGATAGTCACGGCAGAAGAGCACGACTCTGATCTTGATTTCTTGGAGCCTCTCCTGGTACTAGTGGCTCTCCTCATGACCCTAAGATGCTGCCCGGCCATGTAGGTTGTCCATTGGAAGACATGGTTGGTATGAATGGAGGGCAGCACCTTAACAGTTTTGTCCAAGGCATCTTTGCGGTTGAGATGATGCTGCACGGACTCCCCGTACATCAAGTGTTGTACTAGTTCGACACGTCTATCCAAAACTTGGTGACAGTTGGTAGACGGACAAACCCACACCTGGACGAAGGGGGCGTGCTCCTTGCAAAAATGCCTAAACAGACGTTCACAAGTCGAGTACGCCCGGACCCCACCCGGATTCAGGGACAGAATCCGGCAGACCAAAAATGGGCATCGGTGGCCGGGTTCCCAAAGACGGTGGGCCTCGATGACCTTCTGGTAGGTTCCAGAGTCCATAGAGTCTGCTCTCAGAATCTCAGGCCAAACATGAGATTCATACCTTGCCATATGTCCGTCATTCTTGAATTCTTTGTCTTCGGAGTCGCTCTCCGGACAAACCACAACTCCAGATCCGGGCTGGTCGGAGCGCGGATCTAGAGGCAAGATGTCCGTGGCTGCATCCAGCTCCCTTCGGAAGGCATCCATACTACCTTTTCCGGACAGCTGGGCTCTCCGTCTGCCAGCGCGGTGGTAGTGGCGTTTCTTTATTTTTTTCTCAACAATCTTCTTCTCAGAGGTCCTGGAAGAACTGTGAGGCTTCTTGTCCTGTGAGTCTTCTCTAACAGTCATGACCCCACTAGCTGTGTGGCGTACACCTGGAGTTCTTCCACGAGACGTCCGTTCACGAGGAGCAGGGGAGGCAGAAGCATCACACCTACCCGGAACTTTCTCATCCCAAGAAGACTTGGCTGCCTTCCTGGGAGAGACAGACTTCCTCTGACTTCTCCTTAGAGCGGGTGAAGTCTCAGGCTTCTTCCCGGACTTGTCCGTACCGGATCCGTCCTCTTGCTCATCCAACAGAGGCTGGATTTCCGTACCAAGGGGCTTGATACCCGAAACCGTCCGTCGAAGAGTCTTGACTGCAGCCGCATTCGCAGGATCCAACCCCATGAGGTCTTCTGCTCCCCCAAGGAGACGGTTCTCCTCGGCCTCGGTCATCGGCGGAGCCGATTCATCACCCGAATCCATAGGTTCGTCCGTATGTCGTACTTGCGACATCCTGATATCTGGCTGCTAACAAAAAAATCTTTCCCTATAAAAGGAAACAGAATAACACTAAGCAAGATGGAAAATGCCAGAATCTATGTTGTGTTTACATGTAATACATTACAGTGCAAAACAATACATTACCCTCCACACCATATATTACATACAGGTGGAAGAGGGAACACAAAATCAATTATCACAGACTAACTTCTTGACAGAAGTTACCTAAAGTCAAGTATCACGAAACAAACTCTTTAGAAGAGCGATATGGGTTGGCGGATAGCCAAATAAATAAACATTGGTGGTGTAAAGAGCCCCAACACAAGCTACACTTTCACCTCATACATTCGCCATTCATTCAGAAAGCACCGGTGTCATGGCTGACGTCTCAAACATTTCACCGAACTTCCTCCTTCCATTACAAGTAATCAAAACTTTCCTAAAACTCCAACACACTGTGTCTAGTAGCAGACAACTATCAACTATCAAATTGATATCAACTCGGAATATGACAAGCAAGTTTTAACCCAATTCAACTCACTTCTTTCCTAGGGAGTTCCGAGTCCAAAGTGCGTTGGCTAGCTGTTGTTGTGCAGAGTCACAGAAGTGGAGTGAGAAAGGGTGCAACACTACAGCGCTCACGGCCAGCGTGGTAACTGTAGTACACAAAGTCGCCACCTCTCTCAGCGCCACCTTCCCGCTCAAGACCACGGCCAAACACAGCTATTTCTAGTGCTCTACTACAGGGCGTACATTGATGTTTAAGTATGCAGCCTGCTCTGATCTTCCGCGGAGACAATTGCGGATACATTGTCCATAAAGCCCACTATCCACTTAGCCGATTCAAAAGCAATTTCAACCCAATTTCTGAGCTGATTCAAGCTTCCCGGGGAGTCTTAGTTCAGTTAGAACTCAAGGGTTCTCCCAAGCTAAGCCTTTCTCAGTGCAGTTTCTAACAAGCCATACGGACTGGTTGGTTCTTTCCCAGCCACTCAATAAATTCAATAAAGAATTTCTCAAATGTCGTGAAAGGGCAGCATGACTTATCCGATATATCAGCCACCGACTTCTCGTTGTGTGTAACTTTTTTGTGGGTAGTGTATATATGAAGGATAATAATGAGATGAGACACGTAGAGATGATTACAATTTGAATGAGGAAAAACCCTTGAATGAAGAAATTATAAACTCATTGCACATGGCACATAGAACTACAGATGTACATACTGGTAGACTCAAAAGTATTTTTCAGAATGAGACAGAATCTAGACGGGAAATTGAGCAAATTCAGAGAAGATCTGAATGAACCATACCGAACCAATACCTTGAAGATAAATATATCATCATAGAGGTGGAACGCAGAAGATGCAACTTGATCATGAGTGGAGTAAACCACTTCAAAGACGAGAACGTGATGGAAAGGAGTTAGGATATATTAGGAAGAATAGACAATCAACTACAAAGAAATGATGGGTACCAGACAAATACTGGTCAAACTGAGAAACACAGAGATAAGAGATTATATCTTTCAAAGAAGAAGAATGCTCAAGAACACTAAAGATTGTTCGCAATCTTTATTGAGAATTAATTGAAAGAAAAGCTGACCTAAGATGTGTTCAGGCACATGTAAATGCTAATATAGCATTAATACCCGAGGTTTTGGGTGGTCTGGGTGGTCTGTTGCCTGGTGGACAATTTGAGGGGCGTTAGCCTCGAGAATTTCCACCAGGCAACAGACCACTTAGACCATCCAAAACCGAGGGTATTAGTGCTTTTAGACCCGGTTTGGTCAGATTCGACTGTTATTTACCACTTACTGACTTTTATTTACCAGTTCTTTTGACGTCTATAACCCCCATTCCTTACCGGAAGTTGCCGGAAGGGATTGTCGTGTTCTATTGTGACAAAAATACACCCCAGAATCTGACCAAACTGGGTCTAAAGGAGGATGGAAAACAGGACCAATCAAGAAAGATTCAATCGAGACAGGCGGTATTAACTATAGATTGGACCAACTGAACAACATTGGGGATGGATCCAATATTGTAGATGCTAAGACATTTGTGAGAGATGATAAAGTATTCTTCCAATCATCGCATAGTCCATTATCAAATTTCAATGAATGTAAGTTCAGCATATCAATACGCGCGAGCCAACATGTTTGGCAATAGAGACACAGCGTCTAAGATCTTCTCTAGTCGAAAAGCACATGAGGCAAAAGAGATAGGAGGAGAGCTAGAGTCAACAAAGAAGTGGAATGAGATGAAGATAAGCGCAATGAGGGCAGTTCTGGACGACAAATCTCTACAGAATGAAGAGTCGCTAGATTTCTGATTAATTGTAAGGAATTAAAATTACTTGAAGCCACTACCGACTGATTCTGGGCAAGTGGATGCAAACTAAGGTCAGAAAGAATGATAAAAGGAGGGATTGTTGGAGCTAACATCGTGGGAAAAATCCGGGAAGAAATTAGACATCACCATGTAAAGCAAACATCACTACCAGAGAGATTACTATTTGAGGAGAACTTCCTAGTTGAAATCGACCTCAAAGCAATTCGTAGTAACTCCCCAAACAGCAGGCAAAATTATAATACATTTGAGAATAGGCCCAAGTACAATATGTTCAAGGATAGGCGCAATGATAGACAGGGGCATGAGCATGAACCGAGCCGTCAAACATGAAGGGAAACTAGTTCAGTACATGAAGAATGAGTATGAGGAAACCTTGGGAATGCTACACGGTGAACAGCGGTACTGTTATAGCAATAGACAACGAGGATTTTAGCGTGAGAACTGTCTGTACTCCCATAGACGTCCCAAGGCCGAAGGCCGAGGGACGTCTATGGGAGTACAGACAGTTCGAACGCTAAATCCGAGTTGTATATTGATTTTAGTCCGTGATGGAACACCGTGGTGGCGCCACTAGACCAACGCGGTCTGTAGTATAATAAGTGCATGCGAAATCTGACCCAAAATGGACTAAAAGATAGTAATTGGAGGCTTGATAGGATGCAATCTGTCTGCAGCTAATGGATGGCTTCACCATACTGTGAGGTCTGGATAGGCGCGATTAATAGATATAAGAGGCATGATTATCATTCATAATTAATAACTATTACATATTAATACAATACCCATATCTGACAATACCAGAGTCTCATAAACAACACAATTTTTTTTGACAAGATTTTTATTCAGTAGGTAAGTACTTAATAACCACAAACAATCTTGTTCCTTGGAAAGGTTTTCCTCATGCCCTGATTGTATTTGCCTTTAACTCTTGGCCGATTATAAGTGGGTGAAAACACATAAAAATTACTTTGGATATATTGGTCGAGAGGAGACACATTCATATATCGATTAAGGCCAGTGATTCAGATTACAGGAAATTCATCGACCATTTAAGATAGCTAATATTATAATGATGAAAGGATCAGTGATCCATAATAATGAGGAATGATGAGAAAATAATTTAGTTGACCTTTATCGAATTTGTCTACGTGTGGTGGGTGAGTGAGTGGCATCTATTACATTAGATATTACATGATACAAGAGACGGATGAACCTAGATTTTTGATACATTTGTGCCATTAAGTACTAAAATACATACATTCTGTGTACAGACACAACTAGTGTTGAGAGACATTTGTCGTATGAGATGGTGTTTTAAGGCAGTACTTAACTCCTTAGGTACAACTTAGTGTCTTAACGACGGGTCAAGGTTGTTCCAGTCTCTAGCACATTGACATAGTAGCGATTTTCGATCTTTTTTGGTTCTGGGGATCAAGGTAGTCAAGGTAGGGGCAACATTTTGCCTAGTATTTCTATTGTCTATTTGATTATCCTCATGATGCGCCTTTCCGTGAGCCAATTTCATATTATTATGTAAAATTCTGTCTTTCAATAACATAGTTTTTGTTTCAATATGCATATCTAGAATTGGGGTTCTAATATCCGAAACAGTAGCACATCTTAGTATTCGGTTCTGGAGTTTTTAAAGCGATTTAGGTCACCCTGGTTAAGGCAGGACAATATTGACAGGCTGTAGTCACATAAAGATATGATCTTTGATTTGCTAAGCATGATTGCAGTCCTAGGGTCTACATTTGTTTCTAATTTATTAAATATATATATAATTTGTGATTGATCTGCTTGAACTACCCTTGGGTCAACATGCAAGTCTTGAGTGGTCAGCTGTAGATGATCTAATACAGAGTGATCTCTAATGGTGAACTTACAGAAGCTGTGTATTCCCTGTATGGTTTGCTGCTTCATGTGTTCTGCCTGGTCAGTTCTAGCCTTGCCCATCATCACAACAACATACCAGGACAGAAGGAAACCTACATCATAGGCCGGGGGACCAAGCCGCGTCCACTCAAGGTCAAACACCTGGAATAAGTCTAGATTGTGACTAGTACAAAATCACTGACTGATATTGTGAACAGGACAATGGCACTGGTTGTTAGTAAATTGTAAGGTGCAGTCAAGGCTGTTATCAGCATCATGAATAAACTATTCTCTGAAAAAAATCATCAACCTGTACAGTATACTCTAATGAGGAACATGCTATAGCATTCATATGTAAATAATGACGGGCCTGGATTAAGAGCCAGTCCCAAAAATGATGTCTCATTTAACCTAATGATATAGATAAGGACCGGTCTGGCACTGAATAAGGGCCAGGGCAAGGATGGCTAAAAGAATGAGTCCCCAGGCTTTTTTCCGGTGAAATATGGTATATTCAGATGCAATTTAAGTAGGGAGGTATATACAGAGGGTGTAGTACTGGCACACTGCTTCAAGCAGAAGATGCATGACCATCATATGGTCTAACCACTGCATGCCAGATGATGCTGCAGTGCTGTTATCTGCACTAGTAGGGCTACCCCCTAGCCCAGGTAGCTTTGATTTCCCTTTTCCAGCAACAGCATACTACTGACACACTTATATATAATGTATATATATATATAGTTGGCAGTAGTGGCATTACTTCCCACTATTTGGTGGACATGCGTAAATCCTGTGACCACTCCCTCTATATAAACCTCCCTTATTTAAGTTAGAAAAATCCATTGTTAGAATTTCAGACGCAAATAATTTAGATAAAATCACCAAGGAAATATGAAAAAGCATATTCAACTGAGAGCTAGACAAGACAATTATTAAATTGACTAAAAAATTACTTAAAAAAAGAGGTAAAAGTCTAATACAATAGATTATTTTTAATTCTATTTATAATAATTTGGAGTAATAGTAATAATTCTGTGGTTACTCAATGTTATGTAACAGTTGTGTAACATGATATAACAATATGTAATAGGCGGTATTAGGATATACATACAGTGACAGTGTCCCCTAGAACAAATACAGATTTAGGATGACAGTCTCCGTGTATAACACAGCGAGGTTCAGATGCAAGCTTCCTCAGTGACTGAAGGATACCCTGTGATGTCAGCTCCTCCATGTACTGCCTGTATTTCTCTATACAGGTGTTGTTCAACTTGATACAGCCTCCCTCCTCACTGAACACCCGCTCCAGGCGGAACACCACTCTGTCCCTAGCAAATGTTGGGTCCCTAAAACATTGAATGTTGGGAAAAAATACTGATCTATTTGATTATTGTGTATAGAGCTGATTAATGTTGATTTTTTTAGGTATAGACCTGTGATTGTTATAGTTGTTATTTTGAGTTCCTGCCCTCGTGAGCCAACAATAAAATGATTATGAGAAATTGATCTATTTTCCGTATAATACCTGATGTCTTTGCTTGGTACAAGGGTAAATACAAACAATAGAGGTATATATAATAAATTATGTGATGTGACTACTAATTGTGAGAGTTATGATACACGGCCCCCGTCAGAGGGTGGGTCAAAGAAGAAGAGGAAGGGTGTTGAAGGTATAGAAGCTAGAGAGAGTGAAGTGGGAGAGAGGAGGGGTGAACAGGGTGAGGAGATAGGTGAGGGGTTAGGAAGGTGGCAGCAATGTACAGTGCATGTCTTACCCCTGGGGTGAAAGGAAATGCCCCATCATTGCTCAAAACAAGTGACCAACACATTTACAGATAATATAGTAATACAGTTGGCCATTACCCATAAAGTTTGATGAGTTTATTCCGCGTCTTCTCGTCACATGTTTCAGGTCTGGTGGTGGAGTGAAGGCGACCAATCATCTGACCCAGTTTACCACAGATACCAGCGTCTACCACCCCCTCCTCCAGGTCGTCAACCAGGAGGTGCATGTGGCTCAGATCCTCCATGGCAACTTAGGAAAAATATATGCGACTTTAAACAAAATATAACTGTATAAGTATTCACATTGGATTAAACAAAAGTACAATTTTAGTTGTTGGTTGATGTATTCATTGTTTGACCTATGTGTCCATAAATCTTTGCTGTTGTAATTGTTCATCCAATAATTTACAATATTCGATGTCACTATTGACCCGTATTCATAAATTGCAGGGAGGAGACATGCATTTCATTGCTCCCTGATAGGTAAGAGGTAAGATTTTCAGAAAATGCATGATCTACATTTCTACACATCTCTCCAATTCAGCTAAATTAGAGTGAACAATTATGAATACACACACATAAGTATATCTTATAGTGTATTGTATTCATTCAATCAATCTGTCTAGGTTTGTTGAACTGTATTTTAAACCTGATTTTCGTCTGAAATGTGGATTATTTGAGGGGATTGGTGAAGGCCAATTGTACATTTTATGAAAATCTGACCCATACGTATGTGGTGTTGTGTGTCCAGGCAGTGAGGAGTTGGGGCCAGGCTTTGGGACAGGCTGTTCAGCAGTTTCATTGACTCAAACTCTCTTGTCTGTCGCTCATAGGGAATCTTGTCTGAATCATTCTGCAATTATATTAGTAACATAACAGCAAGAAGGCATTCATTTTTTATAACACTCACACAGATTTAACTCATGTCATTCTGTATTGTTTTATTATTTGCTTTACATTGTCATTATTGATTAACTATGTCATTGCTTTAGAGCTCAATATAAATCTATTTTATATCCTTTGTTTGTGACAAAAGGCATTTTCTCACAAGGTATTTCTACCTTTTTAAACATGGTAGTTGTCAGAAAAATGGAAGACAAACTTGAGGTTGTTCTTGAATAACGTATCAAACACACTTGTAAATGTATGCATCATCTCTCATGGCTTTGATCCTCTCCATGATACATGGACACAATATTGAATCCTGGCCTTGTGACAGGTGGTTATCTCCCGCGGGCATAGCAATTTCGTAAGGGTGCGTAACACCCGTAGATATTGCATAGCCCAAGGGTAATAACCACCCCTCATATGGCCAGAAGTCTATTTTGTATTTATTATACCTCTCCCAATGTTTTTTGTAAAAATATAGTGAAAAATCGATGGAAATTAGAGTTGAACAACAACCTCTGTCCACCATCTGGTTTTTCTTAAGCTCTCACTTCCGGTCAACCTCACTCATTTTCGGGTCTTTTTTTCTATTGAAATTCGCATTCCGATAAGTTCACAATTTCCCAGCTGCTTATCATCATAATTATTATTATATCATTACATATGATGTATAACAAGTGTTTTTTATCCGTGAAAATAATTATTTAAATACAGAAAATAAGGATGTGAACATGGGCCTATTTTTTTCCATAAAACTCCGCCAGAGGTAAATATGATATGGGTCAGATTTTCAGGAAATGCACAATCTACATTTCTCTCCAATCATCTCTCCAATTCTGCTATATTAGAGTGAAAAATTATGAATACTGAGTATATCTGAGTGTATTCTGTATTGTATTCATTCAATAAATCTGTCTAGTTTTATTGAACTGTATTTTGAACCTGATTTTCGCCTGAAATGTGGGTTATGTGAGAGGATTGGTGAAGGCCAATTGTACATTTGATGAAAATCTGACCCATATGTAAATACCTCCTGGAGAATGATATGACTTTCCAATGCTGTAGCCTATGGCATTCCATACCATCCAGCCAAGAGGTATACATGATACATACACTTACACTGCTTGTGTGTCTGATATGCCATTTGAAAACAACTGGTGCATTTGATCTAAACGCATATTACATGCATTTACATACCTTGGCAGTGTCCTTGCCATATTTGAGTACGACTGAGTCCCTACCATCTTTAGATGTTACCTTGTAAACATAGTTCAATATACCATGTCCTGAGAGCTCCTCGATTATCACACCCTCTGGGTCCTCTTGGATGAACTGAAATCATGATTTGTGTACATCACAATACTTTTGGTGTTGGTGGAAACATGCTCCCAGCAATACTGCATTCTAGGAACCAATTATGCTACACAATTAATGGTAGGGAGATGATGATTATGTTAATGGATGGATGGAGTATGGCCAGCCTGAGGACCATGTGGCACCTCAAGACCAACAGAAACCTGCATAAAGACCAGAGAGAATATTACCTAGCACACATGATAAGGATTTTATGTAGTGGAGCACCACAAATAGCCCTTGATCCTCATATATAACAATCCTTATAGGGAACTGCAGTTTGACTTCAAGTGGGGCACAGCGCCTGGGTCTTATGCATCGGCCTTGCTGATCCTGAGGACAAAGAAAGACAAAGCCCAGGAGAAGTTCTTGGGCAAGTATAAAAGAAGCGATATGGTGGAGCCCTACAGGGTTTTTGACATGTTCCGCACCTGTAGATTTGGGGACAAGTGTGAATATCCCCATGTGCAAAAGGATACCAAGAAGTCTGGTGCTGCTACCAGATGGCAACAGAGTGCAATTGAGTGTGATGGCACTGTGACCATTTTGTGATTGGCCACAAACTAGTGAAGTGTGATGTGTATGTGATACTTTTGGCTTTGAATCACAGATAAAAGGACATGCCATTAGCCATCATTAGGCGAAATCCAGTGAGTCTATTTCCTCCAATATTGTTAGTGGTCTCACACTTGTGTTGGATCAAGTTCTCATTCATATTCATGTATGTTCATATTAAACATGTCTTACTCAACCAATTTATCTGCAAATACATTATGTTTTCTTTAAAAGTCAATAATGTGGGTTTGATCTCAATTACGCATATACAATGCGCATTCAAAATTGCGTCTAAATGCTCAGTAAATGAATGTAATTAAATTATTTTAATACCGGGTAAACATCCTAAAGATAGATGTCCATGTTCGTATTCCTCGTTTTTCTGTGAGACATCACATATTCTGTGTACCTATTTCTTCTCTATATATCTCTCTCCCCCACCTCTCCGTCTCTTTCTCTCTCACTTTCCTATTGGGCCTCTCTCTCCTCCCTCCCTCCTCTTTTCTGTTCTGCCCATCTCGGATCCGTCTCCCCCTTCTCTCTTCCCGGTTCTGCCTATCCCCTCTTCTGTCTCTCCTCTCTCCCCATCTTACTTATCATCAATACCAGCAGTAAATTCCTTGTATAATTGAATTTGATTGATTTGATTTATTTTTCTCTATTCAGGAAACAGTGACATTTTGTTCAAGAAAATAATTTTCTCTGTAAAGCCTGATTATTACGAACAAGACTAATTATAAATCTTGCCATTAAAGTATACAAGACAATAAAGCCATAAGAGGCCGCAATACCTGAGACTACACACTCACCTGGCATTCACACTAACTGCTGCACAATTGACACTCCACTCTCTGACACTCACACTCAGTCCCTGTAATGCTACTTCCATATTAGCTAAGTAATTATTACTTCTCAACTTCTCCCATAGATTTAATTCCCCTTTTCATAATTCCCACCATGTTTTACATCTGAAATTAAATGACCACTCCTCCCGCTAAAAAATTGCCAACGATCACATAAGCACATGTATTATTTTATAACTGTGTCAAATATGCGTAACGATTACGCACAGCGGTAACACATGCCTGCTATTAGTGAGATCAGAATGATGCATATGGTTGAATTCCTTATTTCCTCAGCTTTCTGCAGCTATAAAGTGTGTGCATTTTAAAGAATATTTAGTATGAGAGAGTAGTTACGGGAGATAAGAATTGATTTCTTTTGCTGAAGAATAATAAGGAATAGCATGGCCTACCACGCTCCTGGTGATTACACAGTATATTGGTAAACAAAGTATTCTCAAAAAACAAGTACAATGATGAATAGGTCTATAACCTCCTGGCAGATCCTGTGTGGCTTGGGTTACATTTTCATATGGTATCATTGGTATCGTATAAAATCAAGACAACCAGAACAACATCAGAATAATACTTCTCTGATATATATATTCACCGTCACATGTGATCTCAATTGCGCATATAATGCGCATTCAGAATCATGTCTAAATACTCATTATATGAATTAAATTAATTTCATTGTCAGATTTTCATGCAATAACATTCAGTGTGTCATTATGACATTAATGATGGTTGTCATTAAACATAATTATCTAATACATTATCTAGTGTGAAAGGAACTTCTATGGCTCACTTAGTGCCAAAGATATCGCTTCTCAGTCACACTCATTATTGAAAGGCAGGTGGCGCAGCTTGAAACTGGGGTGCACTTATAATTTCGTTTACAATGAAAGTGTTGCTAATACAATTGTGTGTCATTTATACCACTATATATATTCCACATCATGTACACAGGGATCATTATTCTGCAAATAAAAGTAATGAAATAAAGTGAAAAGGTGCACTTAATCCACGCAACAAATATCTGCTTAAAATGCCATGAGAATTTACTGATGTTTGCACCAATATTGCGTTATACCCTTAGCTTCAGAGTTGGTGCAACAAAAGTGCCCCCCCCCCTATTTAAGGCTGTGTAAAAAGAGGTGCCCCCCCCCCTTCAGAGTCTGTGCAAAAAAAGATAACCCCCCTTCAGAGTCTGTGCAAAAAATAGTTGATCCCCCCCCACACACACACACACTTCAGAGTCTGTGCAAAAGAAATTGAGCCCCCCTCCCCCTGAAAATTCTCCTCTCCTCCCCCCCTCCAGTGAATAAAAATAAACAGTCCCTTAGTAATTTATTCAAGCCTGGGCTATTGAAATTTATTTCGATTTTTGAGAGCAATATATGGTGGTCAACAGTGTCTAATGCCTTTTTGAAATCAATGAATATTACGTGGACTTAATTATTATTATGTAGGGTATTATATGTATATTGTAGGAATTTTGGCAGAGCTTGGGTGGTTGATTTGGTACGTGTAAAGCCATATTGGAAGTCACTTAATTTATTTTTTTTTTCTATATTGGATTTACTCAGATAAATCCTCTGGCGTTTGCGTTATATATAAGTCATTAGTTCTGAAGCTAACATTTTTCATATCTTACCTATGATATCTATTGAGGCAATATGTGATGTGTTTCAGGAAAATGAGTCATAAGTCGCAAAATTGATATTTTTCAAAGTGATATATTTACAAGATCTCCTTGTAGGAATTTTGTCATTTTTGGCGTGACTAAAGCCGGATGAAGTATGAATGTATGTACCAAATTGCAAGACAGTGTATTAAATATTGTCCTGCATTTATAGGGTCATCCCATAGAGTATATTTAGCTACTTTAATAGTAATTTTCCACCCAAAAATATTGAAAACATTTTTTTCAGGAATAAAAATATCGAACTTAGATATAGAAATACTTATTAGATGCCCTTAATGTTTATATTCATTGGAATCCCCTTGGTCTCCTCTTTTCAAATATGATTATATCACGAAATCCAATTTTTGCGACTAATGACTCATTTTCCTGAAACACATCACATATGATGGTAGTTTGATTGTTTTCCTGCTTTTACGCAAACAAACTGTCAAACACAAACGGCGGAAATCTCCCCGGCAAGCAACAGACGTGACAGACACATGTACCGTGGCCAACCACACATGGTAACTCACTACCAATTATATTTATATTGAATTAATTAAATATATACCCATAACTGCTGACCACGCAGCTTTAGCAGGTGTCACAACTTAACGACTTGTCTAAAATAACAGCTGGCTATATACCATTATTAGTATTAACCTGTCTAACCATATTCAACTATGAAAGTCTGGGTTTGTCGTTTAACCCTATACACTGATACTTTAGTGACAGATGCATGGTGTTACGTAAGGTTACGTAATGCCTGGCCTCCCCTACCGGACAATGTGCGGAACAGTAGTGATAATTGCTTATCAATTATCACTAACAATAATAGAGAACACTTCTTATCATCTTATCATACTATTGAAGTCATTATTAGAGAGTAGATGCACATTTGAGATCAATTAGCATTCATTAGAATTCATACAACGATACCTCACAAAAAGGATAATATTCTGGATAATCAATATCTATCAATGGCAATTATCAGTAATGTCAGTATATTATTGGTGTGGCCATATTGTGTGCCCCGTAAGTTGAAAGTAGCATGTTCTGCTTCAATGACAACCTTTCCCAATCCCTCTATTTTTTTCATTCAGAATGTTTATACAGCAAGTCAAGTAATGATAATCAAGTCTGAAATACCCGTACATACATCCATACACTGAACATATAATAATAATGATGATCACTTTAGTACAAGTTGTATTACCCAAATCATGTAGGATCTTGATCTTAAATCTCTTGTTTTCCAACTATATTGTTATTATTAAATGTTATAAAATGTTTAGATTTGTATGGCCGAGATGGCAGGATACGATGAATAAAGATGTTGTAAAAACAAAACAAAAAACAAAACAAAAAAACATAATGATGATGCAGACTCACAATATGAATTGACATGTTTGTCCGCCCAGGGCCGTGTCTATTCACTAATGCTTCTGCTAGTATTGTTAATGCTTACGTATGCTAATAATATATGTGATGTGTTTCAGGAAAATGAGTCATAAGTCGCAAAATTGATATTTTCCAAAGTGTATTTTCCACAAGATCACATTATTGGAATGTTCTAATTTTTAGTGGGTTGATCACTTATAGCTATATCAATCGATGTATCAAATTTAAGAACAATCTATGTAATATATCCTTTCGTTTTGAAGGTCCTCATATGGACTACATTTAGTTACTTTACTGTTTATTGACCTCAAGAAATATTGGAATTTTTTTTTTCAAAAACGAAAACATCAAACTTAAAATCGAGAAATACTTATTAGAGTATTAGACTGTTTACTATCATTGGAATCGGCTTGATCTCATCTATTCAAATATGGTGATATCGCAAAATCCATTTTTTGCGACTTATGACTCATTTTCCTGGAACACATCTCATATATGCGTTCCAGGAAAATGAGTCACAAGTCGCAAAATTGATATTTTTCAAAGTGTTTTTTCACAAGATCTCTTTATTGAAATGTTCTGATTTCTAGAGGGTTTAGTACATATACAGAACTACCCGGGATTCGAGGCGGGAGTGAATATTCACAACGCCGAGAATCCAAGGGTTGTTCTGTGTTTATTTCACCCCGCACCCTAAACTAATGATAAATTAACATGATCTATAGCGATTTTGAGAAATAAATTGTTAAATAATTAGTTCTTTATGTAGATTCGCTTTGAAAACGTAGCTCCGAAGAAGGACTGGAACTGGCGAAGATCAGAAAGCACAAACTATATAGCTAAACAATATACAGAGCCTATGTTATCTCTATGGACTGAGCATATCAAGGGTGAAATAATAATGGCTATATGAATTTCAGGGCATTGTATTAAATATATTTGATATTTTGCGATATTTTCCTAAACGGATCAGAATTATAACATGTGAATCATGTGATTTATATGGGTCAGATTTTCAGAAAATGTACAATTGGTAGCTCTAAACATTTAGGAAATTCGGCTAAATTCGGCAGAAAATGATGAATACCGGCTATATCTGAGTAAATTTAGTATCACGTTGATTTAAATGATAAGCTTTATGATATTAAACTGCATTTTGAAGCTCATTCTTGTCTTAAATGTGGGTTATTTGAGAGGATTGGTATAGGCGAATTGTACATTTTCTGAAAATCTGACCCATATGAGGAAGGACTGCGGTAGTGTCGTGGGATGAGTTGAAACCACCTTCCGTTTCCCACATGGAAGCTATTTCTGATGTGTTACAGCAGAATAAGTCAGATGTCGCAACAAATGAATGTTGAGATATCATCATATTTGAAAAGATGAGATCAAGCCGATTCCAATAATGGTAAACATTAAGGACATCTTAGAAGTCCTTCGATAATTTATGTTTGATACTTTTATGTTTGAAAACAAATTTGCAATATTCGGCAATAACCCATAAAGTAATTACTTCTATCACATTTAAAACGCAAAGATATATATTTAATACACTGTCTCGTAATTTGGTACATGATCCAGTTGACCTCACATAAGGCGCTAAACTCCCAAAGATCTAAACATTTCTACGAAAAGATCTTGTGAATAAATCACTTTGAAAAATATCAAATTGACGACTTCTGACTCACTTTCTTTTTAACACATCACAGTCAAAAATTGTTTGCTCTTATTTCTCTATGATGATGAGTACTATTAGGGTCAGATTTTTAGAAAATGTACAATTCACCTCCACTCATTTTCTCAAATAACCCACATTTCAGACGTAAATAAAGTTCAAAATACAGTTCAACCTAACCAAATAGATTGCTAGAATCAATGCTATGCCGAATATACTCGAATGTACCTAGTATTGACCAAATTGCAGCCTAATTTACAAAATTGACTAAATGTGTACAGCTGCCAATTGTACATTTTCTGAAAATATGACCTTATTGTACAATGCCTCGCTAAATACACTCTTTGTACAGATGATCGACTGAAGTATGATTGTTAAATTGGCTGTTGTACTTTCATTAATTGCAGGGCATTAATGTCAGTCGGGCTAACTCCTTAGCATTTAGGGAGGTTTTCTGGCCATACTAGATATCAGTTACAGAGATAATAGACGGGAAAACCCTGTGACTCAATTTAATTGGTTTACAAGTTGGTAACACAATATAATATCCTTCTGAGAATATATAATACATGTTATTCTGATAAATCTGAATGACGTGGACAGATTTGTTTAATAGCTCGCAGAATTGGAGGGTTTTGATGTATCTTTTTTTAAGGCGGGGGAGTCAGTTTTACTCTTCTCATTGTGTCATGCTTCTCGTATATATGGGTCAGATTTTCAGAAAATATGCAATTGGCAGCTGTAGACATTTAGTAAATTCTGCTAAATTAGGCTGCAATTTGGTCAATACTAGGTAAATTCGAGTATAATCGGCATTGCATTGATTCTAGCACAGGTTGGACTGTTTTTCTAACTTTATTTTCGTCCTGTCCGTGATGAAAATTTGTATAAAACATCCTCCTGTAGTCGGAGAAAAATTCGAGCAGACCTCCCGTTTATTAAGAATTATTTAGGTTTCAAAACAACCAACGAACGTAATTACATAAGCCTCAGAATCAAAAGATCAACTTATGATGGTTATTTGATTTGATATGATTCTCTTCTTCGTCTTTAATCGGATCAGTCCACTAAGCCGATTCACAATTTGCGTTCCTCGATACTGCAGTCTAGCGACATGACAGGAATCACGCATTGAAGACCACTGATACGTAATTGATTCCCTATCTCTCTGAACACTAAGTCATACAAATAACAGTGGAATTCAACCACTTGTTATGAAGCTAACATCATATCCTTTTCATTCATGTAGAAAGAAAAGGTGTTACTTGCATTAAATTGTTTGGAAACAGCTTCAAACAAGCCTCCCAAATGCCACCCCGGACAGCCACATGGTTATATATATATATCTGGATCTAGACATACCTCGGGAAATTGCTTTTTTTTTCATATGGAAATTGTATTGTTGATACTTGGTATGGTGTCTGATATGATGTAATAAATGGGATTAAAATATCTGATTAATCAGCTACCATAAATCTTCAGTGGTGTAACATGCTCAGAATTAACTTATTTTGAGACCGCTGGATGAACGTCAGGCAGCGGGAGGTAAGGCCTCCTACTTCCGTCAGATAACCAGATCAGGAGGCATGGGGTGTGACCACTGGAGCTCACTGGGACTAGCGCGTTGCATGCGTGAGTATAAGAAATGTCATTATGATGAAGAGTATGCTCTGATTTTTATTTTCAACATCCAGCAGCATATGTATATGAGGTTAGATTAAAGTACTTGATTTGTTAAAGTTTGTTAAAAAAAAGAAGTGCATAACCTCTTTTCATCCCGCAACCAACACTCGCTAGACAGCAGAGAGATGCGGAAGTTGCGTAGGGTGTGTGCACCTGGCTATTAGGGACATTTAGCAACGCTAACGCTAACGCTAACGCTAACGCTAACGCTAACGCTAACGCTAACGCTAACGCTAACGTAAACGCTAGTTTCTCACGATAGGGTGGGCCGTATGTAATGGCAGAATTCTATCAGTTTTAGTGGTGGAGAGGTGTTTTCAGAGGGCAAAAAAACACACAATTTCATGAATGTGAGTAGTCTGTTACACCTGTATACAAAGAAAAACACCTCCCGCTCATTTCTACATAAAAATGAAATGATAATTGTCCATTATTTTAGCGTGAAATGGACATACGTTGGGAACGTACTGACCCACCTCTTAGCGTAATTGACGTCCGTATCTCAGGTAGGCACGCTAACAATAGCACACCTACTGATGACGTACCCCTCATAAAAGATACGTTAGCGTTAGTGTTAGCGTTAGCGTTGTGGTTGCTAAATCTCCCTAATAGGGAGACAACACTAACGCATCCACTAACTATGTGTACATTACTATCGCTGTGGGGATATCTCGAGAGGGGTTAGACCGAGGGCATCTGCAATGCAGGCCTCTTACAACGGTAAATAATGTACTAAAGGTTAGTAGCTGTTAGTGGATGCGTAATAGTGTTGCGTTGGTGCGTTGTGATTGCTAAATCTCCCTATTGCCCTGCTTAGGCACCTAATGACCAACATGGATGACATTACAGCTTTAGGTACATTCATACTACTACAATATCGAAGTATACCATTTTGTGTATAAATCTTCCCCCAAAGTAAGGATTTGTAGGAATCAGAACCAAGTCTACATTTCTGGGCGACCAGACCCATATGGGTCAGATTTTTAGAAAATGTACAATTGCCAGCTGTACACATTTAGGAAATTCGGCTAAATTTGGCTGAAAAATGATGAATATCGGGAATATCTGAGTATATTTGGGATCACATTGGTTTAAAGTATCAGTTATGTTAATTCAAACTGCATTTTGAAGCTCATTTTCTTCTTAAATGTTGGTTATTTGGGAGGATTGGTGAAGGCAAATTGTACATTTTATTAAGATCTGACCCATATGTCTTTAGGTGCCACTGTGCATGTCTGTTACAGTGCATCCTGGGATGAATTCTGATGAAATCTGACACACAACTATTTTGCAATGTTCTTATCGAACATTACAAGAATGTTTCAACAATATCACAACTTGTATTTATAAATGATCAATGTTAGCCAACTGCATGATGGGAAAGACGGGGACTAGTGTTATGTATAACACATGGATATTGGCATTAGATCACGGATACATATTCTATGCAGAACATGGTATGTTTTCTATAGATTTTATACTGTATCATTACTCCCATAATTCAATGCGAATCTAGATTCTAAATGGTGGCTATGCAAGTCCCTTATTGACCAGAGGGGTGTTGCACAATGCCTGGTTGTTGCATATTCTGGCTGTTCACAACCGCTCTGATGCTGGTTGAAATTCGTAGAAATCCATGCTCGTTCTTTGCCCTAAGAACGAGAACCAGTTGCACAACCAATTAATAGGTGTTAATTCCTTGGGACATAGGAACACCCTCAAGGTTTTCTAAGTCTTTTAAAAATTCATTAAATTTATTGTGCAACAAAGGGTAATCAGGACTAGTCCTACTTGTTCGTATAGGCTCCAACAAGGACGGAATCCCATTCGTTCAATGAATGTCCTTGTGCAGCACATCTCAGAAACATTAGGGAGATTTAGCAGCCACAACGCACCAAAGCAACACTAACACATCCACTAACCTTTAGTACAATATTCCCATTATGGGGATATCACGAGAGGCCTGCAATGCAGATGCCCTCGGCCTAGCGCCTCTCGAGATATCCCCACAGTGGTATAGTAATGTACAAATAGTTAGTGGATGCGTTAGTGTTGTGTCGGTGCGTTGTGGTTGCTAAATCTCCCTATTAACTGCCAGGAGCAGGCACTGTAAGCAGCACAAGGCCAAGCAACCCACCCGACAAGCAACCTCTATTGCAATAGTGCAATAGTGGAGGCTGGGAACAGCAACAGTTGTCTCTGTATTCATACCTTCCTCAACTCCATCAATCTTTGTCAACAATATTAATGGATAGTACAGGACATTGAGCAAAAGAATCACTGGAATTGTTGGACAAACATCATATCTGTTGCTGCCATACATATTCCTCGGGTATAGTTACACTGAAAAAAACACCTTATTGAAAAGGTTGGAGGATTAAAAAGACGGAACATTTCAATAAGAGCTTTCCAATTATTGGTGTGTGTCTTACCGTTCCATAAATAAGTCAATACCTCCATCAGGACAGCACATAGTATTAATCAACATTGGTCATTTCCACAACAATATCATACACAATTGAAATGGAGGAAAGAGTAGACAACTATAATATGTATCTACAAATGTAACTCTTTACAGGAACTTCTTGGATGTCTCTCACTAGGCACTGCAACAGGTTCTATTCGCTGCATCCCTGAAAAACATGTTAATTTAACTTAAAAGACATATAGGTGGGGAGAACAGCTCCGGACATTGTCAGACTGATCTGCTGTCCACTCAAAGAAGCATAACAGTACAAGTGAAAGAACATCCCCAGCTGAGCATACATTATTTGATTGACTATTGGAATAACATCTACCTTTTCCATTCAACTATATTGTTGTTGTCAGAATAGAGGACGCACACCATTGAACTTAAATAAAGTCTCAGAGACAATCTGGGAGTCCATCCATGAAAGTTACATACTTGAAAATGCACTGGAAGAGACATTTGAACATTTTTCTGGGAAGAAATCTTTCTTTCTAAAAGCAAAAAGGATTCGTCTGCATTCAACAATACTTGGATCCTAAAATTTTGATTCTGAGGCTGGAAATTAAAGACAAACTGATCGAAGAAGTCCGTACAAAGCATTCACTAGGCAGCTGTCAATGGAGATTGGCCAGATTTCGAGAGGTAGGTGAATAACATACCATAAAGGGCATAGTCCACTAAGCCGATTCTCATGTGATTTTGCGTCGCAGAGGACCTTTTTCCACTAAGTTCTGTGAGAATTGCATTAGAATCGGCTTAGTGGACTAGGGCCCTATGTAGGGTATCTACTTTAAATTGTGACCGTAAATGGTTCACATAAATGTGGTCTGTTTTAGAAAAATGAGTCATAAGTCACAAAATATTGATTTTGAGATGTTAACATATTTGAAAAGAGGAGATCAAGCTGATTCCGATGATGGTAAACATATGAAGCACATTTAAGAAGTGTTTGTATATTCTATGTTTGATATTTTTATTTTTGAAAAAACAAGTTTTCAATGCTTCTGGATGGGTAATTACTAGTATAGTAACTAAATATACTCCATACAAAGGCCTTCAAAATGGCCAAAATATATTTAATACAATGTCCCGAAATTTGTTACATGGATTTATATGACTATAAGTGCTAAACCCTCTAAATATCAGAACATTTCAATAAGTAGATCTAGTGGAAACAAACAACACTTTGAAAAATATCAATTTTGCGACTTCTCACTCATTTTACTGGAACACATCACAAATGGCAAATGCGCCCGTGAGATTACATAATTGTAAATGATCAATATATGCAATCATGCATACTGCTGAACTTATGATTGTCATTAAATATGATATGAGTAACCCATATGCAGCTGATTAACTTTGTTGGTTTTTCAGTAATATGTGAAAACGTATCATCTTTTCCCAGAGACTCAAAGATCACATTCCTTTTGAAGAACTCAAGAAAAACAAAATAACAGAGTAACTTATTAATTACATGTATTTGTTTCCTAAAATGAGACCTATTGTGACATTTTGATGTCGTTAATTAGCTGAGAAATGGAAATATGGCCGTATAGCTTGGCTGACGGCTCTGAGTCAGCTGGCGTAACTGGGTCAGATTTTCAGAAAATGTACAATTCATATTCACCAATCCTCACAAATAACCCACATTTCAGTCGAAAATAAAGTTCAAAATACAGTTCATCCTAGCCAAACAGATTGCTAGTATCAATGCAATGCCGAATATATTCGAATTTATTGGCCAAATTGCAGTCTGATTCAGCAGAATTTCCTAAATGTGTAGAGCTGCAAATTGTACATTTTCTGAAAATCTTACCCATCTGATCCATTCCCATTACCACAACCAGCTGGCCGACACTTGTCGGCTGTAATACTTTAACATTGTTTTTTTTGCCGTGTAGCGGCCGTACACCAATCGCCCGTCGTAATGTGAATGGGCCTTAACTGATCCACTTTCTCCCATGGTGTTTCTCCTATGGCTGCCCCCGTAAATGACCGTAGGCCAGAAACTAGGAATCTTTTCCTGTGGCAGCCATTTTCTCTTGGCTGATTTCACTTCAAATCCTTGTGCTAATATGTAGCAATAACGGAATATTGGTAAACCATGACCAACAAGACCTAATACGAGTCAGTGTGGTAAGATTGTGTCAGTAGAATATCTGAGAAAACACTAGTTTAACCAGTGTGTTTTAAATTAAAATTCATCGACAATGGTGATTAGGAATTTATCAAATATTCAGGAGTATAAAGATTTAAACACGTAAAAAGTATATTCAGGAGTTAGGAAAGAGAGGAAACATTGTGATTATGTGTTTAATAGGGGCAAGGGCTAAGATTCAAGAGGGGCGTATCATCATTAGCCATAAAGTATATTTTTAAACCCCAAGCAGAGGAAGGGAAATACTTAAGACCCCACCCCCTAAACCTAAAAAAGCTAGCAGTAACCCGTAGCTGTATTGAGTGTTCAAAGGACGGAAATGCACAGCACCCATGGACGGCTACATCTAGCTGTCCATGGACGGCTAGAGTAACACACCTGTGGCTGCCCGACCTGTTACGTTTGGCCATGGTGAGAGATGGTTTTCAGTAAAGGGTGGTCTCCACTGGCTGCAGTAAGCTTTGCGGTAAGCCTTGCGATGGTTTGTGCTGGTTCTGTATGTGGAGAGGAATGATGAGGTCCTGCCTACATGATTTACTGGCCATGATTTACTGACCACAGCCAGTGGAGAACACCCTTAATCCACCTTTGGTAAGCTAACCTCTGGCCTGTGCACATAGGGATGCCTCACAGTAAGCGCACATCATAGGATGGGTCAGATTTCCAGAAAATCTACTATTGGCAGCTCAACACATTTAGGAAATTCTGCTAAATTAGGCGGAAAAATGAAGAATACCGCGTATATCTGAGTATATTTGGTATCACATTAATTTAAAGTATCAGTTCTGTTATGTTAAACTGCATTTTGAAGCTTATTTTTGTCTTAAATGTGGGTTATTTGAGAGGATTGGTGAAGGCGAATAGTACATTTTCTGAAAATCTGAAAATCTGAAAAGTAAGGGGGGGGAAGGTGGGGGAAGGGACTATAGCTAGGAAGAGGGATCGAGGGGAGGGAAGGGAAAGCGGGCGGAGAGAGAGCGGCAGACATGGTGTGAAGAAATCGATATAAATATACCTGGTAATACCATAATTTTAAATCGAAATCCTGTAGATCGACTTTTAAAATGGCCCGATCAGAATAAATCTTGATTTTTTATCAAAGATCAGAATCTTCTTGCTATGTCTATCAATGCTGTCATTTCGCCCCATCGTATTAAAGGTGCTTGTTTTAATATCATTAAGCATACTATTATATGAATTACTCTTGTGTGTTGGGAGAGAGATAGAAAGACATAGAGAAGAGAAAGAAGAAGAGAGGAGGGATGGAGAGTGGGGCAGCGATAGCGGAGTCGAGTGAGAGAGTGGGGGATATAATATGACGCTTAGACTTTTTCTTTTTCTGTTTTAAACGTTTTCTGTTTGTAATTATATTCCTGTCCATTGGCTATGTACCCAGACCAAAGTATCATATATATACATGTACATATTAATGTCCTACTAGAATCCAACATGCATGGAGTTGTGGCTATTTTGGGCACTTCCATATAATACCTCGACAACGCCACTGAAAGTAAAGAATTAATAAGTCTTGAATTTTATATTTGTTTGTAAACTGGTACACCCTCTGTGTACGGCGATTTAGTTCAAGGAGAAGGACCATGTTCTTCGAGGTGTAACAAATTGTATTGTACTCTTTTGCCTTTATTTTCGGAGCGTTGTACCCTCATTTTGTAAACCGCTCTTAGCTTGAAATCCTGTCTGACTACTGAATAAAGACCCGGTGTTGGGGAAAAAAAGAATTAATAAGTCTTTAGTACTGATTCTGTAACAGAACCTCACAGTCGGGATTCATGGTAGTTGGAAGCTATTGTACATTTCTAGGTGACCTGACACATATGTCATGTGCATACTGCCCATGTAGGTTATTCAATTGCCAACACATATTTGACATTGGCCAAGGTTAAGGTCACATACTCAATGTCGAACCGAAAGATTCAGCTAGAAAATGAGCTATGACCCTGGTTACAGCTGGTTACAGCTGGTTATAGCTGGTTACAGCTCCTCCTTCCATCCCAAAGTAAGAATGTCGAATAAGGTTCTTGTTAGTAAAGATAGCATTGCAACTTCACTTTCTGATTTTAATATTGCCAACATCTCCTAGCATTCCTACCCTTCACCCCCACCTCCACACACACACAAGTATGTAAGAAATTAAATAAATTTGAAGACGACACAGGCTTTTCCCAAAACAGATTTCTTATTTATAAGACAGTAATTATACAAATCAAGTAATGGATGTTTGAAGGTTGAGAATTTTAGTGAAATGTTATGAAAGTCTTTATACAATGGAATGTGTGTTTAGCTATTTATATAAAATGATTTTTCATATAAAATATTCTGCTGTAGTTTAATATTTACATCCTATTTAGTTTAATATTTGGAAATTGGGTGGGAGGGAAGAATATTAAAGAGGTTTGATGGGGGTAGTTTGTGTTTTGAGTAATGGAGGAAGAAGGTTGGTGGATGGGTATTGGTTGTATAGATAGGAGAAAATATAGGTGGAGTCTGCAAAGTCCCAGAATCTAAGATTCTCTGAAAAGTCTTATACTTACCCCCCCCCCTAAGTATATAACTATGAGAGATAAAATAAATGTGAATTTGACACATGCTTGGGCGACAATAGTAAATACATAAATGAGATATAAATGTATTTTGGTCAATTGCTGCTGTACCTATTCACCTCAACAAGTAAACAGCCAACGACACCTCTACTAGAGCTAGACTCGATACTCAGTTCTGGCAAGTTCGTCTAGGAAGCAAAAGCAAACCATCACAAGGGTCAGATATTCAGAAAATGCACAATTCATCTTCACCAATCCTCTCAAATAACCCAGATTTCAGACGAAAATTAATTTCAAAATACAATTCAACCTAACCAAACAGATTGCTAGAATCATTGCAATGCAGAATATACTCGAATTTACCTAGTACTGACCAAATTGCAGCCTATTTTAGCAGAATTTACTAAATGTGTAGAGCTGCCAATTGTACATTTTCTGAAAATCTGACCCACAAGTCTCCATTGCTGACACTCTCCGGCGGTTCGTAAGGGGACCCAGAGTGCACATCAGCTCTGCAAGGGGATCCGGTCTTCAATTAAAACTACAGACTTGTGCTGAACCACAAACCAAGATCTTTCTGTTTTTCAATTTAAGCTCTATTACTGTTTGCTTATAATATGTATCTGTCTTTCTTGACAGAATTCTAAAATTGACCAGGAAGCGTGCAGAACTAGTCCTGCATTCACATCTATAGAAATAGAATGCAGTTGCAAGATATATTTTTAAGATTACTTTGAGTTATTAAATCACCTGCGGCGAACACAAGGACCTTCAAAGATAGGGGCGTCGGAAGCTAATTTGAAATGGGGGGGGGGGGGGACAAGTTTTAGGTTTGACCTTTGGTACCCCACTACACTGGGAAGTATGGCAGTAGTTTTTTTTATCATATAATTATTGGAGTAGGGGATGGGGGTGGGCATCACAATACAATTTAAACTAGGCCTAAACCTCCATCATAATGTTCATGCATTATTGTTATTCGTAAGCTGCACATTACCTTTTTGAAATGTACATATTTTTTACCCTGCCAAAAATTCACAATTATAAAGATGATGAATTAAAACCTTTGTCCGTACTTAAAATCTTTGGCTAGCAAGTTTTGAATTTGAATTTCCTTCTCCAATAGTAGAAAAGGATCAAACCATGTCACCCATACCTTATCAGGAAACCAAGTTCACTTATTGAATTCCTCTATGTTTGATAATACTAAATTCATCCTAATTAAATCTTTAGTTTATTGTCTCTCTACATGATTATCAACTTCAATTGTTAATTAATCAAAAGTGAAAATATTGTTATGGATTTTATTTGAAAAAAAAAAAGGATATTAAGCAAAAGGAAAATGTTAAATTCAAACATCAATACAAGTTAAAAATTGGTTAAAACAACATACATATTTTCCTTATGATTTGGAGACATCATTTAGCATTGAAATGTCTAAATCAAAACTTTATAAAGGTTTTATAATTATAACCATTTACTATTTGATCATGATAGGGAGATGGGATTGGAGGTGGGAGACATATTTTTTCTCCCATCATCTGCCTATTATATTGGCAGACAGTTACCATATGTGATGAGTTACAGGAAAAGTCGCAAAGTTTGGATTTTGAGTGCCATCATAATATTTGAAAAGATAAGATCAAGCCAATTCCAATGATCATGACCATTAGCACCATCTAATAAGTAGCTATGTTTTATATGGATGAGAAAAAAGTTAGGGTTATTTCTTGATGGTCAATCACTATAGTAAAATTGCTAAACATACTCCTTAGGATAACCCCAGATAACATGGATATATATGTATATGGTCAAATCCGGAAATTTTGTAACATTTTTTTTTCAAAAAAGTTTTCTTTGATCATTTTCATCTTTTGTCCATATAATGTCGATAATATATAGATTAATCCCTGAAAATATCATTTCTTATTTTTCTATATTAAGAGGAGGGTTGATGGTTGAAATACAAAGTGAATTTCATACTTTTATACTACGAATCCATTGATTTATGCTGCTTTTGTGCTTTTCTTTACCCTCTATGAATTGATCCTGGTTATTTATTGATTAGTCCCAGTAAATAGAATGTTTTGGTGGCCTGAAAAACAGGTGAGAAAGTTAATGAACTTCATTCTTTCATATTTTTTCATCTCATGACATTTTTAATCAGGAGCTCCTGGAACCAGTCGAAATTGACATTAGGTTGTGGCAAACCCAATAAATAATAGGACAGAGGAGTTAGATAATAAAGATTTCATGCTAGTCCAACCTGAGAGTTGTATCTATGGTATCATAAACTTTTCATGGTGCTGAGATCATCAATAAATTCACTATGAGAGACCAAAGAAATGGATTCGTAGTATAAATTTGAAGCAATGAATCTCTAATTTTGAAATATATGAAATGTTGTATCGTTCCTGATTCCAATATCAATCTAGTATAATTCCTGAAACTGTGTGTAGAGGAAGCTGTCAGCATCTGTAAAACATTTCTAAAAAAAATTGATGTTAAATGATATTATTTCCTATGTAATTACATGGATTTGTAGTATAAATATTCTCATAGTGGATTTGTAGTATAAAATTAATTATTGAAATTGAATGGCTTGATTTTCATCCTGTATGTAAGTTCTAAAATTATTTTAATCTTCATCCTTGGTGACCAGGGATATTGTAGCATGGTTTCAGGTATTTTTTATCCATCTATGCGAAAGCAATTTATTTTTCTGGAATGAATCTCTAATTTTGAAATATATATGAAATGTTGTATTGTTTCTGATTCCAATATCAATCTAGTATAATTCCTGAAACTGTGTGTAGAGGAAGCTGTCAGCATCTGTAAAACATTTCTAAAAAAAAATTGATGTTCAACAATATTATTTCCTATGTAATTAAGTGGATTCGTAGTATAAATATTCTCATGGTGGATTCGTAGTATAAAATTAATTATTGAAATTGAATGGCTTGATTTTCATCCTGTATGTAAGTTCTAAAATTATTTTAATCTTCATCCTTGGTGACCAGGGATATTGTAGCATGGTTTCAGGTATTTTTTATCCATCTATGCGAAAGCAATTAATTTTTCTGGAATAAATCTCTAATTTTGAAATATATGAAATGTTGTATCGTTCCTGATTCCAATATCAATCAAGTATAACTCCTGAAACTGTGTGTAGAGGAAGCTGTCAGCATCTGTAAAACATTTCTAAAAAAAAATTGATGTTAAACAATATTATTTCCTATGTAATTAAGTGGATTCGTAGTATAAATATTCTCATAGTGGATTCGTAGTATAAAATTAATTATTGAAATTGAATGGCTTGATTTTCATCTAATGTGTACGTTCTAAAATTATTTTAATCTTCATCCTTGGTGACCAGGGACATTGTAGCATGGTTTCAGGTATTTTTTATCATATTGTCCTAGAAGCATTTCTCTTCCCACAGCAAGCATTTAAATCCGACAGACGTAATGGTAGTTATAATAATAATAGAAATAAAAAAGCATATATGATACGTCCACTGGCATCCAATCGACTAAATTACCTCTAGCAACGTTCATTTCCTTCAAAATGATGGTAAATATGCCAAGAATTTGAGTGAAAAACGCTTAAACTATAAATTACATTTATACTACGAATCCATTTATACTACAAATCCACCTATGTTAACCATCAATACCAAAAGAACCAGTTACAAATAAGCGGTGAACAGCTCCTATTATTGCTCAGGCCGTATGGCCAATGGATTCATTGTGAAAATTTGACTTAAATATGGCTAAAACGTAAATTATGGCTGAATTGATCGTCCTGATCTTTAATATTTCTGACTTTATAAGACAATCTATCAAGAAAACCAGTAGAAAAAAGACTTACATTGGTTTCAATGGCACAAAGCTTGATCGGTCATTGACACTGGATAAGTCAGCTAAGCAGTAAAATGGTAGGTGGTGGCACTGTTCATCAAACTAACACTAGATGACATTGTGGATTTGTAGTATAAATATTTGGCATTTGGCTTTTTCAGACTGGCTCCCACCACACCAAATGCATAAACACTAAATCTTTAAAACTTTGCCCATAGAATCACAAGAATCTAATAATGATATTTTGAAAAGCTGGATTCTTATTCTTTTTTATTTCTTTAGATATCTCATTTAGAAGTGGATACATAGTATAAAAGCTTTTTTGGTCCATTTTTAGACATTTTTTGTCTTTCCCTACTCAGTCCTAAGATATTATAGCCAGGTTACAAATCTTATGCCACACTTATTCTGACATGTGATGGGTATCTCAGAGATATATTAATTAAATTATAATTAAAATAATTTTACTGATTCTTGTGCCATGAAAATGGATTCGTAGTATAAAACTTATTTATATCATGAATCAGGGGCTATAATTGATAACTAAAGACATGGACTACAGTGATAAAATTTTCCAACATCATAAAATACATATTTTCGTATACAATGCAAGAAAAAAATCAAGGTTCGGACATATTTTGCAAAAACTGTGGGTGTTTTTGTAAAACAAACCAAAAATGTTACAAAATTTCCGGATTTGACCATATTCAATACACAATTTTGAAATTTGGTGCTTGTATTTATGCTACAAGTCAATCTAAACAGCTCAGAAATAAAAACATTCCGAGTAAGGGTCCTTGTGGAAACACGTTTGAGAAATAACATTTTTTTTAAATTTGTGACTCATTTTTCAGTAACACATAACATTTCATTCAATTAGCACCACACTAATGCATCCACTAAAATTAATAAACTATATATTCAAACAGATGGATTTGAATTTAAAGGCATATGTGTCACAGGAAAACGAGTCACAGGTACGAACATTTATATTTTTCAAAGTGTTTTATATACAGAATCTCTTCCTTAGAATGTTCTCATTTGTGGGGTGCACTAGTTGCTTAATGCTACTAATGGCTTGACTAGATGTACCAAGCTCCAAGAATATGTATTAAAGAAATCCATGCTCACTGTGTTTCATGCATTACAAAATATAGAAATTGTATTTATTGGATTCCTCGTGTTTATCATCTCTGGCATCCCCTAGATCCCCTAGATCTCAACTTTTCAAATATATATATACTTTTCAAATATGATGATATCTTAAACTCCATCTTCTGCGACCTAACTGTGACTCATTTCCACTAGATCCCAAAATCTGGCTTTTTTCCAGAATATTTCCACTGACCTTAAATTAAATACATTGTTCCGTTTAAGGATCTCCCCAGTCTTAAGATGTAAAATGAGCATTCTCATTTCTCTGCAAAGGACGAATGGCAATAAGTTGGCACTCTTGTGTAAAGAAAAAAAGAGGTAAAGAAAAAAGTCCCCCATTGTCCTCATGAGGATAATGGGGGACTAAAGTAAACCTAAACTGTGTGAATCAATATAACTGTTTATGCATGTGTCCTCCTATATTCCCTATAGCCAAGTGGCTAAAGCGTTGGACTTTCAAACGGGACATTGTTAGGCCGAGTCCCAGAGCAGCCAGCCATTTTACATTTGTCTCATTTTCGAGTCATTTTATTTTTTAATTTCACTTATATCTTCACCTCTGGGACTCGGATTTCTTTTAAACGCACACATATAGTTATTGATGCAATTCCCTTTTGATTGGTGAATGAATTAGAGAGTCTAAGATCGAATTAAGGGAGTAAAGTCTGTTGGATAGGGAGGTCCTCTGTTATAGAGGCATGGGTGGCGGTTGTAAGCTTGTGTTTATTTTTGGCGAAAATGGGTTTTGAACAGGCCACGATTCGTCTAGGGTAATTTGTAAATTTGCGTCAAAAGGTCTGATGTATATTAATTATATTATATTTGCTATATCTTTACAATCTCAATTTGTTTAAAACCTGCATTCTCTTATATGGTTTCAGGGATAACCTCACTGATGACAACAATGGATAATGGGAGGTCTGCCAGCCATTCTATGAATGACTCAACAGAACCTGTGGCTAATATAAGTGGGACAGTTAGCCCTACCCTGGCAGTAGTTACTCTACCGATGAGTGTAGCATTAACATGTATGGCAATTCGCATCCTATGGGCCTTGCTAGCCCTTCTAGGCAACATCCTGACCATTGTCACAGTCTACAGGTACCCTGTGTTGCAAAGGAACTCCAACTACTTCATCTGCAGTCTTGCCGTTGCTGACATCATCAGCACATTTGCAGTTCCTTTTGAAATATTCAACTTTATCCACCCTGATAACCGATACTTCATATACCTATGTTTGACAGAGAAAGTGATATCAATAATTTTCTCCAAGGCAAACTTCATCAACATACTTGTTATTGCCATAGATCGACTGCTGTGTGTGGGAGTTCCACTAAGATACCCAATTTTCATGACACCTAAAACGACTCTTGGTGTGATAGTTTTTATGTGGTTGGATTTCTGCATTGAAACACCACTTGTATTGTACTATTTTAGCAACCTCAAACCTGGTGACCCTTGTAAATTGTTTGTTTTCTTGGCAGAAGCTGTGTACCAGAACTACTTTGTACCCGTGTTTGTTACTGTATTTGTTGTCACTATCATATGCTACTGTATCATCGGGGTGATTGCATACAAGCAGAAACGTAAGATCATGGCACAGACACAATCGTTCAACACATTGGAGGCTGACATCATGAGGAAGCAGAATAAAATCACCAATATGATGCTAACAGTGTTGATAGCCTACATCGCCGGCTACACCCTGCAGGTAGGGATGTTAAACATCATACGCTACCATCTGAGCATAAGTACATTGGTGGGAGAGCAAGTGACTCTCCTGCTCTATTTAACAACTACCTGGCTCAACCCTTTAATTTATGCTTGGAGGGACAAAGATTTCAGATTTTACTTCAAGCAGATCCTTTCCAGAAGTAACTCTGTTGCCACGGTTATGGATGCCTAGAAATGAGCTAATGATATTACTACACTGTATTCAAGTCTTTTTGGCGTGAAACATCATAGATTGGACATCTGATGTTGGAATGAAAAATCTGAAATTTCATGTATAAACAAATATGCATGTGATGGTTTTGATATATTTGATGTCTGTTCTTAATTGTCTTATTCCTAGCTTTCCACTGGAGTATTTCTTCCGAAGTACACCAGTGGACAGTGCGGATTTCGGGTTGGGTCCGAAGTGACCATCCCATTGTTGTTGTTCATTATTTTATATTGTGTGAGATGTTTTCCATGTTCTTCTGTCTATTCATGTATGTTTTACCAATTAACCTTTGACCATAATTCTCAACCCTTTTATATGTTTCACCTATATCATCTGGCTTTTATTCATCACACTAGATTATGTGTATTGATGTCAGCAGATTCACACATACCTATTTCTAGTCAAATGTCCTTCTTATAATGTGGGAGCAGCTGGTCTACTCGAGGGTTGGTTGTCAGATTAATTCAAGCTAATAAACCCGGTGCAACAAGTTGAACCTTATTCTTTATTTGTTCCGCTGAGCGTCCGAACTGAGAAATCACAACATACATGTACTTCGTTGATGTCATCATGTTCACCAGCATTGGAATCAGCTTGATCCAATCTTTTTCAAATATAATAGTATCTCAAAAACCATTGTTTGCCAATTATGACTCATTTTCCTGTGATCCATAACATATGCTTGAAGAATAGATAGGGCCTGGGTTACCTCCACCCACTTACTGCTTCATTTAAATGGATATGATTCATAAACAAGTAGAAATAAAGTTTCATAATTATATGTGATGTGTGATGAGGTTGTACTAAATTTCAAGACAGTTTATCAAGTATATTTATTTCAGTAGTATTGGTCCCACAAGAAATATTGCAAACGTTTTTCTCATCAGAAATACTGTTTAGCACCTCTAATGCTTACCATCATTGGAATCAGCTTGATCTCATCTTTTCAATTATGATGATATCTAAGAATCAATTTTTGCTTGTTACTCATTTTTCTGTAAAACATGACATATTTTAAAAGACGCCCGCATACATATATATACCAGTTGGAACTACTTACCTTTAGCTGATGCACTATAGAATTATCCTTGACAAATTCTTTGATCATTGTACGAGTATCCATGTTGATTTAATGGCGCTATTCCACCTCAAAGTATGACCAATGAGTGACTCTATTCAGTATGATTTCAGACACTTCTGTTCTCAACAATGCTTTGCTGCTTATAGTTTATCAAATATAATGCAGGGGGCAGAAGGTTGGACCTGCAGTTATCATCTCAGAACGCTGTCATGCTCTCTAACCATCCATCAAGTGATACAGATAAGAGAAGACACCCGTCTTCACTAGGAATAATGGTGGAGTGAGGGCTCATTGTGTTTAACATGTACTAACTCATATCGCGTTCTTTATGAAATGGACAGTCTTCATTTCCACTAATTAATCCTCTATTGTCATGTGGATTAGCTCTGAGATAGGGGATTTGTATACAGTGCTACTGTGCATGTCTGTTGCAGTGCATGCTGGGATAGATTTGGTTGGAATCTCATATACAAATATTTCACATCATTTCTATTGAAAAATGCAAGAATGTTTTCACCAATATCACAACTTGTATAAAAGATCAATTAGAACAAAAATGCATGATGCAAAAAAAGGAAACTTGTGTTATGGAACCATGTAAAAGATATGGATATTAACATTAGAGCATTGATACATATTCCATGCTGAATGAACATAACATGATTTCTATAGATTTTAGACTGTACCATTAGTCACATAATTCCATGCGAATCAAGATTCAAAGTGACGGCTATGCAAGGCCCCTATAGGCACCTGCATGCATATATACATGTATTTATACTTATTGATCATTTTTATTATATATGCGTCCAATATCATAGCTGTGGCAGCTGTTCTCTTACTGATGAAGTAGGGTGCCAGGAGTGACACTAAGTGCAAATTTGTGTAAAAGTTTCGTTTTTGATGATAAAATGAAAGCTTAAGGTGTGATTCCACTGGATCGCCCTTTTGGTCCGCTCTTCCACCACACTTTTATTGTCCCAGAGCGCCTAACAAGCAAAGTTGGAGTGAAACCAGAGCGGTCCAATGGAATCAGTTACTGCACTTTCTATACGCTCATAAAAACTGCTAGGTGCACTTCGCTAGAAGCACACAGGAAGTTCCGTTAAAATTGACAAGTTTGATTTTAGTGCAAAGAGAAGACGCTCATTCTGCCTGTATAAATAGTGGTCCAAACACGCAATTTGAGTGGACCAACAGCCTTGCCATCGATTTCACAAGGAAACAGTACAATCACTCTGCGCTTTTATTATGCTAAAATTAAAAGCCGATGAAAAGCGCATTATGAATAAGCGAAGCAAGAGCAAGCCATGAGTACATATACAAGCAATCCAGTGGAATCGCACCTTTAGCGCCTGGGCAACAATTTTGGTTCGAGTGGACAACGATGATTTTTGCAGGTGGGGGGGGGGGGGGGGGGCTATTATAATTTGCACCCAAACCCTGGGGAACTGAGCCCCCTGAATCAGCGAAAGGGGTTCAAGCTAATTCAACATTTAATGTATTGTATTTAAAGATTTTTATTCAGTCAAAAACATTGTGCAACGAGGGTACATTGTTCTCAGAGTTTGCTGATTCTAAATTACCAATTCAAAATAAATAATACAAGGGAAGATGTTATTCAACCAAAAATGTTATACACTTACTTATTTAAAGGTGAAGTTGTTCTTTCACGCATAACGTAATGTTTATTATAGAAATAAAATAAAAGAATTAGAAAAATAAAAAATAAAGATAAAGATACAATAAAATACATAGATGCATAAAAACAAACAAACACGGGCGCGCGTTGTTCAAATCATGACAATCCTACATATTTTACATAAACAATTTCCAAATCCAATATTCCAACAAATGTACTCGCACGAGCAGAAGTTATTTTCCAAATTCATTACATATATATCTATATTCTGTCACTGAAAGACAGTCGGATCGGGGATTGACCAAATCTCATCGGTAGCTCTAAACAATTCGATACACAGCTTCTTAACACTCACCGAGAAGGCAGTTTTGTCCTCGATTCTCCTAATACTTACTGGTACAACATTCCAAATAGTTTCTATTCTACCTATAATACTCTTCCTTATACTCTCTTTTTTCCATTGCCTAACCCTTACTCTGGTATGATCTCGCATGTTATAATCGTGAATCTGTTGTCCATCCCCTTGGTCTTTTTCGGACCAAAATAAACAAAGACATCGACTCAGTCTACGATGGCACAAAGGAGTCAGTCCACACTGATTATGGAGTTCCACTGTAGTAACTCTCTGGTTTTCCCGCAGTCTTACATTACCTATAATACGCAGACAACTGTTCTGCACTAGTTGCAATCTTCGAGTTTGTTCTTTATTGGCTAGGTCAATTGCGATACTTCCAAACTCTAATATTGGTAAGATATAAGTTTTATAAATTAAACAGGCCAGATCTTTCGTTATATAGTGCCTCACTCTCCTCAACCTATCCTTTAAAACTCCTACCCTTACACATACAGAGTTTATGTGTTGTTTCATGTTTAGATGGTAATCTAATAAATATCCTAAATATTTAAATTCATCAACAAAGTCTATGGGAATACCTTCATTATATACAATCATATTATTTCTCTTTCCCCTTCGGCCAATAAAGTTTTGCATCTTGGTCTTCTGATTATTTATTCTTAGTCCATTTAAATTCACCCAATCATTAAACTTACACACATCACTCTGTATCTCGCGCAGATCACTATCATTTCTCAAAACATGCAGCAGTACACAATCGTCAGCGTATAAAATAATATTTCCACTGAACTCTATATTACAAACATCGTTTATATAGAGAATAAACAATAATGGCCCAAGGATACTTCCTTGAGCCACGCCAGCTTTCAAGGGCAAAACACTCGAAACAAATTCACCAATTCTAACAAACTGTTCTCTGCCAATAGAGTAGGTCTTCAACAGCTCTAATAACTGTCCACTTATTCCAATCATACCAAGTTTTCTTAATAGTATATCAATATTTATAGAGTTAAAGGCTTTAGATAAGTCAAAATAAACAGCGATCGTATCATCACCCTCGTCCTTATTCCTAAATACAATATCTATAAAGTACTTCATGGCATTATCAATGCCTTTACCAGGCCTAAAGCCATACTGGTGACAATATAAATAGTTAATCTGACACAAGTGACCCTCTATTCTTCTTGAAATTAGTTTTTCGAGGATTTTACCAAAAATAGGGCTGATTGAAATAACCCTTAAATCATCTATACGCCTGGAATTTTTCTTTTTAGGAATCACCGCATGTATAGTTTCCATACAACTTCTGTAACAATACACCAATTTGAACATATCTTGTGTTATTCAATGTGTAATGTAGCCAGAATATCATACATGTAGGCTACTTATGGTATCAAGGTAGGGGGTCTGGGACCGCTACCCCCATTTTCCTGGACCAGGGGTGAAGTGACCATTACAGACCATCACAAGTAATAAATGTTCAATCTGCTAGAATTGTAGTAATGGATGTCTGATTTCTTAGGCTGCAACTTCTTTCACTGCATCTTGGGCCGTCTATGAGTATGCCAATTTAATGGGCAAAAAGGAAGAATTACAGTGTATATTTGTTTGTCCTATTCAAAGTATCCAACTTTAAAAACTGGAATAAAAACTGAAATTTTCCAACCTAAGTCCATGGAAGAAGTGACGCAAGTAACGCTTGTCTGAGCCCCATCAGGAGCCCAGGGACCGGATGTCAACAACAGGTGCATAGCAACAGGAGGTAGGTGAGTCCTGCGCTGAATTCCCACGAGTTGCGTAGCAATGAGTGTAATATTCTAAGCGCCTGAAACCAATGAGTTAGTTAACAGATTTATTATACATCCTTTCAATCATGAAAATAGAAAAGAATTGAGTCATAAATTTGAATTTTACCGGTAATCTTAGCAAAAAAACAGATTGGTTGCCATGACAAGGCCATGTAAATCACTAGGGAAATCACTCTAGATACGTTGTTTTCAGAGCAATGCGTGTATAATAAACATGCCTATCTCACATGCAAGATCATACACTACATATATCCATAAATACAATATGGTTAGATATAGCTATAGCGTATTTAAATTAATTCAAAACGTGTTACATTGATACAAGGAAGGTTTACAAAAGGAGACCCGCATCTGAACGTGAATTAGATGTTTCCAGACGGGTTCCTCACTAGTAGGTTCTGATAGAATAAATTTTGATTTAACATGTTTATGTGAAAAATAAATTGGAAGACTATTTTCTAGGTGTCTAAACTAGAAGTGGTTGGTTAAAGGGAGAAGTAGTTCATAGTAAGAAAAACAATAAACATTGTTTGCCTCTCTAGCTTGCGAGAGGAAATTTGTGTGGGACAATATTCCCTAAACACAGACGACCAAACTTTTCCCCATACACCACCAGAAGTTTACATCTTGGTCGCCGCCATTACTACCACCTCATCACTAGCTCTACAGAACAATTTTCTATCGCGAAATATCTCCATTACCTACAGCCATCCGCACTTTTTACTCATATCATCTTCAAGATATAACATCAAGCAAATCTCGACAACACAGTGAGTAAAGTTACCAAATGCGTGCATTTTTCCCACTATAAACCTGATTTCACCATGGCCTCATACAAACCCATACCATGCTATACCGCCAAATCGGTTTTCGTCCTGAGACATAGAGCTCTTCCCTTCTGGACTCAAACATCACTTGGAAAATAAACACGGGAACATTACTGGTAGGGATGTGGCGACCATACTAAAGCTAGATCGCATTGTACACTCTGTGACGATCAGTGGTTTAAGAGGGGCAACTTTGGAAACTTTTAAGATACCTCAGGCCCTGATCAATGTGCGGCCAGAATTAGTGGTAATAGACATGGGGACCAACAACTGTAAACAGGCCATACCACCTCTAAACATTGCAGTCAAACTCGTGGAGTTTGCAAAAGTCCTGGGAGATGCTGTTGCACAAAATGTATTGCTATCTGCTCCATCATCCACAGACAAGAGGAGGATAATGAATTCTTTGAAAATATTCATCAGTGTAACAAGATCCTAAAGAACTTGTGTGACTCAGAGAGGGGCATCATGTACCATGTACACAAGGGGTTTTGGGCCTCTGAAACCAAATCCTGTTCCAGACATGGCCTGCACCCACATACACCAGAGGGCAGGAGGAAATATATGAATTCCCTTTGTGCTGCCATCCTTTCAACAATAAGTTAAGTATATTCTAGTGAGGGTGTTTGTGCAAGCACCTCTCAGCCAAATATAGGCATACGCTGCTTCATTAAAACCCCTACTTATCTACACTTACATTTTACCCCACTGCGGGTCCACTTTTATCCTACTAAATTTTTCCAGGGTTATTTCCTTCTTACCCCATCGGGGGTTCACTTTATCCGACTAACTTTCCTAGGCTTATTTCCTTTTTTACCCCATTGCGGGTCCATTTTTACTCATTTTGCCCCTCTCCGGGCCCAAACATCAGCTAACATTTCACCCCATCACGGGGAATTTTTCACCACTACTCACACTATAACCATGCTTAACACATGTTATTAATTTACCCCATTGTGGGTTTCCTTCTAAACCACTAAGGTTTCCCCACTCGTCGGGGAACTCATTCTAAAAATTTCTTATTTCTTACCCCACGCAGGTGTATATATATATCCTATTCACCCACATTTCGGGCAACATCTCATTATCAATTATCTGCCGTATTTGACAGGCGAACCACCATTTCAACTCCCATTAACACACTTCTATATGCACATATATACATACTTTATTATACATGCTGTGCCTTTTCTATTCTCTCGCAACAGACTGAAGAATGCCGCCAAAACTTCAGAAAGCCAAACAACCGGCAAGCCCATGGGCCAACACCCCGAAAGGCAGGTGGGCGCAACAGATCAGGCATCCACCAAACCGATTCACACCAGTGAACAATTGGGATGTGGAATCAGAATCTGAGCAGGACCCCAAAGGCCCGAAAACTTTACAAACAGAGAAACCTGCAGGAAATCAACAACCTCAGGCACCCAACCAGCCCCAAGACCCAGGGCAAAACCAGCAGGCGGACTTGATCCAGCAACTCCTGAAGGCCATCTGCGATCGCGAGCCAGAACAGCCCCATACCAATCCCGGCCAAGACAACTGGCAATCAATGTCTAGCAAAACTAGCAAATCAGGTAAACGCAAACGCAAACCAAAGCCTGACTCCGACTCTTCGGGTCAGGATGCGGACAGCGGGGATTCCGACACCACAGATGGTGAGTATGACAAAGACTCAAACCAGAACGATTACCATCCTCTCCACATGCCCATAGACATAACTGCCCCCATTAAAAAGAAGCTAAAGAGAAAGGTATGGGAACACAAATATGTCAACTTCGGTTCTCTAATCAATCCGGACTCAGATGAGAAGTACGCCCTCGCCTTCAGTCACGACTCAGAAGGCAATACTGGTTTTAAACTAACCAAGCCGTCAGTCAGAAAAACCCTGTCGGGAATGGAGTGGGCCAGAGCCTACAACATCTTCATGGCCATACATTGTAAAAAGGACCCAGAAGACGTACAACAGCTGTGTGCCTACCTGGCACCTAGTTCATAGTAAGAAAAACAATAAACATAAGCTAACTCCATAATCTATCTAGCTAACAGTTAATACGATCTAACTAATACATTTCAATACTTTCATACAACAAAAATTTATTCTTATTGTTAAAGATATAATTAATATTTTGCTTTTCTCTGGCTATATTTTGATACCTATCATGTCTATGTACATTCTGATATTTTTGTGAGATTATAACTTGTTGTAATGAACCTTATCGTCTATCTTTTCCCTCAGCTTATACTGAGAATAGTGTATAATAGAATAATGTCTCTGGCTCAATAAACACATTTAAAACAAAAAACAAGCAATAATGGTCAGTCCAGACCATGCAGCATAAAACAATAACAGTAATATATACAGCGACATCATAAGGTAAATTCTGATTCATTCATAAGTAAATTCTAGTTGGCTCAGGCGCACTTCAACATTTATGCCACAGTATAAGGTGGTCTACAGGTGCATTAGAAATTAATCTATTTTTGATGGCAATAGCTTTTAAAGCGTCATATTGTCTGACAGAGGGAATAGCTTGGATTAATGGCATGCTTACACATATCATATAACAACTTCAGAAAGCGACCTTCTCCGCCTATGTTTTTATCATTAAGTTTTCAGTTGAGTTGTCTCCACCTTCTTCATAATAATAATCAATTTTTAATAACAGGTATTTGGACATTTGCCATAAGAAAGAAAGGACTGGACCAGTGCTAAGTGGTCGGTAACATCGCGTACTGCACCCTTTCCCGTCTTCACCCCTGATTATTTAATAATTACAAAGCATCAAATAGTGACTATGTATAATCCCCAATTTTACCCAATATTGATTTATGAAAAAGTACCACGGCCAATTTTGAATTAATATAATATATAAATGTGATAATAACTCCTATTCTATTACTGGAACTTATTCAGCAAAATTATTCATGTACATTTGAGATAAATTGATTCGTTATAACATACTTGAAAGTAGTATTGTATACTAGCAGCTGTGGCATTCGTGAAACCCCAAATTATATAAGAGAGTTGAATAAAATGATAAAGGCAGACCTGGGCGACGACATATTTTATTTAAAGAATTATATAAGTTTTGGTATAAATTGAAATTGAATAATTAATAAGGTTGAGTAAATATTTTGTAAATAATTTGAGGTGAAGTTTAATTATTAGGAGGGATAATTATTAAACATGTCGCTAGGGAATTACTGTTACACAATTGATATTGTAGTAATAAAAGTTGTAAAATGAAATAAAATTTTTGATTATGTGATCCGACGGGAGCTGGTGACCATTGATTTTTGGTATTTGGTGTGGGTGGGTGGGATCAATTAAATTATAGCGTAATGGCGAAGTTTGGATTTGGATTCTCACAAAATTAGCGCCGTAATTGTCAACAACAATCAATTGCTTGTTGTGAAATCTAGACAGTTAGGTTGGAATTCGAATTACGCCCATTGTTGGACACATTATAACTCTTCTTTTAAATAAGATGGAACGCTTGCGTTGATCATGCAAGGCAAGGTAATGTATAACCTGCTTAGCTGTCCGAGTCCCATACTCGGCCAGCCACTGGGGCTTTCTGAAAATCGGGACATATTTGGTATGAGTGTGTACATAAGTGTACACACATTTCACATAAAACAAATGAGTGTTCATTGAACATTACCTTTATATCAATGGGTGTACGCTAGTTAGATTGATCAAAACCAATTATTTCTCTAGTAATCCAAGAAAATAAGGAATGTAGTAGGGCTAGATTCTTGGGAGCAGCTATAGTTGTCACTGTTGTGTTTCCAGTGGAAAGTCTATGGGGAAGTCTTCGTCCCCGCTTGGGAGCTAGGGGACGAATAATTTGTCTATAGGTAATGTACACCTATGGCGAGTAGTATATGGAAATCATTAGCATAATCAGGCTTAGTCTATGAATACAGCCCTACATGAGCAAAGGTAAGTCTGTAACAGGGTACACCTCAAAACTATTGCTGACTGACGACAAAAATAGTGACGTCAATGATAAGATAAGATAAGATAAGATAAGAGGTTTTTTATTTGTCTTTAAAGATGTACAAAAATGTTTTGCTCATGAGGGAGACAAACTGGTTGATATACCTTATGGGAATAATCTGATGAATTGACCCATTTCTTCCGGCATATACGGTCATTTGAAACAAGGTTCAAGTGACTTAAGAGTTCTATGTCTATGATTCAGACTCTGATAGACCCTATAGGCCTATGCGTGGGTCGATGGAATGTTTCAGGCAACCACAGATAGCTTGAAAGTGATTTAAAACTACACAAGTGCCTTCGGCACTTGGATTGTAGAGGCAGTTGTATCTACTTCTTATAGGAATCCGACCATTTACTAACGTTTTTTGGGGATATTATTGTTATTATTGTTATTGCCACTTTTTGGCCAAAAGACTTTTGGGGCAAAAGGAAATGGCTAACTATGATCGAGGTAACTATGATATGATATGCCAATTTGTTGTTGTTGTAACGTTTTTTTTATTAATCCTGTTTTTCGTTTGTATGAATGGAAAGACAGCCTAAACCCTCTGTGTAAAGTGGCACAACCTCTGGTGAAGATCATTGAAGGGTCAGGAGTGCTGCACAGGCCTATGGGGAAGATTGGCATGTCATGCAAGCTGAACCCATTTCTTAGTTTATTTCAAATGTCATAATAATGTCATGAAAATGTGGTATCAGTAGGGTATATCAAACGGATGTCTCTGTTTGGTGTATTTAATATTACTTCGAAAATGTTACTGCATGCTTTGTAAACATTCCCATCGCCTGTATCCTGTCCAAAGATGTTGACGGAAATTGACGGAAATGTAGGCACAAAACGACTCACTAAAAGGCTTAAATAAGTGTGGAAAGAGGGAGATATTAATACATCTTGTACATCTCAGAAAGAAAGGTTAAATGGTCTCTGAAGGTACGCTGAATGATAAGCTTGCACCTGCACCAATGTGTACACTGAGTGAGAGGCGTGCAGTTGCCACACTTTGGCTTGACCTACATCGTGCAGCTTGACCTCAAACCCACAGGTCAAAGACAACGATTTGATATAGGTAGGTCACCACTAGGGGGACAAACCTCTCAAACTGGGACTTGCTCACTTCCGCTCACTATTTCCGGTTAGATTAGGGTAAATGCTCGTCTGCATAGGGGCTTATGTCAGCCCTCTGCATAGTCTAATACCATGGCTACAAATAGTTCTGGATCATCGGTTTTAGCCATCAAAGAAAAGCTCAAGAAAAAGGGGATTACTACTTCAAAGAAAAAGAAAGAGGATCAGTTATGAATATGGACACAACCAAAAGATATACGATGACATTGAACCCTCAGGTACTGTCACTGAACTGGGAGTATATTACCTTTATGTATGCTTGGACATCTCCTTAGGGGTATTGAACCCAATTTTTATTGTATAACCTGATTATCCGATATATGGTCGATTCTCACGAAATCGGTACACAAATGGTCATTTCCCAATTATCCTAATAAAATGGTCATTTTGATGACTAGGCTTATGAAACTTTGTACATATATGAGGGGTCTTGTGGCGATTGAGTATCCAAAATCTTAATCACTCAGCATTAAAACTTTGTATGATATTCACAATATAAAAAACGTGATGATACAAAACATATTGCTTATTAATGCCTCTGAAAACCAAGATATACATATATGACATCAAGTCTCTATATTTTCAATAAGCTTAGTCTGTTATATATATTTCTAGACCTCAAATTTCATACTACAACCAATCATTAGGAAAAGAAGTCACATTCATATGACCTAAGTAGGGGGTACAGAAACAAAAAACGTGATGATACAAAAGCCATGTTTTCCCCTGTAGTTTTTTTCCATATTAACATTAGTGGGAGATATTTGGTATATGAATGCCTTACTATGTTAATCATTATAACCCAAAGTTTCATTCAAATCTGATCATAAACATGCCCAATATCCCTTTGCAATCTCAGGACTGTTAAAAAATGTTAGCATGATGATACAAAAGGCATTTATGTTTGGGCCAAAATGAAAGCAGGAGAGCCCTCCTGTGTCACTGTTTGGAACCTAAACATCAATACTATCCACCTCCTGAGCCAACAGACACTTTTTCCTGCCTTAAATCTGAGAATTGTTCTTTTTTATCATATTCTCTACAAAATCCAATGATACAAAATCCAAGTCTTTTATTTTTATGTTTAACTTTTTGATTTCTAGGAAACTTTAGTCTTCAATATCATAGATTTCCTTTGATGTTGCTTGTGTTATACCCCATATTCAGTTTCAAGTCTGAAAGTTTGGAAATTTTGCTGTTTTCATGTGATTTTGTATCATCACTATGTGTTTTGTATCATCACTATGTGTTTTGTATCATCACTATGTGTTTTGTATCATCACGCTTATCTCTTTAATCACTAACTCTGTGTCACTCTAAGTATGTAATATCATCACATGGGTCAACCCTGATAGTCACATAGGATATACATAACAGACATGTGTGCCAGAAATGCATTAGGAGCAAGGAGGTGACAAGAATGTGACAAACATGAAGTAGTAAAGTTCACTATGTAATTATAGTGGAATGTTTTGGCAATCAGTAAAACTATACATTTTTGGAAACTAGACAACCTTGATAATCATAAAATGTCAAATAATGAATGACGTCAGAAACCTATATTCGAATTTATCTTATTTAAGTAAAAGTGAAAAAAAATAATTAAGAAATAAAATATAAATCATGCAACAAAACTATACATCTTTACAGATACAGCCTGTAAATATACAATAATATATATGGTCGATTCCTGAAATTTTAGTGCGATTCTGTGATTCTTTGGTAAAAAAAAATATACTTTGATTGTTTTAATATCTATAAGGAAGAAAGGACTTATATCGGCCAATATGACTTTCAATTTGCCACAACCTGGGTCAATTATTTTTCCAGATACAAGCCTCCAAATCATTGGAGCCTGGTCAAAGATTCCATACGAATACATGTATATGTATGGATCGTTTTTTTCTTTATAAACCAATTTATTAATGCTCCAGATATATAGATGTGAAGTTTTAATACCTTTTCTTGCAAATATATGTTCAAAGTATAACCACCTTTATATAAAACCCCATAAGTGTTTCCAACGAATACAGCATTCCATACGAATACATCAGTTCATTGATGTATTCGTATGGAATTGTGTATTTGTTGATACATCCTTTCTGAATAAAATACCGAAATATATATGAAATAACTGGTAAATCCTTTCGTTAGGAGACAATGTTCGACAATAAGAATACAAAATTTGTATTTTTCAGCCAGTTTTGTTAACGCGTATTTGATATATTTGGTATATTGTTACAAATCACTAACGAGAATCAAAAAGAGGTACAACAATCATTAAATAATTATCATAGAAATATGAGAAAATTTCAAAACATATCTAACCTATGATATAAGAAATTGTATTAATGTAAGGGAAGGTACATAATAGCAGGGTTGAAAATAGGCTCTCGCAATTGTTTCAGTTTTTCAAGTAAGCCTTTTTCCAATTTGTGGGGCAATTCAATAATTATTGACCAAACTGTAATGAGAAAAATTGGTCCTGTATTGTATAATTTGTTAAGGAATGTTATTACTTCTATTACGAATAACTCCACAGAGTTGATATGCATAACATCTGTATGCCCTTCCTGATCTCAATGACTGACAGTGGAAGTTCTTTTATTATGGATATTAAAGGTATAAACAGCTGTTCAGCAGAAAAAATATGAATTATAACATTCTATCTAAACTTTGCCTCATAAAACTTTGTTCATAAAAGAACATGGTTAAGTGAATCCAAGAAGCAAATAAAAACTTATGTCACTGGGTTAGTTTTCATTTCAGGGAGCTCTGAAATGTATTACTATTCACAATAGGATTATATGGGAAAAGGACAGTTTTTCCATCTTCCCATATAAACATAAATGGAATTTAACTTTTTATAATTAAATTGCTTTACAAGCAAAAAAGGAGGGGGGTGGGGTCACCAGCTTTTTTTAAAAAAACATCATCGGCTGAATTTTCATTCTGATGAGTTAAAAACAGGAGTATTGATAATTTTGTATTAACGATTTTCAAGGCTAAATAATACTTTCCAAAACATATTAATACCCTGTTCTTTCACGCATGAGAGCAAACTGATAGCTATGATGGCTACAACAGAAATATGGGATTCATCCATCTGAGATCTTGGGAAAAATGAGAAAATATCCATTTTCCTCCCAAACTTCAATAGTGAACATTGGTGGTCCCTATGAAATGAAAAAGAAAATATATTGAGAACCTTTTTTTTGCTTTTTGTTATCACCAGAGGGCGTTGGAACGCAACAGGGCATTGGAACACAATGTTGACACTTGAATTATGTCTAAATGAGTCATAAGTTATCCCGAGATACTATTTTAAAAACTATGACAAAGAATTTAGATAGATGTTTCAAGTAGTGATTTTTTGTTGACTAATGTATATATTTGTAAAGACAGTAATGCAATGAAGGGGCGTTGGAACTCAATGTTAGAAATTCCCCAAGTGGGATTTTTATTTACCCTTCAAGCACTGCTATAAACACTGTTCCTTGAAATTTCTTTTGAAACATTTAACTTTAAAGTGAACCTGTTGGGGCATATGTTTGGCATATAAGTAATGATTAGATATATTTATTTTCTATCCCTAGATGGGCTTATTAAAAGCGCGTTGGAACACAATGGAAAATTCCCCCAAAGAAATTTCTTTTGAAACATTTTACTTTAAAGTGAACCTGTTGGGGCATATGTTGGGCATATAAGTAATGATTAGATATATTCATTTTCTATCCCTAGATGGGCTTATTAAAAGGCGTTGGAACACAATGAAAATTCCCCCAAAGAAAAATTGAATTAGTAGAAGTACAAACTATTTTGTGAACATATATTTTTGACTGGGTACATAGCCAACAGATAGAGGTATAATTTCAAACAGAAAATGTAATTATTTGGAGTACAGTATGACCTGGTGATAATAGTTTTCAGGAAATTGTGTATATCTTCTTAGAAAAATGAGCAATTTTAGCAGGTGTATTGGCCATAAAATATTTAACATTTATTCTAGATACACAAAACCATACCCAGAAAGCCCTATTTGCGCTGCATCAGTTAGTATTACCTTTATTTAAGAACTATCAACCCCTAGCAATATATCACCCAAGGACGCCTGGGACAGCCTGTGGGCCCGTTTCGTGAGAACTGACCACAGTGTGACACACATATTATAAAATCACTGCTAATTATAGATACAGACATTGGTGGGAGATCAATGAGATGAGTATATAAACATTTAATTATGAGTTGTTTTTACATCAGCATCTTGATTGAGGACCAGACCAGTGCCAGATCAAGTGGTTCGGACCAGTGCCTCTCAATTCAAATCTGAGGAAATCCCTATTTTCAAGGCTCCTTAGGGTACCTAATTTAAGCATTTAGAGATAATCATATGGTAATTTGTTTTAGTAATGCTAAAGCATCCTTAGAATGTGTATTTGTAATGAGGTTTTCTGATGCAAATGAAGCATACACCTTTCAGATTAAAACAAAATTCTACAGCCTTGGACCTTTTGTACTTTGTACTAGATATTAGAAGGCTATAGAATGAAAATTATTCAGAAGGCCTTGGACCAGATTTTGGGAGGAATTTGTTTAGAGCCTGAGGCTTGGACCGTTTTTGGTTACTACCAAAAGTGGGGGCGACATGTCCCCCCCGTCCCCCTCGGCAGGGACGCCCCTGTAATAAACAATATAATAGTGATATTTAGTGATATATCGCTAAATATCATTAAAAATCACTAGCCCGTTTCATAACAAGTAGTGATAGCGATCATAACAATAAATAAAGATCAATAGCGATTCAAAATCGCTATATATCGTTTAACTTGCGCAGAATTTTGTGTCTCCACAAATTTGTGCATCATGTAAGACAGCATCGTAGACATGTTTAAAATGATTCTAAATGCTTTTAAATACTAATTTCAAATAATTTCGTCAATTTTTCTCGGTGGAGAAATTAAGTCGGCGCCGTTTTCCATAATATACTGATGTCGCATAAGGAATGGTATACGACGTCCTAAGCATTAGTACAAACCCCTAATGACCCCCTGACTACACAGGACTAAAAACTAGGCTAATGGTAATGGCGAACATGCAAGATGTAATAGATATACATGTATGAATAAATGAATATGTGTGTACATGTATATATGTATATGTATATGTTTTTACACGTATATATGTAGGCTATGTACACATAGGTATGTATGTATGTATGTATGTATGTATGAATGTATACACTTATATGTATACATACATATTCATACCTATTCATTCAGGCTAGGGTATTCTCACAATTCTCGATAAAAATGTTCAAAAATATCTGTATATCAGACTTGAACTGAATCTATCTGTGACAGACATGCGTAGTGGTCATGCAAATCAACTATTGTAGGTTCACAGATGGTTAATGCTGAAGGTGTATCATATTGTAGAAATATGAGTGAAAATGTAATTACTTCTGGAAGCTCAAATAACGAACCGAGCAGGTGAAGGTCTGGACGGGACAGTTGTACATTTGTTACATATCTGTTTGCTAGTCATACGCCCACCAGGTAAGCACTGGCTCCGGGGCTGATCCCGGGGCTGATATCTTTGTTATTTCAACAAGGAGCCATACAAATGGGAGACAAAATTTAATAGCACTTAACTCCAAATTAAATAAAGTCATTAACTCCATGATATATAAATCCCAAATAAGATGGATTGAAGTCAGCCTGGAAGCCCATGAAATAGATGACAAATTTGTATTGAAAAAATACACAGAGAAGCTTCTGTCCTCCTTGCTATTGTTTGTATCATATATGGGTCAGATTGTCAGAAAATGTACAATTTAAATTCGCCGATCCTCTCAAATAACCCACATTTCAGACGAAAATAAAATTCAAAAGACAGTTCAACCTAACTAAACAGATTGCTAGAATCAATGCAAGGCCAAATTTGCCTAGTATTGACCAAATTGCAGCCTAATTTAGCAGAATTTACTTAATGTGTACAGCTGCCAATTGTACATTTTCTGAAAATGTGACCCATGTATCACATGTCTCCCCTGTTTTAGCCTGTCCTAAATATTAGGGTATTTCTGTGTAGCCAACCTACACCTGTTTCGGTAACTTATATTTGTACCTTCTTATTATTGTGTCTACCTGCTTCACCTATTGGATTACCTTGAATTATTGACTGACGAAATAACACATGTTGCATCATGTGTACCAACCTATATCTATATTTGCATGTGTTTGGTCGACTGACTAATATGTCAGGTTACTATGAATGCCATCCCCATTACAATGGATCAGGGCTCAAGAAGCTCTACTTATCGCAGGGAGACAGTCATTAGCCTTTTTACTGTACTATAACTCGAACTTCAACAGTCAGTCTTTTGCTAACATTAATTATCGTCTACTGCCATTTAGTACCAATAATTCATATGTAAATAATCATTCTCCATATCATCTCATAAATGTCTAAATGTCTTATGAAAACTGGCTTCTACAATGCCTAGAACATATTCCCTAGTGTTAACTATAGAGTTGTCACTAAGGAGAGTTTCCCTTCATAACCACCAGGTGGCGCCACTTGCTTTCGTTTATTAGACAAGCCCCTCCTTGTTTCTTCGTTCTACAGCTACACATATAGCCCTTCTTCGGGTCATTAATACATCATTATGGATAGGTATACCTCTTTCCTGCATGGTCTACCTTTTATTTTTTACAATAATGCAATATTTTCATTAATGTCAGCTTCCAGGTTTCTCGAAATTCTATTCTCCTCCTTACTAACTCTCTTTATTTTATGCGAATCAATTACCACTCTGCATCTTGATCTTAACTGGTACATGGCATATTTGTGATGTGTTTCAGGGAAATGAGTCATAAGTCGCAAAATTTATATTTTTCAAAGTGTTTTTTTCACAAGATTACATTATTGGAATGTTCTGATGTTTGGAGAGTGTGTCACTTATTCAATTCAATTCAAGGATTCTTTATTGCAAAAAGGTGTTGGTTACAATAAGGTAGACCAGCATTCTAAGTAGACAAAAGCCTAGATAGGTCTTCCGCCGGTTGCCTGAGAACTTGCTTGAACTTAAGTTTGGTTACATGTTTCTAGGTGACTAGTTCTATTTCAGGTTATATGAGTAGTATGACAATGGTTGGATGGGAGTGATGGGGTGAAAGCAATGAGTTGATGAGATGATTACATAGATTGGGTAATACAATTGACGGTGAGGTATGGTTTACCTTCGGTAACCTTTTTAAACAATATTTTATACTAAGTGTCTAGTGACATCACAAGCAATGGAAGTGCACTTGTTAACGAACAGGCAAATAACATGGAAGAGTGTTCTGAAGGAGGGGTGAGGTACTAAAACAAGTTACCTTTCGCCCTCCTCCAGAATAGTATTGTAATACAGAGTGAAAGACATATATAAACAGAGAGCTGAGGGAGGGGCGACACAGTCATATCTTTGGTGGGTAGGGGGAGAGCATCTTCTCCGTGTACTTTTTGAATTGATATTTGTCCTCAATTTTGTGTGCCTCAATGTGGAGGTCGTTCCATCTTTTTTGGCATTTGTAAATGATCGAGTTATTAATTTTCGTAAGTTTTGAATTGATGATTTTTAGGTTTTTCCTACCAGGGGCATGGCTCCTGGTGGGTAAACATCTTTTGTCTAGGTTATCTTGGTTCTGAGAGAGATAGAAAGACATGTCCAGAATATGTTTATCCCTGCGCAATTGAAGCGGCCAAATATTGAGTTTAACGTGCTCCTTATCTACATTTTCGTATTTGGACTTGTTAAATATTATTCTTAGTGCTTTGTTCTGCTGTGATTGAAGTTTTTGTAGTATAGATTTTGGTGCCGAGTCGTATATAAAATCGCAGAAATCAAAATTTGGGAGGATTGCCATTTTGTACAAATCATGTTTGGCTTTTGCAGTTAAGGAGTCTCTTGCTCTGTAGAGAAGTCTAATCTTTGCCGAAACTAAGTTAAGGGTATTATTTGTGTGAGTTTTGAATGTGAGCATATCGTCAAGAGTGAGGCCTAAATATTTGTATTCGTGCACTTGTTCTAAAGTTGAGTGCCCTAATTCTAGGCTTTTTGCTTGGCTGTTGCATTTGTTTTTAGCAGGGTAGCTTAGTGCAAATGACATGGTTTTACATTTAGAGGTGTTAAGGGAAAGTTTATTTACCGTGCACCAGGTGTACACATTGTGTAAGTCCTGCTGTAGGTTATTGTGCAAATTTGTGATATCTTTATTGTTATAGAAAAGAACCGTGTCGTCCGCATAGTGCTGTATCTGGGCATGTCTAACAACAGAGTGTAAATCGTTAATATATATAGTGAATAAGATTGGGCCTAAGATGGTGCCTTGCGGTACCCCATAGGTGACTGTGCCCTCCCTCGACTTCAGACCTCCAAGCTGTACAATTTGTTTTCTTTCCGATAAGTAATTGCGGAACCAGAGTTGTTCCATACCCTGCACTCCGTATGCTGCCAGTTTGTCAAGTAAGGTTTGGTGGTGAACTGTGTCGAAAGCTTTGCTAAAATCTAGAAATACAGTCTTATTTAATAGTTTATCGTTTAGGTCAGTGTAAATTTTGTTGAGAAAATCAATTTGGGCTTGTTGTATCGAGTGCTGAGCTCTAAAGCCATATTGCGTCTTATTAAAGAGTGAGTTTGTTTCGAAATGAGTGCTAATTTGTCCTTGTACAATTTTTTCTAAGATCTTGGCTGGCATGGAGATGCAGGATATGGGCCTGTAGTTATTACAAGACGTTCTCTCTCCAGATTTAAAAACTGGGGAGACTTTGGCGACCTTGAATGGGGCTGGGACCTTTCCCAGTAGTAATGATAAGTTGATGATGTGGGTGAACTGTTCACAGAGTGATAATAGGCATGATTTTAGTATTTTTGATGGTAAATATTCAATTCCAGAGTTTTTTGTTGCATCTATCTTTGAGATTATTTTGCGTACTTCTTTGGGGGTCACTTCTGTGAACTTAAAGATTGGGGCCGGTGGTGAGTCAGGAGTGGTTAGGTAAGACAGGGGGTTTGTTTGGTCATGTGGGATTTTGCTGGCAAGGTTGGGGCCTACGTTAAGGAAAAAGTCGTTAAAGGTGTCAGGTACCTCTGTGGAGTCAAGCATTTTATTGTCCCTCTCGATATTTATTGTTGTTGATTTTTTCGATTTATCAGGGCTTATAATGGGTCTTAGGAATTCCCAGAATTTCTTTGGGTCCTTGTCAAAGAATTGTAGATTAGATTTTATATAAGCGGCTTTAGCTGCTTTGCATTTATGATTAGCTTTGTTTTTCAGTATTTTCGCCTGTCTTAATAATTCAGGGTCTTTCCCTTTTCTGGCCAGGCTATAGAGTTTATCCCTTTCGTTCATTAATGAGAGGAGATCTTCTGTCATCCATTTCTGTTTTTTCCTGACATTTCTGAATTGTTTGAGGGGGCACATTCTATCAAGGTAGAAATTTATTGTGTTAAGTAGTATGTCCCAGCAGTCTTCCGGGTTAGGGTTATTATAGAATCCTTTCCACTCCTGGCTCGTTAATATTTCATTGAGGATCCTCTGGTCCAGAAGCTTTGTGTTTCTGGCCCAGAAGGTTTCAGTTTTATATCTGTTTCTAGGCTTTTTACGGGTGAGGAATATGGGGAAGTGATCAGACAGATTAATATTTATGGTTCCAGCTGCGCTGATGTGGGGGGAGTTTGAGTAGAGGTGGTCGATGATGGAGCTCGATTTAAGGGTAGACCTAGTTGGTTGTTTTATGAATTGCGTTAGAGAAAAGGAGCTTGCCAGGTTTCTTAGTTCTAGGGAGAGGGGGGTGTTTGATGATTCAATAGTTTGATAATCTAAGTTGAAGTCCCCCATTAGGTAGAGTTCCTGATGTGTATTAATCTTAGATAGGATATTTTTTAGTGTTTCAGTGAAGACCTTCGTCCCTCCACTTGGTGGCCTGTAGAGATTTAGTAGGGCACATTTCTTGGACAACCCTTTTTTGATTTGTACTATTTGGGCTTCTATATCGTTATTTGAGATGTTAAGATCCTTATATGTTTCTGAATCAACTACTAGGTCATTTTTTAGGTATAGGCAGAGACCACCTCCCCTTCTCTTTGTTTTTCTATCATACCTAAATAGGTTGTAACCATTAAGCTGTATCGTGTTATCATGTACAGTGTGGTTTAACCATGTTTCACAGAAGCTGAGGACATCTATTTCTGTGTCATTAGTGAGGTATTCTATCTGATCGAAGTGTTTATAGAGGCTTCTGATGTTCCAGGAGACCATCTTTATGCCTTTCATTTCTTTTATCTCTTTAAAGGAGTGGAGCAGAGTGCTCCCTATCTGGGGTGTCATTATTACAGTTCCTATTATTATTTGGTGCTGGTGGGGTGGGGGTTGTGTAGGGGCTAAAACAATGCGGTTCAGGCGGGACTAGGTACTAAGTTGGGCAGTAATTTTCGGCTAACTAATTGATTAATGTACTCTATCTGTTATGCATGAGTTTGTTGGATATGTTTATATTAGGAGCTTATGGTAAGATTTTTGGTGGGGCAGGCAGGGGGAGGGGGCAGGGTCGCATGTAGATACTCAGGGGTACTATAGTAAAGCGTTTTCACAGACAATGTTTTCAGAGATTCATGTTTTCAGAGATTCATACCAACATTAAGTACCTTATTAGTTCAGAGATAACCTAATTTAGAGTCTTATAAAGTATTTAATTATGCAGGTAATTTTTAGTATATAGATTGTTCAGATAATTGTGTAGTCGTATGGTCACTTGCAGGGTCAGGTGGCTAGTCTATAGCTTAGGAGGGGTTTTGTGGCACTAAAACAAGTTGCCATTCCCAGCCTAGGCCAAGAGAAGTCCATTTAATCACATCTGCACATTACAGTTGGAGTTATATACTTTTATGAGCGCTTTGGCCCAATAGTCTTGTAGTGTTACTGAAAGGTGGCATCCGTCGATTGACATATGTGCATAGTTGTGGGTGTATGTCTTGTTGTTTGGGTGGTATCTGTGAATCAGTCTCTGAGTCCATGGTGTACGTTCGTTATGGGAAATGTTGTAGTTTTTGATGATGGTGATTGCAGACTCGATTTGGCTGTTGAGTAGGTCTTGTGAGGGGTCAATGCTGATATCTTCGAAGGCTATATCACCCCTTCTAAGGGCGCGCCTCTCATTAAAATGCCCGAGACTCATCCCTGTTATGGGAGCATAGTTGATGTGGGCACCTAGAGGGGTGTGGCTTGTGAGTATGTCCCTGGATCTAGTTAAGTCGGCGAGCAGAGCTGACTTCATATCGTCGATACATGTGTTTCGTATTGAGACTCTGCCTGTGGTGTAGTCTTTTTTGGTGAGGTCACATAGGCCTGCAGTTACGAATATGTGACTTGGCGAATAGCGGAGTAGTTTACCAGTTGCACCCTCTATTGATTTTAGTATCGGGGCACCTGGTTTAGAAGAAATAATTACTTGCGTGTTACAATCCACCTGTTGTCTAAGCGAGTGCCCCAGGGACCCTGCCCTAGAGTCACCGATTACCATTAGCGTGTTCATTATTATTAGCGAGCGATGAGCGATATTAGGGAGATCTGTTTAGTTTACCTTCCTTTGGTAGAGGGAATGAGTTCTTGGTTGACTACCGATCGCAAGTGAGTTATACTTCTGATATTTCACCTTTGATCTTGGCTAGTATCTTTCCACAGACGTTTTTTCCAGTTAGTTCAGATGATTTGATCTCCGATCGCTCGCCTCGTTTGTTTACAACACGAGGTAGATTCGTCCCGGTGGCCCACTTCCGGTCCGAAGTCATCTCGTAAAATTCCGTAGCCGTAAGATCGGCCATTCTTTTCTGTAGTGTTTCATTTTGAGTGAACTTTTTCCTTATGAGATCTTCGAGTACATTTTCTTCCATTTTTGACCATTCCTCAGTGGTTTTCGACTTTAATTCCTTTTTAGCTTTAAGTTTGACTAAGTATGGGTTCGGTGTTTTCCGGATTTCATCGGCTAGTTCCGGGTGACCTAGTTTTGTGGCTTTCAATGCCTGGAAGGCGTGCTCGACTGATGTATATGTGATATTATTATGTTCAATGTCAGTTGGGAAGAAGTTTGATAGGAATGAGTGTTCACTCTTGAAACCTATCCCCTTACCTCCATCAACTTGGACGGTCCTGGCTGCCGCTGGTGTACATCCATCTTGGAGCTCGTGAAGATCGGCCTTCACGTAGGATTTTGTTTCCTCAGTGTCAGAGAAAACTACTAGGTGGTTACCACGATGATCGGCCTTCACCTTTTTGCTGCGCAGGAGTTGGTGACAATCACGCAGGAGGTTGAAATCATGGGCTGGTACCACTAATCCGTCTTGATTCACCTCAATATCAGCAAATCGTCTATCATGGCGACGGATTTTAGGGATGCTATCTCGGATGGTTTTTAGCATTTTCTCCGAGGACGTGCGGACGAGGACTGGTCTTGTTGTCACTAAGTGAGGGAGGCCTATACGGTATACTGCCTTGATATCACTAACATCATATTTTGGATCCAGATGGATACACAGATCCTTGATTGTATCAATTATTTCATCTGTACCCAATTCGGCAATGTTGTCAAGGACCAGTATGTGTGGGTTGTGTGCTGGGGGGCGGGGCCGACGAGCCTGCTGCTGACGTGTTGGCGGTCCCTGCATCTCCCTGCGCGGGGGCCCGTGATCCCAGGCACCCCTGTGTCTCAGTGGAGGCCCAGCTCTAAACATTGGTGGAAAATCAAATGGAGGAGGCCCCCTTGGCATTCCATGCTGAATAGAGCTAAGTCTGAAATCAGTGAATTCCTTCAATTCGTTGACAGCCGAGATTATTTTATCAGTTTCCACGTCGTTGACCGTGTTGAGTGATTTCAACTCATCTCGAATGAAGTCTGGAGTTAGCGTGGGGCCAGCTTCTTTCTCCAGATTAGTGTTCAGGGCCTCCTCTAACTTGGAGACACGATCATTTAAATCTCTGGAGAGTTTATGTACTTCTGATTTGATGCCTAAGATGCCTGTGTTGATTTTGTCGACAGTCGATTGCATGGCTGTGTTAGCATCTGCAAGACAGGTAGCGAGTGAGGAAGCTATTACTGGCGTCAGGAGTTTTACAAGACTGTCATGTGTGAGGGTATTACTGGATTTATCGTGTGATGGCGGATTATCGGCAGGCGGATTATCAATGGGACAAGGATTATCAGTTGGAGGAAGTGAGCTATGTGTGATAGGTGACTTAACTGAGGTGTCATCTTCGGTTTCGTCGTCGTGAATATCTTCATCCTTTAGAATGAGACTAATGGGAGATAGTTTTGCTGCAGTTAGATTTTGTGGACCTCTAGATGGACTGGGCAGTAATTTAGGACTTGACATGCTGGAGCATGAGTGTGTTTCATCGATTCCTGAGTGTGACACTTGATTCTCATGCTCTCCAGGCTTGTCAGTGGATCCCTTTAAGCCCTGAGGAGATAGGAACAGGTCAGCTTGATCCATCGTTTTGTCTGCACTATCCTCAGGTAGGTGAAGTTCTGAGTTTTTGAATGCAATGTCCGATTCAATTTCACTATATGGCTGCCTGTCAATGCTTATGTTGTGGCGACTTGATTCGTGGCCTATCACTGGTGTTGAAGTTAAGATATAACCTTCTTTTGTGTCACTGTCCTCCTTTTTGTTAGATGATGAACCGAATAGACCATTTATCATATTTGACATCATGGTTTCTTGCAGTACATGTATAGGTATACATTATAGGTATGTCAATCGATGTATCAAATTTCAGGACAATCTATGCAATATATCCTTTCGTTTTAAAGGTCCTCATATGGACTACATTTAGTTATTTTACTGTTTATTAACCCCCAGAAATATTGGAAACCTTTTTTTCAAAAACGAAAATATCTAACTTAAAATCTAGAAATACTTATTATTTTATTATACTGTTTACTATCATTGGAATCGGCTTGATCTCCTCTTTTCAAATATGGTGATATCTCAAAATCCATTTTTTGCGACTTATGACTCATTTTCCTAAAACGGATCACATTTAGAGTTGACATTACCTCCATCAAAGAGTTTTTACCTGTGAATAAAGGCTTTTATCTATAGGATAATCCAATTTATTACTTTAGAGTTAAGGTTTGCACACTCAATTCCTAATAATAAATCTTTCAGGTTAATTACTTAACCATTTCTTTTCCTACGTATAATTATTTTGCCTCTTTGATCAACATTCAGATATCCAGAGTCATAAATCAAATGATATACATCCTTCCACAATGCATTTGTCTTCTTACACATTACAAAAAAGTGTGCTAAATCATCCTCATGCCAACAAAAACTGCATTTTCTATTATTTCTTATGGTGATATCACATAGACATTTATTACACGTGATGGTACTGTATATCACTCGATACTGGACGGCTTGTATTCTAGTCTCAGTCGAGGCTTCATATGGTAGTTTAAACACAACTTTCCAATGCTGTGTTAGTAGCCTGGCGCCTAGTGTCCAGAAAATGACCGCACAAGTATAGTATAGGGAGCGTTTTGCAGGGTTAGTTTAGTAAGATTATGTTTGTTATCATGCCCCCCTCCTCTCCCACCCCCACCCCTCCCTCCGCCCTCCTACCTGGAGTCCCGTATACACCAACGCCACTGGCGTCGTGTCTACGGGACGCTCTGTGCCTGTGCCTGTATGCCTGTGCCTGCGGGACCCGTGAGTGTAGGCTGGTTGAAGCTATGTAAACATGGTGGGAGTGAGGGACCACAGGTAGGGGGTGCATGCATGTTTTCAAAACAACATTGGTAGACCATGAATGCAGTAGTTTTTCCAGACAAAAGGGTAGCTAACTAAGTCAAGTTCCTCTCAGACGAATTACAGGTCGCCACTTACAGGGAAAACGTTAAAAAGAAGGCCATAAGTATGGGTCGTGTCTATATGGGGAGTGGACGCTGATGGGTTGGGTGACGTCACAAATTGTTGATGTAGGCTTATCCGCCCACAGAGGGCGGGTCGGTCACATCTCGTCTAGTCGCTTCCCTACCAGTTATCATTTAAGTGCTACACCAAAACTGAAGGTGGCGCCACTGCTGTGCTAGGTATGAGCCAAGAGTCATGGTGGGGAGAGCTTGGGAAATTAATCCAAGACACAATTTCAATTCTCAATGAAGCCAAGGAAAAGAAGAGTCTGGGGAAAGTAGACTGGATAAATCGATATGATATAATATGATGAATGACAAAATGACTCAGTTAATTTATTCAGATTATAGGAAAACGTTATTTTCTCAATCTTGCATTTTATCATCTATCCGTGATTGGATGATCATGAAGTGCTATAATCATCAACGGCTTTAACTTTGCTGAACGTCCAGATGATTATCGGTACTCCTACATTTAAAGTGGCCAAGCGAATACAAATATTTCATGGTACAATTTCAATAAATCAGCGAGAAAAGGTCAGTGGTGAATACAACCATGTACGGTTTTTCGTATGTGATGTGTTACAGAAAATGAGTCACAAGTTGCAAAAAATGGATACCGTCATCTTTGAAATGATGAGATCAGGCCGATTCTAATGACAATAAGCATTGAGACATCTAATAAATATTTCTATGTTTTAAGTTGGATAATTTCACTTTGGAAAAAAAGTTTGCAACATTTCTGTGTGGATAACTACTAGTAAACTAATCAAATATATATAATTATTGAAACTTTATTTTTCCAAATCTTTTCCGTATGGCATACTCAGAAAAACGGGTCATATATCTCTGCCTTGACAGTTCTTCCGACAGAACCCTCTACGTCACTCCAACAAGAACATAAGTGTTTCTATGATACATGTTACAAGAGAAATACACATGAAATAAATCTAAATTAACACATCATATTTCCGCATCTATTGTGGGGGCTATGTAGCCTTGCAGTAGGTTTTAAACAATTTTAAAGAGGGGGTAAGTCTTGCAAGCTTACAAAATGTTGTGTAGGGAATTTACATGCCACCTCATGATTGAAATAAACAAATCATGATTATACAATTAACAGATTAAAACAACAAACTCCTGCAGCCAGGAGTTTACTAGAGGATGGCCATGTATTTATTAACCACACTTTTCGGAACTGTGTTGAGGTCAATCGCATTGAAAAAGATTTGATTTACAACACTGTTATCTGAAATTTGGTACATACGATTCATATTAGTTAAAGCGGAAGATATCTAGAGAGGTTTGCGAATTATGACTCATTTTCCTGTAACACATCACCTATATGGAGCTTCCAGAATTCTGCCCTATTACAATTATAGTAATTATTATATGGTCTGTGGGTGTTTTCTACTTGTTTTTCTATGTTTTTATTTGGGACGTACCTTCTTTGGGTCTGTCGAATGTAATGGCTGACCGCAATGTCACAGTCTCAATGAGCAAACGTTTGAAAGTGGTCTTTTTCAATGTATGTAGCTTGCTGCATAAACTTGACTACATTAAAATGGAATATCTAAACGGATTATATGATATTGTCAGTTTTGGAGAAAGTTGGTTGAATAAGGACATTACTGACGCAATGATTCATGTAAATGGATATAAGTTCCTAAGACTAGATAGAGCAACTGGGAAAAGAGGTGGTGGATTGATTACATATTACAGAGATAACTTTACTTGTGAACTGCTTGAAAATCTTTGTGTTTCCTCAGCTGATTGTGAGTTTATTTCTTGTAAAATCAAGCCTGGTAATCATAAATCATTGGTACTTAGTTCTATTTATAGACCCCCAAATGGATCTATGGATCAGTTTTTTACACACTTCTCCCGCCTTATCGGTGAGCTTGATAGTCGCCCTTTTTCAAATAAGAATAAAATTGCAGGTGGTGATGTCAATATAGACCTGGGTAAGAACAGTACTTCCTCCAAAAGATTTGTTTCAATTCTTGAAGCTAAAGGTCTGATTCAACATATAAATGTATCGACACAAATTACATCATCATCTAATACACAGATTGATTTTATTGCCTCGAACTGCAAGTATGTCAAGAGCTCTGGTACTATTTGTGAAAATATTAGCGATCATCTACCTGTATACATGATTTTAAAGAAATATAAAACAGCTAATACTGGTGGTGAAGTTTATGAAGCTAGATCAACTAAGAATATGAAGCTAGAGGACATTGCAGATCGTGTGCACAATATAAATCACGGTCTCTGGTTGGAGGATGATATTAATTTAATTTGTCCAAAGATGTTTGAAGAACTTTTGTTGATACAAAACGATTTGTACCCATTACAGAAATTCACTGTGAAAAATGGCAAGGTTGTTTATGATCGTGACCTAAAATTATTAGTCAAGAGGAAAAATAAAGTCTATAAAGTTGCCATTTCAAGAAATCGACCTGAAGACTGGCAAAATGCTAGAGAACTTAAAGCTCAAATCAGATCTAGATTAATTTCCTTGAGAAGACAAGCTGTCCGTGATATTTGTATCAGATATTCGAGAAGTGAAAAAAGGTTCTGGGAAAAAATATCCAACATCTATGGAGTTAATAAATCGAAAGGTGATACTGTAGATAGAATTATCACTCTAGAGGGGAATATTCTACTTGGTAAAGACGCGGCTAATTACGCAAATTCTTTTTTTTGTTCCATTGGCCCTAAGTCGTCCAGTGAATGTATTGATGATTTAGCAAACGATTATCCGCCTCTGGAGTGGAATGAGGACATAGAATCTGAAGAGGTCTTAAAGCTAGTTCAAGCCATTGATCCTAGTAAATCAAGTGGCATTGTTGGCATGAATACTTCCTTCTTAAGACTTGCCCTTATATCTTGTATCAAGAATTTTACTATACTCCTAAATAAGATTCGTATGACCGGAAATTTCCCTAAAATTTGGAAGAAAGCAATCTGTACACTTATACCCAAGAAGGGTTTGTCTCGTCATATTAACGATCTTAGGCCTATATCGATCTCGCCGATTACTGGGAAAATTCTTGAGCGACTCTTAGTGGGGAAATTATCCCCCCATCTGTCAAACATTGTCAAACATTTATTCTCTCCCAATCAGCACGGTTTTTTACAGGGAAGATCTATCGAAAATGCAACCTTCACCTTGATGAATTATGTTCTCGAAAATAAAGATAAAAGTCTGGACACCACAGCAACTTATTTCGATCTTTCTAAAGCTTTTAATTCCATTAATATTGATATACTTCTTACAAAACTTGAAATGCTTGGTGTCAAAGGCAATCTTTTGAATTTAATCTCTTCTTATTCAAAGGGACAAGAGCAACAAGTCATTATGGGGGGCCTCCTTTCTGATTGTATGACGTTGACTGCAGGTGTGGCTCAAGGAAGCATCCTTGGGCAAATTTTGTTTATTCTTTATATTAATGATTAAGCTTCGGTAGAATTTAGTGGAAGAATTATTATGTATGCAGATGATTGTGTTTTGCTCCATCAAATTAACACAGATCAAGATGTGGTTTCGATCCAACAAGATGTAAATAAATTTAGGAACTGGGTGGAGAGGAATGGCTTGACGATAAATGCGAAAAAAACAAAATTACAAGTCTTCAAAGGTACTAAAAAAAGGAATAATAGACAGTATGTCATCTATACAGATGGTGCCATGATCGATATAGTTGCTAACTTTCGGTACCTTGGTTTTCTTTTAGATGATTGCTTAAGTTTTGTTCCTCATATTAATTCTATCTGTACCAAGTCATCCATGCTTTATAGAAGGTTATGTAAGATCAGATACTTTATAACCAAAGATATAGCAATCCTGTTATACAAAACGTACATTTTGCCGGTATTAGATTTTGGTGGTATTCTAATTTCTCTCTCAAACCAGAAACATGTAAAGAGATTGCAAATCATCCAAAACAATTGTTTGAGGATTTGTCACAGCATATATGGTAGAAACTGGTTACAGAGAAAGACAAATGATTTCATCCATCGGGATTTTAAAATTCTTCCCCTAGTATATAGGCGTCTACAACGGTTTTTAAATATATTCTGGTTATACTATGATTTCAGCAACCGAACAGAGGTAGACTACAACCTTAGAGATCCTCATAAGGTTCACATTAGATTCTGGCATAAAGAAACCATAAGAAAAAGCCTTTTTGGTGCCATTGGGGGGTTATGGAATTCCTTATCGATGGAGATGAGAACTCTTGTTGAGTACCATATTTTTAAGACAAGATCAAAACAACTTATTCTGAGGTTATTTGAGGAGAATGGTGATATATGGACCATCCCCGAAAGGCTAATGCTGGCGAATGACTAAGTTCCATACTGCTACTTATCTTGTAATAATTTCGATACCCACTAGGTGGTAGCAGGTGCATGCATGGGCCTAAATGAACAACATGTCTGTCTGTCCACCAGGTGGTAGCACCTGTCGTTGTACTGCCAGTGATGACAAATTATCATTCTTGCTCATCGAGTGAACTTTGTTTCTCATAGATTATATTATATTATATTATCTAGTGACTATAGGTCTCCTGGATTTGTATATCTTTATAATTCAGAATGAGTCTGTATGAACTTGGCTTGTCATGTATAGGACACTGTCCCGGGTGTGTGTTTTTATTCTACTTTTATTGTTAATGAACTACCAAGTAATTGATGATATTTGTATACTTGGTCATCCCTGTATAATATTGTGCCCTTTGATAATGTATTTTTTCTAAGAATTTTTCTAACTTTTTTCTATCACATTTAAATCAGCTTTTCTGTGAATATTGCATACCCTTGCATAATGTCTTGCTGAATAAAAATCTTAAAACAAAACAAACAATTAATAAATCTTACCAAACTTACACATATTATAACTTATACCACTGAAGTTATCAATATTCTGCTGCTGGTATATGTTTAAACATGCATGACTCATTATAATCATAACGCTTCTTGGTCTGGACCGACCATACCCACTACCATCCATTGATGGATTGATTGATTGATTACACTGTTGTTATAGTACCCGAATTTTAACCTCATGCTCTAGTTAGTACAACTCCCTGTAAGCTAGTTATAGACAAGTAGATAATAGCCCCTGAATATCAAATTAAATAGCCATAAAATTTCTTTAGTGATACTTTATCATAAATTTGTTTCAACAACCATCAACCACCCAGGGACACACAGGAAGACTTGGAACCTAGGTTTCAAAACCGGGCCTTGCTTTTTGTATTCACTAGTTATACAAATAAAGAATATTTTTAATTGAATTGACCAAAGAGTAGAAAATGTTCCGTTCTTGGCCGATGTTAGCTGAGAGTGCAGATTTAACCACATGATCACATGATGTCCATGTGATCATGTCAGGTGTAGAAGTCCTGCGTTATCCAGTGCCCGCAACAAATGCAGAGTAACCCGGATGTCAGTAATGGCCGCCGGAAGTGCCTTTGGATCGTCTTTCAGCCATGATGCCCAGTTCCTGAAGGTGGCCTCGGGGAGCTCCATGCCCACTGACAGATCATGGTATGTCTCCACATCTACAACAAACATATTTTAATTAATTGATGTAATTTTATTTGATGAATTTATCAACAGCATAAATGTCCCTGCGACCAGGGCCCTGTTGTATAAATAGATGGAACCTAGCAAGGGGGAAGTCTGTACACTTGTTATTGACCGAGGGAGCGCGGGAAGTTAGAGGGCGTTAGCCCGAGATCTTCTGTGCTCCCGAGGTCACTAACAAGTGTACAGACTTCACCCGAGCTTTGTTCCATATTTATTACACCCCATTAATAAATAAAAAATATAAATAATTAAAAATAAAAGAAGTAATTTACGTTTTGGGCGGACCTACTTGTTGTATGTCCCCAGGGTGACATAACTCACATGTTATGCACCACTTTGACCAAGTGTGACATACAATGCTGAAGGTATAGGAAGCAACAGCACAGGGGTGTAATAAGTATGGGACACGACTCTTCCCCTGACCTGTACAAAGGGAATAACATCCGTCCAACATGCCAATCCCAGCTATTGCCAACCGGTAGGAATAATCTCTACTGTGCAAATGTGGGTCTTCAAGGCATAGGGTGCATAGTAATCACTCTTTACTTGGGTTTAATTACAAATGTACAGCGTTTCTCACAATTTGAAGCGTCAAAGTAGGTATGGTAACAGGTAAACATGTTAAACAATGTAAATGGATATTCTTAATATTCTTGTTGGATATTTTGAATATTCCTAATTCTATATATCAATCCTTGCCATTCAGGACAAAACGAACACTGTAGGTCTTTTACCAAGAAAAACCCCCGCCCTCTCCACCCACACACGCACCCCAACACTGGATGTCAACAGGCATATTGAACAACTCCTGATAGGGCATTTGCATAGCCGCCATCTTGAATTTTGATTCACATGGAATTCTGGGACTAATGGTACAGTCTAAATTTTAGTACATCAGATTTCAACAGAATCTATCCCAGCATGCACTGCAGTAGACATGCACAGTGAGACACGCAACTCCCCTATTGGGTAGAGTCCATAGAAAACATGCCATGTTCAGCATGGAATATTTATAAATACTCTAATGTCAATATCCTTGTGTTTTACATCTTTTCATAACACAAGCCATCATCTTTCCCATCATGCATTTAGATTTCATAAGTCATTTATAAGAGCCATAATGTCAGTGAAAACATTTTTGCTATTTTATATAAAAATTTTGCCAAATTTTAGTACATCAGATTTCAACAGAATCTATCCCAGCATGCACTGCAGTAGACATGCACAGTGAGACACGCAACTCCCCTATTGGGTAGAGTTATGTAAATATACACAGCTAGGAGTAGCTGCCAGCAAGCTAACACCTCACAGACTGAAAATGAGTGCCCACCGGAGCCTCACCACACTCATCCTTATATCCATCATGGCTTCTGCTATGCCTCAGCACACCTACTCTGCCTATTATAGTAAGGCTGAAGGGAGTGGACACTGTACAGAAACCTGCTCATCACTGCGATGTGCTATGGAGGGCATTAGAAGAAGTAGAGTCGAGGAGGGAAGTATAGTGTCATGTTTCAAGTCAGGCATTCATGTGTGGCAGCTAACAGGAACGTTGACTCCAACAGGTTTAGTATAATTATGATGATACAGAAAAGTCACAAGTTGCAGAAAATAGATTTAGTGATACCAAACTTATTTACAGAGACAAGGTCTAGAAGCAAAACCGCGAGATTTGGTGGCAATTTGGTGTAATCGTAGGTTATTATTATGCATAAATATGGATTGTTTTTCTTATTTCCAATGACACTGCCCCCTCCCCCTACTCTCACTCCCTCCGACCTTGAAATACATTATTGTTTTGTGTCTAATAGGCCCTACACACCCTGTGTGAGCATGCATGAACAAACAGAGATATATATAGCAGGCCCAAATGTATAGCTTGGCTGTGCCTGTGTGCAGTATATGGCTATGTTCAAAAGTTCCACAAATATTTCTGATGCCTAAACCTGACTCTACCATCGTTTGTGTACATTAATGATACATCAATTCCTGATAGAATTGAGAGGAAAATGTCTGAAGATGCTATTAAAGATATATGCGGGTGTCAACACACACACCACCTAGCGGCTCCTATTTTTCTTTGAAATATTTTGTTATTATCATAAGTTGAGATGTATTTGTGCACGATTTTACAATATCTACAGGGTTTTGAGTAATTTGAGTAATTTTGAGTTATGTTTTTTAGGATTCATTTGCATTGATTATGCTGCTTGATAACTAAATTTGGGTGATGTGGTCAACTTCAAATGACAACAACTTTTTTTTAACCACGTCAACGTACTGTTTTTCTTTGGTAAATCTGTAGCATACTATACCAAATATATGTGTAGAAAGTTTTGATAAAAAGTCACCGATCATTATTTTTTTATATAATGAAATGTGAAAAAAAACACATTTTTCCTTAGACTTCAATGCTAAAGCACTGTTATTTTCAAGTGGCTGTAAAAAAAAAATAAGTCGATGAGATGTACTTTTTTTTCCATTTCTTGCTTTCTCATGTAGTCAGGAATGATCCCTGAAAGTTTCATAAAAAAGTCACCGACCAATATTTTTTACATTGAACACCCGCATATACCTTTAAGGTGGATATCATTGCCAATTTCTATACAGTGGTGTTGTAAAATGGGCAATAAATGGCGTTTCTCTCTCTATTGCGTATGTATCAGGTATGATGTAATTGGTATTATGTCGGCTTTTTCACAGAAAAAGCAGTAGTCATGTCTTGTCAACTAAATCCAATAATGTTAACATTTAGAAAACCTCATAAACAATCTGTTTATTTTGGGTTTGACAAACAGATTAACAGTATTTCTATATGAAGAATCACTAGTAACGCATTTAAATATATTCAATAATTGACCTTAGGAATGAAAAGATATATTTATTGCCTAGTTTTGATATTGGGGAGAAAGCGTATTGGTTTGCATGTCTACCACACATAATTCATACTGAGACTGCACATAACTCACTCTAGGTTCCTTGGTCTATAATGGGTCAGATTTCCAAAAAATGTACAATTGGAAGCTGTACACATTTACTAAATTCTGCTAAATCAGGCTGAAAAATGGTCAAAACTAGGTACATCTGAGTATATTAGGTATTGCATTGATTCTAGCAATGTGTTTGGTTAGGTTGAACTGAGGTTTTAACTTTTTTTTCGTCTGAAACTTGAGGTATTTGAGAGGATTGGTAAAAGTGAATTGTACATTTTGTCACGATCTGACCCTAATATAATGAATTCTTTATTTTGTGAAGGCTACATGTAACAAAACTGGTGACAAACTTCACATAATAATCAGGTCTTCCAATGTATGCCATGGTACTACGGGTGAGTAGCTATGGTTGGGTTAAGTTTTTTGGTTTTTTTTGTTATTGTATTAAAGGCCAATTACATAATATTTATCCGAACATTTGAGTTGATTGTCATGCTACATAGAAAAGTATAAAGACAATTAAGCATCATCGTCAAAAAAAAACTGGTAGTATATAATCTATGTGACCTTATACCAGGTCGCTGATGATAAAAGATTAAATTATCCTATTTTTGTTTCTTGGTACAAACAGCATCTGATTATTTTGCTTATGCACTGGTTACAAGAGGTGAAATTGCAGTCGAAGCGTTTTTACTGATTTTCAAATAAAAGTTTCAACACAAAACTCATATACAACAGTACCCTCATATTTGCGAGGGGAGCACATGCACAGAGGTAAGGTGCTCCCCTGTTTGGGCAGTGAAGCCGCCCAATCAATACCTAATTACATTTAGTAGGGCTTGCACCAACATGCAGGTAACATGTAATGAAATGAAATTTTAAGGTAGGTGCCCTTATGTAACCATAAGTTATGACAATATTACCTTGTTGACTTGCCATAACAACCTGTGGTCGGAATATATATGGGTTAGATTCTTAGAAAATGCACAATTCAACTTCGCCAATCTTCTCAAATAACACAAATTTCAGACGAAAATAAATTTCAGAATACAGTTCAACCTAACCAAACAGATTGCTAGAATAAGTGCAATGCCGAATATACTCGAACTTACCTAGTATTGACCAAATTTCATTTTTTTTTGTTTTTTTAAATAAAATTTTATTGGTCAAAGTTTCACATCAAATGCAATAATTCTCATTTGCCAATCTGAAAAATCTAGTCATACCTTGGTATCTAATTTAACATTAATTCGTATAATTCATTGTAACTCTACATATCATTAATACAAACAATTATTACCAGTGGATCTTATTACTTCATATTATATATTTCGTGCTCTATAATCTTGTTATATATCTTTATATTTTCGTTCTTTCATTCATTCGGTGTGACAGTTTCACAGCCAAATTAATACTAAGTATCTATCCTTTAAATTATCATATAACCTTATTACAAGTTTAATTTAGCAGAATTGACCGAAAGTGTAGTTCTGCCAATTGTACATTTTCTGAAAATCTGACCCATATATAATAAGCACATGCATGAGATGATGTCGATATGAAATATCGATAATTAGCAATTAATAAGAGAGGTCATAGCGACCCCCACCCCCCTCTGGGTAGGGCCTCAGAGGAGGAAATTAACAATCCTTGTACACCTACTGTAGCGGCAATGAATAATCACTCTATATATAGCCTAATTAAAGTTTGAACGATTCTTGTGGACATAAGTGAACTGTTTTGGTGATATCTAACCCAAATTTCTTTACAATAAAAGAATTTCAAAAGAAATGAAAATATCCATGGATGTCTAGTCTAAGTCACAAAATTGTGTGGAGCTCTCTGACTGTACATTTGTTATGTGTTTCAAGAAAATGAGTCATAAGTTGATATTATTCAAAGTGTTTTGTTACAGGACCTTTTGCTGAAATCTTCTGATTTTTGGTGATTATAGAACTGATAGGGCGTTGCATTGAATATATCATTGCGTTTTGAAGGCCTTCAGATGGAGTATGTTTAGTTACTTTACTGGTAATTACCCATCCAGAAACATTGCAAACTTTTTCTTCCCCAAAAAGATATCAAACTTAAAATATAGAAAAACTCATTAGATGTCCTGGTGTTTACTATCATTGGCCGCCTGTTCTCCACCTTTCAAATATTGTGATATCTCAAAATCCATATTGTGCGACTTATGACTTATTTTCATAAAACGGATCACATTTGCTCACGATTACAGTAATGATGTAATGATGATATTCAATACAAGCACATATACATTGCACATATAGAAACATGCGGTCGATAAGGGGACTGTGTTTGCTGGATGGGGGTGGTAGGGGGGTAGCATGGTGCATTGTTTCAGAGCAATGTGTGTATAATGAAGTTAGTAATAGGTAATAGGGTTACAACGCTAACGTTGCCATATTAAAATACTACAAATGTATTGGTAAAGTATGGCTTTCTGCATCAAAGTCTTGTAGTCAGATTTCTATATTTACATTGGATCGTTTTTTTGTATGAGTTTTCTTTTAAATGGGTTTGGTCTCAAGGTAGCTAAATGTACTCTATCCTGGTTACATGTATATAGTATCTTGTATATATATACATGTATCTTGGATACATGTACATAGCCAGTAATGCCGATGTAAGTTTCCCGCTTCCCCCTCGTTTGCTGTGCCAAGGTCGTAGCAATGAAAAATTGATGGTGGTGTGATCAATACAAAGTTTACAAAAGTGTACATCATTCACCAGCCCATCGCCAATGATTATGTTGACAGTGGCTGTACCACATTAACCATAGCAATGTCTTTCCAATGAAATTGCATATGTAAAAAGAAGACAATTAATTCCATAGAAGCCACTCTTGTTATGGTTGTTGATGAATGCTCAGAGGAATTAAGTTCAAATAAGAGACAGAAATATTTTACAAAGTTTTTATCGAAAAATGCCAGGATCTATCACTGAAATGATAGTTCGAGTAAATGATCTATGAAAACCAAATTTATAATGAAAAAGATGCAATTTTGTTTTATGGAAACATGTAAAAGGCATGTTTATTTACATGAGTTCACTGACAAATATTCCATGCTGAACATAACACGTTTTCTATACCTTTTACATTAACATACAACTATCATGATTCCATGTCAATCAAGAATCCAGGAATTATGAAGTATGAGATGCAGTTGCATAATAATTATGGTTTGTGACATAATGCCAGTGCATTGGATGAAAATAATTTAATGGATGGGATATTTTAAAGATGTTTTGTCATGATATGAGTAGTATACGAGTGAGTTTGTGTTGGTGGTTACTGTTACCTTAGTAGCATCTACACATGTAAATCAAACTGCAACAATATATAACAGACTGCAATGGCCATGCTTGCACTGTTTTGCTTCATTTGTGCCTAATTGTGCTTTTAAAATAAAGAAAATACGACATTAGGTTCGCAAACAGTAAAATCGTGGAGGTGACCCATCACCGTATATATTGTCCGCGACCTTGGTGACTGATGCGGTAACCACGCCCCTGGCCTTGTTGACGTTACATCATAGTATGCATCCTTCCTTTCCCCGTTCAATTCCTCACTCCACGCCCATCTCCTGACCCGCACGCATGTCAGAAAAAAATGTTCTGCTTTTTGCTGTGTATATTGTTGGATTTTTATTCCAAATGGGTCATTGCCGCCAATGTAACACTGTTCATGACGGTAAAGTGGGGAAGAATTGTACAAGAGTGAAAAATATGGAAATACCTGACGAAATGTCTGCCGCGAAGAAGGCTGATTTGTTGACGGGGCATGTCGACTGCTTGGAGGGCATGATGCGGACTATCTTGGCTACCGTCAAGAAGTTGGATAAGAAGTCAGATGTTCCTGAGTCTGCAAGTTCTAGTTCGTCAACGGAGGTTATGTTTAATACGCATACCTCCAGGTCTATGATTAAAGACGACAGTGGTTCCAGGCATCGTGATGAAAGTGTGGAAAGTTCAATTTATGAAATACCTGTGCATAGAAGGAGGGCCAGTTTGTCCCGGAAGAGAGTGGGTCGGTTTGACTGAGAACAGTTCCTCGACAAGGGTGAGGTTATAGAGAATTTTGACACTTTGCTATTGTTGAATCTCCAATTGTTGGAAAAGATGCTTGGTGATTCACGCCCTCACAATGAACTTTTGGGCGTTTTGTCTCACTGTATAACGATGACAGAGAATAACTCTTCCTCTATGTACACCATAAAAGCTTTTCTAATGTACGACACGGCTGTCAGGACCAGACCTAACAAGAAGGGCTTGGCGGCGTTCGGTGAAACGAAACAGGAGGAAGTTCTGCGTCATTACTCGTTTGAAAATTCCCGTCAAGCCTCTTCTGCTAAATCTTCGACAACTTCTGCTAGAGGCAGGAATACTAAGGAGAAAGTATGCTTCAAGTTCAATGGGTTGGGATGTCTGAGAAATCTGTGTGACTTTCCTCATTGCTGCTCGTCATGCGGAGCGTCAGAACACGGCGCCAAGAGCTGTTTGACGGCGAAGTCAGGCAAATAGGATGAGGCGGAGAATCGGGTAGGTGGTGGTGACTGTTGGATTGAATTTGAATCATCTCCCATAGTAGAGGCGGAAATGTATAATATTTTGTCGAACTCTCCTTCAGTAGAGGCTAGTAACGGTGGCAATATGGAGGCCATCGTCATCAAGAACGACATTTCCATACCTTCCACAGTTGCTTCTTCCCCTGATTCTCTCCCGGTAAATGTTTTTCAACAAAATTGCCATGCTGAATGTGTTTATACCACTATTTGTGACCGTATTGCAAAATATTATCGTGATGGTACATGTGATAATGAAGAAGGTTTGATTTTTGTCTCGCCTGTGTCTGCTAAAGGCCGCTCGGTAAATGTATATGATGAATGTTTTCATGGTAGTTGTAGTTGTGTACATAGCTTGGGCGGTTTGCCCATTCAATTGAAGCCGTGTAGAATTGTGGCTTCTTTATTTGCTAAAAATCTTGATGTTTTTCACTATGCCGTTGATGGCATTGATGTGGTGGATACGCCATTACTCCACGGTGAATTGTGTATCACATAACATTTGTATGAAGAGGCGTGTGGTACATACCGTGTGGTACATTGTTTTGTACCACATGGGTGGGGCCTAATGATAAACGCAAAATAAACTCATTTGATTGGCTCCCTTCCACGCGGGAAAATGCGTTGTCAATGACTCTTAATAGCGTTTCTAACGTCACAACGTTACTATGTACACTATTGCGTCGTCCCCGGCATCAGTGAGAGAAGCATGGCTGTCACTAATTTATAATTAATTTAATAGCACCATGGAGTAAAAATAGCACCGCATCTCATAGGTGGTCTTGCATAAAGGATCACATTGACCCTCGACGATTCTTTTTCGATATAACACACTCGCCTATCGGCTCGTGTGCCATGCGAAAAGAAAAGTCTTGGGTCAATGTGATCCTTTATGCAAGACCACCTACTCGTGCGGTACTATCATAGTACAGGGGTATGACCTACCAAATTATTCTTCTTTTTTAGAAGACTCAGCACATATAAAAATGGATAAAATCGTTGCTAATGAAATACTTGAAGGTTATGTGTCCATGGTAGATGAGAAACCTACGCGCATTCACGCCCTGGAGGCGGTATTTAAGCCTGACGGTAGTGTCAGGTCTATAACGGATTGTTCCCGTCCTGACAAAACTTCTGTTAATTTCCATTGCTCCTCGCTTATACGCTCTTTTTCATATAAGAACATTGATGACACTACAAATATGGTCAAGGCTGGAGATTACATGTGTGTGGTTGATATTAAATCTGCTCATAGACCTGTATCAGTTAATCCGGACCATCGAACATTTTGTGGATTTCGCTGGAATATTGATGGAGAGGATAGATACCTAACTGACAATCGCTTATGCTTTGGTCTGCGTATTGGACCATGTGTTTTTGATTACATTTCCAATTTCATTGCTGATTCAACGTACAATCTTTTTGGTGTGCGTGTGGTAAATTATCTAGATGACTTTTTCCTGGCGTCAGATTCCCTCCATACCTGTTCCCTGGCCCGCAATGCTCTTATATCTTTTTTGAGGTCCATAGGTTTCTACGTAGCTTGGCAATAGGTCACCACGCCAGCTATGTCATGCACATACCTGGGATTTGAGGTGGATTCAGCCGACATGACAGTTTGTCTGCCTCAAGTGAAAATTAACAAGCTTCGCTTTCTGTTGGACAATGTCAAAGCATCAAATCATATTTCTAAAAAGGATTTAGAAATATTATGTGGGTATTTAGCCCATTGTGCATCTGTATTTAAAGGTGGGCGTACTTTTTGCCGTCGCATGTTTGATCTATACAAAGTGATGTTGCGTAAGAAGTTGCATAAGTCGACCATTTCAGACGCCTTCAGGAAAGATTTAGACTGGTGGCATGCCTTATATAAAGTGTTTAACGGCGTGGGTCTATTATCTAGGCGTGAATACCATCTCCCCATGGTATCTGACTCGTCTAGTAAAGGCTTCATCATTTTCTTAGGATCTGACTGGCTAGCAGGAGCCTGGGGCGTACATACTGTTCCCTGGGCAGACTCTACATGTGGCCACATTGCCAAAGGCCCGTCTGAAAATGTAAAATGGGACAATATCAACATGCAGGAACTTTTTCCCATATTATTGGGCGTGAAAAGATGGAAACACTTATTTAAAAATTGTAGTATTCACTGCTTCATTGACAACACCCAAGTTGTGGCTATGCTTACGTCGGGCGTCAGTATCAACCATGCTTGCATGCAATGGCCATACAAACTTTATTGGGTTATGTTTATATATGGAATAGAATTAATTCCGCATTATATTAATACAAAAAATAACATTGTGGCTGATTTTCTCTCTCGTCTTCCATATCAAAAGGAACCTGTTGACTATTCAATCTTGAAAGAGGCAGGATTGTGTTGTTTTGACGATGAAAATCATCTTGTAGGTATGGACAAGTGGATGACAAGGGTTAGGGAACTGCAGTCATCGTCAGTAGCCCCATCCACTCTGCGTCAGAGGGAACGCCAGTGGAAATTGTTTAAGTCATTCCTACACGCCAACGGACGATCTTTGTCGATTATTCGCCTAGATACTGTGTGTATGTATGCCGCTTATCTTTCCGGATTTATGAAAGTATCATCAGTCTCTACATATTTATCTGGTGTTATATTTGGGGCTCGCTTGAGGCTCCTTGACTGCCCGGCATTATCTCATCCTACATTGAAATCAGTCATTAGTTGGTATTAGTTGGCTTCCAGGAGCAAGTCCCACACCTGCCGATCCCCTTTTCCCTTCTCATCTCCGTAAAATGTTTCCATTTGTGGGCACTTCTTCGTTGGATCATATTAAACTCTGGGTGATGATCTTATTTCTGTTTAGATCATTGCTATGTGTAGGTCATATAATACATTCTCCACACAGATTATCAAGACAAGACATCGTGTGCCTTCCATGGGGGCATGGAAATTAATGTGAAATCTTCTAAGACGACTTCCACACCCTTCCAGTTGCCTCTGGTTAGGCTGGGCAAACGCCCCTTGTGTGCTGTGTATTGGCCATCAAAGTTTTGGGCATCATCACCTTTATCACCGTCAGCCCTGTTATTCGCCACATCTAAATTACTTAGACCTTCCTATGAAGAAGTCAAAAACTTTTTGTGTTTCTTAGTGCGTAAAGCTGGCCTTAAAGGCGTGTATTCTACTCAATCGTTGAGGCGTGGGGGAGCTACCTATATGTCATGGCCACTGGCCACTGGGTATCATCGAGTGTGGATTCCTACATCACTCCTGATTTGGACCTAAAACTGAAGGTGGATAATTTCACTGCAGACATGCTTACAAATTGAATCTCTTCGGTTTGGCCTGGTTTGGTGAAATAAACTACAATGTCTATGTGGTTTCAGGCCATACCTGCATTGATTCTACTTATTCATATCTTATATATATTCAGCAAGTCAAGAGACACATATGTGGAGGTGACCCATCACCATATATATTGTCCGAGACCTTGGTGACCGATGCGGTAATCACGCCCCCCGGCCTTGTTGACGTTACGTCATAGTACGCATCCTTCCTTCCCCCATTCAATTCCTCACTCCACGCCCATTTCCTGACCCGCACGCATGTCATAAATATTTTTTCTTTTCCTTGTATATGTATAAATGGGTAAGATTTTCAGAAAATGTACAATTGGCAGCTTTACACATTTAGGAAATTCACCTAAATTAGGCTGAAAAATGATGAATACCGGGTATATCTGAGTATATTTGGTATCACATTGATTTAAAGTATCAGTTCTGTTATGTTAAATTGCATTTTTAAGCTTATTTTTGTCTTAAATGTGGGTTATTTGAGAGGATTGCTGAAGGTGAATTGTACATTTTCTGAAAATCTGACCAATATGGTGAAATAAACTACATGTCTATGTGGTTTCAGGCCATACCTGCGTTGATTCTACTTATTCATATCTTCTATATATTGAGCAAGTCAAGAGACACATATAAATAATATACTCAAGACATTGACAAACAAATCGTTAGTTCACCAAACTAGGTCGTACCAGTATAACTAGTGTAACCAGCTGGTTTTTTTAGAGTTAAACTGCTTATATAACGCATAGAGCTGTAGTATGGTAGAGGTATGTAGTAGATTTTGAAATAAACATTTCATAATGTTGTTGTTGCTGCAATCCTACTGTGTAAACATGATACCATCGGTGAGATTATTCTGTAATATTAGATGGCAGAGATTGTTGTAGTAGCCTCTGTTATAGACATTTCGCAATGTTTTGTAGCTGTAATTGTATTGTGTAAACATTTATTTTGTAACATTATATCTTCATATCATTAGCCAATTTGATAAATAGTATGACTAGGGCAACGCATGAGATATAACAGCGTGGTCTGTTAATGTTATGCGTTTTTTAAAAGTGAAGATTGACTTAACTATTTGTAATGTAAAGTGGCCAATAAAAATATTTAAAATAAAACAAACCCCCACATAACTCACTAGTGAAATACCCATTCTGTGTAACTTGCTCTAGATATATTGATTTCAGAGCAATGCGTGTCTAACAATATATATGCAGAATGAATGTATCAAGTCATATATTAAACTTCCACTTCTTTTATGTCCTTTTCAGAGAAGCTCATCTCAGATTGTTCTGAAGCAGATCGTTCAGGGATTTATACAATGGCAATGTCAGGAGTAAATCACAAGGTGTACTGTTTAGTAGATGTGGACGGCAAGTGGACGGTAAGGAATATTTCGTATTTGTATCCTATCAAAGTATCCTTTGAGTAGGTAGAGATAATTCTTTACCAGCTTTAGTGTTTAGTGTTTTTGTTTCTAGCATGATTATTTGATGAAAGAAAACAAGGATAGTAATTGGTGAAATTGTCAGAAAATATACCCTTCATGTTCACCAATTCGATCAAATAAGGCAAATTTAAGACAAAAAACACCTTCAAAATGCAGTTTATCGTAACCGAACTGATTGCTTGAATCAAGGCAATATCAAATATATCCAGATATACCAAGCATTGGCCATTTCTCAGTTTAGTTTAGCAGAATTTATGTAAATGTGTAGAGCTGCAATTTGTGGATTTTCTGAGATCTGACTCACGATATGACCCTCCTCTAGGTTATAGGTCACATCTATATTCAATTCAATTCAATTCAATTAAAGAATTCTTCATTACTGATGTTGATACATTTCTTTGATTATCACTGACTGTGATGTCAGCTCTTCCGACCAGTGGCATGTTTTTAGAACTTCATGTTGAGTGACAAATAAACTAAAAGACTAATAAATCTCAACTAGTTTCAGTACATGGGAATCATGGAATGGTTACTTATAGTGAGAGTATGGTACATGGGTCATATTTTCAGAAAATGTACAATTGGCAGGTCTACACATTTAGAGAATTATGATAAATTAGGCTGAAAAACGATGAATACCGGGTATATCTGAGTATATTTGGTATCGCATTGATTTAAAGTATCAGTTCTGTTATATTAAACCGCATTTTGAAGCTCAATTTTGTCTTAAATGTGGGTTATTTGAGAAAATTGGTGAAGGCGAATTGTACATTTTCTGAAAATCTGACCCACATGTTTCTAATAAAAAATAAAATAATCTAGTGGTGAAAGTAACACAGGTATAGGTAACAAGTAAATACAGTTGTAAGAGTAATACAGACATTTTGGGCAAATTAAGCCTGTGGCTTCTTGTGACATCCCTGGTAGATGAAAATAACTTGATGGCATTGTATACAGTAAGTCAGATACCAACCTTTTTTTTTTTTAACAAATTTTATTGACAGAAGTTCTACAGTCTGCAGTAATTCTCATTCGTCGCAAAAGACTTAGATATTAATAGCTGATGTCATTGCAATTTATAGTATACATTTGTGATAATTTAACAATCATTATTTAATTTAATATACATTTATTACTAGCCATTACATTACTGGCTCGTTGCCTTGTTGCATCCTATGTTAATATTTTAGTTTTATACTTCATGTCAGTGGTCGCCACAGCTCCCTTTATTGAACAGCAGTAATATCCACACCATAATGAATATATTATATCAATGTTACAATTAATCTAGAAATTAAGATTGTGTAAAAACCACAAAACTATGAGGACAGAAGGGAGGGAATTTGATGTGGGGTTATTGGGGGTCTGACATTTCAGGATACATGTACCCTTATCTAACCGGTTGGTTATTATACCAAGATATAGTACCAAATTTACTCACCTAATATATGTAATAAAGAAGGAAATAGCACTGCTGTGAGAGTTGGGTAACAGAGCATTCTTTCCTTATACAGGAATGAGATTATACCAAATGTATGTAGTATGACTTAAAGGACTGCGTTCATCAATACTCTGCTGCTGTTATATGTTAAAAATTGCCTCACTTCAATGTACCCAGGTGATACAAAGGAGGGAGGATGGGAGTGTTGACTTCTACAGGAACTGGGCAAACTACCGTCAAGGGCTTGGAGACGTAGCAGGAGAACACTGGCTGGGCAATGATAACATCCACACCCTGACTGCTGCAGGTAACACCAAGCTAAGAATAGACCTGGAGGACTGGGAGAACAACAGACATACAGTATACTACAACACATTCAGGGTTGCTGGAGCAGGGGACAAGTACAAGCTGACTGTGTCTGACTTTAGTGGATCCACCCCTCCTGGTATGTACAGCAGAAGCCAATATATATACTGTTGCTTGCCATCTTACAATAGTTTGGAGAATACTTTTGGATCCAATACCTGTTGTAAATATTGTAGATGCAGATTATTTAGTTTAGTAATGTTAGATAATGTTGAAGTACTTTTGAGTTTTCCAATTGTTTGGAATTTTGTATGCTAACATTTAGAATGCATTGTTTGTATTAGTTTTGACGTTGCCAACAGTTTGGAATGTTCATGTTTGGTATGTATTGTTTGCAATAGGGGAGTTGCATGTCGCACTGCGCATGTCTACTGCAGTGCATGCTGGGATGGATTCTGATGAAATCTGACACACACATATTTGGCCATATTTTATCGAAAATTGCAAGAATGCTTTCACCATTCATAGCTTGTATGAATCACCTATGAAAACCAAATGCATGATGGGAAAAATCGAAGCTTGTGTTATGGAAACATGTATAACACATGCATATTGCCATTAGAACATTGATAAAGACACCATGCTGAACATGAGATATTTTCTATTACCTTCCAATGCATTAACTCACCATGCTGCTCTGAAGTTTAGTACTTATGTGTGTATGTCTGTCTTTGCTTCCAGGTGATGCATTGATCCCTTGGCATAATGGCATGAAGTTCACCACTTATGACCAGGACAATGATCTGCGTGTAACCAACTGTGCGGTACTGTACACAGGAGCCTGGTGGCATAGGGCCTGTCACGAAACTAACCTAAATGGGCGATATAATGATACAGCAGCTAGGGGCATTACCTGGTTTTATTGGAGGGGCAATAACTACTCACTTAAGAAGACAGTTATGATGGTCCGTGCACCTTAAGGCAACTCTTATTACACCTGTGGCTTACACATCAATGAGAAGTCATTTCACCTAAACCTGAATAAAAATCAAAAGAGAATCTTTTTAGAAACATCAATCATGTTCGTCAAATAAAGTGGATTATTCCAAGAATGACCTTTTCTGTTTTCATATATTTTTGCTGAATAAATAATTCATGACAAACATGACAAACATCCTATGTTTATTTCCTCTTGTCAAGTTTTTTAAAGCCAATGATGAATGCTGAATTAGTTTATAATCAATATCCATTTTCATTTCCATTTCATGTCCATTTCTGTCACTTTAATTTCCAATTGTTTAATCAGTTTAATACAAAATAAAACCTACTTCTGTGAAAAAAAGGAAGACAAATATAATATATTTCTCCCAGTCTGAACTCATATTTGTCCCACCTATACCTAAATCCTTTTACTCTAATGTGATGAAACTTAGAATCACCAAATATGTTGAATACCCATCCACAGAATAAACATGTATAGACAAAAGGGCCTGATGGCAGTCCCAACATTCCAGATTATACTGGGCGAATGCAGTGCAGGGGTTTCTCTGGTAATTTTTTTTCAGATTGAAAGTATTTTGAGGGAGCTATGAGTGGAAAGCAATATTATTGAGTTTTTACAAGTGGTCATGATTGTGGCGACCATGTGCCAGCGTCGATGATGCTCTTAATATCAAGGCTATAAAAGTATGTGTAGATTAGCCACCTTTGCCTTAACCTAAGCCTCATTTTGATAGTAAACATTTTACATTCAGACAAATCTGAAGAGAGGAGTTAGTACTTAATTCTGCCAGTTTTCGTAGAACGGCAGAATGAATTGTTTGGGTTTATATGAGTCTCTTTGAAAAATATCACTTTTTGCGTTTTGTGACACATTTTCCTGTAACACATCAAATATATGCATGGATATATTCAATAAATGATCCATTCCTACGAAATGGGCCCAGATCCCCTTTCCTTTTTTTGAATAATTTTGCTCAGTCCCCAGGTTCACATGTTGAGGCATTTCAATAATATTATTGTTTTTTTCGTTTTTACGTCACATATGTTGCTCACTTTCATGCAATGAACTTGTGGTATGGCATGAGAATAAAACTCATTTGATATATATTTAAAATAGTCCCTAACATTTGATACCTAATAAGTCCATATAAGGCAGTAAATATTACTTGCTTATTGATGGAGTACTAGCGTTTAGCACATGGTGGGAATAATTTGGAGCTAAACATCAGCCCTGTCCTTCGTACCTTCGTGGATTTTGGCACACTCGTCTATGAACATACAGAGAACACTTGTACGATTTTTTTAAGATCCACAGCAAGTTGTTAACTAACACGGATATTAACGCGATAATGTTCTTTCCGGGACATGACGATGACTACAAAATGGCCGCTGGGCCCGTATTGGATGAGAGTGCCGTACTCGAGGACTGGACAGGGCTAAAAAACGATGAAGCTCGTCTTGAATTCTTGAAAATCAAGATATTTGATATGGACACACTATTGACGAACAATAGCAAGCAACTGAGAAAGGTGACTGAAGAGTTAACCGGAGAAAAGGTCAAAACGAAAGCACTGTCAACCCAGGTGACAGCGCTCAAGGCGTTAATAGGAAGGCAAAAGGAAGAAGTCACAGCTGTCTACAGCAAGGTGGAAGATATCGATAGGCTCAAGCGATCATTGAATGTAATAATAAGTGGCCTGCCCGAGACTGACGAAGAAAATATTCAAACCAAGCTTGATAACATTTTGACTCACCTAGGAGTAAAATTCCGAGCTAGGAATATTGTAGCAGTTTATAGGATTGGGAAACCTGGAGCCAAACCCAGGAATGTTATTGTCAAGTTGAAAGAGGTAGACCAAAAAGCTGCCATTTTCAAAAATGCACACAAGATGCGTAATGAATATCCCAATGTCTATATCAATGATGATCTCTCTATCTCTGATAGGAACAAACAAGCTGATCTTCGGGCACTTGCCTATGTCGCAAAAAACAAGGGTGGCTATCGCACAGCTAAAGTAAAAGGGTTGACGCTGACGATAAACGAGCTCAAGTTGTCTTGGGGCCAATGGGATAAACTACCCGCCAACGTGAGTCTTAATGACACCGCTGTCAGAAAGACGAAAGATGATGGAATTGCCTTTAGGGCAAACATTCTTTATTATCAAATTTAAATGCTTGTGAAATCAAAGATCCTGACACAGAGCTCGTTTTTCCGTCGGCTGAGGCCTGGTACTGCTACGAGCTAGCCCAATCCCAAACCACTGTTGACAAAGAGCTGTCGGCGCGAATCTTAACTGAGGATGATGCAATGACAGTGAAACGTCTGTGTCGAAACCTACCGAGAACACCAGTATGGCAGACAAATGAGGAAGATTTATTATATAAAATCAACTCATGCAAATTCCAACAACAACAAAGGCACAAGGATTATTTATTATCCACAAAAGGCAAGCATCTGTACGAGGCAACCCTTAGTGAGAAGTGGGGGATCGGAAGTAACCTACGTCACGCCACGAACGTAAACGGTCCCAGCGATACACACCAAAACCTCTTTGGAAAGCTACTCGTGCGAATCCGTGATGAACTATTGGCAGAAGTAGCAGAAACAGAAGCAGAATACTAAATTATCTATTCATATTCTATACAGAATAGTGATCTCTGAGACTTTATATAGCGCTCGCCAACACCTCGGGAAACTTTGGTAATCTCCGTTGCCGCCATACTTGCCAGTATGGGACAAGATGGCGGCGTGCACGTATGGTAAACAAATCCACGCTAATATTTTCTCCGACTCTCGTGGGTGGAAGTGGATTCTGAAATTAAATCCAACAAAAACCTATCTGGATAGAAAGCCTGACTTCTTCTTCAACGTGGAATATAAACCTGGAGCAACCATATCACAGCTAAGTTGATCGGCGTGTGAGTACATGACCAACCACCACAGCTCCATTGTCTATATAGCTGGGGGGATTTGCGATGTCACCAACAAGTGTTTTGACTGGAATGGACTTAAATACTACGCTTTCGACTGGACATGCAGTTCGGATTTAATTGAACACATGAACAATACTATTGAATTACATATTCACATGCTCAGAAGTAGATTTCCTTCGAATCCTATTATTATGTGTCCATTGGTAGGAGTGAACCTATCGCTTTTCTGTGACAATGCTACATCAACGAAACAACAAATCCTGGATTATTCGATTCTACTGATAAACCGGCACATTGAGCAGTTAAATAACAACGCTGGAGTACTAACCCCCTGGATCTGTAAAACAGTTCATCTCAAAACAGGTAGAGTTATCAAGCATAACTATGACTCCCTAGAAGATGGGATACATCAAAATGATTATCTCATCTCTAGACAGTCACAGATATTATGGCGAAATATTGATGCAAACGTCGCCAAGTTCTATGACAAAGGTATGTTCCCGGCGATATTCAACATACACTCTAGGGAACTGAAAATTCACTGGAAAAAACAGCAAATGGACTACTGGAAAGCAGAACAACGCTACAGAAGGAAGGCAAACAAAGACAATACCAGACCTTAGTGGATATACTGAGTTATAATGTATATATTGAAAATGATCGATCTACACTGCGAGGTATCAAGCCCTGTATAGAGCTCTGATCATAAAAAGGTGCTAGTCTAGTAGTTGTGAGGTGTTAATCCCACTATCTTATCTCATTAGTATAGTCTCTAGTCATATATCAGTTAGTTGTGAGGTTTTAATCCCACTATTCATATCTACATTAAATAGAACAACATTGAGGAGGAACCAAATAGAAGAACAATTTCCACAGGATGTGAAATACTCGTCTACGTAAAATAAACTATGATAACTGATCAAAATTATTGCGGACACTACTGCAATAAAGACTTATCCTGAACCATGAAACATAGTTATGAGAATGAACTTTCATCATCAGCTTTACTTCATAGGTTGGTATCAACCTATACCAGGTATGTGAAAATTACACATTGAATCTTGTGCTCATCCATGTTCTAGCGATATTTTATACCCATTGATCTATTATACCATGTTTTCTCCTCATGTATGCTCCAGATCTGTTATGCAACTCTCACATTACATTAGTTACAGCGCAGGCATCAACTGCAACAAGTCAACATGTCATTACTGTAATCTCTCCTACTAGTCGTAGCCATTGTCATATTGTAGCCCTGTTATTTGTAAACTTGCCATTTACCAACTATTGTTGCCATTTAACAAGAAACAGCTTTTGAAAACATTGCCCTTCACCTATTTACGTTGACAAAACTAAATTTTCCATTCAAACTACTGGCTTTAAACAGTATTAAACTTGAACAAGTCAACTTAGGTTTAGCTCCAAAACAATGTTCCTACCCTGTATCCCACACAAGACTGTGCGATGGGTACTCCATGCCATAATACCCAATTGGGAACTCACACGTTATCACCACAATTCTTCTCATACTCTCCCTCATCCATCATAATATCCAGCATGTTAATCAAATCCATTAAATTAACTTCAAATGGATGATATAAATATATCTAACGCAAGAGGAATCAGCATAGTACATGCCAACGTTCGCAGTCTAACTCCTAAATGGAGCATGTTTAAAGAAGTGATTGCCAAGCTAAATCCGGACATAATTGTCTGCACTGAATCATGGCTAGTTAAAGGCGATCTTGATCTAGAATATGAAATTAATGGTTATAACACAATCATAAGATGTGATCGTCAAGTATTAAATGAAGAAGGAACAGGAATAAAGCAAGGAGGAGGCGTTGCCTGCTTTGTCAGGAACGGTTTCACTTACAAAACCTTAGATGATCTCACTATATCGAATGAAAATATTGAGATGATGTGTATAACTTTACTATTTAAAAATAAAAAGAACTTAAATATACTATGTACTTACAGACCGAATGGTAATAAAAATGTGTTCCTAGATACATTACAGGTGACACTGTCAGATAGGCGTATGAATCATGACATTTCAGATGTCGTTATCATAGGTGATCTCAATATAAATATGTTCGAGGAAGATGATAACACAGTAATGAATCTAACTGCTCTGGGTCATGAATATGGCTTAGTGCAGTTGATTCACGATACAACAAGATTTGATATTAGGTCAGACAGACAAAATATAGCAGAGACCTGCATTGATCTCGTTTTTGCAAAAGAAGAATCAGTCAGCATGTCTGGAGTTTTAGACATGTGGGTAGCGGATCATTTAATGACATACATAGTCCTGAACAAATCCAAACCATCCACAAATCATAGTAAATCAATAAAAAGAGAGTTCAGATCATATAGGAATTATAATGCTATTGAATTTAAGCAAACTATCTTGAACCATAACTGGTCATCGGTTATAGACAGTGATGATGCCAACGAGGCATGGTCTAATTTACTAGCTGGAATAGTACTTGAACTGGATAGAACCTGTCCTATTATTGAAAGAAAAATTAAGACACCAAAAGAAAAGTGGATGACACAGGAACTATTAGACACTATCTATGAGAAAGACAGACTGCTTAGAAAAGCCAGAAAATCAAAAAAAGACATCGACATCAAACTTGCTAGACAATGGCAAAACTATACGACTAAAGCATGCAGAAATGCAAAGCGTACATACATGACAAACATAACCCTTCAAACATACAATGATAACAAACTATTCTGGGAATCTGTCAGAGAAATTCTCCCAAATAAATCAAAAAACACTTCACAAGAATTAAACATAACAGATATAGACACAGGACAGCCAATCAATAAAGAATTAACAGCACAATACTTCAATAATTTCTTTGGGTCAATAGGTGAAAATCTAGCAGCCCAAATAAATGAGAGTTGGAAATTTTTTGATGAGACATCCAATGAGAAGATAAGCAGCATTGTCACAAATAGAGAGCAGGTATTATCCCTCATAAAAGACATTGACTGCAATAAGAGTAGCAATCTTATACATTTGAGAACAAATGTGCTAAAAGATGCATTGCTGATGATACCACATCTACTAACACATATATATAACCTGATTTTTGACACATCAACTATACCTCTGAACTGGAAAACTGGCTGTGTCACACCCCTTTCTAAGGGAGGTGATGCAACAGCAATAACCAATTACAGACCAATCACACAAATACCATTGCAATCAAAAATAATGGAGAAAATAATCCACAAAAAACTAGTTCAACACTTTGAAAACAACAACATATTCACAGAAACACAAAATGGCTATAGATCACATAGATCCACTATGGACACAGTATCAGAACTCACTGATGACATATTAAGACATAGAAATAAAGGTAATATTACTTTAGCGATTTTTTTCGACCTTAAAAAGGCTTTCGATACCGTCAACCATGGTATCATACTAAAAAAACTTAACAAATATGGAATAGAGAATGACTTACTACTTTTGTTAGAGAATTACTTGTCCGAAAGGACACAAAAATCAATATGTAATGGTGTAGAATCCCATCTCACCCCTATCACGTGTGGAGTTCCTCAAGGATCAATCCTAGGCCCACTTCTATTTTTAATCTATGTCAATGACGTTGAAAAAACCTTGGTACATTCAAAAATTAAATTATTTGCGGATGACACTGTCATCTATATCAGTGGAAACAATATCGATGAAGCATCCAGAAAGCTTCAAATTGACTCAAATAACTTTCACCACACAACGCCACACAACCCTTGATATTACTAGACAATGCACCCATTGAGGTAGTCAGAAAATACAAGTATCTGGGAATCATACTAGATCCAGCTTTGAATTATAAAGATCAGGCTAATTATACTTATAAAAACGTAAGCCACAAATTGTATCTTCTAAGAAAGATATCAAAATTTGTCCCACCACAAGTATTACTGAGAATCTATAAGGTATTTATCCTTCCTATTATGGATTATGGAGACATACTTTACGACACTTGCACACAACAGCACTTAGATAGACTACAAGTATTACAGAACAAATGCATCAAAACAGCTCTCAAATTGAACCCTAGAACACCAACACTAACTATACATCAAAACACTTCAATACCGCTATTGAAAGACAGACGCATTGCTCACCTGAAAAATTTTGCCTATAAAAGAAGCAAAATAACAAAACATATCAACCATAACAAGGGTACCACTAGACAGTGGGACGCCACAGTCTTAAATTGTGGTATTCCAAGAGGTAAAGCCTATTCTGACAGTGTCGAGTATAGATGTGCACTACTTTGGAATGACATACATGCTGATGTAAGAAACACTGAAAGATATTCAGACTTCAAGCTATTGACCAAAAATGAATCAATAGTAAATTTATTTGTTGAAAATTAGACCAACATTGCAAGCTGGATCACTCAACCAATCCTCATCCCATCTCATCTCATTCCAACCCACTCCTTGGTTATACATATATGCCATGACAAATTTCTACACTTACATATTTATACAAAAGTTATTATATTGTTATGTCAAATGTTTATTTCTACTAAGGTGGTATTGAGTAAGACCAGATCTGATTTACTCAGAACTGACAATTACCTCCTACATTGATATAACCTGTGAATTCATTTCAATGAGAAATGTCAAAATGTCAAGATTGCTCTAACCAATGAGTAGATCATTATGAACAAGTTACTGTATATATCATAATAAAGTTTCTAAAAAAAAAAATAAAAAAAAATAAGGACCTTATGCCTGTTTAACGGTAAATGCCAGCGTTGTCAGTACTGCAGCAGGTGGGAACTCAAAAAACTAATCCATGAAAAGTATAATTCACAATATTGTTTTCACACTTCATCTTTGTCTTCGCACATCGTATTTGCTCAATGAAAGCAAAACTATTTAAGATAGAAAGTTGTAACACATACCAGGCAGACTGCAATAATATCAGCTTTCTGCTGGTATATAATTATTCAGATCCCTTGAATGATCTGAACAGAAATGTCTTGTGCATAGCGTGGGATATTTGAGATAGAAAGTTGTAACATATACCAGACAAATTGCAACAATCTCAGCTTCCTGCTCATATATAATCATCCAGATCCCTTTAATAGAAGCAAAGATATTGCCAAAAGAATATATAATACATTTCTACTTTTTAAATGACCATTTATTTTATTTCAAATATTTAAAATGAACGTTTTTGGCCTAGATTCCTAGATAATTGACTCTAAATGCCATTTATTTCAAGATTATATAGAGGATAATAGGAACGTTTTTAGAAAATAATATCCAGAAACCTCTTATCTTTAATTCAAATTTCATTTTTTCTCATTTCCCCCACTGAAAACCAAGATTTTCCCAGAAAATAGCTCTGTAGCGTTTTACCGTTGCCCATAATATTTTCAACCAGGTTTAGAGAATAGAAATAAAATTGCTGGAAGGTATAACCCTTGAATCTCGAAGGTAAGGTGCTAACAAAGCTATCTGAGTCTTAGATGAAAAAAGGTAATGTCGGAAAAACTGAAACTGAAAAACGAAGCAGTTTTTAATACTGAAATTCCTATATCAAAATAGGAGTGTCCTTGCATCATAAACTGCCAGACACGTTGAATTGTCCCTATTTTATTAATAAATTGCTTAATCTTACCAACACAAATGTCCCATTGCCAAAATGCCTTGTGTATAATGCCAATTTGATGTGCCACAAACATAGGAAATCCTAACCCAGTCATTGATTTCATGTAGAATAAAAACTATTTGATCAATTTAGTAGTAAATTTAGATTTAAAAGGTTCCATTACTCTACTTTAAGTTCCCTAACTATGGAAAACATTATGGATTTTTTTGGTACAATGGTTTCAGGCCATTGGGCCTATTGTGTAGGAATAGACCATAATTACTCAACACAAGAATTCGAGGACTATGAATAAATACGAGAACGAGAGTTTGCTAAACCTCTGTCAGGATTTTATTTTGCCCCTAAAGTTCAAAGAAAAGAAAAAAAATTCAAACGTCTGTCTACAACCGACACCTACAAGCAACGCTTACCCATACACACAAAAGCGGGAATCACCCCTAGAAACCTAGGAACGCATACAAACTGGCTGTCCGCAGCAAATACAATATGGTGGCCCAAAGGTAGGTTGATAATTATCTTGGCATGGAGTTTTTGCTCTTATGCCCTGTCATTATTGCCACCTGTGAGCAACTCTACCAACTCATTCAACTACAACGCCACCTACTCACTCAACCACCTCACCACTCAACCCCTCTCCTCTCCCTCACTTCGTCTGGACCCTTACCACGGTCAACACCTACATCTTTGTCTGCTATATAATTTTAGTTCCCACCTCTCCCACCCCTTTTTTTCTTCTTTCTTTACTCTCCACCTCCCTCTTCTTTCCCTGGGCTAATTATCTTTTTAAAATTTTATTTTTATTTTTTAACTTCTAAATTGTATTTTTAATTAATATAATTATTTCTCAATTACCTGCTGTTCACCTTAATTAAATAAAATTGATTTCTCCACAGCCTTGTCTCAACTCTTCTGTTCGCAGGTGACGCAGTAATGATACATATATTTATACAATAAATATACACCATATTCCTGAAAAAAATGATATTTTTCCTCTCCCGGCCGGCACGTTCAATTGTAATCTCCCTGCCTATTTCTCTCCCTCTTTCTCACTCTCACTCTTACTTTCTCTCTGCATTCAGGCTCATAAGTTGAGCAGACATCTCCAACTGTTTCGGTGGTGTAGTGGTGTAGAAGCTCGCTTGTGAATCACAAGGTTGTTAGATTGAACCCAAGCATGGGCAAGATTTTTTTCTCTAGAGATTTCGTAATCATTTAGCCTTTTCTTTGTACTTTTACGAGATTCAAAATTACAAAATATGATATACATTGAAGGACTATTACCACTATTTTCACGTAGAGTTACGCGATCGGCGCTGACAGCGTGCATTCCATATAACCGGCTAGATACATGATGAATTTACAGAAAATAATATCTACACATGTTTGCAAATATTGATAAAATGTATCTTTTGATAATTATTAAACTGACATACCTTCCAATAGTACAAGTGCCTGCTTGGGTTTGAGGTTGACAGGGAAGGGAAGTGTGCGAGTATGTCTCTGTATGAAGTCCTTACTCATGTGTTTGTCTACCTTCTTAAACGTGTTCAGCGTGTCCATAGGATCAACACTGAAAATTAATATGAGATAGAATAAGGTTATTCGTAATATTTTTTTTCTCTAGAGATTTCGGATTCGGATTTCTACTGGAAGAAATGGTACCCAGCTGTACCATAAAAGTATGTCGACCATTTTGTCTTTTTTTGATTCATTCAACTGTACTTACTCCTGTACTCTTGATCTCGACAAATAAAAAACTCCTTATCTTATCTTATCTTATCTTAATATGCCATAATAGGTGTTATGTGGAAAAAAAGGTTGTAAAATGTTCATGTTAGAGCTATTGGATTTAATGGCCACTTAACTTACTTTACCTTCCAATGATAGAGATAGGTAGATATAGAGAATATAGAGAATGGGATATAGAGAATAAGATTCATAGCACGCCCAGCTGGAGATTGACAAAATCCGTTTCAATAACTAAGTAAAAAGAGGAGAAGTGGCATGATGGACTACAGCCTTAAGTAAAATACAATAATGCCAGAGCTTTAGCAGATATTTACAGTGAGAGCTCCATCCGGGATGGGCATATCGGTACGGCGAAGTGTTCCTTGACTCTAATCCCTAACATAAATATATATCAATTAGTACCCATCTGCAAGTGGTGTCAGTATCAATCAGCAGGTGGTCCACTCATCTTTAAACTTTTTTTTAAATTGTGAAATATACTAACTAAATAATTTTTGGAAGTATTCTCCTAGCCATAAGAACTATTCTCATCTTTATTTCATCAATGTGTGACGACTATGAGGAAAGATATTAAAGCTTTGTATTTGTGATGTGACTGTGAGTGGGTGGATTCTTATACCAGGGAGGGAGAGAGGCCGGGTATTAAGAGGGGGAGAGAAGGGAGAGAGGGGGATGCCCCAATTATAAAACACATGGTTTTGGTTAGGTCTGACAGGACCCTCAGTTGTGGTGCTGTAATGGCCTGTTATGTAATACCTGGCGGCTCTGTGGAGCCGCGAAATTTCCACTTCTGGCCAGGACTGTTTAGTCATGGCAGCAGTTACGACTTTCTTGGGGCCCTATACTCAATCTGTGTTCTCCTCCACTTCTGCACTGGCAGCAACATAGTGTCGGAGGAGGTGTGCATACTGGCATCAACTTTTGTCTGGCAGCAGTTTTGGCATTGGAGTCGCTAATACAGAAGACAATAAAACTAATAAAATTAAGCTCTTTGAAAGGATCTACTACAATCACATAGACCAAGAGACCAGACCAACATTGAAAGTGGAAGATGGGAAGATTGAAGATTCACAAGGTAAGAATGGAAGAACTTGAAACAGACAGGAGAAGGCAGAGTGTCATAAAACAAAGGCGTGAAAACAAGTTGCATCTGGATAAGAAGAGAGTGAAATGATTGTATGAGAACCAAAAGTTAAACAAGAATTTGGTTTATGAATTACATGATATTCCAGGTCAAAGCGTTTATTCACAGAAAACAATGGTTCAAGAATGGAAAACCGGATATTGAAAAGTTGGGGCCTTGTCTCTGACTCCGCCACAGCTTTGGTTAATCAAAGTTTATTTCATTGAAACGCATCGGTCCCGTCAGGATATAAGCTAATCAAACCAATCTAGGTGTAATCTTGTATACAAGCACCAATAAATGATTGCCAGATCTCTTCTCTTCTGCTTGGCTTAGTTCTGGACTTGAAACACAACCATCTGTGTGTGTTGCATTGATTAATTTCTCGCCCGACTGCTGACTCTAACTTTATTACGGAGAATGACCGGTATTCTCCAATATAATTATTGTCAGCTTGGTACGAGTTGAGAACAGTGGATATGTGGGTCAAATTTTCAGAAAATGTACAATTGGCAGATGTACATATTTAGTAAAGTAGGCTAAATTAGGCTGCAATCAGGTCATTCCTAGGTAAATTCGAGTATATTCAGCATTGCATTGATTCTAGCAATCTGTTTGGTTAGGTTGAACTATATTTTGAACTTTATTTTCGTCTGAAATGTCGGTTATTTAAGAGAATTAGTGAAGGCGAATTGTACATTTTCTGAAGATCTGACCCATGTACGTCCTGGGTGCTCAGGCCGTTGGTTAAAAGGAAAGAGTGATTTGGAGGAGACTAGCAGCAGATAAAAGCGAACTTATTGTCCATCTCAGATCTTAGGTCTCCCCCATGTACTCTCTTTTATTATAGAACTTTGTGTAACGATTATGAAAAAGGCTACGATTAAGATTACTAGAGTGTCCTGATGATGCTGTTACTAGAATATTCCACTGTTGCACTATTACTCCTAAACCCAACTAGTTAGTTCACCTGTTTCATTATATTGAAAGAGTCCAACTCTAAAGTAATGTTTATTTATGATAATTTTGTCTCTTACAAAACCACTAAACATAACATAAACACTACACACTAGTATAGGCCTTTCAAACTGCATTATACTCCGAACTCTTTTTGACCTCTAGATATCATAATTGAAATTAAAAACTTTCTTTTTTTCTTGTCTAGGAAAATACTGGAAGGCCAGAAAAGTCCTTTTGTGAAGTAGGGTCTCTATGAATAAATAAGACAAAAGACTGAGTCATTCACCTGTACGTTGGGACATTTCTATGCACACAAGGTGCATAGAAACGTTCCAACATATCAATGACGAGTTTGTTTTTTGTCTTTATATCACAAGTCCCCCATTTTGAATATGTATTGATCCCAAAATCTTGATTGATCATTATTTACCTTTCTAACAACCCTCCGACTTGGCAAAAGCAGTGCCTACAACGTTGCGTCATGAAATGAGCGTTATTGATTGGCGCAACTTGATTTACGCAACCAATCAAAACAATTTCCTTGTCTATCCGTAGCAAATAGGCAGATCTCCCTCATTTCTATATGATAACACCAAACTTGTGATATGATATTATAAATTAAATTAAATTGATACCCATGGGACCACACCCACACCTGTTCCTACTAGACAGAGACACATTGAGTGACAGACAGTATGCTTCACACCCAAGGTACCAGGCACACTTTACACAACTGTAGCCGACAGATTGAGACTAGATATTGATACCATTGAATGTATACTTGTATTATGAAATACCAAGGAGCAAATAACCAAACGAGTTGTTCTTTTGGAAGCCTAGAGTCATCTGCTTCATTTGCTAGAGTTCCTCTCCCAGCCACAGTCACCCCTTTGCCTGACTGTGGCACCGCCTAGTGGATCTTCCCCTGTACATAGCAACATAGCAACATTACAATATTCAGGTATTTATTGAACACATAGGTGCTGAGCAAGTCACAACATTCCAAGGAGGGTCGCTCCTCTCCCTGCTTAAAAATAAGAATGCTGAGACTAGATGAAAAGTGGCTAAAGACTCTATACGCTTTCATTGTTTGATATTTCATATATTGTGTATTAACTGTTGAGTATGTAATTGTTACTGTAAATCTAGATATAGACAAAAAGTGGTAGACGAAAGAACTCCTGCAACAGCAGAGCTGCCCCCTTATTTCCAACTGTAGAATAATACATCCATTTTTACATATTTTAAATAACATTTTAATAACAACCATTACAAGACAAGGGTTTATTCCATTCCTTGAACACCAACCACATCACCCACACCGGCAAACCAGGTATACTACGATCCCTCTCCCCCCTTCAACTTATATATTTTTTAAAAGTGTTTACTTTTGTAAACGACAGAAAAATGCAGGATTAACACGTTGCTAATAGCATTTTTCAAGACTATCTGGTACCATTCTCTGATAACATGAAATTCAAATTTAAATTTTAAAAAGATGAGAATTAAATATTGTAGGATACAATTTCAAAGGTGTGTAAACTATATACATGTTACAATGATTGGTGTTTGATGATTTAAGAAATAAAGAGAAATGGAAAATGTAACTGGTATAACATGGAAATAAAGATAAACAATAATAATAATACAAAATAATGCTGACTCACTCTAGAGGTAGAATAGGGTATTTGTTCCTGATGGCCCAAGAGAGCAGCTCAGTATAAACCCCAGCGAGTTGCTCGAGATGCTGCAGACCGCCCACGTCCTGTATGGGTGCAATGAAGGCCTGGTAGACAATAGTCATCTCCTGCACTGTCGCCCCAAACACTGCAGCCAGGTCCTTGATGGACTTCACTCCTGGAGAATTAACATAACATAATATGTGATCCATTTTAGGAAAATGGGTCATAAGTTGTCGCGAAATATGGATTTTGAGATATCATCATATTTGAAAAGATGAGACCAAGCGGATTCCAATGAATGTAAACATTACGGACATCTAATAAGTACTTTTATCTTTTTAGTTAGATATTTTTATTTTTGAAAAAAAAAAAAACGTTTGCAATGTTTGTGGGTGGATAATTACCAGTAAGGTAGCTACATATACTCAATGGGATGATCTAAGAATCGCACTGATATAATTAATAAACAGTCTTGAAATTTGGTACATGTATTCATACAACCACAATTCCTGGAACACATCACAATTATAGTGTCTACAGTTTGAGGTTACCCTGTATGTAGAATTGCTTTGTATACATTTTTATGTTCTTTATCAAAAACTACTCTGGTACCACCAACACTACACATTGCAACACTAAAAGTGGCAAGTGGTACTTGTATGACCTATGGCCCACTATCAAGCGTTAGAAATTGTATTATAATCTGTAATTTAATGGTTTTTGTTCACAAAATACTGAGCCAAGTGAAACACCTCATAAAGGAGATTTGAACACTGAGTCAAAATAAAATCTTTAAAAAAACTAAAAAGAAGCAAAAAAACCCACAGAGGGTCAAGGAGGTAGAAAAAGTTTGTAATTTCTGATCAAATTTTTAGAAAAAGATTTATATTTAGCAGTTATAGTCCCATTGACTGTCAGGTTCACTTGTATTTCCCAACAAATAAAGAAGGAGATAAGCTAGAAGCTTACAGCTGCATTCTCAGCTAATTTTCGTGAACAAATGACCATTCCAAACCCATACACAGGTCACCCATATATATGGGTCAGATTTTAAGAAAATGTATAATTCCCCTTCACCAATCCTTTCAAATAACCCACATTTCAGACGAAAAATAAAGTTCAAAATACAGTTCAACATAACCAAACAGATTGCTATAATCAATGCAATGCCAAATATACTAGAATTTACCAAGTATTGACCAAATTGTAGCCTTATTTAGCAGAATTTACTGACTGTATACAGCTACCAATTGTACATTTTCTTTAAATCTGACCCATGTAGTATTAACGGATTTTGAAATGCTCTTCATGGTATAAAATTTTCATCATTGCCTAAAATACTTTTTTAGATGACCCGCCGAAATTCCACTGTCTTCAGTCTGACTCTCTATCATCTTCTTAAACTTTGGGAATCCTTTTGGAATCTAAGAAAATGTTAGGCTACCACTGGCTAGTTAGGTATATGAAGAAGCCAACTAATTGAACATTAATCCCATTAATTTTGATCCGTATTCCCACTGTAGATCAGCAAAAAACAAGACCATTGTAGCAACTCGGGCACTAAGATTTTTCACTATTTCGGTGGATAGTGGTGGTTGGTTGTAAGACATCCTGCGAAATTAGGATGAGAAATGAGGTACTAGATAGCTGAGTGTATATGTGATGTGTTTCCGGAAAATGAGTCATAAGTCGCAAAATTGATATTTTTCAAAGTGTTTTTTTCATAAGATCACATTATTGGAATGTTCTACTTTTTGGAGAGTTTATCACTTATGGCTTTGTCAATCGATGTCTCAAATCTCAGGACAATCTATGTAATGTATCCGTTCGTTTTAAAGGTCCACATATGGACTACATTTAGTTACTTTACTGTTTATTGACCCCAAAAAATATTGGAATTTTAAAACTTAAAATCTAGAAATACTTATAAGATTATTAGACTGTTTACTATCATTGGAATCGGCTTGAACTCATCTTTACAAATCTAATGGTATCTCAAAATCTATTTTTAGCGACTTATGACTCATTTTCCTGAAACACATCACATATTTGATATTGGGCTTATGCTATATGGGTCAAGTTTTCAGAAAATGTACAATTCGCGTTCGCCAATCCTCTCAAATTACTCTAATTTAGGTAAAAAATAAAGTTCAAAATACAGTTAAACCTAACTAAAAAGATTGATCATATCAACACAATGCCAAATATACTCGAATCGACCTATAGTATTCACCAAATTGCAGCCTAATTTAGCAGAATTTACTAAATGTGTACAGCTGTCAATTGTAAATTTTCAGAAAATCTGACCCATATATATCTGTTTGTTCATTTTCGCCTTGAATTAAGGTAATTTTAGAGGATCGTTGATGGCAAATTCTGCATTTTCTGACAATCTGATCCATATAAGTTTGTAGTGAAGAAAAAAACTTGATATACATAATGTCATAGCTGAATAAAATATTCAAAACAAACAAAACAATTAAATATACTTCCTCAAAAGGTACTCAACAACCTCAAAATCAAATCATTTCTACGAGGAGTTCTCGTGAAAAAGATCATATTTGACAAGTGTCACACTGACACTTCATATTACGATTAGAACTTTTTATATGCACTTGGACATGTAACGCCAGAAGCCTGGTACCAAGGCAATTATCCAGCAATTAGTACTTCCAAGCTGGACAATCTAATAGGGAATTGACAGCATAGAATGGGGGCATTTCATGTTTCCATCCAGTTAGATAATTGGGCTCCTAATTATCACCCTTCACGCATGTCATGTTTGTAATGCAACCAACTGACTTTTTTTATTATAATGAAATTTGTGTCATTTCATCCATTGGTACTTCGTTATCATGGAAGGGGTTGGAATGTATTTGTTTTATTCAGACAGGACATTGGCAAAAGAAAGAACACAGTTGGTAAAACTAATTTGGTAATAATTCACCTGAACATGTTTTAGTTCATTATTTCGGTAGAATGTAATGTAATGATACATTGGAGTGGATCGGCGAAGGTCAATTTTACACTTTCTGAAGATGTCCCACCTATAGAAGGATAGGTTAGGTTGTGTAAAACTTAGAGAATTGTTAGACCCCCTTGCGCCGCCCCCTCCCTTACCCAGATAAATGTTACCTTATTTTTTAACCCCATACGTTGATTACGACAGAGGTACAATTATAGCTAATAGGAACAGAGTGCCATTTGCTATTTATTACGCACTATAGTGCCTAATAAATAGCAAATGGCACTCTGTTCCTATTGTTCCTATTGTTCCTATCATGAACTTGTCCCTATCGTTCCTATCATGTTCCTATCATGAACTATCATGATCAGATATAATTATACAATAACATATACGAATACAAGATTGTAATGTCTACATTGCAGCACCGAAAACTATGGCTCAATGGTATGCTAGCCTATGTTTTGGTATACACTGTACATTAAAGAAGTATATCTTGCCCTGATGTGAGCAAATGTATATATATATATATATGTATACATATATATAATATATATATATATATATATGAGAGTATAGTGTTGAAACAGATATAAAGCAACCGACAGCCCGGCCCCCCCCCCTTTAGACAGAGACTTATAGGTCTCTGTCCATTTATGGAACTTTCATTCTCACTTTGTGAACATTCAATTTGAACTGGCACGATGATGATGTGACGCATGGAAATACTCAATTCTTGTGGTTATGCGAATTTCGTCATGTTTTCTTTCTAACTGATGTAATTAAAAAATGTCTTTCTCAACATAAAACAATTTCAACAACTACCCCCCCCCCCCTCCCCCGCCCGACCCACACCTCCGATGCACTTGCAAACACTATCCTCAATATCCTCCATAATTAAAAGGTCTGTGTATTTCCACTAAATATTATAGAATGTGAATCTTATATAAATCAGGTCCATTGTCAAATGGAAATCACGTATGGACTAGTTTTTCCCCAATCAAATGCAGTGTTTATTTCGAGAGTATCCTGGACAAAGGGAATATGGTACAAGTGCAATCATTGGGGACATGAATTGAACAATAGATTAGGTTACACAGTATCTAGTCCCATCTCAACATTAAAAAGTAGTTCATTTTCTTTGGATTGATTGAATCATTTCTAATCTATTAAAGCTGCAATTTCCAACCCGTCTAAAAGTCATTTAACCAAGATTGTGATGTGTTTCATGAAAATGAGTCATAAGTCGCAAAATTGATATTTTTTAAAGTGTTTTTTACACAAGATCACATTATTGGAATGTTCTAAGTTTTTACGGGTTGATAACTCATGGTTATATCAATTTATCTCTCAAATGTCAGGACAATCTATAGAACATAACCTTTCGTTTTAAAGGTCCTCATTTGGACTACATTTAGTTACTTTACTGTTTATTGACCCCCAGGAATATTGGAACCTTTTTTTCAGAAACGAAAATATCAAACTTAAAATCTAGAAATACTTATTAGATCATTAGACTGTTTACTATCATTGGAATCGGCTTGATCTCATCTTTTCAAATATATTGGTATCTCAAAATCTATTTTTGGCGACTTATGACTCATTTTCCTGGAACACATCACAATTGTGGATGATTCGGTCGGGTTGTTAATGCTACTCGGCTTCTAAAGCATCCTCATTCGTATTTGCGGGACCCGCCTGAATTCTTTCCTAAGATGAAGTCACTTACTATTGCTCCCGGCGGCTGTTTTCGCTCGACCGATTCTAGTCAAATTTTAGTATAAACATATATTGTTAATGTCATATAAATCATAATATGAATAAATTGGGTAAAACTTTTGTTGTCAAAATAGCTGAGAATGCATCTTTAAAGGAGTAAAGGGAGACGTAAACTTCTGTTTCCGTAAAGGAATGGATACATTGGCATTAATAAAGTTAGTTACAATAAGGAAACTCTCATCTAGTAAAGGTTCAAGTAGGGTATCCACTATCAACACAACACATGCTTGATATTGACGGGAGGGCTCCAGTAGAACTCCCGTCAAGCTCCCGTCAAAGCCTTGACGTGAGGTGTATGGCGTCGGCAATATCCACAACATGTGAAAAGGCCCGTGAAGTGGCTCCCGTTAACGGGACCCCTTGACAGAAGGCACTTTGTGGATAGTGGATATCAGCCTTAAAGCTGGGTTTAAAGTTAAAATGCTTCAAAAACTAACAAATTTCTCTTTTTTATTTTGTCCTTTTTAGCCCCTTTAAAAGCCATTTGTCCAAAGCCTTCTATTTGTCTTTCCCTGGGATTGTTTTTCCTTAAGATTAAACAAACTCATGTAAAAAGGTAAGGTATCGGGTGTTTCAGCTGGTATATTGAGATTGCTTGTGCCCCAAAGGTCAATAGGACGCCTATACAGCTTCCCTATTGTACGTAGGATATGGTGATGGATGTGGTAGTAGTAGAGTCAGGTTGTCTTTACATGGACAATTACACCACTCACACATTTTGTAAATTCTGCTGGAAAAGGGGAAATATTAGAACTCAAGGCCATTTAGTTATAAAGTGATTTTTACTATGCTAAAGAATTGTACATTGATTCCTGCTCTCAGCTCATTGTTACAAATATAATTTTGTATATATTTCTGTACCAATTGATCTTAAATCGGTTCCTCCACCAGTGTAATACCATGGTGTGTATGGTATACCTTAAATAAATGTACTATTCCCTAGAGAATAATATCTACTCTATATTAAATGAAAATCGTTGGAGCTGTTATAAATGATCTGAAGAGAAGGAGAGCTTGGTCGTAAGTGATTTTACTATCATAAGAAAGTGTACATTGTAATGTGTGTCCACAGGCTGTTGACCATCCAGCCTGTACATCATATGTCTGGTATGTGGAAATGGCATATGTTCTAATATAATTAACATACCATTTACAAGGGTCTTGTTCATATAATTGTCTACACACTGTCATCACACTATATAGTTCAATTACAGCCTTGAATAGTCTAGGGGCTACACCAAGTTAAGGTAGAGACTAAACTGATTAATAACCTATTCTTTGGGCCAGCTGGTGCACTGTAGGCTTCTCGGGAACAAACAATGCACCACCAGCCCCTCAATGCCAGCCATTAAACTTTTAATATTAGCTATTGCTTTCATTTAAAAGGTCAGTCGTGTTATGTGATCTACATGATAACCCCAATTTTTGTTTTATATTTTGTGTTATCTAATAGGAATTTTGAAGGTGAATTGTACATTTTCTGAAGACTTGACCTTAGTTCTAGCTCTACTCACGAACAAGGCTACAGGCCAATCTGCGCATGTCTCTTGGATCTCTCAGGTCTAATCCCGATTTATCTCTGACATAATCCAGCTCCTCCTTCCCGGCCGCGAAGTGGTAGTGCATGAGGTTGTAAATGACGTTATAATGGTAGGCGACGCCGGTGAGGAAATCCCCCAAAGCCTTCTCCAGTGCATCACACGTGGCCAGCTCTTGTGGCTTGAGTGGGGCATTTTCTGCAGGAAATGGTAACATAATGGTTATAATGGTGGTTATAAATGCATAGGATGGTTATAATGGTGGTTATAAATACATAGGAGGGATATGATGGTGGTTATATTATATAAGATGGTTGTAATGGTGGTTACAATTAGGATGGTCATTCAGCTCTTGTGGCTTGAGTGGGGCATGTTCAGCAGGAAATGGTAACATAATGGTTATAACGCTGGTTATAAATGTATAGGAAGGTTGTAATGGTGGTTATATTATTATAAGATGGTTATAATGGTGGTTATAATTAGCATGGTCATAATGGTGGTTATAGTTGTATATGATGGTTATAATGGCGGTTATAAATGTATAGGATGGTTATAATGGTGGTTATAAATACATAGGAGCGATATAATGGTGGTTATATTATTATTAGATGGTTATAATGGTAGTTATAATTAGGATGGTGGTTATTAATGTTTATGGTGGATATGTAGGTGGTAACATTTAGTATAGTTATACTGGTGGTTATAATTTGTATACTTATAATGGTGGATATAATTGTATAGGATGGTTATAATGGTGGTTATAATTGAATATATCCTTTGTATAAAGGTGTAATATTATAAAGAGGAACAAACTCATGTCTCATTTTCAAACTATATTAAGAATACCTTTAATGAACATTAATCTGGTCTGAAATGAAAATGAACTGCCAGGAACACTATAAAAAAACAAACAGATATTAAGACTAAAATAAAAAAAGCTTTGGTTTCAAGTTTAAAGCAGTAAACTGGATAAAACAAGCGTAAAAAGAGCTGTGAAAATCATAAAAAGATGTTAAACCTCACACACTCTGGGAAATCTCTAGAGCTTTCAACTATCTCACAGAGAGTAGGTTGTTTGTCTATGCTTGTCTATTTTTCTTTTATCCTTATTTTTGATCTTTCGGGAAGAACTGCCTTGGAAGAAGAATGAATCTAATAAATGTTCTGATGTTACTAATGTGATCGGAATAAAAATACAATATAATATACAAATATCTTTACATAATATGGTTATTTTCTTAAACATGTAGGATGTTTATAATGGTTAATACATTTCCATAGGATGGTTATAAGTATGGTTATAGTTGTATATAATATTATTTTTTAGAGAAATACAAGTAATTTAGGTTGCAATTGTCAAACATGGTTCATGTTATAATTACCAAATACTTGTTAAACAATTAAAATAAAAAGAAGGATGGTCTGCCTTGTGCTAAGGCTGACGCACACATGACCGATTTGACTCCCTATAGCCCACGATTTGGGTCTCCTCGTGAGTCCTAAGATTTCATTTCAAACCATGGTTTATGTTATTTCAAAAACATAAATCGGGATTTGAAATGAAATCCTAAGATTCATCAGGAGACCCAAATCGTGGGGCTATAGGGGGCCAAATCGACCATTAATTTTGTGCGTCAGCCTTTATGCTATATTGGTTGGAAAGGGCAAAAGATGGGTCAATGTATAATGTATTTCATGGTACCACAAGTTCAGTAAGATGAGTGCTGATATGGAGAACTCTTTACATGGTCCCATGACATATATATCGACATGATATTGTCCCTATCACATAGACATGTAAATATACCAGGGTCGGGGTGAAAACCAGGAACATAGCCCGATGCTTGATAAACTAGGGATAACAAAGGCCAAAGCCCTAATCACCTGGATAAATGTGATGTGTTACAGGAAAATGAGTCATACATCACAAAAATGGATTTTGAGATATCATTATATTTGAAAAGATTAGATCAAGCCGATTCTAATGATAGTAAACAGTCTAATAATATGTATTTTTGAAAAGAAAATTTTGCAATATTTCTGGGGGGCAATAACCAGTAAAGTAACTAAATATACTCCATCTGAGGACCTTTAAAACGAAAGTTAAGATGAGTGCCGATATGGAGAACTCTTTACATGATCCCATGACATATAGATCTATATGATATCAGCCTTATCACATAGACATGTAAATATACCAGGGTCGGGGTGAAAACCAGGAACATAGCCCGATGCTTGATAAACTAGGGATAACAAAGGCCAAAGCCCTATTATAAGGGTCAGATTTTCAGGAAATGTACATTTGGCAGCTGTAGACATTTAGTAAGTTCTGCTAAATAAGCCTGCAATTTGGTCCATACTAGGTAACTTCGAGTATATTCGGCATTGCACTGATTCGAGCAATGTGTTTATTTTGAACTTTATTTTCGTCTTAAATGTTGCCAAAGGATGTCCTAAATGGAAGGCCAAAGTTGTAGTTTGAAATGGTTGTTTTTTTCCACAGCAAGTATTCGAATGAACGTAAATTTATGTTGAACTATTCTCCTAAATTAGGCTAAAAATGAAGAATACCGGGTATATCTGAGTATATTTAGTATCCTATTCATTTAAAGTATTAGTTGTTATGGTAAACCGCATTGTGGAGCTCATTTTTGTCTTAACTGTGGGTTATTTGAGAGGATTGGTGAAGGTGAATTGTACATTTTCTGAAAATCTGACCCATAATCACCTGGATAAATAAAGTATGATGAAATACAATGACGTCTCTGAGATTTTATTTCATTTCAAATCATTTGTATTAGGGACCAAAGACATTACATCGCTGATGCTATTCTCAGAATTGCCTGATATTACAATACATTCTAAGTTGTTCATGTTTTTTTATGCATACTTCACCGAATGGCATTACAGAAGTAGCGAGTTATATACAATAGAGTCAAATAGGGTCAGAAAATAAAGAAATAAATAATTAATAACATTAAACATAGGACATTCAAATAGATGTCAGTGTGAGACATTATGTAACAAGGACGCATTATTCAGTACTGCAGGTAAGACCTAGGCAGTGAAAGTAAATCATGCATCACGTCGTGGTCTTACGATTATTACAATGAACCATTGGATATTACATAGTAATATATGAGAAAAAAGATATTAAACATTAGTACTTGTCAAGAAAAATTACTCCACCAAATTCAACATTAGAACTAAATTCACTGGCTAGTGGGTCATATAAGGGTCAAATCTTCAGAAAATGTACAATTCGCCCGCCCCAATCGTCCGAAATAACCCACATTTAGGACAGAAATGAATTTCAAAATGCAGTTTGAGTTAACAGAATTGATACTTTAAATGAATGTGATCCCGAATATACTCAGATATACCCGATATTCATCATTTTTAAGCCAAATTTAGCCGAACTTCCTAAATGTGTAGAGCTGCCAATTGTACATTTTCTGAAAATCTGACCCATATACTACACAGATAGAAGTCTGTACACAAATACAACAAGAGATATACTTCACACAAACATGCAGAATCTAATGAGAACGCCCACAAGTGACATCCTATCGCATCGTATCATATTCCCTAATTGCCTGGCGCAATATAAAGACATTGGTTCGTGCTTGAAGCAAAAGGTGGCAAAAAAGAACTTGTCTAAGTCAATTGTGTGGATCTCAATGGACCCTAAATAATACTATGTGATGTGTTAAAGGAAAATGAGTCACAAGTCACAAAAGATGAAATTTGAGATATCATCATAATTATTTGAAAAGATGATACCAATGGCATTCCAATGGTAGTAATCATTAGGATATTAATAACTATTTTTATATTTTGATGTTGACATTTCTACTTTTGAAAATCAACATTTGCAATATTTCTGGGTGGACAATTACTAGTGAAGTAAATGAATATACTCACTGATAGGATGACATTAAAAATGCATGGATATTTTTAATACACTGTCCTGACATGAGCTTGAGACGTCCAAAAATGATAACATTTGAACAGAGGGAACTTCTGAACCATTCACTTTGAAAAATACCAATTTTGCTACTTGTGACTTATTTTCCTGTGACACATCACATACAAGAGAAAAACTCAGAATACGGTAATACTAGGCGTCTCATAAATGCGGGGTCAGTATTTGTGCTGAAAGCGGGACCCATACATAAAAATAACGGCGAGGACGAAAACAAATTTCGCTATAGTAAAGTATAGGGGGATTATTTTTACCGCCGCCGATTTTTTATGTATGGGTCCCGCTTCCCATAGTAATCCCCATTGGATCACATCGGTGAAAAACATATTTGGCAGCACATCCGCATAGCAACGGCGCATGCGTGACAACAAGGCGCAGTACGTGAGCTGAGGGACCAATTACAGCGTCTTCTAATTTGATACATCTATCCATATAACTAAAAAAATGTATTCGCCAAAGAATGAACTGTGACTCACAGAAGCTTATAATGCAATGTATACCGTGGTAAGACTAATGAAATCATAAATTATGAGTTCAGAAAGTTCAGACATCCTTCATATCAAAACGAAGGGAATCAGTAAAAGACCATTGTTCTGACTGATGCAGAACTTCATTTCTGTATAGCAATCTTCTTACCCAATGCCAATCTGGAAAGAGAGAGAGGGGAGGAGGACGAGGAGGGAAGGTAAGAAGACGAGGAAGAGGAAGGAAGAGGGGAGAGGGCAGACTGTCCCAGCCAGCCCAAAAAACAGGGACTAAAAGGAATTGGACTAGAAACATTTCAGTGTGACAAAGCTTTCCTTTCAAAAGGGGAAAGGCGACATGGGGAGAGTTGAGGGAGGGGAGGTAAGGGATGAGAGGTGAGTGATAAAGGAAAAGAGGTGAGAGATGAAGGACAAGACAGACAGATGAAGGATAAGACATGAGCGACAAGAAGTGAGGGATGAGGGATGAGAGGTGAGATATGAGGGACTAGATGGGAGAGATGAGGGAAAAGAGGTGAGAGAGGAGGGACGAGGGACAAGGGATGAAGGACAAGAGATGAGGGACGAGAGGTGAGATATGAGGGATGAGAGGTGATGGACACGAGGTGAGAGATGAGGGACGAGAGGTGAGAGATGAGGGATGAGTGGTGAGAGATGAGGGATGAGAGGTGAGAGATGAGGGATGAGAGGTGAGGGATGAGGGATGAGAGGTGAGGGATGAGAGATGAGAGATGAGAGACAAGTGATAAGGGATGAGAGGGGAGATATGAGAGGTCAGATATAAGGGACAGGGATGAGAGATGAAGTGAAGAAGAGAGGTGAGATAGAAGGGACAAGGGGCGACAGATGAGGGACATGGGGCAGAGATGAGGGACAAGAGGCAAGAGATGAGGGAAGAGAGGCAAGAGATGAGGGAAGAGAGGCGAGAGATGAGGGAAGAGAGGTGAGAAATGATGGATGAGGGTCAAGAGGCGAGAGATAGGGAAGAGAGGCGAGAGATGAGGGAAGAGAGGTGAGAAATGATGCACTGTAAAAACTGACCGTCAACCACCGGCACAAATAGATTGTGCCTCGGAACAGAATGCTTGTGTGCCGTTATATATCGTCACAGATACCACCCCCTCTCTATTTCCCCTCCACCGGCACATCACCGATCTGTACCGGTGCGCTAGCTTGGGTATCCCATTGCGTAATAGCTTGAGGGAGGTGAGCATGGCTTTCACGCAGCAGCTTGGCCTTATAAATGCTACCACAGTGTTGATCCTAGCACTTGTCAAAATGCATATTCAAACATGAAGTAAATGATATGGGAATTGTAAGGTCCAATATTAATAGGCATCATCCAAACTGAACAAACAGCATTTAAACTTCTTTTTTCCCTCCTTTGACTTGTATAATTATGTTGCCCATAGATGCTACTTATATTTCGTTTAAACTTCACTTTTTCAATAAGTGAAATACAGCCTTGAAAACACAGCCCACAGCTATGAAGTTTCTTGTGTTAACCGCAGGTGATTTTATATTGCATCTGCAATCTATTTCTATAGTTTGCAGGACTGTCTAGGTATGCACGCTTCTCTAGACACAGTACTATTTCTGTGTGCCAACATTGGCTTCTGTGAATAAACTTAATATAGCAGCAATGTCACACATTTAAGTTTTAACACTTGTTAATGCCCCTTTTCGCTCACCCATACTCATAGGGGTGTGGTATCATTTTCACACGTTTGAAAGCTAAGGTGAAACTTAAAGAGAGATTATTGTGTGTTCAGAAATCGCCACAGTTTTTACAAGATGAATTATTTTAAAAAGTTTTTTATAAGCAATTATTAAGTCCATGTAATCATGGGTAATAACGTTAATAATACATGTTGCCTGCTTGGCTTTCCACTAGACACTAAAAGGTGGCAAGAGTTTGCTCGCGCTTTTATACTTTGTGAAATGGTACGGTTCAAAGTGGCCACGCCTACTTATCTGTTTGAGTCGCCCTATTGCCCCGCCCACGTTGCTGCATACCGCAGACTTTTTGATTGCTTATAATTATTACAGAACAATTTCAAACCCACCGATCTTGTCCGCCCTGGTCTCATTTTAAAGCTAATAAATAGACCTACTACAGCAATAATTTTCATTTCTCTACTATTTTTTCCACCGCACTACTAGCCAATCTCCGGCCGCCGCATTACAACCATATACCTTAGATTAAAACAATTCTAGGTATTTATTTCATAAATTTCACCCATTTGGCTACAAAACCGTTGCTTTTCTTATCTTCTAACTCTATTGTTCACAAACATCTGTCTTCAACACAGCCATTGTGTTCCCACAACAAGAACATATTATCAGAAACTATTGCCTTGATATAATCTTATTGTCAACGCTTGTCTAATGCTCATACGTTACATTGGCTGGACGAATCGTGGCCGTGCGAAAACCATTTTCGCCGAAAATAAACACAAGCTCATGACCGCCACCCATGCAGCTATAACAGAGAAACTATATATGCCCAAACCCCATCCAACGAACTTTTCTCCCTTAATTCGATCTTAGAATATCTAATTCTTTCACCAATTGACAGGGAATTGCATCAATAACTACATAAATGTGTGAGTTTAAAAGAAACCCGAGTCCCAGATGTGAAGATATCAGTGAAATTAAAAAATAAAATGCATATAAACAATTACATTGATTCATCACAATTAAGGTTTACTTAAGTCCTCCATTGTCCTCATGAGGATTGAGGAGAATGGGGGAAATACACTATCTTTGAAAGTCCCTCTGTTTGACTTAATAACTCAAATTAATCATAAAAATGTATACGTTGCAACTACATACTATTTCTATTATAAGCGAATGCAGAACTAGTTCTGCAGGCTTCCTGGACTCCTATAGTTCAGTCCAAAAAGTGATTGTTTTGCACTGTACACCCTGAGCTACTATATAAATACCTTGGTCATGTTGTTGTCCGCTCAGTTTTTTTGACGAATTGCTTTTAATGACATCATTACATAAGCACTGCCAACTTGTTGGCTCTAGATTACAGGTATGTGTATTCCTGCAATAGCGAAATGTATCGTCCAAAAGCTCCTGTCCCGATTACAGGCTATGGAATACACCTAACCCTTCTCCCTGCTTTGAATTACCCCCCCCCCCCCCCACACACACACACACTCACGTGTAAAAGGACTGGGGCCTGTGTCATATTGAAATACCTGGGTTATATACCCGATCAGCCCTGTCCCCATGACCCATGGCTACAACATGGTTACAATACTTTTGGTATATAAATTTGATACATATTTATATAAACGAAGAAGGTACAACTAAATCTAATAGAAACATGTTCAAATAATGTTTCCGGATATTCCAGAAAACTGCTTTAGTTTACTAAATTAGACGCTTCAAACCACATATCAGGCGATTATGTGTGAGAAGGTTACTTTAGGCGGAAATCCACTGTCAGATTTTATACTTAAACATGAAGCATTATAAAGGAGAGAGAAATAAAAAAAAATAGACATTAACGGTAGGAGAGCTCTCTTGCAACTGAGCGGACAACATTCATGCCAAGCTATTTATATTAGACAGGGGTGGGCGGTTCATACATAGAACCGAGGTGCCCTCTGTTTGGACTGGACTATTGGGAATAATACATTGAAGATATTATGGGAGTTGCATTAATTCAATAAAGTAAATACTTCAAACCACAGATCAGGCAGTTATGTGTGAGAAGTTCTCTTTACGTTTTCTTTAGTCTCTTCCAACAGCTCACATTATTCAAAATTATCCTCTCACCTCTACCAGGCACAGAACAATTTCAAACCCACCGATCTTGTCCGCCCTGGTCTCATTTTAAAGCTAATAAATAGACCTACTACAGCAATAATTTTCATCTCTCTACTATTTTTTTCCAATGCACAAATAGCCAATCTCTGGCCGCCGCATTACAACCATATACCTTAGATTAAAACAATTCTAGGTATTTATTTCATAAATTTCACCTATTTTGCTGCAAAATGGTTGCTTTTCTTATCTTCTAACTCTATTGTTCACAAACATCTGTCTTCAACACAGCCATTGTGTTCTCACAAAAGGACAAAGCCAGTAAACTAATGCAGCTTCATATGAACTATCCAGGTAGTGTTAATTTCCCAATAGTTTAGTCCAAACAGTGATTATCCCTGTGATTAACTTTCCCAAATATCCCCAATGTATTATTCACAATAGTTCAGTCCAAACAGTGATTACATGGTTCTATGTATGACCCGCCCACCCTTGTCTTATATAAATAGCTCGCATGAATGTTGTCCACTTAGTTGCAATAGCGCTATCCTACTGTAAACTATAGTAAACGTCTAAAGTTTTTGTTCTCTATATGTATACTAATTGAAACCTCACACACAGTCACCTGATATGTGGTTTGAAGAGTCTATTTTAGTAGCTTAGTTTTATGAACTATCCAGATATAGTTTCATTAGGAGACAATGTTTGACAATAAGAATACACAATTTGTATTTTCCAGCCAGTGTTTGAACCTACATTCGTCGGAATCGTGTATTCTTATGGATTCTTTTCATAAAACTATAATTTACTGATTGAGGTCTTGTGAATAAAACGCTTTAAAAAATTTCAATTTTGCAACTTGTAAACACAACACTTGATGGCAACACAATGCTTCTGTTTATTTACTTTATTTACATAATGGCGGCCAAATATAGAGATATTGGAGGAGAGAGGGCCCGGGGAAGTTAATTTTCCGACGATTAAAATAAATGAAGGAAACGATTCACATAAATAATACAAAAAGAGAGTTTATTCCCCAAAGTCATAACCTAATGAAAATTTCCCCTCAAACAAGCTAAATATCATGCACATGAATGAGCATTTTGATGCCTTATAATATACTGTATTGAATAAGATTGCATATATGTATATATATAGCTTGATGCTACACATGTTACTTATTAGTACTGTATTTTTAGCGCTAGCGAGGGGTAGCTCTGACATATGCATATTTTTAGCACCCTCGCATGGATAGGCAGAGCTAAGAATGCACATTGTTAGCGCTGCTATTGTTTTAGTTTCTAGGTCAACCTGGCTTGTGTTTACCTGGGTTATGTGCGGTCACTTGTTTCGCGTGACCTAGTGACTGACCATCCATGCATGCTATCATGGCCGTTTTGGGACCATAACCCACAAGCCTACTATGCTGGACAACTTCATGAAAAACCCAGGTGAGTAATATCTATTGCATAACATTATTATACACAGTTTTTACTCACCATTGAACATTAGATTTCAAATAGTTTTTCAGTTCAGGCCGACCAGGTTTTATGTTTTACTGATTACAAGTGGTTGGATGGGGTCCCGGGGATGGGGTTTGGAGATGTATAGGTTCTCTGTTATAGAGGAATGTGTGGCTGTTGTGAGCTTGTGTTTATTTTTGGCAAAATGGTTTTCAATCAGAAGGCTGGCATTTGGATAATCTTTTAGCTACTTCCCCTAAATATTACTGCAAATCTAACACAGGATTATGAAACTATGGGAAGAACGCCACTTGATAATGTGTTAGATTCATATAATACCTTAATATCTATTATAAGCAATGTGGTGAATGGCTAGCGCGAGCCCAGTTACCAGTAGTGAATAACCTCAAGGGGAGGGGCAGGGTATATATTAAGGGGGAGGGACGGGAGTATGCTTTCGAAAATGTTTGAAACATAATTGATAATTGTACTCATTGTAGAATGCATATTAGCAGATCATTAAATAAAATATTGAATCGAATGAAATCATGTAAGTATGCATAAAGAGGAGGGGTCAAGGAGAAAGAGGGAGTAAGGAGAGAGAAAATAGAGAGAGTGGGAAATAGATGTGAGAGAGAGAAAGAAAGAGGGGGAGATGAGAGGTGTAGGAGTAGGCAGACGGGGAAGGCTGCGGGTGGTGGGGGGTGGTGGGTGGAGAGTGAGAGAGTGATGGGGGGGGGGGGGGGAAGAAGGAAAGAAAGTGAAATGAGACAAAAAAAAACCGTGTAAGTCATGTGCCCTTAATGCCTCTTTAAGATTTTATTTTCAATTACATTGTGTTACTGTCAGAATTTACAATCTTTTAATTCGTTCTGTGTTGGTACTCGTAAGTGTGGACGAGTGCACCAGCAATGGTACCCGTCCACAGCAAAATATACTCGTTATTTACGAGTACAAAGCCCTTACTATGATCCCTGTCTCATATATTATACCCATTCAATCATGTTTTTAGCCCAGAACTGTCATATGGTATTGGTCATGAAACCAATAGAAATGATTGTAAATATCGTTTTATTAGAGATATTTTGTTTTCGCCACTATTACTGCCACTGTGACTATATCAAAATTGATATTTATTGCACCAAACTGATTTCCCTTTTTTAATGAATATTAACCCAATTTGTCTGTTTGTTCAGGGGAAGTTCCTATCTCTGGTGATGGAGGGGCACCCCTGCATAACTCACATTCAACACCACAAATAGACTATGAAAACATTTCAAATCAAAGAGATGGATGACAACGTAACGTTTAGGAGTTCTAATTCGTCTGCACCCATTGGAGAAATATGATTCACCAGATTTGGACTTCATGATGAAGACTATTGTGCATGTTCCAGGACAAAAATAAGTATTTTGCGATGATGTAATAATCATTTTAATATATAGATTAATTATTTATGCTATTGTATATTGTTCAACTCATGTTAAGTAGTTTGCCTTCAGTTTGTAATATAAAGATATCCTTTACCCGTCACAAGATCAGACGCTTTTAACATGTGTTAATAATTGAAATGATGGTTGTAAGTGGATATATGATATTGAATTGTATATATATATATGGGTTGTGCACCATAATGTTTCTATTTCGATATGAAACCTTGATTAATCTGACTTATTTTATGCTGATGTTTGAATTGATTGTAATAATAACAAATGTCACCTCCCAGCATACCCTCACCCCATCCCGCCCCTCCCCTCTTCTCCCCTCACCCTCTCTTGCCCTCCCCTTCTCGACTAACCCACTCTCTTCCCTAACACTTGCCCTCCCTTCCGCCACTCCCCTCTTCCACTACTACCCCTTCACATCTCCCCTCTTCCTTCCTCCACTCACCTGCTCAACCCCCCCCCCCACCCCTACCACATCTCCCCTCTCCCCTTCTGCACTCACCCACTAACATACCCTCGATCTCCTCCCACTCCTCCATTCAACCCCTTTCTCCCCTCACCCTATCTGGCCCCTCTCCTACCCCACTCACCCTCTCTCACACCCTCATCCTATCTCACCCCTCCCCTCCCCTCCTCACCCTCTCTCACACCCTCAACTAATCTCACCCCTCTCTCTCCTCTACTCACACCCTTTCACACCCTCACCCTACCTCACCCCTCTCTCACCTCTACTCACACCCACTCACCCCCTCACCCTATCTCACCCCTCTCTCTCCTCTAGTCACACCCTCACCCTATCTCACCCCTCTCTCTCCTCTACTCATGCCCTCACCCTATCTCACCCCTCTCTCTCCTCTACTCACACCCTCACCCTATCTCACCCCTCTCTCTCTCCCCTGACCTCCTCCTGTACGTCCCCCTGTACCTCCTTCTGTATGTCCCCTGTATCCCCCCTGTATGTCCCCCTGTACGTCCTTCTGTATGTCCCCTGTATCCCCCTTTGTATGTCCCCCTGTACCCCCTCCTGTATCCCCCTGTACCCCCTCTTGTATATCCCTCTGTACCTCCTCCTGTATTCCCCCTGTACCCCCTCCTGTACGTCTCCCTGTACCTACTCCTGTACGTCCCCTGTACCTCCTCCTGTATCCCCCTGTACCCCCTCCTGTATGTCCCCCTGTACCCCCTCCTATATCACTCCTGTACCTCCTCCTGTACATCCCCCTGTACCTCCTGTATCCCCTTGTACCCCCTCCTGTACGTTCCCCTGTACCTCCTTCTGTACGTCCCCTGTATCCCCCCTGTACGTCCCCCTGTACCTCCTCCTGTATCCCCCTGTATCCCTCCTGTGTGTCCCTCTGTACCTCCTCCTGTATTCCCCCTGTACCCCCTCCTGTACGTCTCCCTGTACCTCCTCCTGTACCCCCTTCTATATGCCCCCCTGTACCCCCTCCTATATGTCCCTCTGTACCTCCTGTATCCCCTTGTATCCCCTCCTGTACGTCTCCCTGTACCTCCTCCTGTACGTCCCCCTGTACCCCCTCCTGTATGTCCCCCTGTACCTTCTCCTGTATCAACCCTGTACCTCCTCCTGTACGTCCCCTGTACCCCCTCCTATATCACCCCTGTACCCCCTCCTATATGCCCCCTGTACCTCCTCCTGTACATCCCCCCGTACCTGTACCTCCTCCTGTATCACCCCTGTACCCCCTCCTGTACGTCCCCCTGTACCCCCTCCTGAACGTCCCCCTGTACCTCCTCCTGTATCACCCCTGTACCTCCTCCTGTACGTCCCCCTGTACCCCCTCCTGTATCACCCCTGTACCTCCTCCTGTATGTCCCCCTGTACCTCCTCGTGCACGTCCCCTTGTTCAGTACCTTCTCCTGTATCTGCAACAGTACCTTTTCTTTATAATGACCATGTATCTCCTCCTTTGGAAAGTACAGTTAATGAATAATAGTTTTAATAGGACAGTGCCGGTCAATCAATTCTGAATATATTATAAGTATTACATTAATAGATCAACGTCATTGTCTCAATATGAAAGAAAGAACAATAATATTATTGCTTTAATAAATACTATATCTTATAATACATGTGCGTATCTCATGTGCATATCATGTACACATTGGAATATATGATAGAAATGATGTATTTGTATTAATTACCAGTTCCACATATTCTAAGGTTCATGTATTCATATATTTTCTGTTCAATCTTAAAACAATAAGCATCTAGATTAGTCTCTGTTATTTATATCTGTGGCATAACTTCCATGCGACCAGGTTACAACTGCTGAGCACCATGTTTGTACTTATTTTCTTGATGATGTTCTCAGGGTGAGAAATAAAAGTTTACGACAGAAATCAACCCACCTTTTGATATGTTATGGCCCTAATAAATTATAAAATGTGTGTCAAATTCCACTAAGATCAGATAATTATGAATGCCTGTATTTAAGGATGGCACGCTGAACATAAATCCCCTTACTTTGACCTTGGATATCTCAGTTTTGGCTCTACCCATGAAGCCCTAACTTGCATGTGCAACTCACAGATTGTAATGATGTGTGATATATCACTGGCACTCTGGCATGGCATTCATGCATTAATATGCGACCAAACTATTTTGACATAACTATAAATTCGCCTTGTGATTAAAAGTACTTCATGGTATGCTACAACAAGCTTAGCTATTTTAATCCCCCCCCCCTGCCGTGTGCCCCCCGCCCCCTCATACAGCTTTCATAAACCGGCACAGTGACGTCATCTACCTGCACCAGACAACTGTCCAAAGCTACTGTAGCACCGGCACAGTGCCGCCCGCTACCTGCACACGGCAACGGCACAAGCCTGTGTATTACCTGAACATACATACCGGAACAATAGGACGGAACTGTGCAGGCATATATGCGTCCGGTACTGTTCCGGTTTATTGCGGATCACCACCGGCCACACCGTTACAGTGTGGATGAGGGAGGAGAGGCGAGAGATGAGGGACAAGAGGTGAGAGACAAGAGGTGAGAGACGAGAGGTGAGAGACGAGAGGTGAGAGATGAGGGACGAGAGGTGAGAGATGAGAGCTGAGAGCGGAGAGCTGAGATATGAGGGAGGAGGTGAGAGATGAGGGATGCGAGGTGGGAGATGAGGGACGAGGAATATTTATTTTAACAGGTTTTTATTTTGCGATATTTCAATCTAATGAGATGTCACTCCTAGGACACCATACTCTCACACTCACACTCTCATCGCTCTACCGGCTCCTGATGTTGCCTTCTCCCCATCCTACACTCTTTCCCATTGCTCCCCACCAACACCCCCTTCCACCCCCGATCCCACCCCAAAGGGCCCTTCTCTCCATCCTACTCCCCTACTCTCCTCCTAATCTGGATATTCATTATGGATGATCCAGATTATTATGAAATCATATTTTGGTTTGCTGCTGCGAATACTCTAAATAAGTAAATTGTGATGTGTTTCAGGAAAATGAGTACAAGCTTGATTCAATTTATATACATCTATAACCTCAAATATACTATCATAGTATCTTGATGGATTGGATTATAACAAACCTTTAGTACTTTCTATAATTCTTATGATATTGTGAAAGCTTATATAGTGTCTTTTGTATCGGACATATTCAAACTTATTCACCTTGTTAACTCTCTATCTACTTATCAGTAAACGTATTGTAAATCATGCTATTCTGAGAATATGTGTACCTATGTATAAAAATGTTTATTGTCCTGAATAAAATATTTTCTAAATCTAAATCTTGTACAGAAATGTTATACCTGTTATATTAAATCAATATTGAATTGAATTGAATTGATGTCCAATAAATGGGTGTAGCTTTAGATTTCAACAACAAAAACCCTAGAAATATGAATAATATTGATAATAATGAAAATAAAATGGTTTGTGTATCTTACTTGCAGCGATTTGTCCTGGGAATATGAGTAGATAAGTGACGGAGAATAAAGCAAGGTTTGGCAATACAGAATACATGGCTGGTGGGCTGTGTGTCAGTGCGTCTAGAGGATAATTATGTACCCGTCTGGTGCCCCCATTATATGTACAGGGTGCCATGGCGTGGGCAGGGGTGGGGGAGGTGGCGAGAGGGGCTGCTTATGGGTCAGATTTGTAGAGAATGGACAATCTATAGTTTCTGCACATCTCTCAAATGTAATCCGTTTCAGGAAAATGAGTCATAAGTCGCAAAATATGGATGTCGAGATAACATCATAATTGAAAAGATGAGACCAAGCCGATTCCAATGAATGTAAACATTAAGGACATCTGATAAGTACTTTTATCGTTTTAGTTAGATATTTTTATTTTTGAAAAACACGTTTGCAATATTTCTGGGTGGATAATTACCAGTAAGGTAGCTAAATAGGGACACAGAATTACTGTATTTATTATATATTATATCGAATCTGTTTATACTTGTATATACTGTATGTTCACTACGAGAGAAAAAAATACCCCCCTTGAAAACTGTAAATAAGCTAGGGGCGGGTGAGAAACCCCGTGGAGGGGAGTACCTGTATTACCTAGTTTAAATAAAATCTTGAAAAAAAAAAAAAAAAATATATCCAATGGGATGATCTAAGAAACGCACTGACATAATCAATAAACAGTCTTGAAATTTGGTAGATGTATTCATACAACCACAACGACTAGACACTCCAAAAATATTCCAACAAAGAGATCTTGTAGGTAAACGACTTTGAAAAACACCAATTTTGAGACTTGTGACTCATTTTCCTGAAACACATCACAAATGCTGTTAAATTACAGTGAAAAATGATGAATACTGAGTATATCTAAGTGTATTCTGTATTGTGTTCATTCAATACATCAGTCTGGTTATGTTGAATTGTATTTTGAACCTGATTTTTGTCTTAAATTTGGGTTATTTGAGGGGATTGGTGAAGACCAATTGTACATTATCTGAAAACTTGACCCTTAGAAAGGAATCACATATTGGTCAGATCCGTCAGTAGATGTACAATAGGGGAGGTGTGTTTCTCACTGCGCATGTCTGCTAGAGTGAATGCTGAGTTGGATCAGTTCAAATCCGACATACAAATATTAACCAATATTTTTTTTCGGAAAATTGTAGGATATTTTTAACCGATATCATGGCTTGTGTAAATGTTCTATGAAACATACAAACGATTACAAGAGGGTGGTAGTGCAGGGTCCTCATCTCGCACATAAAGGCCAGATTTTCAGAAAATGTACAATTCAACTTCGCCAATCTTCTCAAATAACCCAAATCTCAGACGAAAAAGAAGCTCAAAATACAGTCCAACCTAACCAAACAAATTGCTAGAACCAATGAAATATACTCGAATTCACCTAGTATTGACCAAATTGCAGCCTAATTTAGCAGAAGTTACTAAATGTGATGTGTTTCAGGAAAATGAGTCATAATTCGCAAAATTGATATTCTTCAAAGTGTTTTATTCACAAGATCACATTATTGGAATGTTCTGATTTTTTGAGAGGTTATCACTTAGACTTATATCAATCGATATATCAAATATCAGGACTATCTATGTAATATATCCTTTCATTTTAAAGGTCCTCATATGGACTACATTTAGTTACTTTACTGTTTATTGACCCCCAGAAATATTGGAAACTTTTTTTTTTCAAAAACGAAAATATCAAACTTAAATTCTAGAAATACTTACTGGATTATTAGACTGTTTACTATCATTGGAATCGGCTTGATCTCGTCTTTTCAAATATAATGATATCTAAAAATCTACTTTTTGTGACTTATGACTCATTTTCCTGAAACAGATCACAAATGTGTACAGCTGCCAATTGTACATTTTCTGAAAATCTGACGCATAAGGTTACCTGTCACACGTGCACTGTTAAATGCCTACCATACACCAACTAGCTTGTATATCATCATTTATTATACCTTTGGGGGAGTTGATATGATACGCCCATAGGCTTAAGCACTGAGCTTCATATCAAAGAGAGCGGGTAATACGGCCGCCGTATTACCCGCTCCCCGCCGTATTACCCGCACCTAATGAACAAAATAGTTCCGATTGTATCTTTTTATATTTCTATTTAAATAATTCCTTCTGCACAAAAAATACCCCTAATATTAATCGACCATAGCTAAAGGAAAATGAGCCAGTACTTATTTTCTCTTATTTCGTTGACGTTATAATCGATCAAAGGTGTAGGTAGAAACTAACCACCGCCGAAGGCGCTTGTGAGAGCAGGCAACTATCGTAGGCCTATAGATCGGCGTGCTTAGTTACGGTATTGAAGCTATCACTGGGAGCGGTCACGAAAAAATCTGATCAAATAAAGGAAATAATCCAAAATCCTTTCATGTTTATCGAAGTCTAGCCGTTACCAATGCATTAGTCGAGTTTTTAAAAGATGTAAAGCTGCGAAAAGGCAACAAATTGATTCAAAACCGTGAGCGATTTTCCTGAAGCGTTGACTGACTGACACTGTCACTGACAGCTTGTCACTTGAGTCGGAGAAAAACGGGTGTGGTGGCGTCACCCGGCTTGTTCAAATGAGAAAAGTACAGACATTTGAATATCAAACTGAACGAAATTTATCTTATTAGGTATTTCAAATCGTATTCATGTCTTAATAATCGTAATTAACCGAAAATTAACCGAAATAACGATTCAAAATAGAACTACATTCTACAGGACTTGTCACAACCCGGCAGGTCTAGCGCGCATTGATATGTACCGATAGCAAAGATCCGGAACTATAAACAAGTTCAGGTGGGAGGGGCAGCGTAAGTGCAAGTTTTGCTGACGTTTTGCCATCGAATTCCAACCATTTACCAGCTAAGATGTCGGGAAACGCATTGTACCAACCTCTATTAAGGTGATAATAAATGCAAAAGTGCATTCGGGACGATCTGTGGTCCCATATTTCCCTTGGGCTACGTGATCTCAGTTCGTGCGCTCACGCGCCCTCACTGAGATCACTACGCCCGCGGGAAATATGGGCCCACAGATCGTCCCTCATGCGCTTTTGCCTATTTATTATATGCGCATTCCATATGAAAAGTGCTATAAGTGAGGTGCTATAGAAATATTCATATAGTACGCAGATTTAAGACAGAAATCAGGTTCAAAATACAGTTCAACACAACCAAACAGATTGTGACATACTTGGCAATACCAAATACACTCTGATATACCGTGTTGACGATTTTTCAGCATAATTCAGCATAATTTACTAAATGTGTTGATCTGCCAATTGTACATTTTCCAAAGGTCTGACCCATGTGGGGTTGGTAACAAACTAAGATGTGATATACTAGATCCTAGTGTATACACAACTGTGATCCGTTTCACGAAAATGAGTCATAAGTCACTAAATATGGATTTTGAGATATCACAATATCTGAAAAGAGGATATCAAGCCGATTCCAATGATAGTAAACACTAGGGTACCTAACATGTATTTCTATATTTTAAGTTTGATATCTTTATTTTGGAAAAAAAAGTTTGCAATGTTTCTGGCTGGGTAAATACCAGTAAAGTAACTAAATAATTATACTCGATACAAAGGCCTTCAAAACACAATGATATATTTAATACAATGTCTTGAAATTTGTCCCATGGATTTATATGACGATAAGTGCTAAACCCTCTAAAAATCATAACTTTCCAATAAAGAGATCTTGTGGAAAAAAAACTTTGAAAAATATCAATTTTTGCGACTTATGACTCATTTTCCTGAAACACATCACAACTGGAATCCCGTGTGGCGTTTCTATCGCAAATGCTACTTTATTCAGGATTGATCTGATCAAGACACATTCATCAAGACACATTCTGAATTGCATCATATAATAATATAAAATTTTATTAATAAAATAATATTAATAATTTTATTCAGATCTGCAATATACAATCAGAAGTGGGTAGCACCGTCTGCTGTGCAGGTCTTCCAGTTATTAAAATAAATAAAATAACAGGATACAATATTTAGTGAATAATAAAGTACTATCACATAACCAACACATGCAAGGCCATCCATACTTTATGTATCACAATGTACATGATATGTTTCATTAATTTAGTTATTCATAATTCACCAGATGCCCCAACCTCCAAATCCTCCATCCTTATTTTGCCCTTGTTCAACCCCACCAAGTGGTGCAAGTGGTGCAAATGGTGCAAGTGGTGCAAGTGGGACATTGCATCATCCCAGTGATCCAATTATGGTAACTGCCGGAAGAGATGCTACCTCGTTGTACCATAAAGGCATGTAGACCTATTTGTCAATTTTCCATATTTTTCTCATTTACCTCAGTTTTTTTGACGAATAAAAAACATCTTATCTTATCTTATCTTATGGGCTGCAAGTCGGTCAGAGTACATTGAAATAACTTCAAAATCAACTTCATTGAAAAGATTATTTGAGAAGAACTAATATCCAGGTAATGGACCTTGAACCTTTGACCCCTGTACATGTATGTTCCAAGTAAAACAACTTTAACCACTTTGTGCGGGACATCAAATGTTATGAATAATGTTATGTTATGAATAATGAATAATTAGTGTAGGTTCAATTATAATAAATGGGAGAAACACAAGCATCGTTACTCTTCATAATTTACATCTGAGAAATCTCCAGTCGGCGTTGCGGACAAGCGACAGTCATTTCTTTTTCCAACATATTTGTGTCAGTCACAAGAACTTTGTCCCCTTCCACCTGGTCTACCTCTGGAAATGAGAACACATGATTAGATCAATATTTCAGTAAAACTATGGCATATTCATGTATTTCTAAGGTCATCTTATCGAGTCCATTTAGCTACATTACTAGCAAATAGTGTAGGCCCAATAAGTGGGTTGCACTACAAATATGTGATGTGTTTCAGGGAAATGAGTCATAAGTCGCAAAATTTATATTTTTCAAAGTGTTTTTTTCACAAGATTACATTATTGGAATGTTCTGATGTTTGGAGAGTGTGTCACTTATAGGTATGTCAATCGATGTGTCACATTTCAGGACAATCTATGCAATATATCCTTTCGTTTTATAGGTCCTCATATGGACTACATTTAGTTATTTTACTGTTTATTAACCCCCAGAAATATTGGAAACCTTTTTTTCAAAAACGAAAATATCTAACTTAAAATCTAGAAATACTTATTATTTTATTATACTGTTTACTATCATTGGAATCGGCTTGATCTCCTCTTTTCAAATATGGTGATATCTCAAAATCCATTTTTTGCGACTTATGACTCATTTTCCTGAAACACATCACATATAATGAAATCTTTGGAAATACTCATTTGCAACATTATACTTCCATGGAGGAATCTCATCCAATAAAATTGTGATTACTGGCAGCTCATGCCATTCCCTCTTTACAATGAAGCCCTGTTTTTCACCGATGTTAACCAATAGCCCAGGTTAAAAATAAAGACATTCATAATATACCACGAGAAGGCAGGTTATTGTAATTATCAATTAACTATTTCCTAGGGCCCACCTTCATTAATATAGCTATAATTAAGGCTTCACCGGGATTATAGCAAGGTAGCAAGAAACTTCAAAGTCATAATGCATCTGAGAGAGACCTTCAGGAAATGTACAATTGGTTGTTTAGTAAATTCTGCTGATTAGGCTGAAATTGCAAATACCTTGGTGTATCTGACTATATTTGGTATTGCCTTGATTCGGAAAATCTGTCAGGATATGTTGAACTGTATCCTTCTTCAATTTGAATTATTTGTGAGGATTAGTGAAGGCAAAGTGTACATTTTCTGACGGTTTGACCCATCTAAAGGCTTGACGCCATGTGACTCAGTTGTGGCCACCAAACGGTGTCAACAAGGTACCAATCAATTCCTGTAGGTGTCACCCCAGTCTCCCTATTCAGAGAAAGGATACTTGCTCAAAACAGCACACAAACACCTTTTTACAGTGATTTGATATATCTAGTCATTTCCGTTGCCACAGAACGCCGCCTCAACATCTCTAGATTGATGTTTTAAAGTAACACAGTCATCATAGCATGAAAGCATAGCAGAAAATTCCAACAATTTTTATGGAAAAAGTGGTGGAAGAAGCCCTAAAATATCTCAAGGGAACGGTGTTTACCCAGTATTATGCTTAACACCCAGCATTACCTCTGCCTTCTGTTGCCGCCTTGCTTGCTGTCATGTGTGACAGTGTAGCACATGACAGTGGATATGTTGTGGCCGTCAGGACGGGACGGATGGCCTGTGCTCCAGCTGTAAGTGAGCAAGGTTTGCTTTTTCATGTGAACAAGTGATATGATCAATAGCCGATGTTGTATTTATTACTGCCCTGTTATTTGTCAAAACAAAGACAAAGGTGACAGTTTGTTGACATTTCTTTTGAATGGTGTCATGTCTTGGTAACCAAGGAGAGAAAAGATAGTTACCCCTCTGAAGACTTTCAAGAGTGATATATCGAGATCCATGAGATAGAAAACCAAATATATATCTTCATTGTCCAGCTCGAGTTATACTAATTCCAAGAAATCAGAAATATTCATATTCATATTCCAGAAAATTCAACTGTGTATTGATGAAAAGTTTGTTGACTCAAACATTGGTTGTGAAAAGTCTAAGCGCGCATTAATACAAACCAAATGGCTACTGCCATCATTGTCTCCCTATGTCCCAACATCAATACGTTGATTCCGAGATTGGGTGTTCATGTGTAAAAGTGGTAGGAAAAAACTATTTCTGTTGCAGTGCTTGCGGCATCTACACTTCCGGTTCTGTAGCTATGAAGTATGCAACATGGCACAAAGTTGCTGGCTACTTTCGTTGGGTTAATGAATTTCTACAGAGTTTGAAATTTATATGCTCTGATTGTGCTAGACAAGCTAAGGTAACAGTTACTATGGATAATATCCGATTAAAACTTTGATCACCACGAAAGCATTAACAAAAGGAGGCGAGTGGTGCAGAGGCCAGTGGAAGTGCGTATATCGTTGACGCATGTCATGGTCACGCTATTTCTACCTCCTTTCGCCAGCTAGGGAGACTTCACACCCTATCTCAGAAGCAACATATTGTTCTCTTGTTCTCCTTTTGCTTTTAGTTAGTATGTAATAAATACCTAATGACACTCTGTTCGATTTTTAAACAAACCACCATCATGCCCTTGGGTATGAAAATAGTAAATATAAAAGTTAATATGAGACAATAACATATATTATTTAGCCGCAATCAGCACACAGATTGGTGGAGCCCTGTCGTAACTAAGCAAGAACAATTTCACCAAATCATCATGATGTATTGTAAGCACTACAAACCTAAAGTTGTAATGGGCACAACAGTCACAGGTGGCCTTCCAATAAAATCGAAGAGTACAAGCTTTGCATTCCATCTGAACTTTTTTATGCCAAAGAAATGTAATGATGGATTAATAACATTTGATATTTTGGCAAAGACCTCCGGGAGTGCAGCGACTGATATATTGACTGCGTTGTTTCCATGTATCACTCTATACAGGCTGACAACTGCGTATGGCGTCCAAGTAATGAGGAATGTGGACGTTATACAAACTGCCATCTGAAAATAAAAAGTATTCCAAGATGCATATTTAGGAATATGGCTGTCATCCTTGATCATCCGTGTTCTGTGAATTATAAAGTATTATATCGGCCTCAATGAAATATAACAAAATATATGAGGTGATGAGTCTGAAGTCGCAACATTTAAATTTTTCAAAGTGATCACAAGATGCTGTTTTAGGTATACTCTCTTGCGCGTGAAGTTGTTTGAATATATATATATAGTTAATTTCAAGACTGTGTATAAAATATATCCTTGCATTTGAGAAAACAATATCTTATGGAGTACATTTAGGCTATCTATTACATACAAATGTGATTTTGAGGGTGTGATTCAGGGGTGCTATTTGAAAAGTCAAATAACACCTATGTGCAATTTGAGCCGAATATCCATAAAATTGGTGAAAACCAAGGTAAAATGGTATTAAAATTGAGTTCTCTTGACGATTTAGTATGTAATAAATACCCAATAGCACTCTGTTCGGTTTGTAATCGATCTTGACATCAGGTCAAATCGCACACTACCCTTTTGGGGTGTCATGCGATTTGACCCTCAGTCTCGATTGATTACAAACCTCCATTGTACCATTGGGTATGAAAATAGGGTGTTATAGTTTACTCTACTGTTTACTATATTGGAATTGGCTTGATCTCATCTTTTTAAATATATGTGATGTGTTTTAGAAAAATGAGTCTTAAGTCGCAAAATTGATATTTTTCAAAGTGTTTTTTTCACAAGATCCCTTTATTAAAATGTTCTGATTCTTATAGGGTTCAGCACTTATAGTAATATAAATCCATGTAACAAATTTCAGGACATTATATTAAATATATCCTTGTGTTTTGAAGGCCTTTGTATGGAGTATATTTAGTTACTTTACTGGTAATTCCCCATCCAGAAACATTGCAAACTTTTTTTTTCCAAAAAGAAAATATCAAACTTAAAATATAGAAATACTTCTTAAATGTCCTTCATGTTTACTATCATTGGAATCGGATTGATCTCATATTTTCAAATATGGTGATATCTCAAAATCCATTTTTTGCGACTTATGACTCATTTTCCTGGAACACATCACATATTAGTTTCTCAAAACACATTACAAATTTTTAACCTTAAGCAAGTGTGTGTCCTTCCTGATGTGAGATGTATTTAGTCCAGCCCTAGTGTGGTGGTAAATTCTGGCATAGGAGAATGTTATTACACATATCGGCAGGACCAATCCAAGAGAAAAAAAGAAGATGATAAAGGGAGATGAAGTTTCATCCAGCCAGTCCACTGAACAGCTTGTTCCAGGTTGCTCAGGTCCATACCTTCCCCAGCCCAGCAATGGTGGCATGGATAGTAGCGTGGCATAAACATGAACACCAGCTATAGTCAACGCAGCATAGCGTCCCCTGCTCAAAACTAAATTATTATCGTTATTGTATTGGTTTTATTTCAATCTTTCAGAGATGTAATAAAAATAGTAAAATAGTAAAGTAAAGAAACACAATACAATAACAGGTTAAATTGTCATCGTCCGATAGGAAAGAGGTCATTTTCTCTGTGATATCATGATGTCGTCCAAATATTATGCCTATGAAATTAAATAGCTTTCTTCATGAATTCAACTCAACAATTTCACAACGACAAGAATAAAAATTATCGTCTCATGAGGAGAAAAAAAATACAATTTCAGATTGATGACAATGAGAATTATCTAGGTAGATGGTCATCTATAATGTACATTCACATGTGCTACATGTAGTTGGTATGGCGCCTCTACTTATCAGTCAAATAATGTATGGAGGACTTTTGATAATAGCTTTAAAAGTATTTTATTCAGGATATAAATTACACCGACTGCTGTTCCTATCACAACGTGAGGACTTATTAAATTATAACGATAAAGAACGATTTACAATGACATATAACAGTACAAAAGAGGTAATACTAATTGCACAAAGCTATAATATTTAAAAAGTACAGCTTATGTTACATAAGAATAAGGCCCATTTTACTGTCCCTTTTTATAAAGATATTTCATTTTCGTCAGATAGCGTGTTTATATGCAATTATGGTACACTTAATTTCAATCTGGGGTAAAATCAAGTTATTTATAAGGTTATGCAGTTAAAAAAATAAACAACCATGGGATGTGAGTATTTAAACACTACTTGAAGATTCTAGGGCTACAACCAACGAAGGCCATAATTAAAATGATTGATAACCTCTATTTTGGGCCTGCTGGTACACTCTGTAAAATCAATCAGCTTCGCCTCAAGATTGTACACCCAACAGTGAAACAGCAGCTCCTCAATTTTGGTGACTACTCCTGTAATGGATGTGGACAAATAGACCTACCTGGATAGGAATAGCATATTTTCAAACAACGAAAGAAGCTCAGAATTGTCAGGTTTCCAATGTCTGCCATACCAATGTACGTACCAATAAACCCGTAAAACACACAGCCTAGAATTGGAAGAGAGACTTATGATTGAGGTATTAATCTATGCAAATCGCTGGGGCCCATTGCTCCGCATTCTCGCTAACTATTTCTCCATGCACTTTCAATAAGTTTTATTTACGCATGACCACAAATGATGGTCACTCCTAGAAAAGTAGTTAAATAAACTCTTTAGGATAACCTTAGATACTCTTGAATACATTGAATATACAGTGTTGAATATAGCAGCGCTAAACACACCAAAAATGAAAACATTCTGAGCAAGGTTCTCAGTAGGGCATACTTCTTGGGCGTTACAAGGGGTAGGTATGAGGTTGCAAGTTGCCCGATTGCATCCACTTCTCCCTTCCTGAAACCAAGGAGATTCCCTTCACAGACTTAGGACAACCAATTCACGGACTTAGGACAACAGATTTACAGACTTAGGACAACCAATTTACAGACTTAGGACAACCAATCTAAGGTTAGGTTTAGGGTTAGTCTTAGTATTGATTTCTGTTGAACATTCAGTCAGCCAGCGCTAATACAGCCTCTCTCACTCTGTGGCACTCAACCCGCCCGTAGACTGGGTGACATCAGCACCCAAATAGGTTTGGGGGAATCCCCCACCAAAGCTTACAACTCTGAGCGTACTCTGTGCAGGCTCTGTTGAGTTAAAACTTCAAAGTGGGATACATTTTCTGGGTCAAGTCGCACTCAACAGATCCTGTACAGAGTGCGACTGGCAATGTGGTAACAGGAAAATTGGCTGCAGGCTGCGATGTCAGAACGACATACCATCACTAATGAAACATATACCTGGTTCTAGGTTCTTCTGGACAATCATTTAAAAACAAATTTTTCGCAAATTTTTTGCAACTTGTGATGTTCGGACACAGTGCTAAACTGATTAAATAAAAAGTTGAGCACTGACAAGTAAACTTTAATACTCATGTTGTTTATTGACTTGACCTACCTGCATCGCCCACTGCCCATCGATGTGAGAAGAGTGATGCCAGGAAGAGGGGATACATGGTAAAGACCATGAGAAGACTGAGGAAGCACATGTGGATGACCAGATACTCTATAGGGTTGATGAATTTCCACTTCTTGTAAGCCACCAACATGACACCAGCATTCAGGGCGATGGAAAGCACTCCTAGAATAGATTAGAATAGGGGACTTGCATAGCCGCCATTTTGAATCTTGATTTGGATGGAATTATGGGACTAATGGTACAGTTTAAAATCTACAGAAAACATATTTAGCATGGAATATTAATCAATGCTCCAACTTTATTATCCATGTATTATGCATGTTTCCACGACGCAAGTCCCAATCTTTCCCATGATGCATTTGGTTTTCATAGATCATTTATACAATCTGTGATATTGTTGAAAACATTTTCCCAATGTTTCCAAATATTCGTATGACAGATTTAAAAAAAATCCATCCCAGCACATACTGCAGTACACATGCGCAGTGAGATATACAAGTCCCCTATTATATGTCAGTGATTTGACGCCTACTGTGTTGATGGCTTTCCCGGTCCTGTCTTGAGCGTATCCAAACTAGAACAATAACTAATGTAGGGCTGGTTTTTCAGGCCACAGATTAGGTGACCTAATGGGATTCAAATGGTATAATATGGTTTGCAATGAGAGGCTTTTTCTGAGATTGAAGGGAGTTTCTTGAACCTGAGCCTAGACTGAAAACCCTAATACACATTTTCTACTTTCTATTTTGCTCTTTTCCTAGGGATTTGAATGTTGCTTCAAATAACTTAAAACACTTGTATAAATATATTAAAGAACTGCAAAGCCGCCCTAACACAACCAAATGTTCATCGCTGCTAGAGCCAGGAGGAACAAAACATCATGCTTTGTAATTCGGATTTAACATAGAGCTAAGACTACCTGTTCTGGATTGTGAATAAGATGGACGTGGATTAATGGATTTGCGATGAAACATACCATTACACTTAGATGTGGGAAGTTGCATGGCAGGTGTACCAATGACGGAAGCTAATATTTTCAAGGTATAGGGAGAGACAAACACGGGATTTACTATTAATAATTCATTTTGATGGGAAGGAAAGGTATGTAAGGTCCTCTTTGATAATATATCAGGGCAATGATTTTGATTTTATAAAATGGACGATATATCATGTAGAAATAACTTTTTAAAGAAGAACAAAACAACAAAATGGCCATACTCCCACAAATTGACTACTGTGATTTTATATATGATTCAGGCCCAAAAGCACTACTGACTAAACTACAAACACTCCAAATTTCAGCCCTAAGAATTATCTCAAACGAATCAAAATATGATAACATGGATAACCAACACACAATAGTCAATATAATGCCACTACAAGAAAGATAAGATCTCCATGTATTAAACATGGCTCACTAATTAGCATCACAGCAAAACAACTTAGACCAAGAAAATTAAAAACGCGCAGTCATACAAATAATAGAAGGAACCTAAGAGTTCTGCAGCCCACATCAACAAAAATAACAAATTCTATAATTCATAAGTGTCAAACGAGATTGAATGAACCCCAACTAAGGCACACATATGTATTGACAGGAAAGACTTCACAAAGTTCCTTACAAACTATTGAATATCTAGAGAGTATCTCCGCAAAATGTAACCACCAGTGATAACTTTTGTATATTATATAACCACTGTTAACATTTGACACTTATGTAACCTTTTTGTACCATTCAACACTTTTACGTATAAGTACTGTAATGACATTTTTATTACATATACTTGTTAGTTCTACTTATATTTTCTTATAATCATACATACGCTGTAAGACAAAGGGCTTAGTACAAAGTCTATATTTAATGTTTCTCACTCATGTTCATGTAAACCCATGTACTGGGTGGCTCAGTACAGGGTTCCTAAAACATTGTCATATATACATGTCATTACATATTTTATTACAAATGAAACTTGTGTGGCATGTAGAATGGCATCTATAAAGTCAACTTCTTGCCTCTATATAAAACCTACAAAGTCTAAAACTGAATGTTTCTCACTCGATAAGAGGCTCTATGATATTATAAATGTAAACCCGACCCCCAACCATAGCCCCACAACCAAACCCCTAGTCAACCCCCAAGATTAGCTAGTCAACCGTAGCTAGGCATACACAGGAAGACCAGGTCCTGACCTGATGTGTACTACCTATATTTTTTAACCTGCTAGTCATGAAATAAAAGAATTGCATTATTATTATTATATAATAAATATAGAATGGAACTAGCCGTCGTAATTGAAAAAAGTTTTTTTCAAAAACGAAAATATCAAACTTAAAATCTAGAAATACTTATGAGATTATTAAACTGTTTACTACCATTGGAATAAGCATGATCTCCTCTTTTCAAATATTGTGATATCTCAACATCTATTTTTTGCGACTTATGACTAATTTTCCTAAAACACATCACATTAGTGTCCAGTGTCCTCTGACTTGCTTCTATCCATTACGTAACACATCATATTTGTCATTAGTCCCCGTTGGTTGGTCTGAGCTGGCCCGTTATAGACGCATAGAGGGCCAGTGGTCACTACCGGTCCCGCTGTCCCTCTATGCCTAGAGAACTTCCGGTAAACAGCCCAACCAACGGGGACTAAAGCCATTAGAGCCTTCGTTTATTGTCCTCGCTGCTCCGGCCTCGACAGGATTCCCGTCAGGCATAGAGGGCCAGCTCGGACAATAAACTCGGGCTCTAATTGCCCAGCAGGGAACATATTAGGCGAGGATATATTATGCCACAGGTCCCTTCTTTATTACACTATTTCCTGAATCTTAGTAGAGAATCCTCTTTGGTAAAAACCTCAGAAAATGTACAATTCATTGTCACAAATCCTCTCAAATAACCTAAATTTGAGACAAAAAAAGTTCAAAATACAGTTCAACATAATCAAAGAGAGTGTATGAATCAAGGCAATTCTAAATATACTCAGATATAACTAGTGTTGATGGTTGTTCAGTCTGATTTAGTAGAATATACTGAATGTGTTGATCTGCCTATATTGTACATTTTCTGAAAATCTAACCCTCTTAATTACCTATTACACACAAGCAGGAACCATAGAAAACGTCTTCCGCCTCTGACAATCTCGAGGTGAATCTGTCTTTGTTGTAGCTGGACAAATTATTTGTTCCATTACCATTGTGCATCACGTCTGGAATCTGAAATTAGGTCTGCTATTGTATTGACTGTCTATCATGAATAAAAACATAAAAAAAGGTGAGAAACATAGATGAATGAAAAAGCAAGGGACGGAGTTTCATCTGCAGAGGCCAGGTTTATAGGCTATAACATCGGCAGGGACTAAATATATTTTTTAAAAAAACATGTGTGATGTGTTTCAGGAAAATGATTCACAAGTCGCAACACTGATATTTCCGAAGTAATTTTTCCACAAGAATCCTTGCTTAGAATGTCCTGATTTTCGGAGTTCTTGGAGCCCGAGGTAGCATAAATACATGTATCATATTTGAAGATTTGAAGTGTATTAAATACATCCATACATCTCTAAGGTCATTCTATAGAGTATATTTAGCTACTAGTAATTGCCTACTAAAAATATTGCAAACTTACTTTTCAAACAAAAAGATATCCCACTTAAAATATAGAAATTCTTATTAAATGTCCTAATTTTAATCATCATTTGAATCTGCTTGATCTCAACTTTTCAAATATGATGACATCTCAAAATCCATATTTTTGCGGATTGTGACTCATTTTACTGTAAAACATCACATATATGAGTTGACAGTCTAGCGAAACTGATCAAACTTTAGATTTCCCGAAACTTTTGGCGCCTGTGCTCTTATTGGGGTCAGATTTTCTGAAAATGCACAATCGCCAGATTAACACATTTAGTAAATTCCGGTAAATTGGGCTGAAAAACGGTAAATACTAGGTATATCTGAGCATATTCGGCATCAAAGGCATCGAAGTTATGTTGAATTGTGTTTTTACACTCATTTTGGTATTAAATTCGGGTTATTTGGGAGGGTTTCTGAATGTGAATTGTGCATTTTCTGGAAATTTCACCCTTCAACAGAAAGACATGGGTGATATTTTCAGAAAATGTATAATTTACCTCCGCCAATCTTCTTATATAACCCAAATTTAAGACGAAAATAAATTTCAAAATACAGTTCAATCTAACCAAACAGATTGCTAGAATCTATGCAATGCCAAATATACTCGAATTTACCCAGTATTGACCAAATTGCAGCTTAATTTAGCTGAATTGCCTAAATCTGCACATCTGCCAATTGTACATTTTCTGAAAATCTGACCCACATTACTTTTTCAAAGGTGATTATTACAGTAGGCTCATAGGCAGACTTAGTTACGGACCCTTCTTCCAGAAATATCGCTAACTTTTCCTTCAAACATAAGGGTCAGATTTTCATCAAATGTACAATTCACCTTCACCAATCCTCTCAAATAACCCAAATTTAAAACAAAAATGAGCTTCAAAACGCAGTTTGAATTAACAGAACTGAACAGAACTGATACTTTAAAACAATGCGATACCAAATATATACTGAGATTTACCCAATATTCATCATTTTTCAGCCAAATTTAGCCGAATTTCCTAAATGTGTAGAGCTGCAAATTGTACATTTTCTGAAAATCTGACCCACAATTATATATAGAAGTATTTAGATTTCCTATAGGTGAACATCTATGGAATACACTTGGTCTCAAGCGTGTTTTATATGAAGGTATAAGATATCAAGCGGATTACAATGATGGTGAAGATCTTAGAACAGTCCTATCCAGACACCCACATTCCTCGATACCACATCCAGCGATAAGCTTAACCGCAAGGCTAAGACTAAGGTTAAAGTGTTAATGACTCCCTGAGACTCAGGGAGTCAAAACTGCCTTCTGAACCTGACTGAGAACATCCAACAACTGGGTCAGATCTTCAGTAAATGTACAATCAGCAGATTAGTACATTCTACAAATTAGACGGAAAATTCATCTAGTCACTAGGTATATTTGCGTATGTTTAGTATTGCCTTAATTCAAGCAGTTTGTTTGATTATGTTGAACTGTAGTTTGAACTTGTGTTTTGTTTCATATTAAATTGGGTTATTTGAGAGGATTGGTGAAGGTGAATTGTAACTTTCTGGCGATTGTACCCAAGTACTTCTATATTGAAAAAACTTAAAAAAAATAACATTTGTTTGGACTTTTGACACATTTTCCCTTTACTTATGACGCATTTTCATCCTGAATATCAATTGGGTAAAAAGCTGGATTTGAGGTTCCATCATATTTAAAATATGATATTGAGTGGATCCTAATGATTTCATCATTAAGGAAATCTAAAACATATTTCTATACTTTATATTTGATATTTGTTTATGTTTGAAACTAAAGTTTGTAATATTTCTGGGTGGCCAATGACTATAAGCTCTTGGAAGTCCCTACAAACTATGGCACATAGGATATTGGATCCAAAAGCATTCAAATCGGTAGCAAAGAAAACATTAACTTGTTAAGACCAATACTTCATCGATTAATCAGACTATGTCCACTTATAATATGTTGACTGTTATTGACAAGTGAAACTTATTATTATTTATGAAAATAACTAGCAAGAAAAGATCTACTGCCCTGGATATTTATCTATAAGAATGTATTAGAAAATGCTAATAAACAGAGCAGTGTATCTCCCTCATCCATGATGACTGTGGAATTGTTCACTGCAAGACTATAATGTAACAACTACAGAAAGCTTGCAAACCTCCCTTTGCTGTAGTCATGTTTTCTGACAGCGACAAGATCAATAATAAAAGTTTCGAAATCGAAATCGAAATAAGTAAGTAGCTAAATGTATTACATAGGATGTCCTGAAAACGTAAGCATATATTCAAAACACTATCCTTAAATTCAGTACATGCATTCAGACCACTTCAAGCACTAGATACCAAATAAATAAACACATTCCTACAAGAAGACCACCTTGTGTATACAACTTTTTAAATTTATAAATTCTGCGATATCAGACTCATTTTCCTGTGACACATCAGATGTGGATAAGATTTTCAGAACATGTACAATTGGCAGCTGTTCATATTTAGTAAATTCTGCTAAATTAGTATGCAATGTGGTCAATACTAGGTAAATTCGAGTATATTCGGCATTGCATTGATTCTAGCAATCTGTTTGGTTAGGTTGAACTGTATTTTGAACTTTATTTTCGTCTGAAATTTGGGTTATTTGAGAAGATTGGCGAAGTTGAATTGTACATTTTCTGAAAATCTGACCCATGTATGAGTTACTTACCCAAGTGAGTAGCTCAGTCTGCGGTATAACAGTAGTCCCTACCTGCCACTGCTCCATCCTCCCTCGGACAACCAAACCTATCAACTATTAACCTTCACAATCTGCTCCTTGATATCTTAGGCACAAATCCCCTCACAAGAACTAGACCTTGCACTTGCTTTTCTTAACAAATCCTAAATATTTTCAAATCTTTACATTGGCTGTGAGTGTCAGCGAGGAGGAAGAGACATCAATGAACTGAGGAGTGGGACAGAGCACACTTAATAAATACCAGCTCTACAGTTCGTGGGAGGTGTTGGCTGTGTTAATTAGTCTCTTATTGAGTGCTCGCATTGTAGAGACCGCGTTCTTGACCAATCTTCTCAATTAATGACGTTCAAAGAATGACGTTCAAACTACTATTAAACATACCAAACCAGTAGAAATGTAATATTCAACCTCCCTGATATTTCTCAGTGGATGACAGTGCAGATAATGTTTAATGCCCTTGTCACATATGAAGAGATATTTTTTGTGACTGAGATTGAAAAGATTTACTCTCTTGCCTTGTGAGTCTAAGTATCTTTAGGCCTTGGCTGAGTTGTATGGCGAGTGATTATCACCCTTGAGCTTCTCTGATCTGTACGCGGAAACATTATTGTGTTTCCAGGCGTTGGCTGACTTGTATGGCGAGTGATTATCACTCTTGAGCTACTCTGATTTGTACGCCGAAACATTATTAGGTTTGCAGGCCTTCGCTGAGTTGTATGGCGAGTCATTATCACCCTGGAGCTACTCTGATCTGTACGCGGAAACATTATTGTCTTTGCCATTGTTCTTCCCCCTGGCCATGCTAATTGGCTGTTAGTTAAACACATACTCATTGCGGGGGGCATGAAACACCTTCTATTTTTAAAAAAAGGATATTAAATAAAGCGATTATCTAGGTTTTAAAATCAGAACGTTAACCCAAAAAGTTATAATCAATGTTGCCTGCTTGGCTGTAAAGTAGAGACTAAAAGGTGGCAAGATTTTGCTATGGGTCAAAGAACGAATCTTGCGCAAACATAAGTATATTCAAACTATGTAAATAAAAGTAAGGGCATATCTTCTAACTTTGGATCTATATATGGTAGGAATATGAATCAAAAACGACTATTATCCTACAAACTGGTAGAATATATTTCTACCATTTCAGAGCTTCTGTGACTATCATTCCTTTTTCAAAAAAATATCAAGACAGTTCAGAGCCACATGCACATGTGGTCACAATTATCCACAATTATGTCCACTACTGTTGGAGGCCTTTGGGGCGGCTGAGGGACCCCTAATGAGAGGCACCAGGGTGAGATAAGAGAGGATGGCAGGGGGGACGGGAACGAGGAGGCTCTCTGCAGGTGGTCTAACTCATTTTTTTCTTTTTTCGATTGTAAAATGTTCTAAATAAATCATATCTAGTAATGTTTTGCTAGCTGTGACGACCATTTTGATCTTTATTGCATCAATTTCTGTAAGCTAGAAGCAAAGATATGAATGTTTTGACTGACTCTCAATGGAGTGAGTATCTTTATATCAGTTATGACAAGTACCTATAGTCTCCATATCCGATATTCAATATGTACAATGTGGCCATCAACTGAATTCAATCCTTTCTTCATTTATTTTTTAAAAATATTTTTATTGGCCTTAACATTTAACAATTTGATTAAATCATGGAAAAAGAAGAAAGACGCATAGCTGACCACGCAGCTATATTTCATGCGTTGCCTAGTATAGTACATAAATCAGAAATAATTATCGTTACAGGAATCGGGTAGTATATTTCCCCAAATTTACTCATACTGAACATTATCGTCTACAATCGTCATACTTAGTTGATGTTAATTACAAATGACAAGTCTCGAAAGAACAATACAATACAAAGAGATATCAGATCCGATTACCAAATACATTAGTCACGATTTCCCAGTTCATTTGTTGACGCTGGAATACAGATATATCAATCGGTATTGGGCTTTACGAGTGTCATGTTTGGGTCGTTGTCATTACGTAGTCCTATTTCTCGGTCTCTGGCTATCGATTCCTTTCTATGCTTATGTACAAGGGATACCATAGCAGCTTTCCTCCGAATCTCCAGAGGTAAAATATTATATTCGAGTAATTTAGAATTTATATCTACGTTATGGCCGAATGCAATTCTTATAGCATATCTGCTGCACCGATTGAGTTTGTTAATCAGACCAACATTCGCTGTACTAACGTATTGCATCAATTTCTGTAAGCTAGAAGCAAAGATATGAATGTTTTGACTGACTCTCAATGGAGTGAGTATCTTTATATCAGTTATGACAAGTACCTATAGTCTCCATATCCGATATTCAATATGTACAATGTGGCCATCAACTGAATTCAATCCTTTCTTCATTTATTTTTTAAAAATATTTTTATTGGCCTTAACATTTAACAATTTGATTATCCAATAAGAAATAAATTGTTGCTCAAAAAAGTTCGGGAAAGGCGGGAAAGTTCGAACATGCCTAGAAAAGAGTGAGATGCTGTGACGATTGAGAAAACTAGGAAGGAATATTCAACATCTCGTGAAAAAGCATAAAGAAATCCATAAACCATCAGGGATCAACCATACAAAATATCTAACAGAGGTTCGAGCTGATAGTTAAGGATTTTGAAGAATGGAGAATCCAGCCGCCTCGTCGCTCACGTCGCATGAGCCTACGCCATTGGCGGACATGTCAGATCCACAGGACTGGGAAAGTGAAGTGACAAATTTGGAAAAAATGGAAATTATAGAGGATAAAGACATTGATGATCAGAAGGTAGGGATACCAAAAAACTGTAATAATAGTGAATTACTACAAACGATCACCTCTGATGAAGTAAATGATAGTTTGGAATGGGTTGAGGACGATCCGAGATGGGAGAGTGACGAAGCGAAAAAGCATGACATTAACGGGGTGACAGTAACGGTTAATGACAACGACGTCATGGGCGACAGAACTAAATCTGAAAATATCTGTTCTAGGAACAAGGAGGAAAATAATGAGGGAACAGTTACTCTAACTCAAGCAGAACTGATCGAACAAATAACAATCCAAGTGTTAGAAAAACTTGATATCGATGCAAAATTGAGAAAATCAAATGTGGTTAAGAATATGAAGAGTGAGATCTCTTCAAATAGCCAAGCGGCCCTTAGAATGGACGGTAAATTTATTGCGGTGGATATCCATCAAAAGAAAATTACCAGGGGCATAACTACAGTAAAGGAAGGGTTGGCTAGTTTGGAAAGTAAACTAACCCTATCAGGGCGAGTAGTGCATTTATGCACTATTATTTGGGTCATTTTCCCCATAATATTGCCTATAAGACATGCTATTCATTTAATAAAACCTGCTATTTTACCCTCTTCCTCCTATGTCAATGTGTTCCAAATGTTGTAAGGACGAATAATTAAAAAAAAGTTCTTGTGCCTGGTAGATGCAGAAAATTTGGTGTCCATAATAGATTGTGGCTAAATTGGAAGAATTATAACTATTTTTATGCAATATTCATTCTTAAATTGGAAAAAAACTAAATCTAAATTTATTTTTTTGAAAAAATGCCATTCATTCAGTTTTTCATGCTGAATAAAATGAATGGTCGTAAAAGTTGATGGATTTTGAAAATGGTTCCTTTAGAATGGTTTCCATGGCAACCAAACAGCCCGTTTTTTTCAATTGAAAAGGTGTATATCTGGTAAATGGTTGCTATGGTGACATAAAACATGAAATTTCTAAATTACAACTCATAACAAGTAGAGCAGAAAATTTAGGTCCATGTGCAATTTACTCAGTACAAATCGCATTTCTTACAGCAAAATGGTGATAAAAAGACTATGTGGCATTGTCCTGATTAATTTTCACTGTCTGGACATCATTGCCTTTTACATCATCTATCTCCTTTTAAAAAGTCACTTAGGCTAAGTAGTTTAGCTCAAAGTTTAACAGGCAGGCAACTTTGAAAGACTATAACTTCACTAATATTTGGAGTATCAAAAAGATTTTTTCGTTTTTATAATGCTTGGTACGGCCACAATAAGGGACAATTTAAAAGACAACCTCCCTTATCAGACCCTCTGCCCTTAAAGGGCTAATAGGAGAGGAAGTCCCCAAGATTAGTTCAGACAATGAAAAAGAAGAAATAGAAGAAGACCTTATTGATTTCTCTGACCCGGGCGACTATATAAATGTTGACGATGAGATAGAAGGTTGTGGCTTACTCCGCCCAGCTGTCAAATCAATACGAGAACTTGAACGTATCATGGATCGTTCATTAAATAAAATGAAGACTACGATAGGGAAAACCAACACAGATCTTACAAATTTAGATGGGAAATACAAAGAAATCACGCAAAAGGTGAATTCTCTAAGTAACGATCTAACAAAAGTCGATGGTGAGAATGATGGTGACAGAACGGTCGAGGCTGACAGTGAAAATGACAGTGAAAATGACAGCGCAAACAGCGATACGACAACCCCAATAACCACACTCAAACAACTTGAACATGAAATCAACAAGTCAATTATTGAGGTTAGGGGGTCGATTGAAAAAACAAACACTAAACTAGATACGGTGGAGGGAGATTGTAAGGACTTATCAGCTAAAATAAATTCTCTCAGTACCAAAGTGGGAAATTTTGCCAGTGATAAAGACAGACATCTACCGAGTAGCCCAACCAACGAAGGGTCCACCCACCTCATACTAGAAGGTGTCCCTGAGGAATGGGAATGCAGAGAAGGGGGAGCCCCAAATAGAAATAGATTGGAAAACACCAGGAAAGTTGTCTTGAATCTGTTAAACATGGCTGTCAGTTTAAAAGACGAACACCTGATTGAAGCTTACCGAGTGGGGATAGAGAAAAAGTCAAGAACTAGGGCTATATATATTGAGCTCGACTCTCCAGATAAGAAAGGAGCGATACTAAATAATTCGAGAGAAATAAGGAGAAGGTCGGGTTGTTCAATGTGGTTTAACAAAATTGTCCCTGATAAAACAGATCTTTATTATCAGATGGTAGCTGATTGCCACAAACTCCTTAGAATAGGAAAACATCAGGCTGACCTAGTATGGGGACACATAGTCATGGGAAGTAGGTCGTATGCTGCAGCCGACCTACATCTCCTCCCAGAGGGTTGCAGGCCTTCAGATGTGTGTCAAATTCCAGTGGATGACGGAGGGATTGGTTTTTACGGGGAGTTTAGCCATTTTTCAAACTTCTACAATGCTCCAATTCAATATGACCACAGGGAATATCCCACTACCGAGCACGCATATCAACGCACAAAAGCCATCTATCTAGGTCAGCATGGTATAGCGAGAACCATTGACAGTGTGGTGGGGCCGTCAAAGGCAAAAATGTGGGGCACCAAAGCGGAACAGCAGGCAGACCCGCAGAAACTCGAACAATGGAAGGCCATAGCGGAAGATAAATTAACAGAAATAGTGCGTATTAAATTCACAAAGTACAAATATCTTAAAGAAATGCTGATGTCACCTGACATTAAAGGCTTTTATGAAGCCACTGCATCGAAAGTATGGGGGACCGGAAGACGAGTGCGGGGCGTTATTGTCTCAAACGGCGTCCGCACACCACTGAAGAAACAGTCATTCACGGGTGCAAATAGGTTTGGACTCATACTAAATAGACTTAGGGAGGAGTTGTCTCGACAGAGATAGTCATATAGAGAGTATAGTGTGGAGTTCTCGGATTGGAAAACATGAATGTACCGAGAAAGGATTTACTTCTACTCGCCGACTCTCGTGGTGCTGAGTTAGGGAGCTATATGACGAGGATCGACCAAAACATAAACAGTCAGGTGTTCGTGGCTAGGGGAGCCGATACCCCGTCGTTAGTGGAGAGGAGTAGACATATTGTTATGATAAGTAGACCCAGAGTAATCATAATCGCCTCTGGTATATGTAATTTAACAACTAAGGACACCCATAGCAAAGAAGTCTCTATTAGATATAACAATGACACTATTCTTGAAGAGGATACTTACGGGAATATAGCAGCGGCGACAAACAGGATAAGAGAACTGTCACCCCAGGGTATGTCACCTCCATTAATTATCTTTGCAACAACATTCGGGGTCGACCTCACTGTTTATAATCATCACATGGCACGATCCTCAAAAATACTGAGGCAGTCACTTACACCGGGAAAGCTGGAAGCCATAGAGGAAGACCAACTTACCCTCAATAAGCAAGTTAGAATTTACAACCAAACAATAGCCCGGTATAATAAAAACAACGACCTACCGACAGCCTACATAGGCAAGTTCATCCATATGAACCGATCGGGAAGAAGGCACCGGACTACAAAACAACCTACCTACACTGCTATGTATGGACTGCTATCGGAAGATGGATGCCACCTGTCGCCTCAACTTAAACAGAAAGCTGCTCAAGAATATATCACGACATATCGAAAAGTGCAACATAAGATAATATATGATTAAAATGGGACCCAAGTTATTCCTGGACTGGCGCTTATTTAGAGCCCGACACAGTGAATAACTCTGAGTATTTTGGTGCGAGTTTTATACTGAATATTGAATATAATTCGAAGGTAAATAGTAAATATGGACAATGGTGCTGAGGAGTTTTGTAATCATAACAGGCGCTTATTCTGAGCCCGACATTGAGACCAACACCCCTCAAATCACTATCCCCATATTCTTATCTGATCTCATAGTACAATTCTAAAAACAGAACAGATCCTATTCTCATGAATACGATCAGAAGTGGACAAACAGAGATCAACTACTCGATAGAAAGGAGTACTTATGAAGAGAACTTTCTTGGGTGGAGTCAAGAACAGTGAGTAACCAAGAACAATTAATGCCAAGTATCTATAACTAAAAAAATGCATTCACATATTCCTTCCTAGTCAAATATTCTCATCGTGATCACCAAGGTGATAAAATAATATCAAACTCAGAAATGTCAGGACTTTCTAAGTATGATTGTAAGAGATCTATGTTTTCTTGTTCAATGTTTACAATAAGTTTTATGCTGTTTGAAATTGTAATAGAAATGGGGTTCACTGTGATTGAGAGGGTTGAGATGGGATCTACCAGTAGGGATGGGGTCTGCCAAATGTGGCAGCATAGGGGAAGGTTCAGTCCTCGAAAACGTGGACGCAATAAAAGTGTGAAGGTAAACTATGGATAAGGAAAAGGTACATGACATTGAAGAGTTTAACAGGTTGAAAGGGCTGAAGATTGTATCGTGGAATATCCGCAGCTTGTTACCAAAGATAGACCAAGTTAAACATTTTGTACACAACTCTAAACCACAAGTATTGGCATTCCAGGAGACTTGGCTCAAAGCCCACTGTAAGAGTCAAGTAAACATAGAGGGATATAATATTATAAGACTCGATAGAAAAATCAAAAGAAGGGGTGGGGGATTACTAACGTACGTACACTCATCACTCAATGTTAATGAAAGGGAAAAGCTTAGGGTATCAAATAAAAATATCGAAATACAAGTATTCGTACTTTCAAAAAAATACATGAAGCGTGTAGTAGTGGTAAATGTCTATCGACCACCACAGGGAGAGCTAATAGGAGCCATAGAAGAAATGGAATCAGTACTTGGTAAAATTGGATCTGCCAACAACTTAGTTATGTTGGGAGATTTTAATTACGATACAAAATTTATAAGTTCTAGTAACTCTGAGGGTTCAGAAAGATTCAGGGTGATGATTCAGGGACACAACCTGCAACAAATTATTAAATCAAGTACTAGGATCAGTAGATCCTCGGCCTCTACAATCGACCACATATATACAAATAGTGGAAAGGCAAGTGAGGGAGGGACGCTAAACTGTAATCTTAGCGACCACCTCCCAGTGTTTTTACAACTTAAGAAGGTTCGTAACAGATACAGTTTTACGACTTTCACAGCCAGGAATACTAAATACCTGGATGTGAAAATCTTAAAAGAGATATTGGTGAATTTAGATTGGACAGAATTTTATACAAAAAGATGTGTGAACGAGGCTTGGGATATACTGTACGCTAATATTAACAAATATGTGGACAGAATGTGTCCGGTGAAATGTTTTAAAAATGTGCGTCAACTACCAGTTTGGTATGACAGAGAAATTGTATTGCTGGGGAAGTGTAGGGACAAACTGTATGGTAAGGCCAAAAAGTCTGGTCTAGCAGAGGATTGGCAAGCAGCGTCGAAAGCCAGGGTAACAGTAAATAAGGCTATCAAAAATGCCAAAAATAAATATCTCAAAGAAAAAATAATGGAAAATAAAGGAGATCCCCATAAATTTTGGGAAATTATAAAACCGATAATGTCGGAAAATAAAGTCAAAGAGGGAATACAAGAAATTAAGATTAAAAACGAAGAAGGTGATGAATTTATTGGGAAGGAAGCTTCCAATAAGCTGAACGAATTTTTTGTAGAAATCGGACCCAAGTTGGCCAGTAAATTAGAGGATAAACAGGGTGACGATTATAGCTTAGGGAATGATGAGGAGCGTATTGGTATGGAATTTAAGTTTCAACCGATCACAGAAGTTGGAGTAGAAATGTCATTGAAAAAAGTAGGAAACTACAAAGCTTCAGGCATAAGATTATTACCGACAAAAATATTGAAACCGTGCATGATAGCACTAAGCAGACAATTTGCTTACTTATACAATCTTTCTATAGTATCGGGAAAAGTACCACTGGCTTTCAAGGACGCTGTTGTCACACCACTGTATAAAGAGGGGGGAAAAACCGACCCAGGGAATTACAGGCCTATCTCATGCATATCTTTACCAGCGAAAATTTTAGAGAGTTGCATCCAGAAACAAATTTCATCTTACTTTACTGAAAACCTACTATTGCATGAAAACCAATTCGGCTTTAGATCAGGTAAATCTATAGTAGACGCGCACGATCACTTATTAGAAAAGGTTTATAATAATATGAATAACAAACGAATTACAGACTTAATTTTCTTAGATTTCCGTAAAGCGTTTGATACGGTCAATCATAAAATATTATTATATAAACTGTCTCAATATGGTGTAAGAAATATTGAGTTAGAATGGTTTAAAGATTATTTAAGTGGGAGAATGCAGAAGGTGTCAGCAAATGGTATATTGTCTGACGAAGGGGAAGTAACATGCGGAGTCCCCCAAGGGACCTCTTTAGGCCCAATATTATTCATTATCTACATAAACGATTTAATTAGTAGAATGAATCATAGCGGCATACAACTTTTCGCAGACGATACGGTATTATATGGGGATAGGCCTGTAAATTCCGGGAGTATTGATGAATTACAAAATGACTTAACATGTATTGTGAATTGGTGTAGAATCAACAAAATATCGTTGAACATTAAAAAATGTAAGGTAGTCTCGATATGTTCAAAACCAACGGTAAAAAATATGGCGCATTATTATATTGATGACCAACCGTTGGAAGCAGTGAACGATTATAAATATTTGGGTGTAGAACTGGACCGCCAGTTAAATTATAAAAAATTCATGGAGAAGAAATGTAATATGGTAAGGAGTAAAGTTTTAGCCTTATCTAGATTATATAATGTTTGCCAGAAAGACACTATGTTAATGCTGTACAAAACGACAATATTACCACACATTGACTACGGAGACGTATTTTATGGATCATCAACAAAAGGGTACTTAAAAAGATTACAATCTCTGCAGAATGCAGCGTTTAAAATAATACTAAAACTGCCTAGAATGACGAGTACCAGGCAAATCCATGTAGAATTGCATATGCCAACACTGAAAACAAGAAGGAACATGCATGTATTGGGAAGGGCGTTTACAAGAGTGGGGAAGGGAAAGAACGTTGATGATAGAAAGATCTGTCTAAGAAGTTTGACGAAGGGTAGAAAAATGGAAATACCACTACCTCGGAGCGAATTATATAAAAAATCGTACTTGTATGAAATGCCAATATTATGGAACCAGCTACCAGATAGCTCCCAATTAATAGACAATAAAAAAGATTTTCTAAAGTTCCTAAGACAAGTATATGTCAATGAATTTGATGAATATCTAAGTGATCAGAACCGCAGTGACAGTAATGAAACTGAATAGGGATAAATGAATGTATAAATGTTGAATGTTGAATGGAGATCTTATTCAAATGTAAAATAAAATTGAAGAGGTCGAAACAGTAATGCCATAGCATTAAGGCACTGATTTAGTGCGTCTGAATATGTAATACTTACCATCTTTGGCGTATAATGCCGTTCTATAAGATTGAGGTATCAATGGGAGTTCATGTGGGTAGGACAGGGTGGATCGGGTACTCTTTTTTAAGAGTAGCATATAATGCCAATGTTATTCCACTGTAATCCATGTTCCATTGTTAATCAATTGTTAATCCATTATTATTATACTATCCAACCATTCTATTGTAAGTACACCGTGTAAAAATTTATATCGGATCTGTAACTCAATCAATTACAATGATAATCCGCAGTAACATAAGGGTAATACGCCCATGTACTTGTAATACGATAATAATCGTGGCGGGAAAACGTTGCAGAGACTAGAATGCACTAAGATTCTCGCTTGAGCCATTTGGGTAAAATTGGAAGGAAGGATTCCGACTAGACCAGTTCTGAAATACAACTCGACACACTTAATGGTCACGGAACAATATTTCACTGCAAATTCAATCAAGATCGTCTTAATTATCTTGATATTCAAGCTTTTGTACAACCGCTTCAGGACAGCCAAGATGGGCGACGACGGTTCAAAATCTGACGCACAAGACGTCCCACCCAACCGCCGTGAATCCGAAGAATCTCAGAATGATGAAAATAGTGAGTCAAAACAGACAATTGTTGAGAACATTGATTTTACTGATGTAGTACCACGCATTGGGACACAGAAAACCCCCATCAAGGGTGTGATTGGAACAGACGAACAAAAAATCCAAGATAATAAGGTGGGTGACACGGCCGACAATATTGCGGGTGATAAGGCCGACGATAAAACTGATCCGCCACAAAATCCAGTTGGGGAGACAGGAGTCAATGAAATCCAAAATACAGCAAAACTGAATACCGAACTTGAATCCAAAATAACTGGAAATTCTATTATTATCCATAGTGATTCTGATAATGATGATAATGAGGAAGAGATAGAGGAAATTAAAGAGAAAGTTGTAGCTACGGACGGGGAGGTGTCAGAACTTAGGAAGAATGAAGCAAAGGCGGGCGCCACCGCCGAAACAAAGGTGGGGGAAGAAAACAAGGTCACAATCACTACTAAAATTCTCAAAACTCAGGGGGAACTGGATAATGAGGCCGAAAAAACCATAGCACAAGAATTTGAGGAAATAGTTACTAAAACAGAGAGTAGTGAAATGGATCCAGCCCTTATTCATAAAGTAACAGAGGCAGTCCTCGATAGGTTATCGTTAGATACCCAGCCCGAAATGGTCTGGAAGGAGAACAGAAGGCTGAAGAGGGAGCTACAGTCCACTAACTTAAAAGCAAATATGATCGTCAGGAAACTAAACAATAAATTCAAATGGGTAGAAAGAAATTGTCTGAGAATGAATCGTAGATTGAAAGCATTAGAGGGTTCTCAAACTGAACTAGAGGACCTCAATGAAAATGATACAAATGAGGAAAGGGAAGAATCAAGGGCCGGCGAAACATTTATTGACACAGTAGCGCTTGACGCAGTAACTACGCTCGACGAAGATATCAATCAATCTATTCTGGATGTAAGACTCACAATCGCTGAAAATCTCGAGAAGATTGAAGATCTTAGTTCTAAACTTGATAAGACAGGGGAATCTGTAACATCACTCAAAAATGATATATCTGAGCATCTCTTAAAAGCAAAAACAGCCGTAACCAATGACTCTAAACAGGACGGGTCAACGCATATTTTAGTAGAAGGAGTCCCCGAGAGGTGGCAACACCGTTCGCCCAGTCCGTGCGGGCCAGTGCTCGAGGGCGAGTTTGCCTCAGTATTCGAGGACACTGAAAGTATTATGAGAAACATATTCGGGCATGTTGTACAAACAAAAGAAGAAAATAAATTCATAGCCTATAGAGTAGGAATCCCAAATAGGAGGCTCACCAGAGCAATCTACGTCGAGCTCGACTCAACCAAAACAAAGAAAATAATTCTCAACCAAGCAAAAGACATGCGAAGACGTACCGGACTCAGAATATGGTTTAACAGGTACAAACCTGATCCATCCGACCAAAACTACCAGATGGTGGTAGATTGTCAAAAGTTGTTACAGTTGCATAATTTTCCAGCTGACGTAGTCCTTGGTCACATATTAGTAAGGGGGAAAGCGCGGAGATCATTTGCCTCTACCGACCTAAATCTGTTACCGCCTGGCTGTAGGCCAGCGGACGTATCTCAGTTACCGGTTGATAATGGGGGAATTGGTTTCCACGGGAGACACAGTGCCTATTCAAATTTCTTCCCAATAGATGTAAAATACAAGGGTGTGACATATTCATCGGCTGAGCACGCCTATCAAAGCTCCAAGGCCATGTTCTATGGTTATCCACAAAGAGCGCACTCAATTCGCGAGGCGCCAAATGCCTTGCACGCCAAGCGGCTTGGCAGTAAACTAGATAGAGAGGTTACCTCCAAGCAGATACTCGACTGGGAGAGAGTTGAAGTAAAAGTTCTCACCGAAATTGCCACAGAAAAATTTAGTCAACACGAGTTCCTCACCCAAAAATTGCTAGACCCAAAAATTAAAAGGCTATACGAAATTACTGCTGACGACAAATGGGGAGTGGGGAAAAGCACACGAGGTGTGTTAATCAACAATGGCGGAAGAGTCCCCTTGAAGGCTAACTCTTTCAAGGGCAAGAACGCATTCGGACAAATACTAGAAGAGGTGAGGGCTAATTTAGCACAGTAATACGCCATCTGAAAGTAATATCAGACTCTAAATAAGTTACAAAGATTATGGACATGGCACAAATAATAGCGAGGAGAGAGATGGCCGTGTTGGGTGATTCCAGAGCGTCGGGGCTCGAGCCATTTTTTCATGCAATACAACCTGACCTAGATGTGAGTGTTTACATGGCCAGGGGGGCCGATACACGATCGGTTATATCTAGATCTACGAGCTTCAGGATGATTGAGAAGCCAAAAACTATAATTCTAGCCACCGGGATATGTAACATAACTAGAAGGGATCCGACGACGAAGGAGGTCGGACTCAGGTACACATGTCCTACATTATTAGCAGCCGACACGGAGGAGGAATTTGAACAGGCGAGACTGACCATTAACCAGTCGGCTCCGCAAAATTTACCCCCTCCAAAGGTAATATTCTGTACTACTATAGGGGTAGACCTTGTCAAGTACAACGTGTTCAACTCCAAAAAGTCATGGCGACTTAATCAACTCCTAACGCAGTCTAAACTCCAGATGATAGAGGATGACCAAAGACTCTTGGATAAGATGGTGGTCGCCTATAACAACACGGTAAAACTCAACAATAAGAACCACAACGTCCCTACACCGTACCTTAGCCAGTTAGTTCATATGAATCGCTCCAAAAGAAAGCAAATAACGACAAAACAGCCCATATACGAAACTTCATATTACAAGTTGGACGATGACGGATGTCATTATACGGACACAATACGGGAAGGAGTGGTCAGACACATATGTAGAGCGTTTACAAAAATTTAACAAATTCTTTAATCAGTAAGCTGACTTGAACTATTGACACTGGCTATTTCAATTTAAGCAAAAGAAACCATAAATGTGGATATAAGAGTTCAATATTGTTTTCTATCAAAATCACCATGTCGAATGTAAATTTCTATCAAAATCACCATGTCTAATGTGAGATGGGCCAAAGAGACAGGAGCTCTCTCGAGCACGAATTCAGAGGCACATTTCACACGGAGACAGTCAGGGTAAAAGTAGATGAATTACAATACTTTAACCCTAATTTAATATAATAAGACATATGGGTTGACGTCCACAAATTGTGCGATTGGACAAGGGACCACAAGTAAGTCCAAACAAACCCAATTATTAATTGAAAGTTATTGTATTAAGATTGAATGAATTATTATGTCAACCATGATGTTAAGGGTTTGTAATACGGCTATGTGAAGTTGTCGCCGTTACTCAATTTCATAGTCGTTCATTGTCTATCGTGAGAAATGCCAAAGAGACAGGAGCTCTCTCGAGCACGAATTCAGAGGCACACCTAACGAGAGACATATAAGGTATTTTACCATATGTGTATTGACTGCACTATTGATCGACTGAAGGTATTGAGAAAATTATAACGCATTGGGTAATGCATGCCAAACGCATCCTAAACTCACACGTATGTACCAAACATATCGATAGCCTTCCATTGATTCTCTATGATTAAATGAGTGACTTGATATAATGTATTGGTATAGATATATAAATGAGCCATTTCTCCTGTTGGATTTAATTCATCAGTAATAACTATATATTGAAATAGTAACCACACATTTCTCTCAGACTGTAATGGGAGTATTGACTTAGGTACAGGTGACAAAAACTTAAAATTCTAAAACTGTGATTTTAATAACCCTTCCTTCCAATCTGTTCTTAATCTGTTTAAAACAGGTTAAACAGATTATCCAAATGCTCCTCCAATCAATTATTCAAGGACGAAGAGTAATGTATGGAGAGAACGGTGCAGATAAGGTGTCTGTATATAGAAAGGTAAAGTACAGGGATTTGTACTTTACGGTAGATTTTGCAGTACAGCAAAATTTGTTAACGTGTTGTTGAAAGCACATATGTTTGTTGTGCCAATTTGTGATTCATGTATTGTTAGTATGCCGACCAAGGGTAGTAGGGAATATGTATCTATGGGAATCATGGGAAGAAAGAAGAAGAAAGTTAAACTGAAATGGAGTATGAAATAGAAGACTTTGCGAAGCTAAAAGGTCTCAAGATGGTTTCATGGAATGTACGTAGTCTAGTCCAAAAAATTGATCAAATCCGACAAGTAGTGAAGTCTATGGCACCACAGATATTATCCTTGCAGGAAACGTGGTTAAATAGCAATGTTCATGATAATGAAATTATTATTGAAGATTATAAAATTCTAAGATCTGATAGGACTTCAAAAAGAAGAGGTGGGGGACTAGCTACATATGTACACAAATCATTTGAAATAAATGGGGGGGGTTCAGGTAATGATAATCTATCGGTTTCTAACAAGAACGTTGAGATTCAGGTTTTTAAAGTATCCAAAGAACATATGAGAACAAAAACTGTATTAAATGTATATAGGCCGCCTCAGGGATGTATAATTCAAGCGGTTACATGCATAGACGAGGTCTTAAACTCTGTTGACTCATCACAAGACGTTGTCGTAATGGGCGACTTCAATTATGATTCGGATGTAATAGAGGAAGGTAAAACTAAGAATGCTGATAGGTTTGGCACATTAATCAACAAATTTAATCTACACCAAACTATTAAAGTCCACTCGAGGATCAGCAGAAAGTCACGCTCAAAAATAGATCATATATATACCAACATCAAAAATATAAATGAAAGTGGTACCATAAACCTTAATATGAGTGACCATTTACCAGTCTTTATCCAGATAAAAAAGCTCAGAAATAAATATAAACAAGAAACATTTGACGCTAGAAACACAAAGAACCTTGATTTAAGAATATTGCGAGACATTCTCAGAGACCTCGATTGGACAAAATTTTATCAGACCCGTGATGTAAACGAAGCGTGGAACATTCTATATGCCACAATTGAACTGTATGTCAACCGTATGTGTCCGGTTAAAACTTTTAAAAGGGTTAATAAAACCCCTGAGTGGTACTCAAAAACTATTATTGAAATGTCAAAGAATAGGGATAAAGCATACCGTAAAGCTAGAAACAATGGTTCTGAGGAAAACTGGAAGGAGGCGAGAAAGCAGAGATGTAGGGTAAACGAAGAAATTAAGCGATCTAAGAATAATTATCTAGTAGGACAAATTAATCTTAATAAGTCGAACCCACACAAGTTTTGGGACATGATAAAGCCACTAATATCAAAAGATAAATGTAAAAGTAAGGACAGGGAAGTAGTTATAAAAAATGAAGAGGGTCTTAGACTGACGGGCAAAGAGGCAGCTGACAAATTCAATAATTTCTTCATAAATATTGGACCAGACCTAGCCAATAAAATACCCGCTAACGACCCAGAAAAAGATAATAGGGGGGCTAGAATCGAAGGGGATAATGAAGACTTTCAATTTCAACCAATAACTGACATCTCTGTGGAAATTTCCCTCCAGAAAGTAGGTAATTATAAGGCTTCGGGCATTGAACTAATGCCTACGAAAATTCTTAAACCCTGCATGTATGCATTAAGCAAGCAGTTCGCCTATTTATACAATCAGTCCATTCAAACTTCAACTATACCGAATGATTTTAAAAACGCAATAGTGACACCTATTTTTAAAGAAGGGGACAAAACGAATGCGGGGAACTATAGACCCATATCATGTATCATTTTACCAGCCAAGATACTAGAAAGCTGCGTCCAGAGACAGTTGTCGTCATATCTGGAATCAAACAAAATGCTGTGTGATGTACAGTATGGCTTTAGACAGGGAAAGTCAATAAATGATGCCTTGGATAATCTTTTCACATATACATATGATAACATTAACAATAAAAAGAGCACAGATTTAATATTTTTAGACTTCAAAAAAGCTTTCGACACCGTAAATCACAAATTACTTTTAGACAAACTTCAAAATTTCGGAATTAAGAATCAATCACTAGATTGGTTTAAAAACTATTTAAAAGGAAGGACACAGAAGGTAGTCATAAATGGTGAACTTTCCATGTCTGGGGAGGTCACCTGTGGGGTACCACAGGGGACCTCTCTAGGCCCATTACTATTCATAGCTTATATCAATGATCTACATAGGGTGGTTGAAACGAGTCGGATCCAGCATTTTGCGGACGACACCGTATTATATTTAACTAGAGATCAAAAAACTCAAAACAATTGTCATTTGCAAGAAGATTTAAACCACGTTGTCAGATGGTGTGAGATTAACAAAATTTCCCTCAACACGAAAAAATGTAAGCACCTGAATATTAGTCTTAAGAATGATAAAAACATTAACCACTGTTATTATATTGATAAGTCGAACCTAGAATCGGTGGACTCATACAAATTCCTGGGGGTGGATATTGATAAGCAATTAAATTTTAAAACATTCTTGGATAGAAAGATAAAACTAGTAAGGGCAAAAATAAAGTCCATGTCAAAACTATATGGCATCTGCGACAAAGAAACACTAATTCTGATTTACAAGGTAACTATCCTCCCGCATCTTGATTACGGAGACGTTTTTTATCAAACCGCCCCGCAAAGATATACCGAAAGACTTCAGTCATTACAAAATTCGGCCCTTAAAATTGTCCTTAAACTACCTAAGTTTTCTAGTACAAGAGACATACACAGGACAGTCGAGCTGCCCACACTCAACACTAGGAGGCAAAGCCATACTCTGGAAATGGCATTTAGAAGAGCACTCATTAGTGACAATTTAGATAATAGAAACGTATCACTGAGGGGACTAAGCAAGGGAAAACAATTAAAAGTACCTCGCCCCAAAAATGAACGTTTTAAAAAATCGTATATATATAGAATGGCAATGTTATGGAACGAACTTCCAGCCAAACCACGAAGTATTGAATCTAGAGTGGCGTTTAAGGTCTACTTAAAAACCACATACCCACAGGAATATGATGTCTACTTAAGTGAGATAGGAAATTCTTAAGGGGAAGGAAATTAAGCCTACTCCATTCTATAATTCTTTACAAGGCATGAAACAAGACTATAATGAGTCATATATAGAGCATAGCGCTCCTTAATTGTTGGAAACCGTGACGGTTAATAAAGGGGGGAGGGGGGATAAAAACGGGCATGTAAGACCGGTTGACTAAGACCAATATAATGGTGGGCAGGGAGGGTAATGTTTCTTAAAACATTGAGGGTACTGTTAGATATTAAGTATGAATTATTTAGTTAAGTCATTATGTATGAATCTTGGGTATACCCTCGATTAAGTATGTTTGATCTTTCTCATTATCTCAGCCAGTTCAGGGTGAGAAGACTATGTATATCTATTCTACTAGTATAGGTAGGATAGTCCCCGATAGTGAGACATAGATTTATAAGTTGTTACAGCGGAAGACTCAGACAATGCAATAAACATAGATCCTTATTCCGATAGGAAAGTTAAAAAATGTATCAATGAAAAGAAACATACACGCTGTACAAAACAACTGTTGTACACATTTCGAAATATAAAATGGTTGTATAAAGTGTAAATCAAGGTAGTTTATTTTGACAAATATGTAACCAATATACAGAAGCAACAATTGAAGTCCAAATGTTGAAATGTTAGTCCGTTAAGAGTAATCACTATAAACACCCAAAACCAAGGGTATGCAACTGATATGTACTTCCGATAACACTAAAGAATTACACTATTTTGTAACACATCATTCCTTTGCACATTACCAAATGTACCAAATTATAATTGTATTATCATTATCATTTTCAAAGGGGCATCTCGGAAGATCTCCATTGGAGAACGAGCTCTGTCCTTTTCCTGACGTATATTGCACGATGTATATGTTTCCTGAATAAAAGTTCCATAATAATAATAATAAGATGTTAGACTAAGGTTTAAGGTTGTCAAAACAGCTCTAAGATCCTTCCATCTTGTAAAGGAATTGTATAGTGACATAATCAATGGAGACCGCAATATAAGATACTGTATATATTAATTAACCAAAATGTCAAAACTTTATTTCAGTATGTGTCAGAGACGGTCAGGGCTAGATGGAAGAACTAATCTTAGCATGCTAATTTTAGATTTTGTGTCCGATTCTTGTACCTGACAAAAACTTGAATAAAAATTCTTATATATATATATATTCGCAGATGGGCAATATAATTATAGGTTTTAAATATCAATACACATGTACTTGGATTCATTTATTTCCTTCTTCGTTGAATTTCTCCTAACTTCCAATAAACTGTATTTATGATATTGGACAGATGTTGATTTAGTGCTAGTTTTTCATCTATAATACAACCCAGGTATTTGAAGGTATAGACTCTCTCTTGGTTTGGAGAGAAGTGAGAGTATTCCGTGGGTAGGGGTATGTAGGTTCACAGTAAGGGGTTATTTTCTAACTTTGGATCTATATACGGTAGGAATATGAATCAAAAAAGATAATTATCTTACAAACTGGTAGAATATATTTATTCCACTACAAAGCTTCAGTAACTATTATTCCTTTTTCAAAAAAAAGTCAAGACATGCACATGTGGTCACAATTATGTCCAGGAAACAACCCTCTCTATGCTAGGGCAAATATGACTCAGGCAAGAAAGTAAATGTTGTGGAGGAAGTGAAGCACATGTTGACTTGATTAGACGATCAGGGGTCTTCTGTGATGTGAGCATTGATTAATTAATTAATTAATTAATCCCTTTGGGACGTGTGCTAAAATGGTTAATGAATGTGTGGTGTTGCGGGACCCATGGTTTGCCGCTTATAAAGGAACTCGACGGCTAAAGCCGTCTGCGTTCTTTATAAACAGTAAACCATGAGTCCCTGACCCACCCATCCATTATCCATTAATTAATAACTTGAAAACTTCGATCACAGCTAAATCGCAGCTAAGAAGCAATTATACTTGTTTATATAGAAACAATATTCTGTCGCCATCTTAGCCGGGATGACACTCATTGGGATAGAAAAAGTGTTGTAATCTCCTTTTATCTTAAGTATTTCGCACTGAAATGTACTCCATGATGTAGTTTTTAGGAAACAGACAACGAATCTAAGGTTAAAAAGAAGGCATGGGCTGGAAGAGATCCCCGGATAAGCTCATAACCTAATGCCCATGTAAGATCTTTCGGAATTAGTTGAATTGAATTGAATTGAAGTATATTTTGCTCTGTTTTGGACAATTGTCTAAAAACAATGTTAAAATTCTCTAGAATATAATTTGTGTTATTAATGGTTAGCGTGTGAGAGCACAGTGCGGGTAAAGGGATTGTTCTAAACTACAAACTATGTATATACTGCATATACTGAGTATATAGGTATATGGTCTGTAATAATTTGTAGTTGGTATTTATAATTCATTTAAATCTTACTTGACGAACCGTTAACCGCATAGAAAGTAAATACTTTATTTACTCTTTCGTTGTACTTGTATAGTTTAAAATCAGCTAGGCTATTCAGAGAATATTTATAGTTCATGTATAAAAATGTCTATTTGTCCTGAATAAAATATTTCCAAAATCAAAATCAAAGACAACTTTAAACAGGTTGATGACGTCCATTGTGGGTTCTGTAGTTGATAATACCCTCGCCGTTGCCTTGGGATTCATTACAGGATTAATGACAGACCGGCGTCGCCTCAGGATTATGCACCCAACAGTGCACCAACCCGTAGATGTTGGTCATTATTCCTTTAACAGTGCACCAACAGCCCCGACATGTTAGTCATCATTGCTTTATATTAGGTTGGTAGGTTATAGTACAAAACACTATAGGGTGAATTACTCCAATAGTATACAGTTATAATAATACCTGCATTCATGCGTACAATCAGGAAATTCGTGATGACATCAGGTCATTCTTGACATCATGCCTTAAAGTATCAACCAATGGAAACACCCCTTACTTCTTCCTATGGCAAGTACCAAAGGCAAAGTATGTTTACGGCAGAAGTAAAGACGTTTTGGATATTTACTACAAGATATAAAAAGAGAATATAACGCGTGTGTGATATAGGGAATGGTATGCGTATACTGTTTTTTCAGTCGTCGTTCATCGTAGTATGTTTTTCGTATGAAATAATTGTCTCTTTTCTGTAAATTTCTCCTCTCGTATTATGATATCACTTTTTTTCTGTCTCCTTCCGAGACATGTATTCTAGTATAGGCACCGTATGAAATACGTCAATGGTTATTACACATGGTCCATACGTTATTACACATAAGGTTTTTTGTTGTTAAATATTTGGCCTAAATTTAATAATAAAAGAAATGTAGCCACACACAGCCACTTGTTTTTACTCAGTTGAGGATCCACTCAAAGCAGCAATAATTTTGTTTATGTTTGACACAAGTTTGCAATATTTGTGGGTGGACAATTACTGTAGTAATTTTTTGCGACTTGTGACTCATTTCCCTGAAACACATCACATTTATGTTTACTATGTTTGTATTGCCTGGAAGACCTGAAAACAAGAAAACAAGAATAACAAGAAAAAGAGTGTTTGAATGAAGGCAATGTCAAATATAATCAGATATACCTAGCATTCACCATTTTTCAGTATAATATAACAGAAATTACTAAATACATAGATCTGTCGATTGTACATTTATTAAAAATCTGACCCATAATATAAGACACTAGATCTACTTCTATACCTACAAATGAGAACATTCCTACAAAAAAGTCTATGATTTCAATTTCGATATTGATTTAGCAACTCATTAATTATTTGTCTGTAACACATCATATAGCCAGCCCGCCTGCCTGATGCTTTATATATTGGTTAGATCTTTGAAAAATGTACGATCGGCAGCTTTATACATTTAATAAATTGTGCTAAATTAGGCCGACAAATGATCAATACCCGGTATATCTGAATAATCTTTATATAGCCTTGATTCAAACAATTTGTTCGTTATGTTGAACCGAATTCTGAACCCCATTTTGGTCTTAATTTTGGGTTATTTGGGAGGATTGATGAAGGTCGATTATACGCTTTCTGGCGATTTCACCCATATATGGATCAGATTTTCAGAAGATGTACAATTCGCCTTTACAAATTCTCCCAAATAACCCATATTTAAGACAAAAATCAGCTTCAAAATGCAGTTTAACATAGCAAAACTGATACGTTTAATCAATGTGATACCAAATTTACTCAGATATACCTAAAATTTATAATTGTTTCAGTAGAATTTAGCAAAATTACTAAATATGTATAACGGCCAACTATACATTTTTCTTAAAATCTGAGCCATATGTATGATCTGCCAAATATGCAATAATGCCATATGGGTGTGACTACTGCTCCACTTCTGCTCAATCATCTCACAATAGAATAGCTCAATCATGCCTTCAAATAGTCTGAGTCACTCACAATAACACTATAGCCAGCACCTCCCACTATCCTCAATACATGGGTCAGATCAACAGAAAATGAGTGAGTGAGTGAGATTGGTTGCTTTACGCCCTTATCAACACATTTAATATGGTTATAAATATCAAGGGCGGGAGAGCTGAGAGGGAGGCAGTTTATGATCATACCCAGGAAATAGAGATAGAGAAGAAGGGAGAGAGTAAAAGAGACAGAAAGGCACTTTATATACATTCAAGACATAGAAGTTCGACGTAATTTTAATTTTTTTTTAATGGAATTTGGGATACAACCAACATTATAAAAAATGAGATTAAGATAATAACTATGATGGTAACATCAAGAAAATAGAAAAGGATGTCTAAAGTTTATGTTTGATTTGTGTTTAAATTGAAAGAATTGCTGGCAATATTTCTCTGGATGGACATTAACTAGAACAATATACAATAAACATTTCAGCTGATTTCATTTCGCTGGTCCTGGGTATGACCATAAAGTGCCTTTCTGTCTCTTTTCTCCGTCTCTCTCTCCCTACTTCTCTATCTCTATTTCCTGGGTATGATCATAAACTGCCTCCCTCTCAGCTCTCCCGCCCTTGATATAACCATATTAAATGTGTTGATAAGGGTTAAAGCAACCAATCTCAGAACATTTCATTTTCATATTCAAATCATATAGTCAGCGTTCAGGGCCCCTCGTTGACCTACTACAGGAATCTAACGTAGTATAAGATAAGATAAGATAAGATAAGAGAATCTTTTATTTGTCCAACTTAGATACAATATGAAAAACGACAAAAGGGTCTACATGCCTCATTAGATTACATGGTCTCATTAGAGGGGCTAATGTAATAAGAGGAAAGCTATTCGAGTGAGAGAAGCTGGCCTTAATAGAGGGGTGGTCTCTATAGAGAGGTGGTCCTTATGCGAGGTTCCTCTGTAGTTGTTTTCGTGAAATGGGAATACCTTTAGTAAACAACCAGCATATTTCTAGTTGGAACAGCTCACAATGACACAAAACTATATAGATCTACGGTATTAGAAATTGGTCGCGTATGCAAGCACCTTATTTTAGTTGCACTGCATAAAATTGGGTCGGCAGTTAAAATAGATTGTCCACCGCACACATTCACAAGCAGTCGTGGCCGAGTGGTTAAGGCGTTGGACTTGAAATCCAATGGGCACTGCCCGCGTAGGTTCGAACCCTGCCGACTGCGAAGCTTTTGTCTATCTTGGAATGAGACAATGGGCATTTCCCTGATGACCTGTGTGTAACTGTTACATACCTGTGTGGGATTTTCTGCAGCCCACTGAAGGCATAGCATCAGTGCCGACTGTATATGGGTGAAATCGGCAGAAAATGTATACGGGCACAGGATGTGTCTAATGACCAATGCGCATCACATGTTTAGTATCTATATTATTTTCACTTCCACCATTCCTGACCGAACTGTCAAACTCAAGGACATGTTTGCCTCTAAGTTGTATGTCTAAGGAGGAAGGTTTCGGTGAAAGTTTTTTTGCAAAGCGATCGAAAGATTTTTGCATCTTAAGAATATGACAGGCTTGTTGGTCTAGGGGCATGATTCTCGCTTAGGGTGCCCTCTATTTTGCTTGTATTAGAATGGCATAATATTGAAGAATAAAAATGTATTTAGATACACACATCACCTAGGTCAAGGACACTGTCCAGCCCCCAGTGTTCACCGATACACAACTATAGAGACCATTCAATTATAAAAGACTCGGTGAAGAATATGTTATGTGTTTGATATTTTTCAATGGGATTTATTCACAAGATCTCTTCATTGAAATGTTCTGATTTTTAGTGGGTTTTGTACGTACATTTTATCCATATGAATCCATGTAACAAATTTCAGGACATTGTGTCAAATATATCTTTCCGTTTTGAAGGCATTTGTGTGGGGTATATTTAGTTATTTTACTGGTAAACAGAAACATTGCAAACTTTTTTTTCAAACATAGAAATATCAAACTAAAAAATTTATAGAAATACATATAAGTTGTCCTAGTGTTTACTATCATTGGAATCACCTTGATCTCCTTTTTTCAAATATAGTGATACCCCAAAATCCATATTTTGTGACTTATGATTCAATTTTCTAAAACAGATCATATATTTGTTTTGGTCAGGCCAACAGATGCCAATTGTATTCCTTGCCTCACAACCACAGCCACATCGAACCCATGCAGAAAGCACTTATTAACAGATGGTTAGAACAGATGGTTTACGCCCACGCATTGTATTTCTATGACCTTGCTCCCACTAAGTAAAGGATACTTGTATATATGAGTCAGACTTTCAGAAAATGTACAATTCAACTTCACAATCCTCTCAAATAACTAAGATTTCAGATGAAAAAAAAGTTCAAAATACAGTTCAACGACTGGCCCCATACCGCTATCCGTAAGGATAGCTTTTGCTACGCTTATCTAATGACGTCACCGGGGCGCTTTCAGAATCCAGAACGACTTAGTATCAACACTCTCTTCTGAACGCCTTTTCTCATGGTTTTTTTTTCAGGAACTTTCTAACGATCCCAGAAGCTAGAGTGAGTCAAGGGTAGCAAGAGCGAGTGCAGTCAACCATAACAAAATAAGAAAACAAATAGATTGGAAGCTATGAGGTTCATGGAAGAGCCGCAGGGAAGGAGGATGGAACAGCCAAGAGCTGTCATGAGATCTACAGCTATGACGTCATAGCGAGAAAACCCCCATGCATGGCCATGGTCCAGGAGAAAAACGGAATCGATTATTACATTAAAAAGGTAACGAAATATAGATTCTTCTGCTAAAATATTAGTGTCTGCTGGTCGTTGGGTTGGTTGAACCCATATGACCTGAGCAGACAAACTCAAAGCAAAACGTCTGCAGGCGAGAACGGTGGAAGCCATGCCTTCAAGCAGCTAGAAATAGTTCAGTAATCGGGATTCCCGGCTGGTTTGCGAGGGCCGTTTTCGCGACGATGCTTCATTTGTATATATAAAAACAATATTAGGCCAAACTATTAAAATAATAATTCCTTGAGCGGTATACTTTTCTGGACCTAACCAAACTGATTGCTAGAATCAATGCAATGCCGCATATATACTCAAATTTACCTAGTAATGACCAAATTGCAGCCTAATTTAGCAGAATATACTGAATGCATAGAGCTGCTAATTGTACATTTTCTGAAAATCTGACCCACATATATGGTTAAAAATAGAACTGGATATAGGATATACATACATATAGAGATTTATTTCGCCCTTATTTCTAACGCCTGACAGGATCCCCTCCATTTAAATGATCAAGAATTTGATCAGGTTGTATGGAAAGATTATTTCTCTCTTCTCTATATGAGGTGGCCAGTGAAACAAGGATACAACCCTTGCAATACAAAATCTGTACATTAGTAATGTGTTTTAAAAGATTATATCACAAGTTTGTGTGTTGTCATATAGAAATGAGTGAGATCTGCCTATGTGATACGTTTAGACGTATCGTACATGTGCTGATACGCCCACTACTGAAGGCGCTTATTTTTGGTGAGTTTTGATTGGCGGAGACTGTGTGACATCATAACGTGCTAGCCAATAGCAGATGCTGTTGTTTACGAGGTTTGGTTGATGAATACAGTATGGTGACGGGCAGACAGTATTCGATAGAAAATCAAGGTATTTATTGTTGTCTTGTCATCCAAAACGGGGGACTTGTGATATATAAAAACCAAAAAACGAACTCTGCGGCCATTTGTATAAAACGTCCATGTCGTCCACCTTGTGTCCACCTTATGTCCCAACGTATCAATGACTCGTTGTCTTTTGTCTAAATATTACCATTTTAAAAAGTGGAACATGGTCCTTTTGCTCACAGAGGGATGACATTTGCCATTTGTTTTTGCGAATGTTTTAACACAAGACAACTCCGGTCGAAGGTTAGAATATTCATTTATTTGGTTGCCTATTTGAACGAAAATAACTCGGGTGAAAAAATATTTAAAAAGCAGAATAACCAAATCGTAATCAATGTCAGAGACATTATCTTTAGTATACTTCAGAATAGCTTAAATGAGAAAATATAATTAACTGGCTTATACTACAAATAAAAGCCATCATTCACTGACAAAAGTAATTTAGGGAAGGAAATGTTAGCCTAAAAACCATTCTACGGGATCACAAAGTGAGATGTGGAACTGAGATTTGTGTCTTAGAAAGAATAAAAAAGGAAATGAAAAAAAAACTAATTAAAAAAAGGAAAAAGGTGTACTCTGATATTATATTCGTTCATAAAAGAAGTTGTCAGTTGTTTGTTAGTTCTGCCGAATAAATTATTTATATTTCGCCAGAATTTCTTTCTGAGGTCAGCATTGAGTTCTCCTTTTATTACATTTGTTACATAACCTCAGATTGTATAAATACACTCAATAAACCACACAGTCTTGACATTCGGTACACGTATTCATGCTAATATAAGCGCTAAATCCCTCAAAATGAAAACATTCTGATAATTCTTGTGGGAAAACAATTGTAAAATATCATATTATTTTGCGACTTGTTACTCATTTCCCGTGACACATGACACCAGCCCAACCCTCAAGAATTGAGTGGGTGGCCCATGAATAGATAATCTATCCGGGTAAATGTGAAGGCATACAAATTCATTTTTTTTTTTGTAGTCATCAAGGTATACTTTGTATTGGTGCCATGGTAGCCGTAGCCGAGGTGTTTTCAATAAGCTCCTAGTAATTGTAAGACCATAAACATTGATGTTCTTTATCTACTAATGGAGGGGAGTGAAGGCTTCTGTAGAAGCAACTGACAGGTTATTTCCATTTATCAATCGGATTCCTCCCAGGCGGCATCTTATGAGCGTGCTGAGTGAGTTGTAATGGCTGAACGGGCAGAATAGCAGGGGAGGATGGATTGTGCTGGACTGTGGGGGCTGAAGGGGATGGGTTGTGCTGGGCTGAGGGGGCTGAAGGGGATGGGTTGTGCTGGGCTGAGGGGGCTGAGGGGGCTGAGGGGGCTGAGGGGGCTGAGGGGGCTGAGGGGGCTGAGGGGGCTGAAGGGGGCGGGTTGTGCTGGACTGTGGGGGCTGAAGGGGATGAACGGCAGCTGAAGGCGACTGAGTGGGGCTGACGGGGCTGAGTTGGTACCATTGGGCGGTTAGATCATGAGGGTGTGGTTCTGAGGCTGAGGCGTGTCTATGGCTCCCGGGAACAAGGCCGAGGCAAAGCCAAGGTCTTGTTCCTGGGAGCTGTAGACACGTCCAAAGGAGCAGAACCGAATGTCTAATGGCTTTACCTGCCGTTTGTTGGGATGTTACTGTCATTAACAACAAATTATGAATGATTTCTAAGCAAAAGGTACCATTGGAAAGCCATGATCTTGTCATTTTGAACAGTAAATATTGTTTTTTATTTCCGTTGATGTAAGCTGGAAGCGGATGTCCAGCACTAGTAGTACTGGTCTGTATGCATACAACTGTCCACGCCAGCCCAACAAACAGCAACTAAATACCCACAATCATCACTTCTAATAGATCTGATGTTTGTGGGGTAGTTGTACCCTGTGAGCCCCCACCAGTACATATACCCACAATCACTACTGATAGAGCTGATGTTTGTGGGGTAGTTGTACCCTGTGAGCCCCCACCAGTACATATAGCCACAATCACTACTGATAGAGCTGATGTTTGTGGGGTAGTTGTAGCCTGTGAGCCACCACCAGTACATATACCCACAATCACTACTGATAGAGCTGATGTTTGTGGGGTAGTTGTACCCTGTGAGCCCCCACCAGTACATATAGCCACAATCACTACTGATAGAGCTGATGTTTGTAGGGTAGTTGTACCCTGTGAGCCCCCACCAGTACATATACCCACAATCACTACTGATAGAGCTGATGTTTGTGGGGTAGTTGTACCCTGTGAGCCACCACCAGTTGGTACATATATCCACAATCACTACTGATAGAGCTGGTGTTTGTGGGTAGTTGTACCCTGTGAGTCACCACCAGTACATATACCCACAACCACTACTGATAGAGCTGAAGTTTGTGGGGTAGTTGTACCCTGTGAGCCACCACCAGTTGGTACATATATCCACAATCACTACTGATAGAGCTGGTGTTTGTGGGTAGTTGTACCCTGTGAGTCACCACCAGTACATATACCCACAACCACTACTGATAGAGCTGATGTTTGTGGGGTAGTTGTACCCTGTGAGCCACCACCAGTTGGTACATATATCCACAATCACTACTAATAGATCTGATGTTTGTGGGGTAGTTGTACCCTGTGAGTCTCCACCAGTTGGTACATATAGCCACAATCACTACTGATAGAGCTGAAGTTTGTGGGTAGTTGTACCCTGTGAGTCTCCACCAGTTGGTACATATAGCCACAACCACTACTGATAGAGCTGATGTTTGTGGGGTAGTTGTACCCTGTGAGCCCCCACCACCAGTACATATAGCCACAATCACTACTGATAGAGCTGATGTTTGTGGGGTAGTTGTACCCTGTGAGCCACCACCAGTACATATAGCCACAATCACTACTGATAGAGCTGATGTTTGTGGGGTAGTTGTACCCTGTGAGCCCCCACCAGTTGGTACATATAGCCACAATCACTACTGATAGAGCTGGTGTTTGTGGGGTAGTTGTACCCTGTGAGCCCCCACCAGTTGGTACATATAGCCACAATCACTACTGATAGAGCTGATGTTTGTGGGTAGTTGTACCCTGTGAGCCACCACCAGTTGGTACATATATCCACAATCACTACTGATAGAGCTGGTGTTTGTGGGTAGTTGTACCCTGTGAGTCACCACCAGTACATATACCCACAACCACTACTGATAGAGCTGAAGTTTGTGGGGTAGTTGTACCCTGTGAGCCACCACCAGTTAGTACATATACCCACAATCACTACTAATAGATCTGATGTTTGTGGGGTAGTTGTACCCTGTGTGCCCCCACCAGTACATATACCCACAATCACTACTGATAGAGCTGATGTTTGTGGGGTAGTTGTACCCTGTGTGCCCCCACCAGTACATATATCCACAATCACTACTGATAGAGCCGATGTTTGTCTCATAAACACATTTATCTGGTTCTGTCTCTATTGGCCGTGAAATGGAAGCCGTGATAAAAAATGATGAAGCTGGCGAAGTGTCTTTAGACCCTTCCCCACCCAGAATGATAACACAGAAAATAATTGTTTTCTCCTATGTATACATATCCAACAATAACACATTGCTTTACTTTCATATAGAGTGACTGTTTTAGTCAATTGTGGGTTCCAGGAATATTTAAATGGTATGTTTCCCCACAAGTGGACTGAGTGATTTGTTTATGGTATGTATGCAGAGAATGGAATGTGGTCCTAGAGTGTTCCTGCCTAGCCAAGGCTCCATTAAGAGGCTAATTCTGAGAGGAGGTCCAGACCTCCTCGTAGCCATTCTCGTTAATTGTACACAGGCATTTTGTGGGAGAAATACATGTTTCAACACTGTTATCAAATGGAAACTACGTGCAATCATTCTACATTAATATTTGTATTACTTTTGTGTTCATTTACAGAGAAAATTTAAATGATCTTTGATAGGAAAAAAAGCCACCCAAGGTGGGTGTCGAATAGTTGACCCAAGTGTTTTGAGAGTGTTTTATAAATGTTGCAGTAGTGTCCCACCCATGAGAAATCGACAACCCAATTCGCCGATTCAATCAATTTACATAGGGTGTTTTAATGACTACATTATTATATAGCAGCAGTGGTAGTAGCGGTTGAGAGAAAGGTGATAGCTGTTGTGGTGAAACGGGCTCCTTCTGAAAAGGTATTAAGCCCCCTCCCCACCATCCCCCCCCCCCCCCACCCCAACCCTCGGTCTGTCTAATTGGTTGATGCATTGTACTAGAAATATTAACAAGGAATTTTTCAGTATAAGCCATATTATTGAAAGAAATTCATATTTATGAGAAGAATCTGTTAGTCAATGTGTATATATATATATATAGGTATATATATATTATATATATATTATATACATTATCTTTTGACCTTTGTTAAAATAATTACTAATTCAAATAGACCTTACTGGGTCTCTTTGCCTCGGTGTGTATTTGTTTTCCTTTGAGTTATATCTTGATTTGATTAGTTTGTTGTCTGAGACCACCATAAGTAAGGGCCACCTGCGTGTCGTCGACGCAAACTGTAGTGTCCGATAGGGCTTGAAACCCTCCCTATGTTGGGAGTTTAGACCCATCAACATTGCCATCAGGCATAATAAAAGTTTCAACAACAACAACAAGAATAGTACCTTTAGTCTTCTCTGCATTAACTTAATTTGGAATGTCTTTCAGATTCTGGGTCATCGAGTTAATGCTCTTGTAATTACCCTTTGATCCTTCCTCCTCCTACGTGCCATTATCAAGTTGTGCAGATTCCATATTAAATTTCTATTACATTTATACATGTACCAATCAAATATCCAATCCCCCACCCCATCACGCCTCAATGGTTTTATTATATTTTATATTTCTTTCTCGGCTTGGTTTCATTCTTCTTATAAATTCCCCTTTCCAGCATTTTTACAGGTCCCTCTCAATGGCTCATGGGTTCTGCCGAGCGCCTTTAACCAGTGAGACTATATATTATAATATAATAATATATCACAATATATACTCCAGGTTATTTTAGTCATTTTGATAGTTACTTAGACAGTCTTTCGTCACTTCCTTCTTCACTTCTCTTTCATTTCTTACTTTTTCTTCTCTTCATTGTCCTGTTGTAAGTCTCTAGAGTTAATTCTAGGCTTCAGAACTGGGGAAGTATTGGGGAAGTATTTGTTAAACCATACACTCGTTCCTGATTTTCTTCTGAGTTCCCTTGATTTGTTTAGGATAGCTTTTTTTGTCTCAGGCTTATCGAGCTCAATGTAAATCTCTCTGACTTTTCCTTCACCTTTCACCCCCACTCTGTACACTTCCTTGAGTTGATCTTTATTTACTCTTTGTACTGAATTTATAAATTTGTATACAAATCTTTCTGTGTTTTCAGTTACTTGTGTTGTTTCCCCACTTATTATCTCATATTTATCCCAGTTCTCCGGTATCCCCTCTAGGATTATATGGGTCGATTCGTCTGTTGGTTTCTGACTCGGGCTATACAGATCTAACACTGCCAATGTCTCTGACTTCTGTTCTGAGATTATTTAACCTGGAATTCATTTCTGTAAATTCCCCATCTATCTCATTTATTCCTCCACCGATCTTATGCAGCTGCAGTCTAATGTCTAAGATTGCTTGGTTGATATTCGTGTCCATTTTTTTCAGCCCATTTCTCGCTACTACCCTATGTGCACAGATGGCGACCCAGGTGTTCCAGAGGTGTTCCATAGGTTTTATCAATTTTGCGACTTATGACTCATTTTCCTGAAACACATAACATAATTATGGTTGTTGTTGTTGTTGTAATAGGTTTATTTCTAGAAATTATACAGTTACAATATTTCCGGAAAATGGACTAACATTCGTATGCAATACAAATTATATTTCCTTCTAAGAATTGACATTCTTAGGTCTTCCTGGAGCGTCCTTATTATCACTGTTAAGTTTGAGTGTGAAATACATTTGTTCTCGATTAAAATTTTTCTGCAGTTATATAATATCATGTACCTACTACATTACAATCTTTATAAGTGGGTTAATTAACCCATCAACATAAATTAACATAACGTTTATATATTGGCACAATTAGTGTCATTTACATCATTCCTTAGGTCAGTACAGTACAGTACTTTATTGTTACCATAGGATATTTTTACTATTCTACATTCTGTTTATCTATCGTATACTAAACATTATTAATTATCAATTAAATAAGTTTGTACATGGTCTTACAAGCCAAAGTTTGTTATATTATTTATATGTACCCTCAATGACATATAACATCATTATCAATCCCCCTAAAGTGATAGCTGACTGCTGACTGCTATATTTATAGTTTACTCTTTCTGGTTTGCTGCCCTTATACAATGTGCAACTATGTTCATTACTTCTTAACAATATTTTCTTTTGGAATTACATTTCTCCTAGACAGATAAAGCTTAAAATCCTCCCTTAAGACACAAGATTTACCTTCTTTTGGGAGATCATTCCACAAAATGGGAATTTGATAATATAGAGATTTTTTCACCATTTCCGTGTTTGGTTTTGGTACTTTCATCATTTTGCCTTTAGCTAATGACCTTAGATTGATTTCCCTATTATCTATATATTCTTGTTTTGTACTTAAACCATGAGCTATCTCTAATAAATGCTCTTCACGTCTATCGGAAAGTGTATTAATACCCATTTTCATTTGTATTTGGGATACACTGTCTCTTTTATTGAGTTTGAAAGCTAGTCTAATAAAAGAATTTTGTAAAGTTTGTAGTTTGTTCAGTAAGTTTTTTGGTGCTACCATATAGATATAATCTCCATAGTCTATAATCGGTCTGACAGCTGCCATATACAATGTTATAATATTATTTGTAGATAAGGCACCTTGTATTTTCATTATTGCTTTCAATCTCTTAGTGACCTGTAATATTTTTTGCTGTAGATGATCTTTGAAATTCAGTCGATTATCAATTATTAACCCCAGGTAAGTATAAGTCTCACAGTAGTTCATAACGTCATTTCCAAGCTTAAAAGTGTATTTCTCATGAATAATGTTGGATTTAGTTTGTAATAATCCTTTAGTTCTATCATTTTTACTAGGAAGTATTTCCAGTATATTACTCTTGTTTACATTTATTGATATTTTGTTTTTTCTGCACCATAAACTGACCATATCAAGGTCATGTTGCAGATTTTCATTTACTGTTTGCTTAGACTTATCTGAGGTGTACAGGACCGTGTCATCTGCAAAAAGCTGGATATTTGTTCTTGAGATGACAGTTTCTAAATCATTTATGTACAATAAAAAGAGCAAGGGTCCTAACCCAGTTCCCTGAGGGACTCCACATGTTACTCCCTGCTGGTTAGAAAAGACTCCATTTATATTAACCATTTGAAACCTATCAGAAAGATAATTCGTAAACCATTCCACCACACTATTATGTACATTAAAAGTTTGAATTTTTTGAATTAAAATATGATGATCAACAGTATCAAACGCCTTCTTGAAATCAAGAAAGGCTAATTTAGTAGATTGTTTTTCGTTTATGTTTTTATAAATATGGTGAAATAATCTGTGGTGAGCCTGGTTTATTGAATGTTCGGCCCTAAAGCCATATTGATGTTTAAATATCAAATTATTATCCTCTAAGTGGGTGTAAAATTGGTTATGAATTGCTTTTTCTAAAATTTTAGCAGGTAGTTTTATAACACTAATCGGTCTATAGTTGGATGGATCATTCTTAGGTCCAGCTTTAAATAGTGGAGTTATTATTGCAGTTTTAAAATCTTTTGGTATCTCCCTCAGGGTAATAGTCAGGTTACAGAGATATGTAAATTGTTGTACTAAAGTTAATAGACATGGTTTTAGTACCTTCGTCGGTAGGTGAGGAATACCTGATGCTTTGTTAACATTCACTTTTTTAATATATTTTACCATGTCATCAATTACAATTTCATGAAATGAGAACTCTTCAGTAACATTATAAATAGGGGACTGGATCTCAGCTTCTTCTGTACTTGATAGAGGTAAAATCTTTTTAGCCAGGTCGTTACCAATGGTTGAAAAGAAATTATTTTGCAACTCTGCTGCATCCAACTCTGACTTCAGATTTCCATCTTTATCAATTAAACTAATTTTTTGATTTGTTTTATTTTTCCCAGGTGAAATGAAAGGTTGGATAGTATCCCAGAAGTGTTTGCAGTCTTTTGGGTCCTTTAGTAATTCATCTCTAATATGGTTATATTTTAGTTTTTGAAGTTTTGAATTCATTTGATTTCTAACGATTTTAGCTTTGTTCCAGTCCTCTATAGATTTGGTTTCTCTAGCTTTTTTAAAAGCTACATCTCTTTGTTTAGACAATATTACCAATTCAGGTGTGTACCATTTTGGCCTCTCTCTAATATTTTTGTATACTTTTATGGGACACATACGGTCAAGATAAAAAGTTATTTTTTGCAACATGATCTCCCAACACTGGTTAACATCCCTCGATTCATAGAAACTATTCCAATCACTATCTCTTAAAATTCCTAATAGGATTTTCAGGTCAAATGATTTCCATTGTCTAGCTTCAAAAGTTTTCCTTGTATAAGTATTTCTCAGCTTTTTCTTAACAATGAATATTGGGAAATGGTCACTTGAGTTATTTTCAATAGTGCCTGCTTTTATAATACTTTTACTGTTCGAGAATATTTGATCAATTGTTCTTGCTGATTTTCTACTAATTCTCGATGGGATTTTTATGTTGGGGGAGAGACCCATATGCAACAAGTAACACAAGTAACAAGAATGTTATCTCAGCACTTGTATAAGCATTCAATGGGTGTACAGATTGATGAATAAGATGAATAAGAAATTCTTTTTAGGATCAAGGGAGTGAGGAAACAATTTTTTTATGTCACTATTTGCTTTGTAGGTCATTTTGAAGGACATGATTCAATATGGCTGCTGTCAGGAATCAGAATGTCATATATTTTGGCTGCTCTCACCACTAAATCAATGTATAGTACCAGTTTTTCTATATTTTAAGGTGTGAGGGATCTATTTCCAAGTCATTTCCAAGGCTGAAATCTTACTCAGCAACAACTGATCTGGGAGCCATATCAAATATTGACCTTGAAAAGTATCTTTAATGACCTTGAAGCAGAAAATGATTGCAGAAATGGATTCATTACACCTACAAACATGGAACAACTGCTGTTACACATCGATTTAGAGCTTCCTTACACCTCAAAACTTGTGAAATGGTATTTTACTTGAATCTAGCAATAACAGCAGCTAAGATATATGATAAAAACAGATATGATAAAAACAGATAGCGTCAAGGAAATCCACTCACAGATAGAGATGGAATATCTCAATGAGAGGAGAGACTCACACCTTCTCCACCTAGCATATGAGATGAGTCGTGACAAAAGATACCTTGACAACAGAAAAATCAATCTGCGAAGTCTGGCAAAGAGTAAAGTCCTAAAAATACCAATGACAAAAACTGAAAGGATCAGAAAATCATTCATAGTACAGGCCCCAACCCTTTTCAACAAAATTCCACCGGCTGGGAGAAACTGCCCAACCCTGGTTGAATTCAAAACCTATCTCGAAGAAAACTTCTTCTCCCACACGGGATGATGGAGAGACCCCGGCCCCAATCCCTCTTGGGTAGACCAGAGAGTGTTATAGAAACTAGTCAAAATATATGTACAAATGTAAAAATGAAATGTAAAGGGTTGGATGTAAAGAGGGGACAGTGTTCGGCAGAATGCTACGGTGAGAAGATCCTTGGAAATGGAGGAATAAAGTTTGAATGGAGAAACACTTCTCCCTTGATTATTATTCCAGAGATGCTTAAAACATATTTCAATCCTTTGTCCCTTAGTTTCATCTGTAATTCTTCCCCCCCCCCCCCTTCTTCTGCTCTCTATACACAATACGCATTCACACAGAAGTAATTACACATTCATTTAATATATCATTAATTGATACCAACTAATTAGAATACAGGCAAAAAGCACTGGACCCAACTCATTGGATAGAAGATAAGCAAGAATGGCAACACATATACAATGTAATCATTTTTATTATAGAATACGAGTTGGCATCATCATACGTCATGTTATGATATCCATATACAAGGGTCTAATTGAAATGTAAGTCAATTACATTCAATGATATATGATATATAGCTACACATTCAATAACAATATATTAATTAGCTTTGCATTTCAACACTGCTGAACCAATTGAAACAGCTGAAACCACATTAACATTATTTGGCATACAAGGGATGATGGTAATTATAATATCCATATACTATAATATAGTCATGCATGGGAGGCACTAAGGCAATGGGTAACACATCTGGTTACAAAACTAGTCAAATCGTTTTGTTTCTCTGTTTTAGACTCATTTTGAATGTATTTGTTCTCACATTAACCACGCCCGGTTATTTTGACTATATATGGGTCAGATTTTCAGAAAATTCTGCTAAATTAGGCTGTAATTTGGTCAATACTAGGTATATTCGAGTATATTCGGCATTGCATGTATTCTATCAATCTGTTTGGTTAGGTTGAACTGTATTTTGAACTTTATTTTCATCTGAAATATGGGTTATTTGCGAGGATTGGTGAAGTTGAATTGTACATTTTCTGAAAATCTGACCCATATATTGACCAACAAAGGGAGTGTTTATTGGCCAACATGCAAATGTTCATGCCTTTGAATGTTTATAAGTATATATATATATATATATATATATATATATATATATATATATATATATATATATATATATATATATATATATATATATATAACAATATCTATAGGAAAGGTAGCCCTTTAACAATTATACTTTAAATGTATGAAATCAAAAGCAAACCGAGTCTTGAATATAAGCTTGGCTTAAATAGAAACCGGGTGTAGAAGCAACCACTTGGAAGTCTGCACGTCTAATTGATGAAATGTGGAGCATAATATTTATCAATTACACCCTAATTTCATGTAATAGACTGATTTCGTTTTTGATCGGAAATGATTGTAGACTTGATCTAAAGAACTGATTACTGTACACTAATTGTTGTAATAGCTGAGATTGCAGCCTTAAAGTTGGTAAATGATTGACTGTCTCTGTACGGGATTTCAAATGTAACACTTCAGTAGGTAATCATGGTAATGACGATGAGATTAGAGTGATGGATGATGATGAAGCAATGTGGAGATTATTGACAATCCATTCTATTTTCATAACAGAGCAATTATATTATCATAGTCTTCTTTGTTACCAACTTTCTTTCTTTTTTTCTTTTTTCTTAACAGACTTAGGTGACAGCTAGTGTAAGACAGCACTAACATGATTTAACATTTGGATTATTCATGAGGGAGGCATCTATAATGTTCAGGCAAAATATTGCAGGATACCATATCGTTACAATATCTATCCCCAGCAGGCCCAGCCTGTGGATAAATGGATAAAACCACTGAACACTGTACATATACAAAACTGTGGCACCAGCACCAAATTCCTTTTACAACAAATAGTCATTCCAACAGTGTGCAGGGACCCATGCTATTGTGGGTAATACATGGGTCAGATTTTCACCAAATGTACCCATATTTAAGACAGAAATTAGCTTCAAAATGTAGTTGGAATTAACAGAACTGATACTTTAAATCAATGTGATCCCAAATATACTCAGATATACCCGATATTCATAATTTTTCAGCCAAATTTAGCCGAATTCTCTAAATGTGTAGAGCTCCCAATTGTACATTTTTTGAAAATCTGACCCACATATTCACTCCATCCAAGAATCCAATAAGGTTCCTTTTATTGGACATAGCAACCATGCTCTCTAGATTTGGTATTCCCAGCTCGGACTATCCCTTATAATGGGGTCAAAGTTCAATGGTTGAACTGTTACTAAAACCCTCTGAAATGATATAAAAGTCTCCATATCTCTCGGGTTATTCATGCAAATGCATTGCAATCTTGTCTATACCTATCATAATGGTTCGATGGTTCTGGTATTCATACCCAAAAGGTTATATAAATAGCACTTTGATGGATATTTGGTTGTCGAATTTCTTGGAGTGATGAAGGAACAGAGAATAATTATGTCCGCAATGCTAAGCCTATGGGAGATTTGTGCTTCCTGTGTCAACAGACACTCACTGCCATATACTTGTTAGCCTCCCTATTGCCTACTTGGGTCAGATCGCCAGAAAATGTACAATTCAGCTTCACCAATCCTCTCAAATAAACCAATATTCAAGACAAAAATGAGGTTCAAACAGCAGTTCAACATGACCGAAAGCATTTCTGAGTCAATAAATTACCAGATTTACTGAGACATACCTTGTATTCATCTATTTAAAACTTAATATAGCGGAATTTACTAAAAGTTTGGACCTGGCGATTGTACATTTTCGGGTAGTCTTACCCTCTTGTCCTTCCACGCATGAGCTTCCTGGGCAGCCCTAGTTCACTATTTTAATTAATCATGACAAGTTGAATAAAACACGAGGTTGCCAATAAGAGTTTTATTTCAGTGGCCCTTTATGGGCTAAAACTTTCAATCAGTTGCTGGGGATTCTTCAGAGATGAGAAATAGATTACCCTTTTTTATTTTAAGAGCTTGTGTCTTTTAAAAGTTTTAAAATAGTTGTAAGGCGGTGGGTGGGTAACACGACCTGCCAGTGTGGATTTGGATGGCCACTGTCCAGTCACAGCAGGGTGACGTAGGGTCACGTGATATCGGGTTGCCCGGTTTCCCACCAGGTGGCGTCTAAGAATTGTTCAATCTGTCAGCTGTTGGACCTCGTCCGCAGGTCATGACTGTCTGTTTTTAATTATGTGAAATCAAATTACCAGTAATCACCAAAACAGGCTCGTCACAACCACAAATAATGTTCTTGTTAGACAGTAAGTGTGCTATAGCCTTGAGAGCCTGATTCACCAAGATGTATATATATATAAACTTTTATTCACGATCTTCACATGCAATGTGGTTATGTGGTGTTCATGTTGGATCCAATGTGGTGACTTAACAACAGGAGTTGTATTTCTCCCTATAGTTTGGCCCTCCTATGTGGTGTCATTACAACAGCAGGTATCTCAATACTTTGTTCTCTTGTTATACAGCTAGAGTTCGCTGTCTAAGGTATACTGATACTGTCTCAGACACTCTCATATGACAACTTTAAACTATGAACAAAATAGAACTTATCATGCACACAATATAATACACCTTTTCCAGAAAACTATGGCAATGACGTTGGAAATGTCCTAAGCAACTGGACCCTGAGGAGGCCTCATTTCTGTAAATATTTTCTTCAAAATGAATCTCTGAACCATTTTTAATCTCTGGATGTCTATCAATGTAGATGCTGAAGTTAGGGACAGAGCAGTTGTAGGGTGGAAGTGTGTACAACTTCCGGTTCCGGTAGTACCTCTGCAACATTTTTGATTCACAGTTGTGGAGCCTTGATTCTATGCACAGGACGTACTGTTTGAATGAACTGGAAAACAAGAGGAAAATCAAGAAATTAATGTCAGTAATTTTACTTATAAATCCTGGTAACTAGGCTCAGAAGTTCAAACATGTTACTCACTTTAATCAGTAATATAATTCAAGAAGAAGTAGAAGTAGAACACCAAAAACAGTATGACCACTCATGCCAGTTGTTAGTAGTTTATACTAACATATCTTGACATGTATTGAACTTCTTTGAACTACTTCTCTACCATGTGTGCATCAACGATGCTAGCAGTAGAATGAGTGATGAAGGGGTCAGAGTTCTGTGTAGCCAGCGTGGTCATGAGAACATATGCACATATAACTGTTCCTACTTATTTACTTCATGTATTAGTTATAAACGGATGAAAATAGGTTTTAGCCAATAAGGACATATACTCTCTTACAGGTAAAGTTCTTAATTAACATGAATATATGCACATTCTATAACCGGGAGTTTGTTGTCAGTGAACTGATGTAGAACTAGCTTTATCGGTGGGACTTGTTTTATTATGTCATGTCTAAAGGAAGAAGATGGCACATATATATACTAATAAACTCATGGTACCCATTCTATGTGGGCAAGGGAAATGTAGAATTTGTTTTCCGGTGGAGTGATACAACACTCAACCTTCAGCTCTTTGTGTAAATTCGTTCTACATTTACCACCCGCTCCAAACTCGGTACCATAAGTGATTAATATGCTATATCCACACATATATATAAAACAATTCCATAAACTTTCCATTTATTAACTATGTCAGTAAAAACAGGGCTAGCTTCTTGATCCTTAGATAGATATAATATGTGATAAGGATCCGGGTGGATATAGGATGGCAAAGGCCACTCTCTTATATTCCGTCTATATTCCGTGTAATACAGCAGCATTGACTAATACCACTACAACAGTACAAAAATGACAATAGATTGCTGAAGATGTATAGTTTTTATGTGTCTATTGCATGTAAAAACTGGTCTGATTAGGGAAGGACAATATTAAGTAAGGATTTGTTATGCAACAATCCCCTATCCTGACCCAAGCCTTAGGTGCTGGGTGCAATGCTCTGCTCTCCTGGGTCTATATAGTGATGTCCAGAAGCAAAACTGCAAGATTTGATGGCAATTTGGAGTGGTCTTAGGCTATTATTCTGTATAAATATGGATTGTTTTTCTCATTTTCATTGACACTGCCCACCCAAGCCCTCCCCCACCCTACTCTCCCTCCCTCCGACCTTAAAATACATTATTGTTTTGTGTCTAATAGGACATTGTCCAAGCGATCTCACACCCTGTGCGAGCATGCATGAACAAACAGGGCTATATATAGTAGGCCCAAATGTATAGCTTGGCTGTGCTTGTGCAGGAATATGGCTATGTTCAAAAGTTCCATATATTTCTGATGCCTAAACCTGACTCTACCTTCGTTAGTGTGCAATAATGATGAATCAATTCCTGATGAAATTGAGAGGGAAGTGTCTGTAGATGCTATTAAGGTGGATATCATTGCCGATTCAATATGATATTTGAAAAAGAAAAATGTTGGATATTAACTATGACACATCTTTATCCTGACAGTTTGGGGACAAAACAGGTTTCTCCAACTTTCCCTACATAAATAAAGTTCCAAAAGTTCATTCTTTGATGTATTTCCCATATTTTCCTCTTTAACAATCCACTCTCAAAAAATCAATATTTTCTTCTTTATGTTTTTTTTCTCAAACCAATCTAAAGTCATTTGACTTTTGAGTTTTTGAGAATCCCATCCGGATGGTTTATTACCAAGCTTCTTAAAGGTTGACATTTGCAATTCCCAGGCCTGCCATAATCACTTCCTGCATGGCTTCACATATGTGATGCGTTTCAGGGAACTGAGTCATAAGCCGCAAGAAATAGATTTTGAGATACCATTATATTTGATAAGAGATCGAGGCGATTCCAATGATGGTAAACATTAAGGACATTGAATAAGTATTTCTATATTTTAAGTTTCATATTTTTATTTCTGAAAAAAAAAAGTTTTCCATATTTTTGGGTGAACAATAACTGGTAAAGTAGGTGAATATAGTCATAGGACGATCTTAGAAATGCATTGATATATTTAATACACTATCCTGAAATTAAGTTCATGTATTCATAAGACCTCACTGATTAGATACTGCAAAAATGAAAACATTCCAAAAAGGAGATCTTGAGAATAAATGATTTTTAAAGATATACATTTTGCGACTTGTGACTCATTTTCCTGAAACACACAACATAATATTCTCTGTTGGTTAGACTTCAAATTCATGACCATAAAGAAGCATAATATTGAAAAATTCAGTCCTATCCATCAGAATATGACTAAACCTGAGATGTTTTTATAGTGTTTTAGCGATGAATGCAGTAGAAACCAGCCCTACTGGAAACACGATTCCTCACTAATGAAATCCCATTGGACCTAGAAACTGACTCATAGATTTAGACTGACAGTAGCCAGCGACAAGTACTGTGCAAGTCACCATTCATTTTATACCCATAGGATTCAATTTTACCTGCCTCTCCATTTCTTTCTTTGTCACTGATATATAAGATGCCTGTTGCATACAAAATGTTCTTTACACAGCTATTTCTCTTTGATGATGTAGGGAATATTTTGTATTTGTGTGTGTGGAAATGCGAACAAATTCTCTAAAATTATGAAACAAATTACATGAGAAAGTAGTTTTGGACAGAACAGAATTTAATACTGTTGTTGTTGTTGTATTCTACTGTGAAATAGAAGTAGATCTTAATTTTACAGCTGTCCCCTCATTACAGGACCAGGCCATCAGAAAATGTATTATATTGATGTGTTACAGCTAGGAAAAGAGTGACAATTCACAAGAAATCGACTTTGAGATATTATCATGTTTGAAAAGATGAGATTGAGCGGATTCGTACCTATATACTTGTTATTTATCATTATGCAGGCTTATTCAATAGGATTTGCTAAATATATTGGCACAATTCAAAATATAAATATGTATAATATCAAATGAACAATGGACCACTCAACTAATGCATCTCAAACACCCAACTCCTACCAGTAGGCCTACAGCTACCACCCTCCCACCCCATGCAGGGATATAAAATTTAGTTTAAAAAATGTCCACCAGTGGCACTGTTACTGATTTTAGGTCCCAAACTATCCGCTGTAATCGTTTTTTTAGTTCTGATAAACGCCGCAATGGCGCTGCGGTAGCTGACTGTTGAAACAACAGTCAGGGTGACCTTTGTTTATTACTGAACAACGGTCAGTGACTGGCACCTCTGCTGCCAGCCAGTGACTGGTGTTTTGAAATGGAATGACCGTTGGTCAAGAATACAGTGCTGATAGCAAGAGGGCACTTGCATATCCGCCATTTTGGATTTTGGTTCCTGTGCAATTATGGGTCATGTATGTAAGTAAAAACAAGGGGAAAGATTCCGTAGTCATGTGTACTCTTTATCAATTATACATGTCATGTGTGTAAGCGAGAACATCAACTCAAATATACTAAATATCTTCTCATTAAAGTGTTGCCCAATTCTTTAATGATTTTTAATTTGTACCTGATTTCATCCCAACATGCACTGTAACAGACAGCGGTGCATGCAAATCCCCTATTGAATATTCTGCGATGATCAGACCCTATAGTGATGCATGTCTTCATCTGCTTGATGTTCATTTATAGGGTGTCAGTATACTTATCCTGTAATAGCTGTCTGGCAGTCACCGTGTATTTCAATTAGTGTCATATCTCTCCATGTTCTTATGTCCCCCAAGGGACATGGCAGGGATATAGTTTACATTCAAGCCAGGTCAATAACAAATGCTTACCTCAATGTTCCTTGCTAAGTTGTTTTTCTTGCTTATGTAGGGAATCCCTCCCATATGAATACACACTAGCATTTTGAATGTCCTTCCATAAAGATTCCTTAGCAGCTGCTTTGCAAGGGCAGCTTGCAGATGAGTCTTAAGGAAGGATTTGTTAAGGAATGTATCACCTGAACATCTACCATCTGTAGCTTTTTCATATATATGAATTTGTTTTAATCAATTGCTATTCATTCAAGGCTCTTATAGCACTCTCAAAAAGGTGCGATTCCACTGGATTTCTTGCATGTATATATGTGCTCATGGCTCGCTCTTGCTTCGCTTATTTATAATATGCTTTTCATTGGTTCTTCACATGCTTTTATGTTTAGCGCAGTACGTAAGTGCAGAGCGACTCTACTGGTTTGCTTGTTTCCTTATGAAATTAATGTCAAGTCTGTTGGTCCCCTCTCATTGTGCTATTAGACCGCCAAGTTAACACTCAAATTAAACAAAACAGATATAAGCGCAACGTCCAATAGAAGCACCAACATCATATTTTAAGAGCATAATATATAAAGCGCATTAACTGATTCCTTTGGACCGCTCTGGTTTTGCTCTGTCCTTGCTTGTTAAGCACTCAGGGAAATAAAAAGAGCAGACTTTGCGTGGACTAAAAGAGCAATCCGTTGGAATCGCAGCTTAAGAAAGAAACATTGAATTATCAGCTATTACTGCTAGTGTGCAGGCCTTGTAGAGGTTAATTAGGTTATTTTGTATTTGCCTATATTTCCTGCTTGATTACTTATTTGTGATGTGTTTAGGAAAATGAGTCACAAGTCGCAAAAATGGTATTTTTCAAAGCATATTATTTACAAAATCTTTTTGTTGGAATATTGTCATCTTTGGAGTGTCTAGTCCTTGTGGTTGTATAAATACAAGTACCACATTTCAAGACAGTTCATTAAATATATCTATGCGTTTCCTAGATTATCCTATGGAATATATTTAGTTACTTTACTAGTAATTATCCACCCAGAAATATTGCAAACTTCTTTTTCAAAAATAGAAATATCAAACGGAAATATAGAATTATGTGTTAGATGTCCTGAATGTTTACATTCATTGGAATCCCCTTGGTCTCATCTTTTCAAATATGTTGATATCTCAAAATCCAATTTTTGCGACTTATGACTCATTTTCCTAAAACACATCACAATTTTGTCCCATTGCACAGTGGATAGTGTGAGAAGCTGGTGTAATGTTTCTATGGTTACTGCAAAGAATCAGTACATATTAATGCTTTTCTTATTGTAGTTTTCTTATTGTACTTCTTTTCTTCAGACCCTATGATGTTACACGGTCATCCCTTGGAGATTGGTCAAACACTATTGAGACTCTGGAATATAATATTATTATCTCTAGAGGAGGAGATGATCCAATGTAATCTGGATATACAACCCGACTGAGGAGAGGAGTTGGGCATTTGTACGCGGGTCAGATTTTCAGAAAAATGTTCAATTCGCCTTCACAAATCCTCTCAAATAACCCACATTTAAAGATATATGCGGGTGTCAACGCCCACGCCACCTAGCGCCAGTAGGGGCTCCTATTTTTCTTTGAAATATTTCATTATCCTCATAACTGAGATGTATTTGTGCACCATTTTCAATATCTATAGGGTTTATTTTTATTGCAACAGTTTTGAGTCATGTTTTTTAGGATTCATTTGCATTGATTATGCTGCTTGATTACTAACTTTGGGTGATGTGGTCAATTTCAAATGACCACAACTTTTTTTTAACCACGTCAACGTACTGTTTTTCTTTGGTAAATCTGTAGCATGATATACCAAATATATATGTGTAGAAAGTCTCAATGAAAAGTCACCGATCATTATTTTTTTATATAATGAAATGTGAAAAAAAAACACATTTTTCCATAGACTTCAATGCTAAAGCACTGTTATTTTCAATTGGCTGTAGAACAAAAAATAAGTCGATGAGATGTACTTTTTTTTTCATTTCTTGCTTTCTTATATATAGTCAGGAATGATCCCTGAACGTTTCATAAAAAAGTCACCGACCAATTTTTTTTCCATTGAACACCCGCATATACCTTTGATAGCGGAACTCCACTATAGGTAAAAAACGGCGCCAACCGGCAAAAACGGCTGCGACGAATTTTTTGCGACGAAATATCTAATCAAGTTAGATATTTTGCAATTGTTGGCAACAAATAAATGTGTTGCCAACAACCTATTTTACCCCCTCATCCACTAGAATTTTTAGTCATGTCGAATTTTCCGAATTTTCCGAAATGTCGGCGACGAATTTTGCCTGTTGGCGCCGTTTTTTACCCATAGTGGAGTTCCGCTATAAGACAAAAATGGGCTTCAAAATGCAGTTTGAATTAACAGAACTGATAGTTTAAATCATGGAAATAGACCAGCCCCATCTGTAAATGACGGGTCTTCCTGGGTGCACTCAAAAGATAATTATATGGATATAATGACATCATTGTGCTATAAGAAACACTTTTAACATTTAGCTTTTGCAATATCAAATTTGAATGTATTCTAGCAGTATTTTTGGCTAAAGTATGCACCCGAATTTGTGTATAATTCAAAGAGGATAGTATATAGTATCTGCATACTTTCTGCATGACTGCATCCATAAATATTCTGCTGTTAGAAAGAATAATAGCAGATAGTAATGCACTTGTCAATTTAATCCCCCCACCCCCACCCCCGGGGAAGTGGGGGAATGGTAGGGGAATGTCTGAGAAAAGATTCCCCCACCCAGGCGGAGATTTCCCTTAGTTGACAGCAATATCAACTGAAGGGTGGGGGATTGTCCATCATTACCCACTCTGTACCTTGGTGCCCTCTTGGTTTTCAGTGGGCATGGGCTTGCCTAGGCTAAGTTCCAAAGTTCCAAACCTCTCCCAATATTATATACACAAACAATTGACAAGTGCATAATTGTAAGAATAAGCTCTAATGGCGGGCAGTATGCTGCCAACTATTTCAGTATGATGACTAACCAGGCACCTGGCAGAGTACGCCTGAATCTTATAGTTTATCACTAACTGACTATAGCACATGTCAAAAAAAGAATTTGCATAGCCGCCATTTTGAATCAAGATTCGCATGGAATTATGGAACTAATGGTACAGTCTCAAATCTATAGAAATCATGTCATGTTCAGCATGGAATATTTATCAATGCTCTAATGTAAATATCTATGTGTTTTACATGTTTCCATGACACAAGTCCTCACCTTTCCCTTCAACCCATATTTGAAAAGATGAGACCAAGGGGATTCCAATGAAACATTAAGGGCATCGGATAAGTGTTTCTATATTTTAAGTTTGATATTTTTATTTCTGACAAAAATGTTTTCAATATTTTTCGGTGGACAATTATTATTAAAGTAGCTAAATATACTCTATGGGATGACCCTATGAATAAATGACAATATTTGATACAGTGTGTTGCAATTTGGTACATGTATTCATACTTCATTCAGCGTTAGTCACATACAAAATGAGAACATTTCTACAAAGAGATCCTGGGAATATATCACTTTGAAAAATATCCATTTTGCGACTTATGACTCATTTTCCTGAAACACATAACATATGGGCCCATTAGTAGAGCACATAGAGAGTATATCCCACTTATGGTGCAAATACTATACAATTCTATGATAGACCAGTCGCAAGAGGCCAAATTATTCCCTCTTATCATCGATCCGTTCCATTGCACTAGAGACATGTTACCTTTCACAAATGCATGAAAGTATGCCCCAAAAGGCATAAAGCCCTAGTAGTCGTTAATGTATGATGGTGCTACGAGGTCTTTGAGGCACGATCTTCTCATATAATAAATAGATGGAACCTAGCAAGGGGGAAGTCTGTACACTTGTTATTGACCGAGGGAGCGCGGGAAGTTAGAGGGCGTTAGCCCGAGATCTTCTGTGCTCCTGAGGTCACTAACAAGTGTACAGACTTCACCCGAGCTTTGTTCCATATTTATTACACCCCATTAATAAATAAAAAATATGAATAATTAAAAATAAATGAAGTAATTTACGTTTTGGGCGGACCTACTTATTGTATGTCCCCAGGGTGACATAACTCACATGTTATGCACCACTTTGACCAAGTGTGACATACAATGCTGAAGGTATAGGAAGCAACAGCACAGGGGTGTAATAATACAATGGACCCTAGATATATTATGTGATGTGTCACAGGAATATGAAAGATGAAGAACAAGATGATTCCGATGGGGAAAACATTAGGGCAAGAACCTCTTGTATAATTGTGTTTTCATGAACAGAATGTTCGCAATATTTCCTAATGTCCTTCAGAAACGCATTTTATAGGGAAAGCTTTATTCATCGTTATTTCACCATACTTGCAGATGTTCTTTGTGATTAGTAATTGTTTGATTGTGTTTTCAAAGGAATGTGTCAAGGCATTGCTGCCTCAAGACATCCCTTCTTTGAAGATATATTGAATCATTTTTATCTATTCGTTCAAAATACTTACTTTTTAACAATATTTAAACGATTTGTACTACTATGTACAAGTATGATTCAATGTTTATTAATTCTAAAGGGCCTAGCCCACTAAGCCGATTCGCATGCGATTCTCACAGAATCTAGTGCAAAACAGTCCCCTGCGGCACAAAATCGCATGAGAATCGGCTTGGTGGACTAGGCCTTTCAGTATGTAGTTTTTAAGGAATTCCTCCATTACTTCTTCTACTCTTTTTCACTCCCACCTTTATACTTCTCATGTCCACTTTACCCTTGTCCTTGACTCCAGTTTCCCTCCTCCATCTACCTTTCCCTGTGTGTCCCTTCTCCAGAAACCCCTTGCCCCCCCCCCCCCCCTCAATCCCGACTTCCCCCCTGTTTCTACACACACACCCTCCCCGAATAAATAGAAAGATGTAGCAGGCCTTGAGAAACTATGCCCACTCTCATGACCAACTCCCGCCACCTCCCCCTCATCCCCCCTAACTTCCCCTTCCTCCTCCTCCCTCCCCCAAAGAGAGAAACACAGCAACTGCACAGATATAGTGAGATCCAGGGATATAGAATGACTGGTGATGCTCACTGTACGCCCCCCCCCCCCCCCACCCATTCCTTTATCCATACAGCCAATAAGAAGCCTATCAACACTTCCTTATGTCGTACTCTAGAATTATATGTAGATTGTTTTCATTTCTGCCATAAACATATACATTTGTTCATAAATGAGGCCCAATAAGGTATTATTTATTCTATGAATTCACAGTTCTTCTATTTTTACTATTTCATATGTATTAATAGGGCATGAATGAGGAAACACATATGTGTCAAATTTTCAGAAAATGTACAATTGGCAGCTGTACACATTTAGTAAAGTCTGCAAAATTAGGCTGCAATTTGGTCAATACTGGGTAAATTCGAGTATATTTTGCATTGCTTTGATTCTAGCAATCTGATTGGTTAGGTTGACCTGTATTTTGAACTTTATTTTTGTCTGAAATTTGGGTTATTTGAGAGAATTGGCGGAAGCGAATTGTGCATTTTCTGAAAATCTGACCCATATTCATGACTACAGTAATCACTACCTCAGGAGAGCCAATCTTTTCACTGACAATACCTCCATTGTTACCTCTTTTACACAGATTCTATTGTAAGGTGTATCAGCAGGAGGGAATGAAAGTCTCCCTAGTTGGTGGTTAATCTCTCTGTACTGTGGAACCCCGCATGAAGACCATACCCTCTATTAAGACCAGTTTTTTTTCAGTCCCAAATATTTTTTCCCTATTAGATGTTTAAAAAACGCCCACTATAACGACCAGTTTGCACAAAGACCACCTTACGTTGTGACCACAATTTCCCCAGTCCCAAAGAGCCGAATACTCCCTGAGTTAAGTCCAGTTTCGTCCCGCACAGCCGGAGGTGACACATGACAATCAAAATGAATCCACATATGGGTCAGACTTCCAGAAAATGTACAATTCGCCCTCACCAATCCTTTCAAATAACCCACATATAAGACAAAAATGAGCTTCAAAATGCAGTTTAACATAACAGAACTGATACTTTAAATCAAGTGGATCCCAACTTTATTCAGAATATACCTGGTATTCTTCATTTTTTAGCCTAATTTAGCAGAATTTCCTTAATGTGTAGAGCTGCCAATTGTACATTTTCTGAAAATCTGACCCATAGACAGAAAAGCTAGATAGGCTGTCCGTGAATGAGGGTTTTCGCTCAGTAAGTGTGAAGGTGTTAGAAGCTATGCAACCACTTCTACCCAGGCGTTCTTCTCATGCATAACAAAATATGTGATGTGTTCCAGGTAAATTGGTCATAAGTCGCTAAAAATGGATTTTGAGATATCATTATATTTGAAACGATGGGATCAAGCCGATTCTAATGACAGTAAACACTCTAATAATATAATAAGTATTTCTAGATTTTAAGGTTGACATCTTTATTTTTGAAAAAACAAGTTTGCAATATTTCTGGGGGGGGGGGGGGCAATGACCAGTAAAGTAACTTAATACACTCCATATGATGCCATTTAAAACAAAAGGATATATAACATACATTGTCCTGAAATTTGTTACATCAATCCATATAACTATAGGCGATATACTCCAGCAGAATCAGAGCATTCAGAGCATATTTTGTAAAATAATCACTTTAAAAATATCAATCTTGCGACATGTGATTCATTTTTCTGGAACACATTACTTATAGAAGTTCCCCTGAAGAAAACCAAACTAGGTTAAAACGTTGAAACATTAATAAGAAATTAAAATCATTCAACCCACCGCGAGCTCGATGTGTTATTCGGTTTTTCAATCTATTTACAAAATAATAGTACTTGCTAGATGTCCTGATGTTTCTATCATTGGAATCGCCTTGATCTCTTCTTTTCAAATATGACAACACCCACATTTTGCGACTTGTGACTAATTTACCTGTCACACATCACATATTGAAAATGTCTCTGGGTTCATAGGAGGCAAATCTCTAGAGAATTAGTATTATCATATCATCGTTGTTTACGTGAGGTACATCCATGGGCCATTTATGAATCATTTGTAAATCATATAATTGGTATTTTGTGTATAATAAAGAAGTTCAATACTTGTTAGGATAACTTCAGATATGCACAGATATGGAAGAATAGAGGATAATTACCCAGTAATTCAGGCACTAAATAAAATGAATAATTCAGTTGGCAAGGATTGCTTGGAAAAAATATGCGCCCGGGCGTTTTTTATGTAAAATATAGTATATGGTAAATAATGTAAAGAATGAAGGAATATATACCTGCACATAGTGGTATAGTTGGCATTGGTGGTGGAGAGTATGGCGGAGTGGATGGCGGACAGGTGAGGGTTACATTGCATCACCAGTGGCTTCACATAGTTGTACCCACACTTCTTACACTGACTCACCCCCAGTAGTAACCATAGCAACCCCAGCACCTGGAGGAGTCCCCTTGACAACCACTGGGGCAGGGGCGTGTGACAGGTCATCCTGTGGGGTAGTCGCCTATTGTTGTCTACCGTAGTCTGGAATGGATAAGTGTAACTTAGATGTATGTTGCAGGTTGTCCTCATTGTACTACACAGTAATATATATATGGGTCACATTTCCGGAAAATGTACAATTGGCAGCTCTACACATATAGGAAATTCGGCTAAATTTGGCTGGAAAATGATGAATATTGGGTATAACTTGGTATATTTGGGATCACATTGATTTAAAGTATCAGTTCTGTTAATTCAAACTGCATTTTGAAGCTAATTTTTGTCTTAAAGGTGGGTTATTTGAGAGGATTTGTGAAGGCGAATTGTACATTTCATGAAAATCTGACCCATATATGGTAGTTTTTATTTCCATAAATTCTCAACGTACAGAAATAAGGCTGACACCCTCTGTGACACAGGTCTTCCAGGCGGGCCAGAACATATGTATAGATTCATAGTACCTGTGATTATCATTACTTAAAAGTAACATTAACGAATGTTGTATCGAGTAACACATACGGTGTGCTTAGTTAGTTAGCTTTGTGTAGCATGAAAGATCATGGCAGAGGCTTTATATGCCATATGATATGAAATAAATACATAGTATACATAATAACATTCACATGGTACATACATGGCATAGAATGACGCGATATCCCAGGTAGGAACTCACGTTGACCCAACCTAAGTGAACGTTTGTTTGGACTCAGTTTAAGGTTCACCAATGAACGTTTTCTTAAACCCGTTGAAACAAAGTTGTTTTAACGTTCATTTAGTGAACGTTATCTGCAAAACGTAGGATAAACGTTGGTCCAGTGAACATCCAGTGAACGTTATCCGCAAAACATAGGATAAACGTTGGTCCAGTGAACATCCAGTGAACGTTATCCGCAAAACGTAGGATAAACGTTGGTCCAGTGAATGTTCAGTGAACGTAATCCGCAAAACTTAGGATAAACGTTGGTCCAGTGAATGTTCAGTAAACGTTATCTCCAGAATGTAGGATAAACGTTGGCCAAGTGAACGTTAGCTGCGGAACCTAGAGCAGACGTTCACCTGAAGTTATCCAGCCAACATTCATTGGGAGACCTGCACCCAACATCAGCACAACGTTTGCTATCTGAACGATGTTCAGAGCTTCAATGGCAAACGATTATCCAACGTTTACTGAACTCACTGAGTGTACATGCCCACCAGCTGATATCATAAAAAATCTATATAGGATAATAGATTAGTGATATATGTTTGCAGACGTATATTAATCATATTTTCCATTATCAGTAAATTAGCCCCATATACAGTCTAAATGAACAGATGTCGAGAATGTGTGTATACATATATTCGGTTTTTTTCTATATGGTTGACTTTGCTCGTACAAACATAATTATACAAGTTATTAAAATATACATAGCTGCATAATCCCTGCGTACCCAAGGAGCGGAGGACAGTCTACATATATAGCTATCCAATTACATGTATACATATTTTCATGCATACTGCCTGACCAACAGCTGAAAACCATGTCACCCTTGTCATGTTTAAAACTGATTAAAACACCTATATATGTTATATATAGCGTGAGAATGATACATATGATTATATATGATAGATATAAGTTTATATGGACTCAAAATAGACGCAGAAAATGGCTTAATATACTATCGGGAGTTTAATCGCTAGATGGCGCCACCATGATTTCATGAGAAAAACTGTTTATCTTTATTAATTATTTGTTAAATTGATTTCTATGTACTGACTTCTCATATTTGTCACACCTACAACTATACCCACCATGAATTTTATTCAAATACCTAAAATATTTTTCTAATTTAGCTAATTTAGCTAATTTTTCCAATTCCTTATATACTACCCTATTTATTACATCAGATTGTTCATCAATAATATAACTAATATTATGTAGCTACACAATGTCTTTCCAACCAATGTGGGATGAGGGCTATTTAATGTATGCTTTTTTAAGCTCATATAGTACATTATCCAAAGTTCCCTCCGATATGGTATCAATTACCTAAATGATCTATTCGTTCTCTATATTCAATTCCAATTTAGTTCAATATCCTATGGAAGACGGGTATTATTAAGTTGTCATAAATTTCTACTCTTACCCAAATGCTATAGATATTCTTTAAACATAATTCTGTCCTGGCCGGGGTCATAGATGAACAATATTTTTTCTGAAAAACATAATGAATTTAGAGAATGCTTTCCCACGAAATGGTCAATTAAAATGGTATATCAAAAGCACTGGGAGTGACCACTATATAACCACGTACTGTTCAAATATACATGCATATATTCCAAAGCAGTTTGAAAACATTTTAAAAGATTGGTTCGGGAGCATGTGATTTTTCATATTTCACAGTCACAAACCACAAGAATGTTTTTTTCCAAATAATTATGGTAATATTCAATACATACTATAATCTTTACTATTGTTATAGAATTGGTTTTATCTTATCTTTTGAAATGCTATTGTATCTAAATGTACACCTTTTTGGACTTGTGAGTCATTTATTTTGCATTAATCTGACAATGAGAAATTACATTTCTTTTTTCATTTATCTAGTATGTCAGTGTCGATTGAAAATAAGTTTTGTCTAACATCCTGTGACACAAATAATGGGATAAAGATTACATTCATATATTTCTTAATTCATGACCTCAATGAAAAGTATGGATGCTTCATTTAAGCCTTGATTTTCAGCGATCACATTCACTATATTTTATTCCTTACTCCACGTCAAATTTCAAGATGGCGATCCTGTTGCATTAACCTCCTTCTATATTAACTAACACTGGGTCAACGGGTTGGGGATTGCACTAAAGCTAGTGCAGGGTAGACTAGCTCTCATTCCTCATACCCTGCTATTATTTCTAGTACCCTAGTGCCAGTTAAGTACTCCCCATAAATGTACTTTCTTTTGTTCCTCAATCAAGGCGGGTGTGACTCTATAAGTAGTGAGTCTAATGAAACATCATATTTTATTTGTTTGAATATTGTATTTAAAAACCCGATCAACATCAAAGACTTAAACAAGTCCATGTCCGTCCAGTCCCGCCAAAATCCTCCAGCCACATGTAATTACTTAGAAGCATCCTCACCCAAGCCAAATTCCTCCAGCTAGAGCTAGCTAGAGCGCGCCATAACACAACCGTTCCTCAACCGTTCCTCAACACATCTCCAATTCATCATCATTCAAGTCTCATATACAAGCTGCACTCTACCAACGATCAGGTAAATTTATTTATACTTATACATAATTAAGTCATGTCCTCTTGTTTTGTTGTATTAGAATTTAGAAGCGTTGTATTATAGGTTGCATTGAGTCAATATGCTCTTGCATTGTGAATGTCGGGGTTTCTAGATATCACTATTGCTGATCACTACATGGTCATATATGCAACTACATAATTCGTTGTACTGGAGATATTGGTTTTTTAGGGAACGTTTGTGAAGTCAGCATTTTAATTGATAACGGGTCACGTTTGCAGCTCAGAATCTGCGGAAAAGGGTTGCATGTTTACTGATAGTATTCTGTATAACTATGAGCGTGCATATGAGGGCGGGGACCGGGACTAGTAATCGGCGGCGGCCGCCCTCTCCTCTCCCGTCACTGCTGACCCTAGCTCTCGTGCCTCATCTCCCCCAACCCTAACGGCCCACGTGCATCAACCATGCAGCAACCTGTTCTCATTTCTGTTGTATTAGGCCAATTGAGGATGTAAATCATATGAAATGTTAACCAAACAGAGAATCAATTCGGATTTAATTCAATTGACGTTTATTATCCTATTCCATTCTATAATATATCAAGTACCCATTTTCATTCGTGAAAATGTGTGGGTGATTAATTGTTTCCATGCACACAGCTCCTGTCTCATGCATTCCCCCCACATGGATGGTTCCCCCTCAAGTCGCCTGCAGGGGATTAATAACCAGTGTGGGTGGGGCACTCACCATTTAGCCGGGTACAATTACATTACATCATATCAAATGATGATATCACATGAATTAAGGGCCATTCTCAGAAAAGTCTTGTATTTCAGAGTTGGAAATCGAACAAAATGGAATTAAGATGAGAGGTTTGGGGGTTATATTTTCTGATAATATATATATTCTCCTCTATACAATCCTAAACAAATTGGCACTCTGGCTCAAATATTGAGGAATCTAGAGCCCAAAACGTGAAGATCGAAAGGTAATTTTTGCATTGGAACAGAATACATAAGATATATCACAAATAAATATATGATAATAATGACAATTAAGTATTTGATAACAATAAACATAGGTTTAGTAAAATGTCTGTAGTGTTGTGAGATCTTTATAGATTTGGATGATTTGAAATTCCCAATGATGCTGACAGTGGTGCGTTTTTTTTCTATGTACATGATTACCTTCTATAGCTTCTTCGCATATTGTGACATTTTAACTGTTTCTTGATATGACAGGCACAATAAAATAGGCAGAATATATTTTCATATCTATATTGTCTAGGCCTTGATAGGCCTACGAATCCACATAATTAAAATATTTCCATATTTAATGATATGCCCTGGAGGGCTATGACATGCTTAAAAAATCGGTACTCAATTGTGTCCCGCCCTCAATCCCCTGCCAGTCCTATGGTAATACAAGGAGGATCATTTCATGTTTCCATAAGAATACATTGACGTGAGGGCACTTCACTATGTTTAAAATGGAAAAATCTATAATCTAACATTATACTAAAAGATTTCTGTTTGTCCCCAGGTCATTCACATTTGCTGTCTTTGCAAGCCTTCACCGGGAGTTTCCTAGCTGCTGTAGATCGCTCTATATAGGACTGTAAGTAGGATCTTGATTCATATTGTTGGACAGGGTCCTGGATGCCAAATAATAATTATCATCGAACAATTGCCAGTCAGCCAGTGGTGTGATCTTAGGTTTGGGCGACTCCTGAATAATGGAAGCCCATCAATGTTAATTGATAATTCTATAACATCTACAGCATCTCTCTCTGTCTTGGGATACCGAAGGAAATGTTTTGATAATTGCTGCTTGAAACCCATGTATGTGTAAGATGCGCCAGAAACCTGTTTGATGTCCACTTCTGTGGTTGTCTTCATTAGTGTACGGGCAGTAATTGGTAATTCTGTGAATCCGTGAGAACGCCATATCTTTAACATGCCTTCTACTGCATTGTGTTTAACATTAAACAAATTCACCCAATTCCGCATCTGATCAGCAAGGGATGATTCTGGTTCTACCTCAGCTGTTTCATCATCAGATTCTAGAGTCACATGATTGTCTATATCGTTCCATATACTATCAACTTCATTTGTCACTAAATATGTTTCTGGGATGATATTTTCCTCCCTTCAAGGCAAAGAGTTATCCCATGTTTAACTATCCCTGTGACTCAAGGTTGATTGGTGTGTCAGTTTGCAATGATGCTGATGTGCGGATGAAAGAGATTAGCAGGGATGCCATTAGAAAGGTGGCAATAATGATACACGATGCAAATAAAAGAACTGCCAAGTTCATGAGCTTGATGCACGAGGGAAATTTATAAGGTATAATGGAATTAAGAATAATTTCATGCTGAACGTGAATAATTGATAGATCCCTTAATTGATAGAATAACATAAGTGTATATGCAATAACATCACTTATTATATTGTCATTGGACTTGATAGATCTGAGATAATCTCAATAAAGGAAGATTCAAAGAGATAGGGTAATGATTAAGAATACATCACTATATTCCTATGTGCTGCTTTAAGCGAATATGTTCAGTTTGGATCAATTTTTCCTAACTTTAATGTTGTTTTGCAGATGTCGTACTCTATTGTGGAATTTGATGATCACTCAGTGGCAATGATTTGTACCAGTTGGTTATTCACCACAGATGAGGTAGCTCTTATTACGTACACCTCTACTGGTGATTATTTTTAACAAATTATTGAAATCAATTTTTAACTCACAAACTCTTTTTCTTTTTCTGAATTGATGCCAAATGGTATCATGATATTTTCAATTATGAATACATGTTTGAAAAGGAAACTATATCCTATATCTTATAGATATGTACCTAAAATCGAAATTAGTTATCTTTTCGTGAAACTCAATGGTATTGCTGTATACACCTCTATTTTGAGTAATATAAGTATATATCCTTAACAAAGTAACAAACTTTATACTCATATTGAATGATAACCCCATGAAACAATATCTGTTGATCTTATTTGCCACAGGGTATGTTCTCAAGCTGGCCACTAAATGACATTCCAAAGGCTCTCAAAAAGCTATTCAAGCCTGATAGGTTGTCGTGGCAAAGGTGTAGAGTCAAGCGGTCGTTTCTAACAACTGGTAAGTGGAGGGGCCATTTTATTATTTAAGCATCTGGGAGTTGTTCCAAGAGTCCTGCATTTAACAGTTTATAGATGTAGAAATGAGATAGTTGAATTATATGATATCCTAATTCTCTATATCATTTTAAGGGCTAATAATTAACTAAAGAACATTATATCATTCAAGGATTTTTTCTGACGTTGCCTAAATAAAATAACATGGACAAAACAAGTCTCTTTTTCTACCTTATAAATTTCTTATTCATTCCATAAAATCACTAATACCATCAGTTATTAACCTTTTTGGCAACACCTAACCTATTCCAGATTCATACACAGAGGCAAAGAATCGAGTGGGAACATATGTCCGGACATCGTCTGTTGAGGACAATGGCAGTAAGGAACCCAGCAAAAATCAATCCACCTGCAAAAAGCGAAAGTTGAATACCCAAAATAGAAGCACTGCAGATGGTGAGTTGTAGTCATGACTCATAAACACCCAAGTTATGTGAAAGTAACACTGTATGATTGATTTGTTTATCCAAAATATGAAATAGCATTCCTGGAAAACAGCTTTGCCATGCGACAATGATACTGTCTTATCTATTACAAATGAAAACTTTTTTTATTGTATATCAATAAGTTTATTCGATAGCTAGTTCTATAGGCCTTATTTAAATGCTTTTTCTCAATTTGGTAACACAGGAAACGAGATTGATGAGGATGATGAGGATCAAACAGACACTTCTGCCAAGACTAAGACTTCTCTGCCGCCCCCCCCCTGCCTCACTAATGGCTACAATTAGCGGTCAGAACAACATCCCTACTGGGTCACCCCAAAACCCTCAAACAAACATGATCTCCCATGCAGGTCAGTCACATTATTCTAATCAACTTGAATTAAGAATGTATACAAATGCTTGCCCCAAACCATAATTATAAAGATAGGCAACACATACTTTTATAGTAACCTTAAGAAGATTTTCATTGATAAAACGATTGTATATCATATTTAAATTCATTTTTGTCTCAAAACAGCTAGTGATGATGAGGCGGAAATGGTCATGAATACTTCCAGACCTTCTCTGCCGAAACCCCCTGCCTCACTAAGCACTGAGAAGGACCTCTCAACAGGGCTGACGCCTCAAAACAGTCCAAGAATTTCCGATCAAGGTAACCAACATTATTTTAATAAACTCAAGTATATATAACAATTAATGGTCAATGTTACATGGAATGTGTGCCACAACCCCAAATTATAAGGATAGCTAATTAAGCTTATTTTTAGGGTGACCTTAAGAATATTAATCAATATGAATAAAACAAATGAATATTGTAAGTATTCAAATGCCTTTTCTCAATTTTGAAGTACATAGTGATGCTGAAGTGGTCAATTCCCCCAGAGCCTCGAGTTCTTCACTGCTGGCGTCAGGCTCTGCTGCGAGCCCTATAGGGACACCCAATAACACATCCCAAAGACCCATGTATTCGACTCCAGGTAAGTGCATGACTTTTCTTTTATTAATTTAGTGAGACAATGATTGGAAGGTGTGTTTTGACAAGGGAAAATTATTATATTTATTACCTCTTTTAAGCCAATGTTTCTTCTCCTAGACCATTAATTCCCTCACTAACTAAGAGTAGGATATTTATAGTAACATTTACAACAGAGGCTAATTATAGTCTTGAATTCAAATAAATAAATAATGAATTGCCAGATGATATGAATTCGCGAAGAGAAGTTCAATACTGATTTATAAATTTTCATTCCATAGAAATGCGTAGTCATACAGACATCACCGACGACCCAGCTCAATCCCCTGTATTCGGGATTACACCCAGCAGTAGCACATCTACCCCTAGGCCCAGTACATCTAATACTACTGGTAACTCCTGTCATGGTAAGGATTTGTTATTCTCCATGTATATTTATGTGTAGATCAATCTTGAAGAAATTGATACAACTTATTGAAATGTTATTCTGGTGTGATACTGGTTCAAAACTGTAATTCATAAAGAAACATTATCTATTACGAAATAAAAAGTATTATCAGTTCAGAATCATCTAGGATACAAACAAAAAATGATGGTAACATTGAGATGTACCTATTAGAGCAATAAAACGTAACAAGAGCAAAAAAATCAGCATATTTCTCTCTGTGACCTCAGAAGGCTTAAGCTAGGAGATACATACAATAATATCATCTTTCATGTGTGATGACCTCATGATAATTATATTTTAGATTGCCCCTGTGCTTCCCAAATGCGTGAGGTCCTGCGAAACCAGGAGAAAATCCTGGAGATGCTGAACAGTAGGGGCAGCAATGCTAATGCTGGGAGAACACTCGATGACAGTATCATTCGACTCCCAGCAGAAACCATGGAAGACCTCCAGAGCTGGGAAACGGATCTGACTGATGTAGCAACATACAGGAGTGTTGTAAGTGTCATTTCATAGTAATTCAACATTAAGTTAATAGAAATGATTGAATCGGTGGCATATGCAATCATAGTAGAGAAATATTGCAAGGCCTTTGTAAGACAGCTCTCCATTTCCTTTTCGAATGTCTACAGAATTTACCTTATACTCAATCAAAATTGTTAAATGATTAAATTAAATTTACAGTTGATATTCCTCAGAATTGATTGCTAGTCCTAGGCCCAATAATTGGAACATACCATGTGTTTCTATTTCAATATATATTGATTATTTATTCATTTCCAATTTTGAGATATTTATTAAATGTTATGATGTTTTCCAGCTGAAGCAACTACTTATGGTTGGCGGGTACAGTGTTGCTGACACCTTAGCGAAGGCCTGCCTTAAGATCGCCACGAATTGGGTGTGGTCGCATGTTTCAAAAGATGGGAGATCAGGGAAGCACCCCCTGGAGAAAAGCAACCCAATGGTGCTGAGGATTGTGAGAGGTAACGAAATATGAATTATTTATTGTGAATAGAATGATTAAGGGGTCAAATTAAATGAATTGTAATTGTGGATTGCCATATATTTATAGTGAAGTATTTACCTATCTGTATATGATACTGTTTTCTATAGCACCACAATAGTAAAATGGTTGTGTTCATTAATGGTATAACATGTAATGAATCAAATAACCTTGTCTTAGTATTTTCTATTTGGAAGATAGTGGGTGATAATCTTGGATGAACATTAGTAATTTATATAGTTTCTTGGAAATGCATGGATACAGCTATATGGCATTTGTGTTGATACAACTGAGAGCATAACCACCCAATAATTTCCTAATCATTATAACATTTTGCTGTTAAATTATTTTAGCTACAATTATGTATTTTTCTCTTTTCACAGTGAAGTGCATGAAGCTACATAAGACCGATGACACGGAAATCAAGGACAAGTTGCAGAACTTTTTAAAGGGGGCACCACATCGGAAGAATGGAACACTTTTTGTTTCCAGAGCAAAACCACGTACTTGAAACATCAATATAATAATATAGTTTTGTATTTTTGATTGACATCTTTTTTATTGACATCTGGGCAATAAAATATATGAGAACAAATTCTTTGTTGCAACGTTTTTTATACTTCACAGAACTATATTTTCTCACATGTTAATTACGTATATAATATAGTTATATAGGCCCGGCCTATATTTGGCCTTTTGTTCCACTCATCTAGCTATATAGCTATATATACACGATTGCAGATGACATTTTAAATGCATCATTTGAAAGTATTTCTTGCATTATTTTACCCAAGTTCTATGTCCGATGAGACCTAAAACAAACGGTCAGTCTGCATTCATAACAACATAAAGGGAACGTTGACATACAGAACATAATCAAACGTTTTCCCAAAAGGCAGGCTGACATATATCCAACGTTCGTTTAACGTTCCCCAAAGGTACTTACAAGCGCAGTTTTAACGTTGGTCCAATGCTCAAACAAACTTCAATCAAACGTTTGCCCAGAAGTCTGCACAACGTTCGTTCAACCTCTGTGCAAAGTTAACCCAAGGTTTACCCAGACGTTGTTTCAACGTTTACCCAGACGTTGTTTCAACGTTTACCCAGACGTTGTTTCAACGTTAACTTGAGTCCACGAAAAATACGTTGGGAAAACGTTCCTAGTGAACGTTAGGCTGATCTTAAGCAAACGTTGTTCAGAGGTTGGAAGGACGTTATTTTGTTACCTGGGATAACAATCATGGAAAGTCTCCTTGTACGAAGACTAGTACACAGTTAATATTTAATACAGTATTTACAGAATGATTATGATTATACTATTTATAATTTATGATTGTTGGTGAATTACACTTAGTCTTTCTATTACTCCCAACCTGAAAGCAGTGGCCTGCTAAGTCCTGGAAGTGGTATGCCCTCCAGTGATCTATTATTAATAACATATACCTGATGGGCTGACCGCTATAGATCTGCACCTTACATCATAACTCTATTCTTAATTGTATTTTACATTTATCTCATCAAATAACTACTAAAACCGTTATAGAAAAAAAGAAAAGGAAAAGGGCACCATCTACATTACACCTAATATCAGTAGCTAGGTACCTCATGTAAAAATTAGTATCTAAAGGATCAAATTAAGTGAACCAGAATGAATTAATTTAGAGAAATAAATTAAAGATTTGAGAATTTCTCGTCCTAACTTCAACTAGGTATATGAACCTAACACAAGTTAAGCCAGAGTGCAACTTGTAGAAGGTATATAAGTAGTTTTACTTCCATAACACAATTACATTCAGATATATGTAATCAACAGTTCTTCCAGGGTGCCCAAACTGATTAAAAGAAGTTATACAAACGGTTAAATATAAGTACAATTTGTTACAATACACCATTAAGGCATCATCTACTTTACAGCGATTAACATTACTTAACAATCTTAGCTTCTGCTTTATGTTTTGATGTTATCGTTTCTTAAAACCTTCATGACTACAGTATAACTCATATGGTATAGTTAAAGGTATGCTACTAATCTGAAATTAAGATGGGGTACCACTGGAAAACCTGATTATTTTGTCTCAAATCACTTTAATCTGATTTCTCCATCTCAAATTCCAACACACAATATTTCTAAAAAAAATCCTTTTAGGGCTTTGAAAACAGTAACATATTGTATTTTTAAGATCTTGGGAGTTTCATAGGGTGGGCGGAATGAAAATCAATGATCTACTGATCTTGTCAGTCCAAGGGCTAGGAACTTTCAGAGAGTTCTTTTTAGGGATCTAAGATTTAGGTCTTTATCTATATTTCTTTTGTCAAGATTCCTTTCATTCTGTGATTGTAAGCAAACTCTAACAGATAGGACATGTAACCACAGTGTTATAACTCATTGTGTCATAATATATTAATGTCCCTAACATTTTAATTATTAATGGCCATATGCCTATACCTTCACCGTAGCTCCTACTTCCATGGAGGATACCTGAGTCTCTATAATGAGCAATCCCTCACCCCCATTGGTCTGGCCACGCCACCCAATTAGAGTGGGAGGCGGACCTGATGGTAAGCCTCCCCTAGGATATAAGGGGCTCTCTGATCCCTTACTCATCAATTGCCTGCCGGATTAACACCAAGGTTATAGCATCACACTGGACCAGGAATAAATACATCTTTAAATTTCATTAATTTGTTACCTTTTGTGTTACACTAGTTGTAACCACAACACAGGTGTGTAATGAAGTGACACAAGTGGCTCGGGTATTATGATAGTACCGCACGAGTAGGTGGTCTGGCATCAAGAACTGCATGGACCCAAGATGATTCTTTTCACATGGCCAACGAGCCGATAGGCGAGTGGGTTATTATTGAAAAGAATCGTTGAGGGTCCATGCGATCCTTGATGCCAGACCACCTACGAGATGAGGTACTATTTTTACTCCACGGTGGTAATAAATTAATTATAAATTACCACAAAAAGTCCTTTATTTACTTAAGAAGGTTCTGCCATTCTTCTCTCACTAATGCCGGGGAAGACGCAATATTGTACATCGTAATGTCGCAACGTTAGTAACGCTAGTAAGAGTCGTTGTTTGACAATGCATTATTGACAATGCATTTTCCCGCGTGGACGGGAACCAATCAAATGAGTTTATTTTGCGTTTATCATTAGGCCCCGCCCATGTGGTACAAAACAATGTACCACACAGTATGTACCACACGCCTCTACATACAAATGTTATGTGATACACACTTCACCGTGGAGTAAAATCACATACCATCTTGTGATGTGTTATGTTTTATCATAGCGATCAGGAAAGCATCTGCTTTTTGGCTAGGCCTGAGCATACTATGGGGATTTATAATAAGTTTAAAAACAGATCTAAAAACAATAATAGAATAATTCTCTAGTGCTCTTACATACAGACCGTTGGGTATTACACAGTAGTTTCAAAAAGATAATAATTGATAATCATTAATGTAATTCATATTCTTGAATCAACATATGCTAGGTCGCAAGAAGGTCTTTCAACACCGTATAAAAACAGTCAGGCTCTACATGAGCACATAAACAAGGAAAGTCACGAATATATAATATCACACAATGACATACAAGCATACCATTTTTTCTCCCAGGCTACAGCCTTAATGCAGAGTTGCTAAGCAAAGAAAAAGCCATAAAAAATATGAGAATATCCGATCTAATGACAGACCACTATCATATACATAGTTGTCGATGGATGCCTAGGCTAATAACCTATTGTTACATGTCTACCACACCAGAGTTAAAACTTTGATGGTAATAATTTTTAATGGAGGTTTTGAAGCTTTTCTCTCCTTCTATGGTTCTCAATCTCTCAGGCAGTTTGTTCCATATATATAGGTCAGATTTTCAGAAAATGTACAATTGGCAGCTGTACACATTTAGTAAATTCTGCTAAGTTAGACTGCAAAATGGTCAATACTAGGTAAATTCGAGTATATTTTGCATTGCATTGATTCTAGCAATCTGTTCGGTTAGGTTGAACTGTATTTTGAACTTTATTTTCGTCTGAACTTTTGGTTATTTGAGACGAATGGCGAATTTGAAGTGTCCATTTTCTGAATATCTGACCCATATCCGTAAGGCTACCTACTGTGCTTCTATTTAGCCTGTTCTTTCCATCTAACAGATTTGATTTTCTTATGATAGCCATTTCTCAATATGTGACCTCCCTCATTATCAACGTAAGCACCTGTACTTTTTAGCAAATTAACAGCCCTTATCTCCCGCCTTATAGCAAGAGGCATACTTTTGCTCCTAACATGAATATTGAAAATTCGCTCATCATCATACATTCTACCATATTTAATACGAAGGCCTTTGTTCTGTTATTTGTTCACTCTGATATAATCGCCTTTGTTAGATAAATCTATAAAAATGCATGATTTTTCAATGATAGGTAAGATAAAGGTCTTATATATGGGTCAGATTTTCAGAAAATGTACAATTCACCTTCACCAATCCTCTGAAATAATCCACATTTAAGACAGAAATGAGCTTCAAAATGCAGTTTAACATAACAGAACTGATACTTTAAATCAATGCGATAATAAATATACTCAGATTTAGCCAAAATTTATCATTTTTTAGCAAAACTTAGCAGAAATTACTAAATACGTACAGCTGCCAATTGTACATTTTCTAAAAATCTGACCCATATATCAACAAACAGCGACAAAGCGACAAACAGCATTGTTGTCTCGGAAATCTGCGAATTATTAACCCACTTTACATTTTTCTGTCTCTTTTCTGTCTCTCTGTCCCTTCTTGTTTATCTCCTTTTCCTGGGTATGATCATAAACTGCCTCCCTCTCAGCTCTCCCACCCTTTATAAAACACTCTTAAATGTGTTGATAAGGGCGTAAAGCAACCAATCTCACTCACTCACTCATTTTTCAGTAATAGCTGTTGGCATCTTGTTGCCAAGATAACTGGTATCTGAATATCCACCCGTGCATAAAAGACAAACCGTTTTGCACAGAATGGGATTTATACATACAGTCATTCTAGTGTTACAAATCTGACATTCAAGCGCTGATAAAGGCCTAACAAATAGTCCTATAGATACAAGAAGGCCTTGAATAAACACGGTAGACAGTAACAAGGCAAGTACATAGACAAGGTGGTAGATAAACAGGGACTCTCCCACTACCGGTCAATAGTAAGAACATAAAAGGCTCACAATCGCTGTATAAATGAGTCGCTGAGTCTGATCATAGGAAGTGGTACAAGCAAAGTTGACTTTGGCTATGGCAATGCAAATGTATACACCACATCCTGTAGATTTTAAAGCTGCATTTTCGGCTATAGTGACATTTTCCCGAATAAGGGTAACATTTTCAGAAAATGTAGAATTCATCTTCTCTAATTCTCTCAAATAACCCACATTTAAGACGAACATCTGGTTCAAAATAGAGTTCAACATAACAAGAGGGATTTATTGAATGAATACAATACAGAATACGCTCAGATACACCTAGTATTAACCATTTTTCACTCTAATTTAGCAGACTTTGATAGATCAGTTCTAAAGTAATAAAATAAGTAACTTTTATAACCCATGCTCTAGTTTTCCTCTTCTAATTGTGTTTATATTTTGTTAATGAAGAAAAAAGTCAGCTTTTGGTGCGGACAGCACATTACTATATACACACAAATACAAAGATAAACCTGAGATCTATTAAACTTTCGAAATGGAATAAATAAAAAACGGAGTTTATTAATTTGTATTAGTTTGAAGTCAACAGATTCCCTCCTGACCACAAACGTCCTCCTCCTGACGAATGGATGAGCAATAAATGATTTTAGTTTCCCCTCCTCCATTCGCAAGTCTTCAGTCTGGTACTGAAGGAAACAGGACCCTAATCCTCAATCCTCAATCCTCAATCCCTCATTGGGCCAAAAAAAAAAATAGGTGTGTTTCCGATTTACCCCCCCCCCCCCCTACCTAGAAAAACCTTACCCTACCTAAAAGTTTTTTCACCATACCTGATTTTTTCTCCATCATATCTTACTTTTTTTTGTTTTTTTGACAAAAAAAGCTTATAAAAGCAGGAAAACGGGTTTTCCTAACCCAAAACTGTCAAAAAGCACATTTTCCATGTTCAAAACAACTATTGTTATGAAAAAGACATTTTTTTCAGTTCCTGGGAGGTGGCTTCCAAACAAAAAAAATTAACAAAAAAAAAAAAGTTACCACCCCCCCCCCTACCTAGTTTTCAGCCAGATAAATCGGAAACACACCTATTTTTTTTTTTGGCCTTGGGAGTATTCCTCACCCATGGCCTATCCAAATTCAGACACATTCTGCATCTAAACTAAAACTAAACTAAACTAAAACCTGAGGCACCATGTAAAGTGTAAAGTATAAAAACTATTTCTATACTACTTTGAAAACAACTAGTCGTTTGCACTATTATTTACTTTATTTTATCAAATCTCATGTGAACAAAAGAAGTACACCTTATGACATAGCGTCGTTAAAATATCCGTGTAGCCTTAGGATCCCTCTGATCCATTTACTCTCCTTTAATTTTAATTTAATCTCCTTTATCTACTCATTCTATTTGATCTTATTTGATCTGCTCAGTCCAGTAAAAGACTCACACATTCAAAATTAAAGGTAACGGTCGGCAGAAATGGAATACTACTTTTCATACAGACATGTAAACCTATTTGACCTTATTCGAGATGATGTAACTACGAGCAGTTTGACAAAAAGAAGATTTTCTTATCTTATCTTATTTTATCATGAATTTCACTGGAAGCTTCCCGTTAGCAATTATTGTCTAGATATTGGATTTCATGCATTGTGGAAACAACTGATTGTTTAAAGATATGTATTGGGTAGTTTGGCATCAGTCTATGGGTCAAGTCTTCAGGTAATGTACAATATTATTGGTCATCACCAATTCCCTCAAATAACCCAGATTTAAGACGAAAATCAGGTTCAAAATACTGTTCAACATAGCCAGACAGAGTACACTCAGATATACTCAGTATTTCTCATTTTTCCCTCTAATTTAGCAGAATTTGAGAGATTTGTTGTCCTGCAGATTGTACATTTTCTGACAATGTGACCCATAATTATTGGCTGTGACATTGCCACATGACTTGCTGTTTCTCATGGCGCATTTTAGAAACGTAGTGTAGTACTGCTTTAATTAATCATGTTTGATGTGAAACGGCCACTACTTAGAACCTGAAGTAATCAATCCTTTTTAACAACAAGCTAAAGAGAGCAGGCCATGAGCATCACTCTCCGTTACTAGCAAACAATAAATCATTGTTCGCTAAAGAAACAGGAGCAATGGAACATCGTGTATGTGAGGAAACGTCGAACCACTAATAGCCCCTGTCTCTTGTACCTCCTGTTGCTTGCTCTGGCCTCTAAAGAAAGAGGATCAATGGTACATCATAGTAATGGGAGGAGAAACAGTAGGAGTGATTCATTAATTGAAACCAGCCTTAAAGATGGATTTTCTGCTAATTTCCGTAAAGAAGTGAAATTGTCTGTCCCTCCCCTTCCTCTGCCCTTCCCTCCCTCTGCCTTCCCTTTCCTTTTCGCTCCCTCTGCCTTCCCCTTGCTCTGTTTCCCCTCCCCTTGCCCTCCCACTGTCTCCCTTTCCTTTGCCTTCCCCTCCCTCTGCCTTCGCTTCCCCTCCCTCTACCTTCCCCTCCCTCTGCCTTCCTCTGAGCCCCCCTTCCCATCCCTCCCCCTTCCCATCCCTTCCCCTTCCCCTCCCTCTGCCTTCCTCTGACCCTCCCCTTCCCTTCCCCTCCCTTTTCCTTCCCCTTTCACTCCCCTTCCCTTCTCATCCTTTCCCCTTCCCATTCCCCTCCCTCTGCATTCCTCTGACTCCCCCTTCCCCTCCCTCCACCTTAGCCTTCCTCTCCTTCACCTCCCTCTGCATTCCTCTGACTCTCTCTTTCCCTCCCTCCACCTTAGCCTTCCTCTCCTTCCCCTCCCTCTGCATTCCTCTGACTCTCTCTTTCCCTCCCTCCACCTTAGCCTTCCTCTCCTTCCCCTCCCTCTGCATTCCTCTGACTCCCTCTTTCCCTCCCTCCACCTTAGCCTTCCTCTCCTTCCCCTCCCTCTGCATTCCTCTGACTCTCTCTTTCCCTCCCTCCACCTCAGCCTTCCTCTCCTTCCCCTCCCTCTGCATCCCTCTGACTCTGTCTTTCCCTCCCTCCACCTTAGCCTTCCTCTCCTTCACCTCCCTCTGCATTCCTCTGACTCCCCCTTCCCCTCCCTCCACCTTAGCCTTTCTCTCCTTCCCCTCCCTCTGCATTCCTCTGACTCCCCCTTCCCCATCCTCCAACTTAGCCTTTCTCTCCTTCCCCTCCCTCTGCATTCCTCTGACTCTCTCTTTCCCTCCCTCCACCTTAGCCTTCCTCTCCTTCCCCTCCCTCTGCATTCCTCTGACTCCCTCTTTCCTTTCCTCCACCTTAGCCTTCCTCTCCTTCCCCTCCCTCTGCATTCCTCTGACTCCCCTTCCCCTCCCTCCACCTTAGCCTTCCTCTCCTTCCCCTCCCTCTGCATTCCTCTGACTCCCCTTCCCCTCCCTCCACCTTAGCCTTCCTCTCCTTCCCCTCCCTCTGCATTCCTCTGACTCTCTCTTTCCCTCCCTCCACCTTAGCCTTCCTCTCCTTCCCCTCCCTCTGCATTCCCCTGACTCTCTCTTTCCCTCCCTCCACCTTAGCCTTCCTCTCCTTCCCCTCCCTCTGCATTCCTCTGACTCCCTCTTTCCTTTCCTCCACCTTAGCCTTCCTCTCCTTCCCCTCCCTCTGCATTCCTCTGACTCCCTCTTTCCCTCCCTTCACCTTAGCCTTCCTCTCCTTCCCCTCCCTCTGCATTCCTCTGACTCCCTCTTTCCCTCCCTCCACCTTAGCCTTCCTCTCCTTCACCTCCCTCTGCATTCCTTTGACTCTCTCTTTCCCTCCCTCCACCTTAGCCTTCCTCTCCTTCACCTCCCTCTGCATTCCTTTGACTCTCTCTTTCCCTTCCTCCACCTTAGCCTTTCTCTCCTTCCCCTCCCTCTGCATTCCTCTGACTCCCTCTTTCCCTCCCTCCACCTTAGCCTTCCTCTCCTTCACCTCCCTCTGCATTCCTCTGACTCCCCTTCCCCTCCCTCCACCTTAGCCTTTCTCTCCTTCACCTCCCTCTGCATTCCTCTGACTCCCCTTCCCCTCCCTCCACCTTAGCCTTTCTCTCCTTCACCTCCCTCTGCATTCCTCTGACTCCCCCTTCCCCTCCCTCCACCTTAGCCTTTCTCTCCTTCACCTCCCTCTGCATTCCTCTGACTCCCTCTTTCCCTCCCTCCACCTTAGCCTTTCTCTCCTTCACCTCCCTCTGCATTCCTCTGACTCCCCTTTCCCTCCCTCCACCTTAGCCTTCCTCTCCTTCCCCTCCCTCTGCATTCCTCTGACTCCCTCTTTCCCTCCCTCCACCTTAGCCTTTCTCTCCTTCCCCTCCCTCCCCATTCCACTCCTTCCCCTTAAGGCTTGGTTCCACTGCCACTCTACATCTCATCCCATTAATTAGACAGTCTATTGCTCCTGTTTCCTTAGAAGCAGGAACAAGAAACTGGAAGTAACCAGAATGGGTGCTATTGACGTGTTACTTCTACCGCTACTCAGAGATGTTAGCAGACAACATTTTATTTTTGCTTGGAGTAGCAACATAGAGAGGTGCCAGTGCTCTATGTCACCTCCCGCTACTTTCCTCTATAGTTTGGCGCCCTATTTCTTAACAGGAAAGGGGGAAGGGGGGATCATTAAGTATCATCCACCGTAGCCTCCCTTTGTAGTTAGACAGGAATGGGATGCAAGACCTGATATACTAGTACTACTAAGACAGGAGGAACTATCATCCCAATTTGGTCGAGGGGGCAGAGCCATGCCATGACCCAGCTGTTCTTTTATGAAGGTGTTAACTGATTAACAGGAACTAATGGCCATTCCTTCTTCCACACCTCAACATCAGAGAGAAAACACTGTTGTTTAATTAACCTGTCATAAACTATACTTCCCACTATACTTCACCTACCAAGTAGTGGCTGTTTCAAATCAAACATGGTTGATAGAAATGGCGAGCCCTCTTTGCTTTTAAAATCCAGGAAGTACCTTGGCTATGTAGCAGGTTTCTATAGCACCAATTCCGTTTACTTCCCTGTTACTGCTCCCGCATCTTTAATCAAGAAGCGAGAGGAGTAGCAGGAGAAGCAGCAGGGTAGTGGAACCCAGGCTTTACCCTAACAACATAACAGCCAAGTCTACACCTCTCTTGAGACTGGAAAAACAGGTTAATGGACGCTGGAGTTCTTTGCCTCATTTCTAAAAGGCTCACGCCTCACACTACCCGTAAAAGACTTTTCTCACTAAATCCCGTGGAGATTCAAACTATACCTGTCTGGTGGACCATTCATTGTCCTCTCTCCGCCTACATTGCCATGGTTTCTCTAACCTTGCTTCTGTTCTTCTTTTGTCTTTGTATTGAGAAAGATCTATTACAAATGACATTTGAGTTAGAATAAGTGTTATTACGATTGAAATTGAAATTGAAATTGAAACTGAAATATGGATTAGAATAAGTGTTATTACGATTGAAATTGAAATTGAAATTGAAACTGAAATATGGATTACTTTTCTATATATACCACTGCCGTAAGGTAAAATCTTTTTGTTTCAATTCTTCCAGGTAATCTTATCGTACATTACGTAACATTGCATAACCTCATTATACTTATGTTAATTATTAATAACACCTCTTTATTAATGTTATAATATCGCTAATTACCAGTGCTAAGCGATTCTCCTGATTCAGGCTATGTCCAGGATATCAGGTAACGGGGATAAGACCCCTTTATCTAGCTCTCATCCTAGTGATAGTCTGTATGGATTATAAACATTAAAGTTAGTTGGATATAAGATCACCAATCGATCACTCATGCCTCTGAGTTCTTCATTTATTATTTCCTTTAACCATACAAGACATTGACACCCACTCCATCAACTGGAAAACATCTGCGATGCGATTGGCAAAGCAGAGTAACATTAACTCACAATGTCTTCTTGTGTAAGATAATAGGGAAGTTGCATGTGCCACTGCACATGCCTGCCACAGTGCATTCTGGGACGGATTCTGATGTAATCTGACATACACAAACTTGGCAACATTTTTATCGAAAATTGCAAGAATGTTTTCACCAATATCATGGTGTATAAATGATCTATACAAACCAAATGCATGATGGGAAAGATGTGGGATTATGTTATAGAGATATATGTATAACACATGGCTATTGACCTTAGAGCATTGATAGATACTCAATGCTGAAGACGACATGTTTTCTATTTCAATTTGTATACTGTACCATCAGTCCCATAATTCCATGCTAATCTAGATTCAGAATGGCGGCTATGTAACTCCCCTATTCATCAAAGGAACTGTATTCCTCCATCCACATGTATTATATAGAGTAGCACAGCAAATCTATCAATGATTAACGATTCTACATAATTCTATATGTAATCACTATATAATATCCTGATTGAAAATAAGTATGATGACTTGTAAATTTGTCCACGCTGGGGACAAATTAAAAGCCCTGATCTAGCTACCTGAATCAACCAGTTTAAATAAAATCTTAAAAAGATAAGGGAAGTCGGTCAAGAAATTAAGGGCTATCCAGTATGGAGAGAAAGTAAACAAAAAAAGAGGGGGGGGGGGAATGGAGATTATATATCCGCGATTTAAGTGATCGATTTTCCAATGTATATGACGAGAAAACCAAAACCTGATATGTATTATGTATAGTGAACAGTGCTTTTAGTCCAACTATATTAATAGGTCCTCAATAAGCAGACCTCGCTGTTCCAATAGGCAATGGTATAGAACATTTTAGAAAACCCCCAAAATCTTAAAAGTGTGATAAAAATATATGCCGAGAATAAAACAGAGCTAATTAATGAGTAAGATAGGCGGGGCGAGAGCGTTAGTGATGTAGAAGCCCGGATGTCAGGATTGGTGAAATAAAGATGCAATGTCTAAAAAATAAAATATTAAAAAGAAATAATGGAGATATGGGCTGACAGTAGTTAATTCGATATAGAATAACCACAGTCCTCCGCACAGTGCTGTGTCTTTTCCATTCTGATTTCCCTTATAAAGCTAGAGCAGCCTTCACAGTGGCATGTCAGGTAATTGGTTCCATAATTCCCCGGTCTCCCGGGTCCTGAATAGTAAAAGTGCTGGGAGGCCCTGGATTAACCTATAGGGTTAGACAATGTGCAGCTACTGAGGACATACTACTCTACTAATAGCTAGGAAGTATGAGGTATAGTGCAACATGTCCTTTTTTTCTCTTTTTTTAAAAGGTTTTATTCTGTGTCTATCCTGCCATCTTGGTTTATAGGCCTCTAACGACATGATTAAACCGTGTCCCTTTATCATTTTATAGGGTTTTTTTTATTTTCTTCCTTTTTCCCCCTTCCATTTTTAATATAATGCCAAACCAGGTATACACCTAAAACATTACCCTCCACACATGGCAGGGCAGCATAACAAAAAGACTCTAAGATTATTTCATAAAGAGATTGGTTGTTACCGGCAAGAGCAGAAGTCTCCAATATACCGCTTTTTAACTGCTTGATTCATTTCCGATCTCGGATGACACATTGAGCATTATATCTTACCATGACTTCTGCAACATGTCCTTTAATATGTGATGTGTTTTAGGAAAATAAGTCACAAGTCGCTAAAAATGGATTTTGAGACATCACCACATTCAAAACATGAGATCAAGCCGATTCTAAGGATGGTAAACATTAAGAAGTGTTTCCATATTTCTATGTTTGATATGATTTATGTTTTTAAAAATGTTTCCAATGTTTCTGGGAGGGCAAGTGCCAGTAAAGCAGCTAAATATACTCCATAGGATGACCTTTGAAAAGCAAGGATATATTTAATACACTCACTTGAACTTTAGGACATGTATTCATGCTACTAACAGCCCTCAACCCTCCAAGAATGAGAGATTTCCGCCAAAGAGATCTTGTGGATGAAAAACTTTGAGTAATATCATGTTTTGCGACTTGTGACTTATTTTTCTGAAATGTATTACATATATTTCATAACACTTTTGTACGTTAAAGCTTCACTCTCAGCTACCATCGGTAACAATGTATAGGTCTCCACCTAACAGATAAAAACTGTTATAACATGCAGATAAATATAACTAATAATGATAATAATGTTCTACTTTTTGTGCCATTATTTTCAAATCCATCTAAAAGACATTTAACCAACATTTCTGAAGATTATGTTGGGTTGTCTTTGCTAGAGGGCTTCCAAAATGTCCTTATTTGCATTTGGAGAACCGACCTGAATCATTTCGTTGATGACATATTATCGCTTCCCGGCGACTGTTTTTGCTTGATTGATTTGATTATACATCCAATGCTGGTTTAATACATACATAGCAGGAGCAGAATATTGATGAATTCAGTCGCAAATGTCATATATATATATGTGTTAATTTGGTAAGATTGTGTTTGTTTTAATAGCAGAGAAAGCAGCTTTTACTTCCATTGCTACTATCTGAAAATGCCCAGTAGGTTAGTGGTAGTAGTCACTGCATTTATAATTCAACGAAAGGTTCATTTCCCCTATGCTTAGTTTAGCTTACTACACTCTATACAATTATCCTTTAGATGTATCTTAACTTCTGAACTTGGATGGGTCATTATATGGATTGACAGAACTAATATATATATTTGTATTTCATGTAGTATTCAGTGTATACAACTTGAACCATAAACAATTCTTTTGACAGTTTGAATGAAATAATATATTATCACAATACCAATTAAAATAACATTGAGCCATATCAAAATGTCAGTTAAAACTGTTTATTGTTTACATTGAGGAATGCCAACTTTAATTTTAAATTGAGCAATATTAACTTACACTTTCAATCGAGCAATATCAACTTTCACTCAACAATATTGAGCAACGTCAATTAGCAAATTGTTATTGGCAATTTCTATGATTAGGATATTTTTAATTGTTTGTTAATAAGACATGCTGTGCAAAACAAACTTCTGTTCAATAACGTTCAGTTCAGATTTCCCAATATCCAATAAACACAACTTTTACAAACGTAGTCAGGTAACCCACACCACTCATTGTAATAAATTTTCCTTTATTGGAACAACGTATATGAGAATAGGGGACTTGCATATCCACCATCTTGAATAATGATCTTTACATGGAATTATGGGAGTTGTATGTCAGTGTAAAAGTTATAGAAAACATCATATGTCCAGCATGGCATATTGATTGGTGCTCCAGTGTCAATATCCATGTGTCATACATGTTTTCATAACTTAAGACTTTCTTTTTCCCCTCATGCAATTGTTTGTTCATAGATCACTTAAAGCTATGATATTTGTGAAAAGATCCCTGGATTATTCGATAAAAGTGTTGCTATATATGCCGGGTTTTTACTGAATTCAGAAATAGACATGGGAAGTGAGACATGCACAATCCCTATTCAATGACGTAGTGATGCACATCATATTGACGTAATCAATAAGGGGCGGGGGGGGGGGGGGGGGGGAGGGGATGATCCCATTACTGTATGGATGGCCGGCTATGGGCCCGTTTTACTAATATAACTTCCAATGACACTTTTGACATGCAACGAAAACTTGGGTATACATAACCGATCTTCTTCTTTTACCCTTTCACACCTTATTGGTGCTTTTCCTTCCACCCTTCTCACCAACAAACTGAAGAGAGAGGCTTGTAATGTGTCGCAGGATAATGAGTCACAAGTCGCAAGGATTTTGAGATGTCATCATATTTGGGATAAGATGGGATCATGGGAATTCCAACGATGGTAAACATTAGGACTAAATACTTCTGTATTTTTGTTATGACCAAAACAAGTTTTTTTTCAGGAAAACCTTAGATATACATAGATGTATTAAATAAGCAATCTTGAAAGTTGGTACGTGGTCGTGGTCTGTGGAAAGAAAATATTTTACAAATATCATCACAGGATCTCGTTATTGAAATGTCCTCATTTTCGAGGTGCCTAACGCTGTTAGTCTAGTTTCAAGACTGTGTATTGAATATATCTATACACATCTGAGGTTATCCTAAGGAGTATAATTAATGACTTCATTATATAGTGAGTAACCATCAGGGAGTATCGCTAACCTTTACTGAGGCTTACACATATATATATAGTACTTGTTAGATGTTTTAATTTGTAACACATCCCTTATGTTCACTGGTTCTTCTCATTAAGTAAGGTCTCATTAATGGGTAGGTGCCACTAAAAAAGGGATTTTATTCCACTCTAATGATGTATAATGAGCTTGTGATGGGCTTATATGATCTCCCCAAGTAGTTCTTCCCACTGGATGGCTTGATAATTGGGCCGTATTCCTAGGATTAATGAGGTAGGCCTAATTATGGCATAGGTAAAACTTCTTTTATATTACCTTTATTTGGTCTACATGTACAGAATCCTCTAGAACAGACACCTATGTCAGTAAGAGTTTCAATCCTCCGTTCCCACAGTTTCAGTGAGAAACAAGGTTGGAACAAATATGTAAATATTTGTAAGATGGGAAATCCGGAATCCGGGAAGGAGACAAAATAATGGTTGCTGAGTTTATTAAAATGATACCAACGTGTCTGTTCATCAAACTACTTTCTTAATATTTAAAATAATGTATGTGTAGTGTCTCGTTATTTCCCCGTACCCTAGTGGCTATGGAACTAGTGCAAATAACAACACAACCAGGTTCTAACGGTCCTCGCCAGCCAAGTCCTTTATTATACCAAACACACCTGCCGCGGTTGGAGCTCGGAGAGCCTATGCCAACCCTTACAACTTGTGGCAGTAAGATATATGAATGACAAGCATCTCAATAGTAAAAGGTGTTTATAAGGACATACAGAACAGCACAAGAGCAAATCATAAAAATAAGTTATAAATGCATATCAATAAGTAATTACGACCTCTGTCGGAACATATAAGAACTGCAGCCCCTGGCCTCTTGTCCGGAGCCTAACGGGAGAGCATCCGGAAACCCCGGAACATGGTACCGGACAGAGTCAGAACCAGCCTGACTCTCGCCGGCACCACATATGTATGTTTATTTCACCCTTGATATGCTCAGCCCATAGAGATAACATAGGCTCTGTATATTGTTTAGCCGGTCAGTAACTGAAGCGACATTGCCCACGGGAAATACACAGCCGACCTAGTTTTTGGTCCATTGTGTGCATGCGTGCTTTCTGATCTTCGCCAGTTCCGGCCCTTCTTCGGAGCCAGAACTAATTGAACATGAAACCCATGTCATCCATATATGACACTCATATTCACCCATGTCATCGGTGAATATTCACTTCCGCCTCGAATTCCGGGTAGTTCTGTCAATATATTGGCTATATATTCAGAGAATTGCAATTTCACCATATTGATATATCGCAAATAACAGATACAGTTCAACATGACTGAACAAAATATCCTCAATCAACACAACACGAAAATGTGATCTGTTACAGTAAAATGAGTCACAAGTAGCAACAAATGAATTTTGAGATATCGTCATATTTGAAGCAGATTCTAATGATGGTAAACAGTAGGGAATCTAAAAAGTATTTCTATATTTTAAGTTTGATATCTTCAGTTTTGAAAAATAAAATTGCAAACCTTTTGGGTGGGATTGACTTGTAAAGTAGCTAAACATATAATAGGATACTCTCTGAAACGCAAGGATATATTTGATAAACTGTTTTGAGATTTGGTACATGTATTCATACGACCTTAGGGGCTAGTAGGAAAAAGGTGCAGTGATATTCTTTTTTGTGTTGGATGTTTAAGGGAAATAGTGGAAAAGGAGGCTGACATGGGAAAATCTCCACTGCAATGAAACTTTTTGTTCTGGAAATAGTAAAATCTGCCCGGAAATAGGAAGTTAACAGTTGGAAAAGAATTTGTAGTATGAGAAATAGCTCGTAGCATAGAGGAAAATTTCGTCATTGGTACATATGTCTACTTTGGAACGAAAATTGAAAGCATTTGAACAAGGACATCACTTTGAACAATCTCCATAGTATTTGTCACTGTTTAGTCCAAGTTGGCAGATGGTACATTTAACCAACCCTCTTTCACCAGCGCTTGCATCATAAAGCCCCAAAATGTTATCGATATGTGTTTTATTAGGTTCTCTTTGTAGGAATGTACTCATTTTCAGAGTATCCTGTAAAGAACTGAATTCTTTGGGTCGAAGCTCCGACCTATTTAGCCCTGATCATGGTCAGGGCATGCACGCCACACATGGCGTGGCCAGGAGGGGAGGGGGAGATGAGCTACTCAGAGCTCACCCCACCCCCCAGCCCGACCTAATTACTGTATCCACTGCTCTGGGTTGATCAAGAGGGGGGAAGGACTAAGAGGGAGGGGGGCAGGCACGAGCCTTGGGATCTAAGAGTAAGGGGTGGGAGGGGGGAAGGTTGAGGAGAGGGATCCAACTTGCATCTGCACAGCTCATGGCCTTGGCATGGGGAGCAGAGGGCAGTGTGTGGGCAAGGAAGATCCTCTCTCTCCCTCAACCAATTAGAGAGAGGGGGAAGAGCAAGTGGAATAATTCTTGGGTTTGATTCTATGAATAATTCATGTTTCTGGAGTATAAATAAATGGATGGGTGAGGTCTTGGGCACTCGCTGAGTCACTCCTGCCTAGGCCAAACCCGGACAAACTGCTGCTACATCAGACGCTTGTCTCACTTCTTCTCAACACTGAACCTATGGGCTAAAACCCTTAGACTTCTTTACAATCCAATGGCCCTAGCCGTATGAATATGTGTACCAAATGTCGAAACGGTATATTAAATGTATTCATGCGTTATGAAGCTTTGGTAGGAATTGTCTGCCAAGATATATTCAAAACTCTATTCTCAAAAATAAAATTTCATACTTAAGATATAGAAGAACTTATAATTTGATGTAATGTTTACTACCATTAGAATCGGGTTGATCCCATATTTTCAAAATAATATCTCAAAATCCAATATTTGCGACCTGTGACTCATTTTTCTGCAACATATCACATGCCATGTAGTGTCTGTGCCTCCAAGGACCCAATCCTGCTGCTCCATCCTGCAGCTGACCTAGTTAGTGAGCCCAGAGGGCATTCTCAGTAATAGCACCCATTGGATCTGGCGAACCAGTAGGCCACGGATCTAGGACCGGATGAAAAAATCCAGGACCTGGAGGTCACCAGAAAGAAGTTGATCTTCTCGGCAGGTGTCAGGATGCAGCAGATCAACACCTGCCCCTGCTATCAGGTTGTGGGTCAGATTTTCAAAAAATGTACAATTCAACTTCGCCAATCTTCTCAAATAACGCCAATTTCAGACGATAATACAGATCAAAATACAGTTCGACCTAACCAAACAGATTGCTAGAATCAGTGCAATGCCAAATGTACTCGAATTTACCTAGTATTGACTAAATTGCAGCCTAATTTAGCACACTTTAGTAAATGTGTAACTCTGCCAATTGTACATTTTCAGAAAATCTGACCCTTATAAGGTGTCTACAGTACAGTAGGTAACCATTAGAAATAAACCTAGATGTAAGAGCATTGTCTCTCCCTCTATTCTTGTTCAAGACTGTAGAAACTGGCATATATAGGCTCAAGGAACTCATATAGGCTCAAGGAACTCATATGTTTTACTAGCAAAGTACCCGTCCTCCGGACGGTCCCCCTCTCTCCTCACACTTTCCCCTCTCCCTATTTTCCCTCCCCCTCTTCTCTGTCTCTCATACGTGTTTTTCTCTCCCAACCCCATCTCCGATTCCCCCCTCCTCCCTCCCCTCTTCTTCATTCTCCCCCTCCTTGCTTTCCCTCCCTTCCCTCTGTCCCTTCCCCTACATCCGATCCCTCCGATCCCTCTCTCTCCTTACACTTCCCCCTCTCCCTCTTTTCCCTCTGCCTCTTCTCTGTCTCTCATTCCTATTTTTCTCTCCCAAGCCCATCTCTGATTCCCCATCTTCCTCCCCTCTTCCTTATGCTCCCCCTCCTCACTTTCTCTCCCTTCCCTCTATCCCTTCCCTCCTCTTTTCCTGTCCCTTTTCTTTCCCTCCCCCTCCCCCTCTTCCACCCTCTCCCTTTGCCTCACTCTACCCTCCTACACCCTCTTCCTCCCCTCCCCCTCTCCAATACCCCAACCCTCTCCCACCCCTCTCCCACTTCTCTGCATGTAGTCGGGTCCCAACCTCTTTGGACAGTGTCTTTAAAGGGTTCCATAAATTTTCCTCAACCCAACTGGCATCCCTGCAAGTTGTGGGTAATGACGTCAAGGGCTTTCCCAGGCTATAAATAGAGTGTGGGTATCCCGATTTAAAAAAGGCTTCAAAATCACATTTCCACCCAAAATACCTTCACAAACCACATACGACGACATCAAGAGAGGGGGGACATACCTCTACAGATGAGTAAAGTGGTTTGTAATACAAACAAATTCCGAGAACATTCAGGACAAAGAAAACCTTCTTTGTCTCATAGATTTCTACCTCTTTTCCTAGAAATCGCTCTACCCGTATATTATATGGATAAGAACAGATGTCATGTAAAACTTACCATGTATTGTTTTTACCCGGCCACAAAAAAAATACAAAAACTTATCTTTATCTGTACATGTATGTCTAATTAGAATATATTGAACTGTTTGTTTTGAACTGAAAAGATTTGGTGGTATATAATATTATGGCAGTTGAAGATCGAATTACTGCTCTAGAGGTACTAATTAAACCAGTTAAAAGTATTGTTTATCATATAGATGATCTAGAAGATGTCGAGAGATATATTAATTTAAATGTTAAATGGAAGGAGTATATAGTAATTGTATTATAAGATGTTGTTTTGTACTTGGCAAATGAGAATTATCATTATATGAAACTTTGTCCAATAAAATTTTTAAAAAAAACAGATTATGTCAGCAAGAAACGCATGATTCAGGAACTTAACAATTTACTTTGGTTTTACTTACTACTGTATCTATGGCTACGATATATCTTTAGAATTATCAAAAACATAGGAACTTTAGTGGGCTAGAACTGTTTTCTAGATAAAAGACTTAGGGAAGGCTATGTCATTCCTGATCAGTATTTCCACTGCTCACAACTCACCGTCATCTAACCTGCATTTGTGCCAAGCAGGAATCTGATCTGATCGGTTGCACGATGTAACTGGAGTGATCCTTAAATAAATTCTCTCCGCAACCGCTCCCTCCTGATTAGATCAATATTAAATTACTTTATGTCCCCTTCATGCCAAGGCAGTATAGGTGATTCTAACCCATAGGTCCTTAGGCCAAGACGAATACTGTTTCTACTCCCCTGTTTCTATTCTTCAATTGCTGTCGTATTCGTAAGACTATATATATGTGATATTTTACAGAGAAATGAGTCTTAAGTGGCAAAGAATATCTTTTAAGAGACCATAAAATCTAAAAGGATGGGATCATGTGGATACCAAAGATGTGAGACTTTAGGTGTCTTTTCATGTTTGAAAAACTAGTTAACGATATTCCTATGTGAGCAATCACTATCTAATATAAAGCTGGAACATAGCAAGGGGGGAGTCTGGGGACTTGTTAGTGACCGAGGGGAGCGCACAAGGATAGAGGGCGTTAGCCTGAGATCCTCCCACGCTCCTCATTAATAAATCAAAATTATCGATAGATGAAATAAAAATATCAAAATGTGTTTTTTTCTCCAGTGGTTATGAACCTAAAGACTATCATACATTTCCTTGATAATTATTAAATTATGTATGATGAATTAAATTGAGAACGAACTGCAATATGTTATAACATTGATAATTTATGTATACTTAGTATACCTACATGTATATAATATGGCAAAACAATAAAAAGAGCATGACAAGAGATACATAAAATTAAAATAGTGAATCAAAATTATAAATAAATCAAAATAAAAGAAGTAATTTCAGTTTTCCGCCATTTTTTATGCATTTTGCAAAAGATGAAGAAAATAGTCCCTCTGCTACAGTGATGTTGTTATGGCCTTGCCTAGGGGTTGACTGTCAGTATTCAGTCGCTTTGTCAATATTGGATTAAGATTGTTAAAAAATGCAAAGAACTAAAAGGTATTTAAATAGTTTGAGGCATTCGCTGGCTTAAAATATACTGTTACCTCCTCTTACAATATAACAGATAACATATCAGGACATTAGCCTTGATAACATCAAATAACTTGATTGAATTCAACAATGTAAACAACGTGGGTCTGCTCTTGTATCAAAGCTGTCTATAGGTCTGGAGCCCCTGTCACTACACACTACTGTCAGTGTAAATTTCAAACAAAAAACATTGTGTTCTTTACTTTTCAATGGCAGGCTTTGGCGACACATTTAGCTGGGAAATCAATACATTATAATCTACATTCAAGTTGATGTTACCATGAATTTGTTACCATGAATCTGCGTTAATTATTAGCAAAATTTCGGAGAAATGATCGGGCCTTCTGCCGTTATCTGTAGAGAGTCCGCTACTTGTCAGTCTGCTAAAGGTAGTGAAGGCAATGGGCACATAGACAAGCATAAGCGGGTGGGCCTTCACTTATTCAATTCCATTATACACCAATATACTTTTACAAAATCAAAGATTTAAATTCCATTATTCGGGAGACCTACTCATCTGGAGCTATAGGTTTAGTAATACAGTAGAAACAATCAGGCCTCCTGCCATCATCTGTAGGCTAGCAAATCGCATACGCCACAGCCACAGGGGCTTGCGATTCAGGTTAAGGATCTACTTGTCAGACCAAAGAATGCTTGTCTCTTAGTTTATTTACACCACGAAACGGTCTGCAGTATAATAGCATTTATATCTTTGATTTTGTAAAAGTAAAGGTCTATTGATCTAGAATAAACAGCTATAGCATTTCCCATGGGTCATACAATCTTCCCTCTGAGCCAACCTCTGCTGACAATGATAGGGCCAAGAAAAAAAATAGGTGTGTTTCCGATTTACCCCCCCCCCCTACCTAGAAAAACCTAAATTTTTGTTTACCATATCAGATTTTTTTCCCATCATATCTTACTTTTTTTTGGATTTTTTGACAAAAAAAGCTTATAATAGCAGGAAAACGGGTTTCCTAACCCAAAACTGTCAAAAAGCACATTTCCCATGTTTAAAACAACTATTGTTATAAAATAGACATTTTTTTCTGTTCCTGGGAGGTGGTTTCAAAAGAAAAAAAAAAAAAAGAAAAAAAGTTACCCCCTACCTGGTTTTCAGCCAGATAAATCAGAAACACACCTATATTTTTTTTTGGCCTAGTGGCCCGTCCGATTCAGTACCCGTCCGCTATAGGATCTTGGTTTATGTTGGGTTTACATCAATATACTTTAGCTGAATCAAATATTCATATGGCATTATTCGATAGAACTTTTCATTTTGAAGCAATAGCTTCATTATTTCCAGGGAGGGGGTTAAAAGCCAAGTCTCAAGAGAATATTAGACGGGTTTGAAACGCTTAGAAAATAATTAGAAAATTAATGTCAAACAGAAATTTTGACCCTTTAAAATTGTCCTTTGACTGTTAATATGAAGTGGGGAGTGCATTCCATGCTATTTTGACTTCATACATGAATTTGGCTTTATACATGTTCTAAACTTGTGAGGTTGTCGAGGTCGGAGATCAAAACAGCAATTCCAGGTTGGTACAAAGGTACCTTTTTAATGGTTCATCAAGCTTTAATATCTCCCGCCTAGCTTCCCAGGTTACTTTCCCCTGACTCTAGGAAACATAAATTTTCTACTGTGTATTTACTGTGTTTGTAGTTTGACTTAAACATTATTCTTTTTGTTTAATATGATACAATGTGTATCCTATAGGAATACATTTTTGGATCGGGATATAATCCATATGGATTGTGTTATAATCCATAACAATGTTCTGGCTTTTGATGAACGATTGAAAGATCAAAAAGGTCAAACTTATAATTCCTCCCCCCACCCCCCCACACACACACTTCAAATTAGCTTCCGACACCACTGGACAGTTTACTATCAATAAGTAAACTATTAGCTGAAGCTTAGTGAAGTATAGACTTGTTCCGATTTATTTTGTGATAACTTTGCTCTACCCAAAACCCAAAACAACTGCTTACAACCTTGATTGTAAGGCACCCTACTGTCGGTTCCAACCTGTATTTGAACTTTCTTGTTATTGGTCAGTCCTTCTACTATTACTATTATTACCTCATTGATAATCCTATTCATGGGTATGTCCTCAACGCACCTAAGAGTTGGCCGAGAGCCATCAAGCCATCATTGTATTAAGGTATCACTGTATGGAGGTATTGTTACTTAGGTACAATGACCTTCTGATGATATTGTTGTCGACATTGCTGCTTATCAGAACTAGGGCCTTGTTATCTGGTCTTACTGTCTGTATCACTTATCGTCCTCTTCATCGAGTGGTTATATGATCACCTACTCGTTGTTGTATTGTTATTTTACACATTGTCGGCATTCATTGGAAGAGCTGGCACGCCAGATCTGACCAACCATTGTTTGTAATGATCTGACAATAAAGAATATTTGAATTGAATTTAACCTAAAACATGATGTTAGATGATAAGAAGTTTTGAACGTTGTATGATATGAGATTTTGTTATTGTGACATTGAGTGCAAATAACATTTCTTAGGTTACACTTATCACGTATGAAAAATTAGGTCTTCAATGGTTTTATGACCCCTGCCCCAGCTTATTGCATTCCGTGCTAAGGGGCTTTCTACATAGAAGGTCCCTCACTGTCAGACTTTGAATACTGAGAGCAGTGAATGTCACTAACGCTTATGCTATTCCGATTCTCGCTTTTCCCTGAGGTTGGCTCTCAACATGTACTGTTCCATTGTGTCCCTCATAGAAGCAATAACCTCCTCAGCAAGAAATCAGTTTGCTTTGAAGCTATTCATACGTGTTAACGATGCAAGAGGTAAGATTGTTGCAGTTAGAAGTCGTCAGAAATCAATCTCTCCTGACCATAATAATTATAATTATATGATGTGATAGTCACATAAATTAAAACCATCATTCCATAAACAGATAGAACATATAAATGATACCACTCTGAAATGATATCATCTTCTAAAAAGTAACATGTGACAACCAAAAGGGGAGTTGCATGTCTCACTGCGCATGTCTACTGCAGTGCAAGCTGGGATGGATTCTGTTGAAATCTGACATAGAAATATTTGGCAACATTTTTATCCAAAATAGCAAGAATGTTTTCACAAATATCACAACTTGTATAAATGATCTATGAAAACAAAATGCATGATGGGAAAGATGAGGATTTGTGTTATGGAAACATGTATAGCACGTGGACATTGAGATTAGAGCATTGATAAATACACCATGCTGACCATGGCATGTTTTCTATAGATTTTAGACTGTACCATTAGTCCCATAATTCCATGCGAATCAAGATTCAAAATGGCGGCTATGCAGCTCCCCTATTGGCGGAATTGCTCATATAGCAGTCAGACAACGTAATGGAGGATGTGAGTCGCCTAATGTTGCTTCCCAGAGTTGTCATCTGTACAATATATGTAATATGACCGACTTTTCCTCTTTTTTTCCCACATATTACGCATAACCAAAATATATTACTTAGACACCTTTTCCTATTACTGACCAGATATTCCTATTCCTGGGAAAAATAGTTTCATGGCATCGACTATTTCTTCATTACTGAGATCTTTTCTCCCATTACAAGGACTCTTTTTACCAATAGCACTCCCCTATTACCTTTGACCTGTGTCATCTGCTGTTATATTAACATATTGCAGTTGTTTCTTTTCAAATATGACAGCAAAGATGGTATAGGATAACAGTGAAGATTTCTTACTTTTGTGCTCCATTCCTATATATAAGCGTCATGGATAGACTTGTACAGCATACTTATTTTTGTAATTCAGAACATGAATTCATCTATTAAAATGTTATTTATGAACACCCAGTTGCAAATGGGGTAGCATTAGTTTCATATAAATTATTAAAATACATTCTTACAAAAGAAATGAAATATACAAGTCATTATAAAACAGAAGACAGAGATTTTATTTAGATGGTTTTTTTCGTAGTAGGGAAAGGATTTCATTTTATAATCGATGTATATCACTTTCGAGAATAGTCAATGTCTGTTGAAATTGTTGAGCATGTCTGAACAATGTTCCTTCATTTATATGAGTTTATTAGGGAGGTGGGCGGGCACAAAACTTTTTCCCTGTTGACGATGGGAAGATGGAGGCGTGAGAGGACGTCTGAGTGAATGTGACAGTCGGTGTGACGTGATGGTGTGACGTGACGTTTGAGACCATCTCGTTCTCCCGCCATAATGACCGGGAATTATTCAAAAGAACAATTCCCTAATAATTAGTTGGGCCGATATTCCAAAGAGAAGTTTTGGATATTTGGGATTTTTTCTATTTTACATATATCCTTTCGGATTGGGGACAAAACACCTAACATCAACAAACTGGCGTGGCCATTTCTTATGATTAACAAACGACCACCTTTCTTAGAGAGACAATCATCATGGTATTATGGGGACAAGGGACAAATGCTCATATCCTTAGCGCTAATAATCAACAATATAGGTATCTTACACCTAACGAAAAACATTTTATAAAATGGATGTAAATAAGAGAGATCATGATTGCAATAAATTGTTTCCTGTGCTTCTGTAATGCTTTCGTCTATACATGTAATACATGTAATCAACCATTGACTTTCTACTTAGTGACTAATGCCAAGGGAATATCTTAGTGACAAATGTGATGTGTTCCAGAAAAATGAGTCATAAGTCGCTAAAAATAGATTTTGATATACCATTAGATTTGAAAAGATGAGATCAAGCTGATTCCAATGATAGTAAACAGTCTAATAATCTTATGAGTATTTCTAGATTTTAGTTTGATATTTTCGTTTTTGAAAAAAAAAGTATCCAATATTTCTGGGGGTCAATAAACAGTAAAGTTACTAAATGGAGTCCATATGGTTACCTTTAAAACTAAAGGATGTATTATATAGATTTTCCTGAAATTTGACACACCGATTGATATATGTCTAAGTGATAAACTCGCAAAAAATCAAAACATTCCAATAATGCGACCTTGTGAAAAATACACTTTGAAAAATATCAATTTTGCGACTTATGATTCATTTTCCTGAAACACAACACAAATGACAAACATCCTTTCTTAGAGTGACAAATGGACACAGGACCCCCACCTTCCGATTAGGAGGCCTCATATGTGATCCGTTTTAGGAAAATAAGTCATAAGTCGCAAAAAATGGATTTGGAGATATAATCATATATGAAAAGCTGAGATCAAGGCGACTCTAATGATAGTAAACAATAGGACATATACAATGTATTTCCATATTTTAAGTTTGATATTTTTATTTTTGAAACAAAAAATGTTTGCAATATTTTTGGATTGACAATTACTAGTAAAGTAGCTAAATGTTCTGTATAGGATGACCTTGGAAATGCATGGATATATTTAATGCACTGTGTTGAAATGTACACTGTCCCGCGCAACGTATCCGCGCGATACGAAAATGAATACGAATTTCTTGTACCAACTTTTGATACGATTTTTTTCGTCACAGCGTATTCATGCAGCGTTTTTTGTACCCGCGATTCGCGTAGCGTTTTTCGTACCCGCGGTTCGCGCAGATTTTGAGATACCATTATATTTCTGGGGGTTGATAAACAGTAAAGTAACTCAATGTAGTGCATCATTTTATTTTCATCAATTCTACCATATTCCCTGTGAGCCTGAAGCGTAGCAGCCTTCCATTTGATGTGTCCTAGTGGTTTGTTGCATCTGCCTTTCCCAAGCCACTAGGGGCAATCTATATGTACAGTCATTAGGGTATTTGGATCACAGCATTTTTCAATATCAAACAGGTATATAACAGATATAAACTATAGATGTATATCACTTATAACATTTCTATGTACATGATGCGTAATATCTATAGTGGTATAAATGCCATACAAGGGTATTAGCGGCACTTTTATTGTAAAAGAATTTGTAAATGCACCAAAGTTACCAGTTGGCCCCCTGGTGAGAACAAGTGGCAAAGAACTACCGCTACCTGGTGAGAACAAGGGGCAGAATAGTAAGGGCTAAGGGTAATGGGCTATTCCCATTATTTCGAACATATATGAGTAATTATCCCAAGGGCAGCATTTGATTTCAGGAGGCAAATCTTTTAGAAAAAATGAAATTTGTCGAATCTCTACAATTTTTGGTGTACATATAGAAGGGAATATCAGCAAATTCAACATGTATATTGTATATGTATACAAACATGTATAGCCATATTATCCCACTTCAGTTCATTATTGCCCCTCAAGAGTGCTAAAACATGATGTCACCGGATCGTGCCGAATGTGAAGAATGTTATATATCTTAGTTGATTATAAACATATTGGATTATATGTGTATATGGGCAGAGGGTAAATCATTGCGGCTGCCATTACCATTACCATTAATATTTCGTTATTTGGCTGTAACTTTTCTTCTAGTTGGAATATTTTCACAAACTAAAAAGCGTTATGATCCTTATGTCGAGACCTATGAAGTACAAAATGGTTAAAAACATTATGTGCATATTTCTTTTTATTTCTTTTTAATTTATGTAGAAATATGTACACTTCTTCTGTGCCCTTATCAGCTAGTTCCCATCACAGACTTCAAGAAGCTGCCCTGACTACAATATTCATTATTAACTTTCCCAATTTCGTCTATATTATCCGCAATATGTGTAGTTTATGTACGAAAAATAATAAAACGATCAAAGCAATTTGAAAAAATTAAGAATTTTCAGCCAAATGTCGACCAATTGGTGGAATTGCTCATATGCTCACTGCAATTCAACAACATCTGTATTTATTCATATCTATACTTTTTTTTACCAAATTCGTGCTCAATCGCACAATCCATTTTAAATATGATATTATCGGTTATAGTTATACATTAATAAATAATAATATACATTGATAAATGTATAGGGGTTTCTTTGACTGGGTGTCAGACAGTGAGTATGAGTGCCAGATGCGCGACAGTAAGTGTGAATGCTAGGTGAGTAAGCAGTGCCAGGTGCCAGGTCCTGTTGTGGCTGCATTATAATGAGTATTCAGATGCAATTGTGAATGCGAATTATATGCATAAACAAATATGAATGAGAACTTCATCATTGTATGGACACTATATAACATCAATACGAAAAACGCAGCACGAATACGGAGCGTATCAAATTTCGTCTCCGTGATTCAAACCATCGTTTTTCGTATCAGAAGTTCAGGCAATTTCGTCACCACAGTTCACCAGTAGCGTTCGCGGTGCTCGGTAGACAAAAATCGTCACACTGAGGACGAAAAAGTTCGCCGCTCCGTGTCGCCCGGGTACGGTGCGCGGGAGAGTGTAGTATATAATTATGTATTCATGCGACCTTAAGGACTAGACACCCCAAAGATGAAACCATTACAACAAAGTCATTCTATGAATAAACGACTTCGAAGAACACCAATTTTGCAACTTGTGACTCATTTTCCTGAAACACGCCACATCTCCCCAATAGCCCTTGCTTCTACTTAACCCTTTGGCTGCTGTTGCTCTAGAGACAGGTGTATCCTCATCTCCACGCTTGTCTCCTCCCCTACACACTGTGCCCTGCTCCCTCTACCAATTAGACCCCCGCCTCCACAAGGGAAATATCTAATTAAATCTCAATAGTATAATTCCATGCTTCACCTGGAGGTGTTTCAGGCCAACTGTTCATAATTTGGCACCTTTCTATGTGACGGAATACCAATTGAATATATGTAATTGCTGGCAGACCCCATCTTCCCCGAGGTTATTGGAGATGCTGTCTCAGTTAAAGTTGCGATGTCAGTTAAAGCTGTACTTATGGCTAAAGTTTCACTCTCAGTTAAAGCTGCACTTATGGCTAAAGCACCACTCTCAGTTAAAGCTGCACTGCCAGTTAAACTTCACTCTCAGTTAATGCTGCACTGTCGGTTAAACCTACACTGTCAGTTAAAGGTACACTATGGGTTAAAGCTGCAGTCTCAGTTGAATCCTTTCCTCTTAATATTATCGCCTCCAAATGTTGTTTTCACTCAACCTATTCTACTTCATTTTTTTTGTATGAACAGAATATTGAAGCAATAGAATGTTGATGGATTGAGTCCTATAAGTCATAATTTGGGTAAATTTGGTAAGTTTATCTTTGTCATATTAGCTGAGAATGCAGCTTTAAGGTTGGTAACAATCTAAAGATGTTTTACTGTTTGTTTTGTCCTTTTCCAACCTGCCTTCAAGTCATTCGACCAACATAATTATTTGAAGGCTTCATAAATGCCTGCAGTTATTTTCCGTGCCCGCCTAAATCCTCTCCTGTGCTAGCGTCACTTATTATGTTTATTAAGAACTGTTTTCCTCTCGGCCTATTCAACTTCTAGTAATTGTATATAGGATTTTCAGAAAAGGTACAATTGGCAGCTGTACACATGTAGTAAATTCTGCAAAATTAGGCTGCAATTTGGTCAATACTAGGTACATTTGAGTATATTCGGCATCGCATTCATTCTAGCAATCTGACATGTAGGAGTCTGATGACTTCACTTATTATCGCTCACCTCATCACTCAATCGTTTCTACTTCAAAGCAGGGAGGTATATACAGAGGGAGTAGAAACAGCACACTCCTTCAAGCGGCAGATGCGTGACAGGTATATGGTCTATCCACTGCATGCCAGGTGACGCTGCAGTTCTGTGGTCAGCAATAGTACCACATATGGGTCAGATTTTCAGAAATGTACAGTTGGCAGCTGTACGCATTTAGGAAATTCTGCTAAATTACGCTGCAATTTGGTCAATATTAGGTACATTCGAGTATATTCGGCATTGCATTGATTCTAGCAATCTGTTTGGTTAGGTTGAACTGTATTTCAAACTTTATTTTCGTCTGAAATGTAGGTTATTTGAGAAGATTGGCAAAGTTGAATTGTACATTTTCATGAAATCTGACCCATATAATAAGAAATAACAGCTGCAGAATATTGATAAATTCGGTATAAGTATATTAGATGAAAAAAAATAACCTTGGTCAATCTCTGACATTTTGGTCATTCGCTATGCTCGCTCACTTACCGCAAACGTTACGCCCACATATAACATGGAATGTCAGGATCAACACTTTGCCTTTGTATTTGAGCCTCATTTCTTTCTTGAATCAAGTATATTTGAAGGGATTGATGAACACAAACTGTACATTATCCAAACGCAAGCAAATCAGTTGATTACCTTGTACAAACTGCTAAAAAATAATACAATCTGGAATCCACTCCAGTGAGTTGAATCTTTATAAGCTCCTGAAATAGGTGAGATGGGAGTTGAAAATGCAATTAACACTCAAGGAAGTCCTCCAGCACTTCCTCCAGTGCAGCCCACCTTCCCGTGGCCCTTCCTCCAGATGTCCCTGGTAGCCACTTACTGGCACTTTATAGATCAAAGTGAGGCCCTGTGGCAAAGCATGGTTTTGATTTCGTTTCTCATTAAAGGCTAATATCATTTTTTATTTCAATTAAGCAAAAAAGTGTTAGCCATCTAGATGTACCTCCTCTTGTACCTTCTCCTGTACCTCCTCCTGTACCTCTTTAGATATAATGATACATTAAGAGGCCCTGGGGCAAAGCACCATTCTAATTTCCTTCCATTAAAGCCTAGTCTCGTATTAACACAAACAATTGTTACCCATTATGGATGTTTACAGGCGTCGCTCTCAGAGTAAAGACAATGCATTCATATATCATAAAAAAGAAATCATCAGTTATCTCCTAGAAACTGAATCCCTTCTCCAAATAGTTTCTTTCCTTTTAACGTCTTCCCCAAAAATCTATGTCAAAGGCCTCGAATAAAATTTAAGAATTAATAAAATACAAAACTTGAGATTGACAAATTAATCTCTAATGATGTTTGTCTTTTTGTTTTGAGGTGACTTCTCATGAACATCCTCTAACAAGGTATACATGTATGCAGTTTATACCTCTATACCTCCTGGTTAACCTTCTCCTGCACCTCGCCCTACACCTCCTCCAGTACCTCCGCTTGCACCTCCTCTACCTACTCCGTTACCTCCTCTTGTAACCCCCTTAGCTTCTCCGACTCCTCGTCCTCCTGTAACTCGTCCTACACCTTCTTCCGTGCCCCGTCCAATACTCCCTCCAGTACCTCCTCCAGTACTTCCTCCTGTACCTCCTCCAGTAATTCCTCCTGTACCTCCTCCAGTAATTCCTTCTATACCTCCTCCAGTGCTTCCTCCTGTACCTCCTCCAGTACTTCCTCTTGTACCACCTCCAGAACTTCCTTTTGTACCACTTCCAGTACTTCCTTCTATACCTCCTCCAGTGCTTCCTCCTTACCACCTCCAGTACTTCCTCCTGTACCTCCTCCAGTGCTTCCTCCTTACCATCTCCAGTACTTCCTCCTGTACCTCCTCCAGTACTTCCTCTTGTACCACCTCCAGTACTTCCTTTTGTACCACTTCCAGTACTTCCTTCTATACCTCCTCCAGTGCTTCCTCCTTACCACCTCCAGTACTTCCTCCTGTACCTCCTCCAGTGCTTCCTCCTTACCACCTCCAGTACTTCCTCCTGTACCTTCTCCAGTACTTCCTCTTGTACCACCTCCAGTACTTCCTTTTGTACCTCCTCCAGTACTTCGTTCTGTACCACCTCCATTACTTCCTCCTGTACCTCCTCCAGTACTTCCTCCTTACCACCTCCATTACTTCCTCCTGTACCTCCTCCAGTACTTCCTCCTGTACCTCCTTTACCTGCTCCGGACCTACACAAGCCTGCACTGATTCTGTCCATTTCTACAATGGCTCATACCTTAGTTTTCCCACATTCCTCCACCCTCCAACATTAGTGCCTCTCCCCCTCCTTGACCTCCTCTAACACTCAAGATTCTACAATGATCACAATGTGTAAATTCACCCTCATTGTCTCTCTATTTCATCATCTTCTTCTATAGTTTGATCTGTGATCACAATATACAAAATAATGGGAAAGAAATCCGAACCTTTCTCCTTGTTGTCTTTCTTTGTAACCCCATTTTCCAACTCCTTACCGGATAGGTTTCATCCTGCCCTGCCTTGCCAGGTATTTCATTGGTACTGTAACACCTATGACAAGTTTCAAGCAATACATCATTGAGAATATAATTTATTTTACCTGAAGGTATAAAGAGGATCCCTTCTTGTGATCCTTGTCCCGTACAGCTGGTCTGTTCTTGTAATGCCTCCTGTACCTCCTCTAGTACCCCCTCCTGTACCTCCTCCAGTACCCCCTCCTGTACCTCTTCCTGTACCTTCCTTAGTAGTTCTACCAGTACTTCCTTCAGTAACTCCTGTCGTAACTATATCGCATATACTGTATATGTACTCGATCTTGTACCTCCTCCAGTACCTCCCCGCTATTCCTGCTGTACCTCCTTAAGTACCTGCTCCTGTTTCTCCTGCTGTACCTCCTCCAGTACCTGCTGCTGTAAATCCTGTGATACCTTCGCCAGTATCTCCTTCTGTAACTCCTCCAGTACCTGCTTCTGTACCTCCTCAAGTAGCTCCTTCTGTATCAACTCCTATTTCTGCTCCTGCACCTCCTCCAGTATCCCCTCCTGTACCTCCTCCAGTTACAGCTGACAAGCCCTCCACGCTGTGAGGAACTGAGTATCATTGGCTGATCCACAACGCACCCCAGCCTTTTGCAGCGATCGCAGCTCCCTCACATGTGAGACGTTGCATTAGGAGCAGACTCAGTAGCGTCCATGCCGGGACCTTGAGGGTCAGATCATCAGAAAATGTACAATCACCAGCTCAACACATTTAGTAAATTATTCTAAATTAAGTTGAACAATTATAAATGCAAGGTAAATCTGAGTAATGGCTTAGATTCAAATATTCTGTTTGGTTATTTCAAACTTTATTCTGGACCTCATTTCTGTCTTGAATCAGGAAAATTTGAGAGGTTTGGTGAAGTTGAATTGTACATTTTACTGAAAATGTGAACCTTGAGCTGTAACATAGCTAAGAACTCTCTACTGTTCAAATCAAGGACTCTATGCAATGATTCTAACATTAGTATGAGGAAAATAGACTCTTTAGACAAATTTAAATGAACTAATTCATCATAGCAGTCAGATTTAAAACTATATATCTGACATTCTATTAAACCCTTCCTATAAAATTGTGGGTCCTAATACAACATTAAACCCACTTTATTAAAATATAGTCAATATTTTTGGGTGGGAAATTTCTAGTAAAGTAGCCAAACGTACTCCATGGGATGATCTTAGAATCGTAAGGATACATTTAATACACTGTTTCGAAAAATACATCCAAAAAGGAAAGTATTCCAAGAAAGAGAATAAGACACTCAAAAAATGTCCATTTTGCGCCATGTGATTCATTATGCTGTAACACAGTATGTGGATGAAGTTGCCAGGAAATGTAAAATTCAGATTCAAACATTCATACAAAAATCATTATTTAACGATATGAACACAAAGGCATTGATCAGCATATCAAATTCCTCAAAGAATTAATAAGACATTAATTGGATTCTTGCAACGTTTAATTGAATCTGGTATTGGTTTGTGGGATACATAGTGGGTCGGAACGGGGGGGGGGAGCACCTGGTGTCAGTTTCAAACACTAAAACTATGTTTTAGTTTGTAATACATTATTCATGCAACACCAACGCATCCCATACGAGGATAGAATTTTCATAAAATGTACAATTCGCCTTCACCAATCCTCTCAAATAACCCACATTTGACACAGACAAAAATAAGCTTCAAATGCAGTTTGAATTAACAGAGCTGATACTATCAATCAATGTGATCCCAAATATACTCAGATATACCCGATATTCATCATTTTTCAGCCGTATTTAATAGAATTTCCTAAATTTGAAGAGCTGCCAATTGTACATTTTCTGAAAATCTGACCCACGTTTATCATTGATTCGCAGGAAACGGTTTCAAAAGGGAATTTGTGGAAAGTTCATTGACCTGAAATGAAACTGCTCTTATAGTTTCCACATATTCTACTCTTCCGAACCTTGAAACTCCGCTTTCTCATGTGTGAAACTTGTTGGAAATATAACTTTTAATTTATTTCGTCACAGACGGCGATGATCACACAAATATTCATTGTCATGTCATTTGTTTTTAGATGAATACAATGATCTTATTATTGATAATAATGATCCCAGAGAAGAATAAAAGCCCTTTCGAATGGTAATTAGGAATATTGTTTCTTTTTTCAATACATCCATGTCCATCTTTCATCGAGCATACACAAATTATCTTTTGCATTATTTTTTGTATTGAACCTTATTACACCCCTGTGCTGTTGCTTCCTATACCTTCAGCATTGTATGTCACACTTGGTCAAGATGGTGCATAACATGTGAGTTATGTCACCCTTGGCACATACAACAAGTAGGTCCGCCAACAACTTAAATTACTTCTTTTATTTTTAATTATTTATATTTTTTATTTATTAATGGGGTGTAATAAATATGGAACAAAGCTCGGGTGAAGTCTATACACTCGTTAGTGACCTCGGGAGCGTGGAAGATCTCGGGCTAACGCCCTCTAACTACCCGCGCTCCCTCGGTCAATAACAAGTGTACAGACTTCCCCCTTGCTAGGTTCCATCTATATACCAAATTATTAGCCTACTCAGATTAGATCTCAGATTAGATCTCAGATTATAGTGCAACATTGTGTTATGGATTATGTTGCATGAACAGGTTGCACATGTGAATGAATAAACAAACATGTCCAAGTAATCTTAATTAATAATTATTTTCAGAATGACATATTCAATATTTTGGTCTGAAGTTTCTTTTCAGCATATTTAATGGCTCTAATCTCTGAACACCCAATGTAGATATGGAAAAGGGTGTAGGCATTTGTTCCGAATATAGAATCTGATAGCATGAAAACATTAATTATAAGGTATCACTACACAGAAATGTATATTTTCCATTTGGAACCATTACATGAGAATCGACCGTATTCTTGATATTAATTTCGTTACCATCTTTTATATAACTTATCTTAAATATCACCTCATATCATCTCATTATACCATCATTTAATAATAATGTAGTTTTATTCGTTTGTATCTTCTCATAACATGCCACCCAGCAACAAGACTGTGTACATCGAATTTCATTACATTCAGGGGGTGACGGGAGATAGGGAACTGCCCTAGTCACAACACCGTATTGCTTGGCATAAGCCAACTATGCTTCCTGAATAAAGAAATGTGCAAAAAAAAAAAAAAAAAAAAAAAAAATTGTGTGGCATTCATTGGAAGATCTGGCACGCCAACTTAATGAACAACCTGTTGCTTTGTATCATTCCGACAATAATTCTTTTGAATTGAATAAGGACAGTTCATGTTAACCAAAACCTCGCAAATAACTCAAATCTAAAGCTGTATTCTCAGCAATTATGAAACAAGAATCTGACTAAATGTACTCATATATATATATGCTGTTATATATATGTAAAAGCCTAGCACATCGAATAAGTGCTACTATATTTTGTGTATGCACGAAAAGAGAATTTATCGATATTTCAAGGTGGCCAATCAATAGTTGAATAATCAAATGTAATTCTGGTATGCATAACTACATTTAAAATGCAGTATTGACATTAATCTTGATACATGCATTTTGATTCTACTATAGCGGCAATAAACACCCATTCAATGGAAATATTCCGAGCAAGGGTTCCTGTGACTAGAAAACCCATTTGAGAAATATATTTTTGTTGCTACCTGTGACTCATTTTTCTATAACACATCACATTTGGGCGATCCAATCCATTATGTGTATATATCAAAGCATCTATCACTGTCATATGAATAAATAATATCCTCCAACTGCATTTCACTAAGAATAATATAGTAAGCAGTCATGGGGATCACCAGAGAGGGCATAGGATGGGACACCAGGGGATGGGTCATGAAAAATGTAAAACGATAAGAAAATGTATGATATAATATATTTCAGATGGCCATCTGAACTAGGGTTTCCCTACTGGATTATCAACAAGATTTCCTTACCGAGTTCTGTGCTGCCTCCGATTCATTTGCCTTTTGTGATAAAAAAAAGATTACAATCATAAAAGCTCATCATGACATACATTTGTGATGTGTTGGGCCAAGTCGTCAGAAAATGTACAATTCATCTTCATCAATCCTCTCAAATAACCCCACATTCAGACGACAATACAGTTCAAAATACAGTTCAACATTATCAAACAAATTGCTAGAATCAATACAATGCCAGATATCCTCGAATTTTACCTAGTATTGACCAAATTGCAGCCTAATTTAGCAAAATTTACTAAAATGTGTACAGCTGCCAATTGGGCATTTTCTGAAAATCTGACCCTATCGTTCTTTGAAATATTCAATAGCGAACCATGAGATCAGATACAAGCAGTTCAGTGGAACCCCAGCTTATGTTCTGTGCGCTCATTACTTGAGGCCGAGGCAATTCTTGCGAAAGAAGCATTTACTTTCAGGTATGATTGTCAGCATTAGCATTGTCAAAACAGCATCATTAAAAATAAGCTTGGATTAGATGATGAGCATCATTTAAAAGATGAACAGGTAGCTATAACACAATGTCATATATTGAGTTTGCCGGGTACACTAATGCACTCTATGGGTGGTATAAAATTACCACTTGGGTCAGGTTGTCAAAAGATTACAATAGGGGAGTTGTATGTGCCACTGCACATGTTTGTTAGAGTGCATGCAGGAATAGATTCAGTTCAGGTCTGACATATAAATGGGTGTCAGGCGAATTGCCACCTGGTAAAAACCCACCCTAGGAAAATAAGAAACCCAACCCACTCCACCAACTTTTTGTTTTGCTATTGTCTAGGCATAACGTTAACTGTTTATATAGAAAATTGCAAGAATATTGTATTGACCACTATCATAGCTTGTATGAATGATGTATGTAACCTTAATGCATAAAATAGGATGGGAAAGATGGAGGTGTGTGTTATTGAAACATGTATGACAAATGGATATTGACGTTGGAGAATTAATAAACATTCTGTGCCAAAGGTTTCATGTTTTGTATAGCTTATTTATAATGAGATATAGATACGATTTCCAACAATGATGAACAGTATAATTGTCGATAATGTAATTTTATATTCATGTGGTACTGAAAGCTGAATTCTAGAGTAGGCTAGCTGAAGTTGATTTCGAGTTATTACCATTAATGATAATAATTTCATCATTTCCATGATATAAGTTACCTGCTCTGCGATTATTGGTCTTAAAGATTGTTACTTGGATAGCCCTAGGGGCATTATTTAACAGGAAAACTGTTAAAAACACAAAATTTACTCAAAAAACCATTGAAAATGAAATTTTTCATAGATTATAGCGTGGTGGAAAACTTTGGAGAAAATTTTGTTATTGTTGCCATGGTAACCATGAATTCAATGGAACGTCCAAATCATCAATAATGACGTTTAACAGGATTCTGGTTTCCATGGAAACCTATATGTCATCAAATTGTTTCAAATTTAAATAAAGTCAAAAGAGAATTTTTTGATGATTAAGATACTGAAAACAGATTTGAATTTCTTAAATTTTCAGAAAAATGGCAATATATTATTCAATTTATTGAAAATGATGCGCATTTTGAAATCATATAAGGGTTTAACTAAAGTTTGGCAAGTAAAAACCGTACAGCAGTTTTGGCTATTTACTCCATTTCAACACAGCATATTTCAGAACTTCATATCTCGGCTTCTGTTTTTTATATCAACATAATTTTTGCAGCATATTATGTCCTAAAACACATTTTACATTTCATATGTAAGCACATGAGACCCGTTTTCGCAGAGCAGGTCACTTTAATATAATGTGGCGACATTCAAGTTTTGTCCCGATATTTCCTCACTCCTTCATTTAGCATAAATAATAAAAAAGTAATCATTACATGTGATGTGTCACAATTGGTGCTTTTCAAAGTCGTTTTGAGAGATTTCGTTTCAAGATCTCTTTGTTGGAGTATTTTCATTTTTGGGGTGTCTAGTTATTGTCGTTGTATGAATACATGTACCAAATTTCAGTACAGTTTATTAATTATATCAGTGCGTTTCTTAGATCATCCTATTGAGTATATTTAGCAACTTTACTGGTAATTATTCACCCTGAAATATTGCAATTTTTGTTTTCAAAAATAAAAATACCTAACAAAAAAGATGAAAATACTTATTAGATGTCCTTAATGGTTACATTCATTCGAATCGGCTTGGTCTCATCTCTTTAAATGTGTTATATCTCAAAATCTATATTTTGTGACTTATGACTTATTTTCCTAAAACGGATCACATATGACAGAAGACTGATACTCTATTTCAATTTCCAAGATCATTATTTCTGTGTAACTGATCCCCGTATTGATAGGGAGATGGGTTAAGTTATGATAAGGTTGACAGAATGGTAAACCAATATTGTACCATGCGTAAAAAGAAAGTCAGTCCATGAACTAAATTGAAGTAACTAAATCCATATTCCATTAGTGTGGAGACTCGTGTTCAGCAGGTCTAGATCAGGTAAACAGATGGGTCAGATTTTCAGAAAATGTACAATTGGCAGATCTACACATTCAGGAAATTTTGCTAAGTTTGGCTGAAAAATCATGAATACCGGGTATATCTGAGTGTATTTGGGATCGAATTGATTTAAAGTATCAGTTCTGTTGTGTTAAACTGCATTTTAAAGCTCATTTTTGTCTTAAATGTGGGTTATTTGAGACGATTGGTGAAGGCGAATTATACATTTTCTGAGAATCTGACCTACATATTGTTTGTTACAATGCATGCTGGAATACTTGGTCCGGGGTATGTCCATAAAGTGCCTTTCTGTCTCTTTTTCTCTGTTTCTCTCTTTTCCTTCCTCTCTATCGCTATTTCCTGGGTATGATCATAAACTGCCTCCCTTTCAGCTCTCCCGCCCTTGATATAACCATTATTAAGTGAGTTGATAAGGGCGTAAAGCAAGCAATCTCACTCTCACTCACTCATGCTGGAATACATTCAGTTCTGGCCTGGCATATTTGTATAGAAGACTGCAAGAATCTTTTCACCAATATCACAATAACTTTATACAATTATAATTAAGTATGTGGATATTTACAAATAAGTCACTTTGAATCAATTTACTGCAGTCAACCTTTTAGTCCTTAAGGTATAAACCACAGTTGTATGAGATAAATTGTAAGAACCAGGATGGAAGAGTTGAGTCTAGTAAAATTATACTGGACGGATAGTAAAAGTATGAGCTTAGATGGCTGTATAACAGTCAAAAATCGGTGTAACAAATGAGTTTTTTGTTTTTATATTTGCGAACAAATCATGTTTTCTTCTGTTTTTATTCTTCTTCGTTCTTGAGGCTAAAAATACAAAAAAAATTTAGTAATGATCTGTATAGGTAATGATGATTGAGAGATTAATATTGGTGAAATGTCACTTAATACCAGACGTTTTGAAGATATAATAGATATGTACTTAATGGATTAAATGGATAATGTTTTTTGTATTGATTGTTAAATATCGTTTGTACTTGGAGATTAGACGTATCACTGTTGTGAATATCTGCCAATAAAATTGTTTAAAAAAAAAACTAATGCATGAATAAGAAGGTGTCACAATATTGAGGAGGAATATCGTTGGGCGAAACCAAAACTAAACAAAAAGGATCTCACCATATTTTACTTATCATTTTAGAGACCACCAATACAATTGAACAATAATTGTACAATTGAAGTATGTGGGGAAAAGGGTATTTGATGTAGACCTACACAAAATGATGCACACATCCTACAATATAATAGATATAGTTATATAATTACATCGTCATACATAGTCCTCATGATATCAATTATCCTATAAGAATAATGAAAGACCATCGCCATTCAACATATTTGTAACGTAAGCTAATCGATTTATCCATTGTGTAATAGTAGTGGAAAGGTTTATGAAATTAAACTTTTCAGAATTGTTATATGAATTGAACATCCAAATTGTAATAACAATGAGAATTCATTCTGCTGAATCCATTACTCACTCATCCCCACACCCCTCTCCCTTTCCAGTGTTATTCTTTAGGTGTCGAATATCTTCTTAATAACAGGAGTAGTAACTTCTCAGGTTATATCCAGGGCTGTCAAAACTATGTACTATAAGGGTCAGATCTTCAGAAAATGTACAATTGGCAGCTCTAGACTTTTTGTAAATTCTGCTCAATTATACTAAAAAGTGGTCAATACCAGGTATATCTGAATATATTTGGGACTGACTTGATTTAGACAATCTGTTTGGTTATATTGAACTGAGTTTGAACCTCATTTTTGTCTTAATTTTGGGGTTATTTGAGAGCATTGGTAAAGGAGAATTGTACATTTTCTGATGACTTCACCCATACATACATTTTACTAATATTGCACCGCCCACGGACCAACATATGTCTGTTTTTCAAGTCAGGCTGTAACACCGTTGCTTTGACATCGTGTTTCTGAGTAACTCAGTTCAAACAAATTCACCTTTGCTTCGTTTTCCTTCAAATTCGTGACTCAAACTCCTATGGATCAGCGGTTCAATACACATGTATAGATAGGGTTTGAGACTATAATTTGGTCGTGAGGAATAAGAACTCAAAGTCGTGGTGCATCACCTTCAAGCAGGAAAGTATCAAGAGCTCAATCATTTTATTAAGCTAAATAAGAAATTATCTGATAAAATGGTACCCGTTCTTACAACGGTTCTAAATCATTTCCCATCTTCTCTAGAATTTCAATGGCTGAACATTATTTCTTTTCATAAATATGTGTTATGAGAAAGTTCCACTTCAGCATTCATGTTTGACCTTCCAGAGCTGTTTTCTGCTTTATTATTGTGGTTTTGTACTGCATTCTGGAAATACTTAAGTTTATCAGGGCCTAATGTCTCAACCATCTTGTAAAAAGCCCCAGTTTTATCTTGTAGTAAGTTGTAAGGATGATCAAATTCCACAATCACACCGTTCTCCAACACCTGCAACACATTGAAGCTTTTCAGAATTATAGGAATACTTCATATCAGCTACAATTATATTGATTTGTTATTGTGAAAATACCACAGTGCTAGGAATAATATCTAACTAAATTACAAACTGTTTTTTAATTCTCTTGCCCTCTTTGAATACTGGATGAGAGCTAATGCATGTTGCGTAAGTCTGGTCCAGATTCTCACTACCGGCAGTATATAATATTATTATCATTTAGGTATCTGACTGGAAATAAACATAATTTCCTTTAATTGTCATTTAAAGTCATATACCCTTGATCTGAAACTCAACTGCTGTTTTAAAAACCACCTACCATGATTTTATCAGAACCTCTGAGTGTCTCCAGACGATGAGCAATTGTAATCACTGTGGCTTCACTGAGTGACTCATGTAGGGTCCTCTGTATTATTGCATCAGTTCTGTACATGTATAAGAAAAATTATTATTGACAAACTCATCAAGGAGAACCCTTCCTGTGATATACTTTGAAAGTTGATTCTGCTCCTATTGCCATACACTGTATGCATGCATTAAACACCATACTGTCTGAACAAAAAATATATGTAGGATATTCTGGTCCAGGATTTCAAAAGAAATTCAAAGCTTTTGATGAAAAGAAAGGAGAAAATCAATCATTTAATTAACAAACCTACACAAACCTATTGTCTACATTTGCTGTTGCTTCATCAACCAAGACTATTCTGCTCCTTTTGAGTGTAGCCCTGGCAAGACATAATAACTGTTTCTCTCCAACACTGAAGTTGTTGCCACTCTCCCCCATCTTTGCCTCAAGTTTGCCTGGCATTTTATCCACTTTCATTTTGAGTTGCACCTGGGAAAACCATTTCTATTTAAATTGTGGTGAAATGACAAATGTCTGCCATATTTTGTTATCAAAATGGAAAAGTCACACTGCTTCTTTGATCTCATTAAACCATTCCAACATCACTTAAAAGCCATTAAAATTTAAGCTGCATTGTAAGCAACTATAACAAAAAGGATATTCACATTGACATAGCACTGCATTATCATTGTTTGAGCATAGGACTGAAATTATCCATACTTTTGCTGCTGCAATGTGTTTTATTACATGCAGTTGAATCAGCCACAGTGATAATGAAAGAAGTCACTGCTACAAAGGTAGTTATATTGTTGTTTGTTGTACATTTATTACATAATTGTTCATTTAACTTCGACAATTTTGCCATTTATTCAACCCTTATACGTACACACCATGCTTTATGCCCACCAAAAATAGACCATTGAAGGCACTTTATCAGTAGACCAGCAAAAGGTTCATCCTCAAGCTGGGATATCATGATTTTTGTGAGCGTTTAAAACTGATGTGTACAAATATTGTCAAAGATCTTCCTCCAAGCAATGAGGGATCTATTTCACCAGCTAATACAAGTATACTCATAATAAACCTTTATCCAAAAAAAGAAAGAAAAAGGTATTGGGCAGGCCAATGAAGACATACATGTGGACTGCCCTGTCTGACTAACAACTGCGTGAAATCCTACACAATTCTGGTCTAATGACTTTAGATGAGCAGGACAAATATGGATAAAAATTAGAAGAATCTAGTAACTCACATTGTCTAACACAGCCCAGAGTTCCTCATCTTCATAGGCATCAAATGGATCCATATTTAAGCGTATTGTGTGGTTAAACAAAACAGGATCCTGTTGGATGAGTACAATTCAATCTTTGTAGAACTTGTAAGCTTAATCTTTCAATTGCAGATCGCATTGGATGTTACATACACATCATAGATGTCAATTAAAGTCATAAAAACCTCTTACCTGAGGAATTATAGCAACATTACTTCTTACATCAGTCAAACCAATATCCTTGATGTTGATCCCATCAATTATAATCTCTCCCTCTTGCTCAACCATCCTCAGTAAAGTAACAAATAGTGACGACTTTCCTGCACCAGTGCGACCAACAACGCCTATCTGAAATAAGTAATAATGGTAATAATGCTACTATCAAACCAACGTTGATCAAACTAATAATGACTAACAGATCAGTTCCTTTCCTCTATACATCTTTAATGATCCTTGGTTGAAGGGGAGTAGTAAAGACAACCAGACCAAGTTGAGATCGTGATTACTCTGTTTAATGATTTTAAAGCAGCTAAAGTATCACATGAGAACTGACAACCCAAAGGGTCTATTGAAGTGATAAAAATAATGGAGAAGAGACTATAGTATAGTAATGAAGTGTGGTAAACTGAAGTGCCATCTTGTGGCTAGAATATTGAGAGAGTATCTTCGCAAAGAGCTGTGCAAAATGATAAAAGAAGAAATCAACTTCTTTCATGATAATCATCCTAGGATCCTTTATATACAGACCAAGCGCAGCAAATAATATTTCAATAATATGTGCGACACACCAATCTCATGAAGACAAAATTGAACATGGATGAGTATCAAGTAAAGAGTTAATGAAATTCATTTCATAAATACAAGGAGAACATTTTCAACATCCTCAAAAGTTACTTTATAAAATAACATAATACCTTCATAACTTATAACGTAACATTATCTCTTCAAAACTTACTTTTTCTCCAGAATGAATTGTGAAGTTCAAAGGCCCCAGAGCCTGTGTTTCCTGTCCTCTATAAGTCATTGTAACATCCTTGAAAGTAATCTTCCCCTTGTGTGGCCATTGTTTTGGTGGTCTAAAAGCCTCATAGTCTGGCGCCTCCTGTTCCAATTTGTTATACTGCTGTATCCTCTCAACTGATGTCATCTGAAGGGTTACAGATAGTGATAAAGGAAGGACAAATTTGGCCACATTATCCAAGTTCTGCACTTATTACTTAACTTTATTAAGCCAAAGCTTTCTATTTCAGTTCATCCTAAAAAGATATATTCATAGTTTACCTTTACAATACATATATGTCTTTGATTTGTACTAGCCCTGCAAACTCAATTTGATGTACAATTTGATTTACCATGGTCATAAAGACGGTGAAGTAGTTAAATCCCAAAGCCATGTTGATGAGAAATGCTGGCAAGTATACAAAGGCCAAACCCAAAGTGCTTTGGTTGTTGCCTCCTACAAAATCAATGATGGGCATATGTTAAAGAGATAAACCACTGTTCTCCGCACTGCTGCAGGCGGGAGTTAAAGGAACTAATGCATGAAAAATAAGGATTGACAGTAATTTTTTCAAACTTTGTCTTGAGAAAGTACATGGTTGGAGGATAACAAAAAGCAAAAAAAAATGGATCTCGGCATATTTTTTTTCTTTCTAGAGACCAGCAAAGTTTAGTATTGAAGTATGTGGGAAAAATGGATATTTTCTCAGTTTTTCCAAGATTTCAGACAGACAAATAACATTTTTCAATTGAAATGTCTTCTAAACATGACCACTATAGATGTTTGCCCTCATGTATGAAAGAACAGGGTATCAACATATTTTGAAATATATTATTTAGCATTGAAAATCTTCAATATTCCTGTTTTTAACTCACCGCCATGCAGATTCAGTTGAATCACTTTTTTAAAAGGTCGGTGACCCCCATTTTTTATTGCTTGAAAGGGTAAAGCAATATGTTAGCTATGTTTATAGAGATTTTTAGGAAAAAGTTATTTTCAGTTTTTTTTTTATACTGAAAAAACGAAAAAATTGTCCTTTTCTCATAGACTTCTATAGTGAACAACCATAAATTTTGAGGCTCCCTAAAATGAAAACTAACCCGGTGACATATTGTTTTTATTGGCTTTTTGAATTCACATAACCTTGTTCTTTCACGAGGCAAAGTTTAAACAAAATGTTATTTTCAGTTTTTTTCCCAGTTGAACTGTGGTTTATCTCTTTAATTGTCAAAATCCATATATATATATATAATATATATATAATGCTTTTATTCAGTACAATTCATAGGTACGAAAACAATGAACAGGGTTATGATCCTCTGTCCCCTCGCAGGTCTTCCTCAACCGCCCAAACTAAATATAAAACAATCATTGATTTTGCGACATAATATTACAAGTTATTCATTTATATAATCATTTTGGTTCGTCGTTCGACTAATACATTCAATATTATGAGAATATTTAGTTTCAATTTTTAACATCAAAACCGATTACTTCAATAGGACAAAGTCCTTGTAGTCATTAGTTAGATCAATATATACGTATTCACCTTCAAGGTTTACAATACATCAGTACATTGTTACATGTCATTTACAATTCAATTAATCATGTCGTCAGCCCTATACCATCCCCCCATAATAATAATCAGCAGCATCCCTTCCCTAACCATAGTCAAAATCCATCAGTAAAACATCACAGTCTCTCAGTTGAAATTTCATGAAATGATATTGTAATAACTATATTTTACTCCACATTGATGTATGTACCACATGCTATTTGTATGCGTGGGAGTAGTGTGATAATTTGCACCAGTTCAATGCGCATGGTATGACTTCCTGTCCCCAGTAAACATAGCCATATAAGGTAAGCATAGCAACATGGGAGTAAATATAGAACCGAAATTCAAATGTGGAACCCGGGACAATATTACAGTGTCCTTGATGTCAATGTCTTTTCATAACCCATTTGCCTATCGGCTTGTGAGCCATGAAAAAACGAACATGTCAAACAGTGCAATAGTGTCCCTTGTACCACATTCTCATCAGGTTCTATCTATGTATCATATATTGTAATGTATCCTTATAACCAATGGCCAATTGGATTTAGTAATAAGATAAGATAAGTCTTTGGTTGATTTATGTGGTATACTGATATAGTAGACCTGGGAACATCTTGAATATTTGGAAACGATATAATCATCATTAAGAAAATGGCGGAACACTAAGAATCTCATCGAGTAAACATCATTAATACAAAGATATTAATTAAAAGGATATTAGATGATTTAAAGATAGCATCCTTTTAATGGATTAATCAATTTAATTGATTAAGATGAGGTAATTCACATTGTTTGTAAAACTTAGTTCATAACAAAGCTATAGTTCATAAACCAAAGTCATATTGCAATCGGTCTTAATGCTCATTCATAGATACCAACTACTATCAATTTAGCATATATTCTGAGGAAATATAAACCCATTCAAGTCAGCGCCGTATTTTACTTGACAATCAAAATTTGGACAACAAAGGCTAGTTAACAACCTCCTATGTGAAATATACATATACCAAGAGGATGACACCACAAGTCGCACATGTTATTTCAGGACAGGCCTACAATATCGCCACCGCAAAATTACATTGCAATCATGATGCTTTTTGGCCATATGGATCCCTTGCCAGAGGGAATGCCCTGTGGCATTACATGGAAATGCCTTAAGGCAATACAAGGTCTCAATGGGTTAATAAATATTTATGTCAAACGGCAACATATTGGCTATCACCACATCATTTTTCAAGGCATTTTTCTACTAATACACTTTTTGGTAACAGTGTATAAAATACAGGAATATTTTTGCCCAGACATTTGGTGCTAAATAGCTCAGCCCAGGCAAGAAGTGCAGATAGTGTCGCATCCTGGTTTATTTATACCAAAGCATTGATCCTCGATTTACGAAAATATTATGTAACACCCAAATATTGTGCTGCTCTGTCCTCTTGTAATTAGATGTTTGGTCTTCCTCCATGCCCTACTTAGCTGGCCCACTAGGCGTTCAGGCCGGGGTCATGCATGGGACAGATCCTTCCCCCTCCTTCCCTTGTCCCCTTACTTCCAATCCAAGGCTGCTCTCCCCCCTCTGTTTTACTCCTTGCTCCCTATCCTCCGATTATGTAAGACGAGCCTAAATAATTAGTCTTGCTGCGTTGGACAGCGCTTTGTAAACACCCCCCTTCCCCCCAACTGGCCACATGGTGTGTGGCTGAACAAATTGTGGTATAGTGTAGAAAATACAAGGATATTTTTGCCCAGAGATTCGGTGTTAAGTAGGCTAATGAACATATAACACACACATCATGTTATACTACTTGGACTAGAGTTTATCTTTTTTTAAACCCTGTAAATATGAATTCATCAATTTATACCCAGTCTATCTTCTTCTATACTTAAATGAAAGGAACATATTTAATTTCAGTTTCAGAGCATGATTTTCAGCACAAGTTTTTGTTGCATTAAATACCTCTGTTATAATCCAATAGCAAGGCGATGAAAGAAACAATGAGTAACAAGGATGATGCCATATCAACAACGAAAATCAGTGCTCGTTGACAACTGATGAAATTAAACCAGGATATGGAATGTCGATCCATGAGTAAATTGCATTCTTCAAGAAAATTCTTTTCCTTTTTCATTCCTTTGATAACGGTGAGCCCATCCAGTGTTGAGGAAATATGGGAGTATGTTGGGCTCCTCACTATTGTAAAACAAATATTTACGTCCTTTTATATTTGTAAATTAAGACATTTTTTTGTATGAATCATATAATATTAAATGTGAAATCAAAATTATAAACATTAAAGTTAAGCTTGTATTCATCTAAGTATAAATATTTCAATATTTTTCCTCTGGATGAACAACAATATCAATGTACAATTGTAAGGATTGTCCTGAAACAAAAATGTTCATCTTAAGCGTAATGATCTGAGGTTACACTAGGATTCTACTTTAAGTTGTATGACCATAGAGAAACAGTATTGAATGTATTTGATATTTAATTTGGCTTGGAGAAAGATAAAAGAGCACTACTCAACAAGGAATACCCAACCACTGGTACAGTGCAACTACTTGTGGAACCAATGTACAATATTATACTTACTGCTTGCTTCTAATCTTTTGGTGTCCCTAATGGCCGGTAGGACCAACTTGTAGAGGACCATTAAGAAGACCACATATAGGATGGCAGCAATGGAGCACCATGGGTTGGCAATCAGTACATACACTAAGTCAGGCAGGCTGTTTCCTGACTCCTATAAATGGGATTTTGCATGAGAAACTTGTCATAGTTATTGAACTGTTTGGCCAGTTATAAGGAATTCATGCATGAGATGAGAGTTAACCCAAGTCAAAATGATGGAACCATTCACACACATGGACTATAACATTCCTCGAATGAATGAAACACACTAGATATTCCAATATAACCTTGCAACATTCTAAGCAAGTTAAAACCAACAAGTTTTTTTGGCTACTTTATTATATATGCCATTACTAATCCAAAATGGAATATAGTCATGTACTTGAATTTGAAATTAAACCTATGTCACAGAAAAAATAAGGTTCATTCAGGTCCAAAATTTTGGTGAACCAGAATCTATTGGGAAGGAACACTAAGCAGGTGAAACTGGAACTAGGGCCAGGTGTGACAATCTTGCACCAGGCTGAATGAAAAAGCTGACAGTGTTTAGAGTTCGCTGTTAGGCCCATAATGATATAAATTTATACAGGAACATACCATATTTCAAATTATTCAGTAAGGCTAGAAAAAGCGATTATGAGAGGGACTAAAGTGTTGCATTGTCTTGAAATTTAGAGTTGGTTTCTGGAACAGAACAGAGGATGAACAACAATATCAATGTTATATCAATTTTACGAAAATATTATGTAACACCCAAATATTGTGCTGCTCTGTCCTCTTGGACTGGGAACGGATGAACATTTAGAATTACGCATTGGTGGAGAGATTGATGTACATTAGTGAACACATCAAATTTCCTTCTTGCCACCGGTTAGTTTGGTTTACTAATTAGTTTAGAGGAACATACCAGTGTTTAATTAATAAAAATGAATGAATCATGGAATTTTCTTTAAACTTTGGATTTAGAAAGAACATGGTTGGGGGAACCCCAAAAGCCCCCCACAACTATTATGTCATTGGATTAGTTTTTATTTCAGGGACCACTGAAATTTACTATTGCTCACTATAGAAGCCATAGGAAAAACGGGTATTTTCTTCAGTTTCCCTAATAGCAAATGATTAAATCATAGGATTTTGTTTAAAATCTGCATACATTGCTGACACCTTATTCTACCCTCCCAATTAAACAAATAATGGGTCATTGAACTAAAACAGAGCTATTCAGCTAAACTTGTATCACAATGTATCACAATGTAACACAATAACAAGGGGCAAGATAAGATGTATGTCCATATAAGAAGTATCTCTTGAGAACCTGTTCAGAATATGACCTGGAACGGATAAACATTTAGAATTACATTGAAACTGCACAAAACAAGATACAATAATTATATGAATTGTTGCATTTTAGAACTATTAGAGCATCTTGGTATAAATATTTATTCTAGAATCTGTGGATGATCTTTGAAAAATATTTCAATTCTTCCTAGAACGGTTGTATTCTGGCAGATCTAGTCCATATGACATTCTGTTATAAAGTGAAGGCTAACCAACAGGTCTTGTTTCAAAGAAATATGAAGGAGCCTTGAGGAGCCTCGCAAACATCTTATTGTAGAGGTTGTAGCTGGCCAAGGTTGTCAGAAGCATCAGTACAATAAAGGCGGTGACAAAGGGGATGATGATTAATACCACTAGAACCCCCAGTGCCTTAATGAGCTCAAACACAAGACTTGTTGGCATGAAAAAGTCCACAAAAACATTTCCAGCGATGAGACGTTCAGTAGCGTTTTCATGTGCTATACTAGTGCTAAGATAGACAAAGATAAATGTTAACTATCATGGGAATGATATGTTTTCAATCCTATCAATCATTTTACAGTTATTAATAGCATTAATAGTTTAACATTTCCTGCTTGGAACTTAACAGAAGTTAAATGGTTTCTGACAATCAACAAAATGGATCAGCTGTGTCTTATTAAAGGACTGTCACAATATATGTAAATATAACACCGAAAGATCTTTTTGAATTTACCTTGAGACCAGAAGCCAATCAAAGTAGACCCCAGTGCCCTGAATGAATGATGTGGGATAAGTATAATATGATAATGAGCAAGAAGAAAATGTGATGTAGTACAGATAATCACCAAGCTGTTTGTATTTCCTTAATGTTGGTACAATCAGGCAATCTGTCAATAAGGTGTGCAAGTTCTCAGTGGCAGTGAGTTTCATAACCATTCCACTGCACCAGCTGATTGAGTGGAAACTCCCATAGGGTTAGCATTGTTAAAATAATGTGTCACTAATCTTTAGAATAAGAGTTCTAATGACCAGATCGATCTAAAGCACTAAATTATTTTGATGCAAATACAAATACTCCATTTTTAGTGTCTCTTTTTCACCACAACACTTGCCCTATTCCCTCAACAGATGGGATAAAGACTTACCGTAGCCCAAGCATATAGTATGACAAACAGAGGCAACAGAATGATTCCTTTTCCAGCCCTAATGTATCGCAAGTAAACAAGGTTATCCACCCCTCCTCTCTCATTCTTATCTTCTTTGTCCACAACCATACCAGTTTTCTATATGAGATAAGGCATCATGAAATTGACAGATTGATTGGTTTAATGCTAAAGTAGGTGTGATTTGCATATGTAGTAAGATAGATCATCACAGATATACAAGTATTATTAATATAATTTTGTATTATATTCATAAAATGTAGGGTAAAATAAATAACAAGGTTGACCACAGTTTTTTTTTCATAATGCTAATTCATTTATTCTGCTGTCACAATGTTAATAAGATAACAAGAACAAGATTACAAAATAATATTCTTCACTAGATTACACCATTATATAATTTACCTGAGCCCAATCAAAGTTTCTGTTCTCCTCAAAGTTGTCTTTACAACATTATAAAGTAATATTCTGTACCTGAGCCCAATCATTCCTTGTATCCTGCCTATCTTCCTCAACAAAGTCAAACATCTGATCTTTATCATTCTCCTTTTCCTCTGCTTCAACATTCTGTTTAATGTCATTTGCTATTTCATTATAATGGCCACTCGCTATGATTGTACCCTGCAAAGAGTATGAGCAATTGAATCAATGAACTAGTCCTTGTAGAGTATAGCTGATCTAATAGTGTAGAGGTAGGAGTTGTCTGAGCCTATCAAAAATCACATAAATGTGATAAATGTTAGGAAAATGAGTTATACATTGCAAGAATTGGATTTTGCGATACTACCATAGTTGAAAAGATGAGACCAAGGGGATTCCAATGAATGTAAACATTAAGGGCATCTAATACATACTTTTCAGTTCAGGTATTTCTATTTTTGAAAAAGAAGTTTGCAATATTTCTGGGTGGACAATTAATAGTAAAGCAACTAAATATACTCCATAGATGATCTAGGAAATGCATAGATATTTTTAATGAACAGTTTTGAAATGTGGTACTTGTATGTATACAACCACAAGGACTAGACACTCCAAAGATGACAATATTCAAACAAAGAGATCTTGTTAATAATACACTTTGAAAAATATAATTTTTGCGACTTGTGACTCATTTTCCTAAAACACATCACATACGTTGCAAGTATTACATTTGGAAGTACTCTCGGTGATGCTCAGACTTCCCGCAGCACATCCAGCGGGGCAGGACAGGTGTCATGCTACTTTTTCGCATAGTAAAAAGCTCACAGAAGAATAAAAGTTCCCACTATGAATAGTATTATATATCAAACGATTCACAGCAATGTCAGCATTCCACAAGTATTCAGTTTAACAAAATTGATTTAGAATTAGCGAGATAGGAGTCAATTTTCTCCCAAATGTTTAGTTTTTTCACTATAACCAGAAGCTTCCTTCACAGCTTCTGGTAGGTTGGGGTGGCGACAATTAACTCTGGTGTTAAATTCACACAACACAAGCTGTAATTGGGATTACGAGAATTAGTGCTGCTGTAGTTCTATTGGTAGTTAGGTCTAGTGGTGTTTGGCCAATGGAAATGCTCAGAAAGAGGTTAAGGCTAAGGTTTCTCACAACCAAAGACAACACTCCAATATAGATGTCAGCATACATAGCATACAGGTCATGTAGCTGTCCATAACAATTTGAACTATTCAGAGCCTATACTGTTCAATCTCATCCACATAGTCTCACCTCTTTGAAAAGAAGTACTCTATCCAAATATGGTAAAAGCTGAAGCTGGTGTGTGACAATTATTTGGGCTTTGTCCATCAACATTCCTTTGATACATCTGGATAGAAAGGGAATGTTTATTGAAAGGAAACAATCTGCCTCAAATTCTCTCTAAATTGTCATTTTAAAAAGAAAAGGGTAATATTGGTAGTACATGAATCATTGAAAGGGTCCGTCACTAATTTTACCTACAAAATCTTCACGTTTTGTGGTAGGCTATGAAATACAATCATGACAATATGTCATGAAAATTTCTTCTTTATAACTTAATTGATCAATTCTTAGTCACCTTGATGATAGCAATGACTTTGTTTGCAAATAGTCACAGAACTTACTCAAAAAATATAATGTTTGCAATTTTCCCATCTACTGCAGAGAGGGGATCATCCAGAAGGTACAATTCTGCATCTTGATAAACAGCTCTGAATGAAGTAGCAATATAATGAATACAATTTTCCCAATTCAAATCACTTATTACAACCATCATATTTTCAAAGCACAAAAATATATACAACCCTGACTTTACCCACCTTGCGAGACCAACCCTTGCTTTCTGACCTCCACTTAGAGTAAGGCCTCTTTCTCCAACAAGTGTTTTATCACCATGGGGGAATTTGGCTAAATCCTGAAAAAAATGAAGATATTATTTAAAAATATCCACTCAAATGGTTATTTATACAAGCTTTAGTAAACTTTCCATATAACATGTTGTCCACACCATCCAAAACCCACAGCAGTGCAACAAGATATTCAGGAAACATTGAGCCAGGAAACGTTGTATAAACCATGTTTTATCAGCATTAATAAAATAATAATTGATGATCAAAATTAATTAAACTATGGTATATCTACAACCTAATCATGGTCACTAAACAAGAAACAACATATTCTATTTCAAGACGACTCATACCTCAACAAGTGCACAAGCTCTGATGACCTTATTATACCACTTCTCATCATACTTCTCACCCAACAGTATGTTGTCTCTGATGGTCTCTGACATAATCCAAGGCTCCTGTGGTGCATATGCTATTGTGTTTGGTAGTGTTACCAAACCTTTGACATGCACTAGCTCTCTCAGACATGCATGTAGTAAGGAACTCTAAAAGTAGAATCATAAATTGTAAAAGAAAATATTTTAATTGAGTGCTGCTTTAATGATACTGCTTATGAAGATCATAATTTACATTAGTAAAAGCCAATAATCAAGATAATGTCATGATGAACAAACAATAAAGTTGAGTAAATTCATGCAATAATGCATTACATAGCCAAAGCATGACAAAGCCTAAGCTGCTAACAGGAGGAAAGTACCTTGCCTGATCCAACTCTCCCAACTATGCCAATTGCTTCACCCTGTAATCAGAAATACATAGTTGTCATCTTGAAGGTAGTGATGCCCATGTAATGATTCAATCATAAGTAAAAGTGATCTCATGAATATTAGATAGTACCAAATCCTCCATGGCTTACCTTTTGAATCTTAAAGCTTATATTTTTCAAAAAGAAGTTTTCACCATCCTAAAAGAAACCATTTTAGATAAGTATCAAATCATTATTCATTATCTAATTTCCAAATATAAATTTTTCATTCTGTCAATTTTCATGTTCAGATTAGAAAGAATAAAATCAAAAGAGGTTCTTTCGCCAATAATATCTATACTATGACCAATAAAACAAATAAACAGACACAGTTATCATAAACATTTTATAAAAATCCACCTTTTCTTGCCCTGGCCATTTTCCAGTGAAGGATGAGTATTCTAAAACTAACTCCTTGGGCTGTGTTGATGTATGTGTGTCACCATCCTCCTCCAACTCTTCCATCATTAAGAATTTCTGAATATATAAGACTCTCTAGAACAAAAGCTATGTGAGGTGTATTATGCAGTATTTTAAACCAGTTCTGCCATTGGTTTACTCTGAGGAGGACAACATTGGGGTTTCACACATGCAATTGAGAGAAAATGAAAAAGAGATGAAATAGAAAGGACAGGTAGATCAAGAAAAATAATAAAAATTATATTTTGCCATTTTTCAACACAAATGATGCATTTTTGGTGCAATTGCTTATTATATATTCTACAGACTATAAAACTAGATACTGCATATTTTTCCAGCGATCCACCAGCTCGAAATGATATTGAAATTAAGCAATGAAGGGCTCCTGAATAACATTATTTTACTTCCCTCTCAATTTTACATTATATATATAATTATATGGATCTCGAACCAATTATAATTTAATTGAAAACAATAGTAAAATACTGGTGGAGCCTTCCAGCATTATGTTTGGTTTCACCAACAATAATGATAATGCCAAGATAATACATTTGTTTGCATTACAAACTAAAACCTATATTCATAGGCAGAAACCATTTTTCAAATGTGATTTTTCTTTTTTATCTACCAGATGCAATATTAGTAATAGAGGTATGTCTGTGTCTTCACACAACGGGTCCTTGCCTTCGCAGAGGGTGTGTGAGGATATATGTGTGAAATGATCACTAAACTAAATGGATAAATACAAAAGTAAAAATGTGTACTCAGGATCAAGGTGCATATGTTTCATTAAGGGTAGTATTTCAACTGATGATCAAGTCTAACAATATTGCTAATGAAACTTTAGGTGTTTTTACACTTGAATTATACATTCGAGAAAGTACTACTGGGTATAATTGTTTAGCATTTTGAGAAGCCAGGTATCTTGTCTAAAAAGGTTTTACAAACAGAAACAAGAAATATTGTGATAATAAAGATATAGATAGCTCTGAAATTGTTTACCTTTTGAACAGTGTTACCATATCTATATATGTAGTACTCATTCCCCTAGTGGGGTACTTTATATGGGTTGGGAAATATTTCTACCTTTATTCTCTCTGAACTTGTCACTATCTCCTTGTACACGATGAAGCTAAATCCAATAATTCTTAGTGCGTTGTACTCAATAACGTGGGCCACGCCTAGCAGTGAAATGCTTTGCTGGAATAGATTACATTGAAATATTAAACATTGTGTAGGCTACTGGATCTCTCATGGTAATGATAAATCAGAGAACAATTAATTTTAGAACTGAGTTGCTTAAACCATTCTTAGGTATGATTAATTTGTGTGAAAAACATTGGTCACTAAAACAAAAGAAAAATCTAAGTGATTACAAATTGCCATAGAATTATTGCAACAGTAAAGTATCAGGCAGTTAAAATAAAAGTAGTTACAAACTGTGGAATGATGTAGTTTCCTACTAGTTTGGGGAGGGGTTCCAGTCGTATTGAGTGTATCTGTGGTGTGGTGTAAGGGGGCTATCATTTTTTACCTCAAGGTGGGTTATAAGAATTATGGGGGGTGGAGCTAAAAAACATGGCACCCTCTGATGGGGGGGGGGGGGGGGGAGCACAAAAACATGCCACCTTCAAATTCAGTGTTTCACATATCATTCCTACAGTGAGGAGGCACTCAACCGCAAACAGTTTACTCTACAAAACTGTTTTGAATTGGAGAAGGGTTGGAGCAGACTTCAAGAATTCATTAATATAATAAAACAACCAATTTTTATTTTTTCAAAGCCGGCTTGTGAATAGTCACGTGGGGATGAGAACAGTGCAAAAAGCCCCAAAAAATTAGTCAAGTTGAAGATGTTTTAAAATTGGCATCTCAATGTAACCATCATTCGGCCCCTGTTTAAATTTTTTTTTGCTCATATAACATGAGTAGGAAAGTAACATGACTCCCCCCCCCAGAGGAGTGCCTATGGCTTAGCGGTCAGCTTTATTTATACCTCAACATGGTAATTAGTTAGTTAGAGACAAAGGATTCTAGCAATGCTTACCCTGCACTGTCCCCTTCTAATTGGCTGAGAGAGAGAGTCCTTCTACCAGGCAGACAGACCCCCAGCCCCCTTCCAAGCGGGGATCATGCATTGTCCATGTGATAGATGATCCTTGACCTCAACCCCCCCATTCCCTCCCTTACCCAAATCCCAAGCTTACAGTCCCTTCCCTATTCTCATGCCCCCTCCGCCCCCCCCCCCCCCCCCTCCTGACCCACAGATTACATTGGCTCAGGGGTGTCCAAGCACCCCCTCCTCCCAGCCCGATTGACGCATGGTGTGCCTAAATCCCAGCTGGGGGAGGTTGGGTGGCTTAATTGGGTCGGTAATCCAATCCAAAAGAATACAATTCTTTACAATAGAATGAAAACTTCAATCAATGTATGTGTAGTGAGCCCAAAGTTACACTTGTTTTGGAATGGGAAAGGATAACAAATACTAGGATATACCTTAATGGCTTGACAAGTACTATATACTCTGGGATGGTTAGTCCACAGAAAGAATGAGAGAGAGACAACCCCTTGCTGTACTGAAAGAAATAAAGATGCCAGCTGCAGAAAAGACTGATCAGTCCTGTTCTTTCATCCGAAGGTTCAGAAGTGGTCTGGTATGTCCAGAAGAGTAGGCGGCTGCTAGTTGGTGCTTTGCGAATGTAATTTAGATAATGTTTAGGCCGTTTTTGTATTATTGTTGGTACACATTAAAACACTATATGGATATTTTGTTTCTATAGCCTGCCTTTCCCCTCACCACAAACCTTCAAACCCACCCACCCCCGGGCCGTGTAGTGACAGCTCTACACGGCCCAACAAGTAGAGGATGATAAAAAAAAAGCTGACGGACCCGGGCAAGGTTTGAACACTCAACCTTCACGCCTGCAGTCGAGTGCTCTAGCCTCTGAGCTATGGAGTTTTGTTGTGGTGGTGAGGCTGAAGTTTGCTAGTGATATGAGTAGGGCCAACCCATGTGTAGTGGTGAAAAGTGGCCGAAATCGTTTATTCTACAGCTCTGTGGACAACGGCCTTGTATAAGCAGTAGGGTTATAGTCGGGGGGAGGGGATGGCGGGACTGGAACTGTTCGTGACATGTGATTTTAAAAAGTTAGATGGAATATACCGGCAAGCTCTCTCTATGTTGCCCCAACCGGGAACGGTAGGTGCGACTGCCCCAAATCTCAGGAGAGTTCCCGAGACGGCAACATAGGTGCCGCCACTGAGGTCGCTAGAAGTCTAGGTGTCCGTGGATCCACTCCTGTTCCTGTGGAGCATGTGGATCAGCATCCTTCTCCTGATCCATGAAGGGGCCTGCCCCCTGGACGGTGGTGCTGACTAGTACCAACAGCTGCTACTATAATCCTCCATGTCAAAGGACCCCACAACTGGTTCACGCATGCAATGCATTGCTGTTATACCTGTGTTACACTATGTACGGGTTCAAAACATCATATATATATGTACTTATTTAAAAAAAAGTCTAACATAGGCCTAGTCACCTTCATTCAATAATATTCAATGGCAGCTACTTCTGTACTTGCATTTATGCAATATGTATGTGGTATGCTTTCATCTGTTTCTTTTCACTGCAGGTGTGTGATTGGTGAGGCAGGGGTTGGGGCGGGGGTCACAAAAATATGGGACCCTCTCAAAAATTCATATGATTGACTGCCAAAGTTCTTATACCCCCCATGAGGTATATAATGATAGTCCCTTTAAGAAAGAAGATATAGTGCATGGTACTTTGGGAAAAGGGGCATGGCAACTAGTTATGGATTACGCTTAGGCCTTTCGGCCAAATAGGCATGTAATTTCATCCAGCAAATATGGCCCGCCAGTTGGTGGTTTTGCATGCTTATCATAGGTAACTCCTGTGGTCTCCACCCCCGCCCTGTCCATATATAAATGTTTTGTGGTAGGCGTCTAGGCAAAGCTTCACAATTCTCACAGATTTTAAGGCTCTTTCCAAGATGGTCAGATATTATAGTGTTATGGGGTACTATGGAGGACTTATGGGGGATAACTAGATTAGGTCAGTAGTGGTGTACTAATTGCAATGCCTAACTCATGACACCTACAGGTGTATCAGCTTGTACACAAAATATTGTTAATGTCTCATTGTTTAATACTTAACATAAATATACACAAATTTCAATGAGAAATGGCCAAAATTATGTGAAAAGATTTGACGAGGACCCATGCAATCCTATTGCTAATAATACCTACGAGTTGGGGTTCTATTTTTACTCCATGATGATTAAGAAATACATGTCAAAATATATTATTGACAAAGAAAATCAACAGTTGACAGATCGGAAATATGACTGTCCTAACTTTGAAACAAAACTTCATTTCACAGGAAGTAGAACAAATGGCTGTTCCTAAAAGCTCCCCCCTCCCACCGGTGTATCAGTGAGATGCTATGTAACAGCATGGCAAAAGGAGGGAGGAAGTTTGCATGGTAGCAAACCGGAAACATGCTGCTGCCGGAAACAGGAAGTAGAACAAATGGCTGTTCCTAAAAGCTCCCCCCTCCCACCGGTGTATTAGTGAGATGCTATGTAACAGCATGGCAAAAGGAGGGAGGGAGTTTGCATGGTAGCAAACCGGAAACATGCTGCTGGGTTGCATGTAATCCTACACACATGATTACACAGTAGGATTGCAGTCCCGCCCATACAAACTGCAGTTAATCCTCCCTTCATCATGGAGTAATAGATAAGCTAAAGGTAAAATGTATTTCACTTTACATAGCATCCATATAATATACGGCTAGAGCGATTTCTAGGAAAGGAGGTAGAAAAGAAATGGTAGAAAGAAGGTTTTCTTTGTCCAGAATGTTCTCGGAATTTGTTCTTTTATAAACCACTTTACTCATCTGTAGAGGTCTGTCCCCCCTCTCTGGATGTCGTCGTATGTAGTTTGTGAAGGTATTTGGGGTGGAAATGTGATTTTGAAGCCTTTTTTAAATTGCAATTACTACACTCTATTTATAGCATGGGAAAGCCCCTGCGAGATACTACGTCATTTCCCACAACCTAGGGGGACCTAACTCAGGGCAGCCAACTTTTGGAAGGCCCAAAACCCTGAGGTTTTTTATGTCCCCCGGGAAAATTTGAAAAAAACGACAGCTATTTCAGGGCATTCTGCTGATTTTGAGGAGAGTCAGAGCCAAATTATAACCAACAAATGCTTAATCTTATGAATTCCAACTATGGAAATAGTTTGCCAGAAATTGTATTTTAACATTAGGACCAATTTTAAGTGCATTCAAGTATTTTCCTTAGCCTAATGCCCGGTTTCAATATATATTTTCTAGAATATTAAAGTGACATTGGCAAGTTGTATAGGATAATAGAAGATCAGATAGTCTGTGTAGATTATATATAGGGCTATTCATTAGGGTTTCATGACATTGTTTGTGTATTAGGTATATTGGATATTTGATACTTGAAGGTGCAATTTATGTCATCAAATATAATCGAACAAATTCGGAATCGAAAATAGGGTTGGGAGAGAAAAACAGGTATGAAAGACAGAGGAGAGGGGAAAGGAAAAGAGGGAGAGGGGGAAGTATGGGGAGAGAGGGTGACCGTCCTACATGCAGAGGAGTGGGAGAGTGAAGAAGAGGGTGTGGGAATAGGAGAGGGGGAGGGGGAGGGAATGAAGAGGGGGAAAGAGAGGAGGGAGAGGATATAGGGGAAGGGAGAGAGAGAAGGAAGAGAAAGCGAGGAGGGGGAACATGAGGAAGAGGAGTGGGAGAGGGTGGGAAAATCGGAGATGGGGTGGGAGAGAAAAATAGGTATGAAAGTCAGAGAAGAGGGGGAGGGAAAAGAGGGAGAGGGGGAAGTGTGGGGAGAGAGGGTGACCGTCCGGAGGACGGGTATTTTGCTAGTAAGATATAATACTATGAAAGCCAGAAATAAATATTGAAACAAAACAACCACATCCTAAATACGAGTGGTCTTAATAACCAGAAACAAATGGCAGCAACAATAAGAAATCTTTTGAAGTGATCCATTATGACTGGTGAAATATTTCTGTTTATGATTGCAATCAAAGTCACTAATCCCTCTAAAAATGCACACACAAAGAATTATCATTACTTACGATGAAGTTCATATAGTACCCAGTTCCCAGGAAATGTGTAATAACTACCAGATACACAACCAATTATATAACAGGAAAACCAAGAAGGATAGACACAACCACTAGTATAGACCTTCCTAAATGTACCCTCAGCTCCTTTCTGTAATGAAGATGGCACAATAAAAATTAAAGTCAAAACTATAGAATGGATTGAACTGAGACGGAGAAATACTTATGATGTTCCAAGAAAGAATACTTACTTTCTGAGATTCTGTGCTTGTTCAGCATATATCTTCTCCCAGCAGTACATCTTGATAACCTTCATTGCCTTGATGATTTCATTCATCAGTAGAACGCGTTTATCAGTCCATCCAGCCTGTTTCAGTCTAGGAAAAAGAAAATTAAAAAGATGTAAATAGTGACTATCTTTAATTTAAGCAATGGGCTATTTAAGGCTCTCAATGATTCATACAGAATTTCCAAATTCATTAGATGATATAACCAAAATCTTTTTACTTCTATTTTCACCATTATGTATTAACCTGTCAGGCAATTATATTCCTTGACCAAGAATATATTTCCTAATTTAATTCAATAGTCAACATTCCTGTCTAATTTTACCTACACCCACAGTTTCTCAATATTATTTATCATCACAGTTTTTCGCTAAGAGTATTACCGTAATTTGCCGGCTAGGATCCCCAGTTGATATTGCATGAGTGCTGTCACTATGATAACAGCCAAGACCACTACAATAGCACTGCCAATCTCCAGTCCTCCATATACCAGTGCCACAGTTGTGATTAGTGGTACAGTAAACCAACCGCTTAACATACTTACGCCCTGAAATGTCAGACCAATAGTGGTATAAACTTTTATAAAAAAAATGTTTGTATTTTGTTAAGGCCAATATAATGTGTAATACATTACAAAAATACGCTCTGTCTGTTAGGGATTGGTCTCAGGTGTTGCCTCTCGAAATAAAATGAAGAGAAAACTGTATCTAAATTACTTCTTACATTATCTATTGTACTTATTTCTATTCGAAACATCATATTATTAGATCTCAATAATCTCAGTCATTTTCTCTTGTCCTTATTAAAAATTCGCTAGCATACATCCACAGCCTTATCTCATATCTTTTTTATTTCCTGGCTGTTTTGTATACTAAAGATATAAATATACTAGTCTAAATATCATTTTACTAGAAACATAATGACAAAACCAACTGTCTGACCTTCCCCCCATCCCGCCACCCCTTCCCATATACCCATCCAACACTTTATATACAAAATTCTACTGTCCAATTTAGATAGACACAATCTGTACTAGTAATATCCTTTCTAACAGCATTGTTGCTTTCTATTTTCCCTCTACATTCTTACTATGGTACCATGCTTTCAGAGACTTTATGAACATATCTCTGTCCTCCTGTAATCTTATTTGGTCAGGAAGTTGGTTCCGTAAGATTTTACTCTTATAGAAAACGCTCCCTCGGAGTTGTTCTTTCCTTGGTCTCTTTATCAATAACATCCTATCTCTTCTATTTCTCAGATGCCTACCTTGGTTGTCTAAGGCAGAGAACTTGCTTATTCAATCAAACATCAATTTCAGACTCAAAACCTCAGCTCTCTGTTTGAGAGGCAAGATCGCATATCATGTGATTATTTCTCTATTTGTAGCATCTCTGCCATACACCACTCTCAAGGCTTTATTCCAAGTAGATTGTACTTTTTTTGGCCATACATTTACCTAGATTCAGGACTAAAAAATTTGAAAATTCCAAGATTGGTAATATATAGGTCTTGACCAATAACACACACAGATATGTTGTAAGAAATTTCCTACGTTTGCAAATCTCCCCAATCTTCCACAGAGCCGATTTGATTTGCTTCTCAAGATGATCTTGACTACTCAAGTTTTCATTGATAATGGTCCCCAGATAATATAAGTTGTTAATATAAATTGCATCATAACTTGTGCTGATCTGAAGTTTATCAATACTTGAACCAAAATACTAAAAATATGATATGTTAATTTAAGAAACTTAACTATTCAAAACAAGATTAATCAACTTGCCAAGATCAGAGTCAGTCTAAACAAAGATTTAGTTGTAATTATTGTGAAATCACATATCCTTTCTCTAGCGAAATACAGACTATTTCTAAATTTCATATATAGCTAAATTAAAGAGTGCACTATAGGGCTATGAGGCTTGTTTACTTCAACAACCATCAACTATCCACAGAACAAATGATGAATACTTTGAATATCAATCCTCTAATAAAAAAGGTGATATTGTCCTCCAGGGCCTCATTTTGATGTTTAAACACATTTTGGAAGTATAACTTACCAGATGAAAAGCCTCTACGTCGGCAGATATCAAACTTATAATGTGCCCTGGGTCTGCCTCCAGAAAGGCCTTCTTGCTCAGTTTAAAAATCTGTGACAAGATAGAAAAGAATTAAACTATTTCAAACATTCTGAAATATGTAGTATTGAGTGAGAGACACAGGGGAAGGGTAATCCTTTCTTAATCTTTCCTAGTTCTAGTACCTTTTCATTGTTTTTTGTATCCTAAAACAAATACAGATGATTGTTCACATGAATCACAATGCTGTAGAATTAATTTTGTTTTCCATGTCTTTGTTATGACCTGTGATTCACATCAGTATTAGTATTCTATGTTTACGAAGATGACCTTGGATGAAAATAATTGGCAATATTCAAAATAATTAATTGATTAAAGTCAATATGATAGGACTGCTTCCCCAGGGGTAACCTTTAAAAAATGGATTCTAAAATACCATCACATATAAACGGATGAGATCAGGCATATTCGAACAAGGTCAATATTTAGGAAAGTAATTTTGTACCATTTTATGTTTAAGAAAAGGTTGCAGTGTGGACAATTACAAGTGAAGTAGTGAATTTCATTCCCTTAGAAAGTCCTTAGAAAAATGCATCTATTTTGTATGTAGTCTTGAACTTTGGTACCTTCTGATTGCATGCAAAGAGCCTACAAGACTTCTTGTGAAAAAAATAAACATTTGAAAAATATCATTACTGTTTCTTGGTGACACATCAGAAATGAAAAGAACCGACTTACTTTCCTGTAGATGAGTGTACTAAACAACAGTTTGATCCTGAGTTCACATACCATGAGATTCCTAGTAGCATGGGTGGATGCAAACACATTCATCAGATAGAGAAAGAACATCACTATCAGAAGTATCCATACTTTTGTAGGTACATGACCGGATGTATTTGATTCTAGTGCACTGGCCATGTACTTGACAATCACAAACATAGAAAATCTTAACATATCCTGCAACAGAAAATGACAAAAATTCATTAGTGATGCAATAACTATGGTCTTTCCTTAGAGTAATATGTATTCACAGTTTACCTCATATAACTGAACAAAAATATACTATTGCTTCATAATTACAATTACTCACTGACAGGAAGAGGAAGAAGTAAGCTGACAGTATCTGACGATGGTAATGTTTCAACACTAACCACAACAAACTCTCCTTCTTAGCTTTCTGCTTCTCATCCAATATTTGCCATTTCCTGTGGAAATTCCAAGTGTATTACACCAAATACATCTGCTTGATATAAGAGCAGAAACCATGAAGTAGTTTGGTAAACATTTGACTAAATCTCACCAAATTGGTACATACCACACTGTTGCCCATAACTTTGTAGCTTCTGATCTTTAATAGAGACAATATGATTGTCTAGATACACCCGTCTTGGCATGAGGTTGAAATTGATATGTATGCTTCTGTGCATCCATGATGTCTCTTTGATGGTGATTGTGAGTAAAAACGTCAAACTGGGTGACATTTTTAGTCAAACAGAGGGCATGTTTGAAGCCTCATAAACAGGGAATGGATTAAAGTCTGAGCAACAAATCATGATCAGGGTTAAAAAGCTACAAGATTATAACCTAGTCATAGAAAATAGAAAACATCCATCCATATAATAAACAGGAAATGGTGATTTTTTGTCAAGCACATTCTTCGAATCTGTGATATTACCAGCCGTTTTTCTGCTCTGTTCAGTTCGATTGACTCTTTTCTGAAGACAATATATGCATGTGGTTTGTGAAGTTATCTGGGGTGAAAATCTGATTTTGAAGCCGTTTTTAATCAGGATCTCCGCATTATATTTATAGCCTGGGAAAGCCCCTGTTCTGAACTAGAAGAGAGCGGGAAGAGAGGTTGGGAGAAATCAGATAGGCAGAGGGAGAAGAGGATAGAGAGAAAAGGAGGAGGGGAAAGAAAAAGACAGGAGGGAGAGGATGGGGGAGTGTATGGGGGGGAGGAAAGAGGCAGGGGAGGGAGATGGAGGGAGAAGGCAGTGAGAGGGAGGGACAGGGAAGGAGAAAGTTAAAGAAGCAGAGGGAGAGGGTGGTGGAAAGTGATAGGGTAAGGGAGAAGAGGATAGAGTCAAAAGGGGGGAGACAAAAGGGCAGGGAGAGGAGTTCAGGTTAGGTAGGGACAGGGAGCGAGAGAGGGGAGAGGCAGGGTGAGAAAAGGAGTAGAGGCAGTGAGAGAGGTAGGAAGAGACAATGAGAGGGTGACCGTTCAGAGGACGGGTACTTTGCTAATCTAATATATAAAGCTCTAGAAGGGTTTATTGTCATGCATGTTCTGGGAATCTTGGATCTCCCAATCTGTTTTTTTGGTCAATACAGGTCCGTTGGCACTGTGTGGAGGACACTATATGTGGTTTATGAAAGTATCTGGGATGAAAATGTGAATTTGAAGCCTTTTTTAAATTGGGATCTCCACACTCTATTTATAGCATGGGAAAGCTCCTGTGGGATACTACGTCCCGCAAACAACTATGTCATTTCCAGGGGAACCTAACTACATACAGAGGGGGGGAATAGGAAAGGGGGAGGTGGAGGGAAAAAAGGAGTGAAGAAGTGGGGAGGGAGATTGTGGGGGTATTGGAGAGGGAGAGGGTGTAGGAGGGGGAGAGTGAAGAAAAGGGAGAGGATGTGGGGAATAGGAGAGGGGGAGGGGGAGGGGAGGGAAAGAAGAGGGGAAGGGAAAAGAGGAGAGGTAGAGGATGTAGGGGAAGGGAGAGAGGGGAAGGAGATAAAGTGGGAAGGGGGAGCATGAGAAAGAGGGGAGGGAGAGGGGATAATCAGAGATGGGGCTAGGAGAAAGAAACAGGTATGAAAGACAGAGAAAAGGGGCAGGGAAAAGAGGGAGAGCAGGAAGTGTGGGGAGAGAGGGTGACTGTCCAGAGGACGGGTACTCTGCTAGTATTAAATAAGATGAATCATGTTATTTGAAGACATAGGCATGAGTGATGTTTTCACACTGATTTCTAACTAGGGAATCTCCGGTACAAAAACTAATCATCAAATTTTGTGGCAAGCTTGTATATGATACCGCATAGTTTCTATCTTACCAATTCTCAGACTGAGGGAGCTATATAAATATATCTGGAAATGAAAGATATTGTGTTAATCAAGTAACTTAAAAAGTTGGATTGTATCCCAAGAAGTTCTTAGAGGGATTGATTCAGTTCCCATGAGTGCCTTGCCTTTTCTGAAAATCTGTGTGTGACTTTCATGCATAGACCCACAAAGTGAATCCATTTGTCGAGGAATTTGAAATAGTTTTAGTGAATGAACACTAACTCAGGTTCTTAGTCCTTGCCAGCAGTCACCCTTTTTTGCCAAACACCAGCTCTGGAGGCCAGTACTGAGCCTAACCAACACTAATTCAATTCAATTCAATTCAAAAATTCTTTATTGCGGGATCTTGGTCACCATGAGTCAGACAATTCTGACACAGGGACATGCCAGGTCTTCCACTGACTGCCAACGTTCCTATCTTTGAAATGATTGTTTCAAAATTAATAATCCCTATATCTATATATAATTGCGTCAACTTTGGATGAAATGAGTAAGTACAAATGAGAAAGGCAGATGGGGCTACTAGCTAACAATCAATATTACTAGTAAGTGGAGTGGGAAGTGATCGTAGTATATCGGGTTGGCTGGTGTGGTAAACGATGTGGTTCGTTAAGGATTAGGAAATAAACCCTCAGTTTTTGTAGTCGCTATTTATTATACACAAGGTTTCGGGAAAGACTCCCTTCATCAGGTGTTCAATATCAATCAATATTACTGACAGAGTTCATATTATTTCATGCGATTCATAACGATGTGTGAAAATTCACAATGATGTGTGAAGTATTGGTTATTACCTAAGAAAATAGCATGGGTTGCTACATATCAATATATCAACAAAGGGACCAATCCATATATTACACATAAGACAAATGGTGTCACAACACCATATATACAGGTTACAAAGTGTACGCAGAAGGAGGACCAGGAGGAGAAGAAGTTGAAAAGAAAGACTTGAAATAAGGCTGGTATTAATCGCTGTGTATCATGACTTGATGTCTAGACTTGATACTTACGGTACAAAAGCTGAATAGTTGTACTCAGCTTTCAAGAAATCAAGAGGCTCAGGAACATCATCTTGTGTGAGTGGTCGTTTGTAGGCAGTTTTAAAAATGCCCAGTGTCCACCTTGAACAAGAGAAGATCTATCTACTGTCAGGCAGTGCAAAGCAAACTCAGATTGTCAAACATGAAAAACAGATGTAGTATATATAATCAAAAACATATATATATAACCAATTTAGGAGAATTTGGTTCTAAATACATGAGCCTTACCAAATGTGACATATATCCACATCTTCTTTGTCAAATACCCAACTACTTTCCAGGGTCAATCTAAGTTAAGTCTTGACTTCTTACAATGTTTTCATATCCCGTGGGTTCTTTTTGATAAATCAACTCTACTCATAATAAGCATTTTGGTCATATATGTTTTTTATAGTTTGGAATAGAATGTATTGCTTTGTTGTCTGACTAAACATGGTAATCAGCCATGAAAGAGAATGTCCTCAAACACATTATCTGTTTTTGAAGCCAGATAAATTATATAGAATAACAAAAGTTCTTTAAACAAATGAAAGGGAAAATATAAAAAATATATATATATAACAACTTTTATTCAGTTTACAGCTTACATAGATTGTCAATTTCATCGAACACTGAATTGGAAAACAATACTCTGCGTAGCAGATCTACCGCACGATCCAATATTATTATTATTATGTTATCATTTTGTTAATAAAGTTTTGAGTCCAACTCTGAAATTAAGAGTTTTAATGATCTTTCCTGTGACTGTTCAATGTTTTTTCCTTGCATTTGTCCATCATTCATCTACTGTTCAGTTGTAGTATGAGAGTCAATGTTTGTCAAGGAATATTAGCACTTTAGTGCCAATCTCGTTTTATAGTATAGCATTTAATGATGCTTCCTTTCCCCTTATACCGATATAAGTCGGTCTTAAGAATCACAGGACCTACATGCCTGCTTAGTTCCCCCCATATATATCCCTATACATATTTTTGAAAATTCACATTTCCATGTTTTACACATGAGCAAATCAATTTTACATAGTTGCATTCAGTGAGCAAATCAATTTTACATAGTTGCATTCAATATTACTCAACTTCAGAAAATTCAAGTTCTGCAGACAAGTATTCATCATGTTCCTGGGGGTAGTTATTCTTCAGAAAACTCCTGAAACCTTCTCTCATTTTAATGTCCCTATTTATTTTGGGCAGGTTATTCCATAATCCTGTAATTTTGTAAAGATATGATCTCTTAAACTTTTCATTTTTTCGGGAAAGGAACCAACAGTTTCTTCCCATCGTTGAGACTCCTTAGATTTATGCTCCTGTTATCGACATTTTCATCGACCAGAGATCTCCTATATGCTAACTCAAGTAAATGACTGTTTCTTCTCGTTGATAAGGATGGCATTTTTACTCTAATATGTATTTCTTTTGTACTGGTGTACTTCGGCAACTTAAGTGCTATTTTAAAGGCCGAGTTCTGGAGTGATTGTAATCTATCCAGGTAACTCTGTGCGCAGCTGTGGTAAAATAGATCACCATAATCAATTAAAGGTAATATAGTTGTTTTATATATCAATAATAGAGTCTGTTTATCACATACTCCATAGAGTTTTGACAATGCCTTAACCTTACTCCTCACAATATTTCCCTTGTGATAGTGTCATGTTACATAAAAACGTATTTAATGTTAAATATGCTAGTTAAATAATCAGTGCAGGTAAAGAGTCACCAGTTATATTGCTGACAGAGCTAGTCAATGCCCACTAGACCACGCCCCCTCATCACACACCATGCAACAGTTGCAACGTCGCAATGACCCTCCCATCCTTTTTATATTTCTTGGTCATTTTGGTTGATTTTACTTGGAATTTTGTCAAGATGGGGAAACCAAAGGAGTGTGCTCCTAGTGGCTATGCCCATGATCCACTGGCGGGACAGTTATGCAATAGAAGATTTATCGCTGAAGTTAAATCCGTGGAGGGAGAGAAAAATATTCATCTCACCGAGCATGTGACCGGCTTGGAAGCCATGGTAGAGAAGATATTGTTGGCGGTGGTTGGCCTTGAGAAACGGTCCAGTGAGAGAGTGGAGATTTCTGAGCCATCTGAGACTTCTTCATCTGACTCTGAGGTGAAAATTTGTAGTTCAACTAGATCTTTTTGTCGTACCAATGATGTTTTGGGTGAGGATATATCACCAAGTAGAGACAGTTCCATTTATAATGTGGCGACATCCAGCCACCGTCAGACCTTATGAGGAACTGTGAGGCGTATCATCTCACTGTATCACCATGGCTCAGAAAAACGCCTCTCAAATGTATACATTCAATGTTGTACAACCAGGCCGTATGAGTCCGAGCCGACAAGAAGGGCTTTTTGGCGTTCAGCGATGTCCAACCATGGCGCCAAGGCCTATTGGGCAAGTAAACTAGCTAAATCAGATAAGGTAGAGAATCAGGGAGATGCTGACATCTATGTTTTTCCGGGCAACACTGTTGCTAAGGTTTGTGGCTCTCCTGTGAAGAAGATTTTATTTGACATCAATATGGAGGCCAATGACAATGTTTTGACCAAGTCAGACGGTTTGACAGTAGAAAATCCTCCTCATTCTCTCCCTTTAGATGACTTTGCTTTCATATGTGACTGTAAGTACGGAAGTATTGCTGTTCAAATTTTTTATCTTGGTTATGTTAACATATCGCCTGATATGGCCATTTTCTCTACTCCTATGTCTAAGAACAGTCGTTCTGTGGATGTATTTACTTGTTGTTTTCTTGGTAATTGCGACTGTGTACATAAACTTGATACTTTGCCCGTTCAACTTAAACCTTGCTTTTCTGCGGCTATTTTTTTCAAACAGGGATGTTCTGTTTTTGAACGATATGTAGATGTATTTAATGGTGTCATTGACGGTGTCAATGTAGTAGACACGCCAATACAGTTGGATGACTGTATCAATTTTCTCTTCCATTTTAGAAGAAAAGGCTAGATAAAAATGGATGAAATTGTTAAGAATGGACTACTTGAAGGTTGTATTTCGATTATGGCAGCCAAGCCTAAACCTATCCACTCCCTAGGTTCTATTTTTAAACCTGACGGCAGTATTAGACCGATTACAGACTGCTTAAGCACTGATTGAGATTTGGTGAATTTTCATGTGATTCTTTGGTATATAATTTCTCCCATGATTGCAGAGTGTATGGCTAATGTATTTAATGTACCTGTTGTAAATTATCTGGATGATTTTTTCCTATGTACCGCTGACCTGCACTCCTGCACCCAGGCCCATGACTCCCTTCTACGCTTCCTGGGATTTTATGTGGCGTGGCCTAAAGTGACTACGCCAAGTGCTACTTGCACCTGGGCTTCCTGACCAACTCTGCTACCATGACCCATATGCCTGCCTCTAGGAGAGATATATCACAAAGAAAGATTCAGAGTGTCTGTGTGGATACCTCGCCCACTGTTCATGGGTGGGCATACCTTTTGGAGAGCCTATTCAACTTAAATAAAGTGTTTTAGAGAAGATATCAGATGGTCGGCCCCTTTCGATAAAGTGTTCCACTGGGTAAGTTAGCTTAATAACCCTGAATATCAATGGCTTATGGTGTTGCACGCCTCTAGTAAGGGATTTGGAATATTCCTAGGTGGTGACTGGCTGGCAGGTAACTTAAACACTAATTTAATGAAAGAACACTTTATTTCAAAGCTAGATTGCTACTGCTATAGCAAGAGTCAGAGAGTGAAAGAGAGAAAGAGAGATTGGGGTAATGGGTGAAAGGCAGAGGAGGGAGGGAGGGACAGAGCAGGAAGGCAAGCGAGGAATAGAGCCACAATGTCAATTTGCAACAAACCATGACTGGGTAAGGTTGAGGGTTATTACATAATAATTAGAGGGGGGCAATATCGTGCAGGGAGCATGTGCCAGAGTGAAGTGGAGTATGGTGGAGGTGAGAAGTAGTGGTGCATGGGCGGAGCAGAAATGTATGACTGATCAAGTGGAATAGATAAGGCAGGCGAGTCTGATGTCATATCTAAGCTCACACACAACTCACACACTATATCAGATTAGATCTGATATCAGTGACTGGCACTTTTGGCTACAAAGCAATAATTTTTCAGGCCCTAGTCCTGAGAAACCAAAACTGTATTCCAGGCATGCCTATATTGGTGGAAGTGGTTTGTATGTACGCCGCATACCTTTCCACATTTATGAACTGTTCTTCGGTGACGATTTACCTCTGTGGTATGATTTTGGTGCCAGACTACGCCTTATAGACTGCCCGGCCTTCTCTCATCCTGCCATAAGGACAGTTCTACACAGTATTAGCCACCTACCAGGTTCAGCTCCTATGCCTTCAGAACCCATTCTCCCCTTGCATCTAGTTAAGATGTCGCAACAACTTAGCCTCTCATCTTTCCGGCAGTGTGAGCTTTGGACAATGATTTTATCCTTCTTCAGGTTCCTCCTAAGATTAGGCCACATCGTCCAGTCCCCCCACATGCTTCATTAACAAGATATATGCCTTACATTGTGGGGTGTAATAGTGAATGTTAACACATCCAAGACGTCATCTGCAACATTCAGGATCCCAATTGTTAAACTGAAAGATCACACCCTCTGCGTAGTCTATTGGCTGGAGAAATATTTACTGTCAGCCAAACTATCTTCAAATTCTCTTCTCTTTTCTACACACGCCAGGGCAAATCTCTTATAAGAAGAGTTCAAAAGTTTCCTTTGAGGTTCATGTGCAAAGGCATGTAACTTATCTCTGCTATCTTTGAGACGAGGGGGTGCAAGTTTTATGGCGTCAGTAGGATCTTCCATGTCAGACATCAAAGCTAGAGGGAATCGGGGATCTTCTTCTGTGAATTCTTACATTTTCAGGAACCTTTCATACTTGATTATTTATTAATTGTGACATGCTGACATCCACCAGATAACATCTTAAGAACTATATTCATACCTAAATACATATGTGATACACATGTTTAACAAAGGAGAAAATCATTATTTTCACTTGATAATTTTTCCTGATACATGATCTTAAGTCCTTCTGAAATCTATTGATTATCTAAGCATGTCCTGTTATGTGATAGCCCTTATGCTTAAACAATCAAATAATGAAAAAAAATAACCATACCTCTATGATGCTATGATTTTAAAAGAAAATCATAATGAGAAATATTTGTAGTCATATACTTTTCCTGTAATTATGGATAATCAAATAGAAGGTCCTGTTATGTCACAATGTCTGTTACGTCACGTTTTAGGCTGTTATTTAGAGGTCACTTTATTGACTAAATATGACTTCATAAATGACTATCAGTCTCTGATACAAGTTTCTCAACCTAGCTTTCAACATTTGTTGGTCTTCATTACATTTTACACATACAGATTTGTATGTATAGTGACTTAAGATTCTATGTAAATTGACCTATGATTCCCCTTAAATAAACAATGATTCTACTAAAACGATCCATGGTTCTATGCAAAATAACGATAAAGATATTCTATTTTCTTTGGTATTTCAGTTCCTATATATTCCAGAGTTCCAATTCTTTTAGATATTAAAGATGATGGTAGTTAATCAATTCAATTAAAAAACAGCACACAGAGTATTCATTACAGCATTCTATTGTTTGGCGACTCTTTTTAGATATGGTTTGGAAACCATGAATTTTCAGAAAATGCAATCTGTGAATGCATACATTTATTTTCATTTTGCGATTTTTTCATCTCCAAATGCAAGACTTAAAAGTGAGATAGATTCTCTAGATCTTACATTTTTCTGTAGGTTAATGATTCAAAAGTGTTCTGCTTTCAAGTATATTAAATTAAATGAAATGATATCTAAATGATGATATGTTATTTCTTTAAAGAAATTATAAATTGCTACAAATCAGGAGGTTTCAAGCAAGGTTATAGATTGTAACTTTGGGGAATATTAAAAATTAAAAATGAGCGAATGGTACTATTCAACATTAACAGATCGTCCTCATGATAAATTAATTATAACCTTAGTGTAAGCATAGTTACAAAAGCAACTATTCAAGCTGTTGTGTCATTTATGTCATTTAGGATTTTTATGATTGTCAATATCCAGTATTAAGAATAAAAAGAAAATTATTAAAGAAAACAATTGTTGACTTACTGATATGTAGCCTTTGAAAGAAGCCCAGCCTGCTTATACGTGTTTACATTTGTTCTTTCCATCATCGTTTGCTGTATTACCTGCTACGTTAATAATTATAGTTTTATATATAAAACTTGTTGAATGTGTGCATACCTTATCTTTTTCAACAATTATCTCTCATTAAATTGATATAACATATAATTAGGCTGAAGTTTCGCGTATCACCAACTCCTGTCTTACCCCATCATATCAATCATTAAGTTGAAAACTTTGCTTTGATGTATAAGTAACTTTCATGTTCTCATGTTCAACATTGGAGAAGCTGTCGAAATAAAGTTTTAAAAAAATCATCATTTAATGTCACCAAACCTTTGTATATCAGATTATGTAAATCTTTCTAAATATTTAGTAACAAAACTTAATGTAGTTGCTTTGTCATCGAAGCACAACGAGAAACACCGCTGGGGTTAGCATGTATACTGTAATCCATTAATAAATTAGCCAAGGAAATTATAATAAGTACAGATTATATACAGCCGGAAATGGTGCTCCACATTATAACAAATCCGAATAAAACAAATACAAACAAATCTTGAGATCTGAGACTATATCAATTGGACATGGTCAGCGTATAAGTTTCAGCCCACTGATGTGTGGTCTGTGGTCATTACCTTTGCATTCTGCAGTGTATTCTCATTCCAAATATTTTATCAATGGAGCTGGCCAGAGGAGAGTCCCAATAGGTTGTGCAATATAGGTACTTTATAAAAAATAATATATGATAATGACTATCAAATAACATATTAGCCACACCTCATGGAGGTATGCCTATTATGTACATACTAATAAAACAAGGATGTTCTTTTACTCTGGTTTGCACTGTATTTTCATCCATGTATACCATACTCATACATGTGCATTAATTTTGTTGGTATTCAGGAGATGTCCTATGAAGGGTGTATTGGATTTTCGCATGAACTTACAAGTTTGTGAATTCTTGGATGCCCATGTAGGTCACTTAGTGCATATATTATATATCACACTCTGATTATACTGTCCTGAAACCGGAGACATTTCACATTATGACTCACATGGTAGCCTATATCAGATCTAATGGATGAGTAGATGAGGTTAACACAGGAATACACTTAACTTAATGGTATATGATTCAGGCCAACAATTCAGGCTGATATTCAGGCCAACCTGTGGCAATTTTAGCAAATTTATAAATCTCCTTTAAAACTGCCATATTTTACTCCTTTTTTCATTACAAATGCTTATTCAGGTATGGCATGTTATACAGTAAATACATAAGGTAGATAATGTATTTGAAGCATATTTTTCCTTTTGTCGTCTGGTAGGCCTAACGATACAGTTTAGCTGTTTGTACTTTCAGTGTGATAAAAACGGTACAAATTGGTATACACATACATTAATAAAATTAATATGTTTGTACAAACAAATTTATTCAATCAAATAAACAGAATAAACTTTCCAAATACATCTTCCTTTATTGTCCTTAATCCTCATCTGTTCGTCAGACTTTTCCTGATATCAATATCTATAGATGTCTGTAACATATATTGTCCTATAAGTCATAAAATGGGTTATTTGGTGAGATTCTTTTGATAAAATCTGACAAAGCAGCTTTGAAAGAAAATTATCTTCATTAAAATGAAACTGTTTATGTGCAGAAAATTATTCCTTTGTATTATGAGTTCCAATTCAGCTCTCAGAATGGACCCTCCAGAGCAGTTTCCACTTTTATTATTGTGAGAAATTTTGTACTGCATCCTGGAAATGCTTAAGTTTATCAGGGCCTAATGTCTCAACCATCTTGTAAAAAGCACCAGTTTTATTTTGTAGCAAGTTGTAAGGATGATCAAATTCCACAATCACACCATTTTCCAACACCTGCAACACATTGAAACTTTTTAGAATTATAGGAATACTTCATATCAGCTATACTTATATTTATTTGTTAGTGTGAAAATAACACAATGCTCAAAATAATATCTAACAAAATTACAAACCGTATGAATTGTTTATATCTGATTTTACCTCATTAACTATATATCATATTTTTATTTTAGTATAAGGTACTCTCTGGAAGGAATATTATTGACGGGGCTACTCACTTCCGGCAGTATATAATTATTATTATCATTTAGGTATCTGACTGGAAATAAACTTAATTTCCTTAATTGTTATTTAAAGTCTTATACCCTTGATCTGAAACTCAACTGCAGTTTTAACTAACACTTACCATGATTCTATCAAAACCTCTGAGTGTCTCCAGACGATGAGCAATTGTAACCACTGTGGCTTCACTGAGTGACTCAAGTAGTGTCCTCTGTATTATTGCATCAGTTCTGTGAATTAGAAAATTCACTATTGGCAAAATTATGATGGAAAACCCTTCCTGGGATATAAATTTTGAAAGTTGATTATAACATACTTTATACTACGACTGAAAAAGTTATTCACTTGAGTGGGAAGAATACGCCCATTTAATACTTTGTTCGTTTCTGTACGCATGTAATACGGAAGCGTTGACGTCATCAATTGGTCTTTGCTTATTTATTTAATAAGTTTCCCTGACCCGGTGTTTTTTGGGGCGGGCTATTAATCGGGACATTTTTATGTAAAATACAGTATGCATTGGGCACCTTACTCTCAGAACAATGTGAGATGTCAGATTTACTTATTCATTCTCCGCCACAGGATTTGACAACATATTTAAAGTTTTTGATCAAAAGCACAGAGAACATCAATCATCAAATCAACACACCTATTGTCTACATTTGCTGTTGCTTCATCAACCAAGACTATTTTGCTACGTTTGAGTGCAGCCCTGGCAAGACATAGCAGTTGTTTCTCTCCAACACTAAAATTGTTGCCACTCTCCCCCATCTTTGCCTCAAGTTTGCCTGGCATTTTATCCACTTTGGATTTCAGTTGTACCTGGGAAAACACAAACTATATGTTTATTTTGATAGAAAATGTGGTGGAATGACAAGTGTCTCACATTTCTTTCATTAAAGTTTTCAATGAAAGAGAAGGAATCATAAAATTCTGGGTAAGACCATGAAGTGCTTTTCTGTCACTTTTTCTCTGTCTCTCTCTTCCTTCTTCCTTGTAAACCTTGTACAAACTGAGAAAATATTGTTTCCCTAATAGACTTCCATGCTGGATAATATTAAACTGAAGAGGTCCTTGAAATAATATGGCAACATGCCGCTTTTTTTTTTAGCTTTTTGTCTTTACACATACTTGTTCTTTTGCAGGACAAAGTTTGAAACAAATATTGTCACCTTTTTCATGCATTACTTTGTTAAATTCCTCCCTGCAACGACAGTGTATATGACACTGGCATTTACCTTTAACACAGAATGTAATTGCGACAGATTGCATATAGATAGAATAATCTAGTTACTCACATTGTCTAACACAGCCCAGAGTTCCTCATCTTGGTAGGCATCAAATGGATCCATATTTAAGCGTATTGTGTGGTTAAACAAAACAGGATCCTGTTGGATGAGTACAATTTAATCTCTGTTATAAAATTTGTTATCTTAATTTCTCAATTGCAGACAACATTGGATGGTATCACTTATGTCAATTAATGTTAAAAAGGCTAAGATCGCTATGTCCAGTATATATATATGCAATTCCACCAACAATGCGTCATTTGTGTTGGAGAAACACAATTCATCCAGAGGCTAAGGTAGTTATCTGATATTAATTTGATCAAGACTTTTGGAAATAGGGGGAAAAGGCGTCCAGGGGGAAGTATCTAAGTATCTTGTATTTGTTAATCACAAGGCCAATAAACTATTTTTTCAAACGTTTTTCCAACTAATTTTGCCTCTAAATGCTTAGATATAACCTATATAATACACCTTCATAAATAACTGAAACAAGTAATCATGTCAATTTAACAAGAAAACGAGGGGGAAACAGTGTCTTTAATATTGTTGTATATTACATTCTAAATATGTATATGTACATAATGGGCAAGGGGTCGATTACCTGTGACCTGTCCAGCTGCTATTAACATTTAAATTATTATTATTATAAAACTTTTATTCAATAAACATGTTACATTTCTGTAATGTTATACCGAAGTGGAATGTTCCCTCTCAATGTACATTTTACGCTGAGGTTTTCCAGGTTTCCCTTCAGTAAATAATATAAAATGGCAAAAATAGACATAATCAATGACATAATAAGATACATTAAATATTATTATCGCTATGAGTTTGATTCGGCTCGGTTACTAGAGTGCGAATGACAGTCTTGGCATTGTCCTATAGTCTGTAAGTTGAGTTTTTGCCATTAGGAGACCTGTATTGTTTAGGTTGTTTTCAGAGTCCGGGACGGTTTTAAATGTGTAGTAGTGTTCTCTTTAGCCTTATAGGTTAAGTATAGGTATCATCCCAGAGTGACTATTAATCGTTTAAGAGGTTATATCACGATACAATTCTCGAAAATACATAGTTATTCACATTGTTATTCACATAATAATAAGAGTGATTCAGAACTCGGAGAGGTATAACATCAGTAATTCTATATCATTGAAGACCCTTTGGTCTAATTAATGTTCACAGAAATATTCATGAATGACAAAGTTTACAATATACCATGTTTATGGTAAGGTTGGTTTACACAGGTATAGACAATACATTTTGACATTAAGTCAATTCATCCTGTACTACAACAACAATACATTCGGCAGGTGAAGACCTACACTACTCTGCTATTCATTCAAATAATTATTCATAAAAAATCAAATTATCGTTATATCGATCTTAGTTTACTAGGCATTACACGCCTAGGGTTTTGGACATCGTGAACCTGACATCATTCGTACATCACATTTTCATAGTAGCGATTACATTTACAAATCACTATCACTTTCCCCCAAATAAGGGTCATATTGATGGTAATATCGGTGTTTCAGGTAAGACCTGAACGCCATTCTAGTTTTTATTAATTGGACATCATCTGGTAGTTGGTTCCAAATAGAAGGCATTTTATACATAAAACTTCACTTAAACTTTTCGGTTTTAGGGTGGGGTATTTTTAGTTTTTTACCTTTCTTGATACTTCTTAAGTTGATATTTCGCGAGTCAACCCAATCAGGTTTAAGTGAACAGAGGTAGGCTCTTTCGAGTAGATGGCTATTTCTTCTGGATTCAATTGCTGGGATATTAAGGGATTTGTGGATTTCTTTTGTGCTAGTAAGTTTTGGGAGGCCTAGGGCCAAGGGAAGAATTTTGAAGGGTCTGTAATTGGTTTAGATAGGTCTAAAGGGTAGAAATGTAAATGGTGTCCCCATAGTCTATGTGGGGGAGTATAGTAGCCTTAAAGATCAATAGAAGGGTATTTTTGTCACATATTCCATATAGCTTTGACAGAGCTTTTACCTTTATTCTAACAGTATTGATTTTTCTTTCAAGAAATTTCTTGAAATTTAGTTGGCAATCCAACTCAACTCCTAGGTACTTATAAAATTTTACACAGTCTAGGTTCTGGTTATTTATATGATACATTGTTTGTTGCTTTTCATTCTTGGTGCCAACGGTGAGGGTTTTACACTTGGAAGTATTTAAGGATATTTTATTCTGATCACACCAGTCTTTGACTCGGTCAAGATCTGATTGGAGTTCGACATTGTTAGCGGCACCTCTATCTCTTTCACTATAGAGGACCGTGTCGTCGGCGAATAATTGTACATTGCTACTTTTTATAGACTTCCACATATCATTGACATAAAGGATGAAGAGAACAGGTCCTAACGAGGTACCCTGAGGTACCCCGCAAGAGACAGGCTTTGAGGAAGACAATTGTCCGTTCATCGAGACACTTTGAGTTCTTTTACTAAGATAATTTTCGAACCATTAGTACTCTGAGTCTCTAATTCGATAGTATTTTAGTTTGTCTAATAATATTGAATGATTTACGCTGTCAAACGCCTTTTTAAAGTCTAAAAAAATCATATCCACCATTTTCTTATCGTTAGTACTTTTGTAAATTTTTTCTAAAAGGAACTCATGGGCGTCGACTATGGACTTATTCTTCCTAAAACCAAATTGTACATCACTAATCAGCTTGTTAGATTCAAGATAACCTGCAAGTTGTGTCTGTATACATGTTTCAAATATTTTAGCAGGTAATTTATTACATGATATCGGGCTGTAGTTACCGGCTGAAGATCTACTACCATCTATATATCTTATCTTATAAATGCTGATGTGTACACTATATCTTTCTTTCTTATTTTAATCCTCATTTATGTAGAAATGTGTACCTTTCCCCTATGTCCGTACCATCAGAATTTCGGTCGCAGTGTTCGCCACACTGCCCGACCAGAATAGCCATTATTAACGTCCAGCAAGATATATAGTTTATGCACAAGGAAAAAAAATCAATTTTTAAAATTCATGAATTGTCAGCCCGGGATGGCCAAATGACACCCACTTGGTGGAATTGTTCATACATGTGTATGTCATTTTGAAATGTATTTGCAGACTGGACATAAGCATAAGTAGAGTCATTTAGGTTGATTATTACAGAGATGCATTCATTAGTTTATTTTATATTTGTATAGTTAGGGTTGAATCACTTGATCCACTAAAATCTGACAGAAGAAGCATCAAAGAGAGTGTGCCAGTTAGGCATGGTGAAGCATTGGGTACTAGTAGAGAGCTAGGAGGTACATATTAAAATATACTCCAGTCCCCTCCAGATAGTATGTTATCAGCATTTATTAATAGAATCAAAATTTGATATTAGGGTAGGTGTTACTGACATATTGATCTGGAACATCTTTAAAATTAAAGTGAAGTTCCCCCAAACCAGGATCTTTTACAGGCTTTATACCTGATGTCAATTAATGTTAGAACAACCTCATACCTGAGGAATGATAGCCATATTACTTCTTAGATCAGTCAAACCAATATCCTTGATGTTGATTCCATCTATTACTATCTCTCCCTCTGGCTCTACCATCCTCAGTAATGTTACAAATAATGAGGACTTCCCTGCTCCTGTGCGACCAACAACTCCTATCTGAAATATATACCTCCACATAATAATTCTACCATGCTAGTAAATACCACTGGTAAAGACTGGAAGTGATCAGTTTCTTTTTTCTATACATATATTCAAAACCTACCTTTTCTCCAGAATGAATAGTGAAGTTCAAGGGCCCCAGAGCTGGTTTTTCTTGCCCTCTATAAGTCATTGTAAGATCCTTGAAAGAAATTTTCCCCTCATGTGGCCATTGTGTTGGTGGTCTGAAAGCCTCATAGTCTGGGGCCTCTTGTTCTAATTTGCTGTACTGCTGTATCCTCTCTACTGACGTCATCTGAAGGAGTATTGATAGTGATAATGATCTGCTATTTACACACAAGGACTTGGTTATAAGAATAATGTTTTCAAACTCTTTCAGTTAAAACAAAATTAAAAATGTGATGCTACCATGAAAATGATCTGCCTAAACTGATTTCACCTAGTGAGTTGAACTTAACTTTTCTATTTAAGTTTATCCAGAAATAATTAACTTCAGTTTTACATACACACTATGTCCAGATTTGTATCGAAAAAACTAGTTTGGGAAGAACATATGATGCATAAATAAATTTACCATGCTTATAAAGAGAGCGATGTAGGTAAATCCACTAGACATGTTGATGAGAATTGCTGGCAAGTATACAAATGCCAGACCCACTGTGCTTTGGCTGATGCCTCCTATAATTGGTTGGCATATATGTAAATTGTCAGAATCCATCAAGGTTGCAATATAACAAAGACTCATAGGTAACTTGTGTCGAGGTAAGACCAGTAATAACATATTCCTGGTGCACTGCAAAGAATTGAATTCTCTTGAGGTTGAATATTCAACCTAATTACTTCAACCTTTAACTTTGAAACACCATGCTGCACTTGGCTGTTACCGATTTGTCAAGGAACTGACCAGTGCAAGAGTTAGTTTCAGATTTAAACCATACTTGTCATAAAATTTGCCATAAATATAACAGAAGTCATGTATAGTTAAAACAAACATTATAAAGCTGCCCATATTTAATGTTTCAATATGATTTGTTTTCCTTTAATTATGAGACATGATGTCGCCAAAAAGGGAATATGACACCAACAAAAAGTCCAACAACAAACCACACAATATCCCCAATCTTGGAATTATGGCCAACCTCCTTAAGAGTGATTGATCAACTTAGAACAGCTCAAGAAATGTAATCTAGATTCAATTGAAAACTGAGTATCTAATAAATATCAAATGGCATGATGTAATCAAGGTGAATAGGACCCTAGTAACTTATGTATGTAATTATAAGTTGAATTAAATACCTCTGTTGTAATCCAATAGCAAGGCGATGAAAGAAACAATGAGTAATATGGATGATGCTATATCAACGAAAAAAATCAGGGCTCGCTGAGAACAGACCAAATTAAACCAGGATATAGAATGTCGATCCATTAGTAAATTGCATTCTTCAAGAAACATCTGCTCTTTTTTCATTCCTTTGATAACGGTGAGCCCATCCAGTGTTGAGGAAATATGTGAGTATGTTGGGCTCCTCACTGTTGCAAAATGAATATTTTTACATTTGTAAATAAAGACAATTTGTGTCAAGAATGCTGTAATTGTAAGATACAGACATAATATATATTATATGTGGAGACATTAAAGTTAAGCTTAATCTATGTGATTATTAATGTGTCATACAATTTCCTCAGGTTGAAAAGAGAATATCACTGTACAATTGTAATATTTGTCCTGAAAAAACATATTGTGATAATAACGTCATCTCTTTCTGTTACATATACAGATTTTGTGCAACTAGTTGTGGAACCACATACAACATACTTACTGCTTGCTTCTAATCTTTTGGTGTCCCTAATGCCTGGTAGGATGAACATGTATAGGACCCCAAAGAACACAACGTAGAGGGTGGCGGCGATGCAGCACCAAGGGTTGGCAATGAGTATATATACTAAGTCAGGCAGGCAGTTTCCTGAGAGCTAGATATAAAGGATTTAAGTCATGATGATGGAACCGTTTACACACATTGATTATAACATTTTTTGAATGAATGAAACATGTTGTAGTGTCCAATATTATCTGGGTTATTCATTTCCCAGGCCAGGGAATGACGTGTAAATTCTCAGATAACAATTTGGTATGAAAGTATGAATACTCTGGTTTTCTAAATAACTGAAACAAACATGCCGTGTGCCTTTACTAAAGAACATTTTAAAAAAAAGACTTATTTCTCAATGAACCACTGATGCTTTTGTAAGTGTTAACTATGTAATTATCAAATCATGTAATGATGATATAAATCAGAACTTAATGTTTCTCTGACTGAATTTCATTGAGGGAATACCAACAGGATGTCTGTCTCCCTCTTTATTTTTCTATTCATTTATTTAGTGCTCACAGTTTAACACTCTTCACAATTAAACTATATGTGAAAACCCTACATCATATCCAATGAGTAATAGACTTGAACAACTTACATAGAACATCATGACAACGGGCAAGATAAGATGTAAGTCCATGTAGGCAGTATCTCTTGAGAATCTGTTCAGAATATGACCTGCAACAGATAAACTTTCAAAACTATCAAAACTACACTCTGTGCTGGGCCCCGACTTTAGCAACTACCTAGCTCTCATCGTTTTTTTGGGAGACCCTTACCCAATTCAGGAAGCCAATTGACAGAAGTAAACAAAAGAGATTGATAATGCTATGTTAGATATATTCACCATCCTTTACCAATGGTGGGTAGTCATCAAAATGTGTGTTCAGATTATGTGAGACCTCACATGCACAGCTCACACATCAGGTTTTAAAGATTAAACAATGAGGGATTCCCAGTGAAAATAATAAAATACCACATAAAAAAATGAATGAGGCATAATAAGATATGAGAACCTTATTTTAGAAACTTTTAACAAGTTAACTGCCACTTCCCCAGAACCCAGCTCTGCATAAAAATGTAGAGGCATCCACGCTCCAAATAAGAAATTATAGATGAACACCCATAAATTCAGATAAAAACGGTAAATTGTAACAGATGCTCTAGGACCAGGACTGATGTGTGAGCTGTGCATGTGTCTCACAGAGTTTCGGAACACTAACAGGATGGACAAGACCCTCAAACAAAAGTCATGCGAAAACTTTAAGCTAACTAAGCAGTCCAATCTACTAGCGGCCAAGGTCAAGGTTACTCATTTAGTCGCTACCGCTTATTGGTTGGTTCCCATTAGATAAGGTCTTGCTAACTGGCGAACACCTTGTTATTTTAGGGAAGGAGGGAGGGAGGGTCAGTAGATAGGGATCCTGACTAAAGAGAGGGAGCGGAAGTCATTTCAGCCAGTCGGGTAATATGTCACTCACTTATTCCCCGATTTCTGCCTCATTTTGATTTATCACTGATTTATCACTGATTTAAAACTCTATAATGCATGTGAGAAGGATACCTTGTTGCTGTTATATAAAACAATGGTACTCCCAATTATAGATTATGGCGATTTATTCTACGGTTCGGCGACACAAAATCAGTTAAAAAAACTTCAGACATTGCAAAATTCTGCTTTTAAAATTATTCTTAGGTTACCAAGATTAACTAGTACAAAAGTAATTCATAATGAACTAAATTTACCATCTCTCTCATCTAGGAGAAACAGTCATTTGTTAGATTTAGCTTTCATGAGAACAAGATTAGAAGAAAATGTCGACAGAAGGAATATTAGTTTGAGAAGATTGTCAAAGGGAAAAAAATTGTTAGTGCCGCAGCCGAAAAATGAAATTTTTAGACGATCATATGTATATGTTTTAACAAATTTATGGAATGATCTTCCTGAAAATATTCAAGTAACTAAGACGAGAATGCAACTAAGGACTTATCTAAAAACTGGTTATTTTGCTGATTTTGATGAATTCTTAGCGAGTAAATAGACTATATAAGGGGGATATTCAAGTAGCACCTGAGTATAGTAAAATGGATTTATCCAAAATTCTGATTATCTACACGTATAGAAATCAGCAATTACAAAAAAGGCCTGTAAGTCCTTAGTGTTTAAGATCGATACATCGATATGTCATACTCTTATACCTTTTATACTTTTATTGATTCCTAACTGATTAATGTGATTGTTATTACTGTGATTGTTAGTATTACTGTACTTCAATGTATTTGAAGTGTTGTAATATGAAGTGTTTTGTCTTGTAGTAATTAAATTGTTGTTTGTGATTATAGTGGACCTAGCTCACATAGTGGTAATCTCATTATATGAGAACTGTAGTAAATAATAAGCATAATTAAATGAATACCGACTGATAAAGAACATTGACACTGAACTGAACATTACCATCTAATAGTCGGAAAGTAGTGGCATTAGGCGCTACTTATTAGGCGCTACTTATTAGTGTCTTAACATGAAATATGTGTAAAACATTAAGATATCTGATTTAAGAGCTAGGATGAGTTTTATTAGATTGTTATTTGACCTCCGAATCGGATTTATAAGGTGCATCTAGATATCATGTTCAACTAAAAACTGGTATTTATAGTATTGTAATCTTGGACCCTCCAGGAAGATCTCAATCTGAGAGGATGGTGTCCACTTCTGGAGAATACGATGTAGAATTCGATTCAGAATAAAAATACGATATATATATATATATCATGTAGGTGTCATTGTTTCTAATTGGACCCCTGCTGTATTGTCAAGGCTGATTGGTCAAGTCAGGAGGATCCAATCGGAACCATTGATTGCGGATCCATGTTGTATAAATGATCCTGATTAAAAAGGATTTGCACCCTTTGCTCCTAACTGAAACAAAGCCACCTTTGTTGCGTGACTTGTTTCTCACCCAGCTGCCGCGTTAATTCAAAGATACTACTAATATTCTTCAACCCATCTATCCCCAAACACCCGTCCCTTGCCTTCAATTTCCCCATGCATTCAGCTCATACATACTTGACAATGTTAGTAATTCATCAACCTTATACCCCTCCTCATATTAGTCTGTACAAGTAGTAGTATTCCAGAGACTATTTCTATCCTTAGTATTATCTAGACACAGCAGTGGGCGGAAGGGTATATTCCTCACTAAACATACTACCATCTCAAGGATGTCAACTGTATCATAACTAACAATGGATAACATAATACGTATGCCTTATTGTAATATCTTTGTACTGTCTGATGGTAAAGTATAAAGTACTGCTGTATAAAGTTACTAAATGCAAATATTAAAACAAATGTTCTAACATGTGTAGTTGGATTTAGAACAATATTTCGTATTTTAGGACAATTGGTAAATTTGTTTGGCATCCTTGTCCAGATGACTTTCTGTGATATAGTGATGGCTTACCAACTGGTCTTGTTTCAAAGAAATATGAAGGGGCCTTGAGGAGCCTTGCAAACATCTTATTGTAAAGGTTATAGCTGGCCAAGGTTGCCAGGAGCATCAGGATAACAAAGGCAGTGATGAAAGGGATGATGATCAGTACCACTAGAACCCCAAGGGACTTGATAAGCTCTAAATCCAGACTTGTTGGCATGAAGAAGTCCACAAAGACATTACCACTGGTGAGGTGTTCAGTATAGTTCCCCTTCTGTGCTATATTAGTGCTTAGATAAATGATAAATGTCCCTAATAGTGGGAATGAATATTTCAATCATTTTTACAGTCCAACAACCAATACAATTCTTTTTGATATTCTGATAAGAATAATAGTAGTTAGCTGCCTCTCAGTTAATATTGGTCTACCTTTCGTTCTATTCATTCTATTCTATTTGTTCTATGCCCATGTAAAAGTGACTTTGACTAAAGTTTTGAAAGATTTTGCCTAGTATTTTGAGCAAAAGGCTATGTAAAACATCCACATTTATCTTTGGAGCACCTGCCAAATCCTTTCCTCCAAAGACCTATTATCGCTCACCGGCAGCTGTTTTCTTTCAATGAAAATGACCTTGAACTCTACATAGATATATACCAGCCACAGAATATTGATAAATCCAGTTGTATAATGAGTGAACTAAAAAAAAAATTTTTTTTTGTCAAATTTGATTTGGTGTAATAGCTGAGAATGCAGTTTCAAGAAATGTTCCATGGTTCCTTACAATTGACACAATGGATTGAATGACTTTTATCAAAAAAGGCTGTTCTGAGCACTGTCACAAATTTCATATCATGACAGAAACAACATTTTTTAAAACTTACCTTGAGGCCAGAAGCCAATCAAAGTAGACCCCAGATCCCTGAATAAACAAAAGATTAATAATACAAAGACTTTGGAATATTGATTGAAAATAATGTAACACTGTTCCTGTTGGCTTTGAGCACAAAACTCCACAAGGCATAGCATGTGGAACATAATTCTGCTGAACCCAGTTAGTCAGATGGCGTGCGAATTTAACACCAGTGGCGCTGTAGGCTGAAATATCTCCCAGTAGGCTAAGACGGAAGCTTCCGCCAACACTCTATTAAGGTGTTCGCGCCGACCACCACCCGCGAAAACGGTGATAACACCAGCAAAAAATGAAAAGATAGTCATTGGATTAAAAATATGAAAAGAGTACATTCTCAGCTACCTGTAGGTATAAAATTTGACGTATTTGAAAGAGTACAACCCAAGCAATTTTTGGCCTACTCCCGGGCCTACTCTGTTTCTTATGTTGTGGGTCCCATAACCGGAAGCTCCAGCCTTAGCAAAGCTAGAAAAGCTAGGTGGCGTGACAGTTGGATGATGTATTTTCGCGCTATCAAGGATAGGGAGAATTAGTTACTGTTCCTTCACATCTCCAAGATTTGTAAGGATTCTGAGGACCAGATAGCACCTGTTGTTATAGCACCTGTTGCGTCCCAAAGTCGTCATCTGTACGACCTATGTAATATTACAGACTTTTCCTATTACAATCTGGATATTCCTATTCCTGGAACAAATAGTTTCATGGCACTGACTATTTCTTCATTACGGAGATCTTTTCACCCATGACAAGGAGTCTTTTTACTATGACGACTCCCCTATTACCCATGACGTGTGCCATCTGCTGCTATTGCACATGGCACTTGTCTGTCTTTCTGTCAAAAAGGAATCCAAAATAGTACCTCATCGGATATTAAGATATCCATAAGTCATGTTGATTATGTGTTGGAATTTCTTAGAAAAAGAAATGACATTTGAAAAAGAAAAATGTTGGATATATGGGATATTTACTATGACACATTTTTATCCTGACGGTTTGGGGACAAAACAGCACCAAAACATCATTACCACATGAATCTTTAAACCTCTAATGTGTCAATCAATAATCACCCATCACTGCCACAAAGCTTGGGTGCACTATACCCCCATCAAATGTGATAAAGACTTACCATAGCTCCAGCATATAGTATGATGAATAAAGGCAACAGAATAGATCCTTTCCCAGCCCGAATGTATTGCAGATAAACATGGCTACCAACTCCTCCTCTCTCATTCTTATCCTCTTTGTCCACAAGCATAGCAGTTTTCTATCAAGATAAAGTAAATAGTAATATTGTTCATACCAATATCTTGTGATAAAAGCAATATGAAATAATCTCTAGTTACAAAATTATATAAAAACTTTCTTTACCTCAGCCCAATCATTGTTTGTTTTCTGCCTATCTTCTTCAAATAAGTCACACATCTGGTCTTCATCATTCTCCTTTTCCTCTGCTTCAACATTCCGTCTGATGTCATTTGCTATCTCGTTATAATGGCCACTTGCTATGATTGTACCCTGCAAAGAGTATAAGGGATTGAATTTTGAAGCCATACTGTTCCACTAAGATCTAAGAGTTCTTTCAATTATGTTGTGACAATACTATAGGAGAATATAATTTGACTATATTAGAAGGACACAAGTAAGAGCTGGGATTGATAGGTTCAGTAATTCATCTGATCAACACATTAATAAAAGAATCAAGAGTTCTGGTGCTTGAAAAATGGACATGATTTATTAAAGTACAAGTGGGAATTGTTGGACCCTATCAAATATTATATTTCACAAAAAATGTATGGTTCCTTCTTCTGATTAGAAATCGGAAAAGTTTGATCAGAAATGTATTTCTGGTGTGAATAATACCTGCTGCGAAAGGAAAAGTCTGTATCAAAGCTTGAGGGGTGACATATCATTCAATAGTTTAATACCTAGATATTAATATCTATTTTAGTGATAAATTAGGTTTTTGCTATGTTCTTTGAAGTTGTGTTACTTTTGGCCCAGGTATTTCAAACGAAGAGGGTAGAAACTGATATATCAGTGAATATTGTATTACTTGTATAACAAATATATACATTAATGTCATTAATGCCATCTCACAGGCTTGTAGTCCTGGAAAGTATAAACGATATAACGATGGGTAAAATCTTAGCTCAGAGGCGACGAGGTGGAAATGGTGTTATATAATTCCACTATGTCACTTCGTTACCGTAAAAAGGGAGGGGGAACAAGTTATTCATTCTTTCACTGTAATATGTTCTATGTCCATAATTATTGAAATCTATAATTCACAAGAAGGAAAATTGTAATTGCGTAGTGTTCTCTATGCAAACAAAATCAAAAACTAAACTCATTGTTACGAGTTATATTCTAATCGCAAGTACAAAGCTTGATTAATAAGAGTAAACAACTAAAAGAAATTTTTAAGCATACTCAATTGTAGTTGATCAAAAATTAAGCGAACATATCCTGTAAAGCTACTCACGAAAAATTTGAGTACATTGCTATATCATTAATGTGTTTATCTTACGACTGAATTTTGTATATTCATTTTCTTTGTTAAGGGCTTACTGGAAGAGCTATCAGTAGATGTAAATGTCCGATTCTGTAAATTGTTTACTGAATAAAAATTCTATATATATATATATTTATGGGTAAATAATGAACCATTCATCTTTACAGTTTTGTTTCTATTTGAAAGATAATTATTTAACCAATTTGTTTCATTTTCTAAAATTATATTTTAAAAATATAGCTGTTGCTGAATGACCATTATTGATACTATCATATTTTGTTTCCACCAATGACATCAATGTGTGCTTGACTGACTGGGCAGCCTTGCCTGAAACCGTATCGTTTTGAATAATTAATATGAATTGTTTGTCTCAAGAATTGTTTGTCTCAAGTTCATTAGTTTTGAACACATTTTCTGTCTGTTTACAAAGTGTGTCTTGTGGTTCTGACTCTTATATATATATACAGCTGGAGTTAGGAAGTACTGTGGGTGCCTATCTTCCTTGCTTATGAGGAAACTCTGGTTGTAGACCTGAAAACAGGGTTGACCCTTTCCTTAGTTGTCTCGATTTTCTTGGCTGTATTGTTTGTAATATTACAAGGTACCATTGTGTTTAAAATATGTCAAAGGCCTGTTGAATTCTGAATAAACTCTGCCAAGCTTTGATGTGCAATGACAAAATGCATGTGTGTGGTCTGAAGTGGATGACCCATATGTATGAGTGAGAGTGTGGAGTGGTATGGTATTTGTCTGAAGAGGGGCAGCAATTAATGACCTGCCATAATGCAAAGCATATCACTAAATACATTCAGTGGCCTTTAGCCGATAGACTTGCTCAAGGGTAAGTCAGGGTTTTTCTCACAACCAAGTAAAACACTTGAATGAATATCAGTACACATTTCATGTACAGTAAAATGTATTAAATTCGGATGTTAGCCCACATCAACATTATCTCACCTCTTTCATAAGAAGTACTCTATCCAAATAAGGTACAAATTGAAGCTGGTGTGTGACAATTATTCTTGCTTTGTCCATCAACAGTCCATTGATGCATCTGGATGGAATGGGAATGTTTATGGAAAGGAAAACAATACACATGTACAGTAAATTGGTTCTCAATTAAAAAATGATAATGGCTAGTTCCATAAATCGGCAATAGATGCAGCATTAAAAGGGTCTGTTTGTGAATTATAAATCATTATTGTGAATTACACTCATTATATTATGTCATTAAAGTTATATCTTTATAAGATAATCATGGCTTCTCAGTTACCTTGATTATATCAATTACTGTGTTTCCAAATAGTCCCACTTACTTACTTACTCAAAAAATATAACCTTTGCAATCTTCCCATCTACAGCAGAGAGGGGATCATCCAGAAGGTACAAGTCTGCATCTTGATAAACAGCTCTGAATGAAATAGTGATGTAAATAACGAGATTGTCACAATTCAAATACAATTTTACAATAATCATATTGTTGAGGCTCCAAATCAATAAGATTCTGATTTTACTCACCTTGCCAGACCAACCCTTGCTTTCTGACCACCACTTAGGGTAAGACCTCTTTCTCCAACCACAGTTTTATCACCATGAGGGAATTTTGCTAAATCCTAAGAAATATGATATATATGACTATTCACCCAAATAATTGTACATACAAGCTATAGTAATGGGAAATAAGTCTACCAATGACATGTCTTGACACCGATTTTGAATTTGTGTGCACAACACATGTGTAGTATTCCATGCCTCCAAATCTACTACAATTAATGCCACTCTAAACAAGAGACAATACATTCTATTTCGGGACGATCCATACCTCAGTAAGTGCACAAGCTGTGATGACTTTCTCGTACCTCTCCTGAACATAGATCTCACCAAACAGTATGTTGTCTCTGATGGTCTCTGACATAATCCAAGGCTCCTGTGGTGCATATGCTATTGTGTGTGGTAGGGTAAGCAAGCCTTTGACATGCACCAGCTCTCTTAGACATACATGTAGTAAGGAACTCTAAGTGTTGAATCATAAATCGCAGAACAGATATTTTAATCAAATGAAAATGCTGTGGACCGTTTCATATAATGATGATGAAAATGTTCATGGGTAGAACCAGGTAATCAGGATAGTCATGATATAGGAGTTTATAAGAATACATTCATCCAATAGTCCACTAAATAGCCAGAGCATAACAGCAAACAAAAAGAGGTAAACTACCTTGCCTGATCCAACTTTACCAACAATGCCAATTCCTTCACCCTGTAATCAAATGTACACAATTGTCATCTGTAATTGCCGTTATGTCCATATAACTTTAAGATAATCAGCACCTTTTATATGACCTCATAAATATATCTATGATCTCACAAAGATTAGATAACATCCAAACTGCCATGCCTTACCTGTTGAATCTTAAAGCTTATATCGTTCAAACAGAATGCTTTTCCCTCCTAAAAGAAACCATCATAGATCTATAAGTATCAATCTTTAATTCCAATTTGTGAATATATTTTTTTTCTTTAGATTTTGTCAACATATATGTTCAGCTTATAGTTTGATCTTATTGGTCCTTTCATGGAACAAGAAATAAACACAATTATTTCAAATACATTCAAAAATGCACCTTTTCTTGCTCAGGCCATTTTCCAGTGAACGATGAGTACTCTAAAATTAACCCTTTGGGCTGTGTATTTTGATGTGTGTCTGCATCGTCCTCTAACTCTTCCATCATTAAGAAATGCTGAATATATAAATACAATTCTCTAGAACAACATCAATGTGAGGTGTATTGAGTAGGACTTTTAACTGTTTGTACCATCAGTTTACCCTCAATTTCTTTTCATTCCACCTGAAAGCTTGACTCTTTCTTGCATTGTAATTCATGCTTTCAGCTTTAGAAATTTTGAATTAGGAAGAAAATTACTAATGCAACCATAGTGAATATGGATTTGTTTGTACTATTGTACTTAAATAATTATTATTGGCTTTTAATGAAATGAAATAAAGTTGAACATCTTTGTACCTTTATTCTCTCAGAGCTTGATACCATCTCCTTGTACAGGATGAAGCTAAATCCAAGTAATCGGAATGCATTGTACTCAATGACACGGGCCACACTTAGCAGTGAAATGGTTTGCTGAAATGGGTACAATTAAATTATAAAACATTATGAAAGCTATCATGAGTCATCATGTTTTGATCTATCATTCAATTATTATTTGGTAGTTGATGTTATCATCAAGGGATCTTGACATAATTGTATGCTATTTGATGATTTAGAACTCATGAATCTGTCACTGCAATCATAAAACAGACAACATTATTTTCATAATTGAGTTGCTTAAAGTATTTTTCCCATTCTAAATTATCTTACTCTCTCTAGTACAAAAAGTGACTGAAATAGGGCAAACCAGTTAGGTCACGAAGAGACATCCCTGAGAAGAAATCTAAGCTCTTATAAAATGCTATAGCATATGAAATAAAATATACTATATAGATTTCCTTTTAATAGATCTACAGTGACATTTATAGACTAAATAGGTCTTAATAACCAGAACTAAATTGCAATACCAAAAATAATTTCTTTGAAATGATCTAGTCTTATGGATGCAATATGACTGTGTGCAATCACAGTCACTAATCTCTCAGGAAATCATCAAAGATTTCTTATTACTTACAATGATGTTCATGGAGTTCCCAGTTTGGAAATGTGTAATAACTACCAGATACACTATCAATTTCATGACCGGAAAACCAAGAAGTATAGACACACTCATTATGGTAGACCTTCTTAAATGTACCCTCAGCTCTTTTCTGTAATAAAGATGGCATAATAAGAATTAAATTCAAAACTATACTAGGATTGATTGAACTAAGACTGAGAACTTATTATGATATTCTAAGAAAAGATATTTACTCTCTGAGCTTCTGGGCTTGTTCAGCATATATCTTCTCCCAGCAGTACATCTTGATAACCTTCATTGCCTTGATGATTTCATTCATCAGCAGGACTCGCTTATCAGTCCATCCAGCCTGCTTTAGTCTAGGAAAAAGGATTTTTTTCACTTAAGTAAAAAATTCCAAATTCATGTATATACTGAGATCACAAGGATTGTTTAGTTACTCATATTCTCACCTTCAATATCCTCTCAGACAATTATATTTCTTTGCCAAAGAATCTATTTCAAAATTTTAATTCAGCAGAACATGTCTCCTTTGACAGCCAGAAGTTCTACTCCAACTGGTCCTTGATATTGTTGGCAGTTCCCAGTTGAAATTGCATTAGTACCAAAATTGTAATTTTCAGCCGAGATTATTACCGTAATTTTCCAGCAAGGATCCCCAGTTGATATTGCATTAGTAGTGCCACAATGACAACACCCAAGACCACCACTATAGCACTGCCCATCTCCAGTCCTCCAAACACCAGCGCCATGGTGGTGATTGCTGGTACTGTTACCCATCCACTCATCATCATAATGCCCTGAAATATCAGAACAGTTGGCATATTTGTCTTGTTTTAAAAGAAAATCTAGAGCATGAACTGAAATAATAAAACATCCCTGAAGAAATGAAATACTATGAACAAAGTTCATTTTATAGTCAGAAGTGAAATAAGCTACGAAACTACCTGGTTTAGCGTAGGTCAAAAGGATGGATACAAAAAAAAAATCTGAAACATTGACTATACCATCATATTGTAGAAAATGAGACAGTTTCTGGAAGAGAGAGGTTGCAATTCCAATAACAAGGGTGGCTACATTTTGAAGTATAACTCACCAGATGAAAAGCCTCGATGTCGGCTGATATCAAATTAATAATGTGTCCAGAATTTGTCTCCAAGAAGGCCTTTGTGCTCAGTTTAAATATCTGTCACAGGATGGAAAAGAGTTTTGATCAATACTTCAAATACTCCGTTGTTAAATTCCTGATTCCTTTGAAATATATTTCACATTCTGTTCAGGATAATGATAGACTAAAGCCTGAATAACTTGAAAAAAGCAAGGCTTTTGGTGCAAACTTTGGAAATTAACAAATAAAGATGGGATATAAGAAATAAAGCTGAATAAGGATGAACTTTACTATTAATTGTCGACCCACCATGCATGTAAGTGAAGATAGTTCAAGATCCACCTAGGGGATTATGTCGGCTGTTACTTTGCTGAATGCAAAGGATTGATTATAGGAATCACATTTCTGCAGCAATGATTCTGTTTTCCATTTCTTTAAGTATGGCAGGTGATTTACACTCACTCATAGATCATTAATAGTACTAGTATTTATTAATTAAAAAGATAAATTCTTAGCCCCTTCAAAATCAGTTTTGGACTACATTTCTCGATGCGGGGAAAAAGCATTGTGAAGGATGCTTTGCTATGCTAATAGATGGAACTAACTGCAGTTATCTCTGTGCGATCGTTCTTTTTTCTTTTTTTTTTTTTTTTTTTTTTTGTGCGATCGTTCTTCAATGAGTTGGAGGCAGAAGATTCCTCAGGTGTGTAGGACAGCATAACACTGAGGGATTCCTTTGCCGGAAACGAGGCAAAGAATGATCACAAAAGACAGAACAGAGGTTAGTTCATGATGTATTTGACTTCTCCCAAATGATTTTAAATATTCTGTTATGTATGAAAACAAACAAATCAATGGGATCATTTTTTAAAAAGTCTGAATTTTCAGCCCTGGATGGCCAAATGACGTATTTTCCTGAGAATTCACCACATGAGTTTGCAAGTGTGTGGGGCGATCTTGGTACATGCAACAAATTGTAGGATTTTGCAATGGGTTGCACCTGTTCCTACACATATAAAATTCGTTTTCTAGTTGTCTGTGAATTGCTTGCAAACTTGCGCAACTCCTCATCAAATCCAATTTGCATGTCAATTTGCAACTATGTTGCATGGTGGCATAAATATTTAGCAGGTATCTTATCTCCTGAGCAATAATACTAGACATAGTTCTATGATCTGAGTCAAACTGGTCATGATTATAGACAGTTGTTATGCAAGACTGTACATTAGTTTGTAAAGATTACAACATGAACCAAAAATGGCTCAAATGGATACTTACTTTCCTGTAGATGAGAGTACTATATAACAGTTTCATCCTGAGTTCACATATCATAATATTCCTAGTAGAAACGGTGTATGTGAACATATTCACAAGGTAGACGAAACATAAAACTATCAAAAGTGTCCATACTTCTGTAGATACTTGACCAGATGTATTGGATTCTAGTGCACTAGCCATGTACTTCACAATCACAAATAATGAAAATCGTGATGTGTGCTGCAAGAGAAATGAAAAATTGTCATTAGAAATGATTATATCTATTTATCTCTTACTCACATATATAAATGCCATGCACTGACTCTCATGGCTATATGCTTTACCAATATGATTAACCAAGGTAAAGAAAGTTTCAAAAACAGAACAAGTCTCATTTGGGATTTATTGCCACCCACCACCAGACTGCAAGTCTGATGGGCGATTAGAACCTGACGTTGTAGGGGGGGGGGGGGGGCGCGGGTGTATGCGTTCTTAGGGACAAACCAAGGCGGAACGCCAAGGTTTGTCCCTAAGAACGCATACACCGGGACCCCCCTACAACGGAAGGATCAAATTTCTTAAGTCTCGCATTGTTGGGATCCTCAGACACTTTCCAACCACCAACAATATTGCTAACAGTTGTTACAAATAAGATACTTACGGCAGACAACAACTATTTACCACCTGTATCATGTGACCCGTCCCTCGTCCACACACTAGCCTCGCCACCCACCTAGAAATGCACTCAACGGCATCGGCTAGGATGTCTACATGCACACAGCAGAACCCAAGATCCCAACAATTCAAGACTAAACCAAGACTAAACAAAGACAGAACCAAGAAGTGCCACAGTCAGGAGCAGGTCATGCCTGCCCTCTTACACTAAGAAGGGTGTAGCACCATGCATACACATTATCACCTCACACAGTACATGAAACTTGGTCGTACAGGAATACAGTGAAAGGTTATACATAATACACATTCTGCTGCAGTTAGATAAATTATAAGTATCCTGTAAATGGGTGATAATACTAAAACTACGGAAGCCGAGCCTGCTCACACACTAAAAAAAATTGAAATATTGTCAATTGAAATAACTTTAATATTGTACTGATTATATTCAACGTTATAGCGTAACAGCAACAATATTTCTATCAATTACTTTCATTTGTAGCCAAGTGAATTACCATTATACATATTACTATTTTACATTTTGGTTTACAATGATTAAATAAAATGTATTGGATTGGTTTGGATTTTCTAACAATGAATATAATCAGTACAATATTAAAGTTATTTCGATTGACAATATTTCGATTGACAAATGCCAATAATTGATAAATGATGAGAATTGTATTTAAACCTTAGAGTGATATAGCTTAACTACAGTCTATTTGATTATCAATATCCTTCTTATATTATCAAAACAATAAATATTGGCTCTAGTATAATATTTTGTGAAGACATACATAGAGAAGGTACTGATGAAAATTTCAAGAAATCGAAAAGATGTACCCGGGCCATTCTCATCGAAGTCTTGCATTTCAGGGCTGGAAATCGAATATCTTATTTGATTTGCTCGAAAGATTATCTGTTTAATAGAATGCTTTCAATAAAAAAAACACCAAACATTAAACATTAAATACAATTACTCACTGAAACAAAGTTGAGGAAGTATGCTGACAGTATCTGACGATGGTAATGCTTGAACACTAACCAGAACAAACTCTCCTTCTTAGCCTTTTGCTTCTCCTCCAATCTTTGCCATTTCCTGTGGAAATTCCAAGTGTTAAAGCATTTCACTGTACTAATCACTGCCTCCTGTTTTAGACTAAGAGGCACATTATCATTTTTTGAACATAATTATTACCTTATTTGGACTGTCATGAAATTGTGTTAGAATGCCGGTTTGCATGGTGCGACTGTTGAATGTAATTTCATTTGTTTTATCTTATGTCAACTATTGATTAATTAGGAATACTTAGTATTGACTCATGTTTTTATCTAAGACTATGTAGTATAATTATATGCAGTTTATTGTTTTGTCTTGATCTATTTTTTTCCCACAGCTACATCTGAGATAAAAGTGTAACTGCATAATGTTTGGCTGAATAAAAATATCTAAATACAAATACAACATATCTGTTTGAAATGTCTACATGTATGTAGAAAGTGTGCGGCAGGTTTGGAAATATATCGTGTATGATCAATTACTGAATTCCACCAGTACTGAATAAAGAATTGGAACAACAACAAATAATCGGCTATTTTCATGAATTTATTAATTCATATTTCATGTCCTACATTATCTTGAAATGAAAGATATTGTACAAAAGTAATGAAGTAACTACAAGAATTGAACTGTAAACCAAGAGGTTTTGATGAGTCCTGGATTCAAATCCCATGAGGCCCTTGCCAAAACTCCCACACAGTGCATGCCAATTGGGATATATGTATGTTAGAATTTATGTAAACAATTTGTACATGTATGAACAATGGTTGGTAGTAATTCCTGTGAATCATGACTTGATGACTGGACTTGATACTTACGGTATAAAAGCTGAATAGTTGTACTCAGCTTTCAAGAAATTAAGAGGTTCAGGAACATCATCTTGTGTGAGTGGACGTTTGTAGGCAGTTTTGAAAATGCCCAGCATCCACCTTAAACAAGAAATCTTCATGATATTTACATAGTTACTGGCAGGCAAACTCACATTGACAAATATGAAAACAGATTATGTGGTAATTTTCAATTGTTTGCAGCACAGGTGACTTCGGATGGGGAAAAAAATAAAATCAGCTTATAAATACCTAGTAACAACAACTTTGAAACAACTCAATTAAGGTCTTCATTTCACAAACAACATCACAAATTAAAAAGAAACCATATTATTCTCCTTTTTCATGAAAATAATTGTATTAAGGTTAATTTTGAATTATAGAGTTTATAATAGATGTTCTTATCTCTATCACCATTTCTCAAGTTTATATCTAAATGCCTCTTTTAACCTAATGAATATTGGATACCTTAAATGTATATCATAGTCTCTCTTTTTAACCGTTTACCATTTAATCACATACAAATACTTTTTCCCACCTTAAAATCTTAAGATTTCTATTACCTTTCATGTAAATAAGCATTCCTGAACATCTGTATCACTCACTTTATTATCTGTATGAGGCCATGGAACAAATAATGACTGATATTTTTCTGGGAGCTCTGTGTCTATATATGTAGTAAAATCAGCTTGTACAGGAAGACCTGAGGTGTATTAGATAGATTGGAGGTATTGAGACATCCACCTAACCTAAAAAAAAGATTATGTTAAAAAAGAATAATGTTATTGACTTACAGATATGTAGCTTTTGAAAGGAGCCCAGCCTCCTCATACTTGTTTACTTTTCTTCTTTCCATCTTGATCCCCCGTATCGTAATGAGCCAGAAATAATGAAGTACAGATTATACCCAACGAAAAATAGTGCTCCCCAACTTGTGTCTCACTCCTGTGCCCAATACAATACATTTGCAGAACGAGTCATTTACCTATGTACATAAACATAATACGTCAAAGTTCTATACATTTCAATGGACTGTGACCATCCCTAGCTATTCCTGTCATCATTGGGTGAAATTGAAATGCTCCGATGAATATCTCCATTTTATCCAGATCTATGACCTACATCAAGTACAAATAACCTAGCTTACGGACGCTGGATTGTTACACTAATTGCATCGTTGCTACATTGATTACTTACTGTAATCAATGTAGTACATATTAGCACATTTTAGTATATGGGTCAGATTTTCAGAAAATGTAGAATTCATTTTCAACAATCCTCTCAAGTAACCCTAATTTCAGACGAAAATAAAGTTCAAAATAGAGTTTAACCTAGCCAAGCAGATTGCTAGAATCAATGCAATGCCAAATATACTCGAATTTACCTAGTATTTACCAAATTGCAACCTAATTTAGCAAATTTTACTAAATGGGTACAGCTGCCAATTGTACATTTTCTGAAAATCTGACTCATATGTTGGTATATATTAGTGTATTATATATATAATATACTTGGTACATATTGTAAAGAGGTAGCCTTTCTGTCTCTTTTCTCTGTCTCTCTCTCCCTTCTTCTCTATCTCTATTTGCTGGGTATGATCATAAACTGCCTCCCTCTCAGCTCTCCCGCCCTTGTTATAACCATATTAAATGTGTTGATAGGGGCGTAAATCACTCACTCACTGTAAAGAGGTAGGAAATACTAATCTAGATTCTTTAATATAAATTCTTTAACTTTATTTGATGGATAAATTTTATGATCAGTGACCACGACTAAAGAAGTGGTAGAATACGACTAAACTAAAGGCCCATTCACATTACAACGGCCGATTGGTGTACGGCTGCCACACGGCAAAATACCCAATGTTAAAGTACTACAGCCGGCAAGAATCGGCCGGCTGGTCATGTTAATGTGAATGGGCCTCAAGATTACACCTATTTACGCCAATTTCAGCCAATTTTAGCATAATTCCCATGATGGGCAGAACTACATTTTCTGACATCTGATCAATATATTATTTATCCAGCCATGCCCAGCAGTCAATATGCACAGTGGGACAGTGGGATGTTGTGAACACATGTTATGAAAACATTGCCTTATTTTGCTGCCCGGGCATCATTGAGCGAAAGATTTTAGGCACATATTAATTCACGGATTCATTCCCACAAAGAACACATAAAAAAGGAAGGTTGTTGTTGAGATGGTTCTTTATGAGTAGAGGGTGGTGAGCTCCTCCCTATACATAGTTCACTGGCAATGGAAGGTTTAGCAACAGTTACTGATGTGCTTTGTCAACATGGTCCACTTGTTTATGTAACAGATGGTAAGTGAATCCTTCTCTTGTTTTACTGTGAATATTAAAATATTTTAGTCACTAATAACTTAATAACTTCCATTTCAAGCTTGTTGGTTCACTGTTCCTTTTCCCTGGAATTATTCATCTGTACACCTGTTAGTAATCCTTTTAACCTCTGCTTAAGCTAGTTATAGCCCCAAATCTGTTCAAGGCAGTTATCAATGAACCTCAATAATGCTGTCATTACATTTAGAAATACAGTCCTGGCTCGAAGTCGAATCCGAGCCCGATTTCCAGCGTTTGCAGTAGCCCATGACCGAGTGGACAGATGTGCCTAACCACAACTATGTGTGGCATCAGTGAGGCCTCCGACGATGTATAGTCTAGGCAATCTAAGCCCTCACACACATCAAAAAAACAAAAACCCCATGTCCAGTTTAGCTTCTAGAGCCCTATTCTCTGAAACCTTAGCAATTTGTGGTGAAGTGAAAATTAATTTATGTACAGGGAGAATGGAGATCGGTATCACTGCTGTGGCGATGAAGCCAGGACTGAATATATTTTATCAGCATTCTCAATTTTCAGAGGAGAAAGTAGGACATATAACAAGGATAGCGGCCATGCACTCAGCGACTATCTACACCATAGGACACCAAGGTGGGTAAAGTTACATGAAGATGCACAATGGGTGATTTGCATGTGTCACTTTACATGTATGTTGCAGTGCATGCTTCATTTCAAATTTGACAAAACTGTTTAGCAACACTTTTATAAAAAAAATTGCAATAATGTTTTCACCAATAGCATAGCTTGTATACGTATACATGATATATACAAGTTTAATGCATGTTGGGAAACATGAATAACTTGTGTTATGGAAATTCAATCAGAATCAGGATTCAAATGGTGGACATGCAAGTTGAGTGTCACCAATTGTCTCAAATAATCCAAATTTAAAACAAGAATCAGGTTGCAAAAAGGTTCAACATAAGTGAAGTATATATATTGTTTGAATGAATAAAATATCAAATATACACTGAACTACATTGTATTTAATTGTATGTGAGTAGCTGTTTCTAGCTGTAGAGTAACAAATACAAGGAAGGAAAAAAGGCATGGTATGGAAAATCTCCATACCATGTCCATCTCCATACCAAGTTTAAAAAGACCACCACCTCCTTAGGTTGAACAACTCTATTTTCGTACTGGAACAGAAAAATGTTTGTAGAAATAACCGTCACTGAAAATAAGCGTATCATCACAAAGTCAGATAAAAAAAATTATATTATTGTATTCAGTTTTTTTAAAAGAATTCTCTAATTTAATCATTTCTGCAGCCTAATTCAGCGGAATTTACAAAATGTCTACAGCTGCTGTTTGTGTTACAAGAAATTTATATTTTTCAAAATGTTTTATTCACAACACTTTTATGTAGGAATCTTAATTCTCATTATTATCTAGCACTTTAAGTTGTATGAATACATGTCAAGACATATATGAACAAACGTCAATAATATGGATTTTTTTAATAATGATATTTCCATATATTACATGGAAGTTCTTTTTAGATTTCCTAAATATTATTACAATTGGAATCCACTTAATCTCATCCTTTCAAATTTGGTGGCATTTCAAAATCTATTTTCATTACTTGTGCCTCCTTTGTCTTATCATACATTTTCTGATCACCTGTCTTTGAGGTACTGGAGGCGATGATCTGCATGACCTCAACCTGGAGCAGGTATTAGGCCATTATGAGGACAGCGGTAGACCACATACCTTCATAATCTACCTGTCTCTCACCTGTGTTATTCACCTGCTCCACCAGGTAAGGCTTATACCAAATTGTATGCTGTAATCTAATTCTTTCATTCTTTTTTAATTTTATTGAACACACATTCATATATTTGAAAGGAATTTTTTAGGTATTTTTCAGTAAAACGCTTTAAAAGATCATACTCCATAGTGGTTAGAGCTAAGTAATAGCATCACATCACTACAAAGAACACCAACTCAAGTTTTTATAATCCTTTTTGTTCTGCTTTGTAAAATGTATATATAGTTATATTTCTTTTTGAGCTGGGTTTCTCTATTTTAAACTGTCTTGCATAGGAGACTGTCCTGGGTGTATGTTTTTATTTTCATTATTAACCCTGATTAACTGTGAATTCTCGCACCTTTGATCTTATAACTGTATATTATTTTTATTATTTTACCTTTGTATAATTGAGTATGAAAATCTTGCTCAAGGTAGAGAATATTTTCTATAAATTTTTTAGTATTTTCTGATTGTTTTAAATCAGCTTTTCTGTGAATAGTGTACTCCTTGCATAATGTCTTGCTGAATAAAAATCTTAAAACAAACAAACAGATAAACAGACATGACATGTACCATGAGGAGCAGGGGGTGATGACGTTCCTACACAAATGGTTCCTATTGATAGACAACAATACTTGGCTCAATGTTTTACCACCACATATAGGTAACATCACACACCTCAGTGCATTGATTACAGGCCAAGTGAACCAGGTAGGTGAATATGTACTGCCATAAATCAGTTATTATTTACATGCTTCTCCCTGGATTGTCAGGGATTGCCTGGATTGCCAATGAGCTTTGCTGGCCCCTACTACTTAAGGTGGCTGGGTTAGCCCTTTCAGGCAGTTCCCTGCTGTATACCAACCAGCTTATATCGTCCTAGTAAACCACATCACATGAGGAATAAATACTACTTCAAATCTACTTTCCTTCCATTCCAGAGCAGTATCTACTCCGCTATGTGGCAATGGGAAGGGCGTGTGTTTGACAAAAGTGCTAGACTAGCCAATGGCAGCATTGACGGGGAAATATTCCCCAATATTAAGTATGGCCTCAATGGTAGGCGGTTCTTTGCCACTAATGTAATTGTAAGTTCCTCATTGAAATTCAAAAAGTAAACATATTGTGTAATGATCAATATTTGGGCACAGAATGTTGCACTAGCAGGCCATAAATGGAGACCGTTTAATGTAAAGAATATGCATACAATGGCTATGTAAAGCATCAAGTTATTGTGGTGTACAACACATTTAGATTCTTTTAATAACATTGCAAAGAGCTTTATACATAGAACAAACTACTGGCAAGTGTATTACACTTTATTAACTTCATGTTTGTGCTTAGTGCTTGGATAACCTCTTTTGAAGTTCATGGTACTATTTTCAATTTTCTTTTTCCGCTCATTGGCCCATAAAGCTCTTGAGTCCTTCCATAGTTGCATATTTTCACAAAGAGGCTAATGAAATGTATTTGAGATGCAAATTCACCCCTTTTAACTATTTCTGATATATCCTCCAGTGGGACCCCTACATGATGGTGAATAAGGATGGTCAATACACAGGCATATGTTATGAACTGGTGGATGTCATGGCAACCAACATGAACTTTACGTAAGTTAAATGAACATATAACAAGAGATCCAGCTGAGATGCTCTCTCTTTAAATCAGAGAAAAAACGTATCTATACTATTGTTATATGACCTGAATCTCAGTCTTTGCCTGTTTTGTGGTAGGTTTTATGAATTATAAATAACACCTGTAGGAATAAAACCAAAGGAAGGGTATAGGTGGGTGGGCCAGGGAAGTGGCCATTTATGTCGTTTTGAGGCATATCTTTGGGTTTAATTAATGTGGGAGCTGGGCGAGAATGAATCAACGTAACAAGGTGGCTTTGGTCAGAGCAAGAGAATAGAATGAATCAATTATAATCAAGGATATTTATAGAAACTGATCCACAATCAATTTTCCCTGATTGGATCCTGCCACTTGACCACTGGTCAATAAGAACACAGCATGGGTCCCATCAGGAAAGTAAACCATACATGATCAACATGATGAGACAGCTAAATATTATTAATTAACCACTGCTCAATGAGTGAGTGACACACATCCCGACTGGTTGATATGTTTATGAGTATGTGTAACTAGAACAATGGCTGAGTTTGAACTGGTTTATTGGGGTCAACGGCTATACAAAGCCATGCCAGGAGGAGGCACCATTCGACCACTGGCTTGACCACAGGTTATCCAGTCACGTCCCTCTGAAAGATAACAATGACAAAGGTGGATAACAAATGACAAAGGTGGATAACTATGTTTCATTTATTTTGTTTTTTTATTCAATTCAAGGCAAATACAATATTTAATCTTATATAGAAGAGAAAAGACGCGAAATCCACCATGGATGTTTACACACGTTGCCTAATAAAAATTACTCATTACAACATAAAACAATCACATTATTACATTTGAAAGTACTAGTATGAACATTACTGTTACAAAGCACATTATAATTTCAAAGTATATCAATTAGAAGAGCAATAATTTCATTGAATACAATGATACGAAAAAAGCAAGATCCGTGGACTCCTTGGGATACTAGTACAATTAACATATCATAGACGCACAGTGCTAAACTAAGCTAACTCATATCTTAGTAGGGTACCCTTCCAAATCATGTCAACTGTTATCATAGTATCATGTTAAATAACATTTCATGGTTCGCAAAACATCAATTTAGTAATAAATCACAGTATAGAGGCAGGTAGTTACATATATTATTTACAGTTCTTCGTTATACCTCCTCCACATAACAGTTTTCAACTCTCTAACAAAGGTGGTCTTATCCCTTTGCAATCTCAGAAACATTGGTAATTTATTTTACAGTATCTTGCTCTTATAGAAGACACTACCCCGCATGCAATTTTTCTTTGCTCGCGCAATTTTAATCATGCCTGGTTCTCTGTTTCAATGGGGTCATTTTCCAGAATTTCATATCTATGTATTCTGTCCAAGAGGAGTTTCAACGCGGCAATTTCCGAACTATTTTCGAGGGGCAGAATTCTTTAGAACTCTACTAACTCCACATTTGTAGTTTCGCTCCCATAAGCAAGTCAAAGGGCTTACTGCCATACATGTTGGACTCTCTTTTTTAGACATTTACCTGCACTCAGAAGTTGAAAGTTGGCAAACTCTAGGATTGGCAGGATATACGTCTTGACCAGCCTAGCACATATGTCTTGGGTCATGTATTTCCTTCGTCTCCTGAGGTCCGCAATTTTCCAATTGGCCGAATTTATTTGGCTTTCTAAGTGGGACTTTGTTGATAAGTTGTCTCTGATAACCATGCCCAGGTATTTGAAATTCTGCGCTCGCCCTAGGTTTTTCCCTAGGCAATTTAGGTCTCGAAAATCCGTTGCCATTCTTTGGTTTCTGAAAATTTGATAGAAGGTCTTATTTGCGTTTGCTTGTAATTTATTTGTTTGGCACCATTCCAAATATTTGTTTATCGATGACTGAGCATCCCTATGCAAAGTTTCAATATTGTCTCCTTGCACCAGAACAACTGCATCATCCACAAAGAGAAAGATTTTCCCAGGGAAATTCACAGACCCAAGATCGTTGATGAAAATATTAAACAATAATGGGCCCAATAGGGAGCCCTGCGGGACTCCACTGTTGACCCCTATCATGTTTGAGTTCAAGTTACCACTCTTGACAAATTGTTTACGATCTTGTAGGAAATTCTCAATCAAAGCAATCAAAATTGGCCCTAAACCAATAGCTCTTAATTTGTCTAGTAGCAACACGTGGTTCACCGAGTTGAAAGCTTTGCATATGTCAAAATAGATGGCTACCAAATTTGTCTTTACCTCCAAATTCTGTATGAAAGTTTCCTGGACATCGAACAACACGTCAGAAGTGGACATACCTTTACGAAAACCATACTGATTTTGGTAGAAAAAATTGGATTCTTCTAAAAATTCATACACCTTGTCGTAGATCAGTTTCTCTAGCACCTTACCTGTCATGGGCACCAGCATAATAGCTCTCAGATTGTTAACATCTTTGGTGTCACCCTTTTTAGGAAACAAAACAACTGGAGCATTTTTCCAGGTAGAAGGAATGATACCCCCTTGCTATGATGATATTCAGAAAAGTAGTGAAAAAAGGAATACATACACTAAGAGCAGTCTTCAACAACCTAGAATCAAGTTCTACAAAACCAGAGCTCTTATTGACATCTAACTTCTTTACCACATTTTCAACCTCAAGATCAGTCACATTTGGTTCAATATCAAAGACAACATTATTGTTTGCAACCGCAGGGTTTGGTGCAATGGCAAGATTGTTCGATCCAATTTGTGCGAAGAAACTATTCGCATAGTTAATAGCATCTAGACCTGTTTTCAAACCCTCAGGCGAATTAAAAGTGTCTAAAGAGACATTGGAATCTACACGTTTTGGGTCTGTTCCTGGTATCATTCAGAAGATCTATATTCAGATCGCCGCAAACTAGGATTTTCTTCTCATGAGAAGTCAGGGTTCTTAATACATATTAAAGATGCTTGAAAAAGCCAGTGGGATTATTCGCAGGTGGGCGGTATACGTTTACCAGTACAAACTTCCCAAACATTCCTACTTTGATCTCAGCACATTGACATTCAATTGATTTGTTCATTACATTTAAACCCTCATACCTCAACAAGTCATACCTCACATCTTTGCGTATATACAGCACTAGTCCACCACCCCTCTTGTTTACACCGCTTTCTCTATCAGGCCTACACAGTTAGTAGTTAGGGTGAGCAAGATGGACATCATTATCCCATTGGTCTAGTCTAGTATAATATCGTGCGTAGACAGAAACACCCATGCCCATTTGTCCCTGACAACACCAATACAGACCATAATTATCGATGTGGTACTTATCAGAGTATATTTACAACACAAACTGAACGAAAATACATACATAATTCGTACACAGCACATTCTAGATTGAGTCTGTCAACTGGTTTTCTAATTTGACCTGATGTTCTTCTTGGAGCTGAAGTAAGCATGTGTCTGCACACTTCCCCTTCTATATTTATATTGTCCTTTTCGGTGTGTTTGCTTTTCTGGTTCAAGTCTCTAGTGTCAATCTGTTCCTCACTACCGTGCTCTTGACGGTTCATTTCCCCTGTATAATCCTGTGCTATGTTGAGACCTATATTATCATCCAGGATCTCCACTTCTTCCCTGTATCGGGGCTTCAATATCTCCTTTCTGTTCCTCCTATACTTCCTGCCGTTCTTGGCCAGCACCTCATAAGAGCGTGGAGCTACGTTTTTGAGAACTCCTCCTTTCGTGCCCCAGTTGTTCTCACCAAGATTTAATCTTACAGTTTCTCCTGTGTGCAGATGTGGATGTTCATATTGATTCTCACTAGGTGACACTTGTTGATTCACTGCTTTTGGCTTCTGTTAACGTTAAAGTGTGCATTTCAAGTTGCTCTGTAACATACCCAAAGCAAATCTGTCACAAATGAGCGAGTCCCGCAGGTCTCCCAGCTCACACGTGCTTGACAGGCCCGTGAGTTCTGTTACATATGTCTCTATCGGTTGCCCTTCTTTCTGGTCCCTGGTGAGAAACTGGTATCTCTCAAAAGTCAAGCTCTTTTTTGGATTACAGTCCTCCCTGAATTTCTCCAGAACTGTGGGATAGTGTGTTGGGTCTTCCTCCGGATGATCAATATCTGCACTTTCCCCTTCACCCGGCTGGGCCCACTCAAAAGTGTCATATACATCCTCCGCCTCTGGGCCTGCACAGAGATGTCGGTCCGGCGTCTGTGAGCTGCTTCTGGGATCGCTATCGCTCCTAGATACCTGTTTAGCCTCACCTTAAACTTTTTCCACAGTTGGGACAGATTCTAGTGCAGTTGATAATTTGAATATTATTAACACACTTGGCTTCACCTTGGACTTGAGGTATGACCAACATTGAGGAACTGTTGATGCAATGTTTGGTTTAAAATCCTGGCCAAGCAGTCTAGAAATGTTGGTTATGAATCTCTTTAGTCTCTGTACCCCTGTTATTAATCCATTAACAAGCTATTGCAATACCAGCGATAAGCACTAATCACAGAAACCCAAAACCATCCTCTCCATTCTGACTATTCCATATATTACCACACACTGTGATCACCTTTCATAACAGGTATGATATTGTACACCCACAAGATGACAACTGGGGCAGCAGGATCAATGGTACCTGGAATGGAATGGTAAAGCAGTTGCTGGACAAGGTAATTCATATGTAGTATGTGTATCAGTCTTTTTTTTTATTGGCATCTACTTCCTACTTTGTCTACATATAGACTAGACTAGTAGTTAACACTGCATTAAATGACCGTTGACTGTGTGATGTATTACAGAAAAATAAGTTATAAGTTAATCAAAAATGGACTTTGAGATTCCATCACATTTGAAAAGTTCCACCCGTTGTGCTTGTTTTGAATTTCATTTTCAAGTTTGGGTCCAATATTGACTAAGTATTTGGTAGATGTTATTATATGATTAATATTTTATCACTTTTGTATGCTATGCTCCCAACAATATTAGTATTGCTAGTAACCCCCCTCTACGCAGGTCTTTGTAATTGAAATAATCCCTGTCGTTGATTGCCTCAATCACTTGTTTGGTTAGCTATGGTGGTGAGCTAGTGGGGACTGTATGGGATTTATTTGGGAAGAGGGACTCTAAATTATTCAATATATGTTTGTTAAGGTGAGCCTATGCATGTGGGATGTGAGTGATTTGTCTTTGAGTTTCCTGAGGGAGGTCGGTATAAATTGCCTATGGCCATTTGTTTGAGGTTTGGGTGTTTTAGCACTAGCCTCTGTGTTTCAATATCTTTCTTCCATGTATTCAGGTGTGGAAAGATGTCTCCATTTAGGCTCAGATCCTGCCAGGCATTTATGGCCAGGCCCCTCCTCATTGAATTATGACTCATTTTGTGTTGCGTTTAATAAACTGCTGAACACAAATTATTGAAAGATGTTTTCAGTTGAGTTGTCTCCACCTTCTTCATAATAATATGACACATTTCCTGTAAGACATCACATACATGAAACCTACTATTACAGAGTGTAGATCTGGTTGCTGCTACCTTCTTTGTTGAGCCCCTGCGCCATGCCGTAATGGACTTTACTTTCCCTTTTGACGTCTTTAACCATGCCATCCTCTACCATAAAATGGGTAGCAGTGGCAGTATAGAGAGGTACATGATCTTCCTCAGCCCCTACAAAACTGCAGTGTGGATGAGTATTGTCCTTGGGGTTGTATGTGTAGGTGTGACTTCCCATCTACTGGCTCTACTGGCATGGAGGAATAACAACTACAGATATACAAAGAAAGGCGAGCTTTCCCTTATTGACAGACTATGGGAATCATTTGGATCAGTGTTTCTCAAAGGTTTGTTTGATTTCATTCTCCGCTGTTTTGGTAATATTCTTTTTATTTATCTTAGCCTTCTTCCACTTGAGAGGTGCAATAATGTGGATGTGCTGATTGGGTTCCTCTTAGCTTTTAGATACTGTATGACCAAACCAATAACAAAATGTTTATATTTCAAAATTCTTCTATGCTAGGGCTATATAATTGAAAGTACTTAGTACTTATTCTCTGTTGTATTGGTGATATTCATGATATTTAATGCATTTTTTACTGTGGTGTATGGTAGACTATGTGACTTACAAGAACCTACTGATGCTATTGTTCATTTGCTGCAGGTATGATAGACCGGAGCAGAATGTATGTTCCCCACATTGTACAACACTTCTGGGTTTTGACATGCATTATATTAATGGCCACATATACAGGTGAGCGATATATTTATTTCTCAGATGTAGATGTCCGACCACTGATGGGCTTTTTAGGGGAAACATTAACCAACTAGTTCTATCTAATATGTTTTATTTGCTATTGTTAGTGATTTGATTTTTAAATTATGTTTATTCAGGACAACAAAATACATTTCAGCGACAAGCGTTGATATTCTCAGACGTTGCCAGATTGCATAAGGCAAGGGCACTAAGTGATTCAAATAATTATCCATTATCCATTCATTAGGGTTGTAGTAGCAGAGTGTAGGCTCCCTGACTTTTTCTGTGAGGACATCCTGTGCATTGGATTCAAATGTTAGCAGAGTTTTGGTTTTCAGTTTGTCTTTCCATTATCCTTATGACTTTCCATACATTCATGCAAGCCCATGAAGCATTGCAATAGTGCAAGATGGGGAAGAAATGTGGGTTTCTATTGCATTGAATTGAAGTAAACCTGCACATTTCAGGTAACCTTATAGCCAGGTTGACCGTGAATATAGAGGCTAGACCCTTTGACTCTGTGGAGGAGATGGTAGAGAGGTTTGATGGCAAGTATGGGACAGTTGGTGGCACTGCCTTGACAAACATGCTCCAGGTAGATGGCTTTAGATCTGTTGAGGTGTTAAGGTTTTGAGGTGTTATGCCGCTGTTGTGGTGTAATACAGCTGTTATTGTGTAATACAGGACCTGTGATATAATATAGAGGTTGTGGTGTTATATAGCTGTTGTGGTGTAATACAGCTGTTGTGGTGTTATACAGCTGTTGTGGTGTTATCTAGAGGTTGTGGTGTAATCTAGAGGTTGTGGTGCTATAAAGCTGTTGTGGTGTTATAAAGCTGTTGTGGTGTTATACAGCTGTTGTGGTGTAATATAGCTGTTGTGGTGTAATATAGCTGTTGTGGTGTTATACAGCTGTTGTGGTGTTATACAGCTGTTTTGGTGTTATATAGCTGTTGTGGTGTAATCTAGAGGTTGTGGTGCTATAAAGCTGTTGTGGTGTTATACAGCTGTTGTGGTGTAATATAGCTGTTGTGGTGTTAAACAGCTGTTGTGGTGTTATATAGCTGTTGTGGTGTAATATAGCTGTTGTGGTGTAATATAGCTGTTGTGGTGTTAAACAGCTGTTGTGGTGTTATACAGCTGTTGTGGTGTAATACAGCTGTTGTGGTGTAATATAGCTGTTGTGGTGTTAAACAGCTGTTGTGGTGTTAAACAGCTGTTGTGGTGTTATATAGCTGTTGTGGTGTAATATAGCTGTTGTGGTGGTATGATGTTGTGGTGTAATATAGCTGTTGTGGTGTAATATAGCTGTTGTGGTGGTATGATGTTGTGGTGTAATATAGCTGTTGTGGTGTAATATAGCTGTTGTGGTGGTATGATGTTGTGGTGTTATGATGTTGTTGTGTCATGTAATAAAGTACTGTTTCAATTGAGTTAAGTTAAATTAAGTTAAATTATATAACAAATTAGTAACTGGACTAAATAAACTTGTGGTGTAGTGGTTCCTTCTACGTAACATAAAATCTCTGACATGTGTATATCTGACAATTACAGAAATCTGAAGGCACAACAAAGAAGATGTGGGATAACATGGTTACCTGGGACCAGTCTGGTACACCTGTACTTTCGAGCAACGAGAGTGTGCACCTCAGTATGGTGAGGCAGGGCCAATATGCCGTTATCATGGACACCTTGTCTGTAAAACAATATGTCAGGCAGGAACCTCATACCTTCAGACTTCTACACATTGATGATTTCCCTGCTCAGATTGCCTTTGGCTTTCAGAAGAATTCTGCCTACACCAAACTGGCTTCAAAAGTGTAAGTTTTATATTTTTAAATGATGTTCAGTCGCAGATCCAAGAACTTGTTACTGTTAATTTAGTCAATTATTTGAAGAAATCAATGGAATGTCAGATTAAGGGTCTTGTCTAAATTATGTCAACTAATCATAAACTAATGGCCACCAATTATGCTTTACGGGAACTTGTTGATAGGTTTACATGTCTCAAGTATTTTGAGAAATAGATGGTGAGACAACTGAATGAATGTTATTGATTTTACTTTGGACACTGATATTACTTAGAACACCAGTATGTATGGGTAGTAAACAAGAAAATTGTATTCAATCCTGGTGGTATCCACACATATCTGCCAAACTACTATCATGGAAATCTGCATTTACTCTATTCATACTGAATGCTCTAAATATATATAATAAAGGTGAAACAGTGATTTTTTTCCATGCATGTTCTGGGAATCTGTGATGTCCCCAGCTGTTTTTCATCACTTTACAGTTCCGTCAGCTCTGTCCAGAGGACATTATATATGTTGTTTGGGAAGGTATCTGGGTTGAAAATGGGATTTTGAAGCCCTCTTTAATCAAAAAACCACACTGTTGTAATATCCTGGGAATGCCCCTGTTGGGAAATAGAAGAGATTGAAGTCATGCCTCTATGTCCTACCATCAGATCAGTGGCCATGTAGGATTCCCTAGCAATGTGTCCTGTGAGGTTCTGTAACAAAGCGGAGAGAGAGAGGGGGATAGATCAGATGGGGATAGGGAGAGTGAGAAAAAGAGAGGTTGAGGTGGGAAGGGGAGAGCAAAGAAGCAGAGGGAGCGTGTGGGAGAATCAGATAGGGAGAGGATAGAGAAAAGAGGGGGAGGGAAAAAGACAGGAAGGAGAGGATGGGGGAGAGGAAAGGGGGGAGGGAAGGGGAGGGAGGGAGAGAATGAAAGAAGCGGAGGGAGAGGGTGGAGTAAATCGGAGAGGGAGAAGAGGATACAGAGAGAAGATGGGGATAGAGAATAGGGCAGCAGAAAGCAGAAGGAGGGTAGGGACAGGGAGAGAGTAACGGGGAGAGGCAGGGAGAGAAAAGGAGGAGAGGAGCAGGATAGAGAGAGTGAGAGGACAGGGGTAACCATCAAGAGTATGAGTACTTTGCTAGTATCCTTATACCATTCTTAAAAGTATCATATCTTTTTAATAAGTTTTCATCGTCAAGGCCCTCCTGGCAGATCTAGTGTAGAAACCTGTTTCTATGCTGATAGCAGGGTGCATACCTTTTTCTCAACTAAATGACTATTGTAATTGTCCTTGGAGGAATACAATTTTTTACATACTAGCAAAGTACCCTTCCTCCGGACGGTCACCCTCTCTCCCTCTTTTCCCTCCCCCTCTTCTCTGACTTTCATACCTGTTTTGCTCTCCTAACCCCATCAGCTCCCCCTCCCCACTTTCTCTCCCTCCCATCTCTCCCTTCCCCTACATCGTCTCCCTACTCTCTTTCTCCCCCTCTTCTTTCCTTCCCCCTCCCCCTGATGCTCATGAATCAACCACGAAAAAGGAGTTCAGAAATTACCTTGAAAATGTAAACATAAATTGTATTAGGACAAATAACTTAATTTGTGCTATTATTGTATAATGAATTACCATACGGTATCATCTTAAATCAAGTCAATTCTATTGTAAGATCTCTGCATCATACTTTATTAATTTTGATCTCATTTTATCTCATTTTATCAACTGTATAAACTGCATCTAAATTAATAGTTAACTCTGCCTTGAGAGAGATGGTAGCATCTGGGAGAACTGGATCAGATCTGATCTAGAAGTCTGTATTAGGTCCCCCTGGACGTAGGTTGTGGGAAATGATGTAGTAACTCACAGGGGCTTTCCCAGGCTATAAATAGAGTGTAGAGATCAAAATTTAATAAAGGCTTCAAAATCACATTTTCACCCCAGATACCTTCACCAACCACATATAAACCTCCAGAGAGGGTGGACAGAACTCTACAGATGAATAAGATGGTTTGTCAAACAACAAATTCCGAGAACATGCGAGACAAAGAAACCCTTTTTTTCCCTATATGGATTTCTACCTCTTTTTGTAGAAATCACTCTACCCGTATAACATATGGATAATATTTCAGAATAATCAAGCTAGGACAGTCAGGGCTGCTGAAGAGATGGGAAGCTAAGTATATAGGTGGTGACAACAGTCTAGCTGCTGCAAAGCACAATGCATCTCCCAGCATCACTTTGCAACATACACTTGGATACATGGCTGGGTTTGCATGTCTCCTGGTGCTCTCTTGCTTTATTTTCATTATTGAAATTTGTATGACACAAATAGGTCTTGTGAGGAGAACATTCATGGGCTAATTTAGGTCAATAAAGCAATCAATATAAAGTTAAGCGACAATTAATGTTGTTTCAGAAATCATTCTCCATCAACTTTTTCCAATTGAAGAAATATGGATATTATCTATGTGTATAGGGAAGATTGTAGAACAGGGAAGTAATGAAAAAGTCTAAAGGCTGAGATCCTGAGATCCTGAGATCTAGAATGAATCAATTATTGTGGAAATGTTGTACAACTGGTTCTGGTTCTTTGGTTTTTTTACAACAGTCACTAACAAGGAAACATGTGTTGTGATTTCCAGGCCTGATATATTGTTCTTCCTCTAAGTTTCCTCAACTAATACAAAGCCTTTACTAACCACATTTGTATTACTTTCTCTGACTTTGTTCGAACAACTATTTATTGTTACTCTTGGTTTATTTATCCTCATGCCTGATTGTAGGTCAGACAAATCAGTTCATATAAAGAGCAGGTCATGCCTATAGCAAATGATGGTATCTTGAAGTTAACAGGAAGTTTTGTTCAAAAATTATTATATATAACAGATAATACAAAAAGATGAGTCAATGGTAAATTATACATTAAACACATTTAACTGTTCATTTTTTTTTTTTTTTTTTTTAAAGCTTTTATTTATTCTGGGTAGATCAAGTCCCAGATAGTTTAGGGCTTTTCACTTGTCCCAGACGTGTTTCTGTACATAGTGTGCTGGGTGCTTATCTATATACATATATCCATTTGTGGTTACACAATTTGTTTCTCGGTTGAGGTTTACAGTCTAACCGATTAAGAAGATTATGTACAAGTATATACTGAGAGTGTTAGTGTAATGCAGGGTATGCTTACGGAGAAGAAGAAAGGGAATAAGAGAGCCTTGCCACTTTGTTCGTTGTGAACATGTGTTGACTTCAAATTTCACCTTATTCGGTTAGTGCATCCAGTTGGTTATGGGTTATGTACATGCATAGTTGTACGAGAGTTAGGACAGTGTAGGGTATGATGAGTGAAGAGAAACGTGCCACTTCGTTCATTGTGAACAGGTGTTGTTTTCTTCTGTTTATTCTTACTTTGGCTAGAGGTTAGTAAAATTAAAATTATAGGGCAGGAGAATGAGAAAGTGGTGTATCTAACTTTGTTCTGGAAGTGGTGTATATAGGGTATTTAACCATAACTTCTGGTTTGATTTGAATATCTCGATAGTGCCTATGTTTCTTTGCTTAGCCGAGAGTTCGTTCCAGGACCTCGCACATTTTACTACAGTGGTGTTTTCGCCAAATCTGGTTCTGAATTGAGGAATTTTCAGGGTTGGGGCTTCGTTTTGTCTGGTGTTTCTATTGTGGGGGTTTGCATAATCTGGGTCATTTTTCCTTTTATAAGCTAGTATTCTAAGGTGCGTTAGCCTTCTATTTGCTAATAATGGTACTCTGGCTTGGGAGTGAAGTAAATCAGTGGGTGTATCAAAAGGTAGGTCTAGTGATAGTTTTAGGGCTCTGTTTTGGAGTCGTTGCAGCTTGTCTAAAAGGGGTTTGTGGGTGTTGTGGACGAGAATGTTGCCATAGTCTAGAAATAGTCCGGGAGCCAAAGGCCATTTTTGGGCTGAACCCCGCAATGTCGGATAAAGTTTTTTTTTTCGCTGTTTCATGTAGCCTAGGGGTAGTTAATCACAAATCAGGGGGGTGACCGTTCCCACCTATTGAGCAATTTTAGATATTAACCCTTTTATCCTGGTCATGCCAATATACCCCAAATACAGGATTTTATAGGATTCATAGAATTCATTTATTCTGATCTTTGTGACACCTTTTTGAAATTTGGTATGCTGTTAGAACAGGTCATAAGGTTTTTAAAAATCACTGGCTACAAGTTGGGGGAGAACCCTGGTGGCCGGTAGCTGCAAAATTCAAAATAGCTGCCACCAAACATCAAATGCACCATAGTTTGGCTTCTACTGGCTGGATTTTCAAGTGTGATACCACTTTTCAGATGTTTTTAAGTATGAGAAATTTATTTCTGTGGACTGTATTGAGTTTCAAGGTCATTTCAAGGTCAGAATCCAACATGGCTGCTGCCATGAAACTAGAATGTCATAGCTCAGCTCCAATTAACCACACATACTTCTGTAACACCAGTTTTAATGTGTTTTCAGGAGTGAGGAAACTATTTCTAAAGTCATTTCTCTCTTTTGAGGTAATTTTCTAGGTCAAGATCCAATATGGCTGCCATTGAGGGGCAAGAATGTAATATCTCAGCTGCTATTTGCACTATAACTGTGTTAGTGAGGTAGCTTGAGGCCAGATTTGAGATAGATGTGGATGGATCAAAGGGCCAAATTTACCCCACATGCTGTCCATGTACTTTATGATTTCTATATGAACCACTCTTGTATATTATGGTGGCCATCTTGGATTTCCAAGGTCACCATTATGTAAAAACCTATATCTACCAATATCTCAGCTTCTAAGCCACCCAGGGTCACCATCTTGGTGTCTAAACATACATTTTCTGGGTCAAGGAATACAACTATATCATTTAAAAAAAGACCAGATTGGCTTTAACAACTGTATTTCACAGTATATTCTCATCAGGCCCTTTTGGCCGTTTAAGCTTTCCTCACTTCTCAAAATTGGCAACAGGAGACTTTAGTGCACTTCCAACATGCCCACATTGTACCACATTCTCTTTCACTCTTTGACACACCTACTGCAGTTCACTGTAGGCCCCACTGTCCACAGATAACATGGCCCACATGAATACATAGTTCTTGCCCATTTTCTACAAGAGAGCAGCTACAATAATAATGATCAGACATAGAATGAATGCGCTGCATTGGGCTACATACTTTTTCCACCTTACAGTTGTTCTTTTATTGTACATTTCTTGTCTGACATACCTATGAAAGACATTTATATATATCATACCTGACATTTGAAATGGCTATGTGAGCTGTGTTATACTTTCTTTATTATAGTAGTGATAACCAAACAGTAACATCTATTAATTCATTCCGAAGTAATATCACCAATACTAATAATAAGTTCACATCCCTGGAGAAGAAAGATTCATATCCATGTCGGGTGGACTGTACATAATAACAGTGAGATAAGATTACAGAGACTACTTGGAGGGATTTCAATGGAAGAATGCACTTGCAAAATCAGCCATTGCATAATCAGCCACTTGTGACTCTTGTTAAAAACCATGTAATGTGGCTGTTTTGGCTCTTGCAAAGCTCTGGCTGGTCCCCTCCCCTTCTCCAAAAAGGTACTTATCAATGGAACCATGGAGGCAGGAAATGGTGTAATAGAGTCCAATATTCAAGTGTTGGGATGCTGTTCACAACATGGAACACCTATGCCTTATCTTCATCACATTGCACATTGAAGACATGAAGGTACTGGCTCTATGATCATGTTGTTCTAGAACACCCCAGCTGACATTTTGCATGACCCAACCAAGAAAGATGAACATTTTGCCACTGTGGATTGGACAATGTAATCGAAATCTCATGGTGGATCTCAATACACATCTGAGACATGGAGAGATTACCAACCTCCATCCATTCTCAAAGAGTCTGACTAGCACAGTCACTGGGATTTTCACAAATCTGCCAATAAATTCTTGAATATACCAATTTATAAAGCCCATACACAATATAATGAAATGGTCAAGTGGTCTTGGGGTATATAGTCAGTTTGACTGGGAATCCTTCCACTTTCAGAATCCCTTGCCTCTGCCCTATTAGATGGTGATAAATTGTACTTCAGAAAGACATCTAATCTGCTGAACATTCACACCAAGGGTACCATCCTTAATGTGATGTTTCTTGATGGAGTTGATGTGCTGCACTTGCTTCCTATTGATAACACTATAATATTTCTTAAGCATGATGGTCAGGTCTTTTAAAACAACTAGAGAACTCAAAAAAGGTGTTGAACTTAGTAAGATAAGGGTCTTTGAGAAAAGTGATAAGAACAACCAATCTGGCTGACTTTGTGCATGACCCAACCAACAATCTGGAGTCACAAATCTTTTATTGAGGAACTGATCAATGCAGGGCACAATGTGATTATGAGTTTGGTTTGGTTTGGTTTGGTTTGGTTAGTTTCACCTCTGCTAATAGTAATTAAAAGTTAGCAGATATACTGTGGTTTTATTATTTTATTCTGTGAAATTCCCTATTTCATGAAACAGGGTTTGGCCTGACGAAGTCAGGCTTCATTTAGGTTACCTAAATATTGTCGTACAATTTGGTTTCCCGTAGGAAATCAAGAATATTTTTGTTCCCAGATTCCCGGAAAATACTCTGTAAGCTGGTAATGACCTTTGTACAGGCAAGAACTTTAGAAATCATCACATCAATGCTAGATCTACAATTACTTGCCTGGGGTTTCAAGTCTACATTCTTTGGTAAAGGCAAGTAGTGGTGCTTCTAAATGGAGGTTGGTGCTCAATATTTCCAACTTCTGGAATGGAACACTTCATCTAGTCAAGAAGGTTTGGGCTGGTCTATAAATGAAGACAGTCAGTACTGCACTGAACTCTACTATTTGTCATTTTGAGAAGTGAGGCAACGTTAAATAGCATGTGCCTAATGAGAATATATTGTCAAATACAAATTGTGTGTTACTAAAACCAATCTCGCCCTTTTCTAAATGGTGTAGTTGTATTCCTTGACCCAGAAAATGTATGTTTAGACACCAAGATGGTGATCCTGAGTAGTTTAGAAGCTGAGATATTGGTAGATATAGGTTTTTACATAATGGTGACCTTGGAAATCCAAGATGGCCACCATAATATACAAGAGTGGTTCATATAGAAATCATAAAGTACATGGACAGCATGTGGGGTAAATTTGGCCCTTTGATCCATCCACATCTATCTCAAATCTGGCCTCAAGCTACCTCACTAACACAGTTATAGTGCAAATAGCAGCTGAGATATTACATTCTTGCCCCTCAATGGCAGCCATATTGGATTTTGACCTAGAAAATTACCTCAAAAGAGAGAAATGACTTTAGAAATAGTTTCCTCACTCCTGAAAACACATTAAAACTGGTGTTACAGAAGTATGTGTGGTTAATTGGAGCTGAGCTATGACATTCTAGTTTCATGGCAGCAGCCATGTTGGATTCTGACCTTGAAATGACCTTGAAACTCAATACAGTCCACAGAAATGAATTTCTCATACTTAAAAACATCTGAAAAGTGGTATCACACTTGAAAATCCAGCCTGTAGAAGCCAAACTATGGTGCATTTGATGTTTGGTGGCAGCCATTTTGAATTTTGCAGCTACCGGCCACCAGGGTTCTCCCCCAACTTGTAGCCAGTGATTTTTAAAAACCTTATGACCTGTTCTAACAGCATACCAAATTTCAAAAAGGTGTCACAAAGTGCACTATTCAGATCAGAATAAATGAATGCTATGAATCCTATAAATTCCTGTATTTGGGGTATATTAGCATGACCGGGATAAAAGGGTTAATATCTAAAATTGCTCAATAGGTGGGAACGGTCACCCCCCTGATTTGTGATTACCTACCACTAGGCTACATGAAACAGCGAAAAAAAAAACTTTATCCGACATTGCGGGGTTCAACCCTCTGGCTCCCGGACTAAAAAGGGAGGACTTTTGCTTTGAAAATTTTTAAGGCTGCAGAGGGATTAATCAATTTCCTTATCTTGTGTAACTGGTGTATCTTGTACGTAACTGTTTTTATGAGTTGAGTTGTTGAGTTTTAAACTTCAATTCATCGTCAATAGTGAGTCCTAGGTATTTGTAGGTATTGACTCTTTTCAGTTCTTTTCCTTCATAGGTTATAGTTTTGTTTGTAGCTAATTTTTTATTTCGCGTAGACCTAGAGAAAAACATAGTGTTAGATTTAGCAGAGTTGACTAGGAATAGGTTCTTTGTGCACCATTTGTGTAAATCATCAATGGCTGATTGCATCAGCCTGAATGTTTCATGGGTCCCAAGACAAGTTTAGTGTCATGTGCCAGGTGTGTGTTGTGTGTCTCCCTCAACACAAGTATCTCGGGATATGAAGATTAAACAGATAATAGTCTCTGAAAGTCGAATACTTTCTTGTATATATTGCTAAGAGTTATATTGAATAATATTTCAACACAAGCAACAGACATGCTAAAAACAACCTCAGTTGACTATATTCACTATTCATGTGTAGTACCCAATGGGGAATCTTGACCGGATTTACTGGATGTCCCTCTTCACAGCCGGAATAGGCACAGGGATTTAGCACTTAGTTCTGAGTCAAAGTTAGTTGAGTTATCTAATTTGTATGGTAACTATAGAGCTATTGGTTTTGAGTATTTTTGTATTTTTTGTATTTTTCTGATTCTTTGCATTGAAGTTTCTATTGTCAATTGTACGTGTTTACCTTATTATGCTTATTATGCTTTCATTTTCATCCGCAAGGCATTAAAGCTTGATCAAATAACGAATGAATTGCAAGGATCAGTTTGAGTCTGGTTTGTGTGTTGTATTGCAACCAAATACTATTACATAACAATATATGTATAAGTTCTAATATATTCACAATACCATGCAAATAAGTATTTACTATTTTCCTGCCTATTTTAGCATTACTTCCACAATGTGCAGAACAGCTGATTGTACATTCTTTTCCTAACGATCTGAAGAATGTATAATTGTCTATGACCATTACCATACATGTCAGATTGAAGCTGAACCTGATATTCAAGCATGCCCTGCAATTGAAATTCACAGTGGCACTTGCAACTCCCCTATTTAAAAATAGCTTCTTGTGTGCGATGAAAACAATACCTTATTTTGCTCCCTGGTCATCATTGAGTGAAAGCTTTTAGGCAGCCATTAACTGATATAGATATGGGAGCTTCATAATGCATATCATCTACCGCATGTAGCGGTAGGTCAACAGATCCATTCACTCAAGGAACATAGAAATGGAAAATAGTTGTTAAGCTGATTCTGTATGCAGAGTGGTGAAGAGTCTCTCCATTCATGCTTCACTGGCAATGGAGGGTTTAGCAACAGTTACTGATGCCCTTTGTCAACATGGTCCACTTGTGTATGTAACTAATGGTAAGTAAAGTATTCTCTTATCTACCACTTTCATTACTGTGAATATCAAACATTAGGATATTATAGTCACTGCCTCAATTGGTGTTAGGGTTATGACCACCTTAAGCAGAGTATAAATTGATTAATAATCTCCATTTCAGGCCTGTTGCACTGTTCCTTCTCCCCAGAATCTGTTCACCTGTTAGTAATCATTTTTACCTCTGCTTGAGCTAGTTATAGCCCCAAGTCTGATCAAGGCAGTTTTATATATATATCAACCTTAATAATGTTGTCCTTACATTTATGAATACATTTTGTTAGCGTTCTCAATTTTTAGAAAAGAAAGTAGGACATGTACTAGAATTAGCAGCCATCCACACAAGCCCAGTCTACACCATAGAACACCAAGGTAAAGTTATATGACGTTGAACAAAAGGAAATTTAAATGTGCCACTCTGCATGTCTGTTTTACAGTGCATGTTGTTTGACATACTAATATTTAGCAACATTTTTATCAAAAACTGCAAGAATGTTTTCACTAATATTATAGCATTGGAGCATCAATAAATATTCCATTGCATGTTTTCTATAGATTTAACTTTGACATACAGCTCCCGTAATTCCATCTTAATTTAGATTTAGATTTAGATACTTTTATTCAATCAAGGATTGCGATATAAAGGAATTCTCGATTATTCAAGATTCAACTTGGCAGACATGTAAATTCCATTTTGGGTATCACCCATCCTCTCAAATAACCAAAATTTAGAACAAGAAGCATTTTTAGCCGACATTCAACATATACAAACTGATTGTGAATATACAAAATATAAAATATACTCAGAATTTAATTGTATGTGAGAAGCTATTTTTAGTAGTAGGGTACCCAAGACAAGGAAAGAAAACAGGCATGGTCTGGAAGTCCTCTATTTAAAAGATCCCAATCTATTTTGACAAAGGCAAATAAATAGTTCGCTAATCTAAGCTAATAATTTGTTTGGCCTCATTTAGTAGAATTTCCATGTGTCACAGAAAAATGTCATAAGTCGCAAAATTGATATAGGTACTGGAAGAGGTGACCAGCGTGACCTCAACCTAGAGCAGGTACTAGGCCATTATGAGGACAGTGGTAGGCCACATACCTTCATAATCTACCTGTCTCTCACCTGTGTTATTCACCTGCTCCACCAGGTAAGGCTTTTACCAAATTGTATGCTGATGAATTTTAATCAATTTTATTGAATACACAGTTGCACTTCCAAAGAAAAAGGACATTGATTACAGCTCCTATTCCCCAAATATTCTAACTTGGCTATTGCAATTGTTTGTGAAATATTGGTATGTAAATAGAGTGATATCAGGTTAAAGAGAACCTTATCAACATCATAACTAAACCGACACTTGATATCAGATGTGGGTGAATGAATTATATTCATATAGCAACCACTGCTTGTATTACTTAATATATCATGTATTTTGTTTTGTCTTTCTGATGTCTTCCTGTGTCATTCTTATAAAATGTTAAAACCCAACAGTGTTTGGCAAGGCACCACTACAAAGAACACCAAATCAAGTTATTATAATTCTTTTTGTTCCGCTTTGTAAAAGTGATGTGTACAGGTATATTTCTTTCTCAGTTAGGTTTCTCTATTTTAAACAGATAAATAGACATGACATGTACCATGAGGAGCAGGGGGTGATGACGTTCCTACACAAATGGTTCCTATTGATAGACAACAATACTTGGCTCAATGTTTTACAACCACATGTAGGTAACATCACACACCTCAGTGCATTAATTACAGGCCCAGTGAACCAGGTAAGTCAATATAAGTTCATTGCCCATGAATTATTTCTTGTTTATTATAGATATGCAACACCATACTTCCCCAGAAAGCCCTATCTGTGCTGCATCTGTTAACATAAGTTTTGTTTGTACACTATCAACCCCTATTGATATATCACCAAAGGAACGTTGGAAATGCCTGTGGGCCTGTTTAGTGAAAATTGACTGGATGTCCTGTTAGCCTGTCCCGTCAGCCTGACAGTCTCATAGCACGACACAACACATCGTTGGAAATACTCCTTATATTTTCTGATGTATAAGTTAACTTAATAGGAAACACCTCAAACCCTAATTTGATGTTAATTTATGAATGGCCATAATGACCAACGGTCCTTCTTTCACGACTAGATATTAAGTCAAAAAAGTTACTTTACAGATAGACACACTATGGTCTACGCTCATGTCATCCCATGTGCTCACCACCGCTCTAATAGCAGGATGGATGAGAACATGGATAGGACTCAAAATGTCCACTTTATGTTATAATACCAATAGCAAAATAAGCGGTAAAATCTTGATGATTTGATGAAATCAATTGCTTAAAACTACCATAAGATAGAGGCCACCATTAGATCGTTGAACTAATGGTGGATTGTTACCTCTATCAACTTGTATGAAAGGTGTCCAGTAGGGCTCGAGATCCTCCCACCCCCGGGAGATTGACCCACCGACGTAAGTCCCATAGGTGACTGAATAAAAGTAACAACAACAACAACAACAACAATAGCAAGTCTGGTATTGCCAATTACAACCAGGGTATTCCAGAAGGGACGAGTTCCATTCTTCAGCTTCGCTCAACCGGATCATTAACCTACATCATGCCCTTTTTTATTCATTACATACTGATTTGTAGATTTATTTGTTATATTTACCTTATTAGTACTGTATTTCTTGCCAAAATGTTTTAACTATGCCTGAAAACTTTCAAAACATGCAAGCCATTGCTACACAGCAGCTGCTTACAACGTCATGAACCACTTAAATTGCATCATTTGGGTCACTTGTTACCATGACAAGTGTTAATGGCACATATGTGCGATTACAAAAAGTTCAAGGCAACCCCTAACTGCATCATAGTAACTGAACAAGTATGTAATATACTTCAAATCAACTTTACTTCCCTTTCAGAGCCATATCTACTCAGCTATGTGGCAGCGGGAAGGGCGGATGTTTGGCAGAAGTGCTAGACTAACCTATGGCCACATTGTTGGGCAAATATTCCCCAATTTAAAGTATGGTCTTAATGGTAGACGATTCCTTGCCACTAATATAATTGTAAGTTCCTCAGTAAATTACTAAAAATAAACAAATCCAAGGATTTATGACTGGTATTTCTTTGGAACTGATAGTCCTCTAGCAGGATAGAAATAGAGGTTATTAATCATTTTAGACTCAGATGGTCATATAGTGCAAAGTCTGTTCTAGGCATAGCCAATATGGGAATACAATGATTATTAATATGTAAAACATCAATGGATGGCACTGTGCAACATAAATATTTGTTTAAAGAGATAAAACACTGTCATATGCACTGCTGCAGTTGGGAGTTTTTTTTGATTCACTTAAACATGTTCTTTCACGAGGCAAAGTTTAAACAAATAGTTATTTTTCATTTTTTCCCAGTTGAACAGTGTTCTATCTCTTTAAACATCACAAAGAACGTTATTAATAGAAATAGACTACTGGCAAGTGATTTACACCTTATTAACTTCATGTTTGAGCTTAATGGCGGGCCCACACTAACGGCGATGCACTTCATGATAGAATTTGGTGATTGACCTTTGCAATGAGTATGGAAATAAATTATCACAAAGGTGCGTCGCAAATAGACTTTTGTTATGACATGGTTTGCGACAGTGTTTTGCGATACATCTGACTTTAGCAGACAACTTTGAGTTCTATATCGCAAAAGGCTATCACAAAACCCATCGCAAAGCAGAACACACTTTTGCGATCAATCACAAAGCATATTAACTTCTCCCGATAGACTAAATATCGCAAACAAATATTAAACATGTTGAATAATTTTGCGATTATTTTTCAGTCGCAAAACTCGTCGCAAAACCTATTGGGAAGTAGCCCAAACTGCTGTGACAGGATTATGTTTGTGATAAAAAATGTTCCATTTCATAGCAAACCTTATTGCAAAGCTTATCACAAAGCCAATCACCATCAGTGTGGGCCCCCTTTAAATGTCACATATTAATACAAAAGAAGCAAAGATTAAGCCTAAAATCATTTAATATAATATAATATACAATGAATGGACAATGTAGATGCAATTTCTTGTCAAACAAGTGTCAAAGGTACATGTGTAACTGGCAAATATCCATGTTCTATGTGTATCTATTGTATATATGCATGCATTTGTCTGAGAACAACATAGAGTGTCTTATGCACAGAGCATACAGTAATTGAAAATTTAAAGGTGTGAGTTACTGGATCCATATGGAAAATCACTTTTGAAGTTGTTGATTCTATTTTTAATTCTGTTTGAAATAGTTAGTTTTGGAAACTCTAGTGCACTTGTTGGTTGATAAAGCTCTTAAGTACTTGCAGAATTACATACTGTCACATGAGAGGTCAATACAATATATTTGAGATATAACTTCACCCCCTGAATTATTTCTAATATCTAACATATCCACCAGTGGGACCCCTTCATGATGCTGAAAGAGGATGGTCATGTCGCACAATATACAGGCGTCTGTTATGAAGTGCTGGATGCCATGGCAACCAACATGAACTTTACGTAAGTTAACTGAATATATACCTATTTTGGTGATTATTGTCAGCTATATCAAATCATTTAGAAGTGTTTAGAAATAGTAGAGAAGGGCTTAAGTGAGGCATGAAACCACTGACAGGAATTCTAAATCAATGATGAATAGGGGATTTGCATAAATGGAATTTGCATTCGCCATCTTGAATCCTGATTCGCATGGAATTATGGGACGAATGGTACAGTGTAAACTCTATAGAAAACATGCCATGTTCAGCTTGGACACTTGATCAATGCTTGTTTGTCAATATCGATGTGTTTAACATGTTTCCATAACACATGTCCCCATCTTTCCCATCATGCATTTGGTTTTCAAAATTTATAGATACAAACTCTGATATTGGTAAAAGCATTCTTGCAATTTTCGAAAAAGGAATCCCAAATATTTGTATGTCGGATTTCAACGGAATACATCCCAGGATGTACTGCAATAGACATGTGCAGTGACACATGCAAGTCCCCTATTGTTCTGATCCAGCAAACTGCAAAGGTGACACTTCTAACCACCTCTTTCTCTTTTTCTTATCAGACCATTGTTTAGTAAGCAAACATGAACCTGTGTCTGCATGAATAAACGACAAATTCTAAAGCTGTTGATAGTTTGAATAAAGAACAATGCACAACAACAAAGCACTTGGTTTTGCCTCAGATATTATTAAATGATTAATGACCAACATTGAGGGGCTGCTGGTGCACTGTTTGGTGTGAAATACTGTGGCTAAAGCCAACGGTGCCCAAGCAGTTAAAAAATGGAGGTTGTTAATCTAATCAGTCTCTGTACCCCTTCCAGTCATTAATCCTTTACCATTAATTCCAGTACCACAGATAAGAACTAATCACAGAAACCCAAAACCCACCAGTCTAATTCTGACTGTTCCATATATCGCCCCCTGACCACACACTGTGATACCTTTCATATCAGGTATGATATTGTACACCCACAAGATGATAACTGGGGCAGCAGGATTAATGGTACCTGGAATGGAATGGTAAAGCAGTTGCTGGACAAGGTAATTCATATGTAGCACCTCTATTAGATTACCAGAGAATGTGTCATGAATTACCATTTTTTTGTGTTTTTATCATTTGAATATATATAATTAAAACATTTAATATGTCTGTTATATTGATATTTAATTCTCAGTACAAATGCATTAATAAACTATGCTGTAACCACTCTTTCTCTTCTTAATGGTTTTTCACACAATGAAATAATGGTTTTTTTCACACATTTTCAATATACAGTTACAAGTATTTTTAAGAATTGCAAAATAACGTTATCAAAGTTAACTCAACATCTGATGTTTTCTGAAAGTGCCAGCCCTAAAATCTAACACATTCCTATGAAGAAGTCTTGTGGAAAAAACATTTAAAACATAGGACTTTTGAGATGTCAGACTCACAATTACAATCACTATTACAGACTGTAGATGTGGTTGCAGCACCCTTCACTGTGGAGCGTCTGCGCCATGACGTAATGGACTTTACATTCCCTTTCTACTTCACCAAATCTGTGATCCTCTACCTTAACATGGATAGCAGTGACAATATAGAGAAGTTCATGATCTTCCTGAGCCCCTACACAACTGTAGTGTGGATGAGTATTGTCCTGGGGGTTGTATGTGTAGGTGTGACTTCCCATCTGCTGGCTCTACTGGCATGGAGGAATAACAACTACAAATATACAATGAAAGGCGAGCTTTCCCTTTTTGAGAGACTATGGGAATCGTTTGGATCAGTGTTCCTCAAAGGTTTGTTTGATTGAATGATTCATTTATGATTCATTTGATTTTATTCACTGGGGTTTTGGTAATATTCATGTTATTTATTACATGCGCATTTTACTTGAGAGGTGCGATAAAGTGGGTGGGCTAAATATTCAAATTGGTTGGTCTCTTAGCATTTAGATTCAACACCAAAACCATGTATATATGTATTTATATGTTTATATATTTCAATATTTTTCTATGCAAGGGCCATATAATAAATAGTGAGTAAAACTCTGTACTAAATCAAAACTGTATTGGTGATATTCATGTCATTTAAGGCATTTTCCCTGCCACTTGTAATTTGTGACTTACAAGAAGCCACTGATTGTATTGTTGGTTCTAGAACTTTCCCCCTGGACATTTCTCTGCCTCCCCCCACAAAGGGCCCCTCCCCACTGGACCTCTCCATCTTGGACCTCTCCCCCTCCCACCATGAAGTTCTCCCCCCCCTTCAGGACCTTCCCTCCACCATATATTTATCAATTTTGATCACATGTTTTGTGGCTGCAGGTATGATAGACCGGCGCAGGATATATGTTCCGCACATTGTACTACACTTCTGGGCTGTGACATGCACTATATTGATGGCCACATTTACAGGTGAACTATATATTTATTGATTGTCTTTCTCTGGTGTGAATGACTGACGACCGGTGTGCAAATATTAGTGGAGTTGAGGTTTCGAGATTTACTTTCCATTACCCTTGTCACTTCATGAAGGGGTTGGCCATTGCAATAATGCAAGATGGGGGAGTCATGTGGGTTTGCATTTGCATTGCATATGTTGATGGACAATAATATGGAATCATAAAAGTTCCTTGAGATAAGTTAAACATCATTGGGAAATTGGGAGTTGTCATGCTGACGCAAGTTTGCCGACGCAAGATTGCCAATGCTTGTTTGCCGATGCAAACTTAAATACTTAACCCATTCAGGCTGCGTATTGCTTTAAAGCATTCCCACACGTGTGGCTGCGTATTACCTTAACGCACTCTCACACGTTTGACGGCATATTGCTATAAAGCACTCCCATGCGTAGGACGCGTTGTGCGTAAAAGCACTCCCACGCACAGGACGCGTAATGCGATAAGGCACTCCATGGGAAAGGAAACGTATTGCCAAAAAGCATCATAATAACGTTATTCAATGGTGGCGACGTTATGGGCCGTCCTTAATATACATGACTTTATTAGAATGTGCGTCATCCAGAGAGCAGTGGACGCTGTGAAGCGTCATCATGACATGACGTGTATATTTCACTCAGGACGTCATCAATTGATGTGCCTTTTCCCAAGCTTGGTCGTTAAGCATGATGCAACGTTGGCGGCGCTGTCCTGAATGGGTTAAATACCGTAGAAGGTAACACCTGTTACAGATGGGCCATAGAGAAAACGTAAATTATATTATCTTTTTAATTAAGCACGTTTTAGATGCAAAATTAGGCATGTATAATAATCAACTTATAGGACTCGTTTTCAGCATGGACGCATAAATAAAGAACTTGATCTACGATCTTGTTCTTTACTTACCCACTGTGCATCAACTCATCCAATAAGTGCTAAATATTCATAACTGTATAAATATACCCATAACCATGTTCATATTTTCCATATATACATGTTATGTAATACAAGGCAACATGTTAGGTAACACCATGCTCGCCAGGTCAACAGGTCAGGCACGGCTATTACACGACCTACTTGACCCTCATTGGTTAATGAGTCATAAATATGTAATGGAACCATACTGCGGCCGGATTGGCCTATATTGTCATGTGACCTTAAGGGTAACCTTACCTGCTTGATATCTATGAAATAAAAAATCAGTTCTTAATGAACAGTTGTACTGACAACTCTTCTTACCTTCTTCATCAGTGGGCTGATTACCCACATACTTATATAACTGAGTTATCATCCACCTCCGACCTCCAGACTAGCTCTACCATTGATTCTAGAATATCCAGAGTAAACACTGTATATCAACCTGCACATTTCAGGTAACCTTATAGCCAGACTGACGGTGGATATAGAGATTAGACCCTTTAACACACTGTACGAGATGGTAGAGACGTTTGATGGCAAGTATGGGGTAACTGGTGGCACTGCCTTGTCCAACATTCTGCAGGTAGGGCTTTAGAATTGCTGTGGTGTCCCAAAGCTGTTGCTTTTTTAATTTCCATTCATCATAATTTTGATTTTAATTCTCCTATCTAAAACATGGTTGTAGTTACAGCTATTTTTGATAGAGCTTAAAAGCTGCTCTTCACCATTGTTATGACACTGGTAGACAAATATTTTAGACCCATCAAAATTCTTACTAGCTATGAAAGTTGTTCTCACCATCCAGTACATGTACTGCACTGTTATGATAACATATCACCCCTTCCAAACAACCTGCATATATATGTAATAAAACACCCTACAACATGCCAATAACACCATTTCCAATGTCAGCAAAGGTGTTGTGAAGTCTGCAGCCCCCACCAATAGTGTATACTAGAGAACAGTAAAGGAAAAGACGAGAGAAGGTGAACATAGCATGTTGGCAATGGAAAAGCCTGAGAAGAGATGGCAGACCAAATCTCAAATCTGCACATGTATACATTGTACAAGTGAAACTTGAGGATTGATGAGCCATTTCACTCTTGTTGTGCACTGTTTGTGCATAATCCCTTGGCTCACTTCAGGATCAAGCACCAAACAATGTACCACCAGGCAAAAAATGCAGGTTATTAATCCTTGTAACCTCTGCCTTTGGTAGTTATAGCCATACAACTTTGTAGGCAGTAATGAGGTGCAACAGCCCCTTTCATGCAACATAAATGTTTGACGTGTGTATATTTGACTATTACAGACCACTGAAGGCCCACTTAGGAGGAGGATGTGGGATAACATGGTTACCTGGAATGAGTCAGGTACACCTGTACTAGGGAACTCCACTATGCAGCTCAGTTTGGTGAGGCAGGGACAATATGCCTACATCACTGACAGTGTGTATGCAACAACGTATGTCAGGAAGGAACCTCATACCTTCAGACTTCTACAAATTGATAATTTTCCTGCCCAGTTTGCCTTTGGCTTTCGGAAGAATTCTGCCTACACTGAACTGGCTTCAAGAGTGTAAGTTCAGTAATTTCAGTGGAACCCCAATAATTCCTTTTATTAAACGTTCTTAACTATTACATTAAGATACATACATTGTATACATACATCTATAGAAACCAAACCCATGATAGGAAAGATAAACTTGTGTTTTAGAAACATGTATCACTCATTTCAATTGCGTTGGAGCACCAATAAATATCCTATGCTGAACATGGCATATGTTTTCTATAGATGTTATACTGAGATACTACTCCTATAATTCCATGTGTATCAAGATTCAAGATGGTGGACTGAATGAATTTAATATAAACGTTGTACCTCTATTTCAGGATAATGAAGCTGGCACAGTCAGGGCTGCTGAGGAAATGGGAAGATAAGTATATAGGTGATGACTACCGTCTACCAGCTGCTAAGCACAATGCAACTACCAGAGTTACTTTGGAACAAACACTCCGATACCTTGTTGTGGTTGTGTGTCTCCTTTTATTCTCTGCCTTTGTTTTCATTATTGAAATTTGTATGACACGAATAGGCTTTGTCAGGAAGAAATTTGTAGGGTAATTGAATTGAATAAAGGATATATATATGTGTAGTTATTTCTGAACCTGATACGCTGTGCTTCCTGTTACTTTCCTCAACTAAAGCAACAATGTATTATCAGCCTTCACTAACCACATTTTGAACTACATTCTTCGACTATGGTGGAAATAAAACCAGACAACTATCCATAGCTTACTCTCATTTTATTTCTCCTAAATCTGATGGTGGGTCAGACAAATCAGTTCAGATATAAAGAGCAGGTTATATCTATAGCAGATGACATGACAATTGAAGTGAACATGAAGCTTTGTTCAATAAGTATTGTATACAATGCAGGAAGGTAGTAATTTCTTAAGGTGGGATCCCACTGGATCGCTTGTATCTGCGCTCATTGCTCACTCTTGCTGCGCTCTTCATCCGCTAATATTTTTAGCCCAATACAAGCGCAGAGCAATTCTACTGAGATTCTACTGCTGCGCTTGTTTCCTATATGAAATCAATGGTAAATGCGTTTGTGCGCTCTTACTGCGCTCTTGGTCCGCTAGTTTAACAGGTAGAAAGAGTGCTGTGTAGTTAGTTACGCTCAAATCAAACACGTCAGATATTAGCGCAACGTCCTGTGCTCTTCTAAAGAAGTGCACATAGCATTTTTTAAGAGCGTATAGAAAGTGCAGTTACCGATTGTATTAGACCGCTCTATCTTCACTTGTTATGCGCTCAAGACAATAAAAAAGAGCGGTCCATGAGCGGGCCAAAAGAGCGAGCCAGTGGAAACACAGCCTTAGTTAGTTTAGTTAGTTATGTTGTTTTCTCTATTTTAAGTATTTTTCTGATTCTTGCATTGAAGTTTCTAAGTTAAAGAGTGAATTGCTGACAAGGTTGGGTTTGAGTTTGTGTGTTTTATTGCAACAATCAAATCAGAGCCCTTAGATATAATGGCACCCTACAAAATCCCACAAAATAATGCTACTGTAAGTTTCATGAGCACTAAGTCATCACTCAGTGTGCTCTTCTTAGTGTACTGACCTTTGATGGGAAAATAAAACCTCCCCTACTCCCTCCGGCTCCCCATCCTACACTCTGTCCCTCCCCTCTTCTTTACTCTCCCACTCCTCTGCATGTGGTTAGGTCCCCCTGGAAGTGATTAAGTAGCTTGTGGGAAATGATGTAGGGAATGATGTAGTCTCAGAAAATCCCAGAAAGGCTTTCCCAACAGGGTTCCCCAACTTTCCAAGGCTAAAATTAATTCTACAAAAACCAACTAACAAAAAGGAGCTTCAGAATTACAGTTTCACCCCAGATAACTTCGCAAACCAGACTATATTGTCCTCTGGAAAGGGTGAACGGAACTGTACAGAGCAGAAAAACAGCGGGTAATATCACAGATTCCTAGAACATGCCTGACAAAATATCCCTGTTTCTGTTTATTATATGGATTTGTTTTGGTCCAGACCTCAGAATTGATTGGACAAATAATTAAATGCTTCAAATGTTGAAATGGCCCGTCCTCTAGGAATATCTGTTGAATATGAGGGAGGGTGTGATGGTGACTGTTGTTGAGAATTTCCCTTCCGGCCATTCACAAAAGGTTCTTTGCTGTTTGCTGTCGCTGTTTGTCTAGCTTAGAAATCTAAATGTTATGGCAGTTTTGCTTAGACATTTCTCTGGTTTACATCTCACAATAACACCATGCTATTAGAAGTATTGAAATAATGTAAAAAAGTAGGCTGCTCCATAGATACCAACATTATTCGTTCCCAAGTGCATCTAAGTTGCACATCTAAGAACAAATCCCCGATGGCCTGGAAGAAAAATATTCTTCATTTATTTTACATTCATGAGGATACTTTGAAGACATTAGTAACCAATTAGTTAGCACAAATCACAAATTTGTTTTTAAATTGATATCTTTGTTAACACATGGCTTCATACACCATGTACTGAGTGTCTTGGTACAAAGTCATTTCAAATAAAGAATACAATATTTTGTTGTATCTGTGTCATGACTGCAAAAAGGCTGTCTATACACTGCAATGTAATCATGTCAATGTCAAATTTTTACAAGGCAGTTATCAAGTTATTTGGCCGGGGCTTTTTAATCCCAAATTGTAGGGTTGTAAGAGGATAAAATATATATTAAGATTTGCTTTGGGGATGGAATATGGCAATAAAACCTTTCACCAAACATTTAGTTGCCATAATTTTGTAACTGTATAGGAAGAATATTGTTCCGAAAAACATAATGCAACTTAATGTTTGTTGACATTGTAATATTATTTCAATGGGAAATTCTATTCTATTCTCAATTTAAATTGAAATATTCACAACTCAAGTGGAAAGTTGTTTTGCTTACCATGTTCACGATAGGACTTCTCACACAGTTCTCCATATTTGTTGTTGTTCCTCAACTTGGTTAACCCAATATTCCAGTGGGCAACAAAATCACTGTCCTTTCGGGTCATAATTGCTCCACCACCAAGTGTGCAATAAAACAAAGAATCTGGCGCCTTCTCTATATACTGAAGTTCCTCAGTTGTGAAAGTTACTTCAGCCCCAAAGTAGCCATCAACCTAAAAAGAAAAGTACAATAGAGCTAAGTTTTCTGTACATATATTTTCCATCTATGACGTCCTTCTGCACTCTAATAATGGTAAATTATGGCAAATTATGGTAAAGAAATTTTGGGTATTTTTCTGTCCTTCAGAAACTTGGACTACCTATATGTAAAATATATTACATCTACATGTAAATATCCATGGCTATTAACCCACATTTTGTATTTCTCATGTTAATTGCGCCACTATTGAAAACAAAACATTAAATTCAGAATTAATTTTGTAGAATAAAATGCTCAAATTGTGTAAAATGAGTAGTACATAAGAAATCTATACTGTCAATAATAGGGTATATATATAGGGCTGATAATCATCAAGTCAAAAGTGTTCAAAGAGCAGCCTAAAAATTGCTCAAAATGAAGTTAATGTGATATTGTAACCACCTTAAAATAAAGCATGAGGTTATTTAAGGAAGGACCTAGTATTGCAGAGACCCTGGCAACCCTTGGCTGGAGTCCAGAAATCATATGAACTTCTTTTACCTTACCATCCTTTAATGCAGGGAAAACCTCATCCTTTTGTTTATGGAATACTGTGTTTGAGTCTGTTTTAGTGTAGTTCACATTCTGACGGACCATGCATTTTTCATCATAACCAATTCCGCTACGTATCCCTGTTAAATAAGATTCCATGTAAACTCATGAAAACTATGAAAAAGAATTTTCACAATAAAGATTCCAGCCATCAATTTCAATTTTATCGATTTGTGTCAGAATATTTCAATATATTCCGGAGAATCGATATTTGGAATAATACAGATACATGTTCCGTATCAGACAAGCTCTAGGGACTAGTGCAGCTGTAACAATGGATTTCAATTACTTTTGACTTAATATACCAATACAACAGGCAAGAGTAAAAAAGAATCGGGTCCAATCCAATATTGAAACAGTTGTATTAATAACTGTAAAATGTCAACTTAAAAATTGTGGTCTAATAAAGTTTAATCATTAAAAAAAATCTAAATTACCAATAACTTGGTCACCGAAATTCTTTGCATTAAAAGTCTTTCCTTTGAGGATCCATACATAGAATGGCACACGTGCAAACATTGGCTGAGAGAACTTGAAAGTGTGAATATTCTCAATGGATGCATGCAGCAGTCCACACCCATCAAACCATCTCCTGAACAGCCCTGTGGTAGTAAGACAAAGATTGAATTGAATTGAAAAAAGAAATATATTCGCCAAAAAGTTACACATGAAAGAGATTGATAAATGGGTAAGCAGGCTTCCAACCGTAACAAAAATAGACAATTTAAATGAATAGCTTGTAAGACTACGAGAGTAACTCTATTAAAGTATACAATATATAATATCATGAAATAGGACATAAAACAAGTTATAAAACAGATGTCTGTATCTTGCCTTGTTAACCTGTAAGCTACCTGGCTTTTCCCATTTTACTACATTAGTTTACTATACTTTTATATTGTTTCAACTGCATTTTACTAGGGGCCCCTAGAAAGAGCTATGGTTACAAAGAAGAGAGGCACCCTTTCCAGTTACTGTATTATAATTATATATAATTATGTACGGATTTCCGAAAATACTCATTATACAAACATACTCATTTGAATGCTAAATTTGGGCGCACCCTCTAGAACTAAGGCTCTAGACTTAAGGGACATTAAGGTTCAGCCTTGCTAGGGCCTGGACTGGGGCTGAGGCTGGGGCTAGGGCTGGGACACTGAACATTATGCTTGGTCTAACATATATGGAACAAAGTGGTGTAAATTTAAAGTTGTATTTATTCCTGGAACAGGCATATTAATATAGAGGATATAACTTAGATGCTCATACATGCTCATACATCATGCATCTTAGATGCTCATACATATTTCTAGCTGCCAACTGACCTATGGCTACAGATAGATAGTAAAATCATCAAATGTACCAAATAAGAGAGCTCCCACGAAAAGAAAGAAACTGTATGCTGGAGGAAAAAACATATTACAGTGAGAGAAATCAACTCTTACCTCTTCCACCCGAAGGAGGAGAATCAGTACTTGATAACCAACAATCTGTGATGGGACTCCTGACCATCCTGCAGTCTATCCCAGCTTCTTTACATACTATAAGATAAGATTCATCAACATTAATGAGATCAGAAATTTAGCGTTTTCTATTGTTGAGACCATTCAGAATGAGAATAAATATAATACATCTACAATACAAAAGAAAGAGAACCTAAACTCCCCTAGCTTCCCCATGGAGGACATTTTGCTCATCAATACACATTGCAAAATAGACTAAACAGATGACATCCAATTTGGACATGAATCGGGCCTTGTTGTTGATAGCACAGTTGCTACCATCGCTAATATTTTGCTTGTAACACTATGAGTTATGTATGCACTGTACTTTGCTGTTTGTTGAGCATGAAATCAACTCTGCTGTTTAAACAACTTGTCCCATGGAGTTGTTTGTTCCATGACTTCCCCTTAGTTAAAAGTCAACTACAACCTGGGTTCAATATAAGTATCCTCTGATAAATAGGGGTTTTGCATCTCCGCCATCTTAAATCTAGATTTGCATGGAATTATCGGACTTTTTGCTAAATATTTGTATGTCAGATTTGAACCAAATCTTTCACAGCATGCACTATGATAGATATCCGCAGTGTGATGTGGAAATCCCCTATTGGCTGCATTTAATCCCGGGCCCCCCAACTAATGGGTCAAAAGTGTGCGCTTTTTTGTTCCCGCCTTTGAAAAGTACCCCCTTTCCGCGAATTTTCAAGGCATTTTAGCCCTCCTTTTTGGGGCAAAACGCGGAAAATCTTATGCTAAAAAAGACCACTTTTTATGATTTCAAGGAATCTTGTATAACTGTCAAAAACAAAACAGAAGTGGCCCGGAGTTTCTGTCATAATTATAGGATATTCTGTGACACAAAGTGAATAAAAAATACCCCCTTTTCCAGCTTAAACTTACCTGCATTGATGATATCTATAGCATGACCTTGATGGGTTCCATCTGCTGCACTTGAAATGTTGGGGTGAGAAAGAAATGAGTACATACCATAGTATTGCAGTTTAGATAAATTAACATGGATGTACACAACTCCTTGATTGATGACTTAGAATTATATCTAAACATATTTTCCAGATGTTTTAGTGCACATTGTTAGTGTTTTCAATTACCTAAAGAAGGGTTTTCTACTCAAATATGTGATGGGTTTTAGGAAAATTAGTCACAAGTTGCAAATTTGATATTGTCCATGTGATGTCTTTGTAGGAACCTTCTCATTTTTAGGGTATTAAGTGCTTTAAGCCGTATGAATTCATTTACCAAATTTCAAGACATTTTGGCATAAAATATTTTTTTCTAAGATCACCTCATAGACTATATCTGGTTATGTTTGTCCACCAAGAAATATTGAAACGTTTTTTTCAAAAATATGCATATCAAGCTTAATTATAGAAAAAGCTAAAACTGCCGCTGGTGAGTGATAATAAGAAAAGACATAGCATGAAAGGATTCGGGTGGGTTCTCCAAATACGTTTTAAAGCGCTTTATCAAAAATAACTGGACAAAGTCTTCTAAAACTCTGATCAAATGACTTTAGATGGGTTGGAAAATAATGGAACAAGAACTAGAAAATGTTTAGTTTTTGACCGACGTTAATTGAGAGTGCAGCTTTAACATTTTATAAGGTTGTTCTGCTGTGATACCATCCTCCCACCAGCAGTGTGGTCGCTGTGTTCACTGTCCACTCTACAACCTGCCACATTTGCCCATAAATATATGGGAGTAGGAGTAACGTTAGTATGCCTCCTCCTGCCACCCTTCAGCCCATGAGAGAATTGCCTCACGTTTTTGAGAGGTCGCTGACCTACTCCTAACACAACCGCTAGTAATAGGGCAGGGCCTAGTACAAATTAACTGGTTGCGGAGTATAGGTTTTGCCTAGGGAGGATGATGTGATACCAAAGATAATATTAGCATGGACAATTATTTTTGTAACTTACATATAAACATTTCCCGACCAACGTTCTGCTATCTGTATCGTCCATATGCGACCTCCCAAGCATTCATTGCATGTATGTGTCACAAACAAAATGGCAATGGTGCTGAGCAGAATAGGTCCTTAAATGTTTAGGAAAGCAACAACAATAAGGAATATGATTACCCCGGAAAAAGCTGAATGGATTACTTTTACATTAGCTTTTGAATAATAATCATAAACTGTTGTTTGAATATAAATACTATCAAACCATCTATACTATTACATGTATTACTATTACAATACAACGCTCAGAAGTTAAATCTAAAGGGTAAATAAACATGTCTACCTCATGGTGTGTACTCTATTTAGTAAATAATTCCCGAGGTTTTGGCTGTTTGCGGGTCCCGTTACCTCAGGGAAGTTTGAGGGCTTGCCCGAGAACTTCCCTGAGGTAACGGGACCCAAGAACACACAAAACCGAGGGAATTATTGCTTTTAGACGTGATGTTCGCGCGAGGCTCAGGCCGTTGTAATGGTCAAAGCATGCACATATTATACATAGCTAGAATCAGCATTAGATTCTCTTTCAAATCATGTATAATATATGCCATATGTGTGAGATATCAATACAGCTCAAACAGGGGTTTAGTCCTGGGTGTTTTGCAACGCTCTGCACATGAATCACCGGAAGTGACAGGGGAGGGCTCCAAAAACAATAGATCCCGGCAGACCAGTGAGCGGGGTTCTATAGAGAAAAAAACCATCCCAGAATCTCATCAAATCGTGTCTAAAGCTTTATGTGTTTTATTTTATGTTTTTCTATCAGATTGGCACTCCTATCTCTTTTTTTTGCTTTAATGGTTGCACCTGCAAGAACTGGATATCATCCAGAAACCTATGTTAGCAGTATGTCAACTCCTCACACATGTAAGAATTTTTTCAATTCAATATGTCTCTTCCGAGATCGGGTGTTATCTTGTATAAGAGCTAGAAAAAAACTATTTCCGATGTGGTGCTTTCGGCAAATACACGTCCAGTTCCGTAGCTAAAAGGTATGCAACATGGCATGAAGTTGCTGGCTACTTTCATTGGTGTTAATAAATTTCTACAGAGTTTGGAATTTACATGCTCTGATTATGCTAGACAGGCTAAGGGAACTTTGGGTAATGTCTGATTAAAACACTGACCACCATGAAAGCATTAACAAAAGGAGGCGAGTGGTGCATAGGACGGCAGAAGTGCGTTTATCGTCGACACACGTCGACCTCCTTTCACCTGCTAGGGACAGTTCACACCCGATCTCGGAAGCCAAGTATTCAACTCCTGATATGATGTGAAATTGAAGCAGCATTCTTCTTCTGAGAGATATGCAGGAGGTGATGAGTTAATAATAAATAATTGTATGATCAATTTGATCTGTCAAATTATATGATAAATCAAATTTACCTTTCATAATTGGAAATGCTGTCTCCAATCTCCAATACTTAGCAGTGACTGTTCAATCGTGGAACATTCAAATGTGAACATTCAAATGTGGAACACAGGATTAATACACTTTGTAGCTCAGACCTGATTATATTTTGGATCAGGGGTTTCTAGGTCATGGGGTCTAATAAATGACAAGAAAGAGCTAACTTTATATTATTTACATGTCTGGATGTAATTTGTCTTGCCAAAGGCTTAGAATGTTTGTATTTACTAGGCCAAGTTTACCAATATAGATGAAGGAACAGAGGAACTCTTTAGTTGAGACTCGAAAAGATCACATTACCCTGGTAAAGGTTGCTCAGGACTTTCAGCATGAAACGTTATCTAACTAAGAGGCAGGAAAGGGAGAAAACATGGGAGAAAACAACTTTGTAATACTTGTACATTTATGAACATTTCGGTGAACGAACATTTTATTGTGACCTAAAAGATATCCAATGATCTAGATTTTTGATGTTATACCTCTTGGAGTACTGACTCACCCCTCTTTAATTGTGAATAAGTAAGGTAATATATTGAGATTTGTATTATACTATAACTTCTTGATCGTATATATTATTAGTTATCACCTCAGGATTGTAACAAACAGATTAACCCCTTTAAGACTAAAAGAGCGCATTTAACATCTACTTATCTATCCTGGACTCATAAAACTACAAAGACTTTAGACGGGTATATTAATGGCAAAAAACATATAACCCTCGGACTATAGGACACTGTCATAACCGTCAACCGCACCCTATCAATATAAAGCGAGCCGAATCATACTCTTAGTGTTATTAATATGAATTGTATCTAATTGTGTCATTGAATTATGTCTATTTTATTCTTCTATATTATTTCTGAAGGGAAACCGGGAAGACCTCAGCCTAACTGTACATTGAGAGGGAACATTCCACTTCAGTAAGACATTAACCGTAATGTTGAAGAAATGTGGGCCATTCTTCGTAATAATTCAGGGTCAGTAGTTGGGCGAGAAATTAATCAACGCAACACACAGAGATGTATGCTTCAGATCAGTAGGATCACTTAAAAAAGAGGTCAAACTAACTCTGATCTTTATTCTTATACTAGACAGATAGGAACGAATACACTGGGCCTGCCCTGATTGGCTTAGGTCTCGCTGGACCAATTAATCGACAGGTTAGATTAGAGATCCAATCAGCCACAGGATAACAATGACAGGAAAATATTAAAATGAGGTTCAGAGTTACCACTGCCACTCTGACCAATCTCTTTGGGTGGTGACCAGGTCACAGGGTTATCTCCCTTCCCCTCTCCCTCCCGCTCTTAATCAGTATCCCCCCTCCCCTGACCTGGCGGTCAGTCCCTCCCCTCCCTTCCCATGTGATCGACTTTGAGATAACGGTCAGACCTGGACCTCACCTGTACCTTTGGACTTTGGAATGATAAGAAATCCGCGAGTATTGTGGCGGTAAGAAAGTATGGAGCCTTCTGGCCGGTAGGGGCGTGACGAATGTGTGGCTGAATGAGACTACTTTAACTTAAAATCTAGACAATTTATGCTTGTCAATTTTACAATGTAACATGTTTTATTGAATAAAAGTTTTATAATAATAATTAGAACTATTCTGGATACATAAGGCATAATACATTTATAAAGCAGTTATCAGTTATTTAAACAGGAACCTGATTGCATATCAGGTTAGAATATCTTATATCTCAGTTATTTCAGATTATGAAGAAGTTGATGAATAGTTGGCAGGTTACCTGGGCTAGTTCAGTTTTTACTGCTGTTCTCACCATACTTGTGGTATCAATGTGTTGATGCTGGGACTCCTCTTATCAATGTTATTCTTAATTCAGCTGGTCGTAACAATTATTGTTTATCATTACCTGACTTTGTAATATGTATTAAGTGCTGAAATTTAAATGAATTTATCGTTCTTTTTCAAAATCAGGCTTGTCTGAGAAAAGCATCCAACTTCATGTAATGTCAATTCCTGCACTTTCCAAGAACTTTTCAATTCAACTCAACTCATCTACATTTGTAACAGTAATGTAGAAATGTAATTAGGATTTTGATAGGGTAACTCGTTTTGCTAAGCATCTACCTATGAAATTAAGTAAAGTAATTTTTTAAATAACATTGGGTTCTCATCTTACTCTAAATATCCAACAGGAATCCAATGAATATAGAAGATAGTTCATAATAAACAGGGTGAATATTATATTTTGCATTCACTGGTCTTGAGGCAAGTCAAATGTAAAGAATATTACAGTCCAAAAGTGAGTACACAGTGAAATATTACTTGTCAAGTGATACTGCATGGAAGAGTTGGTGACTAGGCCAATTGTTGTTATGGTGGTGGTGGATTGGGGTCATGGGGGGGGGGGCTGTTGAGTAAAACATTACATCTAACACTTCAATAAATAACAGTGAAGCGTTATTCAGAGATTGTCTCTCCATTGACACATACTTATCATTTCTGTAGATCTTCAGGTATAGAAGGACCGAAACGTTGGGAATGAAATCAACTGGAAAAGAACGTACTCTAGTATATATATATATATATAGAATTTTTATTCAGTAAATAATAACGTTTACAGAATTGGACAAGTACATCTACGGATAGATCTTCCAGAGAAGCCCAAACTCATTGGGAAATGAAAATGAAATCGTATACAATAAATTGTCATTATTTTGATACATTGGTTATTACATCGCATCACTTAGGTTATTTTAGAATTATAACGTATCACTTAGGGTGATTTCTGAATTTCGTTTTACACTTTATACTAAGACTCCTGCTCAATTTTTACAGAGTATCAAGACAAGCATTTGTATAGCATTCGAATTTAAATTTTTACGTTGAGTTAATATTAATCTTTGTAGATGTGTATCTAGTATTACATATTGTCAATATGATGCCCAGGGTACGCTAGGCATGTACATTCACATGAACATATTAGAAAATTGTAACTTCAATTCACTTCACCAAATTCATTACCATTGGCAACAATAAACGATTTCCCACCATCCCCAATGTTGATACAGAGAATAGACTACTTTCTCTTATTGTAATACTGCTAACATATAACATTTAGTTATACAGTAATAATCTCCCCTATCGTTATATCAATTTTATTAACAGGACTACAAGCCTGTGAGATGACCGTAAGAAGGAAATGAATCCTCTTTAAGTAGGATCGTAAAATTAAATTTACTCAATGACCTCTTCTTGACTCTGACTCAAGTAAGGGTCAAACTCTGAAAAGTACTTGTTTTTCAGATAGTTTTTAAATTCTTTCATGGAAGGGATTAGTTTAATTTTCTCGGGTAAGTCATTCCATAAGGAAGGCATCTGGTACAAATAAGATTTCTTGAATGTTTCCGTATATGGATGGGGAACTTTTAACAATTTCCCTGATTTTAGTCGTCGGAGGTTTAGATTTCTGTTATCAGTATAATTTATATCGCGAGATTTAGTGTAAGCTAGGCCTAATAGATGTGCGTCTCTTCTAGTTTTCAGCATTGGTAAACAAAGTTTTTTGTGTAGACATTTGTTGCAGTTATTTTGCCTACTTAATAAAAGAAAAGCTGCATTCTCAGCTATTATGACAAAACAAATGGTATCAAATTTACTCAAATTATGACTCATAGGACTGAATTTATCAATATTCTGGGGTTTTTCTTTGTTTATGCATGAATTTGAAGGTTAATCACCGAGAAAAAGTGGCCGCCACTGGCGCCACTGGTGAGTGATAATAAGTGAAGTCACCATCGGAAGGGATTCAGGCAGGTCCTCCGAATACAAATCAGTATATTTTAACAGTCCTGTAGCAATAACAACTGGACAAAATGCTCCAAAATGTTGGTGAAATGGCTTCTTTTAGATGGGTTGGAAAAGAATGGAACAACAAATAAAAATTATTTAGATTTTGACCAACGTTAGCTGAGATTGCAGATTTAACAAGACCAGATAAGTAGAACTTTAACATAAAAAAATGGACAAGTCTGGTCTCATCAAAAACAGCCATCAGAGACCGAACAAGATGGAGGAACATTGCGGCCAGTTCTTCATTAGGGCACTTGGGTACAACAATGATGTTGTTGGACATAACAAGCATATTGAATTTGAATCGGTTTTTTTTAAATTTGCACTGCCTCCCCCTGCCACCCTTAACGTTTACATATATCTATGGAATCAACCTTTGTAACATGTCTGGAAACGCATAATATAACGAAGGAGGTGTTAAAATATGTGTAATGCAAAAGGTATGTACATGAGACCCTCAAATGAATATGCAGTTCTCTATGGATTAACTTCTGGTTTCTCAGAAACATGAATTATATTGGCCTTGTTATGAACAACTAGCAGCAATGACTCTTATATAATAAAGAAATCACTTTTACACACACATCTACTACAGCTCTGCTGCTTAATCGTGGTCTTGGGAGTAATTTCTAATGGACTATGGATAGGTCAGGTAGAGGAGGGAAATCCAAAGATGAAAGCCAAATTATAAAAATTAACCAATAATCATTGGTCAACGACTACAAACTGGAATGAGTGGTTGTTCTTATTAAGGTGCTCTACATTCTTATTTCACCTCGGGAATGGAGTGTCCATAGACTTTGTATAGGCTTGTTATATACGAGTGAGCGGGAAGAAATATGTTTCATTCGTCCCTAGGGACGAAACAGATGACCCAGTTTATCCTTCTGCGTTTTCATTGGCTATTCTGAAAGTAGGACAGGGTTGTCATGGCGTCGTCAACGTCTCGCCCGACGTCACGACGGCCGTCATAAACTCAAGCGCCACTGGAACGATGCCACGTCCTCGATGTGTTTCTCTCGCAGCAAGTTACCATTACTAAAAGCAATCTAATATGTTTAAAATCGTTTGGCAGAGGTCAAATAAATCTCGAACTAACCTTAGTGATGTATTTCCGATCTTTCTTCACCTTGTTTCCGGCGGGGGGGAATCCCTCGGTGCTACGCTACGCTCCGCACCTCGGGATCCCCCCGCCTCCAACTCGGTGAAGAACGATCGGAAATACATCACTGCGGTCAGTTCTACCTATTTCTTGCACACCATATTTCACCGAAAGAACGCCGGGTAACGATCAAGAGTCTGCTCCAAAACACCGCCAAGTCATTTAAACTTATGAAATAGATAGGCACTGGCCCGGAAAAAAATACAAAAAAAACGACCCTCAGTCATTGAAATTGCCTGTGTAACACCTGTGTAAATGGTCATTATTTCAATGCTAAAGACATGAAATAATATTAGACATCCACTAAATGACAAGTTCCAGTGAGTTATCGCCAATATCACTCTGTTTATACAAGGAGAATTTTTTTTAAATATATTTCATTTTGAAAAACAATTCCACACAATATGGTACGTTTCATGTTCCCAAATGTGATGTTATAAATGCAATGAACAAACATCCAGTTATGAACAGGTACCTGCATACATTCCTGCATACATTCGATAATTATCTAACCACAAAAAGGGGAGTCGGTAAACCAAGTATAAATAAAATCTTTAAAAAGAAAAAACTGACATCATATTCCCCTGACTATTTTTAATTAAAATGTTAAACTAGAGGATGACTCTGATAAGAATACATAAGACATTATTATCAATAAGAAAGACATTCTTAATAATAATAATAGCATTTCTACATGTGTATTTATTCCTGTATTGCAATAAGCAGACGCCTCATAATAATTGCCTGCCTTGAATAAGGGTTGGGGCAGGGTTGGCTTGAACAAAATAAGTGCCTGGGCGATTTTTCGGTGAAATACAGTATATATAATACTATATATCAGTTAGCTTGTTTACTTTTTTTAGGCTTTGACAGAGTCCTATAGCATAGATCCAAAACACAATCTGACTAGAGAGAAAAACATATGCAATAACATCCATTTCACTTGTGCAGGGAGTAATAACACCAATAACACCAAGGTATATTCAATAGCTCAGCCAAATATGAAAGGTAAATAATGTTTATTATATAATTTGCCAGATTTTAGAATTACAGACTTTATTCATTGACAAATCATCAGGTGTGTATTTTATGGAAAGGAGGAAGCAGATTTTAATTTATATTTCTATCAATAGTTACTAATATTGCGTAACATTTTTGTCATTGCTTCATTTTTAAGGCCTTAGGCTACTGGATGCAGTCAGCATCATATGTCTGACACTATCGTGCAGATGCTCAGGAGGTCGCATATGGATAATACAAATCGCTGAAAAGTGGTCTGGAAATGTTTATATGTAAGTTGTAAATATTGAACGTTGAGAGACATGGTAATATGACACTGGCTAGCATGCTTTTATATTTTTCATAATAATGAACACACTTCTAATTCTTTTAATTCTGTGTTTAGGATTCATTCATTTTATTTCTTTTGGAACTGTGAAAAGTCGATAAAGGTGCTCCAATTTACCAACAGACTGTGGCCTACAGCTACAATAATGTGGCTCAGTTATCCTAGGTTGGTTACACAGCTCTGTAGGCTTACTGGTATCCAATATATTTCAGTAAACCACTGTAGATGTAATCTACAATTACAACAAAGGGACATTAAGTACCCAGTCCAATTAGAATGAATAGAACCCAAACAAACAATTCATTATGACAACCTGTGAACTGATAAACCTTGAATGAAATAGTCTTCCTTTCTATGCAACTTTAATGACATTTCAAGAGCAGAGGATGGTACACACCAAGGTCATGTTGTGGATCTTATCAATGCAGGTAAGTTTGAACAGAAACACAGCGAATTTATCTAAGAATATTCAGAATATTATTTACATATCAGTAATTATTGAAATGTTATAACTTTGCATCATCTTCATTAACAAAAAGAATTGGACATGTACACCCTCATGGTCTGATTTTTACATGAGCAATGAAGAATACATGAATGTAACCCATAAGGATGCCTATTAAGACATTCTAATATTTTATCATTTGAATGCTGAGGTTCTGTCTCAATCTCATTTTTGTCCCAATTCTAAATGGGTGCACTCTTATAAAATCCTTTATTTGTGATCTTAGTAATATTCAAGTATCTTATATCCCAGTATGTCAAGAAGCTGGAATAGAATGTAGACCTGTTAGGTCGAACTCACCTGATTGTTGGAAATCAAATCCTGGTTCCCATCCTTCAGGTGGAAGAGGTAAGAATTTCATTTTATTTCACCCCAGCACATAGTTTCCATGGACTTAGTAAAGAGACCAACTGGGAAGAAACATATATGTTTTTTCCTATATTTATAGGGAAGAGTAAGATGACCTGGTTATCTGGCCTACTTCTCTGCGATTTCATTTGTTGAAAAGTGGAGGCTAATAATTTCCCAACATCGTCTGTCAGTTTAATCAATATATTTCCATTTTAAGCAAATTTGTATTATCCACAATGCTGCATGAGCGATTTCAAATCACAATTTAACTATTTTCTATATCTGTCAGCAGATATTCTAAAAAATAATAGTAATATTCTTTATTTGCATTGACTAGTTGGTACAAAAATATGGGGTACACATCAGATCTTGACCTTCTCTATATCTAAACTATGTCAGTCCATAATATTTTTTAGCATATCCATTTTCATGAGTTAAACCATCAATTTCCAGATCAATTTTGATTAATATATGCTTGTTAATAACTGCTTAATTGAAGGAGAACCTAAGACTGAGCTACAGATTCAGGGATTTATTGTAGCCTTACTACTGCAGGTTTGTTTAGAAGATGGTTTGATGCATGTGCCCTGTACTATCCAACGATTGAGAGAATTCACACTTTCCGGTTCTCCCAGCCGATGTTTGAAGAAATTGCCAGCTTTGTATGGGTGCTCAAAGGAAGGACCTTTAATACAAAGAACTTTGGCAACCAAGTCATTGGTAGATTTGACCTCATTGTGCCCAGATTAAACTTTTTTTGACTTTATTGGCACTTTGGTAACCAAGTTATATGCATTTTTACTTCATGGTACATAGGTTAAACTTTAGTAGACTTTAGTAGAACTTTTGCAACCACCATAGAATGTAGAAACTATTCATTACTACAGTTTCAACACTTGAGGATAACTATAATGTTGTAATCTTGTTTATGATGAGAAAATCAGATCCAATCTTTCCTTTCTCTTCCCTGTGTTATAAGTAGCACTTTTAACACTCAACACTTTATGCCATCAAAGCAAAAAGTAAATTAAATCCATTATTACAGCACCATTATTTACCTGTATCTGCTTAGCCTAAACATCAATTCTCTACAATTTGTAGGAATTCCCTGATAAAGCCTCACCATACAAAGATACTGATCATTAGAATTGATTTGATGATATTCTGGGATGTTTTTTTTCTCCGTCTTCCATCTCCAGGGATCACTGGTCGGCCGGGAACGTGTTGAAAACAGGGCATAACAATGATTTAATGCTTACCGGGCATAATTTGGACAGTTTAGAAGGGAATGTTCACCTTGAGTGAAAGCCCTAGCCTCCGCCATGATGTCTGTTGACAAGTGAGCAAGGCGGAAGTTCGCACCCGGAACTGCGGTAAAAGTGGAAGAATTTTTTTCAAAACGGAATGGGTATGTAAACTCTTATATTTTGATAAACGGGGCCAAAGGTAATAATGTGTTGTAGGCTAGACTTTAGAAAGTTCTTAATCAAATGAAATACTAGATGTATCGAAGTAAGGTGGGTCGCTTGTATATCTTTCGCCCAGGTTGTTGAATCAAAGAAATGGTAAAGGATTGGAAAAAACCCTTACTATTAGTTTGGTTATTTTTATTAATCACTAGCTTTCGGGCTATGGTGTGCCCTTCATCAGGTGATGATTTTGACAATGCTTAGGTGGAAAAAGATGTAGACAGTGTACAGTGGTTATGATTTCTGCCCGCACTAAATATTGACATGCAAGTAGTGGCCGCAGCAAAAAATTTTGCTTCATATACAATATGATAGAATTACATAGGCTATACCATGGTATAATGGTGTTGGAAATGGCATAGAACTTATAACTTTTTTCTTTTTGAATTTTAGATGATAAAGACAGGTAAAGTGGTTGATTTTTTTAGGAAGAAGGGTTGTAAAAGTATCCCTTGTTTGAGAGGAGTTTGTTAAATTCGACTGAAAGTTCTTTGTTAATCGTTTCGATAAAATAATGAGAAATAATGAGAAATGAAATACTAGTTTGAGATGGCTAAAAAAGTAGTTGGTGTATGTATATTGTCTATAAGGAGCTTTCTGTCAGTTTGGTCAAGCGAGGGTCGTTCCATCTTCTTTGTGTGTGCAGTAAAATACAGATCCATGCACACACTTCCAGGTCAGGTCACGTAAACTGCCAATATGAACCAAAAATCTTTACCAGAATTTGCGTCAAGCGACAAATACCTCAAAAGTGAAAAATATTCAGAGACAAAAGTTACAAGCTATATATTTCTGTACCTATTTATAGATTGATGGATACTTTGGTTCTGGAACATCTATCACAACAGAGCTATATAAATATATAGAAAAGATGCCAGATTCGTGGTTTATTGCTCATTTGGTGGATCCGGACTTATGACCCAAATAGACAGTGATTTTGTTGCCCACTGGAATATTAGGTTAACCAAGTTGAGGAACACAAACAAATTTGGAGAACTGTGTCAGAAGTCTTATCGTGACCATGGTAAGCAAACCAATATTCCACTTAAGCTGTCAGTATATAGAGAAAATGGAGGAAATACAAAATTTATTGGATGAGATTCGTCCACAGAAGCACAATGCTGTAGCAGAGTGCATCTGCTGACAAATGAAGTGCAATAAATTTCTGATTATGAGCGGCGAGTTCCATTTTATTTAGATTATATGTACTTCAATTTGAGTAAGTAGATGACTTGGCAAATAAAGGTATAAATAATGGAGGTGTGACATCGCTCAGGGTCGTCTAATTTTAGTTTGTACAATGCCCACCATGGGGGCAGTGTCTGTTCACCTGTAACTGTACTTTTAGACAACTACATTTTTATCGTATTTACACATTAAAAATATTTATCTCAAGAGGAATGCACATACAATACGGAGATATATTGTATGTTAAAATATTCCAGCATTAATGACTGAGCTAAAACCTATGTCCTCAGATATCCAGCAATGGTAGCAAGGTTCTTTGAGTAGATGTTCCAACACTGGTCAACAATACATATCTATCATTGCTATCTACCATCCCAAAGGCAGTGTGCTCTTGTGCATGGGTTGATAACTGTATTGTGATATTGATATTGTGATATACCATTGATGTGACATGGTATTGCAACGTATACTTAGCTTTGATGCTTTATCAGATGAAATAAAACAAATACATTATAAGGATGTTTAAATGTCTAGAAACTAATTCATGACACATAATGTTCTAATGTATGGTCTCTATTTAAAATAAATAATTGGGTTCTACTTTTTGACCTCAAATCATTTACAGTTTATCAAATTACAGTTTATATTTGTATGTGTTCAATATGTTTCACATTCAAATACTTATGAATTAATTTATCATAATGCTTTTCAAGAATTATAATGACAAATAAAAAACTTGTATTCTTTCTAGGCCACCGTGGACCACTTTTACAATGCAAAGAATAATTCTTTGTTCAGATGCTTAACGTTGGTGCAGTTAGGAATCAATCGTTATCAACAGAATATCATCCCATTTAATGTTGTTAAGAATCTAGTTTTGCAAGAGAGTATATTATAAAGAGCTTAGAAAAAAATAAAAAAATAAAGAGCTTAGAAATTACTAAAATATGAATATTTATCAATATAATCTTAAGTTGTGATTAGACCAAAACTAGTATTCCAGCAGGCTTTCGTATTTAAAGTGGATGGAGCATACTGATTCACTAATAGATAATTGCTAATAAGTCAGTTGAAAATGTAAAGGTTCAGATAAACTTTATTTTCAAGTAAACATGACAAGACATGTTAAGATACATTAATACTCAACAGAAATTCTTCTCAGATATGATATAATATTTCTAATGTCCGTATATATACGTATAAGGACACTTCTCATGAAACGTCAACAGAGTTCCGAGACCTGTATTTCAGGATAATGAGTAATTTAGAAAGAAAATAGCTTGGTATCAAACTGGTTTCTGTTTCACCCAATGCTAGATGCATATGGGCACTCAATGTAGGTAAAAACAGAGAGTTTGTATTTGTCTGGCTCAAAATAGAAGGAAATCTGGATTTTTAGGAGAATTTTTCACTGATTTATAATAAATGATACCGTTTATTTTTCAAAATATATTATTCAAGACTTGTGTGTGTGTGGGTATGTAAAGAGTGGTCGTAAGTGGTCACAATCAGCAAAGATCATGCCAATGCAATGATAATACTAATAGTTATTCAATTTTATCATTTGGTGAAGGGGCTGCATCTTTCCGCATCACGTTTTATTCCTGGTAGTGGCTGAGAAATATGGCCTGTAGTAGCAGAAACAACCAATGAAGATATAAATCTGAATGTATTTTGGAGTAGAAAAATGAGGAAATAGAAAAGTATTTCTAACTAGTGTGTCTTTTTGTTTAGGAAAGTGTTTCTTAGTTGTCCACTCTTTTCATGTTTAACTCAGGGGAAAGAATGGAAGAAATTACTTCAGAGAAAAACTTCTGAGGGAAATTCCTACATAGGGAACAACTACACATATCAATGTAGGAAATGTCCATAGCCAAAAGGCTCAGTTTCCAGGTCATGCCTGTGGATCTAAATTCTAATCCATTCAGGATATCTAAAGGTATAACAAAAAGCGTTCTAGTATTGTACCAACATTGTCACTTCAAATTGTAAGAAGAATAGGATGCATAAGATTGAATCTTATGCATCCTATTTACCTGCTACCTCGCTGACCCACACCTGTAGAGCAAGGAATATTCCTATGAGCTGGGAATGCTATATAAAAATGAATGAAGGGAAGGAAAATATACCCCCACAAAAATCCTTAGCTTATACACAGGGCCCAGGTCCAGATTCACATAACCAACATCAGAGACAAAAGATGGGTCATGTAATTTATGTTAATATATGTGTTTGCTTGTGCATGCCTTGGCCCCAAAATCACTGATCCAAAACATAATCCTAGAGAGAGATATACACAATAATCCTAGTGCTGTACCTAAATGCAGTAAAAGGAGCCACTGATATATATCGGAGATACCTTTCGCAAATATGAAAGGTAAATATCATTTATTATGTATAATTATTCATTACTTTATTGATGATAGAATTATTCTTTGACAAATCAACAAGTGCATATTTTTCAGAAAGGCGAGAGATGTTTTAATTTCAATTTGTATAGGTATTAATATTGATGAATTTTCATTGCTTCATATTTAAGGCCTTATTCTACTGAATGCCATGAGTATGATATGTCTGACACTGGCATGCAACAGATGCTTGGGTAGTCACATATGGACAATCCATATTGGCGAAAAGTGGTCTGGAAATGTTTATATGTAAGTTATAGATATTGAACATAATGATTCACTGGCTAGCATGCTTATACATATTTTCATCATAATGAAGGAGAGACTACTCCTACTTTTATTTCTTTTGGAACTGGGAAAGTAGATAAAGATGCTCCAATGTTCTAACAGACTGTGGCCTACAGCTACAATAATGTGGCTCATAAAGCACAGGGAGGCTCACCTGACAGCAAGCCGGCACTATTATATAAGGGTCTCTCTGACCTCTCATTATTCAGTTACCACCACACGTCTACACGATCTAAGGAATATTACACCTGTACCAGGAATGAAACAATATTCATATACTCTACTCGATTCTTCCTCCTCCATTGTGTTACACCACTTGTTACATATTGGTAGACAACCCCTTTGATTCTGGTGCCATTAAATGCACAATTTGAGGCAGTCTACACAAGAACGCCTCATAGCTGAGCTGTTGGCTTACTGGTATCAAATATATTTCAGTAAAACCACTGTAGAGGTAAACTACAATTACAACCAAGGGACATTAAGTACCCAGTCCAATTAGAATGAATAAAACCCAAACAAACAAGTCATTATGACAATCTGTGAACTGATAAACCTTGAGTGAAATATTCTTACTTTCTATGCAACTTTAATCACATTTCAAGAGCAGAGGATGGAACTCACCAAGGTCATGCTATGGATCTTATCAATGCAGGTAAGTTTGAACAGAAATGCAGCGAATCTATCTAAGAATAATCAGAATTGATCTTTACATGAGCAAAAAAACGAGGATGTCTATTCAGTCTATTTTGTCTCAATCTCATTTTTGTGCCAATTCTGGGCTCACTCCTATAAAAATCCTTTATTAATGATCTTAGTAATATTCAAGAATCGTATCTTTCAGCATGTCAGGAAGCTGGGATAGATTGCAGGTTTGTTAGGGGTGCCATATCTGATTGTTGGTTATCAAATCCTGGTTCTTATCCTTCAGGTGGAAGAGGTAGGAATTTCTTTTTATTTCACCCCAGCACATAATTTTTCCATGGACTTAATAAAGAGAGCCACAGGAAAGAAGCATGCGTTCTTTCCAGGGAAAAATGATATGACCTGATTTTCTGACCTACTTCTCTGTGATTCCATTTGTTGAAAAGTGGAAGCTAATGATTTCCCAGCATCATCTGTCAGTTTTATCTATATGTTCCCCTCTTACACAAATTGTATTATCAACAATGCTGCATAAGCAATTTTAAATCAACATTTAACTATTTTCTATATTTTGTCGCAGATATTCAGATATATATGTTATTTATAGTTTCTCTATATTTAAACTGCATCAGTCCATAATCTTGCTTTACAATATCAATCTGCATGAGTCAACCCTTCCAGATCATTTTGATATATTGTTCATTAATAACTGCTTAATTAAATGAGAACCTAAGAACATTCAGGGATTTATTGTAACCTTATTACTGCAGGAATGTTTAGAAGATGGTTTGATGGGTGTGCCCTGATGTATCCAACAATTGAGAGAATTCACACTTTCCGGTTCTCCCAGCCAATGTTTGAAGTTATTGCCAGATTTGTATGGGTGCTCAAAGGAAAGACCTTCAATGCAAAAAAACTTTGGCAACCAAGTTATAGGTAGTTTTTATGTCATTGTGCATAGATTGTACTTTAGTAGACTTTAGTAGAACTTTGGCAGCAAAGTTACTAAATTGTTCATTCTTCATTCTAAAACATATTTGTTTTCACATTTCCTCCAAAAATGATATTTCATATTCTGAGTCAATTTTTTCACACACAGGCTTACGTCATGGATCTGCTTCTAATGAAAAGTGTCTTGCTCGTCACAATGTGAACTACACCCAAACATCCTTAAACACAGTATTCCTTACAAATACTGATGACATTTTCCTCAACATAAGGAGTGGTAAGGTAAGGGAAATATATATGAAATCCAGCAAGAATTCCTGCAATGCAAAGTCCTTTGTTTATTATTTTAAATATATATATACTTTTTTAATAGTAATAGTTCTGGTTTGCATGGTGGTCTTCCATTAGTACCTGGGGCGAGAAGGTGAAACTGCAGCCTTGCCCAGGTTTGAACCAACACCATGCCACTCATACCAGTGAGCTGACACAGCGTTTTAGGTGACTTGGCCACCCCACATCGTAATCCATATGTAGAGGGGTGACACGTTCCGCTGTACATGGTTTACCAGTATCTATTTAGATTGTGCACTAAAAGAAGAAGCAGGTGGTTCATATTTTACCCCTACTCTTTCCTTATCTCCAGTTCTATAAAGGAAGGGTGACATGCGCCACAATTGTTTTCAAGAATTTGCTTGTGTGGTCAAGAATCTCATGAATGAAAATATAATTCATAGACAATGATGGCTATGTATTGTACTTTTCTGTATCTATTTCATAGATTGATGGATTCTTTGGTTCTGGATCAGCTTTCACTACAGAGCAACATCAATATATAGAGAAGGTGCCACAGTCTGTGTTTCATTGCACATTTGGCGGATCAGGACTTATGACCCGAAAAGACAGTGATTTTGTTGCCCACTGGAATATTGGGTTAACCAAGTTGAGGAACACCAACAAATTTGAAGAACTGTGTCAGAAGTCCTATAGTGACCATGGTAAGTAAACCAATATTCCACTTGAGCTGTAAGTATATAGAGAGAATGGCCGCCAGTAATACAAGATGAGATTCGTCCGCAAAAGCACAATGCTTAGCAATGTGAGTTAATAAATTTCCAATTACGAGCAGTGAGTTCCATTTATATTTATCATATGTACTTCAATTTGAGTAAGTAGATGTCTTGGTAAAAGAAACTGAACAATGTGCATGTAACATCGCAAAACTTAAGCAATGTCTGTGTAACATTGCTCAGCATTGTCTAATTTTAGTTTTTACAATACTCACCTACTCACATGCAACTTGTGATGCTACTTTTAGACAACTACATTTTTGATGTATGCATACATCAAAAACAACACACTATTTGTAGGAAGGTTCATTGAGTAGATGATCCAACACTGTTAAACATTACATATCTGTCATTGCTATCTACCATCCCAAAGGCAGTGTGCTCTTGTGCATGGCTTGATAACTGTATTGTGATCATATTAAGATATCCAACAAGATATACAACAATACACTATTGGTAGGAAGGGTCATTGAGTAGAATCATGAAACTTTAGATATCTGTCTTGGCCCTCATTCATTCCAAAAGCTTGTGCTCTTTTGCATGGCTTTTAACTGTATTGTGATCATGCCAAATCTATAAGTCTATGCCAAGCATATAATTAACTATGATGCATTAGCAGATGAATAAAACAGATGTAATATAAGGATGTTTAAATGTCTAAACACTAATTCATGACAGATATCAATGTTTTACTGTGTGGTCTCTATTTAAGATCAATTATTGGGCTATACTTTGTGACCTCAAATTATAATCTATATACTTTAATGTGTTATTAAGGTCTGTTGTTTAATGTGTTCGATATGTTTTTACATTCCAATATATATCAACTGATTTATTATAATGCATTTGAAAGATGATAATGACAGATAAATAACTTTTATTTTTCTAGGCCATCGTGGACGACTTTTACAATGCAAAGTTGTTTAACTTTGGTGCAGTTGGGAATCAATCAATCATAAATCACATTCAATGCTGTTGAGCCATTGAAAATCTAGTTTTGCAAGAGAGGATATGTATAAAGAGCTTAGGAATCACTAAAACATAAATATTTATCAAAATAATCTTAAGTTGTACTTACACCAAAATTAGTATTATTAGCAGGGTTTTGTATTTATAAATCCCAAGATCTGGATTTAGCACAGAACAGAATAAAGACAGGGATGGGGGGATGAGTTGTAGGTATGTTCATTGAGGAGTCCAACGTTTTGAGCACATTTGCCCTTTATCAAGGAATAGAGATTCATTTAAGGAGATGCCTATAAAGTACAGAAATGTGTATTCTTGTTGCCAAGGCCTTTTGTTCATAGTTAATAGGTTGCCAGGATGTTAATTCTTGATGTGGGGTTCATGGTTAAAACCTGGTGGGAACCCAAGTCAAGAAATGGGCAATCATTTAAACTATTGAAATTCCTTGAATTCCTTCTCATTGGCTTGTTAAATTTCAATCAATGGCAATCAGTTAGATGAAACATTTTTCAGCATACATTGTAATAACTCATATTTGTAATTAGCAGTGTGTATTTGTAGTTTTTTTCAGTGATAGGGGCTGTGATTCCAACATTTTGGGCCATAATCAACCCTTCATCAGGGTATATACGTACATGAAGGTTTTTTTGGGGGGGTATGTTGAAAATGTGTAGCTGTTACCATGGTTTACATGTAATTCTGATTGACTAGTAGATAATTGCTTATAAGTCAGTTGAAAATGTAAAGAAGTCAGATAAACTTTATTTCAAATACCAGCAGCAGAATATTGATACATGCAGACTTATAACTCACAATATGGGTAACTCTTGTGTAAACATATGATCTGCAGTATTCGTATGTACATTGAAAACGATGTCTGAATTGTCCTATGGTGAAATAAAATATTTGGTGGAGGGAACAACTCTTTTTTCTTTTGTTCTTGTTTGTTGTCCTTGTTAAGTAAAGGGCAGTTAGGACGAACACAGGCCCTTCACCTCATAGCCCAATATACTCTTGTTTCTCTCTTATATTCTCTAGCCAGCCGCAGCAACATAAACATATATACCAGCAGCAGAATATTGATAAATTTAGTCCTATAAGACATAATATGGGTAACCCTTGAAAAAACAGCAGCAGAATATTGATAAATTCAGTCCTAGAAGTCAGACTATGAGTAACTATTGTATAAACATACAGCAGCAGCTAGATAATGATACATTTAATTAGGCCCATACGTTACAATAGGGGTATTAACTCTTGTATAAACATATAACATCATTAGAATATTGATGCATTCAGTCCTATGAGCCATTTTATGAGTAGCTTTTGTATACAAATATACCAGCAGCAGAATATATATTTAGACCTATAGGTCACAATATGGGTAACTCTTGTATAAACAACAACAGCAGAACATTAATAAATCCAGTCCAATAAGCCATAATATGGGTAACCCTTGTACAACAGCAGCAGAATATTAAAAATATTCAGCCCTATAAGCTATATATGAGTAGATTTGATAATATTTTAAATTATATATAGCGTTAAATGAGTCTGCAGCTAACTAAGAATGCTGCAAGATTCAAGCCAATTTCATACACCAACTCATGATTATCTAGGCCCTGATTCACATGACCAACATCAGAGACAAAAGATAAGTAATGTATGTATATATATTAGTTAGCATGTGTTGAATTGTGTATGCCTTGGCCCCAAAAACCACTGATCCAAAACATAATCCAAGAGAGAGATGTAGGCCTACACAATAACCGTAGTGCTGTACCTTTGAAGGCAGTAAAAAGGAGCCACTGATAGATATAAGAGATATTAGCTCATGCAAATATGAAAGGTAAATAGCAAATATTATGAATAATCTTTCATAATATACAATAAGGACTTTATTGATGATGTAATTAATCTTTGACAAGTCATCGATGCATATTTTTCTTAAAGGCGATAGCCTCATTATGCTCAGTTTGTGTCAGTATTTATTTATATTAATCTTTTTCATTTCTTCTAAGGCCTAATTCTACTGAATGCCTTTGGGATGTTATGTCTGGCACAGGCACGCTTGGGTAGCCGCATCTGGACAATACATATTGGAGATAATTGGGCTGGAAATATTTATATGTAAGTTATATCTGCTATATGTTTTTTTATGATATCATGATAATCAAAGAGAGGATAGACCATTCATTGTCTATGTCAATGATTCATTCATTTATTCTTTTTAATTGTAAGTAATACTTTTGGATTTCTGTAGATGATAAAGGAATAGGAAATACATGAAATACATTTGTGTGTATGAAATGTTTATGGGTCAGATCTTCAGAAAATGTACATTTTGTAAATGTCAAATGTCATTTATTCAAATCTGCTAAATTAGGCTGCAATTTGGTCAATACTAGGTAAATCCGAGCATATTTGGCGTTGCATTGATTCTAGCAATCAGTTTGGCTAGATTAAACTGTATTTTGAATTTTATTTTCATCGGAAATTAGGGTTATTTGAGAGGATTGTTGAAAATGAATTGTACATTTTCTCAAAATCTGGCCCTTATAACAACAGCTTAAGTAACATCTTTACAAATCCAAGATAGTCCATGGAGCGTCATAAGAGAATGACAACTTGATCTCATGCAGACTGGGCGTTATATTCAGTAAAATGACATGACATGATAATAAAACACATGTAAAGGGGATGGAGCAGAAGATACCATTTGATTGGTATATAAGAATAATGGAGAAGTTGTTGATGTTGTTTCTGCTGTTTATTGTTGATGTATAAGATAACAAGGTTATGTACATGGAGGTGTCAGATGAATCATGGACGTACACATAACGTATCTGAACTTCCATGTATTAGGCGGTTAGAACATGAGGTTATGGTCCTGAGTCTTGACTAAGGCTGCCGGGAACCAAGCCAAGGCGAAGCTGAGGCTTGCTTTCCGGCAGCCTTAGTCAAGACTCAGGACCATAACTGATTGCTCTAATGGCTTTAGTCACCTTTTGTTTGGCTGTTACTATTATCTATCATCCTAATTTTTTTTTTATTCATTTATTTATTTTTTTATTGAAGGCCAATAGAATATTTAAGTAATTCACATGAAAAAACGCACTGTCCACCATGGACGAAATGAGACGTTGCCAAATAATAACTATAAATATTCATGAATCTTATTTGACTTACGCCTTGTTACATGATAATACAAGGCCGGATATGACACAGTGATGGCAGTTTCTGATTAATTTTATCAATAATCAATCCAAGGTACTTTTATATGTATCAACAAAAAGCTTCTGTGTTTCCTATTCTTAGAACAGGATCAGTATGACATGTGTGTCTATTTCTATGCTACAGTGAATCACGTCTACCCACCCCAACCCCCATCCAATAGCCAACATTTGTATAGCTATTTTTAAGTATGTGACTGTTATGGTGTTGCTGGGAAAAGGCAATCAAATTTACCTGGGCTACCAATGTGTCAAAGTTTATGTATGCTGATGGAGGTATTAGCTGTTGTTTATTGATTTATGATTAAATGGTACGAGTGTCAACAACAGCACCTCTGTATATACCTCACTGATCAAGAAGCTCAATTGTTTAAACAGATTGTGGCCTACAGCTGTAATACGGTTGCTCAGTGACATGATCTAACTAAATTGGTTTTGTGTTTACTTTTGTGCTTTTGATAACCAGGGAGAGCATCCTAGTGGTAACTGGAGCACCTCTTATTGACATATAGAATCCAAGATAGCCGTAACAATTGAAGTCTACTTTTGTGAGATCTCAAGGTCTAAAAAGTATTGGTTTGAGAAAATAACGTCTTTCATTGTTGGCTTACTGAAACACATGTAACATGAAATGTGTATAAACTGAAGTTTATGCTGGGACAATTGACAATCAGCAAAGAGTCATAATCAAAAACAATAAAAATGAACAAATAAAAAGTCATGCCTAGAATTTCTAAACAGTTAAACCTTGAATAAAGTTTTCTCACTTTCTATCAAACCTTCAAGAGCAGAGGATGGAACTCACCAAGGTCATGCTATGGATGTTATCAATGCAGGTACGTTTGAACCAAAATACAGCCAATATGACTAAGGATACTAAGAATATCCTATTTATAGCCTTGAAATATATTTGTTGTGCATTGTAGTTGCATGTGTTTTAATACATGCATCCAAGTAATAGAAAACCTCCGAAAGTGGGAGAATCAAAAATACATGTATGTATGTGACTAACAAGGATATCTGTTCAAGTATTCTGACATTTTGTCATTGGAATGCAGATGTTTTGTCCCATTCTCACTTATTCTTATTTTGAATATAAAATATTATTTTGAATATAAAAATACTTTATCTGTAATCATGGAAATATTCGAGTATCTTATCTCTCAGTATGTGATGAAGCTGGGATAGACTGTCGGTTTGTAAGGGCTGCCCACAAGGATTGTTGGTTAGGCAATCCAGGTTCTCATCCTTCAGGTGGAAAAGGTAAGAGATATTTTCCCTCCTGTACATGCCTTATATAATAAAGAGAGCCTTTACTAGAGTGAGCAGGGGGAAATCATTTATTTCCTCAATTAGAACAATTATTTCAAAGCAAATGTTTCTACATCTGGCTTGTATTCAAGCCAGGCTAGATATTCAAGACCTGGCTTCTATTACATTTGTGGTGAAAATGCCTCTGTGCTTCTGACTTCTTCAAACTCAGCTATTTCAAAAAAAGAAAAATCTTATCAAAAAAGTATTCTAGGGCTGAATTCATCAAGAGTCTTCACCAATAGTCTACTGCTGTGCTTACATACACGAATTTGTCAATTGGCAGTGATCATAAAGGCCTGCCAGTGTGTAATAATAAGTAAAACAACCACAGGAAAGCAATTTGCCAGGTCTAGAAAATACAATGAGTCCTATTACGCCCTGTAGCAAAAACAAACAGACAACATTCTACAAAATTTCACTTGAATGGGTTTTAGATGCTGTGGAAAAGAACTGAATGAAAAGTAGAAAACCGTTAGTGTTTTACAAATATTTACTGAGAGTGCCGATTAACCTATCAATTAAGCAGTTATTATAACAATATCATTGTTATAATAACTGCTTAATTCAAAGAGAACTTAAGTTTAAACTACTTATCGGGAGAAATGAAAATGATTATTACTGCAGGTCTATTTAGGAGATGGTTTGATGGGTGTGCCCTGTACTATCCAACGATTGAGAGAATTCACACTTTCGGATTCTCCCAGCCAATTTTTGAAGCCATTGATGACTTTATATGGGTGCTCAAAGGAAAGACCTTCAATGCAAAGAACTTTGGCGACCAAGTTATTGGTAGGTTTTACATCATTGTGTTGAACTTTACTAGCCTAGAAATGAAAAGGTTATTGATTACTACTGTTTCAACACTAGAGCTTTACCATGTATGATGCTTTCTTATAATGAGAAAACCTGACCCAATGGTTATTACACTTCCCTGTTTATTAGTGTTTTAAGATAATTTACACTTTCCTGCATAAAGGCAATGTTGAGATTATTTTAACAGTGGGTATGCATCTATGGATCTGCATATCCAAAGCAATACTTCTCTGGAATTAGTAGTAATTCTCTGACCCTATTTGTCACACTAGAATACTACAATACTGATTTTGAAACTTATTTTTTTACTTCCTACTAAATTTAAATAGAATTTCTCTAATTATGCCTATAATTGTCATACACAGGGATACGGGTTGGAATTCCTCCTAACGAACAATGTCTTGCTCGTCATAATGTGAACTACACCCAAACATCCTTAAACACTGTATTCATTGCAACTATTAATGATGTCTTCCCTACATTAAGAAGTGGTAAGGTAAGGGGAAAATATCTGGAATCCAGTTCATTGAAGGAAGGAAACTATACCCCAAATGTCTTTACCAGAATCTCCTTGAGAACAAAAAGTCCTCATAAATGATAAACAACTCATACAGAGGAATTATAATTTTTTTTTTGCCATCTATCACTTAGATTGATGGATTCTTTGGTGCTGAAGCAACTTTCACTACAGAGCAACGTCAGTTTATAGAGATGGTGCCAGATTCTGTGTTTTATTGCACATTTGGTGGATCAGGAATTATGACACGGAAGGACAGTGATTTCAGCGCTCACATGAATTTGGGATTAACTAAATTGAAGAACAGCAACAAATTTGGAGAACTGTGTCATAAGTCCTATAGTGACCATGGTAAGCAAACCAATTTTCCACTTGAGTTGTGGGTATGGAACCTTACTGTATGTTGAAATGTTACAGCACTAATGACAGCTAAAACCTAACTATACACTATTGGTGGGACAGTTCATTGAGTATATGGCCTAACGCTGTTAACCTTTATACATCTGTCATTGCCAGCTACCATCCCAAATCACTCTGCCTTGGTTCAATGGCTGGATGACTGTATTGTTACATTGATGTTAAGATGTTGACAATCCTTTATAAACAAATTCATTGCGGAAGAACACAATAATTTATTTGAAATAGAAATTACACACTATAACATTATTATTTGTCATGAATTAGTTGCTAGATATTTAAACATACTTATAATGTATTTGTTTTATTACATTTGATTTTGTATCCTAGCTAATTGTACATTGTATTAGTGAAATAAGTGATTTTTATTCTTTCTAGGCCACCATGGACTGGTTTTACAATGCACAGATGTTTAACATTGGGGCAATTGGGAATCAATTGTCATCAACAAATTAGGTTCCCTTTAATTGTGTTGAGCTATGCAGATTTGAGATGTGCATGAGAAGATAGATATCACTGTAAGGTTTCTTGCTATGTGAAAGTGGAAAAAATTATTGGGTATATTAACTTTTTAAATAAAACATTTTAAGGATTTTCTTTGCTTTTGAGAAATACCATGACATTGCAGGTGTGTTTCTTAGTGATTTCTTAGTTCAAGAATCTACCAACAAGAACTATGTCCATTAAGCTACAAATTTCATGAAAAAAAATATGACTCAAACCTGATGGTACCTATCTCAGGGTAGAAAAGATTGATCCTGTTTAATATTTCAATGATAACATTATGTCTTCATGTTCTTCAAATGAATTCTAGTCCACTTTTAGTATTCTGAATAGATATGAAAAACAATGAGAATAGAAAAATGCAAAAGAATATGGCAAAGACGTACCCTTCCTCTTGGTACCAGGTCAGAGTGTACAATACCTACAGCAGGGCACAGAACCTAAGTCAGAGTTTATGAATGTACAAAACAGGATGGTATAAGATAGACACAATACCCAATAAGACACTGAGAGATAAAGTTTTTTGTTGTTGTTTATTCATTCACAACCATACATGTTTCGGAGATGCGTTGTCTCCTTCTTCAGTGGTCAAATGTACAAAACAAATAAGACACAGACTAATATAATACTAGCAAATACCAAAGGATGTACTAGTGGGACAGTGGGGCCCACAGTTTCATCTCTACATGTTCCCTCTCCTAACATCATTACCTCTCAATTTCTCTCTGTAACTTAGTACCCATATTACCATTCATACCTCAAATGTAACAGAGTCAGATTCAGAGGCAATGTGAAATAGATAAAGAGTGCTTGAGACTGAAGCAAGAAACAGAGAAATTAATAATAGGTTATGTAATGAAATGATGAGAATAAACCAGAGTGGTTTACAATAGTAGAACAGATTTGTCATTGAAAATTACTTTTTTTAAGAAATTAAAATGTGAAGACATAATTGTTAACAGTTAACCACTGTAACCATTAACAGTAATCTGAAAGACTGAATACTTGAAGAATGTAAAAGTATAAGGTAGCTCAACAAAGAGATTAGCAAATGTCTGTAAAATGAATATTTTCCAGGACTAATGTGTAATGAGCCTCAAAGATATGTACCTCAACCGGGAATAGAACTGTGGATCTCTTGGTCACTAACAAAGTGAGCTGCTTCACCATCACACCACCATGATCGAGAGCTTAACAAAGATCACTATTTCCAACTAGGTCGCCTACAGACACCACCAATAAACATTAATGGATTCTACATATTGATTGAGAGTTTCTTTCATGAGATGATGAAATTAATTATGATATATTATTAAGAAAGTGTTGTGTACTAGTGATTTCATTTGGCAATGCAAGAATATGTCCACAAGGTGGACAGGGATCTTTTGTATAATTAACTCTTAAATGTGGTGGCCAACTAAGTATTAAAAGAATGTGTGATATATTTGAATGTATGAAGGAATAAAGAATGAAATAGAATAAAGCTTGAAATGATTGAAAGAAATAAGCCACCCCCACATAGGTATCATGTTCCTTACAAGGGGTATCTACTTTAGGGTGAAATCATCACTCAATTATCAACTTATTGATCGGTCTCTCGGATAAAACTACAAAAATGGGTGGTTGTGGTGCCGGCCGTCTGTTTGACCGCCCAACATTTTATTCAAAACTTTGAACAAAACACAAAAATGAAAAAAGAAATTGTGTGTGGCCTAGCCGGAGGTGAGAGTGGCCAGTGCTGCGGTGGTCAGTTAGCTGTTTGACCACTGCACTGTCAGTGGGGAGGGGGTTCTCGGCCCTACCAATACTCCCATTCATTTGGTGGTCATTAATGTGGCTCATTTATAATCTAGCAGGTCTGAATGGACAATTAATATATCAGTTCATATCTTCTGATGCATTATTGAGAATCACTTGTATAAATTGTGCCAGGAGAACCACACAGATCTATACCTCATTGCTTTTCTTTCCCTTTGATTCTAACCAGCTTGCTCTTTTTGAGCGAAACTATTGAGTCATGAAACTATTGAGCTCTTTTAACAGTTCCAACAATAATGATTTTGAGAAATCATGAATATAGGGGCCTGAATTTAGGATTAGTACAAGGCCTTATCTTTCAATTTGTGGGGTTCAGACATTTTTAAATGTACAATGATAAACAAAAATAGTGTTATTTATAAAAATGGGCCTTATCACCTTCACAATGTTTATAGCCAAGAGCAACATCAGAAAATTGATTGGACACCGAAAGCATAGTTTTTTTTTCGTTTTTTTTTAAAAATCACTTAGAGGCCAGTTTTTACTGCAGATTCTTGGATATAACTACAATGATATATTTGACAACATATCATACGTAACATGACGTCCACATCGCCTCTCCGCTAATTTTGGCATTGTGCAAGGGTTAATAATTCCACAAATCTCCCTGAATGACCATATAGGACGATCAAGGCTCAAGGAATGACATTACCTAATAGTTTTATCGAGAATGACAACAAACAGTAAGAAATCATTGTTTTGAATATTCGTCGCCCGATCTCAGGCCGTCAGAAATTGACGACAGAACTGACGACGCCCTTCACTCATTATCGCTCACACCAGCTCAACGATTATATAGATTTTTCACCATAAATAACTCTTTAAAATTGTGATAGCAAATGACAGAACCTCAAAATGTCACATGCATCGACTGTGTCAAGTATGATAACTGGTTTGTTTGGGCTAGGATCTGCCACCGATGATATTGTTCTCACCTCTACGCCTGTCGTGGGTCATGGGGTTCTCGATGATAGCATTAATCAACAACCTATGCATACTCCAGACCCTGTAATCGCATTTAAACTCTCACCTATTGAAGATATGGAAAATGCCCGACACCACTTGATAAAACGATGAAGCTTAACTTGTCGTCCCCAACTGCTTATAACAATACAGACTCGAGAGTCCCGCTAGTTCATGGGAGCAAGTCTGTCAGCCATTCCTACTTGGAAGACCGAGCTGACTCTGACTCTGTTAATTCTACTCAGTCACACAAACAGGAATCTGTGCCTAATTCCATGGATAACACTGGTTCAATAGATAATCCTGTTGATGATTCTCACATTAATCTCCTGGTCATTGAGCCGATTCACCAAGATCTCAAAGATATGGAGTCAAATCTCTCAGACCTCAACGTTGACAAGTCGAGTCACAACTATAGCGGCCTAGTTGACGCCATATGCGATAAGCTGTCACCATTGATCTCTGCTAATATTGAGACGAAATTTTCTGATACCAAAAATGAGTTGAACACATCGATATCGTTATTGAGCTCGAGCATCATGAAGATTCAAAATGATGTCACTAGCTTATCTACTTCACTTGAAATGTGACTGTCAAAGCTGGAAGCGACCGTGTCATCTCATGACCGTACATCCAAGTGTCAACTATCGCCCGATGATCTGAGAACTGAGTTAAAAACACTCAGTGATAGTAGTGCTGCGAACTCTGATAGGATCTCCTCCTCAATCTCTGAACTTAAGGAATTCACAGATTATAGATTGAATACTTTCCTACATGAAGCTCATGATGCTGGTTTTCCAGAATTAAATGGGAGAAATGGCTTCCCTCGACATATGGGTTCCGCCTTGCAACACACAGGTCCTCCGACCAGGCAGTGGCGAGGCGTGCCACCCGATCGCATGCCGCCTATGCTTCATCTGGGTCCGCCAACACACCCAGCTACACGTCGACCTAAGAATGTCTCACCAAAGAATCGTAGAGTTCTCGTCATAGATAACATAACTGAGTTGGAGGAAGATGATATCATAGCCAGAAATCCAGTCAATTTGCACACAACTAGACCCTAGTTATGATGTTGCAGATCTTGATGCTGTATACCTAATCGGCCTATTAAATGATCTTGTAACGAGGTCAGTTTATGTGTGCTCCAAGTCGGGGAAAATCCTATACACTATAGCCGAGAATATTCCAACAATCCGGTGATTTGACACGCGCTTTTCCACAGTCGAGATTAACACAACCTCTTGAGAGACTGTAACCAACTTCTACGTCAAATTTGAATCACAACATAGAGGCAGTCACTTGGTAGTCTGGTCTCCTGACCCACATTCATATACGAAGAGGGATCTCTCTAAACTCCCTGAGAAATGTCGACCGGAAGATGCATGCACTATCCAAGTTGATGATGGTAAAGGTCTGGGTTTCAGAAGTGAGTTTTGCTTTTTGTCAAACTTTTACCCGGCGGAAATAAACCATGACGGCCACCTGTTCAAATTGGCAGAACATGCTTTTCAATCGAGTAAAGCAAAGTTTCTAGGTCATACAGAGATACCCGAGGAGCTACGTAAACAGCCAAATCTGTATGACGTGAAACGAAAGGCGAGACTAAGCCTGAAACCCACGCCGGAATGGTTAAAAGAGGAAGAAAAAGTGCTGGATGAAATAATTCGGAAGAAGTTCTCTCAAAATGAGGATTTGAAATTAAAACTTTCGGCCCTGCCACACACGTCCCTCTATGAAGTAACCCAGGACCGGAAGTGGGCCACCGGCACGATCTTACGGAGAATCATCAGTAACACTGGCCTTCGATCCACACTAAAATAAGAAGACTTTCCCGGAAAGAACATCTGCGGAAACATTTTGAGCAGGATTAAGAGGGATATAGACCGTATATAGACTTCTGAATAAAGAATACACGCCTTGGACGCAGAGACTCACTCACCGCTACCACCCTAGAAATGCCTCCTACACGCACAACTATGCCACCATGTCCGAAGACGGTTGCCATCTACCATCAAAACTACAGGACTATTGGTCAAAGGCTATTATTAGAGTCTATAACTTAAATACACAGTCTAATAACTGAGGTTAACAAAGGTCGATTATCTGAAACTAGTGAGAATACCTTGCTCTAGTGTTCTCACTGATCATGACCACTGACTGGCCTGAGGTTGCTATTTAGTTAGTTAACATCCATATATAGGTATGCCCTATAAAATCTGTGTGTCCAATGCATATCACTTACTGCAGGTTAACCGATAGAAAAACCAAGGTCGAAAATTTAATATCTGGAAACAGTTAAATTTAGCTGTTTAGCTATGTAATTTTCATTGATCTGATAGCCCCTTATACGGGTGGTTTGATGTGGCTCTAGGCGGAATACCTTGCTATAATGTTCCCCTAAAATCATTATCCTTCCGCTATAATAGGCTATTCTTATATTCTTTTAGTAATGTGGTGCTGCCATTTTTTTTTTAATGTACGTTGTTGTTACGTTTTGATGTACGTTGTTGTTACTTCAAGTCGAACTCTGATTGTGAATAGGGTTACTTCTCAAGAACCCAGTTCACACTATTAGTTGACAGTATGTAACGCCCTAATTTTAGTGTTCATATTTGAGTCTCATATGACAGTGTTGAATCTTAGACTGCCCAATCTGTATCACACAATAATGTCTTATAACATTATACTCTTGAATTGGATAGCATTATTTGTATCATACAATAATGTCTTATAACATTATACTCTTGAATTGTATAGGTGGCGAAGCGATGCCTTAGTAACCTGGAAGGGTCACTTGTTGTAGGGCCCCCCACCTTGCTATAGGCTGAAACCTTTCTACCTGAATCCATTGATACGATTATATGGGGACTAGTCTGGATATCATTGTTACCGAGGAGTTTACATTCCAATTTTGTATTCCTATGTCGAATCACAAATTTCATTCCTAGTATATTGATTTCAATTAATGGTGCTATTGTTAACCCTTGCACCTTGCAAAATGCTCTTCCTCATAAGGCAACACTTATGGAGACTAGCATAGGCAGCTCATCGCTGCAATCTTTCGTTGATTTAAATTCCATCAAAGGTATTAAAATGGTATCATGGAATATTAGAAGTCTGTATAAACATTATGATCAAATCAAATTATTAGTCCATGATACCTTGGTTGACGTGCTCTGCTTTTGCGAGACGTGGTTAAACGATTCTATTCACGACGGTATGATTCAGCTTCAGGGCTATATTCTACACCAACTTGATAGGATGGTTAAGGGGAGGGGTGGTGGTCTGTGTATGTATCTGAAAAACGATCTGGTAGTAGACTCTGAACTCTATCGGAAACTAAACATCTCAAATAACAATATAGAAGCACAAGTAATACAAATTTAGAAGGGCTTTGCTAAGAAGTGTACCCTCGTAAACTTATACAGGCCTCCTGGAGGCAGTGCACAATTATTTATCGATTCATTACAGAATATACTCTCAAAAATAGATTCGTCGCAAGAACTCTATTTAATGGGTGATTTTAATTTAGATTTTAAAATGATAGCAGCCTCTAAGACGAGTATATCAATTGAACTCAATAATCTGCTAAGTACATTTACCTTAACCCAACATATAAAACAACCCACCAGATCTACATTGAAATCCAGCACAATCATAGACCACTTTTACTCTAACTCCCCACATGTTTCAACTGCGGGCATTCTTAATCTAAACATATCTGATCACTTCCCAATCTTTATCGCACGAAAAAAGTTGAGAAACCGGTATAAAACCGAGACCTTCTGGGCAAGAAACACAAAGTGTCTTGATCAGAGGGTACTCAACGAAATATTGCTGAATCTGGATTGGAGAGCATATTATAACAGTTCTAATCCAGAGAAATGTTGGGAATCTATGCTAGACAATATTAATTTTTATCTAGACAGAATGTGCCCCCTTAAGGAATTTAGAAGGGTTCCGTCCAAGCCTAAATGGATGTCCGAGGCGCTTATTGATACAATGAATGAGAGGGATAGATTGTTTAAGTTAGCGAAGAAGAAAAATGATCCAGAAATTTTGGCCCAAGCAAAAAAGTTAAGAAACCAGGCAACTCGGGACTGCAAGGCGGCAAAGGCTGCCTTTATAAAATCAAACTTAGAATTTTTTCGATAAGGATCCCAGGAAATACTGGGAATTTTTAAGACCAATAATTAGCCCTGAGAAGTCAAAGAAATTGGTACCAATAAACTTAGAAGAGAACAATTGTATGCTAGATCCCTCTGAAGTTCCGAAAGCCTTTAACAACTTTTTTCTTAATGTTGGCCCTAAGCTGGCTAATAAATTACCAGCAAATAATACAGATCCCCTGTCTTACATGGATGCCCCAACCTTGACAAAACCTACTTTCCAGTTCTCTGAGGTTATGTCACACGAAGTGTATCAGATTATTTCTAAGATGGACGCCTCAAAAAATTCGGGGATAGAACACCTACCCTCGAAAATTTTGAAATCTTGTTCAATGTCGCTTTGTCAACAGTTCACTCATATCGTCAACTTGTCGCTATTGTTGGGGAAAATTCCTTCTGCTTTTAAGGTGGCCAAAGTCACCCCACTTCATAAGTCAGGAGGGAGAATGACCTGTGATAACTACAGGCCCATTTCCTGTATATGCCTGCCAGCAAAAGTTCCGGAGAAGGTGGTTCAAATACAAATTACAGACTATTTCGAACAAAATTATTTATTTAATAAAGCACAATATGGCTTTAGATTGAATCATTCAATTCAACAGGCCCAGTCTGATTTCTTGCAAAATATCTATATGAATCTAAATGCTAAATCACTAAATAAAACAGTCTTCCTGGATTTCAGTAAAGCATTTGACACCGTCCACCACCAGATTCTACTTCAAAAACTTTCTGCCTATGGTATACAGGGAATGGGGCAACTGTGGTTTCAGAATTATTTGTCAAATCGTAAGCGGTATGTCAGTGTCAATGGATCCAACTCGAAAGAAGGGACAGTGACTTTTGGTGTGCCCCAGGGGACTATCCTTGGGCCGATTTTATTTACAATTTATATTAATGATTTACATTCTGAGGTCAGACACGCCCGTCTGCAACATTACGCAGACGATACGGTGCTGTGCTACCATAATCAAAATTCCACCTTATTGTATAACAACCTACAGCAAGACCTAGATAGTGTCTATAAGTGATGCAATGTTAACAAACTCTCCTTGAATGTCACAAAATGTAAAGCAATGTCCTTTGCTCTCAGCTACGCAGCAAGGAGAAAGTCAACTTATCCCCCTCTTAGCCTCAGCCTAGGTTCTCAAATCCTCGATCAAGTTCAAGACTACAAGTATCTCGGTTTTACATTGGACGAACTATTAACTTTTAAGACCCATACTCAGAACACTCTAAATTTAGTCTCAGCAAAAATTGGACTTCTTTATAGAGCTCGAAATTCTTTGACATCAAAAGCCAAACATGATTTATATAAAATGGCTATTCTACCAAATTTTGATTTCTGTGATTTCATCTATGATTCAGCACCCAAATCTCTTCTTACCAAATTACAGTCCCAACAGAATAGAGCACTTAGGATAATTTACAATAAAAACAGGTATGATAATGTGGATCTTGAACACAAACTTCTAAATATCTGGCCGCTTCAACAGCGAAGAGATAAACATTTATTAGATACTAGCAAAGTACCCGTCCTCTGGACAGTCCCCATCTCTCCCCACACTTACCCCTCTCCCTCTTTTCCCTCCCCCTCTTCTGTAATAAATTATGTTTACATTGGATCATCATTTAAGCACTTACATGAAATTTTGATTATATCATGGTTGAATGAGCCCACCCACCCCCGAAATGGGGGAGGGATCCCCCCATCTCAAGGCCATTAGTACTTCAGACATCTTGATTGATGCAGTAGCTTGTGGCTAATGACGTAGTATCTCACAGGGGCTTTCCCATGCTATAAATAGAGTGTGGGTATCCCAATTTAAAAAAGGCTTCAAAATCACATTTCCACCCCAAATACCTTCACAAACCACATACGACGACATCCAGAGAGGGGAGACAGACCTCTACAGATGAGCAAAGTGGTTTGTAAAACAACAAATTCCGAGAACATTCTGGACAAAGAAAACCTTCTTTCTACCATTTCTTTTCTACCTCCTTTCCTAGAAATCGCTCTAGCCGTATAGTATATGGATGGCATTCTATTTATCACAAAACCCCAGAAACATTGATAGCAGGGATTTGTCAACCAGAAGCCATGCTAAGGGGAGGAGGAACATGATAGTCATAACCTTAGACTAGCCCTCGTCTGCTAAGACTGCAGTTGTTTATAGAGCCCTAGTGCAAGTCTAGGCACGGGCGAGTGGACTGTCTTAACATTTGGTATTCCTCAGTCGAGGGGGTAGTGACTCAATTTAATTGTGATTTTGATTAAACTTTTGTTTATAAAAAAAAAATATCAAAGACTTAGCAAGTCTATCATAACCTCAAATCTAGCAAAAGTCATTAACTCTTTATTATATAAAAGTCAGACGAGATGGAATTCCCTCAGCTCTGAGGCCCATAAAATTACTGACAAGTTCACCTTTAAGAAATACACGGACAGACTGCTAAATCCATTCTGATTATATGGAGACTATGAAGTACCACTTCTGATCTTAATATTACACTACCATGTACTACTGTCATGAAAGCCTTATTGATGTAATAATCCTGTGCGCTTCTTCAATATTTACTCTGCTGATGTTTGGTCTTTGGTGGAGGGGAAGGATAACTTATACTAGTGCCCAACCCACCCACTGTAAGGTTAAGCATCAGTAAGTTATAGTTATGTGTGAAATCTATTTTTAAAATTTATTGTATGATAATACACTCAGCCTCTGTAAAAGTAAACATACTTCTTAAATAATCAATCTACCGATGTAGGTCTTTGGTGGTGGAAAGGATAACTAATAATAGTGTCCTATCCACCCGCTATAATTCGGAGACTCAGTAGGGTACAATTTTGTGTTAAATTTATTACTATTGATGTATAGTGTGACACACCGCCTAAGCAAAGGTGTTATATTTCAATGAATTCTAATGATCTGAATACTTATATATCAAGTCTCTAACTGGATTACTTCGCAACAGGGCTGTAAGTTCCCCTGCCAAGAATTTGATTCTATTCTGTTAAAGCCTATAATTGTGATCCTGTTAATATTTTAAAGCTTCCATTCTACTATGGTAACCAGCGCTCTCTTGCTCGCTGGTTCCTTTTTGACTCTTTACCAGGTGGATTGGCCCCAAAAATCACTGATCCAAAACATAATCCTAGAAAGAGATGTAGGCCTACACAATAATTGTAGTGCTGTACCTTTGAAGGCAGTAAAAGGAGCCACTGATAGATATAAGAGATATCAGCTCATGCATATATGAAAGGTAAATAGCAATTATTCTGTATAATCTTTCATAGTATAAAATTAAGGATTTCATTGATGATATAAATTTTATATTCCTTGACAAGTCATCAATGCATATTTTTCTGAAAGGCGATAGCCGCATTATGCTCAGTTTGTATCAGTACTTATTTATATTAATCTTTTTCATTTCTTTATATTTAAGGCCTTATTCTACTGAATGCCTTTGGCATGTTATGTCTGGCACAGGCATGCTTGGGTAGCCGCATCTGGACAATACATGTTAATAATTGGGCTGGAAACATTTATATGTAAGTTATATCTGCTACATGTTTTTTTTATAATATCATGATAATCAAAGAAAAGATAGACCATTCATTGTCTATGTCAATGATTCATTCATTTATTCTTTTTAATTGTAAGTAATATTTTGGATTTCTGTAGATGATATAGGAATAGGAAATACATGAAATACATTTGTGTGTATGAAATGTTTATAACAACAGCTTTAGTAACATCTTTACAAATCCAAGATAGTCCATGGAGCGTCAAAAGAGAATGACAACTTGATCTCATACAGACTGGGCTTTATATTCAGTAAAATGACATGACATGATAATAAAACACATGTAAACAGGATGGAGCGGCAGATACCAGTTGATAGGTATATAAGAACAATGGAGAAGTCGTTGATGCTGTTTCTGCTGTTTATTGTTGATTAATATGAAGTAACAAGGTTGTGTACATGGAGATGTCAGGTGAATCGTGGACGTACACATAGCGTATGTGAACTTCCATGTATTATAGAGGTGCATGTAGAAGGTTCTAGTTATGATGCAATGTCCACTGTATGATGCAATGACTCATCATGGATCCAGATCATGGCTAACGTAATACAAACTAACTTAAATTAAATTAAATAAAGATCTCCTAACTGGTGATCTGATCCTATCCACCCAAAATACCCTCTAGATTTTGTAGGAAACTAAGAGCATGAATACGGTTTTGAAGGAAGCTGCATTCAATAACATGATAAATATAGATCTCTGCGGGGTTTTGCATGAAACAGCAGAATCAAATATTAATAAATGTTACATTGGGGAACTTTGTCTTGGGCTAGCAGGAATGCTATGTACTAACACCATGACAAATGTATAATTTATGTCTAAATCAAATCTTAAGAAATGTATAGAGAACCCAATGAAGTCTGTATAATATTCAATAACTCAGATAATCTATATCATATAACATACACTTAGTAGTATAATAACTTTTTTTAAAAAAACAATCTTTTACTATGTAACGGAAAGTATTAATACTTAAGATTCATCAAGGATACAAACAAAATAGATGGCAACATTGAGATGTACCTAATAGATCAATAAAAATGTTACAACAACAACAAAAACGTAACATATGAAAAGAATGAACTAAACCATTATCTATTAAAATATAAACGTCTATCATCATAAATAATAATTATAGATATTCATTAATCTTACTTGATAAACTTACGCCTGTTACATGATAATACAAAGCCGGATATGACACAGTGATGACAGTTTGCGATTAATTTCATTAATAATCAATCCAAGGTACTTATATTTACTCCACATTGATGTATGTACCACATGTATGTTATTTGTATGGGCGGGAGTAGTGTGGTAATTTGCACCAGTTCCATGCGTGTGGTATGACTTCCTGTCTCCAGTAAACATAGCCATATAAGGTAAGCAAAGCAACGTAGGAGTAAATATAGAACCTAAATTTGAATGTGGTACTCGGGACACTGTTACACTGTCCGAGATGTTTCGATTTTTTTGTAACCCACTCGCCTATCGGCTTGTGGGCCAAGAAAAAACAAATATCTCAGACAGTACAATAGTGTCCCGAGTACCACATTCTCACCGGGTTTTATATATGTATCAACACAAAGCTTCTGTGTTTTCTGTTCTTAGGACAGGATCAGTATGACATTTGATTTTTGTTGGCATATTTCTTATTTAGGTAGAAATGTCATTGCATTAGATTCATTTACGTTGTTGGAAATTTAATTTTCTCTACACTATATAATCACAATTATCTAAGCCCTTTTATAGAAGATATCTTCGAGAATTTTAGAAAATTCATTATCGCTGTTGATAATGATAAAGGATATTCAAAAATGATTATTGTTGAATAGTTTGAATATTGAGCTATATTCCTGACTTTAGGTTTGAAGTTGATTCAGGGAGAACACACACTCACACTGTATTTCCTTAAGATATTCGTCCAACCAAACCTACATCTGATGGGGGCGTATTATTAACAACGTAGGATTGGAATTTAGGATATGATCATGTAGGATCGGGTAGGTTGTACTAACGTAGGATCCTAGGATTTTTCATAGGATCCATCCTAAATCCTAGGCCTGCTCCAGAGGTGTCCTACGAGTCTTAGGACGGATTCCTAAACACGACCAAAATACTGTCTTGCTGCCATGCTTGCAACGTTTTATTGTGTGTAAATAAATGACATACATTAGTAATACAAAATTCAGGATTATCCTATAGTGTGACAAGGATCCTAGTCATACCCTCAACCTATGGTAGGATGATCCTATGTTAGTAACACGGCCCCCCTCCCGCCCCCCCCCCCCCCTGGTGGCCCAGTTTGGAACTGTGGCTAGTGGATCAAGATGCTCAATTGTTTAAACAGATTATGGCCTACAGCTGTAGTAAGGTGGCTCAGTGACATGATCTAACTAAATAGGTTTTGTGTTTACTTTTGTGCTTTTGATAACCAGGGAGAGCATCCTAGTGGTCACTGGAGTACCTCTTAATGACATATAGAATCCGAGATAGCCGCACCAATTGAAGTCTACTTTTGTGAGATCTCAAGGTCTAAAAAGAATTGGTTTGACAAAATAATGTCTATCATTGGGTTATTGGTCTTATCACCTTCACGATTGTTATAGCCAAGAGCAATGTCACAAAATTGATTGGACACCGAAAGCATATTTTTTTTCATTTTAAAAAAAAAAATCACTTAGAGGCCAGTTTTAACTTCAGACTCTTGGATATATGTACAATGATATGTGTAAATGTGTAAAATGATGAGTTGTTTCAATGCATTTAAACGTTTGACTAAAAATTAGCTCTGTAACCTAGAAACCACTGATCCATATCATAAAACACCTAGAGGAAAAGGCATACCATATTCCCCCATATTCATAATACCAGTGCTCTACCTGTTAGTGTGAAGGCAGTAAAAAGAGTCACCGACACGTTCTCCCAAGAATTTACTGTATGCATCACACAATGTTATAGATTTAAGGACACATATTTTTATAGGCATTGCTTGAGTATTTTGTCAGGACAAACTAGAGAACTTTCAACTTCCCTGAGTTCAGCGAGTCCTATTGATGACTCAGTATAGAATGTTAATGTTATTGGGTCGTCGTCAGTTGGCAAGATGCACTGCTGCCACCTATGGAAAAGTGCGGGAACTGGCATTACTGTGCCTCAAACACCATAGGCTTGTGAGGTGTGAGGGGTGTTTGTGTGTTATTTATGTTATAATAGTTAGCCTAATATAAATTGGAGAAAAATTATACAGAGTTTAATAAAAGATAAAGGATTTTATAAAAGATGTGATTATGAAATATGATGAAATTAATTGGCTTAGTTGGCTTACTGGAGCACTTGTAACATGAAATGTGTATAAACTGAAGTTTATGGTTGGACAATTGACTATCCATAATAAGTCATGATGAAAACCAATAAAAATGAACAGATAAAAAGTCTTGCCTAGAATTTCTAAACAGATAAACCTTGAATAAAGTTTTCTCATTTTCTATCCAACCTTTCAGAGCAGAGGATGGAACTCTCCAAGGCCATGCTATGGATATTATCAATGCAGGTATGTTTGAACAGAAATGCAGCCAATATTACTAAGGATACTCAGAATATCATGTTTTAGCCTTAGACTATATCTTGTGTGCATTGAAGTTGCATGTGATTTAATACACGCATCCAAGTAATAGAAAACCTCCAAAAGTGGGAGAATCAAAAATACATACATGTATGTGACTAACAAGGATGTCTATTCAAGCATTCTGACATTTTGTCCTTGGAATGCAGAGGTTTTGTCCAATTTTCACTTATTCTTATTTTGAATGGGCTCACCAGTATAAAAATCCTTTATCTGTAATCATGGAAATATTCAAGTATCTTATCTCTCAGTATGTGATGAAGCTGGGATAGACTGCCGGTTTGTAAGGGGTATCAACAAGGATTGTTGGTTAGGCAATCCAGGTTCTCATCCTTCAGGTGGAAGAGGTAAGAGATATTTTCCCTCCTGTACATGCCTTATATAAAAAGAGAGCCTTTACTAGAGTGAGCAGGGGGAAATAATTTATTTCCTCAATTAGAACAATTATTTCAAAGCAAATGTTTCTACATCTGGCTTGTATTTAAGCCAGGCTAGATATTCAAGACCTGGCTTCTATTACATTCGTGGTGAAAATGCCTCTGTGCTTCTGACTTCTTCGAACTCAGTTATTTCAAAAAAAGAAAAATCTTATCAAAAAAGTATTCTATGGCTGAATTCATCAAGAGTCTTCACCAATAGTCTACTGCTGTGCTTACATACACAAATTTGTCAATTGGCAGTGATCATAAAGGACTGCCAGTGAGCAATAATAAGTAAAACGACCACAGGAAAGCAATTTGCCATGTCTTGAAAATACAATGAGTTCTATTAAGCCCTGTAGCAAAAACAAAGAGACAACATTCTACAAAATCTATCTTGAATGAGTTTTAAATGCATTGGGAAAGAACTGAATGAAAAGTAGAAAACCATTAGTGTTTTACAAATATTTACTGAGAGTGCCAATTAACCTATCAATTAAGCAGTTATTATAACAATATTATTGTTATAATAACTGCTTAATTCAAAGAGAACTTAAGTTTAAACTACTTATTGGAAGAAATGAAAATGATAGTAGCCTTATTACTGCAGGTCTGTTTAGTAGATGGTGTGATGGGTGTGCCCTGTACCATCCAACGATTGAGAGAATTCACACTTTTGGATTCTCCCAGCCAATTTTTGAACCCATTGATAACTTCATATGGGTGCTCAAAGGAAGGACTTTCAATGCCAAGAACTTTGGCGACCAAGTTATTGGTAGGTTTTACTTTATTATGTTGAACTTTACTAGCCTAGAAATAAAAAGGTTATTCATTACTACTGTTTCAACACTTGAGCTTTACCATGTATGATGCTTTCTTATAATGAGAAAATTTGACCCATGGGTTATTACACTTCCCTGTTTATTAGTGTTTTGAAATAATTTACACTTTCCTGCATAAAGGCAATGTTGAGATTATTTTAATAGTAGCAATACTTCTCTGGAATAAGTGGTAATTCTCTGACCCTATTTGTCACACTAGAATACTACAATACTGATTTTAAACTTATTTATTACTTCCTACAAAATTTAAATGGAATTTCTCTAAATATGCCTATAATTTTCATACACAGGGATACGTGTTGGAATTCCTCCTAACGAAAAATGCCTTGCTCGTCACAATGTGAACTACACCCAAACATCCTTAAACACTGTATTCATTGCAACTATTGATGATGTCTTCCCTACATTAAGAAGTGGTAAGGTAAGGGGAAAATATCTGGAATGCAGTTTATTGGAGGAAGGAAACTATAATACCCCAAATGTCTTTACCAGAATCTCCTTGAAAACACAAGGTCCTCATATTAATGATAAACAACTCATACAGAGGAATTACAATTGTTTTTTTTGCCATCTATCACTTAGATTGATGGATTCTTTGGTGCTGAAGCAACTTTCACTACAGAACAACGTCAGTATATAGAGAAGGTGCCAGATTTTGTGTTTTATTGCTCATTTGGTGGATCCGGAATTATGACCCGAAAGGACAGTGATTTTGTCGCCCACTGGAATATTGGGTTAACCAAGTTGAGGAACACCAACAAATTTGGAGAACTGTGTCAGAAGTCCTATAGTGACCATGGTAAGGAAACCAATTTTCCACTTGAGTTGTGGGCATGGAACCTTACTGTATGTTGAAATGTTTCAGCACTAATGACAGCTAAAACCTAACAATACACTATTGGTAGGAAAGTTCATTGAGTATATGGCCTAACACTGTTAACCTTTTGTCATTGCCAGCTACCATCCCAAAAGCACTCTGCCTTGGTGCAATGACTGGATGACTGTATTGTTACATTGATGTTAAGATGTTGCAGCGTATAATTAGCTAGAATACATAATCAGATTAATAAAACAAATACATTATAAGTATGTTTAAATCTCTCGCAACTAATTCATGACAAATAATAATGTTATAGTGTGTGACTTCTATTTCAAATAGATTATTGTGTTCTTTTGCAATGAATTTGTTCATAAAGGATTGTTATTAGTGACAAATAAGTGATTTTTATTCTTTCTAGGCCACCGTGGGGTTTTACAATGCACAGATGTTTAACTTTGGAGCAATTGGGAACCAATTGTCATCAACAAATTAGGTTCCCTTTAATTTTGTTGAGCTATGCTGATTTGAGTTGTGCATGAGAAGATAGATATCACTGTAAGATTTCTTGCTATGTAAAAGTGGAAATAAATATTGGGTATAGTAACTTTTTGAATAACACATTTTAAGCATTTTCTTTGCTTTTGAGAAATGCCATAACATTGCAGGTGTGTTTCTTAATGATTTCTTAGTTAAAGAATCTACCAACAAGAACTATGTCAATGAAACTCAAAATTTCATGAAAAAAACTATGGCTCAAACCTGATGGTACCTATGTCGGGGTAGAGAAAATTGATCCTGTTAAATATTTCAATGATAACATTATGTCTTCATGCTCTTCAAATGGATTCTAGTCCACTTTTAGTATTCTGAAAAGGTATGAAGAACAATGAGAATAGAAAAATGCAAGAGAATATGGGAAAGACTTACCCCTCCTCTTGGTACTAGGTCAGAGTGTACAACATCTACAGCAGGGCACGGAACCTGAGTCAGAGTTTAAGAATGTACAAAACAAATAAAAGACACAGAATAATATAATACTAGCAAAGACCACAGGAGTTGCTAGTGGGACAGTGGGGCCCACATTTTCATCTTTACTTGATCCCTCTCCTACCAACATTACTTTTCAATTTCTCTCTGTAACTTAGTACAGGTCTATATTATCATACCTCATATGCAACAGAGTCAGATTCAGAGCCAATGTGAGATGGATACAGAGTGCTTGAGACTGAAGCAAGGAACAGAGAAATTAATAATAGGTTATGTAATGAAATGATGAGAATAAACCAGAGTGGTTTACAATAGTAGAAAAGATTTATCATTGAAAATTACTTTTTTAAGAAATTAAAATGTGAAGAAATAATTGTTAACAGTGAACCACTGTAACCATTAACAGTAATCTGAAAGACTGAATAATTGAAGAATGTAAAAGTATAAGTTAGCTCAACAAAGAGATTAGCAAATGTCTGTAAAATGAATATTTTCCAGGACAAATGTGTAATGAACCCCGAAAATGTGTAGCCTACCTCAACCGAGTATAGAACTGTGGATCTCTTGGTCACTAACAAAGTGAGCTTCTTCACCATCACACCACCATGATCGAGAGCTTAACAAAGATCACTATTTCCAACTAGGTCGCCAACAGACACCACCAATGAACATTAATGGATTCTACATATTGATTGAGAGTTTCTTTCATGAGATGATGAAATTAATTCTGATATATTATTAAGAAAGTGTTGTGTACTAGTGATTTCATTTGGCAATGCAAGAACATTAATGACTGAACAAGGTGGACAGGGATTTTTTGTACAATTAACTCTTAAATGTGTTGGCCAACTAAGTAATAAAAAAATGTGTGATATATTTGAATGTATGAGGAATAAAGAATAAAATAGAATAAAGCTTGAAATGATTGAAAAAAATAAGCCACCCCCACATAGGTATCATGTTCCTTACAAGGGGTATCTACTTTAGAGTGAATTCATCACTCAATTATCAACTTATTGATCGGTCTCTAGGATAGAACTACTAACAATGGGTGGTGGTGTGCCGGCCGTCTGTTTGACCGCCCAACATTTTATTCAAAACTTTGAACAAAACACAAAAGTGAAAAAAGAAATTGTGTGTGGCCTAGCAGGAGGTGAGAGTGGCCAGTGCTGCGGTGGTCAGTTAGCTGTTTGACCACTGCACTGTCAGTGGGGAGGGGGTTCTCGGCCCTACCAATACTCCCATTCATTTGGTGGTCATTAATGTGGCTCATTTATAATCTAGCAGGTCTGAATGGTCAATTTATATGTTGCATTCCGATGCATTATTGAGAATCACTTGTATAAATTGTGCCAGGAGAACCACACAGATCTATACCTCATTGCTTTTCTTTCCCTTTGATTCTAACCAGCTTGCTCTTTTTGAGCGAAACTATTGAGTCATGAAATCAGAAATAATTCCCAATGATTACCCTGAGCTCTTTTAACAGTTTCAACAATAATGATTTTGAGAAATCATGAATATAGGGGCCTGAATTTAGGATTAGTACAAGGCCTTATCTTTCAATTTGTGGGGTTCAGACATTTTTAAATGTACAATGATAAACAAAAATAGTGTTATTCATAAAAATGGGCCTTATCACATCACAATTTTTATAGCCAAGAGCAACATCAGAAAATTGATTGGACACCTAAAGCATAGTTTTTTTTTCGTTTTTTTTAAAAAAAATCACTTAGAGGCCAGTTTTTACTGCAGTCTCTTGGATATACCTACAATGATATTATGTGTAAATGATGAGTATAGTTTCATTCACTTTCAGTGCATTCAAACGTTTGGCCAAGAATTAGCTGTGTGACCTAGAAACCACTGATCCATAACATAAAACACCTAGAGGAAAAAGCATACCATATTCCCCCATACATTATAATCACAGTGCTCTACCTGTTAGTGTGAAGGCAGTAAAAAGAGTCACCGACATGTGCTCCCAAAAGTTTACTGTAGACATCACAAAATGTTATAGATTTAAGGACATTTCTATAGGCATTGCTTGAGTATTTTGACTAGGCAAACTAGAGAACTTTCAACTTCCCTCAGTTCAGCGTGTCCTATTGACAACTCAGTATTGAATGTTAATGTTATTAGGTCAGCGTTAGTTGGCTAGATGCACTGCTGCCACCTGTGGAAAAGTCCAGGAACTGGCATGACTGTGCCTCAAACACCATTGGCTTGGAGGGGTGTTTGTGTGTTATTTATGTTATAATAGTTAGCCTAATATAAATTGGACAAAATAATACAGAGTTGAATAAAAGATAAAGCATTTTATAAAAAACTTGATTATGAAATATGTTCAAATTAATTATCGAATTTGAATTCAAATGTCCCTCATAGGCGAGAGAGATTATGTAGCCTAATTGACAATTTTAGCCTATGTTCTGACAGAACTTTATAGAGTGGAGGATGTGGGTGGGATTTTAAGAAGATAATATGGGATGTGTTACAGGAAAATGAGTCACAAGCCGCAAAAATTGGATTTTGAGATACCATCTCATTTGAAAACATGAGATCAAGCCGACTCCAATGATAGTAAACAGTAGAACATCTAACAGGCTAACTATTTCTATATTTTAAGTTCTGCATTTTTATTTTTGAAAAAGAAGTTTGCAACATTTCTGGGTGGACAATTACCAGTAAAGTAGCTTAATGTACTCTGAAGGATGACTTTAAAAATTCAGTGATGTTTTCAAAGAATCACTTTTTCTGGGCAGGGTTTTTCTCGTGAACCGAATATATATATGCATTTATGTGCGATGTTTTCGGCTGTAATTCCTTTTCTGGGTGGGTCAGACCTCCCGTTCTGTGGAATTATGTTATGTTGGATATGTCCGTGCGTATGTTTTCTTGCTGAGAGAGTGGGCAATAATAGCCCTGGATTCGATTGTTTTGATACAAACAGGGGTACTTATGATTGAAACTCTAATACAAACCTTTCACTATTGTATCTCATGTTTTGCTTACATAAGAACACGTCATAATATGTCATGATTATCAATATTCCATAAACTTTGTACAACTCGTGAAAACCGACTAGAGTTTTATGTTCCCACTAGAGTCACTAGGGTAAAGGCGGTAATATTTCAGTTGATGAGAGTAGTATATAGAAACAGCGGTTTCCGTATGGCACTACATATATCAGTGATATTGAATTGAATTGAAACATCTGTCATGGTTCAACTGGCGTATGGATTTTAGATTCCATTTCTTCCTGCCGTTACCCTCATTAATATAATCATAACCACATATCATTACTACAGGATATTCCAAGCATGACGCCTCAAGGCATAAATAGTAGTTACTATATTTCACACGAGGTGGCGCGGCAGTTGCAAGGCTAGACATTACCACACTCATTGTATACATGTATAATATTATGTATAATGTTTTGAAGCTTTTTTGAATTGCCGCAAAAAACAACACTTTTTAATTATCACTCTTTTTTTTAAAAACATCATTCTGTTTCATCAATTCCTGCCTTCTGTGCTTCCACAATGCTAAAACATGATTATAAACAAGAGACAACTGATATTTACATATATATATCAGCATCAAGACGAAATAAGAAGTCAGGTAGTGAGTTTATATATTTTATTGGCTCGAACTTTAGTAAATCCGCCCTAGATGTTCAGATTAAAAAAAAAAAAAAAAACTTATTCTGAATCTTATGCAGTTACATCTACTCAGAAATAGGATGCCAACCTCTGCCGGGGCAGTTCTTCCAGGAGGATCCTTAATATTGTATAGGCTGATTTTACCTTTTACAAAATATCGTCTTGTTATCTGGGTCAGATTTTCCCAAAATGTACAATTCAACTTCCTCAACCTTCTCAAATAACCCAAATTTCAGACGAAAATAAAATTCAAAATACAGTTTGACCTAACCAAACAGATTGCTAGAATCATTGCAATGCCGAATATATACTCGAATTTACCTACTATGGACCAAATTGCAGCCTAATTAACAGAATTTACTAATGTGTAGCGCTGCCAATTGTACATATTCTAAAAATCTTACCCATTTGTCTTGTTCGATTCATTTTTATTACACCCCTGTGATATTGCTTCCTATACCTTCAGCATTGTATGTCACACTTGGTCAAAGTGGTGCATAACATGTGAGTTATGTCACCCTTGGCGCATACAACAAGTAGGTCCACCAAAAACTTAAATTACTTCTTTTATTTTTAATTAATCATATTTTTTATTTATTAATGGGGTGTAATAAATATGGAACAAAGCTTGGGTGAAGTATGTACACTTGTTAGTGACCTCGAGAGCACAGAAGATCTCGGGCTAACGCCCTCTATCTTCCCGCGCTCCCTCGGTCAATAACAAGTGTACAGACTTCCCCTTTGCTAGGTTCCATCTATGTACACAATGAGAAGTATAAATCATCCACTTATTACAATATTCAACATAAATTTATATTATGGCCTTACATACATCTCATGCATATTTACATAATATCACTCGTCATCAAGCCCCATGTGTGGATGGATATCTAGCACCGTGATGTGTTGTAGGGAAATGAGTTACAAGTCGCAACATTGCTATTTTTCCAACTGTTTTATTCACCAGATATATTTGTGGGAATGTATTCATGTTTCGGATGCTCATCGCTTCTTGTTTGTTGCACGCATACATGTATGTACCAACTTTCAAGACTTTTAATATATCAATGCATGTTTACGGTCAACGTTTACGGAATGGTGATATCCGACTTAATTGGTAGAATTAGGACAGTAATGTATCAAAACAAGGTCATTAATGTGCCCAGTGAAGTAAAGGAGGCGTGGAGAAAAGTTTTTGCAGACCTAACTAGTTTACAGACATAATTGTCACTATTTTTCTAAGCATAGTTCCTAATGAGGACAACGCAGATTGTTAATATTTTTATACTTGTAGTTTTACCTAAGAATAATTAGTAGAAATCTTTTAAACTAGTACCAGAGAGAGAAAAGGCTGAGATGTATTCATAGATGTTACTCGCCTGAGAAGAGCGGTTCTTTGTTGAGAGACTGAATAAAAGTGGTTCAAAAACAAAAACAAAAAAGGTCAACGTTTAAGTATATTAGCTACTTTACTATTAAATGTCCACCGAGAAATATTGCAAACTTTTTGTTTAAACTAAAACATTAATATCAAGCTTAAAATATAGAAATACTTATTAAATCTCCTACTATATACTTTCTTTGGAATCCGCTTGACCGCATATTTTTAATCGTCTCATTTTCCCGAAACACTTGACATTATGTTCTATATGGGTCAATTCTTTTTAGAATGTACAAAAATGTATGTGGGTCAGATTTTCGCATTTAGTAAATTTTGCTAAGTTAGGCTGCAATTTGGTCAATTCGAGTATATTCAGCATTGCAGTAATTCTAGAAATATGTTTGGTTAGGTTGAACTGTATTTTGAACTTTATTTTTGTCTGAAATTTGGGTCATTAGAGAGGACTGGTGAAAGTGAATTGTACATTTTCTGAAAATCTGACCCATGTATGTGCAACTTCCAACAGAAAGCTGTAATGACAGGTAGCTGCTTCAGACACCCAAGTTCTGTGCTCAAAGATAATTATTTACATGACTCTAGGACCGATTGATACCACTATACTTCCAGCTAACACAACATAACATAACTGGATTTCTTTTTATTTCTTTTATTTTGGAAGTAGTACAATTAATTCATGGCCTCGCCCTGATGCGGTATTCTTACCACCTGCCTAACTCAATAGTCTTACTATGTTAGTATTGCTTATGCCTGGCATTCTATGGCAGTCACTATGTCTTGTGTCGAGGGGGCGTGGACGTGAACATTGAAACAATAACTATTGTAGTTGTAGTTGTTGAGGGTTAGTCTCCGGGGGAACTATACTTAAGGGACCATCTCCCAGACTCTGCGGTACTGATTGCAATCCGGTTTTTATTGAGTCAAGATTTATGTTGAGGCCAGAAAATGCAGGGTGTTCATCCTTGAAAAGAACAGTCGAAGAATCCAATGCGATTTGAACTTCTTCTTGGTGTAATAGGACTGTATCTCTGTTGTACTTCCGGCATCTGAAAGGCAAAAGTGGTGGGACAAAATAAGTGTTTGCATACAACAATAAATGGGTCAGATTTTCTGAAAACGTACAATTCGCCTTCACCAATCTTCCTAAATAACCCACATTTAAGACAAAAATGAGCTTCATAATACAGTTTAACATAACAGAACTGATACCTTAAATCAATGCGATACCAAATATAGTCAGATATTCCCGGTATTCATCATTTTCAGTCTAATTTAGGAGAATTTCCTAAATGTGTAGAGCTGCCAAGTGTACATTTTCTGAAAATCTCACCCAAATGTCAATAGGGGATTTGCATAGCCGCAATTTTGAATTTCGATTGGCATGGAATTATGGGACTAATGGTACAGTGAAAAAGCTATAGAAAACATGTTATGTTCAAGATTTTGAGAGATGACCATATTTGAAAAGAGGAGATCAAGCTGAGTCCAATGACAGTAAACATGAAGGACATTTTAAGTAGTGTTTCTATTCTTTTATGTTTGATATTTTTATTTTTGAAAAAAAAAGTTTGCAATGTTTCTGGATGGGTAATGACCAGTAAAGTAACTAATATACTCCATATGAAGGCCTTCAAAACGCAAGGATATATTTAATACAATGTCCCGAAATTTGTTACATGGATTAATATGACTAATTAATATGAAGTGCTAAACCCTAAACAAAAATCAGAACATTACAATAAAGAGATCTTATGAAAAAACACTATGAAAAAACCCAATTTTGCGACTTGTGACTCATTTTCCTGAAACACATCTCAAATTAACCATAACTAAATATATGATTATTCTGATTTGTCAAACTATTGCTGGACCTCGTGAACCAAAAGATATCCTTGTTACAAGGATTCCACAACTGAATGATGGAAATTCCTTTTCTTTTTGAGAGGCAACACAAGAAAATGTTCACACTGTGGACAAGCGTTTTGTATTCAATCATTGTAAATGTCTTGGCCTGAAATTGCAATAATAAAAAATATATATCATCATAGAAATAATATGCATAGAAGAAAGGCTTCTGGTCATGAATGTCGCTGAGACTGAGACTGAGACTTAAAATGAACAGTGAATTTAGAAAGTGTCTACTGCATCTCTGCCCAGGTTCTCCACCAATTGATACTCTAATGGGTAGATAGTATATGCCTAAATAATAATTAATGTTGAATGTTAAAGGCAAAAATGTATGTCATCACGCTAAAAAAATAATTGTAGCTGTTTGAAATAGACATGTTTAGGAAACATAGAACACATTGAAACAGCAGATTTTTTGGTTGTCATGCCATGTTTCAATGCCCCATAATTCAGAAACTAGCACGGTGACCCATTATTTTTTTTTCAGTTTTATGAACACACATACTTCAAGAATCATATACTAAAGAATCAGAAAAATGACATTTAATTTCGATGAGAGAGAAAAAAAATGTTTTTATTAAATTAGTGAAAAAAAGTGGGTTTTTTCGAGTTTTTAATTTAAAATTTGCATTTCATATTTTTTGTTTTCAGAATAAAAATAACCATGCATTCTATAAAAAAGAGGCATAGAATTATTAGCCAAGTAATACTCTCTCTAAAACTGTTAACCTTACTTAAATTGAGGGAATATAAATAGCAAATATGAACTATGAAGTCGAGGTACTCCAAAATGAGCCCCCCTTTTGATCCTCATTGGTTCTTTTGAGATACCAACTTTTGAAGCACTCTAATTAAAAATTGAGCACGGTGACCCATTGATTTTTTTCCATCTTTATGACCAGAAACACTTCAAGAATCAAATTTCAAAGTTTCAGAAAAATGACATTTATTTTCATTTTCCACTAAATAGTAGCGTTTGCCTTTAAATGAAGTCCAAACACGTCTTTCCTCAAAGTTCTGTGGATTGCAAATGTTTCTTTATTCAAGCTCTACAGCTGATCACAGCTCCGGTCTCCTAGCTGTCACGTATATTGTCCCAGGTGAACATTCCTCAACCTACATGTATGCCCTGAGGATCTGTCTGTCCACCTGGTGGTATAACAAAAGGTTTCACTCTGCAACAGGGAAATAGACTGGTTATACCATATTACATTGACCAATGAAACCACTGGGCTATCTGCAACCCTGGGATATCAGCAACCCTGTCTGATAGAAACCAGTTGCCTTGGTATTGAGGCATATTGTGGCAGAATAGAATGTCTCCAAACCATACTAGGGCTGGATGTAGGTAGAACTCATGACCATGATAATATGGGTTGCTAAGGAGAAACACCTGTATGTTCTAAGATTTTTTAATCTTGAATGACATGTATGAAGCTGATTATCCAAAATTTTAAATGCATTGAAAATGTCTTGATGAAGAAAGATTGCATGGAAATGGTTATTTAACGAGTTTTTCATGTTTTAATTTTACCGTCAGATACTTATAGGAGGCCTGGTGGTTGACAACTAGGAATAATGTGCACTGTGTGCGTCACCATGCGTAAGACATGCACAACCTCTTTTATTGCGTAAGTTGTGTTGGGAGTGTGCAACGTATCTAATAAATCAAAGACTAGTGCAATAGTAGGGGGAATAAGGGAATAACCGTGCACATTTGGTCATGATAGGTCATTGACCCCTAGTGATTAAATCATTTACATGGATCACTGAAATTCGAGCCTGCTCCTGCCGCTAGGGGACGTTTATGTATGACCTTCCGCGCGTTTTTTATTATAACGGCTAACATATTAATCTGAGGTACTTGGTTATATTAAACCATAAATAGAAGAGACAATAAGCTTTGATTTGGTGTAAACTACATTATTCTGCCATCAATATTCGCGACGTTATTATTTTTTTTTAAATTTTCACATAATTCAAAATGTTCTTGAATCTAATATTCCTTTAGCTACAGTCTACCTGGATATGTGATCCGTTTAAGGAAAATGAGTCATAACTCGCAAATAATGGATTTTGAGATATTGTCACATTTTGAAAAGTTAGATCAAGCCGATCCTAATGGTAGTAAACAATAGGACATAATAAGTAGTATTTATATAATTAAGTTTGATATCTTTATTTTTGAAAAAAAATATATCAATACTTTTGGATGGATAATTACTAATAAAGTACCTAAATATACTCCATAAGGTAACCTTAGAAATGCATAGACATATTCAATATAGAAGAACCTTGAAATTTTGTGCACATATTGATGTTACTAGCAGCATTAAGCATCCAAAAAATTAGAATATTCAAACAAAGATATCTTATAAATAAATCACTATAAAAAATATCCATTTTGCGGCTTATGAATTATTTTCCTGAAGCATCACATATGTTGTTTTTTTAAATAAAGGTTTATTATGAGTATATATATAATGTGACTGGTAATAAATAGATCCCTCATTGCTTGGAGGATGATCTTTGACAATATATCTTGTACACATATGTTTAAAATACTCACAAGAGGCATGATGTCTCAGCTCAAGGGCGAACTTTTGCTGGTACTTACTCAGGGTTAATATTGAAATGTTCGTAGCCGACGCCTGTGATGTCGTGTTTGCAGATGTAACATATCTCTGTGCTGCAGCCGGAACAAGTCATGTGGTTGCAGCCTTCCTCTTTGATGAAATGCAGGTCACACTTGGGACAGTTGCGGATCATAGCTTCAGCCATCCGATTCTCGACAAACGTCCTGAGGGTGACTTTACTCATGTGAGCGAACTCCTCACATGTGTACGGGATGTGTACTACCTCCTTGCACTTCCTGGAAGATTTCAATAATTAGATAATTAATTAACTAATTAATTAATTAGGAATTAGTCACAGCTGAAGATGAACTGGGCAAAATATAAAGGGAAGGATGCAAGTGTGTGTCCGACTCAAATAAGGTTATTTAATCACATCATTGTGTCCTTTGGGGTATCAGTGTGATGTTGATGCACTTGATAATTGCAGTAATATTAAATATTAGTCCATTTTGGATCAGATTTTGGGTTAATTACTGTGCAATGATGTCAGTACAGACCGTGACTGTACTCACGGTCTATTTTGTGATTTCCGTGCCTCCCATTGGCTACCTACCCAAAGCCAGAGTCACAGGATAATGAGTCGTAAAAATTTGATTTTGAGATACCATTATGTTTGAAACGATGGGATCACAGGATAATGAGTCGTAAAAATTTGATTTTGAGATACCATTATGTTTGAAACGATGGGATCAAGCTGATTCTAATGATGGTAAACATTAGGGCAGCTAATAAGTCTTACTATATTTTAAGTTTGATATTTCTATTTTTGAAAAGAAAAATTGCAATATCTATGGATGGATGAATTACTATAATGTTTTTAAATATATAATCTATAGGATGATGAGCTACGCAATGCATGTATATAGTTAATACACTTTCTTGAAATTTGGCAAATGTATTCATACACCTCGGAACATTAGATACCCAAAAAAGATAACATTCCTACACAGAAATCTTGTGGAAAAAGATAATTTGAAAAATATTTTGCGACTTTTTAGTCATTTTCGTGTAACACATCACATATGGGTCAGATTTGTTATAAAATGTACAATTCGCCTTCACAAATCCTCTCAAATAACCCACATTTAAGACAAAAAAGAATTTCAAAATGGAGTTTGGATTAGCAGAACTCATACTTTAAATCAATGTGATCCAAAATATACTCAGATATACCCGGTATTCATCATTTGGTCAATGCTAGGTTTCTGATGGGTGGACCAGGAAGATCCGTTCGCAGAGGCTCCAGCTGTCTATTTCATGTAACTGTACTGATCAACTTGAATAAAATCTATATATTTTTTTTTCAGCCAAACCTATCCGAACTTCCTAAATGTGTAGAGCTGCCAATTGTACATGTTCTGAAAATCTGACCCATATGGGTCAGATTTTCAGAACATGTATAATTTGGCAGCTCTACGTATTTAGTAAATTCTGTTAAATTAGGCTGAAGAATCATGAATACTGGGTATATCTGAGTATATTTGGTATCGCAGTGATTTAAAGTACCAGTTCTGTTATATTGAACTGCATTTTGAAGCTGATTTTTGTCTCTAAATGTGGGTTATTTGAGAGAATCGGTAAAGGTGAATTGTACATTTTCTGAAAATCTGACCCATATATATATAATATTATATTCTCACCTGCAACTGTCTTGCAGACACTCCCCATTCTCACAATGGAACACGATGGCTGTGTTATCATACGGCATAATGACTGCATATGGGCAGAATGGACATGACTCCAAGTTTTCAATGGCAGCTTTTCTGACTTGAAAAATCTGAACTGTTCTTAAAGCGATTTTGTAAGTTTTCATAGGTAGGACCTTTTCAAGGGTATAGAGACTGAACTCTCGGCTGCAGTTACTGTCCAGGCAAGGGAAAGAGGACCTGCCTTGTGTCACACAAACTTCTGCATATGCCTTGATGCAGTCTGAACAGAAAAGGTGACCCTTATCACAACTAAGCAACCTTTCCTCAAGCACCTCAGAATTCAAACAAATGGCACAATCGTGAAGCTGTCCATTCGCCATTGCCTCTTCAAATCTGAGTCGTCGAGCTTCTCTTTCTGCATTTATGTGACCTGTAAAACAGATCATAAGTCTATAAAAGCACTTGCCGACCAAGAAATGAATCAGAATTGAAGCTCATGCTTAAAGCCAGTTCCAAAACACTCTCCAATATAGATTAATATTCCAGTGATATATGGGTCAGATTTTCAGAAAATGTACAATTGGCAGCTCTACACATTTAGTAACTTCTGCTAGATCTGGCTGAAAAATTATGAATACCGAGTATATCTGACTATATTTTGGGTCGCATTGATTTAAAGTATCATTTCTGTTACGTTAAACTGTATTTTTAAGCTCATTTTTGTCTTAAATGTGGGTTATTTGAGAGGATTGGCGAAGGCGAATTGTACATTTTCTGAAAATCTGACTCATATAATGAGAAATGTACACGTCATCAATATTTGTTTTTTGTTTATTCAGTCGCATTTCATCGATACAAATGATTTTCTTAGTTGACCTACTTAAAAAGTTTCATTGAAAACAATGTACAATTTTGATATCATTTAATATAATAATAGACTTTTATTTCCATATCTCATTTGCAACTAGTGTCACATATGGTAAAAATTATGGAAATACATGCACCGGGGTGTAGTTATTTTTAAGATGATTAGTATAATAAGGTAGATCCTACAAGGGTCAGATTTTCAGAATGTGTACAATTGGCAGCTCTACATATTTAGGAAATTCTCCTAAATTAGGGTGAGAAATGAAGAATACTGGGTATATCGGAATGAATTTGGTATCGCATTGATTTAAAGAATCAGTTCTGTTATGTTAAACTGCATTTTGAAGCTCATTTAGGTCTTAAATGTGGGTTTATTGCTGGTCTTGATGAAGGCGAATTGTACATTTTCTGAAAATCTGAACCACAAGCGAAAGAACTGAAATATTTTTAAGATAGTTATTGAATGATCAAATATCTTACCGGTTATGTAGTCAATGTTGAGTATAAACAGTCTCTCATAGTAAAAGTCCTCATCAGGTTCATCTGGATAAGCATATACTTTCGAGCGAGGAGCTCGTGTGTACTTATTTGTAAGCATTCTTCTTCTATCTGTAAAAATACAACAAATTACATAAAATTAAATATGAGATTAGAAAAACTAATCATATATCTAATGATATCCAAATGTATTTTCAATTTTCAAATTTAACCTTACTTATCATTTGATTTCATTTTTATTTATTATACATGTTATTCAATAACATTCCTAATGATTTGACTAATAATATCTGTAATAATACAAAAAAATACAAAAAAATAATAATATATCTAATGATGTCCAAATGTAGTATAGTTTAAATATAGTGGTTTTATAAGGGGAACACTTTTCAAATTTAACCTTAATTATCATTTGATTTCACTTTTATGTATTATACATGTTATTCAATAATATTCCTAATGATTTCACAAATGGGTGAGATTTTCAGAAAATGTACAATTGGCATTTACATTTAGTAAATCGGACTACATTCTGCTGCAATTTGGTCAATACTAGGTAAATTCGAGTATATTGGGCAATGCATTGATTCTAGCGATCTGTTTGGTTAGGTTGAACTGTATTTTGAGCTTCATTTCTGTCTGAAATTTGGGTTATTTGAGAAGACTGGTAAAGTTGAATTGTACATTTTCTGAAAATCTGACCCTAATAATATCTAATACTTCCTAACAAAGTTCTGAATACTCACCTTCATCCGCATCACCTGCTTCTTCTATCTTCCTGAGTCTACGGAAAGCAAGAGTAAGACGGAAAAGTGAGCGTTTTTCGTATGCAAATGTGATGTAAGTCCTACGCAAACCAGGGAAACGATTATAAAGGAAGACCTCTGCATGGGCCTTGAATCGCGAACTAACATTCTCTATATATGTGTTGTACTTTGCCATAGGATCAGGGCACCTGTGAAGGAACGCTTCAAGATCTAACTCCATATTCATCAATGCGTCCTTCCGTTTCCGGTTCCTTTCCTGCTGTTCTAGGTCAGCTTTCTTCGGGTAGTTCTCATTTTCCAAGATGTCAAATGTGACTGTGGAAACTCTTTGAGGGTCACTGCGGAGGAGAGTGAGCTGTTCCCGAATGTACTCAGGGTCACAGTCAGGGTGCACTTCACAGATGAGCTCAAGGTCATCCTCAAACCTCTCATCTTGGACAGTTGAGGCAACAACTTCTGTGACATCTGCTCCTCCATCTACTGCCTCTAATAGTCCATCACCGGTTGTATTTGTGTCGTCCACAACTGCACCTACTGCCCGTAACAGTTCATCACCGGCTGTATTCGGGTACACAACCCCAGCTTGGGAAACAGTTTCTGTATTTGTCTGCACTGCTAGCTGCTGTATCGCATCAGACTGACGTGCATCACTGGTCTGGGATGGCCCAACTCCCATTGGCACTTCAGTCGGACAATTGTCATTCATAAGCTGTTTGTCATCAGTGTTATTAGGAGTAGAATTGTCTTGCTCAGATTCATCCCCCAAGCTCTTTTTGGAAGGGGGTTGGTTAAAATCTTGCAATTCATTTCCGATGGTGTCCGCTTTAATCTTTTTTGAATCCTGGGGCTTTTCTAGAGCGGCCATTTGTTCTGCTATTCTCAAACTTGATCGCCTTCTTTTTAGTGTGGGGACACCTGTATCCTCTGCAGAGTCTGGCGTGGTTGACTCCTGTTTTTGGAGGCGATTGCAGGGCCTGCACATATATGCACTGCAGTCAAGTTGACAAGTCATTGTGCCTGGAATATAGAGAGGTCCAATGAACACATAGAAAAGGTATTGGAATAATGATAATAATGAACAAACAGAGTAAGAAATAACCTAGCGAACCTGGTAGTCCCCCTCCACCAGAAAGAGAACTCTATGTAGTAACCTACGAAGAATAAACCTTTGAATATATAATCTAACTGTACATGGCAGGCATTCTCATCTAGCATAAGTAAAAAATTAAAGGTGTTCTACATTTTGTTACATTAAAAGATTTATGACAGACATTGAAGTGCCTGATTTTATATTCAATTTAAACTAATATATTATATTCCATTACATTACAACATGAGGAAACAATATCTATTATATAATATAATATATAACAATATATAATAATATAATACATCCAATATAATATATAATAATATATAATATAATATATGATGTGATATAATATGATATAATATAATATATGATACATCCAGGAAGGACATAGTTCACAAACAAAACAAGAACGATAAGCACATAGATAATTCTATTGATTTATGGAGAAAGAAACTATGGGGAACAAAATAAAATACAAAATAATGAAGCATGAGCGAGGGTAAAAAAAACTAATTACCGTGCCGTGCTCTTAGCACTCAAATCGTTGTTTATTCCAGCCGGCAGTATTACAGATGGTTGTGCAATAAGCAGCTTGGTATAAGGGAAGAGACTGGTCGTCGCTATATATAATAAATCAACGAGTCAGATATGGTTCTGAACTCCCCGTCCAAGTAGTATTGTATCGTAGTATATAGGTGAAGTATAGGCTGTCAATGCCTGGAAAGGAATGATGCAAGAGAAACAGGGAGGGAGACTATATAATACCCACTACCACCCCTTCTCATTGATTCCCTGGTGCTGGGGTGTGGGCATGTCAGGACACGATCCTGTGATGTCAGTCAATCTCCACCCCAATGAGTCCATGAGAGGCTGGTCTGAAGAGCAGCTTGAATAGAGAGTTGCGATGAAGATGGAAATGATAGAGATGGGGTGCCTTGCCAAGACCTATGCCTATGGGAAGCCGCCAGTACATTTATTGGTGTTGAAAGATTTTTATTCAGATTCACATCATGTAATCTAGTACGTTATTGTTAGTGTAAGCTGTCGTTGGTTATTTACATTATTAGCTTTGTGCACCTAATATGCAAAAATGTTATGTGCAAATTGAGAAGGAAGAAGCACATTTTAGACATAGCCTTGTACCTAGCCCCGGTACCTAGCCAAGAAGACAGTCTAGATAATAGAAATTCAGTATGAAACTAGGAGCTATGCTGACAGCGAGAGAAAACTCTACAGTATAGACCAAGATTCGGTTGCATACAAGTGCTTCTTAGTCCAATGATGATAAACATTAAGACACCCAATAGGCACTTGTAACTATTTGTATGCATGAAAAGAATGTTCGCAATATTTTGTAATGGCCACTTACTAGTAAAGTAGTTAAATGATATGAATTCATGCTACTGGCAACACTAAACACCCAAAAAATGACAATATTCTGGCCAAGGATTCCTGAAGAAAAATCATTTGAAAACAATAACTTTCTTTAGACTTGGGATTCATTTTCCTGTAACAGATCTCACATCTGGCGCACATGAGGAATAACAGACCCAACGGCTTCCCATACTGCACCTAGACCCGTTGGCATTCTCCTCCTCCCAACTTGGTCGATAGCCAGGCTACACAGCAAACTATACACTGCAAAGCAAAACGTCTTCATACTAAACATGTTTGAAGACGGTTTTTTTGTCCACTTTTAGAAGTGGGTATTAGATCAAATTTTTAAATCAAATATTGCAGTAACACATCACATTTTTTTATTGAGTTTTGTTATTCGATATACATTTGTGATTGAAAATTGTTTATTAGGCTGAGGGAAGTTTAACACAAATGGAGACATAAATGTGTGTGTGTGGTGGGTGGGGGTGGGGGTGGAGGGGAAGGAAACCATAATATCCATTTTCTAATCAAGTATCAAGGTAGAGGTGCTCCAGGAACAGCGTCACATGGTGTGGGTCATGCCCTCACACTTATTTCCCCGTGTGACACCTAAATGTGTGCTTATTTAAAGATTGAACAGTAGAGAGTCTGTCAGTTTACAATTTTCAATAGAGTCAGTGCACGCTATGGTTTATTTCTCACCTGTCTCACCTGTCAATATATTGTTGGAGTGACATTTGTGTAAGCTTCATAAATGTGTGGATTATATTTGGAGGATCCACCCAAATCCTTTCCTCCACTAACTTCACTTAAAGCTGCATTCTCAGTTAATTTCCATAAAGAATTGAAAATGTCTATTCATTCGAAGGTCACCCTGATTGCGTATTAAAAAATTGTTACCTGTTCTTGGTATAAAATGTCATCATCCCCCTAAGTAATTATTTACAGGACCCGCTGAAATCTCACTTTTTTCAGTTTAACTCTCTATCATTTTCTTAAAATTTGGGAATCCTTTTGGATAACATGTATAGATTGCAATTATCATCGTCCTTTCTGTTCCATTGATCTCCACTAAAACACAAAACTTTTCCCCTTGGGATACCTTAATCTGTGCTTATTTTAAAGATTGGAGAATAGTCTCCCATAGCAACAACTGCAATATTCTAAGTGACTGAAACCAACTTGCTAGTTTTATTACGCTGTTAATGATACGAATAGGAAACAATTTAAAGTTGGTTTTCGGCTGTAAACTTAGTAAAAAGCTATTGGTTGCCATGACCACCACACATAACCCACTAGTGAAATACGCACTCCATAACTGACTCTAGATATGTTGTTCTCAGAACAATGCATATATAATAAATTGGGACAATTACCAATCAATCCACACCTGTACTCTCATGGTGGGGGTTGCCACAGGAGCACATTGGTTCCCTGCGGCCTGTGACAATAACATGGTAGTGGTCAGTCATGATGATAGGCAAATCTTCAATAAAGGCAGCCTTCATGGACGCTACCATTTCAATTTCCAACAGCACCCATGAGGTGTGCTTATTTAACATCGCTTCCAGGCTAACACAAGCTAATCATTAGAAAATATTAATTTCCATGATGTATGCTTTCTAGTGGATTAAAGGATTAATGATCAGCTGGTGGTGGACATGTTTGTTGTATAATCTTGGGGCAAAGCCAAAGAATTAGTCACTAAATAATCCAGCCTCTTTAGTTCTTTCCTCCCATCTCCTGCTAATGATATTCATGATATATTCTTTTTATTCATTTTAAACATTTTTATTGGCCATATTACATCACAAATATTTAATCTCATAGTCATATTCAAAAACGCATAGCAGACCTTGCAGCTATATTTCATGCGTTGCCCTTGCAGAAAATAAAATAAATACAATAATGATGGTATATGATTACAAAAACAAAACCTCACGAATATCTTTGTTGTGTTTACACACACAATACAGCCTTACAGCTTGATTATATGACCCATTCTCGTTTTTTCCATTTATTGGGCAATAACTTGAATTGGTCGATTTTGATCTTAAAGACAAAGAAATTGACTAGATACATCCGTCTTAACATAAGCATCATTAAAATATATATTTTTGTGTATCTGTGATGTATATTTTTATAAGTACATACTATCAAATCAAGGAATATACCCAATTAATCTTTACCAAACTCATACTTATGTTGGAAAAAAATATAGTTGAATCAAAATATACATAAATCAAATTTGTGCCATAGAACGGAGGATGAAAACCGAATAAAATGATATATGGTTGAATATATCAGCAGAATTTATGCTCCTAAGTCAATCAATGTGAAAATGTCTAAATTGAGGTGAAAAAACGTTGCCAGACAAAGGCTGTGCTTTCTAAAATAATTAAATTAATTTTGTCTAAGAACTCTGATTTTACCAGCATAGCTTGGCAGACACATGTATACCGCCATTGAAAGATTCTCAGACCTTAGGTGACTCTGATACTAATATTGGGTGGAATCACTAAATAATCCAGCCTCTATGAGGACGTTTTTATATAAAAGCACGAGGTAAATATTGTCCAAATTAAATCATTTTCCATTTATTTACCATTATATGATCTTAAACTTAGTGGAAAATGATCTTCAGTAGCTGTCAAGATTATAATAAGTGAGTTATTATATTTAGACTTTAGATTGGGCGACGTTTTTACAGTTTTCACTCAATATATGACTTGGCAGTGTAAAAACGTCGCCCCTATTAGAATCCTTGTATTCAAGAAATAATTTGATTTTGATGTTCATATCCTGCTCAGTTTTAAGGAACAGGCCCTTAGGTAGCTTCCTCTAACAAAATAAAAAAGATTGATAAATATATTTCATGTAGATGAGTGATTATGATACATTGCATGAAAGAGGTATGGACCTCACAGGATGCAACATATATTCTTGTTACAATTCTTTGACAAGAATGCACGAATATATCAAGGATATATTTAATACACTGTCCTGAAATTTGGTACAGATATTGCCATGATCATTAGCACAAAGCACTCCGAAAATGAGAATATTCCAACAAAGAGATCTGAGAATTTAACCACCTTGAATAACATCTCTTTTCTGACTTGTGACTCATTTTCCTGAAATACATCATATATATGACTCTACTGCATGAAAACGTCACCATCCTTGAGTGGATATTGTCATGAATGAAAAATGTTCAATAAATAATATTAAAATGGTCTAAAATGGTGTCAGTCATGTATCAAAAACATCAAAAATAACAATCAAGCTTTATATAATTGATTAAATTTGGGCGAAGTTTTTTCTGAGTGAAAAAACGTCGCCCAAATTTGAAGTCTTAATTATGGATCATTACTACAAGATCTGGGTAACTAATAATACTCATAACAGACAGAAACACGCATAATACAATAAATACCTTTAAGTTAACATCATTTATACATCCTAAGATTTCCTAGGATAATTTCTTTTTCTTCTTGCTTTGTTGCGTTATGTTGCGTTACATATTTTTTTATTCCATGCTAATAATAATAAATTATTAAATATGAAGCAATATTAATAACTATTTATACAAAGTGAAATTTAAGCTTTTTCTTTTCCGAAAAATATACACCTGATGATTTATGTATTTGCTTAATGACAATGGTGTTCAGTACTGTATTTAATTCTCAAAGTATGGATTTAGCCCAGAACAGAATAAGGACAGGGACAGAGGGTTAAGTTGGAGGTTTGTTTATTGAGGGGTCCGATGTTTCAAGCACATTTGCCCTTTATAAAGAAATGTATTTAATTATTTTTATTCAGCAGTAAACATTATGTGCAATTACATTATTCTTAGTTCATGCTGATTTAATAATATGCCAACAAATACCCATAGAAGAAATCAATTTAATTTCGACAAATATTCAATACCAATCTTATAAAGAAAAAAATATAGCCAAGTCCAAGTTAGTGAGTCCAACTAACTCAATTATATCACTCAACATTTATATTTATACATATCTTTGTGAAGAAAGTAAACCTCTCTGGGCGGATTCTTATTTTGATCAGTGGTTTTGGGGTCAATGTTTGAATGTGTCACTGTGCCAACGGTAATAAAAAAACACAGCCTGAACAATATCTACCGTATTTCCCCGTTTATAAGCTGGGCCCCGTTTATAAGCCTGACCTGTTTATAAGCCAGGGGTAAACACATTCTTATTGTAAAATGAATACTATAATCCTTACCCCGAACATAAGCCCGCCACGAATATAAGCCTGGTCTATCACCATTTATAATCAATATAAGCCCAGGCTTATAAACAGGGAAATACGGTTAATTAGATTCACAAGGTGTCAACTGGTCCATCGCCACTCTATGGGCAATACGTAGACTTGTGGGGATAAACAGGGGATAAACAGAGCATGGTATTTTATTGTTGCCATGCATGGGTTATTTCATTGGCGTTATTCAGTAGAGAATAATTATATTTTTGCTCAGTGGTTTCTAGGTCATGGCAAATGCTTAATATTCCTACTCCAAATACAGATAAAGTGAAGAAAATCATTATTAAAACTGAAATTGTAACCTGTGGTAAGACGGTGAAAGCCCTATTTCATTTATTGTTATGAATGGAAATAAAAATCTACTATATGGAATGTGAATGTGGATGGAGTGTGGTATATATTAGTTTTTTAAGCCGGGACCCAGATAGCATCGAAAACACAAACCTAGAGAGAGGGAAATACGGTACAGAACTACTCCCAGTGCAGTACCTGTGAAGGCATTAATAAGAGTCACAGACAAGTATTAGAGGTACCATATCCAAATATGAAAGGTAAATATTATTCATTATATGATTTCTCAGATTTTGGAATAAGAGACTTTATTCATTGATAAAACATCAGGTGTGTATTTTTTGAAAAGGAGAAAGCTGCTTTAATTTCAGTTTGTATCAATCTATATATGGGTCAGATTTTCAGAAAATGTACAATTCAACTTCGCCAATCTTCTCAAATATTCCATATTTCAGACGTAAATAAAGTTCAAAATACAGTTCAACCAAACCAAAGATTGCTAGAATCAATGTTATGCCAAATATACACGAATTTACCTAGTATTGACCAAATTGCAGCCTAGTTTAGCAGAATTTACTAAATGTTTACAGCTGCTATTTTTCAGAAAATCTGACCCATATATTAATACGGGAACGGATTTCCGTTCATTGAACTTATCTCTGCTGAAACCGCTGGCCAGATCTCTGATATATTTCACGTCTACATCGCCGAAAATAGTGCGGAGCCAGTCCGCTATGTTTCATTAACAAATTAGGGTTGGAAAGGGGTTAGAAATGGGTTTACATCAAGCACCCCATCCAGGGCCCCCAGCGCTGCCTGAAAACAAACCTATATGTGCCCCTACACCAGGTTTCTGAGTCATACTAACATTATTAAAGTTTAAAAGTTAGTTGGATTATAGATCTTGAACTGATCAGTCGTGCCTCTGAGTTTATTCCTTTATAGACTAGGCCCATTTTCAGAAAATCAAACTAGTTGAGGCGTTTTTTAGTAGAAGCATTACAACACTTGTTCTTAGACAATTAATATGTGCTAAATCCAAATCTGGTGGATGACAGAGCATATCTTCAATATTTTCAAGATGGCGGCCATTTTACAAAATGGTGGCTACTTTTAAGCTATGTTACCAGCTTCTTCTTTATAACTTAAACAATATTTAAGCTAGACCCTTTAAATTGTGTGTAGTGGTGGAGGAATAGTTACTTATTATCTGGTTAAAAATTGGTGACCTTTGTCAAGGTCAAGGTCATTTGTAATCAGGTCAAATATCAGATATCATCATTTCTACTGTACAATCAAACAAACAGAGAAGAAAACCTGGCAAAGAGACCACTAATGAGGCTATGGGTGATTCTTTTCAAGGAAGTTGTCCAAATAATGTTAACCTGACATCTTACAACATTTTAGAATTCCAAGATGGCCGACAATATGGCTGCCTCAATAGTAACTTTGTTAATAATCATCAGATTTTGAAGTCCAGCCTACCAAAACATTTTCAAGGGTGAGGAATTCATTGAACATGTCTAAAACCACTTTAGATAGTATTTTAAAAAGATACAGTGTTGCCATAGCAAACAACTCATCGATCAGTGCATCACAATTGAAATCATTATAAAGATGAGTTATATTTGAAGAACTGATTTGTTTTCCAGAAACACATTCCTTATAACTTCCACTTCCAGGGTAACAAGGTAGGCCTACATGAAAAATATTGTGCCTGAAAAAACATAGATGGATAAAAGTATTTAAATGGTCAGAATCAATGCAAGATCTATCCTTAAAATAAGTTTTCCTAAAAGGTGACGAAAATCATACTACCTCAGAAGTTTGTCAAATATGTGTCTGGGAACTGTCTGGGGCCCGTTGCTCCGTTTCTCGCTAACTATTTTCCCATACACTTTCAATGGGAAAATAGTTAGCGAGAAACGGAGTAACGGGCCCCTGGTGATATCAATGTTCAATGGTTTGCGATTGGTGGGGAAGCTTACAGATTACAGCTGGTAAGGATACAGCATATTATTTAGAGAAAGAAAGTTAAAGGTGGATTCTCAGCTACTATAACTAGTATGTAATCATTGGTTACACATGCAGATGCCCTGTTGTGTGACAGATGTACACAACCTCACCAAATTTACTCATATTATGATGGATAGGACTGAATTCATCAGTATCCTGCTTCTTTTATATATTTATACAGGAACTTGAATCAACTGAGACAAAATGGCCACTAGTGTGCACCAAACTCAAAATGGTCTCAGACCATTTATGTTTGGTCATTGGTTGCTGTGTTTCTAATGAATTTCAGACAAGTTTGCTGAGGAAACCAAAATCCTAAGTTTGCAATGTGGTATACAAACCTAGGAATTGCATCAATCCTTCTTCAATGCACATAATTATATGCCCAGAGAGATTGCCTGTGGAATTTGGAGCAACCAAAAATGAAACTGTCCATGGGGAAGTTGATGGAGGAAATGGAATTAATCTTAATTGCCTGTCAAAGGACAACAAAGCAGTAAAATGGTGACTGAGAACCATGAGGATCTAGTAGATTTCTCAAATGGAACTGCACATGAGCTGCTCAATTCACAAAAGACTAAACAAAACCAAAGATAACAGACTCTCTTTGAACCTTCAAAGTATGGACAAGAGACTTGAACAATTCTTACCAGAAGACAAGAGCAAATGAATGAAGCCTATATAGAGGCAACATTCTTCCACCTTGAAAAGCTATTTGAGATTAGGCAAAGCATCACTCATAAAACTACCCTCCCTGTGGACCATTCCATTCTCCAGAAATTAGAAATCTTATGTCAGGTAGGGAGATCAATCTCTGATGTTTTAAAGCATGAATTGCTTTTAATTCCTCCTTCTTTAGCAACACTAGATGGCAGCCCTAGAAGAGGACAGTAAGATATCCTGATGAAAACACTTATGGCAGGAATCGGTTGGCCAAAGACATACCAGATGATTCATCTTATTGTTGATGGTCGAGGCCTTGTTGCTTTGTGTAAGACAGAAATCTAGACAGATATTTGGAGATTTGTCAGATAACTCTTCAGGTGCTGCCTTTTGATATGGCCATTACTTTCATTGCATTGATGTTGCTTTTGATTGACACAATTCACTGTCCATTAAAGAAGGCACAAGGTGGAACAAAATTAATTACATATTTTGGTAAAGATGAGGTTGAAGGTAATCCATCAACTGAAGGACAACTTGCATTCCTGTAGATAGTACCTACTGCTTCTACATACATTACAGGACTTACTTTCTTACTATGAAAAGGCAGCTTTGGAAAGGTTTTTCATCCCAGGTACTGACAGTGGACACTCTCCATCTAAGGGATCAAGTTCTTTGCAGAATTGGACTGTTAATCCCTCTTATGTTTGTATGGGAATGGTGATATAAGGAGGGAATAACATATGCTAACACCAAAATTCACACTGTTGTAATGTGGTCAAGAAACATATCTTACATAGATCTGCTCAATGCACATGGCAGGAAGCTATCAACAAAGAAGTCTACATGAAAGCTGGCACATATCAGAAACCTAAGTTTATCAATATAAACTGTGTCACATTCTGGTCTTTGGATTCTCAATACCAGTGATATTCCATGTCTACTATCCCTGCATGCATGCCTGCATTACTGGATAGGATTCTGATCACAATACAGTGTATGTATAGCATTAGTCTGGAAGTGCCAAGCCACTAATGTCTTTACTTGTTAATGAATTTGTTTTAAAAACTTCATTCACCTTTATAATGAACTAGCAAAGTACCCTTCTTCTGGACGGTCTCCCTCTCTCCAGACAATTCCACTTCTCCCTTTTTTTCTTCCTGTCTCTTTTCTCTCATACCTGTTTTTCTCTCCCATCCCCATCTCTGATTTCCACCCTCTCCCTGCCCTCTCCCTTGTGCTCCCCCTCCCGCTTTTTCTGCCTTCCCCTACATTCTCTTCCTCCCCTATTTTCCCTCCCTCTCTTCTTTCCCTCCCCCTCTCCTATTCCCTTTTCTTCACTGTCCCCCTTCTACACCCCCTCCCTCTCCGATATATACCCTCCCCCTCTCCAATACCACTCCTCCATATGTAGTCGGGTCCCTCTGGAAGTGATGTAGTAGCTTGTGGGAAATGGAAATTGGAAATTTCTTCTAGTTTCCAACAGGGGCTTTCCCAAGCTATAAATAAACACATTTTCACCCCAAATACCTTCCCAAATTACAAAATGTTTTCTGGACAGTGTTGACAGACCTGTACAGAACGGAAAAAAATAGCTGAGGACATAAAAGATTCCAAGGACATGAACAAAAAAAAAACTTTCTTGAGCTTTATATTTATGATACAGTTATGATGCATTGATCAATATCCCGATGGGCAAATGTGCGCAATATATGCGCAAAAAAACGGGTGCAACTGAATGCGCAATAATTCTGAGATGAGAGTTTACATTTTTTGCGCAATTTTAATTGCGGTGAAAAACGCATAAATTGCGTATACTTTTTGCATATATAATGCGCAATAATTGGGTGCATTTTATGATACATATAAGGCAGAATTATTGCGAATTTTGAGCGCAATTCTATGGTATATATGTGCGCACTTTTTGCGCCTATAAATTGCATATATTATCTGGTTGGGTATGGGGTAATATATTGGTGCATTATTCATTAATTCATCTTTATTGAATATTCATTGCATTAATCTTTTTCATTCATCATTTTTCCTGGTCGCATCCTGTAATAGGATCTCCTATAGTTTCTTGTGTTAACAGCACTGTCCTGGAATCTGCAGGGGAGAAATAACTAATGGTTGAAACAAAACCCATCTGCCTTCAATGTCTTATATAGTCGTCCTGTAATAATGACCATTGGAAGTGCTTGGTCTTTTCTCTATACCTGATCATTTAAGTATTCGAGATATTTGTGAAGTCCTCCAGGAAAAAAGTCTCCTTTTTCTGGGTCTTAAAGGACCTGTGAAACTCCCTTTTTCCACGAAAATAGTAACAAGCCTGCATACCACAATATGTAAGGAGTGTGGGGGCCGGGTATTTCAGTCCCTACTTCTTCATCTCCTAAAAGAACAAAGGTTTGACAATGTTAAGTAAGTACATATGTAATGAAATTGAACAATGAGAAGAAAAGATATTTTATCTACCTGTGTGATGCAGACACATATCATAATCGGCCAGAGTCATATCTGAAATAAGAAAATATAATATAAAACCTAAATTCATCCGAGAACAAATGCATGTATCAAGAAAATATGATGTTCATAATTAATCAAATGAATCTCAATGGCACAGACTTTTACACAGCTTACCAAGTATGCTTCTAGATATACAATACATGCAGCATATATATGACACCTACCCTCTGTGACTGCAAGATGGCATCTGATGTATACACGCCAATCATTCCCGCCAAAAACCATGAATCCTTTGTTTCTAGGATGGCTGTTGCTTGTATTTCCGCCCTACCCTACATTGTTTGTTCAAGGGCTTAAGGAGTAGTGGGGACTTTCCCAGGTTGGATAACTGATGCTATCTTATGACAGATGTTTAAATCCCTTACAGTGAGAAAAACGGCCGGGTGAAAATCTAGTCTTAGTTTTGGTAAATTATGACTCTTATATGGGCCTCCAAGACTTTTTTTATGAAGTCTGGGTGTGTATACCCTTTATGAGGATTCTCTACGATGATCAAGACCTGTCATAACAAACAATGTTAATATGTTTATGGAGTAATGAATGCCTAGTACAGGAAAAAAAATATATGAATCGTCCACTATTCTCTCGCGTGTAGAATCGTGGCTACTGAGCCGATCCTATCCGCCCTGGTGCCGTTCGAAAGGCCGTGAAGGGAGCTTTAAGAATCTTTTTTCTGTGTCTTTCTATCGTCATTTGCCGCCGGTCCAGAGACCATATATGATATTTCCAAATAAAATGAATACTCTGAAAGCTAGGTATACGTTTGTATACAAGTAATATTACACCAACGTTCATAAGTGCATATATATAGATAGTTTTCTAACTGTGGGGAAGAGGGATTTTTCACGAACAACACATCTATGATTTAAGTGGACCAAAAGATGGGTGGACCTCGGTAAGAATGACAATTTTTAATAGATTAGATGTATTTTTTTAACAGGAGGCAACAGATTTATGTTCTGCTGGAAAAGGGTTTTCCCCAGCAGGTATGTAACTGTTAATATTAAACCTATCTTTATGATATATAGGGCAATAAAACAGCAAAGATCAAAACGCAAAAGTTGCGCTCAAACTATGCAGATATTTTGCAGTTATTTTTCCTTCAGAAGAAAACAGGACAGTGTGTTAAAAGGTGCAAAAGATTCGCTAATTATTTTGCAGTAATTTACTTTCAGGTTGATGTTATGGTATCTACTATAGTGCAATGAATCAGCAAAGATCATTGCGCAAAACTTGCACTCAAAATATACAGATATTTTGCAGTATTGTGTCTTGGGCATTGATACAAGCAGGCCGGATCTTGATTTTTATATCAACCGAAAGGAACTTAAGAGTATGAATCATATATTGGTCTTTCAGTCCTTATTTTCTCCAACAATAAAACAAGTGCAAAAGATTTTGCAAATAATTTTGCAGTCATTTTTTCTCATGTCTGCAATGGATCCGCAATAAATGTGCAACAGATTTTGCATTGCAGTCTATTGCGGTTGCATTGCAGATATATTGCACACAGCATTGCACATCATGCCCATCGGGATATTAGGTGGTGTGGCAACACTATCTTTTTAATATTCTATCCAAAGTTGTTTCAGACATGTTCAATGACTTTGGCACCCCTGAAAACCTATATTTTAGTATGCTGCACTTCAAAATCCAATGAATATTAATGAAGCTACTATTTACACAGACATATTGGCAGCCATCTTGGAAATCTAAAATGCTGAAATATGTCAGATTGACATTATTCTGAGAAATTCCTGGAAGAAATCACCCATAGCCTAGGGAGAGATCTCTTTGCAAGGTTTTCTCAAAGGTTCTCTCAATGATGGTGGTGTTTTAGTAACTTTTACGGCGGAACATTATACTTCTGACCTTTTTGTGTATTAATGGAGGCCATCTTTGATTTCTTCAATGGGTCACTAACACTAGATTGATATCATTGGGATATATTCCTTGGCCAGAATCAGTCTAAACCTATTTCAGCAAGTTAAGCCCCTCTGTCTGCTTGATTATACAGAAAAAATAATGATATCTGACATTTGACCTCATTACAAATGACCTTGACCTTGAGAAAGGTCACCAATATTTATTTGGTTAATTCAACAATAATTTCTTCAACATTACACAAAATTTAAAGGATCTAGCTCAAATATTATTAAAGCTATTATGATTATACAGATAACACAGATTAAAATTAGTGGCCATTTTGAAAAATGGCCGCCATCTTGTAAATAATAAAGATATGCTCTGTCATCCGCCAGATTTGGAATTAGCACATATTAATTATCTAAGAACAAGTGTTGTAATGCTTCTACTATAAAACGCCTCAACCACTTTAAATATCCATCTATTTCAATTTTGGGCCTAGTCTATTATTACCAGGTCATACCTTAACACTGGTGGAGAACAAGGAGATATACCCTTAGCTTGGGAAAAAAAAGGAACAATATAAGAGTTCTTCAGGCAATGACACTTGCCTGTTGCATTACACTTCCAAGTTTATTCCTTTATTACCAGATCATACCTTAACAATATGAAAGGGAAATATCATTTATTATATAACTTGTCAGATTCTAGAATTACAGACTATATTGATGCTAGAATTATTCATAGACAAATTATCAAGTGTATATCTTTTGGAAAGGAGAAATTTCAGTTTGTATCAAGTTATTAATAGACCTTTATTTATATTTCTTCATATTTAAGGCTTTATTCTACGGGATGCCTTTAGCATGTTATGTCTAGCACTGGCATGCAACAGATGCTTGGGAGGTCGCATATGGACAATAAGACTGACCGAAAAATGGAGTGGAAATGCTTATAGGTAAATATCTGGTGAACACTTTTAGTTATATAAAGGATGGGTCAATCATACGTTTAAGGACAGCATGCTTTTATTTTTCATTCATAATATTCCAAGAGCGGAAATGCCTATTCTTCATATGAAATCAGTTGTTGATGGCCGTACAAACATTAGATTTGAAATAATTTCCTTTTTAGATTCATTATTTCCCAACGTTTCAGTCTTGAGGCATCCTTCCTTAGCTAGTAGGACTTGTATCTTGGCCTAATTTGGTTCTGGGTTTAAAGGTCTTAAGAGTATGGGCAATATTTTGTTATTTTTGCGAATACCATTTATTTCCTTCAAACAAACATTGGCAGAGAAAGGGGCAATATTGTTACTTGTCTGTCTCCGCGGCCATGGGGTTTCAGTGAAAAGGGGTCATGTGATCTTCTATATCCTAGTATTTACAAGGGGGCTAGTTGATGATCTTGCATTAGGGGAATTTCTGCCCTTGTATGTAGCTATTGAACTGGAGTGTAATGACGGAGGTTTAAAATTATCTGTACAGCCTTATTTTGGGTTCGCTGTTGATCCAAAGTCATTAAAAAATATGCCGGAATATACTCAATCTGGCCAGATGAAAAATGTATCAATTTATTACTACTCAGTTCAGAGAGTTGAAAGTAAAACTGTAAAATAAATTGTACACCATACAAAATATGTACTGTAGAAAAACCCTTAAAACTGTATAAATAGAATCACTCTAAGTCATTGGCAAAAGTAACATTCTCCACTAATCAAGGTAAAGTGAGGTAAGGTAAAAAAAAAAAGGGCTTAAAAACCTCCCACTAGCTAGAGAACCACCCCTCTTGTAGCAATCAAATGATCAAATCAAATGTTTTCAAATCAAATCAAACAAGTCTTTGACAACAGTGAGACCATGAACTTTGAATAAAATATTTTCACTTTCTATTCAACCTTCAAGAGCAGAGGATGGTACTCACCAAGGCCATGCTGTGGATCTTATCAATGCAGGTAAGTGTGAATAGAAATGAAGCCAGTTTATCTAAGGATACTCAGCATATCAGTAAGTCTTTCTAAGCATTGGAATGTTTTCTTTCTGCATTGCAATGCACCACCTGCATGCATAGAAGATGGCATCAATCCTTGAAACCTCCAAAATTGGGGATGTACACTCTAATTTTTACCTTGGCAAAAAACATCAGGAATCAATGACAAATTCTCCTTATACCAATTTTTGAATGGGCTCATTGGTGTAAAAATCCTTTATTAAGATCTTAGTAATATTTTTAAGTATCTTATCCCTCAGTATGTGAAGAAGCTAGGATAGACTGTAGGATTGTAAGGGCTAGCTCAACCGATTGTTGGTTATCAAATCCTGGTTCTCATCCTTCTGGTGGAAGAGGTAAGAGTTTTATTTCATCGCCAGCACGTAGTTTTGATAGACCTACTATAGAGAGTGGCTCAGCCTGCACTTGAGTGACAGGGAAGAAGCAAGAGCTGTTCTTTCCTAGGGAAGAATGAGATGACCAGGTTATGTGACACACTTCTCTGTGATTTCATTTGATGAAAAGTGGAAGTAGGAAGCAGATGAACAAAACAATAGTGATTTAAAGTTGACAGATTAACTATGAAGAATTTCGAAAAAATTTATAAATGGTGAAATACCAAATCTTGAACTGACATTGGTTACCTTAGTGATGGTGTTTTGCATGTTCTCACCCTGTGACCCTGACAGAGGTCATTACTCAGGTCACATAGACACCAGGTAACTTTTGTCTAGTTGTAATGTGATAAGATTTCAAGAGCTCACAGCATCATTTGTCAGTTTAACTATATATTCACATTTTACTCAAATTTTATTTTGTCATCAACTAGTGGTGTATGTACATAATTTAAATTTCTTAGTTAACTATTTTCTTCATTTGACAGCAGATATTCTAATGTTATTTATAGTTTTTTATATTCAAAACTTCATAACATAACATTGCTCTACCATATCTATTTTCATGAATCAACCCTTCCAAATATTTTTTATCAATATATTGTTTGTTAATGACTGCCTAATTGTATAAGAAACTAAGACAGAATTAAATATTCAGGGATTCATTTTAGCCTTATTACTGCAGGTCTGTTTAGAAAATGGTTTGATGGGTGTGCCCTGATGTATCCAACAATTGAGAGAATTCACACTTTCCGATTCTCCCAACCAATGTTTGAAGTTATTGACGACTTTGTATGGTTGCTCAAAGGAAAGACCTTCAATGCAAAGAATTTTGGCAACCAAGTTATAGGTAGTTTTTATTTCATTGTGCATGGATAGATTAACCTTTTGTAGACTACTCTCGTGGACCAGGTTTGGAAATTACGCTATCTGATCATCATGCCATCTAGATTTTCAGTTTAGAACTAAACAATTCTTTTACCTATAAACTTATATTGTACTGCTAACAAATCACAAAAATGTCAGACAATGTCAGCATAAAATAGGCATTCAAGTTTACGTCAAGACCAATATCTGGAGTAAAGATGGTTTCTTTGTGGGTTTTATACTGCTCTTCATTCTCTTTGCTTGTGCCTTCCCTGACCTGATGCCGAAGGTTAATGCCATCTTTGTGCCTCCCCATCCCCTCACCACTGACCAGTGCGCCTGGCCTCTACCCTGTCCCTTCCTTTCTCCCCCCCCCCCCCTTCCCTGATTTCTTCATGCAGGTACACATACACAAATTAGACAAAATACTAAGGAGAGGGCTTGGATTCTTAATAGCCTAAGTTGCTGTAGAGGTCAGTAGCAAAACATGTGGCTTGAGCCGTACCGATCAGGGATACTCTCCTCCCCTCCTTACCACTCTCAGAATCCGGCTATTGTCCTGGCCTCCAAGTCATATTCATTGTACAATCCAAATCGGTTAAAAATTACATGGGAATCAGTGACTTTTCTAACATTGCTTAGTTAAATGTGTTGATAAGGGCGTAAAGCAACCAATCTCACTCACTCACTACAGGGCAGGGGCCACGCCATGGCGCCACCCACTCCAACACTCACAGAAGAAGAATTATTATTCCCTATAAGCAGGGCCCCGAGAATTGAAAAAGTTATGAATTTATTACTACAGTTTCAAAACTTTGGTATAACTATATTCTAAGCTTTCTTAAAATGAGAAAATCAGATTTAATTCTTTCTTACCATACTCTTCACTGTGCTCCCCCAGTAACATTTTCAACACTAATGATATCTGCATATCCCAAGCATTAATTCTTTGTCATGTGGGGACTTTTCGACATAACTTAGTGGCCTGTTTCTAAGCTGGGGTTTGTATTTCTCTCGAACTACATTTAACATTAGCTCATAATTGAGCTTTTAATCGAGAAATAATTCTTAGAAGATTTTATTATTTCAAAAACCGTCAGCTATTAAACGAGATGTCACACTAGAATACCGAAATGTTCAATCTGAAACTTATTGTCTTCTATTCATCCAAAATCTGATTGGAATTTCTCTAATAATGCCTATATTTGTCATACACAGGGATACGCCGTGGAATTGCTCCTACACATAGGAATGACGTTTTCCCTGCATTAAGGGGTGGTAAGGTAAGGCAATATATCTTCCAATGCACGGACTGTATGTGAGCTTATGTGGGCCACCACTTTTTAGAGACGTCCATGCATGAGAAGCCATTCTAAATGGACTCATGAGAGCAATTCCCCATGCATGAACAGAGAGACCCCACACACAGATGTAACTGTGGTCCTATCTTAAATGATTCCTTCAATTCATGAAGGAAAATATTATGATTGTACTTTTCTGTATATATTATATAGATCGATGGATTCTTTGGTGATGTTTCATCTTTCACAACAGAACAACATCTATATGTAGAAAAGGCACCAGATTCTTTGTTTCATTGCACATTTGGAGGAGCAGGTATTATGACCCGGAAGGACAGTGATTTTGTCGCCCACTGGAATATTGGGTTAACCAAGTTGAGGAACACCAACAAATTTGGAGAACTGTGTCAGAAGTCTTATCGTGACCATGGTAAGCAAACCATTTTCCCACTTGAGTTGTGAATATGTCAAGTAATGATAACATTGCAGTAGGCCCTAGTGCTTAAACAGATTTCATTAAAAGGATATAAGGAATGTCTATAAAATAATTCATGACAAATAATAATGTTATTGTATGTGGTTTCTATTTGAAACAAATTATTGTTTATCTTTGTGTTCCCAAATTACAATATGTATATTAATATAGAATTATAAGCATTTTACATTTCAATACACACTAATTCATCAATTCATAAAGTTTTTAAAGACTGATAATTTATGACATTTATTTTTTCCAGGTCATCGTGGAACACTTTTACAATGCAAAGATGTTTAACTTAGTTGCAGTTGGGAATCAGACAGGTTGTTTTCATGTAGGCTAAATATAATATTCTGCTATAATTATAGTAGGCCTACCAGTACCGTACCGTAGCCTATTCTGGTGTTGTTCAATACGGTGTCCTAATAATGAAACAGAATTGAAATATATGTTAAATAAAGACTTTATGAATCAATCTTTCAAGATGTCTCTATACTTTTTAAAAAAATATTTCCTAGCTTTCAATTACCAAAATATTGTTAAACTATAGCCTAGGCTATATAGGTTTACAATCTTATGGATATTGAAAGCTAGGAAACATTTATAGTAGGCATATATAGGCCTAAAGGAGCAACACTTCATAACAAAAAATTGACATCAAACTAAACAATGAAACGCTGGAAAATGTAGGCCTCAGAAGTACGCATTATAATCTACCTTAAGTTTTAACTTATGTTGGATACGTTATATGAAGCAGTCTTTATCCACGTGATAGTGGTGTGCAAGCGTCGTTAAACAAGTGCCGTCCAGGTTATTATTAATTATGGTGGGTTATGAATATGGTGGCAGATTTTACCATAGTCAGTCGAACCTGCCTCTACTCAATGATCGTGTAGAGTCAGGCAGCCCTGGGGTTGACGCTGCGTGAAACGGGTGCATTCTAAGTCTAAACATGTGAAATACATGTTCCTACTTATATTCCCGACTTATATTACATTCTTGGTACTTTTTCAATACATTTACCGAATATAAGAGCTTAAATGCAGGTTAATTATTATGGTCTGATCGAATTTTTGCAGACCCTAAATATGCGGGAATATTTTCCGCAGCCCCCTTAGTAGAACTCTCCACTTGAGAGGCCAAGATCTTGCTTCGATGTAAACAAAGACATGCGGTCGTTTTAAGAGTCATTTTGACACCTTGACCAGCATCAACTGACAACATTTATGTGATTGCAAATCATGTACTAGTGTGTATTTATGGCGATTTTATGCAGTCAGAACTGACAAAAGTTAAATAAGTGCATCACAGATGCTAAAGTTCGAAGCTTGAAGGCCAGTGCCATGTGCATAGTTTGGTCACGTCACGTCACGTCACGTCATGTTGACGTCACGTCACAGGCGAGATTTCGAAATTCCTGCGAGATCTCCGCGATCTCGCTGTATCGCTCAAAGTTTTTAAAGAGGTTGGAAGGTTTCATGGGCCTTTTCTTCATAATTGTAATGTAATATATGGAAAACAAGGTATAGATGGGAAGGAAATTACAAAGGGAAGATGTTGGCGAATTTTAAAGCAAAGATTTTCGTTCTGTTTAGAGAAATGTTGAGTAGTGCCAAGTTGACACTACTCCTTCCCCGCCTTTTTGAAGGCATTGCTCTCTAACTCTAGTACGGCCGTCACCATACTAGAGTTAGACTCGCGCTAACTAATTTTACCACAGAACTATTATATTATAACCATGGAATGGTTATAATTCTTTGATTTTACTAACTGTTTGCGTCTAAAGTAACGGCTTGATAAATCCTAACAGCTTGAATGAGCGAGAGAAAGCCAAGCTTGAATGAATCAGAGACATTAAAAAGTCTATGAATCCGCTCTGAATGAGCGAGAGAAAGCCTCGAGCACCCGTGGCGGGAACTTCCCCCCTGTTTACACCGGAAGTGTTTCAACACAGCCAACCCACAATGCACCGCGCTACGTGAGTGTTGCTTAGAAACAACAAGCATCAAAATGGCGGACAAAGGCAAGAACGACCTGCACCTTACGAGCTCCGGTGTTGGACACCATTACACCCCTGGATATTACTTTCCCAGCTCTAATTTCAAGGTAAGAGAAAGATATGTCGGGTGCGATATTGATTGTATCAATGTTGCGGCATTTTCGATGGAAATAGAGAAATAAGGATGGTTTGTTTTGGTCATCGGTGTGGATCCCTCCCGGGGCCGGGGTCCCTCCCTCTAGCTCCCTCTCGACGGCGTGCATGTCCCATGGGCACGGACGTGGTAAACAGTTGGTTGTGATGGATTGGTATATTATTTTTCTGAGAATTTGAATGATAGAAAACTGCATTCATACAAACAATGATCTATAAGAACTGTGTATCTATGTGTGTTACGGCCGCGCTCTAGCGTAGCCATTATTACCAACCGTTCGTTCTAACTAACTTGCATGACCATGGTACGGTATTTAATATTGTTGTTGGGGCTGACATAGACTAAAGTAGACTCCTGTGAGTAGACTATACACGGGCGTAGTCAACACTAAGTTTGGGTGTCAAATTGTGCAGATCATATGACATCAAACTACGCCTACTGTACAAACGACAAATAAATTAAATATATGTTTACATATAAATAGAATATGCCCATATAAACCGTGAATAATAGGCCTGTTAGCTGTAATGAATCAGTAAACACATTATTAATAATTCAAACAATTTGTATACGATATCTACTATATATCTATTTCAATTATCGAACGAGAAGAAACAAAGCTAAATTGATTGGATCTCACTTGATTCAAGCTCTGGAGATCACATCACAAATCATAAGAGACAATTAATTAATGAAAATATCTGCTGGGGAATCGAACAGTCACAGCATTCTGTACCTTATAATATATTTATACCGAAGAAAAAAACATTTTATCATAGATATCTCGATCCCCTCCCCCCAACAACCCATTTGGTATGTACAAACCCACTTTGACTAAGTTCGGCCAGGCCACATTATGCCCTCTTTCTGTGTATAGACATTGCTAGGAAAAAACACTATCAAAGCATGCATCAAATAGCCTATGGTGATACTTTCTCGTGAGAAACACAAATCTACGACCTTCGTATATAACATATATGATTAATCGTTTCTTATCTTCCTTCTTGATAGACAGTGATAGGGGATCCCCTGCCACCAACACTGGTCCGTCAAGATGAGATCCCAGCTAACGAGAGGTTTCGAACTACTTCGGGTCATGCCCACGACAGCAAACACCTTGGGGGCGTCTATGGAAACAATGAACCTCATTACAAGAAAGCACCAGGAAACTGGAAAGTCAACTATGTGAAGAATCTCCATGAAAAGGTTTGGTTTATTTTCACCTCCAAGCACCTTAATTATCATTTTACTGCTTCTTATTTAATATCATATTATTTATCATGATATAATGTTGACGGTACAGTTTATTGAAAAGTAGTTTCTCCTCATTAAAGCCCACATGTTCTATCATTCCATATAATTTAAAAAGTTGAAAAAAATAATTTAATATGTATCGAAATAAATCTTTCCATGAATAAATTATTGTCTGTCATTTTATTCAATGAATGCGGTGTTACAAAGCCACTAAAAGTGAGCCTCCTATTGTAATAAAGTTTGTTTTTGCTTTCTCAATTGATGAATTAATTAATGATTAATCAATAACCACAGCTTGGTAGCGGAGGTTACCGCAGACCTCTGAGTATGGGCAACCAGACAAGTGAAGCACACGAGCAATACCGGAACCAGCCTGGTCTGCGCATGGGCGGTGACTTCACCCCAAACCCTCAGGGCTTCACCCTCAACAACCACCACATCGAGGGCCCCTCACAGGTCAGTATTTTATTATTATTATTACTGAAATTTGTATTCGGACACACTTGCATTAATACATAAAGTAAGAATCTTAAAAAAAGTATAGAAATTAAAATGACATTCATTTAAGAACCATCCTCCTTGATAATGGCCTCACGTTGGCCCCAATAAACACAAACCGCAACCAAACTACTACTCCCTGTCCTCCTTGTTTATCTTTATGGGTAAAACTACCATCGTTGATTTATCTAAGTTTATGTCTTTAAATAGCAGATCATCTTTTAATTTCAACTGGAGTATTTAAAGGGAAAAATGTTTGTGTTTACAGACTACTTTTTCTTGATGAATTCAAAATGTAAGGAAACCTAGCAATATTGCAAATAGAATCAACCTAAAATTACCTTTGGTGATCATCTTTTTTAGGTTAATCCTCTTAACTCGCCTAAAAATGTAATTGTTTATTTCTTGTTGTGTTCCTAGAAAATGGTTCCATCTACACAAAACCCCAAACTACAGGGTCGACCTTTCTTTGTGAAAGACAAGGGCGTTCTGAACCTCAATGACATGTACCTCACAACCGCTAACAAAGAACATCGCGCCTTCAAGCCTAAGGAATTGTCTGGATACGCCAAGAAGGACGTACCCACATACTGGGAATGTGAGGAATATTCCAAGGCATGGGGCCATGGCCTTCGCCACAAGTAAGACCAATTAATCCATATATAGTTTAATTTGTTTAGTTTGGTGGAATAACTATTAACTGACTTTGATTTTGAAAGGTGGATTTCAGTGAAGGAGGCTTGAAGTTGAATTGATGGTTTTGTTCAATTTCCCAACGTTTCGGGTCCCTTTGACTCTTCTTCAAGGGTTAATATAATAGAAATGGTACATAATTGGTAAATGAGCTCTTATATACAGTGAAAATTGCAATGCATCGTCGGTAAATTCTAGGAATCCTGGGACAATTGAATGATTGTTAATTCCAATATTTAGTTTACAGTACAACATGTTTTATGTATTTATATAGTTACGAATTGGGAAGTAGACACTGAGAAGAGCAACCGAAAGAGGTGGTGTGTGTGGGGGGGGGGGGGGGGGCGAGTTTCTGTCGAATTTTGTTTTGTTTTTGCGACAGACTTTATTCAAATGCCTGCCATCTGAGTTTCTGTGGATTAAAATGTTATGTCTAAGACAAGGACACAAACGTTTCGTCAGGGTAATTTATCTAGTGTGTGTGTTTGGGGCGGGTGGGGGGGGGGGGGGCGGTTTAAAAAAACAAAAAACTTGTTATTCACATGTTGTTAAATGCAGTGAAACCTCGCATAAAGACCACCGCTCTATAGAGGCCACCCTCTGAGGCTCTCAGTCCCGAATTGCTTTCCTGTTATCAGATTAGCCTCTCTAATGAGACCACCTCGCTATGAGACCACTAATCGTTCAGTCCAAGGGTGGTCTCAATAGAGAGATTACACTGTATCTGTAAGTAGAATTTCACCTAAATCTATCCCAACATGCACTAGCTGTAACAGGTAAATGTAAGTTTCATATTGTAAGAGCTACATTATGCAGAAAGTATCTGTCGAGAGAAAAATAGATATTAATAAAAACATTTCTCTTTCAGCCCTCTTCCTAAGGACACTGTACCAAGAGAACCTCTACCCATGAGGGATCCAACCTGGTTCAAGAGCGAGACCCGCGTCCGGAGGATTCCCAACGCCCTCATCCCTGTCCCACACTCGTAAGTAACACCTGACCATTTAGTCTTCTTTATATATTCCTCTATTTATTTCTCGGTTTTCTCTTATACGTTTTCTTTTCGGGAAAAGGTAAAAAATAACTTACTAATTTTCATCTCAACCTCTAACGTTGAGAAACTCACAAGAAAATAAAGAGAATATAGAGAAAATCGGGATACTTGACCTTGGAAACTTTGTTGACAAAAATAGGGCCATGTACCATACAGATCTTTCCTTTACATAGAGAGATTGATAAGACACACATATTGTATTTCATTGCGTTGCATTGCTTCTCTGTAACTGCACTGTTACTATAGCTGGTACCTCTATTATGCCAGTTTTGTAGTGGATAGAAATGTGATGCATAAATGCAAATTATGTGTGCATAAATATTTTACTCTAGCAGTATAATATTAGTATAAGTAATGTTATATCTATGACTTGAATGGAAAGCTGAATTAATGCTTTCAATAAATATCAAACCTTTATTTTGTGTCATTTGGTACGAATAGTAGAGCTGTATCCACACACAACTACTTTACAAAACCTTAAATATACCAATATAAATAATAATACTTTATACTGTAAACGTATTTATTTTCGCGCAGATAAATTTTCGCGCACTAAGGACTTTGACACCTTTTCGTGTGGATTTAAATTCGCGCAACAAGGAAGTCTCAATCTTGTTTATGCAATAATTATACCTTTCGCACAGGATTTATTTTCACGCACTAAGGTGGGTGCGCGAAAATAGCGAAAATAAATACTGCGCGAACATTAATACGTTTACAGATATAATAGGTAGACGAGGCATCAGTCACTGAAATTGTGAATTTTTGTTTTGTCCTAGGTGATATACCAATTAAGAACAATAAATTCTGAAATAATAATAACATATTTGTTTTCTTTTCCAGTGGGTTAATATCGCTTAAGTCTGAGTCGTACCCGAGACCATCTGATGTGAAGATGAAGGAGATTTTCTACTGCCCCGTCAACACCCCCTACACCTTGCCTCTCCCTGGACCCAAATCTGCCTTCACCTCTCCGCAAATGTACACATCCGAGTACGAAAACGTTGGCTCTGGCAAGCAAATTACCGTGTAGTAGTTACAACCCCCATGCTGAGTAGTATCTGTTACAAATTCTCTTTCTTTTAAAAAAAATAACTAAACACCATTCACTTCTTACTAATGGTCGAAATATGTCATGACTATTTCTGAGTATTTGTACTGCTATTTTATACTTTATTGTCTCTATTTTCGGAGCATTGTTGAAAAAATTGTAGATAAAAATGTCTATGACAATCTAATATGAATAGCTTCATGTCTCTGTATCATCTTCGTCCAGATCCAGAGATAAATGTACAAAATAACCATAGCAACAAAGTATATGACATGGGCAGAAGTCAATGTGATTAGATAGTTGTGGATATTAAGTCCTTAAAGAAACCACAAAGTATTTATTTAGTCATGTTTTGTAAAGCTTTTTACACTAATGTAATGACACCAGATTCCATGTCTATATGAAATTTGCTGAAAACAACAAAATGTAAACCCAAACTCTTGTAATGAGATAAGTGTAATGAACCAGTATTGACATGGGTATGTATATACTTACATTCATTCAATTCACTTATCTCTTTCGAGATGGGTTAAATAGTCAAACTTTTAGTCTGAACACAAGGTTTTAAAGTATTGTCTGACGAAGCGTTTCAAATCTTGCACATAGGACAGTGACATGCACAAAATAAAAAACACCAACTTATGTGATAATAACAGCATTTGTGATACCTTTAATATTGTCCAAAATAATTGGAGATGTTTTATCATACTTATTTTTGTTTCGTACGTGACCTTTTCAAAAAGACGATCATGTTAAAGAATTCGTATGGACCAAAAGAAAATCAAAATGGTTTTATTGTGTATTTTATAGATATGCCCATATATTTCACGTGCTTTTTATGTTAAATTCATGATGTTTTAGAGGGTATTTTAATTCTGCTAAAATATTAGTTTCTGTATGAAAAAGCAAGGGGCAGAATATGTCCATATTTATTATATCTGTGATAGAAGCTGTAAATTCCATCTTGTACATATGCGAACAAATAAAGATTGAAAATCTATCACTCGATTTGATTTGATTGATAATTGAACAAGTTTATTGAATGAATCGGGCACATCTTTTGGAATTAATTCATTTTCTCATCAGTATCCCGTTTGAGTTTCCATTAACTCGATGCGGGGTTAGTCACACATTTCCACACTAGGGATTTCTCCAATTTGGTCCAAAATTCACTTGGGTTTTTTTAATTACAAATAAGGCCAAACATTTACAATTCATCTTTAGGAAAATACGCGTACCTACGCTGTGGATATATTCCCGCGTTGTCTTCTGTTCAATTTATATTTCAAATATCCTCAAATTACAATATCAACAAATATACGAAAGCCTTCTATACACATCTTTGGCTCCAATTACTCCTTACACATTGGTATAATATTATAACTCCTTGTCTCATCCAATGCATCCAATTCTCTTATGTAATTCTTCAATACGTTCTAAATAAGTCTTATGCAGCAACTTTTTCACTAGACACTCACAATCGCCTAGTTCTCAAAGGAATTTTATACATTAAAAACAGGGGAGATAGTAAAAAGAACTATTCATCTTTCAGAGATAAATATGTTCAGACCTCATCTTGTATATCTATAACCTTCAAATATCTTATCATCACTATTTCTTGTCAATTTAGGTATCATTCCATAAGGTACATCCCATATAGAAACAGCTCCTGTCTCAACAGCATTTTACCCATAGAATTACGTTCGGCAATTTTCTCTTTAAAATCATGGCCCAACTCCTCCAATAGCTTGAACCATTCCTTCTGGTTGCCATCGTATATTTGACAGGGTGGTAACCACGTTATTTTAAAAATTGCCATTGCATATGTCGTCAGGTAATGTGGCAAATGACATCACCAGGTAATATGTTGGTTTATGTAAGTAGCACCAGGTAGCGCCACTGACAGACCCAAATAGGGCTTGCTTCTATGGATATTCTTTGGACGTCACATATATGAGCAATATGTATATGCTATGATAAAGTTAAAACCAACTCAGTAACACCCTCGGGCCACTTGTATTTACTCCTTGTTCAGGGATTTTATTTATGTATTACTTGAGTATGTATCTATGGGTGTGTACATTGGTTGAATAGTCTGGGGCGATCATGATTAGTACTGACGCAATGATTCATAATTATTGCGAAACAACCTAGAGCTATTGCTCAATAGAGAAACTCTACAGAATTCTCAAGTATTACATCACAAGGTGTAAATAAGGTTCTAGAGGGAATTATTTCATCATAAACTCTAATATATCTGAAATATGTCATTATTATTCTGCCTACTAGGAAAACGTTTTCTGTACGAATATGTGTAATCCAGTCATGGGCCTATAGTATAAAAGGTGCCTTCTCCCAGTCAGTCAGTACCATCTACTACCTGGACCTACAGGCTGCAACACTAATATCTACCAAGGAGGACTGACTGGATCTTGTAATAACTGGAATCCTGAGGAACCTATGCTCTGTTAAACATTTGCTGTATTCAAGACACTGATATTCTACACCTATTGGATAAAACCAGCTATTCAGCACATCTCCAAGAATAGATATTTAATAATATTACAATTATTAGGTGTTCCTGCTCCTCGGAGTGTGTTTCCTTTATATTGGGTCACAGCTTTGAAGAATATAATTACATGCGGCCGTTTTTTTTAAATAGATTTTATTTCGAAACAAATTTCACAATAGTGGCCTTGAATGGGCAATGTTTTTTTCCATACAAATCCCCAAGTGATTGTGTTATTGCATGGTGAAGGGCATACTACAGATACACACACAACTGTATACTTTTTAAATTTTAGGCAAATGTCAATATTTAATAAGTTACATACACAATACGCAATGTCCTATCATTATAGTTCAATATCATATTTTATTATACACGCATTGCTATGAAAACAACGTATCTAGAGTGATTTACGCATAGTGGGTATTTCACTAGTGGTTTACGTGGGCTTGTCATGGTAACCAATGTTTTTTTGACTAAGATTACCGGTAAAATTCAAATTTAGGAGTCGATTTGTTTCTATTTCCCTGATTGAAAGCATGTATAATAAATCTAACTCGTTGGTTCAGCGGCTTAGAATATTGCACTCGTTGCTACGCAACTTGTGCAATATTCACGCTCCTTCAACCAACTCGTTAGTTAACCAGTATGAATATAAAGGTTTGATGCCGAAATAATCTATGCTTTGTGTCTTAATTCTCTTTTCATTTGGTATAACTTTTGACAGCTAGGCACATATCTATGACGTCCACTGTGTCATTGCTAATGGTTTCACCTGCTGACAATCAATAGATCAGGGTGATGCTGTCACAAATACCACTAGGCTAATGCTCTATGGTTACATCTTTTCCTGAAATGATGGTTTTCGCAACCACATTTTCATTTGTCGTCAAGTGTCTATAGCAATGACCACCCTTACAGGACGGGAGTAGCTTTCTTTCTCAACACAAAAACGGACAGATAAGTGGATCTTGACTTGTTGTTGTAATAGTTTTATTTCCAGAATTTTTATATTATACATCATTTCTAGAAAAAGGACAATCATGTTATAACTTTACAAAGATACAATATAATTTTCATAATATATTATTATCAACATAATATATGGTCAATTCTCACAAAACGGGCCCACAGGATTTTCCAGGATATTGTCTGACGTGACTTTTTTTTTTAAAAAAACGGTAATGATAATGCATTCTTATGGACCGAAAGAAAATCAAAACGGTTTTATTGTGTATTTTATAGATATGCCCATATATTTCCTAGCTGTTCATGGGTTGATAGTGTACAAATCAAAATGATATCAAAGGATGCAGCGTAGATAAGGCTCTCAGGGGAAGTATGGTTTTGTGAATCTAGAATACATAATAAATATTCTAAGGACACTTAACATGCTGGAAACACACGTTTTTCAAAGAAAATATAAAAAACTTCATGAAAACAGTCATGGTCAGGTCATAACACCTCAAGTAAAATATTTTTACATTTTGTTCAAAATGCAGCAAATACCGAAGTTTGAAGTGGTTTCTTTTCCAATATTTACATTTTGTGTTTGTAATTATACCCCTGTGGGTTGGTTATGTATCCATAGAAAAATATAGTCCCATGAAATATTTTTTATTTCTACGAATTCCACTTTTGATTTTTGTGAATTTTGGATGTTGCATTCCAACACCCTGACAATGACAATTTTTCACCTGAAGCATTTATATAAATGTCTATGCCATAGCTTTTTAAATTTTATCCAGGGATATTTTATGACTCCTTTAGACAAGAAACTCTAAAAAAAATATGAACTAACTTTCAGTAAATAAGTATAATATAGTAAGCATTATCTGTACATTGTAATTTTACTCATGCACTTAGTTAAGCACCTATTCTTAATGGCACAGTATTAAACACAAATTATTTATCTCGCTTTCAATGTTATATCCAAGGGCGTAGGAACGCAACACAAAGCAATCTAAGCTTTTCTTCATTTTGGCTGCCACTTGGAGATACAGGTGCCACTTGGAGATATATATATATATATATATATGAGAATTTGTATTCAGTAATCAAATAATCATACATAAATGGGATGATTCCTTCTACAATGTAGTTATACAATGTAGTTATTCCAGGGCAACCCTAGAAGATACAGGTGCCACTTGGAGATACAGGTGCCACTTGGAGATACAGGTGCCACTAGGGAGATACAGGTGCCACTATGGAGTTACAGGTGCCACTAGGGAGATACAGGTGCCACTAGGGAGATACAGGTGCCACTAGGGAGATACAGGTGCCACTAGGGAGATACAGGTGCCACTAGGGAGATACAGGTGCCACTAGGGAGATACAGGTGCGACTAGGAGATACAGGTGCCACTAGGAGATACAGGTGCCACTAGGAGATACAGAGATACAGGTGCCACTAGGAGATACAGAGATACCGGTGCCACTAGGAGATACAGAGATACAGGTGCCACTAGGAGATACAGAGATACAGGTGCCACTAGGGAGATACAGAGATACAGGTGCCACTAGGATGGTGAATCAGTGCTGAGGTGTTTATGGCTGTAGTATGTCTGCAGGTCGCTGTAGCGCTGCTGTATGAGCCAAGACTCCAGTTGCTCCTTCAGCTCCTCACTTAGACTTGGACAGTTCGTCCTCCTGGCGTGGATGGTCTCTCTGAGCCTGGAAAATCAAGGAGAATAAATGGTCGACTGATTCATTCTGAAGTATTGGAATAAGGGACTAGTATGCTAGGGATTTGGAGGCACATTTATAGATAAGGTACATTTTGATCTTTGATTCTTATATCAATATTGGGTTTGAATGCTAAAGAAAATGGCAGATTTACCAATTATACATTTATGGGGCTAGGGATCGGGTTTTGATTACCTCTGTGATTAAGTTTAACTGCATTGCTTCATTAAGCCTATATGCGTCAAATCACCAGAAAATGTACAATTCGTCTTCACCAATCCTCTCAAATAACCCCAATTTAAGACAGATATCTAGTATTGACCAATTTATCGGTCTAATTTATCAGAATGTATGAAATGTGTACCGCTGCTGATTGTACATTTTCGGACGATCTGACTTTTTCATAAAATGTACAATTCGCCTTCACCAATCCTCTCAAATAACCTACATTTAAGACAAAAATGAACCTCAAATGGAGTTTGAATTAACAGAACTGATACTTTAAATCAATGTGATCCGAAATATACTCGGATATACCTGGTATTCATCATTTTTCAGCCAAATTTAGCCGAATTTCCTAAATGTGTAGAACTGCCAATTGTACATTTTTCTGAAAATCTGACCCATATACTGTAGGGCTGCACTTGTGACGTCACTTACTGGGTGGTGCGTTCCATGAGCTGCTCATATGTGCACTGACCAGTGCGCACTTGTACCAGCAGGTGTCGCTCCGGTGCTCCGTCCTGTCTGTAAACCCTCAGCTCCTCCCCCTCAGCCACCTCCCTGTAAACCAGCAAATTAGTAATGTTATCATCACGTAACAAATAGTCAACTAATGGTGGAAAGCTGGTTAACAATATGTATATTTAGCCACAAAGGTGGTTGACTCAATCTTTATTTCATTCATGCAGTTTAGAATTTAAAATTACCAACCAGTTTGTTAGCTTTAAGGGAAAAGTGGAGTTTGCACTTATTGGATTACAAATTATTATCGAACCAAATTAAAGAATTAGTTTAAAAAAAGAAGGAAAGTTACCTGGCGTTTTGTAGGAGCCTTAGGATGATGTAGAAGAGTTTGCATACCTTGGCGGGCATGGGGTGCCTCCTCGCATCCCCCGCCCTCTCCCACTTCTCCATCAGCTTCAGGCCTTTCCCTCCCTCAGCGTCCCTTAGGTACTTATCACAGCATTCTCTGCAACACACATAATGCAGTAGAAATCATTGACGGGTGAAAAGCAAGAATCGACACAGATAATCGGCAGCTTTGAGCGGACAATTCTTATAGCAAATGGCACTCTGTTTGGGTTCAAACGAGACCCATCAGAAAACGGGACGAACCCCGAAGGGGTGAGTTCCCGTTTTCTGATGGGTCTCGATCAGTTTGAACCCGAACAGAGTGCCATTTGCTATTTATTACACACTCTATTTGGATGTTAAAAAGTAAATTTAACTTGTATAGCCTATAGTTTAGCTTGAGGAGGCTTAATTCACCGCGTGTATAACCAAGGACGCAACCAGCCCAGTGGCTCCCTTTAGAGTCATATTGAGTAGTTAAAATGTAGAAAATAACTAATGACACATTTCGATGGATATTAATGGCGAGTGTAGTGGGAAATACAAGATGAGAGAAGATGAGTCTTTATTTGCCATACACCATAGGCTACAGCATCAGCGCTCATGCCACAAACAGCGTGTGGTATGACCGTTTTACTACCCGTTAGAAAGGTCTAATAAAGGTAGTATAGAGGTAGATACTTCGTCTAGGCTGATTGGCCCATGTACTTGGGTACATACTCGCATACTAGGCCTATATGTGATCTGTTTCAGGAAAATGAGTCATAAGTCGCAAAAAGTAGATTTTTAGATATCATTATATTTGAAAAGACGAGATCAAGCCGATTCCAATGATAGTAAACAGTCTAATAATCCAGTAAGTATTTCTAGAATTTAAGTTTGATATTTTCGTTTTTGAAAAAAAAAAGTTTCCAATATTTCTGGGGGTCAATAAACAGTAAAGTAACTAAATGTAGTCCATATGAGGACCTTTAAAATGAAAGGATATATTACATAGATAGTCCTGATATTTGATATATCGATTGATATAAGTCTAAGTGATAACCTCTCAAAAAATCAGAACATTCCAATAATGTGATCTTGTGAATAAAACACTTTGAAGAATATCAATTTTGCGACTTATGACTCATTTTCCTGAAACACATTACATATATACAGAGTACTTCCTCTACACAGTCACTGATAGGATATCCATGGCTTATCTGACCTGATGGTTCATGCATGGGTCAGAACCCGATTATATATAAGGGACACTCAAAGATTGATTCCTTTAAAAAGGTGCAAATAGAGGGAGCAAAACCTGAATTTATAAACAGTCGTTCCAATACTTCATTTAGGAGTATTATCCCCACATGAAGTATTGGAACGACTGTTTCTTACTTTTGAAGTCATCGATGAAAACCAAGCTATCACTAACATAATAATATCAGAGAGGTATATATTAGTATTTGGGACAAAACATCAGAAAAGGGACAATTATTGACAACTCTCCACATTTAGTAATTTTTGCTAAATTCGGCTGAAAATGACACATACTGGGAATATCTGAGTATATTTCGTATTTGTTGAATAGAAATATCTGTTCGTTTATAAATGTAGAACTGTATTTTGAAGCTCATTTCTATCTTGAATTCGTTTCATCTGAGAGGATATGTGAAATCATATTGTACATTTTGTGGTGACTTCACCCAAATACCTACTTATATTATATATACTGGTGATCGAATTACAATATCTAGGCTGATCAAACATGATGAGATGGGTCAACTCGTCAGAACATGTACAATTCACCCTCACCAATCCTCGCAAATAACCCAGATTTAAGACAAAAGTACAAAATACAGTTCAGATATATATGTTTGACTCAATCTGTATTTCATGTTTTTATTAGAACATCACAAATGTTATACATGCATATATATATTCTTTAACTTGAAGTTTTTAAAGAGAAAAATAGGAATTTCCAGTGAAAGATACAAAGGAAAGGAGATCTCAGTGAACAACTGAACAAATTAATTGTAGGTTATACACATTGATAGAAGGTTATACACATTGATAGAAGGTTATACACATTGAGAGTATTATGAAACATGCTTGAGATGTAGGCTACTGTAGCATGAATCTAGGTCAGTTGTGACATGCAGTAACATATATATAGGTCAGTTTGTTTAGCCTCATTTTAAATCAAGATTTTCGCAATGGTCTTGGAGATGTGAAATTCTTGTAAAACTCACTTCTAAGCTTAATTTGTCAACGTTTCTTTTTCTTCTTTTTTTTACAATATTAGAGATTATGGAATATACTTTCAAGCATACAGTGGTTTTTTAATTTATCTATATCTATTCCCATATGTAAGAAAAAATACCACAAAGTGTTTAGGGAAAGAAATTGAAATCCGATTAATGCCAAACAGGAAGTGTGGTGATTTTGAACATGGACGAATTTCCTCAATAGTTCTTAATTATAGGGCTCTGATAAATCAAGTTGAATACATATTAAAAAGATATTCCCCTATTTTACATATGAATTTCATAGATCATTTGAACAAGCATGAATATATTGGTCAAGAAAGTTCTGCCTTCTTTTAAAAAGAAGTGTAGCAAAATTTGAAAATATGTGTACATGCATAGAGACGTATGCAACTCCCCTATTGTACATGTCAGACATGAATGGTCACGTGACATGAACTGGAGCAAGCGGCAGCCAATCACTGAGTAGAGGTTATTCAATCAGTCTCAAAGCTTACACACATGTATACATACACTCTAGAACATTCCGAAGGTCAGGTGACTTTGGCAGGTGTGGAAGGAGGAGGGTGGGGGGTGGGAAGGGCACCCCATACCGCCACTCAGAAAATCTTATTTTTTGTTGATACATTTTATTTGTGTTCAGTCTTAGGTAAACCTAATATTCCCGTGATACACAATCAAAAAATACGATTTACAGATATACATTTGATCAATACCGTATATACCCGTGTATAAGCCCCGGCTTATATTAATTTCAAATGGTGAATTGACCCGGCTTATATTCGGGGTGGGCTTATATTCGGGGCCCGGCTTATATTACAATAATTGCAAACCAGTAGATATAACTGAAACTCATGTAACTCATGTTCATTATTATCTTCATTCATTACTCTGGTTTTCGTGTTTTAATCTCGAATTTAACACAAAAAAAACTGAAGGTAGAGTTGTTGTTGTTCACAATCGACCAACAACAACTGAGTTCTATACTCAAACTATCACTCATTATCCACTAAAAGCTTGTTCTGAACGATTTCTTCAGCATCTTACATTAATTAGCAGTATCCCCGGCTTATAAACGGGGCCCGGCTTATATTAACGTTAGGACATGCTGAACCCCCGGCTTATAAACGGGGTGGGCTTATACATGGGGTCCGGCTTATACACGGGTATATACGGTATATCAATTTTATATACTTCTGAAAGTTTTTAATTTGTAACCATTTAAGATTATACATTTCAGATGGGCTTATATACATGCAGAGAAAGTCGGACCCGTTTTTGAATCTTATGATATTAAAGCCGACATGCAGATGACAATGCGTTAACATTGTAATTACATGTCTAGCATACTCGAGGCAGCATAGTAGTATACGTACAATAAGACGTTTTACACTTTCTGAAAATACAGTCTACTGAAGTATGGGGGATGATTTTTGTTTTGTATTGTGTATAGGGTGTGTGTGTGTTGGGGGGGGGGGGGGGGGCGGGTTCAAGCAAGTTGAGAATATTTTCATGAAGGTATCAAATGTGGTAGGTTGCAATATTTAGAAATATATATCTAAAGGCATTTATTAAAGAATGTGAACTACGATATTATTATAATATACTATTATTGATAATTATGTACTATGTTGATAACAAGACTTCGGAAAATAATTGTTAGGGTCAAGGCCAATGTTCATGTCTAGGGGGACGTTCCCCCGCCGCCCCCCCCCCACCTTCTGCCTCATTCTGCTATCAGCAAATCCTTCCACTACTTGTGATGAAACTATAAATGCACACACGTGGTGAGAACCTGCAATAACTATGTTACTCAAGTTACAACAGTAGCAGAAGTATTCTACAACAACCGCAGCAGTGTATAGTCACCTTGTCCTCCTCCTTTTCAGTCAGCTCTAGACACAGAGGTCACAGGAGTAACATTTGTGAGAGGTATTACCAAGTGCTATTATTATTCACTGTATATATACTCACTGTAAAGCTAAAGAATCAAAACTATTAATTTCCGTGACTGTTAAACGCACGACCTACTTTCGCTGTTCACAATGGAACATTCATTTACTCTTTGCTGTTTGATAATTATTATCTGACTGATGTAAGACTTACTGACATACTACTATAATAGTTATAATGTGCTTTAATGAATGAATGAATGAATGAATGAATGAATGAATGAATGAATGAATGAATGAATGATTGTAGGAATGAATGAATCGGGGATACTAAAAGGACCTGGATTAAATTGCAGAAATTATTCCCTTTTCCATATAATTCTTCCCAATATTCTATACTGTATAACGAACTATGTAAATGTAACATGGAAATACAAATGTATTATTATTACAAGAATGAAAGTGGCAAAAACACTGAAATATTTTTGGTAAGGGTTATGTCATAGGGAGATTTGTGTGTGGGGCGGGGAGGGGTTGAGGGGATTGAAAAATGATTTTGATCATTTTAATTTTTGAAGGTTTAGAACGAAATTCGGTAAATCAAATTTGTGCGATTTCTAAAATATGTATACATGATGTAATTTGGGGGAAAATTCAACAATTTTGATAAGTTTTCAAAAATACTGATACCAATATGGATAATGAAGAGTTGTATCCCTGCTATTGCTAGAATGGAGTCTGACAAGCTGCTGTTCGTGGATGAGAAGCATGCTGATGTGTACGCCAAGTACCGGCCACTCTACCCTACAGACCTCCACCAGGCTATAGTCGACTACTGCAAGGCGGGCAATCTCAGTGAGTTGGCTTCATTAATTGAATGTAATGTTTTAATTTGCTTTACAGCCTAGTAACCCATATTTGATAATATCAAGGCCGGGAGAGGGAATGGGTGCTATACCCTATATTAACGACATACAGGCCTAGGGTAACTAATGAGTTGGTTGAAGCAACGTGAATATTGCGCGAGTTGCGCAGCAACCAGTACAATATTCTAAGCCACTGAAACCAACGAGTTAGTTAAGTGTTTTATTATATGCTTTTATTGATGTAAATAAAAAACATTAGTGTGTCATGAAGTTGAATTTTGGCCGTAAACCTAGTAAAAATCACATTGATTGCCATGACTACCCCACGTAACTCACTAGTGAAATATGCACTGTGCATAACTCACTCTATATACGTTGTTCTCAGGGTAATGTGTATATATAATAAAGCTATTTAACATATGTACACATAGACAGTTATATGTATAGACAGTTATATACAAAGCCAGCCCTTTGATAACCCAGTCGGCAATATGTAATAAAGGCCGATATTATACATGTGCTCATATCCGTACAAATACCTAGTGCTCATAAAAGTACTCATAGAAGTATTCAGTAATACTATACATGCCAGTACCTTTTGTTGATAAAGTATTATTCAATATATTTTTAAATAACTTTTAATATCATGAAATATCCAATCTGGTTTCGGCGCCGCATGTATTAGAGACCCTTGCTGAAAGCCCCTCAAGGCCTTTTCAGCTAACAAGTTAGCAATCAAGTTTACTAGGTATAACTGCAAAAGCAACTACAGAAATAAATTTAACTGCTCACTGCAATTAAACAAAGAAATGTTGCTCAGATTTCGAGACACATCCGACATGGTACTACTCTCTGGGCTCTACCGCCCCACTCTAACTCCCCCTGATATCGTGACTCATTTCTAATTTCTCCCCACCATTATTCAGGTCTGGATCTAGCTTTAGACATCGGTTGTGGCTCGGGCCAAAACACCCTTGACTTGGGGACGAGCTTCAAGAAGGTCATAGGGTCAGACGTAAGTGAAGCACAGATCAACCAAGCCAAGAAGCTGTACGGAGAGTCTCACACAAACATAGACTTCAGAGTCAACTCTGCCGAGGACCTGTCTGACATTGAAGATGGCACAGTTGACCTTACAACCTTCGCAACCTGCTTCCACTGGTTGGACGCAGAGAAAGTCTACGCAGAGATGCGCCGAGTTTTAAAACCAGGTGGCGTAATGGCCGTCTACACAAAAGGACTTGTGTATGCATCTATGGCAGAAGCCAGCGAAGTCATTCGCAAATTTGATGGAGAAACACTTAAAGGATATTTCTCACCAAGAAAACAACTCATTGAGAATAAATACAGGGACATTACTCTCCCCTTCAGAGATTTCGTTCGGGATGAGGATAGTTTCAAAATGCACTACAAGATGCCGCTGTCGTCGTTGCTAGGTTACCTGGAGTCGTGGTCTGGGTGGCAGCAGTACAACAAGGAACATCCGGGCAATACGGAATTGGAGGATGTAGGGAATGCGATAAGGCAGGTTTATCAGAAGGATACTGCCTCTAATGTGCATGACATAGAGGTGGAGGTCTACTGGCCTGTCTATCTACTCATGGGTAGGAACTGAATGTAGTGAAGGAATCCGGGCTGATAATGTATTTTCTCCAGCTGGGAGAGAAAAAGGCAATGCAACAAATATGGGTCAGATTTTCAGAAAATGGACAATCTACAGTTCTACACATCTATCAAATTCTGCTAAATTAGAGTGAAAATTGAAAAATACTAGGTATATCTGAGGATATTCTGTATTGTATTCATTCAATAAATCTGTCTGGTTATGTTTTTGAAGCTCATTTTTGTCTTATATTTGGGTTATTTGAGAGGATTGGTGAAGGCCAATTGTACATTTTCTGAGGATCTGACCCATATGTGGAATTTCGGTCCAGAGCAAAAGAGACTTGAACATATTATTTGAGTCGATTTATAGATAAAACAATCAACAGCATAACTATCCCTGATTGGGTTATACAAGCTGACCACTGGTCAGTAATTATACTGATAGGGATCCTGATACAAACAGATACAATAGTGAACGTGAGGCAGAAACCTTCATTAATTATTCTTGACCAATGCCTGAGTGACATTTATAAGTCGATCTCAACCTGGTCATCTCCCTTCCCCACTCCTCTTAATGGGGTCCCTTTTCTCACCTGCCTCCCCGCCCCCCTCCCCTGCCCTGGATAACAAAGATAACATCTCAGGTAGCGACTGCTATCTGGTGGAGGTATGACTATCAAGCGGTGGCGTAATAAGTGTACCGCTTCCGGCTCCCATGATTATCGATGTCCCCAAAAATAATCAAATATGTACTTAAAATTCTACAGTAGCACAGGGGGGGGGGGGGCACAGTCTAGCTAGGACCATAATCTATAAGATCCCTTCGTCTATAAGATCCCTTCAAACTAAGGGAAACTGACCACAAAATCCCATTAAAATCTAATTAGGTAGACCGTAGAAGTGGGCCTACTCCAGGGCCTGGACAACCACTGACATATACCAATCTTATCGCATCTGATAGCTAGCACTGAGCCCAGACTGGGCGATAGAGGGACTGATATATAAAGTCAATAGGAGACTTGCAAATGTCACTATATCCAGGCATATTATAGTGCAGATATATACTGGGATGGATTCAGTTAAATCACAACATACAAATTATGAACAATTCTTTCTCATTATACCCCTGAAGAAGATCACTCCAATGGACTGAAACGTTGGGTAATAAAGAGAACTTTAAAAATCTTACTGCAAGTTTGGTGTTTGTACAGTTTGTTTCCATCAATTTTTTCTCAAAATTAGGCAGAATTCGCCAATGATAGTAGATTATGTAAATAAGGCTAGAAATCGAAATGCAAGATGAAAAAGATGGTTGACTTGTGGATTCATGCATAAGACACACTACTGTATTAATCCTGGTTGCATTTACATACTTACAGTTATTTCCAGCTAAACGTCCCACCATGGGATGTTTTCCATAGGGTTACATTTAACATACAGATAACCACGGCCGGACTCCTTGTAATCTTCTTTTCGTTTTATTTTTTTTAAATTTCATTTCAGGCCAATATGAATATTGGAATTTCTTCAATATAATAATAATAATAGATTTTAGATTTAGATAATAGATTTCCATAACACAATTACAACCATTGTCATACAATGTAGAATTAAAAGAGAGAAACCTATGGAAAGAGGAATAATCTCTGTGACAGTCATAGCTTTTCCGAATATCATTAGTTGAAAGTTACTACAGAATGTCACTGACCTGGTAAGGAGTTGTTGTCTCAGGGAGAGCAGATATTGCCAGTCTGTATGTGAGTAGTAGATGGAGGCTGGGTGCAGGAAGAGTGACTCAACACAGCGCGGGTCTCCAGCCAAGAGTAGCTCCAGGAAGCGGTGTAACTCATGCACTGTGTAGTCACACGTTTTGTCTATGTCTCTGTTCTGTAATAAAAATGTAGCATCCATGAGAATACCTGATATCTTATAGTGTATTGTCTATGTCTCTGTTCTGTAATAACAATACAGCACCCATGAGAAAACCTGCTATCTTATAGTGTATTGTCTATGTCCCTGTTCTGTAATAACAATACAGCACCCATGAGAATACCTGATATCTTATAGTGTATTGTCTATGTCTCTGTTCTGTAATAACAATACAGCACCCATGAGAAAACCTGCTATCTTATAGTGTATTGTCAATGTCTCTGTTCTGTAATAACAATGTAGCATCCATGAGAATACCTGATATCTTATAGTGTATTGTCTATGTCTCTGTTCTGTAATAACAATACAGCACCCATGAGAAAACCTGCTATCTTATAGTGTATTGTCTATGTCCCTGTTCTGTAATAACAATACAGCACCCATGAGAAAACCTGCTATCTTATAGTGTATTGTCTATGTCCCTGTTCTGTAATAACAATACAGCACCCATGAGAAAACCTGCTATCTTATAGTGTATTGTCTATGTCCCTGTTCTGTAATAACAATACAGCACCCATGAGAATACCTGATATCTTATAGTGTATTGTCTATGTCTCTGTTCTGTAATAACAATACAGCACCCATGAGAAAACCTGCTATCTTATAGTGTATTGTCTATGTCCCTGTTCTGTAATAACAATACAGCACCCATGAGAATACCTGATATCTTATAGTGTATTGTCTATGTCTCTGTTCTGTAATAACAATACAGCACCCATGAGAATACCTGATATCTTATAGTGTATTGTCTATGTCTCTGTTCTGTAATAACAATACAGCACCCATGAGAAAACCTGCTATGTTCTGTAATAGCAATTAATATACGGTAGCCCCCATGAGGATTTCTGATATCTTATATCGGTGAAATCGCCAGAATATATACAATTCTCCTTCACCAATCCACTCAAATAACCCAAATACAAGACAAAAACGGGGTTCAAAATTCAGTAAAATATAACTGAACAGATTTTCTAAATCAACGCACCAAATATACTCAGATATCATTAGGATTGCCCATTGTTTAGCCTAATTTAACAGAATTTACTAAATGGGTAGAGCTGTAGATTGTACATTTTCTGACGACCTGACCCATATACATAATGATCAACTTACTTTAATGGTTGTTTGTGGAGGACTGAAGCCTAGGATATCCTTAGGGTGGGCTTTATACACAATGAACATATCCACGTCACTCTGGGCGTTGTGTAAATTGTACCTATAATAAAATATGAACATTTTATAATTGTGTTATAGCACAAAAATAGTTTAAGATATGTGTGTTTAAGCTTTCACAATGATCCAATGAAACGCTTTGAAGCTACGCAGTTCTAGCGTAAGATTAAAATTTGGATCATCGATTTGTTTTTTTTTATTTTTGACTATTATAACGGGTTCGATTTGCAATCCTCAAGCCAGAAATAAAATCTTACAAAATTTACTCGTATTGTTATAGCATGGTGTGGTATGGTATAACTTAGATGAATGTACTATTCCCTCGAGAAATGACATGTGGTATAACATACCATTCACAATGGTCTTGTTCATATAAAGGTGTACATTGGGTCATAACAGTATTAAGACTTATAGGATTGAACTTATCAGTAGTGTGTTGCTGTTGTATATTTATACAAGAATTTCAAGTAGAATCGACTGAACAAAGAGGCCGCCTGGACTTTTCTAAAGCTCGGTAGCAAAAATTCCTGGTCAAATGACTTTTAGATGGGTTTGAAAAAGTCAGAACAAAAAGCAGAGAATCTTTAGTTTCTGACCGACGTCAACTCAACTGGGAGTGCAGATTTAACGTACCCACCTTTGACTGCCAAAAGCACAAGCTAACAGAACAGTTCCCAACTTTTCAACCTTGCAAAACAACTTCTCCCAGATCTGCTGAGGACTCTCTCTAGTTTCATCGGCAGTGAAAAAAGCAGCTGGCCTCTTGGCCTCAGCTTCCTCTAGCTTTCTCCGCTTCTCCTCACTAAGCTCCAGTAGATGTTGGTCAATCAGGCTACACAGTTTATGGCCTGTGTCTGGTGCCAACATCTGGAAGTTTCTAGATTTGTTCACAGAGCCACCATCAGGTAACTGTAGTCCAGCTGTTCTCTCAGAGGGCAAACACTTCTCGCTGTTCTCGTCAAGGTAACACTTTATCCATCCAACTTTAAATCTAGTCCATTCATCCGCTATGATACAAGGTTCTTGACTTAGTATAGGATGTTGTAAGTTATTTTCTGGTGTCTCTCCGTCAGCTTTAGAGTGTTCACCAGCTGGTATAGTAGTAGCAGTAGTAGTCACATTGGTATGGTCATTAGGAGGTGAGAATTGTCTTAATCGATCCATAGCTTCAGGACTGTTTTCTGTCGTCTGAGTAATTTCTTCCTTCTCTAAAACTGATAAACTGTATACATGTCACTAAAACATGTGATATTAAATGTGATGCATTATTCAATTTAGATATGTTTGCAAAATTGTGTAAATAAGATAGGCGATGATTAAATGTTAATGAAAGCTGGCATCTTTAAGGCCGGACAGGGTAGGCAGGGTAAAAAAAAAGTTGGGAAATACTGACGTATTGGCAAAATTGAATATATTTGTTGCGTTGAGTCGAGAAATTTAAATTCAATTTAAATTATTTACCATTAAAGATGGATATTTTACATCCATAAACGTGTTATGGCTCTGACTGCATCATATTCTCGTCTATATGGTTTTCAATTATGGCTTTTTATTGTAGCAGCAATAACAGCTAAGGAAGTATTTGATATAAATATGTTGTATTTCGAAATAGATACATTTTATTATAGTTTGGATCTTTAATCATCAACTAAACACACTGTGATTTTGCCTTGTGGTTTTACCTCACCTGGAAGCTGATTGGCTGGTTGTTGTACAGCTGGGGAATCCCCTTGATCAGGCGGCTGGAGGTGTTCACTAGGGCCTGCAGAGGGCGCGGTGAGCAGCAGCGCGTAACCATGCCAACCGTGGGCGTTGTTGACGCTGAAGATGAGTACGACGGGACCCCGCGTCATGGCGTCTCTGAGCAGGTCACGTGGTTGTGGAGGTGCTCGCCTGTCCCTGCATCCCCACACCTGCAGACAGGGGTAATAGCGTCAGATCGTCAGAAAATGTACAATCAGCTCTACACGTTTAGTATATTCTGCTAAATTAGACTGATAAAATGGTCAGCATTTTTGGGTGGACAATTACTAGTAAAGTAGCCTTTCCGACGACCCTCCCACTCGTGTATACTAGCAGCACTAAGGACCCCAAAAGTAAGAATATTCCAACAAAGATATCCTATAAATGAATCACTTTGAAAAATACTGATTTTGCGACGTATGACTAATTTTTCTGTAACACATCACATTTGTCTACACCTAGTGATTGCAACTGCCTTACACACGTACTAAGAAACCAGTGGTTAATATATTAATAGTAATAATCGTTATAATGATCTTCAATGATATAATTTAAGAGATAATTCGGCAAATATGTGATATGTATCAGATAATTTTGTTGAATACCTGCACAAATGAGTAATTGAAAATGTTTATCCATCAATAACAGTAATCATTAAATGCCAGATAATGGGCCTTTATAATAATTTTGCCTAAACGAGCCAAGTAATAAATTAGCATTGATGGGCCTATTTGTGATGTAGAAAGTGAGTCACAAGTGGCAAAATAGAAATTTTTCTTAGTGACTTATTCACAAGATATCTTTATCAGAAGTTCTGATATTTGGAGTTCTCATCACTGTTATAGCTATATAGGCCTAGTCTTATAAATCAATGTAGGTCCACACAATTCCAGAAACACGTGATATAGTAGAGTCAATATAGGATTTTACCCTGAACAAATTGCAACAAAACATTTTATTGTTGTTTCCTGTACTATCAGGTGCCCTGAACAACATATCAAAAGTAGAAGAAAATCGGATCACCGGAAAGTACAAAAAAACGCAAAAATAAAAATGGCTGCCACGGGTGATTTTAGACACCATAACTCCTGGTTAGATCTACATGTAATCTCATATCTCAGCTCCTGTTAGCACTATATCCATGTATGATGGTACTGAAATATGACATTCTATGTTGATTTTACCCTGAATTATGGTAACTAAAATTCGAAGTGGTGGCCATTTTGTTTTTGCGTTTTTTTGTACTTTCCCGTGGATCGTTTTTCCTCTACTTTTGATATGTTATTCAGCACATTAAGAACTACAGGAAACAACCATAAAACGTTTTGTTGCAATTTGTTCAGGGTAGGGCTATTTTTGAGCTTAGATTGACTCTACTAATAAACACATCTTGCGTTTTGAAAGTCATCCTATGGAGTAGGTCTATATTTAGTTATTTTAGTACTGGTGATTATACCCACCCAGAAATACTGCAAACATTTTTCAAACATAAATAATATCAAACATAAAATATATAAACATAATGATTACTACCATTGGAATCCGCTAGATCTCATCTTTTCAAATAAAATATGGTATCTCAAAATCAACTTTTTGCGACTTGTAACACATTTTGCTGTAACACATCACATTCGATTGAACATGCTGCACAGCACGGGTGAGGGAATGAGATGAACCTGGTTTACATACCCCGCTGGCACGACAAGTCTTCAGGGAGTCCAGGGTCAGCGCTTTAGCGATGAAGAAACTTGCATTTGCAGGAAGCTCGCAACATGTAGCACTAGCAGCCATTTATTTGTGCTCAACTAGAAAAATAGAAAATAATTATTCAAACAAACTATACCTGTTTCAGATCGGCTCATCTCAAGCTGATATCCATGGCTGCCCCCAGTTACCCATCTACCTCACAAGTCTCCCCCACCAATTTGTCCAAAATCTCCCCCATCTCCCCATCTGCGATTTTTTCATTCAAATGATCGTCGTGAAGTTAGAATATACCTAACACAATTATTCTCAGACTAGGAAATCGTAGTAAATGGCTAATTAAAAGAGTTCTATATGAAAAATAATTGGATTTGATAATACCTTGACTTCTAGGGGAATTAGACGTGTGTGGGGGGGGGGGGGGGCTAAAAAAAAGTCAAAATTTCCGAAAATTGAAAACTTTTGCTTGTATTCATTGTACCAGGACTACTACTACTGCCACCTGGGTACATTCAGATGTATTAGATGTAACCGTTACCCCTGGTGGGGAGCTACTGAATAAAAGTCACTTCAACTCAGATGGTCTTATGAGTTAGTCCATATTGTAATACATGGTACCAGAAAAGAGGGTTTTTTAACGCGTAATTCAGAGAGAAGTCATCATGGATCGGATCCAGCCGCCAGGAAAGCTAAATCTGCAGGACGGCAATGTAGCAGACCGGTGGAACAAGTTTAAGCAACGCATTCTATGGTATTTGCAGGCGATAGATGTGCCTACTGAGGAAGGAGCGAGAGCAGTCGCCATCCTACTAACGGTCGCCGGACACGAGGCGCAGGATCTGTTCACAACGTTCACCTTTGAGGAACCAGAGGGTGAAGATGGCCTAGGAGAAGAAGACTGGGATCAGGTGATAGCTAAGTTCGATGAATTCTGTATCCCTAGACATAGTGTGGTATATGAACGCTATTCGTTTAATGCTAGGAGTCAAGGGGAAGGGGAATCCATCGATGCATTCCTCACTGATCTGAGACTGAAGGCAAGCACATGTGACTTCGGAGAGCTGAAAGAATCCATGATAAGGGACAGAGTGGTCATAGGAGTGAAGAATAGGAAACTCTCAGAGAGATTGCTGAGGGAAAATGATCTGACTTTGGACAGAGCAGTTCAAATATGTAAGGCATCGGAGACTGCCATTGCCCAGATGAAAGTGTTGGGAAATCTGGAGACAGAGTCGGTCCACGTGGTAAAGAACAGGCAACCACGTGCTGGTGACAGTCGTGACGGCCGGGAGAACCAGCGTAAGGACGGTGAGAAATTTGACTGCAGGCGGTGTGACACCAAACACTATCCGCGCAAGTGCCCAGCGTTCAAGGTGAGATGCACCGCGTGTGGGTATCGAGGTCACTACACTCGTCTCTGCAAAACAAAAGTGAGACAAGTTAAAGAAGAATCAGATGAAGAAGACCAAAGTGTAGCAAGTGGAGATACTGATTTCTTTGTGGGACAAGTCAAAGTCAGAAAAGTTAAACTTGGAAAAGCGAGCAAATGGACGGAGATGGTGAGAATTCAGAACCAGCTCATACCGTTCAAACTGGATACAGGGGCAGAGGTGGACTTGCTAAACTATGAGGACTATAAGTCTCTGTATCCCAAACCGCAGCTCAAACAGATCAAAGTGCAGCTACTTGACTACAACGACAAGACAATTCCGGTAAAAGGGTCTTGTGTGTTATCAACAAAGGTCCATGGAGTCAAGCAGCATATCCAAGTGATGGTAGTTGACAAGGGAGACACGCTGCTTGGAGCAAAATCATGTGAGAGATTGGGTCTGGTGCGGAGAATCGGCGCAGTAAAATTCGACTCGCCAGAGATGGAGCATCCAGAGGTAAGGAAACCATTGTCTTCTCTACCATTCGAGTATACAATAGAAGTAAAAGAAGAGGCTAGTCCAGTTATTAGGCCAGCTCGGAGAATACCTGAAGCAATGAGGGACAGTCTAAAAGTTGAATTAGAACGGATGGAAAATCTGGGGGTGATCAGAAAACAAGTAGAGCCAACAGACTGGGTTTCTGAACTAGTTATTGTGAGTAAACCAGATGGCAGTATCAGATTGTGTCTAGACCCGCAGGATTTAAACAGAGCAATCAAAAGGCCACATTATCAATTGCCTACAAGGGAAGAAATTTTCTCGTCCATTAGAGATGCCAAAATATTCAGTAAATTTGATGCGTCACAAGCATTTTGGCAATTACCGCTGAGTGAGAGGAGTAAAATGTATACATGCTTTAACACTCCTTTTGGCAGGTTCGTGTATAATCGACTACCGTATGGACTCTGTTCATCGCCGGAGGTGTTTCATCGGACCATGAGCCAGATCTTCGAAAACATTGAGGGATGTAGAGTTTATATGGATGACGTCCTCATATGGGGGGCAAACGAGGAGGAACACCAAGCCAGACTCCAGCTAGTGAAAGAACGGATCAGCAAATACAACGTGCGAACGAACTGGTCAAAATGTCAGATAGGTGTTACCGAAATTACATTTCTAGGGGAAAAGTTGTCAGCGGAGGGAGCTGCACCTCATGATTCCAAAATTAAAGCAATCCAAGAAATGAAAACACCTGAGTGTAAAGAAGATGTTCAGAGAATGATTGGGGCGATTAATTATGTGGGAAGGTATATTCCTAATCTTGCTGCCCGATGTGTTAACATGAGGTCATTATTGAAATCAAATGTACAGTGGTCGTGGGAAAATGAGCATGAAATGGAGTTTCAAGATGTAAAAAATGTATTGAGTAGTGAGCCTGTATTAACTTTCTACGATCCTAGTAAAGAAGTAAAGGTGTCTACGGATTCGTCAAAAAATGGTTTAGGGGCTGTCCTCTTACAAAAACAGGAGGAAGACAGTTGGAAACCAGTGGCATATGCGGCCAGAAGCCTCACAGAAACAGAAGAGAGATACGCACAAATAGAGAAAGAACTGTTAGGAATTTCGTTTGGGTGTGAGAAATTTCATTACTACATATATGGTAGGACTGATATTCAAGTGGAAACAGATCACAAACCACTTATTTCTCTCTCCCAGAAGCATTTGAATGACATGACCCCACGACTACAGAGACTCATGCTTAAGTTACAAAAGTACAATGCTAGTTTCCACTGGACTCCAGGTAAAAATCTTTATCTAGCAGACACGCTTTCGCGTACCAATGTTCGGTGTAATGACAGTGCAAAGTGTGCTGAGGCAGAAATTATTGCACAGGTAAATATGGTTTACAAGTCTTTGTCGGCTACTGATAATAAGATGAAGGAAATTGCAAGAGAGACCGAAAATGATCCTATGTTAACTGCGGTAAAGAATTGTATTATGAATGGTTGGCGTAATGGGGATTGTCCAGCGTTTTCCAGTTATAAAAACGAATTGTGTGTATTGAATGGAGTAATTTTGAGAGGAAATCGTATTGTAATACCAGTGTCGATGAGGGCTGAGATTCTTGAAAAACTGCATGAAGGACATTTGGGAAAAGAAAAACAGAGGAAATTAGCAGCCACGTCTGTATTTTGGCCTGGTATAGACTATAGTAAATGATATTGACAGAATTACCACCGCTTGTGGTGCGTGCCAGAAATATAGAGTAAGTCAACAAAAAGAGTCTATGGTTATAGATGAATCAAAAGGGATGGGACCATGGGAGATGGTAGGTACGGATCTGTATCATTGGGGAGGGCGTACTTACTTGATTGTTGTTGATTATTTCTCTGATTTTCCAGAGATTGCACTACTAGAAGAGACAACTTCAGAGGCTGTAATTGTACACATGAAAAGTATTTTTGTACGACATGGAGTGCCAGAAATTGCTTTTAGTGACAACGGTCCACAGTATGATTCTAGATATTTTAAAGAGTTTAGCAGAGAGTATGGATTCATGCATAAGACAAGTAGTCCCAGGTACGCTCAGAGTAATGGCAAGGCGGAACGTGGAGTAGGAATAATTAAGAGATTACTTAACAAGACGAAAGAGGCAAAAGGGGATCCTTATATTGCTTTATTAAATTACAGACGGGCCCCAGGTAGTGATGGGCTATCTCCCTCACAGAAATTAATGGGAAGAAATATCAGAGGTAAACTTCCACAAGTAAAGGCGTTCGCAAAGAACAGAGTGAAGGAAGAGAGGATTGGAGATCAGGAGGTCAGTACAGGGGAGATGAAAAGTAATAAAGGAGCACGGGACTTACCAGTTGTAAAAGAAAATGATTTTGTACGGATTCAGAATCCACAAGGGGTCTGGGAACAAAGAGGACGAGTCACTGGACCTTCCAGAAGGAGGAGAATCTCAAGTGAGATTAGAGGTAGAAGTAGGTAAAAATAGAGAAGTAGTACAACCACAAACAGGTAAAGGACCACGAATGGAAGTGGGACCGAATAAAGTAAAAGCCCGGTCCCTGCACTCATATACAAAAAGTAGGACATATGCTCGTTCCACCTATCAGGAAACATACCCTTTTCCGCGGATTTTGAGCTGAAAAATACCCCTTTTCCATGAAAACGCTGATTTTTCAGCCCTAAAAAAACACCCCTTTTTCCTTAAAAAACGCTGACATTTTCACATTCATTTGCTTTCCCAGAAACGAGACTTAAATAAGTTAAAACAGGAGTGACCAACCCACAATAGAGGCTCCGAGTATCGTGTGTTAAGAGCGATTTATAATCCCCTATGTGCAAGATCAAATGACCAAAACCCACACAGCAAAGCGAATTTGCTCCCCTGATTATCACTATCATAACTTTCCCAAGCTTTAGGCCAAATGTTACAAACAAACTTCTCACTTTACCAGTTGAATTAACACCCCTTTTCTTCCATTTTCGCGAAGTCACCCAGAAAAAAGACCCCTTTTTTAAGGTTTTCAAGGACATGCGAATTTCCCCCAAAAGACCCCCTAAGTCTGCAGAAATGGGAACGAGCATGCGTGTCATTTTGTGTAGGGAGTGCGGGGACCGGGAGTAAAAGCTAGTAGTAAAGTTCCTGAAGTGAGGCAACCTGTCAAAACACCTGTCAGAAACTCAAGAGAGATTGAGGTTAAAGAAACTCCTTATGTAACTCGTTCGGGGCGCACTGTGCAACCCAAAGTCATGTATGATGCTTGATGTATTCATTTCAATTCATTTCAATTTCATGTATGATGTCGTTCAGAGTGTAAGGTAGGGAGATGTACCAGGACTACTACTACTGCCACCTGGGTACATTCAGATGTATTAGATGTAACCGTTACCCCTGGTGGGGAGCTACTGAATAAAAGTCACTTCAACTCAGATGGTCTTATGAGTTAGTCCATATCGTAATACATTCATAATTCTGTAAGATGATTGCTAAAATCAGATCAGGTGACATTTCAATGTGGAATATTAATGTGCATGTTAAAAAGCGGATCTACGTAGTTTAAGGCTATAGTTTAAGACTGTGAAACCAGCACTGACTGTCTCAAGTCTCCCTCGTCCCAAGTCTCCCCACCCTCTCCATGCGTGCTGCTTTGATTGTGGACGATAATACAAGAATTTCCGGGGAAACAGTACAATTCCAACACTTACCTGTAAAGTATGGTTATGTCAGTCAATAGGAAGTATCTAAATCGTCGGTTCTAAGGTATATGCCGAATGTCTTCTTCTCAAAACCTCTTTCTGATCATGCAACAAGGTGAAATATTGTAAATGAAGAGGACTGTTTTTCATCGTTGTGCAACGGCAAACTCAGCTTCGCGACTATGCTGCCATCTGGTGAATAGCGAGTGAACTATTAACTAAGAAAGTATGATGGCTGCCGTGGTGAGTGCGCGAGGCTGGCGTTTGGGATTGCATTTGTACATACTGCACATTTAATCCTAGAGTGGCCGCCAGCCTTTTCTGTCCTATTCCTCATTTTTAATAGGCGTACGGTACATTTGATTGAACTTCACTATTTTTCACTACTTTGACAAACTTCAATTGTTAATTAATCAAAAGCCAAAGTGGAGTGACTGAACACTAACTCAGGTTCTTGGTCCTTGTCAGCAATCACCCTTTATTCTCCGCACACATAAACATGGCTCGGGAGGCCAGTACTAAACTAGAGTACCGCATACTGAACCTAACCAAGACTAGCCACTCTGGGACTAGTCCATACATTACACATTTATAAGGCAAATAGGGTGTCACAACACCATATTCAATTCAATACAATACAATACCGTACAAGAATTCTTTTATTGCTGAAGATGTTTTACAGTACGGTGGTCCAACATTCTAAATAAACAGATGTCCAGAGGGTTAGTGGCACCAGATAACAACAAAGTCAAAGAAATTAACTAGAATATGATACTGTTTGCTGGATAATGAAACGTTAGGCTATTTAAAAAAAACTTCGCCATCACCGTCCCCCCGTAGCCATGGTAGCCGGGCCCGTCTGCCCGTCTACATGGCACGCCGAGTAACGTTTGGAAGGGGTGATCCCATTGGCTGAGAGCCTAGCTGAAGGTTGATGTAACGCGCCCTGTGATTGGTCGATTTTTTCCCCGGAGCATACCGAAGATGCGATGCCGAGTGTTACCGAAGATGCCATGCGGCCGTACGCAGGGTAAAATATCTGTTCATGCTTTAGCATAGGGGTCAGGGAATCGGTTATTTCTCACGTATTATACCAGAAAGACCTTGTTGTATTGGAGGCAACCTAAGTCTATACATTTTCCCTAGGCCTGGAGACATTGTTTGGGTCGATGGGATGCCGGGAAGTAGCAGTTTCACACGATCGATGCAGAGTCGAGTATAAAGCTGGCAGTTCGAAATAAAGGGGGCGTGGTTAAAATCTTAAGCGGTATGACCTATAGGCCATAAATATGGCCACTATTGACGCCTAGTCGTCCAGAGTATTACCGCGAGATTAATTTGGGTGTGGTGTCTTAGGCTATGCACTTGTATTATATAAATATGGAATCTTTTTCTCATTTTCAATGCTGCCCACCACCCCACCCCCCGGCTCCCGCTTCCCTCCTACGCTTTTGTTTTGGTGTCTAATAATACACATGCCTGTGTGAGGCATGTGTACCGCCAGCAGTAGTGGCGCCGTAGCGGCCGGAGCGGCTTGTCTCGGAACTAAAATTTGGCAATGGCTGTCGATTTGAATCTTCCCAATGCAATCTTCTGAGCTATACCTGACCCTACCATTGTATATATACAGTATTGATGTATCGATTCCGGCCAAAATTGCAAGGAAAACCTCTTTAGATTGTCATCATTGAAGATAGAATATGCGGGGGACCACGATCGTGTTGGCAAACAGGGGGATAAGTATCAATCTGTATATATGCGTGATGACCCATAATGGGTGACGTTGTAATGGGTAGTGATCCTGCTGATAGCAGCTTCTTTCAGAAGCGGTTGTCACGAAGAGTCCAGAAAGTGTACCGCCTTGAATTGTATTGATTTTAGGCCTATTTCAGAAGATCTGACCACCTAATAATGTTTTTATATATACAAATGAAGCATCGTCGCAAAAACGGCCCTCGCAAAAACGGCCCTCGCAAACCAGCCGGGAATTCCGATTACTAAACTATTTCTAGCTGCTTACGGCATGGCTTCGACCATTCTTGCCTCCAGATGTTTTGCTTTGAGTTTGTCTGCTCAGGTCGTACGGGTTCAACCAACCCAACGACCAGCAGACACTAAGATTTTAGCAGAAGAATCTATATTTCGTTACCTTTTTAATGGAATAAATGATAATCCCGGATTTTCTACCTGCAAAAGGCTATGTCAGCTTTGTTTCTCTGATCGGAGGGCTTCCCCGACCTGCCGCTATATATGACGTCATTGTCTCCATGGTCACGTGACCGAATCGGATGATATGATTGGCTTAGAGTCATATGGAATAGCGGTCGGTTGTGCTCGTCTAGATAAATAGATTGTTGGAAAAAAATATTTAAGCCTTATTTAGTCTGAGGCCGTCATCCCACATCACCCATCATTCCGCATCATGCTGCATACATTTGCGCGTATTTCTTACGCACACTGGTGCAAAACATTATGGAAATAGGTATAACAAAGTATATATTTCCTGAAACAGGAATTAAATTAATTACAATTTTTATGTTTTTCACGCTTTTTGTTTATATCATATCTTTGTCAATTCTGATCGGATAAACCTACAAAATTTAATGGTATGTATGTATTCCGGAGAACACCCTCCTCATTTCTAAATAAATTTAAAGATTATATGAATAATATTTCTACTGATTTTCCTAATTGATGCTAATACACTATTGCAATTTATACTTGACAAGGCTTTAATAATCCACCTTTCGGTGAAATAATATTATTGTATTTGAATGCAGACAATATGTATGCTTATACCTCAGTGACTGTTTAAGATTTTTACAAAATTTCAAAAACATTTAATATCCCGCCATGTCTATTTGACCTTCCTAAAGTTGTATGGTTGTACAACTATTCTATCTGTTAGAAGAGATATGACGCTTAGACTTTGATATCCTGTTTCCACATGTAAAATAGCACTTGTCAACGTTGCATGAAAATCGCCCATATACTACCATACTTATATCTTTTACATTTGATGTGGTATACTCTATCATATGCCTTAAATGTTTATAATATCGATACTATTCGGTCTCTAAATTCATTCTGCCACATTAATGCTGAATACCTATATAGCATTTAAATTTAATATAGCATAATCAAACACATTTGCTTGCTACAAATCCAAGAATAATTCCATTCTCAAAATCTGAAAAGGGAGGGTATATTCACTTTCTGTGTCAACCAAGCTGATCCCAATCCATAAGGGGTGGGGTCTGGGGCGCGCCTAAGGCCCCAGAAGCCAGAGGTTGCCATGGTGACCAAGTCCCACATTTCCCAGAGGTTGGATCCAGTTTTATTCTTCCCCAGCGTAAAAGCTGAAGGTTGGTAAAGCTTCGATCGTTTTATTATCAGAACCATGCTAGTATAGGCGTGACTAGACAAATGTAAGATTACACCATGTTAATATATTGGTTCAACTTATTAACCCAATATAGGGTAAAATAAGGTTTAAAAAAAAGGAACATCATGATATAGGATAATAATCAAAATGGACTAGGAACTTATTAATAGTCAATGAATAATCTTTTGGATGGTCCCCCTCGGGGTTCCCATCTGAGATTAATTTGGAATATTACTATAAATATTACTGGACTATTTTAATCAAAACCATGGACTTGGACCAAAACCATCGCAGAAGAACCAAGTTCACCATACAAGACAGCATAAAGAAGACTCATCATTGAACCGCAATTACAATGAGTAGTAACAAAAAGAACTGTGAAACTCTCTTACTTAATATCAAAAGGACATGGACATGGACATGGACAAAGAATATCCACATTTTATGTATTCACATCTTTTGTTAAGGGCTACCTGGTAGATCTCCAGCGGAGAGGGAGTACTGGCCCTATTCTTTGATTTATATAATGTATATGTATAAGTTACGGAATAAAAGTTGTATAATAATGAAATGAAAGAGCGTAAAATTCTGTATAGAAATCAATCTTCAAAACATACTTCCCCCAAAATAAAATGGGGCTGATGAAATTCACCCTACTAAGGTTATCCCCTTAGACTTGGACACATTTTAAGCATTTTGGAATACGATAAACGATAGAAAAGAATACTATAAACGAAATCTGCTGACTACCATTACCATCTGTCATTTTCAAATTGTGCATGAGTTTAAATCTTTAAATATTACATCATTATTCAATGGAGCCCAACATGTTCAAAACTGTCGTTTATATTTTTTGGCTCAGGCTTTTTTTTTGTGGTTTTAAAGAGTATAATATAAATGAATATCTAGCATGTTGTATAAATCTGGCAGCAAATATCTAGCAGCAAATAATTTCCTTTTATAATTTTCTATACTATTTTGCCATTAATATATCATATTTAGAGTATTCTTTTCATCACCCACACCAGTAAATCCAAATATAATTTTGTAATAATCTCGATCACCCATATGAATATCCAGATTATTTCCCACCCATTTGTTATACCTCAATAAACATGGCCCATCCTTGCCGACAACCTTGGAGAGGGAAACATCAATATAGAAGGAGAGTAGAATAAAGAGATGGAAAGAATGTTGAAGGATGGAAGGTGGTGGGAGGGGGGCAATTATGGGAAGGAGAGTAGGATGGGTAAAGGGGAACAACAGGAGCAGGGAGAGGAGGACAGTGATGAGAATGTGAGGGGAAGAGTGAGAGAGATAGAAATAGACAGGGAGAGAAGGAGAGACAAATCAAGGGAGAGGGATAGGCATTGAGAAAGGAAGTCATTTTATACAAAAATGAAGTTTTGCATCACCCAAACCTATAAACTTTTACTGATTCTCTTAGTTTTACACGAATAATGTCTAAACTTTATGAACATATTACTTATGATTTCAGTAGTTTTACCACTGTATAAGTTGCACAAGGTTCTGTGATATATACAGCTCATTTTTTGGCCAATAAAATGTTCAAAATGTCAGAGAATTATTGAGGGGGGCCAGGCCCCCCCCCCAAAAAAAATTATTGGAGGGGGAGGGGGCGACTGCCCCCCTTGCCCCCTGGTTCCGCCGCGCCTGAATAGTTGGGGTACATGGTTTATGATGTATGAAAGGGTATATATATGGTGATAACAGGTTTTTTATTTTAATTGGTTTCGATTAGCTCACCTTCAGGCGCTCCTCTGGAGATTACAGTATCATATTAGTATCTACATACAACAGGGTTTTCAACAACAGTATACTTCAGGTGGGTTCAGTTACAGTTATACTATTTATATTTGTGGTGGCGTTGGGGTTGAGATAACTGGGGCGTGGTTGGGTACTAGAACATGTTACCCTGTAACGAACGTGTGATGACTCTATGAAGCTCTGGGAAACCTCCGGAACAATCCCGGGAATATGTCCGGATAATCTTCGGAATATGTCAGGAATAATCTCCAGGAAACACCTCTGGAAAATCTCCAGAATAATCTCCGGGAAACCTTTGAGAAACTTCCGGGAAATCTCCATGATATCTCCGGCCGCCACCAGGGGCTACATATCAAGGACTGCTGCTATTCTCTACTTATATTAGTTCATTATGTTATAACTAGAGCTTCCAGACTTCGACCATCTCTCATGTTATATATTACTCTAATTTATGACGAAGTATATACTTATTTGCTCATTGTATTTATTTATGTATTCCTGACTCATATTGTACACACCTCATGTTACTTGTTGAAATAATTATGACTTATGCCCGGAACTCTTGTATCATCAGGTTGAGGAACTAGGACCTAGAAGAATATAGAAAATATAGTAAGCCTAGAGAAATATCTATGAAGTAATGAAATAGCCTAATAATCAATGTATCACCTTATCATCTACGTGGTATTTATGTTCCAATGTTGTTATGGTTATTTACTCAATCACACTTTTTATTCATATCAGCAGGTTTATAGTTCCCAATTTATACAATATTATATAGTGAGTGTTAGTGCTGTGTTAAAGACAAATGTGTCACAAGTCACAACATTTATCAAAGTATTTTATTTAGAGGTCCTCTTTGTAGAAGTGTTCTCATTTCCAGGCTATCCAATGTCCAAAGTCGTATGAATACATGCACCAATACAATGCATTAAATATGTTCATGTGTAGTGATTCGCTCTCAACGCTTTCAATAAACAAAGGTCAACAAATAATCTACCTGCTACTTTGCGGTTTATTGTCCAATCAACGGCCCTTCCACCTCAACCCATTGCTAGGGTAGTCACTTTCCTGTATAAGGCTCAACAGGTGTCATATAATGTGGAACATAAAGACAATATGAAAAGGACAAGCGCGTCCATACATATAAGAGACTTCACTCTTAGTAAGTTGGTACAAGAATGGGTAGAAGGAATAAGAATGTTATAATAAGAATTGGGTAATATAAGGGAGAATAAGAATTACATTACAAAAACCGGCCCCAGTGCATGGGACACCTCTGGTGTAAAGTATGCACACCAGCTCTTTATGAACTGGTTGCACCTGGGGGATTGTAAAGCCACTACACATGCATTTCTAAGCTCATCCTATTGAGTATATTTAGCTACTTTATTGATAATTGTCCACCCAGAGATATTGCAAACTCTTTCCTAAAAAATATTAATATCACACTTAAAATATAGAAATACTTAATAGATGGCCTACTGTGTAGCATCATTGAAATCGGCTTGATCTCGTCTGTGGGGAATCAACCTCAAATATGATGTGTTTCAGGAAAATGAGTCATAAGTCGCAAGACTGATATTTTTCAAAGTGTTTTTTTACAAGATCACATTATTGGAATGTACTAATATTTTTAGGGTTTATCACTTATAGCTATATCAATCGATGTACCAAATATCAGGACAATCTATGTAATATATCCTTTCGTTTCAAAGGTCCTCATTATGGACTACATTTAGTTACTTTACTGTGTATTGACCCCCAGAAATATTGGAAACTATTTTTTTCAAAAACGAAAATATCAAACTTAAAATCTAGAAATACTTATTAGATTATTAGACTGTTTACTATCATTTGAATCGGCTTGATCTCATCTTTTCAAATATAATGATATCTCAAAATCTATTTTTCACGACTTTCCTGAAACACATCACAAATCGTTATGTTGTCGGAATTTTAACCATACAATACCTTTGAGTGTTTCTCTCTCTTTATTTGCCCAATTTACGCCCTTAGTTATGTTGGCTACCTTCTTCTTGATGGCGTACGGGTCATCTACTGTACTGCATTGTAACAACCACTTGTACTGTTACACTATTTGCACTGTAACTTTATTTACACTGTAACACTACTTGCACTGCAGCCCTAGTTGCACTGTGACACTATTTACACTGTAACACTACTTGCACTGTAACCCTATTTACACAAATGCACTGTTCTATATAGTAGAACATGTTTCTCTATATATATATGCCACAAATTAATTAGGCACAGCACAACAAATCCCCCCGATACTTAAGTACTTCGGAAAAGTTTAATGATACTTCTAGAAGTCAGACAAGACCTTCTTAAAGCCGAAACACCATGGGTATACATGTATGGCCAATTCCACCAATTTGACAACATTTGGCTCCCTAGACCCCCCCTGGGTACCCAAAAATAATTTTTACATTAATCAGTTGATTTGTTATTTTTTATCAACCTTATATATATGTGCATTGAACTACCAAGTATGGAACAATTCTGATTATTAGTAATTTTTTTACAGGGGGGTCGAAAAATAGATCCCAAATATGAAAAAAATGCCAAAAATAGCATGTTGAATAATGGTTCATATTTCTTCATAAATTAGAATTTACATAGAAATAAATAAAACAAATATGCACATAATGTATTGAACTATTGTGCACTTGATAGGTCTCGACATAAGGGTGATAACACTTTTTAGTTTGTGAAAATATTCTAACTAGAAGAAAAGTTAGAGCCAAATAACCATTCAGTAATGGTAATCATAATGGCAGCGGTAAGGGTGACAGGTCATTGACCTTCTGCCCATATATAATGTACACACATTATATAATTCATTATATTTAGAATATATATAACATTCATTCACATACCCTGGTTTACCTTTTGAAGTTGACTTGAATACTTGTATTGAGTGTTTCTGTTATGTACAAGTATTTAGATGCAAAATTTTTAAGGATAAAGGTTCAAATATTATATATGTGTTTGGGATATAATTTGTGACATTTTGTGACGGCAGACGTGACGTAGACGACGTGACGAAGACGACAACAGCGTGACGAAGACGACAAAAGCAATTTGCAGTAAAAATCATGTAAAAACTACTCGGAAATTATTAATTTTGGTCTACATAGATTGCTATTAAGCAAAGTTAATAATAAATGTCAAATTTAAAGTTTATTATTAAATTCATGCCTTGTAAGGCTCTAAAAACGGTAAAATAGGCGTGACGAAGACGACATGAGCTAGGGCTCCAAGGGGTTCCCACCACCTTTTGCCGCCATGTTATTTCTCAGCTCCAATTCAAGAAAAACTCAAATCAATACATTTGATATTTTATACCTATATAATCCCATGCACTCTATCATTATTCATCAAAATTTGATATAATTTTTTTTTTTTTTATTTATTTATTCCACCTTAGGCACACAGCGTGACGAAGACGACATGGGGGGGTATCCACAATTTTTTTTTTTTGATTTTTGATGGCTTTTGGCCAAAAAATATTTTTTTTGCATTTTTTTTTTACACAGATCATATTCACGGAACCTTCTATCACAACATATAAAAAAAAATGTTCAATTTTGAAGATTATTTAGAAATTTAGCAATTCCACGGACTAATGGCTGTTAAAAAAATGATTTTTGCCTCCAAAATGGGATTTTGAAATAAAAAAAAAAAAAAATTGGGCCAAAAATGCCAAAAATGTTGTTCCACAGGTTGGTAGAACCATCCTATCAAAAAAAATAATCAAATAAATGATAATTAACTTGATTTAAGCCCATTTTACCCCTTTCCACGGTTGGGGGCCAAATGTTGTCAAATTGGTGGAATTGGCCGTATACATTTTCTAAGCGGGTAAATCATATATAACAACCCTGTATATTTATTTTATGTAATACTCATCTGATAAGGAAGAAGAGAGCTATTTTACATGGACTTTAATCATGGCAGACACCTTGCATGGTCAGCGCCATTGCTATAAGTCACGTGACTGGGAGTGATGTCACATACCCACAACATAAACAATAGCCTGCAGTGCCTGAATGGACACACTCCTATTTTTCTCAATTGATTTGAGCCATATTCATATATAAATGAATGATGCACTATATAAAAAGTTTAGGGTGGGAAAATATATTCCATTGATAAATGCAGGGAAAGGTGTTAAAGCTACTAAGGGTCAAGACAGGGAGTGGAACTGTAAAAACAATCGCCGTCGCCGACGCCATATATAATATAGGGGTCGGCGCTAGCTTGCCGTATATATAATTATTCAGTTTCAGGGTAGCAGGGGAGAGAGGGTGTACTTATAATCTATTCATATGGCATATACTTCTCACTCTATATATATTCTATATTTATGTATTTATATCAATGCCTGAAATAAACCTGTTCTACTAAGATCCGTGTTTGTTTTCATGAGACAATCCTGCATATGTATTCAGACTGAGAGGGACAGTGACGTCATCAATAATTGTAATTTACCACCAGTGGCGCTGTTGCTCACCAATATGTCTGCCTCCTTGTAAGGGAGGATGGGACTCCTTTTCTTATGGTTTTGTTGGTAAATAATGATAACGATCATTAAATATACTGCACAAGTACTCCTATGACTACAATGTTTCGTTTATTTGCAAAAAAAATCTTTGGATTCCTATATTGTGTTTCGGCTTTAAGATTAAAATGCAAACAAACCTTCATACTAGCATCAATGTACATTGCCAAATAAAAATGTATTTCTAACATCAAGGATTCTCTGTCTACAACTGTCATGTGTTTCTGGAAAATGGGTCACAAGTGGCAAAATTAGAATTTTTCAAATGTCTTTATCACAAAAAGCTTTTATGGGAATGTTTTAATTCTTTGTCAGTTTAATGTTAGTAGCAGTAGCAATATGTGTACCAAATGTCTGTGTGCTAAATGTACAAATTTATGCTTTACAGAGCTCATCCTGAGCAGTATATACAGCTAATTCTAATAATGATTGACCATTAACCCACTTAGACCCAAAATGGGAGTTTTGCTGCTAGAAATTTCATATTAAATATCTGATGTAGGCTCATAGACCTGACATCACACAGCAAATTTCAGACCTCTACCTATCATAGGACCAAAGATACCAGCCGTCCTACATGTAGGACGGTGGGTCAATCCACTATACATTTTTGAGGACTTTATTAAATCATGGATTGTACATAGGGAACCAATAGGATGCATACAGACCAAAGTCTCAAAAAGCCATTATTTATGAATCATCCCTACCTATTGTATAACAAGCTAAATTTGAAGTATTCCATGTAGAATTTCATGAATTTTCTGAATCTGAATAGCAAAATTGCAGAAAAGCCTGGTCACATTGTCAAAATGGGCCGTTTCTATGGTAACTAGTGATTTTTAGGCATTTTAGCAAAAAATAGGTTTTTAGTGCCCCATTTCTACACCGTTATCAGGAATGTGACCAAACTTGGGGATATTGATGATAGATGTAAGGGCTATTTGAGGACCCTAAGTCAGTGACCTTGACCAAGGTCAAAGTCTTTAGATATGACCTTGAGATACAAAAATAGCAAAATTCTGGAATGTGACATGGTATTTTCTCCTGATTTTCTCACATGAAAATAGGGCAATAGGGAAAAATGATAATCTAATGTATTGAAATATGAACCAACATTAAGGCAAAGAAGAATTGGACATGCCCAGTTCCATTAGACAGTGTGTTGCCATGGTAACCTAGACTTCCTTTCTACTCTATACTTAATTTTGGTTAAATCAAAATTTCATATAAGAGCCTGTATCTCTGGAAGTATTTACTCCTGGGTTACAAAATGTAAGCAAGTGATAGGGCTCTAAGAGCTCTGCCATTAGAATTGCTATCAATGACCTTTGTCAAGGTCAAGGTCACCATTTTCAAGGTCAAACATGAAATTTGGTTCAAAATCCATCATAAACTGGAAACTAAGTCATAGTTACCATGGCAACACACTTTGCAATGACACTGGGCTTGGGCCAGTTTTCTTTCCCCTAATGTTGGTTGTTTTTTCTATACATAAGAGTATCATTTTCCCCTTTTACCCTAGCTTCATAAGAGGAAAAGTAATGTTACATTCCAGAATTTTGCTATTTTTTGTATTTGAAGGTCATATCCAGTGACTTTGACCTTGGCCCAGCTAACTGGATTGAAGCCTGCAGATAGCCCTTATAAATACCATCTATGACCCCAAGTTTGGTCACATTCCTGATAATATTGTAGAAATGGGACACTAAAAACCTGTTTTCTGCTGAAATATAATAAAAAAACAATCACCAGTCACCATAGAAACGGCCCCTTTTTGACAATGATTATGGGTTTATCAGCAAATTTTCTCTTCAGATTCAGAAAATCCATGTAATTTTACATAAGACACATCAAATGTGGCTTGTTATATGGTGGGAATGGGTTCCCATTCAAATTCAACTTATGGCTGCTGGTCTAAGTTTTTAGGGTAATGAGCAGACCCAATGCTATTATGTTTTATACCCATATAGACCCAGCGTCCTACATGTAGGACGGCCACACATTTCTTCCATTTTCTCCAAAAATATAATACTTAGGAACTCAATTTTTGGCAGGTTCATTGATCATACCCTAAACTATGGTCCCATAAAGGTTTCATCACAATAAGAATGGTAGGAATTTATTAATTCCTGGGGTGAACTTTCAAAAATGACACTTTCCACAAATCACCTTTGGGCCCTTCAGATGCAGTGATGTTACCATAGCAACACATCATTATTTAGTTCTCAAAAGTTTATGAATACTAAAATCCGTCTATGTGCATAACTGGTAGAAATATCATTCTGATTTGAAAACGATTTCTTGATTTCTTTCAATATTTAAAAAGCATGTTCTGCCGTCCTACATGTAGGACGGTGGGTCTATATGGGTTAAGAGATGAACTTATTATATGCGCATTCCATATGACAGGTGCTATAAGTGGGGTGCTATACAAATATTCATATAGTACGGATACTATATGAACTACTTCATCACCAAGTCGGCCACTTTTATGCATCATGTTTTATGCCTATATAATAAATATAGAATGGAACTCGCCTGCAATAATCGAAAAATTTATTGGACTTTATTCATCCACATAAGCACTCTGCCTACAGCATTGTGCTTGTATGGACGAATCTCGTCCAATAAATTTTCGATTACTGTCGGCTTTCTTCCATTCTCTCTATTTATTGTTCATTCCTAAAATATAGAAATACTTATAGGACATTCTAATGTTCAGTATCATTGGAATCAGCTTGATCTCACATCTTCAAATATGATGATATCTCAAAATCCATTCTTTTGCAAATTGTGACTCATTTTCGAGTAACACATGACATATACTAGACCCGTGTTTAAATCAGTTGCATATAATGAACTCCTGCACATTTGTTTAGTAATAAACGCACACCCAGGTTGATGATTTCCTAATTAAATTTTACTTTAACAAAGATATTAAAAAAGGCAAGCAGGAGGAAAATGGTTACAACAACTATTGGCAAATGCAGTATATCAGAAAAAGTGAATAATACTAACACTGATCCATTCAAAACAGCATTGGTGATCAACAACATCTTCTTGTGAAACAGTTTTTTCTCCCGATTGGTTTCATCTCTATTTGAGGCCTTTCTACTATTCCACAATATCTGACGGATCCTTATAGTAATTATCACTGAAATACATACATTGGATAATGCGGAAACAGTAGCAATTGCATGGAAATAAGATGGCTGCAATTGATCTCCTTGAATATGCAATAAGCACAGACTATTTGAGGGTGGGTGCATCTGCACCCAAACAATCACAAGAACAATATTCAAAAGATGTAACATATTTGAAATATATCCATGCACCTTTACAAATAACCTGTTTCTATATGACCCCAGAGGGTTATTGACAGCTTTGAGTATGAGTAGGGTTTCACTGACAACATGGGATATATTAAGTAGAATCGGCAGTAAAGAGACAGCACTCAAAACCTTGCAGAGGGAACTCTCTGTCCATGTTTCTATTTCCCATGGTAGCCCATTATGATATATGAAATCAATGAGACCAATTGCCAAAAGATACAGCCCAATGCAGGAGTTAGCTGCAAAGGCTGAGAGCTCATGGGAAATTCTAGTCTTTTTTGTCTTCCTAACCAGAGCCTTTATAAGTGTCATCACTTCATATAAAAAGATAAATCCAGAGGAAAACATAACTATGTATGATGTGAGGGTGTTGCCATTGAGGATATACTTGCATTTAGCTCTGACAGCCTTGCAGATTAGACTCTGACTTTCCATGCAGCATATTTCAGGGTCATTCAAGATAATTTCATCACTCAGTGCCAACAATTTAATGATATCTTCAGGTAAGACTAAGCTCTGTTTTAGGTTAATTGTTTTCATGTGAAAACGCGAGTGAAATCTTATCGGAAGACCACGGAAATCTCCATTTTGCACACTGAGGTATTTCAAGGAGAACACATCACAAAATAAACATCCCTGTACCTGGTTCAGGAGAATACCATCTAGAAGTATGATTTCCAGAGCTGTGAGAAATTGGAGGTTGGAACTTTGGGCATCAATTACTATCAGTGGATTGTATGATAAATCTAGATATGACAAATGAACTAAATCTTTAAAAACAGAGGATTTTATCTCTGAGATATTATTATAGCTAAGAACAATTTTTACCAAGTAAGTTGTGTGCCTAAAGTACATTTCAGGTAATACAAAAATGTTGTCTTTCCCGAGGTCAAGATGTTTAAGATATCTAAGGTTTGACAAATCTGAATTGTCTAATATGATCCAGCTGTCCTTGACGATCAACGACTTTGTCATCTCGGGAATGGTCAAACCAAGAATACTGGTTGTTTTGAAACATGTGAGTTTTTCTCCATGACAGTCACAATATTCTGGACAAACATAATTATTACATAATTGCTCATCATCTGTGGATTTGGAACACTGGACAACACCATCACAAATATTTTCAGGAGAGATACAGTTATGCCCACATACCAACATTCCAGGACAGGATAAATGGGGTTGACATTGTTCATCTTCGCCAAATGGACAATCCTTCACTCCATCACAGACATGGTGGGGATGAATGCAGTACTCAGAATCACATTTAAACATATGTGGACAAGCAAAATATGTACAATAATCAAGCATCTGATTCTCAGTAGGGTAATTTCTGTCATATACACAAAATTGATTGGTTTCATTGTCTGTGGTTCTTTTCACAGATTGATCCTTAAACTTACCCCCCAGTACACTATTGTCACTTGTAGCATGGCATGGCCTCTCATCTGAGCCATCAGGACAGTCATTTTGCCCATCACATACAAGATCATACAGCACACAGCCTCCACTTATGCACTGAAAGTAAGGGTCAAGGCAGGAACAAATGGGTAATTCACATGTATAACGACAGTACCTAAGTTCCATGACCTTTCCCTCTTCGGATTTGCATGAAGACTCGCAATCATGCTCATCTGAACCATCAGGACACTCTGGGATAGTGTTGCAAACATATTTATGTAATATACAACTTCCCTCTGCACAGGTAAATGTACCTTTGGGACAAATAGTTGACCGTTTGATGCTCTCTTGTGCACATAAACCATAGCATGGGTTTGAACAGCGGCGAACTCCAATACGCATCCAATGAAACCACATTCCATTAGGATTCATCAGATCATACATACCTAGGTTCCAGGAAGTTATTTGGGTTCTTGAATAATAATTAAGGTCAATGTTCATGAGAATTGTACCCAGATATTGATAATTCGACTTGATAATAGTTGCCACATATGCAACATCATTAGAAAATGATCTATTTAAATACATTTCATCCTGTATATATGGTTCTGCCCTTGCTGAACTGGCACCAATCTCCTTACAAGCAGAACTAAAGCTGTTAAACAAAGAAGTTGTATTGTCATAGTGGCATGTGTGGCCTGTTGAAACATATATTTCAGGACATGAAACCTGTACAGCTTTTATACATTTATTGTATGCACTTAGGTGCCAGTCCTCTGGGCAGTCCAGAGGAGCCATGCTGAAGATGCTGGTCATATTGTCTGAGGAAAGTCCACCAACAACACGTGTAGAAGTGTTGGGGTATCCTGATTCAGTCACTTGGCCAACTGCTGACACTTGACACACAAGAAGAACATTATCTACAACATCTTTGCAAGCTATTGGCATCCATACAAAAGGCTCAATATAAGTTAACATGACAAGGCAAGTGAAGCCCTTGTGGTAGTAAGTAGTTTGGTTAGACCTTGGTTTCCCATTAATGTTATAATTCTTGTCTTTCACAGGGTATTTAGAATCATGTAGATAAAATATGTGTGGATATAAGTCTCTATCCCATATATGTTTGGTGATGACAAGGGGTTGTCCATGTTTATCTCGGTATGTCCTGCCCTGAAGTTAAGAAAAATAGAATTTCATTGATATTTAAAAATTAAAATCTAGTTTTAATTTAAAAGAAGATAAGGAATAATTATACTTCTATCTTATTCATTTTTTCTATTTTGATAAAAACGCCATGTGACCATAGCTTTGCTTCTTATTTAGCCCATTGAGGAAGGGCTGATGCCTCAAGGCATCAACGTCAAGATGGCGACGGGGCCGGGCTGATGCCTCAAGGCATCACACATAATTTGGCGCAGGGGACAGGGTGATGCCTCAAGGCATTCATATTTTAAATAAATTGAAGGGGGCATAACTTAATAAAAAATGAACGGATTTTGATGAAATTTGAAATATATACATGTATACAAACACACTAGAATTATTTTTAAATGTATGTTGTCATGGAGACACTAATGATGACACCATAACTAACATACGTAAATGCAGGAAAGTGAATTTGGAGCAAGGTTGCCACTATATTGCACCCAATTGGGACCCATTATTTTAATTATTGAAGACCAAATTCTAGAAATTATGGAAAAGTATGATCAATAACTGTTTACATCTATTAAACGATGTACATATGACACATATTATTTGAAGAAAATATTCTTAAAGTGTTTTTAAACCTTAATCCTCATGTTAAACACCCATCCTGAGGCCCAAAAAGGGGGAAAAGGGCCCTCCCCCCCACCCCCACTAGCCAGGCAAAATGTGTGTAATATTTTTATGCTATTTTGTACTATGGCTAAATGCTTGTTACAGAGAAATGGATCTCCTTTAAAGGGTCATTAAACGGGGTCATGGCCACTTTGAGGTCAATAAACGTTATGGATAACTCCCAAGTCCCAATTTTTTTACCCCCATTTATGTCCAACTTATAGTCACTGATAGGCCCATATTGAGAAAACTTGGGTGAAAAGTTGTGTTTAGTGCAAGAGGGCACTGAGTATCGCCTGAAATTCACACACCACCTCTCCCGTATTATGCATGTTCATTTAAAGATTTCACTGCCTTGTGACGTAGGCAAACATCAGAGGCACCCTGAAAAAACTGTGGGACTACTTTTCCCCTCATCTAAATGGGTAAACCAGACTAAATATCAGGTTACATCAAGTACCACTGGGGCCTTTATATTTGAATAATAACAAAGAAGTTTCTCATACTATTTTGGGGTTTACCAATTCTTTAAGGCCCCAAAAAAGGTATACTTACGTTAGGGGACATGACAAATCCCAGGTATACTGCAGAGGTATTTGATTCTTCTGCATACTCCTTGAGTAATGTTGTCAATGACAAGATCTCCGTCTGTGAATGCAGAACTAGAAGATTGGCCCCTTGTCTATGGCAAGCACGCTCTGCCTCTAAACAACTGCCATTAAAGAATCCATGAAATGTATAACAGTATTTCCTTGTGCAAAGTTTCTTATCTTTTTGGACATGTCTCCCCTTCGGATAAGGAATTCCAGCTGTTCCGTGATCGTCTCTGTACATACTTTCAGCCCTTATGTGGAGAATAGTGTGGCAATTGTCTGAACGACAAATCAAAGAAATCAGTCCTTTCCTTGCTTGGGATTCAAACATGAATTCCCTTTGTATATTTGTCATGGAAAAGCCATAAGATCTTTTATCATCTCTGAAGTAGAAATCTACATGTGTATTAGGGGTGAATGAAGATATGTTATAAACAAAGATTTGGAAACGTGTTTGTCTCATACTTCGTTCATAGATAGTGTCCCATTCCAATGCATATATAGATATTGGCATTGCAGGGATGGCTAGAATAGAAATATGCATTATCTGTGAATTGTTGAAGACCACTCTAGTTATACAACACTCGCGAATTGTAATGTCATGAAAAACCTCTTCTTTTGGATGGTCATATTGTATGTGGAAACTTGGCGGGATTGACTCATGGTAGCATTTTTCAACTCTTTGCCTCACCTTCCCTAAGAATGTGGGTAACATCCAAAAGCAATCTGTTGCAACATAAATATGAGCAAAGTGTTTGGTACTGGGGCCATGGGGATACCAGCCAGCTTTGCACTCAGTATTATAGGCTTGGTGGATAAAGTTCTGCCAGTAGATATCTGTGATAATATCTAATTCTGCTTCTTTGATGAGATTACTGTCAAATTTAAAAAAAGATTCTATGAAATCTGCCTCATAGGGATATACATAGAACAACACACAAGTAAAGGAGATTGTTACAGTTGTCTCTGTATATTGAGACATTCCATTGGTGGCGTTGGTAATGAGTAGTATTGGAAACTTAGAATACCTACCTAATCTATTCATTATGTCTCTTTGACTTACAGCTATGGCTACATCAAGTCCATTATTTTTAGGGTGGTTTCTGACAAAACCATCATCTTTGTATAGAGATGTCTTTATTTGCATGCCAAGGCAGGGACTAGTTCTAAATGTTACCATTCCTTTAATTTGGAATGACCAAATGTTGGAATATATATACACATATATTGTGCTCCGGCCACTGGCTATTCTGAATGTTCGGTGGCTGAAGAGAGGATCTGAGGGATATGCTCCACAATAAGGTCCAATACTATGCTCAGCAGTGAGTTCTGAATCAAAGAGTATAACTCCACCATATAAGCATCCAGGGCTATTGTAACCATGCAAATACTTAATGTCCACATCAGCGATAACACTCCTGAAACTTCTGGTCGACATATGTTTAACTTGCAAAGCCATGTAAGAGGCATTCATGAAGGCCAACTGCAAACTCTTTCCTGTTTTTATTTTGTAATGTTTAATGCTTGAATTATTAGATATTTGTGTGAACATGGTTAGAGAGAGGGGAGAAGCTGGGGGGTACTTCAATTCCATTATGCAACTACCTTTAAGCATGACAGAACCGGATGATAAAATATTAGAATTTGTCATCCTATGGTGTAATAGTTCAGGGTTATAAGACAAACCACTCCAAAACTTCAAATCACTGGACATAGCACTGGAGATGTTATAGGTTAGTTCATATATGTAAGCAATAACACCAATTATGTACCACTTCTTCACATGAATCAATGTGTTGGGTTTATCTAGAGTGAGGTGAATATCACTTGAATAAAAATACATTTCTAAACTGCCACTATGCTTCACTATTGGTTCCTTGCAGGATGAATCCATGTCAATCAGAGGGGAGGTTATGATAGTTTCAAATGTGAATCTAAATTCAATTTCATCTGGGTAATCCACTGAATGTAGTTCTAGAAGAACCCTATTACTTGGGTAAGACATAACCCAGGGCTCTTTAATCCCACAAAATGAATGAGATACATCTGAGGGTTCAGGGGTTCCATTATGACACCGGTAGTTTCCAGCTACAAACTTCACAGTCAATCTGTTCCCTTTGCATGCTTTGCCAGAATATATCATTTTCAGTCGACTGAATTTTAGCTTCAACCATGTGCTTTTCAGGCTTTGTATTTCCCATGTCAATCTGACAGGACCATGGGAAAACTTTAATGCTTCACCCCCACAGAAAAACCTGGTTGTTCTCTGGTAGATTAGCCTTAGCTTATCTAGTTCTATGCTTTCTGGAGTTAAACAGTTTGAGTGGAGATGCTGTATCTTTGTGTAGAGATTGGTGAAAAAGCCCTGGGTGTTGGTTTGATGGGAGAGTAGTGATTGGGTAAGTATATGTCCAATATGATTGTCCAACACAGTATTAGAAGATCTGATAAGTTGTATATAACAAAATATAACAAAAGGGAAAACAATAGATATTTTCAGTAACATTATGCCTCCACAAAAAGGATAATAATGCGAATAGAAATAATAATAATGATTATGATACAGCTTATTTGCCTATAATTAGACCAATGAAGATTAGATCTTACAATATCTCCAAGTTCTCTGTGTCTCTTGTATTCAAGTATGCCAATTTGTCTTGCAATGATGCGTCAGCTATCCTGCTACTAATTGTGGGAGTATTTGTGTACAATTGATGACCTCAACCAATCACCTCTCAATGCTTTCACCTGCACCGGCACTTTGAACACAGTCTTCCCTGTTTGGGAATAATATACTCATCCTCACCACACTACAATAGGGGAGTTGCATGTGCCACTGCACATGTCTATTACAGTGTATCATGGGATGGATTCTGATGAAATCTGACGGGCTCCAGATGTTAGGGCCCAACAACTATAGGCCCCAAAGTCCAAATGTTAGGGCCCACTCACTTTCAGACATGAGGGCCCATGGCTTATTCTGGGGTGGGCCCTAACATCTGAAAGTGGGTGGGCCCTAACGTTTGAAGGTGGGTGGGCCCTAATGGATATCAACATTAGAGCATTAATAATTATACTACGACTGAATGGGTTATTCAATTAGAGTGGGAAGAATACACCCATTTAATAGTTTGTTCATTTCTGTATGCATGTAATACGGAAGCGTTGACATCATCAATTGGTGTGACGTCATCAATGAGGGCAATCTTGACCAATCACAGACAAGCATTCTTATAGACTCTGGATTCTGCACATTCAAAATAAACCATGTTGAAAACTGCTTCAGCCAGCCTAATAAAAGCGTAAGAATGATGATTTTCTATCATTTCCAAGTCGTAGTATAAAGAAAGAACAGTACTTGAGGTTAGGAACTACTTGTGTGATTCAATGGCACTCGTTTAAACTTTATTTTGCATCCAATGCATGACCTGCAGCCGCTTGTTGGATACAAAATAAAGTTTTAACTTGAGCCATTGAATCACACTTGTGGTTCTAACCTCACATTCAGTTCTATCTAAATATCCCATGCTGAACATATAGATTGTTATTATAGACATGTTGTCTATAGATTTTAGTACCATTAGTCCCATAATTCCATGCGAATCAAGATTTAAAATAGCGGCTATGCAAATCCTCTATATGGTACTTGCATGTCTCACTGTGGATGTCTATCACAGTACATGATTGGATGCATTCAATTTAATTCTGTGATACAAATATTTAGAAGAATTTCTATAAAATATTGCAATTACCTTTTCACTAATATATTAGCTCATTTAAATGATTTATAAAACATCAATGCATGGCCAGATTGATGACGACTTGTTTCATGGAATCCTCTCAACCTATGGCTGATTACATCAGATAATTGTTAGATATTCTATGCTGAACAAAATATGTCTTCCATCAATTTTGCACCATAAGCCCCAAACTGGCGGCTATTCAAGTCCCTTATTTCTGCCTGGTTTATGGGCTGGAATATGTGTGTGTGGATGGGAGGGGGTCAGTATGGAATATGACATTGGTCTGCACTTGCTAATTGTTTTCTTTAATCAATTGGAGCCTCCACTGCCTGGTATGATAGCATCTATAGCAAGCTAGAGTGAAACCAAATAATCATTAATTATATTTATGTTTTTAATTGGGATTTATCTAAAAAGGGCATATTATGAATACACGCTCTGGCCTCCCTTGGTGAATGGTGGATGGATGGTCGCGCGGTCCAACATGACACCTTAGGTTTAGTATGTATACATGTGCAATATCCCATTACCCTGCTATAGCCATGCACCCTAAGTTAGGGGCTTTGATTTATTACCTATTTTGTGTGTAATCCTTGAAAATTGAGTTCATAGGAGTTAAGATATGTACCAGGAGCCAGAATTTTGTCTAAGTTTCTAGTGGTTATGATGTCATCATTGAATTTGAATGTAGAAGCTCAAAGTTGAATATTTATCCACCCAATTGGTCAATTGTGTCATGAAAATTTTGGGCATTTCAGCTTTTAATTATTTATGCTACCATTACCACCGTCATGAGGGAGCAACGTTGAAATATGTATGAAAAAATTGAAAAATGTGCAGGTTCAACATGGCCCCCCATGCTGCAAAATCATTTAACTCAGAAATTGCCATGGAAATTTAAAATCAGGGTTTTCATGACATTTCATATATTATTACCATGGAAACACCCATTAATATAAAGAACAATTCTTGTAATTGTGCATCTGACAGTTCCAAAAACAGATAGCCCCGAATTTTGCTTCAATTGACATATCACATATTTTTTTATCAGGAAAACATAAAATAATAATGAATAATATAAAATAAGTTGAGGCAGCTTCAAGTTCTTAGTCCCTAATTAATTAACAGACCTTTGTTGACATGACAGAAGTAAGATGATCTTCTGGACATGTGCTGCAGTGCAATGCTATATGATATGATATGATAAATCTTTTATTTGTCGTGAATAGGTATATGCAGTTTTGGGTATGAATACATCAAGTTACTTTAGGCTTGTGTTGAGGGGAACAAAAGGGTACATTCTGATTAATGGTTCATCATGCCCTGGTGTAAACAGATACACTATTAGTGAAAAGGTTGAAGCACAGATGGGTTGAAAATGCATGTTTGTACTCTAGTTTTTTTTTAACATTTCTCTATTCAGGAGTAAATAGTGGCATATGCCAGCCTATTAGTCTTTTAATGACTAGGGTCAGACCATACCAAGGTCAGATCTCAGACAAGATTCTAAAATGTTGTAGACTAAACTTTCCCCTTTTAGAATCTAATTTTATTTAGTAAATGCTGTATGTAGAAACAACGGTCAAGGTTTCGCGTGAAACAAACCACAAGTAAACATTTATAGTGGCATGTCCATCAGTTGAACGGGTGTTCCAAAAGCTTGCTATACCTCCCTCTGAGGTATCAGTGCGATGCTGTATAACCACATGGCGAAAGGAATGGGAGGGAGTTTGCATGGTAGCAAACTGGATACATGCCGCTGACTTCTTTTTTAAAACCAGTAGTGGGGAAGTAGATCGCTGTATATCGGGAGGACCAGGAATCGTCCTGCATTCACTTATCATAGAAATAGAATGCAGTTGCAAGATATATTTTTATGGTTAGTTTGAGTTATTGAGTCAAACAGAGGGACTTTCAAAGATAGTGTATTTCCCCCATTCTCCTCAATCCTCATGAGGACAATGGGGGACTGAAGTAAACCTTAATTGTGATGAATCAATGTAATTGCTTATATGCATGTACCCTTCTTTATTTCACCCTTGATATGCTCAGTCCATAGAAATAACATAGGCTGTGTATATTGTTTAGCTGGTCAGTAACTGAAGCGACATTGCACGCGGGCAATACACGGCCGACCTATTTTTTTTTGCACTGTGCGCATGCGTTCTTTCTGATCTTTGCCAGTTCCGGTCCTTCTTCGGAGCCATGTTTTCGAAGCGAATCAAGCTAAAGAACTGAATATTTAACAATTTATTTCTCAAAATCGCTGCAGATCATGTTAATTTAACATTAGTTTAGTGTGCGGGGTGAAATAAACACAGAACAACCCTTGGATTCTCGGCGTCGTGAATATTCACCCATGACGGTCGCGGGACTACCGTCCCTTGACCGTCATCGGTGAATATTCACTCCCGCCTCAAATCCCGGGTAGTTCTGTGTATATATTCCCCTATAGCCTAGTGGTTAAAGCTTTGGACTTCCAAGCAGGATTGTGAGTTCGAGTATCAGAGCAGACAGCCTTTTTACATTTGTCTAATTTTTGAGTCATTTTATTTTTTAATTTCACATATATATTCACATCTGCACCTCAGTTTTCTTTTAAACTCACACATGTAGTTTCATATGGAATTCCCTTTCGATTTGTCAAAGTATCAGAGGGGCTAAGATCAAATTAAGCGAGAAAAGTGAGTTGGATGGGGTTTGGTCATATATAGTTTCTCTGTTATAGAGGTATGGGTGGCGGTCATAAGCTTGTGTTTAGTTTCGCGAAAATGGTTTTCTTACGGCCACGATTCGTCCAGAGATTTAATTGATGTAGACATCCAAAAGGTCTTAGTAAAGTTGATGTTGTTCTTGGTTGTAACTAAAGACTTTCGGGCTAACTTGCGCTTCTTCAGGAGTTTCTTTTTTCCAATATTTCAATATTCTGTGTGATCCTACACTGATATGTGTAACCATGGAGCCCCACACTTATATGTTTAACCATGGAGCCCCACACTTATATGTTTAAACACGGAGCCTCACACTGATATGTGTAACCATGGAGCCTCACACTGATATGTGTAACCATGAAGCCCCACACTTATATGTGTAACCATGGAGCCCCACACATATATGTGTAACCATGGAGCCCCACACTTATATGTGTAACCATGGAGCCCCACACTTATATGTGTAACCATGGAGCCCCACACTTATATGTGTAACCATGGAGCCCCATACTTATATGTGTAACTATGGAGCCCCACACTGATATGTGTAACCATGGAGCCCCACACTTATATGCGTAACCATGGAGCTCCACACTTATATGTGTAACCATGGAGCCCCACACTTATATGTTTAAACATGGAGCCCCACACTTATATGTTTAAACATGGAGCCTCACACTGATATGTGTAACCATGGAGCCCCACACTTATATGTGTAACCATGGAGCCCCACACTTATATGTGTAACCATGGAGCCCCACACTTATATGTGTAACCATGGAGCCCCACACTTATATGTGTAACCATGGAGCCCCATACTTATATGTGATGTGTTCCAGGAAAATAAGTCATAAGTCGCAATATTCATATTTTTCAAAGTGCTTTTTCACAAGATCACATTATTGGAATGTTCTGATTTTTGGAGGGTTTATCACTTATAGTTATGTCAATCGATGTATCAAATTTCAGGACAATCTATGTAATATATCTTTTCGTTTTAAAGGTCCTCATATGGACTACATTTAGTTACTTTACTGTTTAGTGACCCCCAGAAATATTGGAAACTTTTTTTTTCAGAAACGAAAATATCAAACTTAAAATCAAGAAATACTTATTATCTTATTAGACTCTTTACTATCATTGGAATCGGCTTGATCTCATCTTTTCAAATGTAATAGTATCTCAAAATCTATTTTTTGCGACTTATGACTCATTTTCCTGAAACACATCACATATGTGTAACTATGGAGCCCCACACTGATATGTGTAACCATGGAGCCCCACACTTATGTATGCACCTAAACTGCACCCTACAAACCAGAGGAATAGCAACCAACCGCTATCCTTGAAACGCCTTTGAGGCAATTCTGGCCAACAGTGAATGTCACACCCTCCCTTATATCATGCATATCTTACTAGTCAACAGGCCATTCCAACACTGTTTTGAAGCATTTACTTATATGTCCACTAAATTCTGAGGTCCTGACCACAAGTAAAACCACAGTTCCGGATCTTCGGATGCTTTCCTACCGGCAACCAAGTCAGAGCGGGAGTGGCTTTATTGCTTGACTTTACAGATAGAGGTCATGGTGACTTATGCAGCATGCATTTCACCTTATTCTTTATTTATTAATGCATGATAGCCATTTACACTTGTAACACCTTTTACTTTTATGTGCTGCTGCCTCAGAAGGTAAGAATTGGCCTTTGCTCATTGAGCTCCAACCGCAGCAGGTGTATGGTGGTAGAATAAACGATTTGGCTGGCCTCACCTATACACTAAAGCCCTGTATTTATACACTAAATTCCCTGTATTTATACTCTCTGCAGTATGGAGAGAAACCAGTGCATGGAATAACTGTATCCTTACCTATTCTTTGAGACAGCAAGCAGGTTCTGGTAGCGGTAGCGGTGCAATGGGTACCCAATATATCCCTTTCCAGAGAACTTTTAATTTCAACATAGTTTGTCCAAGAGAGATGAGATTTTAAACTTTGAATGAAGTTGTTGATCAATTCATTATATGCTATGTGAGCGCGACCACTACTAGGGCGCTGCCTTGTGTCTAAATATACTATCGTTGAAACTCTTCTGTATCTGAAGTTAATGAACAGAGATCCGACTTCCTCCATGCTGAGTACATGCACGCTTTAAGTTTGTCTCTATAAAATGAGATCATCCTAAAAATTATCAACATAAGTGCGTTGGAAAGAGTAACAGATACGGCAGGGATTGCATACTGACGTCGGCCACCATAGGCTCCCATATTAATATACCAAAGTTTATACTCCTATTTCTACATGATAACAATGAGAAATTGTTTCGCTCTCAACATATGTGATATGTTGATATCAACATCAAACTTTGTGTCAATGAATGCAATTAATTTTTGACAAATGTTTTCTATATTTTTTTTTTGATTAAATCTCCAAATTTTACTATAGAGCTCTATGGGACATGCACCCAATACCACTTGAAAGTCAACCCCTGGTTTGCAGCGCCACCTGCAATCACGTGACTTTTTGTCTCAAAGAATACACTAAAGCCCTGTATCTATACACTAGAGCCCTGTATCTATACACTAGAGCCCTGTACCTATACACTAGAGCCATGTATCTATACACTAGAGCCCTGTATCTATACACTAGAGCCCTGTACCTATACACTAGAGCCCTGTATCTATACACTAGAGCCCTGTACCTATACACTAGAGCCCTGTATCTATACACTAGAGCCCTGTATCTATACACTAGAGCCCTGTATCTATACACTAGAGCCCTGTACCTATACACTAGAGCCCTGTATCTATACACTAGAGCCCTGTACCTATACACTAGAGCCCTGTATCTATACACTAGAGCCCTGTATCTATACACTAGATTTCATAGAGGAGCGGCACCCCCCTTTTTCGGTGTAAAATTTTATGTGTTATTGAAAATGTACACTTCCGGAAATAAAGCATTATACATACATACAAAGATATATTTAGAATCAGTATGGATGATAGTTTTGCCCTTTATTTATCATCTTTATAATTGTGCATTTATGGTAGAGTACAAAATATGAACATTTCAAAAGACAATGTGCTGCTTACAATTAACAATAATGCATGTATATGCATTATGACAGAAGTCTAGGCCTAGTTTTAATGGTGTTGTGGTGTGCCCCCCCCCCCATTCCCCCACCATCCAACCCAATATATGATCAAAATATGTTCTGGCATACTTCCAAGTGTAGTGGGGTACCAAAGGTCAAACCTAGAACTTGTACCCCCCATTTCAAATTAGCTTGCGACGCCCCTGCAACGGGTGTGGGTGAGTGTAGGCTAGTGGAGTTGCATGTGCCAAGTGCTGCGCAAGTCTGTTACAATGCATCCTGGGATGGATTCTGTTGAAATCTGACATACAAATATTTGGCAACATTTTTTATCGAAAATTGCAAGGATATTTTCACCAATATCATAGCTTTTATAAAATTATATATGTCAAACAAATACATGATGGGAAAGATGGGGACATAGGTTATAGAAACATGTATATAAACATGGATATTGATATTAGAGCAATAGTCCATGATGAACATGGCATGTTTTCTATAGGTTTTAGACTGTACTATTTATAGTCCCACAATTCCATGCGAATCTAGAATCAAAATGGCGGCTATGCAAATCCCCTATTGTTGTGGGAGTGTGTACCTGCAATAGTACGAATTGAAATAGCGCATACATAGTATGACTGAGAATTTATGATGTCACCCGGTTGGCTGGGGAATCCTACTAGCCGTCATGTTAGGGGACAGCGCTATCCCTGCCGTCTATGGGGTGGTCATTAAAACAAAGTTGATAAACCTCACAATGGCAGTGATGTCGGAACCAGGGGGGCCACAGGGGCCATGCCCCCCCCCCCACCAATGAAAGTGGGGGGGGGCAGAGTATGGTTTGACCCCCCACCATTTTCCTTCATGTACAATTTTGAATGCTGAAAAAGAATTCTTCCAGATAGAGAAAACCCTCTCTCAGTAATGTAAAATGCTAAAGGTAATTGCACTAAATAAGGCCCATGACGTGGACACTTATAGAAATATAATATTCTACCTGTTTATTCGGAATGTTATAATTTGGTATACTTATAATTTTAGAGCCAAACTTTCAATCAAATTTGTTTTTCAGAAAATTGAAATCACTGATGTAACCATGGCAACCAACTAAGCATAACTATTCATCATTATTTGGTTATGTCATCACTGACCATATTTTGGGCTATATTAGCCATTTAACCAGTATTCAAATTGCATTTACATTAGTTTAATTTGTTTTTATTTCTCCCTAAAGCCAATTATTTGAGAATTCAATATCTACAATACGTCATGTCATCAATCAAATTTGGACATCAGCCTTAGATAATAGTTTGGGTGGTTTATCATACTGATTGCACACAAGATGTTTGCTCATCCCCGATGTCCCACAAAACTATGCCAAAAGTGGTAATTTTTTTACCATTTTGACCCTCGACTCATACAGTTTTTACTCCTTACTAGGAAAGTACCCGTCCTCCGGACGGTCCCCCTCTCTCCCCACACTTCCCCCTCTCCCTCTTTTCACTCCACCTCTTCTCTGTCTCTCATACCTGTTTTTCTCTCCCAACCCCATCTCTGATACTCCCTTCTCCCTCCCCTCTTCCTCATGCTCCCCCTCCTCGCTTTCTCTCCCTGCCCTCTGTCCCTTCCCATACATCCTCTCCCTTCCCCTACTCTTTTTCCTGCCCCTCTTCTTCCCCCCCCATCATTTTAGTTAATATGCACATTACATATTGATGGAGTAGCTTGTGGCTAATGACGTAGTATCTCACAGGGGCTTTCCCAGGCTATAAATAGAGTGTGGATATCCCGATTTTAAAAAGGCTTCAAAATCACATTTCCACCCCAAATACCTTCACAAACCACATACGACGACATCCAGAGAGGGGGGACAGACCTCTACAGATGAGTGAAGTGGTTTGTAATACAACAACTTCCGAGAACATTTGGGACAAAGACACCCTTCTATTCCTTATATGGATTTCTACCTCCTTTCCTAGAAATCGCTCTAGCTGTATATTATATGGATGACAATATTGGAATCACACATATCATATATCAACAGATCTATGCAAAAATTTGCTTAGATAAAATTAGTTTTCATCAATTTTTCATAAAATAGGAGAGATTTAATTGCCACAAGGTCCTTATTTTTTAACAAATTCAAAATTTGTCCGAGAGAGTTGCCATGGCGACTTGACTATCAATCATAATTTCAAACTGTTCCCCGTATTGTAAGCTTTGATAATATATATACTTTTTCCGAACTTGTATGAAAAAATAAAAAGCTATCAGGGTTCAATTAGAGGGATGTCTCGAAACATAATGTTTATGGGCCTTATTTTGCGGCTTGGGCTATAGTAAACTTCTGTACCTATAGACAAGTTGTAGCCCATGTGAAAACCAATTTCGACGAAAATAAACACAAGCATAGCAGTGTAGGCCCAAGTTGAGAAAGTCCCTTCCAGCGAAGGGAAAGCCTCTTGCCTCAAACCACTAAGTGCCTTCTTAAATCCATTAAAACTGCAAAATATCATTATATTCCCATTAAAACGCCAAGTTCTAGGCAGGGATACTGATTAGCAAAGTAGGCTGACATACCATTCTTATCTGATCTGAGGGCTGTTGCACAACAAAATTCAATGAACGAACAGGATAACCTCCTCATAGGGGTCTAAGAATGAGCAGGAATAGCCACAATTAGCCCACTGTTGCATATTGCCTGGTCCTAACTATACTCGTAGATCTGCACATGTGTGGGTGCTCCACTAAATATAGAAGGTGTGGACCCAGTCAAAGAATTGGGTATTCTATAGACTGATGTCATACATAGGGGATATTCCAACCTAGCTGACCTGTTTGGTTGTTTGTTCTGAATTAGGATGAATGCACCCTTCTATATGTATAGGCAGTTAATAAAGGACACTTAAGAGGGGTCTGATTGACAGGCCACCCACATATATAGACTATGGCAGATCAACAAATTTACCATGAGCAAGTCTTATAGCCACAAATATCCAAAACATAAAAAAATGATTAATTAATGTGTGAAACCTTTGATATATCATTTTTTACTCATTAAGAAGTGGTATATATCAATGGATAAATTTCAGGGACCTTCAAATTAGGTACAAATAGACTTAGGATAGGATAACCCTGAAGGTCTGAAACTTTTCCAGGATCAAATAATCAAATAATGAATGGGATTATTTATCCCAACGAACAAGCATCTATGATTTGGTTGTGTAACAGGTTCTCGTTTGTTGCACAAAGAACGAGCGGGGATTTCTACAAAGTTCAAAGAGCAACAGAAAGGCTAAAAACAGCCACAAATTTGCAACAAACAGGCATTGTGCAACAGCCTTCTGAGAGTTTAGACCTAGAGTGTTAGGACTGCCAGCCATGCCTCTGGACAGTCTGGTCTAGATACCCTAATAGCCCAGAACTTCATTTAACTCACTTTACTTGCTTAATTTGATCTTAGCATCTCTAATTCTTTCCGCAATGAAGGAATGACATCAATAACTAAATGTTTGAGTTTAAAAGAAAAGTGAGCCCAAGATATGAAGATATTAGTGAAATTAAAGTATAAAATAACTTGAAAATGTAGTGGACAACCAATAAGTAAATTTCATCACTAAAACAGCCATACAGGGTAATAGACATATAAATTTGAAATACAAACTCAGCTGTCAAACATGCCACTTGGGATAACACACAATCTTAGACCTTGTGTCATAGGAAAACTATTCCCAAATCAACTTCTAGTTGTATCCATATGGATATACAATTTCACTTTGTGGGACAAAGTTGGCCCCCCCATGTTTAAATTGCTTCCTACATCCCTGAATGGTGGATACTTGAGTAATACTACACTAAAGAAAGATAATCTAACCTATCAAGAAGGGTTTGTTGAGGCATATTACAACTGGTAAAGGTTAAAACAGCCAGAAAACGGTATACTCAAGTATCGCAGCATACATAGACATAGAACGAGCCTCCCACAATGGCGACGGCCATGACGTCAGTAAATTCTATTCATACCGGGACATTGCATCAGCCCTTAGGCTTTGGGCAGGGCAGCCACTGCACCCTGGTGCTACATGCAGTAGCTAGTGAGCCGCGACGTTGCGACTGGATGTCATGATGTTATGCTTTTTAAAGTGATTTATTCACAAGATGTCTTTGTTGGTTGGTGCATGGTTAACAAATTATCACTAAATATCAATAAATGCAAATCCATATCATTTGCCCTCAGCCGTACCTCCAAAAGAAAATCCTCTACTGCCTCCCTCGACATTAATCTTGGAAATCAAAAATTAGAGTCTGTCCAGGAATACAAATATCTAGGTTTTACTTTAGATGAGCTCTTAACATTTAGACAACACACCCAAAATACCCTGAATACAGTCTCGGCAAAAATAGGACTACTATACCGAGCGCGTAACTCCCTAACTTCCAAAGCCAAGCATGACCTCTATAAAATGGCCATCCTACCAAATTTTGACTATTGCGACTTTATCTATGATTCAGCTCCAAATTCTATCCTGCAGAAATTACAATCCCAACAAAACCGAGCTCTTCGTATAATCTATAATAAATCTAAATTTGATAATGTCGACCTGGAGCACAAACTCTTAAACATCTGGCCCCTGCAATATCGCAGAAACAAACATATCCTAGATATAGCCTTCTACATGTCACAGAATCCTACCAACTTAGACATGAGGTCCCTTCCAACCCGAAGCCATGCCAAGGGTAGAAGAAACCTATTAGTTCTTCCTCCACATTCTACTAAAATAATAAATTCCCTAACCTATAAATGTCAAATATGCTGGAATGACTTAGCTTCTGAGGCACACGGTATCGAGGATAAACTGACCTTTAAACATTACACGGACAAACTGCTATCCCCTTTTTAAATTTAATTTTATATCTACTCTGATTCAATAATCTCTGATATTATATCGAATCAACCTGTCATTCACAATTCACTATGTGTCAAACTATAACTGCATATTATTGACATGCAAAAATGTTTATATATTGGACTGTCTACACTGAATATTGACTGCCTAAAATATAGGCAACAATCTCATTCTCTCTTATTATAGAATATCATATCAATTATACCATCAAGGGATTAGATGAGCCTGTGTTGCTGGACTAATATGGGTGGCAGTGTAACATCCTCTAGTGCCTGTGATCCCTCTTGGTCGAGCAGCCGGTGACTCTATCCCATCTGATCTCTGATCATGATATCAATGTTATTTTCAGTAGAAAATTAATGCTCAGATTTGTGGGCACAATTTGTTCTCTACCCCTATTGAAATGAAAAAAAATGTTTTGAAATGTGCCTTATGGGTGTGAAACTAATTGTTACCATTAACTCACTCATAATTATTATACTGCTCCTTACTCGAATGCATATTTCTCTACTTTTAATGACTGGAATTTCTGGCATAAGCACTGTATCGAAAACTTGAAGTCTTATAATCACTCCCAATAGTATCATGTATCGACCACACCATTGTCTGTTATCTTACACATATCTCATCTCATAATATCACCTGTTACTGTTATTTATAATTTCTCACACTAAGTTCTCTGTTGTAACCAAGTTCGCAATCAAGTACAGGCACTCCCTGGAAGAACAGGCCCATTCAAAGTTGTAAAATTTTTGTATGAACCTGACATGGAAACCCTATGTGCAACAAGATCAGCTAATAAAGAATACTTGAATTGAATTGAATTGAGTTGGAATGGTCTGATTTTTTACGGGTCTAGCACTTGTATTGTAGTCATATGAATACATGTACCAAATTGCAGGACATTGTATTAAATATATCCTTGTGTTTTAAAGGCCTTTGTATGGAGTATGTTCCTAAAATGTATGTTTGTATGGTTGAAACGTATCACAGATTATGAAATATCTACGAAATAAAATAAAACAAGGGGAGGAGGAAAAGGTGGATGAAGAGAAAGTGAAGGAGTTATAAAAGAAAGTTTTCCTTACAAACTTTATCCTAATCAACCCGAATTTGTCCTCACTAAGTTTATGAAACAGGCACAGTGATTCCTGAAATGTCACTGTAGTGGTACATGACCAGAGATTACTTAAATGGGTGAAATCGCCAGAAAATGTACAATTTGTCTTCAGCAATCGTGTCAGATAACACAAATTTTAGACAATAATGATGTTCAAAATTCAATTAAACACAAACAGATGGTTTGAATCATGGCAAATATCTCCAGATTTACCTAGTTTTGACAATTTTCAGCCTAATTTACCAGAATTAACTAAATATGTATAGCTGCCAATTGTACATTTTCTGAAAGTCTGACCCAGTTGCTGTGTGTGTGGGTAGCATAGGGAAATGGCAATTATGCAGCGTAAAGCCAAGTCATGCCGCCATTTTGTGGGACGGTCTCAACAGGGATTTGAGCACAGAATTACGTCCTTCAAGAATGTCTTCAACGGGACCCATTTCTATGGAGCGATTCTGCTGACAAGTCAGCAAATATCGCTCAAAAAGTAGTAAAATTCTAATATTTAGCCGCTGAATGAACCTAAAATTCATGCCATGTAATGAGGGTGTCTGCATTGAAATGAAGTATAAATTGCGAATTTAAATAGTATGTGGGTGCAGTATTCATATGTGAGAGGGAATGCATACAGGTCTATTATAACCCAGATAATTCTTAGCCTGGGACACTGTAAAACCTTTATAAGGCCTTTATAGCTTTCAGCTGGAAGCATTTAGATTACCAGGAGTCAGAAGCATACAGCACGTGTCAGGCGCGGCGGAACCGGGGGGGCAGGGGGGGGGGCACTTGCCCCCCCCCCAAATAATTATATTGGGGGGGGGGGGGGCCTTGCCCCCCGCCCCCAATAATTCGGTTACATTTTGAAAATGTTATTGGCCAAATAATGAGTTGTCACTTACAGAACCTTGTGCAATGTATACGGTGGTAAGACTAATGAAATCATAAGTAATACCTTTCAGATCTCATTCATGTAAAACTAAGAAAATCAATTCTTCACTTTGATTTAGTTGATTAGCTATGCATTTTCATCTTTTGAGAAAAATCATCTTTGTTTAGAAAAGGAATTGATTTCGAAGGCACCCTCAAATATAGGCAAATTTCTTCAAAGTCACACCAAATCACAATATTTCAATATCAGATCCTAATTCAGGAAAGGGTGGGCCATGTTTATTAAGGTATAATAAATGGGTGAGAAATAATCTGGATTTTCATATGGACGATCCAGATAATTATAAAATTATGCTTGAATTTGCTGGTGTGGGTGATGAAAAGAATACTCTAAATTTGATAATCTATTGGGAAAATTGTATATATCTATAAAAGGATCTATAAAAGGATTGCTGCCAACCATCCAGATTTATATAACATGTTAGATATTCACATATTTTTGTATCTTTATATCATACTCTTTAAAGGTAAATACCAGCGTCATCAGCACTGCTGCAGGCGGGAATTTAAGGAATTAATGCATGAAAAAATAGGTGTAACAATAGTTTTCTTTAAACCCTGTCTTGATAAAGAACATGGTTTGGTGAATACAAAAAGAATACAAAACAGTCATTATATTATCTTATAATTACAGGACGTCTGAACTTTACTACCATTTACTCTGCAGGACAATGGGGAAAAAGTATATTCACATTGGTTACAAGATTTTAGATAGAAAAGGGCGATTTGTGATGTGTTTCAAGAAAATGTGTCACAAGTCGCAAAATTGGTACTATTCAAAGTCATTTATTCACAGGATCACATCATTGGAATGTTTTTATCATTTGGGTGTCTAGTCAGTGAGGTTGTATAAATATATGTACCAAATTTCAAGACTGTGTATATAATATATCATCTAATATCAAATATACGTATATATGCCTATAGATACTTATCAAATGTCCTAATGGTTACCATCATTGGAATTGGTTTAATCTCATCATTTCAAATATGATAATATCTCAAAATCCATGTTTTGCGACTTATGACTCATTTCCCTGAAATACATCACATTTGTTCCTTGTACATTTCTCCAAACATGGCTGACATAGGCCTACTATTCTAACCTCACAAAAAAGAAAATGGGATATAAACATACTACTATGAATACTATTCAGCTTTGAAGATGACACATGTACCTGTTTTTTTAAACTCATCTTGACACAAATTCGGCTGAATAATTTGTGTAATTCAATGACCCCCTGTTTTCATTCTTTCTGAAGGTAACACAATATGTTAGCTATGCATACAGAGAATGTAAAACTGCATTACTTATTCAGCTTTAACATATTGCACAGACATTGAATTTTCTTTGTTTAAAAAACGAAAACTATCATGTTATGGTCACTCCTGCTATTTAAATGTTTAAGATAATTCACAAATGAAGATGACAGATGGTAGTCACCATATTTGGTTTAGCGTATTCTATTCTTGTAAAAGCATCTCACCAAAAAAATATGCAAGAAGAACTCAACATTTTGAATCCTAATGAAGATAAATTTTAACACCCAAAATTCCTAAAATGTGTCCAAGTCTAAGGGGAAAACCTCTAGTTTCTGGGGACCTAGGTGGGCCTCAGACCCCACGCCTTATGGACTGGGATCAGCTAGGTTGACACAAATTGCAGAATGAAAGTAGAGAGTGAGTGGTATAGACATTATAAACCTTTAAGGCCTAGTATAGGCCTATATTGTTATAGGCCTACCTCATTCTGCCCACCCCTAAAGATTTACTTTCTGGCTAGGTCCTACCTGTTTAATACCTTCATTATAACAATATATCCAGATAAAGTATAACCCATTAAAATTTTAAAATGACTTTAGAAGTATGGTAGGATTTTCAGAAATGCACAATCTACAGTCTACAGATCTCTCAAATTCTGCTCAATTAGAGTAAAAAATGACTGTTTATCTGAGTATATTCTGTATTGTTTATCAATAAATCTATCTGGTTATGTTGAACGGTATCTTGAACCTGATTTTCGTCTTAAATCAGGGTTATTTGAGAGGATTGGTGAAGGCAAATTGTACATTTTCTAGCAATTTCACCCGGTAGTATTGGCATTATAAGTGTGCTTGGTTCCCTGATAAGGTATTGGGGTCCTGTGAAATGTTTCGATTATATTATACTATTGGAGGGTAATGCAAAGTCACCCTCCATGCCTCCGCCACTAGAGGTGGGAGGGGCAGCGTAAGTGGAGGTTTTGCCATCGATTTTCATCTAATTCCAACCATTTTTCAGCTTAAATATCGATAAACGTATCATACCAACCTCTATAAAGGTGATAATAAATGCAAAAGCGCATTCGGGACGATCTGTCGTCCCATATTTTCCCTTGGGCTACGTGATTGCGTTCATTCGCTACGCTCATTCACGCCATCACTACGCGCCGCGGGAAAATATGGGACGACAGATCGTCCCTCATGCACTTTTGCCTATATATTACATATGTTTCATTCTCTTTCTGTGGCAGCACAGGGGGTTTCTGGTTGGCAAAAATAATAATTCCTTGGACATGAGGTTTGTGATTGACCATTTCCACGTTTATTTATGGGTCTTCTTTATCATTTTTCAGTTTGAAGTTAAAAAAATATGTTATTGTCCTAGTTTGTCTTTTTAGTTTAGTTCGTGAATAAACTTATATCCAAATTAATCTATTCAAAGTCTTGTATTGCTTTCGGTTAATATATATATATAGATCTCCAATACACTCTACCATAGCTCGAACCTAACTCGGAGATATCTATTCATGTCACCACATTACCCCTAATACACTCTCCCGCGCGCCGTACCCGGGCGATACGGAGCGGCACGTTTTTTCGTCTTCAATGAGACGATTTTTGTCTACAGAGCACCGCGAAAGCTACTGGTGAACTGTGGTGACGAAATTGCCTGAACTTCTGATACGAAAAACGGTCATTTGAATCACGGAGACGAAATATGATATGCTCCGTATTCGCGCTCCGTTTTTCGTATTGAGTTTTGAGAACTACATAGGTGCCAACATTGGCTTCTGTGAATACACTATCATAATATAGCGGCAATGTCACACATTTAAGTTTTAACACTTGTTAATGCCCCTTTTCGCTCACCCTACTCATGGGGGTGTGAAAAACAGAACACAAACACATGTTAGAAGCTGCCTTCTACCTAACACAAACAAATAACAATCTTGACAAAAAACGTCTGGCCACTAGAAGTCATGCCAAAGACAGAAGAAATTTATTAATCAATATAATGGTTGAATCTCTATAATCTTTGGTGGACATATAGCTCGGCATATCAGCATAATGCAAGTGCAGTTTGGGAAGGCTGGGCCAAATATTTCGATTCCTATACTTATGCTTCATATACCTATATTTTCCCTATTATTTAGCCTTATTCCAGCCTTATTCGACCTGATTAATCAAATGATTAAGTGTGAGGTCGATATAAATTACCCTCTAATTCGACTAGAAAAATTGAATGAAAAGTCAGAGCTAGAGAATGGATGTTGGCCAGCAAAAGAAGGCCTGGTTCCAACCTGAAGTTTGACTCGATTTTATAAAAATATCTATTCTATTAATATAAAATAACGGGGTTTGAATCAAATGGTCTCTTTATTTGTAATAATTATGGCGTAACGGCGACGCCATGGCGTAACGGCGACATTATAACAAATGCTAACTGCAATTCAACAGATGACATTTTCATCATATAAATATATTAAAATGTAGTTTCGTCGCTACTGGGGCGATCCCATCTGCCCTGGTGCCGTTGGAAAGGCCTTGAAGAGAGCTACATGAGCCTTTTTTCCGCTTCTTCCCATCGTCATTTACCGACCCTACAGACGCGGCGACGACAGATGATATATTCATCATATAAATATATTAAAGTGTAGTTTCGTCGCTACTGGGTCAAAAAGCTCTTTTATCACAATAACGGCGAAGATATTGGCATAAGCGCTTTGAAAGTAGGGTTTCCACAGCCTCATTTTGGCCAGGGAATCCAAATGACATGGTTAGAATCATGTGCGCTCATCCCAAATACAGGTTATAGACAACCTAGGCTGGAAAACCAAATGATGCTCGATTGGGAGAATCACTCATATGCATCATTTATGAAATCTGTCTTCATCAAATTCGGTGGTGTAGTGGTGAAGAAGCTGGCTTGTGAATCCTAAGGTTGCTAGATCAAACCCAAGCATGGATAAGTTTTTTTTCTCTGTTTGGCATCAGTGGTTCTACACTAGTGGCCGTCATGCACTAATGGTCACGCCAGCTTGTCTGGCACTGGCCGGCCGGCCTAATCCTAAAAACGAAAAACGCCGCGCGAATACGCTGAGACGAAAAATTTCGTATCAAAAGTGGGGACAAGAATTTCGTATCCAATTTCGTATCGGGCGGGTACGGTGCGCGGGACAGTGTATCCATATAAATATTTCAATTTTCAAACTCACCAATTTTGAATATAAGGTACAGAATCCTAATGTTCCTTCTATATCTCAGAGGCAGACTTTCCACACGGGTACTCTGTAACATAAGTGCTACTAATTGTAATTGACATTCCTGGGAACTTTGTCCAGGAAAAGTGTAATTTGGAGATTTAAATGAATAGTTTATTCTACTAAATTCCAACCCTATCTATCCCCGCTAATTTGTCTCCATACTTTTCACCCTCTTGCTCTCCCACAAACTTGCTCTCCTACTCTGTATCACCATACCCCATTGTTATCTATCTCACTCCGCACACATAATATTATGTGGGTCAGATTTTCAGAAAATGTACAATTGGCAGCTCTACACTTTTACTAAATTCTGCTGAATCAGGCTGCAATTTGGCCAATACTAGGTAAACTCGACTATATTCGGCATTGCATTGATTCTAGCAATCTGTTTGGCTAGGTTGAACTGTATTAATTAATTTTGAACTTTATTTTCGTCTGAAATGTGGGTTATTTGAGAGGATTGGTGAATATGAATTGTACATTTTCTGAAAATCTGACCCATATATATATAAAACATTGCATGAAACACACACAATTTGTCAATATCTCACGCTAAAACTTCAAAATATTATGCACAAAATTAAATGTAGCTAGACAAATCAGTTATGTGTTTTTTCGTCGCAAATTCATTTAAATGACATCAAATACAGAAAAAAAATGATCTATTTAATATTTGGCCTTAATCTGTACAATTTGTTTAATATTTCTGTAACCTAAATATTAATAACCGAAAAATCACAGGCGCCAATCTAACCCAAGCTACTTCACCCTGCAACAAGAAAGCTTCCTAGCAACGTCGAAACGTTTTACTAGAATGCCAATATATTGCTGTTTAGGGACGCTTTCCTTTGAAGGACATTATATCAAAAAAAGATCAAAGGAGATAATATTGTGTCGTTATGGATACCTTCATATGTGTGAGACATTACTTTGAAATAGTGAAGCGCATTATCGTTCTGACAATGTCCGCATTTCGTGAATGGAAATTAGGGTTTTATTCTTTATCGATCAGGAATGATTTAGTCGAATAAAGCCTTCAGTTCCAACCACAGGGGAAAGGGGTAATGTCATAATACTGCTGCTGCCGCCACGCTGTAGTGGACAAGTTGTAACTAATTGTAATAGTGGTTAACCAGTCACTATCCTCTATCTTCATGTTAGACTTGTGTAAGTATCTGATTTTCGTTTGTTTAACTCCAGCGAGTGCTGGAGTTCTATGGTTTAATAAACGAAATCTTGGCATTTCTTTTTATTTAAAACATCATATTAGAGTCGTTATACTGTCTCAACTGAGGACGGGCCTCCTTAACACAGCAAGGCCTAAGCATGAGGGAGGCCGGAGGTAACCTTGTGCTTGCAAGTTAGCTGCTATTAACGATTAATGTTTGTGCTAGTTGGGATTATATCTTTTTTGGATGCACTACCGGTAGATCACTCAAATAATTGGGATGTGTTACAGGAAAATGAGTCATAAGTCGCAAGAAATGGATTTTGAGATATGATCATATTTGAAAAGATGAGATCAGGGAGATTCCAATGATAGGAAACATTAGGACATTTAATATGTATTTCTAGATGTTTGATATGTTTATGATTAAAAATCTTTTTGCAATATGTCTGGATGGCCAATTACCAGTAAAGTAACTAAATATACTCTTTAGGATGACCTTCAAAACCCAAGGAAATATTCAATACAACGTTCTAAAATTTGGTACACAGATTCATATGACTAAAGGTGCTATAGACCCTCCAAAATTCAGAACAAGAACATTCCAATAAAGGTCTTGTGAATAAATCTCTTAGAAAAATATCATTTTTGCGGTTTGTGACTCATTTCCTTGAAACACATCACAAATGATCCCCTTCCCTCCATTTTATATGAAATCGCCATAATATGACTTTTTCCTATTTTGAAATAATCAAACGCCTTTTGCCTTTAGTAATCAGGCAACGCTGAGAACATCAACACTAGCCGCTGAAATGTATTTTTGTTGTCCTGAATAAACATATTTAAAAGTTAAATACAAAATTGGAGCCAACTGCATGGCCCACTGACCAGTGACCAGTCAACAGCATTTCCACTGGCCGTTGTCCGGCTGCCACCAGTTGTGTGGTCCCATACACTCTTACACAAGAACTATGTCTTTATGGAATAGGGGCAATCTCAAAGTTACAAACTACTTCATTATGAACTTATTTTGGCAGGTATTAGCAACCTATTTTGGCAGGTATCAGGAATGGAGATATAATACAACATGTGGGCATAGATTGGAGGGCTTTCCAGACTATTTAGAGAATTTGATATGTTTTTAAATGGATGATTGATTTGAATTGTGCCTTAATTTCCAATACATGTAGAAGCGAAAATTGATAAAGCATTATGTTGCATTTTGGGTTAGTATGCAGCAATCTACACTCCCAAGAATACATTTTATTGATCATCATCTATAGACTGACAATATGTCATCTGCCCCACGAAGTATGTGAGACGACATGCTCTATGTACACATATACATGTATATATAGTATACATATACATGTATATATAAGTATGTGAGACGACATGCTCTATGTACACATATACATGTATATATAGTATACATATACATGTATATATAAGTATGTGAGACGACATGCTCTATGTACATACATGTATATATAATGGGTTAATCTTTATTTCCCAATTTATGTCAATACGTGAATCAAACCACAAGTGGGTCAGATTTTCAGAAAATGTACAATTTGCCTTCACCAATCCTCTCAAATAACCCACATTTAAGACAAAAATGAGCTTCAAAATGCAGTTTAACATAACAGAACTGATACTTTAAATCAAATTCCTAAATGTGTAGAGTTGCCAATTGTACATTTTCTGAAAATCTGACCCAAGTTCTGACGTTATTGTGTTTGATTCAGGGAACTCAGTTTGTCTTTCCAACCATGGGGCATTCAAGCAGTAAACTGTCATACACACTAATCTTAATAACAATGAGGATATCTTTTATGGGATTTCCCTAAATATATGTTTAACCTTTTTATTATCTGGTTATATATCACATAGTTCACTGAAATAGCTGATATTGGTAGCGCCAATTGCATATCACTTATAGACTATTTGAATCCATGTCAAAAGTCCTTCCTTCAAAGTTCACATGACACTTTACAACGGTGCTATTATATCTTCGGCTTCCTAAGAGATCGTTTCCTGTTCTGTTCCTGGATAAATTCCATTTCCACACATCATTTAACAAGGAGGTCATTTTAAAGTCAGAAGGTTGTTGTAATAAACTTATTTATCTGCAACCTACTGTCAATCCTACATTTTGACCTTTGATCCCTTCACGTGATGTATACATTCACCAATAGCAAGGACGGGTACAAATCGTGAGTAGCAGGAGGAGGAGGAGCCAAAAGATGGAGGGGGTGGAGCTTAGTCTGGCATTGGATCCCTCGGTTGTTGTGGGCGTGATGGTGGTGCTTGTGGTGGTGCTTGAAGCGGTGCTTGTAGTAGTTGTCAGACAACCGATAGGTGCCGTTGTTGAGTTTACATCCACATAGAATACATCACGTGGTAATAAACCCACACTGTCAGCATGATAACCCATGATGGCGTCCTTAGCTATGTGTTTACACGTATCCTAAAAAGGCATAATTGTAACTATTATAAGTAAGTCAAACAGAGCATCCAAAAATGTTACTAATATAAGTAGGTCAAACAGAACACCCAAAAATGTTACTATTATAAGTAAGTCAATCAGAACACCCAAAAATGTTACTATTATAAGTAGGTCAAACAGAACACCCAAAAATGTTACTATTATAAGTAAGTCAAACAGAGCATCCAAAAATGTTACTATTATAAGTAGGTCAAACAGAACACCCAAAAATGTTACTATTATAAGTAGGTCAAACAGAACACCCAAAAATGTTACTATTATAAGTAAGTCAAACAGAGCATCCAAAAATGTTACTATTATAAGTAGGTCAAACAGAACACCCAAAAATGTTACTATTATAAGTAAGTCAAACAGAGCACCCAAAAATGTTACTATTATAAGTAAGTCAATCAGAACACCCAAAAATGTTACTATTATAAGTAGGTCAAACAGAACACCCAAAAATGTTACTATTATAAGTAAGTCAAACAGAGCATCCAAAAATGTTACTATTATAAGTAGGTCAAACAGAACACCCAAAAATGTTACTATTATAAGTAAGTCAAACAGAGCATCCAAAAATGTTACTATTATTTAAGTAAATCAAACAGAACAGATATAATATATCTTATTAAATTATTTTGAAAATGATTTAAGTTTAGGTATATCTGTATATGGGTCAGATTTTCAGAAAATGTACAATTCACCTTCACCAATCCTCTCAAATAAACCAAATTTCAGACGAAAATAAAGTTCAAAACTCAGTTCAACCTAACCAAACCGATTGCTACAATCAATACAATGCCAAATATACTCGAATTTACCTAGTATTGACCAAATTGCAGTCTAGTTTAGCAGAATTTACTAAATGTGTACAGCTGCCAATTGTACATTTTCTCAAAATCTGACCCATATGTTGCACTGCATTTATTAAACAATCTGTTTGATTACTTTAAATGTATTTTGACCCTCAGTGGTCTTAAATTTCGGTTATTTGAGAGGATAGGTGAAGGCGAATTGTACAATTTCTGACGACTTCACCCAATAGAAAAGATGCTGCAAAGTTATTTAAACATGAACCGTTAGATAGTGTATTCATGTTCTAACAAATACAGTTCTTACAAAGATTTGTAGGCAATCCTATAAATAGTGGTTACATTGCCCCCATTGCTTTTGATGCATCAATGACATTGGTAATAATAATGACTAGTATACTATTTAATATAATTCATATCCGGTTAAAATTTGAGTTGTAATTTAGGTTTTAAATTTGCCATTCTGACAGCAATTGTACATTTTATAGGTGACATGACACTTTTACACCGACGGTTTTAATGTTATACATAGTCTAGTTAATTGAATATCAATACTAAGCATTAATTCCAAAGTTAGCTTATTAATATCAAATAAAGCCGTCTCGGGGAAATTAAAGCCATTGGCCTGTTGTAAAAAAAAGAACTATTACCTATACTATTACTATTACCAGAGCTATATATACAGAGTATCTCACATAACTAAATGCTTCATTGTATCTTGTATTTGATTATTGTACATTACATCTTGCAGCATTTTGTTTTGGACAAAATGGAAGAAATACTTTGTAGAATTAATGTCCATGTAAATGTGTGACAAATGGAATAAATTTAATATATCATATAATATAATATCATTCGCATTTAATGCGGGGCCATTAGAATGGTCCTCCACGTCCACCGGTAACACATATTTGTCATCTGTGAACATGGAGGACCATTCTACTTCTAGTGGTCCCGCTTTGCAGGACTTTCACCGTATGGGATGCAAACAATTGTACATTTTCTGGCGACCTCACACATAAAATGATGCGAATATAAAATGGGCTCTCATTTAGATCAGTTTTCCCATAAGAAGCTTTCAACTCTCAACTCTACTCGCTGCTCATGAGATAGTGTTCTGAATTGCAAGTACAAGTTTGGCTCCACAAAGACAATGGCAGAACACACTGATTGTAAAGGGGAGGAAGAACATGAACTGGACGCAATCTTAAAAGGTAAGAGTAAATATGTTATCAGTCTTTCAGATTGAGAACAACGTATCTAGAGTGAGTTATGCACAGTGCGTATTTCACTAGGGAGGAACGTGTTGCAGTCATGACAACAAATGTGTTTTATGGCAAGTGTACTACGAAATTCAACATTTAGTCTAAACAAATTTTGTCTATCTATACCATCTAAAGCATATATAATAAGACAGTTAACTAACTCGCTGGTGTCAGTCAGAAGAGAATATTACACTCGTTGCCTTTCTATAATTACAATGTTACTTGTTATAGTTTAGTTATGTTATAGTTTGCTTGCAATACTTCTCTCTATATTTTAATTCAAATCAAGACCGAGGATGCAACATGCATGACAAGATGGTCTTTTTGCCTCATATATCCATGGATGCACTCAAGTGGGTTGAGAATGACTTCAAATTCAGAGCTCATGATGTTCTTGTGGCGTCATACCCAAAAGCAGGTACCTCAATCTAAACTATTGTACTTCTCTAAAAAATACATTTTCACTATAAATTATAAGCTCATCAATAGTGTCTCAATAACCCTACTACACAATTTGATCAAAGGACTTTCAGATGGCTAGGAAAATAACTTTTTTATCGATACTAATTGAGAACTGGCCCAACATTCATGCTCTTGGATGTTACAAATGTAAACCCTACCCCAACCTTAGCTAAACAACCAAACCCCTAGTCAATCCCGAAATTAGCTAGTCAACCCTCTGTAGCTAGGCATACAGGGGAAGACCAGGTCCAGACCTGAAATGTACTACCTATATTTTTGTAACCTGCTAGTCACGAAATAAAAGAGTTTTAATATCATTTTTATTATTAAATGCTCCCAATGATTCATTCTGTTACAAATTTGCATATTCAAGGGACCACCTGGATGTGTGACACAGTGTGGCTGATGTTAAATAACATGGACCTAAAGGCTAAGGAACAATCTCACTTCTTTCGCACACCCGAGTACGGCTTCAGGACCGACCCCGAAGTACAAGAAACGCTGAGAGCCACAACACCAAGAACTCTGAAAACTCATCTACCTCCAAAATACTCGCAGAAAGAACGTGAATTAACCAAATTCAAAACAATTGTTGTCATGAGAAATCTTAAAGACAGCCTGACTTCCTTCTTTCACCAGACCACCAAAGGTGGTTTCTTCAATTATCCCGGTTCTTGGCAAGATTTTTTTGGACTTTTTGTCAAGAAGCAAATATATTATGGTGACTGGGCTGAGACTAATCTTGCTTGGTGGCGACTCAGAGATAGGGATGATGTACTGATTTTGAAATATGAGGACATGAAAGCTGACTTTCCTGCCGTTGTGAGGAGAGTTGCTCAGTTTCTTGGTAAACAGCTCAGTGAGGACGACATTGCCACAATTGTACATCACACCAAGTTTGAAAACATGGCGAAAAGTAAAGGGGTACAGTTCGAATATAAGGGTTTTTATAGAAAGGGTGTTGTCGGGGACTGGTCTACTATATTCACGCCAGAACAGACCGCTTTTACCGATGAGTATTTGAAACAGACCACTGAGGCGGAAGGACTGTTCTTCAACGAGGGAAACTGAGATTAATAGTTCAGAAAATAATTAGTCAGATTTCCTCGGTTGTAGCTCATAGAGCGTCCGGCTAGATAAAAAGCTTAGAGAGTGGGTTATATTCACAAGATCTCTTTATTGGAATGTTTTCATTCTTGGCGGAGCTTCTCCCCCTTTCCCTTCGGCGGCGGGAACAGCTCTAGATAGATTAATTAATTCATACCATCGAACCAGCAGTTTTTCAATGAGGAAAGATAAGATAATATACTACTTTATTTATCCAACTCACAAAGTACATTATGAAGTTATGAAAATAGACAAATACAGACAAATAGGTATACAGACTTCTAGATCAGATCCAGTTTTCCCAGACGTTACCATCTCTCTCAAGGCAGGGTTAACTATTAATTTAGATGCAGTTTATACAGTTAATAAAATGAGATTAAGTAAACTAAGATGCAGAGATCTTACGATAGTATTGAAAGAGAAATGGTTTTGGGGGGAGGTAACAGGAGAAGAACAAGGGTGATAAGATGGAAAAAAGACTGCATAGCAAGATTGTATCATTGAAGATCATTCCTTATTTAAAACATTTCTCGAAGAAGGTGCGATTGATTTATGCGTGTTTCTGGGGGTAATATGGATGGATGTTGATGCCTCAGCTTATCTATTTGGTTGTTATGACACTTGACACGATCGATATGTTGGGCATTTAATAACTCTTATATATTTAGCCCTGTAATACTACGATATACTACGGTTCCATGTATATGTGAAGAATTGGATGGTTGGATAATGTGTTAAGACGCATTTTTGTGGTGGTGGGAGTTACTTATAATTCCTTGATAGATAGTTATATTTATATTGCCATGTTACATTGACTAGATTAGAGTGCGATTAAATATATGACTTGTATCTTAGAGGTCGATATATATTGTGTTATACAGAAACATGAAAGCGAACTTCTAATTTTCTCACTAAGAAATATCAATTTTTATCTCTGAAGTTATGTATATACATATAACAAAGATTACTGAGGAAATCATCCCATGATGTAATGATATCTTCCTAATAAAAAATATCTTAAATCTTAAAAATGTGTTTGTACATTTGTTATATTATGCAATGGGATTGTCTTCAATAGACCTAGCTGAGTGTCGTTGACGCATTGGTGTATTGTTACCCTTACTTAGAAACCAATATTATGGCCGGTAGGGCTTGAGATCCCTAGAGAGAGGTATAACACCATACAATATACTCTTCATTATCATAAACATCCACAATTACCATCACAATTAAGACACTTCTCTATATTACAACGACTCTAACACTACCATCTGTTTCCACCTATAGATATAATTATCATGTACTATTGTTGGGGACATAAAGTTAAATAATGAGGAAAATACTAACCGGGAGGTTTTGGTAGTCATCACATGCTTGTGTAGTCCAGAAGATACAGTTGTCTCTAATTGATTGGATGAAATAGTGATGGGACTTGGAGTGCCAACAGATGTGTTCGATTTCTGAAAGCGACATAAAGTAATGTGCTAGTCTCCTTGTTGCCAATCATTCAAGGAATTTATTCTAACCCCATGAGGTGATATAAATAAATGGAATTATAATTAAAAGAATATTTTACATTCACAAAATATTTGTCGCAAAAAAGTGATCCTGAGATCATATATTATTTTAAAAATGAGATTTAATAAATATATCCGTATTCTTGGATATTTTGAAAACAATATGAACAATAATTGTGTTGGATGGACGATCAATTGTAAATTAATTAAATATCTCCTTAGCATGACCCCAGAAAAACACAATTATATTCAATACACAGGCGGGACATTTTCTAAATGTATTCGTACAACTAAAGGCGCTAATCACATCAAAAGTAAAAACAATCCTTGTGGGAAAGAAAAACTCGGTTATCATTATTTACAAATTTAGAATAATTTTTCTGGGACACCAAAGACGCAGAAAATTAAATTGTGTCGTTGAAAATCATCAGTAAATGACTTGTCTTTTCACTATCAGTGATTCGGTATCGTTATCCCTCTACAGCTTATCTTTAATCTCCACACATTTATTGTATTCACCATATCTCTCCTATAGAATAATTGCACCTATCTATAACTACCAGGTGTCTCAATGATCTATGATGCATTGAAATAGCTGATATATAAAACCAATTATGTGATAAGTATTGCACTTGATTGTTATCTCAAAAGTTTATCATTATTATCTTATTAACGTTAGTCTCCTGATGTGATAATGTGTAGTGCTACTCATTCCAGACACCCCTGGAGACAATAATAGAATAGGCTGAAATCGGCTGAAAATGTACAATTCACCTTCAACAATCTTTCCAAATAACCCAAAATTAAGACAAAAATAAGTTTCAAAACTCAGTTCAACATAACTAAACATATTGTTTAAGTCAAGTCAATGCTAAATATACTCAGATATACCGAGTACTCAGTATTTTAAGTCTAATTTAGCAGAATTTACTAAATTTGTAGATCTGTCGATTGTACATTTTCTGAAGATTTGACCCAATAAAGGACACATTAAATAGGGGATATCTTGCCATATTGATTCTTGCCACACTGATTCATTTAAATATTTTATCTGATTTTATTTCCACCTAAATATGTTGTTTTTATAGAGGACACTATACTGCTATGAAGTGCTATGAAAAAGACTGCTATTAATATTGACATTGATATTAGCATTTATACTGAGACAAGCATTTTTCTATTTTCCATTCAATTATAATTTTACATTTTACATTGCTAGTTCTAAGACACAACTCTATTACAAAATGTATTACGAATGTAACTAAGATCTCTTTAGACTACCCTGTATCATGATTGTAGATGCATATTGTGTAATTTATATGCACAGCAAGCCCTATATATATGTACGTAGTTTAGGTAGAATTAGATACTATGTAACCAAGAGAAGAAAAAACAAGAAAGGCATGGTCTAGAAGACCTCTTTTTGAGAAGACTACAACCTTTTTGTCTGAACCATCTTATGACGAATAACGAATTCTCTTATCTTATCTTATTTGCATGTTGTATACCAAAATAATCGTTACTTTCATGTATAGTGGTTTGTGGTTAGTTTTAACCGTAAAGACGGACTGTATTTTGTAATGTACTAATAGTAAGACAGCTATGATAAGTGCGCAAGATTTCAATATAATAGGTTTTGTGAAGCTTTGGGTGAATTAAGGTATACGAATAATATGATTTGCGAGTAATTTCTGAAAATTAATGGCAATGGATGAAACAAAATCATGTGTATAGTTATGCGTTTTTTTGTAACTGCATTTAAAGATGAGGCCAATAAAAACATTAAAGATAAAATGCCTCCATCTTGAAAATCCTGACATTATGGGAAGTTAAAAGCTATGGAAAACATGTTATGATTAGCATGGAATATTTAGCAGTGACCCATGGAAATAGCCGTGCATCTTACAGGTCTCCATAAAGCTTCCCATCATTCGTTTGATTTTTATCGATCATTTACACAAGCTATGATATTGGTGAAAAGATCCTTGAATTTGCTCATGAAAATGTGACTAGATATTTGTATATCAGATTATATACTAAAGAGCAAAACCACATTAGGATTTCGGACAACGGTCTTGAGGATCTCATCAAGCTATGATTAGGTTGTGAAACTTAATACCTCAACTTCACCTCGGGATTTTGCACCAAACAGTGTCCCTCAATGTGTCCATTAATGGGTCAGATTTTCATAAAATGTACAATTCACCTTCACACATCCTCACAAATAACCCACATTTTAGACAAAAATGAGCTTCAAAATGCAGTTTAACATACCAGAACTGATACTTTAAATCAATGTGAACCCAAATATACTAAGATATATATCCAGTATTCACCATTTTTCATCCACATTTAGCCGAATTTCCTAAATGTGTACAGCTGCCAATTGTACATTCTCTGAAAATCTGACCCTAATCCTTTAATACCAACTTACCTAATGCAGAGAGTGATTTATTTGAGGGGGGCTGTACTGGTCCATCATATGGAATGCTGCAGCCAGGCATTTGCCTTCTGCCTCCGTTAGGGTAGAAGTCTAGGGTTCCCATGGGGGCCAATTTACCCAGCTGAGCACCAGCCGTTCTGTCTGCTCCATTTGTATGGATAACATCCACAAATCTGGCGTCGTCCCTCTTTAAGCAGCACTTGGATTCAGCTTCGGTTCTGAAGGAAGGTCCAGCTGGATCAAGTCCTAAAATCAATTTAAATAGAAGCTGAAATTCATTGTGGGTCAGATTTTCAGAAAATGTACAATTCGCCTTCACCAATCTTCTCAATTAACCCAAATTTCCGACAGAAATGAAGTTCAAAATATAGTTCAACCTAACCAAACAGATTGCTAGAATCTATGCAATGCTGAATTTACACGGATTTACATAGTATTGACCAAGTTGCAGCCTAATTTAGCAGAATTTTCCAAATGTGTAGAGCTGCCAATTGTACATTTTCTGGAAATCTGACCCTTGTATTCATTGTTCCCATAATACCTGGCGTATTCTGGACGAATCGTGGCCCCGTGTGAAAAGCATTTTCGCCAAAAATAAACACAAGCTTAGTGCTGCCACCCAAGCCTCTATCACAGAGAACCTATGTATCCCCAAACCCCAACTCACTTTTCTCACTTAATTCGATCTTAGACTCCCTATTTCTTCACTAATCAAAAGGGAGTTGCATCAATAACTACTTGTGTGGGTTCAAAAGAAACCCGAGTCCCAGATGTGAAGAAGTGCGTAAAAAATAAAATGACTCGAAAATGAGACAAATATAGAAAGGCTCCCTGCACTGGGATTGGACAGTTTGACAGCCTTAGATGCTAACACCTTGACCATAGGGGACTGTAGAGAACATGCATATAAACACTGGGCATACCCATTGATATATCACATTTCAGGTTTTCTTTAATCCCCCCTTCTCCTCATGGTGAATGAGGAGAATGGGGAAATACATTTTGAAGGTCCCTGTATATAGGCCGCAGGCGATTTAATTATTCAAATTAATTATAAAAATATATCTTGCATCTGCAATCTATTTCTCTAATATGTTCTAGGTCTGTTCGCTTCCAGGATATTAGACAACCTGCTTCACCACTCACAAAGCTGCGTTATAGCAATACATGGGTCAGATTTTCAGAAAATGTAGTTCACCTTCACTAAACCTCTCAAATAACCCACATTTAAGACAGAAATCAGCTTCAAAATGCAGTTTAGCATAGCTGATACTGTAAATCAATGCTATACCAAATATACTCAGATATACCCTAAATTTATCATTTCTTAGCAGAAATTAGTAAATATGTAGAGCTGCCAATTGTACATTTTCTGAAAATCAGACCCACATATGGAGAGAATGGAACAAGCTGCCAGTAATCGAAAATTTATTGGACGAGATTCATCCATGTAAGCACAATGCTTACATGAACGAATCAAGTCTATCTATGGATGGACATAATTAAGCATTTGACTAATTATTTCAAGTAAAATAAATGACGTAAACTTAGTATTGGTTATATAAGGAAATAAAACTATTACATACACCTACATACCTGTTATTCGTCCCATTTTTTCTTTCATAAATCTCCCAGCATGACCACAAACATGAGCCCCCAGACTGTGTCCTATACAAAACATGTCCCTGTGGGGATATTGAAATAAAAGTTAATTTGTTAAGTAAATAGTTGACACAATTGCAAGATTCTAAATAAACAGTAACTAGGAGACAGCTACGAAGAAGTATTATTGGGAAAAATAACCTTCAGGAAACTAACCCTAGAAAAGTACCAAACAGGAAATTTATGACTACTTAACATACCGCCCACCCCACTTCCTGAATACCATCGCCTTTCACTACCTATACCATCTCAATAAAACATATATGCCTTCCTATACTGTATAATGTCACTTCTTGGGGCATATGCTGTATACAAATTCCAAATTTAACAAAACAATGTACTAAAGTGGTGATCTCGCACATACTTGTATTGTACATCTTTCTTGACAAGGGCATCCATAAAAATGGCCAGTCCTATCCCTACTGTCTGGACGTTTTTGGCAACCCTGAAGTAGTTAAGCTTACCAGCCTCTTTCCTCCAGTCTACAAGTATGACATTAGTATCACTCTGCAATTACAAGATTGGTTGTGATATATTAGGCGGTAAGATCCTGAGTTTATGGTGGTGAGTTTTCTCTAAGCCTCCCGGGAACCAAGCCATGGTGAAGCTGAGGCTTCATTCCGGGGAGGGAGGGGGGGGGGGGGGTAGAGAAAGGTCATGACCATAAACTCAGGATCTAATGGCTTTGGTCCCTTTTTGTTGGGCTGTTAACTATCATTAGCAACAATTTAGAAATGACTTCAAATCAAAATAAACCAGTGGAAAGCCATGATTTTGCCGTTTTGAGCAGTAAATACTGTTTTGTATTTTTGTTGATGTAAGTGGTTGGCCGGAAAAGGAAGTCCAACACTAGTACAACTCATCTGTTATAGCATTATTACCCCAAGGTTTGGTGGTTTGATGTGGTCTGGGTGGTCATAGACACTCAAGGGCTTGCCCGAGAGTGTCTATGACCACCCAGAGCACAACAAACCACCAAACCGAGGGTAAAAGTGCTTTTAGATGCGATTTGATCAGATCAACTTATTAATACCAAAATAGGAGGTTTACCAACCTGTACAATTATTTATTTTAATCAAATATGCCTTGCAAAACAGGTATTAAGTGCGCCTATGTTGAACCAGAAGTTTACCCACTTAACTCCGCCCGGTACTTAGTCTATGGAGTTTTAACACTGCTGTTCTATAGTCCACAGGACTTCCGTCGATACAAAGGTGGTCTATAGGCAAGAAAATACCTTCCAGAATCTGATTAAATTGCGTCTAAATGTGTATAACTGTCCCGGCCAGCCCAACAAACGGGGACTAAATGTGTATAACTTCTTACCACATTTAGCAGCTCATCTTTCATCAACTGAACCCAAGTTGTTTGAATGTCTGTGTTGTAGCCATGAACAATGAAAATGGTCCTCTCCTTCCCGGATAAATCCTCCCTGTAACATACTGTACATAATCAGTTGGATTAAGGGATAGGCACAGTGTACATACAGTAAATTCTTAATGATATATAAATTTAGCGAATTTCTTTATCTACTCTGTGCCAGCAAGAGGAAGAAAATAAAATATATTTTTCTCTTTCATGCCACAGGAAAGAAAAAACATTAAAATAGTATAAATTTAGTGATTTTAGATTTGCCTTACATATCAACACATAATAATGATAAATCCTTTATCTACAGAGTACAAAATTGATGCACATCAGATTCAAAATCTGGTCTTCCGGTGCATGTCATGCTACAAAACCCAACAGATTTTCTTAATTAATACAATACTAAATTCCAAGATATCTAAAGGTAGTATTTATCATTTTAGGATGATCCAGCGGAATCTACCAAATGTGTAGAGCTGCCGATTGTACATATACTGAACACCTCATTTATCAGGAGCATAAGGAGGAGAATTAAGGAGAAGGATATGCAAGGTAATGTGCCTATAATGGAATGACCTCCCTCCAGAAATGAATCAAATGAGAAGAAAGGACGATTTCAAGGCATTTGAACGCATAATTAAAAACCATCTTGCTCCAGCATAAATAATATGTTATGTGTTTACTGTTCTGATCTGATGCAGTTCCATGACCATCTGAGTTAGGACACCATGTAACTATATAATCATACTGAGCTTAATTGGTATCTTCACATGGGTCAGATTTTCAGAAAATGTACAATTCAACTTCGCCCATCTTCTCAAATAACCCAAATTTCAGACGAAAGTAAAGTCCAAAATACAGTTCAACCTAACCAAACAGATTGCTAGAATCAATGGATTTACCAAGTATTGACCAAATTGCATGCAGATTTAGCACAAATTACTACAAATTGAATTTTAAAAAGAAAAAAAATAGGAATAGTATTTTCACTTACGTAATATTGGCCGGATCAATAGACCAGATCCCTGTCCTTGTATGGAGCTCGTATACAGTTCCCATGTCTTCAGGACAGTTGGGTTTTGTCGACAGGGTCTTACAATAATCAGCAACCTTTAATATAAACTCATCACAGATCAAGTCGCCCACCTTTACCCTGCCAAGAGATAGAAATATAGATCTATAAAGGTATATGCATAAGTAGATGGATAGATAGACAGATATATCTCTAACTCTGTTTGACAATGTCTTGCTGTTAGAATGGCATGGGCAGAAATAAAGAAATAAATACAGATGGACAGATACATGGATAGATAGATAGATAGATATGATAAATATAGATTACCAAACTAACAATTTCTAAATTTATTTCATTTAATTTTGTTTCTGATCTTGACTTTTGGTCTTACTTTGGACTTTGTTAAATAGAGTTAGGTCTAGATAGACACAGCGGTGGGCGGAAGACCATGGTTTTCTGCATTGGATTATCACATGTGAGCCCATATGTGATGTGTTTTAGGAAAATGAGTCATAAATCGCAAAAAATGGATTTTGAGATATCATCATATATGAAAAGATTAGATCAAGCCGTTTCCAATGATAGTAAACAGTATAATAATCTAATACATATTTCTAGATTTTAACTTTGATATTTTCGTTTTTGAAAAAAAAAATCCAATATTTCTGGGGGTCAATAAAGAGTAAAGTAACTAAATATAGTCCATATGAGGACCTTTAAAACGAAAGGATATATTACATAGATTTTTCCCAAATTTGACACATCGATTGATATAGCCATAAGTGATATACCCTCCAAGAATTAGAACATTCCAATAATGAGATCTTGTGAAAAAAACACTTTGAAAAATATCAATTTAGCGACTTATGACTCATTTTCCTGAAACACATCACATATCTGCACCCTCAATGTTAATGTCGTCAATTGATTATTAGAACTTCATTGTACAATGTACTTGTTTGTTGATAACTCAACTGTCGTTATTACAGAATATGTGCTGTATAAAAATACTAAATAAAAAAAGATAGATTGATAGATGGATGAATAGATGAATGAATAGATGGATGATGGTGAGATAGATAGACTGATAGGGAGATAGATTGTTATATACATAGGGAGATCGATGGATGGATGGATATATATAGATATATTGATAGATATAAATTGACAAAGGAATAGATAGATATACAGTTAGATACATTGGCAGGGAGAATGAAATCGACCGAGTCATCTACATACTCAGAGTTATCTGACGATTTTCACATAATATTTAGTCAATTTTATGAATATATTGAATATTGAAGGGAACTCGCCCTCGTAATCAAAAGTTTATAGGACTTGATTCGTCCACAGAATCACACTACCTCCGTGGACAAATCTCATCCAATAATTGGGTTAGATTTTCAGAAAATGTACAATTGGCAGCTCTACACATTAAGAAAATTCTGTTAAATTTGGCGGAAAAACGAAGAATACCGGCGATATCTGAGTACATTTGGTATCGCATTAATTTAAGGTATCAGGTCTGTTATGTTAAACTGCATTTTGAAGCTCATTTTTGTCTTAAATGTGGGTTATTTGAGAGGATTGGTGAAGGCGAATTGTGCGTTTTCTGAAAATCTCACCCAATTACTGGTGGCTCTCTATTTAATATCACATGCTTTACACGTAGTGCAACCGCTATCAGTCACAAATGGAAATATTTGCAAAATGTTTCTTATGAAATAGGAAATATATTATAAGGGCCCAAAAAGGTATTTCTATTTGGGAAATCTATGTGGAAGAAGTATATCCAGGTATTGATTGATTGAAAAATGCTGACAGAAGTTTAACACTAGTGGTTACATAAATGTTGGGAAAACTGAATTTCCAGCAGAACAGAAATGTTCATACGTAGCCTCATGTTAACAAAATAATGTAATCTTTTAACAAGTTAGATAAATAAACACCGTACAATGACGAAAATAAATCATGTATCAAGATTCTTCTTCATTTTCATTTCTGCTCCAATCAGAACAAAAATCTCCTTCCATTAGAAATAGAAAGTTATTTATTATGTCTCATTTGTAAATATAATTATTATTCTTTCATGTCTCGAAGCCTGCTATGTGGTATATATTTTCCATCACAACTTCAATCATTTTGATCCAATTGTAATCATACAAAACGTAAGATAAGTGAAATTCAAGCCTAAGCCTGTTATCGGTGGTCAACATTGAATGTTTGATTTATCACCTTGGATTGTGCGCAACTTAACACAACTCTCCTCCTAAATATATTGAAAAGTTGTGGTGATTTTAACAAGCTTGTTAACACGGACTGAAAGAGCTACATGGCAGAAGACAATATTTATTTACTATACAAATATACATCTAATAATTATACAAACGAAGAAGAAATTGTCAGAATTAAATTAAAATCAATCCTTTCAACAACGATAAAGCGATACTATACTTACTCTTTAGTAAAACCCATGGAAGGCAGGAGAAAAGCTACGACCAGGAACTTGAAGTACGCCATCTTAAGTGCACAAGTACCGCCGTGGAGTTTCGCGAAGGTTTATGTATCAAGCAGGTGTGGACCGAAGTAAACATTGATCAAATTGTCTTATTAGCTGAATTGGTGCTCTTACTCTCACTGTATCTTAAAAAGACAAGCCTAGGATAAGGCCAACAGGTGAGCTGAGTTAGGGAACCGAGTTATGTACAACTGAACATTATCAACACCAAATAATGCGCATGCAGCCCACCATTGACTCAAACGCAAAGCTGGAAGCACAACTGGTTTTATTTCCTATATTTATTATTGAAACAAATTTTATAATGTTGAATGATACACAACACATAGATTGAATTATATTGTTCGTCTTTGGTTGAAGAATAAGATAGTGTCAATAATGGAGTTTTGTATTGGACATACAAGCTGTCCAGGTGTTCAAGTGGTTGTGCTGGAGCCGACTCTATGTGTTCTCACTCATGTTTTTCACACAGTCCTTATTTTTTGGCGTGGGTGGGAGGGAACAGTTGTTGCCCCTCTGGAGGAGTAGCGTGGAGTGAGGGTGAGGGAAGTGACCAGAGGTCTGAGGTCCCCGGAAGAGGAAGCAGACGAGAGTTTTGTTTCCGGTCAATGGCGCCCCATTGAAGCAATGGGGTGCCATTCAAGCAATGGGGCGCCATTCAAGCAATGGGGTAGAAATTATCATTAATATGGAATCACTTTGTTATTATTTGTGATGTATCACAGAAAAGTATTTCTATATTTTATATTGATTTTTTTTTATGTTTGAAGAAAAGCTTTGCAATATTTCTGGGTGGACACTTATTAGTAAAGTAACTAAATATACTCCATAGGTCGACCTTAGAAATGCTAGAGTATGTTTAATACATTGTCTTGCAATTTGGTCCACGTATTAAATTTATAATAATTAAATTCCTTGATACCACAAAAATCAGAACATTCCTACAAAGAGATTTTGTAAATAAAACACTTTGAAAAATATCAATATTGAGACTTATAACTCATTTCATTCTTCATTTATCCTCATTTATGTATCACCCAGTCATGTTTCCCACAAAAGGAGTTTTATTCAGGATGATAAATTGACATACACAGGAGAAAATTCCCCCGAGGGTAACCCTGCCTTTTGACATATATCTATCCCGAAATATGAATTAGTATAGTCTCCCCTTGTTATAGTTTCCATGAACTCATGGGTCCTTGTTATCATTTTCATCATTTCAGGAAATTATAATACAACAAGAACAACACAGATTTTTAGGATTAATTAAAGAAGTTGAGTTGGGTGACATGAGATGAGATTTAAGGTGTACATAGCAAGGCGGTATGACCCGCTTGTGTCAGCTTATCTAAATCAGTTTGAAGGAGAGTTATCATCTTGGCTTTATCTATTATATAGGATACAATTCATTCACTCTTGCTTGCCCCCCTCCCCCACATCCACGAAGGGCTTCGTCTATAGATCTCTCTGTTAAAGTGCTACCAAATTATGGGCCAAGAAATTCGATATTCAATGGATTAATGTTGTTTTGGTTTAATGTTTATTTTGGTTTAAGCTGCATCTCAGTTAACATCGATCACTAAGATTTTCTACTTTTTGTTCTGCTTTTTTTCTACAATTATTTCCACGATTCATTATTCTCATTTGTTCTATACAAAATGCATCCATTCGGACAAATGACTCAACCAGTCACTAAAATTTCGATCATATTTATATGCAAAACTGTTTCTATAAATAAACTCACTTTAGGATATTACTCCAAGCAGTTCAGTTCGTTCCTTCTGTACTTCTCATCTAGATCGTTAATTTAGTATACATAGAGGCAACACTCTATTATATCAGCTTCAAAAAGCTCGCAGTTTACATTCTGATCATTCTTAACGGATTCATATCTAATGATAACAATTATGATAACCCTGGAATAGGACTTGTTGTTCAGTTCGTGAAGGGCTTGGATATATTTTATAGATCTATTTTTTATTGCTTTTCATCTGGTAGTCTATTAATAACAACTTGGAACAAGAAAGGGTGGTTAACAGCCGTCTTGAGACCGCCTAAGTTTATTAAACAAAAACAAAAAGAATTTGCAGGTGAAAAGGGGTTGAGAGTGTGTTGGTTCAATGAGTGCCCAGGTAGAAGTGGAGCTCTGACCTGGCGTCAGGTGAGGGGAGGGGGTCAGGTGACACATGACCAGACCCACCTCAGTCCATGCCCTATCGAGTCTCAACCAATAACCGCTCACGAATTAAACGTATACCCGGTTCTTATATAATGTCAGTCATTGTGCGACTAAATCCAGGACCAGGAAATCCAAAAGCAGATATTCAACTATAAACTATAGCCCTCCTCCCCATGACAGTGTGGTTTGTAATGAATTTAGACACGTATGAAAGCTGGAGATATTCCATCTTTGAGTTTAATATCAACGCTGTTTCAACATTTAATTTACCCTCGATATGCTCAATGCAGTGGGCGGAAGACTATGTGGACGATCATTACTGATTATCATATCGTAAGCCCATATCACATTATATGGGTCAGATTTTCAGAAATGTACAAATTAACTACGCCAATCTTCTCAAATAACCCAAATTTCAGTCGAAAATAAAGTTCAAAATACAGTTCAACCTAACCAAACAGATTGCTAGAATCAATACAATGCCGAATATACTCGAATTTACCTAGTATTGACCAAATTGCAGCCTAATTCTGCAGAACTTACTAAATGTGTACAGCTGCCAATTATACATTTTCTGAAAATCTGACCCATATGTCAATGGCCACAATTGTCACTTGTTTACTACAATGTGCCTTAATATAATATTGTTTGATGTCACTTGTTGGAGGATACAGCTGTATACACATTCTAAATAAACATTAATAACAACGAGATTCCCCATTGGCAGTGTGAGTTTCTAGCATTTTGATTGAATGATGGGGTCGTATTCCCAATCAGGTTACACAGCGTTTGAACGAATCGAGCTAAATATATATGGAGATTACACCCTTATAATTATAACGTGCGTGGGGTGAAATTATAATTATAATTAAAAATGCAATTTCTCTTTTTTCCCCTCCAGTCCAAGAACATACTGGAAGACCAGGAAAGTTAGATTTCTTTCAGGAGTAGGGGTCCTATTTGTCCGCCCCCTTGTAATGAATAAATAACATTATTTGAATTGAATTGAATTGAAATAAACACAGGACAACCACTGCTATATTTTTGCGACTTGGCTTATGTTGATCATAGAGAATGATTTGCATTAACGATTGATTATTACCCTTGTTAAAACTAAAATGTATATCCAACGGTCTGTATGTAAGAGCACGACGCGAATTTCCCTGTAAAACGTACTGGTTTTAGACATGCTTTTATAATTATTAGACCGCTATTATGAAAAGATCTAGATGTACCCACAAGGGTTATACTTTTATTTTCTTATAATTATATTATATAAATTTATATGACTGCTATGACACCTGCATATATTTAATAATTTAATGCCTTTTGCCTTAAACAATCAGGCAACACTGAGAATATCAACGCTTGTCGCTGAAATGTATTTTTGTTGTCCTGAATAAACATATTTAAAAACCAAATCAAATCATATCACTCCCGCTTCTCCCGAATCTCGAGTAATTATGTCTCAGCCCATTTCTAGATTAAGTGGAACTACTCCATATGCTGAAACTTCCTTATTACTGCGTCCTCAAAATTTGAATGTTTGACAAGCTCTCAAACAGAGCAATACCAGTCCACTCCTCCCACTTAATATACCCAGATTGTTCTCTTACCAATTGTGTTGTGTTACACACAAATGAGTAAATGTACATATCTTTGCTTAGAATATTTTTGGAAAGTTTTGAAAGTTTCTTGGAACAAATGAGATGAATATATTTTCCGAAGAAGCATACCATGCCAGATGTTGGCCGTTAGGAATGAACTTTTTTTGTTACTGGGGTCTGATATCTCTAGCCTTTTATCAACGGTCGCTTTACCGAGGAAACTTGATGAATGAAAGCTGAATAAGAACCACACGTTTTTTTATTACTATTTTGTTTTTATTTCAGCTGAGATTTACATCAAATTAAAGATTTACCTATCAGGGGATACTTTAACCCATTCTATTTTTTATTGATGATACATTTGTTAGATAACATTAAGTTATATTGAAGTATATTACAACAGATTATCTCAATTACCAGATTATTGATAAATACTGTGTTTGTCCGTTTATAATACACAGAAACAGTATTTCTTTAAATGGAATTTCAACCTTTCAATCTATCGTGTTAAACCCCAAATATCATAAACAGCTGTCATATATGAAATACTTATTATATTGTGTAAACTAATGAGTAAGGGTTTATTTATGATTTTGATGAAATCGTTCAATTTTATTTTACTCCGCCTATATCAATAAGGGATTTGCATGTGCTACTGCGCATAATCTGGTATGCCTGGTACAGTGCATGCTGGGATGGATTCAATTCATATATCTGACATTCAAATATTTGCCAAAAATGGTATAATAAGGCAAAATATTCTCAGCAATGTTCTAATTTCTTGCTGGTAATATTGAGTTGTGACAACCAAATGTGCAAATGCAAGATTGAGACACATTGATAAATTCAGGAGATTAAGTGAGTATCTATCACAACATTGATGGGTTTAACTATAATTTTATGACAAATACAAGTTTTGCTGAGGGTGGGTCGGTGGGAAAGATAATAATTAGAAATGTTGAATGACTTTATTACTATACTATACTTTACTAAAAAGAATTATGTTAACAAATATCAGTTTACACTGGAACACTCCACTGATTATTCCATGCCGAACATAGGATGCTTTCTGTAGATGTTACTCCTGGCATACATTTGAACTTCCATAATTCAATGTGAAACAAATTCAAATAAGGTGTACATGCAAGTCCCCTATTGTATGAGCTTCATATGTCCATCACAATAACACATGTCAACCATGTATGTTGACCGAAATGATTGATTCAGCAAGTATAATATATGTCTAGAAACCAATAAATACCAAGAGAAAATCATGTTGGTTGGCAATCGACTATATATATTGATCCACATTTTTTTTAATTACCTAACCTTTTTAATAAAATAACTTGTTCCTCTTATACCCACAATCTGGACCTGTGTGGATGCTCAGATACATCACTGTATGTCATGTAGGTAGGGTCATAGGAGGACTGTGACTTGCCGAAGTAGGAGGGAGTGGAAGCCACAGCACTGGAGAAGGCAGGGTACCTGTAGGAGGGAGTTGCTCTCCACTCATCCGAGTTTAAGGTGACGTCAGTAGCCCACACGTAAGGACTTGTCGAATAGCCAGGGTCGTATGTGCCGTAATAACTACCCCCTCCTGTAGTATAGTACTGCCCATTCCCCCCACCAGTAGAAGGCCACCAACTGCTGCTTCCATAGTAACCACCAGTGTTGCCATAGTAACCTCCAGTGTTGCCATAGTAACCATCTGTGAGGGGGACGTTGGTGACGACTGGAACGTCAACTGTGTCGTAAACAGGGACAACGTCGGTTGTGGTGACATAGACAGGTTCCACAGGGTACATGGCGTCCACAGTGTAGGCAGTGTCAACGGCGTGGTAGACGGGTTCAACTGTTTGCACCGTGGGGTAGTATGGCTGCTGTTGTACCACACTAACAGGCTCTACAATGGTGACCTGAGGTTGGGAAGGCTGCTGCACAGTGACAGGGTTGATGATGGTGATCTCTGGTGGAGGAGCCTGAACTACTTGTGGTGGAGGTTGTATAATCTTCACGTCAGGGGGCTTGTACACTGGTGCTGGTGCATGGACCACAGGTTGAAGCACTGTCACCTGAAACATGACAGAATTCACTCATTTGGAAGAAGTGTGGAAACAGAGGTCATTAACCATTTTCCATAACTTTGTATTTTTTTAAGTGAATTAAAACTACCATTGTGCTAGCTTTTATATATTTCTAGGAAAATCAATCTGGGCGAATGGTCAATTAGTAAATGAGCAGAAATTGTAAAAAGAAGAACATTAAAGATTCAATGCACATACCTCCCCACACTGTGTTTCTGTTGCTGTATCGTAGTAAGTGACGGTAGGTTTGCTACCCTTGGAGCAACTGGAAGAACAATATCTAACACCAGAACCTACATTAGCTGGAATGGTGGAATGGATGGGTACAAAGTTCACTCTTGGGGTGCACGGTTTCTTAGGTATAATTGTGATGCAGGCGGGCTCTTCCTCTTCCTCCTCCTCCTCTTCCCACACCTCCTCTTCGCATACCTTCTCTGGTGGTACATCATCTGCAGTGGGAAATATGTGTGAATTTTATATTATTCAGGAAATGTCAGCAAGTTCTGATGTGGATACAACAAAACCTTTCCCAGATTACTTAAAAACCACATCAACTTCCATTTGCCAATTTTACTTAAATGACAGCAGTAACTATGCTAGTTCTTATTATAAATTCAAGAACATTCAAACCACTCACGAATACAAGTGACAACATTCGTTTTGATCTAAGTGTATTACTCTCATATGTTAAATTAATTTTCTTCCTATCTCCTTATTAAAAACTTGTTTAAAATCTAATTTATATAGTCATACTAAAGTTATCATCTCTAGCTCAGAGAATCACTGCAACCAGGAGTCACTCACAGGGCTACTACTGCCCTGTCTCCCTACCTTTGTCACTCCGACCAAGAGTTACTACCTTTATTACTCCAACACATGGCCACTCACAGGGCTACTTCTGCCTTGTCTCACTATCTCTGCTACCCTAACCCATGCTGACCCATGGGACTAAGTACTACTGCCTTGTCTCCCTACTTTCTTACGCCAACCCATGGTCAATTTCGCCTCTCTTTTTCTCTCCCTTCCCCCTCTTCTCTCTCCCCCTCTCCTCTTCCTCACTCTCCCCTACACTCTCTCCCTCCCTCTCTGCTTGCCCCTCTCTCCCCTGCACTCCCCTTCTCCCTCTCCCTCTTCTCTGTGTCTCATACCCCGCCCCTCTTTTTCTCCTCCCTCCGCCTCTTCTGCCTCTCTCTCTCCCAACTCTTTTCTTCTCCCTACCTTCCCCCTTCCCTCTCCCATGAGCTATCAAATGCATGACGTCATTACGTTTACTTTCAAGAGGCAGTCATGTAATCAGTGCTTTGTCCATACATAAGGCTCTCCCAACAGGCTTCCCCAACTGTCCCTGGCTAAAAATAGTTGTATAGCTTTGTATAGAATACGAAACAACTAAAAAGGGTGTCAAAATCACATTTTCTTTCCAGATACCTTCACAAATCACATACGACGTCCTCCAGAGAGAGTGGACGGAACTCTCAGTAAAACAGTTGGTAAAACAACAAATTCTGAGAACATGTGAGACAAAGAAACCCCTCTTCCCGTATATTATACAGATATTGTCTCTAAGGAACTCTTTTGTTAAAACATATTATCATCATCATCAAAATTAATGTATTCATATCATGAGAACATTCAACACATCAGAAAATTTGAAACTTAAGAAAAGATGTATAAATATGAGTTATGTCAAATATGTTTTCAAAGTATTAATTCTTAAACTGTCACAGCCTTGATGAAAACCTTTCAAACAAACAATATATAGTGAGTAACTCTTACATGGATCATCTTCACAGCAGTCACAGCATCCGTCACAGTCACAGCATCCGTCACAGCATCCGTCACAGCAGGTTGTGCAGTCACAGCAACCCTGACTGCATGCTCTGCTGCAACCAGGTCCGCATCCATTGGTGCAACAGTTTGCGCAACCATTAGTGCAACCGTTGTTAGAACAACCAGGACAGCAACCTCGCCCAACGCAACAGCAGGGCTCACAACAGAAGAGCAAAATTCCAATGCCTATGATAGCAGCAGCTGTAGCTAGGGTGATGATCAGCCCAAGCAGGCCCGGGCTCAGACCTTCTGAAATATGATTATTTATTTATTATATGCGAGGTTTAGTAGGCGAGGTGATTGCAACTGATTGGCTTAGAGTGGCAGTGTTGTTTCTCTGTTTGCTGTTCTATTAACTTTATGTTTTGGCGGCCATTTTGAACTCCCTTCGCTTTGAATATGCGGTTTGTGATAACTTTTTAATTATTCATTAAACGAAATAGGTTTCCATTTGAAAGTTGCTCCACATAACTCAAGCTAGCTTCTGGGATCGGTTAGAAAGTTCCAGCCTAGGAAATAGTATGAAAATACCGTTTTATCCTCTGGCAAGGGTACCGGTCACATGTCTCAATAAACATAGCAAAGCTATTGCTATTCCTAGTGGAATAGTGGTAGGGTGCTCTTCGTCAAGCGGATTCCAATGATGGTAAGTATAAGGACATGCAATTCATTTATATTTCTATATATTTTATGCATGAACAAAGGTTATCAATATTCCTTGATGGTCACTCACTATAGTAAAGTACTTAAACATACTCCTTAGGATAACTATTAGGATCGCTAATAAGTGTTTATAAATTTTAAGTTTGATATTTTTATTTTTGAAAAATATATCTGGGTGGACATTTACTAGTAAAGTAGCTAAATATACTCTATAAAATGACATTAGAAATGCATTGATATATTTGATACACTGTCCTGACATTTGGTACATGTATTTATGCTTCCTCAAGGATGAGATACCCAAAGAATGGGAACATTCTAACAAAGAAGTCTTGTAAATAAATGACTTGAAAAGTACCAATTTTGCGACTTGTGACTCATTTTCCTGAAACACATCCCATATGTATTGCCTAAGTAGCTATTCTCTGTATTATGAATCTAGTTGTCACTGTTTATGTTGTATGCTCATGAATATTGCCACCACAGGGATGGTTGGAAGAACTGCTTATAGCAGAAACTGTAAACATTTTTCTTAGGAAATAAAAGTTACATATATACTGTTATTACTAGTAGAAAGTCCTGTTGGAAGAACTCTCCCCAACCAAGACGATAGAGCTATTTTCTATGTAGACCCTATGTATAAAAAAATGGAAATCAATTTTCAATAATATAATATACTTTACCTGTGATATTTGCTGGGGTATTGGTGACCAGTCGGGGCGGTGTAACCCGGGGCGTGGCCCGCTGTGGTGTGGTTGTGGTGGTAGCTTGGGGTGTGGTCACTTTGATGGTCACCCGAGGTGTGGTCTGTGTTTGGGTGGCTCTTGGGGTCTCTCTTGGGGTCTGTCTCGGTGTCTGGGTAGGTCGAGGGGTCTGACTCGGTGTCTTGGTAGCTCTCGGGGTCTGGCTCTGGGTCTGAGTGGCTCGAGGGGTCTGACTCGGTGTCTGGGTAGCTCGAGGGGTCTGGCTCTGGGTCTGAGTGGCTCGAGGGGTCTGTCTAGGTGTGGTCTGGACGGGTGTTGTAGCTACGTTTTGGGTATTTCTTCCAGTATTCCGTGTATTCCGTGTATTCCGTGTATTCCGTGTAACTGTAAAACTTTGGCCATCTGAAAATAAAGAGATACACACTGTTCAAGACCTACTTACAGTAAACATTAAAGCATTTCATTGTGTCATATATATGATATCTAATAACGACTCTTTCTCCACATAGTTTATGTATGAAGTAATTTTGGCTATTTTCTCTCTTCCAAACAGAGAATCTTTTTATTTTTAGCATGCTCGTAAGTCTCCTTCTGAGATATGACTATGTAGGCACCGTATGAAGTAAGTCCACGGAGGACAATATGTATACAATGGAATTGTCGCTTGTTAAATGTCTTGGCCTTTAATTGAATAAAAAATAAAAAAAAAAAAAAGCGACCCAATGGTAACCACACGGCAAGTCGCTCCAAGTAGATCTCGAATAGAGCGTAGAGGGTTTTCCCCACTGGGTTTTATTGAATACACTTTCATATTGAACACTAAATGTTCACTTATGCATTCAAATAAACGAAAACAAAATAATATTATGAAACAATATAACATAACATGTATATTATCTTGATCTCATGTTCCTTAAATGAGTATGTTATCAATTAATTTGTAATGAGTAAAATATTATTTTGACGGCTATTTCTTTACTCAATTGTGTAACTGAGAACAACTAGTGACGTACGGTAATGTTATAGTAGAGTAAACAACTTAAACAATCAATCAAAGTTATATAAAATTAACATAGGATTAAGTAGTATCGAAATAATCTCGGTTTGTTTTGTTTGTTTTTGCTACATGGTTCTTACATAACTCATACATGTACATGTATGTGCATGACATCAGGTTCTATTTTGTTGTTAATCTCAGTCCTGAACGTCTTGGGGCTATAACCATCTTAGGCAGAGACTAAAAAGATTAATATCCTCTAATTCAGAACTGCTGGTGCACTGTTTGTGCTTAATCTACCGACATCGCCTCGGGGTTATGTAAACATTTTTCTATAGTAGAGCACAAAATCACGACGGCAAGTAATATAATATCTATAATTATTACAATAAATAATATTATAGTTTATTATAGACGCATTGCTCTGAAAACTATGTATCTAGAGTTGGTTACGCATTACGCATAATGCATATTTGACTAGTGAATTATATGGGGTTGTCATGGCAACCAATTTGATTTTTTTTACTGAGATTACCGCTGAATTTCAAATTTATGACTCGATTTTTTTCTATTTTCATGATTGATTGCATATACTTATTCAGTTAACTAAGTCGTTGGTTTCAATCGCTTATAGCAAATATAATCTATAATTAATACGTCATGGAAATACATAATTATTATTATATATGATTGAAATTGATATAATGTAGTTGATGCCATGTGTAAGCCAATGTTATAGTATGATAAGTCGACGAATGTTGACTAAGTAGGAAGGCACTACTGAGGGACTTTACATGGCATTGTTATACTTCCTGACTCGCACACCCGCAAGGTAAACATCAGTATTAATATACACCCCACGTCTCATACCCCTTATATCGCCTTACCTTTACCAGTGCATGGGGGTTGGGTCGACGGGGAATGTACATTTGACTACACCAATCCTCTCAAATAATCAAAATTTAAAATAAAATGAAATAAAAATGTTGACCGTGCCTAATTGTGTGTGTGATAATTTAAAGTAGGAAAACACGTCTTCCTAACTAGAAAACCCTTCAATGTACATTTCTCCTGTCTCCAAATGGTGATGTGTTACAGGAAAATGAGTCACACATAGCAAGAAATAGATTTTGTGATACCACCATATTTTGGAAGATGAGATCAAGCAAATTCCAATGTTAAAAGAACATTAGGACATTTAAGTATTTCTATATTTTAAATTTCAAACTTTCATTTTTGAGAAAAAGTTCCTACAAAGAGATCTTGAGAATAAAACGCATTGAAAAATATCAATTTTGTGACTTGTGACTCATTTTCATTTACACATCACAATTATAGAACAAAATAGAAGTAAAGAAGAGAACATTTTGTGCCCGACACAAACCTCTGGTAATAATTCTATAGACTATCCTTTATATTTATTACTACACTTTATAAACATGCATGTAAACCTTGTAATTTATTTTTGTTTGAAGGAGAATATTTATATGAATACGTATTTGCTATAGTGCTATGCCAACACATGTAGGATAGGATGTCAGTGCACAATACCCTGTCTTCTATACTATACTATACGTTCTCCTAAATAACAGAAATTCTATCGTCTAAAATATAACTATAACTTATGACAATATCAAAGTGTAATTGGTAATGGTCTAGGGCTTTCGTTTTTATAGTTACTAATGATTTGCTAATGAATTTTTTAAGCATGTATACGAATAAGATTCTAGATAAATAATAGAATTATAGAATATATATACTCATAATTATACTGAATAGCGTGAGTCTACGGTCAGAAAGTTAAGGATTGGTTGATATCTCCCCAGTTGACAAAAGGTCAGGTTTCATGACATATTTGAAATAAATATTTATTTCCTCTGGATGTAAATATTATTTGGAGGATAAAGGCTGCCATTTATTTTGAAACTCACTTGGAATAAAACTAAAAGGTCGGGTTATGGTCGTTGCTTGTTATAATTTAAGAGATGCTATCTTTTTATCTGGTCCATTATCATGAAATAATCGCTTGTAATGCTATACTTATTCCAGTACCTTTGGTTTAATTGTTGATATTTATTGAATGGCATAGGGTAATAAATAGGACCGGGTGAGACCTGAATCTGGTTCCTAGGCAGGGTCACAACTATTATCAGTTGTGTCATGGGTCTCACTCTCACCTTCACTGTTTGTAAAATGTGTTTTTTTCGAAATGTGTACAAGCAAATAATTATAATTTGGCAATTTTACACCGGAAAACAAAACTGAGGTTAAAATAAAGCCGGACGGCAAAATAACAAGACTATATTATTCATCATTATTAGCAGCAGTCTGACTACAGCACCTGACATCAAGATTTTGATGCAGAGTAGTAGTCCTCCACTTATATACCTGTATTTTGTATTTTTTTATATTGTAAAATTAATATTGCAATATCATTATACCCTACTTGTGTATATCTCTTATGCATATAATATAATTTTAACATAATGCTCAATGTTATCACTGGGTCTCAATATTCATAGTGGTTTTCCCACCCTTCATTACAATTTAATTATGTTTTCCAATCAACAATATGAAGACTATGTATAAATATAATTTTGTTCTTGTAAAAACTGGGTTACACCAGAACATACTACCACCCTGGGAGGTGCTGTACCCAGTAGAAATAAAATCTTTAAAAAAAAGCATTGCAACCCTAATAAAAATGTAACTGTGTATAGTGTTCAACCTCAGAATATACACTGTAGAGTAGTTATACTTTAGCAGTTATATAACAAAATAAAATAAGATAAGGTAGGCATGTCCTGGTAGACTTCTATTTTAGAGGGCCATGTCATCTCTGTTCATGCACCACCATGAAGACAAATAAAGTATTCCCTAATCTAATTTAATTTAATATAATTACTAAATGTGTAGAGTTCAAGGTTACATATATATTCTGACGATCTATAAACTATAAAAGGAAGGGGAAAATAAATGAATATCAATTTTGTTAAAACACGACCACGGTGTAGGCTGAATGAAGTAGGAATCCCCTCCACTTGCTGGTTAATCCCCACACGTTTATGTTTTTATACTACATCAAACTGTGTTTCCATTTCAACTGTGTACGAAGAGGAGCCTCCCATATCGTTTTATGTACATATTTCTATTGGATTTCATTTTCCTGGTTTTGCTGAAATACATTGCCTCTCCCAATCTGACCACTTTGTATGCATGTAATGATTTCAGATATGGGTCATTTTCAGAAAATGTACAATTCAACTTCACCAATCCTCTTCAATAACCCAAATTTTAGACGGAGATAAAGTTCAAAATGCAGTTCAACCTAACCAAACAGATTGCCAGAATCAATGCAATGCCAAATATACTCGAATTTACCCAGTATTGGCCAAATTGCAGCCTAATTTAGCAGAGGTTAATAAATGTGTACAGCTGCCAATTGTACATTTTCTGAAAATCTGACCTATATGTCATATAACATCTTGTGAAGTGTAGTGGTTTTAACCAGTACCTTTACTTTACAATCGACTGAACAGATCCTCTGAATGATCGATTATTAAACATTGTGAGCTGAACCATGTACTTGTTTTTTGTACTTAAATCGTAGTACAAACATAATTATAGTATATAGGCCTACTGATTATTATTCAATTTAATGTGTTAAAACTAATAATAACCACAACTATAGATGAGAGAATTGACTTCGAAATGTGTGTCTCACAAGATCCTTTTCTTCTACCCTCCTTCCATATCAAGGCAAGCACTTATAATTAATCACGGTAGTGAAACAATATAAATCGAGAGAACAAATACATTTTAAACCGTCAGTGTCTCGGGTAGAGTCCAATTTTCAACAGCCACCTAAATCAGTATTTGCCCTACAATATCCAATCTTGCAATAACTGTACATGATTGAGACCATTTAAAAAAAGAGTTTTCCCTCAGTTTGGTGGGACTCTGTCAACTCTGAGCCTAGACTGGATAAGTGATATCAATATGTAAATTAATTCTTATATAGTTTTTACTTCTCCAAACCATAATTTAAACAACACATATCCTTACCTGACAACACAAAGACGTAGATAACCACCGAAATGAACAAAACCGTCTTCATTGTGAAAGGTATATCCTACATGGAATACGGTAAAAGTATCCTTTATATTCCAGCACAATTATTCTAATGTAAAACACACTAAATGAAGATGTCTGGTCGCTCCCCCATCCCCCGGCTCCCTCACAGACGACCCGGCAGTGGTGGGAGGAAGGCTGGTAGCTGGTTCTGGGGAGCGTGCCTCATGATCCACAGGTATATACTCAATAGTGGGGAAAGGGCGCGGAGAATTGGGAGTTGGAATAAATAAACAAATGTAGGAAAAAGCCGTTGCCTCTAGCTATACATGGGTGGATGTGTGATTTATGAAATAGGGAGAGAGGGGCAGAAGTAGGGAGGGGGGAGTGGGGGGAGTAGGGTGAGGGTAGAGGGGGGGGGGAGGGGTCCAAGAGCAAAAGGAGCACAGATGGATGTAAGACCGTCAAGTAATTTTAATGTAAAAAAAAACAAAATAAAAATAAATTTCATTTCATAAAATAAGTTTTCCTTTTTATTCTACATTTACCTGAATATTTCTTTAATGAAATAAATCTAAAGTTCAACAAGGGTACGACATAATAATGATATTATGATTATAATTATTTGGGTGAGAAGCTGTCCAGGTACATAGATCTGGAAGTCAAAATTGTAAAAAATATGGGATGGGAGAGTCCATCAATGTCAAGTGGTCAGGAAATTAAATGATCTTAATCTTCATTAATCAATCCCCAGCCTGTATCTTCCTAATTCCAAATGGACCTGGGATTACATCATTTTACTCAATATACTTTCAATGGCAGGGACTAAAAAGATTAATAACCTCGAGTTTGGGTTTGCTGGTGCACGAGCAAACCCTAAATGTCATTAATCCTTTACTACATGATACCCATCTGTCACTCAGGAATGACCATGTATTTCTGCATGCTGGCTTATATTACATTTCTGCTGTGTTTCAGGAAAATGAGTCACAAGTCGCAAAATTGACATTTTTCAAAGTATTTTATTCACAGGATCTCTTTGTACAAATGTTCTCATTTTTGGGTTATCTAATGCTTCTAGTCATATGAATACGTGTACCAAATTTCAAGACAGTGTATTTAATAAATGCATACATTTCTAAGCAGCTCATCTTAAAGAGTATATTTAGCTATTTACTAGTACAGGTAATTGTTCACCCAGAGATACTGCACACTTTTCTTCCAAACATAAATAGCAAACTTAAGGTATAGAAACACTTTTTAGATGTCCTAGTGTTTACCATCATTGGAATCGGCTTGATCTCATCTTTTCAAATACGATGATGTCTCAAAGTCCGTTTTTTGCGACTTGTGACTTATTCTCTGTTTCACATCACATTTATATTTCGAACTACTTTGTACTAAAGTATATTTAAATATAAAGTATATTTAAGTATTCTACCATCTGTGAGAATAAGAAAAAGAAATCCCACGCGAGGTAAATATAGGGAGAAGAGCTACTATAATCTCCATCTTGAGGGGCTATGACCAGCTTAGTCAGATACTGAAATGATTAATAACCTCCTCCTCTATCATTAATTCTTTATTAAGAGAGAGGGGGTTCTAGTGCCCTCTCCTACCCCTCCTCCGCTACCGACTCCTCACCACCTCCTCCTCTTCCTGCAAGGGTGGTGACCTTACTTACACCACCTTGAGGAGATGCCCTTAAAGTAAATAACATTTTATATTCAGGGATAATAATGCTCACGCTCTGCGTAGCATATATAAATTTTCTCGGGACGCTCTAGTGGCTCCGTGGGAGATAAATTCCGCATGAGAAATCCATTCTTCATAAATTGTTTTTAATTATATTATGCGAATGTATGAACGTGTTTAATCTGACAAATATTGTATCATTCCGTGTAATTTTTAATTAGTAAACAATATTTAAAATAAACTGTGATGATTTGTATTATTCAAATAGAATTAGCTAACGTATGTACGCGATGTCAGTGATAATGTGTGGCGGTCACACTTGATAGCACTTGTTGTTTTTACTACTTCATTCTATTACAAGAATATTGCAATTGGGAGGAATAAGCCAACCTCTGCCATGGGGAGGGTTCGTTGCATAATAAATCTCGTCCTACCTTAGCTACTGTTCTTTGCTAAGCAGCTGGCAGCATTTGGAAAGACATTTGCTATACAGACAACACTATTCATGGGTCAGATTTCCAGAAAATGCATAATCTACAGTTCTACACATTTTTCAAATTCTGCTTGATTAATTCTGCTAAATTAGAGGGAAAATGGATAAATACTAGGTATATCTGAGTATATGCTGTATTGTATTCATTCAATAAATCTGTCTGGTGAACATTTGAAGTAAGTATATACTATGCAACAGGCCCGCCTTGTTGCATAGAGCGATATAAGAGATGCTAATTGCAGTAGGCCTACACATTCTGATGCGAACAAATATTTTGTATATAACAGTTTTAATATTGAGGTTTTGACCAAATGTGATGAGTCACAAATAAAAAAAAAGGATTTTGAGATATATCACATTTGTAAAGATGATATCAAGCCGATTCTAATGATGGTAAATTTAGCACAGCTAATAAGTATTTCTATATAATAAATTTGAAAAAAATGTTACCAATATCTCTGGGTGGATAATTACTGGTAGATTAGCTAAATATACTACATATGATGAGCTATGAATATATTCAATATAGGGTCGTGGAATTTGGTACATGTATTCATAGGACGTGAACATTAGATTCCCCCAAATTGGGAACATTCAAACAAAGATTACTTGTGAATAAATCACCTTGAAAAATATAAATTTTGCCACTTGTGACTCATTGAGTACAGAAAGCCAGGCATTACAGCGCTTTATTAGTTTTTATTAGTCATTAGTTGGAAAGATTGATCCGAACTGGACACGTGATCAGTTCGGGGTTCCATGGTTACACATGACTTAATCGTGTCACGACCAGTAATGTCAATCTTATAATTTAATAACCGATTACGTAACATTACACACCGATATGGCATAGATTACGTGATCTGGTTGATGCAGCATAACTTACAAAAGTCGTCTTAAGCTTTGTAACTTACAAATGGCGTCATATTGGGCATCCTTGAGCTAAAGGTTAGATCTACTATTTTTGGGACTAAATTATGATCATTCCAGTGTGTAATAAATAACAAAAATTGCATTCTGTTTGGGTTCGAACTGATCTTGACAGAAAAATCCCTTGGTGGTTTATTCAGTGTGTCTCAGTCAGTTTGAACTCTCCATTTGCTATTATTAATGGTAGAGGGCGTTGACTCCCTGTATATTGGAGCAGGCCATTTGTAAAATGATGAACATTCAGTGTTCTATTAAAGTTGATTCAGTGTATTTTATTGCACAAGCTTTCGTGCTTAAACGCCCATCAGCAGATAAAATGTCCAGGTGAGATGTTATAATTGATGCCTGGCTTTAAAAGGCAATTATAGCACCAACTCGTCCCAAAGATGGGCTACAATCCCATATTCTACGTTATATAGCTAGGTAATCCTGGTCTGTAGCCAGGTAATGCTGGCAGGATGATTGGTGCCTTCCTCCCTTAACAAACATGGAGTTCACTGCCCCCCGTAATGCACCATACACACAGATATACATACAGTGGGTCAGACCATCAGGGAATGTACACTTTGCCTTCACCAATCCTCTCAAATAACATACGTTTGATAATAATACACCTTTATTTCCATAGCACATTATATAGAATATTATTGTTTTACTCTTTTAAACAATAGAGAGGTTCCTTTACATTACCATGCCAGCCTTATTTAGCAGAATGTACAAAATGTGTAGATCTGCCAATTGTACATTTGTTGATGGTTTGATCCGTCCAACGCCCCATCTGAAAGAGATAGCGTGTCGTGAGAGCCGGGAAGGGAGGGGTTTATGGCTTAGTGTTTTTAAGATGTTTCAGTTTATATTGGAACACATATGTTCACAGATTTCTTTAAGGGACTTTTACTAAGTCCAATAAGATATCACAAATTGCCAATCGTCAATAAAGTATGGCGAAAGGGTGCAGCAGTTGTCTAGATTGCTGGCTTTGGACCCAGGTAGTTATTAATTGGGTCAGATCGTCAGAAAATGTACAAATGACCTTCACCAATACTCTCAAATAACCCAAATTTAAGAAGAAAATTAGGTTCAAAATACAGTTCAACATAGCCAGACAGATGTATACAGAATATACTCAGATATACCTAGTATTTATCATTTTTCACTCTAATTTAGTAGAATTTTATTGATGTGTAGATTGTGCATTATCTGAAGATCTGACCCAATGAGAGTTTATGGTATGATAAAATATTCTGCATGTCCTACATGAATGTGACGAAAGGCTTGAATAAAGTACAATCCCACTTTAGCGAGGAGTGTAAGGCGAGAAATTATAACCACGTTTTATGGAAGTATATAAGTGGTTTCTGCGGAAAAGGGGAAAAAATGGAATCACAAAGAAATGTTCAGCGCTGTTCGACAGAGATATTCTCGGCGAAATATTTGTTTCCAGTTAAAGCTAACACTCCATTTGGCCTTGATTTAATCCGTTTTCATTGGTTTGGGAGGAGTTTCCTGAAAGGACAATGATGCACTCACAAGAGGAAAAGCATACATGTTATGCACTGTAAGTTATAATATATGGGTCAGATTTTCAGAAAATGTACAATTGGCAGCTCTACACATTTAGCACATTCTGCAAAATTAGGCTGCAATTTGGTCAATACCAGGTAAATTCGAGTATATTTGGCATTGTATTGATTCTAGCAATTTGTTTGGTTAGGTTGAACTGTGTTTTCAACTTTATTTTCGTCTGAAATTTGGATTATTTGAGAAGAAGACTAGCTAAGTTGAATTGTATATTTTCTGAAAATCTGACCCATATATCTGAGAAAGGGTGGGTCCATTATTAAAACCGTAGGTGGAAGGAGGGGAATTTTTAAACCTTTCTCAAAACACAGGATATCTACATCGAGCAGAGTAGGCTCAGAGGTGAGAGAGTCCCTCCAAACTGAGGGAAGTCCTCTGCCCCCAAACCACAAAATGGCATTATAATCCCATTACTTAGGACGCCTTCTCCAGAGAAGAAGCTTCAAATATGATAATTATGATTATATTATGTTAATAAGTATTAAGAAATTGGTGTTGAAGAAAGGGGTGGCTCCAAGGAGGGTGATTTAAAAAGCATTTCTTATCGAAACACAGCATAACTTTCAAACTGTCTAGGATCAGTTAAGAGAGTCCTTCCAATAATTGACAGGGATGAAAGTGGAGTCATGGCAAAAATGCTCAAATATTTTTGGCAAGGGAAAAAACACTCATATAGGGGACGCCAAGCAGAAAAAACTCAAACAAGTGATTCTGAATATTTTTTTTCCATTTCATTAAATGCCAATACAAATATGTATCTAATCCAGAATCATTGATTTCTGAAAGTTTCGACAACATTTATTAAATCAACTTTTGAAGCTAAATATATAAGACGTGAATCAGAATCAATAAAAATATTTATTTCCCTTATTGCCCCTGGATGGTCCATAGAGTATATATTTTCCTTATTTCTGGGCGATAAAAGGGACGAATGTCTCTCCGCCTCCCCTCGATATACCCGACACTAGAGGTAACCATGTCAACATAGGAGAGGTGAGTAAATTAATGTGGTCCGCCATTCTTAAAGCTAAAAACCCAACGCCACAAACAGGGATATGATTTTGATAAGTAAATATATTAATGTTCCCGAACAAGTAGCTCTATATGTATACAGTGTATGTACACATCGGGCCATATTTTACTTAAGAACATGTAAAATTATTAAAGAACCACGAGTAAAAAACAAAACAAAACAAAAACACGAGTCCTACTAGGGAAATATACTTTTATTTCATCCATTTCAATTTTAATTTTAATTTGATGAATAAATTGTCAATTATTTTATAGTTAATCATTTAAGTCACCAATCGCTGATTTTTTTAAAAGATGAAATCATGGAATAAATGTATGATTACCATAATGTGAAGTACTGGGTGGACAATACGCAGCTCATAAGCCCGGAAGCAACTCGGCCCGCAGCCTCTTTGATTATGGCTTACTCGGTGCAGTAATGTCCACCTTGTAGTACCTTCATAGAGGTAATGTAGTGTACCAAAGTATAACCAGTGGGCTTGAAAACCTCGTAAATTTAGAAGGAAAAGTAACCCCTGAATGTCCATAACATGGATATACAAATCATCAATCAACCAATTTTATCTTCTCAACTCGTGTTTCTGGTATTAGGCTGTAATACTATAGGGTGAAAGGCCAGGTGGGGAACGGGTGTAAAATCCTGAAAATCCTGGGTGAAAAATCCTGGAACAGTACAACGTCTTCGCTTCAAGGGAATTTCTAATCATAGTTGTGAACAGCAGGATAAATACACAGGAATTAAAATCCTTCGTTCATACATGTATTAAACATTTATTTGTATATCGGTATTCAATTTAATTACCGAATTAAATAGAATTACAACCCATTTCGGCATATATTGTTGTTGCTCATACAGGACATTTGATTTATCAAATCTTAAACATATTTGATATCTTTTGAAGATAAGCATTTGGAAATGAGATGAGTTTACAATAGCTGTGCAAATTCTCTATAGTTTGGTCAGGGCGGTATATCTAAGTTATACCCCCACCCTGGTTTGGCTCATTCATGCCTGTGGTGCTTCCTAGCACCCTGCCCTACAGGATGGTGTATAAATTCAACCACGAATAAATAAAGACATACTACACACCCTAGTCACTTAGGCGTGGTGTGGAACCCTCTCCAAACTCTGCTTGTGCAAATAGACAAGCAGAAATAATATACCTGACAATGATTATGAAATAAATAAATGTAGAAATACGCAAGTAATGTTCAACATATATAGCAAAAAACTTAGTAGTCAAAAAGTAGTCATTCGGGGAGAGAACTAGTGATCATATAGTGAAGGGACTGGTAGTTGTTATACCTCCTTGTGGCATAATAATATAGTAAAATTCCACATGTATACTAGTATCCGTGTACTAAATTTACAGTATTAAATAGGATGGTAGGTTGAGAGTTGATGCAGAATATAATGCAATTGCAGATGCTCTTTTATTCCTACACGAGCTGTCGGTGGTCTTGGTCTTCTTCAAGTGGATAGTCTTATTTTCCATCATATTTTTCTTATAATGCGGAACTATTCTTTTTAGCAGATTTTATTCATTATATAATACATCCATGCATTACTAAGATCATCGTATAGAGTATATTTAGCAACTTTACTACCAAATGTTCACCCAGAAATACTGCAAACTTGTTTTTCAAAACTAAAAAATATCAAACTTTGAATACAGAAGTACGTATGAATTAGATGTCTTTGATATTTTCAAATAATGATGATGATGACCAATAAGGTAAAATCGGTCCGGCCCCGAGGCTCTACTTGCCCGTGATTCCACGCATCAAACGAGGTTTCCCACGGCTTGGGGAACCATGCACTCCTTGAGGCAACAGAAACAGGGAACCCGTCAAACTCAAGAGACAGAGACGGGTCCCCGGGTACAGCATGCATGTGTTACGTAACACGAGTACCAGTGGGATAAGGAGAGGCCCACTGGTCCTGGGTTTTCTTCCCACCTCCACGCGAGAGAACCTATTACGTCACGTCATGCCTCGCTGGTCATGAGTGCTGTCCTCTGGCTCCCCTCACCCCTTAGCTATCTCCACCACAGCTCGCACTAATCGCCGCGGGTAGTGCCTGACGACTTTCATTAGGCTTCTCACTCTCCCATTGTCTTTTCGATCCCCTTCCCTCTTTCGCATTTATATGATAAGGTTAAGAGCGATCTATGAATGGCTAATCATTATTTAGCATATGGCAGGGCGGTTTAAATTACTCGTTATTTTCTCATTAAAACGGCGCGGATAAGTCCTGTAGACCACCTCCCCATGAGGTAACTGGAGGATTTTTTATTAGCCGTGCACGGCCGTTTTTTTGGGTGCACGGCCGTTTCTATAGTCAACAGCATCCTTCTTGGAGACCCATTTGGCAAAACCTAGCTAAACCTCATGACATTGCTCATGTAAATACAGTTACACATTCTAAGGGATTGCTAATTTTAGTTTAAAATACTTGAATAAGTATACTACATGTTACTATCATTGGCGCTGACATGTTTGATTGAAACTTTAGCACAAATTTGATGTAATTCTGGGCGTTTCTTTTTGTCAGTGTTTTCGTTCTGCGCATTTATATGATATAGACTTATGTGGGCTCAAGTGGCGAAGCCGCTTGTATCTCAAAATTCTTTTTTCTGCGACTTGTGACTAATTTTCCTGAAACACATCACATATAATTATACAGTTAACACACATCGAAGTATCCAGAATAACTGTCATAATATACATACAAAGGAGCAAAATATTGGATACGAGCAAAATTTGTATTTCATATAAGAGTCTATCTAAGAGTATGTCTCCAACTGCAAGAGGAGCAATCCTATATTGTCGACGATTCCAATGAATAACATATTAGCACTCCTCCACAGATAGGAATCTCACATATCTACCCAGCTATCCCACTTGATCTACCCATTGTCAGAGCCCGGGAAGGTGCCAAAGCTACACTGACTTCTTCGGTTAAAGGTCTCTCCTGAAATGAAGTTGAACTCTGACCTTGGAGACTGAAGGTGAACTTACTCTGGCAAAGCAAACTTACTTGACACTTGGAAATAACCTCCATGGTCGTATTCTGAAGAAAGAGGCGCTAAAGGAGTCAGATTCACCTTACCTGGGGTTGGTTCAATAATGGAGGGCATAAGTTTGGGTCAAAGGTCAGCGACTGTATCAACAGATAGATTTTTTCACTCGTGTTAGAGAATAAAGGTTTCCTAGATTTGTGTTTACATTGGGTAACATATGAGTACAAAAACGGCAACGACCGAAAGGATTGTAAAATGTCAGCTAGGTTTGTATTGTTTGTGGTGTTTCGCAAGATTTATTTCCAATATTTCTCACAACTTATTTTGCTTCAATGTACCCATTTGTCTTTGGACGACCCACTGGTATACTTTCTTGCAAAGACTTCACTTTTTATTGTTCAACAGCGGCCGTTTTCGTTCTGCTTATTCAGCTTCAAATTCATGTATAAACATATAACAGCAGCAAAATATTGACAAATTCAGTTTTATAAGTTATACTATATGTAAATTTGATAAGATATGCGTTGTCGTAATAGCTGAGAATGCAACTTTAACTTTGGCAAACTTTTTTTACCCATTTGTTTCGGTAAACTATCTGTCTGAACGAAAATTAAGAATGGTACATTTTCTTGAATTATACAATAAATATAATGTTGATAAGGAAGACGTTTGCATGGTCATATTACCTATATGGCATTGTATTTCCCACTATCAAGTTAAAGAAAAAAGGAAATACGTCACTGTTGTTCATTTGGATGTGTGTTATCATAAATTATACTAATATAATATTAATTTGGTCGCGACAAGATTTAAAAATAATGTGTAACGAAAAATGCGTCGCCATGCCATCCCCACATGTGGCCAGACCAATAAAAGCATTACATCGTTGTTGATACCGTTCTCAGCTAATCCTGATGTTATACTCTAGTGAAGCAAAGGGTTAACATTGTAGAATTATATACTCATAGAATGAAACCTGTGAAGAAGAAAGAAGAAGAAGAAGAAGAAGAAGGGAGATATCACATCTGGCGAAGAGTCAGGGAAGATATTAATAATCAAATAGAGACCCTAAAGGAAGTCCCTCCAGTCACTGCACTCAGAGAATCCATGCGATCAATATGCAAAAAATGTCTCTTTCAATCAAACATTATAAACCAGGCCCCAAAATAGTAGGTGTGTTTCCGATTTTCCCCCATATCCCACCCTAACTAGAAAAACTCCCCCACCTAAAAATGTGTTAGGCCATGCTTGATTTGTATGGGGTATTTTTTCCTTTTTACTAAATAGCTAATGAAAGCCAGAAAACAGGTTTCCATAACCAGGAACCGTTAGGCGCATTCATCTTGTTTGGGTTCTGCTGTGGGTTACTCAGATAAAAATATGTGATTCCGATTTATCTATAGATAAATCGGAAACACACCCATTTCTGTGTTGGCCCCATCAATCATGTTTTAATAATGTTCAATTATTGTAATAAATAAGATTCGCAAAAGCAAAAGCAAAATTAGAATCAAGATGAGAAATAACGATATCGTCATACCAATATAGGGAGTATAGCAACTGAAACATACAACACATAATTTATACGCTTTGTAACTTTATGACAGGTCCCCAGAGCTAGTATGCCCATGTGAGTACAGACGAAAACCTTTATAAAAGTTGCTAGAATTGTTTGCAGAGCACACTGGTTTGTGGTTGATGACGGTGGAAGGTAGAAGACAAACTGAGCATACGAGACAACCCTGGCTCTGGTGATGTCTGTGGCAGTCACTAGGTGGTGGCACTGTCTTCCCAACCTATCTTGTCTTGCTTAGGTAGAAAATGCTTACATGACACACAATAATGAATATTGTCAGTTAATAAAGTAACGGAATACAATGTGTGACAATGTTCTATATAGCGGCCCTATTTCTACTGCTGTGTTTTGCAGGCCTGAGAAGGATAAAGCCTTGTTTCTGGAACAGATATATACGCCCGTATAATTTAGGCTTACCTGTTGCATTAAGCCATAGCAGATCCCTGTATAAATATATCAAGCTCTGTGTATTTGTTCCCTGTGGTCTATAGGCAGATACCTTCTACTTTGTCCAAATTTAATACCTGGAGATATTCGCCTATTTTAGCTTTTACAATCGTTTACAATACATTGTTACAAACATGCTGCACTAACTTGCTTTCTATAATAAGACTGAATGGGTTATTCAGTGAGTGAGTGAGATTGGTTGCTTTACGCCCTGCCCTTATCAACATATTGAAGTCTTATATCAAGGATGGGAGAGCTGAGGGGGAGGCAGTTTATGATCATACCCAGGAAATAGAGATAGAAAAGAAGGGAGAGAGAGGCAGAGAAAAGAGACAGAAAGGCAGTTTATGGTCATACCCAGGACTAGAATGGGTTACTCACTGTGAGCAGGACGAATACGCACATGTAATAGTTTCATGGATTCTGAACACGTGCAATTCAGAAAAGGCGTGGCTGACGATGTAAGCACGTCTGTGATTGGTCAATATTACCGTCATTTATGACGTCAGACCAATCAGAGACAAGCTTACTCAGTCCCAACTCGGGATTCTGCACATTCAAAAAAACATGGCTGTCGTAAACTACTTCTGTCAGCTAGACACAAGCGTAAGAAAGGCAATTTATTTTATTATTTCCAAGCTACCACGCCAGTTTTCTTTGTGAAATTTGCTTTTTGACTTAAGTTGCATTCAAATGCAAGATTTTACTCTGTATTGTTGTGGTCCAAAAAGTGGATTTCAAAGCTATGATATAGTATGATATTTATAGATGTGAATATGTCGGTATACTTTAAAACAACCAGGCGATTGTACAGGTTTGGGGCCACCGTACATGTTGGTTTGTTTGTACTTGGTAACCATGGCTACTCCCGCGGTATGTAGCGGGATGCTATGACCAGAGCTGGTAGTCGGTGCTACGATGTTTTTCTTTGATTTTTTTTTTTTTTTTTTTAAACAGTTTTATTCAATATATCAACAAAACACTTCTCTCCGGGCTGATAACACATACGATTACATCAAGCCCCCTTTTCGTTCCTTGGAATGGACATTATTTAAGTGAAGAAAAACAGAGTACAGAATTCACTTGGTGATGACATTTGTGAAAAATACATTCATTTCGGTTCGTTTTGTGAGAAGTATGTTTCCTGAGATAAGAGTTTTAACCTATTAGGCTGCTTAAATCAGCATGTAACATTCTCCATGCATTCTTCCATTCGTTGGAGGTGTTAGTTATTTTGTTTTGATACAAAACTGCCCTACATCTACAATCTAGTTCTGCAATAACTAGGGGTTCGTTCTGACTCTTTGGTTAAGCAGATCGTGTTTTTGTCATTTACTTATGTATAGATTAACCAGGTCCAGGTCTTAAATGTAAAACTATAACAATGCATCAACAATATTATTTCTTTCAGCATCTCATCCTTTATTTATTGTGAGCTGTTTAATTTTTTATTTTTTTAAAACTTCATTCATGAAATCCTGCCTTCTGGGTTTCTACAATGCTATAACATGTATAAGGAAAAATCTGTTTTATCATTATAAATCAACAATTACTCATGTTCGTCATGGCTTGTCTATTGCACATGTATATGCTTCAAATCAATTAACTTATTGATTGGTGTTAATCAGAGCATGACATAGCAACCAAGCACCAACGGTACTGACACCTGCAGCAAAATCTCACGCCACTGGAGGATATGATTGCATATAGTTGGGTGGTTTCCAAAGCTAATGCTTGCAAAGGTAAGTTTATTTTACTGTTTTATTTTACTCTATTTTAGCTTAGATAATTTATCGCTATTTGGGGCATGAGTTGTTGTATTAGTTCTGTAATTGGGGAGGGGTAGCAAGGTCCTCTCTACATGGTTCACTGGCCTAGCCGATTTTACATATTTCACAGACACTATTCTCAGGGTCACTTCGACTCAGTGAGTCGCAGCTGGTGTTTAGTCCCCGTTTGTTGGGCTGGCCCGGACAGTTGTACGCATATACAGACCAGTGGTACTAGTGTTGGACTTCCGTTTCCGTCTGACCGCTTACATCAACGAAAATACAAAACAATATTTACTGCTCAAAAAAGATCATATGGCTATCCACTGGTTCATTTTGCTTCGAAATCATTTGTAAATTGTTATTAATGAGAGTAACAGCCCAACAAAAGGGAACTAAAGGCATATTAGATCATTCGGTTATCTAAGTTAATAAAAATCAACATAAGAAAACTTCTTTGCATGATCGAACAGACAAAAATACTCAATTAATGAAGTTCCCGAACCAATTATATTGTGCTCATTAAAGCTGCACTCTCAGCTAACGTCGGTAAAAAACAAAAAAAGAAAATGTTATTTGATTAAGTTTCACATGCGTGATAATTCTCATTTGCTAATTTACAAAACAATATATCAACCAACATTTAGACATCTAGACAATTTAACTTTATATAATCTTATATAATTCATTTTACGTTACTCACTATAATACAAATAATTCTACAATACATTCAGACTACCTTAATTACATTCCCTCTAGGACATCAATTCTTATTAATCAATACTTTGACTGACGTAATTATTACTAACGGAACACATTTCCGACCAGTTTAAGTTACGTCCTGAACATATCAATGTCAGTCGACCCTCATTAACAGTTTGTTACAGTACAAAATAGTATACAAAATGCGCAGTTTAACATTCATCATAAAGAGAAGTGTATGTACACAAATTCTACTAACGTTTCAATGATAGGAAAATTCTTATAAAATATCATCGTTAAAAAGCAGGGGGAGTTATTTACAATTTCATAGGATTTCTTCCTTTGAACTTACACGCCCCCCCCCCTTTATCAGAATGACGTTTTTACAAATACAAAGTTATGGAAAATGGTAAATGCCCACTGGTACACCAGTTCTGTCCGGCACACCAGGAAGAAAGTAAATAGCGAACGTTGTAGGCCTACTGTTAAACTAACAAATAATTTATATATGGGTGAAATCGCCAGAAAATGTACAATTCACCCTCACCAATCCTCTCTAATAACCCGAATTTAAGACAAAAATATGGTTCAAAATCCAGGTCAACATAACCAAACGGATTGTTTGAATCAAGACAATACCGAATATACTCAGATATACCATTACTGAGTCTAATTTAGCTAACATTTCTAAATGAATAGATCTGCCAATTGTACATTTTCAAAATCTGACCTATATACCTCCGTCAGTAGGGTAGAACGATAACAATAGTATATAAATATTAAAGATCTAACTTTAGTACAATTTAACTTTAATACAATTTAATTAATATTATTTAACTATGTACATTTATAGTTTCAGCAAAACGTGCATGTATGAATAAATTTGTTTCAGTAGAAGTGACAATATTGTTTTTGCTCGTATCTTTTCACCCGAGTCCTTACCTCTGTACCCTACGCAGTACTAAACAATGGGGAGATTTAGCAACCATGCACAACGCAACAACGCAACATTAACGCATCCCCTAACTATGCGTAGGTTGTTACCGCAGTGGGGATATCTCGAGAGGCGCTAGGCCGAGGGCATAAACTCTGCATTGCAGGTCTCGCAAGATATATCTCCACAACGGTAATGATGTACGAAAAGTTAGGGGATGCGTTAGTATTGTGTTGGTGCGTTTTGGTTGCTAAATCTCCCTAATGTCCCATCAGGTTGCGCTCCATTTCCCTTCAAACCTTGAGGTAACATCAATCTTTTTACTTCTACATCAATTCGACCCATTCGGCCTTTACCTCCAAGCTACCGCCATCTTTCTCAGAAACTCCATAAAGAACGCTCATACACATCCTGCCTTAGGCGTTAATAGACAAACGTAAGTTTCAGCCAAGGGATTTTCATCTACCGGTGGTTGAAAACAGACAGTGGTACGAGTGGGACCCCAACAGGTCGGTTGTTTTATATTAAATGTATTTTACAGTATGTTAGTAACGTATAGCACAGCTTAACTTACATATGTTTATCTCCCCAAAATGAATATAACCTGAGGGTAAAGTAGAAACTCTGATCTATCATTCATTATATTTTCGCAATAAATTAGACAGTACATAAGGTGCATGTTTTCCACCCGTAACTTTTCGCCTCTGTACCTCAGTACTATTTTATAATGCCCCATCAATGCACCTATCAACTTATAGGTTATTGTTGTTGTTGTTGTTGTTGTTGTTGTAACATTTTTATTTCAATATTTCATTTGGTACAGCTCGTTATTTATATATAATAATCTACAACTTAACGATGACATACAAAATCTGTTATATTATGTTCGTATGTATCACCCCGCATGTTTCACTGACCTGTATTTGCAACAATGATATCGATAAACTATGTTTATATCTGCTGCCAAACCAACAATGGTGAATTATACTAGTATTTGAAATACTTCTTATACAACCAACGATGGTGAATAATATCTAAAATACTTCATATACAACTGGCCAGCATATCTTCATGTCTGCTGTTTTATGTCTATTGATTTCTGTTAACCTTTATATATATTATATAGAATTTTTATTCAGACTAATAAAAGTACAGAAAAGGGCTCGATCCTCTACGACTAGGTCTCCCGGTCGGTCCTTGAAGAACATAAATTAATGATACAGAATACAATACATACATCTACAGTATAACAATCCGTTTGGCTACATTACATTCATTTTTAGTATAAGATTTGTAATCTTGGTTAATCCAATCGCTCTGGTTATACCAGGGATATCTTTAAATTTAATAGTGGATTTTCCATTAAGTTTACATTTCGGTCAGTTTACATTACATTCTGTGCAAGTTCATAACATACTTGGAATTTGATTGCTTACAGCGGTCGAATTTATCATTTAACAGTAGATAATACTGAATTCTAATTATAGTACTACAATATAACATAATGGATAATGTAAGACTTTTTAAGAAAAGTCACCCCAGATGTCTACAGTAGTACATAGCAGGATAGAACATTAGTTTTATACAATTGGTCGTTAACATGTTAACATGTTTGCCGATGTCTCGGCCTTAATATAAGAGGCATTACACGCCTGAAGATGAATTCTCAGTAATGAGGAGACGAAAGTCTCAAAATATCATCAACCTTTAAAAATGTCTTGCACATATTAACGGCAGACTGTTTGTCGGGTAGTTTATATGTGGCGTAGTCATGTTATTATAACGCATTGTATCATTAAAACTTGTGGAATCGAGCCATCGATGATTATATTTGGGGCTGACGCAGCATCTAATTATGACGTAATACACCTGCATCATATGGACCAATCAGTGGCCCGCAACTATTACGTCACTCATTCCACCTGCACTGTTGGACCATTATTCAGCCTGGACCTGAGCTGCATTGACGTGCATGCTATTTGAAATTTTTTAATCTTACCCTTTTTGTGCTGTGTATACATGTATTTTTACGTGTGTTTTTTACTTGTATGTATTGATGATATGTATTGGGTGAGAATAAACCCTTGCTTTGCTGGGTTCATGGCCAAACCTTGTGTTCGTTATATATCATTATTAATGGTAAAGCTAAGTCCCCCCAACATATGTTGAATGCATTCTGCTGACTGGGTTATTTGAGAGGATTGGGTTATTTGAGAGGATTGGTGAAGGCGAATTGTATATTTTCTAAAAACCTTACCCATTTATACAGTTTTAGGGATAATTACCGGTGCAAGGAGGATGGGGCAGAGAAAGATCCAGACCCCCACCCCACCCGATGGAGGGTATGGGTACGTGGTTGTGTTCGCTAGCTTCTGGTGTAACGCTATCGTGGAGGGGTGCATTACGTCAGTGGGGGTCTTCCTGCCTCACTTTGTGGACGTGTTCGGAAGCAGTGGTACTAGGACCGCCATAGCCGGCTCTCTCTTAATTGGGGGATTTCTTGCTTTTGGTAAGTTTCAAAATGTTCCTTCTGGAATTATTTTAATTACAGCTGAAAAAAAAATTCTGTGAGATGTTTTCAGTTGAGTTGTCTCCACCTTATTCATCATAATTATTTTATTTGTTGAATTGTTGAATGGAATTAAATTGCACTCAGTAATACTTCAATAAAATTGAAATATAACAGTTCTATCAGCCCCTATTTGACAGTATCAAATATATCAAATATATCATAGAATTCAACAAATGGACATTTTCCCAGTCCAATATTGAAGTATTAAGGATCCAGTCCACTAAGCCGATTCCCATGAGGTTCTGCGCCGCAGGGGACTATTTTGCACTGAATTATGTGAGAATTGCATGAGAATCAGCTAAGTGGACTAGGCCCTTTAATCTCTCGACAGTGCTTTGCCTCAGGAAGTGATTGCACAGAAATAACTTATTTCATAATGAGCCAAAATGATATTTTTCAAATGTCTATTCATTCATGAACCCTTCGTTGGAATGTTTTGATTTTTTGGGTCAGATTTTCAGAAAATGTACAATTCGCCTTCACCAATCCTCTCAAATAACTCACATTTACGAAAAAAAAGGTGCTTCAAAATGCAGTTTAATATAACAGAACTGATACTTTAAATCGATGCTATACCAAATACACTCAGATATACCCAGTATTCTTTATTTTTCAGCCTAATTTAGGTGAATTTCCTAAATGTGTAGAGCTGCCAATTATACATTTTCTGAAAATCTGACCCATAAACTCAAGAGAACAATCCAATAGCTGGAGTAGATATCTTGTATTCAGAATCGGAAAGGTTTTTATAACAGGCTCTCAATTCTACAATGTCTTTCCCTTTTTCGGATCTCCCTAAAGAAGTATCTTTAACTTTTTATAGTATTACTAGTGATTGCCCATCCATAAATATCAGTTACCATTTTTTCAAACGTACACATGGGTCAGATGTTCAGAAAATGCACAATCGCCAGCTCTACACATTTAGTAAATTCTGCTAAGTTAGGTTGACAAATGGTAAATACTAGGTATATCTGATTAGTATATTCGGTATCGAGCTGAGTCAAAGAATGTGTTTAGTTATGTTGTATTGTCTTTTGAGTCTCATTTTGTATTAAATTCGAGTCATTTGGGAGGATTTCTGAATGTGAATTGTACATTTTCTGGAAATTTCACCCACAGTGTACCAGATTTAGGAAAGTATTAGGAATGTATTACCATTATCCCAAACCTTATTAGTGCTGCAGCAAGGGGGGGGGGTAAAAAATAGGGGTCAGCTCGCATGAAATAATAAAACCACCATATTATATCAAATTGAAGCCGAGACCCTCCCCGATTAAGATCTGAAATTTTGAGATTTAATGTGACTTTGGAGATATATGCCTCTAGTTGAGTTTACCTTGGAAACCAATATTTTGTGTAAACAATGATGATTTCTAAAAAGATGAAACTACATAGGTAATAACTATCTAAAGGTGAAGAATTCTCATACATTCATACATTTTCTCAAAAGGTACTATTTTGAACATTCTTTTAGGTGGATATATGCATGACTTTTGAAATGGAATGTTTTAGCGGCCATCTTGGATTTCAAATTCAATACTTTTAGCACCACGAAATGGCTAAATCTTTTTCAATATGTTTTATTAAAACAAAGTTTCAAATCAGATTGTATCTTCTTCTTCCTGCAGGTCCCCTCACTAGTGTCCTTATAGACTGGTTGGACTGTAGGCGTGTGACCATTGTGGGGGCCATATTCACTACACTGGCCTTTGCCCTCTCCACATTCTCACCCAATATAGAGGTATTCACATTCGTCTATGGCTTCCTCGGTGGTATGTAACAAAATAAGTTGTATTTTTTACATAGTTTTATTGTTATTGCAAGTCCAGTGAATTCCTGGTATGCATTTCTCTAGTCAGTCGCAAATTCCAAATACGCAGATAAATGTGTACTTATCAGTAGTAGTATATGAGAAAGGGATGTGATAACACCATGTGTCCTGTTTGTGTGGGGTTTGACATGTAATTTATGAATGTATCATCAAAACTGTTGAAATTATCATGAATTTGATGAAACAAGCTGAGATATTCTTTACCCTTTAGTCCTTAACTTAGCGAGCATATATCTATAGTTTCAGTATTCCATATGGTAGTGTTGATCTGAAGATTATACTGTGATTGTTGAGAATGTTTACGGATATGTTTGTGTTAAGGAAAACCACCTTATTGACCCATGTGAATCTGATAAAATATGCTGAGACAACTTCAAATTTTAGTCTCTAACTTAGAGAGCATAGCTATAGTTTGCATATTTCACACATTTCACATATGGGTCAGATTTTCTTAAAATATACAATTCGCCTTCACCAATCCTCTCAAATAACCCATATTTAAGACAAAAATGAGCTTCCAAATGCAGTTTGAATTAACAGAACTGATTCTTTAAATGAATGTGATCCCAAATATACTCAGATATACCTCATATTCATCATTTTTCAGCCAAATTTAGCCAAATTTCCTAAATGTGTATAATAATAATAATAATAATAATAATAATAGATTTTTATTTCCATATCACATTTACAACAATTGTCATACAATGTAGAAATTAAAAGAGAGAAACCTATGGAAAGAGGAATAATCTCTGTGACAGTCACAGCTCTTCCGAATATCCCTTAAATTTTGTTTTACTTTGCTTTCCCTATTATTTGTAAATTTATTTTTAGCTAAATAAAGACAGTGTCTAATATTGGACCTGCCTGCTACACAACAGTATAATGTAATTACAAAATAAAGTAAAGGCATAAGTAGTGTGTAGAGCTGCCAATTGTATATTTTCTGAAAATCCCACCCATAATCACATTTTACATATTCCGTTTCAGGTTTGGGGGTGTCCATGATCTTCCTGCCTGCCACAGTCATGGTGGGCTACTACTTTGAGAGGAGGCGTTCATTCGCTGCAGGGGTCGCCTATTCTGGAGCAGGGGTGGGCATGGTGCTGATGCCTCTGGTGGCAGCCCTACTGCTGACCTATTTACCCTTGAGGGACTCCCTGATCCTCTTCTCTGCCTTCCCCTTACACTGTGCTGTATTCGGCTCCCTCATGAGACCTCTACAGCTGCCATCTGCTCTTTCTTCATCTCCTGGTGCCTGCTCTGACTCAGCAAATATGGAGAACTTGAAAAGTCAAGAAAATGGCGATGCTTCTCCAATTCATTCAATCAACAATGACTCAGGGAAAATTAACCAAAGTGTCAATATTACTGGTGAAATTAACCACAGTTCTCCTCTCTGGAATGAGGAAGATTCCGCAATATTCAATAATGGTAAACATGAGGATTATAAAGAAGTAGCAAAGGAATCTGTAGGAGCTAATAGAAAGTACTTTAGGAGTTTGAGCAACTCAGAATCAACTCCTAACATTGCTCTAATGAATGAGAAACATTCCTCAGAAACGCCTGCAGAGGACACTGATGGTATGCATGATGAATCATCCAGGCTACGTGGTTCCTGTCAAAACCTTGAGAATTGTTCTCAAAACTTTTCAATTCAGGAGAAAATAAAACCAAGAAATCGTCAAAAATTCATGTCTTGCCAAGAGATATCAAGTTTACCTGATGATATTTTTCAACGCATCAACACTCCAACACTTCGTCGACAAGTATTAAAACCATTAGCTAGAAGAGACATCTACTATTCTGGAAACATTGCAAATCTTCCGGAGTTCAAGAAACATGGGAATGATCGAGAAAAATATGTGGCTTCAGTGACAATGCTGGCCATAGCGAATGATGATCTGACTGAGGATGATCATGGTGAAGTTTACAGATCAAAGAGTAGCAGAGGATGCTGTCGCTTATCACCCTCAAAGAACCCTGCCGTTATTTTAAGAGATTTGTTTCACTTGGAGCTTTTGGTGAATCCTTATTTCTTGGTGATCTGTTTGTCCTGTGTGTTCATACAGTTAGGCTACTTTGTACCTATTGTGTTCATACCTGTGTATGCTTGGACACTAGGCAACAGTAGGACTCAGGCCGCATCATTGATTGCTGCTATGGGTAAGTAGTCTTGGTAACCAAACTCTCAGCTTTGATCAAAACGCTATCAGACGTTAGTCACTGCCTTGAATTGTGTAATGGAAAAGCCAGGCATAGTAAATCTCCTGGCATTTGTGATGTGTTTCAGAAAAATGAATCATAAATCCCCAAATTGATATTTTTCAAGGTGTTTTGTTCACAAGATCTCATCGTAGGACCAAATTGTTGGGGGTTTCAAGCGCTTTGAATCATATGAATACATGTACCAAGATTGTATTAAATATATTCTTGTGTTTTGAAGGTCATTATAAGGAGTATATTTAGCTACTTTACTAGTCATTTTACACCGAGAAATATTGCCAACTTTTTGTTCATACAAAAAAAAAAAAAATATAGAAATTATAAATCAAAGGGGCTTGGCGGGTCCCCCTAATGTAAATGTGGACTTGTATGATGCCCTGTGATGGTCTACCCAGGTCGGCAAAAACAGCCACACAAGATCCTCCAGAATTCTGGTCAAATGACGTTTTGGTCGGTTGGAACAGAACAGAAGAAAAAGTAGAAAATCTATTTGCACTGACGTTAACTGATAGTGCAGTTTCAACCTTGACCCCTTTATTTTCAGGAATTGCTAACGTGATAGGAAGGGTAGGTGGAGGTGCACTTGGGAACCTGCACTTTGTGAATGAGCTGCACCTGAACAACTTCACCCTGTACCTGGCGGGCCTGGCTACCTTTGTCCCAACCTTCCTCCAGTCCTACCCCTGCCTCCTCATCTACTCCGCTGTGTATGGTGCAGCTGTAGGTATGTCTTGTATGGGAAACCCTCAACATTGTTACTATTGTTTAGGCATTTCCAGAATAGATGTGTTGTCTTTCCTGTGGGTTTAATGAGCATGAAAACTGGCATATGACTTCTATGTTCAAGTTTACAGCGTGTCTGTGTATATTTACAGGAGTGTTTGTGCCACTGAATACTGTGTTCATTGTGAAGTACCTGGGTCTACAGCAGCTCAACCATGCCATGGGCCTCCTCACCCTTGTCAAGGGCATTGCCTCAGCCATTGGGCCGCCCATAGCAGGTCTGGATATCATAATATTATGTTACTCCTCATGTTACTTGATGTGTTCATTTCCATGTGAAAATAAAATGTCGTCTGAGAAGCGGTAGAAGTAGCGGTGGAAGTAACGTCCCAGTACCACCCATTTCAGTTACTTTCAGTTGCTTGCTCCCGCTTCTTTAGAAGTGGGAGCAATAGACTGTCAAAGTAGCGGAGGGAGTAGTGGGAGTAGTAGCCGACCAGTGGAACCCAGCCTTAAGGGTGAATCATGTCTGTATTCAATATTCAAATGTAATGATTATGATATTTTCATGTCCTCAATATAGATATTACTTGTTAATATTTCAGCCTTGTTAATGGAGAATTACGAAGGCTTCCAACCTGTTTTCTACTTCGCGGCGGCCATGTTTCTCATCGCTGGAACATCGTTCTATATGCTGGAACTTGTTGATAAGTGTAACAACAAGCGGGAGACGTCCCAGTGATAAACCTACATTCTTTATTTCTTATTATTATTTCATTTAAAGGCCAAATTCTTTACTCACACCCACAGTTCAAATGAAAAAAAGCAATGTCCTTTAAGGACGTTTTCATACGTTGCCTGGGACGTTTTCATATTATTCTGACAAAAAATATTCCACTGCTAATATAAATGTTTGATATTGGAAGTTTATGTTTATGTTTATGTGTTTCCGAGGCATTTATTGGAGGCATTTCATCATTATTGGAGGCATTGCAAACAAACTTTCAACTATTTCATCATTGAGGTGCATCTTAAATCACCTGTCCTCTGCCTACTTTGACTTTTGATAATTCAGGTTCTAAACAAATCAATAGGCCTGTTTTGTCCCCAAACTGTCAGGATATAAATGTGTTATGGTAAATATCCAACAAATCCAACACTTTTCTTTTTCGAATATCATTTTCCTTTACTAAGATATAATCAACATAACTTATGGATATCTTAATATCCGAATAGATACTTTCTTGGATTTCGGATTTTCTTTTTCTCACAGAAATGAACACATATAGCCACCGTCTGATGTCATTCCTTTTCACCCTATAAATGTACCTCCTTGGAAATAGGTCAACACACAACAGGCACTGACCTCGTGTGGCTGACACATACCCAGGCGCGGCGGAACCGGGGGCATATTTTTATTTTGGGGGGGGGGGGGGGGGGGGCGGGGCCTCGCCCCCCCCCCCCAATAATTCTGTTACATTTTGAAAATTTTATTGGCCAAATAATGAGTTGGCAGAATAAAAGTAGAGGGTGAGTGGTATAGACATTAGACAAACCTTTAAGGCCTTATAGTATATTATTATACCTCATTGTGCCTACCCCTAAAGTTTTAATTTCTAGCTACCTGAATAGCATTTTAAAATGTCTTTAGAAGTATGGTAGTATAGGCATTATAAGTGTGCTTGGTTTTCTGATGAGATATTGGGCTTGTGTGAAATGTTCCGATTATATTATACTAAGGGAGTGTAATGAAAGTCACCCTCCATGCCTTCCGCCCCCCCCCCCCTCCCCCAAAAAGTTAGCCCCCCCCATATTTTAACTGTTCCGCCGCGCCTGATACCGTATAACCATGCCCCTAGTCTATACATGACGTTGAGGAAAAGAACCAAAAAGCCAGAACTCCGATCACTGTCATGGGATCCGATCACTGTCATGGGATTTGTGCGATGTGCTATAGCAGCAGATGACACAGGTCATGGGTAATAGGGGAGTCGTCATAGTAAAAAGACTCCTTGTAATGGGTGAAAAGATCTCTGTAATGAAGAAATAGTCGGTGCCATGAATCTATTTGTTTTGTAATAGGAAAAGGTGACTTAGTAATATTTTTGGCTATGCGTAATATGTGAAAAAAAAGAGGAAAAGTTTGTAATATTGCATATATCGTACAGATGACGACTCTGGGACACAACAAGGCCAGTGAACCATTTAGGGAGGAGCTCGCCACACATAACAACTATTATTTCATCATTACAGATACTAATCTTACTCGAGGAATAAACATCATTACGTCGAAAAAAACCATATGTTTTGCAATTAATTTGTGTTGAAGTATCACACTTCTGTTTTCCAAAGTAGGGTAATATGCAACTTGTATCAAAAACATTTACTGAATAACGAAACATTAAGGCTGCACTCCCAGTTAACATCGGTTAACAACTGAACATTTTCTACTTCATGTGCCATTCTTCTCCAACCCATCGAAAAGTAATTTGACCAAAACTTTGGAGGATTTTTAGGGCTTCTAAAACGTCTTCATTTGTATTTGGAGGACCCACCCAAGCCCTTTCATGCGATGACTTCACTTATTATCGCCCACCGGTTTTCTCTTGTTGATTTGACTTCATATTCTTCTCTAACCATAACAACTGTAGTATATTGATAAATCCAGTCCTATAAATTATAATATGAGGAACTCTTGTATTAACATAACAGCAGAATATTGATGTATTCGCTCCTATAAGTCATAATATGGGTGATAGTCCAGTCAAACTAAATTTATGCGAGGAACACATTGCAAGAAATCATTTTATAAATTTGGGAAGAAAAAACACAAAGATGGAATTATGTAAATACTTTTGTTTACAGGAATTAAAAGTGTTCTCTATTTTAAAACAAACTAGATTGTATAGGTCTTAACACGTCTCCCAGTCACTCAAAAACTTTCCAGTAAACCGATAGAGATACAGAGGGAAGGGAGAGAGGAGAAAGGGGAGAGGGGAGGGCCAGGGAGATGAAGAGATAATAGGAAGGGAGAGAGGAGGGAAAGAATGGGAGAGACAGGTGAGAGAGAGGAGGCGAGAGAGAGAGGGTGAGAGAGAGGATGAGCAACTGGAGAGGAGAGGTTGAGAGAGAGAGGAGAGAGAGACAGAGAGAGGGTGGGCGACAGGAGAGAAAGAGAGGGAGAGAGAGAGGAGAGAGAAGCATACCGACAGACAGAAGGACAGGCAGATAGACAGACAGAGGGAGAAAAGAGCGAAGGAGCGAGCAAGGTATGACTTGAGAAAACCAACCATTCCTGGAATATTTTCCTCGACTCTATCACCTGTATCTTGTTATCTCTGATACCAGCGTGTCACAAGTAGCAGATAAAGCATGTAGACGTATACGAGATAAGACAAGATAATACTTAGTTCCCTCACTCTCCCAGATCAGTCTGTACCGCTCCCCTCATACTGATTGCCGGATTTTAATCTACACAAACTTTGATAGTGATTTCAACCCATTCCACTACAACATCCCATCCATTAACTCCACATCAAGAATCTCCTTGCTACGTTAGAGTCTGATATAGTCATATTTTGTCAACACAATGGTAAGTTAAATTACTTTATCACTTTTCATGTTATACTTTGTTATTTTAGTTTCCTGCTCTTCTCGTCCCATTATTTTTCTTTAAAACATTTTAAACGAACTTCCTACAGAGGACGCATAACCTTACAAATATCTGTCCGTTTTCGTGCGTAGCTATTTCAACAACAAAGAACAGAATAGAACGATCTAGCTAAAGTTACAAAGAGATAGTTCAGGTTCATCCGTCTCATATAAATACTTATTAGACTCTAGGTTGGTTGTTTGGTAAAGGAAATCCCTTATTTCATTCATGGGTCAATTTTGTAAAATGTGCTGTTTTGCCTCATAGTGGTGTTAGAGAGGGGTGAATTTTTAATTTGTCTCAACCTGTTGTTTTTTTACATACATTGACTGAAATATATATGGGCTTTGGGCTTTCGGGGTAACTGTATTCCAACAAAGTCGCACCATTGATTCTATATTTTTTTTCCACCTTTTGAATATTTTTTCTCATTTACTGTGACATAGATAAATCCTTCAGTGTTGAAAGTTATTGAATATTCTTAACTTCCATTCAAAAAGTGTCAGATGATTACCATAATTAGTTTGTTCAGAGAGTAATTTTATTAGTTATAATACATATTTATATCTGATGACCAATATGTACAACGTGGCCTTCAACTTATTTTGGTCACTCTTTTCTTTTTGGGGAGGAGTTTTGATATATTTAAAATCATTTTCTTTTCAATTGATATGATAACGCGCGCAACCCATGTGCGTAGTGACAACGTTGCCGTGACGCGGCGTCACAGACGTTGTGTCGTCTGTCTCGCTACCTGGTTGAGATTGTCAGATAATGTACAATTAGCAGCTCTACACATTTAGTAAATTCTGCTAAATTAAGCTGCAATTTGGTCAATACTAGGTAAATTCGAGTATATTTGGCATTGCATTGATTCTAGCAATCCGTTTGGTTAGGTTGAACTGTATTTTGATCTTTATTTTCGTTTGAAATGTGGGTTATTTGAGAGGATTGGCGAAGTTGAATTGTACATTTTCTGAAAATTTGACCCACTTCTCTGTCAACATTCCCATGACAAGTAAAACCCGCTGCAATCTATTTCATATCTTAACAGTTTAATTAACCCAACCCATGAATTTGGTTCTGAGTATGGTGCCTTTATGTCTCTTCTCTGTCTCTCTCCCTTCTTCTCTCTCTCTATTTCCTTGGTAAGATTCTAAACTGCCTCCCTCACAACTCTCCCACCCTTGATATGAACTTCAATATGTTGATAAAGGCGTAAAGCAACCAATCTCACTCACTCAATCCATGAATTAAGGGTATTTTTCCTTCCTCAACAACCCCACTCAACATCGACACCAGGTCCTTCGCTATACAGGCGATATTTCACCTACCTCGCTATACATCTATTTCATAACATGTTTTGGCCAGATCAAGCGGATTCCAATGATGGTAAACATAAGGACATCTAATATGCACTTCTATATGGGTCAGATTTTCATAAAATGTACAATTGGCAGATCAACACATTTAGTAAATTCTGCTAAATCAGACTGAAAATTGTCAACACTAGATATATTTGGTATTGCCTTGATTCAAACAGTCTGTTTGGTTATGTTGAACTGTATTTCAAACCTGATTTCTGTCTTAAACTTGGCTTATTTGAGAGGATTGGCGGAGGCGAATTGTACATTTTCTGGCGATTTCACCCATATATAGATATATATAGAGAGAGAGAATGGGACGAGCCGGCAATTATCGAAAATTTATAGGACGAGATTCGTCCACATAAGCACGATGCCGTAGGCAGAGTGCTTATGTGGACGAATCAAGTCCTATAAATTTTCGATTATTGCCGGCGAGTTCCATTCTATATTTATTATATTATATGTGCATAAAATTTGATCATATGTCATCAGATATTACTGAAAAAATACTAAAGAAGTCTCAGAGAGCCCCGCTGCCCCGCTGACAGCCCCACTGACAGCCCCGCTGACAGTCCTGCACTGTGCGATCATGCATTTTCCTGTAACACGTCACATATTAGTGGAGCAGCACAGGCCTCAAAAAGGCTTTATTTTGGGATGTAGCGTGCATGAAAAAACCCACCATGGGTAATATATCAAATTGAAGCTTAGAACCTCAGCTATAAGGATCTGTGACGTTAGGTGCTCGGAGTGTGGGACGTTTTTGGCAAATTGCCAAAATTTGAAGGTACCTTGGTAACCGTTTTTAGGCTGGTGGGTTTTTTTTATGCATGGTACATCATATTTTTGGGCCCATTGCTGCTCCACTATATGTAATGTCTGTCCGGGTGCATTTACAGGACTTGTGTTATCAGTTTGCAAATATTCTTTTATCACATTTCATACACACAATCCTTCTTAAATTAAACATCCGCAATCTAAACTATGAACAAGCCTCTATATGCGTGCATATATACTATACCTGTTATATACATATCCGGGACTGCATCCCGGCATTCTCTCCATTCTGTATACATTCTATTACTATTTTTAGAACACTTGAAGATCACTTTTCTGTCTTCTTGAGAGTACAATGACTTCAACCTTTGGGTTTGATTGTTGTGTACTTAAGTGTGCCATGTCATGGAATGAGCTTAATCGTCATGTGATATGTCTCAGGACCATCCTCTCTCTGTCTGTCTGTCTCTCCCTTCGCTTTCCCTCCCCTCTCCTCTCTCTCTCTCCCCCTTCTCTCTCCATCTCTCTCCCTGTCACTCCCTCGCCCTTCTCTCCCCCTCCCTCTCTCTGCCACTCCCTCTCCCTCTGTCTTTCTCCCTCTCTCTCTATGTCATGCAACATGTCTCCAAAGACTATTTCTCCTTTGATCTCTGTCTCTCTCCTCTTTCTCTATATCTGCCCTCTTTTTATCTTCCTTTTCTCCCTCCCTTTCCCCCTCTCTCCCACTCTCTCTTACTCTCTTTATGTCTTCCCCCTCCCTCTTCTACCTCTCTCGCCCTCTCCCTCCCTTTTCCCCCTCTCTCTCCCTTTTCTTCCTCCCTTCCTCCATTTTCTTCCTCTCTTTCTTGCACTCTTAATATTACTCCCGCTCTACCCCTATCTCGGTCTTCCTTCTCTCTCCCCACTTTCCCTCTGTCTCCTTCCCCTCTCTCTCTTCCCTGCCCCTGTCTCTCTCGTATTTATATATTGTCGTCATAATGCAGATTACTATATTTTGTTTTTATCCTGATGAAGGTGTATTATAAACACCAAAACATTGTTTCATATTATAATACACTCCTGTTAGCAACCTTAACTTACATGTGCTTCTTGTGCCCCGGCTTTCATCTAATAATATATATTTCCTTTTCAAAAATTCGTTTGCTTTAGGTTGAACATCCACCAGCATATACATTCCATATGCCGTACATGCCTTAACTGAATCTCGTGAAAAGATAAAATAATAATAACAATGTCAAAAATAATTTGACACTTTGTAATCAGGTCAAAAAGTGAACTATCCACATCAAGTACAATGTGCCCTCACCCTCACTAACTTAACACTTGTGGTTACAAAGTGCCCTCACCCTATCGACCACTAACCTCACACTTACCCACTCCCTCTTCACACTAGTATAATCTGTCTCTGTTATCTCTTTATCTCTCCTCACACCCTCTCATATCACTCACTTACAATTGATTAATGACTTGTATTCATTGAATGAATTGCCGTCAACTTGTAAGTGTACCATATTAGAGATAGTAGTAGGTGGACTGTTGTGTCGATCAATTGTTATAGACGATATTTATTGGGTACTTATACTGTGTCTGGTACCAGCGTAGTACAACATGGCAAGGGTGGGATTTTGAAATTAGGGTCAGATCTTCTGAAAATGTACAAGTCATCTTCACCAATCCACTCAAATGACCCAAATTTAGGTCACAAATGAAGCTCTAAATACTGTTCAACACGACCAATCAGATTTGTTTAATTAAGCCAATATAGAATATATTCAGATATTCCTGGTATTTTTTATGTTCATGCTTAAATGTGCAGAATTTGCTAAATGTATAGAGCTGCTGTACATTTTCTAAAGATCTGTCCCATAAACCAAATGATTAAGGACGAGGGGTCTGAGAATGGATACTTTTTTAATGTTTCACTCTTAGAATTTGCTCGGAGCACTCTAAATGTGATCTTATTCATACCCCAATGATTAATGATATTATGGTGTCTCAAAGTTCTTGCAAGTAAAGTTCGGTGACAAAAAGCTTAGCACATTTGTCTTCTACAAGAAATTGTTATTAAAGAGAAATCCCGTCACAGTTATTGTTGAGTGAACGAAGAAAGGAATTATTTATTTGAGACTCAAATTGGATACTTGATTCTGAAAAATCATTTCCAGGTCTTCTAGCAAGTACCGTTATCTAAGGGGCAGGAAAAGAATTAAAAATATGAGGAATACAGCTCAGGACTATTCTAGATGCATATGGCATTCTTATTTTATATTTCAGTTATGTTAGAGTTCTAAGTGTTAATACTTATCTGCCCTATACTATCGATATCATCATGTGGCCTTCAAGCAGCTGTGCATAGGCGGAAAACACAAAGTTATTTACATAAATCTGATGGTGAGAATTCAAGAAGTTGTGAAATTACTTTACATAAAGTTATGGAACGGAGTTACATGGTCATTAACATAGGCATAAGTTAGCAGCAGATTCCTGAACAGACATTGGCATTTCAGTTTAAAAGAAAAGCAACGGCTTCAGTGCAATGATAGCACTTGTAGTTTTTTAGGTAATCAAGATCAATGTCAGCTATCTTTGAACATACATATGGTGAATAATAAGAGTCCTGGAGGGCTTACAATCTTGGATTATGATATTTAAGGCATGATAGGGTTGTAGGAGTAGGCCTAAAGCCATCCCAGGCCGACGCCAGAGCATGGATAAACTGGGCAGGTGAAAACAAATAAGTACATGCAAAGCTATTCACCTCTTACATCTTGTTCTTCGCACTATTTCGCCTCCGTTTTCGTAAAAATCCATGCAGTTTTGTGCCTCATAAGTGTCTGAATGGGCGGAACTTTTAGATTTGCACATTCTTGTACTGCCCATGTCTTACCAGCAGGGCATTCCAGCAGGACAGGGCAGGGAATACCAGCAGGGCATTCCAAAGGGTCATCATTTCATGAGATGTAGGGTGGTGAAATATCGCCTGTTTTACAAAGGACCCAGTGTTTGTGTTTAGGGGGGTTGTTGAGGAAGGGAAAATACCCTAATTCATGGTTTGGGTTTATTTACGAGCTTTCGAGCCTCACTTGCTCTTCTTCATGTTCATTTCTTTATAAGCTCCTTATGTATAGATCATGTTACACAGGGTTTAATCATAGAAGAGTAGTTCTACTTATCATGTAATCTACCCTTGACTAGTTGATCAGACGTTAAGGAGGCCAATCAGTATAATTCAGTTGAATGATTGCTCGCTTGACTGATTACCATTTTTTAGAGGTCAAGCCTCTTGAAGCTTATTATCGCTCACCGGCAGCTGTTTTTTGCTCGACCGATTCTATGTCTAATTCTTGAATACACATATAACAGCAGCAGAATATTGATAATCCAATCCTATAAGTCATAATAATTATGAGTAATTTTGGTGAGATTTTCTTTGTCACAATAGCTGAGAATGCAGCTTTAATCAGAGGTAACATTATCCAGCATGTGTAATAAGTCACTTAACTTGATCATTATTATTATTTTCATTAAACTACAATTATTATTCAAAGGACTGACTAAAAGACCTGTTTGCACAAGTTCAATGTCTTATTCTTGTAATCGTATACTTGAATAAAAATCATATAATGTCAGTTTCTGAGTAACGATAACATGGTCCACCAATGACTGATATCATCTACTTAAACAGAACCATACACATGCTTGTAGACAGATAATGTAGATCTTCATGGTCAAGTACAATTATTAAAAAATACGATTAACTGATGGTTTCAGCGATTAGCTTGAACTCATCCTATTTTTTTTTTATTTCTTTTACGGCAAGACAATTAAATTATGTTTAAATGTAAATTCGTCCACCAAGGATATCCAAGAGTGTTGCCTGTTACACAGATCTGATTGAAAATTGTTGTTAAAAAATAGTTACTAATTATCGACAATTAACCATAACATTAATCAAAGAAACCTCATTCAGTTTTTTCGGTCAATATTAACAAGCACATGTATAATAAAAAAAAACATTCCCTCTACTCTCTTCAAAACATATATTTTCTTTATACCCATTCTTTCCCTCTGAAATTACCTCCGCTATATTAATTCGTATAGAGTAAATGTAGCTACTTTACCAGTAATTGCCCACGCAGGGATACTTCTCAAAAATTTTAAATACAGAAATACTTATAAGATGTTCCAATGTTTATGCACTTGTCAATTGCAACCCCCACCCCCCCACCCCCGGGGATGTGGGGGAATGTCCTGGGCCTGTTGGGAAATTTGATGAAATCCCCGACCCCCCCAGGGCAAGAAATTCCTGTAAATCCCCGACCCCCAGGGGCACATTTTTCGGGAGACATTTCTTTAGGACAGAAACTGTTATTGCAAAAATACAAGGGCCATTTTCAGAAAAGTCTTACAAATGGTGTTTTTGTTTGACATGATTTCATCCCTCAAAATAAAAATTTTCACCCTAGATACCTTCACAAACCATATACAATGTCCTCCAGAGAGGGTGGACAGAACTCTACAGATGAGAAAAACTGTTTGTTTGAAATTTCTGAGAACATATGAGACAAAGAAACCCCTCTTTTTTACCTCTTTTCGTAGAAATCACTCTTCCGTATATTATATGGATATTTAGCTACTTAATTCATAAATGTCCACCCAGAAATATTGCAAACCATTTTCAAAAATAAAAACATTCAACTTAAAATACTTATTAGATGTCCAACTGTTTACTATCATTAGAATCCACTTTATCTCATCTTTTCAAATATGATGATATCTCAAAATCATTTTTTTGTGACTTGTGACTCATTTTCCTGTGACACATCACAATTCCCTCCCATGAGCCAACCCCCCACCCCACCCCCCACACCTACCCTAACCCCCTACCCTAACACTAACCCCAACACTAAAGGATCTTGACATTTCTAGTATAGGGTACCATGGAAAAAGAGTCCCACATCATGTTCAGCAAGTCTAGTTCAAGCCTGACACTGTTGAAACACTATATAGGGGGTATGTGCTGTCCAAAACACTGTGTGGGCTGGTTAGAGAAAGTGGGGTACCCCTTGTGTAGAAGAGTCCCCCATCATGTTCAGCATGTCGAGTTCAAGCCTGACACTGTAGAAACACTATATAGGGGGTGCCAAATCCCTGTCAGGTTCAAAGGAGACACTCTTTGTGTATATAATATTGGGGCAGGTTTGGAACTATGGAACTTAGCCTAGGCAAGCCCATGCACACTGAAAACCATCAAATCTCTCTTGGGAACCAAGGTACAGAGTGGGCAATGGTGGACATTCCCCCACCCTCCAGTTGATATTGCTGTCAACTAAGGGAAATCTCCGCCTGGGTGGGGGAATGTTTTCTCAGACATTCCCCTACCATTCCCCTACGTACCCGGGGGTGGGGGGGGTGGGGGATTCAATTGACAAGTGCATTACCATCATTAGAATCGGCTTGATCTCATCTTTTCAAACGTGGTGATATCTCAAAATCCATTGGTCCTGGGTATGACCATAAAGTGCCTTTCTGTCTCTTTTCTCTGTCTTCCTCTCTATCTCTATTTCCTGGGTATGATCATAAACTGCCTCCCTCTCAGCTCTCCCGCCCTTGATATAACCATATTAAATGTGTTGATAAGGGCGTAAAGCAACCAATCCCACTCATGCCTCCCTCTCAGCTCTCCCACCCTTGATATAACCATATTAAATGTGTTGATAAGTGGGAAAGTAAAGCAAACAAACTCACTCACTCAAAATCCATTTTTTGCGACTTGTGACTCATTTTCCGATAACACATCACATTTTGTCCTGTTTCAGGAGGAGCGCGGTAACTGGGGGAGGCAGATAGAGTTTGTGCTCACGTGTGTAGGCTTTGCTGTGGGGCTGGGCAACGTCTGGCGCTTCCCCTTCCTCACATTCCAAAATGGCGGAGGTAAGTTTGTCTCTATCATATATTTCTGTGTCATCACTTTGCACTTGCGGGGTCAGGGCAACCGGAAATATACAATTCGCCTTCACTCATCCTCTCAAGTAACAATTTGGGACAGAAATGAGATTAAAGAACAATCAAGTATACATAACCAAACAATCAACGCAATACCAAATCATTTTAGCCAAACATATTTACTGAATGTGTGGAGCTGAATTTCCTATAACAGGCGCCCCAGACCATCCTATTTTCCGTATTATTAACATTTTTCCAAGAAGAGGATGAAGATGACGCTGCAGTGCTGTTGTCAGCACTAGTAGGCCTGCCAACTGGCGCCCAGGTAGCTTTGATTGATTGCCTTTTTCAGCAACAGCATACTACTTATTACTAGTGACACACTTATAAATACTTGGCACTCGTAGTAGGAGCGGCATTAAAGCTGGGTTCCACTGGCCGGCTACTGCTCCCGCTACTTCTTCCACTACTGCTCCCGCTACTGCCCCCACTACTGGTCCCGCTACTGCTCCCGCTACTGCTCCCGCTACTGCTCCCGCTACTGCTCCCGCTACTGCTCCCGCTACTGCTCCCGCTTCTTGATGAAAGAAGCAGGAGCAGAAGTGGGAGAGTAACAGGAATGGTTGGTATTGGGCCCCGCTGCAAAGCCACATTACTTCCCACTTCTTTTGGAGCATTTTTGAAGCATAGAGTGCTCCCGCTTCTATCAAACATGTTTGTGAAATGTTATGAAATAGCGGGGGTTGAAGCGGGGCAATAGCATCACTCTACACTACGTCTCATGCTACTTGATGCATCCATTTCTGTGTGATAATAAAATGTTGTCAGCTTACATTTCTGAGTAGCGTTAAAAGTATCGTTAGAGGTAGTGGTGGAAGTAGCAGGGCAATAGCACCCATTCTGGTATACCTTCAGCTTCTAAAGAAGCCGGAGCAAAGAAACGGGAAGAGTAGCAGGAGTAGTAGCCGGCCAGTGGAACCCAGCCTTTACTCCCAACTATTTGGTGGACACACATGATCCCTGCTTCCACTACCTCTGTTTATACCTCCCTACTTAAAGCTAGAGTATATATTTTACATTTGCAGGTGCCTTCCTCATCCCCTACGTGCTGATGCTGTTCATGGCAGGGATACCACTGTTCTTCCTTGAACTCTCCTTTGGACAGTTTGCCAGTCTCGGTCCTCTCTCTATATGGAATACCCTTAGTCCTGTGTTTAAAGGTGAGAGTCCTATATATGCTTTTAATAATGTAAGTCTCCCCTTCACCAATTCTCTGAGATAACATATTTAGGACAGAAATTAGGTTCCAGGTACAGCTAAACATAACCAGACATATTAAAAAAGTATAATCAACTCAACGTCAAATATACTCAAATACATTTCAAACCTAATTTAGCATAATTCTCTAAATGTGTTGAACTGCCAATTTTCTGATGATATGACATTGCATGTGATTCCAATAGCTAGCTCACCTCAGGCACTAGTGGAAGGCCAGTTGTATGAGCTGACTTAGTTTAAGCAATAATTTTTAAAAATATATTTCTGTTTTGTCTCATCAGGAGTTGGAATCTCACTTGTCATCCTCTGTGTCTGCATTAATCTCACATACGGCTTCCTATTGGCTACCATCCTCTACTATCTGTTTGCCTCAATGACGTCACAGTTGCCATGGACGACCTGTGACAACAGATGGAATACGCGCCTATGTGCAGAAGCAGATCTAATACGGAATAAAACAGTTCTCGAAGAATTCACTAGAAGTAAGGCAAAATTTAAGTTATGTCAAACATTATGAATTTATAGATGTGGAGTAAGTTGCAATATGAGATGCGTTGAGACTACAATAATTGTTTGTTTTTTGTTGTTGTAATTTTTAGTTCAGAACATCACAAATGCGCAAATAAAGACACCTAGTGAGGAATATTATTAGTAAGTATTAAATCACCAGTTTTAACAACTTCATGGCAATAGACCTAAAGTTGCACTCTCAGTTAACGTAGGTCAAAAACTGAACATTTTTTATGAATTGTTCCATTAGTTTCCAATCCATCTAAAAGTCCTTTGACCAAAACTTTGGGGGATTTTGACTAGTTCTTGTTAAAGGGCTTTTAAAACGTCCCCATTTGTATTGGGAGGACCTGCCCAAATGCTTTCATGCGATGACTTCACATATTATCGCACACTGGCAGCAGTTTTCTCTTGGTGATAAGACTTCAAATCTGTGTATAAACATATACCAGCAGCATAATATTGATAAATTCAGACCCATATGTCATGTTATTATAATGCGCATTCCATATGAGAGGTGCAATAGTTGGGTGCTATATAAATATTCATATAGTATGTGCTATACAAATATTCATATAGTACGCATAGTATATTCAATTCAATTCAATTCAATTCAGAGATTCTTTTATTTGCTGATGGTATTACAGAAACAGGTAGTTCAATGTCTGGTCACAGGGACAGCCCCCTACTTCATCACCAAGTCGGCTACTTTTTTCAGATTTACACATGATATATCTGTGATTTCACATCAAGTTTTTATGCCCATATAATAAATATAGAATGAACTCGCTTGCAACAATTGAAAATTTCATCCAATATTTTTTGTTATTGCCGGCTCATTCCATTCTCTCTATATATGAGTGAATTTGGGAAGATTTGTTGTGTTGTAATGGCTGAGATTGATCAGTGAACCTGGGTCGTGGCATTTTCGTGGGATTTATGCTATACAAAATAACTATTTTTTTTAATTACTGTATGAATATTGAAACTATTTAACTAAACAATTCAATTAAATTCAAATCAACGCAATTCCTATTCATACAAGAAAGGTGTACAGAAAGCAGACCCCCATCTGAAAGTGAATGCAGGTTAAAATCTAATTAAACTGAGTAGTATCATGAACCTTCAACTTGACTTCTCACAATGTTTCCTGATGTTAAACACGTGCCTTCTCACCCCACCAGTAACGAGGTGCTACAGCTGTCAGGGGGTATAGATGAGGCGGGCCCTATAGTGTGGCAGCTGGCCTGCTGTCTCTTCATCTGCTGGGCCATCACCTTCCTAGCTCTCATCAAGGGTATCAGCTCCCTGGGCAAGGTAAATGTTGGCAGTATACTGCCTTATGTCTATATACAATACACAAGGATGCTACAGGTTTATTATATCAGGGTAATAGATTCTACTCAGATCCAAACTTTTGGGTCTGAGATATTCTCCTAGCCTACATTAACAAGCCCTCTAACCTTATGGTGGACATAAGTAAAATGTTTTGGTGCTATTAATGTATATCTGGTCTTCAGAGTTATTAAAATTTCTTAAATAGAAGAAAGAACGATAGAATTATTATGTCTGTAATGCTACCTCTATGGGAGTTTTGCGCAACATATCCAGAATGCAAATTCAAACTGCTGTAGTGGTGTGACTCTAAAGATTGCTGCAGTATACTACTTACATTCCCTATAATCTACCTATAATCTTCATTGCAGGTAGTCTACTTCACCTCCACCTTCCCCTATGTGATGCTGACAGTGATGATAATTAGAGGAGCCACACTGGACGGTTCACTAGATGGCATCACCTACTACCTCAAGCCTGACGCATCCAAGCTGTTGGACGCTGGCGTGAGTCACTTATTGTGTTCACTTATTTTCCTTATCCCACTTACTGCCGACCAGTTGGGGGGGGACGGCGGTTATAAGGATAAATACTATCTATACTACTATACTAGTATAATCAACGATCTTATAGCTACACAGCTGTGTAGCTATAGGACCGTTGGTATAATGAAACAAATTTTAATGCCACTTAAAGTGTGCTGCAAATGATGTGTTCTTAATCTTAATTGAAAGGATAGGATTAAGCGGATTCCACTGATGGTACACGTTAGGACAGCTAATACATATTTCTATGTTTAAAGATTGATATTTTTGCAATATCTCTGGGTGGATAGTTACTAGTGAAGTAGCTAAATATACACCATAGGATGAACTTCAAAATGCATGGATATATTCAATACACAGCCTTGGAACTTTGTACATGTACTAATACGACTTCAAACGCTAGATACCCAAACATTGAGAAGATTTCTACACATAGATCTTATGAATACATCACTTTGAAAAATAGCAATATAGCAATATTACTGGAACACATCACATATTAACTATCTGACAAAGAAATGTGGTGTGTATGCATTCTTAGATTGAAAATGATGCAAGGTAGAATTAATAATTAGGATTAATAAGATCTTCAGATCTTCAGATCTTTCATGTATTATCCTATATTGTGTTTGTGTCTGTGTGTAGGTGTGGAGTGCAGCAGCCTCCCAGATCCTCTACTCCATCAGCTGCTGCTCTGGTGGTCTCATAGCCATGGCCAGTTTCAACAGATTCCACAACAATGTTGTCAGGCAAGTTTCACTCAGGGTTTTTCTCAAGCTTCTCTCCGCCCCACCCTGACCAAAGTTTGATAGAGTTTGATATAGATATTAATAAGGATAATTAAAAACACACAGTTGAGTGATACCAGAATTTACCCTGGCTCACTATATAGTAAATTCTTTGCAGCAAAGGGGGATGGAAGAAGCACGGTTTCTTCCCGTCAATCTTGATCTCAACATAGGTTGTGTAATGGTTTTAGATCCACCTCGCTAACCAGACAGAAGGCCATTTGCATTGGCGCCCATACCACATGCAGGGGGTAATAGAGCCTGTGTATTACCCGCTGCACTTGTCATTAATTTCATTCACATTTTCTGTATGTTTTCATTATACATAATTTGGAAAGTATAATAAACTTTTCGATTGATTGAGTACAGCTGAAAAAGCAGATTTAATTTCATTTTCCCGAGCTTTCCTGAAGATAGAAAGTGCTCCAAGGAATCCTCGTTAGATTTCTACAGGATTTTAGTTATATTGTGTGATGCTGCTCAATGACTTACAATTTATTTCCGCTCATCTCAGACTTGTTTCTTAGTGAGGCTAAATATTAATGCATTCACATCTTTCCCAGAGAATTCAGGTACAGTACAGCATGGGGCTTGTGTCGCTCTCTAGTGTCATTTCGTTTAACAAATTCTGATCATAAGTAGACGTCTGTTTGGTGATCAAGACCGTTAGAATCTTCTCTGCCTTTTTAGCAAAATGATATTCTCGACAGTGTGGTTCCTCCATTTTGGCCTATTTATTTTCATGACAAACAAACGCGTTTTATTTTAGGAGAAGGTAATGGTAAGAGTATTATTTATATCACCTCCTCCGAGTGGGTGTAAGATATTGTGATGGAAGATGATGACATAAAATGAGGCCTCTTGAGGCCTCAAATTGACATGGCCTGCTCTAATAAATGATCAACAAATCAACAAAAACCTTAATAGTCCTTAGCAACACAAATTCGGCCATGCTAAGTCAGAACCCATTGCCTCATCTCATGGCATTGTGAAAAAAAAATTCATTAATTCATATCTATTATTTTTTATTTCAGGAACACTTACATCATCCCATTTATTAACTGCGGGACTAGCGTGTTGGCAGGGTTTGCCATCTTCTCTGTCCTGGGCTTTATGGCTAAGATCAAGGATGTCCCCATCCGCGAAGTCGCCGCCAGTGGTATGCTGCCATTTCTTTTTAGATGTTTGCTGCAGTCCTTGCTTATATTACAGCACAATATTCTAGGATACCCCCCCCCCAAATAAATTAAAACAATAGTTCCGAATTGTACACCACAGTCAGAGCCGTAGCATGGCGTAACAACATAACAATAGAAACAAAATAACAATGTGTGAAAATGTAATTTTAATATAGAAAACAAATGGAAAATATGTGAACAAGAAGATATTGGATCAATGAGACAATTACCTTGAAAAACGCTCAAATGCTATGGGTAACTCTGCATTCTGTTTTTCATGAATACAAATCTTTATAAAAGAACCAAAAAAGAAACAATATCTTACGAGAACTGACGCTTATAGGGGCTGCCATCTTGGATTCCTGTCTCAAGTGAATTTCATTGTTTGGTCATGAATAAAACATGAAACAATAGCTTTCAATCAAGTACACATTTTGGGCTTCCATAATAATGATATTTGTGTTATAATGGAAACAAAAGAATAACCCTTAGGGAATCCACGAAACTATCATTGTATGAAACTGGACCCAATAAAATGTATTAAAAAAACCCCGTTAATTAACCCCGTTATAAACCGTGTTTGTGATGACTGGTACTGTTCTACCTCAGGTCCAGGGTTGGTGTTTGTAGTGTACCCAGAGGGCATCTCCCACATGGCTGGTGCTCCCATCTGGGCCATCCTCTTCTTCCTCATGATGCTCGTTCTCGGCCTCAGTACTCATGTAAGTATTCATTATTTACCTTGATAAAGCTACATTCTCAGTTAAAGCTCCATTCCCTCTACATTCTCAGTTAAAGCTGTATTCTCAGCTATTATGACAAACAGAATCTTACGAAATGTATGCATGTACATTTAGGAATCAAAATACTACTCAAGAAATATAAAAATAAAAGCTACACAGACAATGTAGAGAATTTCTACTCAACTAGAACCTTAAATGACACCCACCCAGACCATTTAGTTGAGGTGAGACGTTTTAGTAATTTTGAAACTGGACACTGTAATTGTTAGGAACATGTAATAAAAGGAATTGTTGGGGCTCCACGGAAACTGAATATTCTGGCACTGTTATATCTTTCACAAAGAATTTGAAGTTGAATCATCAACGCAAAAACCCCCAACGGCGAGCGATAATAAGTGAAGCGACCACAGAAAAGGTCCCCAAATACAAATGCAGAAGTTTATGAGGCCCTGTAGCAAAGACAAATGAAAAGTATCCTCCAGAATATTGGTCAAATGACCTTAAGATGGGTTAGAAAATAATGGAACAAAAAATAGGAAATCTTTAGTTTTTGACCAATATGTTAATTGAGGGTGCATCATCTTATTTTATCATTTTCTTCCATTCGTTTCCTACATGAAGGTCATTTGATCAGCATTCTGGAGGATTTTCCTTTGTTGTTAATGCTACCAGGCTTCATAATACTCCACATTTATATATTGCTGGACCCCAAAAATACTTCACTGCAGGGATTTGACTTATTATCGCTCACCAATAAAACCAGTCATTAAAATTCGTATGTGAATCAGTGGTAGAACAGAAGTGTCCAGTAGAATCACAATATCTCTGTACTGAGGCACATTTATGTATCTGTTGCAGTTCTCCCAGTGTGAAACAATGATCAGTTGTTGTGTGGATGAGTTCCCGGGGTACCTGCGCTCTAGCCCAACCCGACAACTGGCCTGCAGAGCCCTGGTGTGTGTGGCCTGCTACCTCCTCTCTCTACCCATGTGCACCAAGGTAAAATATACTTTTTTTATTATGGAAGAACTATGGCTGCAATAGAAACGGGAACACCCATTTCCAAAAGTAAAATCAGGTAGTGCGTAGTGTGAAAATTCATTGCAGTCTTTGTGTCTACTTCTGGTGAACACATCGTTGCCATTAATTTGCTCAGGGTCGAGGTCATGTATTGAATAGTAGGCCTAAGTCAAACAATGGGCTAAAGGGATTTTGGTCTCAATTGCTCTCAACTATCTCGTTTCATCAATATTCAATGATCACCACCTCATTGTATTCTCTCAATTCATCAAACACTTTCTTCTAATTATATAAAGAAAGGCAGACGGAAGAAAACTGTCTAACCTATATGTGAAACGTCATTTGATAATGTATTTCTTGCTTCTCACAATGAAACACATTGTGAAACTTTCAAGCAATAAATTTATTAAAAGAAGTATAAAATATTTAGAGTATATGGTTTGTAATCACAGGGCGGGTTCTACCTGTTCACCCTGGCGGATGAATACACAACTAGTTTCCCCAGACTCATCATCGGCATGGGCCAGATCACTGCCATGGTCTGGGTATATGGTCAGTTCAGACATCATTTTAATTATCAATAAAATGAATTTAATCTACACATCATTAATCTGCACATTATTTTAATCATTAATTAAATTAGTTTAATCTGAAAATAATTTTAATTATATATTAAATTAAGTTAATCTTATTTATTTTTGTTTATTACTTACTACGTAGTGTTCATTTACAGAAGGATTGCTCAAGGCATCGGAAAAAACATAATTTGACTTCATCTATATTATCAGCTCTCAAATAAGCCAAATTTAGATTTTAAAATTCATTAAAAATTGTTCAACATAACCAAACAATAAAACAACCATTATGACATTTTTTTAACTTGTTTAATTCTATTACAGGGTTACGTCGGTTCGGCGAGGATGTGGAGATGATGGTTGGATATAAGCCCAATATATACTTCAAGGCGACTCTCCTTGTCATTATGCCCTTACTTATAACAGTATGTAATATTTTAAACTAACATTCCATGTATAACACATATGAGGTATTTAATGAATAGCTGCTGCTATTATTCAAAATCAATCTTCCTAAAGGAATATGTTGGTGGGAGAAAGTTAGTCAGCCAAGCTCAGTCCTAGTAGCTCAGATGGTAGAGCAGCAGACATGTAGGCCTACATGGTGGTCCAAGGGTAGTGAGACAAGAGATGTAATAGGGAGGTTGTGGTACAGAGGTAGTAGTAAAAGGCAGCCCTGGCAGCTCAGCTTGCTTCATGTGGTCAAAGAGCGAAAATATAATATATGGTACCAGACATACATGTACTAAAGACATGGGTAACGAGGTAGTAAGACAAGGCAGCCCAAGTAGTCCAAACAGTAGAGCACCAGACATGTAATGCTACAGAGGTAGTGAGTGTTACATCATGTTAAGCAATAATGACGTAACAATGGGTAACCGGGTCAGATTTTCAGAAAATGTACAATTGGCAGCTGCACACATTTAGTAAATTCTTCAAAATTAGGCTGCAATTTGGTCAATACTAGATAAATTCGAGAATATTTGGCATTACATTGATTCTAGCAATCTGTTTGGTTAGGTTGAACTGTATTTTGAACTTTATTTTCGTCCGAAATTTGGGTTATTTGAGAATAACCCAGAATTGGCGAAGTTGAATTGTACATTTTCTGAAAATCTGAAGTGGTTACTTAAGGACCAATAAGTACCATTAATTATTAGTATTATATTCATTATCCTAATTAAGTAATAGGTTCATAATCTACCTAGGTACCATTACCCAGGAATGTATTGCAATAACTACGCTAGCATGTGAAACCTCAGGCAGCACTCTCATCTCATTATATATTCCTCCAATCAGCAATAGCCACATGGACCAACCACTCACCTGTAAACCTACTCTACAATAAACACTATTCTAGATCTTAGGATCACAACCTTAGGACTTCTTTTTTATTCCATGATTTGGCCGTGAGCGTACAATATAATCGATATACTTGCCGCTCACAAGGTGGACAATATAAACTCCCTGTATTGTACAGTGACGTCACGACCGTTCAAAACTATGCAGCCAACTCAGTTTGATGAAATTAAGGCAAATAAAGTTGTTTTAAGTTAAGAATCATGGAATAAAAGCAAGAATAGCACAGTATCGCGTCTTCAGAGGCCTATATTCTCCTTGTATGGCCGAAAAACAACTCGGCCTACGGCCTCATTGTTTTCGGCCATACTCGGAGAATATAGCCCCCCTCATACGCGATACTATGCTGTTCTTGCTATAATATTCTTCTTATTGTCCTACAATATTTCTATAACTATTCAATATGCAATATAGGCGAACCTTCATAATATTTATGACAAAGCGCCCCAAATATATAGCTCCAACAGTAGAGCACCAGACAGTAATAGAGAGGTTGTGGGACAGCGGTAGTAACACCATGCCCTGGAGTTTGACCTAGAACGTCTATAATATTATTAAATTTCTAATCTTCTTACAAAAGTGAAATTGCTCCTCTACAGCATCACCTTATTTTTTAAACAATTATTGATTATATCGTTCACTTTCAGGCAATCCTGCTGTTTAAGTTTGTGACATTTGAGCACATCACGCTATTCAACGGAGAATACAAGTTCCCTGCCTGGGGGGATGCGCTGGCCTTGGTCATGCTGGTCGGGGTCATAGCCCCCATGCCTCTATGGTTCATAGGCAGATGGATCTACAGTGGTACATGGGATGTAAGTGGCAGTTGTTTATTCATTTTTTATTTATTTGATATAAAATCTGTTCATTCATCCATTTAGATATTAGTTCACCAAAGCAATTAATTAATCTCACTATTCACCAAATCTAATAGTATAGGCTTACAGTCTCTTAGATCAAAATAGTATGTCAGTGATTGGATGCCTACTCCAGAGCTCGCAAATCCATTAGTGCAGTAGACATAGAAAAAACTATTATAGACTATTCTAAATATAGCTATGTGACCAATGAAAATTAGAGGGCAGCAAAATACAAAATACCTGACTCCAAGCTTGAGGGTAGCAAACCTGAATCTTATGACTCTCTGCCCTACAATTCTTTATATCTTATAACATTATTTAATTAATTATTCATTATTATTGATATTACCATATTATCCAGTTGAAGAAAAGCATGCTACCACAGGAGGAGTGGGGACCAGCCAGGCCTGAGCACCGGACCGGGCGCTATGCAGCACCAGGCCCAGGGTCAGAGTTAGAAGTGGCCAAGGTGGACTGGGCATACACCAATCCGGGCGTCACTACGGAGGATGAGATCCCAGCCTACTACATCACCCGCAAACTCTCTCCTCCAGTCAGCAGTTATAACTGGGCACCCACAGGGGGAGATCAGACACTCACTCATCACTTTTAGAATTATAATTTAATTTATTAAGGATGTAAATAAATAAGGTGAATATTTATTTGAGGATTTTTAAATATTTTTTGGGGTGTTGGGGGCAGGGCATAAAACTGTTGTCAATGGCACTAGAGATGTTTTGGATGTATTGGTTAGCATCACATCCAAATTATCATTATTATCAATATTAGTTATTTTCCTTTCGAGAATATGTAAGACAGGGACAAATCTAGTCAGCTAGGCCAATTTAGACAAATTTAGTAGAATGGCAAAACGAGAAAAAAAGTATTCTTGCTGATGGCACTGATGGTGTGAACAAAATATATTTCATACATTTCCATGGTTACTGAACTGTAATAAGCTTGTTACCCTGGTAAGATGATATTTATATCGGGACTTTACAGGTCAGTTTATTCTATTTGTGTCAATGAATTGTTGAACTGTCCTCAATAGGTTAAGAATTTTCGATTAAGGGTAATATTTGCAAGGACAGCTGACCTATTTACATAGTTTCCTTTTAAGTTTCTTTCTATTCAGCATATCGACATATAGATGTTTATTTGAAGAATTTTGTGTTCATTTGAAAATTGAAATGCTTCAACTTTCGAGGGTAAGAAGATGCCATTGAATATATTGTAATATATGCATTGTATGGTCAAGTCCCTCATCCTTATTTAGTGCCAAAAATACTAAAATAACTCGTGGGGAATAATTTATTTATTCGTATCATATTTTATCCCCAAGATACATGTGTCCATTTTATTCTGATATGTTTGTAGAATGTCAGAATTATGTTGGTTCAAAATACTTTTATTCGACAAGGCTAACGATTTGAACTTCTGTGAGGTCCCGGCTTGTATCCTGATGCTTCCATTCAGATATATTTTAATTTCGACTTATCATTTTGTCATCAATTATCCTTTCCCCTTGTTATCATTGCCTGTCCCTGTAGTTCTGAAAAGAGGAATTACTTTCGTAATGACGTCTAGGTAGACACTTTTTAATGATAAAACAAACCTTTCAATGAGAGAAATAATATTATAAACACTTTTAAACACCTCCAAAGAATCATTGTTTTGATATCCATTGTTGTCCAATGTATATACTATGAATAGATATAATATATTATATACATATATAAAGATATGAAAATGTATGTGTAAAATGTATTTCAATAAACTTTTATGAATCTGATAATCTTTGTTGGAATATTTTGCTTGATTGACTACAGAATATTGATAGTCTAGTGACTGTCGAAATATTTAAATCTGGAATTATTTAGTCATTGTTAAACACAATTTGCTTGTGTCCCTATGACATGGGAGATATGATTGATTTAATCTCTGTGACATATAAAGAGGACAATGCCGTTAGTTGTCAATATACTGTATTAAACATCACAAACAAAATATTGTCCTGGTCGATGTAGCTGAGTAGTATTAGATAGTAAGAAAACTGTTTATTCCCCTCCCCCACCCATTTGTAATGTTATATCAGGATCATAACCACCTTAAAGAGAACAACGACTGTTCAACAGAAACAAAAACACAGAAAATAACATTTTGTTTAAACTTTGCCTCATGAAAGAACATGGTTAAGTGAATAAAAAAAGCCAATAAAAACAATATGTCACCAGGTTTGCTTTCATTTCAGGGAGCCCTGAAATTTATTATTGTTTACTATAGAAGTCTATGGGGAAAAGGACATTTTTTCCCGTTTTTTCAAATATAAAAATAAAACGGAAAATAACTTTCTCTTAAAAACCTTTATGTACACAGCTAACACATTGCTTTACACTTACAAGCAAAATAACAGGGGGGGGGGGGGGAGGGCACCAGCAGTGCATATTGTCGGTGGTTTATCTCTTTAATACATAAAGAAGTGTCATAGCAGTAAATAAGGTAGAAGTTAACAAAAGTAGTGGCCTATAGTATGTAGCTCCACCTTGTGGATAATATTCAAACTACCTATACAAAGAGACGCTAGTAGTATAGGAAATATATAATTGTCTATGGCACCATATTCATAAACCTGAATTGAAATGAATAATGCAAGATTGGTAGCCTACAAAAGATCCAGAAATACAAAGTTTGATTTTATACCCAATAGATATACCATAATACACGGTGCCCCAACCTTAATAACACCAAGATTCAAAACCAACATTGGAGGTAATTCCTTACAAATAAAATGTGCTAAAACCTGGAATGAACTTTCACCTAGACAACGAAATATAGGTGCACTTGAAGCTTTCAAAACAAACCAGAACATTTGGCTAAACTCACTATTTAATTAACTCATCAAAATAACACTAAACTTGAATAAATCTGTTAACAACACATCCCCATACCTTATATTTATTTGTAATCTGTTGACTGTAAATGAGGACTTGCAAGCCCAACCGAATTGTATGTTATGTTAGTATCTAAGAACGCTGGGGTATGTGAAAAACCCTATACTAAGGGACTTCGAAACCCAAATTTATTTAAAAGAAATAGATTTTTCTTTCATCTCTTTACTTTTCGAGTTAGCTTAACTCACAAAGATAAGAAAACTATAATTGGTATGTTAGGCAGTAACAGCATGTGACGGCAAATCTATAAAATAAATAAAAAATCATGTACAGGACTTCCGGTTTGGTTAGGAGAGTCGCCAGACAGTTTGGGATTTCACACTCCTTTTTTCCTTTTCAGACGAGGTAGATAAACGTTTCGTTAGGAAAGAAACTGCTCAGAGCCTTGTAAATGGTCAGAGATCGTAAGGAAAGTCAGGAACAAGATATATTCAGTGGAATAAAAAGGATATTCCAAGAAAGGCGTTTTGTCAGTCGGTGGTGGTGGTTCGAAAACGCCCGCCATTACACTCTGGAGAACACGTGTGTGGAATCAACTTTAAACATATGTTATACAACATAGAGAAGAGCTCTAAGGAAATATATGAAAAGTCAAATGCCAGCATAGACTATTGAAGCGTGGACAGTAGCTCTTGGCGGATTACAGTGGTAAATTGTTGGAAAAGAGAGGATTTATAGTCCCGCATTACCCTGGAGGAAATTCTCCCAACCCTCATCTGGGAACTTAGCCAAGGCGGAAAAGGGTCTATGTGCATGCGCTAAAGGAAGTGCAGAACCAAAACATAAACACCAAGATCACGGACACGCCCACATACTCTTTCAATCGCTTGTGTACACGTGTGTACAGTGTGTAGAGATATTGCATTGAGGGAATAGGAAAAAGTGACAAGAAAAGTCTGAGGGTAACTGACGAAGAAAGTGAAAAAGAAAGTATGGCCGATAAAGGCATAGAAGAGTTAAAGAAACTCTTGATTGGGGTGGCAGGCATGTGCACTGCTCTGTCCCAGCAAATGAAAGATGTTCTAGCTCCGATAGCTATAATAGCTGGCGAAAACAAGGTAGAAATTGATTGTATTAAGTGTGACAACATCAAAGGAGACAAGGAAATGGGCAAACTCAGAATGAAAGTCATGGCTCAAGAACCCTTAGTCAAACAACAGAAAGTATTGGAATGGAACCGCATCCTTGATGGTGACAATAAGTCTGCCCTGATTAATACCTCAGTAAATCTCTTGGAGAATATGATCGATGCCCCAAGTGACATCAAATATGTTTTTGGAAAGAGCAAAGGAGTGAAGAACGTCTGGGACTGGGTGAGAATAGAGAATCCAATCAAAAAACTAGAAGGAAAGGTGCAAAAGCCTATATGGTTTAAAAGGGACTTATGCACTTGGTGGAAAGGGGACGAGATGGGGTGAACCGGACCTTTTAGATGGCAGATGCTAATGTTTATTGCTGTTTTAATTTGATGATTTGAGATATAAAGCCAGCTGAAATATTTGTGTATACTAGATTGTTTATTAACTGTCAATCACATGGCGTCGAATATATTGGCAGTTTATTGAATAATGGAGTTCGTTGAATTTGATAACAGATTATTTGGTATGATGTATTTTGAATATGAATGAGAATTGATTTGTCTTTAAGAAAAAGAAGAGGGTGATGTTTGCATGATTGGATAAAAAACAAAACGCTATATGATAGCACCCTTTGAAATATCTCGCACAGATGAGATTGGGATAGGTGTAAGATCGTTTTTGAGGACTTATCGTAAGTTAGTGTTTACGGTTATTTCCTATACGAAACGAAAAAAACGTGTATATAATACTTTTGGTTTATTTTGCCATAAAAATTTATTGAAGAGGCTTTTCTTCATTGTAAATGATTAAAGCTGTTGTAGTGGAGTAATTAAGGCCATGATCGGTAATAGAAAGCTGACTGTCGTTTAGAGGTAATTGTCAAAGAAAATTTAAAATGTTGTCATGTTCATGCTGGAATAACAATTAGTATAGGCCTATGTCAATTCATTAAATACATGAGAATACATTAAAATTTACATGGAAGAAGTTTGTCAACTGAATGTTTAGCGGCTGTAAGCAGGATTGGAAATAAAGATCCGGTGTTGGACAAAAAAAAAAATCATGTATGCATGTCATTGCCGGTCTTGACAATATTGAGACAAATTTTCTTTGCTATACTCTGCACCGGCTGGTACTGTTCTCTTCGGTAGCGGTTGCTAGGCCGCTAGGCAAAGGTACAAGTCCATTCAGATGTCGCGCTGGTTCATGCATATACATACATTTATACATAAATATACACCATTATATGGGTCAGGTCGTCAGCAAATGTACAATTGGGAGATCAACACATTTAATAAATTCTGCTAAATAAGCCTGACAAATTGTCAACACTAGGTATATCTGGCAATATTTGGTAATGCCTTTGTAAAATTGACAAGCATAAATTGTCTAGATTTTAAGTTAAAGTAGTCTCATTCAGCCACACATTCGTCACGCCCCTACCGGCCAGAAGGCTCCATACACTTTCTTACCGCCACAACACGCGCGGATTTCTTATCATTCAAAAGTCAAAAGGTACAGGTGAGGTCCAGGTCTGACCGTTATCTCAAAGTCGATCACATGGGAAGGGAGGGGAGGGACTGACCGCCAGGTCAGGGGAGGGGGGATACTGATTAAGAACGGGGAGGGGAGAGGGGAGGGCAGATAACCCTGTGACCTGGTCACCACCCAAAGAGATTGGTCAGCGTGGCAGTGGTCACTCTGAACCTCGTTTTAATATTTTCCTGTCATTGTTATCCTGTGGCTGATTGGATCTCTAATCTAACCTGTCGATTAATTGGTCCAGCGAGACCTAAGCCAATCAGCGCAGGCCCAGTGTATTCGTTCTAATCTGTCTAGTATAAGAATAAAGATCAGAGTTAGTTCGACCTCTTTTAAGTGATCCTACTGATCTGAAGCATACATCTCTGTGTGTTGCGTTGATTAATTTCTCGCCCAACTACTGACCCTGAATTATTACGAAGAATGGCCCGCATTTCTTCACCTTGATTCAAATAGTCGGTTTGGTTATATTGACCTGTATTTTAAACCTAATTTATGTCTTAAATCTGGGTTATTTGAGTGGATTGGGGAAGGCGAATTGTACGTTTTCTGGCGATTTCACCCATATGATGATATATGATTATATAAATGTGTCACAATCCATATCTAGAGTCTGCCACTTAGCATTGCACTTGCTGATTTCCACTGGTTTCTGCTGATTTACACTCATGTTTAGTTTAGTTAGTTGAAACTTTAGTTTAGTTAGTTGAAACTGAAATTCCCTTTCTTGGAGATGATAGATGATTTGATTTTGCATTTAAATCGCTTTCTAAATGTAGCTCAGTAGTCTAGTCCAGGAACCTACTGGAAGACATGGAAGTTGTGTGTTTCCTTTTTGTACACTTGTTGGTGCAAATAAATGATATGTTGAATTGAATTGAGTGAGTTTTGTGCTGAAGTCACATTATTCTACCTTATATTTTGTAAAGTACTTGTAAAGAATCTGTCCTCCAGACGGTCCCCCTCTCTCCCCACACTATGAGAGACAGAGAAGAGGCGGAGGGAAAATAGCGAGAGGGGGAAGTGTGGGGAGAGAGGGGGACCGTCTGGAGGACGGATTCTTTACAAGTACTTTACAAAATATAAGGTAGAATAATGTGACTTCAGCACAAAACTCACTCAATTCAATTCAAATATGTTTCTGGAAAGAGCAAAGGAGTGAAGAACGTCTGGGACTGGGTGAGAATAGAGAATCCAATCAAAAAACTAGAAGGAAAGGTGCAAAAGCCTATATGGTTTAAAAGGGACTTATGCACTTGGTGGAAAGGGGACGAGATGGGGTGAACCGGACCTTTTAGATGGCAGATGCTAATGTTTATTGCTGTTTTAATTTGATGATTTGAGATATAAAGCCAGCTGAAATATTTGTGTATACTAGATTGTTTATTAACTGTCAATCACATGGCGTCGAATATATTGGCAGTTTATTGAATAATGGAGTTCGTTGAATTTGATAACAGATTATTTGGTATGATGTATTTTGAATATGAATGAGAATTGATTTGTCTTTAAGAAAAAGAAGAGGGTGATGTTTGCATGATTGGATAAAAAACAAAACGCTATATGATAGCACCCTTTGAAATATCTCGCACAGATGAGATTGGGATAGGTGTAAGATCGTTTTTGAGGACTTATTGTAAGTTAGTGTTTACGGTTATTTCCTATACGAAACGAAAAAAACGTGTATATAATACTTTTGGTTTATTTTGCCATAAAAATTTATTGAAGAGGCTTTTCTTCATTGTAAATGATTAAAGCTGTTGTAGTGGAGTAATTAAGGCCATGATCGGTAATAGAAAGCTGACTGTCGTTTAGAGGTAATTCTCAAAGAAAATTTAAAATGTTGTCATGTTCATGCTGGAATAACAATTAGTATAGGCCTATGTCAATTCATTAAATACATGAGAATACATTAAAATTTACATGGAAGAAGTTTGTCAACTGAATGTTTAGCGGCTGTAAGCAGGATTGGAAATAAAGATCCGGTGTTGGACAAAAAAAAAAATCATGTATGCATGTCATTGCCGGTCTTGACAATATTGAGACAAATTTTCTTTGCTATACTCTGCACCGGCTGGTACTGTTCTCTTCGGTAGCGGTTGCTAGGCCGCTAGGCAAAGGTACAAGTCCATTCAGATGTCGCGCTGGTTCATGCATATACATACATTTATACATAAATATACACCATTATATGGGTCAGGTCGTCAGCAAATGTACAATTGGGAGATCAACACATTTAATAAATTCTGCTAAATAAGCCTGACAAATTGTCAACACTAGGTATATCTGGCAATATTTGGTAATGCCTTTGTAAAATTGACAAGCATAAATTGTCTAGATTTTAAGTTAAAGTAGTCTCATTCAGCCACACATTCGTCACGCCCCTACCGGCCAGAAGGCTCCATACACTTTCTTACCGCCACAACACGCGCGGATTTCTTATCATTCAAAAGTCAAAAGGTACAGGTGAGGTCCAGGTCTGACCGTTATCTCAAAGTCGATCACATGGGAAGGGAGGGGAGGGACTGACCGCCAGGTCAGGGGAGGGGGGATACTGATTAAGAACGGGGAGGGGAGAGGGGAGGGCAGATAACCCTGTGACCTGGTCACCACCCAAAGAGATTGGTCAGCGTGGCAGTGGTCACTCTGAACCTCGTTTTAATATTTTCCTGTCATTGTTATCCTGTGGCTGATTGGATCTCTAATCTAACCTGTCGATTAATTGGTCCAGCGAGACCTAAGCCAATCAGCGCAGGCCCAGTGTATTCGTTCTAATCTGTCTAGTATAAGAATAAAGATCAGAGTTAGTTCGACCTCTTTTAAGTGATCCTACTGATCTGAAGCATACATCTCTGTGTGTTGCGTTGATTAATTTCTCGCCCAACTACTGACCCTGAATTATTACGAAGAATGGCCCGCATTTCTTCACCTTGATTCAAATAGTCGGTTTGGTTATATTGACCTGTATTTTAAACCTAATTTATGTCTTAAATCTGGGTTATTTGAGTGGATTGGGGAAGGCGAATTGTACGATTTCTGGCGATTTCACCCATATGATGATATATGATTATATAAATGTGTCACAATCCATATCTAGAGTCTGCCACTTAGCATTGCACTTGCTGATTTCCACTGGTTTCTGCTGATTTACACTCATGTTTAGTTTAGTTAGTTGAAACTTTAGTTTAGTTAGTTGAAACTGAAATTCCCTTTCTTGGAGATGATAGATGATTTGATTTTGCATTTAAATCGCTTTCTAAATGTAGCTCAGTAGTCTAGTCCAGGAACCTACTGGAAGACATGGAAGTTGTGTGTTTCCTTTTTGTACACTTGTTGGTGCAAATAAATGATATGTTGAATTGAATTGAATGAGTTTTGTGCTGAAGTCACATTATTCTACCTTATATTTTGTAAAGTACTTGTAAAGAATCCGTCCTCCAGACGGTCCCCCTCTCTCCCCACACTTCCCCCTCTCGCTATTTTCCCTCCGCCTCTTCTCTGTCTCTCATACCTGTTTTTCTCTCCCAACCCCATTTCCGATTCCCCCTGCTCCCTCCCCTCTTCCTCATGCTCCCCCTCCTTGCTTTGTCTCCCTTCCCTCTGTCCCTTCCCCTACATCCTCTCCCTCCGGTCCCCATCTCTCCCCACACTTCCCCCTCTCCCTCTTTTCCCTCCGCCTCTTCTCTGTCTCTCATACCTGGTTTCCTCTCCCAACCCCATTTCCGATTCCCCCTGCTCCCTCCCCTCTTCCTCATGCTCCCCCTCCTTGCTTTGTCTCCCTTCCCTCTGACCTTGCCCTACATCCTCTCCCTCCGGTCCCCCTCTCTCCCCACATGCACTTCCCCCTCTCCCTCTTTTCCCTCCGCCTCTTATCTGTTTCTCTTACCTGTTTTTCTCTCCCAACCCCATCTCTTTTTATAAAGTATAATGCTAATGGCTAATGGTGTTCAGATCATACAAGGAAGTAAATGCAGATGGGCACAATATTGATTATACAAACTGTACAAAGTCTCAAATTTCTCTTCCACAAACTAGTACCTCTCCGCAACTCGATAAAAAACAGGATGTTCATGACATTCATGCTCTCCCATTATTTGTATGCTGTAATGGGTATGCTTACAAGATTGCATTTTTAGTGGGTGAGTTAGGGGTTTGAGCTATAATGGTATGCTATCTATATATAATATAGGATTATAGGTTTAGGTTTAAGAAGGCTCAACAGAGGACCCAAAATTAACCGTTCACATAATTCTTTTTTTTTTACCCTATACGAACTCAGAATGAGATGCAGGGTGGTATTATACTCGTTCAAACTACATTCTGTAAGTGCGGGAGAAAAGGTTTAATGGCAAAGAATACAGGAGGATATTAATGAGCTTATAACTGTTCATAAATCTTGATTTTATCCATGACTTGTACCCATTATAGACCTTCACTTGAGCTAACATATCCAGATTGAATGTTATCAAACAGGTTTGCGCATGTCGTCTGTTCTTATTGATTAATGTATGAGCTTTGTAGAAGCCACGATGGCAGGAAATGAAATAAACGCTTTGCAAAAACAAAAAAAACCCGTTCACATAAATAGTTAACAATTGATTACTGTATGTTTCTGAAACGGATCTAATAAGGGTTTAATGCAGAGTCTGTGCAAATATAAAAAGGATGAAATGTATCGTTTTTAATATCTGAATCAATGGGTTTCCCCACCAAAAGCTGTATGAGCGCCATTTGGAAAGCTTATTTTACGTTTTTCATGGACGCCGCCATTAAGTGTGCTTCTCTTCAAAAAGTCTGCGCTCCACCCTTGCCTTTATGGAAAAGTTTATGACAGGATAATTGAACAACAAAGAAACAGGCTATTTCTCCTCAAACTACACAGTCAAAATGTTGAAATTTTAGAAAGGGCACAATTTTATACACCGAAAATATGTAGTTTCATCAAGGCTGGTTTTTAAATAAGGAAGACATGAGAGAAAGTTTAGTAGACATTAATAGTTTAATTAATAGACAAATTTTCAGCTAGACGTATTGTGGCCTGTGCGAAAACCATTTTCGCCGAAAATAAACACAATCTTACGACTGCCACCCATACCTCAGAGAACCTATGTATCTCTGAACCCCATCCAACAGACTTTTCTCCTTTACTTTGATCTTATAGACTGTCTAATTCTTTCACCGATCCAAAGGGAATTGGATCAATAACTACATGTGTGAGTTTAAAAGAAAACCGAGTCCCAGATGTGAAGATATTAGTGAAATAAAAAAATAAATGTCCAGTTTGAAAGTCTAACACTTTAGCCACTAGGCTATAGGGGATTATAGTAAGCCCCATGCATACAAACACTTACATTGATTCATCACAGTTTAGGTTTACTGTCGAGTCATTTTATTTTTTTACTGCCTAACATGTCCTCATGACGATTGAGGAGAATGGGGGAAATATGTGATGTGTTTCAGGAAAATAAGTCATAAGTCGCAAAAAACGGATTTTGAGCTACCATTATATTTGAAAGGATGATATCAAGCCGATTCCAACGATAGTAAACAGTCTAATAATCTAATAAGTATTTCTAGATTTTTAGTTTGATATTTTAGTTTCCAATATTGCTGGGGGTCAATAAACAGTAAAGTAATTAAATGTAGTCCATATGAGGGCCTTTAAAACGAAAGAATATATAGATTGTCCTGAAATTTGATACATTGATTGATATAGCTATGGCCAATAAACTGTCCAAAAATCAGAACATTTAGATAAAGATATATTGTAGAATAAACACTTTGAAAAATATCAATTTTGCGACTTATGACTCATTTTCCTGAAACACCTCACATATATTATCTTTAAATGTCCCTGTGTTTGCTGCAAGCGATTTCTCAAACTAATCATGAATATATATCTTGCATCTGCAATCTTTTCTATAATATGCGAAAGCACGCTGGGTGTGCATGCTTCCTGGATTGAACATTGGTAGTTCAGGTGAAATTACAATGCCTGAGCTGATCGCCAGCAATGGGGTAAAAAAAACCTATGTACCAACAGACTACATCAAAATAAATAGAAATTCCGAGAGAACAGCCCATCCTTCCTTCATTAGATATATTGTCAACAATATTGGTGATAATAAGGGATATTATTAATACACATTAGAAAGATTAGTAATTAGTATTTCACATTCTTCTTTTGAGTCCTTCTGACTTTTGCGGTTCTATTCGGTGGACACCGTTTTTTATTCAAAGCCAAATGGTTTTGTTGAGAAAATATTGAAATCGTCTACACTCAAACATCACACCAAGTACAATGTTTAGATAAAGGGCGTAACCACACTGAGGAAATGATAACCCTTAGATACACCATCATTATCTCCAAGTTTGTTCACAATCTTAATAAAAGTGTAGCAATGGGACACTAAAAACCTGTTAGTGGGTAGGGGTAACTTCTTAAATAATGGCTATTTTGGCCCTTGGCCGCTGTACTATGATATATCTATTAGTAATACATAAACACCTTCACCAAGTGATAAGCAGTCAAACAGTTGTAATGATATGCTACAGTGTGTTGGAGCCCTTAGTTGGAATGGTATGTGGTCCGTTTAAGGAAAATGAGTCATAAGTCGCAAAATATGGATTTTGAGATATCACCATATTTGAAAAGAGGAGATCAAGCTGATTCCAATGGTAGTAAACATGAAGAAAATTTAGGAAGTGCTTCTATATTTCGTTTGATATTTTTTTTTCTCTTAAAAGTTTGCAATGTTTCTGGATGGGTAATTACTAGTAAAGTAACTAAATATATTCTATATGAAGGCCGTTAAAGTGCAAGGATATATCATTTAATACAATGTCCCGAAATTTGTTACTTGGATTTATATGATGATAAGTGCTATACCCTCTAAATATCAGAACATTTCAATAAAGAGATCTTGTGAAAAACGTATTATGAATAATATCACTTTTGCGACTTGTGACTCAGTTTCCTATAACACATCACATAATGTTCTAGTGGGTGGGGCCTCTAAGTGCTAGCTGTATGCCAGACTTGGACTCCTATAACAAGACATGTACTGTGTGTGAGTTAGTTCTAGTAACGCCACCAGATGGAGGGAATTACAACTGTGCTTGAGCAGCTCTCAGACCAGAATCAGCTCATCCTTATAACTAATGGTAAGATGTTTATTTATCTAACATTAGCTTATTCAGTAGAGTATTTCTTAATTAGTTTAATGGGAATGGTGCACTGGTTAGGTTGTTGGCCTAAATAGTCACTGCCTGGAATGGTATATGGGCTATAACAACCTTAGGCAGAGACTAAAAAGATTAATAACCTGCATTTTGGGCACTGTTTGTGCTTAATACGTCGCTTCCGAGATGGGGTGTTATCTTGTATAAGAGGTAGAAAAAACTATTTCCGCCGCGGTGCTTTTGGCACATACACTTCTGGTTCCATAGCTAAGAAGTATGGAACATGACGCAAAGTTGCTGGCTACTTTCATTGGAGTTAATAAATTTCTACAGAGTTTGCAGTTTACATGCTCTGATTATGCTAGACAGGCTAAGGGAACTTTGGTTAATGTGCTATTAAAACATTGATCACCACAAAAGAATTAACAAAAGGAGGTGACTGGTGCGTATGCCAGCGGAAGTGCGTATATCGTTGACGCACATCATGGTCACGCTATTTCTACCTCCTTTGGCCCTCTAGAGAGAGTTCACACCCGATCTCGAAGGCGTCGTATTGGGAATGAAAGTTCAATCATCTCTTTTTAACTTAGATTGCTCTATTTTGTTATATCTCCTACTAGAGGGGGGGGGGGGGGGTTATTCGCTCCTTATTTTTTTACCTTAACATATATACCATTTTTAACCCTCATATCTTGATCAATTTGTCTTAATTTCAAAAAGCAATTATGGCAAATGATGTAGACTTCTTTATGAAATCTCCAGAAAAACAAGCTGGCAGACTAGATGCTATGGCTGCCAGGCTATCAGCTCCTGTGTTTGCCATAGAGGACCCTGGAGATGAAGGCTGTGCAAGGTTGGATGGTGTTCTTGACCGGTATGGGAGGAGTAACCTGCAGAGTCACACCTTCCTGGTCTACTGCAGTCTGGTCTGTGTACTGAACGTACTGCATGAGGTGAGATATAATGGGTCAGATCTTCAGAAAATGTACAATTCGCAGATCAACACATTTAGCAAATTCTGCTAAATTAGCCTGACAAAACGTCAATACTAGTTATATCTGAGTATATTTGATATCTCCCCGATTCAAGCAATCTGTTTGGTTATGCTGAACTATATTTTGAACCTCATTTTCGTTCTTAATTGGGGTTATTTGAGAGGATTGGTGAGGACGAATTGTCCATTTTCTGGCGATTTCACCCATATTCTTTCTGCTAGGGGTGACGTCTAAATGTGATGTGTTCCAGGGAAATGAGTCACAAGTTGCAAACATGATATTTTTCAAAGTCAAGATCTCCTTGTTGGAATGTTTCCATCGTTAAGGGAATCTATTGCTTGAGGTTGCATGAATACATGCACTAAATTCCAAAACAGTGTATTAAACATATCCATTTATTTTTAAGGTCATCCTATAGAGTATAATTAGCTACTGTGCTAGTAATTATCCGTCCAGAGATACTGCAAACTTTGTTTTCAAAAGTAAAAAAAATCAAACCTAAAATATAGAAATACGTATTATTTGTCTTAATTTTTACCATCATTAGAACCGGCTTGACGGTCGGCATCTCTCCGCCTATGTTTACATAGCGTAGATTGAAAATTGAACATTTCAAACAACGCCCGATAAATCGGGTTTTTTGCATCATATCTACGCCTGCCGAGAGGATCTGTCTTTTTCGATGTTTCTTTCCCGTAAAACTCCGCTATTGTCACTCTCTATCGGCATCAGTGATACTACTCTACAACTTGGACGGAAGGAATTGTTTCATAAGGCCATATTTAAAAAACGAACAAAAAATGTGGTTACCGCATTACATACCATTTCATGGGGCTCACAAACAGTACTGAATAACGACCGATCACCCTCCACACTCTACCGCTACCGCTACCAGTGCAGTTGGTCATGGCTCAGCAGAGACATGACCAACGCTTATCAACAGAAGAATCAACAGCTTTGTGCGGGAGAGGGGGGGGGGGGGAGCAATCAATGGTGTCATTCAACAATTCGCAAGGTTAACTATTTGTCACAAGCAACTAATTTATCACAGTAAACCATAGATTCTGGGCGGATTTACTTCTGGATCTCATCTTTTCAAATAATATGATGATATCTCAAAATCCATTTTTTTGCGACTTGTGAGTCATTTTCCTGTAACACATCACATATGTAGTTCTCACTCAGTTGGTTCCTACTTTGGACGCGACCATGGACGCAGCTACCAGTGTGCATTAAAGCATGGCAAGAGAGGGAATGGGGGTGTGGAGGGGTATGTGGAAAGCGTGACCATGGGGGTGGGAAGGGGTAGGATGAACTCTGAACTGTGCAGTAACTATCACTTGACATCCACCACAAGTTACTGAATTTGAGAATCGTTTCCCTTGGAAACAGAAATTGACTTCAAAACATAAAACATCTAATAATATTTACTGTTAACTGTTTCTCGTTGTTATTATATATGTTACCGTTTAAATTGTCCAAATCGCATAAAAACTCAAGATTTACTAAACTAAAATAATAATTCCCCACTGCCAACTTTATATCACTACTGTGACGTCACTAATGAATAATTTCAGTTACTTTAATTTCGAATTTTTATAATTTATATCCCATGTTGAACTTTCTGTAGTTCAAAACATGTTAGGATATGTGCATTAACAATAAAAATTACCAAACAAATGAAACAGGCCATCCAATCATTCAGATTATATCCCCCTACTTTGAAAATGTAAATAATTATTCCCTGATCAAAGATCAACACTGGATCAGAAGATTTGGCATCAACATCAAAATTTCTCTCAAATACAAAAACACCGCTGGGATTGTAATGTTCATTGAAATTGAAATCAAACAAATTGCCAGAGTAGCCATGTTGATTTTAACAATTGTACTGCTATTTATTGTAAACTCTGGGATGTGATGGTGAAAAAAAACCCAACAAATATTGATGTATTAAAATTACCCTTCTCAAGGGTCTAACAAACATAATTGTTTCGATTAAAAACAAATGTCATTAATTAGAAACTGGCCAGCAGGGTCAAATGACTTATCAAATATTGAATATTAAAGTTTATTAAACATAAAAATATTTGTTTTGTACATTGAATCTGAAATGAAAATGTTGTATTGTTTTTGACTTGAGTCTGTGAGAATATCATTGTACCACCGAAACGAGCTCAATACAATTTCTTTAGAAAAACAAAAAATACCAGTTTGGTGTACCCTCAGCCTAAGACTAGCAAAAGTATTGACTAGAACAATTTCGAATATGAACTTAGATGCATAACAGAGTTTTTCCTCATTCTCACATTTCAGGTCAATATGCACGAGCGGCAACATGATGAGCAAGGTGTGATGACTTTCCTGCATAAATGGCTGCTTGTGGTCGAAAGAGCCACCTGGCTACGTGTTATTGAACCTAAAGTACACAACATTACTCACCTGAGTGCAGTAACCATGGAAATCCAGCCCCAGGTGTGCAAATATTGGTGGTTTACAATGCTATCGCAACACAAGGTTCAACTTGCCTTGGTGATCTTCTTTCATCAATAATTCATGTTTGTTAATACAGTCTGAGACCGTTTTTTGTGTTCCAGATTATTTGTATTCAAGTCACATTATTTTTAACCATGTGTGATGTGTTACAGTAAAATGAGTGACAAGTCGGTAACACTTTTCAGATGTCATCATATTTGAAAATAAAGACAAGGACAGACAATAAGTATTTCTATTTTGATGTTTTCATTTTCTGTTTAAAACTTTGCAATATTTTTGGGTGGACAATTTCTAGTTAAGTAACTAAATATCGATTATAAGGATGACCTTAGAATCGCAAGGATATATTTAATACAGTCTCGCAATTTGGTCCATGTATTCATAGGACTAGGAGCATTATATATTCCTACAAAAAGATCTTATGAATAAAACACTTTGAAAAATATCAATTTTACGACTTGTGACTCATTTTTCTGAAAGACATCATATACATCACAACGTCATACTAGAATAACTTTATCTCTTCATCTCAACTGAATTGTTTTTAGTGTGGCCCCAACAAATGTTTTTAAAAGAAATCAATGTATATTTTTAAAGGGATGATTGGCAGTTCAGAAACAAGATTATATTTTTCAAACATTGAGTTAGGAACATCATGCTTGGGCAAAAACAAGACCAATACATACTATCATCCCCATATATCTATTTTAATTTGAGGGACCACTAGAATTGTTGAATGTACTGACAGGCTGACCCAATGTTTTACAGTATATTTACTCAGCGATGTGGAAACCAGACGGCAGGAGATTTGAGAGTTGCGCTGAGGTGTACAACAATGGTGGAGTCCTGGGGGATGTATTTCCTAATGTAAACTATGGCCTCAATGGCAGGAGATTTCTGGTCACAACCAAACATGTAAGGCTTACATTGGCTGATTATAGTGAGGTTTTATAGAGATTTTAGTAATCGGTGTATGGTTGTACATTTTGTCAAATGGTATCATGCATATCTTCTTTTATCTTTGTGATACGAGGGCGAGCAATACTTACTTCTATTACTAAAATATCTAGTGTGTTTTCGATTTCTTTCTTTCCTTGTTTTGTAGTAGGCCTAAGGGATAATCCCTGCAGATGTTGTGAAAATTTAAGTGCACATTCTTTCTATCATTGAACAATGACGTATCCCTTTTTAGAAACATCAAAATCCGTCAATCTAGAAGAGCACACAGTACCCATGTGGGGACTTCTTAGGGAACGTTCCCCCATGTGTCCTGCACCATATATCCAAAAAATATAGCTTAATCCTCGTAATCCACTAAGCCAATTCTCATGCGATTTTGCGCCCAGAGGACTCTTTTCCACTAGATTCTGTGCGAATCGTATGAGAATCGGCTTAGTGGACAAGGCCCTTTACATTATTTTATTCTGTGTTCCATGCTAAAGTGACTGTACTATAGGGTGTTTCAGAACAACCACGAGTTGTATCTAGATATGAATGTTTTTTCATTGTGTTTGTATGCAGTGGAACCCGTTTGTGATCCATGGCAGGGGGAATGGTACCCACACCCAGTACACAGGCATTGGCATAGAGCTGCTTAATATACTTGCTCAACGAATGAACTTCACGTACGTTACTCTACAAAATGTCTTGGAATCAAGCTTCTGTGCTAATGCACTGTGATCTATAGATCTAACCTGCTTTCTGTAGGTCCTTTAGAAAGGCCACCAGCAGTTTCTGTTTCAAACCTTTTGTATAATTGTTATAAATACAGGTAAACTAACGAATTGGTTGAAGGAGCGTGAATATTGCAGTAGCTCAGCAATGCGTGCAATATTCTAAGCGACAGAAACCAACAAGTTATTATGCTTTTACTCATGAAAATAAACAAAAAATCGAGTCATAAATATGGATTTCAGCGGAAATCTTAGTAATAGAACAGATTGGCTGCCATGAGAACACTACATAACTCATTAGTGAAATACACACTCTATGAAACTCACTCTAGATATCTTGTTTTCAGAGCAATGCATGTAAAATAAGTTGGTATAAATGGGGTTTCCAAATGCTAAAATAGTCTTATGCAGATACTTTGAACATATTAATGTTTGCGCAGTATTCATTTCCGCTTTTTTAGGGCACCAACCTTTGTGCGTGAAAATAAATCCTGCGCGAAAGGTATAATTATTGTATGAACAAGGTGTGTTGATTTCTTGCTGCGCAAATCTAAATCCGCGCGAAAAGGCAACAAAGTACTGAGTGCATGAAAATTGATTTGCGCAAAAATGAATACATTTACAATACTAAAAGTACCTGATGAAGAGCATGACACCTCAAAAGCTAGTGAAAGAAGATCCACTAAACCATTTACTTTGGGAATTATTCCTCACCACCAAAGAAACTAAAACTTAAATCCCCGGGATTCCCACTATACAGCAACAACTTTCTACTCGCTATATCTAGTACTAAAATGATTATAACCTCCATTGCAGGCCTGCTAGTGTACTGTTGGCATATTATCACTCGGCTAGAATTTGTGAAGATTGATAACTATTCCAAGTAGTGCTTTACAAAAAGAACTTCATTAACATACATTTTGATCAACACTGTTCCTGTTTGATGCCATAAAGTATTGCAATTACATATTTATAATTAAGTCAATCAATAATTAGGACTAATAACTAGGAACCATTTCTCAGGTACCAACTGATTGAGTCACCAGATGGGCAGTGGGGAGGCCGAGTCAATGGTTCATGGAATGGCATGGTGGGACAACTGATAGAAAAGGTAAAATACATTTTGCACTTTGAGTACAATATTTGGTGAAAATGTAGTATGATCAGTTCTGGGCTCCATAATGTCACGTGCTAAGGCATAAGTTATGTATGTAAATTGCATTAATATAAGTTATTTTATTAGATATGAACTAGTATATCAATGATAGACCATAGAATTTTGCAAAGTTTATGCAGACAAAATATTGTTATAGTGATTTGCTTCATCTTATCAAATTTTATGTAACTGTACTGTACTTTCAAATCAGTGGCGATGATAAGTAAAAAGACATGGAACATAGATAACAAATCTTTGTAATATCATATACAGCCTATTGATGAAAATCATCCATTGTCTAGTACCTGTTCAGGATGAATTGAAAGAAACAATCAATCAATTAACAACACATATTCCATCATTTGTGATCCCCAGAAGGCAGATATAGTGGCAACACCTTTGAGCATCGAGGTTAATCGTTACCAAGTCATGGACTTCACTTATCCCTTTGCATTTGAACAGACAAACATGTTTTACAAGGATGATTACTCTGTTGGTAGTCAGCACATGTTTGTCATCAAACCGTTCAAGTTAGAAGTCTGGATGTGCATCATTGCAATGGTGCCCTTGGTAGGGCTTGTGATGCATTTACTGGCCCTACTCCACTTGAATATATTCATGAGAGATTCTAGAGAGGGAGGGAAGGGAAGAGGAGGAGCAGACAAAGTAACAAGAAGAGAAGGAGGAATAGGAGGAGAAAGAGCGGCAGGAGGAGACACAGGAATAGGAGGGGTAGGAGGAGCAAAAGAAGGAGCAGCAGTAGGAGGAGGAGGCGGAATAGGAGTAGGAGCTGAAGGAGGAGGAGAAGCAGAAGGAGCAGAAACAGTAGGAGGAACAGTAGGAGTAGGAGCTGGAGAAGCAAGGGGAGGAACAGTATACCGAACCACACTGGGTGAGAGGATGTGGGAATCCTATGGATCTTTATTAGCGAAAGGTAATACATTAACATTATTATCTCCAGTCCTTTACCTACCTTATCCTAACGCCAACATTTTTAAATGTATGTACGCATGTTTAGGTGATTTGAATAGCTTTAAATCATTTAAAAGTTGAAAGAACAAATAAAACAATATGAATCCATTTTTATAGTCATGGATGTAATAGAAGTCCTCCAATAGGCTGCAAAGTGGCACATTCCCAAGGACGTTCACAATGACGTTCCCTTCTGTTAGCAACCTATAGGACCCCTATGAGGTAGACAATGTACTGCCTTTTTAACCTGAGCCATAAAATCATGACCTAAATGGTTACTCTAAGTACTGTCTGACTGCTTTTAATTCTTTAATTCTGAGCATAGGTATGATGGACAGGCGTAGAGTGTACCTGCCTCATCTGGTGCTCCTCTTGGTGGGAGCCACTTCTTTAGTACTGGCAGCTGTATACACAGGTAAAGCATCATAATTCTTCATATAATTATATGTCCACACAAATACTGCCTTTTGCATTATACTTGAACACTGCCTTGAAAGTCTTGGGGCTATACTTAAGGCAATGATTAAAAGGATTAATAACCTCAATTTCGGAACTGGTGGTGGACTGTTTGTGACGTGCTAGTGCACTGTTTGTGTTAGGGGACTCGTCAACTTAGCCGATTCTCATGGGATTTTGCGCCGCAAAGAACTCTTTTCCACTAAATCATGTGAGAATTGCATGAGAATCAGCTTTGTGGACAAGGCCATTATGCTTGTTTAAAGTCCAACAGATCATTAACATTGCATTCCTGCTGCGGGGCACATCTCTTTTGTTGTCTGGTTTTCTAGCAGATTCATGATGATCATTTTGAATAATACTCTAATCTTTAGACTGAGTTTGCAGTAACAAGTAATCAAATTTCCACCCATTCGGACACTAGATTCACACACATTCAATTCCATTCAGAAGATCTATACTGGTACCAATGTAAATGTTTCAAATTTTTGACTAACAGACATCTCATTAAGTTATCCACAACCTTCACACTCTGCAGGTAATCTGGCAGCCATGTTGACTGTGAACACACACAAACGTCCGTTTAACAGCCTTGAGGAGCTGGTGAACCAGGATGTGTACAAGTATGGGGTAGAGTCTGGTGCTGTTATAGCCATGGTGATACAGGTACAGTTTGTTTAATACTTTATTAATAACACATTCAATTCAATTCAATTCAGAGATTCTTTACTTGCAGATCTTGTTTACAAAGCAGGTAATTCGATGTCTGGTAACAGTGAGTGAGACCCCTGAAACCAGGTCTTCCAAGGAGTGCCTGGAATCTTGACTTCTTTGAATTTTTGTTACAACGATAACAATAATAATAATGATATTGAAAACTTATGATACAACAATGTAGCTAATGTATGTGATGGAAAATGAGTTAACAATAAACAAAAGATGATAGGCGATCTTTGGCGGCGAGAGGTATTGACACCTTTAGATCATTGGTGTTAAAACAACGTATATGAGTAATTCTCCCAATCGGGCATCATTTGGTTTTCCAGCCTAGGGTCTCTACAACCTGTATTTGGGATGATCACACATGATTATAACCACTTTTTTCGAATTCCCTGGCAAAAATGAGGCTGTGGGAACCCCCCTTTCAAAGCTCTTATGCTAAAATCGTAGCTGCTATTGTGATAAAAGAGCTTTTTTAGGATAGAAAATATATAATAATTATGGAATTTGAATCTAATACACAGCCTAATTTAGAAAATATATTACTTCTGTTGAACAGAAACGGTTTCTACACATGCACACATGTGTATTATCATGAAAAAATACAATATTCATGTATTCATTAATTTGAACTGATTTAGACTTGGAAAATATTGTTTTGGAATAATTGTGTCGCCGTTACGACATGTATTGGCTTCAAAAAAATGAAACACTCCAAGAGTAATGATAAATATTTAATTACATTTAGTTTTTTGTAGAGGGAAGATGTATATGTATGTATAGTTAGATAAAAAGAAAAGTTATTAGCCCACGATCTGTCTGAAACCAGTTATTCCCTTACATAAAATTCCTTGAACAGGTGTGGGAATATTTTATGTCTCGTTACGACATGTGATATATCTCCTATATTTTTTTTAAAAAGACATTTTCATGTAATTTCGACCTTCCTAATAATTATCCATGCCTGCTTGAAAACGGTGAAAAATATAAATAGGATCAAATATTGATGCTGTTTAATTCAGGAAAGTTTGTGTACCAATGTCGCCGTTACGCCATAGCGTCGCCGTTACGCCATAATTAATAGAAATATAGAGATCCTTCTATATTAACACAGTTATTGTATAGAAATAAAATGGATATTTTTGACAAAAAGGTATTTAAGGTGACTCAGTACTGATCTTGTGTATTCAATACATATATAGCTCAGTACTGATATATGTGTATTCAATACATATAGCAGGGAATATCAGCATTATGCAGACGAAGTATGTATGTTAAATCTTGATATAAACATTTCAGATAGAAAATTTATGCTGATTTTTGGTGTGGGAGTTAGTATCTACGATCCCTATACATCCATATTAAATTTCATTAAAATTTATGGAGCCATATGTGTATAAATCAAATAATTATTAAGAATTTTCTCATTTTTAGCCAATTTTCTCATAATTAAGTTGTAACACAAAAAAATCGGCCTGGAAATTCATGCTGATTTTTGGTGTGCGAGTTAGTAACTATGATAGCTGTATCCATATAGAATTTCATTAAGATTTATGAAGCCATTTTTGTTCAAATCAAATATTAATCAGGAATTTAATTTTTTTCCCAATTTTTCTCATAAATAAGTCGTAATATAGAAAAATTTAGCCTGGAAAGCCATCCTGATTTTTTGTGTATGAGTTGATAAATACGGTATCTACATTCATATTAAATTTAAAAAATATTCATCAAACAGTTTTTTTAAAAAACGCTGATTGTCCTCAGCCAAAGTCAATTTTGCTAGTGCCCCATACTGCCACTAGGGGGCTTCCAGGGGGCTAACTCAGGATCTGAGGAAAAAAACATTATGTGATGATAAGTATATATATGTTGAATGTCTGGGTGAAATTTGATGTCTGAATTCATGTCAGAACCATTTTAAATGAATTATGTTAATAAATCACTCAAATGTAGTAAAATTACTCAAATATGATTCATTATTTCTATCTCCATACTGCCATAGCATGAAAACTAGCCTGGTGACCTATGTTTTTTTTCACTCGATAATGATTATTTCATGTCAACTATCATTGGTAAAAATTTTAGAAAAATTCATCAATAATCAAAATCACTACTGAGTCACCTTAAGCTTTGGTTACAACCAGGTCTTATGTTGGTGGCAATCATCGATTTCCTAGCTGTTTTTTTGTCATTTAATATTGCTAGACGAATTAGTGAGTAACATATCTCATTTCTATTCTAAATCATTTGATAAATCGGGTTTAATGAGGCCGAAATAAGGCAAAATAATAGGGAAAATATAGGTATCTGAATCATAGGTGTAAGAATCGAAATATCGGCCCCAGCCTTCCCAAACTTCACCTACATTATGCTGATATTCCCTGCTATATGTACAGCAAAGATTGTAGAGATTCAACGAATTTTATTTTTTCTAAAAAAATGGCCTTCTGAAATCAAATGCTGCCCGTTTGGGAGAATTACTCATATATAGTGAGATACACGGTGTCCATATCCCACTGTATACACTCTGCAGTGACAGCACAGCAGGTAACAGCAAGGCAATGGCACCAACTTCAAACAGTTCAAAAGAATCTTCAAAAGTTATTAATCTCACCAGAATAAACAAGGAATAGAATAAAAAAATGTCCTATATGATGTGATTTCCTTATACTTTTATCTAAAACAGTGCTGTACAACTTAATTTAGTAGATTGAGTAGCTCCCACAATAAGCCTATACTTGCCTACTGACCAACATCTATTATAAAATGATTGGCATATGCATAAATTGTCTGGACCCATTATAAATGATCATCAAAACTTAAGCAGTGCGGCCACTGTCATCAAAATTGCATTGATGTATAGATGAACCATAGACAATGGAATTGGTGTCGATGAGAAGGGGTATTGGTTATGGCATCATCTTTGCATCGAAAAGCAGAAAAAGAGCGGCAACTATAGAACTAATTCTCTTGATTTACATATGGAATATGGCCATTACCCCCATTGCCAATGCGCCGATGCAAAATCACATTGGTACAAAATATCAAACATGTTTAATTTTCATCACCCGCTATGCCGCTGTAATTTTTCATCACCCAGTCATCGCCAGACATCACCTGCTGTGCCAATGTTGAGCGATGACAAGTTGATGACAAGTCAAAGAAGGCGTAGTCAATGAGAATTTTACACAAATTTTATCAACTAGCTCATTGTCAACTCACTGCCAACAATTTTTGTCAACAGTGGCCAAACAGCTTTAGACACTACCAATGCTCTGTGTTGAACTGGCTTGGGGCTATCACCACCTTCTACAGGCAAAGACTAAAATGATTGATGACCCCCATGTTTGACCTGTTGGTGCACTTTTTGTACATAATTGACACTTTACCCTATATATTTATGTGCACAGGCACAGACAGATGGACCGTTTCCACAGATGTGGGAGAAGATGATGAGCTGGAACCAGTCTGGGTACCCAGTGCTGGCCATGCACCCTCCGGAACATATGAAGCTGGCTGTACAGGGCAACTATGCCTTCCTCACTGACGAGTCACAGAAATCCAACATGGCAGCCGAAGATTTGGCACGGTTAGATGTGCTGGCAATCAAGGAGTTCCCACATCAGCTTGCCTTTGGCTTCCAAAAGAATTCTGCTTATACTGACATTGCTTCTGCTGTGTGAGTTTTTATTCATACATTACTAACATTACATATGGATACGCAACAAATATAAACTTTACTGCCAATTAAAGCTGTTTACTGAAAACATTTTCCGTTTAATAATTTTTCCAAATGTAAAAATCATCACCACTTAATTTATGACAAGCAGCACCACCCGTACATAAGCCCTTTGGGGAACTAAAAACAATTACTAATATATATTTCCTGCAATTGGACTAATTGATTTGATTTGAAAAATTCTGCATTTCTTTAGTTTGTTCTATGTCTACTGTCTCTATTTCATTTTTAGAAAAACATTATCAAAAGGTTTACCAAGATCTCTCAAAATCGGTGGTACCCAGACAATCAATGTGTTTTCCTTGTGACAGGATTCTGCGGCTAACAGAGACTGGGATCTTCACCAAGTGGAAGAAGACGTACATGAAGGAATGGAAGAAGAGAGAGATGAGGGTGGGGTTGACTACTGTGTCTATGGTGGACCTGGCCGGACTGTTTGGGTTGTATCTAGCCCTGTTACTGATAGCCACCCTGACGCTCATATTAGAGGTAGCTCTGTACTACTCTATGCACAGGAGAACACCTCACCAGCAGTGACATCACATATGTGATCATAAAAATTTATGAGATCTTAGTTGCCGATCTTTGGATTCTGGTGGGTTTGTGGATCGCGGTATACAGCCACTCCCGTCCCCTGCTGGGCATCAAAGTTTCACTGGATAATTTTGGCTGATAATGCGTTTCAGCAATTAGATTGGGGGAACAGGTCTAGTATTGCAATGTTACTCTGCTATACAGCTGGCAATGTAATTACCAAAACGCATTATCATCCTTTGCCCAATGTGGAGAATGCTATTAAAGAAGAGTTCTGTTCTTGATTCAGAGGTTGAATAGGTTGAATCCAAAGATCAGTGACTAAAGGTATTAATTCCCTTGGCCCTGGTGGGCCTTGGCCATTATTTCACCATAAACAGCCTCATCCACCAAACTCTGGGGAATTAATACCTTAATATTGAAGCTGAATTTGAGGTCTGTCACCGGAAAATCAGCCTTAAGTCGCCAGAAAATGGATTTTGAGATCGTATTTAAAAGATGATATTCCATTGATGTTAATGGTTAGGAAATCTAATAAACCCTTCTATAGAGTTTTATGTTTAAAAGGATGACCTCGATATTCATAGATATATTTGGTTAACAGTTCTGAAATTTGGTACATATCGATTCAATCAAGCGTACCAAATACCCCCAAAATGAGAGCATTTCTGAAAAGGGTTCCAGGGGAATAAAGGATTTGAATAATGTCATTTTATCACATTTGATAGATGAGTGAGGTCGTCAGAACATGTACAATTCACCTTCGCTGATCCTATTGAATAACCCACATTTAAGACAAAATTAGGCTAAAAAGGCAGTAAAACATAACCAAACAGATTGTCTCTATCAATGCTATACCAAACATATTCATTTATGCCGAGCATTGGTAATTCTTCAACCTAATGCAGCCAAGCTGACTAAATGTGTACATTTTCTGATGATCCGACCCAGATACTAGTGAGTATTAATAGGGGAGTTGCATGTCTGCTACTTTGGTTCTTGATTCACATGAAATTATTGGACCTGTACACTACTCAAAAGATATTGACAACATCCCTTATTCAGCATGACTTTGTCAGTATTCATTGATTGCATCTGAAATCACAAGTCTTCATGTTTCCCATCATGCATTTGGATCAAATATAACATGTTTGTAACACAAAATATCGACAAAAACCTACAACTTATTCTTGACAAAAAGGTGCAATGGCACATGCAAACCTCCCTACTCACTCAAAATCTGATCAATTTGTACAACTCTTCCTTGGAATTCTTAAACAACAAGTACACAATTTCAATAAACCATGTCATTTTCCTCATCCTCATTTTTCCCAACGTTAAATTAATTAGGTCCTGTCACAAGCAGTGTATCAAAAGCAGTTGACAGCGATGACAGATATGTTAAAGGTACAATTATCATTAGATACAGTTGCCTGAAATTTGACTTGCATTGTAGACTGGCAGGTATTATTACAGGATTATTATGAAGAAGGTGGAGGCAACTTAACTGAAAACATCTCACAATGACTTTTGTTCAGCAGTTTATTGAACGCGACCCAGGATTAATGACTGACATTGAGGGGCAGTTGGTGAACTGTTTAGTTTATAAGGGTCAGATCTTCAGAAAATGTACAATCGGCAGATCTACATATTTAGTAAATTCTGCTAAATTAGACTGAGAAATTGTCAAAACTAGGGATATCTGAGTATATTTGGTATTGCCTTGTTTCAAGCAGTCTGTTTGGCTATGTTGAACCGTATTTTGAACGGTTTTTTTGCCTTAAATTTGGATTATTTGAGAGGATTGGTGAAGGTGAATTGTGCATTTTCTGGCGATTTCACCCATAATCCAAAGGCAAAGCCTGAAACTGCACTTTTAACTCCACTGAACGGTACACCGTTAACGTCCCCCCCCCCCCACACACACACACTCACATCCCCCATTCCACTGCCATCAACCAACGATCTCACTAACCTACATGCTCGTTGGAGCCTCCAGCCTTGTTTCATCCTTTTCCCCTCTCTCACTTTCTCTAAAGTTACAGCAGTCTAATTTCCAGTTCTTTGAAATCATACCGTGGGAGTCTATTTGTCATAGCTGCCTCTGGCCTAGACATTTTAACTGTATGGAGTCATGTACTTCATACTTAATTATTATTTGACTTGCTGTATAAACATCATGAATAATGCAAAATGAAAAGGAACTATGAATCAACTCACCGTTGAATATTTCCCTGCTCTTATTAGACTATAGAAGAATCGAATCACCGATATAATGAAACGATTTTGGCGGTCACTGAAATATAAATGTGGACATATGAACCCCTGCGCCTAAAACACCAAGGGAAAATCTCCCATAATGTTGACCCCAAATGACATTTGCCTTTATTTCATTTGATTTGTTTATGTTAACTTAAAATCTCGTTATAACAGAGTCTGCATGACTTGGACACAGTAGCAATAAAAAAATACCTAAATCCCATGTTTTGGTGTCTTTTCTTCAGTTAAGTTTGTATTGCACTTTCATGCATAGTCCAATAGATCATGAAGGATAAACACATATCAAATGAAAACCACTGTTGCTATATGCTCAACATGAGTTGTTAAGTAGAAGTCATTAGATATAGTACTTGTATTAAATGCTTCTTAAAGTGATCAAGTTAGTCATAACTGTAATATTAATAATTCTATTAATATCATGGTATTCATGTCACTTAATGTTCCTATGTATATATATGGTGGATTTTCTTTCATTGATTGTATTACCAAGGTTTTTTTATTGATTGTATTACCTGTACTGTACCAAGACTTGCTTCATTTATCAGGTTATTGATATGCAAGTTAAAAGACTCTTTAATATTTACATATATATACATCTGGCGAGTAGGAACTGAACATGAGCCAATTGCATTGATGAATTGATTTAGCAATAATGCCAAATAATGTATTATATTGCAAATATGTGTTCACAAATGTATAATATAATTTAATGTAAGAGGACTCTCTGGAAGATCTATGGCTAGCATAGATGCGAGCATCTCCAGACATATCGTATATTTTCTCACTATGTAACTGTTATAATGTTCTGGTAATAAACAACATCAATCAATCAATCAGCAGCCAGTCAATCTAGAACATACATAGCATAGATGATCCCATATGACGCTTTGTTGAGTCGATATGATATGTGATGATGAAACAAGATAAAGGAGACATAATATTATAATTCTAAATGTTTACTCATTTGAGCTGTATTATAAGGATCTGTGGTTAGCCTACATGTTCACTGGAGCCCCCAGCCTGTTGTGTGCATGGTACATGGGACAGGTCAAGCGGTACAATAATCCACCTATAGGGCTATGCACCACAGTACAGACTACTAGCAGCAGTTTATGTATAGCAGGGACTAGATGTTTGGTGGTAGAGACCTTTATATCATGTCACATTAACCCCTGTCCACTAGTATTGCCTTAGGATAATATAATTTCCACCTTGGTAAAATTACAATTTAATATTTCAAGAATCAGTGGCTGTGAAAGGAAACAACCGCCCGCAAAAGGTTCAGTTGCTCCGGGAGGTCATTATGGTACATAAGTAAGGTTTATAATATGTCTATGATATTTTACAGTGCAGGTATATGATGTTGGTAGTTATTGGTAACATAAATGCTAGATCAAGTTATTTCAACTCGCTAAAGGGTGGTCTCCACTAACTGTGGTAAGCTCTGCGGTAAGTCTTGCGATGGTTTGTGCTGGTTCTGTAGGTGGAGGGGAATGGTGAGATCCTGCCTAGATGATTCACTGGCCATGTAGGCAGGACCTCGCCACTTCTCACTATCACAGCACCATGGCAAGGCTGACCGCAGAGCTTACTGCAGAGCTTACCGCAGCCAGTGGAGACCACCCTTAATACTACGACCTTGTTTCACTACTTCTGTCACTCCAACCCATAGCTATCACAGGCCTACTACTGCCTTGTCTCATCTCAGTCACTCACAGGTTGTAAAATGTTACGATTGAGTAACTATAATTATATTAAACATATTTACAAAATAGAAAAAAAATGGATATGGAATTTACCATTGAAACCAGAGCCTAAGAGACACCTATAGACATAATCCAACTAATCTGTCAGTGATATACTAGATATGGCTGTAGGAAACTGTGGGTGTGTCTAGGCAATAAACTAACTCTTACTTTACAAAACCTGACTCATCAGAAACATCTTTACACACCTGTATACCACTACACTAGCAAAAGGTAGGCCTCAATAGTGTTATCATTCTGCGAAATATCATGGTATATTTGTCTTCTTTTATAGATAATTGGAGTTCATAATTGGAATTGATTAGACAATGTCTTTAGGCGTACAACAGTCATTTAACATCGAGTTAATATCGGTCAGAAAAAGGTTTGTTCTTTTCCAACCCTTCTAAAACTTTAGTCAAATTTTGTGGACCAAGATTTGGGTAGATTGTGCCTGCTTGTTTTTGCTACAGCGTTTTTGAGTGAATTTGGTAAGATTGTGTTTTGTCATAAAAGCTGAAACTGTAACTTTGACATGCTTTCAAAAGGGATATTATATTTCTCATGCTTTATATTGTAATATAATATGTTAATGCAATGATATAGCCTTGAGGTTCATGTTAATGACCGAACAGAACATGTGCAATTAGCAGGTTAATTCTGCAAGATAACGCTGAAAAATGATCGATGTTATAAGTATATCTGAGTATATGTGGTGTTGCGTTTGGTTTGGAAACAGTTTTACTCAAAATCAAATAAAGGCTACATAAAGGGTGCTTCTTGAGCTTACCTTTTATGTATAATGGTGTAATAATATAATATATATTGTATAATCAGTGTTGGATTGAATTGATCTATGTTCTACCCAATAGTTATCTTTGACTTTGGGGTTATTTTGTGTAATATCTGTTCTAAACAGTTTACGTCATAGAATTTCCACCCAGCGCTGCATTAAAACGTCAATATGAAGTGTCCATGGCTACCAGCCGTTCTGCTGTTTGTAACAGTGGGAGTTCTGCCAAGCAAGGTATAACCAATTTATCCTTATTAGTTAGTAAATTCCCTTTATATTTTACATACCACTGAAATAGTCCAGGGATCTCTTGTATAAGCTAAGAAAAGTAATTTTTGTGTTGGAAATCCTGCACCAGCCCCAGGACTATGGAAAGGACATGTAATTCCCAGCTTGCAGGAATAATCTATACCCACAATAATGGGTAGGGTTTGTTATTCCTACCCACGAAAGGCAGGGGAAAAGGGTAAGAATTCCCACAGACAATTTTCTTTTCCTTCATTTGAGAATCCACTGGATCGCTCTTTTTGGATGATTTTGTGACAGGACGTCATTAAGTCCACATTTATATTTTGAAGACCCTCCAAGCAGCTTTCCTTTGATGACTTCACTTATTATCGCTCACCGGCGTCTGTTTTTGCTCTGCCAATTCGACTTCAAATTCTTGTAACAACATATAACAGCAGCATAATATTGATAAATTCAGTCCTATAAGTCATCATATGAGTAACTGTTGTAACAAAATATAACAGCAGCAGAATATTGAATAATTCAGTTCTATAAGTCATAATATGAGTAAATCTGGTAAGATGTGTTTGTTGCAATACTTGAGAATACAGCTTTCAGTTTAATATTAATATTTCAGGGACAGGAGTTATTGGACGTGTGTTACGTGGCACGGCCTGACACTTACCCCCCGTGTCAGTATGAGGCGGAGTGTCCTGAGGGCTACATGTGCGCCCACATAGACTGTCGACACGAGGATCCCACCGTCAAATACTGTGTACAGGAGGTGAGCACCATTGCATCATTTGTTTTTGTTTTTTTGTATTTGTATTTATTTTGTATTTTGTTTATTTCGATTGTAATCACATTAATTAATTAAGAAGACATTACTCCAACGGTAGGAGCTTTTCAAGTCCTCGTTAATTTCCTTACAATAATCTTTGGCGGTGAACACTTCCATCATATGTGATGACGTCAAAGGAAAGTGAGTCCCAAGTCGATAAAGAATTATATTTATTTATGTTGTGATGGTCTGCCCCCTCTCACTGTTGTAGTGCATGCCGGGTGAAGGCTTGTGCGGCGGTAGGACCAGGTGCAGCAACATCAACGAACAGGGATTTTTCTGTCAGCCTGTCCGGGTATGTCTCTTTGAATCTGTAATCAACCCATCAAAACTACACATAATATTTGTTTCAATCAAATAGAGAATCATTTTGTGCTGATCTTTATTACATACGTATGTGATTTTGAGGGCATGATACAGGGGTGCCTTATGATAACTCATATGGCATACCTATGTGACTACGGCCGAACTACTCTTGAGCGTCACATGACTTAATCTGACCAAAGAGAAGCCAAGGAAAAGTTGTCTGCTTCGCCCCACTAAAGATGGAGATTGAAGATCATCTGAGAGATGTTGTGCTATCAAAAGTAGACAAATATATGATACGCGAAAATAAGCAAGTTGCAACAAAAATTGCAACATTTGTTTTACTGGAAAGGGGGTCGAAGTAGCGCTAAAAAAAACCTGGAACCCTATCAACTTAATACATTGATCAGAGAATTAGTAATAAAGACAAAAGTTACGGTTTGTTGACATTTCTTGTAAACGGTTTCATGTCTTGGTAATTTAACCAAGGAGAGAAAAAAGTCACCCCGCTGAAGAATGTCAAGTGATATTATCGACATCCATGAGATAGAAAAACAAATAATTGCTTCAGCTTTTCAAAATTGCACACATGAAAATGTACAATTCACCTTCACCAATCGGGGGTAGTTGGGCTTACATGGGTCAGATTTTCAGAGAATGTACAATTGGCAGCTGTACAAATTTGGGAAATTCTGCTAAATTAGGCTGCAATTTGGTCAATACTAGGTAAATTCGAGTATATTCGGCATTGCATTGATTCTAGCAATGTGTTTGGTTAGATTGAACTGTATTTTGAACTTTATTTCAAGTCTGAAATTTGGATTATTTGAGAGGATTGTTGAAGATGAATTGTACATTTTCTATCTGACTCTATTATATAGCAAATGGCCTGATGGAGGGTTTGAACTGATCTAGACACGTCCTAAACACGGACAAACCAGACGAGTTGTTCTTCAAAGTAATGGATTCATATAACCTTGTAACCTTTCATGAAAGGATCATCTGTTTTTGAAGTTGGTGCTTACTGCACACTCTGTATGTTACTTGCAGTATGACTGCAAGAGACAAGGCTGTCCTGAGGAGGGTAAGATAGGAAGGTTTGGTCGGTTTGATGCAAGGAAACACGACGAGGCCATGAAGAGACACAAGGATTTGCAGCAAGCCAGAAATAAAGTCATTGATGACGCGCAGGCACAAGGTATGTTATCATTGCCACGGCCGGCCAACTATATGAAATTGTTACAGACGAATGAGTCACAAGTCACAAGTCGCAGAAAATGGATTTTGAGATACCATCATATTTGAAAAGATGAGATTAAGCCGATCCCAATGATGGTAAACATTCAAGTCACATCTATATAATAAGTATATATTATTGCTACTACTACGAAACACTCAACAAATAAAAACATTCCTATACCTCTTGTGATAAAGACATTAGAAAAATATATTTGTTGCAACTCGTGACTCCTTTTTCGATAACACATCGCAACAAGACGTCAAAGAACTGGACTTTGAGATCCAATCATATTTAGATATATCAGATCAACCAGATTCCAATGATATTAACCTTCATAACACCGTTGAAGGATACCTTTACATTTGAGAAACGGGATCACCATCCCCCCCCACCCCCCACCCCCCGACCACCCTCACAATTCGTCTTGCTCCTACTCTCTATGAGCTCTCAATTCAGATATTTGAAATTGATACACCTTTCATACAAATAAAATGCTATACACCCCTCCCCTAAAATGGAAGTAGTTATTGTGGGAATAGACAATTTCGAGGCTTTAGACACATTTTTCTGTAAAACATCACAGAAAATACCAATTTAGGCTAATAAAAACAACAATATTCAGGAAATATATTAGTGTTGTTTTAAAATCGTTTTTCTCTGAAGTACGAATTGTATCACTTATGAAACAATGGCAGATCTCTCTAATAGGATCCACAGAAGTTTAATAACTAAACCTTAATATTTTAAGTGCTACCTTCGAGAATCACAATCAAGGTTTGGGTACAATTAGTTTATATTATAACTCTAGGTTGGTATACAGAATATTATTTCAGGTTTTTGGAAATGACTATAGACCTTGCTTCTTTACATATATTACATGGCCGATTAATATTTTTTAATTTCATGCATTCTATGTATAAAATAATAAACATACACACGATTGTAAAATAAACATTTTCTGAGATGTACGAATTTGATTGACCAATCTTTGACTGATGAGTTATTATTAAACCAAACACAAATATCCGACCAATATTTTGAGATTATATTTACTCATCTTAGGTGATGATGAAAATACTCTTGATGTCGGAAATGACGACGAGAAACTAGACCGGAAGTGGAAGAAAAAGCGCCCCCTACAGGATGAGCAACATGTTTCCAGACCTGACCCAATGGGACGGGGAAGGTCGTCCCGGCGCGAGCATAATGTCTGGACCTAAATCATGATCTTTTACAATAATCCTTAGGAGCTTTGGTGCATTACAATAGGGGGTTTGCATAGCCGCCATTTTGAATCTTGATTCATATGGAATTATGGGACTAATGGTACAGTAGACATTCTATAGAAAACATGCCATGTTCAGCAATGATTATTTATCAAAGCTCTGATGTCAATATCCTTGTGTTATACATGGTTCCATGACACAAGCCCCAATCTTTCCCATCATGCATTTGGTTTTCATAGATCATTTATACAAGCTATGATATTCATGGGGAAAACATTCTTGCAATTTACGATAAAAATGTTGTCAAATATTTGTATGGTAGATTTCAACAGAATCCATCCCAGCATGCACTGCTGTAGACATGCGCAGTGAGACATTCAACTCCCCTATTCCTGATGAATAAAACATTATAAAACAATACAATTAAAGCTGCGTTCTCAGCTATAACGACAACAATGTCTTACTACATTTACTCGTAGTTCGATATATATAGGACTGAAGTTATCAATATTTTGCTGTTGTTATATGTTTATACAAGAAGTTAAGTTGAATTGGCCAAACCAAAACGAGAGCCGGTGAGCGATAATAAGTGAAACCACCACAGCAAATGATCACCGAAATATAACAGTGGACGTTTATATATGAAGCCCTGTAGCAAGAAACACAGGGTAAAATCAACTGAGAATGCAATTTGCCGTCAACCAAAAGAAGAGGATTTTTTTTGGTTGAACAAGGGTGCAGCTTCAATGTTAGTACATTGTTGGATTTAATTATCACTCAAGTCCTTAATTTTGGTAATTATTGACAATAAGTGCACTGTGGGTCTATGAGGATACAGCTTTGAATCTATTCAATATATCAGACGGGATTTTAAGACGTTAATGTATGCAAAGCTTGGGCTATGAATGAAAAGCATTATTCTTAGAGAAATGTGCACGCAGTTCTCATTAATAAACGTCCAATTAACCAATTAATGGTATTCCCAAAGTTTGGGCAAGATGTAACCTTGGCGAATTATTGGCACTTGTTTCTGTATAGAGGGAGCGCTTATGGACAATAAAGGACTGTTGGTCAAGCTGTTGTAGGTGTAATCTGTCACCATCACATACTGTCACGAGTCGCTTGTTAATTTTCAAAGTGAACTATTTGCAAGAACCCTTACTCAGAATGTTTTAATATTTGGCGTATTCAGCGCTGTCAGTAGCATATATATACTGAGGTTATCATAAGGCGTAAATTGTCATTAAATTTACCTACTTTAGATTTAGATTTAAATTAGATTTTTTATTCAGGACATTGAACATGTTCATACAAATAGTACAAATATTCTCAGGCCAGCCTGAATTGCCGAAAAGAGTTTTACTATAAAGATGCTAAATTACAAAAATAAGAGATATCAACACTTTTACATATATAAATTCTTAAATTCAAACAGACAAATCACATTTTTTTATTTTACATTTGCTAAAAAAATAATCTGGTCACATCACAAGTCATAGATAATGTTATGTAACATTACGTAACATTGTGTAACCTCATTAACTATTAATTATCACCCATTAATTATATTATCGCATTACTAAAATCGCTAATTATACTTAGCTACCCAGTACTGTGCAAGTCTACTTATTCATGCTAAGCCATAAGTATTACGTAAGGGCTCCGCCCCCTACTCTTTACCCACATTCTGTAGGAACATATACATGTACAGATTCTAGTTCATTAAATCAGTTGCTTCGCTCTTCTCACGAAGACCACACGTTCGTTTGTATTCTTCCATCATACCTTAACACTGGCGGACAACCAGCTCGATCTTGGACTTATAAAATCTCACATGAAGAAGCGAGTTCTTTCCTGAATATGGAGAGATTATTTGAACATTTCATCAGAGTATAAGCTATGGATCAGGTTAAAAATATACCACCACCGACGCCGTGCTCAATCACATAATCCATTTTTAATAATAGATTAATTAATTTATTTATTTACTATCATGAATTAATTTACTATCGTGATTGACCATTAAGAAATATTACTAACATTGGATCCTCTAATGTTTACTATCATTGGAATCCACTTCATCTCCTCTTTTCAAATAAGATGAGATCTCACAATTCATTTTATATGACTCATGTTCCTGTAACACATCACATACACACAATCAAACGGAACTGGTTATAAACTTTTTATTTATTTTTGCATAACACAAATATTAAGGTCATACCTTAGGGTTGGCATATTTGCCTTCACTGTCATTGACCTTTTTGGACTTTTTTTTTTAGTAAAGCCTCTTCCAACGTCACTGGTCATTATATTAATATCACGTGCTGTGTGACTTATGATGTGTGAATGTAATATACATGTAACCTTCTATGAAACTCTCATAGATGTGTTTTATATAAAATGAAAGTAGGTTTTGTATAAAATCGTTGCGTTGGTTTAAGCAATCTCTTCGGTTATTTTGAAATGCATTTTGATCCACGTTTTTGCCTTAAATTAAGGTTATTTGAGAGGATTGGTGAAGTAATGATAAATGGTGCATTTTCTGGTGATCTGACCCATCAGTAATGCAAGTAGTTTGGCAGAAATGAAGCTTACTTGAATCTATATAAATTGTTGATATTGATCAACATTCTTTAGTCACCGACTAGTGTCCCTTATTTTTGTTTTATCTAAAAAAAAATGGTTGTGCAGTATGGGAATAATTTGTCACTTTTACTGTAAGTATACATATACTCAATATGAGACTCAACTATTCAAATTCAAATTCAAATTCAGAAATTCTTTATTGCATGATTTTGTTCACAATAGGTTGGTCAATTCTGACACCGAGATACAAATACTCCACTTATCATTTATCTCACATGCTTGAATACAAGTTTTTTTTAGAGCGTTCATGGAAACAGTGTTTTGCTAACATGAGGCTCTCAAACATTGATCCCTATCTTAATCAATCATCGGGGTCCTGTTGTATAAGCTAAGGAAAGGAATTCTATTGTGGGAATTCCTTAAGAAATCCATCCGTGAAACTGTCAGTTGGTAGCAATACCTTAAACACACACTGCTGGGAAGGAACTATTATTCCTACCCACTAGGGGAAGGACAAAAGTGTAAGAATTACCACAGACAATTTTTCTTCAGATTATAGAACAGGCCCCAGAGTTTCAAAGCTAGCATTAATCGTTGTCCAATGTAATATGCTAATGAAGCTATGACATTCCCAATCATAATCATACTCATACAGTCAGGTGACATATCCCTCTCAGCCACAAAATTGCTTAGTGTAGAATTGGCATTTTGTTCTTGTCACAGAATATTACAATGTCAGGGATACCATTATGGCTGTTTGTTGGATGCCTTATATTGCATTATGTGGCAGATTCAGAAGAGGTGCAGAATAGTTCCACATCTGCAGCAAAGGCTTGTTTGCGACTTGACCCAAGCAAAGGACCAGTATGCTCATTTGACAAATCCGATGGGGAATACGATAACTATGTGATGAAATTAGCTGATGAAGTGAAAGGTGCTCTAAATAACACTCGCTGCATGGACAGAACAGAACGGCCATTTCACCACATCCTGTCTCTGAGAGAGTACCAGGCGGTACGTTGCTACACAGGAGAGCTGCATGACATATTCAATAAGGAAACTGCTAAAGTAGGACCCCATAAGCCTAAGTATCGGTTCAAGGCCCTCTATTATTTCCTGCAACGTGCATATTTCAATCTTATGGAGAATGGGATCAAATCAGCAGACATAGATATCTACCAAGGTATCAAAGAAGACAAGGGAGACGAGTGCAAGGTTGGAAGACAGGATCAGTTTGATGCTTTTGCTACTGCGACCAACGATAAAAATGTGGCCAAGGACAATTCGCAAGGAATCATTTTTGTCTTTACTACAAAGAAAGCAGTGAGTATCAGTGACGTTACAATGGATGATACTAAAGAATATCTGATACCTGTTTGTCTTACGTTTGAAGTCACAAGCCACCGCTTTGACGGCACATACAAGTATATAGAGATGGCAGAGGGTCAGCCAATTATAAACTAACATGCATAAAGTGGACATACCTTGGAATAGTTGTGGCCATTCTCCTGATAGTGCTTCTGATTTAAAGAACTGGAAATGAGTGTGCTCTTAAAGCTTGACATTTTTTGACAAAAAACCTTGCCAAATTTACTGATATTGTGACATATAGGACTGAGTCTATCAATATTCTGCTGGTGTTATGTGTTTATACAAAAGTCCAATTTGCCAAAAGGAAATGGCCGGTGAACGATACTACATGGAGCCAACACAGGAATTGATTCTGATGGGTCTCCAAAATATATTTGTGGATTTTTATGAAGCCCTGTAGCAAAAGTAACTGGACTAAATCCTCCAAAATCTAAAATTAAATGCCTTATATATATGGGAAAGTATAGAATGGAACAAATAGTATAACATCTTTAGCTTTTGGCAAATGTTACCTGAGAGTGCAGATTTAATAGAGTGAGTAATGGCATATAATTATATAATGTGTCAAGAAGATTCCATGTTATATAGATTCAGTAAATTCTATTTAATCAGGCTGAAAATTCTAGAATATATTTTGTATTGTGTTTATTAAAAGAATCTGCTTGGTTATGTTAAACTGTACCAAGAACCTCATCTTTATCTTGCATTTGCGTTATTCGAGGGGATTGGCAAAGGCAAATTATCTACTTTCAGAAGACTTCACCATCGGCAAAATACAGATTTACAATTGCATCTATTTTCCTTACCTACCTACCTAAAATAATTTAAGATGCATATTATTAAAATAATGTAAAGAAGTTCCCGCGACGTGTTATCAGCTGCTTTTTACTAGATTTGTGTTACTGCCTGCAATGAATAATAAATTAGTAGCAAATAACTGTTGACTTGTTGTTAATAATCATGGATGTATAGGCATATGATAATATATCTATATAAATGGCGCTTTAATCCCAACGTTGCACGATGCGGTTTTTAGATTAGGACCTGTATTCAGACTCACTGTGGCTAGTTTTCTTTCATTGAGTAAAAAAAAACTCTCGTTTTTGGCAAACGTCGTCTATATTTATTTCAAGTTCTCATCTACATATTGTAATGTTATCCTCAGACTACAAAGTGGTCCTGGGTACGACCTTAAAGTGCCTTTCTGTATATTTTTATATGTCTCTCTCCCTCCTTCTTCTTTATCTCTATTTCCTGGGTAAGATCATAAAAACTGCTTCCCTCTCAGCTCTCCCGCACTTGATATAACCATGTTCTATGTGTTGATATATATAAGGGCGTGAAGCAACCAATCCAACTCACTCAGACTACAGAGTCAGATATGGTGACCATGGGCGGCTTTAAAGCTTACACATAGTAAGATGTAAATAGTTGGAAAGTGAAAACAAGGACTTAACTGGGACCTGCTGGATACTAAATCCTTACTTCGTTTCATGGAGCCGTCAGGCTGCAGTTTATTGAGCAAAATACATACAGATCAAACAAAGAATGAAGAAATATGTATTATTTATATTTATGAAATCATGGGTCAAGATTACATCGAATTTATGAAAAGGACTGTCAATATAATTGCATTATAATTAACAACTCCTAAAATATATTGGCATTTCGGTGATTCTGATAATTCACTACCAACTCTAATAAGAAGGTTTTCCATTCTTAGCTATTTCCTAAGCAGTTGCTAATAAGCCTTTAAGAAAGCAATTTGCTATACTTAAAATACTGATTTGTAGACATTTTCTACATAAGTCCACATTATGTAGAAAATCAATGGACGTATGTTCGTCTAGCCATTGACAATTCATGTCAATCTCAGCCTAATAAACAGTTTTCACTCAATTTATTGTAAGAACCTGAAGATAAAGATTTTTTTACTCAAGAAAATTACACCGAAACGATATTCTCAGCTGGTCCTGTTTTATTTTGTAAACATCTTTTTGGTGATATAGATACCAGCTGGTCCTGTCCTCTGGTAGATCCTCCTTAATCAGTTGTTTCGGCACAGTCCACTAAATCCGTATTCAAAGCAATAATTCCCTGGGTCCTGATACCTTACAGGTTATTTATATTAATTCTTAATTATCGTAATACCTAACATGCTATCAATTAATGCTAATTATTGATTATAAAGTCGTTACTCATTGTTACGTCATTATTACGTAACATGATGTAACAAAACTACCGTGCTGTAGTTTTTCATTCAAATTAAACATAAACATTAATTGTGGAAAAGTAAATATTACAGTAAAGATTGCTATCGAAATTCAAATAGTGTGATAAGTAGAATGATGACATTATAGTTGCTATATAATAATGGCACAAAAGGAATGTAAGGTCTGGTCCATTTCATGATTTATTCTGATGTATATGTAAACTGTAACTCAATGATGTATATGTAAACTGAATCGAAGTTTCATAATAATGATAATAATAATAACGATAATAATAATTATAATAATAATTTTACTCGATCTGAGTGTGACTTTAGAGATTAATACAAGTAGATTGTCAACACCATAAACGATGAGAACGATAGACACAGTCCGAATTTATTAAGATCAATACAAGGACTAACATATAAAAAAAACCTTCACCAAGCGCACATGCCCTTACACATGTACTCCATTATTTTTTTATTAAAGATTCACTGTTCGAAAATGGTTGATTTTCATCTTAACCAATGAACAGAGTTTCAAAACAAGCACTAATTTCTCCCCACCATGTATGCTATACTTAGACAATGGTGGTAACCAATCACAGACTTCAAGTGCCAAGTCACTAGCTACTACAACGTCTCTGAGTGTTTTGGAAAAATCAATACAATCAGTATTATGTCTGGTGTGTTCCTTGGTGCTACCGACTGCAAGTGCCAGCTATCTGATACTCGTAGAATATTTAATAAAAATATACAGATATCTGCTTAGCAACTCTTGCCTAGGATCTGAAGTGGATGTGTAAAATTGAATACATACTTGGGGTCAAGTTACCCTTTGCCTCAGATTGTGTAATGATAAGACGTATAAAATCATCCACACTTCGAAAATGGACAGAATAAATTGGCAATTCTTAAAGAACTCAATCAGATTGAAGATTGAATCCATGAAAAAGCAAAAGAAATATCACTTTTAGTGCTATCTTATTTGGTCGTATACTGACTGCAAATGCATCCCCTGTTAGCCATGACGGAAGGAAACAGACTATCGCCCCTACACATATATATATATGTCTTGTGTTACAGATAAATGACAGATAGAGTATTAAAGTATTTTGACCTGTTTTTCTTAGTGTAAATTTTCATTATCTCCCAAAATAATTATATATGTATAGAGGACCTGCCAAAATCTTACATTTTTCAGTCAGACTCCCTATTATCTTCTTAAACTTGGGGAATCCTTTTGGAATCGGAAATGTAAGGATAACACTGGCTAGATGGGTAAATGAAGAAGCCAACTAATTGCTCTATCAATCTTGTTTGATCCAGATTGTCACTATAGATCAGCAAAACACAAAATCTTAAAAGTATTCTAGATAAAGCTATGAATTCATTGAAAAGTCAGAAAACTCGAGGAAATATACATTTTCCTTTTTAAATGTTCACTGAGAGTCAACTGTTAATTGAAAGTTGAAGGGGGGCCACTTCTCACCATCACAGCACCATCACAAAGCTTACCGCAGAGCTTACTACAGCCAGTGGAGACCACCCTTAACTGAAACCCCAGCTTTATCTAAGAGTGAGTGCAGCTCGAAGTGATCATAAGAGGTTTTAAAATTAATATTCTATTGAGTTGAGAAGGTAATTACCGTTAAGTGATTAGGCCTTTTAATACTAATCTATTAATATATCACATTTGGGGGTGACTTAGTTTCCTAGCTAGGTTTAAATTTAAGTTGTATATTGGGGAAGTGAGAGTGTTAGGTTTATAATTAGGTATTATATATTCGGGGGCTACAGTGCCTACCGAATTGCAGTGTTTCCCAGCACTAGACCCTTAATGTTTAATGTGTCTAAAGAGGAAACTTATATTGATTATTAATTAGCAAGACAGTGATTGGGGATTCCAACAGCCACAATGGCATGTCCAACTGATATCTGTCTAGTAACGCTTACCAAGAGAGGGTTTAAAACCATGGCATTTATATGCATATGGCTACTTACATTTGAACTTGAGATTGAGGTACTTCCAAGATTATTTGTCACTAGCATATTTCATAGTATGCACAATGTGCACCCAAACATTTCTTCAGATTTGCTGGACTTGTATTTACAAGTTCACAAATATGTCAACAAATGTTATGAATATGATCCGAAAAAAGTCTCTCTCTCTCTCTCTCTCTCTCTTTTTTTAAGAACAAAAATGAGGAATAAATCAACGATAAGTGTTTAACATAATTTAGTTAAGAATAGTGTTTAGCAAATAAGTGTTTATATCACCGGTGATCATCGACCTGTTATCAAATTATTTCTATAGTTTGTAGACAAATACCTCTCAAGACAAAACAGATATTCCTGTAGATCGCACATGTTTAGTTACAAGGTTTGTTGAGTAATCTTCTTGGGTACAGGGTTCTGAAAACAAGTATTGGATTTGGATTTGGATCTGAACCAATCAACAGAGTTTCAAAGTGACCACGGGCACTCTCCACCATGTATGCTATAATTAGAGAATGGTATGGTGGCCCAGGCGGGCGTTTCATAATCCAGACCAGCGCGCGCTATTGGACCTAACAACAGTATTCCGTTTCATAATGCTTTAACGCAACGACCAATTTGTACACAGCGCGCGTTAATGAACAACTATTGTGGTTAATCAGCGCAACGCAGAAATCGTTGCGTTAATATAGCGCGGAATTTTTCATTTACTTATTATTAATATAACTGTTGTATTGTGTCCTCTAAAATGTTACTAATATTAACTTTAGTAATTTATCTCTGTATACCAGGAAAAGAAATAGCGATTTATTGGATAGTTTAATCCTATTTTTGATCGGAAATATATCTCTCTACAATAACGGGATTTCAAGTCCCATAACACAAGGTAGTGAACATGGAACAAGTCCTTCTGTTTGCCAAGCCTAGTTGTAAAATATATATTCCAAATTTATATATCCAGTAGTATCACAAGGTTATTCGTGGAGAGTTTGGTAGAGTCTGGAGATTGATGTTTGGCTAAATATGTATATTATCTTACTCACACATACTTACATGATGAGCCCCACCCCCACCCATACATACATGTAGATACTTCCCTATAGGCGTTTTCTCTGTTTTGAGCACCCAGATGGCATTTTCCATTGTAAAGAGATAGCAAATAAAATAGAATATAATAAGAAATGGAATAGCGTTACGATTTCAACAAGAAGTATCTTTATGTCTAAATAATATTTAGACATAAAGATACTTCTTGTTGAAATGAAAACAAGTATTATCTTATTGATATGTTAACAACTTGTTTTCATTATCGATTGCTGTTATCCCCTTAGAATCTTGACCTAAACAAATAAATAACGTGAAGGAGACCGCCCCGCACGAGTCTCCGCATATATCTCCAGGGAGCCGAGGCTGGACATTGTGACGTCACCCCACTATGACGTCACGTGAACGTTCTCCAGGGCGTCTGACGGCGATCCCCGCACCGCCATTACCTGAACTAGACATTCAAAAAAAAATTTCATGATGAAATTCCATTTCATGTTATTGCTTGGGATCAATAAACCCCTCAGGGTTTAGGCCCTAACCGCCCTTACGTGTTGTGTGCTTCTATATGTGTTTGTGTTCTGCATTGCGACCGTGCGAGTATAAATATAATTATTAGGATCTAATTATTTTGTGAAATAACATAAATGGAAAGAAAGCTTGTGAATCCTCCCTTAAAGTGGTCTGATCAGAATAAATCTTGATTTTAAATAAAGAGCAGCGGGAGGCTACCCTGTGGTAAGCGGGGAGCAGCCTTACCATTGTTGGGCCACTGTTTTCCTGCACGCTAGGCATTATTTCTTCGAATTTCTTACTTTATAATTAATTTATGGGGTAAAACGTGTGATATGAACAGGGGAGGGTGGGGTAGGGTAGGGAGAGGGAGTTTGGGGGCGGGGGCACCAATCTAAATGAATTCACATACACATATTTTTAATATTCATTAAATAAATTGAGAAGTATCATCCCATTCGAACACTGATTAAATAATTCTCAACAAAATTTCTTACAGATTCTGCTACCTATCCAGTATTTGCCACTGGAGGGCTCTATGATCCCCCTCCCATACACACACACACACACACACACACCATCACACCATCACACAACACTCACACACACTTCAAATTAGCCTTTGCTATTGGCGACTGAATTCTCCTCTACTGGGCTTTACAGTTGAACATTTGAGAAATACAAATTGCAACGATTGGAAATAGAGGTACAATTAATGGCTCAATAATCGTATGGTATTAAGACAGTCAAATAGATATATCGGGGTATTTAATACAATTTAAATTGGGTAAAAGGCTTAAATAGTTCTTGAGTAATGAGCATAAGTATTCGGGCATAATTTTAGACATTAATTCTAATTCTTCTTGTAGTGAAGGTAAAAATATGCTACGCTAATTTGATTCCCACACTATAGGTAGATGGCGTATTGTTGAATTTTTCTAGCGCTCGCTGGCTAAAATTAGCGGGCGCTAAATTTGGTTGTTAGCTTAAGGAACGACACCTTGATTAACGCATGGTTAATGCAGGCTTTATGAAACAGGAGTAACGAACGCGCGCTATTTTGGTTGTTACCAGACTATCGCTGCGTTCCGTTTTTTACCGAGCGCTGCGTTAAATATGAAACGCCCGCCAGGAGTGTCATCGCACCTTTCGTGGCTCATCGCAATCTCACGCCCTCTTCCCTGTTTTTTCTTGTATAACAATTCACAATGTTTTCAAGAAAAATTGTCATTCCACTAGATCTTTTTGTAGGAATGTTTTGATATTTTGGAGTTTGTTACCCTGAGCCGTATCAGGATATGTATCAAGTTTCATAGTTCAAGGCTGTGTATTTAATATCTCTCTGTGTTTCTAAGGTCGTCCTAATGAAGTTTATATTTTAACTACGTTACTAAATATTATCTTGAATTGAATTGAAATGGATTGGTACAAATAAATTAAGAAAATGTATGCATAGGTTCTCTATGGAAGGTATGGTCAAGAATGGATAGAAATATCTCCCGCTCTCCCTGTCTCTCCTACTCAATCCGCTGGCCCTCTCTCCCTCCCTCTGCCCCTCTCTCTTGCTTTTCCTCCCTCCCTCTCCCTCCCCTCCTCTCCCCACACCCTCTTCCCCCTCTTCGTCTCTCCCCCTCCCTCTTCTCTCCCTCCCTTGTACCCTCTCTTCTTTTCTCCCTCCCTTTCTCCTTCCACCCCGCCTGCTTCTCTTCCCCTCCTCCCCCTCTCCGCCTCCTTCTCCTCCCTCTCCTCATCTCACACTATCGTACCTCCTCCCTTCCTCACCCATCTCCCTTCTTTCTCCTTCCTCCTCACTTAAAACCTATCGCTGAAATTAGCAGAGAATATAACAGTGACCCTATATATAAAAGGAGATTAAACCATTGACCATTGGCTCCCCATTTGTCAAACTTGACAAATGGGGAGCCAATGTTCAATGGTCTAATCTGGCCATGTTTTTGTGGATATGCACACCTATCATAGCATAAAAGTATTATTCCTATGACAAATGAGGTGAGGGATGAGGGACAAAAGGCAAGAGTTGAGAGACAAGAGATGGAGGAAGAGAGGCGATATCTGGCGGACGAGAGGTGAGATCTGAGGGACAAGAAGCGAGATCAGAGGGATGAGGGGCAAGATATAAGGTGTAACTCCTGGGCCACCATACAATGGTGATAACCAATCACACATTGCAGGTGCCCAGTCACTATCTACAAAGAAGTCTCTGAGCCTGGAACTGATATTTGTTCTTATCACAAAATATCAAGATGGTGGGGATACCAATATGGCTGTTTGTTGGATGCCTTATATTTGGTTATGTGGCAGAAGCAGAAGAGGTGCCTTTCCATCCACTGATGCATAATAGTTCCACATCTGTATTAAAGGCTTGTCTGAGACTTGACCCAAGCAAAGAACCAGTTTGCAACTTTAGCGAATCAGATGGGGAATTTGATAAATATGTGTCAAATTTAGCTGCTGAGCTGTGGGATGCTGTAGGTAACACTCGCTGTATGGACCAGATCAACCGGCCGCTTGGCCATATGCTGTCTCTGAGAGAGTACCAGGCGGTACGATGCTACACAGGAGAACTGTATGACATATTCAATGCGGAAACTGCTAATGTAGGACCCCATGAGCCTAAGTACCGGTTCCACGCCCTCTACTATTTCCTCCAACGTGCATATTTGAATCTTTTGGGCAATGGAGTCAGTTCAAGAGGCACAACTCTCTATTGCGGTATTGAAGCAACAAACAAATGGGAGTGCAAGGAGGGTGAAACCGATAGACTTGATGCATTTGCAACTGCAACTGAAGATGAAGACGTGGCCCAAAAGAATTCGAATGGAGTTTATTTTGTCATCAATGCAAATAAAGCAGTGAGTATCAAGGATGTTACAATGGATGGTGATAAAGAATACCTGATCCCTGTTTGTCTGCAATTCATAGTCACAGATTTAGCCTGGTTAGGTCACTACAAGAAGGTCTGCATCTCAGATCAAGTGCCACCAACGACAGTGCGGACGACGGAAAAAATGACAACCACAGAAGAAAACAAAGGTAACACAGACAGGACATACATTGGATTTGTTATGGCTATTCTCCTGATCCATATCATGTAATGAGCATGAACTTTGTAGGACATTGATTGATGGATTCACTTATTTCTATTTACTGATCTCTTACAATCAAATGTGGAGTGGTTCCTAGCTTTGTAGGGTTTCTGCCACTACAATTGAAAAACATATTTGCAATTGTATTCTAATTGTGATGTATCTTACTGTCAAAGATATCTGGGATCTGGGACAGATGAAAAACCTCACCTGGGGATTTGAGTACCCAGAATAATGTATATCTTTGGCAAATAAACAAGTTTCCAATTTAATTCAATAAATAAATGTTTTACAAATATTCTATATTATACACTTTTAAATTATTTGCCTTGTTTTGTTTTGATAACGTTTTTATTTCCTCAACAGTCAGGTACATTTACTGGATTGTCATCTGTGTCCTTATAAATCAGCTTACTTATTTTGTTGCATTAATATCAATTTTTTGTTTGTCTCTTAAATACACAGCCAAAATAGCTATAATATTAATTAGAGTTAGGCCATGTTTAATATGTATTCATAGTGTAGCAAAGCTGCGTTTGTTCTGGAACTGTGCTTTTATCATTGTTTGCATTATAGTATTAATCACACATGTAATGTGCTACAGAAAGATTAGTCGCATAAAATGGATTTTGTGATATCGGATCTATAGAGATGAGATCAAGGGGATTCCAATGATGGAATTTGAACATTTAATCTAATTTCAACATTTGAACATCTAATAAGTAGGCCTACTATATTTTGTTATGCGTGAAAGAAAGTTAAAAATACTCCTTGATGGTCACTCACTATAGTAAAGTATCATATTAAATATAGTCCTGAGAATAGCCTCAGATATGTATGGATATTCAATACACCGTCTTGGAATTTGGTCCATGTACTCATGCTACTAGTAGTACTAACTACCCTAAATATGAAGATTTTTAATATGCCATAATGATTTAAAAAGATCAGATCAGATCGGAATCAGACTGTGTTAAAGTTTGAAATATCTGATATTAACGTGTCAGTAAACGCCAAAATATTATGAGAAAATCAACTTCTTTGCTATTATTGAAATGTAACCCCCCCAGTTTTACTTATTTCAACCTAACATTTAGTGAGTTTTACCCATTTAAAGGAGGGAAACAGTAGTTCCACAGTTTAACTCTCCATTCAAGGCGCCACTGTTTGCCTATGCCACAAAGTTTCGCCAATCTTGAAATGAACAAGGCAATGAACATAATAAACAAGTCTCATAATTGCTGCTAGAAAGTAGGAGGGTGGGCCGGGCAGAAGGAGTATTACCAGACCAAAACAAACAAACTGTACTAGCCATTGATTCTTCTTCATAAGGTCAGAGTGAAATGTATGCAATGTTATTTCCCTCTCTTTTGAGACACTGTTGTTGGGGGTAAAGAATTGAGACTTGGGTGTTGTATGTATGGCAGCATAAAGTTTGTTGTCCTAAAAGTGACCATGAACCCATTGACTGACCCTTTAAGTATTTCTTTATCTTTTTATGTTTAAGATAATAGTTAGCAATATGTCAGTTCACACAGTCATTGGTAAAGTTGCGAAATATATTCCCTTAATTAGGATGTCCTTTGAAATGTACAATTATTTGGACGACTAGGATGGCCAAGCAAACCACAAGTGAAAGCACTCCTACGAAGCATTCTTGTGAGTAAAGCACTTTGGAAAATATCAATCTTGCGACTTAATATGACGCATTGGATTTGAATGTCCCGCTTTATCAGTGTCTATAGTGTCTTACTTCTTAAATAGATTGAATTTGTTACGATCATATTATATTAAAAAAGTGCTGACAAAGTAATGACTTAAATAACCCGTGTATCTTAAATGATTTATTCTTTAACAATGATTAGTTTGCACAATACTCTTAAACTTAAACTTTTCAAAACAAAAAATCGGTCAAACAAGTACCAGTGGGCGATAATAAGTGAAATCATTATGGCAAAAGATAACAGTCACCAAAATATAAATGTGGACTTATGTATGAAATACAAAAGAATGACAATTTGGTAAACGACGATGAAAAGAATGGAATAAAAAGTAGAAAATCTTGCTGAATGAGGTAATAATTATTCAATGGGGTGTTTGACATTGGGATGAAACAAACGATCCTATAATCGTTGATTAAACTGGATATATTGGGAATGTAAGTAATAACCGATCAGGAAATCAAAATGGAAATTACTTTTATTTACACAAGAAATTGAAGTCAAATCACCAGCGGGAAAACAAGGATTTTTGCGAGTCTCCGAATTGTAAATGTGGAAGTTTATGAAGCCTTGTCGCGAAAACAACTAGACGACTGCCTCTAAGATTGTGATTACACATGGTTTTGAAGATAACCGAACAACCAGTAGATAATCATTAGTTTTTTAAAGATGTTAACTGATTAATTGATTTGAAAATGTACCCTATGTGCACAAGCCAGTTGATAGCCTACCATAGGAGGCTTACTGTAGCCTCCCATGGCCATCTTTCATCCTGGCCAAACGTAACCAGTTGCGCAGCTACAGGTGTGTTACTGTAGCCGTCCATGGACGCTCCATGTAGCCGCCCATGGACGCTACATGTAGCCGCCCATGGGACGCTAGATGTAGCCGTCCATGGATGCTGTGAGTAGCCATCTATGGATGTGTTGCATAGGTCATCTTTTGAACACTCAATACAGCTATAGGGGTATTCATAGTTACCTTTATTTTGGGTTAGGGGTGGGGAGTAGGTAGTTTACCTTCCTCTGTCATTTAAAACATGTAACGATTTGTTGATGTGAAGAAAGCAGATAACACAGAAATAATAATTGTATTCCTCTTTATTGCAGTTGATATCAATATATAATATATAATATATAAATAGAATAGACAGATAATGTAATATAAGTATAATAAACAGATACAAAAGAGAATCGACCATATATGATATACATGCAAATCTTCAGTAAACAACATGTACTCATTTTCCTGCGACACATTATAATAATACCAAGAGTACATATATATATATATATTTAACGTTTCACTCTATAAGGAATTAAATATATAGAAATAATTCTATTCATCAATGACTATTTCCAGTACTTGTTCTTGATTTTTCTTCTATATTACTTGATATCCTGGCATCTATTATGTCTCTGCAGTGGGTAATATCACCACAAGGGATCTGCAATATAATGGTATAAATATCACAGTAAGATGACAGTGAATTAATTCAACTAAGGAGAATGTGCGCAAAGCATAGGCCTACCAAAGACAGCCTCACTCTCAGCTGAATCATGTATTGGATCAAAATTACTAAAAAGACATGAAAGTCGATTAACTTTATTACTAGGGATTAATCTTGACATGCAGTAATCAATCCTTTCGTACAGACATTAACACCTGCCACCAAATGTGGGTAAAAATGAAGTGGGTTATCTACCCTCCTTGGTGGGTGAAGGAAAGTGAGACAGGAACAGAAAGAGTAGAAATTAACATTTGTTGTGATGTGTGTTGTTTTTTTTCGTTTTTTCAAAAAATATTTTTATTAGTCCATTACATTAACAATTTTTAATCTCATAATCACAATCAATTACACATAGCAGTCCACGCAGCTATATTTCATGCGTTGCCCGTGCAAACGGATTTATAAATACAATAAGGATGGTATATGATTAATAAAAATGAGCATCAATACATTTGAATCGCTCAGGTCATTATGCAGTACTATACCCTAATCATACCGGTTCAATTGGTACACGTTCTCCATATATATCTCCAATAATGAAGATTTTAATAGCCTATGGCCAACGATTGCTTTCAGATTGCCCTCAAGGTTCTTCCAATCGCCTTTGCCTCCATAAACAATTGACAGTCTATACCTTTCGGTGCGAGGCAATACAACGTGTACATCTCTGCATAACCCTCTCTCGCTATTCAATGCTAGTTCTTCATCTTTGTATTTGTATATTAAACTCAACTTTATTGCTTTCCGACGTAGATCTAACGGTAACAGGTTCGCCCTGTAGTCAAAGTTGTTATTTTGTCCATAGGCTAGTCTCATTGCATATTTACATGTTTGAGTGATTCGGTGTTCAAGTATATAATTATCATGATGTATAATGATCATGCTTGAAATAGACGAAATACAGATAAAACAAGTTAATTACACACAATGTTTTGTGCGAATCCACTATTAACAGCTATGTTGTATATTTCACACCTACTGACACTTTCGCTCAGCTATTGAGCTGGGCATGTCAATGGGCATGACGAGGGTGGCATCTTTTTGACACCTGCAAATGCTATATCTATTGTTGTTATTCACTCTGTGCGAATAAAGGAACACTAAATTAAGGTGAATCCATTGAGAGTGGTCAGTCCAACCACATATTCAGAGCTCGGAGATTTGCACACATGAGATGAGAGGCCTGTATTAATTCCTACATTATATTTAATTGGAAAAATGAGGATTACATTTACAATACATTTATACTGGATTTAATCGACATGATTGGGAAAGTGAGATATTGGCCTGCTAATATGGCAATTAAGGGAATGTATAGACCCTGTATAATCGGATACATATAGAATATGAGGATCATTACAGGGATGTGAGGATCATTACTCCATTTCAAGGTAGGGTTTGCCACCTAGATTGTGCGCATAATAGTCCCATCCCTCAAGAGTGAAATAAACAACATTATCGTCTGACCTACGCTCTCATAGGAAATTAATCACTTAGAATTAAGGAAGATACTCACCTTATATTAATAGAAGATCCCTAATTATGTGGAGCCTTGTACATCTTCAACAGGCTCCATTTTCGCGTTGATGTTTGAAAATAAACGTTAGGTCACATGACTAATTATTTCCGGTGCCAAACATGTGTACCATTAGCCTGAAATAGCCGGCTTTGTGAGGTTTGTAATGGGACGCTTCATGTAGCCATTGTCGTCCTAATACTATTTGCACATCCTTTATGTACAAATATATACTACAATCATGGTTATATTAATCTCAGAAATGACAATTATATATGTTCTTCTAATCAGTGTCAATTCAATGTACATTTTCATTAGTTATACTAACTTTTTCCTCCAATGAAAATAAGGTGGCTACACAAAGCCTCTAATGGACAACCTAGCTTGTCCATTCTCAAGGGGTTACAGGAGTGTCCACAAGTGTGGACGCGCGGCTACCTGTAGCTGGAGCCTAGTTATCCACACCTACGGACCACTCCTGGAACACCTTGGCCGCCATCCGTGCACATAGGGTATACTCCTGACTCCATATTAAATCAGTCCGATGCTGTTGTCAGTGAGACCCGATCATACATCTGGGGAAAAATACAAAAAGAAAGTTTTGTTGTCAGAAGTCTGAAGAGAGAAACAGATTTTTTACAACTCCAGGGGGGGGGGGGGGGGCGTTTCATAAGTAACGCAGCGCGCGTTCGTTATGGTAGCGCAACTATGGGTCAGATAGCGATAAGTTTAACGCACGTTTGTTATAGTAACGCAACGTTAGGTGACGTCAATTTTGGCCCTTAGCGCGCGCTATGTTAAAATATGTCGTTCTTTATTTGCTAACTGTCGTTAGGTCCTATAACGCGCGCTGCGTTACTTATGAAACTCCCCCAGAACTCTCTACTTCCTGTTCTCATTCCCGCATTAAGGAATGCTGCATTCTCAGTCAACGTCAGTCAAAAGATTTTTTATTTCATATATATTTGATCTTTTATCTGGGTCTGTAGTTCACATCCTTATCAAATCTTTAGAGTACTTTATCTATCACCTGTTATGGACACAGCTGGAAGATCTGGTAATTAGTCCAGAAGCTAGTTCACCTGGGCAAATAAAGTATTTTCAAATCAAATCATGAATCACCCATGTGTTAAAACTGTACACTCAGCTAAAGTCGGTCAAAAACTTAACAATTTCTACTATCTTGTTCCATTCTTTTCCAATCCATCTAAATGTAATTTGACCAAACAAACGGACAAACCCCAAAGAGGCGAGTCCGTTTTCGGACTGTCAAGATCAGTTTAAACTTAAACAGAGAGCTATTTGCTATTCATTTTACACACTGAAATGATCATATTCTTTGTTTGAAAGGGAGATCTAACTTCTTTCGCGAGAACTGCACCTTTCAAAGTGATCACGTTGAAATAATTATTCACCCGTGTGTGTATAATTATTTTAACTCCTATGTTAGATGGGGTTCAGCCCAAGAACGGAGGGGACAGGAGTGGGATGTGAGTTTTTGGTTCAGTTTTATTGGGGTCCGACGTTTCGAGCACATTTGCCCTTTTTCAAGGATCAGTTATCTTAACTCTCCAAGATTTCAAATCTATAACATTTCTTCCAAGAAAAATAAAATGATATAATCCATGTGAAAGGCAAAAAAGGTAGTGGTTTGTCATTGGACAAAAAGTTGTCTTCAACCTATAGATCTATAACCTATATACTATTCTGCGCCAATACCTCCAAAGATCTAATAATCATTTCTATTATTAACATATTTTGAGTGATAGTGCCCCTTCGAATTAGTAAGTTCTATAACGGATAGAAATAATTTGAAAACTTCGAAGGAATCACTCACATTGAGAACTTGCACAAGTGTAATTATAAACTGAATAAAAAGTTGTTGAACATATACAACTGATATTTGTCTAGCAACGCTAATCCTGAATGAATACTTGACTGGTGCTTAAACATAAACTTCGAGTTTTTATAAGTATCTCTAGATATAATGAAGAAAAAAGTATAGATAAAACAATTCATTTGTTTTATCTCCCGATAATTTGTGACGTCTTTCCTGTCAAAAGGTGTACCTAAGGTATGTAAGACGTCTGCCTCTAATAGACAGATTTAATAAATATTAATGAGAAATCGAATTTCAAAAGTTCTCCAGACTACCCTGGACTTTACATCGTAGGTTATAGGCTGAGAAGTGATATGTGATGTGTTGCACGAAATTGAGTCACAAGTCAAAAGAAAAAGATGTTGAGATACCATCATATTTTAAAAGATGAAATCAAGCCGATTCTAATGATACTAAACGTTGGTTAATATATGGGTGAAATCGCCAGAAAATGTACAATTCCCCTTCACCATCCCTCTCAAATAACCCAAATTTCACACACGAAAATAGTTTAAAATACAGTTCAACCTTACCAAACAGATAGCTAGCCGAATATAATTATACCCGAATTTACCTAGTATTGACCAAATTATAGCCTAATTTAGCAGAATTCACTAAATGTGTACAGCTGCCAATTGTACAATTTTTGAAAATCTGACCCATATATGTATACATGTGATTATATCATGAAAGGACCATAGTGCTACCTGTATCGGACTAAACAACTCTGGTTGCCAGGGAGCTTCCCCCCAGTACATTCATACCTATGCTGACCACCTCAGTGGACTATGGTGACGGTCTGACTTCTCGAATTGCACCCTGAAAATGAGAATATTACAACGAAGAGATATTTTGATCTTTGCGACTTGTGACTCTTTTTTCAATAACACATCACATGTTGCACAATTATTGGTATTTTTCGAAGTGTGTTATTCATAAGATCTCTCTGTAGAAATCTTCTCTTGTGGGTATCTATAGTACTATTTGTTATTGTACTTTTTGTAACAAATCTTTTTGACTGAGTTTTCACAGGTTATGTGATCAGTCCCATTCGCAACTATACATTGTATGAATACATGTAGCACATTTCAAGACATTTCTAAGGTCATCATTTGGAGTGTATTTAGCTACTTCACTAATAAATGTCCACCCAGAAAGATTACAAACTTGTTTTCAAACACAAAGATAAAAGAAACATAAATTATAGAATACTTTTGAAATTTCCTAAATGCTAACATCAAATCCACTTAATCTCATCTTTTCAAATATGATGATATCTCAGAATCCATTTTTTTTTTACTTATGACTTATTTTGCTGTAACACATCACATCACATATTATACTAATGATCTAACCCATGACATTATACATATGAGACCATCGGTAGATAGCTATTCAATATTGTGATGTTATCATCCGTGTTCAAACTAAATAACCGTTCTGGCGAACTTTATCAATTAGATTGGTTAGAAACAGCACCAGGCAGAATAAGATTGTTAAATGGTTATGCTCTTGCTGTGTACAATGCTGAGTAAAACAGAAATACTGGTTTATATTGTCAGTAGAGAGACATTTAGTCGTCTTGAATTGGATTGATGATATAAAAAAAATACTGCCGTCCAAAGATTATACCAACCAAGTTTCTGATTCTATATGAGCCAACTTTGCTAATTGTACAAGGTCTCTGAGTGACGAGGTAAACTTATTCGGTGGGTGATCTTGAGATACTAAGTAAAAACAATGATTAAATAATGCAAAACACTAAATCTCATTAAGGATCGACCCCTAGTCTCCCTACAGAACACTAGTATGCCCCAAACTAGCTAGTCACCCAACATTAATACGGAATATCAGACCTTGATCTTATGTGTACCTTTAGGAAATGCTGCAGAATTAGGCAGAAAAATGGTAAATACTAGGTCTAACTGAGTATATTTGGCATTGAAATAAAGCTTATTTGAAGTATGATTATGATTGGGCAACGTCATAGCCTCATTAGCATATTATGTTGGACAAAAATTAGTGCTTGCTTTGAAACTCTGGGGCCTGTTCTATAAGCTAAGGAAAATCGTGTGTTTTTTTAGTTTTTTTTATTGATCAACATTCCTTAGTGACCAAGTAGTATCCGTTATATAGTTTTTTTATTTACAAATAAAAGTAGTCATTCTGTGGTTGTGAAGGTTTGGAGGGGACATTTGCCAGTTTAACTGTAAGTACATACTCAAATATATGATACTTCTCCTACTTATAATGACACAAATACTCCACTATCCATTATCTCACATGCTTGAATACAAGTTTGTTGAGAGCGTTCATGGAAACAGTGTTTTGCTAACAAGAGGCTCTCAAACATTGATCCCTATCTTAATCGATCAACAGGGTCCTGTTGTATAAGCTAAGAAAAGGAAAGGAATTCCTTTGTGTGAATTCCTTAGAGAATTCTTCCTAGGTGAAATTCCCAGCTGGTAGGAAGTTGCCTATACACACAATGATGCAAAGAAATTTGTATTATTACCCACCAAAGGAAGGGAAAAAAATGTAGGAATACCAACACACGATTTTCCTTAGCTTATAGAACAGGCCCCAGAGTTTCAAAGCAAGCACTAATTTTTGTCCAACATAATATGCTAATGAGGCTATGACGTTGCCCAATCATAATCATACTTCAAATACAGTCATACACCATGTCCATCGACTACAAAGTCTCTGAGTGTAGAACTGACATTTGTTCATATCACAAAATATCAAGATGGTGGGGATACCATTATGGCTGTTTGTTGGATGCCTTGTATTTGGTTATGTAGCAGAAGCAGAAGAGGGGCCTCCCCATCCACTGATGCAGAACAGTTCCAAATTTGCATTAAAGGCTTGTCTGCGACTTGAACCAAGCAAAGGACCGGTATGCTCATTTGACAACACCGATGGGGTATATGATAAATATGTGATGAAATTAGCTGAAGAGGTTAAGGATGCACTCGGTAACACTAACTGTATGGACAGCACAAGAAGGCCATTTGACCACATCCTGTCTCTGAGAGAGTACCAGGCGGTACATTGCTACACAGGAGAGCTGCATGACATATTCAATGAGGAAACTGCTAAAGTAGGACCCCATAAGCCTAAATACCGGTTCCACGCCCTGTACTTTTTCCTGCAGCGTGCCCATGCCAATCTAATGGAGCATGGAGGGACATCTGCATACACAACTATCTACCAAGGTATTAAAAAAGACAAGGGAGATGAGTGCAAGGTTGGAACACGTGATCAGCTTGACGCATTTGCTACTGCGACCAATGATAGATATGTGGCCCAGGGGAATTCGAAAGGAATCATTTTTGCCTTTACTACAGAGAAAGCAGTGAGTATCAGCGATGTTACAATGGATGGTGCTAAACAATATCTGATACCCGTTTGTCTTAATTTTGAAGTCACAAGCCACCACCTGGACGGTAAATATAAGGATATAGAGTTGTCAGAGAGTCAGCCAATTATGAATTAACAAGAATAAACAGGACCTTGGAACAGTTGAAACCATTCTGGAACTGAACTGGAAATGACTTTTTCGTTAAAACTGCGTTCTCAGCTATTTTGACAAAACCAATCTTGCCAAATTTACTAGTATAATGATTTATAGTAATGGATTAATCAATATTCTGCTGCTGTTATATATGTTTATTCAAGTATTTGAAGTCTACTTTGCCAAAAGGAAATGGCCGCCGGTGAACCATAATGAGGTGAGCCAACACAGGAATGGATTCCGGCATAGGTCTCCAAAATATATTTGTGGACTTTTATGAATCCTTGTAGCCAAAACAACTGGACAAATTCATCCATTATTTTGGTTAAATGCCTTACTAATATAGTTCAACTAGAACGAAACAAAAGGTAGACAATCTTTAGCTTTTGCCCAATGTTTGCTAAGAGTGCAAATTTAATGGAGTGAGTAATTGCATAGATTGCTTCAAGACGTAAAAAATGCATATTCCACAGTCATATAGACTCAGTAAATTCTACTTAATCAGGCTGAACACGATTAATACTAGAATATAATATATGTTGGGCTGTGTTGTGTTGATTCAGAAAATCTGCTTGGTTATGTTAAACTGTACCTAGAACCATATCTTTATTTCTAATTTGGGTTATTTGAGAGGATTGGTGAAGGAGAACTGTGCAATTTCAGAATACTTCACCAACAGTAATGTACCTTTCACCCTTGTGCTACCTATTTGGACATGAAGGACAAGGGAAAACATGTGTACATGTATGCTGACTTATTATATATCATTTTCATTGTGGCTCATAGGTACTTGCACTGTGCACAAGGCATCAACAAAATACAGATTTACAATTATATCTATTTTGCTTACCTACCTAAAATGATTTAAGTTGCATATTAATTATTAGAATTGTGTAATGAATTTCCCCCGACGCGCTATCAACCGCTTTCTTTTTACTATCGTTTTACTGCTTGTTACAAATAATAAATTACTAGCAAATAATTGTTGACTTTTTGTTAATAATAGTTGATTGATTGACATATTATATTTGCCCTTAATGGACATAATTTCTTACACCTATATACATTGCGCTCTGACCCCAATGTTACACCATGCGATTTTTACATTCAGATCTGTATTCAACAATGACTCATCGTGGCCAGTTTCCTTTCACTGAGTAAAACATCCATCTCTCATTATTGGGGGGTGAAAGTATTTAGTTATTTCAGATTTACAAACATTAAGTTCTCATCTAGACATTGTAATGTTATCCTTAGACTACAGACTCAGATATGGTAACCATAAAGTCTATAAAAAGTGAGATATACTAGTTAGAATGTGTAAACGAGGATTTAACATAGACCCACTGCATATGTATAATAAATACAAGTTTATTTCGTTTCATGAAGCCTTGAGGCTACCGTTTATTGATCGAAATACATACATAACAGTGAAAACAAAGAATGAAGAAATATATATAATTTATGAAATAGCGGGTCAAGAAGAAAGTAGCACCAGAATAGTTATTATATATAACCAGATTCCTGAACATAAATTGGCATTTCGGTGTTCATGATAATACACTCCCAACTCTAATAAGAAGGTTTTCCATCCTTAGCCCGTTTACCTTACTAAGAAGCTGCTAAGAAGAATTTAAGGAAGCAATTTACTATACTGAAAATGCTGATTTGTCGAAATGTCCTATATAGATATATATACACAAGCAGGGGAAAATGAAGGCATTTGTCAATGAGTTAAGAATGAACGTAAGGACACAGGAATATAACATGATGGTACAAGGTAGAGGGAGAGAGAAAAACAACATATGGCAAACTTTCTCCAAGGAAGTAGGAGGTGTGGTGAGTGTTTAAAAAAAAAAAAAAAAAAAAAAAATCCTGACTACCACGAATAACTTGTGCACATGTGAAAAGTTTCTGGTTTTTATGTACAAATGTTTATTGTGTTATACAGTGAGTAAGAAAATACGGAAACCCCCCCCAAAAAACTATAAAATACAAAGGGACGCAGAGATTCTACCATTAGAAATGTAAGAGCCTCGATGGCAGGAAATCTGAATAAAACCTTTTTAAAACAAAAAAAAAGCAGGGGAAAATGCATTAGCAAAGAACATTTTAAAGCTACATTCTCAGCTATTGTGACAACGACAATTTTACTAGATTTACTAATATTATGACTTTTGGGACTAGATTCATCAATATTCTGCTGGTGGTATATTTGTACACGTCTAATCACCGAGAGAAAACTGCCGGCGGTGAGCGATGATAAATGAAGTCATGGTATAAAAGGATTCGGGCAGGCCCTTCAAATACCATTGGCAACGTTTTAAAAGCTCTTTAGCAAAACAACTGAACAACATTCCCCTAAATTTTGATCCAATGACTTATAGATGGGTTGGAAAAAATTAGAACAAGAAGTGGAAAATGTTCAGTTTTTGACAGACATTAACTGAGAGTGCAGCATTAAATGAGGCTTTCTTATGCAACACGGCTAGGTTCTCCACATGTCGTAAGAATCAATCGTCTAGCCATGATCCATCCATGACTATCTCAGCCTCAAACAGTTTTCGCTCAATCAATTTTAATAACCCGAAACGAATTGAAATAATTATAAGATTAAGACTTTTTTATTCAGGAAAACAAGCATTACACCGAAACGATATTCTCAGCTAATCCTGTGCTATTGTTTTCCAATCATAATATTGAGAATAAACACTAACAGTAGAATGATATAATCCAGTAGGTGTTAAATTGAAGTCTACGACGAGACAAAACGTAGAATGATGGCATTAGTTGCCTTATCATAAAAGTACAAAAGCAATGTAAATGCAACTAAGTACAAACGGTCGGATGATTATTTTACTCGATCTGGGTGTGAGTTTTCAAACTTTACTAAGATCAAGGAATAGTAGCAGGACTAAAATTGAAAGTAAACCTCATCAAACACACATGCTCTCACGCATATTTCATTTTTGATCTCAGGCCTCTTTAAGAGGCCTGAGATCAAATGAATAACTACTAAATGTGCCAATCATTCTTCATCTGATAACATTTGTAGCTGTATGTAAGGTGTTAGAGCTTAGATATGACATCAGGGGAGCATGCCATATCTAACTCACTGATCAGTGATGCATTTCGCACTTAGATGTTATGCCAACACCTCAGCCCCTTCACCCCCCTCCCTCCCCCCACCTTCCCACCTCACCCTCTGTCCTCACTCACGGTCCCTCCACACTTGGTCTCTGTGGTTGTGTTCATATACCAGCACTTCCTGAAGGACATTTAACAATTTGTTTCCATCCTTATTTTAACATGTTATCATTAGAAACTAGAAGGGAACATGTCTGACATTGAAAGAAACATCAAACAAATTGATGTTGCCAGCAAATAACCATATTTAAAATTAAGAACTGAGCATCTATGGGATCGACTCACATGCCGATCCAAACACAACCAATTGTGGCACGCACCGAGGTCCCCTTGTGTGGAGCGAGCGGGCAAGTGTGGATTACGGGGGATTGCCCAGTCACTATAACTAGGGGTGGGTTATGGTTATACACAGGTTTCTGTTTGTTGCATAAAATAACCAAACCAAACTAATTTATTTCCATTATACATGTATCACGATGCTATCATTAGATTGATACATTTTTTTTAAAAATAGCATTGAGAAAGCTACCCGTTTTCTATCAGTAACATTTTGGGACATCTTTGGACAAAATTTAAAATATATTTAAGGCCTGGAAAACGGACATTTTGGGCGAAGTGCTAAGATTTGGAACATATAGGCAGTACAAGGACGGATCCAAGATTTTCAAAAGGAGGGGGCGCGCTTTCAAATGTTATTCTTAATTTAATTTTATTCTTAATCATATATGATTAATTGCTCAGCTATTATTCTGCAATGCTTTAAATATTCAAAGATGCCACTCAATTATTTCAAACGTAAAATCGATCATGATGATAATAATAAAATCACAAACACTTTATCAGAAATTATTTGTTTAACTTAAGGGTTTTGGTTCTGAACTTTTGTTAAATGTATATCGCTTTAGTTAGGCCCACTCGCCATTCAAGGATTCATTCAAGAACATTGAAACTAAGAATCCCCGAACATTTCAAGGCCATTTAAAAGATTTCAACAGGATTCAAGGCCATGTGACGATATTACAGGCCTTTCGACCTATATGTTAATTTTCCAACCCCCATTATTGGAATAGAGTTGATAAAGTCCACCACAAAATATCCTAGCTTGATTTTGAAATTTTATCATTTCTGAAGTTTATGATACGTGTTGGCAAGATCAGTGAACTTACTTTACATTTAAGGGTGGGTTCCACTGGCCAGCTACTTCTCCCGCTACTGCTCCCGTTTCTTTGCTCCCGCTACTTTTAGAAGCGGGAGCAAGTAGCGGGAGGTAGCCGCTTCAAATCAAACATGTTTGATTTGAAGCGGCTACCTCCCGCTACTTCCCGCTACTTTGGAAGTAGCGGGAGCAAAGAAACGGGAGGAGTAGCGGGAGAAGAAGCCGGCCAGTGGAACCCAGCCTTTAGGGGCAATATCAGGAGGCACCTATAGATGACATGGTTGTTTTAAAAAGTCAACTGTTTCCTTACACAATATATAAGATTTTGAATTGTATCTGCTGTTTAAAAAAATCCACCTACGTTTCTTTGATTTACAGTTTCTTATGCTTTAATAAAAATCCCGGGCAACCATATTTAATGGCTGGGCAATCACTTTTGAGGTTTTGGTTGCCCACCGGGCAACCACATTTCTGAGCGATTTGGATACCCTGCCTTGGGTGTATATGCAAATTACATTGGCATCTTCTCCTCCTATACCATTGATTTCCATATTGCATTTCATTTATCTATTTAAATTAAGCCTCCTTCAAATCTGCTATGAATGCACATTAATAATGTCTAACTAAATTCAAATGACCTCACGCTCTCCGCCTGGACAACAAGTTAATAAATTGACATCGGACACAAGTAATTCGGCCTGAGAATCGTTTCCATTGGAAACGCCAGGTATATAAATTAAGTTGACACTAATTGTAAAGTTGAATAGATAAATCAAACTTAACTTGATAATTTCTTAACTTAGTACTTGTTTATTACAAATTCAATGTTCGAAAATGGTTTTCAAATATACTATAGCTGATTTGCATTTCTGCTACAGTGCTATAGTGCATGCTGGGAAAGATTCGATCTGGAGATGAAGAATACCATTTATACATGATTAGAGCCGTAATAAAAATTGAGCCGTAATAAATGTAAATCCTCCATGCTAAACATGGGATGCTTTCTACAAATGTAATAGTTGGGATTTATTACAGGAAAATAAGTCAAAAGTCGAAAAAAATGAATTTTGAGATGTTATCATATCTGCAAAGATGATATCAAGCGGATTCCAATGGTGATACACATTATCACGATCACTCATAAGTCCTTCTATATATATAAGTTTATGCATCCAAAAAGCACAATTTCTTGATAGTCATGCACCCACTATGATAGTAAAGTAACTATTAGTAGTTAGATATTCTCTTTAAGATAACCTCATGATCGCATTCTTGGTCGGAGGCGAGGGTTAATGAATTCCCAGATATTAGGCTGATCGCATTTGTGGTGAAACAAGAGAATAAGGGAATCTTTAGGGGGCTCTCTCCCGAGCAACATAGTGAGATGCCAGATATATCCCAGCTATGTTTTGAATCAGGAGATGACAAGAAGCAAGATGAAATGGCATTCTTTCTTGGTCTTGTGACCATTGAAGCAAATGTGCCGCTTCCACGATGCCAGGGCTACAGTTTAGTATGCATGCTCTTAGATCACATTTGGTCACATGCTATACCTGTATGCACTATATGAATATGTTAAATTTCTAAAATACTATTTCTTGGTTCACACAATAAAGCCAGATGCAAAAAGGTTATTTAGGGCTCTCTGTATATTCGTTGATATCTTTTCTGTACATGTTATCTGTTAAACATAGCAGTTGTATATTTATGGTGTATATTTCTAATGGCAAATAGTGTTTTATATAATACCAAGGCAGCTCCTATTATCTTATTACTTAGCCATCAATGTTTTTTTTAAATAATTGCTAGTTAGTCCACTACTTCTGATTTTGAAAAAGTATACAATGTGAACTAAATACGAACTAAAACAACAGAAACTACTACAATATCTATTGATTTAGTCAATGCTGTACTTCTTTGCGATATTGTTAGAACAATGTGTGTAAAATGATGTCTGTAAAAGGTAGAACACTATATAGCATAGATAAGTGTAGAGACAAATACAGAGTTGAACAATAATGTGAAATACCTTGACTATAACCTTCATGTACTCGGTTATGATACAGCTTACCACTCATATGAATTCATCAGAATAACAAATGAAAAGAGTGACAATGTAACCCTTGTGGTTGAACAATTGTGATTTGTTTCAGGAAAATGAGTCACAAGTCGCAAAAATGATATTTTCCAATGTGATTTATATTGACAAGATCCCTTTATTGCAATGTTCTCATGTACAAAATTTCATGACAAATATATCCTTCCGTTTCAAAGGTTATCTTATTGAGTATATTAACAACACCCTTGATTTATAGGTTTAAATCTGATAACAAGTATTGGATTTTGATTTTAACCTGAACCAATCAACAGAGTATCAACACCAGCACTAATTTCTCTCCACCATGTAGGCTATTGAGACAATGGTGATAACAGATCAAACACTCCAAGTGCCATGTCACTAGCTACTACAAGCTCTCTGAGTGTGGAACTGGCATTTGCTCCTTTCACAAAATATCAAGATGCCGGTGATACAGTTATGGCTGTTTGTTGGATACCTTATGGTACGGTACTTGGCAGAAACCGAGGGGAGGCCAGACCATCCACTGTCACAGATAGTTTCCCCGTTTGCCTCAGAGGCTTGTCTGAGACTTGACCCAAGCAAAGGACCGGTATGCTCATTTGACGAATCCGATGGGGAATTTGATAAATATGTGATGAAATTGGCTGATGAGGTAAAGGATGCTCTTGGTAACACTAAATGTATGGACCATACAGACCGGAAACTCACCGACATCCTGTCTCTGAGAGAGTACCAGGCGGTACATTGCTACACAGGAGAGCTGCATGACATATTCAATGAGGAAACTGCTAAAGTGGGACCCCATAAGCCGAACAAGTACAAGTTCTCAGCCCTCTACTATTTCCTGCAACGTGCATATATGAATCTTTTGAGCAATGGAGTCACTTCTAGAGGTAATACTCTCTATCATGGTATTGAAGCAAAAACCAAAGACACATGCAAGGAAGGTAAAACCTATAGGCTTGATGCATTTGCAACAGCAACTGAAAAAAAAAATGTGGCCCAAAAAAATTCGAAAGGAGTTATTTTTGTCATCAGGACAAGGAAAGCTGTGAGTATCAAGGATGTTACAATGGATGGTGATAAAGATTACCTGATCCCCGTTTGTAAGGCGTTCTTAGTCACAAAGCATGTCTCAACCGATTACTTCAAGGAGGTCCACTTCAACAAAGCCAGCACACACAAGACATACATTGGATTTGTTGTGGCGATTCTCCTCATCCATATCATGTAGTGAGCATGAACTTAGTTGAACATTTATTGATTCACTTATTTCTATTGACTGCTCTCTTACAATCAAATATGGTGTGGCTCTTAGCTTTGTAGGGTTTTTAGCCACTGCCCATTCTTATATAATCATTGATACATTGTAAGTGAAACATAATTGTGTTGATTACTATAACGCAATGTACAAATAAAGGTTGTTGCAGAGACAATTTAGCAAGTATTAGGTAGAGCAGGGAGGGGGGAGGGGTTCTAACATTAATGGAAAAGATGGCTTTAGCTTCATACTTAACTCTTGCTTGGATTACTTTACTAAAGAACAAGTGAAACACATATTTGAAATTGTATTCAAATTACCATGTATTTTACCTGTCAAAGATATCTGGATCAGATGAACAACCTCGCCTGGGGATTAGAGAGTCCAGTATAAATAAAGGCTTTGAAAAAATTCTATTCTATGCTGAGCACTTTTTGATTATTTGCCTTGATTTGATTTGATAACCTTTTTATTTCCTTAACAGTCATATAATCTACTGGATTGCTCCATGTTGTCATAAGTATCCTGATGAATTTCCTTTCTTATTTTGCTGCATTTCATTACAATAATTTCTGTTCATCTAAAGTTATGTCTTCTATACACAGATACACATAGCTATGAATTTCATTAGAGTATTTCTATGTTTATCTTTATTTGTATCAATAGTAATAAGAAGAATTGATGCTTGGCCAAAAGTCCAACATAGTAGTAAATCCAGTCCATAAGATATCCATAACATAGTGCTACAGAAAGATTAGTCACCAAAAATGGATTTTGAGGCATAATCACATTTTGATGAGATCAAGGAGATTCCGATGATATTAAACATAAGGACATCTTTATTTGAAAATATTTTATTCAGGACACAACATGACATCAGATGTCAACACTATTCTCAGTTATTCGTGCTGTTGTTATTAATTTATGTTGTAAATATAAATATATATTAATATATATTACATCAAAGACAAATCCGAAACAATTACCTCCATTAATAATTATTGTGATAAGCTTGAGAGAGCTATATGGAACATTATAAGCGGTGACCTTGTCATATACATCAAATCAGTAATAAATACATTCACTTCGGGCAAACTTAGATGGGTCAGATTTTCACAATTCGTCTTCACCAATCCTCTCAAATAACCCACAATTAAAACCAAAGTGAGCTTCAAAATGCAGTTTAACATAACAGAACTGATACTTTAAATCAATGCGATACCAAATATTATCAGATATACCTGGTATTCATCATTTTCAACCTAGTTTAGCAGAATTTCCTAAATGTGTAGAGCTGCCAATTGTACAATTTATGAAAATCTGGCCCAGATATTAAATGCTAGTACGCCTTTAGCAATACCCACTAGTGTCATATCTTACAAACTTCATTTCATTTTTCTTAAATGTTTTTCTATATGTAGTCTGTTACCTATCAAGACACTTTACATTTCCACTTGGTATATTATAATGAAACTACCATTATTTGAATACAGCTATCAGTATCCTTACACCTCCCTTCTGCATATACGGAAAGAATATTGAATATCTGCATGTGTTAATACTAATATTATTTCTGTAAGAGAAAAGTGTAATTCTCTGCATCTCCTCCTAAACCGCTGGAGGGATTGCCGCGATGTTCACGGTGGGCATACTTCGGCATAGTGGCAATCCGTTCCACTATGTTTTATGAGCGATTTCCCAGAAAGAATGGGTTTAAAGGGTTTCAAATTCAATTTACACCAGCTTCTTTTACGCCCACCTGTTTATGTCTGACTTTCCATAATTAATAACTCAGTCACTGGATAACCAGCAAACCTGAGTCAAATAGTTTCAACGCTGCATGATACAACAGAATGTGTTGTCATAGTAACATTGCCGCTTACGCCTGACTCCCTCCCCATCAACTCTCATATTTGACCCTATATTTGAACCAAATCTACTCTCAGTGCCTCCAATCTTCAGATGCATCTTTAAACGTCACCTATCAAAATATTCACCATCATGACGTCGGAAAGAATTTAGAATAACACATATATATGGCCCATGCTACATAACACATATATGCTGCATGCTACAGGCTGTTTTTCAAGTTCACCACTTCATCATCAAAGTTTTCCCCTTCATAAATTACTCTAATAGTACCCTCTTTCCCTGTCTGTCTCCATATCTATTTCTCTCAATTTACATTTCATTCTGCTTCTCTCCCCATGCCTCTTCCCACCTCCATCCTCCAAACATGAAAACGGGTTTAAAAAGGATAAGCTTCTTTTTGAACCCCTTCTCGTTTTCAACCACATACATATTTATTCCCTTCTTTTTCCTCCATTATCTTTTCTTTCTTCATTATCTACACCTGATTCTGTACATCCTATATCATCTCCTCTGCCTCATGAGTGTCCTGCTCTGTCTGCCCTGCCCTACCCCCCCCCCCCCCCCCGCCCCCTCCTCTTCCTACTTCTCCAACTCCTCCATCTCAGTGTGGAATTTTATGTAGGCCCAGACCTAACCAGTTATAGATCCCTGTCTGACACTATCGGTCACCCTCAGTCTTTCTCACTGTCCAGACCTCTGTCCCTGTCTCACTCTTTCTCTTTCTTAGCCTCAGTTTGGGGCACTCTGTATATCACATTGCCTCTAAATCTGACTCTGTTGCACAACAGTGACCAAGGTGAGTATCCTAAAAAGGTTCAATTTGAGGCATGAACAGTATTAAAGGTACTAATTTTCAGAGTGAAGTTGAAAGAGAAAGATGGTGAAAGGAGGAATAAGGATAGATGAAGGTGTGGGCCCAACTGAACCACTAGGTATTTGGTATTAAGTTATTATTTGTGTATGCATGAACAAATGTTTGCGATACTCCTTGCTGGTGACTCACTACCTGCAAATCTACACCGTGTGGTTGAAAGTTTAACCACAAAGCTGTGTTATCAATTCATTCTATTCCTCATTCTTACTGACTTACCTGCCCCATTGCCGTATCTCGCCCACCCCACTCCCGCCTCTTATACCATTTCATAACATAAAACCCTTAGTTATATACATATATGAATGAATAAATTCTTCGTTTGAGACTACTCAAAATGGTTACATGGTTCTAAAACGGGTATTCCAGGTCTTCCACTATGCACCGTTTTCTACTTAAGAGGCAGCATAAGAGTAAACAAGATATTTTGGCTGTGACCAAAGAGAAAATGGTTTTCCTTGACTAATTCCACAGCCGTCACGTGCAGGAAAAAGCGTTGTCAAGTAGGGCTACAGCGCGCGTTGCTAACATGTAAATTAGAACAAGTCACAACGACCTGTTCAATAGTGCGTCATGGATGGAATATCAGTATATTAACACAAAGATATCTGCATCTAGCCTACCCACCAATAGGATTAATGATGAAAATCAATTTCTGGGGGATATAACTGGCAGGTCTTACTGAATTTCTACTTCATTTTGTAATATTTTGTGAGGAAATAGCATTGTTTATTACTTTTATTGCCTAAAGTACGACAGACCTAGGCCTAGGGTTACCAAACTGTAGGCTCTATGGCTACGGTAGCCTACACTTTCCCATCTTCCTTATTTACCAACCAATATTGGTGAAAATATATAGGCTAGGCCTATCTTAATCTACAAAAGGAAGACTATTTTTTTCTCAATTTCTACTTTTTTTATGTTTTCTATAGGCCCTAAATAGCGTTCTTCACCGATCCACTTGGTTGACGTTACTTCACTGAAAATTCGCTGACATTTTTTTTTTCCGCTGACATTTTTTGTTCACTTATACAAGAGTAAAGTGTCCCTCATATCTTCCTTATTTAAATATGTACATGTTGATAGAACTACGTATATGGGATAGAAATTATGCTCTTTCTGAATTTCAACATCTTGGCAATGTATTGCAAGTAGAAATAGCATTTTTTATTATTTTTTTCCGAAGCGTAAAATCACCACGATGTATATATATGAGTGTGTCGGGAATTCCGGTAGCAATAGACAGAATTGGGTTGCCTTATGTAGAGCTAACGTTAACGCCCAAATAACAGGCAAAAACTGGAACATATATATAAGGTTTCCCATTACAAGCGGCTTCGGTTGGGGAAACCTTAAAAAACATAAGAGTAAACACCTTATTAGATTGAGTCTAGATAGAGTGTACTACTTTTATAAAGCAGAGGTTCAAACATGAACCTGGTAATACATCAGGTTAGAATACTTATTAGCCAAGGAAAAAGTAGGACTTGACTTTTAAGTACAATAATTAAGTGACCATTCCTTTGCAGCGAACATATTAAGTGAACATTTTCACTTACAGATACGGCTGTAATAACTACTTAGCAAGAGATAAGTGACAACGTGAAAATCAATTAAATTGGAGACAAAAAAACCCAGTAAAATCAATAACATCAGTTTTATGTTTGGTGTGTTTCTTGGTGCTACCGGCAGGAAGGGCCTGCTATCTGATACTTGACGAATATTTAATGAACATATAGATATCCGCCTAGCAACTCTTGCCTAGAGTGGATGAGAGCATAGATCTGGAGTGGGTCAATACAATTGAATACATACTTGGTGTATTCAAGTAACCCTTTGCCTCAAATTGCATATCGATAAGACATATACAATTATCCACAGTTCGAAAATGGATAGAAACAATAATTGACACTCCTTAACAACCTCAGTCAGATTGAAGATCAAATCCATGGAATAGCAACATAATTATTATTTCTAGTGATATCTTTCTTTGTATACTGACTGCAAATGCATCCCCTGTTAGCATCCCATGTCTATTCTTTCCAGACCCATCCAAAGGTCACTGATAGAGTATTAAGGGATTTGGCCTGTTCTTCTGGGTGTAAAATGTAAAATTTTATCTCCCAAAATAATTATATAGAGGACCCGCCAAAATCTCACCATTTTCAGACTCTCTATCATCTTCTCAAACTTTGGGAATCCTTTTGGAATCCAATATGTGAGGATACCACTGGCTAGATAGGATATATGAAGAACCAAACTAATTGCTCTATCAATCCGATTTGATCCAGAATGTCACTATAGTACAAAAAATCAAAATCATAAAGATATTCTAGAAAATGCCAGGAATTCATGAAAAACTCAGGTAATTCAAGGAAATCTTTTTTCATTTTCTTTATTTGAATCTTCAACAGTGCGCAGGATAAAGGAAAGAAAAAAACCAGGAAGAATGTATTTGGGTAATTTTAGCTGGGACTGCAGCTTTAAATGACGTTTGGAGGGGTTGGAAATGAATTGAACAAAACGTAGACAACCTTGAGTCTTTGGCCAACGTTAACTGAGCGTGCATCATGAACTGAGAGACCAGTTTTAACAGTCAGGCTGGCTTTAACAGGGAGTCCAGCTTTAACTGACATCATAGCTTTAACCAAGAGTGCATTGTTAACTGAAAGTCCAACTTTAACTGGGTGTCCGGCTTTAACTGACAGTGCATCTTTAACTGACAGTGCAGCTATAACTGAGATTGCAGCTTTAACTGAGAGTCCAGCTTTAATGGAGTGTCCAGTTTTAACTGAGAGTGCAGCTTTAACTGAAAGTGCAGCTTTAACTGAAAGTGCAGCTTTAACTGAGGGTGCAGCTTTAACTGAGAGTCCAGCTTTAATGGAGTGTCCAGTTTTAATTAAGAGTGCACCTTTAACTAGGAGTTGCCTTTTAACTGTGAATTAAACTGTTAACTGAGAGAGAGTAAACCGTTAACTGAGAGTCCAGCTTTAACTGAGAGTCCAGCTTTAACTGGGAGTGCATTTTAAGTGATCATAAGAGGTTTTAAAACTAATATTATTTTGAGTTGCTAAGGTATTTACTGCTAAGTAATTAGGTCTTATAGTATTGATCTCTTTATATATCGCATTGTTGGGGATAACTTTATTTCCTGGCTAGGTTTAGAATTAAGTTTTATAGTGGGGTTGGAAGATAAAGGTATTTCCTGGGTGAGTGTTATACTGTTCAAGGTATAATGTTCTCGGGTAACAGTGCTTCCTGAATAACAGTGTTTCTCAGCAATGGACTCTTAATGTTTATATTAATGTGTCTAGAGAGGAAACTTATATTGATTGCCCATTAGCAAGACAATGATTGGGGAATCGAACAGCTATAACAGCATGAATAATTGATATCTGTCTAACAACTCTTATCTAGAGAATTTTAAAAAACATTTACATGCATTAGTCGTGGCCACTTACATTTGACCTAGAGGTTAATGACGTATACACATAATGCTATTGTCTTTTTGACAATTCCAAGACTATTCGTCACCAGGATATTTCAGGAGGCTTACAAAGAATTTACAATGTGCCCCCTAATATCTCGCCTGATTATAACAGTTTTTCCAATAGACTGAAATTCAAAAGCATTTCTTCTGATTTGCCGGACTTTGAATATTTACAACTTAACAAATATTTCAACAAATGTAATGAATTTCATCTGAAGAAAACATATCACCCTCCTCTGTTTTCAAGAAAAATGAAGTATAAATCCATAATCATTGTTTAGCAGAATTTCGTTTAGAATAGAGTTTAGCAAAAGAAGTGTTTATACCAGTGATCATCTATTTGTTTTCAAATTATTTCTATAGAATTAGACATATACCTCTCAAGAAAAAAAACACAAATACTCATGTATACTTAATCTTACATATTTTCTTACAGGTTTATGCTGAGGAGTCTTCTTGGGTAGGTTGTTCTGATAACAAGTATTGGATTTTTATTTTTATGTGAACTAATAAACAAAGTTTCAAAGGGTGAAAGGGTGTCTCACTAGCGGCGATTTTGGGAACTTTCACAGCGGCTGACGGCTTAGGACTTAGGGTCAGTAAAACAATGATTTCATAGAATAGGATCCCGCAAAGAAAAATACTTTTGCAATTTGAGGTTGATTCTATATATGGGTCAAATTTTCAGAAAATGTATAATTCAACTTCTCAAATAACCCAAATTTCAGACGGAAATAAAGTTCAAAATACAGTTCAACCTAACCAAACCGATTGCTAGAATCAATGCAATGCCGAATATACTCGAATTTACCTAGTGTTGACCAAATTGCAGCCTAATTTAGCAGCATTTAATAAAAGTGCACAGCTGCCATTGTACATTTTCTGAAAATCTGACCCATATATCCCATAGATTGACTAGACTATCAGTTGTTGAATAGACTAAACTTCCCTAAGAGAATACCTCTAGTTGAGACCACCAGGTGGCGACTGTAGTCGACGGGCAGCCGTCCCCTCACTAGATCATGGTGGCCTGACTGGCCGCCACGCCACCTGGCGGTATAACAATATCAATATTATTAAGATATTGTTATTCTGCATGAGACACACCAAATTGCTTTAGGCGGAACCTTACAATTTAGCACCAGCTAGCCGAAGTGGGCAGGGCTTGGCAGATCCGGTGGGCGGGGCCTACTTGTCTTTACTAGTCATGTAATTAGTTGTATTAGTCTATTTTACTCCAGACAGTCCACTACCCGCTTAACTGACCTAGGACCACCAATTTAAGGTTAGGTTTAGGGTTAGGTTTAGTATTGATTTCTGTTAAGTAACATTTGACAGCACTTCATTGTTTTGGATATATCCCTAATTACCTTATTCTCCAGCGTTATACAGCTAGGAGAGGACATGTTGTATTTTAGGGAGAATTAAAACATTACTGATTATATTTTTTCCCTTCAAGGAAAGGCTTCTTCGCCTCCATTGGGTTGCAATATTTTCCAGAGATTCTATGAGGTCTGCGGTGTTAATCAAATTCAACTTTTTTTGATCGGGAGGATAAACCGGGGTTACTCCTAAAAGCATTAGGTTGTGAGACAAGGAACTTTCCCCAGAGTCGTCAGAAGATAAGGATATATTATTGACATTAATGCCTTTTGTTTTATCCCTATTTAATTTTAACCCGGATTCTTCACCGAACTCAGAGATAACTCTGCAAGTCTCACACACAGATTTATCGTTCTTACATAAAAAAAATTTAGCGTGGTATCGCACGCTCAAGTTTCAAAATCTCACGCATAAAATTAAATCTAGAAATGTACAATTTAAGACCTTCATCTATCTTCTCAAATATCCCAAATAGAAGACATAATCTTGATTCAAAATACAATTCAATGTTACATATATCTAAACAGGTATTTTTATCAATGCAATACAAAATTGTGTACTCCGATATAACTACTATTTATATTTTACATCTTAACAAAACTTATAGTTGACGTAATCTGAAGTGCTAGCAATTGTACATTTTCTGATAAGATCAAAACGATCTGCACTTTACCCGATGAGATCATGTCTTGATTGCATCAACTTCCCAGTTCTGGAGGGAGGTCGTGAGATGTTGTAATGAGAGGCATATAATAGTCCTACTGTTGATTTATTGATTTTAAGGAGTGTTTTGTTGGGTATTTTTTTAAATTTTAAGGAGTGTTAATTGTTATCTGACGGCCACATCTTTCATGTCATGCATGGAGAGCCTTCAGGCTACCATTTATTGACCGAGTGAAAACAAAGGAGGAAGTAATATTAATTGATACACTCCTTTTGTACTCTTTGAAGATGTCAAATAAAAAACTTCTTATCTCATGTTATCTTAATATAAATTCATGAAATACTGGGTCAAGATATACATGTAGACCCATTTGTCTCTATTACATAAAATATGAAACAATTCTTCAGTTGTCCAATAGTAATTACTATGATATATATAATAGTAATTATTTGTCCAATAGTAATTACTATTGGACAAATAGGCATTTCTATTCCATACAAATAGATCTATTCTATTCTATTACATCGAAGTTACCGAAAGGCCTTATAATATGATTAACAAAGTAGCACTGGAAAAGTTAAAAGCAAATTCCTGAACACGCATGTTGCAAACCAGTGTAATTTATTTTATTTCCTCTTTCTTATTAGGCCAATTAGACCCCATTTTCACCCCTAATCCTCGATTAGAGTACTAAATCGATATACCCCTCCCAAGGCTAACCATTATCATCATTTTTTATCTCATCCCGTTTCAAAACTTGTGATTAAATTAATCTACCTCTGATTCATTTGTACATTTTCTATGTATATAATAATTGTTTGACCGTTTTTGTAATTATTGTAAAGGCTTATATTAAGCACCATTATATAGATCGAGAACAGATAGCCTCGGAGAACGCTTAATGTTAGCTGCGATGTTTCAGTTTGTATGTGAAAATGAAAACGTTTAAAAAAATATATATTGGCATGTCGGTTCATATGATAATCCATTCCCAACTCTAATAAGTAGGATTTGTTTTGTGTGTACATATATCTGTGTATAAACTAGGAAATGGTATAAAAAGAAAAATAAGGGGGATGAGTAATGTTAGATTCCACGAATAAGATAGCACGAACGAAATAATGATAATGATATGACCCGCTGGATAACAAGGTATAATGAACCAGGAAGCAACTGTGAGGCACCAATTCATGTTCTACCAATCATTCTACCAAACGGTTTAGTATAACTTATGAATGACCTGAAAATAAACTATATTGAAAATAAATGTATGTTCTATGGTTTGGAGGCCAGGAAAATGGCTGGATTCTGAGAGTCGCCAGGAGGGGAGAGGGCATCCTCAACCAGAACCTTGGGTGCATATAACACTGCGTTCTGCCCTCGTGGACTTGGGTGTATACCTTATCTTTTGCCTTCTTGAGTCTTGTTTGGTTTTATTCGGGGACATTTTACGTAGTTGAGTAACTATGCTAACAATGTTAATTTCGTTTTCTATTTGTATCTAAGGTATATAATGTTGGTAGATTTTACGGTATGAGTTATGTAATTGGGGAATTACTGCTTTAAGGTTTTAAACACAACCTATAATATATAAAATGTGTATGTTTCAAAAGATGACGGACATTTCATACAAATTAATTCTCCGTGTTAACTGCCCTGTAATTTCCGAATTAATTAAGTATCTTTATTATCCGGGCGAGCTGGAAGATCTATTCGTTGAAGCGAGTGTCTCTTTCTATACAACAATTTTACCAGGATAAAAATTCTATATCCGGGGAAGTTATCACCGGCATATCTCCTTGAAAATACATTTAAGTCTACTTCCAACGGGGGTATATTTGCAACCGAAGTCAGCGAAATGCGGGAAAAGGGTATATTTCTTTTACTCACTTTGTGGCGCAGAAGCGCATATTTATGACAGAAACTCCGCGTGCATGAAGTCAACATTTTTACTGCCGACTTTATGAAAAGGGGTCCTTTTTGGCGTTAATTTTTTCCCTGTTTTGCCACAAAAAGAGGGGCAAAATGGTATTATGTTATATACTGGAACCTCTGTATTAAGACCACCTTTGGGACTGAATGATTGTTGGTCTCGTAGCGAGGTGGTCTTTTTAGAGGGCTCTAAATCTAATAAGATGGAATAATTCGGGGACTGGGAAAACTGGTCTTAATAGAGGGGTGGTCTCTATAATGAGGTGGTCTTTATGTGAGGTTACACTGCAAGACTCCTAGAAATCATGAAAAGGGGTCCTTTTTGGCATAAGCTTTTCCGCGTTTTACAACCAAAAGTGTGGGTGTGGGTCGGGGTGGGGGTGGGGATGCCTTCAAAATTCGCGGAAAGGGGGTACTTGTCTAAAGCATGAACGATCATGAGTACACACATATGACTCCTAAGTGTGTGTGTCCGGTGGGCGGGGCTGGCTGTCCAACTAGCAACAACCAGATGAAATCCTAGAAACACAACTTCGGTGAAACGATTTAGATGGACTGGAAAGGAATGGAATAAAGAAGAACTGTATCTTATTTACCGATGTTATCTGAGAGTACTGCTTTAATCATCCGCTTTTATCAGATAATGAGACTATGACGTACACAAAATGACACCACTTATATATACTTCCTGCAGTCGAACTGAACTTAAACTCATCCTCGCCCTGTCGGAGGTAGATCAAAGAATACGTAAAGATGGGGCTGGTACAATTCTCGATTCTTTTTGGATACCTTATGGCTTTTTGCCATTATGGAGAGCTTATTGCCGTATCTTCCCAAGGAACCTGTGTACGTTTGAAGCCGGATAAGGGCGAGCAGGATTGTAACTTTGACTACACGGATGAGCTGACTGAAGGCTACAAGAAAAAGATTATCCAGGAAGTTGCGTACAGTGAATGCCACACCTGCGGAGACTGTCTTGAAAAGGGAGGTTCCAAGTGGGATCGCGGCAACAGCTTCTTGTCTAAAGAACAGTTCCAAGCCATGTATTGTTATACAGGTGGGTCAGATTTTCAGAAAATGTACAATTGGCAGCTGTACACACTTCGTAACCTCTTCAGAATTAGGCTGCAATTTGGTCAATTCTATGTAAATTCGAGTACATTTGGCATTGCATTGATTCTAGCACTGTGTTTGGTTAGGTTGAACTGTATTTTGAACTTTATTTTCGTCTGAAATTTGGGTTGGGGAATATATATCGGAAAACACATATCCTCTTGACGGGCCCTAGTATTGTACGAGAGACCCGATTTACGGGCATCATTCGAAATGTTCTATAATAGCTACGCTATGTAAACATAGGCGATTCGATGCCGGCCGTCCAGTCTGTGATCCAAGTTTTGGTCACTGGTCTATTTCTGTCTGCTCTGGGAGTGTTTGTCCCACCTCTGTGGAGGTAAGGCTAGACTTGCATAGGTCTCATTCCTAGTTTGGATGAGAGTTAGGGGGAGGGGGAAGAAGGGGGGTGTTTTGGAGGGGTTTATATGGTTTGTATAGAAGGGGGGGAGAAAGGGGGGCCTAGGGGTGAACAGGACTTTTATAGTCTTGTTTGGAGGAGAAAAAAGATTTTTTCTCTCTCTCCTAATTTTTGAAATAGATTTATTCAAACGGTTTCGGCTGTTGGGCCTCATCAGGTACTTTGTTTAGGTGTTAACTCTTTTCCCTTTTCCCACTATTTAAGTGTGGTTATAGGGCGGTCTTTAGAAATAATTTTATTTTTTATATTTTATATTTTTTATTTTGTGTTTTTTAGGATTTACATTCCTGAAAAAAAAAAATTCTCCCCAAATGAATAAAATCATTAAGGTGAAAACGGTTTGCCACCTAGATAGTGCTGTTTGTCAAAAAAAAAGAAAAAAAGCAAGATATGGTAAAAAAAAAATCAGGTATGGTCAAGGAAGGTTTTTCTAGGTAAGGGTTGGGGGGTGGGTGGGGGGTGGGGGTGGGGGGTTAAATCGGAAACACACCTTTTTTTGGCCTAAGAGTGTTTGGGATTGAGGGTCTTGCAAATAGAGCGCATAATATGTGATGTATTATAATAATTATATGGCGCTTTTGTTTATAATTAAATCAGGTCTCAAATCGAGGATTATGCTTTTAATACTAAAGAATTATTTCATATTTCAATGAATGGTTATTACATTTTCACCGTTTTCATTGAATGATTATATATGATACATAGGATTTGTTTTATACATGAATAATAGTAATAATGATTGTATCTTCGCTGAAATAGATCACTTCTCACTGTTATGGACAATAGGGGAGTTGCATGTCTCACTGCACATGTCTGTAAATTTGACATCCTGGGATGAATTCAGTTCAAATACAACATACAAATATCTGACAACATTTGTATCTAAAATTGCAAGAATGTTTTCACCAATATCATAGCTTATGTAAATGATCTATGAAAACCAAATGCATGATGGGAAAGATGGAGGCTTGTGTCATGGAAACATGTGTAACATATAGACGCACCAATGAATATTCCATGCTGAACATGTTTTGTATAAATTATACACTGTGCCATTAGTCCCATAACTCCATGCGAATGAAGATGCACAAAGACGTCTATGCAAATCCTCCATTCTTCCGAAAGGATATAATACATTTTATCTATTCATCTACAAACATCAATATACATACAAAATACATTAAAATAGATCAATTCCTTTTCAATTCTTTTTCCATCTTGTCTTGTGAAGTTTTTGAAGTAAGTCTTCCATGCTTACATGAATGTTTTAATTTGTAGCTTATAACTTATAATTCACGTGAAAAATATGAGGAGGGTTTCTATAATTTTATAACATAATTATATCCTCTTAGGAACTCTATGAAATGTTCATGCTGTATAATTTAATACTGTCGGGGGATGCTGGTATGTATGTCGGGGGATGCTTTGTATATGAGGGATCCTTTAATTGTTTTACTTTTGGCGATTAGTACTGTCAAAGATCTTCGTAAGCTAGATTTCTAAAGTTGATTTCTATTCTATGTACGTTTTCTATGAGTAATTCATCGGCCTTGTTTGCTTGGGTAACACTGATTGATACAAGGCAGACACATTGACACTGAGACCTATATATTTGTTATGTACAATGTTTTAAAATAATAAAGATTACTTTCTGCATTTTGTCATCACTATCCCCCTGATTAATGAATTATCTACGATAATACACACTGATTTTAGTTTTTTTTTCTCGAAATTACATTTATCTTGAGTGAGATGTCTTGTTATGATATCAGTTGACAATGTTAGCTTTTCGTGTCCCACTTTGTAAGGAATTTCTCCGTCTATTTATTTACAAAATACACAATTAGAACCAGGGCTGACGAGCTTTTCTCTGCAAATCTGAAGGGCACAGTTAGCATGAAGGGCCTAGTCCACTAAGCTGACTCTCATGCGATTCTCACAGAAGTTAGTGTAAAAGGGCGCTATGTGGCGCAAAATCGTATGAGAATAGGCTTAGTGGACTAGGCCCTTTATCATCCCGTGCACTTGAGGGGGGCTCCACTGCAGCAGTCTCCAGGTACAGTTGATTGATCCATTCATTATGTTCCTTTCACATAGACTGTCGGCGGAGCCATTTAAATTATCGATACACATTGAATGTTAATATTATATGAATTCAACTATTATAAACAACATGAAGGAGAGGTTTGGCGAACATAGAATATTTATTCCACCATAAGAACAGACATAAAGTTCAAAAATTGTCACTGTCGACACAAGATGGGGGTCTGCACGACCCGATCAATGAAGGAGGAGTGGCAGTTATTGTAAATAGTTCGATCTTGCTGCGCTCCTATTGGTCGAGCCCCGACACGTGGTTGGCACCCGCACACAAACAAAGGGGCGTGGTCTCGCCGAGCTATATTACGGCAATGGTTTGCCTACACATACCATGACCTAGAGCTATACAAAGAGTAATTATGGTTCAGATCTTCAGAAAATGCACTATTGGCAGCTTTACACATTTAGCAAAATCTAATAAAATAGACTGAACAATCGTCAACACTAGGTTCATCTTAATATATTTAGTATTGGCTTGATTCAAACAATCTGTTATGTTGAACTGCATTTTGGACCTGATTTCCGTCTTAAATTATTTGAGTGATATATATATTATATGTTAAAGGTGAATTGTACACTTTTGACGATTTCACCTTTATAGCAATTTACGGTTTTCAGTCGGTTCCCAGTAAAATACATGCACTGATTTAATAGCTTTCATTCTGTTTCACTTTATATGATTAATATATATTTTCCCTATATAATGTATAAATATACACATACGTGTATATATAATTCCCTTTTGAAAATATAAAGTCATGAAACACTCTTTTTTATACCAGTTCTTCGTGGCAGTCTCTGGAATGAACTACATATCAGACCGCACTCTTAAACTAAGATAACAGTTTTAATGATCCAAACAGGGTTTCACATCCCCTTTCTATATTCTCCATGAATCCATGAATATGGTTGAACAAGGATAAGAATTACATTAAACATTTAGAATCTTAATTATCTAATATTCAATGTCAATTGATCAAATTTATTTATTTGCATGAGGCAAATTTGTTGACGAGAAATATTAATCTTATTGGCGACTTATTATTTCTGAAGTAGGTGTAAGTGTGATTATACATATTAGTGAATGCGCCCAATTTTGGGAGCCGCGGGAGGCCATGCATCTATGATACTGTAAATCTATTCATGTTCGCGCAGTATTTATTTTCACTATTTTAGCGCACCCATCTTGCTGCGTGAAAATAAATCCTACACGAAAGGTATAAGTATTGCATAAATAATGTGTGAGACTTCCCTGCTGCGCGAATTAAAATCCGTGCTTAAAGGTGTAAAGTAGTGCGCGAAAATTTATCTGCGCGAAAATAAATACATAAATATTTTTCATATTAACTAGCTACTAGGAGCTCGGTTATGTCAGTTCCAATAGACTCAGGAAAACCATGCCGCATTGTTTGTTCCATCCATATGTATAGTATTGCTACCAAGGACTCGCATTGAATTGAATAATACTTTATTTTGCCAAAAATATTTTATATGTGGGTCAGATCTTCAGCAAATGTACAATTGACAGGTCTACACGTTAAGGAAATTCTCCTAAATTAAACTAAAAAATGTAGGAGGATGACAATATTGGGAGACTGGCCTCTGGAAAAGATGCATGTCTTCCGGTTGTTACCATGTATATAGTAATAGAGTCGAGTGCTAAACTATTAGAACAACGTTCTAACAGAATGTAATAACTTGTATAGGATAGTGTAAATTAAGTATATGATAACAATTATCAATGTCAATTATATCTACTATATAATTTCCGTGGCTAATTTTAAACTTTGTAAAGGCTGTTAGACATCGTATTTTTCTTCTTTTTTTTTCTTCTTTTGGGGTTTAAAAATATATTTTTTTTATTGTGAGGGTCAGAAGGTAGAGAGTCCCACGCAATATTGGTGAAGGAAGCTGTTTAGATAAAGGGATGATTTTGGTCGATATATCATTAGATTTGTTTCTATTTTTTTCTATTTTGTTTGCATAGCTCATTCTTTTTCGGATCTTTTCGTCTAAATCGTTGTATGAATGGGCTAGATGGTAGGCACTTTTCAGAGTATGATTTTTAAAATTTCATTTACAAACCATTCTCTCCTATTTTCATTTGTTAACATTCAATATAAATCTTACAGAGGGTGTAGTCTCTTTAAAAGCGTCGTTGATGAAGATGAATAAAAGCATAGACCTGTTAAAGTTTAAGATTTTCACAGCAATTGAAAACACAGGAAAAATGATACAAGCAAGAATAGAATCATGTTTATAAAGTCTAGTCCAGTTTAACTTAACAGAACTGATGCTTTAAATCAATGCGATACCAAATATACTCAGATATACCCAGTATTCCTCATTTTACAGCATTTTAGGAGAAATTCCTAAATGTGTAGACCTGCCACTGGTACATTGTCTGGAAATCTGACCAATCTATGAAAACAAAATGTATTTCACTGAACTATGTTGAATGTTGAAGTGGGTAGCATATATATACATGTATACATGGGTGAAATCGCCAGAAAATGTACAATTCGTCGTCACTAATGCTCTCAAATATCCCTCATTTCAGACAAAGATCGAGTTTAAAATATAGTTTAACATAGTAGAACAGATATTTTCAACAAAAACAATACCAGATTTACGCACATATACCCGGGATTCATCATTTGTCAGTCTAATTATTATTTATCAGATTCTACTAAGTGTGTAGAGCTGCCAATTGTAGATTTTCTGGAAATTTGACCCATATGACCTTGCCGTCACTCCCACAATGTGTAGTTCACTGCGCCCCCCGGTGTAAAGTAACAGAACTGTTGTTATTATGTGTATACCAATATCACCTGTTACATTGGTCAGATTTTCAGAAAATGTACAATTTGCAGCTGTACATATTTAGTATTTTCTGCTAAATTCTGCTAAAAATTTATAAATTTGGGGTATATCTGAGTATGTTTGGTATTGCATTGATTTAAAGTATCAGTTCTGTCATATTAACCTGCATTTTGAAGCTCATTTCTGTCTTAAATGTGGGTTATTTGAGAGGATTGATGGAGGCGAATTGTACATTTGCTAAAAATCTGACCCACCTAAGATAAATCAGTATTAAAGACAATAAAGAGATGCAAAATACGGTTCAATATAACCAAACAGATCATTTTAACCAACACAATACTAGCTATACCCAGATTATACCCATAATTTCTAATATTCCGGCGTAATTTAGCATAATTTCCGAAATGTGTAGAGCTGCCGATCTCATTTTTGATGAGCATATAGCTGTACATACAGCCCATTCAAGTGACCTATTCACGCGTACACAGTAGCCAGGTATAGGGTTGATGGTTCGGCTAAGGGGCAGAATGAAAGGTCAGTGAACTTGAGCGTGGACATTTATTTGGACATTTAAATTTGGTTGGTTGTGTGAAACTGTATAAATTTTGGTTATTTTTGATGTACTTTGAGAATGAGTGACAAGTCGCAAGTATAATTGTTTTTTTCAGATGGAGTTCCGCAAGAACCCTTGCTAAGAATAATCTTCTTTGGAGTGTTTAGTCCTGTTAGTAGCATGCATACGATTACCAAATCTCAAGAGTTCATATTGAATGTAGGATTAGCATATCTCAGATTATCCTCATCCTCAAATGTGATAAAGTATCTCAAAATCTATTTATTGCGACTTATGACCTACTTTTTCCATGAGACATTTGAATTGAATTGAAAAATTGTTTATTTGCCAAATACATACGTATGGGCGTTGACAAAAGGGTCTATATATAAACCCTTTTGTCAACGCCTATATATAGGCTTCCGGGGTTAACCCCGCTCTTCCAGCCGTCACCTTTATTTGTTGTAAGGAAAGAGTATTTGTTAAGGAACGCTGTTATGTTCATAAGGTCAATGCTACTTAAGGAGAAAACTAAAAATTAAAGATTCGGTGTAAGCGAATGGTCACTCGAGTCGATGTCTTAGATGGTTACGTTTATTCCAATATTTTGCCCTGCTGGGTGTGGTGTGGTGGGGGAGTGAGGGGGGGCAGCGGGTGGGGGTGGGGGGGCTTCGTCAGGGATAACAGAGTGAACCAACGCGCTACTAAATATCAAAGATATATTAAACATATATTTTGATTTGAGTGGATTGCTGATGTCCAATTCTACATTTCCAGCTGAATTGACCCTTAAGCACTTACCTCCACCTGCATATACAGGTAGTTATGTAACCATGTGTAACCCCAGGTATAAGCGAGTGATTGCATTCACCATACACCATTCACCGGCTACCAGTAGAACAGCACACACCTACAGGCCACTGCTTACCACAGGTAAATGCCTACACTACTATGCCTTTGGTAATTCTCTTACATTAAGCTGACATATGATGTACTTTGTAGTCTCACCTGACTTTATTTAGTACCGGGCTGATTAAACCAATTGTTATGTTACGTTGAACTGTATCTTGAACATAATTTTTGTCTTGAATTTTGTTAGATTATTAATAAAGGTGAATTATACATCTTCAGTCGACTTTACCCATGACAAGTATAGGCAGGACTGCTCATTGACTGTGTATATATATGCACTAGTATATGATTTGGCAACGGTATTGATCCCTTAGCCTAAGCCTTGACTCTCCCACTTGCTTAGTCTATATATATTACTAGAAGACCTAAATTGTGAACTTTTGAATGCCAGTAAAGTAACTAAATGTAGTCCTTATGAGGACCTTCAAAACGAATGGATATATTACATAGATTGTCCTGGAATTTGGTACATCGATTGATATACCTATAAGTGATAAACCCCCCAAAAATGAGAACATTCCAATAATGTGATCTTGTGAAAATAAAACGTTGAAAAATATTAATATTGCGACTTATGACTCATTTTCCTGAAACACATCACATATGCAAGGATATATCTAATAGATTGTCCTGAAATTTTGCACTTTTCCAAAAATGAATACTTTTCTACGACGATATCTTGTGAATAACATTCTCGTCATCTACTCCTCAAGCATATGGGTCAGATTTTCAGAAAATGTACAATTGGCAGATCTTCACATTTTGTAAATTCTGCTAAATAAGGCTGAAAAAATGATGAATACCGGGTACATCTGAGTATACTTGGTATTACATCGATTCAATGTATCAGTTCTGTTAAGTTAAACTGCATTTTGAAGCTCCTTTTTTCTTAAATATGGGCTATTTGAGAGAATCTGACCCATATATGTATAGGGCATAGGCTATTGATGAATGTCTGCTTATATATGGGTCAGATTTTCAGAAAATGCACAATTGGCTGCTCTACACATTTAGGAAATTCGGCTAGTTTTGGTTAAAAAATGAGGAATATCTGGTATGTCTGAGTCTATTTGGGATCACATTGATTTGAAGTATCAGTTCTGACAATTCAAACTGCATTTTGAAGCTCATTTTTTGTCTTAAATGTGGATTATTTGAGAGGATTGGTGAAGGCGAATTTTACATATTCTGAAAATGTGACCCTTATACATGGGTTATAATATAGGCTATTCACAAAGCTCTGCTTTGTTTACATCCAGAAAGGCTTTGCCAGATTATTGATACAAGTCATGCGTCCCATTTAATTATAGATTTTTTATTAGGCCAAGCATCAGAATTATTTCTTTTTTAAAATGTATTCATAAAACAGCTCAAAACATCCCTGGGAGTTTCGAGTTGGCCCAGTTAACATAACAGTTTGATGATAAGTGTTGCTATGTGGCTCAGATTTTCAAAAAATATACAATTGGCAGCTCTACACATTTAGAAAATTCTCCTAAATTAGGCTGAACAAGTTATAAGTTTATTAAGTTAATCAATCATTTAATGAACTATTTTTCTGCTTAACTTTATAATCAGTTTAAATTAATGTATATATTGTGCATTTCCAAAGGAAACGAATTCTACGGTCAACTATTTGTGCGCAATGTCTGTATTAGAGAAGAACACAGGAGTGGAAGTAAAATTCAGTTTATTAACAACAAGTGGCTTCGCCACTTGAGCCAACATATTATATCATATAATTTTATGACCTGCTGAAATCAAATGCTGCCCGTTTCAGAGAATTACTGTAGGCTAATGTGTGGATGGGTACATTCTTTCTCTGAGAGAAAGAGAGAGAGAGGAGGGGACAGGGAGATAAAGAAATGACAGAGAGAGGGGGGGGGCGTTGGAGATAGAGGTTAGATTGTAAACAGATGAATACATTTTTTGCATCCTTCCTCCCCTTTCGTCACCCTCCCTTTCCCCCACTCCGACTTACTGCTACACCCCATTCCTCTTGTTCCACCTCCTCCACCTCACCACTATACCTATTACATAAAGATTCATATTTATATGGTTTGGGATATATATAAAGAAATTAATGATATGAGTTCTGTCCAAGTTGGAGAAGTTATGGCCGTTCATAGAAGTCTTTCCAGCGGAAAGATCGTGGAATGGGTCCGTCCATCGGAGGGAGGGAGGGAGGGAGGGAAGGAGAGAGAGAGAAAGCGGAGGGAGGGAGGGATGACCGCCCGCCTGGGATTACATAAGCCTATGATGTAGCTTGCTGTAAACAAACAACATGGGGACGTGCTTCGGAAATGTATGGACGGATTCGGTAAAGTAAAGGAAAGATAAAAGGATAGAAAGGAGATATTGATACATTCTGTAGATCCTTGTGGGTAAACATTACAATATCAATAACTTTCTTATTTTATAAGAGGGTTTAACTAGGAAAGTTGCACGCTCCATGTTTACAAAGGCAGTTGGATAAACATGAAAGTAAAATGCAAGGGAATTAGACATAAGACATCAAACGATGCTACGTAACATATTGTAATCTAATAATACACAATTGTCTTTGAGTCTTTGCAATTCCGAGCTTGTCTGTCTCCAAGACTTGAAACCCAGAAATCCCAAAGGGTGTAGTAGGTGTAGATCACTCAGATTCAGGCATGGGTGGTCCTCTCTAAATGGGTTCCTCTCAAAACCTATACAGTGGCCTTAAGTGGCAACTTGTCAATCAAACAAAGATAGCCAATCAAACAAAGATAGCCAATAGAATACAACAAATGTCAACCAATAGGATGTCACTGGCCTTCAGTGATTTACTGCAGAGATGGTAGAAGCTTGTCAATCAAGCAGTCCTTGCATAGGTGCAAAGTTAGTAGTGTTGGCGTGAATTACATATCAGAGATGGGCATCGAGATATCCTCCCAGATAAGTGTCCACACTCCTCACACCAATCCTCAACACCAACACCTCAAATGTATCACATGAACTTGCTATTCAGGATGATTGACAGAACGGTACCCAATTCATTAACATTCACAATTTTTTTTTTTTTTAAATACCGTAGAATGTAAAAATGAAGAATACCGGGTATATCTGAATATATTTGGTATTGCATTGATTTAAATTATCAGTTCTGTTATGTTAAACTGCATTTTGAAGCTCATTTTCGTCTTTAATGTAGGTTATTTGAGAAGATTGTCGAAGGTGAATTGTACATTTTCTGAAAATCTGACCCCATGTATTGTTGCGAATTGATAAAAAGTAACTGCAACTTATTCAATTACCGTATTAAGGCAATTGATGAAGATAATATTAATGCTAATAGGACAAGTGAATTTCATGTGGTTTGATTTGATTTTGATTTATTCATCAAAGATGGGTCCTATTTGTGTCCCACCTAGAAATCTATCTAGAATTTTAATTAACAGTCAAATATTAAAATGTTACTATTCATTTTACAGAGACTGGCATAGAAACATCAAAATGATGCAAATGCAAGAAGGACAAGGTAAGGGTTCAACTGACTAGTTTACACTTTTCACTCCACATTGGTGTAAGTTGATATGGCCTGGCTTGGGGCGTAAATCAGACGACATGCTTGTTCCCCAATGAATCACGGTTGGCAAAGGCCATAGCCCTTTTATACTACCTGGATAAATTGAGTGTTAAAAAAAAGAAAAAGTATCACATGCTATCTGTATGGACGGGAGTAGTAACATAACAGTTTGAAGATAGGTGGTAGTACACATATCCATATCAGGTAAGAGAAGCAACTTGGGAGTAAATATAGAACCTAAATTCGAATGTGGAACTCAGGACACTATTGCACTGTCCTTGATGCTTTGTTTTTTGTAACCCACGGGCCTATATATATTGGCTTGTGGGCCACGAAAAAACAAACATCTTGGACAGAATTTAAACTCATACCAGTGTCTCATCAGGATCAATTTATTTGTTTCATTATCTTCAAATATTTTCTACAATTACTTCAATTCCTTTTCAACACATCCATAAGTCATTTGAACAAATTCAGGAGGATTTTGTCAGGTTCCTGTTGCTACAAGGCTTCATAAACGTCCCTATTTTGGTGACCCGCCAAAATCCTTGCCTATGGTAGCTTCACTTATCATCACTCACCGGCAACTTACATGCTATAAGTCGTAATTACTACCGTATATACCCGTGTATAAGCCCTGGCTTATATTAATTTCAAATGGTGAATTGACCATTATATTCGGGCCGCGCTTATATTTGGGGTGGGCTTATATTTGGTGTGGGCTTATATTTGGCGTGGGCTTATATTTGGGGCCTGGCTTATACAATAACTTATTGAGCTGTAACTCATTTTTATTATGACGTTCATTCAGTTTTTATGTTTTAAACTTCAATTGAACGAAAAAAACACTACCAAAGTTCACATTAAGGAAAAAAAATAGGTGTGTTTCTGATTTATGACTTTCCTACATTTCTCTCCAGGCACCCGGCTTATAAACGGGGCCCGGTTTATATTAATGTTATGAAGTGCTGAACCCCCGGCTTATAAACGAGGTGGGCTATTAATACACGGGGTCCGGCTTATACACCGGTATATACGGTATACGAGTAAATCTGCTAAGATTATTTTTGTTGTAATAGGTGAGAATGCAGATGGATGGTCATTTGTAAAGTTATCTTAAAGCTGCATTATCAGCTATTACTACAAAACAAATCTTAGCAAATTCACTTAAATTTGACCTCGTACGACTGGATATAACAATATTCTGCACTGTGGATCTCAGAATATGGGCGTTGGTTGGGACAGCAGTTATTACGTAACTGGTCTACTAATACAGGTAAACTATAAGGTGAAGTCCAGGTATGCCCATTGTTAATATGTATCATTTCTACAGTTCTCTATGGTCAAGTGCTTAGCACCTAATAAGACTCCGAATCTGAACATTGTGGGGTGGAATCCCCAAGAGACAGACGTCCACCAACTTCTAACCACTGTCATAGGCTTGGCAGTATAGCAGTGTGCTGTTAGATCAGAAAACTGTTTATTCCAGTCAATGGCTGGGATAAAAGGGTTCCCTCCAGCTGCTGGGACCCGTTCATCTGCCTTACAATCTCACCAGTAGAGGACACTACTGCTGCATTTGATCAATGCTGTCAGCTGTCGATATATATATTGTATATATGTTTGTACAATAATTCCAAGCCTAATCACCGCGTAAAACAGCGATAATAAGTGAAGGCATCGCATATGGGTCAGATTTTCAGAAAATGCACAATCTACATTTGTACACATATGTAAATTCTGCTAAATCAGCGTGGAAAAATAGATACTGAGTATATCTGAGTATGTTCTGTATTCTGTATAAATCTGTCTGGTTAGATTGCACTGTATTTTGAACCTGATTTTCGTCTGAAATATCGGTTATGTGAGGATTGGTGAAGGTCAATTATACATTTTATGAGAATCTGACCCATGTAAGGATTTGAGTGGGTCCTCCTCGAGTAGCGTCCATCACCTGGTATCTAGGCTTCCAGAAACTGCACCTGTAGAATTGAATTGATTGAATTGAGAAATACTTTTATTTATCATAAAACAGTTACATGAATATACATGTAGAGATGAGTAAATTGGGTACAATAATTATAGTCCAGGGGCAGGAGGGGTGAACCTTGCGTTTTGGTCCATACAATGTTTTATGAGTGATTCTAAATCTCCAGAATCTCCTGATTCCAAATCTGCCGGGTGCCACTCTGTAACCCTTGAGGAAAATTAATTATCGACATTTGAAAAAAAAAGAGTTAAAAATATTAAATTTAATCAATAAAAAAATTATTTCGTTCGCAATATCCACTGTAATTGATATAATTTTGATGGAGAATAAACTTTATAAATGGATTTATATATATTAAAAGTTAGAGAATTCATCATGGCCGGTAAAGGTCATATTAAAAGGTCAAAGGTCAAGGTCAAATGTCTTTTTGAGGTTTTTTGCCAATAACTCGGAGAAGAATACACTGACATCTTAGATGAAATAAAATCAATTTTTGGGCTCATTATTTTCTATCAATTGATACCAGTCACTTGATTCTACTTTCAGTAATTTTATTACAAATGCATTTCATAATATGAGACTATTTTGTGTTTTGGCCAGAAAATGATGTAGGCCCTTATTTCTTGAAAGCACAGTTCAGTATTTGTTGAAGATATAGCTAAACATAATTAAACAATTTTTTGGTTAAAGTTTGATAATGACCTTTCAATTAATATGTTGTATACATGTCTCTAAATAAAATTGAACATTTTATGATTTTATAGCAATTAAAGGTATATTCCCTGATGTGAACACCTTTGACGATAAAGAAAGGAATCATTTGGATGTGTGCACAATCATCAAATAAATGGATCATGATAGCATTATAAACTTTTTCGGTTCTAGGGATAACAGAGATAATTTTGTTATCTATAATGCAGAATAGGTGGCAAACCGTTTTCACCTTAATGATTTTACTCATTTGGGGAGAATTTTTTTTTTTTTTTTTTTTTTAATAATGGAGAACAGATCGAGTGTGTAGAAAATTTTAAATAGCTAGGGTTTCATTTGGACTGTGGCTTAAACATGAACCAGCACATTAAAAGACACAGATAATTTAAGGAATTATGTAATTAGTTTTGGAATGTACAGTAGATCTACCATGCAGAGTATGGCTTCCAATTCAGTGATAGGATTGAAATGACAAAAGAATGTAAGCTGTAATACTGAATAAAAGTTGATATATATTAATGACATTAGTGTTAGGACTAGTATATTACAGAAGAGACTAAGAAAAATAAGGCATTTTGTTAGCCAAGACCTTGCTTCCTTGGTGAGTTGTGGTTCCATGTGAAAACCAATCCCTACCACCCCAGATGTGAAGATATTAGTGAAATTAAAAAAATAAAATGACTAGAAAATGAGACAAATGTAAAAAGGCTGTCTGCTCTGGGACTCAAATTCACAATGTCCAGTTATGAAGCCTAACACGATAACCATTTAACCAATGAGACTGGCTATAGAACATGCATATTAACACTAGGCATACCCATTGATTCATCACATTTTAGGCAGAGTACAAACTTAACTTTTTTCTTTACCCGCCAACCTGGCAGGTGAAATAAGTGATTTACCCGCCCACATAGAAAATTACCCGCCCGCAAATTACCCTAAATTAAAGAAGTTTAAATCATGAAATATCATCCTTTTGTTTAATAGAGCTTTTGTCTTAATCTAAGTTAAAGTCTAACAAATGATCGAGTTCCATAAATGTAACAAATGAGGGAGAAAGAGAAAGGGGGAGGGAGAGAGAGAGAAGAAATTTACCCACCGACAAATAACTTCTCAATGAAATCCTCAACAGATATAAAATAATATAAATCTCTCCATCTCCCACATTACAAATGCATTCCATTGCATTTAGCGGCAGGCAGGTGCTAATTTCGTACTCCGTTATAGGTGTACTTTAATCACCCATTCTCCTCATGGTGATTGAAGAGAATGGGGAAAATTAAATATGAGGTTCCCTGTGTTAGCTGCATGGGATTCAATTTATATTTGCTGACTGGTGTATTCTGTTATAAACACGGAATGTTTTCATTAGTTTTTAGACTGGCTCGCATAATTCCTTGCAAATAATGATATTTTAAGACATCCAGTTTAGGGTTAATTATATTCTTTAATAAATCCTTTGACATCTATCTCACAAATCAAACACACCTGATAATTATATTACAGTTTTTCCATGTATATTATTTTCAAATGGTATGTACACCAGATTTATACTCATGCTTATATTCAGGACCGGGCATATGATATTATATATCATTACAATATACTGAAAACAGGTTGCCTTCACCCAGCCAAAAATATAGAAGAAAAACTGGTTATGTTTATTGCCAGCTTTATTCAAGATAAATCATGGTTATTTCATCTGATATGTATGTCCAACTGATTCTCTTAATTATCAAACTGGTCATTTCAGCTTGTTCTTCAACTATATCCTTTATTTCATGCACCAGGCTTATATATAGGGCCTGGCTGATATTACCATAAGAAAGTGTTTAACCCCCAACAATGGGGAAGGCTTGGTTTTATTCAGAGAGACAATACAATACATTAATTGAAAGATCATAATGTACTTTCAAGAACATTTTATACTTATTTATGTCTACCTCCAACAGAAACGTGTCTGTGTTTCAAGAAATACGAGCCTACCTCATTTTCTGGCTGAAAGATGAAATAATCCGTTACTTTGAAAGGCTATTGTAATAATACTATGAAATGTAGAATCAAGTGGTTGGTATCAATCGATAGGAAATAATGTGCCCTAAAATTAATTTTATTCGACCTAAGATGTCAGAGCATTTTCCTCAGAGTTATGTGCAAAAATCCTCAAAAAGACCTATGACCTTGACCGTTGACCTTTGAATATGATCTTTAGGGTCATGATGAATTCTCTAATGTCTTATATATATTGTTCCACTAACAAAGTTTATGTTTCATCAATCTTATGCAATTATAGTGGATATTCAGGGTGAAATTAATTGTTTATTGATTAAATTTAATATTTTTTATTTTTTTTTGTTAAAACGTCGATAATTAATTTTCCTCAAGGGATACAGAGTGGCACCCGGCAGATTTGGAATCGGGAGATTTTGGAGATCTAGAATCAATCAAAAAACATTGTATGGACCAAAACGCAAGGTTCACCCCAAAAATGGGGTTCTGCCCCCGGACTAATATGTATGTCCAGATTTGTTAGCTCCCAGTTCTTCATACAGTAGACGAAAATACACAGACATTTGACAGTAAATTGAATACTCGCTCGTTGTAACGTATAGTAATGTACCTTATTATATGTGATGTGTTTCAGGAAAATAAGTCATAGGTCGCAAAAAGTAGATTTTGAGATACCATTATATTTGAAACGACGAGATCAAGCCGATTCCAATGATAGTAAACAGTATAATAAAATAATAAGTATTTCTAGATTTTAAGTTTCATATTTTCGTTTTTGAAAAAAAAAGTTTCCAATATTTCTGGGGGTCATTAAACAGTAAAGCAACTAAATCAAGTCCATATGAGGACCTTTAAAACGAAAGGATATATTACATAGATTGTCTTGAAATTTGATACATCGATTGATATAACTATAAGTGACACACTCTCCAAACAAACGCTTTGAAAAATATCAATTTTGTGACTTATGACTCATTTTCCTGAAGCACATCACATATGAACCACACCCTAGTCGTTAGATATTTACTCTATTACATATATAAATCCTAACCTATTCCAATTAGGAACAGCAGGAAGAAATGTGTTGATAATTTTCGATACATAAGCATGTCGACCCATTTGTCGTTGTATAGTGGGTAATATTTTCAGAAAATGTACAATTCACCTTCACTAATACTCTCAAATAGCCCACATTTAAGACAAAAATGAGCTTCAAAATGTAGTTTAACATAAGAGAACTGATACTTTAAATCAATGTTATTCCAAATATACTCAGATATACCCGGTATACTTCATTTTTCAACCTAATTTAGGGGAAAATCTGAAATATGTAGAGCTGCCAATTGTACATTTTCTGAAAATCTGACCCTTGTATGTTCTTATCTAACGTTCCAAGTAGCATGAATACATTGTACCAAATTTAAAGACTGTGTATTAAAAATATCCATGCATACATTTCCAAGCTTTTCCTATAGAATATATTAAGCTACAAGTAATTGTCCACCAGTTTCTAGTTATATTCCTCTCGTTAGAAAACCAGATATGGTAAATTATATTATTATCATTTTAATTAAGCACGTTTAATTTGCAAAATTAGGCATGTATTATAATCAACTTATAGGACTCGTTTCCGCACGGATGCGTAAGTAAAGAACTTGATCTACGATCTTGTTCTTTACTTTCACGCCATGCATCAACTTGTCCCATAAGTGTTAATTATAGGGCTGGATTGAACAATATTCTGCAGCTATTATATGTGTTTATACAAGTATTCTAAGTGGATTAGGTCAAGTGAGCATTACTAAGTGAAATCGTCGTAAGAAAGGATTCGGCACGTCCTCCAAATACAAATGGGAACGTTTTAGGGTCAGATTTTCACAAAATGTACAATTATTGGCAGCAATAGACATTTAGTAAATTCTGTAAAATTAGGCTGAACTTTGGTCAATACAAGGTGAATTCGAGTATATTTGGCACTATATTGATTCTAGCAATCTGTTTGGTTAGGTTGAACTGTATTTAGAACTTTATTTTCGTCTGAAATTTGGGTTATTTGAGAAGGTTGGCGAAATTGCATTGTACATTTTCAGAAAATCTGACGTTTTAGAAACCCTGTAGCAAACACAACTGGCAAAACAAAATCTTGGTCAAATGACTTTTAGATGGGTTGGAAATGAATGGAACAAGAAGTAGAAAAGGTTCAGTTTTTTACCATCGTTAGCTGAACTTGGACAATACTAGGTAAATTCGAGAATCTTCGGAATTGCATTGATTCTAGCAATATGTTTGGCTAGGTTGAACTGTATTTTGGACTTTATTTTCTTCTGAAATTTGGGTTATTTGAGAAGATTGGCGAAATTTATTTGTACATTGTTTGAAAATCTGACCCATACATAGTAGGCCTGATGAAAACTAGTGGTATAACATTTTATAAGGAAACTATTTTAGGAAACGACATTCCATGCATGAACTAATAGAAATATATATATATTTTGCAACATGTGGTTTAATAAATATTGGTTTTCTGGTTAGGACAATTTTAATTAGTATAATTAATGTTAATTCTAAAATATTTTTTTTTGTCAAGAGACATCCAAAAAGAAGTAGGAAAGGTTAATGTTGTTAATGTTAGGGTACAGGGTTTCTATGTAGGCGAGATCGGAGTCACTATTTGTTTTGGCCTGTACCATTTCCCATATGCAGTGGTGTTATGCAAGGTGTTTACTACTATATACCTCCTATGCCAACAAGGATATTATGAACTTCAAGTTCAAAGCACCTGAGAACTTGGCAATGGGTTAATTAATTTCTGAAGCTACTTTTCAGGAAATGAAAAAAATGTTATTGCGTTAAAAATTGTTTTAACACCTTAAACAAATGCTTATTTAATAGCATTGATTGAAAAGGGGGAAATATACTTTCCATGCGATTTACAGTAATTAACCTTTTAGGGTAATAAATGCCAAGCAAGTTAGGCAATGTATTACAAAGTCTTTTCTAGGGGTGTGTTGGGTAGGGGTGGGGGTGGGGAGAAGCGGAAACAGCTATATTGGTTTGGTAAGGCAAGCCTAACCAATACCTAAACCAAAAAGTATTTGTATCTCTGATAATATAAACATATGTTAACAGGAAGAAGGAAGTTCAGCAAAACATAGAATAGCAACTGTATTTTGAGCCTCATTTTTGTCTTAAATATTATTAGGGTTATTTGAGAGGATAGTTTAGGTGAATTGTATATTTTCTGTTGACTATAACCAACAGATATACATGAAAATAATGCTAATAAAAAAACCCTGTTTTCCTTTTCAGTCAACCCTGCATATGACGATACTGTCGTAAGTGCACCTCCAATGGCGGCTGCATATAACGATACTGTCGTAAGTGCACCTCCAATGGCGGCCGCACCAATGGGGGTGGGGGCTTGTGGTAAGTTACGATTCATTTTTTTAATAGTTTTATTTTGTGACACATTTCACAAGGTGATATATTTCACTGCATGAAACAAGTACAATTTTATTAACATAACTACTAACTAGAAATACAATTTAAATTAACTAGATATATAGTTGTCATGGGCCAACTTTTCAATTCTTCACATCGATGTAGCATATCGACTTATGAGATACAAAATGTATCGACAAACACAGAAAGCGGGGCATTTATAGTAATAGCAACAAAGAATATAATGATATGTGATGTGTTACAGGAAAATGAATCACAAGACACACAAAATGGATTTTGAAATATCATCATCTTAGCACATCTCAGAAATTCTTCTATATTTTATGTTTGGTATTTTTATGTTTAGAAAAAAAGTTTGCAATATTTCTGGGGGCAGTTACCAATAAAGTAATTAAATTTACTCCATATAACATTTGACATTTAAAACGCAAGGAGATATTTGATACACTTTCTTGGAATCTGGTATGTGCATTCATATGACTTGAGGCGCTAACTCCCAAAACAATCAGAACAATCTGACAAAGAGTTTATGTGAATAAATCACTTTGAAAAAATATCAATTTTGCGACTTGTGACTCATGTCCCCGAAACACATCACATATTGAATTTGGAATCAGCAGTATACAATCATATATCACTTATACAATGCAGACATTGATATCTGAAGTCTTGACAGTTGAGTATAGGTAGTACAGTAGACACTAGTGCCAAAGGCACTTTTACTTAGGAAACCTTAAACATTTATTAATTTTTTCATTGGTGATGTCTTCTTAGATGCCTGATTTCTCAGACGTCCACGCCAAGGGTGCTCTATCCAAAAATGCCAAAAGTTCTAATTTTTCAGCCAAGGATTTGGTTTCAAACTGTGAATCGAGTAGCTGGACCAGAGGGTTGGGGAGAAACCAGTAAATCCAGTAAAACCAGTAGAAATATCCTGAACCGAATTTGAACAAAATAGGTTTAAATTAAAAGATGATAATTATTATGTAAACTGAGAATATACATATTTATAATTTCTGGGCCTGTATCTAACAGGACATAGAGATAGCATTGGGGTAGGGAACTATAAGGGAAGACCATATAATTAAAGTTCAATGTGACACTAGTCAGAAAGTTATTTGGTTAAAAAGGTAAGGTTAAGGGACCAACATTGAGGTACATCCGCTTAGCTGTGCTTAATGACGTGGCACATTTATGCCCCTTCACCATCTTTCAAAATAACCAACCATTACTACACTTTCCCTCCCAAAACGTATGGGGTGCGATATTAGATGGCTTGTCCCTGACCCAATCATAGGTTATGGTAGGGCCAGTTTGTACTTTCCCACGATACCAAATACATCCAGATATATCTGGCAATTTTAACTGTACCTTGCTTGATGCCCTGGTCATTGAAAATTATTCAGATTGTTTCAATCCTGTTTATAAATATTTATAAACTATGGGCCTGTATGTAACAGGACATAGAGATATCATTGGCTTAGGGAACTAAGGGAAGAACATATTTACTTTCCTCAATGGCTCTTTATTTATTTCAAGCTCTACAACTGATGACAGCTCTGGCCTCCTAGCTGTCACGTATTGTGTCCCAGGTGGACATTCCTCTATTACATGCCCTGAGGATCGGTCTGTCCACCTGGTGGTATTCACAATATGGCTACAAAGGGCAGAAAAACCTGTTAGCCATTGATCGAGAAGTACCCATCATTACTCAATACACGTTTTCAATTCAATTTAAATTTGTTTCTCAAGAATATATTATAACATTTGTTCTGTGTTATGTCAGGACCTGCCCCTGGTACCATAGTCTGGATGCCCAAGCCTGAGCCCATGCTAGGAGTACCACCCGGCCTGGAGTACCTCTCTACTGTAGACCAGCTCTTGGTTCATCAAGAAGTGGAACTACTCGAAGGTAACTCCCATTTTTACTAAGTGTGTTCAAGTGGAACTCTCAATTAACATCAATTAAAAAAACATTTTTTTCCTGCATTTTCTTCCTTTCTTCTTTTTCAACCCATCTAAAAAATATTTGACTGATATGTTACAAGATTCTATCGAGTTGTTTTTGCTACAGGGAGTACTTATTTATATTTGGAAGACCTGCCTGAATTCATTCTTATGATGACTTCATTTATTATCACTCACCGGCAGCGGTTTTTGCTTCACTGTCTTTACTACTTGTATAAACATTAGTGATAATAATTGGCATAGTATTACAAACTGGCTCTGTTTAGTTCTGATTCTGCATTCATCAAAAAGTTTGAGACAATAGATCGGTTATTCATGTTGTGGTTTTAATGTCTCCTTGTAAAGCTTTATTGAGTTTGGTGTAGTACATGTAAGTGTGGTAATTCCTCTGATGTAATAAAAGAACATTATCTTTATTCATAAACTAGTTACTAATGGTATTCATGACTTCATTACAGCATTGACTGGCTGGGAATCAAAAAACAAGTATTCTGTCAAGAACAGCATGGGACAAGGTGTCTACTATGCATTAGAAGATGGTACGTGTTTGTCAGTCTAATGTTAGATTCTGAACAAAATTGGTCAACATTTTTAAATCTGATATTTTAAAGTTTGTTGAAAGTTATTGGGGTAAAGGTTAAGGGACCCAAGTTCAGGTACATTTGCCTCCCATATCATTTTTCTTTTAAACAAATTTCATTGACAATTTCGCATTTGTGATACGTTTCATGCCATGGGAAAAATTCTTACAAAATCATCATATAGATCTATATATTCTATGTTTAACAATATTCATGATTATTAACATTTACCTTTTTAATATCAAGCACTCTATACATAAGATTGCGAGTGCATTTAGATATTCTCTATACATTTACAAATATATTCATCTCCCATCATATCTATTTTCTTTGCATTTTTTTCCCCAGAGTATAAAATATACAATAGTCACATAATGCAATATCCGTCAAGAAGTAAAAGAGTTAAAAGGATTATTATTATATCCTATTCATTCCAGCTTTATCAAACCATGTATATGGGTCAGATTTTCAGAAAATGTACAATTGGCAGCTATACACATTTAGTAAACTCTGCTAAATTAGGCTGCAATTTGGTCAATATTAGGTAAATTCGAGTTTATTTGGCATTGCATTGATTCTAGCAATCCGTTTGGTTAGGTTGCACTGAATTTTGAACGTTATTTTCGTCTGAAATTTGGCTTATTTAAGAATATTAGTGAAGTGGAATTGTACTTTTTTTTAAAAACCACCTTTATTCAAGAACAGTTGCCATCTGGGCATATACATTGCTAAATCATTGTAGTTAAAGAAGACTCTAGGTAACCACACAGGAATATCCTTTTAAAAACTTTACCATACAATGCTAATGTACTTGTAAGTATTATGTTCTCAAGTTTTTCATTAATTTTGGTATCATAAAAGTCACAGTCACACCCATCTATTCTCCTGGTTTAAAGGTGAACGTCCCCAATTGGATCTAACTCATCATTTAATGATGGAATAACTTCTTTTTTCTCTCTCTTTTAAATGCTTATTTCTTGTTTGTGAGTATCCTTGTTTTCTATATTGAACATACAATGTTGATACATCTCATAGATTATGTGAACTTTTCAAATATACTTTCATTTTGTTTCATTTTAACGATTTGAGTACTGAAAATATCAACTAGATCTCTTGAACCCTTAATTATCAAGGGAAAGTTCCTCATCCTTGTTATCCAATCCCTAGGCGGGATCTGTCTTCCCATGTGACAGCTGAGAATAGCACACCCAGTGATAACGATTTGCTGTCCCCCTTCTCTTCCAGCTTTTGGAGTTCCTCTTTGCCAATCTCTTCTTCTTTGTATTTGTCAGGTCTTCCAAATTCCTTTTTGACTGCCTCCTTATTGTTAACTTCTGCAGGTTATTTTTCCAGAAAGCCTCCAGTGGATGTATCATAATCTAACAGGATTTTGTGATCACTTTCCTTTTTGATCTCAGAAATACCCTTGGTACAGGTTTCCTCCAATTGTTCATTTTCAATAATTTCTAGGGTCTCAATTAACTTTTCGAACTGCTCTGCCAATATTCTGACACTGTTCTTTAGATTATCATATGTCTTAGGTATAAGTATCGATCTCATATTTGCCAGATAGCCTTATAGTCGTTGAAACTGTTACTGTCTTAATTCTTCTTCTCTATCCTGTGTCTGGTGTGGACTGACGTGCTGCCACCTAGTGTGAGGCAGGGTTAGTACCCAGACAGACCGCCTGAGGTTATTGTCAATTTTGAACAACAGATGGCATTAGTATTCTTGGTCTGAGTCACCTATGGCGATCCTCATGGGCGATAATTTCACCACCTTGACACAACGATATGTTTTCAAGTTACAACGATGAGATTCCACCATTAAAGTTAATGATTTTCATTTCCTTGATGTTTTACTATACCTCTGATTAGTTGGCTTATATCGTATTGAGATTATTCCTAATGATTGCAGCCTCTTCAACTGGGCTATAATCCACCTTAATCCCGTCCTAGCCGTACGGCAATATGGCGGCAATTCTGAACACTGGCTGTGTTGGAGAATAAAGTCAAGATCACCGTCCTTGCTTTTTCTTCTGTACAATTCCAGAGGTTGTGCGATATCTTTGCTTGTTGTTTTCACTATATACTTTGTATTTTAAAACCGATTCTGCTTCGATACCTGAAAGAAAAGGAAAAACTCAGGAGCTACCTGGAATTGTACATTTTCGGAGAAAATCTGATCCATATATTGTTTATCGCAGCAGCATGTTACTTTAATATTAACATTTAATATTTACATGATATGTATAGTTCCCTTATCATTCTCATAACCACAGGTTCCTCTCACCACCCCACCCCAGCGATACTATATGGCTTCTCCCTGACCCAATCATAGGTTATGGTTGGGCCAGTTTGTTCTCTTCCCACAATACCAAATACATCCAAAAATTTTGCCTGCTTGAATGATGCAGGATATTACTTTATTTTCTGTTTTTGTTCTTATAGTTGTCATTTTTCTCATTTTTAATGACACTGCTCTCACTCCCTCCTAGCTTGAAATGCATTTGTTTCAATGTCTAAATGCCCTGCCTTGTGCGAGGCAGTCACTATCCATTTTGGATAATATCCCTTTTGCCAGTTACTTTTTGCCAAACACCAATTCCGGATATGGGACGGGTTAAGGGGATTTACTGGAATGGTCATGCAATAATGAATATTTTCAAATCAGGGGGTTCATCTACCACAACTCCATTACTTCCTCTAACCAAAACAACAGGAAAATGATATTAGTTCTCTTAACTGGAATTCGCAAAGGATATTAATAAAGTAGGAAAAGAGGTTGATATGGACAGGTCTGTAAAGTATTGGGTTCTGACTGAAAACCCTTGGGGCGACAGATAGGACTCCCAATATGCTCCTTATCCAGATATACCTGGCATTCAATCATTTTCTCAATCACTTCTCAATGTGCAGGGGCTGCTGAATGTCAACGTCAACTCTGTGGCGACCATCGAGGTTTTATCATGCACATTACTGACAACTTTGGACAGGTAAGCAAATCCCACCGTTTCCCCCATAGAAGTGCATTCCTTAATCGTTTATCATGGTGTCATGATACTTACAATGGGTGTAAGATAACTATTTGTAGTTGTAGTTTATTTGTTGTATAAATTCAAGTGGTTGAATCCTACGTTGCGATCACGAGGTGGATCTTCATCAGGGAATATTTTTTATACAGAGATGAATAGGGGGTATATAAAAAATGTGTAACATATGTATCCATAGTAACGTGTCAACAAGTTAAAAGCAGCGCTCTGATTGGTTAAAGTTCAACAAGCTATATCTTAGTTGATTTAAGTCGTAGAGAGACCTAGTAAAGACGGATCTGGGTAGAATTATATCGAGTTTTTTCTCATGGTTTCTGTGGGTCAATATTGATGAGTCATTAAACACTTTTTTTTGGCATATAAATGAAATCTAATGAACATTGATAACTCTAGGACTTGGCCTCAGGAAAAGTTTTTAAATGGTTTGTGTGGTAACACATATATGTACAAGTAGGAGTCCGCTGTGGGGGTGCGATTAGTTGGGCTTCAAGTACTCCATAAAAAAAATATAGAAATAGTTATTGCTGTCCTAATGTTTACTTTCATTGGAATCTGCTTGGTCTCATCTTTTTAAACATGATGTTATCTCAAAATCCATTTCTTGGTGACTTGTGACTCATTTCCCCATGACACCATGATCCTAGCCACTTTTAACGAACTGTTATAATTATGTTTTAGGAGGCAAACAATGTACTAAAAAAATGGTTGTTGTAATGTCTTTGTCCTGTTGGGCTTTTTGTGTTGTTGAACATGGAAGGACTAAATACCTGACCATGCCCACTGACGATGTCTAATTTGATTATGTGAATTGAGAAGAAATCGTTAAATCTTTAAAAAGATTTTAATGAAACTCAATGTATGAATAACCTCCTAATTATAATTATGCCTATGTTTCTAAAATTTCAATGTATAACATTTTGCCTGCTGCAGGAAGTAATACGAGTGATCAGAGAGTTCCACTGCTGTGTGGGCTGCTGTTGGTGTGCAACTTCCTCTAGTGGTGCCTATGAGATAAAGGTGGAGGCACCACCCGGTCAGGTGGTGGGCTACGTCAGACAGGGGTATGTCCTTAATGTTGCTTTCATATCTAGTTTCTCTTACACATAGAACACAAAGCATGCATTATAGATGTTGAGGGTTGTCCATAATTTCTGCATGATGAGGATTTCCACTCCAACTGTTTTATATTTTTTGCTTTATTTCAGGCCAATATACTATTTAAACAGTTACAAAAGGATGCATTAATCTAAACTGGAAACAAACATTTACTTTCTGGATAAATCTACTCTTATATTCCATTTTTAGAACTAAATGAGAACACAAGGTTTTTTATTACTTTCCATTTCTTGATGTTTCAGGTAGACGTTTTGCAAAACCATATCTTAACGAGTTATATAATAAAAAGAAGTAGATCTTAATTTTGTCCATAGACCAGGAGCATACTGTAAGATCTGGAGTTTACTTTTCAGATGTATGCCTCTTTTTAAACAATGCTTTTAGCAGACAACCAGCTATACTAAGCATGATCCTCAACTGAAAAGTAGAAGAACTGTCCAGACAGAGACGAGAGACCTATTTTCCATATAGAGCTTATCTACAACCAAATGGGAATGAAAATTTAATACATAATATATATATTATATATATGTTGGCCGTACAAGAAATAAAATAAAGATAAAAATCTTGGTTATTGCTCAGTCCCATCCTTATGACAGAATATACATAATATATCCATTTTAAGCTATAGAATCGTTATAGGAATATGAGTTGTTAAGAATTGTTTTGTCATAATAGCTGAGAATGCAGCTTTAATGTTATGTGTTTCTTGTCTTTGCAGGTGCAGTTTCTGGACGCCCAAAATCCATGTGATGGATGCTAACCGTGAGATCATGTTTGACATCGCTGGCCCCTGCTGTATCTGTGATGGGTGCTGCGGGGATGAAGATTTCTTGGTAAGTAGCTATCACTTATCAATTCCATTGGTTAATGTGTATTCCAAGCTAAATTTTAACTGATGTGTAATAAGTGATAAAGTGTTTGTTTTATAAATGTAGGCAATGCTTGAAAACTTCCATGGTTGATAATGTGTATTTGTGACGTTTTAGGAAAATGAGTCATGAGGTCGCAAAAAATATATTTTTAAAAAGTGTTTATTTTATAAGATCACACATTGGAATGTTATGATTTTGGGGGAGTTTATCACCTATTGTTTCGTCAGGTGATGTATCAAATTTCAGGACAATGTATTAAATATATCCTCTCGTTTTAAAGGTCCTCATATGCACTACATTTATTCATTTTACTGTTTATTGACCCCTAGAAATATTGGAAACTTTTTTTTCAAAAACGAAAATATCAAACTTAAAATCTAGAAATACGTACTAGATTATTAGATTGTTTACTATCATTTGGAATCGGCTTGATCTCATCTGTTCAAATATGGTGATATCTCAAAATCTATATGTTGCGACTTATGACTCATTTTCCTGAAGCACATCACATTTTTGTTAGTTTCTTCAAAATGATATGTTAGAAAGAAGAAGATTACCCGAGTCCTTCCTCCTAACTAATGTTAATCCCTATGTGCGCAAGCCAGTTGTTAGCTTTCCAAAGGAGGCTTACTGAAGCCTACCATGGCCATCTTTCACCCTGGCCAAACGTAACCAGTTGCGCAGCTACAGGTGTGTTACTGTAGCCGTCCATGGACGACTACATGTAGCCGTCCATCGGAGCTACATGTAGCCGTCCATGGATGCTGTGCATAGGTCGTCCATGGAATACTCAGGGGTAGGGGTGATTATAACTAGCTTTATTTAGGTTTAGGGGGATGGAAACCAGATATTTTCCCTTCTTTCCCTCTTATGGCAATTTAGAATAGGTAACACATTTTAATGACATGGAAATAAAATGATAAAGCAGATAACACAGAAACAATGTTTTGTATTCCTCTTTATTGCAGTTGATATCAATATACAATATATATAAACAATAAACCCTTCGTAAACAATGAAAGTACATGACTGTAATAAATATAATGAAATATAAGGAATAAAATGAATAAAGATAATTGTGAGGTTAAGATCCATCAATGACTATCTTCAGTGTTCTTGATTTGTCATCTACATTGCTTGATCTCCTGGCATTGACTCTGTCTCTCCACGCAGTATTATCACCAGAGATCTGAAATATAATATCACAATAGGATGTCAGTGACTTGATTGACTTGCCTCACACTCAACTGAATCACGTATTGGATCAAAAATACAATAGGGACATAAAAGATTATTGAACACTATATTAGGGACTAATCTTGACATGCAATAACCTTCTTTTGTGAAAACAATATCTGTGCGAATCCACTATTAATAGCTATACTGTGCAATTCACACCTGACATTTTCGCTCAGCCATTGAGCTAGGCATGCCAATGGACAGGGGTGAGGAGGGGGTGGGGTGGCATCTTTTTTTGACACCTTAAAAAGCTATAGTTAGTTTTGTTATTCATTCTGTCCATTTAGGCGTACCAATGAAGGTGGGTACATATTCCTACCTCAAAAAGAAATGGTCTATCCGAAAAGGGAATAGTGGACAGTCCATTCTATATTTGGGACTATGCGATCTTTACCCATGGAATGATAGGCCAATATGAATTTAAATACTATATTACATTGGAGACATAATGATTGCACTGGATTCAATTTAATAGATTACTCTGTCGGAGGAAAGTGAGATATTAACCTACCACTGGATACAAAGATGAACTGATAGGTACCATACTGCAGGGCCAGGATTGTCAGGATTGTTACCCTATTTCAAGGTTAGATATTTAACAATTTCTAGGTACCATACAACTTGGGACAACATTAGGTATACAGGGGTAGGGTAGAGATATCCAGTGGTAGAGGTAGTCTGATTGTGCCATTACGTTCAGTAAGATGATTAACTACAGGAACATATAACGTATTTATTCATATCAAATTGACCCGACCTAGGTAGGTGAGAGTGAAGCCTGAAGGTGTGTGCGAAATATACCCCCTCCTCTATAATCCTGCACGAAAATTTCACGTCACCCAGTTCCTCTCCAGATTTATATAAGTTAGAATTTAGCCCGGCTTTGAGTTTATTCAGAGGTGCCAAGTAGAGGGTGGTGGAAATGGATGTTATGATATCAAGTCGGGAGGTCGGGAGGAACTGCCAATTTGTCAGAATCGTCATAATATTCACTATTTTCTATCTTGTCAAGTAAGGCCAAGTAAAAAAGAATTTCGTCATAATATTCACTATTTTCCGCGGGTCCCGTGACCAGAGTGGTGGGTACCATGACCAGAGTGACGGGAACCATGACCCAGGTACCGTGGCGAGGGGGTACCATGACCAAACACCTCCCCCTCACAAGCCCCTGCAACCTCTCCTGGTCAGGGCCGCCTCCCTTTGAGGGGACGGCGGCAGCCCTTGTAAGGGTGGGCGGTTTCATTTCTTTCATTAATATTCATTACATTTTTTTGGCCATGACTAAACCCCATGATAGCCTATGGTCATGTTTCTATACCTTAGAACATGTACATTTTTAGCTCGTTCATTCACCATATCTCTTAAAAAAATATTACTTAAATATAAGGAAGATACTTACCATATAAATAGAAGATTCGCTGATTATGTGTAGCCTTGTGTATCTTCAACAGGCTCCATTTTCAGGATGATGTTTGAAAAAATACGTTAGGTCACATGACTAACTATTTCCGGTGCCAAACATGTGTACCATTAGCCTGAAATAGCAGGCTTTGTGAAGCCTGTAATGGGACGCTTCATGTAGCCATTGTCCTCCCAAAACTGTTTGCTCATCCTTTATGTACAAATATATAATAAAATCATGGTCATATCAGCCTCATAAATAACAATTTTACATGTTCTTCTAATGAGTGACAATTCAGTGTACATTCTCAGAAGTTATACTGTCTTTTTCCCCAAATGAAAATAAGGTGGCTACATGAAGCGTCCTATGGACAACCTTGCTTGTCCATTCTCAAGAGGTTACCAGTGTGTCCACAGGTGTGGACGCGCGGCTACCTGTAGCTGGAGCCTAGTTATCCACACCTACGGACCATCTCTGGAACATAATGGCCGCCATCTGTGCACATAGGGATGCTAAAACTATAATAAGCACTATTACTTATATAAGCATGTAAGCTTTATCCCAACCCAAATTGACCATACTGTAAGGCTAACCATCCCCTACCATGCTAGTGGAAACTGTAGTAGTATATTTTACTTCATTGTTAAGTGCTGAACATATATAATTATTATTGTTATTAAAAGTAGGTCCTGTTGGAAGAACTGCCCCTGACAGTTATTTTATGAACAAAAATAGTTTAATGAAAACTAGATCGGATGTCATTTCTATCTCGTCTCATGTTTGATGTAAATACAAAATCCCAATAATGCAACTCTAAAGAATCATTTTTCAGCTTAATTCCACACAGACTGGTGAGGAAGTTGGGAAAATCAGCAAACAATGGAGCGGCCTTGTTAAGGAAATATTCACGAAAGCTGATAACTTTGGAATATCATGTAATTATTATGAATCCCTTTATTTTTGTGCATTAATATTAATCCAATTCATCCAGTTATCAAGGTAAACATATGTTTCATGTTTGGGAATTGTTCTAGATTAAAGACAAATTTGTAAAGAAAAATATTATCTTACATATTATCTTGTTTCTATTTCCTGCAGTCCCAATCAACTTAGATGTACGGATGAAAGCAGTCCTTCTGGGTGGAGTTTTCCTCATTGTAAGTAATATTTATTATTATTTAGAGGGTTTATGGGTAGTCAACCTGAGTGAAGGCGGGTTAGCATGACTACTATATGTGCTGTGTTCCAGAAAAATTAGTCATAAGTCGCAAAATTAATATTTTTTAAAGTGTTTCTTTTACTAGATCGCTTTATTGGAATGTTTAGATTCTTGGGTAGTTTATCATGTATAGGTATATTGGTCCATGTATCAACATTCAAAACAATGTATGTAATATATCATTAAATTAACTGTTAACTTAACCCCCCCCCCCCCCCCCCCTAAAAAAAAAAAAAAAAAAAAAAGACTTTTTCATTCAAAATTAAACGTAGAATCTTGAAAAAATTATTAGATTATTAGACTGTTTACTATCATTGGAATCCGCTTGATCCAATCTATTCAAATATGATGATATCTCAAAATCCATTTTTTGCGACTTATGAATCATTTTCCTAAAATGGATCACATATGAAAAACTCCATGTGAAGATTTATTTATTCTATTTATAATCCTATCAGTACCTCCCTTTATAGAATCTCTTGAGTGTTGTTTAGCACCAACCTATATTTCAGTAGTAGAACAGTCATTCCAGTTGGTATTAAAAACACTATAATTACCTTGAGCTCAATGTCAACCATCAGAATTCATGAAAATTAAACTCTTTTGTACACTTAGCTGTTGAACTATTTCAGGATTTCATGTTCTTTGAGGACGATGACGACTGTGAGAACTGAAGACACAAACTCAACTGATGAAAAGTCTTTGACACCAGGACATCGCTACCCAAACCTCTGAGCTGGTCAAGAAGTACATGAGCTACTCTACAAAGTATTATATGTAACTCAGGGATCATGCTAGTGTGAGGGCCTCTTGTCCCAACTCATTAAAGCTGCACTCTAAGTTAACATTGGTCAAAAACTTGATTTCTCATTTACGTTCTTTTCCATTCCAATCCATCCTTTGGGAGGATTTGTTTCTGGTTGTTTTGTTGTAACAGGCCTCCATTAAAGTCCACATACATACTGTGGACACCTGCAGAAATCATATGCTAGCTTTTCTCTTGGCTGATTTATTTTCGGGGGATTTTGTCCTGTTATTCTTATTACATCACTTTGAACCTGCATTGATAGGGTTTACATTGGGGACCCACCAAAATCTTTTCTGTGGGGGCCTTATTAGTCGTAGCTCATTAGTCACTAACCTGAACAATCCATGGGTTACAACAACCTAAAGCAGGGACTAAAAACATTAATAGCATCATTTCAGGCTGCTTGTGGATTGTTTGGTGTACAAACTCTTGGATTCACCTCAGATTTTTGCACCAAACATTGCACCACCAACCCCTCAATGTTGGTCATAACGCCTTTACTGGCAGCCATTTTCTCTTGTCCGATTCAACTTCAAATTCTTGTATGAACATATATAAGAGCAGCAGAATATTGACAAATTGAGTCCTATGAATCAAAATCTGCATAGGTTGGCAATGTTTTGTATAATAGCTGAGAATACAGCTTGAGGTAAATGGGTTAATTCCTAAATTGTTAAGATTAAATATATCTGACTAGAAGACCTCCAGTTGTACTAAAGCATCTTATTATAGATAAGTATTGATAGTTGAAGTGACTTACATAATATTACTGTATTTGCTATGTCTGTGATATATCGTGGATTCCTAACAAAGAAATATGAATCCATCAATAGATTTGTATGGGAATTGTGATGTGTTGTTCAGTCATTCTGTGACATATCTAGTTACATATTTATATAAGCCTCAACTAATGTGGGTAGTGAAAGAGTTATCACTCTAATTCAGTACAAAATATCATAATCATGGCGATTATTATTTCTGTCAGTATTGTTATTGTTATCATCATGATACAAATCTGTATTTCCAATCAGGTATTGGTGAGGGCAGCATCAGTGTAAACCTTTACGCTGATATTTTGAGATGAGGAAACACACAAGAAGAAGATCGACTCTCTGACTGAACCTCTAGCGTCATAACAAGCGCAATTATGTGATCCGTTTTAGCAAAATAGCTCATAAGTTGCAAAAAATGGACTTTGAGATATTGTCCAATTTAAAAGATGATTATCAAGCCGATTCTAATGGTAGTAAACAATAGGACATAATAAGTAGTATTTCTATAATTTAAGTTTGATATCTTTTTTTTTAAAAAAAAAAGTTATCAATATTTGTGGATGGATAATTACTAATAAAGTACCTAAATATACTCCACAAGTTAACCTTAGAAATGCATATATGACATATTCAATATAGAACCTTGAAATTTTGTACACATATTGATGTTACTAGCAGCAGTAAGCACTCCAAAATATATAGAATATTCAAAAAAAGATATCTTATAAATAAATCACTTAAAATATCAATTTTGCGACTTATGACAATTTTTCTGAAGCACATCACATATCTTTTAATAAAATGTTATTGTTATTAGTTATTGTACATTATCTATTTGTTCGTCATTTTTCATCCCATTTCCCATCTATTCAATGTGTCACCTCAGTCAAATTACTCAAGATGTTAAAATAGATGTGTACAGGACATCAGGAAGCACTCTTGTAAAATGAAAATTTGACTTTCCTTGTACTCATCACTATGCATATTCCTGAATAAAAAAGTTGAAAAATATAAACTATTTGTTCTTCTTCAATAGTGTACAAAAGTGGTGTGTGACTGAGAAACTCTTCCACCACATATATATGTCTTTGAACATTATTTATTCATTAAAGGGTCACTAAATGGGTTAATGGTCACTTATGGACCCATTTCTTATGGACCCAGTGCAAAATCCAAGTCACAATTTTTCAGATTTCATTATGACTGACTTATAGTGACTCACAGGTGCCAACTGAAGGTTTATTGATGGTCATGTGTGACATCAGAATGTGACAATGCCCTTCTCTCCTTGTACATGTTGTATGTTTGTTTCAAGACTTAAGTCCAGAACATAGGGCCAGTATCTGTGCCTTGGTCTGTGTCCAATATAGACCTTTAGTCCATTCTTGGTCAGATCTTGGTTGTTTTCCCGATGAATTATGAGGCTACAGACCAGAATTATGAGCCTACAGACCAGTGGGAAAGCGTGGTCTATTGGACCTTTTTGTTCTGCCATTGGTTCCCCCCAAATCGGCTGGGTTTCCCATTTCCCATTAGTTCCCCCCAGGGCTGTTTGGTGCTCTATGATTTGTGGAAGGCTTTGTGTGGGTTAGGAGCACTACTGCACGGTTGCCATAGGTCTGCCAAGCATGCCTTACTTACAAGTGAAATAAGTAGTAAATTAACCATGTACCCTTACCCCAGACTGTAATGGTTTGCTAGCCTTTAATAATCTATGTATTTCCCCATTTAAATGTTCCTGGAGTGTCTACAGGCCTGCAGTTTTCACCAAAAAGCCGAAACAGATGACTGTGCATGTTGTTGAAATTTGGGCACTTTCGAAGGGAGGGAGGAGTGCGCTAAATAGGCTGCACAGTGCAACGGCAAGTGCACAGAGAGGCTATGTGTGTCCTGCCGAAAGTGCTGTTGTGCATGTACTTACGCTTTGAGAAGCACCCACACTCATAAACAAATGACGTGAAGCGGCCATAATTAACTTCAATTCAATTCATAATTCAAGTTACCCTTCTCCAAGTCCATAATCCTGTTGTACAAAAGCAACGAAAATAGCATATCGTAGAAATGGTGGCTACTAGTGTGATCACATCAGCCCCAGTGCCGTTTGAAAAGCCGTGAAAATAGCTTCAAGTGCCTTTTTCCGTTTCTTTCTATCATCATTTGCCCCCCATCTAAATTGGCAACCTCATGTTTTATTTGACTGGTAGCAATTAATTACTGGTAATTTGATTACTTATAAGTAAAAAGGGACAGTCCCCTCCCCCTATAGACGAGGCCCAACACTCACAGATTGAATGTGTCTTAGAAGCCCTCTGGTGGGAAACCAGGGCACCCAATATCATGTGAACCTACGTTACCCTGCTTGGACTGGACAGTGGCCATTCTGGCTCCCTACTCTGTACTGACAGGTCGTTTTTACCCACCCTCCACCCTACAAATATTTTAAACTTTTATAATAAAAAAAAAGGCAATCTATTTTCTCATCCCTGAAGAATCTCCAGCAACTGATTGAAAGTTTTAGCCCATAAAGGGCCACTGAAATAAAACTCTTATGGGCAACCTTGTGTTTTATTTAACTTGTCAAGATTAATTAGATTATGTGAGGTCAGTAGACCAGCCTGTAATGTAGGCCTGGAGACCAATTAAATGCTGTCACCAATACCAGTAGACAAAACAAAGGTTACGTTATCTTGGTTTGCCTACTGCTTATTAGTCAAACCAACAAAAAGGTGTTTCCCATTTACCCCACCCCCTACCCTACCCTACCTAAACAAAAAATGGCCATGCCTATATTTTCTTTTACCAAAAAAGCTAATAAAAGCTTAAGGAATCGTTAAAAGGTACATTTCTCAGAGCCTAGGCACATACCTCACATAGTTCATTAATTTTAGCATTTACTGAGAGATCGGCAGGGGATGAGATCAACGGGTGAGAGGTTGGCAGGTGAGAGATCGGCGGGGGATGAGATCAGCGGGGGTTGAGATCAGCAGGGGGATGAGATCGGCGGGTGTGAGATCAGCGGGGGATGAAATCGGCGGGTGAGAGATCAGTGGGTGAGAGATCGGCGGGTGAAAGATCAGTGGGTGAGAGATCGGTGGGTGAGAGATCAGTGGGTGAGAGATCGGTGGGTGAGAGATCAGTGGGTGAGATCGGCGGGTGAAAGATCAGTGGGTGAGAGATCGGTGGGTGAGAGATCAGTGGGTGAGATCGGCGGGTGAAAGATCAGTGGGTGAGAGATCGGTGGGTGAGAGATCGGTGGGTGAGAGATCAGTGGGTGAGAGATCGGTGGGTGAGAGATCAGTGGGTGAGAGATCAGTGGGTGAGATCGGCGGGGGATGAGATCGGCAGGTGAGAGATCAGTGGGTGAGAGATCGGCGGGGGATGAGATCGGCGGGGGATGAGATCGGCAGGGGGATGTGATGGGCAGGGGATGCGATTGGCAGTGGGATCCGATTGGCAGGGGGATGCGGTCGGCAGGGGTATGCGATCGGCGGCTGAGAAATCGGAGGAGGGATGAGATCAGCGGGTGAGAGATCGGCAGGTGAAAGATCGGCGGGGGATGAGCTCGGCGGGTGAGATATCGGTGGGGGATGAGATCGGTGGGGGATTAGATCTTAGATCAGCGGGTGAGAGATCGATGTGGGGTGAGAGTGGCGGGTGACAGAACTCATCTCAGCTGTGTCTCTGTCTGTCTGTCTGTCTGTCTCTCACCCTTTCTTTCTTTGCCTCAGTCTTCAGCTCTACAGTGTGTGTAATTAATTCTTTTTTCTTTGCCCGCTAAATTGGCGGGTGAAATCAGAGCAGGTAAAATCAGAGATTTACCCGACCACACAGAAAAAAGAATCTAAACAGGGTTCCATTTATGGTATGATGTTAATACAGATACTGAGTTATAGAGAGAACTCGAAAGAGAAAGATGGTGGGAGAGGGAACAAGGAGAGATGAGGATGTGGGCCCCACTGTCCCACTAGCAAATCCTGTGCGTGCTACGCACGGGTATTTGCTATTATTAATAATAAGAAGAACAATAATGCAACAGAGTCTGGGCATTTAGACTTACATATTGCGTTTCACTCAGTACAAAGTAGTATCTATTTGCTAGATTTTTGGTAATTTCTGGAATCATACAATACAGTACGAATTATAGATATTACATATGGTAGCATTGACAGTGATAAATTCAATGAATCAATTCTACATGATTTATTGTTTTTAAATCAGGATATGTAGGTTTATAATGTAAGGTTTCACTCAGTACAGAGTGACATTATGACATTATGTTTCTGGCCATAGCTGGATCGATAAACTTCTTTCCAAGCTTTACAATCTGGCTGTGATGGTATTAGCTTAATTAATGACTTTGGTTACATTTTACATTTACATTTACATTTACATTTTAAGTTGTCTGTAAAATACCTTAGAACTTGTGGTTGCTCCCACAATGTTTAGATCACTGCGCCCCCTTGTGTAAAGTAACAGAACCATTGTTATTATATTACATACCAATATCACCTGTTACCTAAAATAAATCAGAATTATAGACAATAAAGAGATGCAAAATACGGTTCAATATAACCAAACGGATCATTTTAACCAACATAATACCAACTATACTCAGATTATACCCATAATTTATGATATTCCAGCATAATTTAAGAGGATTGGTGACGTCCAATTGTACATTTCCGGCCGAATTGACCCGTAAGCACTTACCTCCACCTGCATATACAGGTACTTATGTAACCCCAGGTATAAGCTCATGACTGCTTGCACTCCAATACACCATTCATCGCCTATACCACAAGCAGAGCAGACACCTACAGACCACTGCTTACCACAGGTAAATACCTACACTACTCTATGCCTTCTACACCTTTGATAAATCCTCTTAACTTAGGTTCACAAATGATACACTCTAGTCTCATCTGAGTTCATTTGGTACCGGGCTGATTAAAACCAATTGTTCTATCTTGAATTTTGAATTTTGTGAGACTATTAGTGAAGGTGAATTGTACATCTTCAGTTGACTTTACCCATTACAAGTATAGGCAGGACTGCACATTGACTGTGTATATATATGCACTAGTATATGATTTGGCAACAGTATTGATCCCTTAGCCTTAGCCTTAACACTTGATTAGTCTATATATTACTAGGAGACCTAAATTGTGAACTTTTCAAGCAATCCAATTCTCTTACACAGAAATGAGTCATATAAATTTTGAGATACCAAAATTTTGGGTGGACAACAGGCGCTGGAAAAAAAATGGAAACATTCTTACAAAGAGATCTTGTGTATAATGCCATTTTCTCTAACACTTTAAGCAACGATCGATTTAGCTATAGCTATATCCTACAGTATATATATAGCAACCAAATAACAATGGCTGCACTACTTGAAATGTCAGCTATGGTGGTTCAACACAGAAAAATAAGTTGAGACAACAATGGATTTTGAGATACCATAATAGTTGTAAAGATGAGATTCAGTAGATTCCAACAATGTTAACATATAGGAAAGCAAAAAAAGTATTTCTATATTAAATTTTATGTTCAATATTTTTGGGTGGACAATTACTAGTAAAGAAGCAAAATATACTCTATAGGATGACCTTATATGCAAGGATATCTTTCATAGATTTTCTTGAAATTTAGCACTTTTCCAAAAATGAATATTTTTCTACAAAGATATCTTGTGAATAAAATGCTTGCCATCTAATCCTCAAGCATAATTATGTATAGGGGTTATAGGCTATTCACAAATGTTTGCTTTGTTACATGTATACATGGGTTATATGGGTCAAACTTTCTGAAAATGTACAATTCACCTTCCCCAATCTTCTCAAATAATTCAAATCTAAAAGAAAAATGACGTTCAAAATGCAGTTTAAAACTAAGGAAGAGATACTTGTAATCAACACAATGCCAAAGATACTTGGATATGCATAGAATTTGAGATATTCCACTCTAATTTGCCAGAAGTTACCAAATTTGTAGAGCTGACGATTGTACATTTCCAGAAAATCTGACCCTAATAGGCTATTCACAAAGCTCTGCTTTGTTTACATCCAGGAAGGCTTTGCCAGATTATTGATACAAGCCATGCGTCCCATTTGATTATAGATTATTAGGCCAAGTGTCAGAATTATTTCTTTTTAAACAAGTATTTATAAAAGGGCTCGAAACATCCCTGGGAGGGGTTTTCCAGCTCACCCAGTTAACATAACAGTTTGTAGATAGGTGTTGCTATGTATTGTTGCGAATTGATAAGAAGTAACTGCAACTTATTCAATTTTTAAGGCAATTGATGAAGATAATATTAATGCTAATAGGACAAGTGCATTTAATGTGATTTGATTTGATTTTGAATTATTCATCAAAGATGGGTCCTATTTGTGTCCAGCCTAGGAATCTAACTAGAATTTCAATTATCAGGCAGATTTTAAAATGTTACTATTCATTTTACAGAGTCTGACGTAGAAACATCAAAATGATGCAACAAGGGCAAGGTAAGGGTTCAACTGATTATTGTTCACTTTTTACTCAAACAAATCTTACAAAATTCACTCAAATTTGGCCTTGTATGACTGGATTTATCAATATTCTGCTGTTAGATTAGAAAACATTTTATTCCCGTCAATGACTGGAATGAAAGGCCTGACAATCTCACGAGTAGAAGACACTACTGCTGCATTCGATGAATGCTGTCAACTATTGTCATATGTGATTCGTTTTAGGAAAATTAGTCATAAGTCACAAAATATGGATTTTGAGATATCACCATATTTGAAAAGAGGAGACCAAGGTGATTGTAATGAGAGTAAACAGTAGAACACCTAATCAGTATTTCTATATTTCAAGTTTGGTTTTTTTTATTTTTGAAAGGAAAAGTTTGCAATGTTTCTGGATGGATAATTACCAGTAAAGTAACTGAATATACTCCATCCAAAGGCCTTAACAACGCAGGGATATATTTATTACAATGTCAAGAAATGTGTTACATGGATTTATATGACTATAGGAGCTGAACCCTCTAAAAATCAGAACATTTCAATAAAGACGTCTTGTGAAAAAAACACTTTGAAAAATATCAATTTTGCGACTTGTGATTCATTTTCCTGGAACACATCACATAATATATCTCTCACCTCACCTGTAATCTCAGCTGTATCCGTCAGTATATATCCCTTAAGAATACTGAGACGCTAGACGTATATATAATTATGTTTTTATAACAATTTGAAGTCTAATCACCGCGTGAAACAGCGGGTGGTGAGCGAAGTAATAAGTGAAGGCATCGCATGACAGGATTTGAGTGGGTTCTCCTCGAGTAGCGTCCATCACCTGGCCTTCCAGAAACTGCACCTGTAGAGGCAAATGGGTCAGATTTTCAGAAAATGTACAATTCCTCCTCGCCAATCTTCTCAAATAACCCAAATTTCAGACGAAAATAAAGTTCAAAATACAGTTCAACCTAATCAAACAGATTGCTAGAATCAATTCAAAGCAGAATATACTCGAATTTACCTAGTATTGGCCAAATTGCAGCCTAATTTTGCAGAATTTACTAAAATTGTGTACAGCTGCCAATTGTACATTTTCTGAAAATCTGACCCAAATACACATACATGTGACATTAAAGCTGCATTCCCAGTTATTATAGTAAAACAAATCTTTACAAATTAACAAAGTCACAAGTTGCACAATTGATTTATTCACAAGATCTCGTTATATGTATGTTCCTTCGTTTGCGTTATCTAATGTTCCAAGTTGTATGAATACGTGTACCAAATTTTAAGACTGTGTATCACAAAAATCCATACACACTGTGTTACTGACCCACAGTCATTCCATTTCGAAACAAGGGTCATTGGCTGGAAGCAGAGGTGCCAGTCACTGGACATCAGACCTACGTATAGGATAAGCTTAGAAATACATTTCTAAGCTTATCCTATAGAGTATATTCAGCTACTAGTAATTGTCCACCTAGAGATATGGGAAACGGTCTTTTTTCAAAAATAAAAATATCAAACTTAATATAGAAACACTTATTAGATGTTCTAGTCTTTATCATCATTAGAATCGACTTCTCATCTTTTCAAATAAATTATGATGGTATCTTGTGGCTCATTTCTCTGTACCACATCACATATTAAGACTTATAGGGCTGGATTGAACAATATTCTGCAGCTATTATATCTTTATTCAAGAATTCAAAGTGGATTAGGCCAAGTGAGCATTACTAAGTGAGGTCGTCATAAGAAAGGATTTGGAGGGTCCTTCAATTACAAATAGGGACGTTTTAGAAGCCCTGTAGCGAACACAACTGGCAAACCAAAATCATGGTCAAATGACTTTTAGATGGGTTGGAAAAGAATCGCACAAGAAGTAGAAAAGATTAATTTTTGTACCATCATTAGCTGGGAATGCAGCTTTTATATGTGTGGTTTTGTACATTTCTCTATTACTTTAGACCCAGTTTGGTCAGATTCTGGGGTGTATTTTTGTCGAAATAGACCACGGCAATCACTTCCGGCAACTTCCGGTAAGGAATGGGGGTTATAGATGTCAAAAAAACTGGTAAATAAAAGTCAGTAAGTGGTAAATAACAGTTGAATCTGACCAAAGCGGGTCTAAAAGCATTAATACCCGAGGTTTTGGATGTTCTAAGTGGTCTGTTGCCTGGTGGACAATTCGAGGGGCGTTAGCCCTGAGAATTTCCACCAGGCCACAGACCACTTAGAACATCCAAAACCTCGGGTATTAATGCTATAAAAGTCTCGGAGTCCGAGCTGTCCGTTGGTGTAGTTCCCTTTGAACTGTGCCAGTGGGCAGTGAAGGGCTCAGGTTGGACCCGAATGGTCAACCCTTGATGTGTTCAATCTCTTTAGTTTATATTCTGTTTTACCTTTTCATACTGTATTATGCTTCCTGTGCCTTTTAACCTTACTGTGCTTTTACTACAATGTCTATATTTCATATGTACTTCAGCTTTGATTACCAATTCGGGTGATTGTATTGTATTTCCATGTATTGGTGCTGTTGTGTGTTATCACACCCATTTTACGACCTTATCCTTTTATTCATTATATGTTTGTGGCTGGTCCACAAAAGGCTGGTCTTGAGAAATTGCTTCAATAAATTGCCTTGCAACAAGTCTAACCTCTTGTTCCGTGTTTATTCCGCTTAGTGTCCAAACCGAGTTCACTACATGTGTACACTAATCACAGGAATTGGCAATGAACTCAGTTGGGCAAACATTATAGGTCTATATAGTAGTAGTATTATAGGTTTCAGATATATAGTAGGCTAGATGAAAACTAGGTAGGGGGTCGTAACATTTTAGAACAAAACTATTTTAGGAAACCACCTTCCATGCAGGAACTAATAGAAATATATTTTGCAACAACATGTGTTTTAATAGATATTGGTTTTCTGGTTAGGACATTTGAATTAATACAATTAGTATAATAATTAGTATAATTAGTGTTTAATTCTAAAGTAGTTTTTTTTGTCAAAAGACATCCAAATAGAAGTAGGCAAGGTTAATGTACTTAAGGTGGGGTACAGGTTTTCTATGTAGGCGAGATATCTGAAACACTATTTGTTTTGGCTTGTAGGGTTTCCCATATATGCAGTGATGTTTATGCAAGGTGTTTACTAAGTACTTCCTAGGCCAGCAAGTAACTCCTGATCTGAGTTAGTTTAGTTCAAAACACCTGAGAAATAGGCAACGGGTTAATTAATTCATGAAATTACTTTTCAGGAAATGAAAAAAAATTGCATTCAAATTTGTTTTAAAAACTAAAACAAATGCTTATTTAATAGCATTGATTGATTTAAAAAGGGGAAATATACTTTCGATGCAATTTACAGTAGGATTATTCTTTTAGGGTAATAAATGCCTAGCATGTTAGGCAATGTATTACAAATTTTTCTCTAGGTGTTTTGGGTGGGGCTGGGGGTGGGGAGAAGCGGAAACAACTATATTGGTTTGATTAGGTAGTTCCTATATGACGTATTAGGGGGTTTCAGTAAGTCTAACCTATACCTAAACCAAAACGTATCTGTATCTCTGATTATACAAACATACGTTAAAAGGAAGAAAGAGGTTCAGCAAAACATAGAATAGCAACTGTGTTTTGATCCTCATTTTTCTCTTAAATATTATTAGAGTTATTTGAAAGGATTGTTTAAAGGGTCAGTCAACGGGTTCCCGGTCACTTTTAGGACAATAAACTTCATGGAGCCATAAATACAACACCCAAGTCTCAATTTTTTTTACTTCCATTTATGTCTAACTTATAGTCACTTACAGGCACGAATTGGGAAAGCTTAGTTGAAAAGGTCTGTTTAGCACAAGAGGGCACTGAGAGTGCTGTGTGACATCATAAAGGTGCACCAGAAATGAACATAATATCCCTACCTTTCCCCCCAATATCCCAGCAATTGAAACAGTTCACTGTCACTGCTTTCAGCCATTGTTTTGAACTATATGTAACACAGTGTTGTTTTGGTCTGCACAACTGCATTGATCAAACACCTTCCTCCCACCCCACCCTCCTTCTTTCTAGCAGCAATTATGAGAGTTGTTTCTATGTTCATTGCATGTACAGTTCAAGATTGGTGCACCTTTATGACGTAGGCAAACAGTGGCGCCTTGAATGGAGTGTTAAACTGTGGAACTACGTTTTCACTCCTTTAAATGGGTAAAACTCATTAAATAAGAACTTGAATTAAATAAAACCGGGGAGGTTACATTTCAATAATAGCAAGGAAATGGAATTGCTCATAATATTTGGGGGTTTACTGACACTTTAAGGCAAATTGTATATTTTCTGTTGACTTGACCCAAAATTTATGCATGACAATAATGCTAATAAAAACCCCTGTTTTCCTCTTCAGTCAACCCTGCATATGACGACACTGCCATAACCGCACCTCCAATGGCGGCTGCACCAATGGGGGTGGGGCCTGGTGGTAAGTTATGATTCATTCACTGTTTACTGGTTGGCAATGGGCAAGTAAATGTGCTTGTAAATGTGCTTGTCAATTGTGTCTTTAGTCCCAGGATTTTGTGTATTAAACATACCATGCCTGGTTCATGATGAATGTTTTATAATTCATTTTATGATTTCTTTTTTATTAATAATTTTTATACAGCCAATATTCTGTAAACTGAAGATCCAAATAGATAGGGTTTGGTCATTCTGTTCTGAGTTTTAAGTACATTATTTCATTATATTTTAGGGGGTTCTTGAATTGTTCGTATGAGGTAGTGTTGTTTTTTTCGGTTGAAGTAAGGGCTTTCCATGCTTTGTAGCTGGGGGTAGGGAACTAAGGGAAGAATATGAATAAATGATTAAAATTCAATGTGGCTTTTTTCTACTTGTCAGAAAGTTATTTGTTTTCAATTCAATTTAAATTTGTTTCTCAAGAAAATACTGTAACCTTTATTCTGTGTTATGTCAGGACCTGTACCTGGTGCCATAGTATGGATGCCCAAGCCTGAGCCCATGATAGGAATACCACCTGGCCTGGAGTACCTCTCTACTGTAAACCAGCTCCTGGTCCATCAAGAAGTGGAACTACTTGAAGGTAACTCCCATTTTTCCTAAGTGTGTTAAAGTGGAAATTCTGTTAACATCAATAAAAAACAAAATATTTTCTTCATTTTCTTCCAATTCTTTCCAACCCAACTAAAAGTATTTTGACTGAAATGTTACAAGATTCTTTCGAGTTGTTTTTGCTACAGGGTGTACTTATTCGTATTTGGAAGACCTGCCTGAATCCTTTCTTATTATGATTTCATTTATTATCACTCGCCGGCGGCTGTTTTTGCTTGACTGTCTTTACTACTTGTATAAACATAACACATTATTGGTGATAATAATTGGCATAGTATCCCAATCCTGCTCTGTTTAGTTCTGATTCTGCATTCATCAAAAAGTTTGAGACAATAGATTTGTTATTCATGTTTTGGTTTTAATGTCTCCTTGTAAAGCTTTATTGAGTCTGGTGTAGTACATGTAAGTGTGGTAATTCCACTGATGTAATAAAAGAACATTTTTTTATTTTTAAACTAGTTACTAACAGTATTCATGACTTCATTACAGCAATGACTGGCTGGGAAACAAAAAACAAGTATTCTGTCAAGAACACCATGGGACAACAAATCTACTATGCAGTAGAGGATGGTAAGTATTTGTCAGTCTCATGTTAAATTCTGAACAAAATTGATCAACATTTTTAAATTCTACATATTAAAGCTTTCTTCTATTTGTTGAAAGTTATTGGGGTAAAGGTTAAGGGATCAATATTGAGGTACATTCTCCTCCCATAACGCAAGGTCCACAGTTTTCTCTCTCACCACCTGCGATATTATAATAATGGCTTGTCCCTGACCCAATCATAGGTTATGGTCTTTTTACTCTTTCAAGATACCAAATACATCCAGATATTTTGCCTGCTAGATTGATGCAGGAAATTATCTAATTTTCTGTTTTTGTTCTTGTAGTAGTCGTTTTTCTCATTTTCAATGATACTGCCCACTACCGGCCCTGCTCTCACTCCCTCCTACCTTGAAATGCATTTGTTTCATTGTCTAACTGCCCTGCCTCGCACAAGGGTGTGAGGCAGTTGCTATCCATTTTGGATATACCCCTTTTGCTGGTTACGTTTTGCCAAACACCATTTCCAGGTATGGGACGGGTTAAGGGATTCACCGGAATGGTCACACAATAATAAATGTTTTCAAATTGGGGTTCATCTACCACAACTCTATTACTTCCCCAAACCAAAAAGGCAGGAAAATGATATTAGTTCTCCTAACTAGAGTTTGCAAAGGATATGAATAAAGTAGGAAAACAGGTTGATATGGATGGGTCTCTACAGTATTGTGTTTTGACCAAAAAGCCCTGGGGTGACAGATAGGAGTCCCAATATGCTGGCTGCGCCTTCTTCAAAGATGGTTTTGTTGCTCCTTGTCCAGATATACCTGGCATTCAATCATTTTCTCAATCACTTCTCAATGTTCAGGGGGTGGTGAATGTGGACGTCAATGCTGTGGCAATCATCGAGGTTTTACCATGCACATTACTGACAACTTTGGAAAGGTAAGCAATTCCCACCATTTCCCCCAATACGCCATGTGAATATCCCATAGTGCATGTTTGTTACAGAGAATGTGAAAACCTGATATCCATCTATAGTGCTAAAATCTTTTAATTTTGACCACCAGAACCTTTAAACCTTTGATGGTACAATGAAGATTATTTATGCACACAATGCTGAACCTAATTGAGATTTTGCACTTCATTTCTGGAACTGGTAGAAGTGCATACCTTACTCATTTAATACGGTGTTGTGATACCTACAAGGGATGTAAGGCTGTGGTTCCACTGGCTCGCTCGTTTGGTATGCTCATGCCCCGCTCTTTTTATTTCCCCAAGCACCTAACAAGCGAAGACAGAGCGAACCCAGAGCAATCCAATAGAATCGGTTATTGCGCTTTCTATATGCTCTTAAAATTTGACGTTGGCACTTCTTTTTGACACTGCGCTAATATCTGACGGGTTTGATTTGAGCGCAGCAACACGGCGCTCTTTCCACGTCTTTTAGTAGCGGTCTAAGAGCGCAGTGAGAGCGCACCAAGGCACTTGCTATTGATTTCATAAGGAAACAAGCGAACCAGTAGAATCACTCTGCACTCGTCTTGCGCTCATAATAAAAGCAGATGAAGAGCGAATGAAAGACACAATATAATAAGCCAAGCAAGAGCGAGCCATGAGCACATATATAAGCGATCCAGTGGAATCACACATTAGGATAACTATTTGTGTTGAAATAGTACAATTGATATTCACAGAGAGTAATGTGCAGTTCTGACATTTTCTGACGATCCTATAGAGTATATTTTAACTTTTTTTAAAAATAAAAGTATCTAACTTAAAATATAGAAACAGTTATTAGCTGTCCTAATGTTTACTTTCATTTGAATCCTCTTGATCTCATCTTTTTAAACATGATGTTATCTCAAAATCCATTTCTTGGTGACTTGTGACTCATTTCCCCATGACACACCACATTTAGCCAACAAAGTGATCTTAGCACTTTAATGTATAATATTTGGCCTGTTGCAGGAAGTAATGCGAGTGATCAGAGAGTTCAAGTGCTGTGTGGGCTGCTGCTGGTGTGCAACTTCCTCTGGTTGTGCCTATGAGATAAGGGTGGAGGCACCACCCGGTGAGGTGGTGGGCTACGTCAGACAGGGGTATGTCCTTCATGTGGCTTTCATATCATGTTTCTCCCACACATAGAACACAAATGATGCATTGTAGATCTATGTTGAGGGGTGTCCATAATTTCTGCATGATGAGGATTTCCACTCCAAACTTTCTTTCTTTTTGTTTGATTTCAGGCCAATATAATATTTAAACAGTTACAAAAGGATACATTAATCTAAACTGGGAACAAACATTTACTTTCTGTATAAATCAACCCTTATATTCCATTTTTAGAACTAAATGAGAACACAATGTTCTTTATTACTTTACTTTGCTTGATGTTTCAGGTAGATGCTTAGCAAAACCATAATGTTAACGAGCTATAGAATCAGAAATTTTATGACATATCTAGATTGCTGTTAAGAATGTAGATGGTTTGGTCTCTTTACTTTAACTTCACTTTTATCTTAATTTTGTCCATAGACCAGGAGCATACTGGAAGATCTGGAGTTTACTTTTTAGATGTATACCTCTTTTTGTACAATGCTTTTAGCAGACAACAAGTAGGTCAGGCAGCTAAGCCTGATCTTCAACTGAAAAGTAGAAGGAACCGTTGGAAGGAGAGACCTATTTTCCATGTAGACCTTAACTACAACCAAATGAAAATAAAGATTCAATGATATATGTTGGCCGTAAATGAAATAAAACTAAAGATAAACATCTTGGTTATTGCTCAGTGCCATCCTTATGACAGAATATAAATTTGCTTATTTCATGTGCATAAAAAAACAGAAACTTGACACTCAGTACATTCCATCTATGAATTGAATTGTTGCTTTGTATCTCACCCACGATCCTATAGCTTCACAAGCTATAGGATCGTTGATCTCACCGCACCTTTAGCTTTGTGATGCATTTATTGCTGTGAAGCTATTGGTTTGTTGATGCTTTGATCCGCTTCAGAGATCATTCCTCACCTTGCCATGTTATAACAGTGGTTATGTACTTGACATCATAGATCTGGAGATGGGGCATATATTGTCGTTGATGGTATGAGCTAAATTACAAATCCTCATACCCTGGACGCAAATATATTTATGAGTCTAAGTATTTGTCAACATGGTTTGAAAATCTCCTCCAATATCTGGAGATTCACCCCTACATATGATCCGTGTTCTATCAATAAAGTTACAAAAAACAGTCAGTCATGCAGCTACCTAAAACTGCACTTTCAGCTAACGTTGGTACCAAACTTATGATTTTCTACTTTTTGTTTCATTGTTTTCCAACAATTATTTTACCAAAGTTTTGGAGAGGTTTGTCCAGTTGTATTTGCTACAGGGCTTCGGAAACTTCCTCATTTGTATTTGGAGGATCTGCCTGAATCCTTTCTTAAGATGACTTTACTTAGTTACGCTCACTGGCAGCCGTTTTTTCTTTGGCCTAATCAACTTCAAATTCCTGTATAAACATATAATAGCAGCAGAATATTGTTAAATCCAACCCTATAACTCATAATATGAGTCAATTTGTTAAGATTTGTTTTGTCATAATAGCTGAGAATGCAACTGTAATGTCACATTTATTGGTTGGATTTTCAGAAAATATACAATTCAACTTCGCCAATCTTCTCAAATAACCCAAATTTTAGGCAAGAATAAAGTTCAAAATACAGTTCAACCTAACCAAACCGATTGCTAGAATCAATGCAATGCCGAATATACTCGAATTTAACTAGTATTGACCATTTGTCAACCTAATCTTGCACAATTTACTAAATGTGTAGAGCTGCCAATTGTACATTTTCCGAAAATCTGACCCATTTATGTGTATTTGCCTTCGCAGGTGCAGTTTCTGGAAGCCCAAATTCCAGGTGATGGACGCTACACGTGATGTGATGTTTGACATTACTGGCCCCTGCTGTATCTGTGAATGCTGCGGAGATGAAGAGTTTGTTGTAAGTAGCTCTCATTTGGGATGTGTTTCAGGAAGATGAGTCATAAGGCGCAAATTTGATATTTTCCAAAGTGTTTTTTTACAAGATCACACTATTGGAATGTTCTGATTTTTGGGGGGTTTATCACTTGTAGCTGTATGAATCGATGTCCAAATTTCAGGACAATCTATGTGATATATTCTTTCGTTTTAAAGGTCCTCATATAGACTACATTTAGTTACTTTACTGTTTATTGACCCCAGAAATATTTTTTTTTTCAAAACGAAAATATCAAACATAAAATCTAGAAATACTTATTAGATTAACAGACTGTTTACTATCATTGGAATCGGCTTGATCTCATCTTTTCAACTATAATGGTATCTCAAAATCGATTTTTTGCGACTTCTGACTCACATCCTGAAACACATCACATTTATCAATTCTATTGGTTAAAGTGTATTCCAAGCTAAATTTTAACTGATGTGTAATAAGTGATAAGGTGTTTGTTTTTATGAATGAAGGCAACACTTGAAAACTTCCACAGTGGATAATGCATATTTTTGTTAGCTTATTCAAATTGATATGTTAGAAAGAAGAAGAATCCCTCACCTCCTTGCTCCTAAGTTATGTTAATGTTAAAATGATATATATATAATGTTAACACTATTACTTAGGTAAGCATGTAAGTCTTACCCCAACCCAAATTGACCATACTGCTTCACTGATGTTTGACCAACTCTCAAGCAAATGGAAGTTCTGTTTGTTGATCAGTTGAGCGAGTGGGTACCAAAATTGTTGTAGGTTAATGAAAACTAGATCTGATGTCATTTCTATCTCGACTCATGTTGCATGTGAATGCAAAATCCCAATAATTGCAATGCTAACAAAATATTTTCCAGCTTAATTCCACACAAAGTGGTGAGGAAGTTGGGAAAATCAGCAAACAATGGAGCGGCCTTGTTAAGGAAATATTCACGAAAGCTGATAACTTTGGAATCTCATGTAATTATTATGAATCCCTTTATCTGTGTGCATTAACATTAATTCAATTTATCAAGTTATTAAGATAAACATGTTTTGGAATTGTTCTAGCATAAAGACAAACCTGGTAAAGAAAAATAATATCTTACGTATGTTTCCATTTCCTGCAGTCCCAATCAACTTAGATGTTCGGATGAAAGCAGTCCTTGTGGGTGCAGTTTTCCTTATTGTAAGTACTATTTTTTATTATTATTTAGAGGGTCTGTGGATAGTCGACCTGAGTGAAGGCAGGTTAGCATGACTATTATATTAAGAAAAGGCCACCCTGGTTCCTCAACAACTTGTACAAGACATTAATAACAGGTTGTGGTAGAGAGGGAGTAGCATGGAATGGAAGCATGGAATAGTGAAGTTGTATATATATAACAACTTTTATTCAGTTTACAGCTTACATAGATTTTCAATTTCATCAATCACTGAAATGGATAACAATGCTCTGCGTAGCAGATCTACCGCACGATCCAATATGTGGCACAAAGGTAGAGAGACCTGGTAATTGGAAGGTTAGTGGGTACAGGGCCTAGGGCTCTATTGACAGATCATAGTGCCAGTTAGACAGCTAATGGATGTGGGGACCAATCAGTAGTAGTTAGCTAGTGTCAAACCTCTGTGGTTATTTACATTCTTGAATAATCTGCCAATAGACAAAGTGAAACATGTATCAATCACTAATGTCAGATCTCTCTGCATCGAGCACCTAGTGTACAGCTGCATGAAATCTTCATAATAAAGTTTACAGCCTATAATAGTAGTATAGTACAGGAGCGTTTAGCTTTTAATCCAATTTTACAAATACAAAGTCATGGAAAATGGTTAATGGTCCCTGTTTATATAGTTCCAACAGGCACCCCAGAAATAACGTATATACTGATTGATACTGAACGCCAGACTCTTAAAATAACAGAAAACAAACTGGATTTTATATCAACAATATTTAACACATCTTCATGAACATGGTTGAACAATGAGAATTACATTTGGGTTTAGTCTTAATTATCTAGTATTCAATCCCAGTCAAAGTATAAGCAGTTTTAGAAATTGCTTCATTAAAGGAACACTACTCTATTTTACTTTCCTAATATCATTATACTCTCTTGTCAAAAATAGTAAATGAAGACTCCATGTAAAGATTTATTTATTCTATTTATAATCCTATTTGCACCTCCCTTCATAGAATCTCTTGAGTGTTGTTTAGCACCAACCTATATTTCAGTAGTAGAACAGTCATTCCAGTTGGTATTAAAAACAGTATAATTACCTTGAGCTCATGGTCAACCATCAGAATTCATGAAAATTAAACTCTTTTGTAAACTTAACCGTTCACCTATTTCAGGATTTCATGTTCTTTGAGGAGGATGAAGACAATAACAGCTAAAGACACAAACTCAACTGATGAAAAGTCTTTGGCACCAGGACATCGCTACCCAAAGCCCTGAGCTAGTCAAGAAGTACATGAGCTACTCTATGAAGTATTATATATGTAACTCAGGGATCATGCTGGTGTGAGGGCCTCTTGTCCTGACTCATTAAAGCTGCACTCTAAGTTAACATCGGTCAAAATCTTGATTTCTCGTTTACGTTCTTTTCTCTTCCAACCCATCATTTTGGAGGATTTTTTTCTGGTTCTTTTGTTGTGACAGCACTTCATTAAAGTCCACACATGTATTTTGGAGGCCTGCAGAAATCATATGCTGTTGTAGCTTCACTTATTATCGCTTACTGTAGCCCATTTTCTCTTAGCTGATTTGATTTCGGGGGATTTTGTCCAGTTTTTCTTATTACATCACTTCAAGTCTGCATTGATAGGTTTATATTGGGGTCCCACCAAAGTTCTTTCCTGTAGGGGCCTCATTTGTTATCATTCATTAGTCACTGACCTGAACAATCCATGGATTACAATAACCTAATGCAAGGACTAAAAACATTAATAGCATTATTTCAGGCCTGCTGGTGAATTGTTTGGTATATGGGTCAGATTTTCAGAAAATGGACAATTCACCACAACCAATTCTCGCAAATAATCCAAATTTCAGACGAAAATAAAGTTCAAAACACAGTTCAACCTAACCAAACAGGTTGCTAGAATCAATGCAATGCTGAATATACTCGAATTTACCTAGTCTTGACCAAATTGCAGCATAATTTAGCATAATTTACTCAAGGTGTAGAGGTGTCAATTGTACATTTTCTGAAAATCTGACCCATATAAACCCTGGAATTCACCTCAGAATTTTTCACCAAACATTGCACCACCAACCCCTCAATGTTGGTCATAACGCCTTTACTGGTGGCCATTTTCTCTTGGCTGATTCAACTTCAAATTCTTGTTTGAACATATATAAGAGTAGCAGAATATTGACAAATTCAGTCCTATGAAACAAAATATGCATAGATTGGCAATGTTTTCTATAATAGCTGAGAATGCAGCTTGAAGTAAATGTGGTAATTCCTAAATAGTTAAGATTAGATTTATCCGACTAGAACACCTCCAGTTGTACTAAAACATCTTATTATAGATAAGTATTAATAGTTGAAGTGACTTACATAATATTACTGTATTTGCTATGTCTGTGATATATCGTCGATTCATAACAAAGAAATATGAATCCATAAATAGATTTGTATGGGAATTGTTATGTATTCTTCAGTCATTATGTAACACATCTAGTTACATATTTGTATAAGCCTCAACTAATGTGGCTATGACTCTAATTCATTATTATTTCTGTCAGTATTGTTATTGTTTTTATATCATATCATGATATAAATCTGCATTTCCAATCAGTTATTGGTGAGGATAGCATCAGTGTAAATCTTCACTCTGATTTTTTTTGAATAAGTAAACACACAAGAAGATCTACTCTCTGACTGAACCTCTAGCATCATTATAAGCACAATATGTTTTAATTTAATGAGTCATAACCAATCATTGTGTCCACTTTACTTCTACATCTTATTACTGGTGAGTTATATACCTCTTGCAATGCCCTAGTTATTGGACATTATTTATTTGTTCGTCATTTTTCATCCCATTTCCCATCTAATCAATGTATCACCTCGGTCAAATTACTCGAGATGTTAAAATAGATGTGTACAGGACATCAGGAAACATTCTTGTAAAATGAAAATCTGGCTTTCCTTGTACTCATCACTATGCATATTCCTGAATAAAAAAACTTGAAAAATATAAAGTATGTGTTCGTCAATAGTGTACAAAAGTATTGTGTGACTGAGAAACTCTTCCACTACATATATATGTCTTTGAATATTATTTATTCATTAAAGGGTCACTAAACGGGTTAATGGTCACTTATGGATCCATAAGTTATGGACCCAGTACAACATCCAAGTCACAATTTTTCAGATTTCATTTATGACTGACTTGTAGTGATTCACAGGCGCCAACTGAAGGTCTATTGATGGTCATGTGTGACATCAGAATGTGGCAATGCCCGTCTCTCCTCGTACATGGGTCAGATTTTCAGAAAAATGTACAATTCAACTTCGCCATTCTTCTCAAATAACCCAAATTTTAGACGAAAAAAAGTTCAAAATACAGTTTAACCTAACCAAATAGATTGCTAGAGTCAATGCAATGCCAAATATACTCAAATTTACCTAGTATTGATCAAATAGCAGCCTAATTTTACCAAATTTTCTAAATGTGTACAGCTGCCAATTGTACATTTTCTGAAAATCTGACCCACATGTTTATTTCAAGACTTAAATCCAGAACATAGGGCAGTATCTGTGCCTTGGTCTGTGTCCAATATAGACCTATAGATTATGTGAGGTCAGGGCAATGTTCTTACATCTCTGAGTCATTATTGGAGTAGACCAGCCTGTAATGTAGGCCTTTAGTCCCCATTTGTTTGGCTGGCCGGGACAGTTATACACATACAGACAAGTGGTACTAGTGTTGGACTTCCGTTTTTGGCTGACCGCTTACATCAACGAAAAATACAAAATAATATTTACTGCCGGAAACAAGCCTTCCTTCGCCTATAGGCTTGGTTTCCAAGGTGGCTTAGAGAAAACTCACGACCATAAACTCAGTATATAACCGCTTAGTAGACCAATTAAAGGCTGTCACCAATACCAGTAGACAACGCATAGCTTACGGTATCTTGGTTGCTTATTAGTCAAACCAAAAAACGTTCTGTTTCCGATTCACCCCACCCCCTATCCTACCCTACCTAAACAAAAACTGACCATATTTTTTTTTACCAAAAAAGCTAATAAAAGCCTAAGGAACCGTTAAAAGGTACATTTCTCGGAGCCTGGACACATGCCTCACAGACCAGATGAGAGTGCTTTGTCAGTGATCGGACGTCTACTGTGCTACTGCACTAATGGGGTTCCTGGCCCAAGACGAGGTGTCCTAATGTGATTATGATAGCATTTTGCAGACCTAATGGAATTATAATGGGGCTTTGGAGTGAGGTTTGGAGTGAGAGGCATTCCCCCAGTTTAGAGACTCTCATCTTTGAGCCGTAACTGAACACCCTGAAAACCCTGTTGTAGCAACTGTGCCAACACCTATGACCATACCATGCTTTATCTCATCAAATATGGCGATTTGGAAACTTCCATTCATAAGCATTTGCTAAGATTTAGCACCTTTTCCATTCACATGGGTTTGTTAATCATTATGTTTGTGAAGGCATAGAACACCAAGGACAGCTGTACTAACTTTAACATGGCCTATGTGGCAGAAGAAAGTGTGAATGTTCTTATAATGTTTAGGTTGGATGTACCAGGATATATGAATATAACAGGCGAGGTAATTAAAATATTACTTTTACAGTAAAATACTTAGTTATGACAATTATAACTGGATATATACAGGTTAACTAACGAGTTGGTTTTAAGGAGCGTGAATATTGCACAAGTTGCTTAACAACGAGTAAAATATTCTAAGCGACTGAAACCAACGCATTAGTTAACAGATTTATTGCCAGTCAGTTATTGCCAGTTAGTTGCCATGTCAACCCCATGTAAATCAATGGTGAAATAATGCACTATGCGTAAATAACTCTAAATACGTTGTTTTCAGAGCAATGCGTGTATAATAAAACTTCTAAAACTACAGAGTGGCGATATTTGGCAAGAGTATCAACATTTCATGTAAGTAAAAGGTAGAAAAGAACTTGTTTGAATGCAAATTCGCTGTATGCTGTCTGAATGTGTGTGTAGGCACCAATACATCCCCAAATTGTGTTGCCCTATAATGACATTAGCTGTGTACAATGGCATGATATGATATGGCAACTGTGGCCTGGTCATTCACAGCCTGGTAAAACAAGCAATAGATTTCTCCATGTTATACATGACTCCCCCATTCCAAGCCAGAGACCTGTTGCATAAGCTTAAATTAGGAACGGAAAACTGCGTGTGCGAATACCTATAGATACTTTCCCACTTACTTCAGTGTGTATTGTAACCATTGTTAGAGTTTTAATTATTAGAGTGGTGGTACGTCCTCCCCTTACATACTGCTGTTTTTATACCTCATTGCATGATCATACTTGTAACACTGGCTTATGCCGCCATATATCAGTATTTTTACTGCCTTCTGTATCTGATAATCGGTCTGTCACTTGCTTCAGACAGGCATACTATTTCTCTATTAACAAATGGATATGCTATATTAACGCATACAATTCTGTGTCTAGCTTGTTTATGTACCAACTGCAAATGGCTAATCATTATGAATGCTGTTTATATTTGTATTAATATAGACGACTATATAAACCAATATATGATTAGGGGTTTTGAACACCCACTATGTACAATACCTTATGTCACCTAATCTCGATGTTCTCATTGTAATTTAACCATTCTTCACCTCATCTCATTCAAACTTTTCTAAAAACCAATTTCTGCAACCTTCATGTTACTTTTAAGATTCAAGTCCGTAAAAGCGGCATCCTCTGGAAGACCTAAATTGTAGATGCAGAGCAACCGCATTGTAAAAAACAACAGCAATAAAAGGATTTTTGAATATGAATTTGAATTGTGTATAGGATATACCTACCAACTGGGAATGGCACGTAGGAAGGAATTGGTTTTTCTTCCTACAGGTGAAGGAATTATAGAAAAAGGTTCCTTTCCTTAGCTTATACAACATAGTGGACCTGTTTTATTAGGCAAGGAAAGGACAATCGTGTATGGGCATTCCTATACTTTCCCCCTTTCTTCGTTGGCTATAGGAATAACAGTTCATACCCACCATTATGTGTATATGCTATTCCAACCAGCTGGGAATTCCTTTTTCTTCCTACAAGTGAAGGAATTCCCACAATAAAGTTCCTTTCCATAGCTTATGCAACAGGCACCTGCCTGGATAGGAATACGTCTGTCTATACACTGGCCTATAGATCTGGGTCAGATTTTCAGAAATGTACAATTCGCCTTCACCAATCCTCTCAAATAACCAACATTTAAGACAAAAAATGAGCTTTAAAATGCAGTTTAACCTAAGAGAACTGATACTTTAAGTCAATGCAATACCGAATATACTCAGATATACCCGGTATTCTTAATTTTTTAGTCTAATTTAGGAGAATTTCCTTAATGTGTAGAGCTGCCAATTGTACATTTGCTGAAAATCTGACCCATCTATACTATAGTTGGGTGCTCCTGTACAAATAGCAACACCCACCCACAGGTGTATAGGTATTATGTGAAGGTGATGTGGTGGTCACTACACCACACGGCTTATACCACTCACCTCCACACCACTACAGGTAGCTACCTTTATTATACTCAATTTATTTTACTCCTACTAACTTCATTTATACTTTTCTTGCTGATATCCACATACAACTAGAACAATGTTTCTATTAATTATTTTATAACGAGCGTCTATAATTAACTGAGGGTGCTATATATCATAAGAAGTGATATTAGTCAGTTTTGATATCATTATTATTATCTGTTTTATAACTTGCTTTATAACGTAAAACTTTGCTTTACAACTTAAGATTGTTCTTGCCCTGTTAATATGTGTCTTTAGCCAGTCTAGATCTGTCTTTTCTAGCATGAGGTGGCGGCTGGAAGACCTGGATTTTATCCAGAAGCCTGGTCACCTATTTGTCTAACTTTCATACTTGTACCTGTATAACATCAGACAAATAAAGTATTTTTCAATTCAATTCAATTCAATTTATTATAAAGGTCAGATCGTAGTTCTTGTACAACATGTTAGATATTCACATATTTTTCTATCTTTATATCATACTCTTTAAAGCAACAACAAAAAGGAGCAACAATTTTTATCATGTATGACCATGTTTTTTTTGTGAAATATATATATAAATAATATTTTTATTCAAGATTCCAATACATTTACAGTATGATTCATATTCAATAGTATTCAAAAATCAGGAAGTGGGTTAGGACATCTGCATGGGTTCATGCAGGTCTTCCAACGACCTCCCGAAAACCATATAGTAATAAAATAATAATAATATATATAATAATATTTTAGTAATAAAATAAAGAAACCGTTGGGCTACATTGAATAATAAAATATAAGATGTGAATTAAAATCTGCATTCTTCCAGTATTACAGTCTACTCAGCACAATACTCGAGTATAGGGGAGCAAATAGAGGATAAGGAGGATTACTTATTGAATAACCAACTGAACTTGGGTCAGTTCATTAAAAATGAACAATCAGCAGCTCTACACATTTAGTAAATTAGGCTGAATTAGGCTTTAAAATGAGAAATGCTGGGTATATCTGAGTATATTGGTCACTGCATTGACTTATTATATCTGTTTGGTTATGTTGAATTATATGTTGAACCTCATTTCTGTCTTAAACCTTTATTTTCTGAAGGATTGGTGAAAGCCAATTGTATATTACCTGAAGACCTGACTCATGTATACATACATGTATGTGCATGATATGAATTTGCAATATCACATAATACGTAATTTTGTGATTTTGCTGGGTGCTACGCACCCTTACGAAATTGCTACGCCCGCGGTAGATAACCACGTCTTACACAGCCAGGAGTCAATTTTGTCTAGTATATGGGTCAGAATTTTAGAAAATGTACAATTTAACTTCACCAAACTCCTCAAATAACCCAAGTTTCAGACGAAAATTAACTTCAGAATACAGTTCTACCTAACCAATCAGATTCCTAGCGTCAATGCAATGCCAAATATACTCAAATTTACCTAACATTGGCCAAATTCCAGGCTATTTAAGCATAATTTACTAAATTTGTACCGCTGCCAATTGTAGATTTTCTGAAAATCTGACCCATATATTCCAGCCTAATTAGCAGAATTGACTCATATACTATGTAAGTCAATTCTGCTAATGAGACAAAAATGGTCAAACTATGCAAGAGTTATATTATGACTCATGCTTAGAGTGTCCATGAAATATAATGTGACTGCCTTTGCCAGCCCATGTCAGCCAGCAAGGAGCAGACAAAAGAAGACTCGCTCCACCTCCCTTCCTCCAAGGTTATATTTCATATAACCAGAGTTAATTTGTATAGCATGACTGTATAGGTAATGCTAGGGCATTGTTGCGGCCAATCACAAACCCCCTACTAACACGCCACCTACATCCACACCCCGTACTAACCATTCACTCTCCCCGCACCCCTCACTTCACTTCCAACCACCAACCATACAACATTTAAATTGGGAGTGCAGTTCCCTGCTGACTCTATCACGACAGCAGAAACTACCATATGAGGATATTACTTCCTAGGAAGTCGCGAGAACGCTGCAGAACTTCCAGGTTCCTAATTCCCTCAAACACAATGCCTAGAGGTAGACGTACGAGACCGAGAAGAATGAAAGATGTCGGTGCCGGCACACCTGAGCACACAGACGGGAGCCCACCTGAGGACGGGAGCGATCACGAGACCGTCCCCCCCAAAGCCAAAGCTGCGACCAAGGTCAGCAACCGAGAGCTTGACGCACAAGTCCAAACCATGCAGGCAGCCATGCAGGGACTCAAAGGCACGGTTGAAACTATGGCTCAACAGTTGGCGGTTGTTGCTCGACATGCAGCAAATACCCAGAGTGAGAAAGACAGGCACAAGAAAAGCTCCAAGAAAGTGGTGATAGAATCCTGTGAGGAATCTTCCGAGGACAGCGAGTCCGAGGAGGACACTCGCCGACGCAGAAGCCCATCTCCTCGCCACAAGAAGCACAAGAAGTCCAGCCGTCGGAGGTCCGAGGTACATGCTCCTGAGATTCTCCGCCGTCAGCTCGATGCAGACAGATTTCTAGAGCGAGAAATCGAGAAAGAACGAAAATCCTCGGGCCTCCACGGTAAGACGCACATAATGTCTGACTTGCTTTCATCAAATATATTTGCTAAGCCCTATATGTTTATTTGTCGTGAAGGTGTATCAACTGTGAAACAAAAGGTGGAGGCTCGAGCTACCATGACGGCCATGGAGTATGTCGATGCCACCCTATCGTTATTAGATGACCCCCGTGCTTACAGTAGTAGAGATTACCATGACATTAATGATCACTTGAGGAAGGTTATCAAAGACTCTCTCGACCGGCCCTGGGCGGCGGTGCGGAGATGGTCTGACTATATCTGGGATTCTGTGGAAAATGGGACTATTATGTGGGAAGACAGGCACGCCATTCAAGATGAACGGGTTAGGCTCTGTCTAACGCACGGCAGTGCCTCCGCACTCAGTGGAGCGTACAACGCCGGCTCAGGCAGCAATAACCACCGGGGAACTATAGCTAACCAAAACAACAGGGCCCCCTCAGGCCAAACCGAAGTCGTGTGCAGGTCTTATAACTCTCGCTCGGGATGCAGACACTCGAGTAGCCATACTGAATCCAACCTATACCACCTGCATATTTGTACGTATTGTGACTCCATTGGAAAGAGTTGTGTTCACTCCATTGTAGACTGCATGAGGAAGATCAGTCATGCTAATAGCAACAATCAGGGAGCAAACAGGGGTGGTAGTGGCCAAAACTTCAACCCTTCTCGTAATAATAACAGATCTAATGCTTCATCTCAGTCTTATTCCAGCTCTGCACCAAAAAACGATTAGACGGCGTCTCCAGCCAATGGAATGTGGAGGCGCCGCCATTCAAACCAAGAGCGAGCCATGATACACACCCGGGCCGGGGTGCCACGCCCCCTGCACATGGCAGTGTTGACTTCTCGCGCAGCCACGCGCACGGCGAGACTACGACCAAAGATGGCCGCCCTGTAAACAAGAAGCCAGCCATCGCGTTAACTCCTACCAGTTATATGCCCGAACGAAACATATACACAGATGCCACGGCTCCACATCACAGGAACGTGAGTACACTTATTGATGATGAACATTTTGCCCACATAAGGGACATATGTGCGGGAAAGAGGGACAGGGGAGAAGTAGATCTCTCACCCCACGCACACGCAGCATATAGACTTAGCGAGTGGCCCCACATGTGTGTTGACGACAAGTATGACAAATACAAGGCAATCTACTCGGCAGTGCACAGTACAGGCATGCCCAACGCTTTATCTGCCAAAATTGAACTTCCAACTAGCTTGAAATTACATAACTGGAAGAAATATCTCTACAACAATAAGGATGAGAGAGAGCTGTATGAATTAATCGCATACGGCTTTCCTATGGGTTACCTAGGGCCTGTTACGCATCTAGACAGTGGGGAGAATCACTCTAGCGCTAACGCGTTTAGGGAAAAGATTGACGAGTTCGTGAATAAAGAAATACGCCTAGGGGGACTGGTGGGCCCACTCGACAGTGCACCGTTCGACACATGGTACCACTGTTCCCCTATGATGTCCAGGGAAAAAAGGGACACTGACTCGAGACGTGTTATCATCGATTTAAGCTTTCCGGAAGAAAAATCCGTAAACGCATTTCTCCTAAAAAATAGCGTATGGGGCGAACAACGCGAACATAGTCTCCCCACCGTTGACAGTCTAGTAGAGGAACTTTGTAAAATTGGCCCCTCCGCGTTCATGAGCACAATCGACATCAGCCGGGCTTACAAAAATTTTAAATCAGATCCAATGGACTGGCCATTACTCTGCATTCGCTGGAATGAAAGCTACTACCTCGATGTGACGATGCCATTCGGCGCCCGCTCTTCCTCTTGCCACATGCAAAGGATCGCCGACGCAATCGTGGGTATCTTGGCGAGAGAGGGCATCACGAGCAAAATGTACCTCGATGATTTAGTAATAATATCAAAGGATCGTGAAACAGCTACTCGACACTATGAGAGGGCCATCGAGTTGTTTGCGGAACTTGGTCTCCCGGAGGCTGAGGACAAGAGACAGCCCCCTGCTGCTGTAGTCAGATGGCTAGGCATTGATATAAATGCACCCGAGATGACACTCAGCATTAGTAAAGACAAAATCGATCAAATCCTTGCCACGGTTAACAAGTACATCAAGAGGCGATCAATGTCCAGACGCGAGCTTCAATCCGTGATCGGCTCCCTCATCCATGTATCCAAATGTGTGGGCCCGGCCCGCCTCTTTGTTAGTAGGTTGCTTGAAGCATTGAGGAATATGCAGGGTAAGAAATACGTGAATATAAACGCAGATATGAAAAGGGACCTCCAATGGTTTAGCGGTTTCTGCCATCAATGGAATGGCAAGGCAGTAATTCCATCAAGCAGCCCCACGAAGACCATAGTCGTCGATGCCTGCCTATCCGGGATAGGCGGGGCTGACCAATACAATGCGTATAGGGCCCAGATAGCACCTGTAGACGACGGGGTGGCTAACATCTCCGAGCTAGAGGCAGCAAATATACCAATAGCACTTCATACACTAGTTAGCGAGAAGGACCGCGGAGGGCACATACTAATCTTGTGCGATAATCTCGCAAGCGTGGCAGTGTTTAAGACTGGTAGAGGTAAAAACCGAGTAATTCTCGAGGCTGCACGCTTAGCGTGGATGGTACAAGCACTATTCGACCTTAAAATTAGCTATGAACATATACCCGGAGTAGACAATACCCTAGCCGATAATCTCAGCCGCTCACACCTTCACGACAAACATAGACACGCCGCAGAACGTACAATGAATGAACAATCATTATGTGAAATCGAACCATGCCTATATGCACTTAAAACAATGTATCTTTCCTCACATTACAGGCCGAATCATCGCTCCACTACTGAGAAAAGCAGCAAGGAGACAAAACCAGGCCTGGGCAGAGGGAACTAGGGACAACAGGGAAGCTGCAGTAAGGAGGTTTGAGAACTTCAGCACTCAGGTAGGAGTGGACGCCACGAATCCCTCTTATCTCACTATTTGTGCTTATATTGAATTCCTCCATCAGACAATCCCCTCACCAAAAACCATTAGAAATCATATCTCACATCTCAGAACGAGTTTTAAAATGAATGACATCCCAACTTCCTCGCTGGACCACCAGCGCGTGAGATGGGCACTACAGGCCCTTGATAGAGACAAGTCCTTTGTACCACGAGTGAGACTCCCGGTTCCATCAGAAGTTATAAGAGCAGCTATACTTAATATATCACCGGACGAGACGGCCCAAACTGTGAAGGCCGCATTGCTCGTAATATATTATGCCGGGTTACGACAATCCGAGGTCTTGGCCCCCACGCTCAGTAAATTTAGACCCATCATCCATCTAACTAGGGCAGACGTTGTAGTAAGGAATCAATGTGTGCTAGTTAAAATTAAATCTGCAAAGAATCTACAGTCGGCATACCAGAGTAAAACGGTCACGCTACAACAATCATCTGATAAAAGCATATGCGTTGTCAAGGCCATACAGGACATGCTTTGCCGCCAGCCCACGAGACACCCGCAAGAGGCCTGCTTCATGTTCCCAGGAACTAGAAACCCGATGCCAGCCACATACGTGGCCCGCCACTGGAAGGCCCTACTTGTCTCAATGGGCGTGGATCCCCGCCCATATACCTTACACAGCCTGCGCAAAGCTGCGGCGACAAACGCATTTGCAGCAGGCTGCTCCACCATGCAGATACAAGATTACATCGGATGGGCCTCCGATGCCTATAAGAAGTATATACACACAGACGGCGTGCAAGTGAACCACGCAATCAGGACTGCCATAAGCAACCCCCAGCATCCCTAGCACTATACTGACCTCTCGGAGGCAACAGACTCTAAACACACCGTAAAACTACTCCTCCTATAACCCAACATATCTTAATAATAAGCCACTCGGCTATTATCACAAAAACAAAAGAACTCGGCCCTCAGGCCTCAAGGACTGTCCTAAAAGGACCAACAAACACTCCTAATTTTATACTGCAATAAGCAGAAAACTAACAATTTACCATAAATCATACCTCATAAAAACCCACCCTCCACATCCCTACTCTTAATCAAATTGGCAGTTTTGGCTAATTATCTATATCATTCAATCAATTTTACCTACAAAAAATCTATTTTTACCATTCATCAACTTTTACCAATTTTATTATCAACCATCTTCTATTTATATACCCTCCTTTTATTATTTAAAAACTCATTTATATAAATCTTTTAATAAAAATTAAATAAACATTTAATTTCCCAAAGCTGCCTCACTCTTAATTTATTTATCTACCATCCACCACATATCTTGGGCGAATCAACAATGTGTATAGCATGACTGTATAGGTAATGCTAGGGCATTGTTGCGGCCAATCACAAACCCCCTACTAACACGCCACCTACATCCACACCCCGTACTAACCATTCACTCTCCCCGCACCCCTCACTTCACTTCCAACCACCAACCATACAACATTTAACCCACCCACCCACACCTAACTTGTATCACTCCCATCTCCTCCATACTAATTATCTATATCATTCAATCAATTTTACCTACAAAAAATCTATTTTTACCATTCATCAACTTTTACCAATTTTATTATCAACCATCTTCTATTTATATACCCTCCTTTTATTATTTAAAAACTCATTTATATAAATCTTTTAATAAAAATTAAATAAACATTTAATTTCCCAAAGCTGCCTCACTCTTAATTTATTTATCTACCATCCACCACATATCTTGGGCGAATCAACAATGAAAGCTGCATTCTCAGCTATTACGACAAAACAAATTCTAACCAATTTACTCATATCGAGACTTATACGTCTGGATATATCAATATACTGCTACTGGTAATATGTGTACATATGGGTCAGATTTTCAGAAAATGTACAATTGGCAGCTGTACAGATTTAATAAATTCTGCTAAATTAGACTGAAATTTGATCAGTACTAAGTCTAAATAAGTTCAAGTATATTCGGCATTACATTGGTTCTAGCAATCGGTTTGGATAGGTTGAACTGTATTTTGAACTCGTCTGAAATTTGGGTAATTTGAGAAGATTGACGAAGTTGAATTGTACATTATTGGTGGTCAATGACTTTGAGATAGATTGCAAAAGAATGTAACAGTAGACAATAATTATTTACTTTTTTACCGACGGTGGCTGAGAGTGGAGCTTTAAGATCTTAAATCAGACTCAAGAACTGCCAGTCCAACTATACATGGGCAACTCATAATTATTTAGTGTCATTAATCCCTGCTATTGACTCAGTGGTGTGGAATCGATAATGAACCAATATCCCAGCACAGCGGGAAAGTACTTGGACATTGTTTATACAGTAAATACAGGCACCTAGGTATGTATAGCATAGCTTAGCATGTATATAGACAACCGGGCCGGTATATACGGCTTAAGCTAGGTTAACTAGCCATCGAATTTGGTTCTGGCTGTTAGAATATCGTATGAAGTGTGCATATTAGTTAACAAATTTATTATGATTTAATAACATAGAAGCCGACTTGTCGATGAATTTTGGACTTAAACTTTGGTAAATAGTATTTCTAAAAGAACCTTTATATCACAGGATTACATTTAATAATGTGATAAAAATAAAAGATCGCCCGTGGGAAATCTCTCCATATCAAACACAGATTGCAGTAAAGTGAGCATAGCAAATATGGAACTTGGAGATCATCCGAGAGTTATTTTGTATTAATTGTACTTTCCCGACGTTTATGGCGAAAATATAGTGAACATCTGATAAAAATTAAAAGGATAAGATAAGATAAGATGGGAGAATGCCTTATTCGTCAAAGATGGTGCTGACGAAAACGTTGTAGTCTTCTCGAAAAGAGATCTTCGAGACCATGCCTTTCTGAGTGACATTTGTTTTACAGTTTAAAATAGGGTCTGTCTTAGAATTAATAAAGTAAATTAAACTAAACTAAAATTGAATTAAAACTAATGTTAGTCTCAATGTCATCACCAATATCAGTCATAACTCTCTCTTTAACACCTTAAGTATAGACTTCTCAATAAAACAACGTTTTAATGGCAAGGGATGCAGGTAAATCATAGGCTTTATTACCTGTTGTATGATATGAATTCCAGTGCTGTAGCCTATGGCGTTCTATTATTACCCACTAGAAAGGTATAATAAAACCATGTGTTTACATATTGTAATGGACTTACTCTGTATGAATAAGTCCTATATGTGTGTAAGGAGATTGAATACTATACTTGTATGCCTCATGTACCTCCACTACTGCAACTTATATATGGGTCAGATTTTCAGAAAATGTACAATTGGCAGATCAACACATTTATGCTAAATTCGACTGAAAAATGATTAAATTTTGGGTATATTTGAGTATATTTTGTATCGCATTGATTCAAAGTATCGGTTCTGTTATGCAAAGTATCAGTTTTGCATTGTGAAGTTCATTTTTGTCTTACAAGTGGGTTATTTGAAAGAATTGGAGAAGACGAATCGTACATTTTCTGAAAATCTGACCCATATTAGTTATGGGCTGTTGATTAATCAATCAGGAGCACACAATGGTCCATTCACACATGACTGCAGCAGTAGTTATTGAATGTTTTTTTATTGCAGCCAGTCATCTAGTCCGCCAACATCGGTCACAATTAAACTAAAGATTTTCTACTTTTTCCCATAATTTTCTAATCCTTCTAGACCTTTTTTTTTTAGAAAATATTTTATTGAGTCCAGTTCCGTTGCAGTATACAAAGGTAATCTCATGGAGCCCAGCTGAAAGATATTCGATTGTACATTTGTTAGTATCTATCAGTTTAATCTTTAACATCGAAGTACCAAATAATTAAGCTTTATCATACAAATATAACGCGAATTCATACAATATCTTTGAAGGATTAGTTGATTGTTTTTGTGGCAGGGTGTCATATGCATAGGTCCACATTTATATTTCAGAGACCCGCCAATATTCTTTTCTCTGGTGACTTCAGTTACTATCGCTCATCTGCGTTTATTTTCATTTGGCGAATTGGATCTCAAATCAATGTATTACACATATAGCAGCTGCAGAATATTGATTCATTCAGTCATATAGGTCAATGAGTAGCTGGAAGGTTAATGGGTGAAGCCGTCATAAAGTGTAAAATCGGCTTTCCCAATCCTCTCAAAATTGAGACAAAGCCTATGCTCAAAATTCAGTATATTGAATATACTGTTATGTCAGCATGTTACTCATAAGAGGCGCTCTATGCCAATAGGATTTGTATTCATATGAGTTAAAAAGAATACGGAGTAGTCTCCAACTCTAGACTAGAAGGACGGTTTACATTCTCTGTAATACTAACTATATTATAAGATTATCATCTACAACTTCATTACATGGGTCCGATCTTCAGAAAATGTACAATTAGCAACTCTACATATTTAATAAATTCTGCTAAAAACGGCTGCAATTTTGTTAATACAAGGTAAATTCGAGTATATTTGGCATTGGTTCCAGCAATATGTGTGGTTAGGTACGATTCCACTGGCTCGCTTGTATACGTGCTCATAGCTCGCTCTTGCTGCGCTTGTTTAGAGGGCGCTTGTCATTAGCTCTTCATCCGCTAATATTTTTAGCGCAATACAAGCGTAGAGCGATTCTACTGGTGCGTTTGTTTCCTACATGAAATCAATAGCAAATGCGTTTGTGCGCTCTCACTGTGCTCTTTGTCCGCTAGTTTACAGGTAGAAAGAGCGTTGTGTTGCTGCGCTCAAATCAAACACGTCAGATATAAGCGCAGTGTCAAAAAGAAGCGCCAACGTCAAATTATAAGAGCGCATAGTAAGCGCAATAACCGATTCTATTGGAACGCTCTGGGTTCGCTCTGCCTTCGCTTGTTAGGCGCTTGGGGAAATAAAAAGAGCGGGCTATGAGCGGAGGAAAAGAGCGAGCCAGTGGAATCGCAGCCTTAGGTTGAACTGTATTTTGAACTTTATTTTTGTCTGAAATTTGAGTTATTTGAGAGAATTGGTAAAGGTGAATTGTGCATTTTCTGGCGATTTCACCCATATATCAATACCTATAGTATTTGGCATGTTGTTGTTGAGCTGGTTAGGTGTAGGTCGGTCAGATTTTCAGAAAATGTACAATTGGCAGCTGTATACATTTAGTAATTTCTGCAAAATTAGGTTTCAATTTGGCCAATACTAGGTAAATTCGAGAATATTTGGCATTGCCTTGATTCTAGCAATCCGTTAGGTTAGGTTGAACTGTATTTTGAACTTTATTTTCGTCTGGAATTTGGTTTATTTGAGTAGATTGTCGAAATTGAATTGTACATTTTTCTGAAAATCCAACCCAGGTGGGGACTAGTGGCGTTACATGCGTCTCTGACCTATCGATTTGGTTAGAACCTGGGTTAAAAAAGTAAAAGGCACCCAGAAGGAGCCAAACAGGAGGTGGTCTAAATTTGGTTCGGGTGGTATCATGATCATCATAGAAATTAGCACAACATATCAGGGAAATATCTTATATTTGTTTGCTAAAATGTGACTGTTAGAAATCAGATTTGGATGGAATAAATTATATGAAAATTGTCTGCTCTACATGTTGGAAGATGCAGTTTTTAAGATTCCCTTTCCTGAGGTTGGCATGGTTACCATTTCCAAAGAACATCTTTTATCTTTAAAAAAAACAATGAATTTAGTCATAAGTAGAAAAAATGATTTTGAGATGTCCGCCCAATGTTCGAGGAGCCAAGTATATATCATCATTTTAGGCAACGCTCGAAACACGCCGTCGAACGACAATTGCGTCTTTTTCTAACTATTGATTGTATTTAATGTATTGGCCTGAAAAAGAAATTTAAAAAAAAATCATTTACATTATTTATGAAAAGAATCGGGGGAGTAAATTGAGTAAGTAAGCCAATGATTGATAATAAGAGTACACATCACCGGAAAGGATTCCTGCTAGTCCTCCAAATACAAATGCGGACGTTTTAGAAGCTCTGTGGCAAAACCAACTAGAAAAAAGGCGTTTGGTCAAATGATTGTTGGAAGGTTTGGAAAAGAATGGAACAAAAAGTAGAACAACATTAGTTTTTGACCGACGTCAGCTCTGTGTTCAGCTTTAAGTTTGACACTAGATGTGTAAATTAGCACAAGTTGTGTAATACAATCGGGCATAGCATGGCAGCTTCATTCAGCTTTGTATGGGAAGCCATCGGGTCATTTATTCCATATTTAGAAGTTATTCTAAACGATTTAGTGATATCAATAGGCATAGTTAGACACAGCAGTGGGTGGAAGACCATAGTTATTCTGTATTGAATTATCACCCTCGAGCCCATATATCTCCATGTGTAAATGCCTTCAGTTGATTATAACTCTCATTTTACAATGTCAATAGTTGATTATAAGGGTCAGATTTTCAGAAAATGCACAACTGGCAGCTGCTACAATGTGGTCAATACTAGATAAATTCGAGTATATCTGGCATTACATTGATTCTACCAATCTGTTTGGTTAGGTTGCACTGTATCTTGAATTTTATTTTCGTCTGAAATTTGGGTTATTGGATAGGATTGGTGATGGTCAATTGTACATTTTCTGGCGACTTTACCCATAACTCAAATGCCATTTACAGAAGATGTCCCTGTATGGGTCATATCGTCAGAAAATGTGCAATTCGCCTTCTCCAATCTTCTCAAACAACCCAAATGTAGGACAAAAATGAGGTTCAAAATACAGATCAACATAATCAAACAGATATTATAAGACAATACCATCCTAAAGGAACCCCAGCATATCTAACATTTATCATTTTTCAGCCTCGTTTAGCAGAATTACTAAACGTGCTGAGCTGCCGATTGTACATTTTCCGACGATCTGACCCGTACACAAATACTAAAAAAACAATTCTAAAGTAGGGAAAAAAGGCCATATGGCGCCGCAGAGGACTCTTTTCCACTAACATTGTGAGAATCACACGAGAATTGGCTTAGTGGATTATATAGGCCCTTAACTCCACCAACAGCTTCCCATAGCCCTGGATTAACGAACTCATTAACACCTCAAGTGGCTTTGGTTCCACCTCAACCTCTGCTCTGTTTGTTATGTGCCTAGTCACCCATGACAATATGATGTGTTACTCAACTCCTCATGTGGATTACTTGAGGGTTAGAAACTGGCACGTTTCTTGGTCGAGGTCGTTGCTCTGTTTTGAGAGCTGAGGCCGAAAGGGCCAAAGCTGGTCAAAAAACAACATTGTCATATGAAATACTATAATATAATATGAGGATTTGGGATCTTGGTTAAGGTGGTTAAGCAATAGGTTAACTTATATAGCCTCTCCTGTATACACTTATATAAATAGACCGGCACTACCTGTGTACCCAATCACATGGTGGTCACGTGGATAAATAGCGGAGTATGGGAGCACGAATGTTTGTGTGTAGGTCTCACATAGTTACAGAGTGGCAAGACATTACTTACCTAATTATCAGTTGACAATGCTAGTAGTACCAGGGTTGCAAAATAGCGTGCTTTAGTACAGTTTTGTCTGTCAGGGAACAGCTAAAAGATGAAGTTTTTATAGGATGGTATAGGACGAAAGAGGAGCCTTTTACTGAGCATTTTGTGTGAGCTATTTATTCATTGATATTTCCATAGGGTATTACAGCATGCTTCAGTACCAATAGTTAGGTGGCAGTACTGCATTGATAATTGCTATGTGTATTGTGGTATTTAAGCATTACACCAGGTCGAAACATTGATATATATTATAATATTCGTATGAGATATTATAAATTCATTTAAGCTATAATATATATAATATAATATTGAATTGTTATGAGATATCATAAGTTAATTTATGTTGAGTTGAATCTATTAGCTGATAATATAGAATTGTTATGTCAAATTAAAATTCATTGGTGGATAATATTATAGTGTCAATTGTTTTTAGATATTATAAGTTAATTTATGTTGAGTTGAATCCACTGGTGTAACCAAAGCTATTTTCCCCTTGTTTTGTTGTTTTATCTAGAGTAAACAATTCTTGAAGAATTGGGAGGTAAATTCGCTTGAGGATTAGTTGAGCAATTCGATCACCTTTGGATACATTGAAATTTTCACCACTGAAGCTGAACATTATAACACCAATATTTCCATGGTAACCTTGATCAATTACACCGCCACCTATATCAATGCATTATTTGATGAGCGTGGAGCACCCATTAGGCAGGGCTATTTGGATATTAGTTTGTATTAAAGCTTTACCGTTAGCAGATAAATCATATCCAGCCGCAAACTTAGCTAAACTTTGATCCTTGAGTAGGAGTAAATGCATTATTTGTAAGTTTTAGCAAAATGTAGAATAGGGTTTTCCATAGTTGAAATATATTGAAATCGGAAAGTTACTATTGGAGAGAGAGAGAGAGAGTTGATGTAAGGTCTGCGTTTGTATGTAACCTATTGTACAGAAAAAGAGAGAGAGTTGAGAAAGATGAAAACATGTAGTTCTTGTGATAAAGACATTTGAAAAATACCATTCTTGCGACTCGTGAATCATTTTCCTGCAACACATCACAAATGTCCCTCACCCACACCCACACCCGCAAGAGCACTATGAAACAGCCTCATGTGTTGGGTGTAACCAGGGCATTACACAACTCACCTGCACACAAACACTATAGTCACTAGTTATAGTTTACATAAACTGTTGACCAAGTTTAACTTGTTCTTTGCTCATGTGATTTACTGAAACACTCATGCATTGGGAACATGCTGTTTTAAAATAACACTGACATCCAATACAGGTGTCCTGAGGTAGATTCTCATCTTAAAACCTGGAAAGTCCTTGTTTATTTTAATTGAATGAAGTGGAAGGAAGTCATGATTTGAGAACGTACATGCTCAGAATGGTAACACTTAATAGCGATTTCTAAACTGAAAGAATGCATTCTTTAAGAATTAAGGTTTCTGGAAAAACACCTTTTCCAGAAAGAGCAAAGATAACAAAAAGAAGTATTTAAGAAGGAGTGTTCAGACGCCTAAGGTGGTGACACGGGGTAGTGACTGGGGTGTATGGATCTTCGCATGTTTTATTCTCATGGGCTTATTAAGACTTTTAAAGCTGCATTATTTGCTTTTACGACAAAACAAATCTTACCAAATTCACTAATATTATGTCTTATACCACTGGATTTATCTATATTCTGCTGCTGGTATATGTCTAGATAAAGGATTCACAGTCTAATAACCTAGAGAAAAACCGTTACCGATGAGCGATAATAAGTGAATTGCAGCAAAGGTTTCAGGTCGGTCCTCCTCCAAATACAAATAAGGAAGTATTAGAAGCCCTACAGCAAAAACAACTCTACCAAACCTTCCAGAATTTTGAGTGAAATGATTATTAGAAGGGTTGGAATAGAATGGAACAAAAAGTAGAAAATCTGTGGTTTTTGACCGACGTTAACTGGCAAGTGCATCTTAAATTTATATTAACAAATCATAGGGAGTAAATGTCCCATGCAATCTATTATTAGGTTCTCATACAGTACTGCTATTTTCCCAGATATGTAAAACTAATATCCCAAACTAAAGTTCCCCCAAAACGTCATGAAGACTGGATACATGGGAGCATGTTGTGCCAACCATTTTGTAGGGTTGTACTAACATAATTACCTGAATTTAATTATTTTCTGTTATTTTACTTTTACAGAGACTGAGATACAAAAATCAACATGCAAGGAGGAGTAGGTGAGTGAACTAAAGGGGCTCGATTATTTTTATTATTAAGCTCTTTGCACCATAATGTCTGAAATGTATGGCAATGGATTTCCATTTATTTGCCACAGTTTTTATTCAATAATTCATGTATCATCATTATTTCATCATGCTATCTTTATTCACACATCCTGTCCCCAGTAAAAATAGCAATATAAGGGTCAGATTTTCAGAAAATGTACAATTGGCAGCTGTACACATTTAGTAAATTCTTCAAAATTAGGCTGAAATTTGGTCAATACTAGGGAAATTCGAGTATATTCGGCATTGCATTGATTCTAGGGATCTGTTAGGCTAGCTTGAACTGTATTTTGTATTTGATTCCCGTCTAAAATGTGGGTTATTTGAGAAGATTGGCCAAGTTGAATTGTACATTTTCTGAAAAGCTGACCCATAAGGTAAGCATAGCAACGTGGAAGTAAATATAGAACCTAAATTTGAATGTGGAACTCGAGACAATATTGCACTGTCCTTGATGTTTTTTTCTCCTAACCCACTCGCCTATCGGCTTGTGGCCACAAAAAAACAAACATCTTGGACAGTGCAATAGTGTCCCTTTGCCACATTCTCATCAGGTTCTATCTATTCAATCACTTCCTCAATGTGTGTTTCTGTTTCTTCTTCAGTCAACCCTGGATATGACAACACCGGACTGGGTGCACCCCCAATCGCGTCTGCACCAATGGGTGGTGGTAAGTTATGATTCATTGTATATAAAGATTTTTAATGAGTATTCAATAAAAGTATTTCAATACTGAGAGGTCTATACTGAGATGGCTGAAAGGGGGAATTCTCGGCAGTTTTCAATCCACTTATCTGATATGTTCAAACATATGAAGTGTCAAAATTAATTTAATTGGCGACTTTTTGTTCGTATTTAACATATTTAAATACAGCCATCAGTGACAAGGTCATTCAAAACTCACGAGGACTATTATCTAGCAATGTGCATGGTCTTCATGACATTTAACTCATATATGTGTCACTAGAAAATGAGTCACAATTAATTATTTTCAAAGTATTTTGTACACATGAACTCCACCCATAGATATCGCCTACTTTTGTCAAAAATAAGAATATCAAACTTAAGATAATTATAGAAACACTTATTAGGTGTCCTTATGATTACGTTCATTAGACTCGGCTTGATCTCATCTTTTCAAATATGCTTATATCTCAAAATTTATTTTTTTCCGACTTGTGACTCATTTTGTTGTGAGACATAACATATATTACAATTATTAATGTTGTTGCTCCATAGGTGTGCCTGGTACTGTAGTATGGATGCCCAAGCCTGAGCCCATCACCGGTGTACCTCCGGGCCTGGAGTACCTCGCTGGAGTCAACCAGCTCATGGTCAAGCAAGAAGTGGAAATGCTCGAGGGTAAGTCTCACGTCATAAGGCCCTAGTCCACTAAGCCGATTCTCATGCGATTTTGCGCTGCAGAGGACTGTTTTGCACTAAATTCTCTGAGAATTGCATGACAATCGGCTTAGTGGGCAAGGGCCTATACTTGGATTTTGACCTTTCATTATAGCAGTCCTGAATTTGTTACAGATTGAAAATGCTTCAGTTAGAGGGACAGGCGTGCACTCGTCCCAGGTAACCGTGCATGTAGAGGTATAAACTTTGTTCTTGAGGGTCACAGGGTATGCCACATTAATCACTCCACACCTTCTAAAACCTGTTGGGCTAAATGGGCTGGATGGGTGGGTATGGTCCTGTCAATACCGGACGGTCTATGTGTATTTTATTGTCCTTTTATGTATTTGTCTTGTATAAAATGCCCCCAGTGGGTCGATAAGCGGATAAGATAGTCACTCTTGCTTGACTATACCTTGGATGATGGACTGACTGTATAGTGGAATAAAAATTGAATGAACTGGATACTTTTCTCACTTGCTGTCTTTTGATTGAGTGAGTGTGGGCCCAGACCCTTTTACAGTTTACATAAGATCAGCATGAATATTTTGTGTTTTGATCCTCAGACTAGTGCATGGGCATTAGTGATGAATCAGGTTGAGTGCTTAAACATGAAGCCATTACATTTATGTATAATGAAACAAGATTATTTTCATTTCAAACTATGTATGTGATAATGCCTCTTCCCTATAGTAAGTGCTTAGTGCCTGTGAGGCTTGTTCTGCATGGCACACACTGGAAGACCTGATTCTAAATCTGAAGTGCACAACCAATTCTGCACTCGTAGATAAAATTAAAGAATTATTAATATTTATAAGGACTTCTTTATGATAAAGATTATATGTTGACCGAAACATTGGAACCCCAATAAACCAAACCAAACTCAAATGTCCCATGTCATGTTTTCACCTTGTCCTGAACTCTCTCCCTTGGAATTATTATTGATGTTGATTACATTACAGCAATGACTGGCTGGGAAACAACAAACAAGTATTCCATCAAGAACACGATGGGACAACAAATCTACTTTGCTGATGAAGGTAACCATACATTATTAAAATAAAATTTGATATATATATATATGGACATTCCATTTGAGAGGTGCAATAGAATGAATTCAATGAAAATATGTTTATCATATGCTCATGATACAAATTTGAATTAATTATACATTTAGCATTTAGATACTTCATGCCGATTCAAAACAAAAAAAACAAAAGGTTTATATTTCAATATTCTTCTATGCAAGGGGCACATAATAAATAGTGAATGGAACACGGTACTAGTAATTGAATATTTATTGGACTTGATTGTTGTGTCAGACATGGCGAAAACTTTAGAACTTTCACTGGTCCTCTTAAGGTTTCACCAGTCCTCCAAAGGTTTTTTTAACGTTTTATAGACCTTTTTCACTGGACAGTCAGACCGGAGACACTTTAGTTTCACCGGTCTGACATGTCTTTCACTGGTCAAGGACCGCGGTCCGGCAGGTTTCGCCATGTCTGTTGTGTAATCTCGTTCAATAAATATTTCAATAACTAGCACCTTGTTCCATTCTCTCTACTACATTATTGTACCGTCAATATTCAATAAGTAGCCCCTCCTTCCATTCTCTCTATATATGTATAACTAATATTCAATTACTAGCAGCTAGTTCTATTCTCTCTATCTAAAGCTACATGCCCTGCTAGTTGGGATGAAACATGTAGAATGGCTTGTGGTAGGCATACTGCTGCTAATAATAGGGACATATTTTTTTCACCTTTAAGAGTCTGGAGGGTGTTCACGTCAATGCTGTGGCAACAGTAGAGGCTTTGTTATGCACATCACCGACAACTTTGGAAAGGTAAGCTATGCTCGAGTTTGAACTGATTCATAGGGAAAAGTGCATGAGGGACGTTCTGTCATCCCATGTTTCCTGCGGGCTGGCGAATCCAGAAATTTTACCCGCTAGTACTTTTGCTTGCTGTACTTATTTTGTTTAAGTTAAGGTTTGATATCTGTGTGTAGCCTTGCCTCAAGGCTACACACACACTAGTGGCAGGCAGTGGCAGGCAGCGGCCGGGGCAGTGTGTGGTACTGGGGTGTGTGAGTGAAGTTATGTCAGTGAGTGAAGGTATGTGCAGTGTGTGTGAGAGGTCTGACAGGGGTGGTAGTCTAAACAAATTCTTATATTTAAAAGAACAAGTTTGTTACACCGTATAATATATAAGTCCTCATATAAAAAGGCTTCGTAACTAACACAAGTTTCGTATGAGACAATAATAAGCTTGCAACTTACATGGGATAACAACAAAAGTTAGGCCATAAGTAGGGGTCGTTCATATATGGGGAGTGGACGCTGATGTATAGGGCGACAGGAGGAATTTCGGATATGGGATTCCACCCTCATAGAGGGCGGGTCGGTCGCGCCTCGTCCAATGAGTGAGCGTAGCAAATGAACAGAATTGTGTAGCCCAAGTGTTCGTTTATGTCTTTAGATCTTTTGCAAGAGTACATTATGACTTGAACAACAACAAGGACAGTGATTTTGTATTTTGTATTGTATTTATATAACATTAATACTTGTGTCGTTGTAGCCCTAAGTTAAAGCTGCTGTTTGTTCTTCAGCATGGGATTTGATTCATGTTCATCAACAATTTATTCTAAACTTTTATGAGCCAGGGTAGATTACCATTTCTGATCACCTATCTTACTCATCTTAGATGTTGGCCTATACTGTGAAAATTGGAAATACTTAAAAATGTGATAATTACAAAATAAAAAATGTAAATGTGCGCATGTTGCAGGAAGTAATGCGAGTGATCAGAGAGTTCAAGGCCTGCGGTGGCTGCTGTTGGTGTGCAACCTCATCGTGTTGTGCCTATGAGGTAACAGTAGAAGCACCGCCCGGTGTAGTGGTGGGCTCCGTCAGACAGGGGTAAGATGTTGTGTCATTGTGATTGTCATTCATGTTAATTTGTGATCCGTTTTAGGAAAATAAGTCATAAGTCACAAAAAATTGATTTTGAGATATCACCATATTTGAAAAGAGGAGATCAAGCTGATTCTAATGATACTAAACGCAGGACACTTAATATGTATCTCTATATTTTAAGTTTAATATTTTTATTTTTGAAAAAAAAACAACGTTTGCAATGTTTCTGGATGGGCAATTACCAGGAAAGTAACTAAATATCCTCCATACGAAAGCCTTCGAAACGCAAGGACATATTTAATACAATGTCCCGAAATTTGTGGATGAAGTCATATGACTATGAGAGCTGAACCCTCTAAAGATCAGAACATTTCAATAAAGAGATCGTGTGGTAAAACCACTTTGAAAAATATCAATTTGCCGATTTGTGACTCATTTTACTGAATCACATTTGTAGTTTAATTTCTATCAATGCATATATTTCTTTCATAATAGAACATTTTAAAAAACGCTAATTTGAAATCACCTCACATGAAAATATCTTTCATTAATGAGTATTATCAGTTTCATTGAACAACCAGGAAATTGTTATGGTTCACAAAACCTCCTTTTGCTTAAACTACAAATATTCAGTATCGAAATGTAAATGTGATACTTTGTATAGACATTATAACAGGTAAGTACTACCCTACCAATAAGCTGCACTCTCATGTCTGACCACTAACAGGATAGTTACAAACTTTTCTAACCACATACAGGACAATTACTGTCTCATCTCACGATGTAGAGGACTGTTACTGTCTTATTCAACTGTGTACATGATGGTTACTGTCTTGTCTGACATACAGGACTGTTACTGTTTTGTCTGACCATGTACAAGACTATAACAGTCTTGTCTGACCACTTACAGGGGCTGATTCTATATTGTCCAAATAACTGTATTATCATTATTTTATTATTATTATTATTTCGTTATTATTTGCCTCTATAGATGCAGTTTCTGGAAGCCTAGATACCAGGTGCTGGACGCTGCAAATGAAGTGATGTTTGACATTGCTGGCCCCTGCTGTATCTGTGACTGCTGCGGGGACCAAGACTTCAATGTGAGTTCTCAATCATTCCTTAAAGCTGCAGTCCAGGCTAAATTCCTTTTAGTGTCCTTCAGTGCAGTTGACCTGGATCAAGGTGGATAGGGAGTGTAATTGGTCCACATAATTATTCTTTTCATCATTTTAAGAAATCTGAAGAACTTGTGTTTCTATGAATCACTATTTACAAATGTTTTACGCACGTTCAGGGGTTCGGACGTGTTTACTGATGATTATGTGACACAATAACTAATCAAAATATTATTCTTTCAGATTTTTTCCACGCAGGACGGCGAGGAAGTTGGCAAAATCAGCAAAAAATGGACTGGAATTGTTCAGGAAATTTTCACTAAAGCTGACAATTTTGGAATATCATGTAATTATGAACATTGCTTCAATGCTTCTCTCTGTGTTCTCATAATCCAGTCATTTAGGTTGTATGTTTGTATCAGTGTGATCGCTGCTAAAGTATGAAGTGTTAAATGGGTCAGATTTTCAGAAAATGTACAATTGGCAGCTGTACACATTTAGGAAAATCTCCTAAATAAGCTGAAAAATGAAGAATACCGGGTATATCTGAGTATATATTTGGTATAGCATTGATTTAGAATATCAGTTCTGTTATGTTAAACTGCATTTTGAAGCTCATTTTTGTCTTAAATGTGGGTTATTTGAGAGGATTGGTGAAGGCGAATTGTACATTTTCTGAAAATCTGACCCAAATATCAATTAGTAATATTTGAAATTAGTAAGGTATATCACACCATAGTATTTTTCCTGTCAACAGTCTGGAATAAATCATACCACTTTTTTCTATAGGGTAAACAAAAATAATACATCAACTATTACAGATTTGTTAATCCTCAAAAATATGGAAACTATAATGCCAAACATATGAAACACCCATCCTTATTTGTTCAAAAGGAGGGCGGAGGTTGTGTTAACTGTTTGATCTATTCCTCATTATTCTTTACCTTTCTTCCAGTCCCAGTGAACCTATCTGTACAAATGAAGGCAGTGCTTGTAGGAGCTGTTTTCCTCATTGTAAGTGGCCTTTTTAAACGAATGAATAGGGGTTTTGCATATCTGTCATCTTGAATTCTAATTTGCATGGAATGTTATGTTCAGAATGGGATATTTATCTGTGCTCCAATGACAGTATTCATGTGATCATAATTCAATTTTCCATGACACAAGTATCCATCATTCCCATCATGCATTTGATTTGTATAGATCATTTATACAAGCTATGATATTGGGGAAAATGTCCTTGCAATTTTCAATGAAAATGTTGCAAATATTTGTAAGTCAAACCGATCTCAAGCTAACCCAGCATGCAATTTGACAGACCAGTGCAGACAGTGGCACATGCAAATCCCTCATTAACAAAGAGACTTTCATGTGTCATACCTCAACCAAAATCCAAAAAGCAGACTAAAAAGTATTGTTTTGTTTGAATTTGATCCATATCTTTTTCAATAATCTTGATTATTAATTAATTATCAATTAATTATTCATACACAAATTGATACAAGACTAAGGATGAAGAAACGACAGGAATGTGACAAAATTAATTGTTTATTCTCCCAGTTTGGCAGCTTATGTTAAAACAATTAGAATAGTGTTTCATATATTATATATGAAATAATAAAATATAATATTTAATTAAGTATAATATTTCATTGTACATACTATTATGGAATCTAAACTTCTCTATTCATTTATTTCAGGATTTCATGTACTTTGAGGAGGATGATGATGACCATAGCGGAGATTAAAAGCCAATTAATTCATATTAAATGAAACTATCAAAGATCACTTTAAATGGTGATGTCTTACAGAAAAATGAGTCATAAAGTCACAAAATTGATATTAGATACATGCTTTTTTATTTCACAAAAACTCGTTGTATGAATGTTTTCATTTGTGGATTAATTCACCCATAGTTGTCTGAAAGGACGAGAATATATTTTACTAGTGATTGACTCCATAGAAATAAAGCTATTTTTGCAACAGTAAAAAGATATAAAAATACTTATTGGAAATTCAAAAGTGTAACAGCATTAATTGGAATCTGCCTGATTTCATCTGTTTTTATATGACGCTATTTCAAAATCCATTTTTCGTGACTTTAGTCTAATTTTTTTTAACACATCACAATTGATTTCCTATTGATTACTCCGTTTTGATTTTCCGAGGCTGATGAATTGTTATTGTCAGAGTAAAACAATACATTAATAACATGAGGACACATTTCTCACATAGCTCTGCTGAAATTATACATACAAGAAGTTAATTCTACAAATAGAGCAATCTTGGTGGTCAAGTATAATGACAAACTCAATTCAATTAACCGACCTATTAGAAAGTTACACCACGACATAAGGATCAAAGAGCCAGAGTATATTTATTGTTGTAGTATCATGAGTTTAAAAAGAACAGCATGAACATGCAAATGTAAATGTGTACAAATGTAACGTGTACATTATAAAGTAAAATATCAGAATTTCACAGATAATTTTGACATGACCTTTGATATCACTTCTGTGGAACCTTGAACTAATGATCTCATGAGGTCACCAGGATAGGCTCTTGTTTAAATTCTAATCATTATGTAGGGAAAAGACATGGCTACTTTGTATCTGAAATTAAATTTTTATACCGTTTTTCGTTCAGGAACTCATAAATACTCTCCCATTGCTCTATCAACTTAGAGAATTGTAGTTATTATTGTTATATACTGGCAAAAACTGTTGAGACACGTTACAGTATTCGCTATGTCTGTGATATCATGTTATTCTAATAAAAAGAAACATGCAGCTATCTTGGCGAATTGTGGCCTTGTTTGTTCGTTGCTGTACCTACAACCAATTTCTCCATTGTTGCACACACTTAAAGGAGGCTTGTACGTGCAGAAGAACACTTTTATTTTGACACAAAAGTTATTAAAATACTTGGAACTAGAGAAATAAAATGATATAGTGGTAATTGTATATGAATAGATTGAAATGTTGAAATCTTGTTATTGACTAGATTTTTAATTTAGATATAAGGTATAACTTGTAATCTTAAATCTAGTCAGACAATCTTATTTTATTTGCCCTTGCTTAGGTTGGAAACCATTATTGTTAGAATAATACAAAAATTGCATCGTATGAATAGCAAATTCCTTCTCTAAATGAATTAAAACTACTTACCAGCTGCTTAGCAAGGAAAAGTAGCTGAGGAAGGAAAATATTAATTAGTGCTTTCTTAAAATGCAGGCTCCCATATAGGGTACTATGATGATGTGAGTGGTTCTTGTCAAAAGTACTCTCCTTGTAAACTGTAATGTTATTTACTATTATTGAATTTGCGTTGGAATAAGGTAATTTTTTTGACAAATGCAGATTGTGTCAACGCCCTTATGGTGTATTTGCTAAGTTTACAGCCGAAATTAAACTTCATGACCCAACACACACACATATTGTATATGCATCATACATATAAGTAATACATGAAAAAGGTAATGCAAGTAGAAATGGAATAAATGATTCATGCAACGTCCACCAGCTGGCAACAATGTGCTGATGGAGTTAGGAGCAGTAACTCAAACTATTCCCAAGCAGTCGTTGTACAGGAGCCTCGCAAGCAACTCCCCTTGATAGAGGAATGAAAAGAACTTTGACTCACAGTTGGATTTGATTCCCTAACGTTTGAAGGGAGGAGGGGGCAAATACAATAATACAAGTATACTGACATGCTTCCTTCGACTTATTTTTCTTGTTGAATTCAATTTGTACATCAGGATTTTGAACTTCATTTCTGTCTTAACTTTGTTTATTTGAGTCGGTTGGTGAATGCTCACTGTGCATGTCGATATAAGTTATCGTCTACCTATTATGAATATTATGGTCACATATGACGAGATAGTAGGTCTAATAAAAATAGTGTTACTGGAGTAAGATATGAGTGAAATTTGTTCACCCTTCTAGGATCCTATTGAAAGAAAACTATTGTTTATTTATAGTAGCATAATGGATAGTGTTGCATGATAACAATCAAACTGTAAAATCTTCAGTAAAATTAGTATTCTGCTAGTGAACATCCAGAGTAGGCTCTGTTTATTAGTGATAATTGAGAATGAAATCCCTGCATTGAAAGATTTTGGTGTACACCGAAAATCAAATCTAGAGTTTTAGGGAACCCTGCAGTATAGGCAACAGGGCAAAATCTTCCAACATTTTTAAAATTGGTCTAGACTTTTCGGCAATATATATTGGGCTTGAAATACTAAACATGGTAGATGTATATACCAAAGTAGACAGTAAAAAAGTTGGTAAAAATGGAACATGCGCATCAATGACCTAAATTTGGTAGAATATATAATATAGCATATAGGGCAGCATCTGCTATATTACCTTGGTATAATACATACAAGATACAACTATCTGGACCAGCAAAGTAGGCATCATGGTGAATAGGTATAGTGACATTACTTAGTATTATGAGTCAATGCGCTATCACCTGTACTTATATCTTATTCATGATAATCACAATTTTACCTTAATTCTTGTTATTTTCTTCCAGTGGTTTCATGTGTCTGGTAGCAGTATCGCTGCTCTCACTCATCACCAGTTCATTAACCCAGGACTGCGACAATGAATATTCTGCATATCAGAATCTCTATCAGCGAATGTTTATAATGCATGATAGCTATAAGGTGCCTGCACTCCCAGCAAAGTATTCTGATATTGAGCAGGCATATGGTCCATGCAGAAAGGTTGATGACAGGATTAAAGATATGCTAAGGTACTTTGGATCAATTGGACTTGACGTGTCAGCAATGAGGGCGAATCCCTTCCAAAGGCTTCAAACTGTCAAGTTCACCTTTGGATCGTATACTAATCTAAAAGAAAATAACCTAAAGATGGTTATGGGGTCGTTTTATGAGTATGCAGAATCTGTTAACAGTCCGATACAATTCGGTTCTTGGGGCCTTTCCATCTCTGAAGACATAGAAGGACCCAGAGGGAAATTTGAAGCAGGAGCTTTCCTTCTTATTGGTACAATGAGGTATGTAGCATTTTCGGATGGTCACACATTTTCGAATGGTCACTAAATAATAATCAGCTATACTGATGGAAGGAAGGATAAATTTATGCATTTCTATTATAGCTGGGGGTGGGGGATCATAAAGGTTTTCCAAAACCACCGGTACAAGTTTGGAAAGACCCAACTTTATGAAGGCCGCGAATAGAGTGATGACTACAAGAACATTTTTATACCACTGAAGATCCCATAGTATAGATCCTACACCCAAACACTGACTCCTGTTGGGAGCAGTTTCCACCACAGCACCACCTATAGTATACAGTAGCTACAACACATACATGACACGATGGTCTGGTTGGATCAGTCTGCGGCTTCCACTCCCCCTCTGTATAAAAATCCCTGATATATCATATGATTCGGCATCAAAAGACCTTTCATATGAGGCCCTGATTACTGATGTACATTCACTAGAACAAATCTTATGGCCATTGTTAGGCCATTTTCGCTTAAAAAGCCTATTTTCACCTTAAAAACGGTTACCATAGCAACAGCAATATGTAAACTGTACCAATATTTTCAGATTCTCTATTTATAGAGCTTTCTTATTTAGTTCAAAATATGTGGCTCTTTTCCCTCAAAAATGCCATTTTTCACATTTAAAGGTAAATACCAGTGTTTACTTAAAAAATGAATGAATCATGGAATTTTTTTAAAATTTGGATTTAGAAATAACATGGTTGGGGGAACCCAAAAAGCCCCAAAAAACCATATGTCATTGGATTAGTTTTTATTTCAGGGACCACTGTAATTTATTACTGTTCACTATAGAAGTCTATGGAAAAACATGTATTTTCTGCATTTTCCCCAATAGCATATGAATGAATCATACGATTTTCTTTAAAATGTGCATATACATTGCTGACATGTTACTCTACCCTCCCATTTAAAAAAAATAAGGGGTCATTGAACTAAAAAAAAAGTTTTTCGGCTAAACTTGTATTACAATGAGCCTCCCCCATTGAAATCAATAGTGAAGGGAAGTAAACTTCACTCATCCCTAAAACACAAAATAATATGATAACATCCAGTTTGTTTGGCATTTTGTATTCCCCCAACCATTTCTTTCCCAATACAAAGTTTGAACAAAATATATTGACTTCTATTGTTTCATGCATTAGTTCCTTGAATTCCCGCCTGCTGCAGTGCTGACAACACTGGTATTTATCTTTAAATTGGTTGCCATGCCATTCACACATTGTTTCTTTTTTTGTTCTTTTGGACCACTTTCTTGCCATAATGGAGTCACAAATGAGACATTAATACAGAATTTGATGATACTTTTCACGATATTTGTACCATTTGTACCATTTCTCATTTGATATAACTTGTTAAAGGTTTGCAGAAGAATAAGAATACTGTGCCAATATCCTATTTAAATCCTCAATTGTTAATGCATGGAGACAGCCTCATTATTAATGCAATTACCCTCACTACATGGCATTCAATGCCGGTATTGATAAAGAATAATTATGATTTGTATTTTTATGTAACTAAGTTGTACAAGATATATTATGGAGATATTTATGGAGACTAGAATGCCAATTTTACAAAAGGCAAAAGAAAGAATTCAGTAAAATGTTGTGTCAGGAAGGCAATATTCAGATTAAAAACAATCTAGTTCTTTTTAAAATAATATAGTTGCATTCCTTGACCCAGAAAATGTAACCTTCGACACCAAGATGGTGATTCTGAATGGCATAGAGGCATAGAAGAGATATTGGAAGATATAGGACTTTACATGATGGTGATCTTGGTAATACAATATGGCTGCCATAATATTTCATCTGAAAAGTGGTATCACACTTGAAAATGCAGTCCGTGGAAGTCACGATATGGTGTTTGGAGACAGCCATTCTTAATTTCCCAGCCACTGGCCACCAGGGGTCTCCCCCAACATGGAGGCGGTGGCTTTTGAAAACGTTATGACCCGTCTAACGGCCTACTACATTTCAAAAAAGTGTCACAAAGTGAACTATTCAGGTCAAAATAGGTCAATTCCTCCTCTGCTATTGGCATCATGTGCATGGAAAGCAGTTTACTACTTATTGCATATTTTGTTGTATTCTATCGAGAATTTATATTTTATGAAGGTTCACTGCTGATGGCAGGGATGAGTGCATCGACTATGAGATGAGGCCTGAGGAAACTCGAACGGGAGGAATAGGCAAGCATACAACCATGATAATGGACCTGTATCATCAGAGATGGGGACATGGGATTTATCGTGGCTTACGGACAGTGCTATCAGATAATTCTACAGACATGCGAGGAATTATGTCTTTCCCTGCTGACCAGTACTAGGATGATAAACTGTATCAGAGCTTAAAAATTTGATTTAATTAAATTGTTTGAATAAATCTAGCAGATGTAAGGAGTACTCTGGCAAGGAGTTGTTTAGTTTGTGAGGACTTGTTTATTTAACGGGTCGAATGTTTCAGGCAGACTAGCCCCTTCTCTAGGAGTTTAAATAAGGGGATTATTGTTCTAAAGAATTGTAGGGTTAATGTCATCAGACCCTGCTGTTATAAAACTGTCATAACTTCAATGACTGAGCCTGTTGAGGAGAAAAGTAGTAGTCAGTCATTTCACTATTGGTGCACCATGCTTTAGAACCAGGAATCTCTTGCTTGTCGTGCCAGTGTTCACTCCATTTGGGAATATGGGATAGTATGCACTCAAGATTGTGACAAAGATCCCAATTCCTCCCATTTCATGCACACATCGATGTTAATGGGCAATATCAAGGGGTCTACAGGTGAATGCAATGAGGCACACCACAATGCCGTCTTAGACAAGTGCAGAGATGTAAGGAAATATGTACCAACCAAATGATAGCCCTCTTTGAACCTACTTTTGATTAATCCATGCATGCCATTTCGGCAGATGGTGTGGTAATTGGCCAGATATTTTTCTTATTTCTTATGTTCAGGGCTGCGGTTTGAACACATATTACCAATCTGCGGTATTACCACAAGACCAATAATCTCTAGAGTATTTAAGAATTAAGACTTTTTATCATTGTATGTATTCTCAAACTATTAGTGAGGCGGGGGGGGGGGACATGTACACCAGGTTACAGCTATTGAATTTGATTTAAATGTCACTCATCATACAGAATTTGTCTATGATTCAAGATAATATACTACACTGCGGCGCCCGTAACGTATTACAACCGATCGTCATACGGTTGTGGGCTGGGGACCAGGGAGGTTTTAACAACCGTAAAACACCGGATGGCATCCGTGTGGGCGCCTGGTGGCACCAGTCGTCACGCCTGACTGACGCAACCGTGGTAGCGCGGATGCCCACCGTGTCGTCACGCCTGACTGACGCAACCGTGGTAGCGCGGATGCTCACAGCATTGTCACGCCTGACTGACGCAACCGTGGTAGCACGGACGCTCAGGCTCAGGGGGCGCGCCCTTCAATGGCCGAAAATTAGAGGGGGCGGAAATGGTGTATATTTAATTAATCAATTAATGGCTGATTTTTACACAGCAATTACTATACTGTACTGTACTGATGTGCTGGATATGTAATAGGAGATTTATTACCGTGGATTGAAGCAAGAGAAGACACAACATGGTTACATTATATACACTATAATCCTTTATTATTTGATTCGCAATTAAACAAAATACAAGTTGTAACAATCACATATTGTCCGCTAATTACCGATCATAATAACAGGGATTTCAAAGAAAGATAATCACGGGTATTTAACCCTGGCAAATATTTACATGCAAAGAAAGATAATCACGGGTATTTAACCCTGGCACATATTTACATGCAAAGAAAGATAATCACGGGTATTTAACCCTGGCAAATATTTACATGCAAAGAAAGATAATCACGGGTATTTAACCCTGGCAAATATTTACATGCAAAGAAAGATAATCACGGGTATTTAACCCTGGCACATATTTACAGACAGAAACCAAGCACAATAATATTCACATGCACCCTAAACCGTCTCATTTGTTAGAGTGCTAGCTTTTATTCATAGAGACGAAGGTAAAGTTTATAAATCTTCACCGAATAATCATCACAGGTAATTAAACCCTGGCACATATTTACAGTAAATATCGGAGACAAGGAAAGACATACCTAGCAGTACATAAATAAATATGACCGAAAGGTATGTATTCCAAGCATTACTTAACACTAAGAATATACAATTGTCATGCTTTTTACAGGAGCCCCTTAATAGCTGTGTTGCCGGTGCTAACAAAACACCCAAACTTTGTGTAGAACGTTACAGCCCGTGGTGGCGGTCCTTTCTTCCCCTTGTTGGACTGTGTCTTGTTGCCCGTTTCTGGGTTTACGCCAAAGAATATCCTGGAAGATATAACAGACAAACGACTTTAATATAGTACAGAATAACAGACTGTTATATCGTATGGCTAGTGCAACTAACATTTTATATGTATGATCCGTTACTAATGTAGAAAATAACATTTTGACATTTCTGACAAGAAACAGTTGATTGTATACATTGGCTTCACCGTCCAATCATATAACGAGGGGCTGCGACCCCCTCATGCTTCACTTAAGATCTACAATAAACTACGCTACGATACATCTCCTTATCAATTTGAGTTACACTATGTACAACATATTGGTAGATTGTGGTTCCTATGAAGTCACGAGAAAAGACTGTTTTTAACAAGTGATAGTTCTCACCTCTGGTACACATCCATCATAGCACCATTGTCCTCATGGTACTCGCTGTTCAGCATGAAATTGAGCCCAAACAGGAAGGACAGGGCTACAGGGAAGGTTTTCACGTTGTTGTTGACCACTATCCCATCTGCAGCGAGCATGAATCGTCTGGCTGTCAGAGCCGACCGTCCTGCAATAACAAAAAAGTGAATATTCAAAATTTGCATTGTACATTACTTCTATTCCATATACATAAATTATATGCAAATAAGAATTACATCAAATCCTTCTTTCTATATCATTATTCATTATTTGTATTGCATTTTTACATTGTCTCAGCAGTTGTAACTCGCTCCATTGAACATAATTTATGATCATTATTGTTCGATTCATGTCGATCAAATGCACTTACCACAGTAAATGACACAAGGTGATGCAGGGAGCTTGCCAGCCATTTCTGCTTCGGTGTCCGTGCTCTGAAATCATGAAAACATTATCATATATTCTAGTATACACTGATATATTTAAATATAATTTTAGTATACACTCATATATTTAAATATATACCTAAAACAATGTAAATTCCCATCCAAACAGTTTACCACGTTAATCATTTACCCCCTATCAAGTTTTTCCAGTACAAGCTTGTCAGTCCTTTATCCATAATAATGAATTAGATCTAAACCAACGTAACCGACTAGCATAAACGTTAAAGGCTACTTAACTTTAGCATAAACATTAAAGACTACTTACATTAGCTTCTATGAGGAGAGTGTCATGTGGCATACGGAACCACGCACACATTAGCAGGAAGATCCCTGGGTAGATGGCCTCCTCTGTTTTGAGTATTACACTGGCTTCTTCGATGTCCAAACTGAAATCAGAGACAATAATAATCATTATTTACACCAACAATGAATTATGATTGGTTTAGGTTACAGTAATATATGATAGGTGCCGAAGTTTGTATTGGGTGCACCTTTAGGAATATACACACACGTACATTCAGACAGAATGCCACAATTCTTTAAGACAGAACGCCACAATTCTTTAAGACAGAACGCCACAATAACATTATTTAAGACAGAACACCACAATAACATTATTAATAAAGTAGGTGACAATGAATGGTGGGGGAACTAAAGTTAATGATAATAGATACTTACAATAATTGTTCTGTTCTCTTGGTCTTGGACTCGGCTTTAAAAAACCGGAACAGTTTATCACCCAAGTCCTGATGGTTTTGATGGTAGGTGTCCAGAAAGTTGACCCCGGTCAACATTTGAACATGCAGTAACACCCCCTGGATGGTGAAAATGGATGGCCACCTGTCTTTTATTGCGTCCGCACTGTCACCTGTAAAGTGTAAAAGTCGGTAATTGAGATCTATCTTTATTTAGAATTGTTTTTATATCTTTATTTAGAATTGTTTTTACTATCTTTTCATGGAAACATGAATCATATCATTCACTTCATAGTAATTGAACATTAATGTCATACTATTGAACATTAATGTCATACTGAGTTTAACTATATTTTGCCAACAATTGGTCATTTCCGTAGATATTTAATATGAAGACAGATAATTTTCTTACCTCTCACGATTTCCTTCCTTTGAAGGTAGTAAGTTACAGTCTGGAGCTGCCTCGAATCTGGGCTCAGGCCTGCCTGTTGGTCCTGGCAAGCCAACACCTGGCGTTTCTGTTCGAGTGTCAGTTCTGTTTCCCCGACTGGCGGACACGCGTCAACCCAGCGGATGCAGCCATGCCTGTAATCAATGTATATTTATGTCATTCTTGTATCACATTGGTTTGCATCGCTTGTATATCTAGTCAGGTCCCATACCATATATTGAAGTGGACAAAAGGAGCTATTAATTCATATAAATTTATATTAAGTAATGCTTTGATCATGCCAATATAATTACCTGAAAGATGATTGGGGTTTTCGAAATGATTTATGTTTTTAACATACCCAAAGTGTCAAAAATACTTACTTGTCGGTTCGGGATGCTGGTTTGGCTGGTCTGTTCTCCGGCCGACTTCTTCTGGGCCGACTGACCCTTGCTGGTTTGTCCTGCTTCCGAATTATGTTATCTTTCCTATTTACCAACATGCTAACTAACCCGCTTACTCCCGACCCCATCTTCTGTCCCAGGACACTGTCCCCCAACACTGGATAGTCTATGACCAGGCGGGTGGCAATTATTTCCAGGTCCTCCTTGCGTGGTCTAGGGCATACCTGCAGCAAAATCAAGCAATATGTAGCAAACATTATATAAACAAATATAACTTATATTGTGTTCTGTATCCACACATTGCATATTGTGTTCTATATCAACACAGACATTCAACTTAATTTACTATTCCACCGTCTACGCCCTGTTCATACACCATGTTACTGGAAGGTACAGGAATGGATGAGACTTGGGGGTATCATTATGTATGAAATTCGATATTGATATGGAATAGTTTGTTACTGGATGCTGATAAGGAATAATTTGGTATGTACAGTTTGCATCCACAAATTAAGGTGCATGGTAATAATAACTTACATCCATGATCTGGTTCATCAGATCTCGCCCAAAGTCGCGCTTGTCTGCAGCGGTTAACTGCCCCTTGTGCAGTGAGGGATAGGCAAGAGTTCTGATGGTGGGCTTGAAGCTGTCTGTCCATGGCAGACAGAGGTCAGTCAACCGCCGTTTTGCTGGTGGAGGGGCTGCTGGTGAAAGTCTTGCCGATGGTTGAGGGGTAGATTGGTAGGTGATGGCGGTGGCAGTGGTATTGGATGATGGCCGAAGCCGGGTTGATGACTCACACATTGATCCCCAAGTCTCATCCATTCCTTGACCTTCCAGTAACAAGGTGTATGAACAGGGTGTAGATGATGTCGGATGTGGTGCTGCAGGATCAGTGTGATAGCTGGGTGGTGAGTAATATGGACTGGTGGGAAGATAGGATGTGGTGGATGAACTGGATGGAGGTGGTGGTGATGTCGCATAGGATGTGGTGGATGAACTGGATGGAGGTGGTGGTGATGTCGCATACGATGTGGTGGATGCACTGGATGGAGGAGTTGGTTGTGACTGGTTGTGACTGACGGCTGATGAGTAGTGAGTTGTTGGCTGCATTATGGAGCTTAGGTAGGCGTCACGCTTTCTCTGTTACAGCTCATCCCCTATTTCTGTTTATGATGAGATATAGAAGCAAATTTTAATGGTGATAAATTTTAGTATTGATATTTTTACATCTTCATAAAATAGATAACTCATACACTCATATGTATTGAATGGTGATCAATTATACTCATACACTTATATCTATTGAATGGTGATCAATTATAAAGGTGATAAGAGAGAAATTTCTGCACTCACATCTATTGGACAATACATGAGTTTACTCACATTGATTGGAAAATAAATGACTTTATATAAACTATATAGGTTGCATTTCTAACTTTCAAGTCATGGGAAACGTTTTTACCTTTGGCTTCATCCTTCAGCTTTTCCGCTTCCAATGGTGACAACACTAACTCCAGCGCCTCCGTTTTAACATATCGGAAGTCACCGGCATCCTTCACACCCTTTAGCACATCCGACAAAGCAAACATTGTCTCTGTTTGCAATTCACCCAAGATATGGGTAATCAGGCCTTGAACACTTGGTGGCAGCATTCTGAAAATATACAATGATCTTATTAAGAAATGGATAAAACAGAATCACCCATTCAAACAAAGAATATGTTTGCACGATTGCAATTTGAATGTAATCATTCTCCAATTGAATGTACTGTCGAACTGTATGCAAATGGCCTTCCTTGGTCAGTAGCAATAGTTCTTCAACAGTCGCTATACCGAAGTGCTTCAGATATATGTCCTTCCTTAATAGGGCCAGCTGTAGGTTGTGGATGGTTGATCGGTATTCAGGGGGAATTATTTTCATTTTCGAACCTTTGTAGGTGATGAAAATTAAATTATGGATTGAGTGACAACAGATGTAACTATTATCGTACTGTTTATTCTAGTACCATTCTACGGATATATATATACTTGAGAGACAAAGGTGAAGCTGATAAATCTTCATCAAATAATCGGATATCACGGGTCTTTAACCCTGGCACATATTTACATGCAAAGAAAGATAATCACGGGTATTTAACCCTGGCACATATTTACAGACAGAAACCAAGCACAATAATATTCACATGCACCCTAAACCGTCTCATTTGTTAGAGTGCTAGCTTGTATTCATAGAGACGAAGGTAAAGTTTATAAATCTTCACCGAATAATCATCACGGGTAATTAAATCCTGGCACATATTTACAGTAAATATCGGAGACAACCGAGCAGTACATAAATAAATCTGACCAAAAGGTATGTATACCGAGCAGTACATAAATAAATCTGACCGAAAGGTATCTTGTACAAGTCATAAAACCACCTGAGTCAAGCACACAAAAGAAGAAAGTCATCAGTTGTTGCAGATGCTAGCACAGCCCTGTGCAACTTGGTGTTTGAGAGTGATTACAGGGAGAAAGTCAAAGTCATATACTTCAAGTGGCCATGGGTCAATAAGGTCCCTAATGTTCACACACACTAAATCAAGAACACCAGTCTTGATATAATGAAGGGGGGTATGGACATCACGCTCCACAGAGTGCACCTCACACAGCAAGTAGAAGTTGTCTCTCTTCTTCAAGACAAGCAGGACTTTTCCAACTTTCTGTAGCCCACTTGTATCGGTTTCGGCGACAACACACTTTCCTACTGCATATGTGATGCCTTTGTACTTAACATCCTGGACCACATACACCATCTCACTAGGGGACAGAGTATCGTTCACAAGGCTCTGTATTTGTGGAGAGTACAACACACTATTGTACATCTTTTCCCCCCTAGACATCCCTTCATCATCAAACATACTCCCCGACTGTAAATATGCCTGGAGCAATTGGTGTTTATGGCTCAAGGTGTACGTTATATTGTTGTAATTCTGGCCTGCCGATGCCACTCTCTTAAAGTAGCTGTGTTTGCTTTCAAACCTTAGGGTCCATGTACGGGGTAATGGACCAAACTGCAGTATTAGTTCAGGGTAGTGGGTAAGGAAGTGATGTTTGGGCCGTAGCGGTACGTCAGGAAACAGTTCACTTCGCATGAGGAGGTATTCTGTTATGGTCCAGGCAAGTTCTCCAAGCTGCTCACGAGCGATTGTTGGCGCCATAACAAGCATGCAGATGCGATGTAGCAGTAAGACCATTTGCCATACCTCATCATCAGTATCGTCCACTTGTTCTGCAACCAGTAGGTGAAAGAATCGAATAAACTGGAAGTTTTCCATGGCACTCCCACCAAGGCGCTTACCCTTTGGATTGACTGTACTTGGGACAGTGTTGCCATCAGCCCCCAAGTACTTCAGACGCCGGATACTCCTGTTTAGATGCTCATACGTAAACAACTTCTTTACCTTGACAAAGTAACTAAGGCAGAGAACCATATCATAGTCTAGCACTCCCTCAAAAATGTCATGGGCTAAACAAGGAGCCAGACCAGGGCTGCAAACATGGAAACCTGGTAACAGATTGAGTATAGAGTCACTCTTCACCCCTTTGACGTGAGATTCGTCCCCGTTCACCAGATTGTTCAGATTGTCATTATATGATTCGGGTGTTCTGTGGGTGCATGTGGAGTTGGGGTCAGACTTGAAATCAGCCCTGGCTATTTCACAGAATCGACAAAAATAGTGAGCTGAAAAACTTTCGAGAAAACCTCCAAGTTGGTGCGCACCTAAATTGTCACCTGACACACACCTGACTCGGATATCACGTTTCACCCCATTGACAGAGAGGCCGTCCTTGGTAAGCAGCAACAGTTCATCAACAAGGGGCTTCAGCACAGTCGCTATACCGAACTGCTTCAAATATTTGTCCTTGCTTAATAGGGCCAGCTGTAGGTTGTGGATGGTTGATCGGTATTCAGGGGGAATATTAAGGAGCGTGTAGTATACAGCGTATACCTTATGTTCTCCCCTGTGTGCCCCAATAGGATTCACAACCTCAAATGAATCTTGGTAGAGAAGTATGTCGATCGATGGTGCATTACCCAGTTGTTTATTCTGTTCCTTGTAAACAAGTCCATCTTTGAAGTCCTTTAGAAAAACCGTGTTGTTTTTGGCACTGTCGCATACCTTCACAAACGATGGATTTTTCAGTAGCACACGCAATGTGCTACTCACTGGAACAACATGCACATAGCAAGGAGTTAGAGCCTCATCAGCTCCAATGACAAACTGCTTGGGTTCGACATAATCAAAATGTTCTTTATAATACAACATCCTGCGTTTTCTGGACCGAAACTGACTATCACCAAGGTCGGAAAGTCCATTTCCCTCTTTGATGACTCCCATCAGTTCTGTCGCCTCAATTTGTGGGTTATCTCTGGCAATCACCTGGGCACGGCTAAGCAGCATTTCGTTACCCAGGTTGATGACTGTACTCATTTCTCCAATGAGTCTTTGGATGATGGCAATAGGTATCAGGAATACCACTTCCATCTTCATCAGGAACAGCGCAACACTCCTGGATATACAGTCCCTGCTGATCAGTTCGGTCCGGTCATCGTCATCATGGTCATCATCTTCATCACTACAGGGGGCACATTGCATTGCGTTGATGGTGGCAACTGGGGTTTCATGGACGTCCTGCGTCACACAAGCTGTCTTGACAAAGTCTGTTGCCACATAATTACGATGATCACGATTTATGTGGGAGCGGAAAGAAGAGTCGACTTTGTAAGTCCTACCAACACAACCGTTAAACGGGCATTCGATTTCTTTACCATCCTTCAAATGGTCCCTCAGGTGCTTGATGTAGCTCTTTGCCCCATTCGTTCGAACACCACAGTACAGCACCGAGCACTTGAACACATCATCACACATGGACTCAATGTTGTCCAGGTTGGCCTGGACACGCTTCTGTTTCCCATGGTGGTATTTGAGATGTGTGCCCAGTGCTGTGTCAGACTTGTTTCTGACGCCACAGGAGACATATGGGCAGCGGAAATGGTATCCCACATCATTCCTGTGCAGTCTCACATGGCGGGCATAGTGGCCATGGCTGTCGAGAACGTATCCACATTGTGTACAAGCCAACATGGCTGCCAACCTGGAGTAAACATTCACAAGATACAAACAGAATCCTTAACAAATGTGGTTGCTAATTGTCACATCGTATCAGCTATAATTTGCTTAAAAAATACTAATCTCATCTAGGATATATCCTCCCGTCTCATCTTGGCATTTAAATTGCATATCAAAACCAACAAATCACCAATATTCAGATGATTCAGATATACATTTTGGGTGTATATTTTCTGGACAAAACCAGAAGTGAGAGTACCCTTCCAACTGAGAATCCAGAACACTTTTAAGAGCAGGACGTCCGGCGTAGCAGGAGTAATTTGCTCCAACATTCAGAATAAACTGACAATAGAATTCAACTGGAACGACAATATATTCTAGCCATTTTGTATTCTAGCCATTTTGTTATGGTTTAAGTCCAATATTTCTCTGTTAGCTAGGAGGGAAACCTATGTGAAATTTGGGCGTCATCGTACGTCTCTATCAATGATAAATATAAAGCCACTGTATAGATTTATATCATTATCAAGTACTGTTTTCCGCATAGTTTCATAAACCTAGGTGCAGTAATATTTTGGAGTAGTAATAGCTAAAGGATCATCCAATTACAGAATTTTGACTGGGCAAACGTTAATGGCAAGCCCTGTATATTAAACAGTCTAGGTGGTCGGCAGACATAACTTGATACCATTTCCTAAACTCCCAACAAAAGCAAAGACTTCAGATATTGAATGAAAACGCAATGAATGCTGGTACTCACTACTTCAGATAAATAGACTAACTATTACCACCCTCATTCCATCTCATTATTCTCATGACATTTGGGAAGTCTGGGCCAAATATTTCGATTCCTACACCTATGCTTCAGATACTCATATTTTTTAAAAGTTATTGAGTCAATGGACGCGACGAAACACAGATTTTGATATTTTCACCCATAGCCCAGAGTGCACATAAATTTACACAGAATTCAATCACACAAGTAAATAATAAAGTATCACTTTCATTGTACCGCACCGAAATAAAATATATAATACAGATTTTGATACAGTTCACCACTTTTTCATCTTATTAAACTTTAAAATAACTTGCACTGGCACCTATCTACTATCTAAACTGGCACTCCGATCTATCTACTATCTGTCTATCTATCTATTGGATAGATAGATCGATCTAAGCATCTGTCGGATTGAGAGATCTATCTATGCATTTGTCATATTCCCCCCACCATACACACACCCTCTCTGTCTCCCCCAGCAAAAACGTCATTCTTCTCAGCGTTCTCACTTCTCAGCGTTCGAAATAAGAGATATAAGTAAGCATTCGAAATAAGAGATATAAGTTCGAAATAAGAGATATAAGTAACTAAACTGAAGAGTAATCAGTACAACACAACTGTACCTCTGGGGGGGGTGTCTCTGGGGGGTGTCTCTTGGAGACATTGCATATCCTTCGATAATTGAATAAAATATGGTTTTATGATATTTATTGCGAGCATCCTAATCAGAGGTCTTATCAATGAAAAATACCTAACCCTGAACTCAAAGCCATACTTAACTCTATGTGTATCCTATGTACTTTACAAATAGAGTGAATCCTATGTACTTTACAACTATTTCATACACCTTAAATTATTCTACCTCTCATTTTACCATCTCATATCTCATACCGATTATGTACTAGTCTTAGAAAGCCTTAGAAACCACTGGAATTATTAATTTTTAAAAAACATAATTAAAACATGGACATCGTTAAAACATGGGACTATACACTCTGTTAAAACATGTTTCGAAAGTTGAAAGAAGACGACTACATGTTTCAAAAGTTGAAAGAAGAGGACTACTTATTAAGTCTCTATATTACTGCTAACTCTAAGCCTGTCTCCATATTCCTGCTAACTCTAAGATATCGAATCCATAAATATTATCAAATTGGCCTCTATTAGGCCCATTTGCTATAGATCAGCTAAGGCCCATTTGCGAAAATGACCATTGTTTGACCCAATGGACGCCAAATAAATAAAATTGACCATATTATATAGTCAATTCCCACGATAGTAGTACAAAAGGGGGCAAACATAAATTTTCCTGAAATGCGTGCTGATTCTAGTTTGGAACCTAATTTAGATGCATGCTGATTCTTGTTTGGAACATAATCTGGAAACCCACCACCCCCACCTACTCAAAACCGATTGCAAATTTTGAAATCACCGATATTCACTAATGATTGAATGAAAACACAATGCTGGTAATCAATAACCTAAAATACCCCTAGATGTAGAGTCGTACTGATGTAAAGTCAGGCTGTACTGCTCGACTAACTACTCTCTAGTCAATTTTCATACCTATCATACCTATAATTATATTGATCGTGTCAACAAACCTTCAAAAAATAAACTGAGAGGATTCTCTACTTGAATTGATGCTTCTATTCAGGACTATGCCATGGATATCTCATAACCTGTGCTGTACTTCTACCCTAACCGAATCCAGTTTATATCAACACCAGTTGACCAGTTAAAGTATACTCTGTTAACGAAATCCCAGTTTTATATACATGCACTAAATGTCGTCAAATGGAACTAAATGTCGTCAAATGGCACTAAATGTCATCAAATGGGCCCTTTTCTTTCCTCTCATTTCTAATATGCAATTCAAAAACTAATAATAGCCACATATAACGGAGCTGGATAAAAGCTTAATTTCAATTAAGCTCTCTGCCTTTAAAAAGGTGCTCTGAAGAGGGATTAGGGTATATCGGAGTATCTATTCGTGGACTATACATCTATTCGTGGACTATACACTCTAAGTATCTATTCCTGCTATTCCTGGACTATACACTCTAAGTATCTATTCCTGCTAACTCTATATTCCTGCTAATTTGTTACTATTCCTGCTAATTTATTACATCTTCCAAATTCAATTCAGTCAATTAGAAGTACCACTCTCAGTCAAAGTAACACACTATACCTATGGTTGTACCTGCGTGACTGGTAGAGGCTATATTTAATAATGTGTGAACACATTAAAGTGACACATGCCACTGAGCTCCCGATTTGGGGAAAGTTTGCCTGAATTTCAACTTTGTTGGTATATTTGTAATGTATTCCAGGGAGCATTAATGTAGAAATTACATATATTGTGTGTATTTAAGAGTTTGAAACTCCAATTTCGTGGACGCCTCTTATCTTAATGAGAGTTAAGTGATACCAGCTGGATGGGACAGAGTAGATCTGTCACTATGTAACTCCTGCCTCGCTCCTACTTCACCATGAACTGAGGGCAGCACTTTATGGTCAAGTTACTTCTCTCTCAGATTTGAATTCCTTAATGGAATCTCTGCCACATTCTTCGTTAACAAATATCAATTAATCTAAGGAATATATAGAGTTGGTATTCCACACATGTTCTTACTTGTGCAGGTAATCGAATACTACAAACATATTTCTAAATGATATATAGTCAAGTAGTGTCCATAGCCACTTTAACATCCCTGTATATATACATACACCCCTGTACACATACACACAACAAAAACACAAAACACAAGAAAAAAAATCCAATGGGTTTCCACATATAATCCGTGTTGGGTAATCCGGTTGAGGCAACAAGTCATATAGCAAATAAGAGAAAAAATTATCTACCTGATTGGTTCGTCGTCGGTCCAGTTGTTCTGCTGTGTGTCTCAGACTTTGGTGGTAGTAGTAGAATGTTCAGCGGTTCTGGTAGAACAGAGGTTCTGGTAGAACAGAGGTTTTGGTAGTAGAGTAGAGTGCTGTTTGTTGGTGTTGTAGTCGTTGTCTCAGGATTCGATGTGATGCCTCCTCGATTGGGCCCTGCTTATATACCCCGGCCTGAGGCTTGGACCTGGAAAACAAAGGAGTGAAATGAGCAGGTCACTTCACCGCGATTTCGCTTAAAAAGCGAAGCGCCGCGATATGAAAGCTGCGCGATTTCGCTCAGATTGTGAAGCGCCGCCAGAACAAAGGGCTGAGGTCTGGGTGCGGCTGTGTGATCTTTCGCTCGGATTGAGAATCGCCGCCAGAACAAAGGGCTGAGGTCTGGGTGCGGCTGTGTGATCTTAGCTTTCAGAAACTGCACGAACTACCGTGGCTTCGTTGGAGAGCCAGATGTGCTTGAACAAGACAGACTTTTAATTCAACAGAGCACCTTCCGAAATAAAACATAATTTAATCTAACAAATGAATAATAACGATAATGTGATGAACATTTGTCCATGTAGACTTACTGATGTGACAAACATTTGTCTATGTAGATTTACTGGGTGAAATAAGCATGATTAATCACGAAAGAATATCAGCATTATGAATATCAACATATTAGAACGAATATCAGTCAGAAACAATACTTATATTTATAGTTATATCGGCCCATCTTTCTTGATCGATTGTCGTAGGTTGTGCAGATCTCTCCTCCCCAATCCTGTGTTAAAGTCAAGGAAAAATAAGTGAAACCAAGGTGAAATAACTGCTGGTCTCGCGCTAGGATTATTTTCCCTTTAGCCACTGTGGCGAAATTCCAAAGAAATATTATCGCCACACTGACTTTCTTTTCGCCACAAAGAAACTATCACTAAAACGGACTTTTAAATGAGACTATAACTCTTATGAGTGAATACAGAGTATTTTAATGACGTTGTCAGTTAATTAAATTATTTAAAATAATGTTGGGTCCTGAGGGTTCAAGATTTTGTAGTAATATACTTCACATACAACCATATGTTCTTAATGGAAATAAAGATAATTATAGATAATCATAATAAATTCAGAGCGGTGGAAGTCAACCCAGTACACAGGAGGAAAGGTCCTGTTGGGATTATTTAGGTTTGTTTATTAGGGGTCCAACGTTTGGGGCACATTAGCCCATTTTCAATGAGGTTTTATAATAAATGCCTCATAATGTAAAGAAACCCTCTTTATATCCTTTATCATGGTACCTTGATCATTCACTCATTGCTCTGACAAGTGTGAAAATCGAATAAAATAATGAGGTGTATAAACAGCTTTGGAGAGGCGCCTTTAATATTATTTAGAATTAGACAGAATTATCCAAAGAAGGATTGTCATTGAAGCGCAAGAACATTACAAAAATCGAAATCCTACATCTGAGGACATACAGGCAGGAATTCGTTGTCAGAAAACTTCTGCTACGTCCAACTAGGTGGCTTCTTAGACTGATTTTTGCATATATATATTGAATTAATACACAATGGTGAAATTCTGGTAGTTTAATAGAGTCGTTGATTGAGCATAAATTACTGTAAAATAATGCTTGTATGCAGACACATTCGTTTGGGTTTGATATAAGGAGCTACCACTAAACAAACAACATTTAGTTGATTGTATCACTTGACTGGTATTTAGTAATGACTGGTATTTAGTAATAACTCGAAAATGTAAACTTGAAAATGTAAAGGATGTTATAAGTATACATTGTATCACCAGTACTAGTAGTGAATAAGCTCAATGGGAGGGGGCAGGGTATGTGAGGGGGAGGGACGGGAGAACGAGAGGTTGGTTAGAAGAGTTTTCGAAAATATGTTGTTATTTACGAGTAGGCCTACAAAGCCCTTACTACGATCCCTACAGATTAAATACAAACTGCGCCAGGTCCCCCCCCCCCCCACCCCCAACCCCCCAATTAAACAAAAACCTAGCATGAATGTATCATATTCAGCCTGAATGTATCATAAATTAATGTATCATATTCAGCCTGAATGTATCATATTTTATTCAATCAAAATGATTACCAGGATAGGAACTGAATACACATTGTTTTGGGAACTGAAAACACAGTGGTTGCATTTTCCAACTCAATACACAGTGCTTGCATTTTGCGCAAGTTCTAAGCGAAATTTCCAGGCACCCATGGTTCCGCTGGACCCCACAACCCCACAGCGTTAGTTAAGATGTGGTTTCCGTACTAAGAGAAAAGCTCCCTGACTAAGACCTGTCAGCTATGGTGTGGTTTCACCAGGCCAGCCTAAAGACCAATGCTTCCTAGGTCAGAAAAAGCCAGATTCATGAAGGCAGACCAAAAAATGTGAAGTTGCCCTCTAAAAAAAGAATAAATATGGTTTCATCTAAGAAATAATAAGAAGACCCAATAACAAGCATCAATAATGACTTTTACCTCCAAATTCAATGTTTGCCAGTATTGATGTGGAACTATGGAATGATTCGTCCATTTGTCTGGCCGTTGACTCTTGAAATACAATGAGAAACTGTAAGCCTATAATATATGCATAAATAAAGAGCAACAGTACATACATAATGAAAGCCAATTTACCATACCGAGAATATAAGTGCCCTGTAACGTTTATGACTTAAAAACCTCAGAGCGATAGGAATTTTCAATATTAGGTTACCAAATTCTGCAAGCATTTGTTTAAATATTTGATCTAAATGACTAAGATGTATGGGAATTTTGCTTGTTTTGAATGTTTATGGAAAATGAAAGGCACATACATAAGCCCTCATACATTCAAAATTAATTATTTACTTTCATTGAACTTATATAAATATGCGAAAATGACAACCTTCTATGTGTACCTCCGTCCTTTATATGTTAATCCATGAAGTGAGTGTTGTATGTAAATCCTTGAGGGGGATGTTGTTGCACGTTCCTTGGGTTATCACCCTCCAGCTGTTCGTTCCTTAATCTCCCTCTAAATATATAGAGATGGAACAATGCATTTATCACTGCAATTAAGAGGAATAGTCATATTTAACATACAGCCAATGATTATGTAGATGTACTGTGAATCAAATTAGAGAACCACTATTAGAGGTGACTATGACTATTAGAGACAACACAATTACATGAATTCCATAAATAAAGAGCAATTTCCTACTAATGGCTCTGATGATTTTAATGGAGACGCTAGCTCCTTTTTCCTTGATTATTTGACGGTGTAAGTGTAGCGAAAAATGTGAAATAATGATACTTATCTTTATATAATGATACTTATCTTTATAATCAGCCCGTCCTTCTTGCTCCCCCCCCCCCTTCAAGGTTTATATCTCAGAGGGTCTTGCATCCTTTCATAAATGAATAAGAATATGAGTATCAGCTAATGTGACGAACATTTATATCATATCATTTAATTGCCATAATCCAATATCAACTTTTGGAAGGCCCAAAAGCCTGAGGTTTTTGTGTGCAAAATTTGACACTACGGTTTAAAAGTAGAGTAGTCACTACAGTTTAGAAGTAGAGTAGTGTCTTGTTAACGAATGGTTATTAAAAAATGATCATGGTCAATTTGGAAAGTGCCCATCATGATTGACCATCATGTTTTTCATGTTTCCCGCAGCCCTGACAATATCAATGACTTTAGCTGATGACTTTTTTTTGATGACCAACTTAAGTCATGCAGTTATTAAAACCTTCCAATGGTTCTCGTCCACAGGCCCAGCAAAATATACTCGTTAATTACGAGAACACAGACCCTTAATACGCCAGTTTATTAAAAGTGGACAAAAATCGATGGGAAGTTTCTAGATAGTAGGCGCCACGCTGCTAATAATATAGCAATTTAACCATTCGGTGAAGCGGAATAGAGTATACGGATTGATACCAATCCTGGCTATAACCCTAAACGTAACCTTTTGAATGTGTATCGGTAGTTATTAACATCTTGACGCCTAGTATTTAGTTATTTAGATTGAGTGCATAGCAGTGGACAAGAATCGATGTGAAGTGCTCAACAAATCAGAATAGCATAGAACATGGATCTCGAGCCCTGAGAGTTGAAAACATAGGCTAAATTACTGGCAATAGGACCGCTAACTGTGCGCATCATCATACCGGGCTGTCCCCTCCTTGGCCCGGCCAACAGACTTGACACTATGCCCGTCCACACCCTCCATCATCCATGGCCGAGCACGACGGCCTGCGTATATATACAATAGTGCTTAGAACTCTCTATAATTATTCGATTACGCCATACTTGCCTGAAATAGCTTCTTGAACTTCATAGCCGTAGAAACAGCGGTACTTCAGTAGTCGATCGCAGCATATTGTTGGTTTAGTAGAGAAATACATGTAGCAAGAGCCGTTAGGCTAGGCCTAGTTGAAATGGTCGCCATCTTGCCTTTTCAAAACAATGAAGTTCACGAGTGGACTAGATCGATTCTAAGTTAATTTACCAAAAATGTCCCTACCCTGTATGCTTCTAAAGTGTGTTTTATTGTATCCTATAACTCAAACTTTATCTATTGTATCCTTGGATGATCATATACGCTTACTTTAATATAATTTGGTACAGCTGTTCGTTGTAACGTGTTGGGACTGGGTTTTGCCATTTTTACGTTCAACACTTCCTGGTTAATTTTACCGCTCCGGTTGTGCTTTTCGAAGAGCTTGGACAATTTACAGAGACCATGTAGGCATTCTTTTTATTAAGCTTATCTGTACAGGAGCTAGTCTATAACATGGCCCCATCTTGGGGCATTAGTGGGTCTGTGGAGAGACTATGTGGTACAGGAGGACACTCATTACGTGGTTCCTTTTCATCGATGTAGACATGATTTCAATGGGAAGTATAGGCATAACTTAGACAGAATTCAGTTTTATTTATTCAGCCTCAACAAATTCCCATTAGAGAATCCCCTTTACATCACCACTGTATTATATGTCACATGATGATGATACATCTAAACTCACCCCTCACCCCCGTACCCCCACCCCACCTTTTCTTCCCTCCCTCCCCCAAACAACACCCCTCGCAGGTCGCACACACTCTTTTCCTATTCGCTAATGATGTCCACCCTTGGAACCAATGAAAGCTATTCCAGCTTAAACCAATTACAGCAGGGATGGGGTGTCTGTTAATACATAAATAGGCAATTCTGAGTGATTAACCATTACACTCAGCATAACCATTACGATCAGCATGACCATGGAAGAACAGTACAGCATACACAGTAGTTGGACAAGTTTCCCGTCAGGGAGTGAATGGGAAGACTACACACTGTCAACACCGTCACCTATATTCGGCACTCGTTTTGGTTTCGATTTGCCTGATATAGAGCCAGTAAGTATAATGAATTCTGATAATAATAGGTGGGAGTGGCATAAACATTCTGTGAATTAATAGGTAGACGTGGCACATAATTTCTATGATAGGTAGTAGACATGTATATCCATCGCAATCAATGTATTTATTCCCTGTATTATTCCAAAAAATATTTACCGTCTTACAATTTTATAATATTTTTACCAATAATATTTACTTTATTTTCTGTTTTACAGTTGCTGGCAATGCAGCGAATGCAGACACCCAGACCACAGAGAACTGCCAGGCAGATCACAGATTCTTTATGTCCCTGGACAAGCACCAACAAAGTGAGTGCTTAGTTTTTGTGTGTTCTTCCTTCTTTATTTTAAGCCTTCCTTTATTTTAAGCCTTCCTTATTTATTTTATGGCCTACGTTGCCCCCCCCCCCCCTTATGCACTTTTTAATGGAATATTTGCCCCACTTTTATTGGGACGTGTGCACCCCTTATGACAACAGACGTCGACCCCAAATATGAGTCCAAATTACAACAATATTATGTATTTCTACCCACAACAGACGTCGACCCCACTGCCTACAATGGGAGAGATTTTTGTGTTTCCTGACCCTGAGGGAAATGATAATTCAACGGCCCCACTGAGTCCCATCCAATCACCGGAGCCAGAGATGTGTCTGCGGCCATCAGACACATTTGATATGGGTGAATCGGTAAGTTTTTTTAAGAGATCAACTCTACATTTGATATGGGTGCAATTCTACATCTGATATGGGTGGGATCATGTTTGAAACTAAGAGTGCCAAGAGCGTTGATTAAGAGTGACGAGAGCGTTTATTATGAGTGACTAGAGCATTGATTAATAATAGTTGGAATCAACGCTCTTGATCAATAGTTGGCATCAAAGCTCTTAGTATGATCAATTCTAGTAGGATAAATTCTTGTCTGGTTTTTTTTTCTACATATATAGCTAATAAATGAAATCCTGCTCTACCTATAATAACCCAAATCCTGTCCTAGTTATTAAGATGTGAATAGCTATTATGATGAGACAGTCTATATATCTAGTCTGTAAATCTGACGACTAATTTAATAATAAATCAGACGAATAATTTCATAATAAATCAGACAACTTTCTCTCACTATTTTACAATGTTATCATGCAATATAGCCTGTATCTAAATGTTTTCAGAAAAGTGCCTGTCCACCAACTAAGCGACCCAGTTCACCAACTAGGCGAGTCAGCTTGTTTGCTGGGTGGGACAGCGAAGGTTCAAATTTGGACAATGTAAGTATGCTAGGCTCATATGTGTGTGGGTGGAGGCAGGGAGGGTTATGTGTGTAATAGAAATAACTTTACTAGTGGGGCAGTGGGGGATATACGGAGGGGGATATACTAGTGGGGCAGATATATGGAGGGGTTATTTGAATACATTCTGATTTTCATATGAACTGAATTTTTATGTATTTATTCGGGCCGCTGCTTCATTTCAGTCTGAGGGCAAGTTGACGAAATGGAGAAGAGAGGCAGCATACGATATCCCACAACCCTTACGGCTGTCATTTGTCTTGTCTGATGGAGAAGTTGTAAGTACCGTATACCATTTTAATGTCCAGTGTGCACCCTAACCCTAATGTGACCCAGTGTGCACCCTAACCCAGAGACCAACGCCCAGGTCTCCATTGAATTTGTGCCAGATATTGATATTGATTTTGTGCGAGTCTCTGATATTGATATTAGGCTGAGTCTGACTATCTCCAATGAAATGAACGAGTGATAAAATTATCTTGTCTAACTTTTCTTATTCTGGATTATTTTGTAATTACCATATTAATACCCCTTTTTTCGGTCTCTGGCTGAGTCTGACTATCTCCAATGAAATGAACGAGTGATAAAATTTGATAAAATTATCTTGTCCAACTTTTCTTAAAATAATCTTGTCTAACTTTTCTTGTTCTGGGTTATTTTACTATGAAATTTCATTACCTCTTTGTAATATCAGAAACGATACTCTTTGCACCCTAACTAATATTGCAAAGTCGTGCTGTACTGCTTGACTTAACAACTCTTCAAATGTAAAGTCGTGCTGTACTGCTTGACTAACAACTCTTCAGTCTTTTTTTCGTACCTATATACTATATCCCTTTTCGTACCTATATTTCACTATATCCTTAAGTCATATAGCCTAGCCTCATATATTCAAAATTATCGTAACAAACAGCCGGTAACTTCTAAGGTAAGCCGGAAGAAATGTACTTCTAATGTAGTTCATAAAGTTATGTTAACATAGTACTCTTTTGTACTCACCGAAAATATTTTTTTCTCCCCACAGTCATATTTCTACCTCCCCCAGGGCAACCACAAAGAACCTGTATGTGTCTCGGACACCGATAGCGATGAGACGACAATATGTCTACCATACGAGAGCCAGTGCTCGGTAGTTGACGAGAGCCAGTAATCGAAGTCTTGATATTTATTGATGTTTCTTATTTATTGCTGTTTAAGTGTTGATTTTATTTGTAATCTCAGATGGTAGTGTAAATTAGCTTTCTAGAAAGTAGAATAAATACCAATATTCTAATGTATGCATTCGTTTCTTTTGTGTTTTGTACTAGTGTTTGCGTTCTTTATTACTTTTGGTTTCTATATCATCTACAGGGCTCCCTAAAGATTCATGGTAGCCTACTTTCGCGGGGATTTTGCGGGTGGAATTGGATGCTATTAGAAAACCCTAATTTCCTACACATATACTATGGATCATATATTATAGTTCTTTTAAAAAGTAATCGTTAAAAGGCATTTTCAAAAGTTGTGGTCATCTAAAATTGACCATATATCATGCTGGTTCATTTAGCTCTGTCTGCATGCTTATTTATATAAACATTCGTCAGAGATGGACAGCCTTCTGCATGCTTATGCTGTTCTGCATGATTATTAGAATTTTATTGTATGTAAACTGTATTATTGCGGGAATGGATGGGGGTTTGGGGAAGGGTGGGGGTTCTGTTTGAATATTGTCAACTCTTTTGAAGTTTGGATGGGCCCTGAATAGGGCCGTTGGTTTGGGGCCCTGAATAGGGCCGTTGTTTGTTTGTTTACGCCAAGACTTCCTCCAGACAGTCATCGTCCAAGTAGCCCTCTTCACCAGGTTGGATCACCCAGTCAAGGGGATTGATCAGCCCAGAATTGAAGCCAAACGCGTACTCGTGGTTGTATTCCTCTTTGAGCTTGGTGACCTCTTCCAGGAGCTCACGGTGAAGTTGCTCCTTGAAGTGGGCCATCATGCAGCGCAAGTGGGACAGCACGGTCAGTCTGAGGGTCGGATGCCAAGGACTGCTTCGTGGGTTGGATGCCAAGGACTGCTCGTACTGGGTCAACAAGTCCTCTTGTTGGCTGTCTAGCAGTTCGGCACAGGTTATTGCACTGCCTAGTGCCGATTCACGCGTGGCCAGGCGGTCTATCCTCGTCGACAGGTCAGAAGTCATGTTCAGTATTGTAGTTTTCAAGTGTTTCCAAATGAATGATGACTACGGAAGGGAACGGCTGGCTTTTATATTGCTCTGAGTGACAAGGTGCGAAAACAGAGCAAGCCATGAGTGTTAGCGTCACTCACTCCTTGGAGTGTTAGCGTCACTCACTCCTTGAGTGTGACCTGTCAGATGCCATCCTAGCAAGCTATAGTGCTTTCTTATTTAAGTCTTTTGAGACGACACAAATCAATGGTTGCGAAAATAAATAGAATATTGTTATAACAATAGAATATTCTAATTAATGAATCTATGCCGCCACGTTAATTGATGTATGCGGCCCTTCTAATTAATATATGCAGTCTTCATTCTAACTAATGCAGTCGATTTTTTATATTCTAATGTATTTATATGTATTGTATGCTGTTTGCTTGTAAACTGACCTCGGATAAGTATTTGTTTTTCATATTGTATATATACTGCCTGAGAATATTGCGCTTAGTATTGAAAAATACTTTGCTCGTACTGACTCCGATTGAGGAAACCTATATCAAAATTTATTGGCTAGTTGACTATCTGTTTATTATACAAATTGATATGGAAGGTATAGTCACTAAACAGGTGACGATATACCGAATTTGTAGTCAAACTGTCTAGATTCTCTCCTTGTCTGGCATTAAGTACAACTATTGTACTACTAATGTATATGCTCCCAATGATCGATTATTTATTGTACATTACGTGTATGGTTATATATTACCTGTTATCACAGGATCCATTATATCGATGACACTCGCTTTAATAGGCCATGTATATATTAATAGACAGTAATCTTCATCTCATCACCCATCCTTTACTATAACATTTTATATAACTTTCCTAAACTTCTAAAATATTAAACAGTTGCTTTCAAGTTTCGCTTGTTAGTCCTTATAAGTTTTGCGCGTCAGTGCTAGGTGTTTCTTTTATCTGAAACTTAAAAGCAACAACTCAGAAACTTAAAAGCAACGCCTGTACGAGGTGTAGCATCCCCTGTACGAGGTGTCGCATTGATGTGGAGTTCAACTCAGCATATATACGGCGGTTGTTGGTGGGATGGACATTCATTCTCAATGAAACAAGCAATGGACAATCTCCTACAGCAGTACAAGCAACGCCAGCAAGTTCTACAGAGGGCTATGCTACAAGCAAATCTGCTGTCCACTTTAAATAAAGATTTTCGTAAAATAAAGAAATGCAAGGCATAAGTGAGAATTTTTGTATTTTATTTATTTTATATAAGGAGATATGGAGAGTGTATATATTTCAGTTAGTTCAAACCGCAGCCACCGTACACATAGTAGCCAATGAAACATCCTCAACCCTTAAAGATATTAACATAACAAATATAATACATACAAACAAATGTCACAATGGAATGATATGTATATAATGCGTAGTGTCCATGATTAACTCTCTTAGGCACTGAGGGCTTTCCCGTTTTCCTGGTGGTTTCTCCTACGTCCATGTTGGCATGAAAACATGAAGCCAGGCCGTAGGTCAACAGCCAAATCTGTGTGGTACTGGTTGCTAGTTGTTCAGAATGATTTTCCTTAAAAGAACATTAAGGCTCGCAACGGTGGTAAAAGCATAGCCTTGGTGTATTGGTTCACATTTAGGCTTTGGAAAAAATGTCTAACAGTCCAGATAGTTGGCTGACATAAGCAGCTAGAAGGCAATGTCAGGTGAGATAGGGAACTCTGTCGAGCTATTCGTGTATCGCACCTTGTATGTAAAGTGTCCGTCCGAGGAGACAAGTTTCACATACATAGCATCAGGGCCTTCACATCCTCCATACACTTTCTCTTCCTCCTCCTTCTCTTCCTTTGGATCGGGCATGTTGGCTGTTTATTCTTGTTTTCTGGTTCCTCGGGCTCCATCTTATTGGGCGGAGGGATTCCCCCACGGGTTCGGGCTGAAACGAGAAAAATTAACATTAGTACTCAAGTCTAGGTACACTATATACATGGTTCCCGCGGCCCAGAGCACATCATTTTTCATGACTTTTAATGACCAATTCCCCCAGTTTTTAATGACCAAATGAAGGCATGTCAGCCGATAATTTATGACCATGAAATGACACAAACGATATAGTTGAACTTATTTACGCAGAACACAATTTCTTTTGGGCCCCTTCTTAAACATATCAATGTAATCTCGTCAAAAACAGTGAATACATTTTTTTAAAACAATGAATACTTCCTCAGCTTGTGTGTGTACACATATCTTATAATATATCTTATCATATAATTCTAAAAACGCATCAATGAACGCTTAACACTAAGGGGAGGTTTCGAATTGACTTATTGAGTGTGGTAGACTGAGATAAAGGTATGATTTCAGACATTTAGACAAAGGCTAGGCAAAGGTTACATGGTGATGAGAATAAAAATCAAACCCCTCCGATTGAAAGAATATACTCGTTCTGTAATGAAAATCGGACCAACAGTAATCGATTACAAAGGGTATATGGATAAAAGGTAGACTGAAGATCCATTTCCAGTTCAAGGGTGAGGATATAAAGTTCTTCTTATGTAAGTTATTAAAACTGCAATGCTTATCTGCAGGGATGTACGGAGAAGGAAAATTGACAAATGTATGGGTGTGTGTGTGTGTGTGTGGGGGGGGGGATATATCTCATAATCTGTCATTCTCATCTCTCCTCTCCCTCTCTTCTCCACTCCTCCCCGCCCCGCCCCCCACCCCGCCCCCCTCTCTCTCTCTCTCCCTCTCTCTCCCCCTCTCTCTCTCTCCCCCTCTCTCTCTCCCTCCCTCTCTCACCCTCTCTCCCCCTCTCTCTCTCTCTCTCTCCCCCTCTCCCGGAAGTTCTGAAAGAGCATATGCAGGGGCGCCACCTCGCAAGTTTTAACCAAAAGCAGGAAAGATGGCGTCCGTCCCAGCAATAACGAAAGGTTTGATGACAAGCAAGGCAGTCGACAAGAAGTGGGAGCAAGCGAAAAAGAGGGTAAAGAAGATGGAGGAGAAGATCAGGTGGTTAGTGAGAGCGAAAGCCATCAACCGAGCGCAGTGGGATTTGATAGACCTACGGAGAGACATGGTGTAAGTCTTTTTATGTAAACTTATCCATGTATCGGGCCGGGTGACAAGATGGTGGATCGGCGGCTTGCCCGGGGGCAGGTTGATAATTTGGATCTTGTCGCACCCAGCACCCAGCATGAAAACACAGGTTCTCGCCAGCATCGGACTAAAACATCCGCCTGGGGATATTGAGAAACCACACGTTTACCCATATGTAGTGTTAAGGACCATGGTCCTACCACCCTTTTCCACCAGCTCCCAACACCCGACCGACGCCCCTTGGTGGGTACGCCGACGAGGGCCCCCATTCATTAATTTCTATAAATGAATGAAATGACAATGAATATTTGATCTACATGTTTAGTTGCATCTGATATACATGTTTCGTTACTTCTGATCTACTGTCAAATTCTGCAGATAAAAATTTCTCAATTACAATCATTCGTTTATAGTGCTTGGGAAGAGGAGGTGGACAGGAGGACTGAGGAACTCCTCCGCCGAGTCCGCGGGGAAGAGAGGGCCAGAGTGGCGTGGAGAGCGCGAATTATCCGCGCGAATGAAAGTAAGTTTGTAATTGATTGGCCAATAAGTGTCTGCTACTGTGATTTAACTAAGGAAAATGAAGTTGATAAATGATGGAATAATTAGTTTAATGCGTCAATTAGTATAGGTAGATATGTACAAGTCAGTTGTTATAAGTTAGATTGTTTATTTTACATTTGTTCATTATAATTGTTATTCTTTATAATAAATTATCTCATTTGCTTTTTTGCCAGGGAGGCATGCAGGGCGAACACGGAGGCTCGTGAGCCCTCCTCATCCAAGTGAGGAGTGACCGCCCCCCTCACCCCAACAAAAGGCCCTTCTCAGGGCCACAAAGGCCCTTTTCAGGGCCACCAAAATGTCTCAAGAGCATTGTTTATTCCGTCCCCCAGCCCCACCTTCTCTCTTCCCCGTGTTGTTGTATATAGCTTGCCTGTGATAAAGAAGCAAATAGTAAATGTAAATGTGTGATTTCCAGCAAAAAAAGGCAGTTTCATCGAAGAAATTGAAGGGTCAGATTTTCAGAAAATGTACAATTCGCCCTATCAATGTTCTCAAATAATTCGAATTTAAAACAAAAATGAGCTTCAAAATACAATTTAGCATAACAGAATCCATGTGATATAAATATACTCAGATATACCCGATATTCTTCATTTCGATATTATTCATTTTCCAGCCTAATTTAGGAGAATTTCATAAATGTGTAGAGCTGCTGATTGTACATTTCCTGAAAATCTGACCGTCTACCTTAAAACTTAAATATTATGTTAATGAGCCTTAAATGCAGGTCACGTGACCCTTCTACGTTTTAACTTTAAATGGTTTATAGCTTAAAATTTAGACATTTTCTGACAAAATGGCCACCACTAGACCTTTTTTTTTTTAAAACTCTAAATAATTACCGATTTTGGAATGATTTAAGAGGTTAATTTAGCTGATCTCTTGAAAGTTCTAATCGTGCATGTTGACCGATGTGTACAGTTGGTTGTAGGCGCGCACTAGGGAAAACGCAGAGTATCAGGTCAGCAACATGGCCGGATTCAGCCTCAAAGTGCAGACAAACAGTGTTAAAGTTCACGCGGAACTAAGCGAACGGGTTTCCTATCTATTTTTTTCACTTGTAACGCTTATCATCCTCATCTTTGGACTGGCCTACCTACGTGAGTAATATTTGAAACATAATTTATATTTTTATATTTGACCATTTCCGTCGTCGTCGGTGATCAGCTGATTGGCACCAATTCTAGTTTATTACAGCCATCTTGTAAAAAGTCGACGATGACGCTACCCATACAACTCTATATATTAGAACAAAACGGGGCGGAATATACCTAATAATGACCATTTTGAATCCGAAGAAATAATCAATCTAAATAGATTTTCGATATTCCTATACTATTCCTATGGGGAAGCGTTGGGAAGTGCCGACCGCCATTTGCGCCACCACGTTGGAGCCCTAAGGGCACCCCATATAGCGTGCTCCCAACAAACAATTACAATGATCTTTTGATTATTTTGTTTCGTTTGCTGTTTTCTCATAGTTGTCCACACTTTTGAAGGTGGGAACAAGGAAAATTCGGTTTTAATTGATACAATTACCCCCTGCTTACGGCCTAATCGTGCATGTTGACCGATGTGTACAGTTGGTTGTAGGCGCGCACTAGATTTGGGCTACATAGTTTGAGGCGCGCAGTAGGAAGTTCGAACACGGCACTCGAAGTAAGGAATTAACAGACAAAATGGCAGCATTTACACTGAAGTTGAAACAACATACTTTGAAATTGCAAGTTACAGCGGACATCGATGACATGATTTGTCATGTCTTTCTCTTACTTCTGGCTATCTCGGTGATCATTCTGGGGCTCGCTTATCTACGTGAGTAACTGATCAGCTGATTGCCGACGACGCACCAGTTCACAGCTTTCAACAGCTTTAAATCTTTGATATTCTTAGCAAAATCGCATTTTTACATATGATTCCTCTGTTGAAATTTTCATTTAAAGTACCTAGCTTTATTATTTCGGGAGAAAATCGGGAAAACGATCGACGGTTTACCGAGTGGACCTAGGCCCTAAGCCTAGGCTAAGCTTCGCAAAATCAAAACAGGTGATGTGCAGGAAAATCGCTCACGTTTTTTAATCAATTTGTTGCCTTTTCGCAGCTTTACATCTATTAAAAACTCAACTAATGCTTTGGTAACGGGTAGACTTCGATAAAAATGAAAGGATTTTGGATTATTTCCTTTATTTGATCAGATTTTTTCGTGACTGCTCCCAGTGATAGCTTCAATAACGTAACTAAGCACGCCGATCTATACGATCATGTTATTGACAGTTGCCTGCTCCCACAAGCGCCTTCGGCGGTGGTTCGTTTCTACCTACACCTATGATCGATTATAACATAAACTAAATAGAGAAAATAATTTACTCATTTATTTTCCTTTAATCATGGTCGATTAGATTATGTGTATTTTGTGTACAGAAGGAATTATTTAAATACAATATTTAAAAAGCGATCGGGGGGAGGGGGGATGCCCCCAGACCCCCCTAGTCTTATACTTAGCCGGTCAAAAGCTAAAAAGTATGAAATTTAGTTGAAATTGTATGAATTTGTCTAATTTTACGAATATGATTATTTCCCATAAATAAAAAAAAATAATAACATAAATACCTTTTTCGCTGTAGTCAACATTGAAATTTCTTGCCCATATGGATTTTCTTTTCGCCATTTCTTTTCGTCGATGTGGCGCGAGCCCAGCCATCCAATCTGTTGAAAATGAAGGGATAAGTTTAAACACCTTATTTAAGCTATAATACACACGATTCATATTCAGTCAAATGGCCAACATTATAATATTGCAGTTTTATTATTTACAGTGTTAGTAAGATGAGCAGCCAGATGAGCAGCACCAGTTGAAGTTGTTTGTTCCAAGTTTGTTTTAGGTAAGTATAATTTAATTGAAACTGACAACTGACATCTAATGATTGACCTACTTATATAATATTGATGAGCTGATGGCACCATTTCCCATGAAACCTTGAGTAAGAATTTTAGAATCGTTTTAATTTGCCCTGTATTGGTACACGTAAATCTCCACAAATTTTCTACCAACATTATAATAGTGCAATCAATGGGTGCTGGACCAGGGACCATTTTAAGGGGTCTAGGGGCCCACCAGCCCCCCCCCCCCCCCCCTGGTACCGCCACTGTAGAGATCATGTCCTCTGTTTTTGTTTATTTTATTTTCTTCCCTACATGCCTAGGTCGATGTTTAAGGTGATTTCACTCATGCATTATTGCTCCTTCTTTCTAAAATATTGCTGTCAGTGGGCTGATTTACAAGAATGTTTCTTTTTAATGAAAAAGTTCAGATGGACATATCTTCCAGGGTGTCAAGTGAAGTAGGGTAACCAAAAAATAGGAAAATAGGAATATTTCAGTCAAGAAAATAGGAAAAAAATAGGAATCCTTGAGGTAAAATAGGAGGAAAATAGGAAGAATTAATGGCCTTTAAGCACATATTTAGGAATAAATGCTTAAGAGTGTCTGATTGTTCACAGCCTCTCCTGAATATAACATTAATATCTAATAATATTCATATTTTTCATCATTTTCAAGCAGGCTTAAATAATTATTAGGAAGGTCGAAATTACATATGTTTTTTTTAGAAAAAATATTGGAGGTATATCACATGTCGTAACGCTACAGACAATAAATATTCCCTTACCAGTTCAAGGAATTTTATGTAAAGGAATAAAATGTTTTAGAATCATCTTGGGCTAGTAACTTTTATTTTCTATCAAAATATACATATATGTGCATCTTTCGTCGACACATACTGAATGCAATTTATTTATTTATTTATTTTTCTAAATTTAATATTAATGTTTTGTCTTGGGGTATTTCATTATTTTGAAGCTAATAGATGACGTACACAATATATTCAAAAATGATATTTTACATGCGTAGATCAGTTTAAATTAGATATTACATAAATATTGCGTTTTTTCATAATACTGAACATGTGTACATGTGTAGAAATCATTTTCTTCAGCAGAAAGAATATACTTTCTAAATGCGACTGTGTATTCCTAGCCTGAAAAAGCACTTTTAGAACGTGAAAGTATGGTTCGTGAAATAAATTTCTCATAGGTATACCAAATTTCTCATAGGTATACCAAATTAAAATGGTGTGTAATGTAATGTAATGGGGTGTAAAATCATATCCTACATAACTGTCATAAAATTCTAAGACTACTCGATCTATGAGAATAATGAATTACTCCTGTCCAGCTGGATATTAATAAGTAAATTGTACCCACAGATTATTATGATTTTCTTTCGGAGGCAATGGAAGACCTACCATGGAGAATTGTTACCCATTTCACGATGTAATTGTATACTTCATGAATAAAAATTCTATATATATATATATATATATAGACTTAAAGTCCCCAATATATTGGGTCTGTCTTTCAAGACAGTGCTATTGGGACCACATGGAAGGATTATACTTATAACATTTCTGTTGTGACTAAAATGTTTTCCATCATTAGCCAATGCTATATATATAATTAGCTTTCACATTCATATTGTATATTGGCATTGTATAGGAGTTGCAAAATCCTCTGCCTCATGCAGTCATATTGGGTCAGACCCAACAATTTTATTGGGCCCTTCTGACCCTTGATTGACCCAATTCCCAGTGGAATGGAATATATAAGCATGGCATTGTCCATTGGCATTACTGCTATATTTCACCATATATTTTTTATATAGTTAACAACTTATTCGGACCATTAATCTTATTGTATTTGGTCTGTCATCGTCTATGAGTATGATATTGGATCTGTCACCATACTGGGCCGTTTCATGAATTTAAATAAAAATTTAAAATGAATACCATTGATCATACATCAAAACTAGGATTCAGCAGTTTTCATAAAGTTGGTTTTTATTCTCTATAATAGGTTCTCGATGTATGCAATGTACAAAATTGGCAAGGATTTCTTGCAGTTTGAGGCATTTATTAAGCACTGGCAATGTTTGCTTGATAACAGAATCGTAAACTTCCACTTTTAGTACATTTTATGACGACATCTGTGCAGTATTACTTTAGATAATTCACTGGGATGTGCTGCTTTAGAGCAGTTGCATTTGCATTTGTTGAATTGACAAATTAATCAAGTTTTTTTCCGATAATTGAAAAGCTGGGCTCTGATCTGCAACGCTGTCCTTTCTCGCAAGCATGGGTATTTCTCTTTTGCTGCAGTGATTTGAGTGTTTCTAACTGATGTCATTTTCCCACTCAGGTAGGTCTTGAAAAACGATTTGAGGGCACAGCACTCATCCTGTGACCAGCTCTTTCTTTGCTTTGGAATCGCCCTTTGTTTGCCTGAAATGATAACAAATTATGTCAGTTTTTTATCAGACAAGTGTTTACCGGACAGAAATTAGCTAGTGTGGCACGTTCCATTCATGCCAATGCAGAATCTATGGGAGTTTCCCTTTCAATTGCTTGGCTGCAAATCTAAAGAACACTACTGTCATGATAGGAGAATATGTCTCTTGCAAATAGCTTCTGCAGTCAAAAGCACCTAATACTATTGTAATTATGGAACCATTTGGCAGTAATTTAATTCAATTGCATTTCAAAGTCCCCATGATACTACAAGCCACAAGCTTACCTTTACCAGGAGATAACTTCCATCTTTTTTTTCCTTTCTTGTCTGGTGCTCCTTCCCCAGCTACCTCTGTGCCACCAGCGTCAGTGTCAGTGTCAGTGTCAGTGTCAGTTTGCTCACAGAGAAATTCTGTGGTAAAGAAAACCAGTGTCATTGAATTTAGCTACAATTATACATAATTATGAACTTCTTTGAAGAGAGTATACTAAAATACGAAGGATAGAACGTCTGAACTTTACTATGCAACTACTTTACACACACCCACACCCTCCACCCCATCCCCCACCCCAGCCCACCCCAGCCTCCCCCCACCCGTTGCTTAAGACTTTGAGTCGGCTAACTATCAAAACGGAATCCTCTCAAACGAGTACCGTGGGGCCATGTATCGGTCCAGAGTTTCAATATCATCTGGGATCTCTTTGGCTCGAGTTCGTAATGGTAACTCAAATTCCGCACCCAGGGGAACTTCATTCTCATACCTGATCTTATTGCGGCGCAGGGCTTGTTCCGGTCCATTATAGTCAGCGTCGATAGTCCCTGTGGCGACTTCTGTGAAGTTCGAACATACTGGACATGTGCGCCACTCGCCAACGATTTCCCAATAACAGGCATCGTGGACTAATGACCCGCAACAGGGCATTCGTGCGGCCATGCTGACCTTCCAGTCGCTTCGTTTCCGAAGCACCCCATATTCAAAACATAATTTGCAAATAAAGGAATATCGTTTCTGACGCAACCTTCTTCTGCGGCCTTTATATATAAATTGACTGATCTTGAAGAAGGATACTCGGGATTGACCTCCCACCTCCACCAGTGACACTGGTATCAAGGACTTGGGTTGAACATCGCAAAAGTGGGTTATATATTCTGCAATGCCGGCTTGGACAGTAATTTTACTTGGGGAGAAGGAATTCTCCCACAAGTGGGTCGACTGGTATCCCATCGTATTTAGTACCTCCCCAATTAGCACATACGCCCTGTCAAACGCCTCCTCAAGAGTCGTGAGAACGCTATCTAGGACGAAGCGTTCATTGAGGAAGTATAAGATGAACTGCAGATGGGGGCCCACTCTGTCTCCGCTCAGCAATGGGACAAGTGAAGATAATACATTTGGATAACTAGGATCATGCAAGAGAGTAAATATGTGTATATACTCCTCTTTACTGAGGACATGGGGCAGTTCTACAGTTCTATCAAAACATCCTGCCCCGGAATGTATTTCCAAATTTCTGAAATAAGGCGAATACACTTTTAGTTGGTCAAAATCAACATCTAAGTCAAATTCTTCCATTTTGCGCAAATATCGAAGACGTCTCTGTACCAAGACGCAACGGGTCTGCGAGCTCTGATCGGTAAGCTAAAACACACTGATAACCTATGTATAGGGGCTATCCTACACTCCTTTTGGAAGGAAACAACCTGTACCAAAACACAACGGGTCTTTGAACTCTGATTGGTAAGCTAAAACACACTGATAACCTATGTATAGGCGCTATCCTACACTTCTTGTGGATGGAATGTGGATAGTACAATCATAAGCGAGCGCAGACATGGGTAGATAGATATTCAACAATACTAAAATACACTATGTATTACGATATAAAGGTGAAACTATTGGGTTTGACTAAGAAAACTTGTAAATACTATGGAGATTCTGAATATTTTTGGAAGTATGTACATTATTGATATACATTAATTCATGGAAGACTGGCATCCCTGCATATGGTTCATTTGAATGAATTGGTAACATTGACGCTCATACCGTCTCACATAATTCACCGATCTAAGTTTGTTTGTACAGATAGGACTGTCAGTGCAGATTCCATTTCCCTACTGGACTACTTATTATGGGGTGATCATCCTTACATTTGCAAGGTACCAACATATATACTCACCATTTACATCTATTTCTGACAGTTTCTTTCCCTGCCACTTGTTCAGCTGTCCCCCTTCCACAGCTATGAGCAGCTGAGAAATCTGATGGGTGAAAGAAAACTCGGAACATAAGTTTCTATTTCAGCTGAACTTTATGCGTCCCTACACTATCCTCAGTTAGAGCTTAATAAACCTTTAGCATCAATGAATCACACAAATCCCTTGGAATATATATATATATTTTTTTCTATGAAACAATGTTGAGTCAGATTCAATAATGAAACATGAATAAACTACCTTGGACAACTCCACAGTTGAATGTTGGAGTCTGTAATACTCCTTGTGAGTCTTGACGTCATGTCCCAAATGGGTGGCTAGGCTTTCCACTTCTTTTTCGGTCATATCCATAATCTGAAGAGTAGTAAGACATGGTCAGTACTCGGGACAGTGATGATAAAATGAATGTGCAAAGTAGATAGAGAAAACAAGTTGCATCCGAACTGAACTTGCCCATGCCCAAGAAATTGAGAACAAAAGAAGTATTTTTCTAGTCAACCGGAAAGGTAAAAGGTAAGTTTTCATTTGGCCTCATCAATTCTATCAATGCGTCCTATACTGAACCAGCACACCACCAATACATTACAAACCAGCCACAAGCAATATGTTACAAACTAGACACCAGCGATGCCCAAATACCTGAAGGTACAAAGCAACACCTCTTACATGAAAAGTGAAATACTCAAACATGCCTGGCAGACTGTGGCAATGTATTTTCGCAGTCCTCTGGATGTTATTCTTTCCGGGTGTTGGAGACCAGGGCACTTAGAAGCATATGCGCTCAACTCAGTGTTTCCGGTGAAAGGGGTATTGGCATTTGGCCGTGCAAACAGATACTTGTTTCCTTCTGGGATACCCACCGCCCTCCTGGTTTTAATAAGTAGGTTGATGGCATGCACAGTATCTGGTGGCATAAGTACAAAGGCCTCTATGTTTTTTGTGGACTTCCCTGCAGCTATCACCATGTCCATTCTGCAACAGGATATATATACACATACACATTTTTTAAAGTTTTAGAAAACAAGACTTGTCAAACTCAAAACTAATGAGAGACGAGACTTAGCCGTAGCTTTTTCCAGTGGATATTTTCTTCTTTATCGACTACTACAAACCTGTTCTGACATAATACTAAATGGGTATTTTAGATCTTAGCTCATAACAAATAACCATTCACTCTAACAAGCCATTGTGGAATAATCGGTAGTCATTGGAAAAACACCGTTAGTCATTGGAACTAGTAGTCAAGGGTTGGCTCGGCAGAACTCTAACAAACAGAGAACAGCAGCAACCAGTGTCTGTGCATAGTTCCTCTTCCTGTTATTTGGCGGAAATCAAGTTTCTTATAGATATAGTATACACACCTCTCTGCCAGAAGTCTGTCTGTGGGGGACAGAGCCATGGCCATCTCACCACTCACGTCATCTTTCCAGGATGGCCGTTTCACAAAGTCATTCACAGTAAGGTCCTTCACTTCAGCTCTTCTCCTCATATTGAACAAAATCAGCCTGCACATGGTCAACTTGGCAATTTCTACCCAATCCTTGACAGCCACAGTTGTCTTCAACGCTGCTGACTTCGTTTTTATCTCTTTCAAGATGAATTCTTTGATTAGACGAAGATCCTCTGTAAGAGGGATACATTGAATTGTGTTCCTTCGAACTGTGTTCATCTTTTTGGTGCAAGCTGAGTTGATACGGCCATTCCATTCCACAGTGAAAAGACTCAGAAACCTATCAGCTTCATCGAGCCTCCTGTTATCATTGTTCCTTATTGCAAGGCCTCGTTTCACTTGGATAACATGGCCCAGTAAGTTCCCAATCAATCTCCCCAATGTCAGGACGGGCTCCTCCTTCTCAACAGACATTGCTCTGGTACAATGGACGACCATATCCATGTGCTCTGGTTTTATAAGTTCATCCATTGTGATTGTTGGCTTCTTTATTCGGGCCTCTAGCACCAAGCGGGCCAGAGTTCTGGCTCCCTGGCTGACTCTATGCATGTCGCTTAACTTCTGATCATCTTCATGACCCAAAGACTCTACTCTTAATGCAGCATACCTCTGAATCAGTTTGTCGCAACAGACTATCTCTGTGGCTTCATCTAGTCTCATTCTCTCAATCATTTTCTTTACATTGTTTGAATCTTCATCACTGAATAGGGCACTGTTGAGAAGGCTACGGCCCCTTCTGACAGCATTGCTTTGGATAACATTGACACTGGCATTGCCATCGTCATCTGACGTTTCCCGGTTACCTTCTGTACGAAATTTCTTGACAGAACAGGACCGGTGGTGATACCACATATTTGTTCGGAGAATAAACTTCATGCAGTGTTCGCACGGCAAATAATCGCCTGTCTTGTTCTCATCTACACCTGCTGAGTTGCGTCTAGCGACAACTATCTGGCCCTTCCCCATTCTGAGGACATCAATGTTATGCTTGAAGTTTCCTTCATTCGCCAGGATCTCTAGTTGAATCATCCTTTCTTTTGACCTTTTTGCCATAGTCAGAATGTCATACAGTCTTGGGTCATCTTTATGAACACTTAACAAATGTCTTGAAATTTTACTTTTGATGGGTTTACGGCAAAACGTGCAAAAATTGACTTTGTCATACACCTGCTTGCAGCCATCTTTTACCTTTTCTTTTTCAAACAGCCCCACGCTGTTCTCAACTGAATTATTTCCCACTTTCCTTTTGCGTTTAGCTGGCTGTGTGGCACAGTCATCTGCTGAAGTTGCCTGTTCCCGCTCTTCCTCATGCGCTCTTTCAGGAGTGCACTGGAGTTTTCTTCCTGTCCTTTTTGATTTAGTTTCTCTCCTCTTGTCACTTTGAGAAGCATAACTTACATCTGAAGATGGTGACGAATAAGGAGAGTGATCTTCAGGTTTGTATTCAGAGTCAGAGGAACTGCTCTCACCGTAATCAAGCTCGGACTCCTCTTGGACTCCTCGTAATTCATTGGTGGGCAATGGCTCTTCTACTTCTACTTCTACATCTTCTAGGGAATGAGTCATGGGGTCATACTCCACAACGACATGATCTGAGTGGGTGAGGAAGGGTGTTGACTCCTGCGGAGGGTCAAGGACAGTTATTGGCTCCTCTGGCCTGTTACGCGCTACAGCTACCTTCTGGGCATGGATGGGTGTTGACTTCTCTGAAGTGCTACTCACTGCCAGTTTCTTCTGGGCATCCAAGGAAGTTGACTCCTGTGGAGAGTTGCACCTGTGGACAGTTACTACACCTTGGAAGGATGTTGACTCCTGTGTAGTGTCTTTTGCTGCTGGTTCTTTCCTGGCATGGAAGGAAGTTGAACCCTGTGGCGAGTCACACCTGCGGAGAGTTACTACAAGTTCCTTCTGGGTGTGGAAGTCTGTTGACTCCTCTGGAGTGTTACTCGCTGCTGACCCCTTCCGGGGGTAGAAGGCTGCCTTCTCCGTTGGTTCTTTTGGGGACAGGAAGGGTGTTCCTTCCTCTGGAGCATTTGCAGCTGAAGAAATTAATAATTATGACAAATCTTGGAAAGAAAGGAATACAATTTACTTTTGGCTTTTTTAAACACTTGAAGATCAACTACAATAAAAGTTCTTGAATTAATAATGTACCCTATTCATAGCAAGTTCACCCACAACAGTGATCTCTTTGGTCTCTGCTGTCCAAGCCAACAAGGCCACAAAAGCATTTATACCAGAGAATTCGGCCCAGACTAGTTGGCCTGTATCTTGGGTATCTGCCTGACAATGATGCAATGATATACAATCAGATTGATAAATTAATTAAATATACATAGTGAGATTTCTGTGCAGCAAGCCTCTGTATTAGAGGAAACTGTTGTTGGTGTTGGATGAATGTTTACCTGCAGCCTCCTGTGTATTTGAGTCTGCAGTAGACCTTTGAGTCCCTCTCCTCGTTTGAGGCATTATGGGTGATAATAATCTACAAAACAAGGGCAACAAGAAAGTTAACATTGTAGTGGTTGAAAGTTTTTCCCTCTCAAAACGGGCATTGACATAGAGGTAGGGTCACGTTGTTATGGATATGGGAATTTACAAGTCACCAGAAGTCAGTTCCAGGTACCGGGAGACATAACCAAAGGATGTGATAGGGTATTGACTTATATATGGATATATATATGTAGTTACCTCTGTTGTCACCAGGTGTCAGTAGCTGATGGCTTATGTGATATACATGACCCAATAAACCTGTTTAAGCAAGTTAGTCCAAAAATGTTTTAAACTCAAATAGAGAAAGAAATAAAGCAAAATATTATTGGGTCCTGAAAAATATTGGGTCTTTGACCCAATAATCACACTTTAGACCCAATAATCACATAGCGACCCAATAGCATGAATCTTAGGGAGACGAAAGACCCAATATAGGGGTGGTTATAAAACTATATATATATATATATTTATATTTCAGAAGAGGGCGCTAAGGATTATATTGAATAGGAAGGATTTAACTTTCTTACAACATACTGGATCAATGTTAATAACCCCAGAGAAGGGAGATTGGATTATTAATTTCATGAGACTACATAAGACTGTCAATACAAGATCTAAATTAAATTATTAATATTAGCAATATTACTACTATATCATAGTGGTGTCTGGTTCCTGATATGCTGACTCAGCTGACCCAACCGGACTAAGCAAACCCTGATAAACCGGACTAATACCAAAACCCTAGACAAATAGATCAAAAGAAAAGGGGAACTAAGCAACAACCTCAGCATAAGGTAGGATCTGAAAATGAGGAAACAGAGAATAGTTTCTTTGGTCAATAATGGTGATTTGGCAATGTATATGCCCAGATGGCAGGTGTTTTTGAATAAAGGATTGTAAAAAAACACTCCCAATTTGTAGGACTCGAGGAGGAGGACTTTGCTTGTGATGCATGGTTCTCGCTATAATCAATCCACCACATGTCCCTGGGTGGAACTGTCACAAATACCATTTGTGAAATACCAGCTTTGACCCATCTAGGACACCATATCGGACAAGGTAAACACCTCCAAAAAATTGTAACTTCTGCCAAAAAGACATGGCAGGGGCATGACATAGACTTTGGAAAGAGTCATCTCTGAACATGACCAGGGCAAGTTGTGGTAGGACAGCAAGAACTGAGACCAAATGGTGCCCCCTATATAGTCTTTCTAATGTGTGGGGGACTTTTAGTATATGGAGATTTATCTATTTAGAAATATGTAGTTTCGGCGTCTTACCGCCCCGAAAAAGCTCGGCAGCCCGCTTTCGATGGTGCTACGGCCATTCCGGACGCGCCGCTGCGCTCAGTGGACGCGTAAAGACTAGGCTGACATGTGAGAGAAGGTCTATGGGGGTGCGGGATTTTATTCAGGACCACTACCTTGTCCTCGACTGGAGGATGGAAGGAGATGAACTATGTAGTTTCGGCATCTTACCGCCCCGAAAAAGCTCGGCAGCCCGCTTTCGATGGTGCTAGGGCCATTCCGGACGCGCCGCTGCGCTCAGTGGACGCGTCACGACTAGGCTGACATGTGAGAGAACGTCTATGGGGGTGCGGGATTTTATTCAGGACCACTACCTTGTCCTCGACTGGAGGATGGAAGGAGATGAAATATGTAGTTTCGGCAACTTACCGCCCCGAAAAAGCTCGGCAGCCCGCTTTCGATGGTGCTAGGGCCATTCCGGACGCGCCGCTGCGCTCAGTGGACGCGTAGCGACTAGGCTGACATGTGAGAGAAGGTCTATGGGGGTGCGGGATTTTATTCAGGACCACTACCTTGTCCTCGACTGGAGGATGGAAGGAGATGAACTATGTAGTTTCGGCATTTTACCGCCCCGAAAAAGCTCGGCAGCCCGCTTTCGATGGTGCTAGAGCCATTCCGGACGCGCCGCTGCGCTCAGTGGACGCGTAAAGACTAGGCTGACATGTGAGAGAAGGTCAATGGGGGTGCGGGATTTTATTCAGGACCACTACCTTGTCCTCGACTGGAGGATGGAAGGAGATGAAATATGTAGTTTCGGCATCTTACCGCCCCGAAAAAGCTCGGCAGCCCGCTTTCGATGGTGCTAGGGCCATTCCGGACGCGCCGCTGCGCTCAGTGGACGCGTAGCGACTAGGCTGACATGTGAGAGAAGGTCTATGGGGGTGCGGGATTTTATTCAGGACCACTACCTTGTCCTCGACTGGAGGATGGAAGGAGATGAACTATGTAGTTTCGGCATTTTACCGCCCCGAAAAAGCTCGGCAGCCCGCTTTCGATGGTGCTAGGGCCATTCCGGACGCGCCGCTGCGCTCAGTGGACGCGTAAAGACTAGGCTGACATGTGAGAGAAGGTCTATGGGGGTGCGGGATTTTATTCAGGACCACTACCTTGTCCTCGACTGGAGGATGGAAGGAGATGAACTATGTACTTTCGGCATTTTACCGCCCCGAAAAAGCTCGGCAGCCCGCTTTCGATGGTGCTAGGGCCATTCCGGACGCGCCGCTGCGCTCAGTGGACGCGTAGCGACTAGGCTGACATGTGAGAGAAGGTCTATGGGGGTGCGGGATTTTATTCAGGACCACTACCTTGTCCTCGACTGGAGGATGGAAGGAGATGAACTATGTAGTTTCGGCATTTTACCGCCCCGAAAAAGCTCGGCAGCCCGCTTTCGATGGTGCTAGGGCCATTCCGGACGCGCCGCTGCGCTCAGTGGACGCGTAGCGACTAGGCTGACATGTGAGAGAAGGTCTATGGGGGTGCGGGATTTTATTCAGGACCACTACCTTGTCCTCGACTGGAGGATGGAAGGAGATGAACTATGTACTTTCGGCATTTTACCGCCCCGAAAAAGCTCGGCAGCCCGCTTTCGATGGTGCTAGGGCCATTCCGGACGCGCCGCTGCGCTCAGTGGACGCATAGCGACTAGGCTGACATGTGAGAGAAGGTCTATGGGGGTGCGGGATTTTATTCAGGACCACTACCTTGTCCTCGACTGGAGGATGGAAGGAGATGAACTATGTACTTTCGGCATCTTACCGCCCCGAAAAAGCTCGGCAGCCCGCTTTCGATGGTGCTAGGGCCATTCCGGACGCGCCGCTGCGCTCAGTGGACGCGTAGCGACTAGGCTGACATGTGAGAGAAGGTCTATGGGGGTGCGGGATTTTATTCAGGACCACTACCTTGTCCTCGACTGGAGGATGGAAGGAGATGAACTATGTAGTTTCGGCATTTTACCGCCCCGAAAAAGCTCGGCAGCCCGCTTTCGATGGTGCTAGGGCCATTCCGGACGCGCCGCTGCGCTCAGTGGACGCGTAGCGACTAGGCTGACATGTGAGAGAAGGTCTATGGGGGTGCGGGATTTTATTCAGGACCACTACCTTGTCCTCGACTGGAGGATGGAAGGAGATGAACTATGTACTTTCGGCATTTTACCGCCCCGAAAAAGCTCGGCAGCCCGCTTTCGATGGTGCTAGGGCCATTCCGGACGCGCCGCTGCGCTCAGTGGACGCGTAGCGACTAGGCTGACATGTGAGAGAAGGTCTATGGGGGTGCGGGATTTTATTCAGGACCACTACCTTGTCCTCGACTGGAGGATGGAAGGAGATGAACTATGTACTTTCGGCATTTTACCGCCCCGAAAAAGCTCGGCAGCCCGCTTTCGATGGTGCTAGGGCCATTCCGGACGCGCCGCTGCGCTCAGTGGACGCGTAGCGACTAGGCTGACATGTGAGAGAAGGTCTATGGGGGTGCGGGATTTTATTCAGGACCACTACCTTGTCCTCGACTGGAGGATGGAAGGAGATGAACTATGTACTTTCGGCATTTTACCGCCCCGAAAAAGCTCGGCAGCCCGCTTTCGATGGTGCTAGGGCCATTCCGGACGCGCCGCTGCGCTCAGTGGACGCGTAGCGACTAGGCTGACATGTGAGAGAAGGTCTATGGGGGTGCGGGATTTTATTCAGGACCACTACCTTGTCCTCGACTGGAGGATGGAAGGAGATGAACTATGTACTTTCGGCATTTTACCGCCCCGAAAAAGCTCGGCAGCCCGCTTTCGATGGTGCTAGGGCCATTCCGGACGCGCCGCTGCGCTCAGTGGACGCGTAGCGACTAGGCTGACATGTGAGAGAAGGTCTATGGGGGTGCGGGATTTTATTCAGGACCACTACCTTGTCCTCGACTGGAGGATGGAAGGAGATGAACTATGTACTTTCGGCATTTTACCGCCCCGAAAAAGCTCGGCAGCCCGCTTTCGATGGTGCTAGGGCCATTCCGGACGCGCCGCTGCGCTCAGTGGACGCGTAGCGACTAGGCTGACATGTGAGAGAAGGTCTATGGGGGTGCGGGATTTTATTCAGGACCACTACCTTGTCCTCGACTGGAGGATGGAAGGAGATGAACTATGTACTTTCGGCATTTTACCGCCCCGAAAAAGCTCGGCAGCCCGCTTTCGATGGTGCTAGGGCCATTCCGGACGCGCCGCTGCGCTCAGTGGACGCGTAACGACTAGGCTGACATGTGAGAGAATGTCTATGGGGGTGCTGGATTTTATTCAGGACCACTACTTGTCCTCGACTGGAGGATGGAAGGAGATGAAATATGTAGTTTCGGCATTTTACAGCCCCCCGAAAAGCTCGGCAGCCAGCTCTGGATGGTTATGGAGATCCCAATTGACAGTGGACAGCTTATGTAGTGTGGAATGCGATGGAAGGCCCTAGGTCCTAACATGAGGGTTACACTGCTTGCTGATTGATAAAAAAAATTGATATTTCTCTTCAGTTTAGCATACTGACAAATTTTACGTTTCGAAAATGAAGGGATGCTCCGAATTGAAATTCCTTCGGCAGTTTTGTCGCCGAACATGCTTTACGTCTACTACCAAAAAATCTAAGCCCTAGCTTTTGGATAAGTTGGTCAAATCAACCGTATTGTGATTTCTCTTCAGTTTAGCATACTGATGTGCCTACAAACTCCAAAAGTTCCTAGCCACTTTGCAATCTCAAAGGAATTCGACCTTTCGAAAATGAAGGGATGCTCCGAATTGAAATTCCTTCGGCAGTTTTGTCGCCGAACATGCTTTACGTCTCCTACCAAAAAATCTAAGCCCTAGCTTTTAAATAAGTTGGTCAAATCAACCGTATCGTGATTTCTCTTCAGTTTAGCATACTGATGTGCCTACAAAGTCAAAGAGTTCCTAGCCACTTTGCAATCTCAAAGGAATTCGACGTTTCAAAAATGAAGGGATGCTCCGAATTGAAATTCCTTTTACAGTCTTGTCGCCGAACATTCTTTACGTCTCCTACTAAAAAATCTAAGCCCTAGCTTTCGAATTAGTTGGCTAAATCAACCGTATCGGGATTTCTCTTCAGTTTAGCATACTGACGAATTCTACGTTTCGAAAATGAAGGGATGCTCCGAATTGAAATTCCTTCGGCAGTCTTGTCGCCGAACATGCTTTACGTCTCCTACCAAAAAATCTAAGCCCTAGCTTTTGGATAAGTTGGTCAAATCAACCGTATTGTGATTTCTCTTCAGTTTAGCATACTGATGTGCCTACAAACTCCAAAAGTTCCTAGCCACTTTGCAATCTCAAAGGAATTCGACGTTTCGAAAATGAAGGGATGCTCCGAATTGAAATTCCTTCGGCAGTTTTGTCGCCGAACATGCTTTACGTCTCCTACCAAAAAATCTAAGCCCTAGCTTTTAAATAAGTTTGTTAAATCAACCGTATCGTGATTTCTCTTCGGTTTAGCATACTGACGAATTCTACGTTTCGAAAATGAAGGGATGCTCTGAATTAAAATTCCTTCGGCAGTCTTGTTGCCGAACATGCTTTACGTCTCCTACCAAAAAATCTAAGTCCTAGCTTTCAAATTAGTTGGCTAAATCAACCGTATCGGGATTTCTCTTCAGTTTAGCATACTGACGAATTCTACGTTTCGAAAATGAAGGGATGCTCCGAATTGAAATTCCTTCGGCAGTCTTGTCGCCGAACATGCTTTACGTCTCCTACCAAAAAATCTAAGCCCTAGCTTTTGGATAAGTTGGTCAAATCAACCGTATTGTGATTTCTCTTCAGTTTAGCATACTGATGTGCCTACAAACTCCAAAAGTTCCTAGCCACTTTGCAATCTCAAAGGAATTCGACGTTTCGAAAATGAAGGGATGCTCCGAATTGAAATTCCTTCGGCAGTTTTGTCGCCGAACATGCTTTACGTCTCCTACCAAAAAATCTAAGCCCTAGCTTTTAAATAAGTTTGTTAAATCAACCGTATCGTGATTTCTCTTCAGTTTAGCATACTGATGTGCCTACAAAGGCCAAAAGTTCCTAGCCACTTGGCAATCTCAAAGGAATTCGACGTTTCGAAAATGAAGGAATGGTCCGAATTGAATTTCCTTCGGCAGCCTGGTCGACGAACTTGCCTTACGTCTCCTACCAAAAAATCTAAGTCCTTGCTTCGAAAGAAGTTTGGGAAATCAACCATCTTGTCTATTTCGATTTTTTCCGATTTTTAAAACCACTACTGTATTACTAATATCCAACTGACAACCAAACCAATCACACATTTCGGAAGGTCCGGAAAACCTGATTTAAAGCAATATTTAATCCAAGTCAATAAGTTGCTTAAAAGGTAATAATTATGGAGTTTTCATTTTGGTACTAACTTGGCATGAGAACATGAGAAAATGATCCGATTGCCAATTCCTTTTTGCAGCCGTTATGGCCGGTACCCGTGTTTCGGCACTCCGAATTCTAGAAGTCTAGCCATAGGAGAACTTGTCTGAATCGGCATTCTAAAATGGGAATCAGAAATATCCCAGACACACACATACAATTATCCTCTATTAATCCACACAGACAGACCCACATACACAATCAAGGAATTGAAATTAAGTCTAGATAGCCTGCTCACCCCAAGCTAAACTTAAGAATGGCTGACAGAGCATGTGACAGGAAGTCAAGCCCCAACTCAGGAAGTACTGGTGTTGCCCTCTGGTGGCTCCCCCCAATGATACTTCAGTTCAACTGCCCATATGATTCTGTGGTGGATCATGTTTGTGATTGTTTATGTTCATTTTGACCCGATTAATGATATTCAGTAATTGCTAACTAGTAACTGCCCTTTTCCTTGTTGACCTAATTAGCCATTAACTAGTTTTAATCTTAATTACCCATCTGTTCCTTTGGATTTGAATGACCGGATAATATTGATACTGCCCTAACCCTAATATAACTGCAAGCTTGACAGTTCTCTTGGTTCCTGCCTCATTGGTTATTCAAGTACCCCTTTATATATTCGGTAGTCTTCATGTTAATTGAAATAGGAGGCCTAAGGTCAACAAAGACACATTGGCATAGATGGATTTGGAAAGGTCTTTTTATGTAGTTTAATCAATCTTATATAACACATAGCTGTATTTGAAATAATAAATATGTCAGAGGGAAAAATATGAAAAAATACAAAGTGCCCCCTGGTGGCACCTAATAAGCTGAAAAATAAATGGCACCTATGATTTCCTAAATCTTTGGACCCTGACAGAATTTTCTGTGCACTAAAATTTTAGCATTGATGTCCCCCGGGACTACACAGCGAAGCCTAATAATCTGTTTTTTCTGGCTGTTCCAACGAGCATTGTGTTAATCGTACATCATCCCCACCGACTAAGGTGTTATAAAGTGAAATACGAAAGGGAAAGTTGTATGAACGAGTGCTTTTTCTCTGATTAGGTAGATGTGATAATTGTTTGAGTGGGTTTTTCATTAGTGCTCGTTACTGAATATGATGTTGTTGGGTGGATTGTGGGTAGAATTGTGTCGTGTGCATGCCGGGGAATTGCGTGGACTTGTTTTTTTTTTTTTTTTTTTTTTTTTTTTTTTTTTTTTTTACTAGTGGGGAGCAAGGACTGATGTCATTTCTATAGGTGGTATGTATTATGTATGTGCTGGAGGTTACTTCAATCCTCTTTCCAAGTATCACAACTGAGCCGGGGTTACCAAGACAAGGCGCAAGGGCCTGTGTGACGCTTGTGAATCTTTGCTTTTTTTTGTGATAGCCCTATACTTATTACTTCCGAATATAGCCGGTGGAATTTATCTTTTATAAATAGTTTTTCTTCCATTTCTCCACGAAATATATTCATTGAGGGAAATACTCTGTGAAAACCAATCTGTCAAATGCTGGGGGTAGGATTAGCTATGGGGATGCTAGTTCTTTCAAGAGCATCTATATGTATATAGACTTAAAGTCCCCAATATATTGGGTCTGTCTTTCAAGACAGTGCTATTGGGACCACATGGAAGGATTATACTTATAACATTTCTGTTGTGACTAAAATGTTTTCCATCATTAGCCAATGCTATATATATAATTAGCTTTCACATTCATATTGTATATTGGCATTGTATAGGAGTTGCAAAATCCTCTGCCTCATGCAGTCATATTGGGTCAGACCCAACAATTTTATTGGGCCCTTCTGACCCTTGATTGACCCAATTCCCAGTGGAATGGAATATATAAGCATGGCATTGTCCATTGGCATTACTGCTATATTTCACCATATATTTTTTATATAGTTAACAACTTATTCGGACCATTAATCTTATTGTATTTGGTCTGTCATCGTCTATGAGTATGATATTGGATCTGTCACCATACTGGGCCGTTTCATGAATTTAAATAAAAATTTAAAATGAATACCATTGATCATACATCAAAACTAGGATTCAGCAGTTTTCATAAAGTTGGTTTTTATTCTCTATAATAGGTTCTCGATGTATGCAATGTACAAAATTGGCAAGGATTTCTTGCAGTTTGAGGCATTTATTAAGCACTGGCAATGTTTGCTTGATAACAGAATCGTAAACTTCCACTTTTAGTACATTTTATGACGACATCTGTGCAGTATTACTTTAGATAATTCACTGGGATGTGCTGCTTTAGAGCAGTTGCATTTGCATTTGTTGAATTGACAAATTAATCAAGTTTTTTTCCGATAATTGAAAAGCTGGGCTCTGATCTGCAACGCTGTCCTTTCTCGCAAGCATGGGTATTTCTCTTTTGCTGCAGTGATTTGAGTGTTTCTAACTGATGTCATTTTCCCACTCAGGTAGGTCTTGAAAAACGATTTGAGGGCACAGCACTCATCCTGTGACCAGCTCTTTCTTTGCTTTGGAATCGCCCTTTGTTTGCCTGAAATGATAACAAATTATGTCAGTTTTTTATCAGACAAGTGTTTACCGGACAGAAATTAGCTAGTGTGGCACGTTCCATTCATGCCAATGCAGAATCTATGGGAGTTTCCCTTTCAATTGCTTGGCTGCAAATCTAAAGAACACTACTGTCATGATAGGAGAATATGTCTCTTGCAAATAGCTTCTGCAGTCAAAAGCACCTAATACTATTGTAATTATGGAACCATTTGGCAGTAATTTAATTCAATTGCATTTCAAAGTCCCCATGATACTACAAGCCACAAGCTTACCTTTACCAGGAGATAACTTCCATCTTTTTTTTCCTTTCTTGTCTGGTGCTCCTTCCCCAGCTACCTCTGTGCCACCAGCGTCAGTGTCAGTGTCAGTGTCAGTGTCAGTTTGCTCACAGAGAAATTCTGTGGTAAAGAAAACCAGTGTCATTGAATTTAGCTACAATTATACATAATTATGAACTTCTTTGAAGAGAGTATACTAAAATACGAAGGATAGAACGTCTGAACTTTACTATGCAACTACTTTACACACACCCACACCCTCCACCCCATCCCCCACCCCAGCCCACCCCAGCCTCCCCCCACCCGTTGCTTAAGACTTTGAGTCGGCTAACTATCAAAACGGAATCCTCTCAAACGAGTACCGTGGGGCCATGTATCGGTCCAGAGTTTCAATATCATCTGGGATCTCTTTGGCTCGAGTTCGTAATGGTAACTCAAATTCCGCACCCAGGGGAACTTCATTCTCATACCTGATCTTATTGCGGCGCAGGGCTTGTTCCGGTCCATTATAGTCAGCGTCGATAGTCCCTGTGGCGACTTCTGTGAAGTTCGAACATACTGGACATGTGCGCCACTCGCCAACGATTTCCCAATAACAGGCATCGTGGACTAATGACCCGCAACAGGGCATTCGTGCGGCCATGCTGACCTTCCAGTCGCTTCGTTTCCGAAGCACCCCATATTCAAAACATAATTTGCAAATAAAGGAATATCGTTTCTGACGCAACCTTCTTCTGCGGCCTTTATATATAAATTGACTGATCTTGAAGAAGGATACTCGGGATTGACCTCCCACCTCCACCAGTGACACTGGTATCAAGGACTTGGGTTGAACATCGCAAAAGTGGGTTATATATTCTGCAATGCCGGCTTGGACAGTAATTTTACTTGGGGAGAAGGAATTCTCCCACAAGTGGGTCGACTGGTATCCCATCGTATTTAGTACCTCCCCAATTAGCACATACGCCCTGTCAAACGCCTCCTCAAGAGTCGTGAGAACGCTATCTAGGACGAAGCGTTCATTGAGGAAGTATAAGATGAACTGCAGATGGGGGCCCACTCTGTCTCCGCTCAGCAATGGGACAAGTGAAGATAATACATTTGGATAACTAGGATCATGCAAGAGAGTAAATATGTGTATATACTCCTCTTTACTGAGGACATGGGGCAGTTCTACAGTTCTATCAAAACATCCTGCCCCGGAATGTATTTCCAAATTTCTGAAATAAGGCGAATACACTTTTAGTTGGTCAAAATCAACATCTAAGTCAAATTCTTCCATTTTGCGCAAATATCGAAGACGTCTCTGTACCAAGACGCAACGGGTCTGCGAGCTCTGATCGGTAAGCTAAAACACACTGATAACCTATGTATAGGGGCTATCCTACACTCCTTTTGGAAGGAAACAACCTGTACCAAAACACAACGGGTCTTTGAACTCTGATTGGTAAGCTAAAACACACTGATAACCTATGTATAGGCGCTATCCTACACTTCTTGTGGATGGAATGTGGATAGTACAATCATAAGCGAGCGCAGACATGGGTAGATAGATATTCAACAATACTAAAATACACTATGTATTACGATATAAAGGTGAAACTATTGGGTTTGACTAAGAAAACTTGTAAATACTATGGAGATTCTGAATATTTTTGGAAGTATGTACATTATTGATATACATTAATTCATGGAAGACTGGCATCCCTGCATATGGTTCATTTGAATGAATTGGTAACATTGACGCTCATACCGTCTCACATAATTCACCGATCTAAGTTTGTTTGTACAGATAGGACTGTCAGTGCAGATTCCATTTCCCTACTGGACTACTTATTATGGGGTGATCATCCTTACATTTGCAAGGTACCAACATATATACTCACCATTTACATCTATTTCTGACAGTTTCTTTCCCTGCCACTTGTTCAGCTGTCCCCCTTCCACAGCTATGAGCAGCTGAGAAATCTGATGGGTGAAAGAAAACTCGGAACATAAGTTTCTATTTCAGCTGAACTTTATGCGTCCCTACACTATCCTCAGTTAGAGCTTAATAAACCTTTAGCATCAATGAATCACACAAATCCCTTGGAATATATATATATTTTTTTCTATGAAACAATGTTGAGTCAGATTCAATAATGAAACATGAATAAACTACCTTGGACAACTCCACAGTTGAATGTTGGAGTCTGTAATACTCCTTGTGAGTCTTGACGTCATGTCCCAAATGGGTGGCTAGGCTTTCCACTTCTTTTTCGGTCATATCCATAATCTGAAGAGTAGTAAGACATGGTCAGTACTCGGGACAGTGATGATAAAATGAATGTGCAAAGTAGATAGAGAAAACAAGTTGCATCCGAACTGAACTTGCCCATGCCCAAGAAATTGAGAACAAAAGAAGTATTTTTCTAGTCAACCGGAAAGGTAAAAGGTAAGTTTTCATTTGGCCTCATCAATTCTATCAATGCGTCCTATACTGAACCAGCACACCACCAATACATTACAAACCAGCCACAAGCAATATGTTACAAACTAGACACCAGCGATGCCCAAATACCTGAAGGTACAAAGCAACACCTCTTACATGAAAAGTGAAATACTCAAACATGCCTGGCAGACTGTGGCAATGTATTTTCGCAGTCCTCTGGATGTTATTCTTTCCGGGTGTTGGAGACCAGGGCACTTAGAAGCATATGCGCTCAACTCAGTGTTTCCGGCGAAAGGGGTATTGGCATTTGGCCGTGCAAACAGATACTTGTTTCCTTCTGGGATACCCACCGCCCTCCTGGTTTTAATAAGTAGGTTGATGGCATGCACAGTATCTGGTGGCATAAGTACAAAGGCCTCTATGTTTTTTGTGGACTTCCCTGCAGCTATCACCATGTCCATTCTGCAACAGGATATATATACACATACACATTTTTTAAAGTTTTAGAAAACAAGACTTGTCAAACTCAAAACTAATGAGAGACGAGACTTAGCCGTAGCTTTTTCCAGTGGATATTTTCTTCTTTATCGACTACTACAAACCTGTTCTGACATAATACTAAATGGGTATTTTAGATCTTAGCTCATAACAAATAACCATTCACTCTAACAAGCCATTGTGGAATAATCGGTAGTCATTGGAAAAACACCGTTAGTCATTGGAACTAGTAGTCAAGGGTTGGCTCGGCAGAACTCTAACAAACAGAGAACAGCAGCAACCAGTGTCTGTGCATAGTTCCTCTTCCTGTTATTTGGCGGAAATCAAGTTTCTTATAGATATAGTATACACACCTCTCTGCCAGAAGTCTGTCTGTGGGGGACAGAGCCATGGCCATCTCACCACTCACGTCATCTTTCCAGGATGGCCGTTTCACAAAGTCATTCACAGTAAGGTCCTTCACTTCAGCTCTTCTCCTCATATTGAACAAAATCAGCCTGCACATGGTCAACTTGGCAATTTCTACCCAATCCTTGACAGCCACAGTTGTCTTCAACGCTGCTGACTTCGTTTTTATCTCTTTCAAGATGAATTCTTTGATTAGACGAAGATCCTCTGTAAGAGGGATACATTGAATTGTGTTCCTTCGAACTGTGTTCATCTTTTTGGTGCAAGCTGAGTTGATACGGCCATTCCATTCCACAGTGAAAAGACTCAGAAACCTATCAGCTTCATCGAGCCTCCTGTTATCATTGTTCCTTATTGCAAGGCCTCGTTTCACTTGGATAACATGGCCCAGTAAGTTCCCAATCAATCTCCCCAATGTCAGGACGGGCTCCTCCTTCTCAACAGACATTGCTCTGGTACAATGGACGACCATATCCATGTGCTCTGGTTTTATAAGTTCATCCATTGTGATTGTTGGCTTCTTTATTCGGGCCTCTAGCACCAAGCGGGCCAGAGTTCTGGCTCCCTGGCTGACTCTATGCATGTCGCTTAACTTCTGATCATCTTCATGACCCAAAGACTCTACTCTTAATGCAGCATACCTCTGAATCAGTTTGTCGCAACAGACTATCTCTGTGGCTTCATCTAGTCTCATTCTCTCAATCATTTTCTTTACATTGTTTGAATCTTCATCACTGAATAGGGCACTGTTGAGAAGGCTACGGCCCCTTCTGACAGCATTGCTTTGGATAACATTGACACTGGCATTGCCATCGTCATCTGACGTTTCCCGGTTACCTTCTGTACGAAATTTCTTGACAGAACAGGACCGGTGGTGATACCACATATTTGTTCGGAGAATAAACTTCATGCAGTGTTCGCACGGCAAATAATCGCCTGTCTTGTTCTCATCTACACCTGCTGAGTTGCGTCTAGCGACAACTATCTGGCCCTTCCCCATTCTGAGGACATCAATGTTATGCTTGAAGTTTCCTTCATTCGCCAGGATCTCTAGTTGAATCATCCTTTCTTTTGACCTTTTTGCCATAGTCAGAATGTCATACAGTCTTGGGTCATCTTTATGAACACTTAACAAATGTCTTGAAATTTTACTTTTGATGGGTTTACGGCAAAACGTGCAAAAATTGACTTTGTCATACACCTGCTTGCAGCCATCTTTTACCTTTTCTTTTTCAAACAGCCCCACGCTGTTCTCAACTGAATTATTTCCCACTTTCCTTTTGCGTTTAGCTGGCTGTGTGGCACAGTCATCTGCTGAAGTTGCCTGTTCCCGCTCTTCCTCATGCGCTCTTTCAGGAGTGCACTGGAGTTTTCTTCCTGTCCTTTTTGATTTAGTTTCTCTCCTCTTGTCACTTTGAGAAGCATAACTTACATCTGAAGATGGTGACGAATAAGGAGAGTGATCTTCAGGTTTGTATTCAGAGTCAGAGGAACTGCTCTCACCGTAATCAAGCTCGGACTCCTCTTGGACTCCTCGTAATTCATTGGTGGGCAATGGCTCTTCTACTTCTACTTCTACATCTTCTAGGGAATGAGTCATGGGGTCATACTCCACAACGACATGATCTGAGTGGGTGAGGAAGGGTGTTGACTCCTGCGGAGGGTCAAGGACAGTTATTGGCTCCTCTGGCCTGTTACGCGCTACAGCTACCTTCTGGGCATGGATGGGTGTTGACTTCTCTGAAGTGCTACTCACTGCCAGTTTCTTCTGGGCATCCAAGGAAGTTGACTCCTGTGGAGAGTTGCACCTGTGGACAGTTACTACACCTTGGAAGGATGTTGACTCCTGTGTAGTGTCTTTTGCTGCTGGTTCTTTCCTGGCATGGAAGGAAGTTGAACCCTGTGGCGAGTCACACCTGCGGAGAGTTACTACAAGTTCCTTCTGGGTGTGGAAGTCTGTTGACTCCTCTGGAGTGTTACTCGCTGCTGACCCCTTCCGGGGGTAGAAGGCTGCCTTCTCCGTTGGTTCTTTTGGGGACAGGAAGGGTGTTCCTTCCTCTGGAGCATTTGCAGCTGAAGAAATTAATAATTATGACAAATCTTGGAAAGAAAGGAATACAATTTACTTTTGGCTTTTTTAAACACTTGAAGATCAACTACAATAAAAGTTCTTGAATTAATAATGTACCCTATTCATAGCAAGTTCACCCACAACAGTGATCTCTTTGGTCTCTGCTGTCCAAGCCAACAAGGCCACAAAAGCATTTATACCAGAGAATTCGGCCCAGACTAGTTGGCCTGTATCTTGGGTATCTGCCTGACAATGATGCAATGATATACAATCAGATTGATAAATTAATTAAATATACATAGTGAGATTTCTGTGCAGCAAGCCTCTGTATTAGAGGAAACTGTTGTTGGTGTTGGATGAATGTTTACCTGCAGCCTCCTGTGTATTTGAGTCTGCAGTAGACCTTTGAGTCCCTCTCCTCGTTTGAGGCATTATGGGTGATAATAATCTACAAAACAAGGGCAACAAGAAAGTTAACATTGTAGTGGTTGAAAGTTTTTCCCTCTCAAAACGGGCATTGACATAGAGGTAGGGTCACGTTGTTATGGATATGGGAATTTACAAGTCACCAGAAGTCAGTTCCAGGTACCGGGAGACATAACCAAAGGATGTGATAGGGTATTGACTTATATATGGATATATATATGTAGTTACCTCTGTTGTCACCAGGTGTCAGTAGCTGATGGCTTATGTGATATACATGACCCAATAAACCTGTTTAAGCAAGTTAGTCCAAAAATGTTTTAAACTCAAATAGAGAAAGAAATAAAGCAAAATATTATTGGGTCCTGAAAAATATTGGGTCTTTGACCCAATAATCACACTTTAGACCCAATAATCACATAGCGACCCAATAGCATGAATCTTAGGGAGACGAAAGACCCAATATAGGGGTGGTTATAAAACTATATATATATATATATATATGGTCAGTTCTCACGAAAAGAGCACACAGGCAATTTTGGACTCTACATGAAAATCATTTTCTTGTATATGAATAAATATTATATCAAACGATGCACCTTATATAGACCTTTGAGGGGACATATACTTTTATAGAGCTAAAATAAAAAATGGCCGCCCTATATGCTGAAAACTACCTAAATTGCACACTTTTCTGAAGAGAAAAAATATATTTTGTCAAATAAAGTTTACTCAGCATTGTAAAAAACATCAAATGATTATAATATGTGTCTGTAATAATGCTTACACCTGTTGGCTATTCATACATAACAAATATAGTGTTTCAAAATATTTTCAATTTCTTTAAATTCACTTTTTGATTTGGGGAATTTTAACGTTGCCATCCCAACGCTCTTTTGAAGTGGTTGCCAAAGGATGAAAAATAAATATTTAGTCAGAATTTGTTCATGGAATGTAATCTCCAACAACTCTATTTTAAATTGAAATATTGACTAATCACATACTCGAAAAACTGTTTCAATGAGAACTGAATGATTAAAAAAAGGTCATGTTGGGGAAGTGTTAACGTTGCCAACCCAACAACATTCATTTCAAAACTGTGCCTAAACAATTTTAGATTATCTAATGAAACTTAGTCATTTTAAAGCATCTGTTGAGAGGTTCATGCCATAAAATTTTAAATTTCAATCTAACATTTTTTCTGCTATTTTTGGACTGAATTTAGCAGGTGTTGCCACCCCGATGCAGCAGTGGGGTGGCAACACAAAATAATGGTACAGAATAATTTTAGTTGAGACCAATGACATGTAATATAATGGGAAAGCTATGTCATTTTGCTATAAGAATCAATAAAAAAAATATTGATTTTGAGAAATCATGAATATTTGACAAGGTATAAAACAAGGCCATGTCCTTTGATTTTAAGTGTCAAAATAATAATACGATTTTCAAATGTAGTTCCTAAAAATAGAAAAATGAAAAAGAAAATCCAATTTTCAACCAATGTTTCAGTTGAAACGTTAGCTTAACAACAGGATAATTAACAAAAATATTGAAATCTAAAAAATGGTCTTCATTACCACTACCATGTTTCTATCTAAAAGCATTCGTATGGCAACATTAGAAAATGAATATCCCACCATATGCACAGTTTTCAAAATTAGTGTTCCCAATTTTTATTTTGAACCCTTCAATATATGTACAATGATATGTGCAAATGGCAAAAAGTTTCAATGCATTTGAAATTTTAGCCAAAAATACCCCCCGTGTACCCATTTCGTGAGAACTGACCATATATATATATATATATAATTGGAGCCAAATTTAGCAGAATTTACTAAATGTGTACAGCTGCCAGTCGTGCATTTTCTGAAAATCTGACCCACATACATAGTGTCTGGAATCCGTGAAAAAATGTTCCAGTGTTAAATCTCCATAAAGAAAATTATCGATCAAAATGAAATCTTAAAATCGCCAAAATCTCTTAAAAACTAAACTAAAATTAAATTCGTGCAGTAATCCATTTAAATACAACCTTGGTACATCATGAGAAAGCCATTTTGAAAGATATATGACCCCCTTTGCTTGTACAGACCTAAAAATCTTTCGCCGAAATTCCAGATAAATTCCACCGTTTGGAACCAATAATTTTCTGCTCAATGAACATCGCCGAATACATGACTCAATAGTAACCCTATGGGTGTCATCGTCGGCACCGATATTTTTCTTATTAATGACCAAAAATTTTCCAAAAACATTTAATATGATAGATTTCAACGTGTGGACAAAATATCCATCGTGAAACAAGCAAGTTCTCTTTTATTTTCGTCATTATTCGATGCGCAAATCGTTGCAATGATTTGCAGAATTTGACAGTGGTCAGCCATCTTGGAATCTCGACGTATTCCTTAATATAGAATAGCGAAATTAGAACCAAAAATATCCGCTAAATTTTCAATTTTAGAATATCTGAATCGACAATAATGTTTATTTTGAAGCAAAGATGGGTCAGACATATTTATTTGTTCACAAATTTGTGTAACCATCGAGAAAACGACTGCGTTCAGACGGGTCACTGAATGCTTAAAGAATGCCTCAAAGAATTCCGCATCGCCGATCTACATTTTCGTCGTTTTTTCTTGAAATACACAATATTTTTTGTTCCAAATCATGCTAAATATCTTTTTTTAAGAAAAGAGGCCTAACTATGCCTTTAAAAACGATTTTTAAAGCTTTATTAAGCATAGATTTGAAGGAAAATTGAAGGAATCTTAATGAACTATCTTAATCCTTCTTGATTATGTTAATGTATCTTAATGACAGGTCACGTGACCCTACTGCGTATAAAAAGATAACCGCATCTAACTGGTCAGCCAGTAGACCAGAGGATTTTGTACTGAACAGAACTACAGCTGTTTTTCCATTGATCTGGTGATCATTGGACCTTTTAACCTTTTTCTACCCCTACACCTAGAGATTTGCTGGACGATTTTCAAGACTCTTCTACCATTGGTTTCAACAATTGAAAATATCATAGGAATTGGTCTTCAAAAATGGTTTTCATGGAGTCTTCACCTCATCTCACTGGAATTATTCAAGTTGTGCTTTACAGGATCATTCTCAAAAGGAATTTGCTCTGAGAATGGATCCTAATTTTGATATTCTGAAAAATTCTCAAATTTGTGTGTGTGTGTGCCAAATGGATGTACGAAAAAGGGCTTCTAGCACTCAACTGGAATTTTTATGTGTGTGTGCCAAATGGATGTACGAAAAAGGGCTTCTGGCACTCAAATGGATTTTCTTGAAGCATGGAAACCAGTGGAAATGCATCTTCTTACGAAGTGCATTGGACTTAAAACTGTAAGTTATCTCTAACCTCCACACCTCCACTAGCTTCCACTGCATCTCACCTTATTCCAGAAAATTTCGACAGTGTGCCAAAGTACATTGTGTGTGCCAAAGTACATTATGTGTGCCAAGTACATTGTGTGTGCCAAAGTACATTGTGTGTGCAAAAGTACATCGTGTGTGCAAAAGTACAGTGTGCAGAGTGTGCACACACAAGTACAGTGCAGAGTGTGCACACACAAGTACAGTGTGCAGAGTGTGCACTATGCACACACAAGTACAGTAAGTACAGTGTGCACACACAAGTACAGTGTGCAAAGTGTGCACGCACAAGTACAGTAAGTCCAGTACAGTGTGCACACTGTACAAGTACAGTGTGCACACACAAGTACAGTAAGTACAGTACAGTGTGCAGAGTGCAGAGTGTGCACACACAAGTACAGTGTGCAGAGTGTGCACACACAAGTACAGTGCAGAGTGTGCACACACAAGTACAGTGTGCAGAGTGTGCACTATGCACACACAAGTACAGTAAGTACAGTGTGCACACACAAGTACAGTGTGCAAAGTGTGCACGCACAAGTACAGTAAGTCCAGTACAGTGTGCACACACAAGTACAGTAAGTACAGTACAGTGTGCAGAGTGTGCACACACAAGTACAGTGTGCAGAGTGTGCACTATGCACACACAAGTACAGTAAGTACAGTGTACAAGTACAGTGTGCACACAAGTACAGTGTGCACACACAAGTACAGTAAGTACAGTACAGTGCACACACACAAGTACAGTGTGCACACTGTATGCACACACAAGTACAGTGTGCACACACAAGTACAGTAAGTACAGTACAGTGTGCACACACAAGTACAGCGTGCACACATAAGTACAGTATAGACAGAGAAGGGGAGAGAGAGGAGAGAGAGGAGAGAGGTGTGTGTGTGTGTGGGGGGGGGGGGGAGGAGGGAGAGAAGGGATGGATGGAGTGATGGATGGATTGAAGGATGGACTGAAGGATGGACCGAATTAAAATACAGTACCGTGACACCCACACCACTGGCGCCGAGTGCACTTGTCCTTAGCACTAAACCGGAAGTCAACACGAAGTCGAAAAAATAAGTCACATCATTTCCGCAGAGAGCATGGCAGCATTTACACTGAAATACAAGAAAGAAAGTATCAAACTTAAAGTTACAGCCGATTTCAATGACATAATTTGTCATGTCTTTCTGATACTTCTTGCCATATCGCTTATGATTTTGGGCCTCGCTTATCTATGTGAGTAACAATATAAAACTTTGAAACATAACTTATCAGGGGTTCAGACTAACGCTCGCCCGCTCGCCCGGGGTGAGCAGATTTTTCTGCTAGCAAAGTAGCCGTCCTCCGGACGGTCACCCTCTCTCCCCAGTCTAGGCCCAAAGTTGAGAGTCCCTTCAAACGAAGGAAAGCCTCTCGTCTCAAACTCAAACTCAAACTCGTCTCAAACTGCAAAGTGCCATTATGCATTAAGGTCGCAAAATATCATTATGTTCCCATTCCCATCAGCAAATCATTCAGAAACGTCTTTAGCGTTAGTGACTTCGGATTTGTTTACATGCGGTGTTTGTTCGGGGGTAAGACATCATATAAAAATGACAAAGCGTTGATAATTCCAAAGATCTATAAAATCAGCTGTAACATAAGATAAAAAAAATGGACAATACTCCCAACGCATTGAAGTGTAAGTAGACATACAAAGAAAAGGTTGGGAACAGGTTTAAAATTTCGAAATTTACAAATCATGAATTTCCCATGATATACATTGGTTACTTTGAAACGGTCCCCGGTGCGCGCTCAGGAAAACTGGGTGACGCATCTCACACTTTATGAAAGACTCAATCTCATTGGATAATACAGCGCATGTGTCTGGTGACCCACTTTTCCTGAACCAATCACAGCCAAGATAACAAGTTTCCGCAGACAGCATGGCAGCATTTACACTGAAATACAAGAAAGAAAGTATCAAACTTAAAGTTACAGCCGATTTCAATGACATAATTTGTCATGTCTTTCTGTTACTTCTTGCCATATCGCTGATGATTTTGGGCCTCGCTTACCTATGTGAGTAACAATGGAAACTACGGCTATCATAAACATCAAAATTCATCATTACAAATCTATCTTTTAATATCATATCTGGTCCGAGTTCACAGTGGTCCGAGTTCACAGTGGTCTGAGTCCACTAACCCGGTGGTCCGAGTCCACTAACCCAGTGGTCCGACTCCACTAACCCCCGGGTCCGACTCCACTAAGCCGCCCGGTCCGACATCACAGTGGTCCGTCTTCACCAGTCACCATGTGGCTACTGTGGTTGAACCACATATTGCGGCAGTACCACACTTATTGTGGCAGAACCACACTGACACCACACTGATTGTTGTCGAACCACACTTATTGTGGAAAAACCACTTATTGCGGCAGTACCACACCGATACCACACTTATTGTGGTTGAACCACACTTATTGCGGCAGTACCACACTTATTGTGGCAGAACCACACTGACACCACACTGATTGTTGTCGAACCACACTTATTGTGGAAAAACCACTTATTGCGGCAGTACCACACCGATACCACACTTATTGTGGTTGAACCACACTTATTGCGGCAGTACCACACTTATTGTGGCAGTACCACACTGACACCACACTGATTGTGGTCGAACCACACTTATTGTGGAAAAACCACACTTATTGCGGCAGTACACTTATTGCGGCAGTACTTATTGTGGTTTCTTATGGTTTATAATATTTAACATAAATAAATTGATTGTATGTATAACTTGACTGGTATTTTGTAACTAACTTGAAACTATAATTATTTGTAATAAGTAGGCTATACAATTACATTGGATCACCAGTAGTGAATAACCTCAAGGGGAGGGGCAGGGTATTAAGGGGGAGGGACGGGAGAGGGAGAGGTTTGTTAGAAAAGCTTTCGAAAATGTTTGAAACATAATTGATAATTTTATTCATTGTAGAATGCATGTTAGCAGATCATTAAATAAAATATTGAAGCCTAGAATTTGGCCAAATAGATTCAAGGGTTGTGAAATAAACATATAGGTCGAAGGGTCTGAAATATCATCACCTTGAATCCTGTTGGAATATTTTAAATGGCCTTGAAATGTTCGGAGATTCCCAGTTTCTTACACAGGGAAGTCAGTGCCGAATATTTATTGCATCCCTGAGTGTAAATGATTGACCTACTTATATAATATCGATCAGCTGATGGAACCAGTTGCAAATTTATTTTCCATGAAACCTTGTGTAAGAATTCTACAATAGTTTTAATTTGCCCTGTATTGGTGTGACTTTCTTGTGATCAAACGGCCAACATTATAATATTGCCATTTTATCATTTACAGTGTTAGTAGTATGAGGCACCCATGTCCAAGTTCCTATGTTCCTATGTTGAAGATTATGTTCCTATGTTCCAGATTGTTTTAGGTAAGTAGAAATTAATTATTATCAGGGTATCGCGCGTGTTAATATAATCTCATTGATTATACACAAGATTCATATGTCAGTCAGACCAAATAATGTTTGTTTCTTAAATTGAAACTGACAACCCACTGCGCTAGACTTTAATCTAGAGCTTATCAGTTAGTGATAACAATATCTGCTGATAAGCTTGTGGCTAATTTATCCAAAAACATATCAATCTGTGATTATAGCTTATCGGTGTTATCCTGTCTATCACAAGGTGATATATATTACAAAATGCTGTTTAATATCTTTGGAAATTTAACTTTCTAAATGATTGGACTGAGACATCCTTGTGATCAAATGGCCAACATTATAATATTGCAGTTTTATTATTTACAGAGTTATGAGGCAGCCATGAGTTAGGCAGCACCACCAGGCCCACACGGATGCACAACCGTCAAGGTGTTCTGACGCGCAGTGATTATACCACCACCACAGCAGAGCCATGACTTTCGTAGTCTATAGTTAGACTGGACATTTTAACGTTTGTACATCCTGTGGTGAAATAGTAAAAATTGAAATTTCTATGGCGTATTCTAGTGTTCCTGTTTGATGTACAATAAATATTGCATTCATGTTGAAAGTTACAACCTCAAGTTACAATTAGAATATTCCGGGCATCAGGATCTCATTAAATGAGATTGAGGTTATCGAGTACTTGTATTCACGGTACAAATATAGTTATCGCGGCGACATCACCTGTAATTATCTGCTCTTAGTCTAGTCTAGGTCGAAACTTGGTCACTTATCGAAATATAAAATTCAACTCTTTAATCTGGAATGTGTAACTGATAAATTGGTATACTAATAATTTTAGAGCCATACTTGAGATTTGAATTATTTTTCAGAATTAAAATCACTTATGTAACCCTGACAACCAACTCAGCCTAACTATGCTCAGGGTCAATTGGAGAGATGTCTGGAAACATAATGTCTACGGGCCTTATTTAGTGTTTCAGGCTAGAAGGAAAGTACCAATCAGCCTGATAGTAATCCAAATTAATTCTGGCCACTTTGATCTTACAAATTCACAAGAAAGTGCAAGAGAGGAGGGCATTATCCCCACCACCCCCATCATCCCTTCACAAGTCCAATCACTGCTTGTAACCATGATTAGGAGTAAAGCGACCTCAAAGTGGCCTGAAGATCGGGAAGAAATCACATTTCACAAAGGGATAGGTGTACACACTTATGTCATGTTTTGTATATTTTACGGGGAAGAGGGAGAATTACCACAATACACTATTAGCAACTAGTACTGTAATAAAATAGTAGGGATACAAGGACGCCATTTTAGATCGACACGTAGCTGGACGATTCAAAGTAGGTCAGGGCATAGTTAATGTTATGTGGTAAATATTGTACAGAAAATCCACTGACTTAGTGTAGGTAAATTGGCTTATTTTTCAAATAAAATTATATCATAAGTTAGCCGACTTGTATATGAAGTAGGCGCTAGGCATAGTAAAGAAAAGCAGGGAACGAAGGTGATGGTTGCGGAGGAGCGAGCGAGACGGTTGCTACTTACATTGGCGGAATGCACTCAATATCCATCGCACTCTGGGATATTTGACTGCTAGGGCGTATGTGTAGAAATAAGGAGACTTGTCACATTAGGTAGAAAGGTATCCAGTTCACAAGTCCAATCATTGCATGTATCCATGATTGGGAGAAATGAGACATCCAAGCGGCCTGAAGAAGGGATGTGTATCGGCGAGTTGGGCCTCGAGTGTCTGGGTGGTGATCGCAGGCGTGCGATACAAGGACGCCATTTTAGGTTGACACGTAGCTAGAGGATTCAAAGTAGGTCAGGGCATAGTTAATGTTATGTCGTAAATATTGTACATTAAATCTACTGACCTAGTGTAGGTAAATTGGCTTATGTTTCAAATAAAATTATATCATAAGTTAGCCGACTTGTATATGAAGTAGGCGCTAGGCATAGTAAAGAAAAGCAGGGAACGAAGGTGATGGTTGCGGAGGAGCGAGCGAGACGGTTGCTACTTACATTGGCGGAATGCACTCAATATCCATCGCACTCTGGGATATTTGACTGCTAGGGCGTATTTGTAGAAATAAGGAGACTTGTCACATTAGGTAGAAAGGTATCCAGTTCACAAGTCCAATCATTGCATGTATCCATGATTGGGAGAAATGAGACATCCAAGCGGCCTGAAGAAGGAATGTGTATCGGCGAGTTGGGCCTCGAGTGTTGGCGTGGCGCGTTGAATCAGGTCGTTGTGGCCCGACACGAGGAATGGGGAACAAGGTCAAGCATAATAGCCTACATTCCAAACAGACATTGCACCGAAAAACTTATAATTCAAATTCAGATTATCAAAAATTGACAACAGACAGTCAAATGGGTACATTTGGTATGCTACTCCCTCAATGCCAAATAATGTTTGAAAAATTAATGTTACCTAAGCTAATATAATTATGTGTCATAATAACCTCCATAAATTATAGGGCAGTCATAAGCAAGGCTAAACAACGGGGCAAAATATTGGCCGTAGGAGTATGGCGAATGGGTGATATTAGAACGGTGGGAAATGACAGTGTATACCGGCCAAAGGAAAGAAATATTAGTTGACAGATACAGGTACAATTATCGGGAAGTTTGTCATTACTTGTAGTTTCTTTTGTGTGTCTGCTATAGATGAAACCCCGAGATAAAACACATAGCCTACGTGTACTGGACCCTGCCATATTATATGAACAGAAAAGAAGAAATATGAAGGAAATGTATAAAGAACTTATTCGCCATTTAATTAAAATACTATATGCTGTGAAGATCTTAGACGCATTCACATACAGGATTACCTTTTCCATTGTGATATCCTTTAAGTCTACATTTTGCTAATGATGGAATTACATAGATGTTAAGTTTCCATTGACTGGCCAATTTTTGTGTACCATAACATAAGTGTGTCTATGAAATGGATAGATCAGCCTGGGGGTGGTTTCGCAGATAAAGCGCATTCTTTCAAGTAGCGGTGGGATGTCCTGTCACACGTTCCTCTCGCGCAGGCTTTATTCATTTCATTTCATTGATCTTGAAGTTAGCAAGGGAGGGAGGGAGGTGGGATGTCCTATCACACAGTTCCCAGGGGGTAGCGCTAATTGGACAGTGATGTAATTAACACCTATGTGATTGGTCCTGCGAATTGGTGGAAAGGTTGTACCTAACGGTAATTGGCCCAGGGGTTTGGCTTGCAGGGGAAAACTCCAGTACAAAAGAAATAACATTGTCAGTTCCATATCACTTCAAGATGGAACGCACTAGGCCTACTAAACCTGATCCACTATATAGCTACGAGTACCGGGTCTATTATGTGAGTAGTTAGCCTACCGTATATTAACGTTCAACTGAGTTATTCGGCATTAATATTTTCAATTTAAATGTGATATTTATTTAGATAGCGGGTACATGTTGCTATTTCTTTCATTAGGATAGTCAAGGTGACAAGCATGAAACCGAAATGCGCGCTGCAGTTGAACCCCAGGTAACCTAATTATGTGTGCAAACTAATGACTGAAGCACCTTGGTATTGAGCATTTATAATATTGTAAGCCAAGTAAAGTGTCGTTGCCATCAACACAAGTCTCAGCCTAAAACTTTATCAATTTAACCAATTCAGAAGCAAACAACAAAAGATGAAGAATTCGACGAATTTGTGGACGCGTTGCTTTGTAGCTGGAGTCGCTACCACGACCACCACCCAGAAAGAAGGTATTTAGTTCGTCAAAAACATTGTGGATAATATCTCTTTTCTATATATATTTAATGGTGTAGCCTTTATATATAAAGCCTGTAGAAAATGTTCACTTGAAGGTCGTTTGCAAAGTATGCTTACTTTTACCATAAGAATCTGCAATATCAATTATGCTTCAACTTGTCCATTAATTATAACAGACAAAACGCAACGAAAGAAGGAAGGAAGTACGGGAACAAGGAACTCAAAGTGACATCACCTTGACACATAAGGTGTATGCTGCTGACATCTATACGCCGGAATTAGTTAGTTGGGAAGGGAAATCCATAGGAATACAAACGATAGTAACAGGGAAAATTTTGACTTTCGGGTAGAGTAAATAATATGTAAACAAAAATTTCAGTTGGTATGCTGTTTTGGTAGGTGTTTATCTTAAGTTAGGTTAGTCATTGTTATTTATTCTAAAAACTATTAACATTCTGTCACTGTATGAATCAGAAATAAATAAAAAAAAAACCACATTTAATCAACAATCTTATGAGCTCTGGTGTTCCTTATTAAACTGACTGATTAGACTTTAATCGATGCCTTCTCGAGCGTGGCGTCCTTTGGGAAAGCCATGTAGCGCCTGACTGATTTTGACCTGTTACGTAATAGGGAAATGCGCCAACACCCGTTTTTTCTGTCGCACAGGCAGCCTACACCCGTAAAAGCATCGCACCCGTTTGTTAGCGGATGCCGGCCATTTAAAAAAAAGCACCCGTCCCTACGCGGATGTTGGCAAAATATTTCTAGTTGACAACCGTGTCCACCATTCTGAGATCGGCAGTGTAGATCTAAACTACATAATATACGATTGCATTGTGTTATAAATGGTTTACAAAACAGGCACTAGTAAACAATTTCCTGGGGGAAGATACCCTGTTATTGGCATTCACTGTATATATGGGCATATTAAAAAGGTCACTGACAAGGCCTTATATATTATGCTTGTGGTAACAGAGCCAGTATAAGGCCATACAGTTGAGATATACTTGATCCCTACATCTTCTGTGAGATCATTGAAATTCGCATATGAAGGTTAACTATTGATCTTTCTTTTAGTGATCCCATGAAGGATTAATTATCACTTGGAAATGTATGCCTTAATTAATATCTTGATTACCTAATTAATTGATTACTTTTCTTAGAATTCCATGCATTCTTAAATACTTTCAGATATAAATTGTTTTATCATCAGATACAACTGAGAAAGTGTGATATATATAGGTCAATAGGACCTTTCAGTCGTATATATTGTCCCATATATCAATGGAAAAATTGGTGCGTGGAATGCAGTGTAAATTTACAATCACAAAGCCCGCCTTGCATCACTGCCCAGGTCACCTCATCGATGATTTGTTATCAGTGAATAGAAGCATGTACAATTTCTTTATGATGAGCAGGAGACCATGTCTTTATGGGAAAGACAGAACTTGAGAATAGGTCATGGGCCATAGAAACAATCATTTAGAATGTCATGAGTTATATGTTACCTCTGTGTATTTGACACATGTTTATTAATTAAGTCTGTATTAAAGAGTAGCCACGATATATGACTAACAAAAGCTTGATGAAAAGATATTTCAGCACGATCTAGTAAAGCATCTTTTTATGTTAGAATACATAATGGTTTGTGTAAGAGTAGGCCTATGAAAGGGTATTCAACATGAATCAGTGTTTTGTAACATGAACAAAAGGTTTATATGAACAAAGTACTTTATAATTGTGTTGATTATTATTTATTATTATTCATTATTTATTTACACACTATTACAAAATACAATGCTTTTCTTAATTGTGTCACTTTTGAAAATGTTCTTTTAATGATTACACTCAATTACAATTATGGTAACATCAGGTGAATAATAGTTTTGATATTTGTCTGCTGTGGTTCATGAGCATACTGAAGGGACTTACTGATAAGGTTGGCAACTATGTATTTTGGAAAGCGTATTGATATCAGGTTTCTATAAATACATGAATACATCATTCATTTTGAAGTTTTTTTATGATAAATTTATGAATGTATGCGTGAATTCAATATTAACCTGTAAAACACATACTTTCCCCTTTGCTTGGTGGCATAGATACCAATACCACCATTTCAACTTAGTATCCATAGCTGTAAAAGAGGTAGGAAAGGACTATTTCCAGTCAAGACCAACACACATGTTCATTTTTGGTCAGTGGCTGATTCCCAGTCACCAAAATATAACTATTCATTACACAATTACCTCTTAAAATACAATTAAATAAAGTTCAGAATCAGAAAGACCAGTATTTTCTTCCTCTGGATATGTATATTTTAGAAGTAATTAATGTGGGAACAAATATTAATAACAATGGAATACAACAACGCAATCCAGTGGCTGTATGCACCAAGGTGAGCATGTGCATAGGAGTAGCGCTAGAGGCACTTTTCCTACCTCCTTTTGCCTATGCTGAAGAGCCAGATCCCGAAGTCGAAATGATCATATTAAGGATAGGTTCAATGGGATAATTGAGCCACTAATAATAAGATTTTGAAGAGTCCCAAACATGTTTCTTGACAGTGCTCCCTCCGGTGATTGGGCACAAATTGCTAATTTATTGAATATGTTCACAAGATTCATGCTCCAATTGAATGACGAAGAATCAGGGAATATACAAATGAAAGAATTTGGTCAATCTTTATTATGCTCTTGAACCATCTTCTGTCCTTATGGCCTACAGCAAGTAAAGAGAAGATGTGAAAATATATTGTCATGATGATCAGGGGATTAAAACCAATTTTGTAAAACATAGCTAGTTTTGATTAAATTTTATTCATGTGGAAATTGATGGTAGATTTGGTGAAAATAACTATGCCTTTCCCAAATATAAATAGTGGTATCATTCCGTTTTGGTGAAAATGTTCATCTATGCTGGTAGAGCATGGATTGTTAGGATGATTCTAAATCCTTCCATTTCATGTATACATTGGTGTTGAAGTAATAAGAAAGAGGGGTTGCACTTGAAAGCAGTTGGTGAATGGTTTGTAGGATACACTGACAACATCTATACATCAATACCAAAGTATCAGAGCATATCACACTAATGAGACTCAGTGAATATTTGTATAAATACACTGTTTAGCATTGTTATATCTTCAGTCTACAGCAGAAGGAGAACATGTAAGTACATTTTACTGGTGTTTTATATTCTTGCACCATCAAACACTGTTGAATTGAAGAATATGGATAATTATAATGTGTAAAAGTCGAAAAGTCTGACATATTATGGTAATTACATCATAGAAGCATCAGGGTATACACATAAATCAAAATGTATTTGCTTTCGTATATATGTATTCATTAAATTACCATTCCCTTATGTTTTTCTGCAATTTTAAAACAGGTATCTTTCCATTGTGGTGGCAGTGTTCATCCTTGCTGGTACAGCATGGTCTCAGGATTGTGAAGATGATTCTAAATCCTTCCATTTTCTACGCACATTGGTTATGAAGGAACAAGACAGAGGGTTTGCACGTGAAAGCAATGAAGCACACCACACTGCTCTCTTTGACAAGTGCAGAGACGTGAGGAAACGCACCGACCAAATGATAGCCTTCTTTGAGTCCTATGGTTTTGACATGACACCAGTGAGGGAGGCACCTTTTATTGTTCATGACAACCCTGAGTACAGATTTACCCCTTATCGCAATGCTCCCAATACAACACAGAGAATTGTAATGGCATCTTTTTATGAATATGCTGAATTTGTCAATAGTCCTTCTAAGTTTGCTTCATGGGGTCTTGAAAACAAGCAAGAGAAAGATGGACCTAGAGGAAAGTTGCCCGCTGGGACTTTTCTTCTAAATGGTGCATTCAGGTAATAAAGCTTTATTTGTGTTATTCTCCTACTTTTGAAATGAGGAATCTCTTTCATGGTAACATAGGTGTTAAACATCTGTTTACACACATACCAAACCAAATATTTAAAAAAAAATAGAATTGTTTATAGTGCACAAAGAGAGGTTCAGACTATACTGATATAAAACAGTTGCAATTCTTTATTGTAAAGGATGAATTAGAATAATCAAAGCTGTTTCCTTGTATAATTATAGGTTTTTCCTGGATGGCCAGATTCACTGCATTGATTATGAAAACCATGTAGAGAAAAGCTGGGTTGGAACAACAGACAAGTATTCACCAGCTATCTTGAAACTGTATCATGAAAAATGGGGTCACGGTCTCCTGAGAGGTCTCACCACTCAGATTGGAAGTGGCTACAATGATTTTCGGACTGTGTTGTCCTTTCCTGCAAATAAAATATGACTTTTTGCAACAGGTATATTTGTTCTAATGGTCCATGGCACCTGTTCATAATTTGTGAATTAAAAGCATTAGTAAAAATGCTATGCATTTCGCTATTGCTCCAATCGTAATTAAGTATGAGAGTAAATAGAAAGTTTGTTTTAAATGGCACATTATTAAGTTATTTGCAGAATATAAATAATTATCAAATGTGACTAATGACTGACATTGAGAGGCTGCTAGAGCACTGATTTGTCTATAATCTTCAAAGAAGATAGAACATAATCCATGAACCATGGCGCAGCAGGCATGAAATTGAGCCTATTAATCATTCATAGTTTCTCAGACTCATAGTCATAGAACTCGGACATGCTGGTATTCAGACTAAATTACAATATTGAAGAAGGTTTCTTTTTACTGACTTTATCCAGAAAATCATCCTTGATGATTAGCGAATATATAGACAAAAGTACCCAAGGCAGATATTGGAGGTGCATATTGCCCTGGGGCAATATGAACAGGAGACATTTGCCAAGGGCACTTCTGTGTTTATTATACCATTTTTCGCAATTTTACGTGAAAAAAAACAGTGAAAAATCGATAAAAACTAACTGTGGATCCCCTTGATGACTCAGTGGCCCCTCCCACCTCAGTCTGTTTACCTCCTTTCTGCATCAATGCATAGTCCCCATTGCCAGCATCATGTTGCTAACTTGAAGGCAACGCATGTTTTTCGCATGATCACTAATGTACATTTCCTAAGCTGCGGCGTGGATTACCATAACTATTTTTTAATCACTTTCTGTCCTCTTCTTAGCTTTAAATCTGTTCAAAACAAATTCTTTCCTTTACATTATTGCGACAATAGATGGACATGAAATGATTTTCGTTTTTTCAACCATTTGTTCGACATTTTACTACTCTTCCTGTGTTGACACGCATGCGATCTCTTGATCACCGATCATATTCTTCTGAGTTGGCTCATGATTTCGAATCAATTTGCATCGTTTTCACAGCTTTAAATCTTTTAAAACCTCAACTAATGCTTTGGTAATGGGTAAACTTTGATGAATATGAAAGTATTTTAATGTATTTCCTTTATTTGATTGATATTTTACTCTCTTTCTGCATTGACACACATGCACACCATGCCAATCGTTCTGTTGTCAGCAGGCCTATTGGCTGAAATAGCCACACTGTCACAGGCACCTTCGGTAATGTGGTAACACTACTGACAGAATGAGTTTCTTTTAAATACCGGTATCTATGATGAAGATGAATGTAGCCTATATCAGGCCCATATGTAGGTTATTTTCGGCAAAAAAACTTTATTTAAATAAAGATATAAATAATTAGGACCAGGACTTTTTTTTCTATATCCGGGCAATACAACTCCACCAAAGGTATATTATGATAGGATGTAACAAGGTTGGTTTCTGACTTACTGTACACGTTGCCCACTCGTTTTTTTCGGCCAGGGATTTCACGAGAAGCTGTACCTATTTTTATACCACGATCTCATATTGTACAATAAATGAATAAACAAACATTTATTTACCTCGCTTCACTTGAATGATCCGCCATATTGGTTTTTTGATATCAAAGTGCTAGACAAGGGTACTACTGATTGGCTAATCTACGACGAAACGTACGGCATATGACGTCACAAATGGGCGTGACGTCATGAGCGAGCGAAACGTCAGCCAATGAGGACGCTTCTTACATTAAGGCTAAAAAAGGGTAATATTTTCACGCCTGGATCCAATCAACAAAACACAATAGCAGGTATCCACTCATTTGCAGCGTGTACAACCCCCGATCGTGGTATAATAACACATATATGAGTAATTCTCCCAAACGGGCAGCATTTGATTTCAGGAGGCCATTTTTTTAGAAAAAATAAAATTCATCGAATCTCTACAATTTTTGGCGTACATATAGAAGGGAATATCAGCATTATACAGACAAAGTTTGGGAAGGCTGTGCCAAATATTTCGATCCCTACACCTATGATTAAGAAACCCCATTTTTGCCTATTTTTTGCCTTATTTCGCCTATATCAAGCAAGATTTATCAAATAATATTGTATAAATTTGTGATGTGATACCCAGTAATTATGCCAGCAATATTAAATGACAAAGTAACAGCTAGGAAATCGATGATGGCCACCAACATAGGACCTGGTTGTAAGCAAAGTTTGAATAACTTTTTGTCAAAATATCCGTTTTATTTCTATAGATTAACTGTCCTAATATATTAGGACCTCTATATTTCTATTAATTATGGCGTAACGGCGACGCTATGGCGTAACGGCGGCATTCCAATATATGTTCACTGCAATTCAACAGCATCTGTATTCATTTATATTTATATTTTCGACCATTTTCCAGCAGGCATAAACAATTATTAGGAAAGATGAAATTTCAGGAAAATGTTTTTTTAAACAAAATATTGTAGATATATCACATGTCGTAATGCGACATAAAATATTCCCATAACAGTTCAAGGATTTTTTTGTGAGGTTTTATGAAGTTTCAGGGATGTTGTATGCTAATAACTTTTGGTTTTATCTAAAAAAATATACGTATACATCTTCCCCACACAACAAACTAAATGCAGTTTGATATATTTAGTTAATCTTGGGGTATTATATTGTTTTTAAGTCAATATATGTCGTAACGGCGACACAAATATTCCAAAACAATATTTTCCATGTCTAAATCAGTCTAGATCAGTGATTACATAAGAATTATGTTTTTTCATAGTAATGAACGTGTGTGCATGTGTAGAAACCATTCTTTTCAGCAGAAGTAATATAATTTCTCAATGCGCCTGTGCTTTATATTCAAATTCCATAATTATTATTTATTTTCTAGCCTGAAAAGGCAGTTTTATCCCAATAGCGGCTAAGATTTTGGCATAAGAGCTTTGAAAGGGGGGTTCCCACAGCCTCATTTTTGCCAAGGAATTCAAATAAAATGGTCATAATCATGTGTGATCATCCTAAATACTGGTTATAGATATCCTAGTCTGGAAAACCAAATGATGCCCGATTGGGAGAATTACTCATATACTCAATTCTAAAAAACCTGTACAACAGCATCAATACATACAGGAAATTCTGTCTCGATATATGATATATATTGATATAATAGAGGGTGGTCTCTATTAATATAATAATTCCACCAAAAATGCGTCATCTGGCTATGTAGGGATACAAATTCATATCTTTTAAAAATTGCTTCCATGTATCTTTTTTTCTCCTACATAAACTGTTATATATTGCTGCTAACATAGACGAAATTGGGAACGCTAATAGTAAATATTGTGATCAGGGAAGCTTGGAAGACACAGTGACCTGAATTCTGATGGTAAGGGCAAAGGGGAAAGGTCCAGATTTCTACATAAATAATAAAAATGTATACATAATCTTTTAAATTAGTGCAGCAGCAGATACCAGATTATTGACCTTCGGCCCATTTACACATAAGCCATTATATTTAGACTATATGCAAAAATATATAACATTCCTTCCTCCTTGCTTTCTTAATAAGTTGACATGGATATGTTATTTTATTGATTGTTCATTAAGGTTGTTCATAACCTCTGTTTAAGGATCAAAAGGCAGAATTCTCAGGGAAAAATTGTCAGAAAATAGTCTCTGATCCCCCTTCCCACCACCCCACCACCCCAACACCTGTCTCAATCTAAACCCCCATTACGGCGATGTTGTCCCCATCTAGACTCCCATTACGGTGACATACTGCTTTTGTTTACTGCTACCATCTCAGGTATTACAGAATTTTTGTTTGTATTTATTTATTTTTTTCATTGTTTCTTACACATTATAATACTTACAGAAAAAAACTATGCTAATATCAATTTATCTATTGATGAAAACTAGACCCCAATTGCCTACTGCGAGATTATCTCTTGTACTGACACCAGACGGCGTTGGCGGTCGGAAATTGAGCTCTCGGTCGACATAACATTGCCGTAGCGTATGCATGCCGAGTATGTATACCATCGGTAATCATTATACATGAACGTCATCTTATTAAAAGCAGCTTAATCATTGAGAAAAACATTCACATTATGTTACTAGGTAGACATAATGATTCCCAAGATGAAATTTTCATACTTCAAGCCCATTGAAGAATAGCTCCCTTAGAGATTGGCCTGGCCGCGCTGCTATTATGTCGACGAAAATGGCGAAGAAAACCGTTGATACGCCTTATACTAGGTGGCGCGACCGGCATTCAATTACAAGCGAATTATGGCCACAGTGATATTTCCAGCCACTTTTTTTCGCATCCTACCCCTACTATTGAGCTAGAAAGAATTAGCTGGAGATTTTTCAATGAATACAATAGATATACTAATCATAAGCAATGTTACAAGTAATGGTGGTAAGGGTGGTTTCATTTCAAGTACTTCTAAGTGTATATTTTCCAAAAATAATTTAGATCCCCACTGTGGAACAGGGGGCTTCCAAATAAATCAACTTTACATAGTAAAATCAAGAAATTAATTTGAAAGTTGATGATTTTCTAACCATACCAACATATTATTTCAGATTAAGGCGTTTTTCAAAAAGAATACTGGTTGCCAGCTAACCCCGCAACATTAGCGGCCATTCCACCAGTTCACACCGGCCTATCAACACTCGTTTTTTTTCTTTTTGAGGTTGAATAAACAGACTGGACGGTCAACCAGACCATCACTTCCAGTGCCACTCTGCTTGTTTGTGTCAGTTACTTAAATTACTATATCCCCCATATTGGTACAGAATTAGGTAAACAGCGCTAACGTGTTTAAATTTTCATTTTCCTTGTACATCCCTTCTAACCGATATTGGGGCTAATTTTAGGGTTCATTGTGTGGCATCCACATTTGTCATTTTAGGAAGTTTCTTAGCTATCCTAATTGCTCTATTTTGGACAGTTAGAATTTTTTTTAGCAAGTGCTTGGGTGCAACATTATATATATGATGTCTCTGTATTCCAAGATTGGGCAAAAAGTCACCTTGTAGAGGTATTGGGAGGCTTTTATTCACCAGCCACATACCATAGTCTTGATAAGGATTTAAGTTTTAACCTTGCAAGGTTTACTTTTGATTGTAGGTGTGATTTGAATGTTTGTTTATCATTGATTTTTAAGCCTAGATATGTGTATTCATCCGTTGTATCTAATTCCTGGGTTCCTATCTTGAAAGTTCTTGGGCTCGCCGCTATCCTACTTTGGGGGACTATCATGAATTTACTCTTTATCTTTTAGGTAGATCCTTTTGCTACACCATTTTTAATCCTATCTAGGTTGTCTTGCAGTGTCTGTTCACCTTCCATGTAATAATTATAATAATTATTATTGTTTTATTAGATGATATTTCATTGTTAGCTATTATAGTTTGTTGTAAGTTATGTAGGTAGTTTTAAACCATCTCGAAGCTGAGTCCCAAACTCCCAGAGCCTGCAATTTGTTTGAGAGGATGACATAATCTACAGCATCAAACACCTTCCTAAAGTCTAGGAAGATAACTGCTGTGTGAACTTTATTGTTCATATTTGTAAATACATAGTTTAACATCTTATGGTATGTATTACTGGATGGATATGAGTCTCCCCCTCTAGGTGAAGATCTAGCAACAGCCTAATGGAACAAGGATGTGAACCTATCTTGTTTGAAACTCTTGGGTACAACACTTTTTTACAGAGATGGGTTCACACTATCAAGTCATTTGTAAAGAGAGTGCTAAGAAATGCTAAGCAACATCATTTTAATATATATGCTGGGATTATTTAATACTGACATTTTTTTATTCAATACTGATATTCTTGGTCTTGTTCACCTTCCTAATAATGCTCTCTACATCTATCTGTGACACTGATGAAAATGAGAAAGGGATGACTAAGGACTCTACAATTGCATTATCAGGAAAGTAAGCCTCATCATCAAGTTAATATCATACTGCTAATAGAGGAATTATATAAATCTTACCAACTAGCCAGCTCAAACACATTTACTAATAACTAATTTGGAAGGTAAGGAGTATAGCCATAATTTCGAATGCTAAATAAGGTCATAGTTTTACTTTTGTTTGGTTGACTAGTGGTTAGAAAACATTTCAAAGCTTCCTAGGCCTTTTCCCCGATAAAATGCAAAATTTTGTCTAAGATGACTGTGTTATACATAGTGTAATACAAATTGATAAGGAGATGCAGCGTAGAGTATTGTAGCGTAGTTTATTGTAGATTGATCTTAAGTGAAGTATGAGAGGTCACAACCTCTCATTATATGCAATGGGTGCATGGTCATGCAGGACAGGTGCACCCTAATTGGACGGTGAAGCCGCCCAATCAATATGTAATTAGACCCGGTTGGGCTTGTACAGCATGCAGGAAACAAGTACAGACAGGTGCACCCTGATTGAATGGTGAAGCCGCCCAATCAATATGTAATTAGACCCAATTGGGCTTGTACCTTGTAGGTATAACAACTGGTACTTTTTAGCTTTGCTTCTTGAGAGAACTCTTAACTGAGAGTGGAAACCATTGTGTCATGTTCACAGCCATTATTGTGTTATATAGATGGCATGAGGACTTGAATGTAACAGTGAGAATGTCCCGCCTGTGTATTTTCATTGGTCACCCCCAATTCAATGTTTGAGTTGAGGTGAAAGGTTCATAGGATACACTGACAAGATCTATACACCAATACCAAAGTATCAGGGCATATCAAACTAATGAGACTAGTAAATATTTGTATAAATACACTGTCTAGCAATCTTGTATTATCAGTCTACAGCAGGAGGAGAAAATGTAAGTACATTTTACTGGTGTTTTACATCCTTGCACCATCAAACACTGTTGAATTGAAGAATATGGATAATTATAATGTGTAAAAGTCTAAAAGTCTGACATATTATGGTAATTACATCATAGAAGCATCAGGGTATACAAATAAATTGAAATGTATTTGCTTTCGTATTCGTATTCATTAAATTACCATTGCCCTTATGTTTTTCTGCTATTTTAAAACAGGTATCTTTCAGTTGTGGTGGTAGTGTTCATCCTTGCTGGTACGGCATGGTCTCAGGATTGTGAAGATGATTCTAAATCCTTCCATTTTCTACGCACATTGGTTGTGAAGGAACAATACAGAGGGTTTGCACTTGAAAGCAATGAAGCACACCACAATGCTGTCTTTGACAAGTGCAGAGATGTAAGGAAACGTACCAACCAAATGATAGCCTTCTTTGAGTCCTATGGTTTTGACATGACACCAGTGAGAGAGGCACCTTTTATTGTTCATGACAACCCTGAATACAAGTTCACTCCCTATCGCAATCCCTCAAATTCAACCCAGAGAATTGTAATGGCATCTTTTTATGAATATGCTGAATTTGTAAACAGTCCTTCTAAGTTTGCTTCATGGGGTCTTGTAAACAAGCAAGAGAAAGATGGACCTAGAGGAAAGTTGCCAGCTGGGACCTTCCTTCTAAATGGTGCACTCAGGTAATTAAGGTTTAATTGCGTAATTCTCCTACTTTTGAAATGAGGAATCTCTTTTAAGTTAACATATGTGTTGAACAAGTGTTGACACACACACTCAACTATACATTATGAAGAAAATAAAATTGTCTATAGTGCACAAACAGAGGTTTAGACTATACTGATATAAAACAGTTGCCAATTCATTATTGTAAAGGATGAATTAAAGTAATCAAAGATAATATTTCCTTGTATAATTATAGGTTTTTCTTGGATGGCCAGATTCAATGCATTGATTATGAAAACCAGATAGAGAAAAGCTTTGTTGGTACATCAGACAAGTATTCACCAGTTATCTTGAAACTGTATCATGAAAAATGGGGTCCCGGTCTCATGAGAGGTCTCACCACTCAGATTGGAAGTGGCTACAGTGATTTCCGTACCGTGTGGTCCTTCCCTGCAAATAAAATATGACTTTTTGCAACAGGAATATTTGTTCTAATGGGCCATGGCACCTGTTCATGACCAAGAATAGTGTTTGTCAGTTTATCGTGAAGAAATTGTGGCATGCTACTCTTTTATTTCCATTTGACCTAGAATTTTTGTGAATTAAAAGCATTAGCAAGATGCTATGCATTTCACTATTGCTACAATGGTAATTAAGTATGATAATAAATAAAAAGTTTTCAAAGGCACAATATTAAGTCTTAGACACATTATTGGCAGAATATTATTAAAAGTGATTAATGACTGGCATTGAGAGGCTGCTAGAGCACTGATTTGTGCATAATCCTCAGAAGAAGGTAGAACATAATGCATAAACAATGTCCCTGCAGACCTGAAATGGCGATTATTAATCATCCATAGTTTCTTAGTCTCATATTTATATAACTCGGTCATGCTGGCATACAGACTAAGTTACAATATTGAAGGAGGTGTCTTTTTACTGACTGTATCCAGAGAATCATACTCAATATTTGGTGAATATAACACATATACTCAATTCCGAAAAACCTGTACAACAGCATCAATACATACATTAAATTCATACATTTGTCTCTGTTCCCCAATGTAAAAGTAATGAATTAATAAAGTAATTGGTAATTACTATTTTCAAAACTTTTCAGTACATTGTGGAATAATATAGAGTGTACTCAAAGGAACTTACAATATGTCCTGTTCAGGTTACTAGGTACAATATAAATAGGGGTTTCCCCTGAAAGTTAGGGATGTTCTGATAGTCCAGCTGTTAAGCAACGCATTTTGGCTCAATTGTTCATTTTATGATAAAAGCATGAAATTTGGTATATTGGTAGTTGATTATGCATAAATTAATATCAGAGGTAGACCCAACTCATATGTTCCCAAAATCCAAGATGGCCGCCATTTTTATGATTTCTTTTTCATTTTTGGGGTCATAACTCAACACCACTTGGAGATATAAACTAAATGTCAATTAGGCATTTGTAGAGCATAAAATTACCTTTCTATTGATATCAATATCATTTTTCTACTCCAATTATTCGATTTTTTATCAATTTCCAAAAATTAACTAAAAATGACACTTTCGGGCAGGTAGCAACTTTACCCTCATGGATATCATATTTCCTCCGGCACAAAAACTAAAATTCTTCTAGAGCTAATAACACAAACAATTAGCTTTCATTTGGTATAAACTACATGCATTTCCTATGATAATATCTATTTTTTTATAATTGTTATAATAAAAATGTCTATTTAAGTTTTTCATATGTTAAAATGCCGCACCATTTTACCATCTCTGAATTTTATCATAGAGGTATGAATGTTGGTCAGGCCCCATGACAGCCATATATTTACATTCTCTAATAGTCTGCTGCTCCTTTGAGTAATATTTTACTTCTATGCTGTTTATCTAATAGGGATTTTATGTGAATAGTCCTCATAGGCACAATTCATGGGTGCAACATTGCCTGCTCCTGCCATTATGGCTTGTTTGTGATTCATTTCCTTTTCCACCCACCACAGGTCAGAAACATTTAAATACTTCTATATCAATGAATTAAATATAAATGTATAACATTCCTTATTTCATAGTTCAAAAACGTTCCACATATATATCATGTGTGCTGGTTACCTCTTATTGGTGCATTAGGCTTGCCATTATGAGTCATATATATTTTGCGGAAAAGAAGTCAATGAAGAGAAATGTCTCAGAAATCATGTGAAGCAATGGCCCTATAATACTTTGGTTTCATCATCAAAAGGTTGGAGGAAATAAGCTAGGTAGTTAAGTAGAAAATGATTTGTGTAATGTATTCATTGTTGTATTGGAATAAGTGCTGGCCTCATATAAGTGCCAGCCTCTAAAAAGGGGCTGGGCAGGGGGTTTGGATCCAGAATAGATAATGTAACCAAAGCATTTAAGTTATCGTACAAAATTTTACAAAGCTCACCATGGTCAGAAGAATGCAATGTGCCTGAAAGCAACTACCCATCTAAAAGTGAGATTACTGCAACAGATGCTATAACTCTGTGAAATCTTACTTGACCATGAACTTTTACTAGGATTTGATGATCATAGGGGCTACACTGCACTTTTCAACTGAACAAAGTTTAGATGATGCAATTGCATTGGCAAAGGCGACACACCTTGTTTGAAATAAGATGTCCTTCAACAAGGACTGTCTGAAAACTTCTGTTCTTACTGCTCTGCTCACATTGGTAAATATGATTCTAGGGAATCAAATGTAACTGACAGCATAAAATACTGCTATAAATACTGCAACTGGTATTTCACAGCTACTATCTTTCAACAGCATTAGGAGCAAAATAACTGGCACTAAAACCCATGATAATGCTGGTTGGACATCACCATTGGCACCAGCTAACCTAGCCATATTAGGAAGAGTAGAAGCCATACTGACTGCTTCACATGTTACAAGAACTCACTATACACATTAGGTGACAGCAGCCACACTTATTCTTTGCAGAAAAAGGCATGATGCCTTTTCTGACAACAGTGATACTAACATGAATGAGTTTGATGTTTCGAAATTTATTCAAGTCATCCAAGGATCCATGAAGAGTTTGAAGCATAACCATAAGCAGTAAATGCCATGATTAAGGGTCAGGATAGTGCCATTGGATTGACTGCTGATCCAACTGCACTCAGGCAATGGATGGTAGCAGGGTCTGAAGTTGCTCAAACAATTGTTGAGTTGTTGAGCTCACTTTCCAACAGTGAAGGTCTATTAACAAAAGCCATCATGAGCAATACCCAACTATCCAAAATGCTTTTGAAAGGGATGTTAAATCTCTCATAGAAACAATGGCGGAATTGGGAAACCACTTTATGGAAGACACCAAAGAGCTATTTATTCTTTGAGATGCCAGGCCATGTAGTTCAATCAGTTGAAAATGCAGAGAGAATACAATAGGAACAAACAATGTATTTGAGCATACTGTACTGGTCCAAACTAATTAATATCAGATAGAATTCACCAAAACAATCTTCCTCCTTTTAAGACCCCATCCACAAGGTCCATTTCCAAGGACAAGCAAAATTTCATGTCTGAGAAATGAGAATTTTCAAGATTATATGTCTCTTGTCAATCATGGGATGTGAATGGTGAATTCTTAAATATGTAAACCAGGCTTTTCCACCATCTTTGTCATTTGGAGGACGAATTTGAGTAGGCAAAAAGTTCTGATCTCCTTACATGTCTTGCTGTAGGCTCCACAAGGAATGTCTCCCATGTGGAAACAAAGGTTTTGGATGGGGCAGTCATTGTAAATATGATAAGCCCTGGGAAATCAAGGACATTTGATAAAATATGCTAGAAATATCTTCCTTCTTTACATTACATACAGCTGAACACAATGAAGTGTATTGATGTAGTGTGGGATAAGTATCCACCAGGGAGTTTAAAGCAAGGTACCGGGACAGTCATGGACAAGGACTGCACAGAAATAAATGCCTCAGTCCATGCAATGAGGAGGAGGCTGACACACACATCATACTTCATTTAAAATATTCATCATCTGATGTCCAGAAACATCATATTACAGCTGCAACTGGAAAAACTGTGGGTGACATTTGGGAAATACTGTAGGTACATACCTATCCTTTTGATTGCAAATGGGTTAACCCCTGGTGAATACAATGCACTGAAGTCTTATCATGCCTTAACAGGTTGTGATAAGATTCATCATTCAATGGCGGAGATAAAGAATCTGCATATGGAAGCTGGAAGGAATTCATTGCCAACACAGCTGTTTTCTCCACTAAGTATGAATCCCCACCAAGTTACTGAGAATGGTTTGAGCAAAATTGGAAGATCTGTGGTTCTTCCTATATTGGCACATCTCCTTCAAGTCAGGTCAATGAGGTGCGACAGACATTGAATTGAAGAATAACACTATTGAAAATATTCCTCCTTGCCTATCAGCTCTCAATGAACATATAAAGTGGGCAACATACCAGGTATATATATGTGGACAGTGTTTTAGATGTACCCAACAAAGGCAGAGTCCTGCAGGATTGGGTTGGTCATGGAGAGATGAGAGATGGGCCCCTGTTAGACCACTCTTCCTGAAGCAGGGAGATCATGCCAAGAACTAATACACTGTAACTATAAGAAGGCATGCAGGGGACTATACTGATGTCACAAAGCAAACCTTAAATGCACTGCACTGTTTCTGTGCTGACAACTGTTCCAAATCAATTTTTTTTTTCATTGCGATTTCAGGCTAAGACATTTAGGTAAGTAATAAGGCATATATATATGATCCAGTAAGCAGCATTTGTATCTAATTGTGTATCAGTGAACCTAATGTGAAATACCAATCCAAAGTGCAGCAGACCATAAGAGAATGTAAATACATGATTGTCATGACACCTGATAAAAATTTATCACTTATGTGATGAGATTCAGAATTGGTGACATGACGCAGTTCAACATATGAAAACATTACATAGACATTTTTATTACAACAATTATTAAAAAATAGATATTATCATAGGAAATGCATGTATTATATACCAAATGAAAGCTAATTGTTTGTGTTATTAGCTGTAGAAGAATTTTAGTTTTTGTGCTGGAGGAAATATTACATCCGTGAGGGTAAAATTGCTACCCGCCCAAAAGTGTCATTTTTAGTTAATTTTTTGAAATTGATAAAAAATCGAATAACTGGAGTAGAAGAATGATATTGATATCAATAGAAAGGTAATGTTATGCTCTACAAATGCCTAATTGACATTTAGTTTATATCTCCGAGTGGTGTTGAGTTATGATCCAAAAACTGAAAAAGAAATCATAAAAATGGCGGCCATCTTGGATTTTGGGACCATATGCGTTGGGTCTACCTCTGATATTAATTCATGCATAATCAACTACCAATGTACCAAATTTCATGCTTTTATCATAAAATGAACAATTGAGTGCTTAACAGCTGGACTATGATGTCAGCAACTATCCTTGGATTTTAGGTACCATATGTGAGAATAGATCCTGTTATGATTTCGAAATGTATAAATGGTTAGATTCCTGGTAAATGTCCTGAAAGGTTCAATTGAACTGACTCAGACTCTTCCATATTTGAGTGGTTCCGGTATGATGGTCACCTGCAAATGACCTTAATGGCCATAAAAACATCTAGCATATCAGGCCAGTTCCGTGCCCCCAGGGTCATTAAACCCATTAAGTTGGACAGCTGTTCTCACAAGGATATAGTAATGTTGGCTGAGTTAATATTTCCAAGAAATAATGCTGACTTCATTATCATGTGACTCCATGTATAATTCCTGTTTGCTAGTATATATAGAACCCCTGTTCACCAATGAAACAATTCATTCTCTCACCAGTTGTTCTTGTGGATTCATCCTGATGCAGATACGAGGATAGCAGCCTGAGGCAGGGAATGACAGTATAGTCTTCCCAATACAGTTTGAGTCAAGGCAGACCTGTATAGTCTGTACACTTAGAGATATGTCTAGAGAAGGGAGATAAAAGATTTATCTTGGACTTCTCTGGACTTGTAAATTGTACATCTCCTCAAGTCGATTAGGAGTGTGTGATTTTACACCTTGTACATGGGTGAGAAAGATACAGATTACAGCAAGGACATCTGGCTCAGTAGTGACTTTTTTAACCACCCCTGTTAGCTATGTATTAACATGGAATTCAACTAAGGTTACATGTCAATTAAGTAACATTTGGTCTGAATATTATATATATGACCAATTCCCCCAAATATAAGTCCTCTGGCTATGTAGGTCTGAAAATTCATATTTCTTAAATTCAGTAGTCAGGAAATAGATTGCTGTATATTGGAAAGACCAAAGATTAAATTGATGTAGACATTAAAGGTATACGCGGGTGTTCAATGGAAAAAAGATTGGTCGGTGACTTTTTCATGAAACGTTCAGGGATCATTCCTGACTACATAAGAAAGCAAGAAATGAAAAAAAAAGTATATCTCAACGACTTATTTTTTTTTCTACAGCCGCCTGAAAATAACATTGCTTTAGCATTGTAGTCTATGGAAAAATGTGGTTTTTTTTCACGTTTTACTATATAAAAAAAAATTGATCGGTGACTTTTCATCAAAACTTTCTACACATATATTTGGTGTATCATGCTACTGATTTATTTAAAAAAAACTGTACGTTGACGGGTTTAAAAAAAAGTTATGGTCATTTGAAGTATGAAATAACCAATAAAACCCAATAAACATAAGCATAACTAATAAAAATGAATCTTAGAAACATGACTTAAAACTGCTGTAATGAAAATAAACCATGTCGATATTGGGAATCGTGTACAAATATATCTCAACTTATCATGGTAACGAAATATTTCAAAGAAAAAAAGGAGCCGCTAGGTGGCGTGTGCGTTGACACCCGCGTATACCTTTAATAAGGTCATAATAAAGTTGATGTTGTTCTTTGGGAGTGGTATTTATATTTCTTAAAAATTGCTTCCGTTGATTTATTTTTACTCATACATAAACTAGATATACTGCTGCTAACATAGACTAAATTGGAGAGTTTAATATGGGATTAATTTCCCAAGATTCGGTGTCTCAGGCATTTGTTTGAAAATAAACCCCAAGATGTACTTACAGCATGAAGAACTGCAATAATTTAGCTCCTCCACTTGAATACATGGGTTACTATTTTACATCTTACACGGAAAGGACCAAGTAAAAACGCTGCCTTCATAACGTCCAAATCAGCATGTTTTACACAATTCAAACCATCACATTCTAATATTTAGTTTATTTTACCTCTGTCAAACCAATATCACATATGTACACGTAATTATAACTTCCGAATGTTGGTTCTGTCAGCCACACTCTCCATTCCAGAAACAAACGAAGCTTCAACTTTTTGCATGCAACCAACGGAGCCCGGACACTAGCGCCCCAAAATCAGACGGTACGGCCCACACTACAAGTAGCTCCCGCTGCTTGGGTATTATGGTCCAAAGGCCCTAGTCTCCGGGGCTCTAATGTTGCCCACCCAAAGCATCAGACTTCCGGTTTAAGAATGCCGTGTTCCGTGTGTCTAGGGACTTAAAAAGAAATAAACAAAAAATCTGAATTGGTAGAAATGTTTTAAATATTGTTTTACCCCGATAGCGAAGTTTTCCTCTATGGAAATCAAGTAATCAATGAATGGCGATTTCAGAAGCCATTAGTGTTTACGTTCGAGCGAGCAAGGCAGAAGCAGTGTAGAGACTTTAGGCATAGCCACTCTGTGCACTGTGCACTTGGCGTTGCATTGTGTACGGTAGTCTATATAGAGCATGGACGATTTCATTCGAAAGTGCCCACACATCAACATACTGAGGCTTGCTTGATGTCTACTGTCGTCATGTTATGGCAAGGCCTAGCCTGTAATTACTTTAAAATGGCTGACAGTGGAGGAATGACTTTAAGGTGACCAGTACAAGGATATTTGGAACATTATCGGTGATTTTGGAGCTAGTGGTAGTGCTATTTTGCAGTTTTACAGAGCCTGACTTGTTTCGTCTGATTGTCACTGGGAGGCAGCCATTGTATCACAACATCGCTTGCATGATGTCTATCGTTGTCACATTATGGCGAGCCTATGCCCTCAAAACTTAAAAATGGCTAATATTTCCATCGGAAACAGTGGAGAAAAAACTTTTGGGTGACCAGGACTTTATACACGTTCCAAACTGAACGCGGAATCGACAACAAACAACTAGTTGATGAGGTAAGTGAATGAGCGGAAACGCGGGAACCATTTTAATTTACTACATCTGAAAAATAATATTCTACATCTGATAAATAATATTCTACATCCGAAAAAAATAATTTGGTTGGTACGTGTCCATAGATCTCCACACTTGTCTAAGACAGCAGTGTGGTGTGCTTCATCACTTTCAAATGCAAGCTGGAGATCTATGGACACGTACCAACCAAATGATAGCCTTCTTTGAGTCCTATGGTTTTGACATGACACCAGTGAGAGAGGCACCTTTTATTGTTCATGACAACCCTGAATACAAGTTCACCCCCTATAGCAATGCTATCAATACAACACAGAGAATTGTAATGGCATCTTTTTATGAATATGCTGAATTTGTAAACAGTCCTTCTGAGTATGCTTCATGGGGTCTTGTAAACAAGCAAGAGAAAGATGGACCTAGAGGAAAGTTGCCAGTTGGGACCTTCCTTCTAAATGGTGCATTCAGGTAATCAAGGTTTAATTGCGTAATTCTCCTACTTTTGAGATGAGGAATCTCTTTTAAGTTAACATATGTGTTAAACAAGTGTTGACACACACACTCAACTATACATTATGAAGAAAATAAAATTGTCTATAGTGCACAAACAGAGGTTTAGACTATACTGATATAAAACAGTTGCCAATTCATTATTGTAAAGGATGAACTAAAATAATCAAAGATAATAATTATTTCCTTGTATAATTATAGGTTTTTCTTGGATGGGCAGATACAATGCATTGATTATGAAAACCAGATAGGGAAAAGCTGGGTTGGTACATCAGACAAGTATTCACCAGTTATCTTGAAACTGTATCATGAATGATGGGGTCACGGTCTCCTGAGAGGTCTCACCACTCAGCTCGGAAGTGACTACAATGATTTCCGGGCTGTGTTGTCCTTTCCTGCCAATAATATATGACTTTTTGCTACAGGAATATGTGTTCTAATGGTCCATGGCACCTGTTCATAGTGTTTGTCAGTTTGTCATGAAGTACTTTTGGCATTCTACTCCCTTTGCCCAAAATCAGACCTTTCTCATAGATTTAGATTAAACTGAGACACATTGATTGATATCTTTTATTTCCATTTTGACCTAGAAACATTGTGAATTAAAATCATTTTGCTATTGCTTCAATAGTAATTAGGTATATTAAAAAATAAAAAGTTTTCAAAGGCACAATATTAATTTTTGAGGCACATTATTGGCAGAATATAAATAACTATTAAAAGTGATTAATGACTGTCATTGAGAGGCTGCTAGAGCACTGATCTGTGTATAATCCTCAGAAGAAGCATAAACAATTGCACAGCAGGCCTGAAATGGGGCTTATTAATCATCCATAGGTTCTCACACTCTTAGTCATAGAACTTGGACATGCTGGCATCCAGACTCAGTTAGAATATTGAAGAAGGTTTCTTTTTACTGACTGTATCCAGAGGTTGTGCATGGGTGAGAAAAAACGTTACAGCAAGGACATCTGGCTCAGGAGTGACTATTTTAACCACTTCAGTTAGCTATGTATTAATAGTAAATATTGTAGTCAGGGAAGCTTGGGAGACACAGTGACCTGAAAACTGATAGTAAAGGCAAAGGGCAAAGGTCCAGATTTCTATATGGATTTAAATTAGAAATAAATAATGTAAATGTACGCATAATGTTTTAAATTAGTTTATATTTGATAGGGCTTGATATAAGAGTCATAACGCTCTTTAGCTTGTTGAAATATTCCAACTAAAATTAAAGTTACAGCAAAATAACCATTCAGTAATGGTAATGGCAGCGGCACAGGTCACAGGTCATTGACCCTCAGCCCTGTTACACATATAACACATTATATAGTTTATATTATTCTAGATTATTTCTATATATTGTGTAGAGACACCTCAATTTGGTGGCGGGGGTTGCTTGGCAACCACCAAGCTTGGCTTACACACTCACTCTGAGCGTGATCATGATACCTAATGGTCGTCCATACGGTAGTAAAAAAGCAAAAAGTAAAAAGTAAAACATACTGCTGGTCAACCGTAATGACTCATTCTAATATCATTAAGTATACAAAGTGTATCTGTGTGTGGAGGGGGTGGGGGCAGGAGGGGGAGTGGGCGGGAGGGTGTCATATTGGAAATTAAAAAGACTGCGGATTTGATTAGTTCAGCATGTAAGCTATACAGCCATGTTCCTTATTATTGATATGTGAAACAATCGTAACATTATATAGCTATTCGTTCTGCCTGTTTTTGCAATTGTAACAGGTAAGGTATATTTTGATAGGCCTGAAAAAATCACCACAAAACTGGTACAAAAGCGTTTTTTCATGGATTTTTTCATTATAAATTCTTTAGAAGCTTTTACACAATAGTTCTACTTTATTCATTCATGGCTTCAGGATCGTTGAGACGAATTTTCTCAGGACATATCAGGTTGATATATAACAATGATGTAATACTCTATTAATGATGTAATGATAATGTCTCTATGGGTGAGGAACTTGTTCCAGGGGTATACAAAAAGCGGGGATAGAGAGGAATAGCTAGAGAAAGACAGAGCAGCGATTCAGATGGACAGAGAGACACGGGGAGCGGGGATAGAGAGAGACAGGGAGCGGGGATTGAGAGAGACAGAGAGCCAGGATAGAGAGGGACAGAAAGTTTGTATTATAAACAGTTATAAAGGGGCAGAAGGAAAAGCTAAGTATAGCTTTACCAAAGCTGATATGAAGAAGTACATTTTAATAAAATATATGAAGTTGACATCCCAAATAATGTCAATATGTTTGCACACAGTTAACATTAGATCAACGTTGAACTAAAATAAAAGTAGTCTGGTTAAGTTAATGTCAATATGATTCAGCTAGGTTCTACATAAATTATTTGATGTCAAGTTAACGTTGATATCTCAACCAATATGTTAACGTTAATTTAACCTCAATCTTAACGTTAAAACTGAAGTTAATCCTAACGTTAATTTAACGTCAAGATTGAAGTTAGATTAACGTTAATGTTAATGTTAAGATTAACGTTAATATTGATGTTAAGTTATAGGATAATATATGTCGTAACATTTTTTTATAATGATGCGGTAATCCTAAATACTGGTAGTAGACACCTAGAAGAAACCAAATGACACCGGATCGGGAGAATTACTCCTATGCAACATGGATGGCTTTTTACCGGGTGGGTTTTGCACCTGGGTGACTCTTTACCGGGTGGCTCTTTACCGGGTTGCACTTTACCAGGTGGCAATTCGCCTGACACCCAAAAGGTTATAACATTTATTCTTCCTTGGTTTCTTTATAGGCTCACATACATAATTGTATTTGTTGTTCATTAGGGTAGTTCATAATTCCTGTTTAGGGATCAAAAGGCAAGATTCTCAGGGAATAATTGTCAGAAAATAGTTTCTGATCCCCCTTATAGTGATTTTCTAACCATACCAACATATTATTACAGAGTAAGGTGTTTTCCCAAAAAATACTGGCTGCATTTCTTGAACAGTGAATGTTTTTGATAAGAAAATCCTCGTTCTTTTATGTGTGGTCCTGGCAGGAAAAAAAATTATTTTCTTGGTCTCATGATTAAAAAAAAACATGAAAAAAAATTGTAGAATACTTCCCCCTAGGCGATTTTTCTACACTGGATCCGAAAATACCAGGGAAAATAATCTCAGATAAATATTTTTGCCAATGGAGGATTTGTTTTTTAACCCACACTTTTGGTGGAATTGCTCATATGTACATTGAAACTAGGAATACAATTGCTGCAAACTGCAGGTCTTCCAATATGAGTTGACCATTTTATCGATGGTATCGTCACATATAAAAGAGGAAGGAAAAGACGACTTCCGATCAAAAAGGACCACATAATTATACATTTCCGGTCACATCCTTGCCTACTGAACTAATCTTCCAGTCATCGATCTTACAATTGACTCATCAAATAACGTTAAACAATCTTTAAAATTGAAAAGATTATTATTTCCTCCAATTTTTAATATATAATTACAAAGTAATCCATGTAGCAACAATGTAATTAGGGTGTAATTGATGTAAACAATCCAGTAGCCGTAAGCGTACATAAGCCTGGATCATTTATAGTAGGCTACTAGTTCTAGGTCTTGCTCTGGACAGAAACCAATGTTAGCAGCCTAGATTTTGTTAAGACCATCTCAACAATTCCCAGTTGCTATTGCAATGGATTGGTCTACAATGAGTTCCTGTAAGTTCTGGGTGTTCCTTAATGAGAGATTTCCCCTATGGTCAGAGCCTGCAGACGTTGTCGTGTATATCAGGAACTACAAGTTGCGCTTTTCCTACCTGCCAGTAGTGAAGAGCCAACTGGGTCACCCGAAACCTGCGTATTGACGCAATAGAATACTCAGACTGTAATATGGTATTATTTAACTACAATGTAAACATTTTTGCATTAGAAATACACGGTGAGAATTCAACTATTCCCACTTATACCAACCAGTTCCATTCTGGTTGGGATAACATTTTTACACAAATGATCATGGCAGGTCCGCCTTATATATATGTTGTGTGATTACAAGTTATGAAGTATGTGGAGGTAGATTTTTTTGCAAGAAAGTATGGAAGTCCTTTTTACATTTGCACCTAAAGCCTCTGATTTCCATTTTGTTTCAGAAGAAAGGTATTAGATAAGTGAGTGATATTTTACCTTTTCAGTATGAGGGGTTATTTAGTCTTAGCTTCTATCATCTGTGCTTCTTAGGGGGCTGTTTTGTTATTTATTTTCTGGTTCTTCCTACTTAGTAGACCACATATGCTAGATCAAGTAAATATTTTGTTTTTGATTTAAATCTTTTATTTTGTGTAAACATAACATCCAATGAAGGCTATTCTCAGTCTCACAGATTTTGGTATTCAAAAAAAATAATTAGTTACAATTATTACAACTCAGGAGATTATACAATATAATATAAGATTACAGTATTACTAACTTCATTCAAGATTTAGATAAGTCAGCAAAAAGCTTTAGTTAGGTCAGCAAGAAACAATGTCTTGCATAGTAAAAATAGTATTGATATTAATTATATCCCCCATTTCGTTACAGAATTAGGTAAGTAGCGCTAACATGTACAAACTTTCCTTTTCCTTGTATTTCCCTTCTAACCAATATTGGGGCTAATTTTAGGGTTCATTGTGTGGTATCCACATTTGTCATTTTAGGAAGTTTCTTAGGTATCCTGATTGCTCTATTTTGGACAGTTAGAAATGTTATTAGCAAGTGCTCAGGTGCAACATTATATATATATATGGTTGATTCTCATGAATTGGTTCCAAATGGGAAAATGTCATTTTTTACTAGTTTTCTTCAAATAGAACTTTTCCATGTAGTCATGTCTCATAGTTAATGGTTCTATGGTATCGGACTCTATATTCTGAACAAATGAGTACCCACTTTTCCATACCTACGATTAATTTTTAGAAAATTAGAGCCATAAATATGCTGAAAATAAACCTTCAAACCAAAATATTGAATATATCATTCTGAAAATCAATTATGAACATAGGGTAATGTGGGTTTACTTATTCTTATGTGCCAAGAGTTTCATGAAGCATAATCCATACAAATAAATTACACTAAAATCTTTAATCAACGATTTGCGGAAAGAGAGAGATCTATAAGGTATTGATGAAGGATTTCCTAGTGTTGCCACTTATTATGATGTAGCGAAAGTTTTCAATTGTCTTGACCACTCTATCCTGAAAAAGAAATTAGAATACTACCAAGTCAATCCAAAAATTGTCCAGATAATTGGCAGCTACTTATCAAACCATAAACAGCGCACCAAACTAAACGATATAATCTCTGAAGCTATAGTCATTGACAAAGGCATCCCCAAAGGAAGCATTATTGGGCCAGTAATGTTCATCATTTACATTAATGATCTACCCTTGGCCGTGAAAAAAGTTGAACACGATTTCACAGTAAAAATCAATATCTATGCCGATGACACAGCCGTGCCTGTCACAGGAAAAGACCTCAATGCATGCATTTGTACTTCCCAAAAGGCCTGCAATGAGGTAGCCTCCTGGATGTCCAGAAATAAGCTAACATTGAATGCCAAGAAATGCCAGTTACAAATATTAGGAGGTTCAAGAGGTCTAAAAAATATGAATTTCAGAAACTTGGATACAGTTTATGTTGACGGCAAGGCAATTGACAAAGTGAAAATTGTAAAATATCTGGGCTATGTGATCGATCCAACCTTAACACTTAATCAACATTTTGAAAAAGTGAAAAATGCTATTTTGTTTAGGGTTAACCAACTATCAAGAATACGTTTCTATATTCCTCAAAAGGTTGCAGCCCTCATATTTAAAGCTCACGTCTTATCTCTTGCCGAATACGGTTTATTATTTCAGTCGCTAGCAAATAGAACAGTAATACAAAAATTACAGAGTGCTGTCAACAGGGGTGTGAGAACAGTTTTTAAAGAACAAGGGCTATCCACTGAGGATACACAGTGAGAATTCAACTATTCCCACTTACCACGTACGAAAATCTCAAAATTAAAAATGTAATCACCAGGACCAATATTTCATTGATAGGATTAATATACAACCTCAGTAAGACTGTAAAACATACAAAAACTATGCCTAGAGACACCAGAATGGCTGACGGGACGAATCTAGTCGTACCTTTTCCCAAAAAAGAAAAACTAAGAAATTCTCCTATTATGGTAGGTCCTAATCTGTGGAATTACTTACCGCATGAAGAAAAAAATAAAACTTGGGAGAAGATAAAGAAATAATTATTTAAAAAATAGGAACAACTGGAAATTGGAAACCTAGGGACTTTTTTCGCGAAGAGTAGGATATGGGGCACCTATACTAGCAATTTCATTTCATTTCAATGACATTTCCAAAGATACCCATTTGGAACCGTTTCATGAGAATCAACCATATATGATATCTCTGTATTCGAAGATTGGGCAAAAAGTCACCTTGTAGAGGCATTAGGAGGCTTTCTTCCCCGGCCACATACCATAGTCTTGATTAGGATTTAATTTTGACCTTGGAAGGTTTAGTTTTGATTGTAGGTGTGTTTTGAATGTTTGTTTATCATCGATTTTTGAGCCTAGATATGTGTACTCATGTGTTGTATCTAATTCCTGGGTTACTATCTTGAAAGTTCTTGGGCTCACCGCTAACCTACTGTGGGGGACTATCATAATTTTACTCTTTATATTTAGGTAGATCCTTTTGCTACACCATTTTTAATCCTATCTAGGTTGTCTTGCAGTGTCTGTTCACCTTCCATGTAATAATTATAATAATTATTATTGTTTTATTAGATGATATTCCATTGTTAGCCATTATAGTTTGTTGTAGGTCATGTAGGTAGTTTTAAACCATCTCAAAGCTGAGTCCCAAACTCCCAGAGCCTGCAATTTGTTTAAGAGGATGACATGATCTACAGCGTCAAACACCTTCCTAAAGTCTAGGAAGATAACCGCTGTGCGAACTTTATTGTTTATATTTGTAAATACATAGTTCAACATCTTATGGTGTGCATTACTGGATGGATATGAGTCTCCCCCTCTAGGTGAAGATCTAGCACCAGCCTAATTGAACAATGATGTGAACCTATCTTGTTTGAAACTCTTGGGTACAACACTTTTTTACATAGATGGGTTCACACTATCAAGTCATTTGTAATGAAAGTGATAAAAGATGCTAAGCAACATGATTTTAATACATATGCTGGGATTATTTAGTATGGACATTTTTTTATTCAATACTGATATTCTTGGTCTCGTTCACCTTCCTAATGATGCTCTCTACATCTATCTGTGACACTGATGAAAATGAGAAAGGGATGACTGAGGAATCTACATGTTACGATTCTTGCCTATGTTCTTTCCAATGTCTGAGTGGCCATCATTGCAGATCTGTGTTTCAGCTCCGGCTTAATATTAATCGATATTAAATAATGATATTTCGTGATCGTATAGGTTTACTTCTGCGAGAATAAATATATTATGAATATCGATAGCAGGAGATGGGGGGAAAAGGAACTATAGTGGTCGGATTATATTAAAGTTCCAAAGGACCAAGGGTTGAAATATTCTATGTTCCAAGCGCGGATCCGAGATATAACATCAAGAGTGAAATACTTCTTTCATATTTTCCCTTTATTCCTCCTTGTGTGTTGGGTTGAAGACCTTGCTCCTCAACCCGATATGAACAGGTACATCAAGATATGAATGATTTTCAAACCAAGGAAACATTATGTTTGCAACATAATTCAGGAATAATGGAATAAATATAATAATCACATGAATGCAAAGTTGAACATAAATATAGAAATATGTAATAAGCAACATGGTTAAAGTTCGGATGAAATCAAATGAATAGTTAATTAATAATAAATTAATCAAATAATATAAACTGCAAATATCATCAATGGTTGCAATGAATATCCTTATCCTTTCATTGGTAGTTGGCTTTCACCATGAGCGGACGTGGATAGAGCGAGCACCGCTGGTAGCATTGTCAAGGGATTAGCATAGCGCCTATATGTGCCCTCCTTTATATACTACCGCCCCAGTGATTTTACGTTTGCACCGTCCAGTTTTCACTGTTTGAATCGAACTCTTTTTAGATTTTTTCACTCTGGACTTCTTTTACCTTCTATACCCGTTCTACGTGGAACTTTTATTAACCTCTGTGAATCAGTGAATGTGCTCACATACTCGCCAGTATGTACCAAGGAAATTCAAACCGATCTACGCGATCTAATACAGATCTTGGCTATATGAACTTATTCCATCTTGAAGAATCACCAGATCATAATATGGACTTCTACAACACACAATCTCAGGATTTTTCTAGACGATCTAGTTACATGCCTCCCATTAACAGTCCTCCTGTTGCACCGACCAATACTACGCAGATATCCTACCCAAGTCAAGGCAATATGATCTCGTCCTCCATAGCTATGTTTCAAGCTGGAACATCGAATGGACCCGCTCAAACCACAACCAGTCAGATAAGTTATCAAAATCCTATATCATCCATTGTACCATTTGCCTCCCTTCCAGCTAATCCATCCCAGCCAAACGAGGATAGATTGGATGTCAAACTAGAGCGTTTTACGGAAGGAATGACACTTTCAGTTGACTCAATGAAAAAGTCCCTAGACAAACTAATTGAAACAAATTCTATCTATGAAGGGAGATTTGCCTTGATAGCCTCTAAAATAACAGATGTTAATCGAACATCAATCAGAGTAGAATCTAAATGTGACAACTTGGGTTCTCAAGTTGCAGATATAAATCAATGCCTGCCTGTCGTTGAATCGACTCTCTCTCTATTCGAGAATAGAGTCCAACAACTGGAAGCCCAACATGCTCAACGAGTGCAATGGCCAACTCCCAATACGCAAAATATTTCGATTCCCACTGCTATGACTCCTACTAACAAAAGCCCTTATCCATCAAACCCCGCAAACCAAGACACTATTCCACCTGCAAATTCGAGAGAACTTAGTTTAATCATTAAAGGTATAAAGGAGCCAGCCGACGAAGAAATAGCTGACACCATAAATGCTTTTTTCAATGATCTAAAGCTAACTATAAAATACGTGCAAACAGCTGGCGCAACTCGACTTGGAGATTTCAATAATGATTTGGCATTAGAAATGGATAACAGTGCATCAAATGTAAAATATGGCAGACCCATTCGACTTACAATGCTCTCAAACACAAACAAAATAAATCTTTTCAAAGCTTTATCCAGAAATCGTAACAACCCAATCCTACAAGGGATTAGAGCGTTCAATGACCAACAGAGCAAGACCAATTGTTAGAAAAGGAGGCAAGGGCCTTCGCAGCTGCGGCCAGGGTATTACATAAGAAAAGAGCGACTGTCAGAGGAACATCAGTAATGATTGAAGGGGATACCTATGTGGCGGAGAAGTATTATCTCCTTCCACTAGGTATAACACCAATTACAGCTTCAAACTATGACACCCCAGACGGAACATGCTTTCAGGGGCATATGAGTCCCCTTTCAAACCTCTACATGTGTGAAATGGAAATGGACAATACTAGTACTGTCTACTCTGTAGAGCAATTGTATCAACTGAAGAAGGCGATTCACAATAAGGCTAATCCTGATTTGATCGAGAAGCTTAGATCGATTAAAAATCCCTACACAATAAAGCGTATCTCAAAACAAATACCTGTTGTCGATGATTGGAAAACACAAGAGAGAGAAGTTTTAAAGGCTTGCGCGAAGGCAAAATTCGATAATCACGCCGAATGTAAGCACTTTCTCATGAGCCTGAAGCCTGGTCACATTTACGAGGCAACCTTCGAAGACCCCCATGGTTGCGGCTTCAGACTTGTTGATGCCGAACAGGTCACTGCCAAAAACATCCAACCAGGAAGAAACGCCTTTGGGAAGCTTTTGGAAGAGATTAAGCAAGAGTATACCTGAGTCTAAGTATTACTCTTCTTTTTCCCTTTGATTCACCAGTTGAAAATGTCTACGTTTCAAATCCTAATCCTGGGCGATTCTCGAGTTAGTAGGTGGGAAGCAATTGCCAGTCAGCTATCGGCTGAATATAATTGCAACGATCTCCAACTGACATTCATATAGATCCCTGGAGGAACGTGCGAATCCATCGCAAATCAAGCGGTTATTCTTTTTCATTATCATCAATTCGATGTAATGTATTTCTGTGGTGGCATTAACAATTTTTCCAGCAAAAAAGGCTATCGAAAAATAACTCCCATCCAGAGAGTAGAAAATTCCCTTGCCAACATGGTTTTTCAAGACATCACCCTAGCTCTTCCTAAGCTGAGAGCCGCGGCCAAAGTGGTTATAATTTGTGAAATAGTAGGCTTATCTTATGCTATGTATAACAAGCGAGATATAACCTCCCCTGAAGACCAGACCGCTATCAACATGGCAATATACGAGATTAATCAACAAATCCGCAAATACAATAGGAAGAACAAGTTAACCACACCAAGCTTTGAAGGACATACTCATAAGATACGAAAGGGTTTCATCTCACATCGATATAACTCTACAACCTCCGATGGGATCCATTTTACCCATGACACAAATACTAAATTTGTCAAGAAACTTTTCTCTACAATATACAGAAATATCAGACAAACTGTTGACTTTTATCTAAAGGAAACTTCTCACACATAACTGCTCAATCTGTGGCTGGAAATGTTTTCTTAATTAAATCAACACCCTTCCCTTAACATATAACCTATATCTCTTAAATTCTACGACTCAATTTTCTCAATAGTCTGGTACAAACAGAAAGCATAAAGTATGCTTAGATTCTATGTATATATTGCTAATGCACTCTTATGTATTTATACCTCGCTCAAATGTTATCCGCCCAGCTATGGCTGTCGCTTCGATTCACTGTTTTTGGACCGTACACTCTAGCTTAAGATGAATAGCTTCGCATGAATGTTGTCGCTCGAGTTGCTATTGTTTACGTTCATCAACACAGAGGGCGCCTCGGTTCGCTTCTTTTGAACCGTACACCCCAACCTCCTATAAATAGCTGTGAACGAACGTTGTCCGATCAGTAGCAGGAGAGCTCTCCTACCATCAACGTCTTGAACTATAATGTACATACACACTCTCACACAATCCTATGACTTGTGATTCGGGTATATGTACAGATTTTCTATGTCCTTGCTTTTTCCTTGTATGTATTATACTCAAATCACCTAATATGAATTAAAATTGGTCAGCTGATTCTCACCCCACACTCGCCTGCAGTGATTCGGTGATCATCTGATTATTTGATGTATTATATTCCATACTTATGTGTCATTATGCTAATTTCTGTTATTTACTTCTAAATGCTTATGTTTATAATGAATGGTCATGCAGCTAGCCACTAGGCGCGCTGGCAAGCTGTATGTACCTAACACTTTGATTACTTCATCTATTTCAACTGTCTCTTTTATGCACTAGCTACCAAGCTATAAGGATTCTTTATTCCCTTCCTCTTTTAATTCCCTTTTGCTTCCAGCACCCTCCCCCCTCTCACTCTTTCCTCTCCCGTCCGTAATTTTTATTGGTACTGCCTCTTGGCTGTGCACTTAGCAACCGGCCAAGCCCTGCCCGTTAGTTTATACACTTTAATAATGACTCTTAACAATAAGAAAAATGGCCTTTTCTTCTATTATCTGAACTGTCAGAGTATCAATAATAAAATTGACCTCATCAAACAAAACCTAATATCAATAAAACCTGATTTTATCTCTCTTTCGGAGACATGGCTCACTGAATCGACACCTGACCAATTAATTGCTCTATCAGGCTACAATTTAGTTAGGCAAGATAGAAATTATTGCCTTCCCAACTCGACTACAGTAAAAAAGGGTGGCGGATTACTATGTTATATTAAACAAGGTCTGCACTCTGAAATTATTCCTGAACTGAGCACTTCTGCACCTCATCTTGAATCGATTACAATTAAGATTAAGCCTATAAACATCAAACCTTTCTTCATAACCTCTGTTTACAGACCCCCATCAGGCTCTATTGACTCATGCCTGGAATCCCTCACAAATATACTCTCCCAATGCTGCCTAGGTAATACTGTCCCAGCAGAAAGGATAATCCTTGGTGACTTCAATATAAATATGCTAAAAAATAACTGTCCTGATAGAAATAAACTCAAACTTTTCAACCAGCAAAATGGGCTAGCTCAACTTATAATCGAACCAACAAGATATGCCTTAAGAGGTGACACCTCCACATCCAGTCTTATCGATCTGATTTTAACTAATTCAACCAATATCTCTGATAGTGGAACTCTAAATCACAACTTAAGCGATCATGAGGCTATATTCTTTATCAGGAAAAAAGCCAAAATCTCTAGAACTTACAATATGAAACGCAGCAGGAGCTATAGAAATTTTAATTCTAACCTCTTCCAATTGAACCTTCGTCAAAATTTTAACTGGCTCAATTTCAGATCAATTACTAACCCCGAGGAGTCATGGGAATTCATCTCAAATGCTATATCAACTACACTTGACAACATGTGCCCAATTAAAAATATACTAATCAGAGAGAATAATGATCCCTGGATCTCCAGAGAAATACTGGATGCTATTAAATGTAAAAATCTAGCAAGGAAGAAAGCCAAGCGCACGGGCTCCTCTGAGGATTTGAATGAAGCAAAAAGACTCAGAAAAAGTGTGAGCAAGTTACTTCTAAATGCCAAAAAAAATTACATGCACCAGACCCTCTCAAATGTTAACGACCCTAAGAAATATTGGAAAACAATAAATGAGTCAATCCACGAATCCTTCGTCATAAGACTTCAAAACAGCAAAATTTAGAAGTGCTTATTTCATCTTGATTTTTTTACTCAATATAACCGATATCTTGGGCAACATTTGTGCGAAATTTGGGAAATTAATATTGAAAATTAGTATCTCTAGGATATTTTGAATCAGGTTAGCTCAGGTACTATGTAAGCGACCGTGTGCATACACTATTAATTCCTTGAACATCACTGCAGTAATATGTGAAAGGTTTTTCTACTAGTTTATATATTATAACATAAGGGAATATACTAATATTCATGATGCAACTTCTTTTATTAAGTTAAACAAGTTTTTCTGAGAGTCAGAGGTATTTGCATTTAAAGGTATTTTTCTTCATTTTTGAAGTATAATGACATGTTTATTTCTAAATAAGATCTTTAATAAAAATGCTTTGCATATTATTATTCTGTGTGGTTCATTTAACAGGATGAATAATGTTTGATGCAAATCAAATAAAAAGTTGATATTATTCGAAATATTTTAAAGTTAGGGATGAATAAAGTGTGTAGCACGGTCGCTTACATTTCAACCATTTATATCTCCTATTCTAAGGTATTCCTACTGCATGAAACAATGCTGAGCTGCAGGCTGATTGTGCAGTATTTTTATCCATGTCGAATCATTTTCAAATCATAAAATATTGATGTTGGGTATTCAGGAAAATGTTATTCCAACAGAATTGGACCAACTGAATAATTTTCAAAATAATTATATTGCAGAATTAACTGAGAAATAGAGAAATAATAGTGACCTATTCAAACCAACCATACATAGAGAACCACTGGGTCGATTCTGTTGGAATAAACTTTTCCTAAAAGCCCAAAATCCATATTTTATGATTCGAAAATAAAACATATATATTTTTTATTTAACTACTGGCTAAATGTTATGAAAAGAAATCTATTTGAATTTTGCCCCACGGTCGCTTACAGCACACGGTTGCTTACACATACACATCAATATTGAATATCAGGAATAGTTGTGCTCTATTAGAAGTATAAATAGGTTGAATAGACTCCTTATAATGGGGGACATATTTTCACTAAAAATATTCTTTAAGGAAATAAATGGGGATAAAATATGATCGTTCACATATGGCACGGTCGCTTACACTAAGATGTACTCATGCTCATTTTTTAGGCAATAAACATGATGCTATACCCAAGATATCCAATGAATAACAAAACAATATTTTTCATTGACAAGATAATGTAGAATTCTTCAATTTTATCATAGGGTTAAATGCCAAATTCATGTTATATTATTTGTAATGATATTTTAAATAGTTGTAGCACGGTCGCTTACATATTCCTACCCCACAACAAATATTGAATCTACAACTATAGAGGGTTTTCCTATCTCCATTTATTTTTTAAGAAATATTTTTTTATGTATTTTCGCATGTTATTATGTATCAAAGTCAACAGTATGCAGCCAAATTATTTATTCTATATGCATTCAAAAATGATGAAGTCGGATTTTTAAAGCAATTTACACATAAAAAACACACATTATCTACCCTAAATTACCCATTTTTTGATCAACACATATAAATGTGGTATACCATCGACATCTCTTGATATGGGGAATACATTTATGCTAAAATTGCATTTGAATACACAAGAATAACATCACTGTGGAACAAAAATCATATGACGAAGGTCTGGTGGATAGACTCAAATATGCTTCTTCCCTCTCAAACCACTAGCTCAGAAATAAATCTGAATGATGAGAATGGCTCCCCCATACCAAAGAATAACCTCCCTAACTATATTAATAACTACTTTGCGCATATTACTTGTAATCTACTAAAAGACATAGCTGATATACCCTGGACCACAACTATACCTAATAGGATCACTGAGATCCACACTATTGCAACCAATGAAATTGAAATGCTTGGCTTAATCTCTAAAATTGATACCTCAAAGTCATCTGCAATTGACAATGTTCCAAATTCAATAGTCAAAGAAGCTTTTGCTTTATTATTACCAGAAATGACTCACTGCATCAACATGTCCTTCTCTAGCTGTATCTTTCCTAAAACATGGAAAACAGCTACTGTTGTACCTTTATTTAAAGGAGGTATATCCACACAAGTTAACAACTTTCGTCCTATCTCTCTACTCCCAACCCCCAGTAAACTTATAGAGAAAATTGTTCATACCGGAGTTCTTACTTACCTTAACACTAATAATATTCTAGACAATAACCAAGCAGGTTTTCTCCCAGGTAAATCCACAATAAACACAATTAGTCGTCTTACTGATGACATAGCCATTTCAATAGAAAAGAAAACTCTTACCCTCCTTACTTTTATCGATTTTAGGAAAGCCTTTGATATGGTTGATCATCAAATATTACTCCAAAAATTGCTCAACATTGGGATACGTGGCAACCTCCACTCCTGGATAAAATCTTACCTTTCTAACCGCTTCCAAAAAACAATTGTTAACAACCTACTTTCAGAAAAAGCTCAAATAAAATCAGGAGTACCCCAAGGATCTATCCTTGGACCTCTCCTATTTCTTATATTTATAAATGACATTGGTCACCATCTCCACCATACTGACTATCCTTTATACGCTGATGACACAGTTCTATATCAATCTGACCTATCCATTACTAAACTGTATCAAAATATGCAAACGGACCTTGACTCCTTAGCAAACTGGTGTAAAATAAACAAATTCCTAATAAATGCCTCTAAAACCAAACTCATGATAGTCAACAAATCAGCAAATAAAAATCTCCCCCCACCAAAAACTATTACTCTCAACTCTAAACCCCTTGAGACTGTCCACACCTATAAATATCTAGGTGTTCTTTTAGATGACAAACTAACATTCCAGCCTCACATAAAAAACATAATTAAAGTAATATCACACAAAATATTTCTTTTCTTACGCATCAGACACTTACTAACTGACAAATCTGCTCTCCTAGTCTTTAAAAGTAAAATACTACCATTTTTTGATTATGGGGATATACTCTATCATGATACGCACCAAGGTAATCTAATGAAGCTGCAAAGGCTACAAAACAAAGCTCTTAGAGCAATTCATAAGGTAGATGCCCTGCATCCCACATATGATCTGCATAGGGACTTGAAAGTACCATTCCTCCAAGATAGAAGAGAACTATATCTAAGATTATGTGGACACTCTAGAACTAAATCTAAATATTATACCTCCCAAAATGACAACAAAAATACCAGAGCTAATGATGCCCCAATTCTTAAAACCTTTTTCTACAAATCTCAATCTGGTAAAAACTCAGTATTTAATAAAGTAGCCAAATCCTGGAACCAACTCCCCCCACGATCAAGAAATATAGGAAACATTGAGACCTTCAAGTCCCTTCAGAAAAAATGGCTGCTTGACACGATTACTTGATATTAACCTTACCTTGAAAATGTGTCCGGTCCAAACAGATGATCAATATTGTGATACTACCAAACATGATTGAACCGTACACCTCCCTCTTGTCTAGTCGACTATTTAAGGAAATCATTTCTGTGAAAACTTAGACGACCAGATATACTCCAAACCTATGGTCGATGAGCATTAAATCCTAAGAAAACATTGTTATGTAAGGCTTGCAAAACATATGAGGATCACTCTCATAAGATAGAGGTTAATCCCTTTGCAAATCTATTACCTGTATATACACCTTTTATGAATCTAACTATCTTAATCTAATGCTAAAACAACATTTATGGGTCACACTTTACATAAGTGGTTATCCCATCATTAACATTAATATTATTACTATCAATATAATTAAACATTCTCACTAAAATTTCCTTGAATCACTTGACGACTATGTACAAATGTATTCATGTTCTTCAAAAGCTGGGTTACGCCAGAACATCCTACCACCATGGGAGGTGCTGGACCCAGTGGAAATAAAATCTTTAAAAAAAAAAATCCTAGTGGGATCCTGAGGAACTACCCAATGGAATCCGGAGGTATCCGGAGGTACCTGGAGATATACGGAGGTACCCGGAGGTATCCGGAGGTCAAATGGAAATCTTCATAGTGGAATTGTTACATACAATTGCATTATCAGGAAAGTAAGCCTCATCATTAAGTTAAACCTCAGCCATTGTTGCAGCTTCTCAGGGGGCAAACTAGTGCAACCCAAATAATGTCCAAAAAACATACTTTTATATTGGCCAAAAAAAATTGAATATTTATGATGTTAATGCCTCCATAGTGTACGAAGCAGTCATCGCATCCCAGAAAACTGAGGATGAAAAAAATGGAATACGGTGCTCAGGGACGAGGCGCCCTTACTAGCGTCAATGAATTGGAGCGACAGGTTCCGGATACCTTACAAGTGTACAGATGATGTCAGACTTCAGTCTCTTCAATTTAAAATACTTCATAGGGCCATCACATGCAATGTTTATCTCCTACAAATATGAGTTAAAACAGTTGACATCTGTAGTTATTGCAATGAAAGAGACTCCATATACCACTTCTTTTTCAGTTGTAACAAGGTACGAGACCAGTGGGTCAACATCAAGGATAAGCTACTTGCAATTGGGGACACAGCAGATCTCTTGCGGGACTTCCTTACAAAGACCACAGTCCTATTGGGTATGCCTAACACAAGCCCAGTGGCCAATTTTGTTAACTTTGTTATCATTATGCTCAAAGGCCTACATTCACAGAACTAGGCTTTTTAACAATAATAATGTGTCCTTTCAAAACCTGTACAAAGAGATTAAAAGAAGATTTTGTGTGCTATTAAAAGCCGGGAAGTATAATCTGCAGTCCCAGCAAAAATGTAGAGAGTGGAGCAAGGTCATAGACAAGTGGTAGATAAATCAACATTATTACATCTATCTTGATCGTTTTTACTTAAGTAGACCCTTAGGGAAACCTGTGTTGATCAGGAAAACTCGAATCAATTATGCAACCTCGATCTCGAAGACAGAGGCTCCTTGTAATGACAGTATGAGTCGCCTCCTCACTTGTTCCACAGTAATCGTTCCACAGAAACAACAATAATTATTCTGTCTTCATTGCCTCTATTTTTCAGTACTCACAGATGAGAAGGGCCTTTGTACAATAGTGTTAATCGCCCATGAATAGAGAAGCAGGATTTGTTGACATATTGAATGAAGTGGTTTTTTAAAAAAAATAAAATAACATACTGCTAATAGAGGAACTATAGAAAAATTGTGTCCAAGATGACTGGTACTTTATAGCTTTGCTTCTTGAGAGAACTTTTAACTGAGAGTGGAAACCATTGTGTCATGTTCACTGCCATTATTGTGTTAGATAGGTGGGGTGAGTACTTGAATGTAGTAGTGAGAATGTCCTGCCTGTGTATTTTCATTGGTCACCCCCAATTCATTGTTTGAGTTGAGGTAAAAGGTTTGTAGGATACACTCACAAGATCTATACACCAATACCAAAGTATCAGGGCATATCAAACTAATAAGACTCAGTAAATATCTGTATAAATACACTATCTAGCAACCTTGTATTATCAGTCTACAGCAGGAGAAGAAGATGTAAGTACATTGCCAGTGGAATTATAAATTCTTTCACCATCAAACACTGTTAAATTGAAGAATACAAAACGTCTGACATATTATGGTAATTTAATCGTAAGAGTTTCAGGGCATACATGTGAAACAAAATGTATTCGCTTGTACACTTTAGGTTAAATTATCATTGCCCTTATGTTTTTCTGCTGTTGTAAAACAGGTATCTTTCTGTTGTGGTGGCAGTGTTCATCCTTACTGGTACAGCATGGTCTCAGGATTGTGAAGATTATTCTCAATCCTTCCATTTTCTCCACACATTGGTTATGAAGGAACAAGGCAGAGAGCTTGCACTTGAAAGCAATGAAGCACACCACAATGCTCTCTTTGACAAGTGCAGAGATGTGAGGAAACGCACCAACCAAATGATAGCCTCCTTTGAGTCCTATGGTTTTGACATGACACCAGTGAGAGAGGCACCTTTTATTGTTCATGACACCCCTGAATACATGTTCACCCCTTATCGCAATCCCCCAAATACAACACAGAGAATTGTAATGGCATCTTTCTATGAATACGCTGAATTTGTAAACAGTCCTTCTATGTTTGCGTCATGGGGTCTTGTAAACAAGCAAGAGAAAGATGGACCTAGAGGAAAGTTGCCAGTTGGGACCTTCCTTCTAAATGGTGCATTCAGGTAATCAAGGTTTAATTGTGTAATTCTCCTACTTTTGAAATGTGGAATCTCTTTTATGGTAACATACGTGTTAAACATGTGTTCACACACATACCAAATTATACATTATCAAAAAGATTGTATTATTTATAGTGCACAAACAGAGGTTTAGACAAACTGATAAAAAAACTGTTGCCAATTCATTATTGTAAATGATGAATTAAAATAACCTAAGATAATATTTCCTTGTATAATTGTAGGTTTTTCCTGGATGGCCAGATACAATGCATTGATTATGAAAACCAGGTAGAGAAAAGCTTCGTTGGATCATTAGACATGTATTCACCAATTATCTTGAAACTTTATCATGAAAAATGGGGTCACGGTCTCCTGAGAGGTCTCACCACTCTGCTTGGAAGTGGCTTCAGGGATTTCCGGGCTGTGTTGTCCTTTCCTGCCAATAAAAAATGACTTTTTGCAACAGGAATATTTGTTCTAATGGTCCATGGCACCTGATCATGGTGTTTATTATGTTATCATGAAGTCATTACCCTATATGGCAGGCAACCCCCATGCAGTGCCGAACATAAGATGAGATAAGATAAGAGGTTTTTTATTTGCTTTTAAAGGGGGACAAATACAGCAGTAATTGTGAGTTTTTATGAGACAAGACAAGACATGGTCTGACCCTGATTAATTTGAAGATTCATATTAATGTTTAATTACTCTTATATGTATAATCTAATTCATTATTGGATGAGAATCACTTTCAATCATTGAATGACTTTTAGTTTCAACTCTAATCCCAACTGATATTTGTTGATCAAAATTGTTTAGCATTTCGATGTGAAAACTTTACAATCAAACAGCTTCTTTCTTGGGATGACAATAACTGTAAATGGTTGAAATGTGTAAAGATTCAAAAGGTGTTCCCCATGTTTGTTGAAATATGAGAAACATTCAATCCCTTGGATTGGCTACGACAGTGAATGGAGGAGGTCTGTGTGTGAGTGCTATTGTTCCCTTGGTTATGGCCTCTAACCCTGCCATTTGGTGATGAGAATGTGAAGCTGTGGATGAGGTTACTGAAGAAGATGAAGAGCTCCTGTTTAGCAAGTTGCTCACCTAGACATGCCTGCCTTCCTGTCAAGTAATAATCAGTTCTTTGATTGTTATAATAATGTTTCTCATACCATTGCTCTCTACATTCAAAAAGGCTCCCAAAATTAAAGGTAACCGCCGGCGGAAAGGGAATTTAATTTTCATGTAGGCATGTAGACCCTTTTGTCGTCTTACATTGTATTTCGTATTAAGTTAGACAAATAAAAGATTTTCTTATCTTATCTTATCTTATATATCTGTAACACTGACGGAAATGAGAAAGGGATAACTGAGTAATCTACAATTTCATTATCAGGAAAGTAAGCCTCATCATTAAGTTAATATCATACTGCTAATCGAGCAAATATAGAAATCATACCAACTAGCCAGCTCAAACACATGAATTTACTAATAAACTAATTTGGAAGGTAAGGAGTATAGCCATAATTTTGAATGCTAAATGCGGTCATAGTTTTACTTTTGTTTGGTTGACTAGTGGTTAGAAAACATTTCAAAGCTTCCTAGGGTTTTCCCCCATAAAATGCAAAACTGTGTCTAAGATGACTGGTACTTTATAGCTTTGCTTCTTGAGAGAACTTTTAACTGAGAGTGGAAACCATTGTGTCATGTTCACTGCCATTATTGTGTTAGATAGGTCATGTGAGTACTTGAATGTAGTTGTGAGAATGTCCTGCCTGTGTATTTTCATTGGTCACCCCCAATTCAATGTTTGAGTTGAGGTGAAAGGTTTGTAGGATACACTCACAAGATCTATACACCAATACCTAAGTATCAGAGCATATCAAACTAATGAGACTCGTAAATATTCATATAAATACACTGACTAGAAACCTTGTATTATCAGTCTACAGCAGGAGAAGAAGATGTAAGTACATTGCCAGTGGAATTATAAATTCTTTCACCATCAAACACTGTTAAATTGAAGAATACAAAACGTCTGACATATTATGGTAATTTAATCGTAAGAGTTTCAGGGCATACATGTGAAACAAAATGTATTCGCTTGTACACTTTAGGTTAAATTATCATTGCCCTTATGTTTTTCTGCTATTTTAAAACAGGTATCTTTCAGTTGTGGCAGTGTTCATCCTTGCTGGTACAGCATGGTCTCAGGATTGTGAAGATGATTCTAAATCCTTCCATTTTCTACGCACATTGGTTATGAAGGAACAAGACAGAGGGTTTGCACGTGAAAGCAATGAAGCACACCACACTGCTCTCTTTGACAAGTGCAGAGATGTGAGGAAACGCACCAACCAAATGATAGCCTCCTTTGAGTCCTATGGTTTTGACATGACACCAGTGAGAGAAGCACCTTTTATTGTTCATGACACTCCTGAATACAGATTTACCCCTTATCGCAACGCTCCCAATACAACACAGAGAATTGTAATGGCATCTTTCTATGAATACGCTGAATTTGTAAACAGTCCTTCTAAGTTTGCTTCATGGGGTCTTGTAAATAAGCAAGAGAAAGATGGACCTAGAGGAAAGTTGCCAGTTGGGACCCTCCTTCTAAATGGTGCATTCAGGTAATCAAGCTTTAATTTTGTAATTCTCCTACTTTTGAAATGAGGAATCACTTTTAAGTTAACATATGTGTTAAACAAGTGTTGACACACACACTCAACTATACATTATGAAGAAAGGAAAATTGTCTATAGTGCACAAACAGAGGTTCATACTATACTGATATAAAACAGTTGCCAATTCATTATTGTCAAGGATGAATTAAAATAACCTAAGATAATATTTTCTTCATAATTATAGGTTTTTCCTGGATGGCCAGATACAATGCATTGATTATGAAAACCAGGTAGAGAAAAGCTTCATTGGATCATTAGACATGTATTCACCAATTATCTTGAAACTTTATCATGAAAAATGGGGTCACGGACTCCTGAGAGGTCTCAACATTCTTGGAAGTGACTACCGTGATTTCCGGGCTGTGTTGTCCTTTCCTGCCAATAAAAAATGACTTTTTGCAACAGGATTACTTATTCTAATGGTCCATGGCACCTGATCACAGTGTTTGTTATGCTATCATAAAGTCATTACCCTATATGGTAGGCAACCCCTATGCAGTGCCCAACATAAGATAAGATAAGAAAAGAGGTTTTGTATTTCCCTTTAAATGGGGACAAATACAGCAGTAATTGTGAGTTTTTATGAGACAAGACAAGACATGGTCTGACCCTGATGAATTTGAAGATTCATTTAAATGTTTTATTACTCTTACATGAACAATTTAATTCATAATTAAATGAGAATCACTTTCACTCATTGAATCACTTTCAGTTTCAAATCTAAATCTATTAAACTGATATTTGTTGATCAAAGCTTTTTACCATTTTGATATAAAAAACTGACAATCAAACAGCTTCTTTCTTGGGATGACAATAAGTGTAAATGGTGGAAATGTGTATGGATTTAAAAGGTTTTCCCCATGTTTGTTGAAAGTAATCTATTAAACTGATATTTGTTGATCAAAGTTCTTTACCATTTTGATATAAAAACATGACAATCAAACAGTTTCTTTCAATAACTGTAACCGTGGAAATGTGTATTGATTTAAAAGGTTTTCCCCATGTTTGTTGAAATGTGAGTAGACATTTAACCCCTTGGAGTGGCTATGACAGTGAATGGAGGAGGTCTGTGTGTGAGTGCTATTGTTCCCTTGGTTATGGGCTCTACCCTGCCATCTGGTGATGAGAATGTGAAGCTGTGGACGAGGTTACTGAAGAAGATGAAGAGCTCCTGTTTAGCGAGTTGCTCACCCAAACATGCCCGCCTTCCTATAAAGTAATAAACCATTGTGATTGTTATAATAATGTTTCTTATACCAATGCAATCATCAGCCATTTGAATTGTGATTCAATATATGAGCAATTCCACCAAAAGTGCATTATTTGGGTTAAAATACAACAGCTCCTCCAGAGGCTAAAATAGTTATCTGAGATTATTTTCGTTGTTATTTTCGGATCCAGGGGGAAAAAGTCGCCTGGGGGGAAGTATCCTACAATGTTTTTGTTTTTTTTTTAATCGTGAGGCCAAGAAAATGCTTATTTTTCTGCCAGAATCACCCATAAAACATGCAGATTTTCCTATCAGAATCACTGTTTACAAAATGCAGCCAGTATTTTTTGGGAAAAACTTATAAATATTCTCGATATAATGGGTTTTATGGGCATAATGGGCCAGAGGGACAATGATTACTCTGAAATAATATGTTTTTATGGATAAAAAATCGATATTTTCAACTTTTCAATTAATTTCTTGATGATATTATGTAAAGTTGATTATGGGGTAGCCCCTGTCGCCGTAACGGGGGTCTAAATGTTTTTTTGGAACATATAGACCTTGAAGAACTAAAAATGAAACCCCCCTTACCTCCATTACTTATATCATTGTTTGTGATTAGTACCTATATTCTATTCATTCAAAAATCTCCTACTAATCCTTCCCAGCTAAATAGAGGGGTAAGAATACTGAAACAATTATATGGGGTAGCCCCCTGTCGCCGTAACGGGGGTCTAGGTTTCATTAATAAATAAATCAATATTAGCATAAATTATTTTCTATGAGCATTATAATGTGTAAGAAACACAAGGGAAAATAAATAAATACAAAAAAAAATTCTGTCATACCTGAGATAGTAGCAACAAGCAAAAATAGTATGTCGCCGTAACGGGGGTCTAGAGGGCGCCCATGTCGCCGTAACGGGGGTCTAGAGGGGACGGGGGTTTGGAGGGGGGTTGAAACTATTTTTTAAAAAAAATTCCCACTAATTTTTCCACTAAATACCTAAATATAACTTATATTTACCTTCATAAACAACCAAAACAAGTATGCAACTCAACTGAACAGAAAAACGAGGGGGAAACCATGTTATTGATAGTTTTGTACATATTCTAGATATAATGGGTTTTATGTACATAATGGGCCAGAGGGTCAATGACCTATGACCTGTACCGCTGCCATTACCATTACTATTAATGAATGGTTATTTGGCTGTAACTTTTCTTCTAGTTGGAATATTTTCACAAACTAAAGAGCATTATGACCCTTATATCAAGATCTATCAGGTACACACAAATTCAAAACATTATGCATACATTTTTATTATTTATTTCTAATTAACTCCTCATTTATGTACAAATATATACCTTTCCCCTTTGCCCTTACTATTAGAATAGAGGTCACTGTGTCTCCCAAGCTGCCCTGACCACAATATTCATCATTAACGTTCCCGATTTCGTCTATATTAGCAGCAATATATCTAGTTTATGTACGAAAAAGAATAAATCAATAGGAGCAATTTTAAAAAATTGGGAATTTTCAGCCCTGGATGGCCAAATGCTCATATATTTCTCATTACAAAAATGTCAATTATATGCTCTTTTTATCGTCATAACAGTATTAAACAACAATCTTTTCCATTATTAAAATAATGTAACACTTTACATTATGAATTAATGAAAAACATTCATGAAATGGAGGTCATTAATCTTATGAATCTCTAACTTATGTGGTCATAACCCCAGGACCATACAAGGTTGAGACTAAATTATTATAGTAATGTAAGACTTTAGCCCTTTGTATTTCTATAGCCATGTACTACATCAGCAATATATCTGCATGTTGTGAAATTCTCCACCACTGTTCCTGTAGGTGTTCTTCTATTGTATTACTTAATATCAACTAAGCTGAGGAGATGAACACACAACATTGAGAAGTAATAGGTATTGCAGCTGTGGGCCACAGAATTTATATATCCGCCCTTTATTACAAAACTACAAATATCAAAATCAGTTTTTCACGTCTGACAGCTTGGGGCAAAGTGAATGCTCTGGTAGGCTCTGTCGCCTGTGTTCACCGCTGTATCAGTAGTGGACACTAGGACTAGGTGGCAGCTCGTCCCGCGTTGATATCCACAATGGATCATTATATCACATATTTAAATTTCGGAGGCAGTAGATAAGTGACAGAGTTCGTAAGAAATGAGTGTGATGGAATTGATTTTCTCTTTATTAGTCTTAGCTCAAGCATTTTGGAGATCTATATTGTAAAAGCCACGGGACAACATGATTTCTACACTTGATTTATAGCCTGTTATATATACAAAAGTAAGAAGCACATGACCATAGAATCTAGGTTGTCATGGAAAATAAACCATAATGTGGGCTTTGATGTCCCAAGATTCCGGACAATGTGTTCCATGTCCCTGACAATGCAGCAGTGCAGCCTGTGGCCTGATAAGGCAGAGGGTCAGGCAGAGAGAGCTGGAGGTGAAGAGAGGAAGAGGGAGGAGGGAAAGCTGAGAGTGAAAAAAATAGGGAGTAGAGAGAGAGAGGTGGAAAGAGGAAGAGGAGAGAGAGGGGGAAGGAAGAGAGGGAGAGAGCAGAGTGGGATGAGGGGGAGAGAGAGGCAGAGGGTGGTGGAGGGGTGATAGAGGGGGAGGTGACAAGGGAGAGAAGCAGTCCTTATATGGTACTCTACTGTACATAATATCGAAACAGTGAAACTCTTAGGAGAGAAAGACTTATTCAACTAAAAAATTGTTTGACAAATAAAACTTTGTAATATTATAAATGGGTAAAAAGCAGGATAAAATCACCCACCTACACCAAATGGAACAAACTCATCATAATGTTTCAGCTTTCCCTCTTCGTCAAGGAACCTTTCAGGTTTCAGCACAAGTGGATCCTTCCAAACCGTTTCACTCCTTAATGTGCCCCATATATCAGCCCAAACCTGCAAGTGGAAATGCTTTGTAATTATTCATGTTATCATTAATAAATCTATTTCAAACTCATCATAGTGTTTCAACTTTCCTTCTTCATTGAGAAACCTTTCAGGTTTGGACACAGGAGGATCTTTCCAAACTTTCTCACTCCTTAAGATGCCTCATCACCATAAACCTGCAAGTTTGTTATCACTGCTATGACGGGTTTAAAACTATTTGTGCAAGTCCTGTTGAAGTGACAGAGGTAGAGAGGTAGAACAGTCGGAGCCCTGTAATTGCCCCAGGGTTTGATTGATATAGATAAAGAAGCGGGGCAGTGGTAGCTATAAGTGCCCAGAGGGGAGTGGCAGAGATAGAGAGATATAGCAGTGGTAGCCCAGTAAATATCCAGAGGTTGAAGGGACAGAGGTAGAGAAGAAGAGTAGTAGCCCTGTCAAGGGTTTCAGATCGTGGTCCAGGTGTTGGCCAAGGCAACGACAGATCAATATAGAATGGGAAATGATGAAAAACCCAATGTGGGATTGATTGGTGATCTTTTGAATATTCTTTAATGCAAGAAGTAATTTCTATAGAAGCAAATACCAAATTCTACTTATAATTAAACTAAATTTGTATGGATATTTATACTTTCACCTCATACCTGTAAATGTTATGTTGTTGGAATCTACTTCACAAGTTAGCATTCATCACCATCTCAATTTGATACAAAATGTTATTTGATTACCATGAAAAATATATGTATATTTTCACCTCAGTGCCTTTAGGTAGGGTATAACCTCCAACTTGACAGGTTCTAAGGGTCTCATGTGGTAGTGTTGTAGGTGCAGTTGTACCCAGCCTCAAAATCTCCTGAATGGTTGCCATGGTAAAAGGTAAGTTTGCTTTATCCGACATCCTTGGTTTCCTTCCGTTACCTACAACCTTATCCAGTTCCATATGGACTTTAGCCTGTACATCTGGGTAAGCCATCATAAAGTATATTGCCCATCCTAGTGTTGTAGTGGTGGTTTCCAGCCCTGCCTGTACAAAGTCAGATAGGGCTTGAAATAATTTGTTCTCCAGTGCTGGGTTCTTCTGTCTTTCAGTACAATATCCTTCTATAAAGTTTCTTGGCTGATCTATGGACTCAGCAGGTACATTTTCAGAAATCTTTTTGAAAAGGAAGTCATTGACAATTTTGAAAGAATCATATAATTCCTTTTCTGCTTTTCTGAACCTTGGAGAGAGCTGGTGGAATGGTATTAGAGTATCTTCAGTAACTTTCTGTAGAGCTGTGAACCCTGTGTCAATGCTGTGTCTGAATTTCTTAAACTCTTCATTACTATAGTCATACCTCTCACCAAATAATAAACTAATGATTATATTAGCTACTGCATTACTTATATGGTCGCTGATATCAAATGGTTTTTGATCCTTAGATTTGAATGCCTCTATCATAATCTCAGCTTCTTCATGGATGCATTCTTCAGTAATATTTCTTCCATAACCAAGATTTCTTAGTACTTGTAAGACAACATGTCTTTGTTTCTTCCACTCTTCATCATATGTTCCATCAGCAACACCTACGGAGGAAGTTAAAACATATCAAGAAAATTCCAGTAGATTAAAAACAGCTATATGCAAAGATGGGTCCTTTTAGCCTGATTTTGTTGTGTGACATAGTTCCTACTTTTTTTAATGAGTCCATTAAAGTAATTATTAAACCCTGTTTGTACCCATTAAACTATATAATTATGTCTTACTAAAATATGAGAGACACCATAAATACTCACTATGTCTTGGTGCATATGGGTTCCAGGCCTTTGTCTCAGGGCCAGGGTCTGGACGTCCAGCAATATCAGTTCCCATGGTAACAAAAGCTTCTTTTATCATTGCATGATCTAATAGGAGGACCACCCATCTGTAATAAGCAATGTAGCAATAGAGACAATGAACTTTAGGTGTTTTAACATAAAAGTAGCCCTTGAAGCTTTGGTTTCCCTGTATCGCTCCTATCTGTGCTCATGGTTCACTATTTGGGTTTTTTGGGTTATTTTTATTGCATTTGGAAAAAATCTTGTTTTCCACCATGGATGTTCTCATGAACTAATAGAACACAACTATTTATTTATATAAAAGAAACTGAAAGAAAAGAAAAAACATACTAAATCCTTTAAATAGATTGAAACAATCCCTTTCTTGGTAGTAACCTCTATGTTAGGTGGTATCACATGTATTATTTGAAAATCACTATGAAAAAGGAAAAGCATGTCCAGCCTTATCAATCTGTTAGTTTTTTTCTGCCTTATGCAACACACTCACACTGAACACTACAAATATCACACAATATGTACATTTTTGTGACACAACATAGTAATGCCTATGATCGAGAGGTAGCAAAAGCACAAAAGGGGCAGACAATTTTCCATAGTTTTTGGGAAGCCACATTATAAAAGATGTCTCCATATTCAATATGAGGAGTTTTGAGGTAGCCAAGAGGGTAGGGGAAAGAGGTGAAAGTGAGAAAGAGAGAGAGAAAGAAAATGAGAACAAGAAACAGTTAACAGTTAGTATATTAGACTATTTATGTTACAATTTGTGTCACCTTTATTTAATTAATTTCGGTTTCCCAGGGAAACAATTCTCGAATTCAGTTACTTATAGTGGATATAAACCAAAATATTTCCTATATAACATATAATATATATTTACTTGTGTCCCATGGCAAAGCTGACGATAGGTCCATATTTTTCCTTCAGCACCTGAAGTTCATCAAAGAACTGTATTGTTTGGTTCTCAGCTCCAGGTGATGTGTCGATGTTGAGGAAAGGAAAGCTGCCATATATTGGTACGGCTGGAGGTCCAGGAGGGAATCCTCTGGGTCGCCTCAGCTTCATGTAGAGGTAGGAAACAACCCCTACTATCAGTGCAATGACCAGTCCTGTAGTTACTGTTCCCAGCATTATGGCGATGCTGCTTTATAAGACTTAAAGGAATAGAAGACATGGGTCAGATTTTCAAAAAATGTACAATTCACTTTCACAAATCCTCTTAAATAACCCACATTTAAGACAGAAATAAGCTTCAGAATGCAGTTTGAATTAACAGAACTGATATTTTAAATCAATGTGATCCCAAATATACTCAGATATACCCAATATTCATCATTTTTCAGCCTAATTTAGCAGAGTTTCCTAAATGTGTAGAGCTGCCAATTGTGCATTTTCTGAAAATCTGACCCATATACAATATACATTTTATATGGTCAATTCTACCGTTGGAGTTGGGGACAGTTCTTCAGCGGATAATGGTCCTCCTTCACTGACTGGGCCACCATAGCACCGGTAAGATCTTTCCCCATGCTACATGGGGGTCCAGCATGTTTCCCCCCATAGGTGGGTCAGATTTTCAGAACATGTACAATTGGCAGCTGCACACTGTTTGTCAGTAATGTCAAAGAGGTTAAACATTATAGATATCTCTATTAGGAATAGGGATTCAGATGTATGAATGTCCATTAGACATATCTGTATTAGGAATAGAAATATCTGTATTAGGAATAGAGATATCTCTATTGTGGAATACATTACTGACACATTAATGCATCCAAAATTCTATTATCGATTAGAGATATCTCTTATTTGAATGTTATAGAGATATCTCTATTCCTGATAGAGATATCTCTATTCCACAATAGAGTTTTGGATGTATCAATCTGTCAGTAAGGTATTTCACAATAAAGCAATTATGTACATTACAGATTCTAGTCTTTCCTGTGCCTCACCACCGGGTAGATGTGCTCACGATGACAGCCAGGGGCCAAGTAAAGTAGCTTAAAGTTCAAAATACAGTTCAACCTAACCAAACAGATTGCTAGAATCAATGCCATGCCGAATATACTCGAATTTACCTAGTATTGACCAAATTGCAGCTTAATTTAGGAGAATTTACTAAATGTGAAGAGCTTTATTAAATTAATATTGCAAGTAACTAGTGCAACTCTAGGTCACATCATGTAGTTCATGGAACACTCCATGGGGGGGGGGGGGGTCACTCTGACCCACCTACGGGTTCAACCTAACTCTATAACACCTTGTAAAATATGAGGTGAAGGTTGTCATATTTTTGTGTTTTCATTGTTAGTCTCATTCAGACATACACCTGCCACGCCCCCTTCCGACCAGAAGGCTAATCAAACTTTCTTACCGCCACAACACTCATGGATCGCTTATCACTAAAAATCCTGGGAATTAATTGGTCCAGCCAGGACAAGCCAATCAGCCCAGGCCCTGTGTACTCGTTGTAATCTGTTCACGTATAAAAATAAACCCAAGGGATTACAGCAACCTCTTTTAACTGGTTCGACTGACTTGAGACATACATCTCTGTGTGTTGCGTTGATTCATTTTCTCGCTCAACTACTGACCCTAACTATTATGGAGAATGACCCACAATTCTTCAACCTGATTGGCCCGCCACTAATGACATCCTATTGTTTAATTACTAAAGAAGGCTGACACTAAATAATAATCTCTCCTCTCGTATTGGTCTTATGTAAGCGACCTCCTGTGGTCAAATATTTCATATTGTTTATGATTGGTTATTTGTATTTAATCAACATGATTGGATGTGGGCACGCATGCCCAATGAACATGTAAATCACATGATAATTAGTATAAATAATGGTGCTTGAGAATAAAATACTCAGAGTCTAAACAGGACCAAATCTCTACTTATTATTATTATTAGCTCCAGCCTATACCAAAGGCTAGGAGGCCCGCTGCTATTCGTGATACTTCTCTAAGGTCTACCTAGCTTTATCTAAGGACATACCTTGGAGAATAGTAGTTATAAATATCATATATACATACATTTGTACCTATGTCACACCTGTATGATATACACCATGTATTCTGTTTATTATTGAATTTCTGAGCCTCAGTCACATGTATAAACATGTCAAACGGCGACATTTACCTACACCAACACATTTTGCCATATAATCAATCAAACTAACTCCCCCGGAAGTGTATCAATTAGCACCGATGTGAGCACACTCTTCCAGAATGATCTATTATTTAATTATTTACACGTTATACTTTGTACTATGAAAACTGGAAATAAAGAATATACATACAAATACATGTATACTAAATATATGAATTGATTACTTCTTTTTGCCATGATTTGATATGATAGCTAACAATTTTTGTATGATTAAAATATTGAAAAACAATCGTATCAAAATAAATGACTCAATTATTCTATTAGAACTGGACTCACCTCGTCGCTTTCACCTCTTGCCACCTCAACTGTTGGGTGCAATACCGGGTCCCAGGTCCAATATATATAGAGGCCTGTATGGGTCAGATTTTCAGAAAATGTACAATTCATATTCACCAATCCTCTCAAATAACCCACATTTCAGACGAAAATGAAGTTCAAAATACAGTTCAACGTAGCCAAACAGATTGCTAGAATCAATGCAATATGCCGAATATACTCACATTTACCTAGTATTGGTCAATTTGCAGTCTGATTCAGAAGAATTTAGTAAATGTGTAGAGCTGCCAATCGTACATTTTCTGAAAATCTGACCTATACCATATCTAACATAGCACATACCTTTATAGATAAATTATTCTTCTCTCCTCCCCATGTCGAGATCGGGATCGAGGCCACTATGTAGGCACATATATTGACACCGTCACAGAGTTCATTTCGTGTACCAGCTCCTGAACTCTATACCTATACGGCCCATATATTACATAACCTTGTTTACTCCGGCCAACATACCTGGTTTATGGCGTGCCAAATACTCCCTTCTGCAGTTCTTTGCACTGAAGTACTGGCATCTGGTGGACCTGGTTGATATATTTGTTATCCTTTTGGGGAAAATGAGTCATAAGTCGCAAAATATAGATTTTGAGATGTCACCAGATTTCAATTAAATAAGACACAAACTCTTAAATCACAACCCGTGGAGATCGCATTGGTTTCCAGAATGTTTTGTTATACCCGCTTTTCTTTTTGCCTTATCTTTAAATCTAATTACGTAATATTGCATAACATATATGAATATTAATATGCGATATGATATGATGTTCCATAACTTTATGAATCTTGATTAACTAATGTGAAATATGAATCATTATGCATGTCCAGAGGTAAGGAGACACCTGCCGCCATATTACATAACTATCAGACAGACGACAGGCTGTCTCCACATGTAACCATATGTTATCTTTACTAATTACTCGGCATGTCTAGGTTACTGATTATCATCTACACACACCATGCCTCTAATTACTAGTATAAACAACAGCTGCTGTCCCAGCAGGAGGTGGGACCATATAGACCACCATTGGTCAACCATATAGAACCTCACGATTGGCTAATTAGTATTCAGCTTATTATTGGTTAATTACTGAACTGTGTCATGGGAGACATGCTCCCTTCTTTCCTATTGGATTACCTCGATGTACCACCTTGTATATAACATGCATGATTCACAGGATAAAGCAGATATTATTGAAACCGCAACTTGACCTCAACTCTTCTCATTTACTTCATTACATCATTCAGATCGAAGCTCTACCTTTTCATATACTTAATATTATCGATCACTTCAGTTTATTTCTCGCCGGAAGTATCGTACACATGATAGAACGAGATTCAAAATGGCGGCGCCCATATGGAGCTATCGGCACCGTTAAGGCTATGCGAGCGCTGAGGACATTACAAGGTGATTCCAATGATAGTAAACCCTAGGATAGGCCTACCTAATAAGTATTTCTATATGTTAAGTATGATATTTTTATTTTAAAAGAAGTAATGGGTAATTATTAGGGAATTGTTCTCTTGAATAATTCCCAGTCATTATGGCGGGAGACCGATTTTCACTCGTCCTCACCTCACACCGCTACGTCACACAAACTGTCACGTTCATACAGACGTCCTCTCACGCCTCCATATTCCCATCGTCAACAGGGAAAAAATTTTGTTCCCGCCCACCTCCCTAAAAAACTATCATAGATGAAGGAACATTGTTCAGACGTGTACGACAAACTCAACAGACATTGACTATTCCTGAAAGTGATCGATATATATTAAAAAATCAATGCTTTCCCCACTACGAAAATAAAACAACTTAATTAAAATCTGTGTTTTCCGTCTTATAATGACCAGTAAAGTAACTAAATACTCCATATATATAGCTAGGAAGGCCTTCGAAACACACCAATATATATAATAGAATATCCTGAAATTTGTTACATGAATTCATATACCTATAAACTTGTACTAAACCCCTAGAAATCAGATCATTTCAATGAAGAGATCTTGTGAAATAACACTTGGAAAAATATCAATTTTTTCGACTCATTTAATCTATTATGCCATAACCTTTCTCGCAAAATTTCATCAGCATCTTTAGGCTCGTTACGATAATAATATCTATTCCATATCTCGAATAAGTCTGCATAGAATTCATTCAACACTTCTTTGGGTCTGGACCTCGACATTATAATATTCCCCACCCTTCTCCCGTGGAACTCTTCCAGGGCTTTAAAGCTTGACGAATCATGTTGGAGCATCAGTTTTTTAATCCACATTAACCTATTGGTTTCATAGATCTCCTCTAGGAGTCTAAGTCCTAGGCCACCATTCTCTATAGATTGAGTTAAAAATGGGGCACTAATTTTACAATGCGGACCTTTCCATATAAAATTCAATATAATACCATTTATCTCTTTTATGAGAGGTTTACCGAAGGCAATACATGACAAAGCATGTTGGAAAATAGGCATAAGAAAAACGTTACAGATAAGAACCTTACCTTTCAAGGTTAAAAATCTATTATTCCATTGGCTTATAATTGATTTGACACGAATAATGCTCTCTTCACTATTTATCTTATACAGGGTTTTCTCATTTCTCGGGTACATCAAAGTTATTCCCAGCACCTTCATTCTATTCACCCATTTGATTTCTTTCAACCTAGGGTTACTTATTCTGATTCCACCAATATTAAAACCTTGTGATTTTGTGGTGTTCAATTTTAATCCTGATGCTGAATAAAAATCATCAATTATCTCGATCGTTCTCACAAGAGATTCTTCATTACATACAGTTATCGATATATCATCAGCGAACTGGACAAGCTTCGATTGTGTGTTTGCTAACTTAATACCCAGAATATTCTCTTCTTTTCTTATTCTCTCAGCTAGCTTCTCTATAACTATTGTAAACAAAATTGATGAAACAGGATCACCCTGCTTCATTCCTCTTTGGATATCAATCCACTCCGATGTCGTTCCATTATTAATAAAAGTTGCTTTCGAGTCAAAAAATAAGGCCTCGATCCATCTAATAAACTTCTCATTGATATTATGAGCTTCAAGAGACGCCCTCATAAAGGGCCATTCAATGGAATCGTACGCTTTAGAAAAATCCAGCGATGCTATTAAACCTTGTTCTTTTTTCTTCTCTAGTACTGAAATAATATCATCTAACTTTCTAACAGCAGTTCCAATATTTCTTCCTTTTACGAAGCCGTATTGATCATTACTTATTAATTGAGGCAGGAATTGCGTTAATCTTGTAGCTAAAACCTTCGACATGATCTTATAATCCACGTTTAATAGTGTTATGGGTCTCCAGTTTTTGATAAAGGACAAGTCGCTTCCATTTTTTGGGATTACACTTATGATACCTCTTTTTTGATCTGCTGTCATTTCACCCTCTTCAAAACATTGCTTCATCATTGACATAAACATATATTTGATCAACTCCCAGAAATATTGGTAGAATTCGATTTGGAAGCCATCACATCCTGGAGATTTATTTTTCTTTATGGCCATAACTATAATTTTTGTCTCTTCCTCTGAGAAATCTCTACTTAAAAAATCATTCTCTACGTCATCAATTTGGACGAATTCCTTTCGGTCTGAAAATTCATTTATTTTATTTATGTCTACTCTTCCACTTTTATATAAGTTTCTGTAGAAGCTCTCTCCTTCTTTCAATATTTCTCCCGGGTTACAAGAATTCTTTCCATTGATATTCAACATATTAATTACCTTCTTTTCCGCTCTATATTTTTCAAGCGCACAAAAATATTTCGTGGGTTTCTCCCCATCCACAGACCATTTCGCTCTTGATCTTATCAAGGCACCTTCTGCTTTTTTTAAATCAAGCTCTCTTAGTTCTGTTATAATGGTATTTCGCTCATGAACCTCTTGTGGATTTAATTTTTTTCTCGAATCTAATATTTTTAACTTTTGCTTTTGAGAATTGTATTTATCTCTTTTTTCTTTTGCAATCCTAGATGATACTTTTATAGCCAGGTCCCTGACTCTTAGTTTAAAAAATTCCCATTTTAGCTTATGGCTTAGAGGCTGCTTCTGCACATCATTACATATCTCTTCAACTCCTCCACAAAAGGTTTCATTATACAATAATTGAGTATTGAATTTCCAGTACCCTCTCCCCTTCGGGATTATACCTGTGTTCATATACGTTATTACTTCCATATGATCCGAATGGATACTCAATTTTGTCTCACACCTTTCTATTTTATTCACTATATTTTCTGACACAAGGGCGTAGTCTAATCTCGACGATTGTTGGGCCCTGTACCAAGTGACAGGGGGAGCACTATTATATTCAATTTTATGAACATCACACAAATCAAGGTTTCGGATAAAATCCTCTAACATAACACTTTGCTGTACATTGGGTTTGTAGTAAATATCAATATTCATATCCCCAACGACCATCAATTGGTCATACTCTTGATCTTCAATGTTGCTCTGAACCTCAGCAAAAAAATCTTTTTGCTCTAGGAAAATACCACTACTGGGTGCATACACATTAAAAATACATGTTCTGACATTTTTATATTTAATATTGACAAATAACCATCTACCATTTTCACTTCCTCCGTGATTTACCACCATACCCTTTAGGTCTTTCGAAATAAGAAATAAGACACCTCTGGACGCTGTAGTTCCGTGCGAATATACAATTTGGCCAGGCCACTGAGAGTTCCAAATCACCTCTTTGTTAATAGAAGAATGGCTTTCTTGCATAGCAATGATTGTTCTTGAACTATTCTTATAATCATCAAAAACAGCCCTTCTCTTTTTAACCTCTCCTAACCCATTAATATTAATTGATATGATTTTTATCGCGGATTTCGACAGTTCGTTATTGTCCTCCATTGGAGTGGTTAGACGTCCCCTTGCTTCTTCTCTCTTCACTTCATTATTCTAGGGGGCTTCATCCTTCTTATCCTCCTTTTTGCTTTCAGGGGCGTTCTTCTTTTCTTCTTCTATCGATCTCTGAATAGCATTTCTTACCCTTGTCCAACACTTCCCCATCAGGTTCCCATTTGGAGGCCATGCGAAAGTGTTCAGTACGTTGGGGTCTTGGAGACCCATACCGATACCCCAGATTTTATTTGTGGGAGCTGCTTCACCCAGGGTTTTCTTTCCTGTGCTGAGAAGATAATCCCTTACATTTCTGTGGATTTTCGCCTTGACTCTAAGAGCCCTCATGACAATCTCCTCCTTATGCTGGTCCCATTCATCCAGTTTCCCAGTCACCTGGGACATATATCTTTTACACTGTACTGGGTCAGTTGTAGTCAGGGCTAAGGATGGTTTTTCCGTGTCCTCTCCGATGATGGCTCTATGGTACAGCAAATATTGTTCAATCGTCTGGAACTCATGCCCTCCCATCGAGATAGGGGCCTTGTAGTGATTTGATAATGGGTTCGAGGCCGAGAAAAATACAAAAGCATTGTCGTTTTCTTGCTTGGACAATTGTGAAGGCATCAATTCTGTAGGGACCCCGTTCAGTTGATCATGCCTATATGGGACATTGTCGATAAATATACATCCCCTTACCACTCTGGTCTCATAATTCTTTGCTTTGGCCGCATCCGCCACCATGTTAAGCTTTATCTGTCTCTGTCTCATGATCCAAGGCAAATCTCTCTTAAGATATGGACCCTTATAATCTTCTTTTTTAACATCATCAGGCACAAGACAACCTCTCTCTGCCCAGACAGTTTGCGCATCCTCCAAGGTTTCAAATTCTACCTTTATTGGAGCCCCAATCCTGTTGTTTACTCTATAAGCTCTTTTCACTCCAATACCATCAAGGTCGAGAGACTCTCCTATAAAGGCAAGTGCAATGTCCAGCACAACCTCATCTTTGAAGGATTTTATTCCCATGAATAACAAGTTCTTTTCCAATTTTTTTGTCTCACTATCGATGAAGTTTTGATCATTTGTTATTTCCTGCCTTCTTATTTTTAAATGATCCGTATCTGTAATGCTTGGTCTAGCCCCGGCCTCGGCAGCAGCTAATTTTTCTTCATGTTCTTCCAGCTTTCTCTTGATTTGTTCTATGTCCAGGTTTCTGGCCACATTTTCCTCCAGAATATCATCAACCTTGATATCGATTGCATCTACTCTAACTTCGGATTTATCTTGCCTGTCATGAATGTCATCTATTTCCCCTAGCTTGCTGAATAGCGCTTCGAAGTTTTTCTCTGCTCTTGCTGAAGCTTCAGCTGCCAGTTTGTTGGCTGCTTTTTGATCCTTCACCATTTGTTTCACGAACTGAGCAAGAGGGTTATCTGCTTTATTCGGCGATTCCTCTATGGCCTTATTCAGTTCCGTTTCTTGGCGATCATCTTCCATTTTCTCCTCCTCATACCCACTCTTGCTATTTTTATCTCCATTTACGTCTACGGTTGGCTTACTTCTACTCGATCTAGCTACAGTTTTTGTACCATTTTTAGCTTTCATCTCCTTGGGTGGCATATTGTCTATTCTCTGTGCTTTGCTTTTTCCCTCCGGTTCGATTTGAGCTAACTTTCTTTTACCCGAATCTGTTTTACTCCGTTTTTCCGGCGTTGTCATGTCCAACGCGGCAAGCTGGGCGTTGCAACTGGTACGTACTGCCCTTATATAGTTAAATCTTATGGAGCTTTTGCCTTTTTACGCCTTTTTACGCCTTTTTCCAAGATGGCGGATCAAAACTTCCGGTTTATGAAACACCACGCTTCGTGAATATTATTCTATATACCCACTCTTGCTATTTTTATCTCCATTTACGTCTACGGTTGGCTTACTTCTACTCGATCTAGCTACAGTTTTTGTACCATTTTTAGCTTTCATCTCCTTGGGTGGCATATTGTCTATTCTCTGTGCTTTGCTTTTTCCCTCCGGTTCGATTTGAGCTAACTTTCTTTTACCCGAATCTGTTTTACTCCGTTTTTCCGGCGTTGTCATGTCCAACGCGGCAAGCTGGGCGTTGCAACTGGTACGTACTGCCCTTATATAGTTAAATCTTATGGAGCTTTTGCCTTTTTACGCCTTTTTACGCCTTTTTCCAAGATGGCGGATCAAAACTTCCGGTTTATGAAACACCACGCTTCGTGAATATTATTCTATGTTTTTCCTTATTTATACATCTTATAACCTGACCCTTATTGTCATTAATAGCAGATCTGTCACAATATTCTTACTTTCCTGGCTATTTAGCGTCTAGCTCTCCTTTAGGTAATTGTTTTTGCTATTTTCCTTACGCCGACGGCTTCCTCTGCCTACCTAGTCTGGGGCTCGATGTTCTCCCCTCCTATGTATTGTTCATTTCCACCAGGTGGCAGCACTGTTCTCCGCTTTGTTTTGATTCTACGAATACCGAAGGATTATTGGATAATCCACTCCGATACTTTAAACTTTAGTATTTATCGAATTATCTCTTCTTTTTTTTTAAAAAGGTCCATTTGCGAAAATACCTTAATCTTATCTCACTTTCCTGGCTCTATAATCCGCTGTGGTTAGAATTGGGTGTAACGGCGAGGCCTTCCTCCCACGTATTTAGGTTGTAAGGAAACTTTAAAGTTAGTTATCTTTCTGCTGCTAGTAAATGATGAATCTATGATAAAAATAAATAGGGGATTTGCATGTCCGACTGCGCATGTCAAATACAGTGCATTCTGGGAGGGATTTTGTTGAAATCTGACAAACAAATTTAGCAACATTTTTATCGAAAATTGCGAGAATGCTGTCACCAATATCATTAGCTTGTGTAAATGATCTATAAAAACCAGATGTATGACGGGAAAGGTGAAGACTTGTGTTATGGAAACATATATATGGGTCAGATTTTCAGAAAATGTACAATTGGCAGCTCTATACGATTAGTAAATTCTGCTAAATCAAGCTACAATTTGGTCAATACCAGGTAAATTCGAGTATATTCGGCATTGCATTGATTCTAGCCATCTGTTAATTGGGTAGGTTGAACTGTATTTTGAAATTATTTTTCGTCTGAAGTTTGGGTTATTTTAGAGAATTTGTGAAAGTGAATTGTACATTCTCTGAAAATCTGACCCATATAACACAAGGATATTGACATTAAAGCCCAGATTAATTAATATTCCATGATGAACATAACATGTTTTCTATAGATTTTAAACTGTACCATTAGTCCCATAATTCCATGCGAATCATGATTCAAAATGGCGGCTATGCAACTCCCCTATTATGGAGACGCAATTTAATATAGGTTGTTTGTTTATTCCCCCTTGACCTTTGAACCTTTTTGTTTACTTTCCTTGTTTGATCGATTTTGGGCAATGTGCATGCTCACATCAGAACCATGCAAGGGTGTATAGTTATGTTGGTTTTTTTCGTTTTTATTTACAATTAAGGAACGGAAATTATTCAGTCGACCTGACGAATGTCAGTCATTGATTAGGATCTTGATCAGATATGGGTGAGATTTTCAGAAAATGTCCAAGGCAGCTCTACACATTGAGAAAATTCTGATAAATTAGGCTGCAATTTGGGCAATACTAGGTAAATTCGAGTACATTTGGCATTGCATTGATTCTAGCAATACGTTTGGTTAGGTTGAACTGTATTTTGAACATTATTTCGGTCTGAAATTTTGGTTATTTGAGAAGATTGTCGACGTTGAATTGTACATTTTCTGAAAATCTGACCCATATGACAAAGATTCAGTCGTATATCAGATGTGAAATCATGATTTTGATAATTATCAGATCGCATCTCCACCTGCTCCATCCTTTGTTTAAGATAAGATAAGATACTACTTTATTTATCGAAGTCACATTACATAAGAATAGGCACATATAAAAATAGATAAATAGGTATACTTGGGAAGTGAGACGGAAATCACTGCACAGGGCTCTTATGAAAATCAATGTAAATTGAGATGTACTCTGTAATAAAATGAACATTTGAACAAAAAAAAAAAAAAATCTAAGGTCCTTTTTTAAAGGAGACTTTGGGCTCATTTTTATTCCCCTTGATTTATGACCTCATAATTGTTCATATTTTCCCATTGTTTTCCTTTTATTTTCAAGTGACTGTAAGAAAAAACCAAGTTGTTGAGATAAATTTCTTTTACAATTCCTTTCTTATGTAGTAAAAATACAACTTATTCATTCAGTCTATTGTAATGGCAATCCTTTACATCAGTAAAATGGTTGAAATGTGTATTATTATAAGATTTTATTTTCATTTCACAGTTACATACATGTTAAATCAAAAGAAGAATGGAAGTGGAATACTGTCTGTGATAGTCACAGCTCTTCCGAATATCCCGACAGTTGTTTCGACTACGTACAGAGTGGTTCTAAGTGATACAGTTGACTAGTGAACTATACTTAATACAAGATATGAATAAAGTAAATAAAGCGTACAAAAGTGTACATATAAACAGGGGCAGGTGTGCAAGCACCCTATCCGACTGTTGTTGGTACCTACATGTAGCTAAGTGAGTAATAGTGTTGGTTCTATAATAGTATCTTTTGGAGCTTTAGCAACACTAGCTAGTGGGTGTTTGTGTATTTGTCTAGTGCTAGCGCAACTGGTATTAAAAAAATAATAGCAGCTGCAGTAGTACTTTTTGCGTTCCCCAGTCATGGGGGTACTTGATTTATTCATTACTGTCTACTTGTTGTCGGCATAGCGGGTGCCCAGATAGTGCTGGAAGGCCCTGTAGTCTGGTATACTTCTTGTTTTACCATCAAGGTTGTTCCACAGGGTGGGTGCCTGGTACACAAACGACTTCCTGAACTTCTCAGATTTTTGTGTCGGGACTATTAGTGTGGGGCCTTTTGATAGTGTTCTTAGATTTATGGATTTAATAGTTTTCCCCCATGTTTGTTGAAATGAAATATGAGTACATTCAGTCCCTTGGAGTGGCTATGACCATAAATGGAGGCGGTCTATGTGTGATTGCTATGGTTCCCTTGGTTACAGGCTCTACCCTGCCATCTGGTGATGAGAATGTGAAGCTATGGACGAGGTTACTAAAGAAGATGAAGAGCTCCTGTTTAGCAAGTTGCTCACCCAGACATGCCCGCCTTCCTGTAAAGTAATAAATCAGGCTTGTGTTTCATTTTAACAATATAAACCATCAGCCATTTGTATTGTTACAAGTATAAGGCATTTACTCTATGTATTGTAATAACAAAGTAAAAAAGCAAATTATATGGCTTTTGATGTATTATTCAGGATATCGGGTATCAGATGGAATAGTATTATGAAAAGGGAACTGTGGAACTCACATGAGACAAGCCCCTATTTCTATTTAAAATCCACATGGTTTAGAACTTTATATATATAAAATAATGACCCACCTAAGCCAAATGGAACAAACTCATCATAATGTTTCAGCTTTCCCTCTTCATCAAGGAACCTTTCAGGTTTCAGCACAAGTGGATCCTTCCAAACATTTTCACTCCTTAATGTGCCCCATATATCGGCCCAAACCTGCAAGTGGGAATGCTTTGTAATTATTAATGTTATAATTACTTCCAAAGATATGTGGATGGCCTGTGCAGACAGGAGTAAGGTAAGGCAGTTTAACCCTCTGAGTAAACCAAGATTGGATTGGTAGAGGTATAGAGAAGCAGGCTAGTAGTAGCTATCCATGTGAGTGTTTAGGGGTTGAAGTAACAGGGGTTGGAGTGGCAGAGGTAGATATGCAGGGCAGTTGTACATGTGTCCTGGGGTTGGAGAGATACAGATAAGTAGGGCAGTGGGAGCACTGTTTCTCCGCAGGGGTTGAAGTGTTGAAGAGACAGAGCAGGGCTGAAATAGCGCAATTGTGATATAACACTGTAAGTGAGCAGGATTGGGGTTATAACATATCAACACAGATTGACGTCAATGTATAATACATGAACTTAAGTTAATGGATTCATGTTTTTAAGAAAATATATTAGGTGACCAAATATCACTTGAAAGTTATGACATAAATATGTTACAGGTTCATGAAGATATTTCCCTATAATCAATAAGTTGATTAGATGGTTATTTTGATTCTCACCTCAATGCCTTTAGGTAAGGTATAGCCTCCAATTTGACAAGTTCTAATTGTCTCATGAGGAAGAGTAGAAGGTGCAGTTGTACCCAACCTCAAAATCTCTTGAATGGTTGCCATGGTGAAGGGTAAATCTGCTCTATCTGACAGTTTGGGTTTCCTTGCCTTTCCTACAACTTTATCCAGTTCCATATGTACTTTAGCCTGTACATCTGGGTAAGCCATCATATAGTATATTGCCCATCCTAGTGTAGTAGTGGTTGTTTCTAAACCTGCTTGCACAAAGTCAGATAAGGCTTGGAATAATTTGTTCTCCAATTCTGGGTTTTTCTGCCTTTCAATACGATATCCTTCTATGAAATTTCTTGGCTGATCTATGGACTCATCAGAAACATTTTCAGAAATCTTTTTGAAAAGGAAGTCATTGACAATTTTGAAAGAATCAAATAATTGTTTCTTTGACTTTCTGAAGCTTGGGGAGAACTGGTGGAATGGTGTGTCAACAAAATCCAATGTTGTCTGCATTGCTGCAAACCCAGTGTCAATGCTGTGTCTAAATTTCTGAAACTCGTCATTGTTATAGTCATACCTCTCACCAAATAATAAACTAATGATTATATTAGCTACTGCATTACTTATATGGTCGCTGATATCAAATGGTTTCTGATCCTTAGATTTGCATGCCTCTATCATAATCTCAGCTTCTTCATGGATACATTCCTCAGTAATATTTCTTCCATAACCAAGATTCCTTAGTACTTGTAAGACAGCATGCCGCTGCTTCTTCCACTGGTCATCATATGTTCCATCAGCAACACCTACAGAGGAAATTTTTCATACAGTTTCAATAGATTGTAATCAGCCTTTAGCGGTGGACACACCGCCAATTTAAAGGTTGATTAGGCACTCTCGACGAGTCATACAATTTCATTTTCAACCGTTTTGGAATGGGTGGGTCTGTTTCTCTCTAATTTGGGGATTCTACTACTGATCAGGACATGTTTTCTGCCCTGATTTGGGAAATGTTAGCTGACACATGGCCGGGAAAATGGATTGTCGGGGCAACACCTCCATTTCGTTGAATGATTCTAAAATATTAGTAATTCTAACAGGCAGGTAACTTTGAAAGTATCTTTGGAGTATCAAACATATTTTTTTCACTTTTATAATGCTCCCTTCTTCTGCAAGCCAACAGTTTTGATATCTTTTTCTTTATTTTTTATCTTTGATAAATGTTATGTGTCACAGAAAATTGAGTCACAGGGTGCAAAAGATGGATCATATTTGAAAAGATGAGACCAAGCAGTTTCTAAAAATAGTAAACATTAAGACAGCTTTTATATCAAAATATTATTAGCTGTCTTAATGTTTACTATCTTTAGAAACAGCTCATCTTTTCAAATATGATCCATCTTTTTTTTTCAAAACAAAAAAAAATATATTTTAAGTTTGATAATTTTGTTTCTGAAACGAAAGTGCGGAAAATTATTGGGTGGACAATTACTAGTAAGGTAGCTAAATATACTCTATAACATGTCCTCAGAAACGCAAGGATATACTTCGCATACTGTCTTGAATTTGGTACATGTTTGCACCTGACTTAAAGCGGTAGATACTCCAACAATAAGAACATTCATACACGGAGACCATATGAATATAAAATCACTCTCCAAAATAACAGTTTTGCGACTTTTCTCCCAAGCTGATTAGCGATCATAAAATAAGATCCTCCTCCACCGATACATCTCTTCCATCCACCCCACAACTCTCTCTCTCTCTCTCTCTCGCCTCTCTCTCCCTCTCCCTGTATGTATTTATGTTAATATATTCAGTAATACATTCATAGATTTGGGAAATAGGATATCTAAAGTTTTCTTTAAATCACCTTCTGTGAAAAGACACAGGTCTTCCAGGCTACCCTTTCATTTATGTACATGTTGAATAAAGACCACTTTCGTCCTATCCAGCCCGAGGTGACACAGTCATGTCAATCAGAATTAATCCAGATCGACAGAATAACTAGGATTGCAAGACCAACCAAAGGCTATCAATATACTTTACTTACTGTGCATTGGTGCATATGGATTCCAGGCCTTAACTATATAACCTCTGTCTGGGCGTCCAGCAATATCAGTCCCCATGGTAACAAGGGCTTCCTTAATCAGTGCAGGGTCTGATATGAAGACGACCCACCTGTAAAAAATAATCATAGGGTCACCCAGGTATTGGAAGTTCAGAAAAAAATAAGAACATAAGGCCTGGGAACAAGGTGAGATAAACCTCGCAGATCAGGAAATGAATTGTCATTATTAATGATATTAACTAATCATTCAGTCCTTAAGAAGACAAATAAGTACTAACTAAAATATAAGTAAAAATGTTTAATATGCCAAGACAAAACAGGAATTATTGGCTTCCAATATGAACACCATTAACTCTATATTTCATATTTTCCCTCACATTTTCATGTTTGCCATAGGATAAGTTAAGGAATTTTAGTCGTGGTTAACTCCTGTCATTCCTATTTTCATTTCTGTTATCCGTGAATGCACCATTATTTATATGAAATATAGATTTCTCCAAGTTGATAGAATGAATATAATTCAAATATATTAGAGCGCATATTTACTTGTGTCCCATAGCAATGCTGAAGACTGGTCCATATTTTTCCTTCAGCACTGGAAGGTTTTCAAAAAACTGTATTGGTGGGTCCTCTGCTCCGGGTGATGTATCGATGTTGAGGAAAGGAAAGCTGCCAAAGATTGGTACGGCTGGAGGTCCAGGAGGGAATCCTCTGGGTCTCCTCAGCTTCATGTAGAGGTAGGAAACAACCCCTACTATCAGTGCAGTGACCAGTCCTGTAGTTACTGTTCCCAGCATTATGGCGATGCTGCTTTATAAGACTTAAAGGAATAGAAGACATAGTACTGTAAAATTCAGACCTACACTTTGGGTGTAGTTATACTGTGCCAAACATTATGGCAACCCTACTTTATTAAAGTGAGAAACAGAGCACAAACAGTAATAGAAGTAAGAATATTGAGGTTTAAAATAATCCTTGAGTGCTGTACCTGGAATGGTGGTCATGGCAGGCATTTCATCAAGTTGTCATATACTTCCCTTGTAAGAAATCAAAAATGCTATCAAAAATAAGCAAACAAATATCACTAACACTCCACGTGAGGCTCAGTGCCACAGTGAATATTGAAGCCTAAAAATTGCCTATGTAAATCTCATGTATTTCTTTGTATTTGTTTTTCCCTTTTTTGTCCTTCAGTGAATCCAAAACCTTTGTGTATATGTATATATATGTCTACACGGTGCACCAAGGAAAATTATTGTTTTATATCTGCACATCATCTTGGCCTAACAGAACCAACCCCAAACAGTGGAGCCGGTTAACCAAGTATAAATACAATCTTTAAAAAAAATTGGCAGATTTCAATTGGGGTCTCAAGGTCTCTACAAGTATTTCTGTTTACATAGGTGGCAAAGCAGAATACTTTGACTATTTCTTCTGACAACATTTCTTGCTACTATTTCTTGTGACTACATTATACTACTGTATTCCTGAGATTTCAATACAATAATGCAATACAGCTGAGCCTTGAGTTATTTGAAATCCACCTGAGACTCCCAACAAACACAACGAGAATTAAGACTTCTGAATAATCAGGGAAGTTAAATCATCCCCTGTTTTACATCGACCAATAGCCCCATAGCCCGACAGAGTATTCCAGGAAAATGTAACACACATCTCACAGGATTATCAAGCCTGACTGGCTGTGTTTAATTTGGTCTGGCAAGGTGCCCACAACAATCGATAGAGGAGTAGGGAAGAACCCTAAAATGTGGACAGTCACCCTCTAACAAAGACTATTAGTAGTGAAATTAGAATCTCCATAGTTAACTTTAGACTATGATAATTATAACCGAAGTATTCATAGGGAACCAGTAAAAGAAACACCTTCATACATAAACAAAAGCTTTATAACGGAGATAGAATTAATATATTAAATGCTATGTATGAGTATACTACTGCCAAATGTTGCAGCCAATGGACGATCAGGACATTATTGAACAGATCGGTATTCTAAGATTATAAGCCATCATTATAAGCTATCATGCCCCCCCCCCACCCCTGGTATATTGATCCAGGAAACTCATAATCATACTTTAATACTCAACGTACAAATATCGGTTGCTCAGAGAGCTCAGGTTTATTCTGTGTGTACCATTGAACGAAACGTGGGAGTGAAACTCGATGTTAAACTGTCATACGCTGTATTTATCATGTTTCAGCAATACAAAAAAAATGCTGCCCATGGTGAATATCACTTATGTTAACGTCTGGAAAATTACTGCAAACCCAGAACAAACGTGATGAGGCGGAGCTGGAGCTTAGAATCTTATTGAATTAAATTAGATAACAGCAATTAATTAATTAATTAATCAATTAATGAGAATTCTATTCAATTAATTACATTTATATAAAAAGAAATTATAGAAGTTAGGTGTATAATCCCATACAGTGCACCAGCAGCCCTTCAATGTCAGTCCTTAATCCTATAATAGTACTCGATTATTCCACAATCTTGTCCGATAAATAAGGGGATTTACATAGACACCCGTTTGAATCTTGATTCACATGGTTTTATAGGAATAATAGGAATAATACTACAGTGTAAAACCTATATAAAACATGCCATGTTCAGCATGGACTATTTACCATTGTTCTAATGTATATCCATGTATGACAGATTTTCCAATGACATAAGTCTCCATCTTTCCCATCATGCATTTGATGTTCATAGATCATTTTTTCGATAAAAATAATGCCAAATATTGCAAAATGTTACACCTATGTAGATATACCAAACAAGGAACGATATTAGATAATTCACTTTATGTTAAAGGGAGGGCCTACCTTTAACCAATAACCCACTTGCGAGTAGCGTGAAAATGGTCGGTGGTGGCGCTGAAGTCGGCCACCTTGTTGCTAGGTCTGGGATGCTCATCCATAGCAACCACTCTGAGCATAGGCCCAATGAATATATTTCGTGGAGAAATGGAACTAAAATAATGTCAATCTTTAACTTAATTATCACCCTGGACAGAATCTGTTGCACCCCTATAGCTATGGTTCATACACTACACAATGTCATTTCAAGATTATGATATTAGCAATATTATGCATTGTGTGTGTGTCTGTTAGGTCAGGTAAAGGGGATTATATATATGAGAGATCAACTGTGTGTGTACTCAGGAATTTAGCACTGAAACGTTTATCCTTTATGCTCCAAATAATCCATAACTGCTAAAAATCACTGATTAGGATTGGTTACTGAGCAGGAATAATAATGATCACTGCAGGGACCGAAAGTTCTACTTTTTAATGATAAGTGTGGTGTCGTTGTTATTTGTGTCATTCTTTTAGATATTATTTTAAAGCCAAACTATATTAATAACATCACATTAAAAGCAACAGATATTCTGAAGTAGGCCTACTTGGTGGTACTTGGAACTATGCAATGTTTGCATCATTTAAGAGGGCAGAAAGCTATGCTAACTGGAAAGCTGGAATATCTTATTTGAAATACAAAACGTATATATCATCTAGCTTCATCTTGAATAAAGTATAGGCCTGTCGAAATTAAACACTGCAACTGTCACCCCCTGGCCTTATCACTAAATACTATAAGTACTCGGGCCTATATGTAGACAAAATATTTGACCCTCCAGGCTCCTGGCCCGAGACTAGGGGGAGACTAGGGTCCCGCAGGGCAGGCTAGGGCCAATGGTGCTTGTACCTCCCGTCAACAACTCTTCCAAGTCAGGACACCCCCTTCTGAGACATCCTAACTTTCCCCTACATATACCAATGCGCCTACTTATACTTGGTAATTCTCATGCAAGTCCTGCTAAACATGCAATGTTAGCATCCTTATCTCTGCATTATTAGAGCAAACTCGCAGACAAAAGTGACAAAATTTAGCGATCTTTACATGCTGCTTCTACCGCGTTCCAGCTTAGCTTAGTGGTCAATCCACCCTGTGACCCTGTGAGCTTCCAAGACACTCGCGCGTTGCCATGGTAACCCCCGTGCGACCGTGGTACTTGGAAATAGGTTATTAAAATATGCCTTGTATATACAACTACACAAATGATCGCAACTATATATATGACGCGTTTTAGGAAAATGAGTCATACGTCGCAAAATATGGATTTTGAGATATCACCATATTTGAAAAGAGGAGATGAAGGTGATTACAACGATACTAAACACTAGGACGCCTTATAAGTATTTCTATAATTTTCAAGTTGGATAGTGTTATGTTTGGAAAAAAAATGTTTTTGGATGGGTACACTCTAAGAAAAAAGGGTTATTTTGGGTTCTAGATAGAACCCCATGGTTCTACCAAGAACCCTAGGGTTCTTCGACACCTAAAAGGGTTCTTCGGGACCACCGGGGGTTCCATCTAGAACCATAGGGGTTCTTCAGCGATTTAAGGGTTCTTCGTGCACTTGAAGGGTTCTTTAACTCAAAGCGGTTCTACATAGAACCCCCTTTTTCTCCTTAGGGGTTCCGTCAAGAACCATAGGGGCTTTTGCCTGATTTTAGGGTTCTTCCTGAACTTGAAGGGTTCTTTAGCTCAAAGCAGTTCTACAAAGAATCTCCTTTTCTCCTTAGGAAAGAGAATGAGGTTCTTTCGATATTAAATTGCCAGTAAAGTAAATAAATATGCTCCATACGAAGGCATTCAAAACGCACCGATATATTTAATAAAATATCCCGAAATTTGTTACATGGATTCATATGACCATAAGTGCTAAACCCTCTAGAAATCAGAGCATGTAAGTAAAGAGATCTTGAAAAGAAAATAGTTTGAAAAATATTAATTTTGCGACTTGTAACACATTTTCCTGAAACGCATCACATATGTTATATGCAACGGGATAACACTGGTAGGAAGCTTAGGTTAATGTATGAGAACTGCACGTACCTTGCTGTCCCTTACACGAAGCTAAACCGTTGCAATTGGTTACATATGCAACACCTAGCATCACCGTGGACACTATCTATTATAGCCTATCATGATTGTCACATCAGGGATTTGTGTCCGTACACGGGTCAGATTTTCAGGAAATGTACAATTCAACTTCGCCAATCTTCTCAAATAACCTAAATTTCAGACGGAAATAAAGTTCAAAATACAGTTCAACCTAACCAAACCGATTGCTAGAATCAATGCTATGCCGAATATACTCGAATTCACCTAATATTGGCCAAATTGCAGCCTAATTTAGCAGAATTTACTAAATGTGTACAGTACATTTTCTGAAAATCTGACTCACTGTACATTGACGTAAGTTTTGATCTCTGTACTTCGTCCACCATGTCTATGGAGTGACAATTGGGTTCATTCGGTGCATAATAGTATTATAGCTTCTATTTGATATCTTTATTCCTATATCATGTTTTTAACGAGGTGCATGCGGTCCATTTGTTCATTATATTGTTCTGTATGACCAAATCAATTGTTTAATCAATCACATCTTTCCAGATATCATGAGATAGATTTTGAAAATTGAAAAAATGAAAATAATAAATATGAGTCATGTACAATGTACAACAGGCAGCTATACGCGTTTAGTAAATTCAGTTAAATTAAACCGCGAAATGGCTAAATAATAGATATAATTATATTTGAATATATTGTGATATTACGATGATTTAAAACAATGGCTTTGGTTATGTTGAAACGTATTTTGAACCTAATTTCTAGGTTTGGTGAAAGCGAATTTTAACTTTCTGACTACCTGACCCAGATAGGCCTACACATAATAGACAAATGATAAAATGACAAAATCATTTTACCATGATTATTTGGTCTTTCTACACACATTTATTTCATTTGACGACATTATTACACAATCAAGGCTGTAGAATAGGGGCTATATGTTGATGTACGTCAAATTAGTGGAATATTTCGAAATATCCAATAAATCCGAATATATGTTCAAATAATTAACAGACAATAAGGGTAATTAGTTTAAGCGCTCTATACATGGGGAAATAAAGATTTATAGAGACGGCGTTTGGACCGTAGTAGAGAATTTACTTTCAATGAGTGACTTGTAGAGGGCGAAAATATAACAGGAAAATGAAATTTTATAATAACAGTCATAATTCTAGAGATAATTATCCAATTCAATTCAATTTTGTTAAATGTTTATTTACACTTTAAGTGCGTCGTACAAATAGTAGCCATGCATCTGAATAAAGCCAGGTCTTCCCGTATTCCAACTCTCGTCTTTCCTCTTCCACTAATTACTATTACTTATGCACCGCTCCTTTCCTTCCATAGAAGTAGCGCTGTACCTAACAGCACCAATCAGGGGCAATGCTAGATGGGTCAGATTTTTAGAAAATGTACAATTGGCAGGTGTACACATTAAGTAAATTCTGCTAAATTAGGCTACAATTTGGTCAATACTAGGTAAATTCGAGTATATTCGGCATTGCATTGATTCTAGCAATCTGTTTGGTTAGGTTGAACTGTATTTTGAATTATATTTTCGTCCGAAATTTGGGTTTTTTGAGAACATTGGCGAAGTTGAATTGTACATTTTCTGAAAATCTGACCCAGATAATAGTCCCCGTGAGCCTTGTATATCCATATCGTTAATGACTGTATGAATATGTTAAAATTTAAAAAAAAAATGAAAAACAAGGTCTATTAATTACTCTGGTTACATGGGAGTATCAGTTGTAAAAAGAAGAGAATAAGATAACATAACGTCACTTTAATTCTCACGTTCACAATAGGGGATTTGCATAGCCGCCATTTTGAATCTTGATTCGCATGGAATTATGGGACTTATGGTACAGTCTAAAATCTATAGAAAACATGCTCAGCATGGGATATACATGTTTCCATGACCCAAGTCCCCATCTTTCCCATCATGCATTTGGTTTTCATTTATACAAACTGTAATTATGATGACAACATTGTTGGCAAATATTTGTATGTCAGCTTCCAACCGAATCCATCCCAGCATACACTGTAACAAACATGCGCAGTGAGACATGCAAATCCCCTATTTATAGGTCGGTCCAGACCCAACTAAACAGAAACAGAACTATGCACAACACCAGGGAGGTAAACTGAGACAAATTACAGTGAATAAAATAGGTTGAACAAGAAAATAATATTTATTATAAGTATCACGAGGTGATATACTGGGCAACTATGATAAATGTATTTTATCTAAGCATACAGTGATGAACTTTGTAAATGAAATGGTCCTCAATTCGATGGCTTTCAAGAGAGTTCCTATATTTTGCTGATTCATAAGTAAATCAATTGAATATTTTTGGACATTGGTTGAAGTATTTTTCAATTTCTTCTATCTTTGAATGGCTTCTTGTGGATAGAATGTTATGGTCTAAAAGGTCTTCATCAGTCGCAATAAAGTGACTAAATTTAAGATATGTGTTTTGAATGTTTGTGGTGAACATTATAGTGCACCTACTCTTTTTTAAAATGATGTGATAAGGCTGAATTTTGTATTGTTTGCAGTTTCTGGTCCAGAGTCATGCAGATTGTCAGCAAAATCAAAATGGGGCTAAATAGGCATTACTTTGTATATATCATAAACAAAATTAGGCAATGAAAGTTCTTTTGACATACAGATTGTCTTTATTTAGTATGTTTATACAGCAATCATCAGACAATACTAAGATATTACAATAAGGCATGTATATGCTGTACATTGTCAGTTATAATACAGTTGAGATCATTGAGATATGGGTAGTAAAGGCTATATCAGATTTAGTGCTAAAACATTATCGGTAAACGGCCCAAAAGATCTCAGTTGCTGCTTGGATGTCATTGAATGTAAAATAAACAAGTTTTATTTCAATTGTTGATCGCTGAAACCACCATGTTTACGTTCCTGTGTATTTGAGTTTTTGTTTATTCATCTTTACGGGAAGTGATAACAAAGAAAAGATATTAAATATCATATCATTTCCATCCAAGGAATGGGGGCTTAAAAAAAACAATGCAAATAATATTATAGGATTAATGGTCGTCATTGAGGAGCCATATATTGTTTGGTATAAGCCTATGAACTGAGCAAACAGTGCACCAGCAGGCCCGAAATGGAGGTTATTAATATTTTTAGTCTATAGATGGCTATGGTGGTTATAGTTCCTGGACTGCAAGATAGTGACTAAAACAATTTAAGCCAATTGTTTTATATTTTTTATCAGCTCTATATTTAGGAGAACTGGTATATGGGTCAGATTTACAGAAAATGTACAATTGACACCTCTACACCTTGAGTAAATTATGCTAAATTAGGCTGCAATTTGGTCAAGACTAGGTAAATTTGAGTATATTCAGCATTGCATTGATTCTAGCTACCTTGTGTTTTGAACTTTATTTTCGTCTGAAATTTGGGTTATTTGCGAGAATTGGTTTTGGTGAATTGTCCATTTTCTGAAAATCTGACCCATATATTAGACTGAGTAAATGCAGCAAGGAGAACGACAATCCTTTCAATCCCTTAGGGTGGCTATGACAGAGAATGGAGGAGCTCTGTGTGTGAGGGCTATTATACCCTTGGTTACAGGTTCTACCCTACCATCTGGTGATGAGAATGTGAAGCTGTGGACGAGGTTACTGAAGAAGATGAAGAGCTCCTGTCTAGCGAGTTGCTCACCCAGACATGCCCGCCTTCCTGTAAAGTAATAAACCAGTCCTGTGTATTATAACAATGTAATTATATTGTTACAACAATGTAAAACAGTCAAAAAGCTTTTGTACTATTATAATATTGTAAAATACCAGCCATTTCTATTGTGATAACTATGTAAATCATTAGTCATTATTTCCATAATGGTGTGAAAATCTTATTTTCATAACAATATTAGACATTAGCCTTTTGCATTGTTGAAATAATTAAAGCAATCTAGTGTCATTAAAGGATGAAAATTTTAAGTGCCACTTGCAACCGAGTTCCCTATTTTTGGAAAGTTTGCTTGATATTCAAATATGGGCAAGATCATTATATGTCAGTAATCAATACCCTGATAGATTAATGCCAGGAAAAAGTGGATTAGGAGAGATGAAGGATTTAAATACTTGGGCCGCCGGTCAGTAACATCTCCAAGATAGGAGACAGTTGCTGACCTAATACCCCTTTCACAATACACCCAGAAAGCGCTTCGAAGCACTTCGAAGTGCTTTGAGGTGCTTTGGGGGTGTAGTGTGAATAGAACCGACTACCAGAAAACACTTCCAAACTGACTCAGAAGCGAATCCTGTAGTTCACCTCAGGTAGGTGAATTATAGATTATAAACTGCTTTGCTTTTCTTTCTCAGTGCTAATTCTGCCCGTCTGAATGGAACCGAAGCGAAGTGGTTTCTGATGTCAATGATCAGGTGCGTTGCTTATCAACACATAGGAAAGTGTACAGCAACCTAACAGCCTATAGTCTGAATAGAACCGACGTAGTGAAAGTGCTTCGAAGAGCTTCTCTGCTGCAGTCTGAATGGTGCGCATTATAGAAACCAGTTTGTAACGATTCACTATGCTTTGCTTCAGTTGTGTAGTGTGAAAGGGGTATAATAGTGTACTATAAATAGTTTTGTGTGTCACACTAAGTGCATGGCACATGGGTATATGTGACTATGTGGTTCCTGACTCCTACTTGGTACTGTGTCACACCAAGTGCATGGGATAGGGGTATATGTGACTATGTGGTTCCTGACTCCTACTTGGTACTCAACCCTCCACTATAGTCAGTTGGCAGCTATGAGTTACTTCCCTCAGAATTGAATAGCCCCAATGACTCAACTCCGCTCAAAATATGTTTTAAATATCAAATAATCTAACAAATACATAACTGCGATAATCCACCCACATGAATCTACCTATGCAAGTCATGAAAATCTGCAATTGCATTTAAAATTGACGTACAGTCCAAACAATATAGTGATCTTAGCCACTTTAACATACAGGTAATATCAGGATGAAAAGACCTACCTAAACCAAATGAAACAAACGCATCGTGGTGTTTCAGCTTTCCTTCTTCATCAATGAATCTCTCAGGTTTGAATACAAGAGGATCTTTCCAGACTTTTTCACTTCTCATTACACCCCATAAATCACCCCAAACCTGCAAGTAGGAACAAACTGTAACTTTCAAAACAATGATTATGATATATTTTTGTAGAAGTCTTGCAACAGGAGTAGCACAAACGAATCTAAACCCTGTGAGTGTGCAGCAATTCAACTGATAGGGCTCTTGAGGGGTAAATTCGACAAATCGACATGGCCTATTCTCAGGATCAACAATTGACATGGGCATCAAGTGACAAACGACAAAAACACTTTCTTAGCCTGACAAATCGACAAAGACCTTATTAGTCCTTACCGACAAAAAACGGGTCATTTTTACGGAAATTAGGTGACAAACGACAAAAGAATTGTCTTAATGACAAGTGACAATTGTTGTTTCTTGGTAGCGACAAGAAAAATTAAACACCCCCCTCAGGAGCCCTACTGATTTTGTCAGGAAAGTGCAATTTCTGGCAGTGCTTTAGAGGCCATTTAGGGGCCCTCTTAGGGGGCCACAGGGACCATTTTAGGGGGTATAAGGGTATAAGGGGGCGGTGCGCCCCCCCCCCCCCCTTTGGTACAGTAACTACAGGTCTGGTCATTGGACTGGTAGTAGGGGTGGGTTCCTACCTCTACATGAAGCTGAGGCGACCCAGAGGATTCCCTCCTGGACCTCCGGCCGTACCGATCTTTGGCAGCTTTCCTTTCCTCAACATTGACACTTCACCTGGGGCAGAGGACCCACCGATACAGTTACATTGGTGAGGTGTTGGAGCAAGAATGCATACACAATGGGGAGAAATTAAGTGATTAACTTGAAATAGATAAATAATTTACTGCATTCAATGGGATTGATCCGGGGGTAATCAAATGTGTTGTAATGCAATAAATCAATGCAGAAATATCAATATGTAGGTAGATTAACTTTGGTCTTAGAATAGACCTCTAAATGAAGATTATGCTCTGAGAAGTTGGTAGAGAAAGGAATTAACAGAGGGCTCAGAAGTATTGGGCTAACCACTAAAGCTGTCACTAACAAAATGCATACACATTTTATTGGCGCACCTGACATTGAAATGACTTGAATCCTTCTAAATAAAATTGACCCAACGTGCAACCCCATCCACAAACATCAATAAATCAATAAACAAAGAAAAATCAAGGAAATTTGTGAAAGATATTGATAAACAATTCCAGTAACTATGATTATGTTATGATGTTGACTATAATGAATAAATGGAATTAAATGAATAAATATGACATAGTTTAATTATTTATTTATTTATAATCTGAATAAATATATTTTCACCTCAGTAATTATGATTATGTTATGATGTTGATTATAATGAATAAATGGAAATAAATGAATAAATATGATATAGTTTAATTATCTGAATAAATATATATTTTCACCTCAGTGCCTTTAGGTAGGGTATAGCCTCCAACTTGACAGGTCCTAAGGGTCTCATGAGGTATTGAGGTAGGCACAGTTGAACCCAGCCTCAGGATTTCCTGAATGGTTGCCATGGTGAAGGGTAAATTTGCTCTATCTGACAGTTTGGGTTTCCTTGCCTTTCCTACAACATCATCTAGTTCCTTTTGTACTTTAGCCTGTACATCTGGGTATGCCATCATATAGTATATTGCCCATCCTAGTGTTGTAGTGGTTGTTTCTAGACCTGCTTGCACAAAGTCAGATAGGGCTTGGAATAATCTGTTCTCCAGTGCTGGGTTCTTCTTTCGTTCAATACGATAGCCTTCTATGAAGTTCCTTGGCTGTTCAATGGACTCATCAAAAGCATTTTCAGAAATCTTTTTGAAAAGGAAGCCATTGAGAATTTTGTATGACTCAATTACTTCCTTCATTTCTTTTCTAAAAGTTGGCGAGAGCTGGTGGAATGGTATGTATGAATAATCACCTGCTTTTTGCATAGCTGCAAACCCAGTGTCAATACTGTGTCTAAATTTCTGAAATTCTTTATCACTGTAATCATATCTCTCACCAAACAATAGACTGATAATTATATTAGCTACTGCATTACTGATGTGGTCACTGATATCAAATGGTTTTTGATCCTTAGCTTTGAAAGCCTCTATCATAATGTCAGCTTCTTCATGGATGCATTCCTCAGTAATGTTTCGTCCATAACCAAGATTCCTTAGTACTTGAATAACAGCATGTCGCTGTTTCTTCCACTGCTCATCATAGGTTCCATCAGCAATACCTGCAAAGGAACTGAGGATTTTAAAAAACAACCTAAAGAAAATGATTATATGCTACATGCAACACAAAGCTATTGTAAATACTTATTGCTTTCAATCGCTTGATAATAGACAATCAAATATTTTAGAATATATTTCATTCTTTATTTATTTACTGAATATTTATTATTCAGCGTTAAATTCTATATTTGTAGGTGCATGACTCCTTTGATTTGAAAGTGTATTTTATAAAATAGGTTGTCTATTTTGAACTGGGCTTTGTCATTTGTGATGGTGTACATACTTCGTATAGGTGCATATGGATTATACGACTTGTTAAAAGAACCAGGGTCTGGCCGCCCTGCAATATCGGTTCCCATGGTAACGAAGGCTTCTTTCATCAGTGCAGGGTCTGATATGACAACAATCCAGCTGTAATGAAAATTGAAACGATCACACCTATGGAGCTATTTTTCAATGAAGCTCTTATATCCCTGCAGGGTCGGAGTTAAATAGGTGCATGGGTCAAAGATCCTACTTCTATTTTTCCCTGGATAAGGCTGGAGATGATGGATGAAATGATAAATGGGCCATATTTTCAGAAAATGTACAATTCAACTTCACCAATCCTCTCAAATAACCCAAATTTCAGACGATAATAAAGCTCAAAATACAGTTCAACCTAACCAAACAGATTGCTAGAATCAATGCAATGCCGAATATACACGAATTTACCTAGTATTGGCCAAATTGCGGCCTGATTCAGCAGAATTTACTAAATGTGTAGAGCTGCCAATTGTAAATTTTCTGAAAATCTGACCCATATATAACCCATCATACCCACGAGCCTGCACACCCATTTGATACCAATAATATAGACAATAGAGATGAAACCTGGACATTGCTCTAGATCATACAATGAGTGTTGTTTTGCTGGGTTTGTAGGTGGAGAGAGGTGGCGTGGTTCTCCTTACATGGTTCACTTGAACCATGTAGGAAGGACCCTTTTTTCTCTTATTCTCATGATTTTCTAAGCTGAATTCTCTTTGGGAGATATAACAAATCATCTATGGCAAGATAGCTTAGAGTGAGCTCTATATCATGGGGAAAATTAAGAAAAAAATATGATAATAAGCCCAGACTAGGCTGATCATGCTATAATACCCATATGTCCAATTTCGTGAGAATCAGTCAAGTGATTTTGGTAAGAATTTGTTTGTCATAATAGTTGAGAATGCACCTTTAAAGTAAAGCAATAACTATTTAATTATCATGTAATGCCACAAGTTTATCATACATCTGATGTAGTTGACACCAGACATATGGGTCAGATTTTCAGAAAATGTACAATTCACCTTCACCAATCCTCTCAAATAACTCAAATTTGGGACAAAAATAAAATTCAAAACACAGTTCAACCTAACCAAAAAGATTGCTAGAATCAATACAATGCCAAATATACTCCAATTCACCTAGTATTGACCCAATTGTAGCCTAATTTAGCAGAATTTACTAAATGTGTACAGCTGCCAATTGTACATTTTCTGAAAATCTGATCCGTATAATGTTTGTATCTAATAGAAAGTATCAAGCCAACGATGTAGAACAGGATAAACCAGGTGACAATGCACCTGGGGTAAATAGTAGTACAATATAGTAATCATTTACTGTTACTATTTCTCAAAGATATAGGGAGTTCTAATAATGGAATAACAGTAATTTAGATGAAGAGGGAGATCAGAGGCGATCATTACTTCATTCATGCAACTATAATCATATTTCACAGACATTATATAAAAGCATAATTACGAGTGTCCCAAGGCAATGCTGAAGACAGGTCCATATTTTTCCTTTAGCGTCTTAAAATTATCAATCATCTGTACTGCTTGGTCCACTGCCCCAGGTGATGTGTCGATGTTGAGGAAAGGAAAGCTGCCAAAGATCGGTACGACCGGAGGTCCAGGAGGGAATCCTCTGGGTCTTCTCAACTTCATGTAGAGGTAGGAAACAACCCCTACTATCAGTGCAGTGACCAGTCCTGTAGTTACTGTGCCAATCATTATGGCGACCGTGCTCTCTCCTAGTAAACAAATCTCTTTTTTAAACACAGGTAAGAGTATTCTTATAATAGTGTACAAGGTAAACTCATGATTAAATGTTATGAGCAATTCCACCAAAAATGCCTCATTTGGGTTGATAAACAAAAGGTCATCCAAAGTCCATAATAAATGCGCAATGCTTATCTGAGAGTATTATTCTGGCAATTTTGGATTCAGGGAACAATATCGCCTTGGGCGAAGGTATCTTATGATATTACTTTTATTTTGTTTAAACATGAAGCCAATAGAATGCCAATTTTGATGATAGCACCAACCATGAGAAACGGCGCTTGTTATATCCAATCCACTGTTTAAAAAATGCAGCCAGTAATTTAAGGAAAAACTCATTATTCTGTAATATTATGTTGTTATGAATAGAAAAATGACTGTCACCCCATCCCCTCAGTGACATTACTGTTTGTTGTGGGTTTTTTTTTGTAACTTCTCATTTTCTCCAGAAATACATAGGTGATCACATTGCTATGACCCCAAGTTTGTTGTGCTTGTGAGGGTAACTCTATATATTTTGTTAGCTATGTATATAGATCTTTAGGTGACATTGTTCTTATTGGCTTCTTGGTTCCACCTAACCCTGTTCTTTTATGAGCAAAGTTTGAAAAATAAATTATATTCAGTTTTTTTTTCTGTTGAACGGTGGTTCATACCTCTAAAGGGGACCCAAGGGGTCAAGTTAAAATATCTTAACTTTTGAAATGATAGTCTGATCTGAACATAATTGGTGTCATCAAAATTGAAATAAAGAGATAAGTTAACACATATCAATAAATATTATTTAAATATGGAATTGCTCATATTTATTTTCTTTATCTTAAAGCAGGGTTCAGTCAGATTTGTAAATTGGAAATTATTTTTAATTGGAAACAGAGTTTCATAATATTATACCAGTTAATTCATTTTTGCCTTATCACAGGTGGGACGCAGATCCCCGTCACACGCTTTACCTAAAAAAATATGGCGATTTTGAGGCTCACATTCATAAGTGTTAGGTCGGTTTTAGTACCTTTTCCATTAATATGTGTTTGTAGTTTTTATGTTGATTGAAAAAAAAATTAAAAAATTACTTGTGCCTGTAAAGCAGAAATACATTTTGTAAACAATGCCTCTAAAGCGTAACATTTTGATGGCTGTTTATTTCTCATGAACTGTCTCTAAAACCATTGTAATATCCTTCCGTATCAACATATCACTACAAAATAGATTGGTCTAGGGTTAATCTGATCAATTCTGTTTGGTTTCCTGATGGTAGTAACAGGGTGTAACCACTTTATGGCTATTGATTAACATTAATTATTATTATTATACATAACATTCTAAATTAGTAACATGTTCATATTTGGCAAAATAACATTAACCTGGAATTTATTGCAGTCCATCCTTCGTTAAATAATATCATCGTACATGGATGCATTGAATATTTATGCTGATATCTCGGCAACTACCGGTAACCTTTAAATATTATGGTTATGTAATATTATTTCTACTAAAAATACATGAACCTTAAACTTTGATTTATTTTCCACAAATAGAGCCCTTGTCGACGCTTCATGATGATGAATACTAACTATATTATTGTTTTTCTTATTTCTTCTTCTCATCAATTATCATTAATAATCATTAATTCCAGCGTTCCATCATCCTAACTTTGGTAAATCAGCAACAGAACACAACGAAAATCAGAAGGAGAGTGTTTTGTGATTGTACATATACTACCCCAATAAAAATCTGTTTTAGAAAATGGCAAAATATAGAGTGATGTAATTTATGGACGGTCCTATTATTATATTTTCGAGACCTTAATTCCCATTCATCACAAATAAATTTGCATAGAAGTTACGAATATATTGTATTAAACAAATCCACTTGACAGGCGTCAACAGGCTGCTTTACAGGCATCGCCACAATCAATACTGGCTGATGTTACCGCATCACCATCAAAATTGTTCACACATTATTTTACAGAAACCACCGTTGTGATGGCCATAATAAGACTATTTTCATGATCAAATAGCCAATACCATCTTTAATGATGATTCACATACTACATGTCAGAACTATATAAATACCTAAACTCAAATGTATACAATGACCACTTTTTATTGCATTCGCCATTATGTGCTGTGGTAAAGCGCGTGACGGGGACCCTGCTTCCCACCCGTGCTTATTCAATTCAGTTCAATTGAAAGCATTTTTCTATTTATACATTAAAGGTGTACAAAAAGGCGACCCAAATCTGAGAGTGGGTTCCAGGTCTTCCAGTGGGTAATTCGAGTGCACAAGCCTAGCAAGACAGATACAGTATCAACCTATATGGTTCTAATTATCTCTCCATAATGTGATTGATAGGATATATGAAATGGGTCAGATTTTCAGAAAATGTACAATTCACTTCCACCAATCCTCTCAAATAACCCATATTTAAGACAAAAATGAGCCTCAAAATGCAGTTTAACTTAACAGAACTGATACTTTGAATCAATGCAATACCAAATATAATCAGATGTACCCGGTACTCATCATTTTTCAGCCTTATTTAGCAGAATTTACCAAATGTGTAGATCTGCCAATTGTACATTTTCTGAAAATCGGACCCAAATAGTAAATCTTAAGGGATAACAATCACAGTAAACTTAAATCAATCCCGTTACAACAAATTCCCTTACCTCGTTATGTTCCCTTTGCACCTTGCCAAATGCGTTAGTAGGACTTGTTGTGGTCTAATGCTGCTACACACTCTACTCATATATATATAGAGCGATGAACTGGCAGTGAACTTTGGTCATGTGCCAAGCGCTGGCTATGGAGTGGCAAATAGCTCCTTTCTGAGTGAGTGAGCGAGATTGGTTGCTTTAGAATAGAATAGATAACCGTTTATTTGTCCAAATTAAGTACAGTTACAGTCGGTTGCAGACAAAAAGGTCGACATGCTTATGCATCAGATTTATGTCCGACGCATATCTTCCAGCGGTAACCTTAATTTGGAATAATATCTAGGGTATATCTGTGATATACCCTTTACGCCCTTATCAACACATTTAATATGGTTATATCAAGGACGGGAGAGCTGGGAGAGTGAGTGAGTGAGTGAGTGAGTGAGTGAGTGTTTTACGCCCTTACCAACACATTTAATATGGTTATATCGAGGGCGGGAGAGCTGAGAGGGAGGCAGTTTATCATACCCAAAAAATAGAGATAGAGAAGAAGGTAGAGAGACAGAAAAAAAGGTACAGAAAGCTCCTTTCTGTTTGTAACAATAGTTAAATACTGCTGTATTTTGGCACTATTAAAACATAAGTTCTGTGATATCTATTTATATTGAATTTAATTAAGTCAGACGTTCATTGTTCTACGTATTCATCATCAATTACTGTAATACCAATAATTATTGGCATGACGCAGTGTGGGAGTCGTTGAAATGATCCAACAATGACAACCCCCAAAGTCGTTACGTAGCAGGGGTGGCGCAATCCTCTTTCGATATTTTTTTTGTATATATATATATATATAAATCGTCTTTGAATATTAGTGACTTGCCAGCAGGGACGCATATGGGTCAGATTTATAAAAAAATATATACAATTGGCAGCTGTAAACATTTCGTACATTCTGCTAATTAAGGCTGCAATTTGGTCAATACTAGGTAAATTCGAGGCATTGCATTGAATCTAGCAATCTGATTGGTTAGGTTGAACTGTGTTTTGTACCATATTTTCGTCTGAATTTTGGGTTATTTGATAGAATTGGTGAAGGTGAATTTTCTGGCGACCCATATATTAAACGAGAACTAAAGACAATGTCTAGGCAACAATGCTCAAGACAACCCCGGGCGACTTATGGGACAATTCCAAAGGGTGTTCACATGATGTCAGATTGGCACTGTCCTGGAGGCCTGGTTTTGTATTTTTTGTCCCCGGTCTGTGAAAATTAGACAATATAGTGTCTCTTCAATGTTTGTCCTTCTTTGAGGTAGTTTTCTGGCGGGCGGGGATTATTTTTGAAACCAAAATTTTACTTGCTCTCCTTTTGCACAAGCTTTCCAATTTCTTTACATGGCATTTCCGGTATGTTACATTAGCATGTGATATCGCATTGAGGTATATTGTATATATAGCCTATTCGTCACCGATCAGTTCTGGTTTATGATCCTTCCCTCGTGAGGCATGTATGGGTCAGATTTTCAGAAAATGTACAATTGGCAGCTTTACACATTTAATAAATTCTGCTGAATAATGTTGTCAATACTCGGTAAATTCAAGTATATTCGGCATTACTTTGATTCTAACAATCTGTTTGGTCAGGTTGAACTGTTGTTTGAACTTTATTTTCGTCTGAAATCTGGGTTATTTGAGAAGATTGGTGAAATTGAATTGTACATCTTCTGAAATTCTGGCCCTTAAATAATCCTTCCCTCGTGAGGTATGTGTACAGATAATCTTATGAATGCTAGATAAGGGAATAAAACATCAGAATCGGGAAGGAGCCAACTGTGGATAAACATAACGGTGGTTGTCATGAGTGGGTTTATCTATAGATAGATAGAGCAATCGTTTGTTCATCAAAACAAAATACAGGTTGACGAACAGGTTGACAGGTTTCTGGGAGTGTCCCAGCAGCTCTTCTAGCTTTCCCTTGGCCTATGGGTCGGATTTTCAGATAATGTACAATTGGCAGGTGTACACGTTTAGCAAGTTCTGCTAAATTAGACTGCAATTTGGTCAATACTAGATAAATTCGAGTATATTTGACATTACATTGATTCTAGCAATACGTTTGGCTAGGTTGAACTGTATTCTGAACTTAATTTTCATCTGAAATTCGGATTATTTGAGAAGATTGGCGAAGTTGAATTGTACATTTTCAGAAAGTCTGACCCAATTGGCCTATAGGTTACCAACGTTTCGATCGGTTCTCATTGAACCTTCATCAGGGTTCTCCTATTCCTGTAAAGAGCGGGAGAAGGAAGAGGAAGGAAGTGAGGGAAATGAGAAGGAGAAGGGACAGGAGAGGTAGTCAGCAGAGAAAGAGTGGGGAGGAAGGAGAAAGTGAGAGGAGAAGGAGAGACAGTAAGAGGAGAAAGAATGAGAGGGGAGGAGGGAAAAAATGAGAAAGAGAAGGGAGAAGAGAGCGAGCAAGCAGAGGAAAGGTGGAGAGAAAGGAAGGAGAGGGAAAGATCAGAGATTCAGAGGAACCAAACTTGCTACTATGATACTCAAACCCATTTGTATGCCTGAGCCATCAAAGTTAAATTCATGTCAAAATTGTCTCCAAATAGGGGATTTGCATGTGTCACTGCGCATGTCGACTGCAGTGCATTCTGGGATGGATTCAGTAGAAATCTGACAAATAATTGGCAACATATTTAGCGAAAATTGCAAGAATGTTTTCACCAATATCATAGCTTGTATAAATGATTTATGCGAACCAAATGCATGATGGGAAAGATGGGCCTTTGTGGCATAGAAACATGTAAAACACATGGATATTGACATTAGAGCATTGATAAAATTAATAATCCATGCTGGACATGGCATGTTTTCCATAGATTTTAGACTGTACCATTAGTCCCATAAGTCCATGCGAATCAAGATCCAAAATGGCGGCTATGCAAATTCCCTATTATGAATTTCGAGACAAAACCTATTGATTCTAGCAATCTGTTTGGTTAGGTTGAACTGTATTTAGAACTTTATTTTCGTCTGAAATTCGGATTGTTTGAGAAGATTGGCGAAGTTGAATTGTACATTTTCAGAAAGTCTGACCCATATATGAGTGTGAGTCATGCAGTTCATACAGTGTACAGCTCCCTGATCCACTATAAGGGTCAGATTTTCAGAAAATGTACAATTCGCCTTCACCAATCCTCTCAAATAATCGCCATTTAAGACAGAAATGAGCTTCAAATGCAGTTTAACAGAACAGAAATGATACTTTAAATCAATGCGATACCAAATATACTCAGATATACCCCAAATTTATCATCTTTTTAGCAAAGTTTAGCGGAAATTACTAAATTTGTAGAGCTGCCAATTATACATTTTTGAAAATCTGACCCATAAGGCGACTCTCATGCAATTCTGTGCCGCATGAGGCTCTGCACTGGTTTTCGTAATTTTCGTCTTTAATTTGACAATTATTTTAACCAAGATGTTTTTATGAAACTTATTAGGATCTTTCAAAAAACAAATATGGCCCAAGATTTGAGCTAATTAATTAAGTGTACTAGCTCTAATTTTAAACTCTGTCAGTTTTTAATTGGGGCGGCAGTAGAAAGAGACCACCAAGAACTGCATTATATTTGTGAATACGCCTACTATAAAGCGTGCTGAAATACAATACATGACTTATTTGTATAGCTAGTGAACATGTATATATTCTATGTATTGGTATAGGGGCAAAGGTGTATAGGCTTGGCAAGAGTCGCAGTGGTAGCTAGTGGTAATACCAAGTTGTTTGTTTGATTTTTTTATTCCATTTACAGCCCAAGTTATTAATTACAAGTAGAATGGTTAATAAAATACGCATTTCCTACGTTGCCTCAGAGAAATGTGTGGTACAGAGATTTTAATTTACATAGAGTTAATATTGATATCTCATGTTTGGCAACGCACAAAGAAAATCCTATTCACTCTAGGTCCAAACCCTCAGATCAGATAAGAATGGTATGTCAGCCTACCTCACTAATCGGTTTCTTGTCCTAAAATTCGGCGTTTTAATGGGAATATGATGACATGTTGCGGTCTTAATGGAATTATAATGACACTTTGCGGTTTGAGGCAAGAGCTCGAGGCTTTCCCTTCGTTTGAAGAGACTTTCTCAAGTTTGGGTCTAGACTGTTTTGCAGTTATGCGTTTTATATAACTGTTTAATTATGATGGACAATAATAAACACATTGTATGAAAATAAAATCACCGCATATTCCCAGTGCCTAAAAGCAGAGGCAATTATTGCGGTGGTGGACAAGACGGGAAATTCTGCGGTGGTTCTGTTAATAATTATTTCTAAAATCTATTTTCCTAGTTGATGTTTCACCAACAAGAGAAAAAATGTTCTCTTCAGACCAACTAGGATACTTATTTCATAAAATAGTATTGTATATCAAACAAATTTCAATGATATCAGCATCACGCAGGGCTTTGAATTATCTACATCGGTTATATTAAGAACACAAGGGTCAGATGTTCAGAAAATGTACAATTCGCTTTCATCAATCCTCTGAACAACGCACATTTAAGACAGAAATCAGTTTCAAAATGCAGTTTAACATAACAAAACACGTACTTTAAATCAATGTGATACCAAATATACTCAGATATACACGGTTTTGACCATTTTTCAACCTTATTTAGCAGAATTTCCTAAATAAGTAGAGCCGCCAATTGTACATTTTCTGAAAATTTGACCCACAAGATTGCAGTGATCACTAGTGTAGCCTATTGGTGATGGTGACAATAAAGTGCTGCTCCTGGCGTTAAATTCAAACACCACAAAAATCCTGTAGTTCAGAGGTAATGAAAGGAACTACCAGGCCACACGGAGGTGGAATGGAGTACATGGATTGATAAAAATACTTATTATAACCCTAACCCTATAACCTTAAATTAGTGGTCCTAAGTCAGTGTAGGTAGTAGATATATCACATTGGTAGGCTGGCGCCTAGTATTTAGTCAGTACCCTATATTAGGGGCTATACAACCTTTAATTAATTAAGTGATAATATACGCCTGCATGTAGTAAAGCAGCACCTTATATCCTTGTATGTTTTAGTTAGATCCTCGGGGCCTCGGGAGTTACTTTATTGACCATGTGTTATCAAAATCGTTTTAGTTCTTTTAGAATCGAATATATACCAAAGAATCTCTTACATGAGGCATCCAACCATTTTTTAAAAAAAACATGGATACAATTTATACTTCTTAGAGTGGAATAGCAATACCTAAATATATAAACATCAATCTCTATAAAATGATATCTGTAATCTGTATCAAATATCATATAATGAGCCTATCCATACTTCATTTAAGAGGAGTAGGCAAATTAGGATCTTTGTAACTATGAAGGCCTTCTTCTAAAGAAAAGTGCTTTAAGAAACATTGTTATTTTGTTTACAAATATCTTTATTCAGGTTAAGTATACACAAGTATACACAAGTCTCACTCAGGGGAGTTTTTTTCGTCATGCCCTGAACAACAATTCTGATTAAACAAGCGAGGGCAATAATGCATTTAGGTAAATTATTACAATCTACAATGATACATGTTACCATAACCATTTACTGAATTAAATGATACAATCATACCAAGGTTAAAGAGATAAACCACAGTTCAACTGGGAAAAAAACTGAAAATAACATTTTGTTTAAACTTTGCCTCGTTATGTGAATTCAAAAAGCCAATAAAAACAATATGTCACCGGGTTAGTTTTCATTTCAGGGAGCCCTGAAATTTATGGTTGTTCACTATAGAAGTCTATGAGAAAAGGACATTTTTTTCCGTTTTTTCAGTATAAAAAAATAATTGAAAATAACTTTTTCCTAAAAATCTCTATAGGCTTAGCTAACATATTGCTTTACCCTTTCAAGCAATAAAAAATGGGGGTCACCGACCTTTTAAAAAGGTTATTCAACTATATCTGCATCCAGATGAGTTAAAAAACAGGAATATTGAAGATTTTCAATGCTGAATAATATCTTTCAAAATATGTTGATACCCTGTTCTTTCATGCATGAGGGTAAAACTGTATAGTATAGTGTATAGTCATTTCAACTGAAAAATATTATTTGTCTGTCTGAAATCTTGGAAAAACTGAGAAAATATCCATTTCCCCCACATACTTAAATACTAAACTTTGATGGTCTCTAGATTGAAAAAAAATATGCTGAGATCCATTTTTTTTTTTTGCTTTTTGTTATCCCCCAACCATGTTCTTTCTCAAGACAAAGTTTGAAAAAATTATTGTCACTCCCTATTTTTCATGCATTAGTTCCTTGAACTCCCGCCTGCAGCAGTGCATATGACTGTGGTTTATCTCTTTAATTCAGTCTCTTGGTATGGAAGAAATACAGGATTTCCCCATGTTTGTTGAAAATGTGAGTAGACATTTAACCCCTTGGAGTGGCTATGACCATAAATGGAGGAGGTCTGTGTGTGACTGCTATGGTTCCTTTGGTTACAGGTTCTACCCTGCCATCTGGTGATGAGAATGTGAAGCTGTGGACGAGGTTACTGAAGAAGATAAAGAGCTCCTGTCTAGCGAGTTGCTCACCCAAACATGCTCGCCTTCCTGTAAAGTAATAAATCAGGCCTATGTAGTGTTATTGGGATGCAAATGATCTGGCAATTTTATTGTTAATGCAATGTAAAATATCAGACCAATATATTGCTATAACATCTAAACAACAGCCAATTTATTATCTATAATAATAACTCTGTAAGACAAAAGTTATTATTATTATTATAATCAGGACATTGTAGTTATGTAAGAGATTGGCCATAAGTACTTGTATCGTTATAAGGATGTGAAAAATCAGCTATTTTTTTTCCTAGAGGTGCGGAAAGTCGTTGTATATTGGGGGAGCAGGTATCTAGTTAGTTATCTCAACAAGAGTTCAGGATATGGAAAGCCACATGGTTTGTTGAACAGATGTAAATTACATGTAGGAAAAACAAAACAAGATGACAAACCTAAGCCAAATGGAACAAACTCGTCATAGTGTTTCAGCTTTCCTTCTTCATCTAGGAACCTTTCGGGTTTGAGCACAAGTGGATCCTTCCAGATAGTGTCACTCCTTAACATGCCCCACAGGTCACCATAAACCTGCAGAAGTGAATACCCATTGTAAATATTAATGTTACATCAATGCATCCAAAAATTCTAATATACTGTTATAGTACTTGTGAGTGACTGGGTTGTAAGATATATTCTAACCTTCTTTACAAAACTGATGATTTTGTGTAAGTCAACATAATATTTACTTCTTGTATCAACAAACCTTAAATTTATTAATTTATTTCACTATTTTTCTCAACTGTACTTAAATACTTTATTATCGTCAAGATTTGTGTAATTCAGGCTGCTCTGAGAATATTTGTACCTGTGTATAAAAATGTTCATTGTCCTGAATAAAATATTTCTAAATCAAATCAATGTGTGGGGAGATGCACATTAATCTTAGATAATTAAATGGAGATTATCCATTGATTGTAATTTCTTAAAATTTAAGACCGGGAGTCAAGTCAGTAGAGACAAATATCATCATAAGATCCAAAAGTAAATAGAAGAGTTGGCTATATTGATTCTTTCCCGTAGACAGTTTCATATTTACATAATGTTACATTAACAGGCATAGTAAAAGAAATTTTATGTGTTATAAAGAGTGATTAATGTATAAATCCGAAATGAGCAATGTAAAATACTGCCATGGCATAATATCAATAATCAATAACTAATATTATTAGTTATTGATTATTGATACCATATGTATTATAATTTAAATGTTCTCGGAGAAGCATGGAATAAATACAATTTATAGAGGGCTCAGTCTGATTCTCTACTTTTCTTATAAAATTCTGTATGATCATGATTGTTGAAAAATGATAAGTCATAATTATAAATAACTAAATAAAACTAAGTAAAACTAGCAAAACAATAGTGATGGACAAAATGTTGAATATTCATTAATAGTTATGTGTTTCATAGACAAAAATATTTTATAAATAGCTTTTTCTCCCATAACTTCAGTGATATCTGATGTAGATGCATCAAATGGGGATATCCATTGATTCATGTTAACCACAGAATCCATTCATGGTCGCTAAATGTTGTGTAAGCGTAATCTCAGTCGATATTGCTCTCATTTTGTTCTCCCCAATCGGAGAATTGACCATAATATCATAATAGATATATAATATGTATATGAGATATCAAGTGAGATACAGACATTATAAGAAACAAGTATAAATTTTCACTGGTTGAAAAATATTAGTTATGAAGAATCGGTCTTTTTTTATAAATATGTTATAAAATCAATAGTTTGGTCATAAGGTGATACAGAATATTATGATTCCCTAATTCAAACCATTGGAATCCACTTCACAAGCTATCATTCACCACCAAATAAAACTCCAAATATACACAAAACTGATTGGATACTACTTTTGGTGTTACCTCAATTTAAGAAATTTAATATCTAATTAATTTGATTACATGAATAATACATAAGTTTCACCTCAGTGCCTTTAGGTAGTGTATACCCTCCAATTTGACAGGACCTAATGGTCTCATGTGGTAGGGTAGTTGGTCCAGTTGTACCCAACCTCAAAATCTCCTGAATAGTGGCCATGGTGTAGGGTAAATTTGGTTTATCTGACAGTCTTGGTTTTCTTCCTGTACCTACAACCTTATCCAGTTCCATATGGACTTTAGCCTGTACATCTGGGTAAGCCATCATAAAGTATATTGCCCATCCTAGTGTAGTAGAGGTTGTTTCTTGACCTGCCTGTACAAAGTCAGTTAGGGCTTGAAATAATTTGTTCTCCAGTGCTGGATTTTTCTTTCGTTCAATACGATATCCTTCTATGAAATTTCTAGGCTGGTCTATGGACTCATCAAAAACATTTTCGGAAATTTTCTTGAATAGGAAGTCTGTGATGATCTTGTATGAAGCATATAATTCCTTTTCTGTTTTTCTGAAGGTTGGGGAGAGCTCATGGAAAGGTATGTACCTGTAATCCAAGGTTTTCTGCAATGCTGCAAATGCAGTGTCAATGCTATGCCTAAATTTCTGAAACTCTTTATCACTGTAATCATATCTCTCGCCAAATAATAAACTAATGATTATATTAGCTACTGCATTACTGATGTGGTCACTGATATCAAATGGTTTTTGATCCTTAGCTTTGAATGCCTCAATCATAATGTCAGCTTCTTCATGAATGCATTCCTCAGTAATATTTTTTCCATAACCAAGATTCCTCAGTACTTGTATGACAGCATGTCGCTGCTTTTTCCACTGGTCATCATAGGTTCCATCAGCAACACCTGCAGAATAAATGCAAAATTATTTACAAAATATTTTATAATCAGCCATATAATGATAAACAATAAAGAAAACCCAAACTCTTATTATATATCACATTTGTTGAGAATATATATTGCAAAAATTGATTAACAAATGGATCACACATAGAATAGTTCAATCTTTGAATGGAAACTAGATTCTACTAGAAACTAGATTTGTCATGATGTACATACTTAGTATAGGTGCATATGGATTCCAGGCCTTAGCAATTGGACCAGGGTCTGGGCGTCCCGCAATATCAGTCCCCATGGTAACAAAGGCTTCTTTGAACAGTGCAGGGTCTGAGATGAAAACACCCCACCTGTAACAAAAATGATAAAATATCCCATGTAGATACAAAAAGAATATGGTATCAGTTGATGTTATAATCCAGAAAACTATTGGAACAGGATTTGGAACACAAAACATGTAAAGATTAATGAATTCTTACATGTGCCATGACTGACCCAGTGTGTTTTCTGTGTAGTAGCTAAATCTGGTACAACCTATGTATATTGTTAGAGTGGGAATTAATGGTGTTCATTATTTGACTGCTAGGTGGAAGAGGGGGAGATGATTGGTTACTGGGGGCTGATTCTTCCCAAAGTTGTTCTAAGTTAGGCTCAATTACATAGTCGATTCCAATGGTCAGCTATCAGGGGTAGCGCAGCAGCTTAGCACAGAAGAGGGACTTAGCGATATAAGTAACTTAAGTAGGAAAGGTACTCGTGACCTTGGGGTTCAGACGGCTTGGCCCGCGCTCGTTCTAGTCAGACATCAGAGAAGAGGAATATGGTTTTCAGCAAGGCTTTATTCTCCATACACAGGCTCACATCATCATCCAAGGAATGGTCAACAGGGAGTGACAATCTCACATGGCCCACACTGGGCCTTATATACAACAAAGCAATAAAATAGACATAAAGTGGAAAAGGGTGTTGACAGGTTAAGTCGTTCCACCCGTCCCATACGTCTATGTAATGATCTAATAGAAGAAGACTAAGTGGGCGGAGCCCTTACGTAATATCCATGGCATAGCATGTATAAGTAGACTTGCACAGTCCTAGCTAGTTAAGTATAATTAGCGGTTTTAAGTAATGAGATAATAGGTGATAATTAGTAATTAATATAAATATAATGAGGTTACACAATGTTAAGTAATGTTACATAACATCTACGGATGAGTTAAATACAGAGGTGTGGATAGATTTATGTATGGGGACGTGTGGACTGAGTGACTTCCAAGAGCCCAGGTCGCAGGGGTCATTCTAACAAGGGAGACTTGTCTGCCTTCTGCTACAATATAAATAGTATGTTCAACAAAGAATAAAGAATGGCACCTTATAATGTCTGGGCATAGCATGGTTTAAAACATTAGCACATATATATTAAAGTTTTAAGGGATGCCACTAGATGTGATGTCTATTTGCTATCCCATGATTAACACCAACTGCAATAAAATCGCCTGTATTCACAGGTATTAGTCAGTGATTGCAAACTCATCCAAGTTCCATGTTTTACCGACCTACTAAGACTAAATGAATATATTTAACCTACTTGGTGATAACAAGGGTAAACTAGGTCAACATGTCTCCCTGGGGAAACATGACACATGTTTTCATATTTTTAAACTATTGTTAATATATTTGATAAGAGGCAGGGACTGCTGGCAATGAAATAAAGAGGAAGAGGCCTGTCATGCACAGTTAGTTGTAGATAATAAAGAGCATATATTTACTTGTGTCCCATGGCAATGCTGAAGACAGGTCCATATTTTTCCTTCAGCACTGGCAGGTTTTCTAAGAACTGTATTATTTGGTTCTCAGCTCCAGGTGAAGTGTCGATGTTTAGGAATGGAAGGCTGCCAAGTATGGGGACAGCCGGAGGTCCAGGAGGAAATCCTCTGGGTCTCCTCAGCTTCATGTAGAGGTAGGTGCCCACCCCTACTACCAGTCCAGTGACCACTCCTATAGTTCCTATACCCAGCATTGTGGCAACCCTGCTCTATACTAGTAAACAAATCTCTTTTAGCAAAATAAAGACAGAAGTAAAAGTATTTTCATAATAGTGATCTATGCTAAAACTAATGATTAAGGCAGACAGTAAAAAAATAATGATTAAATGATGGATATTTTCCTAGACCTAAAACAATGGTTTCAATTATTTTTGTTAACTGAAAGGAGACTGTCATGTATCAATTATATTCATTTGTATTATTCAAGTGCACTAGACAGTGTCAGCCATTAAAGGAGCCACTCGCTCTACAGGTGTGGTAGGTATAATTTTCAAAATGTAAATTCGAAGTAATAACACATTTTTTTGTTTTTAAATGTTTTTATTCAGTCTATCAACAGATTTTTTCTTCATCCGGGGTCGATCACACAAATTTTACATCATACCCTCTCTTTTCCTGAACATTGGTAATTATTAAAAAGGATATGGAAAAATGAAGTAATAACAATGGCAGTAAACCTTTATATCAGAAGTGTGGGTGTTGTAATGTAGAAACGAGTGATAACTGCCTATGTGATACGGTTAGACGTATCACACATGTGCTGATACACCCACTACCAAATGGGCTTGTTTTGGGTTAATTTTGATTGGTGGAGTGAGTGGGACGTCATAAGGCACTAGCCAATAGCAGATGCTGTTGTTTAAGAGGTGTGATTGATGAATACAAAATGGCGACAGGCAGACAGCAGCCGATTGAAAACAAAGGTATAGCTTGTTGTTTTGTGATCCAAAATGGGAGACGTTTTTCACTCATAGCCACTCAAGAAAAACGTCCATTTCAACTACCTTGTGTATATGGAAATGTCAAGCGTATTAATGACTCGTTGTGTCTAAATATCAACCCCATTGTGAGAACTCACCTTGCTTAGTTTCCTTTGCACTTGGTCAAATGCAGCACAAGGTAATACTTTATATATAGCAGTGTGCATATAGTAAACTCTGTCTCCGTGCGTGGAAGGAAGATAGTAAGGCCGAGTACAGGAACATCAAACGATACCGCTCTCTTGGCCACGGAGACCCAGTTTAGTATTGGACGTGTACCCACAATGTAACTTTGTTTTTTTTATGTTCCACACTGTATTCAAAGCGTATTAAGGTGAAATAATGTATGAATATGTCACTAGCTATGGAGTGACAAGTAGCTCCTTTCTTCTGTTTGTAAAGATATATATACAGACGTCTGGGGATACTACTTCATGTATGAAGTGACCTAGATATACCTTGGCACCGGCTATGGAGTGGCAAATAGCTCCTTTCTGTTCTGCAGTATTGGGGCACCATTAAAACATGAGTTCCGTGAAGGTATCTAGTTCTGTTCAATTCATATAAGGCAGACCTTTTCCTTAAATTGGAAATTTAGCATTGGAAATTTTCTGAAATCTATCAAAACCTTCTATAATAGAAAATATAACTGTATTACAACTCTCTTCCCACCGGTATTAAATATACTATCTCATACTGGGAAAACTAAGATCCAGGAGTATACCTGACTCTTTCTGTAAAGATATCAGCCCATGAAGGGAATTAACACTCAGGAGTACACCCGTTTCCCTCGCTTTATCATGTTATAGACTCTGTCTCAACTGTATTAAATGTTTTATCTTATAAGGAGAATATTCTCATACAGGAGTATACCTGTCTCTCTCAAGATCAGGATCTTATGTAAGGAAAGTCCATAGGGCTTAATCGTAGTTGTTACTATAAGACTTATATTTTCTATTAATTTAATTTAATCACATGTTTACCCTTTCGGCCAAGGTAACGGCAGGGAGAACTGGATGTAATCTAGATGTCTGTACATACCTGTTTATCATATGGGTCAGATTTTCAGAAAATGTACAATTCACCTTCACCAATCCTCTCAAATAACCCAAATTTGGGACAAAAATAAAGTTCAAAACACAGTTCAACCTAACCAAACAGATTGCTAGAATCAATACAATGCCAAATATACTCGAATTTACCTAGTATTGACCCAATTGTAGCCTAATTTAGCAGAATTTACTAAATGTGTACAGCTGGCAATTGTACATTTTCTGAAAATCTGACCCGTATGTACCGTTCTATTCGATAAATAAAGTAGTTTCTTATCTTATCTTAAAGCTTATAAAGATATAAAATAAAACAGTTTAATTTGTTCTAATATTAAACAAGTTAAACAAGTTTGTTTCATTTTCGTCAACATTTGTATAATATATATATCTCTAGATCTGACACGAACTCCTTGTTGTCTTCATTCTAAAAGCATTATACTTAACGAAGTCTGTTTCACTTTTGGGAGAATCTTTTATTAAGTCTTGCACGCATTACAGGTCTTAGAAATACTCGTAAAAAGGTTGTAGCATAGACCTATTGGTACATTTTATTCACTGAAGATACCTTATTTATGGATTCATATGTTTAATTGTACAAAGGAAAATAAGTTTCAATGGGATCATAACTATCTAGTCTAGCATTTAGTATCTGCGTGTATCGCCCATGCGAAAATTTACGACAGGACAGACAGAAGGAGTAAAATTAAAGAACAGTTTGATTTACTCTTTTATATCTAGAGTATAAATAAGCCCGATTTTCAGCAGTAGGATGCTTGAAATACATAATAAATATAAGTTGTAACAGTAATGACATTGTACACCATTACACCAATATAGTGAATTCGTATATATATAGACAACCATTCTCCCTATTTGAAATTTCTGAGATGAGTGGGTCGAAATACTGCAAAGGTTTGTATTGTCTGTATACATATAAATAGACTAATCCCGGCGAAAAATATGCCTGAAACATTGGTTTATTCCAGTTGCAGTTTTGATAACAAATAAGCCCATGTCCTTCAATGATTTATTAAAGAAAATATATAAATTTCGTGTTAAGGAATATGAACACTTTATCCAGTTTATAACAAACAATAAGATATTGATCACTATAAATGTAGGTAATATAATTAAATGTGTGTTCCTCTTGAAAATTATTGTTTACATAGAGATGATATTTCTCTCAATAATGATATATATAAGGAATCTCCAGTTTAAATTCACTGTCCAAGACACAATCTAACAAGACCTTGCCTTTCGGATTCATCCATGTGTTTATGTTATATATCATATTGACATTTGCTTGATATAGACTACTATAAACACCAATACAGAACCAATAACCATTCCATCTAACTTGATAACACATTGAGGAGGCCAAAAACAAAGTAGCTCATAGTAGGGGTTGGGGTGCATGAACGGGGCAAGATTATTGTATGTACAAGTGGGTAACCTAAGAAAAAACTGGTAGTGGTATACATAATATTGTAACAGCAAAGTACAGAGAACAGCGGCAATATATCCTTACCCTATTTACACCCAACATCGACATTGACATCTACATCATTGGCTCAATCAGTGAAAAAGACATGATTGCCTGGAAATGTGGGAGATTTAGCCACCACAACGCATCAACACAACACTAACGCATCCAGCGTTGTGGTGGTACATTATTACTGATCTGGAGATTTCTTAAGAGGCCTAACCTAGCCTAGAGATCCCAACATTGGTTGTTTGTTCAACTTTTATTGTCAAAAAGGAAGGACATGTAGGGCTCCTGATGGTAGGGGGGCCTGTGTCGATTTGTCCCACTAAGGATGAGCATTTGTCCCTTGTCCCCAGAATCCCATGTCAATTTGTCGCTCTAACAAAGGGTCTATGTTGTTTGTCAATCATAAGGAATGGCCATGTCAGTTTGTCGATTTTACCCCTTATAATGTTGATTTGTCACGCTAAGGATGAGCATTTGTCCCTTGTCCCCAGAATCCCAATGTCAATTTGTCCCTCTAAGAAAGGGTCTATGTCGTTTATCGATCAAAAGAAATGGCTATGTCAGTTTGTCGATTTAGGCATCAGGACCTCTACATGTCTACGGTCTTATCAGTAATAATGTACCACCACATCGCTGGGTGGTTAGTGTTGTGTTGTGGTTGCTAAATCTCCCTATTATCATTTTTTTGTCACATGGGCTTGTAAGCCCTGAAAGGGCCGGAACACAAAGTAAATGTACATGGATGATGTCTTATTGCCAACATTTTTTTTAAATATTTTATTAGCTGAAACAGTTTAACAACTGTTGATGATAAGAAAAGACGCATGACTGACAAGATGCAGTTATATTTCTTGCGTTGACATGAATGTATATTTATAAACAGATTTGATGCTACCGAAAAATTCACAATATTGATTGTACTATGTGATTCAATGCCTTGTCCAATTATCATTATTAGAGAATCTTCGTTACACTCTTACAGTCGACCAGACCAGTCCAACAAACATGTGGGTCAGATTTTCAGAAAATGTACAATTCGCCTTCACCAATCCTCTCAAATAACCCACATTTCAGACGAAAATAAAGTTCAAAATACAGTTCAACCTAACCAAACAGATTGCTAGAATCAATGCAATGCCGAATATACTTGAATTTACCTAGTATTGACCAAATTGCAGCCTAATTTAGCAGAATTTAGTAAATGTGTACAGCTGCAAATTGTACATTTTCTGAAAATCTGATCCATGTATGTTTGTGTATTCAGTAGTTAATCATTCCCTCTACGGTCTTACCAGTCTCTCTTTTATATAAATAGACCAGCTAGAGTGTGCGTTTGTTTCTTTATTTCTATAAGCTCCCATTGAGTAACAGTTATCTTTTCAGCTGATAGAATTGATTCAAACATCCTTTTAAATACTTGTTAATTATGATCCTAGGCCATTTTTGAATCGCGCACCAGATTTAAGGTTAAAATAAACAATGAAGTAGCTTGTTTGTTTACATTCCGAGGGAAGGGCGCAATGATATTCATACATAGGCTACTTAATGTGATAAGATGATATGTTTTATAGTGAATAGAGAGGCCTGGAAATGTGGGACTATATAGAGCACCCACCGCTAGAAAGAAAATTAATCTAGATCAAGTCTACTTTGGTGCATCACCATCGACAACCCTTGTCAAATCTCGGTGTTTTTCGTTTACAGAATACGATATATTTAACATTCATTCCACATCAGATGATGTAAGGCATTTTAGATCCTTTTTTGTTTACGGAATCACAGATAAGCATTAAATACAATAATTAATTAAGTCATTTACAAAAGTGATTGGGGAAGGAAACAATGAATACCCCCTGAGATATTAAGTTCGTTTATGAACGAATAATGCCAGTCATTATTTGGCGATGTACTATAGATCTACTTTTACATAGATGAAAATACATTTGACTAAAGATGTAATAATTAAAAAGAATATTCGAGAGGCTTTCCAGTATTATAGGCAATAGTCCTATGGAATTTCATCTTTAATTAACTGAGTATAATTTGATCCAATTTAACACTTTTTAAAACCATATTTAATAATATTTGTACTTGAGATTTTCCCCAGAATCCATTCTTAGTTTCTGTTGCAGTTTTTAACATTTGATTTTAATTCATATATTGAAACCGTAGCACACCATGTGCTATCGAATCACAAAGTACATAGCATTGAATTATTAAAAAATAACTTTGAGTTGCTTAGATGTACAAGGCACCAAACTTGATTTAAACCAGTGCACATACAATTATGATAGGACATTTAGAGAAAGGTAATTAAGCTGCATATATATACAAGGGCCAATGTACTCAGAGGGCATATGTTATATGTCTTCCCAATCACACAATAATAGTTGAATAGAATTACAAGGATAAGTTCACATTACATGTATACACCACCAATGCTATCTAAATTCAACTTTCCATATAAATGCAAGACACCACAAGGGTCCCAGCAAAACAGAATACAAGAGATGACTCAGCAAATTGCAATTAGTCCTTTTGGCACCCGATGCCACCAGCATATCTCTGCCAGTTCTGTCCCTTGGTGTGGTTGAGGAGGCATTGAAGCTATGCAGACTGCAGTCAGGCTTATATTTATACCTAAGATAGAAAGGGTCATTAAACACCTCTCTGATCAAACCGGACATGGCCGCTCCTCCACTTCCGTTGCAGCTCTTAGAGAAAACATCCTCATAGCACTTCCGGATCCGGTCCAAATGCCTACAAAAAATATGATAGAGTAAGGTTGCTGCTAAAGCGAGTGACAGGGGCCCTATTTCTCTTACAAATAGGGCCAGAGAATCTGTTTTTAAGTACGAAACATGGTGTACGCAAAGCTGTGTGACGTCTTTGAGTCACAATAATTGATAGACTGGAAGATGGGCACCGCATGAAAACTCCTCTGAGGAATAGTGCGTTTTTGTAACAATTGTTTAAATTTGTTTATTGGCCCGAAATGAAATTAAAAAACGGAAAAAAGGTTAGAAGATTGAGAGCAAGTGGGAGTCAGCTTGAGATGAATACACAAACAAAGGACACAAGAGTAAGATTACGTGCTACAAAATGCCAACTGTATTATATTTATCAGTTAAAGTGTCTTACTTTTGTAAAGAAGCACTGCTGTTCTCCTGGGGTTTACAGTAGAATTGATAGGCAGTGACCTGTTGAAGGAGAGGCCTTAGCGACTCAAAAATGTGGTTACATTGCTCCAAGGTATTCTCGTGCAATACCTGTATGTAACATTCTGTGCTTGACGAATAATCTGCAAATAGAACATCGTGATTTTAAACGACAGGAGAAACTGGCCGAGTATTCAAAATGACATGTCATTTTGAATCCATGCTAGGGTCTCAATATTCCCAGTGAATACATGTGTTCGAATATGATAATCTGGACGATCCTGAATATAAAGTTATATTTTCAAATCACACACAAACTTAAGGAATAGAATGAAGGACTCTAATTGCATGAAAGCTTAAAATCTACAAATAAATCTACAATTACTGATAGTAATGTTTGCTCAATATTCAAGATGTTGCTAATTCTAGATGTTTCTCTAGGAGCATCATCTCGACATAACAATGTGTTCCATCCAGTTGCGGATATTCTGACACTCTGACTAATAGTGAGGTTCAGCAAGTCTAATCTATACGTAAACGTATCCATATCCCTTTCTCTGATATACAAACATACGTGAAAAGAAAGATAAAGATTCAGCAAAACATGGCGGAAAAAACGTAACATGACATATCAAGAAAAATGTTACATCTCACAATTTATGTTTTATACATAAAAATGCGACCTTAGCCACACAAAAAATACGGATACAGTTACGTAATTGGGATAGGTTGCTTGCGGAAACTCCCTAATACATCAGTAAACCATCCTTACCTGAGAAAGCCTTGTCACAGATATAGGCCACCTTCATCAGGTAGGTCCTCAGTCTGCTCTCCTGCTCCAGGTACATTTCTGTCCCTGTTTTACACTTCTCCCGAACGGGGGCGACACAAGAGCTATACCTGTGATACAATCTGCAAGAAGGAGATTTTGTAAGAATGTGAGTGAGTGAGTTTAGTTGCTTAACGCCCTCATCAACACATTCAAGATGGTTATATCAAGGGCGGGAGAGCTGAGAGGGAGGCAGTTTTATGATCATACCAGGAAATAGAGATAGAGAAGAAGGGAGAGAGACAGAAAGGCCCTTTATGGTCTTACCCAGGACCATTGTAAGAATGTTATATTTGGAATGTTGACTATGTATTCGCGTATGAAGGTAATTGCCATCATTTTAATCACTCTCAGTCTTGAATAATGATTTTTGATTTGATTTGAAAAATATTTTATTCATGAAGACAGATCTAAATACGTTTCGTAAGAAACACTATTCTCAGTATAGCCTGACTTTAAATACAATTTATACAAAGATTTCAAAGTTTACAAAATGAAGGAGACAATAAAGCAGTCCGACATCCATCATGGAATGACATAGTCCACAAACATATAGAGTTCTTTCTTTTTTAACAAGAATTAGCACATAAACAATTCTAATAATTCATAAGACAGAAAATAAAGAAAAAACATAAAATACAAATATAGGTACAAGTAAGGAAGCAAATGTTGTACACAAGGCAAAAAAAAATATAGGTGTGTTTCCGATTTATCTGGCTGAAAACTAGGTTGGGGGGGGGGTGGTAACTTTTTTTTTTTTGTAAATTTTTTTTGTTTGGAAACCACCTCCCAGGAACTGAAAAAAATGTCTTTTTCATAACAATAGTTGTTTTGAACATGGGAAATGTGCCTTTTGACAGTTCCGAGTTAGGAAAACCCGTTTTCCTGCTTTTATAAGCTTTTTTTGTCAAAAAATCCCAAAAAGGTAAGATATGATGGGGAAAAAATCAGGTATGGTAAAAAAAAATTTAGGTAGGGTAAGGTTTTTCTAGGTAGGGGGGGTAAATCGGAAACACAGCTATTTTTTTTTGGCCCAAATAACCGCGCCGAGCTCTTACATGATCATTAGGTAATAAATACATGTACATTTGAGCCAGTTTGTAATGGTAGTTTGTGATGTGTCTTAGGAAAATGAGTCATAAGTCCCAAAAGATGGATTTGGGGATATCATCATATTTGAAAAGATGAGATCAAGCCGATCCCAATGATAGTAAACACTGGGACACTTAATATGTAATTCTATATTTTAAGTTTGATATTTTTATCTTTGAAACATAAAGTTTGCAATGTTTCTGGGTGGGTAACTCCCAGTAAAGTAACTAAACATAATCCATATGAAGGCTTTCAAAACGCAAAGATATATTTAATACAATGTCCTGAAATTTGATACATAGATTTATATGACCAGAACTGTGCGCTGGATCCTCGAGAAATCAGAACATTTCAATAAAGGAATCCTTCAAAAAAGTCACTTTGAAAAACATCAGTTTTGTGACTTGTGACTTTTTTCTTAAACACATCACATATGAAAATGAGTCATAAGTCGCAAAATTGATATTTTTCAAAGTGTTTTCTTCACAAGATCACATTATTGGAATGTTCTATTTTTTAGAGAGTTTATCACCTATAGCTATATCAATCGATGTATCTATGTAAAAATTAATATCCTTTCGTTTTAAAGGTCCTTATATGGACTACATTTAGTTACTTTACTGTTTATTGACCCCAAGAAATATTGGAAACTTCTTTTTTCTCAAAAATTAAAATATCAAACTCAAAAATTATAGAAATCCTTAGATTATTAGACTGTTTACTATCATTGGAATCGGCTTGATCTCAACTTTTTAAATATAATGGAATCTCAAAATTATTTTCTGCGACTTATGACTTATGACTTCTGCGACTTACTATTTTCTGCGACTTATTTTCTTAAAACACATCACATATTGCTCCCCGAGATGGAGCCCTGATACTTACCTGCATGCTTTCTCCACGTCCTCCTTGCCTCCCTTTACTACCAGATCATTCGCATCATGGAACACAAGCTTCTGACTCGAGCGAAGAGATTTAGATCTGCAGGCCCCTAGCTGGTCAGCGAAATCAGTCGGACAGTCATCATCGAATTTGAATCCTGCAACATGCATACCAAGGTGTGATCACTTCTTTGCAGTCCTGTCCAGACGGCCACATTCCTCGATTCCACATCCAGCGATAAGCTTAACCACAAGGCTAAGACTAAGGCTAAAAGTGTTAATGACCCCTAAAACGTACGGGTCTAAAACTGCCTTCTGGACCTGACTGTTTGGTTACACTGATTCTATTTTTCAGTGAGGACAGCTATGAATCCTTTCCCCTGGTAAGGCCATACAAGGCCTTGCAAATTCCAGCAATCTTCAAGGTTATGGGCCTAAACCACTAAGCCGATTCACATGCGATTCTCACAGAGTTTAGTGCAAAAGAGTCCTCTGCGGCACAATATCGCATGAGAATCGGCTTAGTGGACTAGGCCCTTTAGTATCATAAATCATCTCTGCTTAGTAGGACTGCTATCTGCTGTCTACAGCAAGGCAAGGCACAATGTTTGATTTTATATATAAATAAAATTATAAGTCATAAATAGCCGTTATCGATTATTAGTCTGTACTATATTTGTTATATTTCAATTAAATTTCATCTGATCTCATCAACCCATTGTTATCTCCATCTTCACCCACTGGTAAGGTGTGGAGTCTATAATGTTGCTATTTTGTTAATCTTTTATGTAACGAATGTAAAACAAGGTAATGATCACTTTTACTTATCTCTAAAATAAAATATCAAAATCAGGACACAACGAAAACCGACCCTGGGGTGAGAGTGTAACCAATTTTCAAGAATTAATACCTGAATAAAAACAAGTCCAAAAGAAAATATAATATTTTCAAACTCCATTCATCAAGAATATTATAAGGGTCAGATTTTCAGAAAATGTACAATGAGTATATTTGGTATCGCATTGATTTAAAGTATCAGTTCTGTTATGTTAAACTGTATTTTGAAGCTCATTTCTGCCTTAAATGTGGGTTATTTGAGAGGATTGGTGAAGGCGAATTGTACATTTTCTGAAAATCTGACCCATAAATTTACCCGTGCCCTCTTATTACCTGTGTATTCCATGTTGTCGTGTACCTGACACTTGGAGTTCTTGATCAGTTTCTGGGAGGACAGCACTGACATCCGGAAGGCGAACTGGCCAGACACCTCCCCACACCCGCTCCTGATCAGCGTTTGTTTGCAGCCCACATTCTCTGCTAGGAATCTAATGTAGAAGTCAAATTTGTTAATTAATCACTGATTTATGACAGTAGTTCTCTACTAGACTACGCCCATCTGGCCCGATCACTTCGCCATTACGGATAGTTTTATTTTGCATTCCCAAGTCAATCTTCAAGAGTCTGAGTGGCACAGTGAATATTGAAACCCAAAATCGCCGATGTAAATCTTCATTTAATCTCATTTATTTCTTCTAAAGAATTTTCTTCTAAAAACTTCCTGTATATGTCTATACGATGCACCAAGGCAAATTATTGTATCATATCTACACATTATCTTGGCCCGAAAGAACTAACCTCGAAAAGGGGAGAACCAAGTATAAATACAATCTTTAAAAAAAAGTAACCCATCTTCAATTATAAAAAATAAAAAGGAAAAAGGTGGCCTCCCAAATGTGGATACTTGCAAATATATGAAAGAATACTATTTTAATTATCATTAAAAGGAAGAACCCACCCGTTTATAGAAATCATTTGGCATACAGTATATTATTGGGCGTGGGTGTTTAGACGGATGTATGCGGTAAATGATATCAGGGCATCAACTGAAGTATGTAGAATACAAACCATAACCACAAATTGCCCACTGGCCTCTATTTTACACCTAGTTAGAGACCAGTCTATCAAATACCGTATTCCTCCGCATGCTTTCCATCGTATATAGCACATGATGTTGTAAAATCTGAGGAGAAAGTTGTCATAATTATTTTTGTATTTTCATTATAGACTCATTCAGACATACATCTGCCACGCCCCCTACCGACGATAGGCTAATCAAACTTTCCTACCACTACAACACTCATGGATCGTATAAAAATAAAGGAATTGATTACAGCGGCCCTCTTTTAACTGGTTCGGCTGACTTGAGACATACATCTCTGTGTGCTGCATTGATTAATTTCTCACTCAACTACTGACCCAAACTATTACGGAGAATGACCCACAATTATTCAATGTCATTTGTCATATCGAAGCATTCTTACATTTATATGCATGCATTTATTTACTGGATATTGATGAAATACTTTTCTTTGTACTAGCACGCCTGAGGGCTGACAAACAATACCAATGAAATAATGGCCAACATTGACTGTGTAAGCTATTTATTAAAGTTTAGTAATTGAAAAGAATTGTCAAAGATTTACTTTTACATTTAGTGACTGAAGTGATTGCTACTGTTGCTGATACTAAATAGTTTTAGTAAGAATTTGAAGCCAATTTGGCGGGACAATGACCATCGAGGAGAGCGATAACATATATGACACCATCGCATCAAAGGATTTTGGCGTAAGCAGAAATAGAAAACCAAATGAAATATTTGCTTCTGCACAATAATAATCGGCAATTTTACCCACATCTCAATCAATGCTCTAGGAAGTGAATCCCCATCCCTATCATCTCTGCAATTATCAAGAAGAAGAAGTGTGATTCTAACCCAAGAAAGTGTGATTTTGAGTTTAGAGTTGACAATAATGTATATCAATTATAGCAAAGATGAAGTGGAGAATTAGGAGAGTTGAGAAATATCGAGAATAATTAGACTAAATCCTGAAGTACAATCCATAGTATTTATAAGTACATTCTCAATATTAATCACACTATGAGAAATAAATGTCTCCTTTCTTTATTTGTCTTCAGCAATCCTCTCAAATAACACAAATTTAATACAATAATGAGTTTCAAAAGGGTGTTGTCAGGTACACTGTATTTTTCCAAATTAGATAGCCTGATTAGATGCACGTGCGCTACAGGTATTGGTTGTTTATATTGTATTTACGATTTAATGAGTGGTTAGTACAATCCTCCTTATGAGGCTTGATAGCCCGTTGGTATTATTATTGTTTAACGCCCTCTCTTATTTCTTTCTTTATAACGTGACGACAGAAGTCACTTGTGTCAATCTTTCTTCGTTTTTTTATCTGTATGTATTTATAACCTTCTCTAGTAGTAATAGTTTAATTTTTGTATACTGTAAATCAGGATTTCTGAGAATAACATCATCGATGCAATGTAGTCTAATTCCTGAATAGGGAAATCTAAACTCTAAAACTCTATTCCACTTTTAATTAAAGTTTGATGTACATATGCAGGCACCACGTCTTTTATTCTTGAAAAGAATACCAAGAAAGTCCTAGGGTACAGTCAAAATATGACCATTTGGAGGAATATATTCCATTTTAAGGTTCTAAATTCGAATTCAATTATACAAAAATCATAATCACTTAAAACTTACACAAAATTAAGGCTTCTAGTATCAATCTTATTTCTTAAGAACAAAGAAAACATGTCAATTTTCAAAGATTTAAGAAAAGAAAAGGGTAATAAAGCAAAGTCCCGAACTTAGGGAGCAGCCCGGAGCAGCACTATAGGAACGCTCTCATTCGTAGGAATACGGTTAGCTGCGGTTGCCTATACTAGTGTAAACCTAACGCCTCTAACTCATGCTCGGTTAGTTCGGATAAACGGCCACAGATGGCGTATGTGATTGTTGGAGCGTTGTCAACTCCACAACAATCACATTCAAGACCACATATCTGTCCTAGCATAAAACACATTGTTAGAACCTAGGTCGAAAGAAATTTCCTCTTATACTGCATCGTTACTAGTGGTTTGAGCATTTTGCCAATCTAATATAGGTAAAAATATTAATGCAACATATTGGGTACATGCGTCTGTCTCGATCATATCTACAAGGGACGATCTATGCGTGTGACCATTTAGATTGGAATGTGTTTGTTGATTTATTGTTTTGTTTCTTCTGATTCAAGGCTTGTTGAACAAAATACAACTGGTACCCTCTCTTTAATAACAATACAAAAGATGAAACGCTGACGCATTCAATATCCAGAGAAATTCATCATTTCCTCAAGTTTTTCAATACTTTTTTCTGCATATTGTCATCTAAAATTTGAATTTCTGTTTCAAAATATTTAGGGAAGATAACACCAGTGGACGATATGCGGGGTTGGGCTCAGAAATGAAAATCTGGGCATTTTATGACGACACATTGTGTAGAAATCTTCAAATATTACTTTGTTCTTATAAGTTCCAGAAGTTTTACTCGCCATCAGAATTTTTACATCCATCTATGATCTGTTCCTATTTTCCTGATTGTTTACGTTATTTACTTCTGTTGGAAGTCTACTGTATATGGGTCAGTTCGTCAGAAATTGTACAATTGGCAGCTCTACTAGGAAACTCTCCTAAATTAGACTGTAAAATGATGAATACCGCGAGTATATCTGAATATATTTAGTATCGCATTGGTTTAAAGTATCAGTTTTGTTATGTAAACTGCATTTTGAAGCTCATTTTGTCTTAATTATTTGTTATTTGAGAGAATTGGTGAAGGCGAATTGAGAAGAACATTTTCTGAAGATCTGACCCATAAGCGTAAATGGTAATTAGGTATTTATGAACACGTTTTGAGAAAGCAACAGAGAATGCAGCTTTCAAAGCATCTATTACCAACATGCTGCCATTAGGAGCAGCAGATGCAATCTCCGATAAACTCCACCTCTCTTATCCATATCTATAGGTATCCATAGAAACCTTATCAGTGGGAATACAGTAACCTGTGACTAATGCTTTATCAATGATAAATCAATCAAACACCTACAGCTACAGGTATGAATCATTTAGTTGGAGCGAGCCACCAATATCTACCAGAGACTATCCCACTAAATTGACCAATTTCAAGAACAATTGCAATTCCCTCAGCCCAAACCATACAGGCAGGTACATGCGAGTATTAAAATTAGATTCAATATTCCTTTATTTTGATGAGATATGTTGTGGTCAGATTTCATGTCATATACACGTATGGCAAATTGTTCCCATGGAACCTTTAGCATAGTTTGTAATGTAATGGGCAAGAAATTAAGATGAATTTTGTCCAAAATGCTCGAAAATGCAGATTGTTGATCCATATCATTTGAGACTTGAGACGCTGAAGTTGCATATGATATTATATATATGCTGGAATCTGTGCTATGCATTCACTACAGCACACCGAATTTTCAACCTCTCGTCAAAGTCAAGACTTGAAGATGGAATTTTCTTAATAAAACTGCAGTTTGTTGTGCAGCAAGTTCAATTATCTTGCTTCTACAGCGAGGGTAGAACAACCATTACATTGTGAATAATAGTAGCAAATGTATACATAAGTAAAACCAGATTTTAATATCAATTTATGCCTAATACCGCAACTGACCTTGTATTGTAACAATACTGTATGGATATTGATGTTAGCTGCATAGGTGAACTCATCCTGATTAAAGATGTGTCCAAAATAATAATGGTAAGACAATATGTGATGAGTCATAAGTCGCAAAAAAATAGATTTTGAGATACCATTATATTTGAAAAGATGAGATCAAGCCGGCTCCAATGATTGTAAACAGTTTAATAATCTAATAAGTATTTCTAGATTTTAAGTTTGATATTTTGAGAAAAAAAGTTTCCAATATTTCTTGGGGTCAATAAACAGTAAAGTAACTAAATGTAGTCTATATAAGGACCTTTAAAACGAAAGGATATATTTCATAGATTGTCCTGACATTTGATACATCAATTGATATAGCTATAATTGATAAACTCCCCAAAAATCAGAATATTTCAATAATGTGATCTTGTGAAAAAAACACTTTGAAAAATATCAATCTTGCGACTTATAACTCATTTTCCTGAGACATAATATATACTCACTGGCATTTGTCCCTAGTCTTCTGCTGTACATTAAACCTGTAATACGTGTCACAGCGTCTGGCCAACACTCCAGCATACTGACTCTCAAAACACTCCAACGCATCCTGACAGTCTGAAGACAAAAACAAAACCCAGATATTAAAACTTCTGGCATATGCTGTACTGGAGGGGTTGCATGGCCATTTGTGGTATGCATTTGTTCCATATTTATCAAATGTACTGACAGAATGTGGCCACAATTGTTTGCCATTTGATTTGTTTATCCTGAAATGTATATATGGGTCAGATTTTCAGAAAATGTACAATTGCCAAAAATTGTACAATTTGGCTGAAAAATGATGAATATTGGGTATATCTGAGTATATTTAAAGTATCAGTTTTGTTATGTTAAACTGCATTTTGAAGCTCATTTTTGTCTTAAAATATGGGTTATTTGAGAGGATTGGTGAAGGGGAATTGTACAGTTTCTGAAAATCTGACCGATGTACCTGCCTATTTTCAACATGGCTTATACTTATGGTATATTTTTCTATTCAAATCCTGCTGATAATCGTTATCATCACTTATATTTTTACCTATAATTTTTGTTCTATTTCTTTCTTTATATTTAATAGAATGTCAACTATAGTTGATAACATTGATCCGGTATCGAAATATAATCCTGAATAAAAAGTATAAACCAAACAAGACAAAATTCAAGTGTTGAACACATTAGTAGTTTCTTGCCTTAGCAATGTCATTGATGTCTTTTAGTTATAGATTATATCATGTTACTAAGCATTGATTAGAATATAGTATGTCAATTATATGTAATATATATGTGATCCGTTTTAGGAAAATATGACATAAGTCGCAAAATATGGATTTTGAGATATCACCATATTTGAAAAGAGATCAAGGTGATTCCAATGATACTAAACACTAGGACACCTTATAAGTATTTCTATATTTCAAGTTTGATATTTTTATGTTTGAAAAAAAAAAGTTCGCAATGTTTTTGGCTGGGTAATTACCAGTAAAGTATCTAAATATACTCCATACTATGGCCTTCAAACGCACGAATATATTTAATACAATGTCCCGAAATTTGTTACATGGATTCATATGACTATAAGTGCTAAACTCTCTAAAAGTCAGAGTAATTAAGTAAAGAGATCTTGAGAGAAACAAAGTTTGAAAAATATCAATTTTGCACTCATTTTCCTGAAACGCATCACATATATACTTTTTTCCTGAGAAACTTCAATATAATAATGAACAACTGGTTTTACCCTGAGACTTATTGGAGCAGACACAGGTCATCTGGTCCAGTATGGCCTGCCAATCAGATGCGATCATTTCCACCACGTGAGGGCACTGAGCTGTCAATGGGTTCAGGCAGTCAGTGAAGGCAGCGAAACTTCTGCAAAGGTACACAAATATATTAAGCAATAACATAAACAAGTCCGTTATAAAGAGTTAATGTACTATTACTATATTTCCTCAAATTTAAACGTGGGGTCTGACAAGTCTGGTCTCCCTATATCTAGCTATATATATTATATAATTTTATACACATCGGGTACATGCGAATTAGTCATAGATCATTTATATGAACCTGGAACAAAACGACACTAACTCATAATTTTTGACGACCACATGTATCTTGCTTATTGAATTTTAAAACTTTATTTGTATAATTGTAGAGACTCGAAGGCGAGATTGTCCTCTACATATTGGTATTGTAATTGAGTGAGACGGGGCGGAAAACATCCCATTAGCTGGAAAGACCCCATTCCATAGCATTCAAGGCAGAACAGATGCTTCAATCACTAGCTGTTGTTCAACCCTCTATCTCCACACTATATCGACCATTGCATGAATCTGACCGGTTATAACCGGTTATGGTTATAATATTGGTTAGTGCGTCGGATAGGAAAACGTGTGGCCAATGTGGGGGTCGAACCCACGACATTCGCGTTATTAGCACGACGCTCTAACCAACTGAGCTAACCGGCCATGCCTGGCCAATTAATGCTTTCTACAGGTATGCATTATTATAATAAACGTGTTTCCATAGCCTCCAACCTATGTTAATAATCTTATAATAGCGAGTGTCTAATGTTTTTATTATTCATTTATTTACTTACTTACTTACTATAACAAAATGGATTCGTACCAAGGCTTTGGCTTAACTCATATATAATATATGTAATTATATTATATTACACTATATTTTATTTTATTTTATTATATCATGTACGTACCCAGACATCTGACCCGGCTACTCCAGAGAAAATAACAGAAGAAAAAAGGAAGGAATGGAGAAATTCTTGGGACCACTTATATGACTTGTTAACTACTTGTTATGTACAGCTTATGACATTATGAGGGCATGTGAGTGGAGAAAACAAAGCAGTAAAGCCATAACATGGCATGTTGTCACTATCTGCATGTGCTGCCCCACACGCAAGCTTAGCACTTTAGTTGCACCACTTTAAAGGGTGGGCTCCACTGGCTGCGGTAAGCTCTGCGGTAAGCCTTGCGATGGTTTGTGCTGGTTCTGTAGGTGGTGAGGAATGACGAGGTCCTTGCTTACATGGTCAGTTAATGTTGTAGGCAGGACCTCGCCATTTCTCAACAACATAGCAAGGCTTAACGCAGAGCTTACTACAGCCAGTGGAGACCCCCCTTAAAAGTACAAGGATATTTTTTTAGGTGTATAGTTGTTATACACATGCAAACCCTAAAAGCGAAAAAATCAAAAGGACCCATTCTTTGGAACAGCATTCCAAACCATGTTTCAAATTCATTGTATAACCTGAACGAATTTAGTACATTCCTGAGGGATTTCATGTTAGAAAAGTTGTGAAAAGAAGAATCTCTGAGTCACCTGCTTCCTCCTAGTTACTGTTAGAATCGCGAAGTAAGATATCCTACACATATACGCATACATGTAAGACTTACCCCAACCCATAGTTTAACCTGCTACCCAGCCCCTACGATGTCAGTGGCAAATACTTTACTGTATTTACTTTATTTTATTGTTTGTATGAATATTCATCCATTTTAATCGGATAATTCACCAGATTAAAACAATTCCTAAATAACTACTGTACACCGAAAGTCTTATAATAATAAAAACGTTAAAATGAAAACAAAATAAATCACATACAAAAAGACCCGAACAAAAAATTGCCGATCCAATATTCAATCTCTTATATCACCAAGCTGTGATATTATACAAGAAATGTGAGAAACATCAAATTATTTATAATAAATAAATGCGTAGATCGCTGACCACCGGAGAAAACTGTGGTGTTGATGGAAAAAACTGGGAGCTTGAGAAGTGTCCCTAAAAGTAAGACCCACTTGGCGTTTTTCAAATATTATTGGTGATTCTTGAGTATGATAATATTCTTGATTCTCTGAACTAAACTGTAAGAATTTCGCTGCATTTTAACAGACCCGACCCCCAAAGAAACATACGCAATAATTACAAACAAGCACCTATCGTCGTATTGTTATGTACAAAAAATAAATTGTGAGATGAAACAGTTTGCTTGATATTTAATGTTACGTATTTCCTGCCATGTATATCAGAGATACGGATACGTTTGCGATAAGGTTAGAGTTGCTGAACCTCCCTATTACAGTGGCATTACTCGTTATTTTATCGTATTTCACTCGTATTTGAGTTTGGTCTCAACATAGAACTATAACCCAAACTATGTGTTATACATGTTTCATAACACACTTGACGAACGGATGCCAAGCGCTTATTTCAATAAGCGGATGCTATTTCCGAAACACTACGAATGCATCGCCATAACTGTACAGCGATTATTAGAGAGGGGGCCCCGGGTCTGCAAAAGCTTTCTCGCACTCATTTTCCAACAAACGTATCCATCCAGGCACATAAATAGCCAGCAAAATAACAAAGCTATACTTGAGTTAAGTCAGTTTAACCGAAATGCACACAAGTAAATAACAATCTTCATTGAAGTTACGTTAACCTTACCGGCAATGGGGATTCGACATCGGCCGATCGACCAACCGTGAAAGTTGGGCCACATGACTGAAATGCATGGGAAATGATACGTAAGGCTTCTCATAGTGTATTGAGCAAGCTCAAGGCCGCGCGCTGAGCGCTCCTTCCGGTCAGACACTTCCGTCTTTGCACTTGCACAACCAAAACAACTAGCCTAGGATTATCACATGCATGTATTGCTGTCATATTCCATGTAGAAACTCTGCGATTATTCCATTAAAAAGGTAACGAAATATCGATTCTTCTGCTAAAGTATCATTGTCCGCAGGGTCTGATAGCGGAGCCAGACGCCTGCAGACATCGTCAAGCAAAACACCGAGTCTACTCGTTCCCAGTGGTGAAGTTTAACCGGGCCCTCCCGGCTCTGCAGTCGCCGAAATCATAATTTTAAAAGCTTTTATTATTACCAATGTCAACGATATAACAAATACAGCGGGATGAAAATATTCTACTAAACTAACAATCCAAACTAACCAGCCAAGCATTTACCTTACAGAAATTCCCGCGCAGATACTCTGCTGGATTTGCGTGGAATTATGGGCTAATGGTACTATAGTAAGATGACATAGTGTGGAGTATGAGGTGGACAATACGCACCGAGTAAGCCCAGAAGCAAAGAGGCCATAGGCCATGTTGCTTCTGGGCAAATATCTTTCCGGAGTAGCAGTTACTCTTTTCAATATTCAATGTTGACCAAGATAGACTGAAGAATTCAGGGTCATTCTCCGATGAATATTTAGGGTCAGCAGTTGAGCGACAAATGAATCAAAGCAACAAACAGAGATGTGTACGTGTTTCAAGCCGAGTACCAAACCAAGTTGAAAGAGGCTGGCTATAATTGATTATAGTTCCATGGTCTCAGGGTGTCCGTAATAGAAGAGAGAAGATAGATTTCATTATAATACCCTATGAGCGGCATACCTAACATGCATGTTGGTACAATTACCCCATGTTACACTGTATAGGTATGTACATGCCTAATAAATTCCTAGATATGACATGTGTCAGTGGGGGACCGCGAGATCAAGGGCTTATGTAGCATGAAAATATTCCATGTTGAATATATGATTTTATCAATTGGCTATCCATTCAAGCCAAGAACTTTATTCATAGGCAGAGGTTATTCTACAAAAATGACATATGTTTAACCCAATTCATAAGGGAGTCAGTTAAAAAATTCAGAGCCATTCAGTATAGTCCGGGGGCAGGAGGGGTGAACCTTGCGTTTTGGGTCATACGATGTTTTATGACTGATACCGAATCTCCAGAATCTCCAGATTCCAAATCTGCCGGGTGCCACTCTGTAACCCTTGAGGAAAATTAATTATCGACATTTGAAAAAAAAAAGTTAAAAATATTAAATTTAATCAATAAAAAAATAATTTCATCCACAATATCCACTATTATTGCTCTAATTTTGATGGAAAATAATCTTTATAAATGGATTTATATATATTAAAAGTTAGAGAATTCATCATGGCCGCTAAAGGTCATATTCAAAGGTCAAAGGTCAAGATCAAACGTCTTTTTGAGTTTTTTTGCCAATAACTCTGAGAAAAATGCACTGACATCTTAGATGAAACAAAATCAATTTTAGGGCTTATTATTTCCTATCAATTGATACCAGTCACTTGATTCTACTTTCAGTAGTTTTATTACAATTGCTTTTCAAAATATGAGACTATTTTGTGTTTTGGGCCAGAAAATGATGTATGCCCTTATAGTAGGCCTCTTGAAAGCACAGTTGAGTATTTGTTGAAGATAATAGTTAAACATAAATACAATTCTTTGGTTAAAGTATGATAAATAACCTTTCAATTAATATATTGTACACATGTCTCTAAATAAAATTGAACATTTTATGATTTTATAGCAATTAAAGGTATGTTCCCTGATGTGAACACTTTTGACGATAAAGAAAGGAATCATTTGGATATTTGCACAATCATCAAATGAATGGATCCTGATAGCATTATAAAGCATTATAAAGACTATATGGGCTCCAAATCACTATGCAAGAACATTTGGTTCTGTAATTGTTCATGCAAAAACAAATGGTGACGATTTGGTTGCCATCCAAAACGATGTAAACCATTTTAGTGATTGACTAAGAATAAATGTGATGTTTTACAGGAAAATGAGTCACAGGTTGCAAAAAATGGACTTTGCAATATTTAGAATTTACTAGTAAAGTAAAACTAAAACTAAAACTAAATAATTTTTGCCACTTGTGACTCTTTTTCCTGGAACACATCGCAAATGGATTAAATTTAAATACAAAGAAGACAATGAATCAAAACTTTTTCGTTTATAGGGGTAACAGAGATAATTTTGTTTTCTATAATGGAGAACAGATCGAGTGTGTAGAAAGCTTTGAATAGCTACTGTTTCTTTGGGCTGTGGCTGAAATATGAATCAGCATATCAACAGACACAGACAATTTAAGGAATTATATAATTAGTTTTGGAATGTACAGTAGAGTATGGCTTCCAATTCAGTGATAGGATTGAAATGACAAAAGAATATACGCTGTAATACTGAATAAAAGTTGTTATATATAATTATATTAATGGCATTGGCGTTAGGACTAGTATATTACAGAAGAGACGTGGCGAAAACTTTAGAACTTTCACCGGTCCTCCTAAGGTTTCACCAGTCCTCCAAAGGTTTTTTCAACATTTCATAGACCTTTTTCACTGGACATGTCTTTCACCGGTCAAGGACCATGGTCCGGCAGGTTTCGCCATGTCTGCTAAAGGGCCTAGTCCACCAAGCCGATTCTCATGTGATTTTGCGCTGCAGAGGACTCTTTTGCACTGAATTATTTGAGAATCGCATGAGAATCGGCCTAGTGGACAAGGGTCTTAAGGAAAATAAGGCATTTTGTTAGAAAAGACCTTGCTTCCTTGATGAGTTGTGGTCCCATGCGAAAACCAATGGCTACCACCCCAGATGTGAAGATATTAGTGAAATTAAAAAATTAAAATGACTTGAAAATGAGACAAATGTAAAAAGACTGTCTGCTCTCGGACTCAACTTCACAATGTCCAGTTATGAAGTCTAACACATTAACCACTTAACCAATGAGACTGGCTATAGAGAACATGCATATAGAGCTAGACAGAGCTAGCCCATTGATTCATCGCATTTTAGGTGTACTTTAATCAATCGTTGTGATTGAGGAGAATGGGGAAATGAGGTTCCCTGTGTTAGCTGCATGGGATTCAATGATTTGAATTTTCATAAAAGTATATCTTGCATTATGCAATCTATTTTTATAATAGGCTAATGTCTAGCTCTGCACGCTTCTCTGGATATCTAAAACATTTATACTTCCAGTACCAGAATTTATTTGGTAGTATGGTGGCAGACTTGACATCAAAACAGCAGAGAAGAAAACTACAGGTCATTCTGAATAATTGCCTGTGAAAGGTTTGTCATGTAAGGATTAGGGAAGCTAACTATATTATTTCGAAATTTTAACTTACACATGAATAGTGATATGATTCTTTTATGTTATGTTATAGAAGGCTTCAAAGATATCTTAACCTTCTGGGGGATGGAAATCATGGCTTGGATTTACCTAATCCTAGATATGAGGGATCCAGCTAGATTGAGAATATTTTCAACAATGCTATTCCTTCTATGAATGATCTAAATACATGATAAACACTATCCTATCATATCATGTATGATACATGGCAATTCATATTTGTAGACTGGTGTATATTCTGTGGGGAAACAGGGAATGTTTTCATTAGTCTGTACACTGACTCGCATAATTCCTTGCCAATAACGATTCAATATATAGTTTAGGGTTAATTATATTCTTGAATAATTCTTCTGACATCTATCTATCTCACAAATCAAACACACAGTTTTACATTACAGTTTTTCCATGTATATAATTTCTAAATGATGTGTACACCAGATTTATACTCAGGTTTATATTCAGGGCCGGGCATACAATATTATATATCATTACAATGTACTGAAAACAGGTTGCCTTCACCCAGCCAAAAACATCAAAGAAAAACTGGTTATATTTATTGCCAGCTTTATTCAAGATAAATCAATGGTTATTTCATCTGATATGTAAGTCCAACTGATTCTCTTAAATATCAAACTGGTAATTTCAGCTTGTTCTTCAACTATATCCCTTATTTCATGATGTCAACACAGGCACCAGGCTTATACATAGGGCCTGGCTGATATTACCAAAAGAATGTGCTTAACCCCCAACAATGGGGAAGGCCCATAACAGGGGCCAGCCTATGCACAGGGAAATCAGTATATTGAATATTCAGTCAACTAATCTTTAATTCTTAAGTAATGGGGTTTAGCCAAAACACGGAGAGGACAGGAGAGGTTTCATAAGTATTCGGTTTGAGTTTATTGGGGTCCGATGTTTCGGGCTAACATTTGCCCTTCATCAAGAAACTTTAATTCCTTCATCTATTCAGAGATGATTTGGTGAATTCATTGGCAGATAACTCGAGGGCATTATTATCCATTATTATGATGATAGATTTAAGTTTACCTGAGAAGAAATAGATGGGTGACTGGACACCAGAATTCCAAGCTGCACACATTTGTAAGTTGGAGGTTTTTTAATTTAACAAATAATAAAAGGTTTGGTTTTATTCAGAGAGACAATATATCTATATAATCTATATATGTACAATATATCAATTGAAAGATCATATTATACTTTTAAGAACATTTTATACATATTTATGTCTATCTCCAACAGAAACGTGTCTGTGGTTCAATAAATAAGAGCCTACCTCATTTTCTGGCTGAAAGATGAAACAGTCTCATTATTTTGAAAGGCTATTGTAATAATACTATTAAATGTAGAATCAAGTGACTGGTATCAATCGATAGGAAATAATGTGTCCTAAAATTAATTCCGTTTGACCTAAGATGTCAGAGCATTTTCCTCAGAGTTATGTGCAAAAATCCTCAAAAAGACTTTTGACCTTGACCTTTGACCTTTGAATATGACCTTTAGCGGTCATGATGAATTCTCTATTTTTCTTTATATATGATTCCACTTACAAAGTTTATGTTTCATCAACAGTTTGCAGTTATAGTGGATATTGAGGGTGAAATTATTTTTTTATTGATTAAATTCAATATTTTTAACTTTTTATTTTCAAACATCGATAATTAATTCTCCTCAAGGACTACAGAGTGGCACCCGGCAGATTTGGAATCAGAAGATTTCGGAGATCTAGAATCAATCAAAAAAAAATCGTATGACCCAAAACGCAAGGTTCACCCCAAAAATGGGGTTCTGCCCCCGGGCTAGTATGGAGAGAAAGTAAACAAAAAAGAGGGGGGGGGGGGGAAATGGAGAATTTACTACGCATGGTATGAAAAATGGTTTAGGCTAACTAGATCCTTAATTTTTTAATATGCAGGCCTGGCTGATGCAGCAGGCAATGGTATAGAAAATGTCAGAAAACCCCCCAAAATTATAAAAGTGTGATAAAAATATATCGCAGTGCTAAGTAAAGATTAAGATAGGCGGCGCGGGAGCGTTAGATATGTAACGGCAGGAATGTTGAATAAAGATGCAATGTTTTGAAAATAAAAAAAAAATATTCCATGTATTTTTAATCTTCACACAACCTCCGGAAAGTAACACAAACTTATACGATGGGAAATAACTTACCTGTGAAAATCAAAGTCCTATTTAAGAATTAAATGAAGGTTCACAATTGAAATTCAACTTATCGTTGGGTAGCAGTGTGCCGTAAACATGTGACTAATGACTTGGCTCAATCACGTATCTATATTCACATACGTCACACCTACATTACCCTCAACCTCATCCCTGATTGGTTAATAAAGTAATGACATACCTTCTATCCAATATGCTTTGTCATTCCATTCATTGAGTGCATCAAGCTCACACCGATTTAGCAAAGCATAAATTGCTATGTCATGCTATCTCATCATCAATATGACTCATCACTAAAGAATTAATGCTAAATCATGCTGAATCATTATTTATATGACGTAATCGATAAAAACCCTTGTTATATTCTATAAATAGATATTAATCATAGGTATTGGAATGTCAGAAACATACACCCGGTATATGACTTACGGCACACTACTTTGGGTCATGTTTGGGGAAAGAATATTGAAATATTCGAGAAATTTGACTGCACTCCTGTTATTTCCGCATTGTAAAATATTCACAACTTGTGTCAGCTTAATTCAATTAATTCCCGTTTCCAAAGGAAACGTTTGCTGATTTCAATTACATGTAACCCATGGTCAAGTGACAATTATTGTCATGTATTGAAAGGAGTATAATATTTGGAATCTTTTTGATGTAGCACTTTTGTTGGAGGTTATACAGTAATCAGACAGACAGTTGACTGTCTTATGGGCAGAGGTGGGCATAGGTGTTACATAACACAGCCATGAGGAGTTGGTAATGTATTACTAGAGAAGCAAGACCAGATACTTAGTGACATAATCAGAGATTTCATCTCTGTCCTCCCGATCTGTCCTGCTGATTTGTCTGAGATGAACACCAACTGCAATCATCAGATGCCACATTGATGGGTTAACAGCCCCCCATAGATCAGATTCTAATCAATAATGGACGTTTGTCTACCCAAATGCTATATTTGCAGATACTGTAAATCTGCAAATACAAATTAGAAATAAACTACAGCCCTGAACCACTAGGACAACGCTCATTGTGACCTCATTGCATGGATTCCACCAATGAGAGGTCATTTCACTCACCAGAGACTCACGTGACCATAACAGGGTCAGATTTACAGAAAATGTGCAATGGGCAGCTCTATACATTTAGTAAAATCTGCTAAATTTGGCTGAAAAATGAAGAATACCGGGTATATCTGAGTATATTTGGTATCACATTGATTTAATGTATCTGTTTTGTTATGTTAAACTGCATTTTGAAGCTCAGTTATGTCTTAAATGAGGGTTATTTGAGTGGATTGGTGAAGGCGAATTGTACATTTTCAGAAAATCTGACCCAACTATACCGCCATCTGCACTTGAGTTTCATCTACTGGAAAACATCCACCATCAGTGCCTTCAAGTGTTTTTAAAATGTTGTGTGTTCTATATACATATATAACATAATTAAATTGAATTGAGGTTGATGTAAGAATAAAAGTATTGAAGATATGGTGTGGACATAAAGTGTTGATCATTGTAATTATTGTCTGTATAAGTAATATAATAGCCATGCGATGTTAGTCGGTATGAAATGGCAGATGCCATTATGATATTTATTGTCAAACAAAAGTAATTTTTTCATGAATTTATTTGTTTAGTTTGTGGAGCTTCGTGATATGTATAAACTAGAGAAGTCATATGAAATAGAATCACTTCTAGAATTTATGGCAACGCTACAAAACATTCACTATGTGAACGTGCGTATTTTTCTATAAACAGTTTAAACCAAGTAGGGCCTTCAGTAATAAAAAAATATATAAATCAGGAGAAGAGCACTGGACATTCATGTCACTAAACAGAAGAAACATGGCAATATGTGATGTGTTTCAGGAAAATGAGTCATAAGTCGCAAAAAATAGATTCTGAGATACCATTAGCTTTGAAAAGATGAGATCAAGGAGATTCTAATGATAGTAAATAGTCTAATAATCTTATAAGTATTTTTAGATTTTAAGTTTGATATTTTCGTTTCTGAAAAAAAAACTTTCCAATATTTCTTGGGGTCAATAAACAGTAAAGTAACTAAATGTAGTCCATATGAGGACCTTTAAAACTAAAGGATATATTATATAGATTGTCTTGAGATTTGATACACTGGTTGATAACAGTCCAAGTGATAAACTCTCCAAAAATCAGAACATTCCAATATTGTGATTTTGTGAAAAAAACACTTTGAAAATATCAATTTTGCGACTTATGACTCATTTCCCAGAAACACATCACATATTGTCTTTACCCCTCAGTAGTCCCCACAACTGCGTGATGCATGGGAGGTCTAATAATTCTAGATTATGCCTGTAATTAGTGTACAGAGGGTAATTAGTTAATTATAGTAATTACGTGCATGCCTTCATAAAACCTCCCAATCAGTGAATGCCTTCTGTCAGACGTATGACAACTCTGATATAAATGCTGCTAAAATGTGGTACGTATAATGAAGGTTAGCTATGTTGGGCCTAATATATGACTATATATATGGGTCAGATTTTCAGAAAATGTACAATTGACCTTAACCAATCCTCTAAAAAAAACAAAGTTTTAGACGAAAAATCAGGTTAAAAATACAGTTCAACATAACCAGAAAGATTTATTGAATGAATACAATACAGAATATACTCAGATATACTCAGTATTTATAACTTTTCACTCTAATTAAGCAGAATATGAGAGGTGTGTAGAAATGTATATTGTGCATTTTCTGAAAATCTGACCCATATATATAAGTCTGCCATGTGAATTCTGTATCATTGCTGAAAACTACTTCCCTTGAAGTGGAAGTGATTGTCATTAACAAAGGATGACATGATTTTGTAAAGAAAAAAAAGAAATGATTTCTAGAGTCAGAGGAAAGTAACCAGGGAGGCTGGGTGGGAGGGGACTGGCTGAGCTGCCCCTCAGCGACCCCTAGGAGAGTGCACCAAACCTAGAATTGTTGTTTGATCTCTGACCTTGACAACCTCACAACTTTACAATATGATAATATTGAGTTTGGGAACTAATCTGAATGTATATTGGGGATGTGGGGTGGTCTAAAGTGTGGTCTAAAACACTGGGTCGGCTGAATGGCATGTTGTGGGTTCGAACCTGGGTGCGGCTAGTTTTACCTCCTCCTCCCACCTTCTAGTGGAAGACCAGCGTAAGGTGAACTAGTCCTGGTAAAAATTTTAATAAAACAAAATTCAATATAACCATTCAATATTAGCTATTAGCTGGGAAGGCAACTTTAAAGTGAAACACGTAATACAGTGAAAAATACTTTGATGGCCGTTTATGATCAAATTAAATTAAACAAATTATGGTTGTTGGTCTATGCTGTAGTGTGCTACAGGCTGAATGCGCATCAACCCTATAGCTCTTGTGGTCATTAAATGCGTTATTTTGTATGAACAATAACAATAACACAGTAATCATGTAGATACTTCTCTAACCCGGGTGCCTCGCCATCATGAACATTTCAGGCCAATTACTCGATCCCTATACAACTCTACAATTTGTTTTTATCTAACAGTAATCCCTCTTCAACCTCGCCAATGGCGTCACAGGGGTATATTTCACATTAAATGTTGAATAACATTGGAACAATTTGGCATTGGGTTATAGCTCGGTCCTTGGTCAATTAACGAATATTTAACTGGCAAATGTATACCAATTCAACATTGTTACAATGCATTCCCCAACTGGTTAGTCTTGTAACACGCTAGCAAGAATTTAGTAGAAATATTAGCACCTTTAATGACTTGATATATTACTATGAATAATAGTGATATGAACTAGCTTTGCCCTTGCTTTGAAGTAAAATTACACTCGCGTCACACTTTCTAGAACCTTGCATGCTTTACATTGTATATTAATCGTGCGATGTGGGTGCGTGCATTAGGTTTTGTATGCATATTTTATTACACACATTCAACCATGCTTAATGCCTCTTTGAGTGTGCATTCCACGTGTTATAATCTCTCTTCCCACCTATTCATCAATCTCGTGTCGGAATGTGAAAAAAGGAAGTTTAATGGAAGCTTTTTTGTAAGTGAAGTGTGTCCGATATATTTTATATTTCATAATGTATGGCAGTGGTGTATTTGTAAAATAAACAAAGGAGGAGTGGTATGTGGAAAGTTGTGAAGTAAGCTGTAGCTTTCACAAATAAATGTATTCATTATACACGCATTGCTCTGAAAACAACGTATCTAGAGTGATTTACGCATGGTACATATTTCACTAGTGATTTACGTGGGGTTGTCATGGCAACCAATCTGTTTTTTAACTAAGATTACTGGTAAAATTCAAATGTATGACTCGATTTTATTTTATTTTCACGATTGAAAGCATGTATCTGTTAACTAACTCGTTGGTTTCAGTCGCTTAGAATATTGCACTCGTTGCTACGCACAGATTAACAGATTTATTATAATGCTTTCCTTCAATCGACTCGTTGGTTAACCTGTATACATGTATATGATGTCCTCTAATGTCAATTGGAAATTCACCTTCGCTATATTGAATATGTACATGGGTCAGATCTTCAGAAAATGCACAAGTGGCAGCTCTACACATTTAGGAAATTGGGCTAAATTGGGCTGAAAAATGATGATTATCGGGTATATCTGAGTATATTTGGGATAACATTGATTTAAAGTATCAGTTCTGTTAATTCAAACTGCATTTTGAAGCTCATTTTTGTGTTAAATGTGGGTTATTTGAGAGGATTGGTGAAGGCGAATTGTACATTTTATGAAAATCTGACCCATGTACAACGATCCCCTACCCTCTACCATCTTGTACTAGAATAGTAAGAAACATACGATACAAATGGAAACTATAGTGTATTGTATTTATATGCCTACAAAGGAGAATATAATTGTACACAATAGATTAAATAACAATAAAATAACATCATAATGGACGGAAAGTAATTATATGGTTTGCTCAAGCAATTAATTACTTTTTATGTTCTAACCATTCGTTAGCGCAACTTTGAAAGCACACATGTAATACAATGTGTACATGGCGCGATTTCTATTTATAAAGCACATTTTATTAGAATGGAAAAGGCGTTTAAAGATGTTCTTCTCAAGTTCAAATCTCACACTAATATATAATAATACTTCACTACAAGGGTCAGATCGTCAGAAAATGTACAATTGGCCTTCGCCAATCCTCTCAAATATCCCAGTTTTAAGAAAGAAATGAATTTATACGTAATACAGTTCAACATAACTAAACCCATTCCTTGAATCTAAGCCATACCGAATGTACTCAGATAATCCTGATAAACCTGAATTTATATTTTGTCAGCTTAATTAAGTTAGAAGAATTGACTAAATGTGATGTGTTTCAGGAAAATGAGTCACAGTTTGCAAAATTGTTTAGATATCATTACATATGAAAAGATGAGATTCAACGTTAGTACACATTGGGGGCGGTATGACTAAAAGACGCACAGCACCGAAAACCTGCACAGCATCCGCACAGCACCCGCACAGCACCGTCGCTACTTGCGCGACTAATATTAGATGTACTTCTTCAAGTTTTTCAACTTTGTAGAATGAAAGACTACCAACTTTTCCTGCCTATTAGGGTTATTATTTTGTATTAGAATATGAGAAGAAAATACGAAGGGAGTACCATATGGGTCAGATCGTCAGAAAATGTACAATTCGCCTTCACCAATCCTCTCATATAACCCACATTTAAGACAGAAATGAGGTTCAAAATACAGTTTATCATAACAGAACTGAAACTTTAAATCAATGTGATACCAAATATACTCAGATATACCCGGTATTCATCATTTTTCTGCCTAATTTAGCAGAATTTACCAAATGTGTAGAGCTGCCAATTGTACATTTTCTGACGATCTTACCCATATATAATTGACTGATTATGATTTATCTGTTTTCCTTAGTACAGTGTTTGTATTATTTCATGTTAACTTTCCGAATGAACATGGACGGGCGATGGATTAGTATTAATTGATCTATTGTGTTCTATTGTGACTAAGCATTGATTAAACATTTTTATATTTTATATATGTGCGTATGTTATAAGACATTGCGTTGATTCTCCTTTTAATCAGGGTATTTAATAAAGTTGCCCTTTCTTGCTAGTATTAATTCAAAATAAACCACCAGTAATTTCCACAAATATTACAATATATGACTGGGACAGTGATTTAATGACAGTAGATTAATCTAAATATCACAAACTTCGACAGCTATTTAAAGTAAAACTCTTCCAGTTATAAAAGTCATATTTACAGCCTTTTGAGATCTGCATTCAATAATGTGTAACCTCAAATATCATGGTGATCGGAAGAATATTTCTATATTTCAAGTTTGATGTTTTTATTTCTGAAAAAAAAAAACGGTTTTCAATATAGGTGTGTGTGTGGGGGGGGGGGGGGGGGGACAATTACTAGTAAAGTAGGCAAATGTACTCCACACGATGATCTGAGAAATGTATGGGTATATTTTATACGATCCTGAAATTTGGTATATATATTTATACAACCTCACAAATTAGATACGTAAAAATGGAAACATTCCAATAAAGGGATATTGTGAAGAAATACCAAATCTTTAAAAAGTACCAATCTTGCGACTTGTGACTCATTGTCCTGAAACGCATCACTGAAACGCATCACAGCTGCCGATTGTACATTTTCTGGCGATCTGACCCGCACGATGAATTTGTCCTTGCCCGTCCCGCGGACCCCGGTCCATGGACAGACTGGTAACACACAGGTCCCATTTGTCATATTTCCCAGGTTCCTACCTCATTGTCAGCGACACAGATTAGAGAGCAATTAAAGAAACTGGCTTTAATTAAAGAGGCGGCTCTCGTCCTAAACTCATACAATTAGAAGATGAGTGAACATCCATATGGGTGGGATTTTCAGAAAATGTACAATTGGCAGCTCTACACATTTAGTAAATTCTGTTAAATTAGGCTGCAATTTGGTAAATACTATAGGTAAGTTCGAGTATATTCCGCATTGCATTGATTCCATCAATCTGTTTGGTAAGGTTGAACTGTATTTTGAACTTTATTTTCGTCTGAAATTTGGGGTATTTGAGAAGATTGGTGAAGTTAAATTGTACATTTTCTGAAAATCTGATCCATATGTGCAGAGCCTTTACAAAGGGACTTGAAGACGCCTGAAGGTAAATCTGGATACAGATACAGATGTTGGGTTTGGGGACACAGGTATAAGGTTATACACACGACCACCTTGATACAGACATAAATAAATTGAAACTGGATATATATGTACTTATCTATGTGTTATGCCCAATTTTTCATTTCCGTTTGCTTCTTTATTGTATAACGTAACATGATGTAATTTAATATTAATTTTATTCATAACTGATATCATATTTCCTTTCATAATGCCATGCTATATTACTAGATAACTTCCCAATATTTTTCCAATGATATTTCAGACAAAGCTTCACTCGATTGGGCAACTTCCTCTGTATTAAACATTCTTCTGTAAAGTATAATGCACAATATATTGTATAGGATATTTGATAATGATGTCCATTAGTGTCAACTTTCGTTATAGAAAATAAAAATATTAGATCAAATAAAAAATCCCAATGTTTCAAGAACGATATTGAAACTCAGATCCTATACCTGACGAAAAGCATGAATAGGCCCAAAGAAAAGTCTCTTTGGTGGGTGTATATAGAAGCTTATTGTACAGTACCATGCTTTTACGTTTAGTCAAGATACAAGAGGAACCCTACCCAACCCCTTCCTTTCCCATTCCTTCTTTCTTCTTAACTTCGTTTCTCTTTTTCGTTTACAATAATACAAAAAGGGTCCCAATCTAAAAATATATGTATGCTGGCACTACTTGTCACAACTTCAAACTTATTTCTATGTTATTCTTGTTGCACTATTATAATGTGGAATATTGAATTACGGTGGAATAACTTTCAACTTATTACGATATTACTCATGTTATTGTAATGTAAGGGAACTCGTTGGGGCCCCACTGTAAACTAAAACTAACAGTGTTGAGAATTGTACGGGTCAGATTTTCAGAACATGCACAATCTACACTTCTACACATCTCTCAAATTCTGTTAAATTAGAATGAAAAATGATAAATACTAAGTATATCTGAGTGTATTCTGTATTGTATCCATTCAATCAATCCGCCTGGTTGCGTTGAACTGTATTTTGAACCTGATTCCTCTTATATATTTGGGTTATTTGAGAGGATTGGTGAATTTAAGGCCAATTGTACATTTTCTGAAAACCTGACCTATACACAGTTTAGATACACATTCCCAGACGATGTTTCACTTTCTAAGTGAAATTCTACTTCAATTCTAATCATCTAATACCACCGTATTCGTATCTATCTTACTTGTCTACATACATTGGAACACTAACGACATAATGAGGATTATGATAATGACAATAACAACATTCCAAGGCGCTTTGATAACGTAAAGTGTGCAATTTTCTTGTAAAGATACACTTTTTGATTAATTACATGTTGCTGGAATCTAAATGCAGATCGTTCAAGCAATCAAATAAAATGTGTGATCCAAGATACCCTTTATGTTATCAGGTATCAAGCTACATACAGGTTTACTAACGAGTTGGTTGAAGTCGCATAATATGACACTTGCATAAATGATCTATGAAAACCAAATGCATGATGGGAAAGATGGGGACTTGTCGTATGGAAACACGTGTAACATATTATGGATATTGACATTAAAACATTAAGAAATAGTCCATGCAGAACATGACATGTTTTCTATAGATTTTATTCTACCATTGATCACATAATTCCATGCGAATCTAGATTCAAAATGGCGGCTATATGCAAATCCCCGATTGACAAGAACTTCAATCAGGACACTTGGTACCTTTGATTAGATCAGCTTTCGGGTCAGATTTTCAGAAAATGTACAATTAGCAGCTCTACACATTTAGGAAATTATGCTCAATTAGTCTAAAAAATTAAGAATACCGGGTATATCTGAATACATTTGGTATAGCATTGATTTAGACAATCAGTTCCGTTATGTTAAAATGCATTTTTAAGCACATTTTTGTCTTAAATGCGGGTTATTTGAGAGGATTGGTGAAGGCGAATTTTACATTTTCTGAAAATCTAACACTTAAAACTAATATATACTTACTCGCAAACGTTGTAGTTCTTCTTGCCCCTCCTAATATTCCGCAGGTAGCGTGCGACGAATCGTCCTCCCTCGCGCAGGCACGCACCTAGCTCTTTCTCCAAGACGGCGTTCCCAGGGTCACATGACCTCTCCTCACCTGTTGGGGACAATAATAAGGGGAGGACTGAGATTAAGGAGGGGAGAAATTGGAGATGACATGGTCTTCCTAAGTCATTATACTTTCTCATTGGTTTGTTCAAGTCCTAGCCACAAAGCATGCGCGGAATGTCAATTGTCGTAGCATTCTTCCTAGAGGGAGCGCTATCAATGATTATACTTATATATATATAGCTACCAAACAAGCGAACCAAGACTGTTAGTTTATTTCATGGTTATACTATGATTTTACGCGCTAAATCTACAAAATCAATCCCCATAATGAGAAAATGTTGCCCTTTTTACTTTATAAAGGCGATTTAAATTCCTGGTCACAGGTTTTTAATAAATTAGACAAGCTTATATATATATGAAGTCTAAATTATGATAATCTAATTTTAATTAATGTACGGAGCGAAACTATCTAAAATTAACTTTAAAATACAATCGTAAATACAAAAATGAAGGAGTATGTAACACTTTTGGCTAAGATATTCATCCAACTTCATAAAGTACATAATTATGAGACTACTAGCTTAAGTTAAGAGAGACTCTTTCTTATCCCTGGTAATCTCGCCTGTTCTGCTTTCCGAATCAAAGTCTACTGCCGTGGAAGAGCTCTGTATCAATAATCAACGAGTCACAGAGGTGTAATTATATAGACGGATCAATGACTGACATTAAGGGGCTGCTGATGCACTGTTTGGTATATAATCTATAGGCGAAGCCGAGGGACTATACACAAGACAGTGCACCAGCAGTCCGGATATGGAGGTTATTAATCCTTTTAGTCACTGCCTTAGGTGGTTATAACCCCAGGACTTTCAAAATAATGCTTAAATTAATTATATATAGCACTGCTAGTAGTGCCAGTGTATATCTCCTTGCCATTGCCACCACCTCTGTCACTATGATTATCGCCTTCTTTACCTCTTTTCTAATTCTATCTCTGTCTCTGAGATTTTCTCATTTTCTCTCCTGTACCATCCTTTGCCTTCAAACCCAAAATTCATATAATATTTCACAACAGCCATTGGTATAACTAATGACTTGCTCCTTTGACCTCTTATTGAGAACTGTCACGGTAATGTAATGGACTGGTAGCATGTTAATATAGCATGCTGCGCGCGCACATTGTGAGGGTATTCTGACCATCAATTGGTTCCCATGGGAACCTCTTGTAGGACCAAAGATGAGGGGTGAATATTTTAACCATTTTATCATTAAACACTTGGGATTGAGTATTGAGTACTTATTAAATTTATTTTCATTTAAGAAAGTGTCTGATATGAATAAATTAATTACAAATAATTAATTATAAATAAATTACTAAAGGATATCATAAACTGATGGAAATATACCGGAGGTCATCATCATTTTTATTATGAAAAAGGATTTCTTTCTATTGACTAAGCAGTAACAATGATAACGTTTAGTTTCGTTTAAGATATGAGTCAGATCTTCAGAAAATGTACATTCTGCAGATCTACATATTTAGTCAATTTTGTTAAATTAGACTGAAAAATGGTCAGCACAATATAAGTATGTATATCTGAGTATATTTGATATTGCCTTGATTCTAACAATCTGTTTGGTTATGTTGAACTGAATGTTTGTCTTAAATTTGGATTATTTGAGGGGATTGATGAGAGCGAATTGTACATTTTCTGGTGATTTCAATGATATATATTTACTATTGCTGTTCTCAGCTAATCCTGAACAGTTAAAGCATTTACAAAAAATATGTATATAGGAAACCTAACGTGGTTCTCCCTATGTTGGTTAAACTTTATTAAAATATTTGCGTGCCAGTACAAAGTTATTAAAATATTTGCATATCAGTACAATTGTATACCTTGTTGTATGATATATATAGTGGATTATGATACCCAACATTTCAAACGCATCATTTTAAGGATTAATCTTCATACTGCTCATCATATATTCAAGTAGATATCTCGACCATGCAGGTAAACATATCAATAGGGGTTTTGCATGGCCGCCATTTTGAATCTGGATTCGCATGGAATTGTGGGACTAATAGTACAGTATAAAAACTATAGAAAACATGCCGTGTTCAGGACGTGATATTTATCCGTGCTGTAATGTCAATATCCATGTGTTATACATGTTTCCATAACAATATTTTATTGTTCCCATCATACATTTGGTTTTCACAGGTCATTCATAAAGCCATGATATTGGTGAAAACATTCTTGCAATTTTGGATAAAAATGTTGCCAAATATTTGTACGCCAGATTTCATTAGGATCCATCCCAGGGTGCCCTCTAACAAACATATGCAGTGGCACATGCAAGTCCCCTATTAGATAATGAAAATCCATTGCAAACTGTCTTTGTCCATTACCCTCTGTGAAACATTTCACCAAGCATTTTCCCCTACTAAACTGCTCAGAAATTGTACACAGAAGATTAGCACGATGCACCTAGTGACTTTGTGGTCGGTATAATGGGCTCAGATTTTCAGAAAATGTATAATTGGCAGCTGTACACATTTTGTAAATTCTGCAAAATTAGGCTGCAATTTGGTCAATACTAGGTAAATTCGAGTATATTCGGCATTGCACTGATCCTAGCAATCGGTTTGGTTAGGTTGAACTGTATTTTGAACTTTATTTTCGTCTGTAATTTGGGTGATTTGAGAAGATTGACGAAGTTGAATTGTACATTTGTTGAAAATCTGACCCAATGGCAAGACAAAGCATTGTTTCGCCATTGTGTCTCATTTCATGGTGTCCTTATCTAACATTCAATCTTGAGATTTCTAGACACCTTCTAGTTACAATGCACAAAGCAATGGTATACCATCAGCTTTTATGGTTTCTTAAACTTATAAAAAAGAAAATATCCTAGTTTATGATAATAGTCCTCATTGCCAAATGGTCTCATAGACTTAGGAAAGCTATGAATATTTAGTATGTTCCCTTTTGCATTTGGGTCATATTTTCAGAAAATGTACAATTCGCCTTCACCAATCCTCTCAAATAACCCACATTTAATACAAAAATAAGATTCAAAATGCAGTTTAATATAACAGAACTGATACTTTAAATCAATGCGATGGCAAATGTACTCAGATATACTCTGTATTTTTCAGCCTAATTTAGCAAACATTCCTTAATTTGTAGAGCTGCCAATTGTACATTTTTTTAAAATCTGACCCATTTGGAGTTTGTTATGACATTAGGTAATATTGTCCAACTTAATCATAATATTATTAATTATTGATTTGAACCCATTTAATATTTATCATCATATTTCCAAATTTGTTAATTACATTAATGTCATAACATTGTCACTGTGTCGTTCAAACCTAGCTCGCCTATATCATTACTTAATTGATATTGATATGGAAAACTTTTTATTGCTAACGAGTTGCCAAATAAAGGGGGTGTTCTCCCGCAGTTGGGAGGTTTTCTGGCCCCTTAGTTGTTATTACATTCAGCTATAGTAGAGTGACAATTCCATCTCAGTCATAGACTCTCGATGGTTCTCTACAAAGCTGCAGTAAAAGTTTTACAATTACAATAAGGATAAGAAATACAATGGGTAATCTCATGGTGATTATGGAAGTTTATGCTACTTCCGTGAAACTGAGAGTTTGAAATAAAATCATAATTTAAATTATAAACAATATACTTAACTAGCCATTTGTAAAGGTTGAACAAGAGACGTTGTTAAGGATATATATATAAGAGTATCGACCTCCTTAGAATAGATAGGATTGCAAGTTGTGAGACCTCCCTCCCCCAATGTGGTTCATACGATACCCAACACGATGTAAGACGTGACAACAAAAAGGTTGAGGGGAAGACTTGAGTGCAGGAAGTCAGTCATTAAACCGACAAGAATACATCCTTCTATGAAATAAAAACTGGACTATCTCCCCAGGCTGTCACTCCCCGTGCCCAGGTACAGATAGCGAGTAGGTAATAGTTGTTTTTTAAACAGATTTTTATTGGGAAGAAAATAACTTTCACAGTGTAATACGTTTCATTCTGCCAAACACTATTACAGTATGTTTTAATTTTAAATACAGAGTATTACCCATAATTAGTTGCCTTGCATTCATCCACGATAAGAAAATTACCTTTTAATTATTTTTCACAAAATATATCTAGGTCAGAAGGCATCTATTTATTATTCTTAATTGACCCTGAAAGACTATGATATTGCAATTTAAACATTTAAATGCTAGCGCTGCTATCACGTGTATATATGTATACATGTGGATATATTATATTGTAATATACCCATTGCAAAAATCTATATTCCGATATGCCCTTATAATATAATTGTGTCTGTCTATTCGAGTTTTATGTCTAAAGTACTAGGTTAAAGAAATGGGATCACTATAATCGAAAGATGACCCTATGGTGATATACCTTAATATAGCTGGCTATCTATAACGTGAACTATCATGATTTCAGTTTTCCCATTATATTAAATCATCGATCATTTATTAAAACATACTAACTTTTAAGAAATACATACCACAATCAACCACAAATTCGATTCAAAATGGCCTATTGGTATCTTAGATGACAAGGCTCTGACCTATCTATAAGTACATGGGTCAGACTTTCAAAAAAAGTACAATTCAACTTCACCAGTCCTCTCAAAAAACCCAAATTTCAGACGAAAATAAAGTTCAAAATACAGTTCATCCGAACCAAACAGATTGCTAGAATCAATGCAATGCCGAATATACTCAAATTTACCTAGTATTGACCAAATTGCAGCCTAATTTTGCAGAATATACTAAATGTGTATACAGCTGCCAATTGTACATTTTCTGAAAATCTGACCCACTGTATTGGGACTGCCCCCTCTCCCCTGTCCCTCCTCAGCCCCATGTATTGTTCCACCTTGCCTATACTTGAGGTGAATGACAGGATAGATATAGCGATGTAGTGCTATACAGTACCCTATTGTGTCACCTGTATTGAATTGCAGTCTACAGGTAGAGCTTCAGAGAAATTCATCAAAAGCTTTCCACCCCTGCTTTTGTATAATGGACTAACAGTGCTGTGTATAGAGTAAATCTAAGTGTTATTTTGCGTCTGTAAGTGTTTAAAGTTCCTGTAGGCAATGCTCGTTATGAAAAGGAATTATTCGGCAATATAATATAGTTTTTGGATTTTACATCTTCATTTTGCAGAGGTTTCTCAGGTCTCTCTGCAAGTCAGAGCTCTCGAATAGTTATTATGTACAGTTGGACTTGTAAAACTGCAAACTAGTAAAAAATGAATGATATGTTAGTATTATTTAATTAAATGTAATGCAATGCATTCAAAATATTTTCCAACTAACTCACTCTTATTAAAAACATTTTGTACATTTCAAAAACGAATAATTATGTAGAATATGTGTAATTATATTTACTAACCCATTTAAAAGAATAAGATCATTTATAACCACATTTATGTTCACTAGCTAGTCCTATACCTATAGCCTGTAAAGCGAGAGCGTAGAATAAATTAATTGGCTTGTAAAAAAAGAGGTGGTAAGTTTGATTTTCATCCTGGGCAAGCCTATCACATTCCCTTATGGGTCAGATTTTCGCAAAATGTACAATTCAACTTTACCAAACCTCTCAAATTTCCCAAATTTAAGACAGAAATGAGGTCCAAAATACAGTTTACAATAACCAAACGGATTATTTGAATCTAAGCCATACCATATTTACTTAGATATACCTTGTATTTATTATTTTTCAACTTAATTTTGAAGAATTAACTAAATGTGTTCAGCTGGTGATTTTATATTTTCTGACGATCTGACCCTTACATTAGATGCACTGCAATGGAATATCATGAATGCATGATTACTGTTAATGAAATACCTTTTCATCAGGGGGTACCGTATATTTGACAATGGACTATCTTCAAAGTATTTCTTTTTCATCTTCACACAGAGAAAGTCATTCAGATAAACGTTCGTTGTACAAATCGAAGATCTGTCCCTATATATTTCCCCACCATGGAGGGTCTATGAGTATTTGATACTGCTACCATTTGTAACACAAACCTTCAGTTATACAGAAAATCAAAATCTAGAAGAGTTGAAGTAAAGAAGTATCCATTTAAGGTCCCGGGGCAAATACCTTAAAAACTAAAAAAGGCGGAATTGTGTTGGTTTTCTGACTATAGGGTGTCTGAAAGTAACGAAAACTGAGGGTTCAGACTTTGTAAACCCATACCCTCTAGGTTGTGTTACCGTCTCGTAATTAAAATATATTGTAACACATCGGAATTGCAAATTACAGGTTTACAAACATGCATTTATGAACCCAAGCCACAGGTATAATGATGCTATTTCAAAAACAACATTTAAAACGATGCAGTGGCCACTGTTTACCACCCATGCATCCACCTTCCTCAACCACACTCATGGGTCAGATTTTCAGAAAATGTACAATTGGCAGCTCTACACATTTAGTAAATTCTGTTAATTAGGCTGCAATTTGGTCAATACTTGGTAAATTCGTGTATATTCGGTATGGCATTGATTTTAGGAATCTGTTTGGTTAGGTTGAACTGTATTGTGAACTTTATTTCCGTCTGAAATTTGAGTTATTTGAGAAGATTGGCGAAGTTGAATTGTACATTTTCTGAAAATCTGACCCTCATATTCATCTAGAATGTTTTGTGGGTTTTTTTTTATAAAAAATGTCAACCTACACCCAACCCCCATTATTTCAAAACGCTCATTCTCCGCCACCCCCACTACCCACTACTCCACCAGCATGACCTGTATTGTGAAAGAGACATATTATCAGGACCGGAAGTGTATGTTTACAGTCTGGCAATAATGGCTCAAGTTTGCAAACACTGCCCCCTGCCGGCCCCTGCCTTATATTACGGTCGCCATCCACACCTCTCTGGGTGAAATCGCCAGAAAATGTACAATTCACCTTCACCAATCGTCTCAAATAACCCAAATTTAAGACAGAAATCAGGTTGTAAATACGCTTCAACATAACCAAACAGACTGTTTGAATCAAGGCAGTACTAAATATATAGCCAGATGTAATAGTGTTGACGATTTTCAGGCTTATTTAGCAGAATTTATTAAATGTGTTGATCTGCCAATTGTACATTTTTTGAAGATCTGCCCTCTCTATGCTTTATTCTATTTTGGTTTTGATGCCTCGGCGTTATATCTGCCTTTCTCCTATTTCTCTAAATGGCCAATTGCAGCATTTTCCATAGAGGTGTGCCGAAAGTCATGGCCAGTAAGATATATGGGATAACGCAAAAAGATATAAATATCCTTATCATGTTTGTGCTTATTTTATTGATTGATTGATTGATTAGTACATTATCATTATTTCCTATTCTCATAATACTATACCACTCGAGTTCATTTTTGATGAACTTTTTTTTTAGAATTTTATTTATATTCCACAAATTGGGTTTTTCATCCGCCCCAAAAAACATTGAGTATCAGAAGTCGGTCATTATCTTGATATAATCATAAGGAAAGTCTTAGAAATAAGGATCAATTCACTTGCCACTCAGGCTATTACAACCGAGGGTTGGTGTTGTCCAATGCAAATAAATGAAGTATAAATGACAGATGAGGAAAGAAGAAAACGACAGGACCTCAAGGTCGGGTTAATGAACATTCAACGAAACACGCTCCAATAACAACCAGGTAAGCTATGCCAAACCCCCTATTGTTATACTGTATGTAATTATACATATTAGTGTTCGCGCAGTATTTATTTTCGCGCACCCACCTTTGTGCGTGAATATAAATCCTGCGCGAAAGATATAATCAATGCATAAACAAGGTGTGAGACTTCCTTGTTGCGCGAATTTAAATCTGGCGCCACAAGGTGTCAAAGTACTCAGTGCGCGAACATTTAACTGCGCGAAAATGAATACGTTTACAGTATTGATTTTTGCAAATTCTTAGCAAACAATAATCATCATGTGGCAAGGTCGCAAGACACTAATGTGTGTCTTCTCCCTGAACATTACCTGCAAGGGACATGTGTGTATCTTGTGTGTACCTCTACAATGCACCCTTTGTGTGATATAAAGGTACATACCTTCAAATGAGAGGGAAAGCTGTTATACTGTGACATTATGCTTCAACTTAGTAAGACAAGGTTGGGTTAAACCAAACCACTAGTATATATAAAGGTGAATAAAACCTGCCATGGAATTCATGAAGTAAAATCTTGAAACCGTGATAATAATGTGTGATATTTCTTTGTCCATCCTTATAGGGGGCCTCCACTAGTAGCAAATAGTGGCGAATAGAGGGGCGAATAGAGGGACGATTAGATTTTTAACAAATGAATGGCAAGTAGTGGCGAATAGAAAACCTATTGATAACGCAATTGGTAATGAGCTGTTCCACTGTGGCAAGTAGTGGCAACTAGTGGCGAATGAACGGCCAATGGCACTCTATTCGCCGAAGAAATCAAAACGTTTTGATTCTTCGGCGAATGACGGCGAATTGTGGCGAATGACTTGCCACTCATTTGCAATGACTTGCCACTCATTTGCACCACCTCCTCCACTATGGCAACTAGCGTTACCAATAGAGTGGCCAATAATTGGCCGCTCTATTGGTAAAGCTATTGGTAATGCTAATCGCCAATAGTGGAGGCCACCTATTAGAGTAATTATTATCTTATTAATGAGGTTTAATTGATCTCACGGTAAAAAGCTGTTGGGTTTTATTTATAAATTTATTTAGACAAAGTTTCGCGATAGGGATAATTCTCATTTTGCCAAATTGCAAAAATATTTTCGATCGATAATTTAATATTTATATTGCATCTAGATCATTTAAATTTAATGCTAGTGTCAGTTATGTTATAATTATGGCTACTATTCAACAATTGTACCAAAAGCTAATGACCTCAATATCACAAGGTAATTCACATTTCTCTTCATACAGTTAAAATTTAAAAAGTTTGAATGATTCTTCTGAACAAACCGAAAATTATAGATATGCAAGCCCTGGATCTCCATGCATAAATCTCCCTTTTGAAAGCATTGACATTGCCAGGTGTTTCCATGGATATGGAGTAATGGAATGCAGCCATGATTTATTTTCATAGTACCTGCTCGCTGGCTCCAGGTGGCGCGCCGGAAGCTGTGTGGCTTGCGCTTGTTGTCATGGTGACATATTTGACACTCTTATCTAAGCAATCTCGCCTTATCTCGCGAGAGTTGTTAGCTCACACTGACGGTCTCACGGATGAGAGGTTTGCCTTCGGGTGCCCAGGTCGAAATGTCGTCTGCTATCTTTACTGCTTGAGCAGACGATTGGGCGGGGGTGGCAACTCAACAGCAATGATGCAGTTAATGCTTATGCATTTAAATAAGAACTTATGAAACATAAACTACAATATTTGGAGGGTTTAATTGTAGAAAATAGCAATCATATGTCCTTATGTCCTTAATATTTTGAGAAAACAAGAAATAATAGTTCGCCGAATGAATGCAGAGGCCATTCTGACAAATTAATCGGTTTGATAGGAGTTAAATGTGTCCTTCAGAAATACATTTGCCATTTCACCTTTAAAAATGAATACAATGTATAGACACTAAATGTATTAACTCTATGAATCAAAAGTTCTGGACCAACTTCTATACACAAAATAGACAGAAGATTTAGGACAGAACGATTATGGACTAATTATCCATGGTGATTTCCTGTTATAGTAAATTACAAATTACAAGGTAGGTAACTGCAAAGAAATCCCAACAGCCGACTCACAAACAGTCATTGAATCTAAATTACACGCTCCTCAGCGAAGACCAACATCAAAAAGTAGAAACGTCACATCGAATTAAATGGTTTGAAAACAGTGATTTAAGGGTCAGGCCATCGGTGATACATCAAGGATCATACATCTCAGTGATTCTAAAGATATGTGCGTGTTTGAATGACATCTTAAGAAAGAGTTTAGCTGAAAGGTCAACTAAGGAATGCGTTGGACACTTTTCTACTCGTGGAAGACACGTTAAGTTAGTGTAATTACTCAAGCAATTGCACCTGCTTGGAATGAAGGATTATGCTATCGGATGTAATGACTGTATACGGTTTTTTATCTGTTTTTATTTTTTGAATAACACGATGAATATTTATGTTATTTCATTGAAACATACTGTAGAAAATATGCTAGCTTCCTTGTATGTATGAAGTGATAAAAACAAATCCTCGAACTATGTACAATTTACAATAAGTTTACAGATTATGGATTATATATAGCTTATTGTAAAATGTGCATAGTTCGAGAATTTGTTTTTATCCCTTCATACAAATGTCTTGTTATCCTGATTAATTAGTGTACGATACTGAGCTATTGTAAAGATGTATTGTAATTTGGTGTCATTATAGCTTTAAGGGCCTGGTCCACCAAGCCGATTCTCATGCGATTTTGCGCCGCACAGGATTAATCGTACGAGAATCGGCTTAGTGGACTAGGCCCTGTACTCCCCAGCAGGTAACATCGGTCAATAACTAAAGATCTTCTACTCTGTTTTTGTTCTTTTCCAAGCTATCTAAAAGACATAGGACCAAGTTTTTGGAGGATTGTCCCCAGTTGTCTGTGGTTCAGTGCTTCACAAACGTCCACATCTATATCTCGGACACCCGCCGAAATAAATTGGTGTATAATCCCGAGGCGAAGTGCACCAACGATAGTGCACCAGTAGTCACAATATAGAGATTATTAATCCTTTTTTATTTCTGCCTAAAGGGCCTTGTCCACTCTACGCCGATTCTCATTCCATTGTGAGCCGCAGAGGACTCTTTTACACTATTTTTTTTTAGAATCGCATGCAAAATCGGCTTAGTGGACAAGGCCCTTTATTTTGTTATAGTCCCAAGACTTTCATGGCTGTATATTCCCAAGACTTTCATGGATTAAAACAGATATAATAGCAGCAGCAGAATATTGGCCAATTCAGTCCTTTTATATGGGTCAGATTTTCAGAAAATGTACAATTGGCAGGTTTACACATTTAGTAAATTCTGAAAAAAGAAGCATACCGGGCATATATCTGAGTATATTTTGGATCGCATTGATTTAAAGTACCAGTTCTGTTATGTTAAACTGTATTCTGAAGGTCATTTTTGTCTTCAATGTGGATTATTTGAGAGGATTGGTGAAGGCAAATTGTACATTTTCTGAAAATCTGACCCATGTTGTATAAGTCAGATAATAAATTTCGTAAGATTCCTTTTGTCATGCTAATAACTGAGAAGGCAGCTTTAAGTATATTAATGTTCTGAAGCTTATAATATTTTCTTTACATCTTCTGAAGAATCTCTCTGTCCCTAATATAGAATACACGACGGGAAGGGGAAGCATTTTACAGAGGAAAGAATTATTTCTAGGTATAAAAACATTCTAAATAATAATTCTAGCCTGAGGGTCCATAGCCCTGGGGTCTACTATTTTTGTCTTTGGTCTTCTGATAGTAGAATAGAGTATGGCGTAAAAGTCAAATTCCTTGACATAGGAAAGGTGAGAAAGTAGAACGTAAAGTCATTTCTTTATCAGCACAAGCTTGGTTGCTTGCCAGAATGCCATGTAGGAACGTACATATGTTTTGGGAGGTCAAGGACAAAGTATTTCTCAGAATTAACACAACAATCATGATACTCATGAAGGTATTATGGAACATTCTCAATTTTGACTGACCTGAACTTGAAGGAATTCAATTTATAATATGGATATAAAAATAACATAGGAAATAACAATGATTAATTCAAATCCGAGGAAAACATATAAATAAACACGAAATAAGTATAAATATTATTAAAGTTTAACCAATTCCAAAATTAATATAGTATTTATGACTGTCTGTATTATATATGCAGGAATTCCTTACTCATATTTACAATTATAAAGCATTTAATTAATGTCATCGTCACCAAATGCTCAAATAGTATTCAAATCTTTGATAAAAACCAATAGTTAAAAATAATTTCACTTTCTTCATCCCTCTCAAATGGTGTTCTCCTTCACTCGCCCCTTTAAAGTATCTATATATGACACCTTGTTAGTTCCCACCAACATCTCCACCAAAGGATAGCACTTACTAACCTACTCACAGTGTGAAGATGTACAGAAAGATATACAGTGTGATATCGTTTTATAAAAGTAAAAATAACAACACATGTAGACGATAGGGCATGTAAAATCACGATTCTAATTCAACTTCCATGTAAGTCTCATAATGTTAAGATCTTCCATGATTTGACCAAATAATCATATTAGCCAACATGTAGTAGTGCAAATTCTTTCTGCCAAATTTTTGAAATGACGATGAGCACCCATGGGACTGGGCTCTACTGTCCACAATTGTGAGGTCTCAAGAATCCCAGGAGTCCACAAGAAGGGACTTCACTGTACATTAGAGCGCAGATTGTCCATGTGCCTCAATTCCCCTGGAATTCATATAAACGGGTTAGGGGCAGATATTATAATAACAAAGCAGAACTAGCCACATAACCCTTGATGCATGTATGAGTGATAAGCGCTCTTGGTATGGCCAATAGAGGAGTTGCATTAGCCACTGCTTATGACAACTATAAGGAGGTTGTCAGTGTACTCAGTAGCGGGTTTTGTGGGGCAAGGGAGGGAGAATTGAGGGAGAACCCCCCAACCCCGAACAATGCTCTCTCTGCTGTCAAAATAAGAAAGGCACTCAAAGAATGGTATCCCTAAAGCTTAGAAAAATCAACTTCAAGTTGGATTGTGACTTGTAATATGTCTTGTTACATATTTGAGTTGATCGTTATTGTTATAATATATCAAATAAAATGGGTTTCTTCTTGGACCTTTCTTGGACTTTGTGTGTAGATAGCGTCCTTGTTCTCTTGCCTCGTTAAAATCATCCCCAGCACCAGTGCTTCTCAACACCTAATGAATTGACCACTTGGCATAGAAGTATTTTAAGTTTATTCAGTACCCCTTCAAACATCAATTCACCATTTAGAGGGGTGCTATAACCCCTAAAGCACCCCCCCCCCACCTCTGTATAGCAGTAGGTGCTGAGGGCACCATGGGGGCAGTCAGTCATTTCACAGCTCATATAACACGAGGTGCAGGAGGAGCTTCCCCTGTCACCATCTGAAGGAGATACTTAACGCTAGACTAGACACACCACTAACCACTCATTGCCACTTCACTGCTTTCATTCATAGCCTGGTGGCGGGGGTTAGCTCATGTAGTAACAGTTTGTGCTCGCTACTTCAAGGGTCTAGGGTTCAAACTAGTTTTATACTCTTCCGACCTAAGGCTAATTTTTACCAGGATCTTGTTTTCTTTTTTGATCGTCTTGTATATATATGCAAGTGAGCCTCAACTGTCAATTCATTGACTATTGAAAATGTATAGATCTACAATTTCGCTGTATCTCTTATAGTCCCTTATACCACCATTATTTTAACAAGGGATACCTGGAAGATCCCCATGTAAATGAATGTATGGAAAAAGACCATTCTCTTTTAGTAATGATAATAATATTTTATAAATTGGGGTTACACAATGAAACCTTTGCGCAAATGTGGCTTCAAGGGTTTAATGGAGTATGTCTATCACACTATCCTATATCATAGCTTTTCGTTCCCATTTTTAATAATAATGATGATAATAATACACTGACTCTTTCTTTTATCTTTGGTAAATAATACTGACAGGAATATAATATTCACAGATGGTCAATAATAACGCTGACTCGGGTGATATAACATAGTGTATGATTCTCTTCTTGTACATATCATCTCTTATAAACTTTGAGAAAAGGAAGATGGACGAATGAATGACGATTACAGAATTTGTTGTTGTCAGCGAAATTTTGTGGTATTAAACATTCTGCTATAGAATGGAATGACGGGTATTCTTGTAAATAGGGGAGTTGCATAGCCGCCATTTTGAATCTTGATTTGATGGAATTATGGGACTAATGGTACTGTCTAAAATCTATAAAAACCATGTCAAATTCAGCATGGAATATTTATCAATGTTCGAATGTCAATATCCATGTGTTATACATGTTTCCATAACACAAGCCTCCATCTTTCCCCTCATGTATTTGGTTTTCATAGATGATTTATACAAGCTATGATATTGATGAAAACATTCTTGCAATTTTCGATGAAATGCTCCCAAATATTTGTATGTCCGATTTCATCCGAATCCATCCCAGCATGCACTGCAGTAGACATGCGCAGTGAGACATGCAACTCCCCTATTGATTTACACGGCAGAACCCAACCAAACATCTAGTGTTTCCTTTTCCAAGCAGAATAAATCTGCATCAAATATTGGGTTTATGTACTTTTTCTGGTCGACTGTGTGCGTTTTGTGTATGGGAAGTGGGGCTGGTACTGTTTGTTGTTAATATTTATTGGGATATGAATACAATAATCTGTTTTTTTTTCTCAGGGACAAAGAAGAGGAATAAAGAGATTCAATCATAATCTAATCAAGAGTTTGTATAAATATGATGGAATACAATTGGGCGGTGGTCCTGTATGTCACCATAAAGTGCCTTTCTGTCTCTTTTCTTTGTCTCTCTCTCCCTTCTTCTCTATCTCTATTTCCTCGGTATGATCATAAACTGCCTCCCTCTCAGCTCTCCCGCCCTTGATATAACCATATTAAATGTGTTGATAAGGGCGTAAAGCAACCAATCTCTCTCACAACTGGGCGGTTTATAAGAGGTTTATAGAGAAGCTTCTCGGGATAGAAATTACTTTGGCTCTTGAAGTTACTATGTCTTGTAATAACATGCAGAAAGGTCTATTCACAAATAACCTGTCCATATACCTCATAATTATATTTATATGCCTCAGTCTTTGCATGATATAGGCCTGTACTATACACATGTATATCCATCAAAATGTCTTAAATACCAAACACATTGGATATCCACATTCAGTCCGCCACAAACAGTTCTTTTCGCTGGATTAACCCAAATACTCTACCAGGAAAAGTTCTAAATTAATGTGCAAGAGTGGATATAATGCTTTCTAGCATGTTACTATGGAAAAGTTAATGTTTGCCTGACCAGCGCGACCCCCTGGGAGCATTAAACAAATGACGTGTGAGGTCAAAGGTCAATGGCTTGGTTTGTTTACAGTAGCTATGGCAACATAACCACTCATATTTTTTCCTATGAACAATTGTTTATGCAAAAGGCATTTTCCCTCATTATTCATGCACTTCTGCATATCAGCACTTTCTTTATAAATTATAGAATAAACACTGGTCATGACGTATCTTTCCCCTAGTTCTGGTCTTGTAAGTGAATGTAACTAATCTTATAAAATGGGTCAGATTTTCAGAAAATGTACAATAATTGGCAGCTCTACATATTTAGGAAATTCTGCAAAATTGGGCAGAAAAATTATGAATACTGGGTATATCTAAGTATAATTTTATATTATTTGGTATCGCATTGATTCAAAGAATCTGTTTAGTTATGTTAAACTGTATTTTGAAGCTCATTTCTTTCTTAAATGTGGGTTATTTGAGAGGATTGGTGAAGGTGATTTGTACATTTTCTGAAAATCAGACCCGAATACTGGTTCTTGGGGAGCTTTGCCTTTTCACTTCTCTCAGGGATATGGAATCGGTCTTCGGAAGTTAAACCCTTTGGTAGGCCAAATTGAATGAAAGATAAGTCTTTTGGACATAATTTGGGGGTATTGTATGAGGAATTCAAAGTATATGCAGTTTTTTTCTGTTTATTCTATTATAACCAATTAAGCATTTTATGCCTATGCCATTTTGATTGAACTTGAAGTTGTGTTGACCAACTTGAGATGAATGAATTCCTCATGACGCTTCACATTGTTCATGTGGTGAACATACGGGTCAGATTTTCAGAAAATGTACAATTGGCAGCTGTACTCATTTATTAACCTCTGCTAAATTAGGCTGCAATTTGGCCAATACTGGGTAAATTCGAGTATATTTGGCATTGCATTGATTCTGGCAATCTGTTTGGTGAGGTTGAACTGCATTTGAACTTTATTTTTTCGTCCAAAATTCGGGTTATTGGAGAGGATTAGTGAAGGTGAATTGTACATTTTCTGAAAATCTGACCCATATGCTCCATCATATGAAGTGCAGCACGTTCTACCTCGTTACCAAACAGTTACCAAGGCCGTAAGGAGGTGTTATCCCAAAACCGTTTTTACCTTAAGGGTCAGATTTTCAGAAAAATGTACAATATGGCAGCTGTACACATTTATTAAATTCTGCTAAATTAGGCTGCAATTTGGTCAATACTAGGTAAATTCGAGTATATTTGGCATTGCATTGATTCTAGCAATCTGTCTGGTAAGGTTAAACTGTATTTTGAACTTTATTTTCGTCTGGAATTTGGGTTATTTGAAAGCATTGGTGAAGGTCAATTGTACATTTATTTTCTGATGACTTCATTCTTAAGATCTGATCGTTTTTTAATATTTAGAATCGAAAGATACAATTTGTCCGATTTGTATGGGGTTTTTCCATCATTTTTTCCCCCAAATTTAAAAAAACGATCAAGACATAAAGGTAAAACCGATTGGTGGAACACATCCTTCAATTGTCATAAATCATAAATTAAGTATTTAACACATGTTTATTATGTTCTTTCCAGAAACCTCTGTCTACTCCTTAAGTTTTATCATGGCTATAGCTTTCATTTCAATCATTAGAAACTAGAAACGGATAAAGAATCCCTGGCCTTTACAATTAAGATACTTAGGAAGTATATTCGAATATAATTAATCAGACGTGTCGTGTAACTCAATAATGAACAAAATAAGAATAATATGTACGTCACATATTGCATTAATTATATATATTATCATGGCAGCTGTATCATTCACAAAACATGAAATTAAATCATAGTGAATAAAATACTTTTTACATACTATGACTGCTGTGAAACTATTAGTATTATAAAGGGGGGGGGGGCACTGCCTGTGGTAAGCTCTGTGGTAAGCCTTGCGATGGTGTTGTGCTGGTTCTGTAGGTGGAGAGGAATGGCGAGGACCTTGCCTACCTCGCCCCTTCTCACCAACACAGCACCATTGCAAGGCTTACCGCAGAGCTTACCGCAGCCAGTGGAGACCCCCCTTAATCGGGAATATTGAAGCATGTACCACTGGCATTTGCAATTGGTCAGACTTTGACTCCATAGCTACTCTCCATTATTGACTAACGAATGAGTCCAGGTTTTATTCAATTTCCCTTGTGTTTTGTTCACATTATTTGCTGACAATTTCAGCACTCGGCAATTTCTGGGCCCTCTGTGTCCAATATCAGACCCCCATATGGCATCATAATACTCTAATCTACGTTTCCTTGTTGACTTTCATCAATTGTTAAAAACAAACATTAATGGTTGACATGTCCACGCTACATTCAGAAGCTTTCGATAGCAAAGGTCTGTTTATACACGTAAACATATGTTCATGTATATTTGTATTTAAATATTTTATCCAGCATTGAGCATTATGTAATACACTATTCTCAGAACAAGCTGGTTTACATATACAAAAGACAAAATGATAGGAAAAGCGATACTCAAATACGTGGAGTTTATAGTGATAAAACATTTTGTAAAAACCATAACCTAGGGCTGTATCACTGCATTCGACATACAAAATAAGCAGTAATTGTATTGCATTTTACCATGCTTTATGAAGGTCGGGTAGTTGGTATTTGATTTTGTTCCAAGGGTATAGTATCTAGCCATCCATTGTATGATAGTACATTGCAGGTTGTTTCTAGGTAATCCCATTAGGACATCTAGTCCTGGGTCTGGATATCCATTAGCGCAGTAGGTGCCAAATCACTGGCATACCATACGTATCTGATCTAAGAGGCTTTGACCCTAGACTGTTCAATGGGATATATATATATATGCTGCAACAGAGATCTTGCATGCAACATGGTATGTGTTGCATGCAATACATGTCGCGCTTGTCTTGCATGCTTTTGTATCATCAATGAACAAAATGTTTGTTTGTTTAAACGGTCTAGTCCACTAAGCTGATTCCCATGCGATTTTGCGCCGCAGGGGACTCTTTTGCACTAAATTCTGTGAGAATCGCATGAGAATCGGCATAGTGGACTAGGCCCTTTATACTTCTATTAGGCCTACAGTATTAAACTTTACACTAAAGGGCGGTATCCAGAGGAGTAGCTCTGCAGAACAGGGCCAACTGAACGGACAGGGATGGCCCAGACGTCTGTATAATCATGGTACATTTCCCTAAGGAGAAATTGTATTCTATGCCAATCATTTAGTTTTCACAAAAACATGATATATAATCCAATTACCCAGTGAACTACAGAACTGTAGAAATCAAAAGTAACCAACACCCAGAAACAAGTGAGTGCCTGTGTAACGATCCTGAGAGATGCATATATTGCAATGTTTCTACTGAGCTCCGGGTAGCTCCGTCACCGGCTCCGGGTCCGCGCACCTCCGGGTCCGTGCACCTCCGGATCCGCGCACCTCCGGGTAGTACCTCCGGACGCCACTAGGGGTCTACATTGCAACCCATGACGATATTTGCAGTTTATATAACTTGATTAATTTATCATTAATTAACTATTCATATTATTCCATCCGGATTTTAACCATGATGGTTATCACATATTTCTCTAATTATGTACAAGTTTGTACTTATTTCATCATTATATTTATTTAGTTATTCCTGATTTGTATTGCAAACATAGTCTGTTCTTGTGTTGAATATTATTGATATATCCAATGTATTTGTTCACTAATCGGGGTGAGGAGCAAGGTCTTCACCCCAACACACAAGGAGGAATAAAGGGAACATATGAAAGAAGAATTTCACTCTTGATGTTATATCTCGGAGCTGCGTTTTGGAACATAGAATATTTCAACCCTTGGTCCTTTGGAACTTTAATGATTATCCAGTAGCTTTAGTTCATTTCCTCCCATCTCCTGCTATTGATATTCATAATATATTTATTCTCGAAGAAGTAACCTATACGATCACGAAATATCATTATTTAATATCGATTAATATTAAGCCGGAGCTGAAACACAGATGTGCAACGATGGCCACTCAGACATTGGAAAGAACATAGGCAAGAATCGCAACACTGGTGCCGTGAGAGTGAAGGAATGATACTTAGGTATTTATTCCTAGAACTTTGGAGTTGTCTTTGCTAGACTCATGATGACATTGCTCATGGAATAATCATCTGGGATAGCCTGGATCTGGAGCACATGGATCTGGAGCACATAGATCCGGAGCACATGGATCCGGAGCACATGGATCCGGAGCACATGGATCTGGAGCTCCTGAATCTTCTGGAATATATGTCAGGCAGCTGGATTTTCTCAGTTATTCTTGGGGCATTGACATTGTCTGCTGGACATTGAAGTATCAAGGACTTATCGGTCAGACGTCTGATTTTATTTATTTTTATTTTTTTTTAATACGGACCAATCTGGACCTCCAGGACCCTCCGGATCTCATTGGATCTTTGTCTCCATTTTTCTTTGGAAGTATCCGGAGCTGGAGATAATCATTGGATATTGTCTGGATATATTTCAAATTAACACAGAATATTTAAACTTGGGTTTATTTTTATTTTTGGGCAGAGTGATATAAGACAACATGTGTTAACTGGTTAGACTCCTGGATGGTGTGCACACTGCTTCGCCTTGCTGTTGCTGTGGAGATATTTTTTATTTTCTCCTCCTAAAGGGACCAAGCACGATTGGACTGCTTTTTGTTTTTTTATCTTGCATATTTTTGTATTTTTCCTCAGGACAGAAGGACTTGAAGTCTGAGGAAAGAATAGACATGGCGACTGATTTAGCACAGGAATTGGTAGTTGGCATAGAACTCAAGGACGTGGATCCTAAGATCAGAGATTACATCTTGCATGCTGCTAAAGAAAAGGAAGATGTTGATAAAATATTGGCTTTGACGAAGAGTGAATTTCAGGATGTAGTCGGTGAACGTGATGCTGCCATGAATAATACGGATCAGCTTCAGGAGGATCTTGATTGTCAATGGACTGCTTTAGATCGAGCTACTAAAGATACAGATTTACTGCATAAGGAGATTACATCAAAGGAAAATGCCTTGAAGAAGAGTAATACGGAACTGCAATTGGCTAAAGCTAATGTCAATGATGCAGTAAAGAATGTAGACTATTGGAAGAGTGAAGCTCGAGCTAGTAAGTCTGAGCTAAATGAAACCAGAAGTTTATTTAAAATAAAAGATGGGACTGATGTGAGAGATACGGAATTGTGGAAATCATTGGATTCCAATCCCCTTTATTCCGGCCATATTGGAACATGCCAAGGAGGGAAAAAGGTTTCTTTTCAGAGAAAATCAAGAGGATCTCTGTCATTGTTTGATGCTGTGGAGTTTGAGGAGGAAGAAAATATTTGTCCGATCAAGATCAAGGACTCTTCCACAATAAGTCTACAACTCAATGGTCAGAGAAACCCAAATGCTCTATGCCTCCTGCCTTCGAGGAGAAAGATTGGTACCAATATCTTGTTCAATTTGAGATTATTAGCTTGGCTAACAATTGGTCTCAGGAAACAAGGATGAAAGTGCTTTTCTCTAAATGTAAAGGTGAGGCTGCAAGCGTTGTGAATGATTTTGACATTTCTGAAGGATCATATCAGGACTTAGTCACCGTATTATGCAGGATATATGGAGGAGGTACTCCTGAAGACCGAGAAAATACCTTCTATTCAAGGAAACAAGTTCCTGGAGGATCTGAATGCATTTGCTGTTCATCTCAGGACATTAATGATCTGGGCCTTTCTGGGAGAAAGACATAATTTTCATATCCAGTTGCTTATTCAGCAATTTATTAAGGGCATGTTGGACAAGAAGATTGCATTGGAGATTCATGCTCGCCAGCCAAAGTCATTGTTTGACGCCCTGGACTTAGAGTATTATATGGTATCCTCAGCAAGATGATAATACGCAATGGGATTCTATATGTGATATATCACGAAGAAGCTTCAGGAGATGACATGACTAACGTTGGCCTGTTGAAGATAAGGATGGCTATTCTTCACATGTTATATAGTTCTTCTCAAAGTGATCCAGTGAAAACTGGAAATACCACTTTGTGGATGGTTGGATGGTCCATCTATAGGTATGGAGACATGCAATACATGGACATATCTAATTCAGAAAGGCATGAAGACATTGGCAAATACATGTGAATTATCTGAAGCCTGCCTAAAACCTTAAAATGAAAGCACAGATAACTAATTGCCAGGAAATGCCAGGAGAACTAGAATGAGGGTGATTAGGGCTCCCACAAGATATGGCTTTCCCTGAATTTTAAATGATAATTTTCTTCAATAACTGGAGGAGGAATGTTGACTTGACTTGGATTTTATTCCCTGCCTTCAGGAGAGCCATATACACGTAAAGAAGCCCCTGGTGAACACAGAGAGAGAGAAGATACGATTACATGGTGGATCTACGGCCATTTTGAAACCATGATTAGTATGAATTACATCAGAAAATGATAATGTTTTTTTAATGCCATTTCAAGCTAACCAAAGGTGTTAGATAATACTATGTGTTATTTATGTATGTACATAGCAAGCTATGGAGCTTGTTATATTTTTATGTCTTATTACAAGACAGAAAGTTTATGATGCCTTCCTCAGTTCAGGAGGATTGGAGAAACACACTGGGAATCCTTGCGGAACGGATCATGAATGGGGGAATGAATCAACCTGGAGTCCAGATGAAGATCATCAATTAGAAGCCTGGATGATAGATCTGTTCATTCTGGTTTTACAGTTTGAAGTGGATTTGGATGCTTTTCAGGACATCAGTGAATTTCCCGGTGGAGAATGATCCATGCTGAGGCATCAGGATGAGCCTCTCAGAAAGAAGAAAAAGGAAAAAAGATTTCATACTTGGAAAGAAGATCAGGAAAACAATTTCTCTGCCTTATAGGAAGACGCATGCAGTCTATGTTAGGATAGCCCACAGACAGAGAGTGATCCATTTTATTCTGGATATCTTTTGCATCGATCTTGCCTTGGGTTAAGATAATATCAGAATTATCAGTGGACTCAGAAAAATCCATGTGAAGGATGCTCTTCTCTTCCATTTAAAAAAAAATAAAGAAGAAAAGTAAAGAAGATGCAAGTAACAGAAACATCAGGAAATATAGCAACTATTCTCATGACACTTGCAGGAAATCAAATATTACGACCTTGGAGGAGGAAGCTTGTGTTCCTACCACATAGAACATAGACTGCCTGAATCATAATGAAGCGATGACATAATGTGTTTCAATACACAGATGAAGAAATCATTTGCTGGGTTACAGGATCGTGTCCCCATGTTATCTGGACTGGTATGCAATCGCAGGGAGAGAAGCCATATCAACTGAAGATTTGGATGGAAGAGAGATAAGGAGTTCAAGATTGTTCTGAAAATAAAAAAAAAAAGAAGATCTCAGGCGGGATCTCAGGGCTATCAGAAATCAACTGTAAGAGAATGATTATCAACTTTTAAGAAGAATCAGGAGAGGGACAGCGGTTTACTGCAAATTTCTCCTACAACAGACATTCCTGGAGCAGATTCATTCATCAAGTCATCCTGCTGTTATTCTTGGATCGTTATTATATATTATTATTATACCACATAAAATTTCTTCAGTCATTGAATATGTTCACCTCCTTCAAAAATTTTATTTTCGTTGGTTGGGGAGGAGTGTAACGATCCTGAGAGATGCATATATTGCAATGTTTCTACTGAGCTCCGGGTAGCTCCGTCACCGGCTCCGGGTCCGCGCACCTCCGGGTCCGCGCACCTCCGGATCCGCGCACCTCCGGGTAGTACCTCCGGACGCCACTAGGGGTCTACATTGCAACCCATGACGATATTTGCAGTTTATATAACTTGATTAATTTATCATTAATTAACTATTCATATTATTCCATCCGGATTTTAACCATGATGGTTATCACATATTTCTCCAATTATGTACAAGTTTGTACTTATTTCATCATTATATTTATTTAGTTATTCCTGATTTGTATTGCAAACATAGTCTGTTTTTGTGTTGAATATTATTGATATATCCAATGTATTTGTTCACTAATCGGGGTGAGGAGCAAGGTCTTCACCCCAACACACAAGGAGGAATAAAGGGAACATATGAAAGAAGTATTTCACTCTTGATGTTATATCTCGGAGCTGCGTTTTGGAACATAGAATATTTCAACCCTTGGTCCTTTGGAACTTTAATGATTATCCAGTAGCTTTAGTTCATTTCCTCCCATCTCCTGCTATTGATATTCATAATATATTTATTCTCGAAGAAGTAACCTATACGATCACGAAATATCATTATTTAATATCGATTAATATTAAGCCGGAGCTGAAACACAGATGTGCAACGATGGCCACTCAGACATTGGAAAGAACATAGGCAAGAATCGCAACACCTGTATGGTATTTTTCTGGCTGGTATCAATAATGGGATTATAAATACGTTTAATTGTGAAAAGTCGTTTCATGTATTATGTCCAAACATTGGCGAGTCCTACGAGACTAGTCTCCGAGTCCCTTCAAACTAAGGAAAAGCCTGTTGCTCCAAACCCCAAAATGCCATAAAAAATCCCACCAGGGCGCCTGCTTCAGGGCCGGTGAAACCATTAGCGCAGTAGGCGTCCATTCACTGACATACCATTGCTATCTGATTTCAGAGGCCATGTTGAACAATGGATTTTTACCCCTCATGCATTTCTGGTGTACATAGAACAAATATGCAACTCAAAGATATAGATATTCGTCATTTCTCTCTGTAGTGATATAGATATACTAAGATAGGTATAAGAGGTGTAATTAGAAAGGTGAACAGCTGTATATATGTATCATTCTTAGAGCTGCTAATCTGTACTTACAAGGTTCACTTTCATCATAAATCTATATCATATTCACCATAAAATAGTCCATCATTTTTAAACGCCCTTATTGGGTGAAGGAGAATAGGCGTTTTTTTCTTTTTTTTAAGGAGAGTAGGCTTAAATTATACCGTCCCTGTCGAGGGGCATATATCAACATTTTCAAAACAAGTGGGGCAACTTTGAGCTTAGGAACCCAAGCTGTATCATTTAATGTAACATATCTATACAGAAAAATATCATTCAAGCAATCTTTTAAAGATGTTATTTAATCTAGGTCCTCGGTTGGGGTGGTGAATGGTATACTAGGACCACCTATCCAAAATACATTACATTTTTCCTATGTACTCACAGAAATGTGTATTATTGACTCATTCTTTGTCCCTTTTTGCGTACTTTTTAAAAAATGTTTCATGTACAATTTGGAAATAAAACCATTACATACATGCATTCATACATACGGGTCAGATTTTCAGAAAACGTACAATTGGCAGCTGTACACATTTAGCAAATTAGGCTAAAATAGGCTGCAAATTGGCCAATACTAGGTAAATTCAAGTATATTTGGCATTGCATTGACTCTAGCAATCTGTTTGGTTAGGTTGAACCGTATTTTCAACTTTATTATCGTCTGAAATTAGGGTTATTTGAAAGGATTGCTGAAAATGAATTGTCCATATACATACATACATACATACATACAGATGGAATCCTTAAAAGAAACACATCCCAACTCTTCATATTGCTTTCAGGTTTACCCACCACCTCCTCCTCCTATAACAGAAGCCTTACTTTCAGAAACATACATGTATAGACAAATTTGTCTATTTCCATGTCAGTAGTAATAAAGGTTGGTAGATAAATGCACGGTTGGTGTGTGAAGTAGGGGCTCCTCTCCTCCGCCCTAATCACGGCTGTCCTGCGCCCCTTGTGTGCCCATAAACCTGTCATAATATAGCATGATGGACTGCTTTGTGTAGGTAAAGTGTACAAGAAAGGTAAGGGTAAGGGTAAGAAGGGGTATGAGTGAGCGTATCGATAGATAAGGACAACACAATATGTATAAAATAAATATATGCACCCCAAAGGTGTTCAAATATTAGTTTAATTGAAGTTAAACTTCATGCAATACGACAGTTACTTATATACACATTCAAGAACTCAGAGCCGAATTGGCTTTAAGACAATTCGTATGAATTCAAAATCATTCTTAAGAAACATACTTGAGTTCGGTAATGTGTGGGTTTCTTAGGAATAACTCTCCAATTGATATGACAAATCATGGGTTCTTATGACAATTCATAGGCAAAATTATGGACTTTTCGTGAGTACGAATTGCGAGTTCTTGAATGTGAGGGCCTGGCTCAAGTGTCCATGTATGTATGTTGAATTATAAATGATAATTCAAATTTATATAATGTATGGGACATCTCTAACATCAAACCTGGAGGGTGAAATCGCCAGAAAATGTACAATTCACCTTGACCAATCCTCTCAAATAACAAAGATTTAAGACAAAAATCAGGTTCATAACCAAACAGATAGGTTGAACCAAGGTAATATGAAATATACTACGTACACATGAATCACATTCCCTAAACGTACGAAAGTAGAGTTTAGATTTAAAGTGTCAGTAAACCCCCAAATATTATGAGCAAATCCATTTACTTGCTATTATTGAAATGTAACCACCCCGGTTTTACTTAATCCAAGTTATTATTTAGTGAGTTTTACCCATTTAAATGAGTGAAAACGTAGTTCCACATTTTAACACTCCATTCAAGGCACCACTGTTTGCCTACGTCATAAAGGTGCACCAATCTAGAAATGTACATGCAATGAACATAATAAACAACTCTCATAATTGCTGCTAGAAAGAAGGAGGGTGTACCAACCCAATTATTGACCTCTCATGACTGGTTCTTGAATAGGTATTAGCTGTATTGCATAACTGCTTCAATTGCTGTGAGATTGGGGGGGAAGGTAGGGATATTATGTACATTTCTGGCGCGCCTCTATGACGTCACACAGCACTCTCAGTGGCCTCTTGTGCTAAACAGACCTTTTCAAGTAAGCTTTCTCAATTCGGGCCTGTAAGTGACTATAAGTTAGACATAAATGGAGGTAAAAAAATTGATACTTGGATGTTGTATTTATGGTGACATGAAGTTTGTTGTCCTAAAAGTGACTATGAACCCGTTTACTGACCCTTTAAGTGGATGGCGATCTTCTTGGATTATATTGGACAAAAATTCAATTATGAGAAAATCCGATTAAAGTATTAAAATTCATGTAAAAAGGAAATGAGGAATTTGTTTGGGTATAGGTTGAACTGTATTTTGAACTTTATTTTTATCTTAAATTTGGGTTATTTAAGAGGATTGGTGAAGATGAATTGTACATTTTCTGGCGACTTCACCCACATATTATTGACCGTCTTATAGAAACCCCCGCACCATAATAGTTTGAGATCGCGTGTATAAGTCCTTAAATCAAGAACCATAAGTTTCATGTTCATACTTTCACGTTCAAAGAAAATTAAAGAACCCTAAAATCAATAAAATTATACTTGCAACCCGATGCTATTGAATGGACAAATAGCCTGTAATTGTGGTTTATTCTCACCAAGATAATGAATGTGTACCCCCTGAACCCGGCCATTTCCCCACCCCAGTATTCACCATACATTCCTATTCACGCCTATTTACTGCCATGTACGCAAAGTACGCATTACGCATCACGCGCATCTGCAGTCATTGAGGGAGAGGTACATTGAATCTCACGTTTATACCGCATCATCATAGGGGACTTGTATCTGCGAACAAATATGGGTCAGATTTTCAGAAAATGGACAAATCATTTTCAACAATCCTCTCAAATAGCTCTAATTTCAGACGGAAATAAAGTTCAGAATACAGTTCAGCCTAACCAAACAGATTGCTAGAATCAAGGCAATGCCAAATATACTCGAATTCACCTAGTATTGACCAAATTGCAGCTTGATTTAGCAAATTGTACTCAATGTGTACAGCTGCCAATTGTACATTTTCAGAAGATGTGACCCATATACTATCAGCAGAAGTCAACTATATTAAGATAATATTAAATGCACTATCACACAAATAACAGTGATATTTTCAGACATATAAAGCATTAAATGGAAAGAAAGTAGTAAAATATAGTAAAAGCTGCATCACCTAATTAAATCGACCAACATTATTTTGTTCCCGATTCATTATTTCTTGGATCCATACAGTTGTAGTAGGAAGGAATTATATACTGAAAATAGGGAAAAGTTGGAATTTCCATGAATTCCTTGAGTTTGTCATAAACTCTATCTCAAATCTTGAATTCCAGGACATATGTTGCGATTCTTGCCTATGTTCTTTCCAATGTCTATGTGGCCATCGATGTACGTCTGTCTTTCAGCTCCGGCTTAATGTTAATCGATATTAAATAATGATATTTCGTGATCGTATAGGTTTACTTCTGCGAGAATAAATATATTACCAATATCGTTAGCAGGAGATGGGAGGAAAGGAACTATAGTGGCCGGATTATATTAAAGTTCCAAAGGACCAAGGGTTGAAATATTCTATGTTCCAATCGCGAATCCGAGATAAAACATCAAGAGTGAAATACTTCTTTCATATGTTCCCTTTATTCCTCCTTGTGTGTTGGGTTGAAGACCTTGCTCCTCAACCCGATAAATAAACAGGTACATCGAGATATGAATAATTTTCAAACCAAGGAAACATTATGTTTGCAACATAATTCAGGAATAATGGAATAAATATAATAATCACATAAATGCAAAGTTGAACATAAATATAGAAATATGTAATGAACATCATGGTCAAAGTCCGGATGAAATCAAATGAATAGTTAATTAATGATAAATTAATCAAATAATATAAACTGCAAATATCATCAATGGTTGCAATGAATATCCTAGTGGGATCCGGAGGAACTACCCGGAGGTATCCGGAGGTACCCGGAGATACCCGGAGGTACCCGGAGGTATCCGGAGGTATCCGGAGGTCAAATGGAAATCTTCATAGTGGAATCGTTACACTCCTCCCCAACCAAGGGAAATAAAATTGCAGAAGGAGATGAACATATTCAATGACTGGAGAAATTTTATGAACATGTAACTCAACAAATAACGATTCAAATATACAAATATACAGTAGTTCTCTAAAAAAAAAAAAAAAAAAATCCTTGGGGTAAGCACCAACGTTTAACATTTCTTGAACATAAAAAAAGTTACGAACCAGATATGAATAAAGATTCATAATATGTACATCACAGACGAGGCAATAATATCACTCAAAAGTTAATAATGTCTATGCATTAATGATTGCTCGTATGGCCATCGACTGTTCCAGCGAAAGGCCTGGAATCAGAGCCGGGGGATCCTGTTGCTTCTTGTCAGCGGAGTCCACTATTTCAGGAGAGGCATTGGACTTTACCTCCGATAATCTTTCTTCATAGTGGGCACAGAGCGTTTGAAAGCTTTCAACTTCCTCCTGTAGCTGCTTTACCATTTTCTTACTGTCCGTCAATTGTCTATCTAACTCTTTTACAGAGTCATGGCTGGTCCTGACTTCTTCCTCCAATATATCTTGTGAATGTACTGCTTTTTCTGATTTAATTTTCAAGTCGCAGATTTGGTCCAGCAAAGACTTTCTCTCTGTGTCCCACTGTTTCTTCTGGTCACTAAAGTGTTCAATATTTTCGTAGTCCTTATGAATGCTCTTCAGAGCCATTGCAAAAGAACTATGAGCCTCGATCAGGGCCTTCTGAGCCGAAGCCAACAGTGTCACAGCAGTTGACTCGCCATGATTAAGTTTTTCCAAGTCAGTATTGATATCAAACAGATTGACAGAGGAAACAGCAATTGGATCTGTATCACAAGAGGGTTCAATGTTCTTCTCTTGCTTAATCGGCTGTTCAATCTTTTTCGGTTTGGCTGGCTGTTCCCTTTTCGCATCTGCAGCCAACGTACAAGGGGCTGTCCTTTTCTTACTGACCATAGTAAGAGTCTCCGTGGCAGTATATTCCGGATTGTCCACGAGGTTGCATTGCCTTTCCGCGTTGTTTATGCACCTCGTGGCGCCTTGGTTCTGGCTTAAATTGTGGACCCACATCCAGTGCCGGATCAGACTGACTGCTCTTAGCTGTTTGTTGTGGCAGATACGTCCGTCCTTTTGATTTCTTATGCCACACGTATACTGCCAGCGCTTCGGCAGATGCAGCTCTTCTACATGGCGAAACCAAGTCAATTTGGAGATACATAATTTGCTGGAACACTTTTCAAAAGGGCACACATACCCCCTGGTAGAGTCAATCTTAAAGATGAGCGATTCTAATTCTCTACGTCTGGCCATATCTGTCATGCGTTCCAGAATTCCACGTATCCAGTTCTCATATTTAATAGTCAGACTTTCCGGAGAAACATCATAAAATATCACTGCCTCGGTTTCTGATTCTTCGTCTGAACTGACCACTGGCACACACCTAGAGTTAGCAAAGTCCAAAGGCTTTCTAATTGTCATGAGTGGTGGCCTCACCCTATCAGCATACTCAGCTGGTGCTGGACGTTCCTCTCTCCGAGACTGCAGTTGCTTGGGTCGATCCGGAGACCCATGCCGACGAGAAGATTCCTGCTTACTTCTTACAGTCTCCCTCGATTTCTTAGGCAGCTTCTGCTTCCCGTTTTTTTCTTTCTCGCTTTTAAATTTGTCACCACGACTGTATACTGTCTCCTCATCACTGGAAGAAGGCATACTGATAGGCTCAGCTCCTCCAAAGGAATTTTCACACAAGCGTCTATGTCTGCTCCGAATGTATCTTCTCAAAGCGTGTCCCACTTATGTAACCGATAGCCGCAATGCCTGGTCAGTCACGGCCTTGTCGCCTTATATAGTGGCCGGTGCCACGCACGTGCCACGCCCTGATTTCATGCCCAAATATGGACATACACGAGGTGAGCAGCGAGAGGATCCAGCCCGCACGCTTACATAACCATATTAGGTAATAGATACGGGGACAAGTTCCTTATTACCTCGAAAACAAAACATTATGTTAAATAAATACATATCCAAGGTCAAATTCCTGAGAAAAATCCTAGATTCCATATACTACTCTCTCGGTATAAATAGAACGCCAGATTGCAGCGATCCAAGGGCACCAGCGTCTTGCCGGCAATGGTAGACGCTCTGTATGACGAGGTGTCCGCCATGGCGCTCGCCAACGCAACGTTCCGCGTTGTTTACTTCTTAGCGCGGTGTCTGTTTCCATCGGTGATAGGTTGGAATATGTAGAAAATATCATCGAGAATCGACTTTGGCAAGGAATTTGAACAGAAAATGTTAAATAATAGCCATATAGTTCATATCCTATCGTTATATTATGAAATAAACACAACTCAGGCTCTTTTCCCCGGGCCCCGATGAAAGAGACCGTCTCCTGATTGGTAGCTCTACCGGCTACGCACGAGGAAGAGCCGTAGAAACTGTTTTGTACAGAAATGCTTCAAAGAAGCCTATCTAACACCTTAGGTTAGCTTGAAATGTTATTAAAAATAAAAGGAATATTTCCATGTGGAAATAGACCCAATCATGGTTTCAAAATGGCCGTAAATCCACCATGTAATCGTATCGTCTCTCTCCTGTGTTCACCAGAGGCTTCTTTACGTGTATAGGGCTCTCCTGAAGGCAGGGAATAAAATCTAATGTCAAGTCAACATTCCTCCTCCAGATATTGAATAAAATTATCATTTAAAATCAGGGAAAGCCATATCTTGTGGGAGCCTTAATCACCCTCGTTCTGGTTCTCCTTGCACTTTCTGGCGATAAATCATTATCTCTGCTTTCATTATCAGGTTTTAGGCAGGGCTTCAGATAATCCACATGTATTTTCGCCATTTTCTTCGTGCCTTTATCAATGACATAGGTCCATTCATTTAGTTTTTCAACTATTTGAAAGGGACCCTCCCATCTTCCACACAGTGGCCGTCCAGTTTTCACTGTGATAAATTTGTAGACCCAATCTCCAGGAGCATATTCTCTGACCAATGTATTCTTGTCATAGACCTTTTTCTGTGCTTTCACCGATCGTTTTAAATTCTTCATTACAAATTCGTGTGACTTCAGGAGTTGTTCTCTGATGTATAACACCTGGTTATTTGGACACCTTGCTTCAAAATTTTCGTCATAATTCCGATAAATGACTGCAGGCACCATTGAAATTTCCTCACCAAAGGTAAGTAGATTTGGAGAACAGCCGGTTGATTCATGCAAACTACACCTATAAGCATAGGTGATATATGGAATCAGCTGGTCCCAGTCATTTCTATGGAGATTTGCCAAGCCCGACAAAGCTGTCTTCAGAGTCCTAATCGATCTTTCAGCTAATCCATCGGATTGAGGCCTATAAGAATTGGTAAATGTCTTCTTTATAGACATCAATATGCACAACTCTCTCCATAAAGAAGAAGTAAAGTTGGCACCCCTATCCGAATGAATATTCAATGGAGCTCCAAATTTCAAGATCCAGCCTTCCATAAGGTGGGTAGCACAAGTGTCAGCTTGGTAATTTGGCATAGGAAATGCCTCCATGTATTTTGAATAATAGTCCTGGACAACCATAAAGCATATGTTACCCCTGAGAGTCAAAGGTAAATTTACAGCAATATCCAGAGCTATCCTATCAAATCTTGCGCCAGAAATTTCATTATGAAGCGGTCTCTTCCCTTTCCTAGGGAAATCTTTCACACGTTGGCAAATATCACAAGAAGCACACCATCGCTCTATATCTTCAGACATAAGTGGCCAGAAAAATGTTTGCTTCACCTTTCCTAGGGTCTTCTTTCTTCCAAAATGGCCACCTTGAGGAGAACCATGTAACATGTGGAAAATAGCCATCCTTATCTTCAACGGGCCAACGATAGTCATGTCAGAAACTGAGGCTTCTTCATGATATATCACATATAGAATCCCATTGCGTATTATCATCTTGCTGAGGAAACCATACAATACTCTAAACTCTCGTGTTTCTGCACGAATCTCCTGAGTGGAAAGTTCCTCTTTACTTCGAACCAGTGACTTGATCTTGGCAATATCTCTGTCTTCATCCTGATATTTCGCCATCTCACCCTCTGAGCAAGGGAAAACTTCCTGCAAAAATCCCTTCTTTTCCTCCCATTTGCTTGTCATATCGTCGACAGAAGATACCATACCAATAGGTTTGCAAGGGTCCTTCCTGCACGTGACACAGCCAGGATTTTTACATCTCCTGATCTTCCTCATTCTTGAAAGAGCATCGGCATTGCTATGAAATTTTCCTGGACGGTGGAAAATCTTAGATTGATCCACATCAAAATAAGCTAGAATAGACAGCCACCGAACTAAAATTCCATCAGCATCCTTGAAATTCAGGACCCATCTCAATGAAGAATGATCCGTACGAATGATAAATCTTGTGCCCCAGATGAAATGCTTGAACTTTTTCAAGGACTTAATCACCGCAAGCAGCTCCCTGTGCGTTGTACAATAATTCCTCTGAGTAGAATCCAATGATTTGGAAAAATAACAAAGAACTTTTTCTTCTCCGTCCTGTACTTGAGACAAAATTGAGCCAATTGAAAAATTACTGGCATCAGAATCGAGAATAAATAAATCATTCTCGGTTGGATATCCTAGGATAGGCTCAGAAATCAATGCACTTTTCAGTAGACAAAACGATTTCTCCCGATCTTCATTCCATACAAATTTCGTATGATCCCTGAGCAGTTGGAACATAGGCTCAGCCTTCTCCGCAAATTCTGGAATAAAATCCCTGTAATATCCTACAAGTCCCAAGAAGGAACGAATATCTTTGATATTTTGTGGCTGTGGCCAGTGTGTAATAGCCTCGATCTTCTCCGGATCTGGTCTGCTCCCTTCGCTGTTAACTATTCTGCCTAGAAATCTAACAGAGCGCTTGAAAAGTACACATTTCTTCGGTTTCAAAATCAAACCAAATTTCTGTATTCTTTCAAAGACACATTTCAGATTTTTCCTGGCTTCTTCCAATGATTTTCCATAGGAAATTATATCATCCAAGTAAACCATACATTTTGTCCAGCGCAATCCTTGTAACATACTTTCTACCATGCGTTCAAATGTGGCTGGGGCATTGCATAGCCCAAATGCCATCACATTGAAGCGAAACAAGCCTATATGGGTGACGAATGCAGATTTTTCCTTCGATTCTTCATCCAATTCCACTTGCCAATAGCCTGATTCGAGATCCAGGGTAGAATAATACATGTTTTTTCCAAGAGCATCTAGACTTTCGTCGATTCTAGGTAGGGGGAACGCATCTTTCTTAGTGATGTCATTTACTTTGCGATAATCCACACAGAAACGAATGGAATTATCCTTCTTTTTGACCAGAACAATCGGTGATGACCATGGCGAATCACTAGGCGAAATAACTCCTTTATTTAACATCTTTACTAGCTCTTCTTCCACTGTTTTTCTCCTGCCTATGGGTAAGCGGCGATAGCTCTGCTTGATAGGCTCCGAATCTCCAGTGTTTATGTGATGTTTTACGTTATCCGTTCTGCCTAGGTCTCCTCCAGGTTTTTGGAATATATTGAAAAATTCCAGTAGGTCAGATCTAACCAAATCTTTCTCCCTCTCAGTGGTAATGTCACTCTGAGAAACCAGCTGTTCCAGGTACTGAGGCAAATTATATTCGGTCATTGCCGGATCACGAGCAATTGTTTCCAACAACACAGTAATGCGCTCATCCTCCAAGGTAGAATTTTCAGGTTCAGCGATGTCTATCGACTCATCATTCCTAGTGTTCTCTATTTGAGAAACCACTTCAGCAACGCCTAATATTTCACCCTCTTCAATGAATTGTGCCTGGTTGGTGATATTCATCACAGGCAACCCATACAACTCCTCCTCTTCTCTATATCCTATCATGGTAGGAAAATTCACTAAGCCTCTGTCATCGTCTATGTACATAGGAGGTTCCATAAGGAAATCACATTTGCTCATGCCATTCCTAGGGCCAGTCCAGATTGCTTCTACCATCGTCACTGAATTCTTCTTAATTTTAGTTCTTTCCTTAACTCTCAGGGCTCCATTATTCGATACAAATTCACAAAAAGTTTTCTTTCCATTTATATCAATCTCCCCAGTTTTGCTTCTAAACGCCATGTCCACTGCCATCTGGAAATCTAAGCCTAATATTCCGGATTCTCTATGGATACGTCCAACGAAAAATCTCCAGACATGCAACTTTCCTCCAAGATCAAAGTGGAAATTGGCAACACCTAACAAGGTTATATCACTGCCATTAGCAGCAATGACCTTATCCGAAGTGGGTAACAATGAAGGTGGGTTGATCATAGAGGAATATATACCCTCATCGATCAAGCTGATGGAGGCTCCAGTGTCCACTAATAGGTGATACAAATCTCTTCCAAAAGTAGCAGGTACATACCATCTTGCTCCTTTTAAGTTAGGCAGACAATAAACATTTTCTTCAGGCCTGGTCACCAGTAATAAATCAGGAGCTTCAGGGGCCGTACCCTCCCCTAAGAAAGAAGGTCCTGAAGAATTATTCATTGCTGTAATTGTCTGGTCGGAAAAGCCACTTTGAGATAGGGTGGTTGAGTTGATGGCCTTGTCCAACACAACCACTAGTCGTTTCCCTCAAGACCAGCCATGCTTTTACCAGATTTCTGATCCAAGATTCCGGATTTGTTCTTAGCATCAAGGAAACCTTTACATGAAAAGGTAGAGTGTCCGGCTGTATCACACCACTTGCAATAAGGAGTCTGAGATGATTTATTCCTCCAGGGTCCACTTTTCCTGTAGCCCGACCACTTTGTTCTCTCTCCCAACGCATTTATTCCATATTCTTCCTCATCTGATTCGTCAAACTCGGTCACAGTTGTATGAGAAACAGCAGCAACTGTAGTCAACACATCAGAGCTGGCATTAACCCCAAAAAGTGTTTTTATTCCACTTTTATACCGATTTGCTAAGTCCAGGGCATCGAATAATGACTTAGGCTGACGAGCATGAACTTCCAATGCGATCTTTTTGTCCAACATGCCTTTAATGAACTGCTGAATCAGCAGCCGAGTATGAAAATTATGTCTTTCACCCGGAAAGGCCCAGATCATCAAAGATCTAAGATGAACTGCAAAGGCATTTAGATCCTCACCAGGAATTTGCTTTCTTGAATAGAAGGTATTTTCTCGGTCTTCAGGAGTACCTCCTCCATATATCCTGCATAATACGGTGACTAAGTCCTGATATGATCCTTCTGAGATGTCAAAATCATTAACAACGCTTGCAGCCTCTCCTTTACATTTGGAGAAAAGCACTTTCATCCTTGTTTCTTGCGACCAATTATTAGCAAAGCTAATATTTTCGAATTGAACAAGGTATTGGTACCAATCCTTTCCTTCGAAGGCTGGAGGCATTGAGCATTTGGGCTTCTCTGACCAATGACTCACAGATATATCTGTGGAAGAATCCTTGATCTTGATCGGACAAATATTTTCATCCTCCTCAACTTCCACAGCATCAAACAACGACAGAGATCCTCGTGATTTCTTCATAAAAGAAACCTTTTTCCCGCCGCGTGTTCCAATATGGCCATACAAAGGATTGGAATCCAATGATTTCCAAAATTCAGTATCTCTCACATCAGACCCATCTTTCATTTTAAACAAACTTTTGGTTTCGTTTAACTCAGCTTTATTAACTCGAGCTTCACCTTTCCAATAGTCCACGTTTTTCACTGCATCATCGACATTAGCTTTAGCTAATAGCAGTTCCGTATTCATACTCTTCAAGGCCTTTTCCTTCGAAGTAACCTCCTTATGCAGCAAATCCGTATCAGAAGCAGCCTGATCCAAAGCATTCCTATTACGAATAAGATCCTCCTGGAGCTGATCCATCGTAGTTATGGCAGCATCACGTTCACCAGCAACATCTTTAAATTCGCTTCTTGTCAAAGCCAACCTCTTGTCAACATCTTCCTTGTCTTTAGCTGCTTGTAAGATGTAATCCCTGATCTTAGGATCCACGTCCTTGAGTTCTATGCCAGATATTATCTCCTTCGTCAAATCAGTAGCCATGTTTAATCCTTCCTGTGACTCCAAGTCAGTTTATTTGGGAAGAAATACAAAAATATACTAAGTAAAAAAACAAAAAGCAGTCCAATCGTGTTTGAACCCTTCAGGAGAAGAAAATCAAAAATCTCTCCACAGCAACAGCAAGGCGAAGCAGTGTCCACACCATCCAGGAGTCTAACCAGTGAACATAAGTTGTCTTATATCACTCTGCCCAAAAATAAAAATAAACCCAAGTTTAAATATTCCGTGTTAATTTGAGATGTATCCAGACGATATCCAATGACTATCTCCAGCTCCGGACTCTTCCAAAGAAAAATGGAGACAAAGATCCAATGAGATCCGGAGGATCCTGGAGGTCCGGATGGGTCCGGATAGTGAGAAAAATAAGCAGACTGTGTATATTCCCTTGAAACTTCAATGTCCAGCAGACAATCCAGTGTTCTAGGAAGAAATACAAATGTATTTTTCCCTCACACTCACGGCACCAGTGTTGCGATTCTTGCCTATGTTCTTTCCAATGTCTATGTGGCCATCGATGTACGTCTGTCTTTCAGCTCCGGCTTAATGTTAATCGATATTAAATAATGATATTTCGTGATCGTATAGGTTTACTTCTGCGAGAATAAATATATTACCAATATCGTTAGCAGGAGATGGGAGGAAAGGAACTATAGTGGCCGGATTATATTAAAGTTCCAAAGGACCAAGGGTTGAAATATTCTATGTTCCAAGCGCGAATCCGAGATAAAACATCAAGAGTGAAATACTTCTTTCATATGTTCCCTTTATTCCTCCTTGTGTGTTGGGTTGAAGACCTTGCTCCTCAACCCGATAAATAAACAGGTACATCGAGATATGAATAATTTTCAAACCAAGGAAACATTATGTTTGCAACATAATTCAGGAATAATGGAATAAATATAATAATCACATAAATGCAAAGTTGAACATAAATATAGAAATATGTAATGAACATCATGGTCAAAGTCCGGATGAAATCAAATGAATAGTTAATTAATGATAAATTAATCAAATAATATAAACTGCAAATATCATCAATGGTTGCAATGAATATCCTAGTGGGATCCGGAGGAACTACCCGGAGGTATCCGGAGGTACCCGGAGATACCCGGAGGTACCCGGAGGTATCCGGAGGTATCCGGAGGTCAAATGGAAATCTTCATAGTGGAATCGTTACACATAGATGATATAGAGAGCCATAATGGGATATGTGGGTGGGTCACAGGAATAATTTTGAAGATTGTTGTTTTGACAAAATTGCATGCTTTAATATTCTATCTTGGTGACCTTTGAATAGGCTGAGCATATATGAGACGACGCAATAGAAAGTTCTATTTGGTAACGGAAATTAGCTGGTAATGTATAGCTTCATAATTACGGTAACAAAAGTATACTTATATAAATTTAACACATTAATTTACCATCGAGAAGGTCAGTCAGTGAATGCGTTGTTTTCTCTGGCCTGGATGTTCACATTTTAAAAATGTCAATGTGAATGGCAGCAAAATATTGTCGGAGTTTTGTTCAAGGAGAAGAGTAGATCGAGATATATTACATCATTCTGTTTTAATGAAGAATGTCACGTTTAAGACCCTCCCTGAAGGGAAGACGGTTTTTGTTCTCGTAGTAAGTTGTCTATCATGGTTAAAAGGTGAGAAAGAAATGTGAATTGAGAAGAGCTACAAAAGGATAATCAAGATACACAACGAATAGATAAACAGCAAGGATGAGGTGAGGAAAGAACAGAATGTAATCTTGATGTCCACCATTCAAGGAAGTTTTGTTGACAGATTGAAAAAAAATTATGATTTGGAACAAAAAGGAATGTCACTTTTGAGACTCTTTATCCGCTAGCTCTAACGTCTCATATATATGACATATATGATATATATCATATATATATTTCAATAATCGGTAGCATGTCTAGTATATGTATACATAATAGAATCTGACAGGACTACATAGCAAAACAAATCCTCTCCGATACCATCCCTTCACCTTATTACGCCTCCGCCGAAGGTAATCGATCATTCACTCTGTTAGCTTTTGCGCACAGGTCAGAGGACACAGAGACATCTTTTCCCTTACACTAGTGACTTTCCTCTGGGTCTGATCTTGAGAAAATGTACAATTGGCAGATCAACAAATTTAGTACATTCTGCTAAATTAACTGAAAACTTGTCAACATAGGTATATCTGAGTATATTTAGTGTTGTCTTGATTCAAACTATCTGTTTGGTTATGTTGGACTGTATTTTGAACCTGATTTTTGTCTTAAATTTGTGTTATTTGAGAGAATTGCTGAAGGTGAATTGTACATTTACTGACGATTTCACCCTCATCCGAACTATTCTAGTATAAAGGCAGTATAATGCAGGCAAGCAGCGAACAAGTTTGTATATCAATTAATGAATTGCCATTCTATTGGCGGGTGTGATTCTTTTCGTATTTCTATTATCGTTTTTCGGCATTGCCAGTCGCACATGGGATTCGAATCCACTATCATTTCGGTTTGAAATTTGAAAAGCTCCGCTCCCTTCCCCTTTTGGTGCTCTGAGTGACAAGTTTGGTCGCATTCAATTGAAATTTTGCCTTTGATAAAAAAATATACGTTGTACATAACTGAATACCAGACCCAATTCTCCCTAATACGCGTGCCTGTCATTAATGTCACAGGCAAACTGCAATATTCTCCAAGAAGCGCTGTCGTTTTTCAAAATAAAGGCTTTCAATGAAATCATATTGAGAAGTCAAGTACACTACACAATATTTTATACTATAAGCGTTGTGCCATTTCAGTTACATATATTATCCTTTGATGGGCATTTTCTATAATAGTTCTTGGGTTATTAACTAGTCTTATCATTATAAAGATGTTTCATTGAAAGGTACTTTGAAAACGAAATAATATATGGGAAATGTGGAATGTTAGAAATATTTCACTTCATCTGCTATTGGTGCATGTTGTGAACAAGCTCTAAGATAAACGACTGATGTCAATCAGTGATCCCTGTGTTCTGTCCCTGTGTTCGCCAATAGGCGATTTGCATAGCCGCCATTTGAATCTTGATTCGCATTGAATTATGGGATTAATTGTACAGTCTAAAATCTATAGAAAACATGCCATGTTCAGCATGGACTATTTATCAATGCTCTAATTAATGTCAATATCCATTTGGTATACATGTTCCCATCACACAAGTCCCCATCTTCCCCATTTGGTTTTTATAGATCATTTACAAAAGCTATGATGTTGGTGAAAACATTAAATTGCAATTTTCGATAAAAATGTTGCCAAATATTTGTATGTCAGATTTCATCAGAATCCGTCCCAGCATGCACTGTGCCATGCATGCGCAGTGGCACATGTATTTAAATCCCCTATTGAACATAACTTGGTCGGATTTTCAGAAAATGTACAATTATCAGCTCTACACGATTAGTAAATTCTGCTAAATGAAGCTGAAATTTGGTCAATACAAGGTAAATCCGAGTATATTCGGTATTGCATTTATTCTAGCAATCTTTTTGGTTAGATTGAACTGTATTTTGAAATTATTTTTCGTCTGGAATTTGTGAAAATAAATTGTATGTTTTCTGAAAATCTGACCCAACTATGCGGTATCATCCAGCAGGTTAGGATGCCAAATATACCCACTTAATTTTTACCGATCATTCAAAATAACAAATTAAAACAGAATCATGTCAATATAAACATAATTTAACCTTAGACTAAAATAGCCTTTAATCTAAGATTTAACTCAATAGAATCATCAATTTTAACAATAAGTCTGCCTAATTTAGTAAGCATTTAATAAATGCACTGAAAAAAATAAATGCAACTGATTGTACATAACGAGGTGACCTGACCCATACAAATTCAATTGGTTTGGCCCACACTGAATGAAGGGTAAAATGGTTGGTCGCTTGCAGATGAAAGTAGCCGCGCCGTACTTTACAAGGTACCCCCTAGTCAGAGTGACAATGGAGAAGATTGGTTTAAAAGCTCAAGTATGCTCCCCCATTGTGCTAACAAAGAAACCAATGGTTTTAAGGTAGACTGCGCTTTAAAATTGTATGTTCTATTTCACAGGACCGCGATATTAAATTAAATCAAAACATTGTAACGTAATGGGTGAGATTCTATTAATTTATAATTTTAGGAGATTGAACTGAGTAGTTTCATATTAATGAAATTAAAGTTAAAATATTGTAACTCTTCGGATATGATAAGGATGCAGAAGTTCGATCAAATATGAAATACTAACTGTGCACTTATATTACTTCGAAATAAAAATGTTTGTTTCTTACCAGGCATAAATGATATAACGCAAATACTCAAATGAAAACCTATTAATTTTGTTTAAATTTGTTCAAATGTATTCCTACTTAGACGCTGGCTATAAAACAATCAAAGTACGTATTAGCATTCGGATAAATCTTTAAAATATAACAATTGGTAAAGTTGTATTTAGATGCTATACTGCGCTATAGAATTACGATGTCCACATCAACATATGAGTGGTAAGAGGTTTTGTGGGGTAACATGGTAGTAAATTGTTTGTTATCATGTCGTTTGCAACATTACAAGCTTCTAACATTAATCAGCTTCCCCACAAGGTTAGCACATACAGAACTTAATTCATTTGTAGAATGCAGTTGGGTGAAGTCGCCAGAACATGTATAATTCACCTTCACCAATCCTTTTAAATACCCCAAATTTCAGACGGACATAAAGTTCAAAATACAGTTCAACCTAATCAAACAGATTGCTTGTATCAATGCAATGCCGCATATTCTCGGATTTACCTAGTATTGACCAAATTGCAGCCTTATTTAGCAGAATTTACTAAATGTGTGGAGCTGCAAATTGTGCATTTTCCGAAAATCTGACCCAGTTGCAACTGCGTGTGATGTTTTGTACATCAAACCCAACACTTGGACACGTATGATTTAGAACAATAAAATATAACGAAAACGGAGTAAAAAATAAGAATACAAAGATAAAGAAACATAAGTTAAATTGGTGGTATATAATAAAACTTATAATATAACACCCCATGTCACAGGAAGAGGAACAAATGTCGACTTTTTACTAAACTAACTAGTTTGATTCAGTACATGGATATATTACGCATAGAAGAATAACTTTTTTTCTTACCATGCATAAATACAATCCATTTAGTTTAGCTTGATGAGATGGGGAAGGCACCTACTGACAAACAGGTCTGTAGGATATTCTATTCTCATACAAAAGACGAGATGGAAGACACGGGACAGTGCAGTATAGCTAGGTGCTTACCATTTAAATATTATCTATTTGAAGTTTTCGTAAATGTCAAAGAAGTCTAAGAAAAGATGGGATGCAGCTAACTACGTGGGTTGTTTTTTTGTGTTTTTTTTTGTATAAACAAAAGGAATCAATTGTCTGTCTGGGGGTTGGGGGGTGCTATTGGAAGAAGTAATTTAAGAAAATATCCTACCAAGATCTAATTGAAATCACAATACCATGTATGGATAGTGATATTAAGTTAAAAATTTAATTGATCGATATAGATATAAAGGTATGATGAATTGTAAACTTTGCTTGACATGAAACGTATATCACGAATGTGAAATTGTCACTTTTATATTTTTTTTAATAAATTTTATTGTGCGAATTTTCACATTTGTGATAGGTCTCATTCGACATTCAAGCATATTGTACAGTAAATATATCGAGTAGTTGGTAAATACATGACAGTACACTGGTATAACTTTAGATTACGTTAACACTTACAACTTTACTTCCCTATATCTTATATGTGATGTGTTTCTGGGAAATGAGTCATAAGTCGCAAAATTGATATTTTTCAAAGTGTTTTTTTCACAAAATCACAATATTGGAATGTTCTGATTTTTGGAGGGTTTATCACTTGGGCTGTTATCAACCAGTGTATCAAATTTCAGGACAATCTATATAATATATCCTTTAGTTTTAAAGGTCCTCATATGGACTACATTTAGTTACTTTACTGTTTATTGACCCCAAGAAATATTGGAAAGTTTTTTTTTCAGAAACAAAAATATCAAACTTAAAATCTAAAAATACTTATAAGATTATTAGACTGTTTACTATCATTAGAATCTCCTTGATCTCATCTTTTCAAAGCTAATGGTATCTCAGAATCTATTTTTTGCGACTTATGACTCATTTTCCTGAAACACATCACATATAGGTATAACTTTAACAATAAAATTTGTTTAAAAAAACAAAAAAACATCTCCACCTAACGGTACACCTACATAATTTATGTATTTATGTAAATATTTACATATTTATGTATTATTTTCTCAAATAATGCGTTCTCCATTGCGGCCCGGTGTGTAGTTTCAAGTTACGTGGAGTACATAATAAATAATAGATTCGAAATCTTGTATAAACATATAACAGCGGCGGAATATTGATAACTTCACTCATATAGGTCAAACAATGAGTATAAATGCGGTAAGCTTCTTCAAATAGCTTAAAATGTAGCTTTAATTGGTAGGTATCGAGTTATCTGGAATATACTGTAGATCTCTGAGTGCATGGTCTTTTATGTGGCAGAAGAGGGTTGACCTGACTTGTCACAGACAGCGTTCACACAGTAGTGACATCACTGGGACCAATTAGCTGTAATTTGTCATATGACAGACAATAGGGGATTTGCCTATGGCCACTCCTTTTTTATTTCAGATTAATATGAAGCAACCCTATGAGACATCTAAAACTTGCATTAAATGGTCATCTATCCCATAAAATATATTCGACCACGTTCCTGGATAACGAAAGACATTTCCCCCTCATATCTACATATATTGATATATGTATAATATTGTCTTGAAAAGTCTCTCAAATATTCATAAGAACACTGAAGGTTATAAACGTGTATGGTATCGTATAATATAGGTGAAATGTAAGGTTCTATTCACAACTTTCAGTCACACCTAATAAGGACAACAATTGTATTCGTTTAGAAATGATGAAACTATATATGGTACTTTCTGTCTACATAGATAATTGTACAAAAAAGAATTAATAATAACATCTACATAGATAATGGCAGATTGCCTTGAAAATCGCCTGAATTCGCTTTTGTGTTCCTGTTAAGTGTGAAAATAAAATTCTTTAAAAAAAAACATTAAAACAGTAGCATGTTCTTTCCTTACCTGGAATCTCTGAGGTGACAATATGAAGGAGGAGAATAAGAGGGATCACCCTCAACATGTATGTAATCCAAGGTTCATCCATCATATTGTTCTGTCTTTAGACGATATATTCAAGCACATACACAAATCCCAAACTATTGGGCAATATTCTCGCCCCATAAATAACACAATGATTGTTGGTAAGCCATTATTACTCCTATAGATGATTTCATTGCAACTTTTATATCAGGACTATACCTCCGCATATTATTCTAATGGATAGCTTCTTGCTAACTTCGTAATGCTGGATATAGATCTATAATCCGTTCTGTCATTTATCATCGTATGTCATGAGGTTGTCCTGTTCTTTATGTTTCATCTGATTTCGGGTTTGTCAATGCCCCGTTACTGTAATCCATACCAAGGAAATAAATACCTAGCTATTTCTTTGGACAGTAGATCCACAATAGATAACTGGTTGAATTTTGCGTACCGGATAATATAATTATTGATGTTTTCCCCGGGCAGCGGATATAATCTGAGAACTAAACCACTTCAGGGTAGTATAAATTCTCTTATAAGTTATTTTCGGGGATGACATCATTCTTTATGCATAGATGAACAGATGTGAATACTTAAATCCGGTGGAGTTGTATTCCAATATTCCAATAATACAATGAATAATGAGTAAACCTATTAGGTGCCTATCATCAATCCATGACTTCCTCCGTTTAAACTGTTTTATAATGTGATTATCTCGTACTTGTAGGAAAGGCAAACGCTTTTTTGTCTCACCTGAAACCACATTATTCAGATCAAATTCAATTAGAATTATTGTAGTTCATGGAAAATTTACCATTAACATTTTGACGGCGATTGATATACGAGAGGAGATTTTGGTAAGTTTTTTTTATATCTCCTTGAGGCACAGGTGAGGACTGGTTGTTAGTTTCATATCGTTGACTCCCCAGTCATCTGCCACTGCCACTGCTTGCCAATAGTACTAATCCGAGATGTACACAACACTACATGAGCGACCCAACAGGGCACACAGTTTCTTGTAATGAATTACCTCCATGATAATAAAAGCCACTTATTATCACATCAGTGGATCGCGTAGAATTCCCATTTCGGATACACACATACATAACACCGTGTGAAAGATTACATTGTATCAAAGTTAATCGATATTTTATGTTCCTATTCCCGTTATTGATATAATATAATCTCTAGGTGTGAGGGCGACAGCGATCGAGTATGTATTTATCCTCTGTGTGGAGTTTAAAGAGCCGAAGAGAAAATGTGTGCAGTTTTATCCTCAATTGTCCTTAAGCTTAACAAAGATGAAATGGTTATTGTGGGTGGCTGGTGTGTGTCTATATACACTGCTGTGTGCCACTGTCTGTGTTGGGGTGCAGAGACACACTAGTAGCTGTAACTAGTGTGTGTATGGTGTAACTATAGTGAAGGGGAGTGAGGGGAAGAGAGGAGGAGGAGGAGAAGGTATATTGGTGGTGGTGGGGAGTGTGTGGGTGAGGGTACATGGTAGGGTTGAGGCACAAGGAAGCAGTCATGTGAAAAAGATTTGTGGGTCAGATTTTCAGAAAATGTACAATTCAACTTCACCAATCTTCTCAAATAACCCAAATTTTAGAGGAAAATAAAGTCCAAAGTACAGTCCAACTTAACCAAGCAGATTGCTAGAACCAATGCAATGCCAAATATACTCGAATTTACCTAATATTGACCAAATTGCAGCCAAATTTAGCCGAACTTACTAAATGTGTACAGCTGCCAATTGTACATTTTCTGAAAATCTGACCCTTATGAGAAGAGCGAGTGAAGACTGTTTTCGGTGTTGAGGAACAAAAATACATCTGAGGTAATAGTGCTGTAAATATGGAGGATTTTTTTTTCTCTTAAACATTTTTATTAGGCAGATTTTCACAATGTGATATGTCTAATCTCCTATGAAGGTATTTACATGTTTATCGATTCTATAGGCTATTCCGGAGGTGATTCATTAATGTGCATTTATGTTGAACCATTAATTTTATCATACACTTTGCATGACATTCACACATTATTTTATTAAAGAAATATCTTAATTAAACCCAATTACTTGCTGTGTGGTCAGTTCTACAAAAGGTGGTGGTGATAGGGGAGGAAAAGAGAGTGATGACGGAAATGGAAGGGAGGGGGAGATGCCTGAGAATGACGGAAGAAAAGGTGCAGGATGCTATAAAGGAAGACAATAGGGGAGTTGCATGTCTCACTGCGCATGTCTGTCACAGTGCATGCTGGGACAAATTCTGATGAAATCTGACATACAAATATTTGGCAACATTTTATGGAAAATTGCTAGAATGTTGTCACCAATATATAGCTTTTATAAATGATCTATGAAAACCAAATGCATGATGGGAAAGATGGAGACTTGTGTTATGGAAATATGTATAACGCATGGATATTGTCATTAGAGCATTGATAAATAGTCCATGCTGAACATGGCATGTTTCCTATAGATTTTAGACAGTAGTGTACCATTACTCCCATAATTCCATGCGAATCAAAATTCAAAATGGCGGCTATGCAAGTCCCCTATAGACAGCGATAAGTGAAAACATAGAACTTCGAAGTGAAGAAGGTATGCAGTATAGTTCTTAACTGGACGAAAAGTCGCCAAGTGGCAATGCCATGCATAAAAACCTCAGCTCAGCAATTCGACCCAAGCTCATTGGCCAACACCTATTGCGCAAATCTGCAAATAATTTCCAAAAATCCCTACGTTCCCATATGTACACACACTTCAAACCTGTCCCAGTCTCAAGCTTATTGATTTTAAGAGACATTTCAGCAAAAAATTTAAGGTCTTACTCGTATAATTACGCAGTTCCAGCATTACATGCTTATGCCTATGTATCTCTGTTTCTCCTCGTTGCCGACATTACTCGGCTCTATCACACGCTCGGCCACACTCGGTGACCTTCGTGTAATGACGTCATAGGCGCGGGGATTCCCCACCGGAACCCTACCCAGAACGAGGCCCATGTAATGACGTCATAGCAGCGGGGAATCGCCGTATCATGTGCATTCATGATCGGCGATGATTAAAGCTAAAAAACGAAACGATTTGGAAGGCGTCGGGAAACGCCATAGGAGGGAGGTGGGCGGGATGGTGGGCAATGTCAATGTACAAATAATTCAATGTTTAGTAAAGTAAATAGCCCAAGACTTCTCCTGTTGTGATGATATCCTTCCGATTCCTGGTGCCACACATACTCTAGACACGGGTGGAGGTGAGGGGAGGGAGGACCAGCTAGGACCACTCCTTTAGGTAATGAGGCCCGCCATCCTGATACATACTGTTTTACATGACCGCCATCACAGCCATTACAGTGTTCTGGATGATCGCCATCAGGCCTGTAATGTCATTCATGATGATAAGACAAGGGGAGCTGTCTCCCAAATCTGAGTTCCTCCATCCTATCCCAGCTGTTGTTTTCATGAGGAGGTGACAGATTTCGAGAGGTTTAATGGAATTCCGTCTTCCATCCATCCCCATCAAAGAAATATCGCCGCAATGGCGGTATCAAGTTACCAACTATAGCAGACTCGCGGACATAGTGAAGGGAGGCCCACCAGACAAAGATAGTGAAAGAAAGATTAAATGAGAAGAGTTAATTATTTGATTTAATTGTTGATGGCTTTGGTAATAACATTATTTTTCATAAACATGTGTATATTTTTTTTCATCCTAAAATCTAAGATACTACTATAAAATTATTGCTTTTATTGTTTGGACGATCAATTGGTAAATCTATGGTTTCAGTGGAACATGGTAGCTGAACATGTGAATTGGGATAGAAAACGCATTTAGTTTTATCAAGAAAGGGTCCTAGAATTAATACAATACAAAATACACATAATTTCAACAATTTGTAAAACATTTAAAACAAAATATATAGTGGAATAGTGTCCTTACTATGGGAGCTGAATCTTATTCCCGCCTTAATATTTGTTTTATGGCTTGGTCATTGAACCTAACTAGGTATTAGGTAACGATTTGTACACATAGGTTGGCTTTTTTCATAAATTTCCTATCAGCTAGATAATATATAATATAGCTATCCAAACATAGGGCAATACAATAACCGTTTGTACTTAAAATTTGATGTGTTTGCGGAAAATGAGTCTCAAGTCGCAAAAAAATATTTTTCAAACCGTATTATTTACAAGCTCTCTTTGTTGGAATATTGTCATCTTTGGAGTGTCTAGTCCTTGTGGTTGTACAAATACAAATACCACATGTCAGACAGTTCATCAAATATATCTATGCGTTTCCTAGATCATCCTATGGAGTATATTAAGTTACTTTACTAGTAATTGTCCACCCGGAAATATTGCAAACTTCTTTTTCAAAAATAGAAATAGCAAACTGAAAAGATAGAATTAAATATTAAATGCCCTTAATGTTTACATTCATTGGAATCCCCTTGTTCTCATCTATTCAAATATGATGGTATTTCAAAATCCAATTTTTGCGACGTATGACTCATTTTCCTAAACACATCACAAATGTCCTGAAACAAATATCTCCCATTGAAGAGAATTATGTCAGAAGTGTTGAGCTAAATGAGTGGGCCAGCTGCGGGGCAGCAGCCAACCATCAGCCACTATTAACCAATTTACGTGCTGCCATCTATGTTAAATAGAAGACATCAAAGAAGTGGATTCAATATTTACGTACCGTCCATCATACATGGGTCAAGTTTCGAAAAAATGTACAATTGGCCTTCCCCAATCTCTTCAAATAACCCAAATTTAAGACGGAAATCAGGTTCAAAATACAGTTGAACATAACCAGACAGATGTATTGAATGAATACAATACATAATGCACTCAGATATACTCAGTATTATCATTTTTCACTCTAATTTAAAGGTCTCCCACACCAAGCCTTTCTTGTTTTTCCCCTCTTGGTTACATAATATCTAATTCTACCTAAACTACGTATAGAACTTTCTGTGCATATAAATTACACATTATGTATCTACAATCATGATACAGAGTAGTCTAAAGAGATCTTAGTTACATTCGTAATACAGTTTGTAGTAGTTATATCTTGGAACTAACAATGTAAATTAGAAGTCAATGAGAAGTAGAAAAATGTTTGTTTTAGTATTAATGCTAATATCGATGTCAATATCAATAATAACAGTCTTTTTCGTAACACCTTTAATTGTATAGTATCCCCTATAAAGACAAAACACTGGCGGGAAGATTTTATATCGAATGGAAAGATCTTTTTTCGTTTTTAAAGGTCCACAAATGGAGTATATTCAGTTACTTTACTGGTTATTGCCTCCCAGAAATATTACAAACCTTTTTTTTTTTCAAAAATAAAAATGTCAAACTTAAAATCTAGAAATACTTATTAGAGTATTAGACTGTTTACTATCATTGGAATCGGCTTGATTTTATCTTTTCAAATATAATGATATCTCAAAAAAAAAATCCAGTTTTGGCGACTTATGACTAATTTTCCTGAAACCGATCACATATTGATCGGATTTATATACGTGGTGCCCCTTTTCGATCATTGCAGCTGTGGGGTACCTGCAGAATACAATGCTGGTTTCCTATGTGAATGTATGTGGTGGTCACATATAAGTAGTAAGCAAAAATCGCCAGCTTTCAGAAATGGTAAGCTGTTGAAGGAAATCTGTTTAATATATGGGATATTTTCTTTTTTCCAATTTATCAAAATATCTGTCTTCCCAGGAAATTAACATCAAGAATACAGACACACTCTCTCTTCTTCTATCATATGAAACTCTTGCTAATATACTATTCCAGTTATCTGATATCTCCAGCATAGGTGTTAAACTTTACTCACTTGTCACGCCAATAATTTGTTGCTCTACGCCTGACAAATTAGGCAGGAAGGAAACTTGTTGAGAACAGAAATGCTACCTATATGGCACATTTAAAGTAATACCCAATTTGTCTTGACTGCTGAAATAGTTTTATTAACATGAATAAAATTGAACCACTTTGTGTATTACAGGGTCATTTATTACATCATTCACTTGTTCTGGTTGTGACGAATCATATCTGCAGCCTTTTCACCAACCATCATGGAAGGGTAGTTAGTGTTACCTGATGGAACATCTGGCATGACGGAAGCATCGGCTACACGAAGACCATCAATTCCATGCACCCTAAAATACAGAGTATAATATGATAATGAATTCTTTGGCTTGAAATGAAATAAAAACAAGTCATGATGTACCTTGGATATATCCATTGCTCTGTCAATTTACAAAATGTAGTTTATATTACCACAGTTTGATTGATATATTAGATCAAATGAGTTATTTGTTCATTCCAGCCAATGTTTGAAATAACCGTTTTGTGATCAATTAACTCTGTTGATTAATGTTAATTTTTATCTGTGTTTTCTGTTATGTGACATGAATAATTGTAATCTGAGCACCAGGAAATGGATGTCATTCAATGCCCCTGTTGCATAACAATCTGGGAGTAGCTTTTTCAGTGTTAATATTGCACTTGCAGATTGTTATGCAACGGGGGCAATTGGAACAAAACTTGACATCATTCAAAGATACATGGGTGCACACACAACAAAGTACACTTACTTAAGCTGGGGATCAACAACTGCCCTAGGATCATTCTTGTTTCCCATCCGACATGATCCTGTACCATGTAGCAATGGGGTTGGATTTTCAAGGATGTGACATTTCCAGTAGTCATCTGTTCCATGTACAAATTCCTTGCATCTTGGATCTACCAATTTCACAGGCTTTGCACCAATAGCCTTCATAGGAGGGGATTCAATGATGGAGTACATAAGTCTGATTGCTGCAAAAGTCAGTGACAAGGCTCATGAATACAATGTCCCTTGCTGGACCATATAACCAAGCATTCCGCTGCCATAGCAGATTTGACAAATTCTTCAGTTAGTAAGTGAGTGTGGGACTGTATCAGTGTAAACACACACACAGGTACCCTAGTACAGGTGTTGAACCCTACTGAGTGCACACACTTACAGCAACCTTTCCACCCCAGTGTGTAGGCTCTACTCACTGCTCCCACTGCCCTTCCTGCCACAAGCCTGCACCAACTTCTGTTTTTGTGGTTACACTTTCAAACAGAATTGATGTTACTGAGGGTAGATTCTCCAAATAGCCTACCCCATCTATCAACGCATTAATGTTTGGTTGAAGGTCAAATGTTGAAAAAATTACCACCCCTGCCCCAAATCCTGGAACTCAACAATACATATGAAACAGAATCGATGTGACTGAGGGCAGGGGTATGTTGGTGTACCTAATGTAGTGTGAGAAACTAAAGGCAATTTGCCCAGAGATTTGGTGTTCTAGTCAAATGAAGCAAGTCAGAGAGATCGGTTGGTTGTCGTCAGCATAAGCCCAGCAGCAGAGTTACTATGGCTTAGCGTTCAGCTTTATTTATACCTCAACATGTTAATTAATTATTTAGAGACAAAGGATCCTAGAAATCCCCTTTCCCTTGCACTGTCCCATTCTAATTGCCATTCTAATTGGCTGAGAGAGAATCCTTCTACCAGGCAGACTGACCCCAGCCCCCTTTCATGCCGAGATCATGCATTGTCCACGTGATAGATGATCCTTGCCCTCAACCCCCCCTCCCCCCACCTCCCCTCCCTTACCAGAAACCCAAGTTTACAGTCCCTTCCCTTCCCTCATGCCTCCTCCCCCCTACCCACTGATTAGATTAGCACAGGTAATAATATTAAGATCAGACAGGTTGTGTGGTCAACAAGTACCCAAGCGTCCCCTCCTCCCAGCCCGACTCCAGCGTGGCGTGCAGAACCCACGCTGGGGGTCGAGGGTCGGCAGCTTAATCGGGTTGTTAATCCAATCCAAAAGAATGCAATTCTTTACAGTAGTGCACACTGTCTTAGGTTGAATAGCCAACTTGCATTCCTGAATGCATGAACAGATCCTATTTAAATATGGGATCTTTTGAGGTCCATACAGTCATGCATGATACATGCATGACCATTTTTTGCTACTGCAAGGGGACCTTGGATCCCATGATTCCTTATGCAAAATGGAATCAGCACAAGTTGGCTATTGTAATACGCTGCAATAATAGGGTTGAATTGTAATAGGGTCTGCAAATAGCTTACCTTTGTATTCATTTTATGTTCTATTTTAATGTATCTATTTAAGTGTAAATTAATCGAATATTCTGATATTCTGTTGCTTTGACCTTACCAACAGTTAGAATACCAATTATCATCATGACTCTTTATACAAAGGCGCCACCCAGGTAACCACGCCCCCTTGGTCCCGATTATGACGTCACCCAGTGTTTACATATGACGCCATAATATCCTCCGTTCCACGCCCACCTATTCCTTCCACTCCTTAACGCTCCTCCACTCTTGCTGCACGTACAAAATTTGTTCTTTATTGGTATGTATGTGTATGATTATGGGAAATAAAACCTTCTGAAGCAGGTTTCAAGGCCATCTCCTCTCTTGTGTCATCTATACGTTAATTACCAGGCGTGCGAATCACATATGTGATGTGTTTCAGGAAAATGAGTCATAAGTCGCTAAATTGATATTTTTCAAAGTGTTTTTTTCACAAGATCTCATTATTGGAATGTTCTAATTCTTGGAGGGTATATCACGTATGGCTATATCAATCGATGTGTCAAATTTGGGAAAAATCTATGTAATATATCCTTTCGTTTTAAAGGTCCTCATATGGACTATATTTAGTTACTTTACTCTTTATTGACCCCCAGAAATATTGGATTTTTTTTTTCAAAAACGAAAATATCAAAGTTAAAATCTGGAAATATGTATTAGATTATTATACTGTTTACTATCATTGGAAACGGCTTGATCTAATCTTTTCATATATGATGATATCTCAAAATCCATTTTTTGCGATTTATGACTCATTTTCCTAAAACACATCACATATTTGTAATATATTGGTATGCTTAGGGAACGTTTGATAACAAATCCTTTAAAATCATGCTTTTATTGCTATAGAATATACTGTTGCTTCATATTGAGGGGGAGGTATTAGATATATGAGGTATTTAATATTGTAAATAAGTAAAAAACACTCATAAAAGATATATCTCAAAATAAAACTTACATTCCAGTAGTATTTCTACATCCTTTGGATCTGAATTGAAGTGTGATGTAACCACTGCTTCATCAAATGGATTTGTTGAGTTGAGCTTTATTGTTATGTGTGAATTTGAGTGGAGTAGTGTTGGATATATGAACACTCCGGTTTTGCCCCTCTCCTCTTTATGTACTTCATCAAATATCTGTTTGAAATAAATGCAATAGCAATGGAAACAGGTTCTTTAAAATAGCCAAAGTGTATTCAACCATCTGAGTCTACGCCTTCAATGTTTCGTAAAATACTTTAAATACCTTAACATTGATTAGAAAATTAGCCTGCTTAGTTATACATTTTCTTGCTGATAAATTTAGAGGAATGACATAGTGATACAGAATTTATTATATACATGAATTCATCTTGATCTATGGCTGAACACATATCAAGGACAGAGCTATATGAATTAAGTTTCAAACAATTGCAGAGTATCATAAACATGTAACGATTCACAGTTATCATTTAGACTGGCTTGGGTTACTGTTGCAGCTTACTATGGTTGTTTCTGACCATGGATATCATTATATTTCCTCCAGGAAGTGAGCAGCGGTAGTGTTCATGTACAGGGGATGTGCATCAAAATAAATATGGGTTGTCCAAGGGGTTATATTATTGTTGATTATTGAGCTTATTGGTAAATATATCCTTTCAATGGTAGATCAATATCATAACCCAGGCAGAGACTGGGACAGGGACATAGGCATGGAATGTAAAGTCTCCCATTCAGAGATAAATCATGTTCCTTAAATGGGACTAGGTGCCGTAATTGGGAGGAAGGTGAATGTTAAAGGATAATTGTAGTTTTCTAGATGCACTGAATTGACACTTGGTGGCACCTCTGTACAAGGCCCAGCACCATGTTTCTCTCTATGTACGCACTAACTGACCCATTGTGTGCATGCGCATTTGGGACTCTTGGACTGACAAACAGACATGTTGAGTAAAGGTGTACACCACAGAAATTTGACGGCGTATTTCTTCTGGATATAGAAAATAGTTGGGAGAACAGCTTTAACCAATGATCAGACCTGTGAGGCATGTAATCCAGTTCTTCCAGCTGTCACCATATGAATAGAATAGAAGGTTGCTAAGGTATCAGAGGAACTAACTACATATAAAGTAAAATAAGGTAATTTAAAAATGAGATGACAAAAGTGGTTGTTGACAGCTCGATGTTTCAAATTCATTCTACAAAATCATACCATTAAAGTGTGGTTAATATTATGGTTAAATATAAGATAAATCACAAAGTTATATTGGTATGATATACTATCTACCCTAGTGTTTCAATACTAAATATAAATAAAATATAATGAGGTGTTTAGTGGCTCTTGTATAGAAATAACATATATAATACAGATAATCATTAACATCAAGCATTCATGAAGGTAGGCTAGTAATGAACAGATTTGAGCGAAAAGGAAATTACACCACAATGAATTGATGAGAAATGAAATATGGAACTTAAATGTTAATAAATTAAAGATAAATCTGGCCGACTAATAATAATAATAATAATAACTCTCCTCGATTATATAGTTATCTCTCAATAGTTGTCTGCTCAAGCAAAATAGATTGCTGAACTTCTCTACAATGAACATTTAATTATTTGATTAAATATCGAACCCAGAAAATCGTTATTAAACAGCAGTAACGTTTCGATATAGCATGAGGTTTGCACGTGTATTTGTTACTAGACATCTGATTAGCTGATAGATTAAGAGCACTAGGGCAAACATGAAAAGTTGTCAGTGACAACTATATTTGAAGCTACTCCACTACAGAGACGGTGTGTCTTCACAAAAGTCTTTGGAAAATCTAAAGTGATTAGATTTGTTGGCCGTTTTCAGAGACAAGTGAAAACAAGTGAAAATTGTCGGTGGCAGTGTCTTAATGCCCTCCTCGACTAGGAGATTTTCTGTCTGTGACAGTGGAGGAGCCCTAAAAAGTGATTAGATATTTTGGACGTTGTCTGAGACAAGTGGTGACATGTAATTTATCTAACTTCTCTTTATACGACATGAAAATATCAGGATGTCCCTAAAATTGTATGCAATAAAAAACATTAAAAAAAAATAAGTGAAAATTGTCAGTGGCAGGGTCTTAGTGTCCTTCTCCACTTGGAGACTTTTAGTCAGTGACACACCAAGACATGGAATTACACCTTGTCCCTGCGATGGCTGGAGACACAGAACTTGTCACTGTCATTGAACTTGTTACATGTAACCTTAACCTTAAGAAATGTAAACTTAACGGAAAATCCATTATTGTAAAGTTAAAGATATCCCTGGTATAACCAGAGCGGTATGATGAACCAAGATTTCAAATCTCATACTAAAAAATGTATGTAATGTAGCCAAACGGATTGTTATTCTATAGACATATGTATTGTATTCTGTATCATTAATTTATGTTCTTAAGGACTGACTGGGAGATGTACTCGTAGAGGCTCAAGCCCGATTCTGTACTTATATTAGACTGAATAAAAATGTTATATATATACAAGATTTTTCCTAGTGGAGGAGCCCTGTTAAGGTGAACAAGACTGACTTCCTGTGCATATTAGTACCTAGCTGTACCTAGTTGTTCCTTTTTTTTTTTTTTTTTTTTTTTAAACTTTTATTTATACTGGGTGTGCAAAATCCCAGACTAGGGTTTTTCACAAGCCCCAGGTGTACAGACGTTTAAACAGGCAGCTTACAAGTTAAGTTAAATGGTGTGATATCATATATGTATAGCAATACAGATCAGTTCATCAATGGAGATGGTTCAATTTCAAATTATATACAGTTATTAGAGGAGTCACTTTGCCACTGTCTCAGAGTGTTAGTGTCCTTCATATAAAATAATCACAGTATGTGAAAGTAGTCGAGATGTCACTTTGCCACTGTCTCGGAGTGTTAGTGCTCTCTGTATGTCAATGATATTTACACTATGAACAATGTTATGTTACGTCATTACAACATATATGTATTGCGATATACATGATGTGATCTGCTCAGCGAAGAGTATATAGGCTCATATAGGATTCTATCTGGAGGTGAAACTTATCAAAATAGTTTAGTTGGGTTGGGTTAAGTAGAATAAAGAAGAGGAGTCACTTTGCCACTGTCTCTGAGTGTTAGTGCTCTAGGTGTGTGGTTACAATAATATGGTCATTGCAGTCAAGTTAAAACAACGATTGGAGCCAGATTCTTTGGTTAGATTTAAAAGCTTCAATGGTACCTATTCCTCTCTGCCTGGCTGAAAGTTCATTCCATGAGTGCGCACATTTGATCTGAATTGAGTTTTGTCCATGTTTAGTGTGGAATCTCGGGGTTTTGAGGGTGACACCCTCATTTCCCCTTGTGGGCCTTATTGGATTATTTACTAATTCTGGGATTTTCGATTTTCTAAAGGCAAGTGCTCTTAAATGCGTTTTCCTTCTGTTTTCCAGGAGGGGGATTCTGGTTTGTGCATGGAGTTGTATGGTGGGGGTATCGAAGGGCAAGTCCAGGGCGATTTTCAGTGACCTGTTTTGGAGCCTCTGGAGCTTCTGCATTAGCTGGGGATTAGTGTCATGCAATATGACATCGCAGTAGTCAAAATATGGGAGAATCTTTGTTTTATAAATTTTTAAAGCAGTTTGTGAGTCAATATATTTCCTAATTTTGTGCAGCTGATGTGTTTTGTGTGCAATAGTTTTGATTGATTGGTTTGTGTGTGGGCGGAAGCTCAGCTTATCATCAATTAAGAATCCTAGATATTTGTAAGTAGGGACTAGTTTCAGTTGTTTGTCGTGGTATAGTATTGCCTTTGATTTGCATAGCTTTCTGTTTTGCTTTGATCTTGAGATGAACATTGTGTTTGATTTTGCTGAATTGACAAGGAAGAGGTTATTGTTGCACCATGTATGGAGAGAGTCTATAGAGTTCTGCATATTGGCGTAAAGAGTATCCAGATCTTTGCCATGAGTATAGATTAGCGTGTCATCTGCATATAAGGATATTTTTGTGTTTCTAATGTTGTGTGTAATGTCATTAATAAAGATAATGAACATTAATGGTCCAATTATTGAGCCTTGAGGGACACCAGTTGTAGTGGGTGCTTTATCAGAGAGATTGTTATTGACTATGGTTAGCTGCTTTCTGTTTTGAAGATACGATTTGCACCAGTTAAGGAGTGACCCTTTGATGCCTATGTGATTCAGTTTAGATGTTAGAATTGAATGATTAACAAGGTCGAAAGCCTTTCTAAAGTCAATAAAAGAAACAAGAGTGTCTATGTTCAAGTCCATACTCCAAGATACCTCATCTGTAAATTTTCCTATGGCATCTACAGTAGATCGCCCAGGTCTGAACCCAAATTGATGAGTGTCAAGAATATCATACATTATCAAATATTGGTAGATTCTATCATGGACTATCTTTTCTATGATTTTGCTGGGTGTGGGCAGGAGGGCTATGGGTCTATAATTATTTATTTTATTTGGATTCCCATTTTTGAATAGAGGTATTAGTTTGGCTAGTTTCCATTCTTCTGGGAAGGTGGCTGAGCTAAAGGAAAGGTTAATACAGTAAGTGAATTCTTTACAAATTTTGAGTAGCGCTGGTTTTAGGATTGAGTTTGGGAGATGTTCAATTGATGAGGATTTATTGGGGTCTATTTTCTTGAGTAGAGTTTCAACTTCAATTTCGGTGGTAGATATTTGATGTAGGGAACTTAAGGCTGGTTGCGTCTGGGGGCGCCAGTCTGGGGACATACCCTCAGTGAGGTTTGAGGCAATGGTAGCAAAGTAGGTGTTAATATAATTGGGCAATTTGTCCTGCGCTATTGGGGCATTAGATGTATCAGTGAGATTTATTGATGATGTTCTGTTGTTGGTGTGCGATACTGAGTTGATTAGTTCCCAGAACTTTTTCGGGTCTCTATTGTTGTGATTCAGTTCATTTGTTATAAAGTTTTTCTTTGCATTGAAAAGCGCTGTTTTAGCTTGTTTATTCAAGGTTTTTGCATTTTCCCAATCTCGGGGGCTTTTGGATTTGGTCGCCTTTTTCCTAGCTCGGTTTTTGTCTTTTAATTTCTCTATGATTTCAGGCGTTATCCAAGGGTCATTACTAATTCTGGTTTGGGTTTTTTTCAAGGGGGCCATTCTGTTGAGAAGTAGGGTGATCCTACTGATGATTAGTTCCCATGCTTTGTTAGGGCATTGTATATTATGAAATGTTTCCCAAGGGTATTCTACTCTTAGTTTGTGGGTGAATTCATTAATGTTTAGGTCCTTTAAAGGCCTAGTCCATTTCAAAGTTTTTTCTACTTTGAGTTTTGATTTTTTTCTAGTCAGGTAGATTAATTCATGGTCACTGAAATTAAGGTTAATCACACCTGAGTCATGTATAATTTCAGAGTTTGTGTAGATGTGGTCAATGATGGTTCCAAGGAGTAAATTTTCCCTGTTTAGGTGGTATCTAGTAGGGCTTGATATTAATTGTTTCAAGTTAAATTCAGATTGTAATGATTTAAGTAGCTTTTTTTCGTTCGAGAAGTTGTCATTATAATTGATGTTAAAGTCTCCTAGAAGAAATATTTCCGCTTTTTTGTTAGATGAAATCTGATTCAAAGAGTCAGTGAGGTAGGTAATAAGGTTTTGGGTACTTCCGGTGGGTGGTTTGTATAGGGAACCTATGAATATGGGCTTAGTGTTCATAATATTCAATCTAATCCAGGCACATTCTACATCCGGAGAGCTAATGTTCATGTCGTCAATTGATGAGAAATCTATGTTAGAATTGATATAGAAGGCTACCCCACCACCTTTCTTAGGTGATGGGTTGTTTGGTGAGAGCCAAGATCTGTCCAGTCGACAGAGCGTGTAGCCAGGTATTAATAATTCATTATCAGTAATGTTGGGATGTAGCCAGGTTTCGGATAGGGTCATTACTGCAGGTTTAAGTAGTAGTAATTCTTGTTTAAAGAGGTCAAATTTCCCAGAAATGCTTCGAGTGTTTAGATGGCCGATAGATATACCCTTAGTTAGGGCCATGTTCTAAGGTCCCTCTTTGCAGATTACTGCTGGGGATGGGCTGGGGTCTGAGGTACAGGCGGGCGGCAGGCCTGTAATCCTACACAGGGATTTAAGAAGATGGGTTTAATTGGAATGGACCATTAGCGGCTCCCGGCCACTAGAGGGGAAAAAAGAATGAAATGATTGCATTATTGCCACAAACAGTGTGTGTTTAATGCATATATGAGTACATGTGATAGGTTTTGCAATTTCGAATGAGTCAGTGTGGAAAGAACTTCATAATCCAGTAGTAAGGTACATAGGCATACAAAAGGTTCTGTAAAGTGCACAGTATGGTAATACCAACAACATATAGTACAAGCAAAAGGTATAATATAATCTCAACAACAGCATCAGTTTGCCACGTACTAGTCGTGTTACTGGCCATATATTATACAAAGTAGGTAATATTCAGTTGGTAAGATTTACATTGTCATTTCTCTCTTATTTAGTTACCGTAGAGTATGCAGAATGTCTTCAAGACAGGTAATTTCATACTAATTCAACACAGGTATGTCTTACAGGAGAGACTTTCCCTATCTGTACAAGGTAATTAGATCGAATTAAATTTAAGAGGATGGTCGGATTTTACTTTACAGTTTGCCACAATCAGCACGTGTTACTGCAAGTATGACTAATTATTATACAAAGAAGGTCAATTCAGATGATAAGTATTGTTAGTTATCATTCCTGCCTTATTTAGTATTCATAGAGCATTTGTAATATCTTCAAGACAGGTAGTTTCGTATGGATTCAACATAAGTAGGTATATACAGGAGAGTTTTTCATTATACACATAAAGGTAATTTAATCTGGTTGTGATTAAAGTGGTATGGGCGGATTTTACTTTACTTTACAGCTTGCCACGATCAGCGCGTGTTACTGTAAGTATGACTAAGCATTTCGAAATTTGTCAGCCTGCCATGCTCAAGGCATGTAGCTGGTAATTCTTTCACTCACATGTAGTGTGTATGTTGCGATAGAAGGTGGTTAAAGTAATCAAAAGGAACTTTGCGGTAGCTGAATCACTGTAATGTAGACCATCTCGCGTTTTTGAGATATATCTGTGTGATGTGTAGCCATTCCTCCTTTTATGAACAATACCTTCATAGTGTGGGCCAATTACTCTTGCCTTCCTGTTGATTTTCCTGATTGCCTGATTGATTTCTAGTAAGGCATTGTGGATGTGTGATTGATCCTCTTCATTCCTATTCCAGCCTCTCGTATATAGGTCTAAGGAGATCCCTACGATTTCCGTCATTATAACTGCTCTAGCAACTGCATTGGCTCTGTAGATCAGCTTATGGATTTCCATCATTATATGCTCAGTATAGGCCTCTTTTGATGCAAATCTTGGGTATATTTTATTATGTTTCACTTTTTCGGTGAATTCATTTATACCCCCGACGATGTAAAGGAGGTCAAATTCTTTGAAAAGGAACTGTTTGAATGCCTCTTCACCCAGTTTTTGAAGTCTTGCTCCCGGAATACATAGACATTTAATATCAATGTCCCAGCAGTTGTAAGTAATTAGAAGTTGGTTGAGTTTAGCCTCCCAGCCTCTAATCCTAGAGTCCCCAAGGAATAGGATCTGGAATTTAGCCATAGTTCCTGGGTAGGTTAATGAAAGGATCGATTTCGAAATATTATCAAGATTTATGGTTTCAATTCCTTTTTAATTCTAGTGAGAATCTGCCCACAAGCATTACAGTCTTTTCCTACCTTGTCATTCGTCAGTTTGGTGCAATCAGAGAGATGGCGGCCACACCCATATATGGGATCTAATGTAGCTTCATAGAAAAACTCTTTGTCATCTCGTAAAAGAAACTTTTGCATTTCTTCATTTGTTGAAAATTTGATTTTCATGCATTCATAGAGTACAGCTTGTGCACTTGCTTCCCATTCATCATTCTTAGGTATCTGTTTAGAGAGTCTTTTGAGCGTCAATGGGTTTCTAATAGACTTCAACCTATTGACAAAACTTTCATCTGCCTTGCATGCCACTGCTTTGCGCACCTGATACAATTGCTCTACTGAGTGAGCTAAGTAATCATCGCAGTCTAGTTCACAGGGGTACATATTAGACAGGGGACTCATATGTCCCTGAAAGGCCGTTCCATCTGGTGTATTGTAGGTTGAAACCGAAATAGAATCTAGGCCCTTTGGTAGGGTATCAAATTGATTTCTATTGTAAGTTACACCATTGACCATTACATCTACTCCTTTGGGTCTTGCTTCCAGTCCTAACACAGCTCTAGCTGCAAAAGCAATTGAGCGTGACTCATTTAGTAACAACTGCTCGTCCTCAGTTGTATCACTAGTGATTCTCAGCTTAGCCAAATTAGGATTCTGTTTGTTGTTATTCAGACCTCGAAAGAGGTCAATCTTGCTCCTTACAGAAGGCAGTGTTATTCTAATGGGACGGTGGTAGGGATTATCTAAATCAGTGCGCTTATTTCCCAGTCTTTCTGGGTTTGAGTAGGTTGACCCATATCCAATATGACCTAGAATATCATCCAGGAGTGTTTCAATCGTTTCATTTTCATTTTCTTCCAAACCTTTTATAATGACATTTTTTTCCCTTGGGTTTTCCCCTGATGGGTTGTTATTTGTGGTTGCACCGCTACTGGTGGGTACAGGTTTAGCTGGGTTCATTTTCTGGGACGGCCTGTTGTTTATATCAAATGCTGCAAGGGTGTTCGAATTTAATTCTAATTTAAGTGATAATTCACTGATCTTTGCCTGAAGTTGGGCGAGATTAGAGCTGATTTCCTCATTGCTGGTATTTAGTTTAACTTGGGTAGCAACGATTCCTTTCATATTGGAATTCAAAGCAACAATATTCGAATTCATTCCCTGTGCATTAGTGTTTAGGGACCCAATGTCTGCTTGGTTTACCAGGGCAATTGATTTCACCTGTTGCATTGACGATTTCATAGCTGAAAGACCATTTAAAAGTTCATCTAATTTCTCCTCACGAGCAACAAATCTTTCCATAAAATCATTAGGGAGACAGCATTGGGGGTTAGATGAATTATAATGACTTATCTGGTTGTGTGTAGTCGTGCCTGCTATGTCTGAACGTTGGGGAATGGCGACTTGTTGCTGGTAGAGTTTCAGCGTTGGTGCATTCAATCCTACATTGGACGACGGGCTTGTATGCATTGTAGGAGGTTGATCATTAACAGCTTGGGTACATCTCGATTGTGAATAAGTTTCTGTACAACTAGAAGGAATCAGTGATGTGTTTTGTTGTGATGATGAGGTCGAGTTTGGCACATTCATTCCCATATTTCCAGGAGAGAATTCTCTCGGGACCAGGACATATTGTTGACAGGCGTCCCTGGGTCTGCCATTTTGCAAAGGCAACATATTACTCGAGTTCATGCTGTCCATGTCACTTTGTCTAAATAAACTAATGTCAGTATAATCCTTGTTCGATCTAAGAGGTCTTTGGTTGTAGCTGGTCATATCTGATATTCCAGACGAATTTGTAGGCAGTATATGTGAGAAAATTCGCCAGTAATTGTCCTGTGAGCGGGAGCTTGGTCCTTTCGTGTGTTAGCACCTTGCCGCCATCTTGTAATGTGATTGTCGATCCTAATATACAATGATAACTATGTAGACATACCCTCAGGGTCTGTCTGTCCACCTGGTGGTATAACACTTTGTTATAATTATGTTCTTGTTTATTGTTTATGATGTGTTGAAAAATTCCAGCTCAGTGGAATCACAGCTCACAGCTTAAGTTACAATGAAATTCCATATATATGTATTAAGCACAAACCTCAGGCTTTTTGTTAAGCACATTCTTAATTACAGCAGCACTGCCTTCATCTCCATTCACCAACCCACTCATTGCAGTCAGTTGAATGTAGGGATATTTAGCTGTATTTGGTTGGTGTTTAGACCTATAGAACACTTGTATCAAATTTCCATTTGATGCAAGAAGACCTGAAAATATGTATAACATCTCATAACTGCTGGTTAGTTTATATGCTGGATACATTTGAAACAAGCAGAGGATTATGTAGATATTGAGTAATTGAAAATTTCAGAAAACCATGAATTCATTTACAATATTTAAGAATTTTCCCTTTTAATCTAAATGAGAAAACCTACCAGTTCCAAATAATTTGTATTTAAGCTGCTCCATAAACATATTTACAGCCATTGTATCAGGGGGCAATGTAAATGTAATGCAATCAACCCCAGAATGATCCCTAATATCAGTTCCAACAGGGAGGTCAGCCACCACTGGAATCTGAAATTCCATGAACTTAAACTTCACAGTGGGAGATTTAGACAAATAGATAAATCCTTCATAATATTGAATTGAATTCATTCACTAATAATAAATAAAGACGTAGTGGTAGTAGTTTTGATAACAGAAGTGGTCTATCCTATGTATTATATATAGTGATGGTGCAATATACAATCTTTGATCCTTCAATTTTAGGTAAAATATAGTTCCTCACTTTCAGATCCTCTAGGTGCTCCTTTGGTCCAATACCTGAGAGCATCAAAAGCTTTGCTGATCGCATTATTCCGGCTGATAGAATGATTTCCTTTCGTGCTCTAACTTGCTTTAATCTCCCATTGTGGATATATTGAACAGCAACAGCCCTCTTCCCCTCAAATATAACCTACAAGTGTTTATGATTTAAAAATACATAGCTGACATTAGAAATTAACACAAATCATATATGTTACAGTCTTAAGTATGCATGTACAAGCATCTATATATTATTTCTGTGAAAAGAATTCTATGAATCTCAGAATTTTCTAAGAAACCGCAGGAGGATTTGCCGTGATTTTGGATGTGGACATGGTTTGGGATAGTGGGAAGCCATTGCACTATTTTTTGTGAGCGATCGTCTAGAAAAAAAGGGTTTAAAAAGGGTTTCAATTTAAATTTACACCTGCTTCTTTTACCCCCACCTGTTTATGTCTGACTTTTCATGAGAATGGAACTGGACAACCAGCCAGCATGACAAGATAGAATGTGTTGTCATAGTAACATTACCTCTTATGCCTGACTCCCCATCAGTTCTCTATAAGCCAATTTTGAACCAAAAACATGTATTCTCTGTGCTTCCATCGTCCAGTAGTGTATCCACCAAGAAATGTTGTTATGTTCTGAGCTTCGTGTAACGTATGTCCGTTCATTGCCTGTAATGGCTTTTCTTCACCCCCCCCCCCCCCCCACACACACACACACCCACCCTGCCATAGTTGGCACATGCATGACTGCTGTTGTTTTCAGGCTGACGGGAATGGTGCTAGCTTTAAACATTCGGCGCCAGTCCTTAGTGGCTAAACCTGACTCTATCATTGTTTGTATGCTTTAATGACGTATAGATTATGGTTGCAAATCCAAGGAAAATGTCTTAAGAAGCTATTACATGAATATCATAGCAATTTTTCTATATAGTGATGTTGAAAAATGGGCAAGGAGCGTTACTAACATTGCGTAAATTAGAAGACGTTATGTCCTACTATTGCGTCCTGGCTGGCATTGGTCTTGGCAAAAAGTGAAATAGTTTGCCTAACATCCCCACTCCCAACTCCCTAACCTTTCACAAACTTGACAAAAGTATGCATTTGGGAGTAGGAAAAAGTGCACTTTCAGAATTTTGACTTTATTTTGATATATTTTGAAGGGAAATTGCGCTTCTTCTTACGTCTTGGCAGCATTTATTTTCCATGATATACAGTAGGCCTACCATATAAAAGACCTATGATCAGGGAACCGAGGGCAGCTATAACTAATAGTGGGTATACTTTCCCCTGCACCTTTGATATTTAAACCCATCAATATTGATAGAAATAAATATCTAAAGGAAGGAAGGGTTGTTCTTTCTGTTTGTTTGTAATTTTTCAAAACAGTTCTGCTGATCCATATTGATCGACAGACAGGGGTGGGTAAATGAGAAAACAAAAGTAGTACTGGGGATATTCATACACATTGCTTCGGAAGGAAAGTAGTTCTGTGTTCGAAGGATAATCTAACTATGAAAACCTGTTTTATTATTGATAAATGTACCTATACATTGAACCTAACCTAAGAATCATTCACTAGAACCAAATGGATATCATATTAATCCACTTTTTCATAAAAATGCCATAATTAATATTGTTATGACGATTATATAATTATACAGTTAGTAAATTATTATATACCGGTTTGTCAACATATTGTTGTTTTGAAAAGTGACAGAATATCAACCTTTGTGGCTGGTGCTTTTACAAGTACATGTAGATTGTCTCTTTCCATTGCTGGCTTCAGAAATGACTGTGCAGTGCTCTGACGGACTCCATTTCTTGCATTAATCTGGCCCTTAGCTACACCTTAAAATAGAAAAATAATTGCAAGGAAACATGTGAAGCCCTACTTAAGACTGTGAACATCAACAGAAGAAAAAAGAAACCTTGTAAATGGACGTAAGGAACATGTATACCTAGGAAATATGTTGGTACTCTATCAGATTATTCATTTAGCGGTAAGAGAAATAATTTACCAGAATATTTTACCTGATCTAATTCGAAGTGATATGCATATTTCTTATTCATGCTACAATCGCTAAATGAAGTTCATGAGTAATTCACCCAAAAAGAACACTTTAAACATACCAAGATTGTCCTTTCCATTATAGTCTTGATTCAAAGGCAATCCATTCAATTGAGCACCTTTTATTAATGCTTCAGTTACTTTGGGAAATATTTGTGATATTTCCACACTTGTGGGTCCATCTTTTCCTCTGTAACCTGGATGCAAATATAGACATCTTTAATCTTATTTTCTTATTTATTAAGGAAACACTTTATGCAGGAATAAGTAATTTAGATAAATGTTGAAGAAAGTTGTCACACAAATCTAAATGAATATAGAAAACAAACTGTGTCTTCTTTTTTGTAATAATGTTGGATTCTAGTAGTCCAATAAGATATCCATAGCAATATCTCGCTCAGGATAAACTTCTCTAAAGATAGGCCTACCTTGACGTTGAAAATAAGCACAAGCTTATGACCGCCACCCATACCTCTGTAACAGAGAACCTATATATCTCCATACCCCATCCAACAGACTTTTCTCCCTTAATTCGATCTTAGACTCTCCAATTCTTTCACCAATCAACAGGGAATTGCATCAATAACTACATGTGTGAGTTTAAAAGAAATCCTAGTCCCAGATGTGACGCTATTAGTGAAATTAAAAAATAAAATGACTGGAAAATGAAAAAAATGTAAAAAGGCTGTCTGCTCTGGGACTCGAACTCGCAATCCTGCTTGGAAGTCCAAAGCTTTAACCACTAGGCTATAGGGGAATATAGAAGGGCAGATGCATATAAACAATTACATTGATTCATCACAATTAAGGTTTACTCATTGTCCTCATGAGGATTGAGGAGAATGGGGGAAATACACTATCTTTGAAAGTCCCTCTGTTTGACTTAATAACTCAAACTAATCATAAAAATATATCTTGCAACTGCATTCTATTTCATAAGGGAATGCAGAACTAGTTCTGCACGCTTCCTGGATGAAGACAAATTTAGGAAGTGGCGCAGACCTGCCAAATGTACATTTTCTTGCACCTCAACCCATCCATGTGTATCTATATGCGTCTCCTCTTTTAACTTATACAATTAAGTGGGGAGGGGGATGATCGTGGTATATCGGTAAAGCCGGTGTGGGAGTTAAAGGAATAAGCCCGAGATGTTGTGGTTGTTATTTTATTAACACTGTAAAACTTATACAATGTTAGTAAAGTTCGCTATGCACTTTTGAGTCCTTCACTTTTGAGTCCTTCATAGGCTTTTTCCAAACTAGTAAATCACCCGCTCAGAGGGCAAGGGGACAGGGGGATAGAAACTAATCGGGGTCATTAGAACACCACTGCATGACACACCCTCAATATAGGTCTGATTTATATTTTATAGTCAATTTGAATTTGAAGTATTTTATACTACTGTTGTTTTGTAAGACAACAGTATTGTATTTCGAAGGGGTAATGGATGAGGTACTGGAGGAGACAAAGAGCATGGTACTGGAGGAGTACTGAAGGAGTACTGGAGGAGGGAAAGTGTCATATTCTGAGAGGTTACTGGAGAAGTTACAGGAGGAGGTATTGGAGAAGGCACTGGAGAAGGCACTGGAGGAGTTACAGGAGGAGGTCCAGGAGGAGTTACAGGAGAAGATACAGGAAGAGCTACTGGAAGAGGTACTCAAGGAGTACTAGAGTGGGGACAGGGGGATGTACTGGAGGAGGAACAGGACCGTGTACAGCTAGAAGTAGTACTGCAGGAGGTTCTGGAGGACTGAAAGGGCAATGTACAGGAGTTCTTGTGGAGGGACAAGACCATACATAGGAGAGTACTAGATGATGTACACAATGAGGCAATGGAGGAGATACAGTTCATTGTGGGTTGTGTCTTCAAATAAATATACACAGCCTTACAATTAAGACCCTTACTTCAATATATACAGTTAGTTTAACCCCAGCAATAGAAACACTTATATCAGCACTAATATGTATATACACTCTCTGGATTGTATTTTATTATAAAAGTTCATATTCTAGGAGATATCAATACCTGATTTCATGAGTTCTGGGTCCGTCATACCCTCAAGCTTCTTGAAGTATGGCAGAACATCTTTGTAAGCCCAGCCTTCATTCCCCATTTCTGCCCAAAGATCATAGTCATGGGGACTTCCTCTCACTGCAAACATGGCGTTGATAAGGCTTGATCCACCAAGGCCTCTCCCTGTTTTCCATTTGTGTTCCTTTAAAAATAATCATATTATGCATATCACCTTGTGTTTAAAGATATATTCTCAGCTATAAACATAACTGGCCAATTCCACCAGTTCGACAACATTTGGCTCCCAACTGTGGAAAGTGATTAAATAGCCATAATTCAAATAAATTATCATTAATTAGGGTTTTTTTGATTGGATGGTTCTACCAACCTGTGGAACAATATTTTTGGCAGATTTTTACCCCAGATTTTTTTTTTTTTTCAAAATCCCATTTTTTGAACTGTCATTATACCGTGGAATTGCTAAATTTTTTGTGTGGGTACCCCCCTGTCGTCTTCTTCATGCTATGTGCCTAAGGTGGAATAAATAAAAAAAAAAATATCAAATTTTGATGAATAATGATATAATGCATGGGATTATATAGATATAGAACAGCAAATGTATTGATTTGTGTTTTTCTTGAATCATAGCAGAGAAATAACATGGTGGCAAAAGGTGGTGGGTACCGTAGCTATATGTCGTTGTCGTCACATCTATTTTAGGATTTGTAGAGCCTTACATGACTCCCATGGCAAAATGCTTAAAAAATCTTTGTCACGCTTTTGTCATCTCCGTCACGTCGTCTATGTCACGTCTGCCATCACAAAATGTCAGAAATGGTATCCCTCACATATATGATATTAGAATCTTTATCCTTAAAAAATTTGCTTCCAAATACTTAAACAGGACAGGAACAATCAATTCAAGTATTCAAGTCAACTTAAAAAAGTAAACGAGGGTAATGAATGTTATATATATATATTCTAAATATAATGAGTTATATAATGTGTGCACATTATATATATGGACAGAGGGTCAATGACCTGTCACCCTTCCCACTGCCATTATGATTACCATTACTGAATGGTTATTTGGCTCTAACTTTTCTTCTAGTTAGAATATTTTCACAAACTAAAAAGTGTTATCACCCTTATGTCGAGACCTATCAAGTTCACAATAGTTCAATACATTATGTGCATATTTGTTTTATTCATTTCTATCTAAATTCTTATTTATGTAGAAATATGAACCATTATCTGACATGCTATTTTTGACATTTTATTCATATTTGGGATCTATTTTTCGAACCCCCTGTAAACAAATTACTAATAATCAGAATGGTTCCATACTTTGTAGTTCAATGCACATTAATGTAAAATTTATTTTGGGGTACCCAGGGGGGTCTAGGGGGCTAAATGTTGTCAAATTGGTGGAATTGGCCAACTACAATATAATGACTCAAAATAAAAAATAAACACATTAAAGTCCCCATAGCCTCAGTCAATAGCAACTGAATGAACTAAAAATGAGTATAAATAGGAATTTCTTTATTAACATTTGGCACAATGTTCCATGTTCATGGAGCCACCTTGAGGCAAATAAGTTGGATGGAGAATCAAATATAGCTATAACCCATATGGGTACCTGTATGTCCTATCTATTTTCTATATACAGGTAATCAGTACATTTGATTCTCCATACCTGTGAGCCATGGGTCTGGTATGTAAACATAAACAATGATCGATTCCATTTAGTGCACACTAAAAAAACTTCTTTGACTAATTCCATGACTTCACTGACTTGACAATGCATAGAAACCACAGTTTATGTTAAAGAATTTTATTTAGTTGATATTCATTTTTGTGAGTGAAAATAGGGGGCCTGTAACTGAGTTTGTCACTTCTGCTTCCTATTGGACAGGTTTTCCGCTTTCAGAAGACTTTGTCTTTCACAAAATCACACTTCAGTATGTGAAGTCTGACCGGGAATAGCATGCTATATCTCTTTGCAAAAATGCCAGTAAGAGGAAGAAAATGGCTGAGGGGCTCGGGCCTGAGCAGCAGCAGGGTTGTTACAGGCACAGTCTTATCATGGCTGACGTCGCCACTGCTCTAAAGGTGTCTGCCTACATTAAACATCATAATCCAAGATTGTAAGCCCTCCAAGACTCACTTATTATTCACCATTTATATGTTCAACCCTAGCTGACATCGATTTCACCTCAAGGACTAGGGATAGGGCTATCAATCTTTTGAAGGCAGCACTTTCTTTTACCTACCATTTGGTTTCACAAAAGTGAACATGGCAAACATTTTCAATATATTTAACACACCACCATGCAGCTCTCTCCAGAACTAAGCGTAATGAAACTTTTCCTAGATCACTTGTTGAATAGGCTTCGAAATTCTGCTTTTGATTTCCATGAACCAACAGTTGTTTTAAAAGGAGAAAAAGTGCTGTTACAAGCCATGCGATAAGACCCTGAAGCATTTCTAAATAATATAATTGTTATCTTCTTTAAGAATAGATATTAGCACTGTCAAGTAGATTCCTTCTTTATAGCATCCTCAAACTAGACAACATTCCAATATTCAAACTTTAAAGAATTCCTCATTCCGTGAACAAATCTGACATTCTATCCATGAAATAAAGTTTGTTGTGTCTAATAAATAACAAAGTTGTCAAGAACATTGTGTGTTTCTCTCATAAAATTAAAACAGGTATATCATTACCCCAACTTAATAATCCCTCGACACCTAGCACCCCACCCACCCCTACCCACCACCAATCAGCCCCCCCTCACCACACCATACATACATGCACACCTAATGCCAAGGCTACACCAGATCTTTCTTCCATACAGCAGACGTCAGCAGCACGTCTGATTTTTTTCTCCAGTTCTGCCGGAGTTGCAAAGTAGAATTTTACTATATAGTACAAGACAAGGCATAGATTGAAAACCAGATGGGCCTCAGCAAAACATTTCTTGGTGTAGTTACAACATAACCCTTCACTTTCAATAGAATAACTTACCTAGACTTTGCGCAACCCACCCGCCCCCTACAGGGTAGATTTAGACCACCTCTAAACTTCCTTACGTTGCTCAAATACCCCTGGTCTTCTGACTTCGCAGAACTCGCAGTCCTGTCCCTGTTTTTTATGTACTCCCATATAAATGGGTACCATTACATCGTCTGTAAGGCAAGTTGTGTTCCTCCTGATGCCTTTTTAGGGGACGACTTATGTATAATGTGGTACAGGAAAGTTGCAATTTTAAATATAAAAATTGGTTTAGACTCCCACCCCTGTCAGAGCTCTCACACACACTGCACCTTCACTCACTCACATAGCTTCACACAACCCTGTACTACACAGTGCCCCTGCTACTGCCTCTTGCTGCCTGCCACTGCCTGCCACTGCCTGCCACTAGTGTGTGTGTAGCCTTGGGGCAAGGCTACACACAGGTATCAAACACTAACACATATGGATTCTAATGGGACGGGAGGAGTGAAGGGTGGGTGGGTGGTTGGCATCCAGTGTCATTCAAGGTGAGAAAAACGACAACTATAAGAACAAAAACTGACAATAAAATAAGTACCCAAGCAAAAAGTACTAGCGGGTAAAATTTCTGGATTCCCTGCTAATGTGATGCATTCTGCGTAAATGGTTTAGTCCCAAGGACGTTTGCCTAAATGGGACTCATCTGTAGTTATTTTTGTAACTATTCGTCAAGTCAAAATGAGAATATTCAAACAATAAGCTACATAACATTGATGAGCAATCTTACCTCTTGGACTTTACCATGTTGAGTGTCAGTCACCTGGGTTACAGGTAAAGGCCAGGTGAAATCACTGACTGTGCCTATTAGCATTAGGCCGGGAGTCTTGGCCGATGGTAAATCGTCATTGTCAGAGCCAGCTTCCAATAATGCCACTTTGTGACAACTGTCTTCACTCAGGCGAGAGGCAACAATTGCCCCAGCTGATCCTGCACCCACTGAATCAAAGAAAATTCAATTATGATTTAATATTTTCCTCCAATTTCACCCCCTTTTAATTTTACCTTTTAATCTGCAAGCCCAAATGAGTTATTCTCCCAAAAGGGTGTCATTTGGTTTCAGGAGGCCTTTTCTTGAGAAAAAAAAATCTAATTTGTTCAGTCCCTACACTTCTTTTACAATTTATTATGTGCTTAAACAATCAATAAAAGATGCATGAAATAAAATAATTGCAATGGAACTCTAGGGATTAACAATTAGAACAAAACATAGAGTTTTTTTCCTTTACTCCTGTAAACAAGTATCAGATAGTTGTTCTAATCAAATTTATTTGACATATTAGGAATTAGAAGAAGATTTCTTGCTGGAAGGTCGTACCCTGACGTTGGTATCAAGAATCGAAAAAAATCTTTTAATTCAAGGTCAGCCCATGAGGTATCTGTTCATGAGATATCTATTCATGCAACCTTGTGTAGGCTCATATTATTATTTTTATTTTGTCAATAGATACTTGGAAAAATGGTTTTATGACATGATAGGTGGGCGTATCCACAAAACAAGGCCAGATTAGACAATTGCATATGCCCGGTAGATTTCGTTAGCAGAATCTGATTTTCGAATTCCGCCAAATTACAACGCTTTTTGTTTGGTTGTGTCAATCTACTTAATTACCCCAACCAATTAGATTAGGATAGATTAGAAACTTTTATTATCGATCTTGTCGCTGTCAAAAAACATGTCTCCACTAAAGGGAGATCTGCAAGCTTTCTGTTGTTGTTACATTGTAGTTTTGCAGTGAACAGTTCCACAGTCGTCATAGACAAAGGTGGTACACTGCTATCTTTAATTAAATTTTTATAATACACTCTTACAATAAAAAATATCAAATGCAGTAGTTCTTAACGCGCCTTTCAATGATGCTCATACATGACACAAAGTTCAAGGTGCCTGCTTTTGCAGGATCAGAGGGTTGTGAGACGTTAACTGAAGGTAAATAGTGATCAAATATGGCTTAGTTCTGTGGCTTAAATATATATCATGGCATAAAATAGAAATAGAAAAACACTCTAGGTGCATATGCAACAATTGATGCATTGACAAAAGCTGGTGTCTTTTGGTGCATGCCTTTCAAGCTTTCAAGTGTCTTCTGCACTTGTGTAAGACATGCACCAAAGACACATGTATGCATTTTGGAAAAACTCTGTTGTATCATCACACCACTCATTAAGTTCTATCTCAATATTCTGCGAACAATACCTATTCAAAGAATATATGCTCAGTGTGTACAGGGAAGAGCTCGGGAAAAGTGGTGAACTTGATTAATTACTATTCACATTGCGTTAAAAATGATCACATCTAAGTTAATACCATTCAGGGTTCTAAATGAGATTTAACAAAAAACAAAAGGTGAAATATATTTCAACTTATAGCCTATAGCATAAGATATGATCCAATGGAAACCAGAAGTCAATAATTGAAACGTTTTGTGAGAATTAACCATCCATATTATATAATATATCATATAAATTATAAAGTCTTATATTTATATTTGTCCGGAAATACGTAGAATATTCATGTTCATTAATTTATATTCAAATGAAGCCTAAATTATACAAAAGGTAAAAGTCTTCCCTTCATGCCGGGAATTCTTCATACTCTTAACCTATCTTTTAAACATTATTCAATTTGTATACGCTAGCACTTGTAAACTAATGATTGTTTTAAAAGTCCTACAGTAACACCCAGTACAGGGCCAGTAGTGACAGCCAGGTGCATTGTAATCTTATCAATTTATGTCATGTTATTAAGCCTCATAGTAATACTACGAGGTGAAAAAATCTAAGTTTTAAGTATCAACAATACTACAGGAATAGAAGAGGACCTGAAAACAAAACAAGACACAAGACACATGCTAAAGAAAAAGTATGAAACATCAAACCTTATAAGCCCTAATACGGACTAAAACGCCGGACTATAAAACATTGATGGAAGGGCATTAAGTCTATTTTAAATCTAAAGTCGAAAAGAACCTCATAAACATTGTTCATTTTATGAATCACGGTTATTACAATCTTCTTTATGTATTCAAATCTTTTGTTAAAGGGCTACCAGGAAGATCTCCATTGGAGAGGGATCAATGGTCCTATTCTTTATTTCATATGTATATGTTTACTGAATAAATACAGAGGGAAAGTCGCACTAAGATATGATGATGTTGACGGCACCGAAAATCATGTGATTCACAAGTTAATCACTGTAACGGAGAAGATGCACGAATTCTATCCTGATATAAAACCCATACTGTGTGGAATTTGTGGGATGTCGATATCGAAATATAACGGGGAGTACCAGAGGTCAGCTGAGCAAGACATACTGAACCAGGCCATCGCAAATGTAAATTATTTTATCATGGGGCACAACCTTGACAATGGATTTATACATCCATACCTAACCAGCAAAGTACATAAGAGGGCAGATGGGAAGACAGGTAACCACTACGGCACGCTGTACGATGGGCTACACCCACAGGAATATATAGTAGAAGACTGGGCGAAGCAATTCGTCAGGAACCACCTAGCCAACACCGTCTAACTACAGACATATATATTGGCAGTTGCCACACACATATATATATAACGAGCTACGGACATTTACCACGCGACCTGTTACTTACTGCTGGTTCAAACTTGTTGATTGATATTGCAACTGTGAGTGGTACACTCATACGCGCTATGATAAGGGTTATAATTGCTAGTCTAAGGTATGTGAAACGCTATGCGGCCTTGGCAGTTGCCACGCGAACTGATACTTATTGTTGGTTCAAACTTGTTGATGTTGATATTGCATCTGTGAGAGGTACACTCATACACGTTATGATAAGAGTTATAATTGCTAGTCTAAGGTATGTGAAACACTATGCGGTCCTGGCAAGTGCCAGATCTATACTAAATAGTATTGCGTCTATATTGTTGTACTTTATTACTGTAATGGTTTGGTTCAATGGTCCAATGTATATGTCCTACTACCTGACGCTAGCCGTTACAAGGTCAATATCTGGGACAATCTCCCTATGGTCTATTTGCTGTATGGAACGCGGCAACTCACATAATGAGTGACAGCCCGCAATGTAGCCTAATAGAGAATGTGAATTTGATTAAAAAAGCTAAAGGTAGGACTTACTACTATTTGAATATCAGATCTATTCTTAATAAATGGACCGAACTAGAACTTGACCTCAAGAAAATTAACTTCGATGCCTTTTTATTCGGGGAAACATGGTTGAACGAAAAGGTTCTGAGTGCGAATATCTCCCTATCTGGCTTTAACCTAGAGCGGCTTGATAGAGACAGAAACATGGGGGGTGGGCTCTGCGTATATATTAGGGATAATTTAGATTATATGATCGATGAGGAACTATCTACTATGGAAGAAAATATAGAGCTTCAAATAATTATTGTTAGATACCCTTGTACTAAAAATATGATATTGTTTAACACATATAGGCCGCCGGCTAGCCATGTTCCTACGTTCTGTGAGATTCTAACTGAAACAATTACTACTGTAAGGGGTAAATACCCAGGGCACGAAATTGCTATTTTGGGAGATATAAACATAGATACAACCCCGAATCAGGGTAATATAAACTATAAGGAAGAGTTCCAAAGAATGATAGATAGTAACTATATGAAAAGTCTTATTACAATACCTACAAGATTAGGTATTAATGGTAAAACTACGATATTGGACCATGTAATAACTGATGTCAAGTATATCAAGGAATATGGGGTGGTGAACTATAACCTGAGCGACCACAATATAATATACTTTCGGAAAAAAAAGGATAGAGCTAAATATGAGAAATGTAATTTTAAAGCTAGATCGTATATAAATTTAACACAGATAAATATCGAAACCAAAATCCAAGAAGTACAAGATTGGGACAAGTTGTATCAAATAAATGATCCTAATAAAGCATGGTCATTCATACAACATAGGCTAACTAAGATCACTAATGAGATATGCCCCAGAAAGAACTATAGAGCTAAGAAAGTTAAGCCACAGTGGTATACCAACGAGATACTAAATCTGGCCCACAATAGGGACTACTACTATAAGAAATACAGGAGAACGAAAAAAGAAGAACATAGACTCCTAGCAGTTAGTTTCAGAAATAGGGCAAATACTGAGACACGAAATGCCAGAAGTGAATACTTTAAAGAGTTACTAGTAAGATTTAAATACGATCCGAAGAAATTCTGGCAAATATTAGACTTATACCTTCCATTTAAAGACTCCAAAAGAACAATAAATAGTATTGTTGACCCTGAGAACCTAAACATGGCACAAACGAAAGATGTACCAGGTATAATCAATAAGTATTTTGCCAATGTTGGGCAAGAAATTGCTCAAACCATGACCGACCCTAATGGAATACTACCTAACTTAGAAATAGAACAGAATAGAGCCATGCAGGGAACACTTTATATACCTGTAGACATGGAGATATTTGATAAACTGGTTGATGATTTACACTCTGAGAAATCGTCTGGGTGTGATGACATCCCTATGAAGGTTTATATTAGATTTTTTAAAGCAATTCCCAACCAAATGATCTATGTACTAAATAAATCGGTAGAGGTTGGCATAGTGCCACATGCCTGGAAGAGGGCAACGGTCATACCGATACCTAAGAAGGGTAATGTATCTTTAGTTACGAATCTTAGGCCCATCTCTCTAACCCACGTGGGAGGTAAACTATTGGAAAAACATATTAGTAACCAGGTACAAGAATTACTTGAATTCTATTCAATAATATCTAGCTTTCAAGGGGGTTTCAGACGTAACTCATCTACGACTGAGACAATTAATCTTCTGATATACAAACTATTCCAAAATATTAATAATAAAAGCAATAGTACGTTGGTTTTTTACGATTACAAAAAGGCCTTTGATTCTGTTAGTCATGAGTTATTATTAAGAAAGTTAAAAGCCTATTCCCTGCCACAATGGTTTACTAGATGGATTACTAACTACTTAGCGGATAGGCAGCAAAAGACACGAGCTGCCAATGGGACGTCAACTTATTTACCTATTAAGCATGGGGTACCCCAGGGATCCATCCTGGGTCCTACTCTATTTAATCTATTTGTAAACGATATTTGTAACATAAATTTGAGAGGCACTATGTTGCTATTTGCTGATGACATTGCCCTGCTGAATTCTAATGTTATTAAGACCGATCTTATGGCAGAGTGCCAAGAGGATACTGACAAGATTGCAAAGTGGAGTAAAGATAATAAGTTAGCTATTAGTTTGCCCAAAACAAAGGCAATGTACATCCCATACGCACAGAGAGAAAGCAACACCCTCCCTGTAAGATGTATAAAAATATACGATACAGACATAGACTGGGTTAAAAGCTTTACATACCTAGGGTTGATAATCGATAATAAGCTGAAATTTGATGATATGGCTAATAATGCGGTGAGGAAGGCCAATGCGAGGCTCTATAATATATATATTAATAGACATGCACTAGATACTAATACGAGAACACTGCTGATTAAATCGATGGTGCTTAGCCATCTTGATTATGCAAATGTTTGCTACCTAAACTGTGCGAAGAATACAATTAATAGATTACAGATATTACAGAATAGAGCCCTTCGTTTTGCCCTAAAAAAGCCCAGACACTATAATGTGCAGAGATTACATGAGGAAAGTAAAACCATGAATGTTAGAGAAAGAATTTATTTCAATGTTGTAAAATTTTTTCACAAACAACAGCACCACTGCAGGATTAACTGGGTGGAGAGAGAGGTCAACGAGATACAATATGCCCTTAGAGGCGATAGGATGTTGGACTTTTAACTATATCGGCCGTTAAGCACGCTCTATGCTAAATCACTAGCATATGTAGGGGTGCGGATGTGGAATGATATCGGAATTATACATAAGTCAGTAACTGATGTTAAAAACTTTAAGTATCGACTAAAAAATACAATCTTAAATGGAAATATATATATAGAGGAATACTTTAATTAAAAATAATAAGTATGAGCCTGTATGCGATCTCAAGTATGGCAAGTGCCAACGTATACCACATAAATCGATCTGACAATGTAAATGAATATTGTCCTAATATACTATATATATATCATATATATTATATTACACCTTTTCACTGCTATTATTATTATTAATATTGTTATTACTAATACTACTGCTGTTACAACTGTCGAGTACAAGTACATGTACTACTAGCTACACATGCGGACATTCAATTATCGTGAAATTTATAACAAGGAAGTTATATAATTAAAGATAACATATAATCAGCACTCTATTATACCAACCATCATTCATTTTTTTATACTATAAATATCATCCCATCTCATCTCATTAATCCCATTATATTACACTAAAAGCAAGTAAGATAGATACTGATCAAACATGATATGTAACACTGAGATTATGTTGAAATGTAACTACGACTCCAGGATGCGGCGGAATACAGGGTTCCCCTAGCCGTAAAAAAATATTCAGCATAGGCAGTTGCCATGCTCTATATCCTGAATAAAATTTGTGCAAAAAAAAAATAAAAGCTGTATAATAATAATAAGGGCACCTTGAAATTGATCCTGTAATCATAGTGATGCTCAAGTAGATGTATCCTCCCAAAAAGGCTTCTCATCTATCTACTTAATGGGGCATACATTTAATAGGTATAGTTAAAAGAGCGTGTCAGTTAATGGTGCATACCTATGTAGGGGTATCAAAGGAGAGAAACCTTTTCCTTGGTTAGAGACAAAAATACATGGCTCTTGTTTATAACTGGACATCATTTACTTGTTTCACTCCTACATTATTTACATAGATGAAAACGTTTAGCAGTTTTGAAACTGGGTCTGAAGATCATACTGTTAAAAATGTTTAATAAAAGGAGTTGCTGGGGCTCCACTGAAACTGAATAAAATCTTACCTATGATATAATCATATTCCTGCTCAAGATTATTCTTCAAATAGCATGGTCCAGGTAGAAGATACCAATAGACAAGACCCAAGATAATTCCAGTTCCAGATACAGCGATCTTGATCATGATTAAGTGATAGTTCCACTAACGGTAATCCTCACCTTTCACTGCCCTAGGCTCTTTGTGCAGAGTACTGTTTCTGAATTCATAGGACATAAGAATAATTCCTTGTCCAAATGGCAAAAAAGGTGTACACCACAAAGAATGGTCTAGCCTTGTGTTTCAATTCACAGGTGTAATTCTCAGTAGCACTGACTGAATGAACTTGTGCGCATGCCAGTATTATAATTGTATAGATGTGTACCCGATATGCATGAATGATGTTTTGAATACCCAAGTTTTTTCTAAGCAGCAACATATTGGGCCATTGTTTCTTCTGTGTACATCTCTACAAACAGAGGTCGCATGACATTTTCATATCAATGAAACCCTCTCCTTTAAAATTTTGAAAAAGATTTGTTCATGTTACCCCTCTAAATGCATTTGAGCAACAGATACATTCAACAAATTCATAGGTTACTTTTCACAAGCTTATTAGTGCAAAACGTTTGAATGGCCTATTTACCAAGCACGTATGTACATGTATACATGTATAACTTAGTCGAGAATCAGGAATAAATAATATGAGAGTGAGGCGACTTCATTGGTGACTCACATCACTCTTTATTAAAGAAGAAAAGAAAAATTTTCGAAGCGATATTCAACGATGTTCACATGTCCTTTACAATGTTGTAAGTAATGCTTGAATGTTAACCAATCACTACATTGTATGTACATGTATGTATGTATAACTTAGTTATATAGTTCTCCGTATAAACATGGACTCCTGTAGTTTCTGTATATATGTTGTTCATTAAAGCTAGATTATGATAGGGCTTATCCCTACGTGTTTCGGTCTAGCGATGACCTTCTTCAGGGGAGTGACAAGGTATAATAATGTTGTGATATATATAGTGATCAAGAGTATAGCACATATTAACACATAATAACACATTTTGGCACAGGGGACACATTTGGCACTTTTTAGTGAAGTGGTTTGATTGGACAAGGGGGGTAGGGTTGTACAGAGGGTAGATGGGGGTAGAAATAATATATAAACGTTATACAGGTGTAGTATAAGTTAGAATTAATATGTTTTAGAGTGAACAGTGAGGTAGATACAGTTAGCAATAAATAGGTTAGGTAGGTGAAATACATGTGAAATATATGTATAACTTAGTTGAGAATAGGGAATAAATGATATGAGAGTAAGGCGGCTTCATTGGTGACTCACACCACTCTTTATTAAAGAAGAAAAGAAAAGTTTTCCAAGGGATATTTAACGATGTTGACATGCCCGTGACAAAGTTGCAAGTAATGCTTGAATGTCCGCGGGCTTGTTGATCATGTGACATTTGTGTCACATGACTTACCCCCACCAGTTATACTCATATATCATATATACGTCATCATGTATGTGGCCAATTCCACCAATTTGACAACATTTGGCCCCCAACCGTGGAAAGGGGTAAAATGGGTTTAAATCAAGTTAATTATCATTAATTTGATTTCTTTTTTGATTGGATGTGTGCCACCAACCTGTGGAACAACATTTTTGGCATTTTTAGCCCAATTTTTTTTTTTTTTTTATTTCAAAATCCCATTTTGGAGGCAAAAATCGTTTTTTTTAACAGCCATTCGTCTGTGGAATTGCTAAATTTCTAAATAATCTTCAAAATTTAACATTTTTTTTTATATGTTGTGATAGTAGGTTACGTGAATATGATCTGTGTAAAAAAAAAATGCAAAAAAATTATTTTTTGGCCAAAAGCCATCAAAAATCAAAAAAAAAATTTGTGGGTACCCCCCCCCCATGTCGTCTTCGTCACGCTGTGTGCCTAAGGTGGAATAAATTACAAAAAAAAAAAAAAAAAATGTCAAATTTTGATGAATAATGATAGAATGCATGGGATTATATAGATATACAACATCAAATGTATTAATTTGAGTTTTTCTTGAATCATAGCAGAGAAATAACATGGCAGCAAAAGGGGGGGTACCCTAGCCCATGTCGTCTTCGTCACACCTATTTTAGGTTTTTTTAGAGCCTTACAAGGCATAAATTTAATAATAAACTTTAAATTTGACATTTATTATTAACTTTGCTTAATAGCAATCTATGTAGACTGAACTTAAGAATTTCCAAGTCGTTTTTAAATGATTTTCATGGGAAAATGCTTAAAAAAACTTCGTCACGCTTTTGTCGTCTTCGTCACGTCGTCTACGTCACGTCTGCCGTCACAAAATGTCAGAAATGGTATCCCTCATATATATATAATATCAGAATCTTTATGTTTAAAATTTTTGCCTCTAAGTACTTACACAGGACAGGAACAATCAATTAAAGTATTCAAGTCAACTTTAAAATGTAAATGAGGGTAATAAATGTTATATATATTCTAGATATAATGAGTTATATAATGTGTATACATGCATTATAATGTGGGCAGAGGGTCAATGACCTAGCACCCTTGCCGCTGCCATTATCATTACCATTACAGAATGGTTATTTGGCTGTAACTTTTCTTCTAGTTAGAATATTTTCACCAAATAAAAGGTGTTATGATCCTTATGTCGAGACCTATCAAGTACAAAATAGTTCATTGCATTATGTGCATATTTGTTTTATCTATTTCTAATTTAAATCCTGATTTATGTAGAAATATGTACCATTATTCGTATTGCTATTTTTAGCATTTTTACATATTTGGGATCTATTTTTGACCCCCCTGTAAAAAAATTCCTACTAATCAGAATGGTTCCAAACTTGACAGTTTAATGTGCATATATATGAGGTTGATAGAAAATAACAAATCAACTGATAAAAGTAAAAATTATTTTTTAGTATTTTGGGGGTGTCTAGGGGCCCAAATGTTGTCAAATTGGTGGAAATGGCCATGTGTGTGTACGTATGTATTGCATGTAATGTATGTAGTCAATTCTATTTGTTTGGCGTCCATAAGGTTTTTACATAATATCTTCAGGATTATTGAATTTAGACTTGACTTCTGAGATTCATTAAATCCACCATTACAAATGCTACAATCCAAACCCTACATTTGGGGTTTTAAAGTGAATATCAACAATTCTGGGTTTGAAAAATGCACTAAGATGTGTCATTTTTACAATAAAGTACAGAAAATACCCATTTTCTTGTGTAAGATGAAAATAATGAATGTATTTTGTACATTGAATTTGTAATGATCTTGTAGCCAACATACTTGTACATTTCATGGGATGTTTTCAGAGATATTTTATATTTAACACAGAGATATTTTATATTTATATTTTAGTAAACTAGGTCAAACACACATAGCAGATTATGCCCTTTACTCTGAATTCCTGAACGATGTAATCAGTCCAACGCAAACAAGTAATATATTAATCACAGAAGATATTGTGTACAAACTGATCGAGCAAATTGATACTAACAAAAATAGTGGTTTTGAATGGGTCTCTAGCAAAATTCTGAAAATGTTCCTCCAGAAACTAGTCCCCCATGTTACTCTATTGTTGAAACGATGTGTATCGACGGGCACCTTCCCGCTCGAATGGAAGACATATACTGTTAAACCACTACCAAAGGGAGGAGACTTGAGATTCTTCAATAACCTGCGTCCAATAGCGCTGGTTCCCTTAATGTCTAAGTTGTTGGAAAAAATACTCTGTGAGTCTGTTACCTTGCATATGGAGAAAAATGAGTTTTTCTGCCCCCAACAGGGTGGCTTTCGCAAAAATCATTCCACCAGCTTAACTCTGTATGACTTTCTTACACCCATAGTTGAGGGTATGGATGAGGGTAAATACTCAATCGCAACGTACTACGATATTTCCAAAGCCTTCAATAGCATCGACCACCGTATACTAAAAAATAAACTATTATATTACAAATTCAACCCTAAGTTAATTAGACTAATAGAAAATTACCTTACAGACAGATCTCAAAAAACCATGCTGAACGGTTATATCTCCACCCCAGTATCAATAACAAGAGGTATACCGCAAGGAAGTCATTTAGGGCCACTAATCTTTCTAATATATATCAACGATCTCCCAAAGTGTCTACACAATATTGAATTGCTCGATAATAAGATTCAGATCTCGATTTATGCAGATGATACTGCCCTCACCATTACGGGTAAAAAGTTGGAGGACTGTTTAAAAACAACACAGGCAGGTGCCTCACAAATAAACAACTGGATGGGAGCAAATGGTCTAAATCTTAATGAGAAAAAAACCCAACTACAGATCCTGGGCACAACAAACATGTTAAAGAACATCAAGGTTGGAAACCTAGGAGAGGTATTCATTAATGGAACAGCCATTAAGAAATTCAAGAATGTGAATTACCTGGGATTCTTGATAGATAATAAAATAAACATGAACGGTCATATGTCTAGGTTGAGGAAATCTGTGGCCCACAAAAGCTTCCTCTTAGGGAAAATAAGATCTCTAATAACTAGGAATATGGCTTTGACTATATTGAAGACACACATAATGTCAATTGTGGAATATGGTTTGATCTTTATGAGTATGGCCAATGCTACTGTAAAAAATAAAATCGAACGATCATTAAACAAGGCCGTCAGAACAGTGTATATTAATGACCAACGTCCAGTTAATGTATTAAAAGAGGCAGGTAATATTAATACTATGGACAAACGGAGTAAGATAGCATTAATGAATATTATGTTTATTAAGCAACTAACCAAACTCTGTATCAAAAAGAGTGTTCGTGCCACCAGAATGGCCGATGCAACTGTACTCACCTGTAAAAAACCAGCTAAAGAAAAGTACAAAAGGTCGCCTCACTATCTAGGCCCCAGGCTATGGAACAACTTACCGCCTAATATTAGAAAGAAAAGCTGGCCAGAAATAAAGAACTTTCTGAAGAATCATAATCAGTAGTAAACTCAACTCTAAGATATCGAACAGTTATGACCTACCCTATGTAGCTCGGCAGTAAACGAGGTGCTGCCTTGCATACCCTATATAAGTATGTATAAGAGTATATATATATGCTTATCCTTAGACCAAAACTTGGATTACACATACAAATAGTTGTTTTTATTGTTGTGAGTGATGTATTTTATACTATTGCTACTTCGGTCGCAAAGACATGCAAAATATACCAAAAAAATATGTTACTTGTATATAAAATTGTACGATGATGTCTCTCTCTTTAAGCCCTATTAAATTAAGGGCAGTTTGGAATTGTTAAAGTTTAAATGTGTTAAAGAAGACAAAGCTGCATCAGCTAATATATACTGTATGATACTTTGATAATATTTTCCTTGTACCACATGAAAATACCAGGTTTACCTGCAATTGTGTGCAATAAAAACTTTTATAAAAAAAAAAATATTTCTTTTTGATAGTAAGTATGTAAAAGTGAGAATATGTGAAATTCCCCTTTCCACTGATATATTTAGGTTTGCGTGATTATGCATATGCAAGAGATGATCGATTATTTGGGTTCATTATGTCAAAATGTGTATTCAGGCAGATTCTAAGGGCCCTATTTTGAATTCAATGTATTTTGTTAAGAATTGTTAAGCATGTATAGACGCATCTAAAATGGTGTAGTAATGATTGGCTGTGCAAATGAATAATATTATTGTAGTGAACCTGTCACCCCACCAATTGCAGTGAATCAGGCCTCACCCAAACTCAGGTTCAATCTCAACATGGCAAAGTAAAACCAGACACAGTTCTGTTAGTATCACCGGTTTATTCACCTCTTGGACAACCCTGTGACACCAGCAGTGTGCAGTAGTCAGTCATTAATGTCACAGACATAAGGAGTATAAAAGCAGCAGTATAAAAGGGTAGTACAAGAGTAACATGGCAATATGATCTAATGTATAAGACAGGTTACAATAGCAATGTAGTACATACAGAGAAAAGGTATAACATACAATCTGTAGTAATTGTAATAGATATAACAACAACCTGTGAAGCAGGAATAAGATGATACATAGACTTGGATATAACATAGGATATGATCTATATCAGTGCCTCTATATTAGTAGAGTGAATTGGTATACACTACACGCACTGGACAGGTAGGTGACCTGGTGTAGAATAGATGACAACTAATGACAACTCTGTGTCCACTCTAAATCTACTACATTATTGTATATAAGTTGAAATAAAAACACTCTAGATTATTAGGAATTTAAAGAACTATAAAGAGAGAGTGAACAATTGTGCATATATCTAATACAACATTGTTGAAAGAAACAAAATAACGATCCCACGAAATTAGGATTATAAGAATGAATACAGAAGACATGTTAGTTGGCAATATTGTTAATATCAATATCAACAATGAATTAATAAAAATAGCCACAAGAATCAATTAATAAAAATAGCCATTTTAGTTGTTTATTCATTTTCATAATGACAAATTGATTCCTTATTCAATGATAATGTAATGACACATTGAATCATAGATTTAGTTTAATGGTTAAAAAATATTAACTCGACTACTAGACACTAGACCACAAACCCAATTCTCAGAAACAAATAAATCCAATAACACATTCAACCAACAACAATTTAACTGTATATTATTGATAGGGTCCTTTATTACATTCACTTGTTCTGGGTGTGAAGAATCATATCTGCAGCCTTTTCACCAACCATCATGGAAGGGTAGTTAGTGTTACCTGATGGAACATCTGGCATGACTGAAGCATCAGCTACACGAAGACCATCGATTCCATGCACCCTAAAATACAGTATAATATACTACAATATATGAATTCGATTCTTTTTTAAAAAGCCTTGATGAACAATGGATGAATCGGTCAATTTACAATTGAAAGATATATGGGCACTTTCCATGACAGAAAACAGAGATAATTTATTTCTATTTAACCTCAAATGCAGGGAAATCTGGATTTATAAGAGAATTTTTCAATAAATTATTGTAATGGATACTGTTCTTAAAACAAGAAATACTATTTAAGTTATTTTTCTTTATTGGTATGTAAAGATGTATCATAGGTTGTGATCTTCAGCAAGTATCATGACAATGCCATGAGAGCCCTAATAGTTGATTTTATCATTTTGTGTAGGGGGTACATCATTCCGCATCACATTTTATTCCAGATGGTGACTGAGAAATGTGGCCTGTAATAGGAGAAAAACTAATAAAGAAATAAATCTGAATGTATTCTGGACTGGAAAAATAAGGAAATAAGAAAGAATTTTGAACTCATTGTTTTTTAGGGCTGAACAGATTTGTACTTTATTTTGTATAGGAGGAGCATCATCCGGGAAATGCATTTCAACTGCCTATAGAACAAATAGCATTTGAGCATCAATATTCTAGCAGAATATATTGGGGGCCATATATATGTGATTCAAATGTAGTAATAGGCACTATTCTTCTGTATATTTTGTGTACATTTTATGTATGTTTTGCATTATTATTTTCAGCGATTCTCTTTATTGTTATTGGAACGCTATTGTACGATTTGTAGCATGGAATATGTGGACTGTCCCAGGACCAGCACTGTGGTCCTAACGTTGCAACTGTAGTGTTCACAGATATCAATAGGTGACATATATAGTGGATATATCCCAACACATAATTATAAATAGCCCTTGTCAAAATTTCATAAGAATTGATTGACAATTAAATAAGGTTTTTTCTTAATTCGGCATGATGTTTGGATTGACCTTCTTTGATTAATTAACCCCATTGATTAACGTTTATTGTTATCTGGGTTATTCTTATGTGAAATGATGGAAAGATACATGGTTGCACATGCATATACACTTACTTAAGTTGGGGATCAACAACTGCCCTAGGATCATTCTTTTTGCCCATCCGACATGATCCTGTAGCATGTAGGAATGGGGTTGGATTTTCAAGGATGTGACATTTCCAGTAGTCGTCTGTTCCATGTATGAATTTCTTGCATCTTGGATCTACCAATTTCACAGACTTTGCACCAATAGCCGTCATGGGAGGAGATTCAATGATGGAGTATGTAAGTCTGATTGCTGCAAAAGTCAGTGACAAGGCTCATGAATACAATGTCCCTTGCTGGACCTTATCCAAGCAATCTTTATATACATGTAACCATGTGATACAGAGTTGATGTGACTAATAAGATAGAACTCAACTCACTTTGCCACTCTGGAAAGACAGAAAAACAATGCACTCATGTTTTGTGAATGCACCCTATATCCATCTCGAGTTAAGTTCTAATTCTATGTGATGATATATATATTTTAGCCTTATTCAATCATTATTACCTTAAGTTAATGTCATTGATTGGGGCAATTAGATTCACGCAACCAATCAAAATAGTGGAGTAATTGGGTGCATTCAGAAAGCAGATTCCGCTAGTGAAATCTAGCCATGCATACTGTAGTGGCCCATTCATAAGCCCAGGCTTTTATTCTTTCAAGGTCCCTTTTGGCCCAGCTTCTAATCAAGCTTTTATTATTTTTGTGGTGGATACATTTTCATTTTCAAAGATGCTGGATATAGGTCTATATAGGTCTATATATCATATACATGATTTAATGACAATTAAGAAGAACCCCATTTTTAGGAACGAACAATGACAAGGCGTCAATTACAAGAACTATAATCCTATTTTTAAAACTTTATAAGATTAAAATATTTGTAGAAAATGGATCTCTCAGGAAGACCTGCTTAGGTAGAGAGTAGTATCCAATTTCGAAATGTTAGTGTCTGTTCTGAATAAAAATGCAATATATAATTATACTATACCTATTGTACATTAAATGAATAGTTAAAAAGGGAAATATCTTACTTGACTTAGTTCTTTATTAGACATAGACAAACGAGATGGTGTGTGTAGTATACACTGTCTAAATTGTTTTAATCGAGAAGCTAAGTTTACCTTTGTACTAATTTTAATTACTTGTTTAAATCTAAGTTAGGCTAATCTTATTTGCTGATTTATCTTACCAACAGTCAATATGCCAGGATGCCATCACAACTATTTACATGAATGAGGCTTCATTCAAAATATCATCAGATTACATTGATATGCTTAGCAAGCATTATATGCAAAATAATTATTTGAAATCAAGTTTTCATTGCTATAGAGTATTCTCTTTTATTATATTTAAGGAAAGGTATTCAATAAATGAGGCATTTAATACTGTAAATAATTGAAAATCATTTATTGAAATTATTCTAAAATAAAACTCACATTCCAGTAGTATTTCTACATCCTTTGGATCTGAATTGATGTGTGATGTGACCACTGCTTCATCAAATGGATTTGTTGAGTTGAGCATTACTGTTGTTTGTGAATTCGAGTGGAGTAGTACCGGAAGTATACACATTCCAGTTTTCCCCCTCTCCTCTTTATGTTTTTCTTCTAACATCTGTTTGAAATTAATGCAATAACAATGGCAGCAGGTCCTTAAAAAATAGTCAAAGATTATTCAAACATCACAGGTATATTCTTTGACTTCTATGTTTCATAGAATACTTTCAGTGATTAGTAAAACCTAGGAGGAAATTAGCCTGTGGATCATGGATCCCTATAGAGGTTATGATGAGGGCCATGGAGCACGGATCACAGAGGAACATAGTGGATATAATGGGTGTCATGGAGTAACATAGAGGCCATAATGATAGTCATGGAGCAGCACAGAGGGCATGATGGGGGCCATGGAGTACTTTAGAGGGTATGATGGGGACCATGGAGCATTATAGGGGATATAATGGTCGTCATTTAGCAGCATAAAAGGTACAGTGATCATCATGGAGCAACATTGAAGGTATGATGGGGTCATGGAGCAGCATAGAAGGTATAGTTATTGTCATGGAGCAGCATAGAGGGTATAACGATGGTCATGGAGCAACATACAGGATGTAATGTTGGTCATGGAGCAAAATTTGCTCAAAAGAATGTGTCAGATGTTACTCAATGGAGTGTGATATCTATGCACAATTATTGTGGTAAATTTTGAGTAAGGGATGGTCACACCTGAATTGAAGAATGAAGGTAAATTCTAAGGGACATTTCTAGGAACTAGACAGGCTGGGGGAAGGTGGTGGGTTAAAACCTTTTATTAATTCATGTATAATAATGGATGTACCCAGGAGTTGGTATATAAGCCTAAATAAACTGGAGACAGATATCTTCTTGCCTCAGCAAATGGACTTGATCTCTTCTTCTCTCTCTACAAACCTATTGGAGCTCTAGTCAAGTGACTACCTCTAATTCACAATACATCCATCAGGCTTGAAATCCTGCCACTTGTAGGTAGTTAAACCCATGGATATGTCCCACCCAATACAATCATTGATTCAATTAGATTGTTCTCTCTTGAATCAAGAAGTGAAACCAAATTTAATCTTACAAACCTTTATATTAAGCACTGTCTTAAATATAGCAGCAACACTTTCATCTGCATTCATCAGTGAACCCAATGACAGCAGTTGAATGTAGGGATATTTAGCTGTACTTGGTTGATGTTTAGACCTATGGAACACATTAATCAAATTTCCATTTGATGCATAGAGACCTGAAAATAGGTATAACATTTGATGAGTGCTGGCTAGCTCATATATATATAAGATATAAAATTTATGAAATAAGGGCATAATATGATATGTAGATTTGAGTACAAGCACAATTCTCAAAGCCATAACTTTGTTCACAATATTATATTATAAATTGTCCCTTTTAATCTTAACGAGAAAACCTACCAGTTCCAAATAATTTGTATTTAAGCTGCTCCATAAACATATTTACAGCCATGGCATCAGGGGGCAATGTAAATGTAATGCAACCAAACCCAGAATGATCCCTAATATCAGTTCCAACAGGGAGGTCAGCCACCACTGGAATCTGAAATTCCATAGACTTAAACTTCTTCACAGAGATTTAGAAAAATAGATAAATCCTTCATAATATGTTCATGTTCATTGAATTCATTCATTAAAAGTGAATTAAGATAACAGAAGTAGTAGTAATAGGCTTAATAACAGAAGTGGTCCATCCTTTATGAAATATTATATGGTCAATTCTCACAAAATGGGGGCAGTTAGCATTTTTTTATTTGAAGGTTCACTGAGCATACATTTTTCTTTTTTTTGTTTATTTTTCTTTCCCATCATATAGATCCCACATCAAGCTTTCGGTTTCTTTTGATTCATTAATCTGAAAATGTGCACATTGTACATGAAATGACAAAATATAGGTGAAAATAGACATTTTTTAAAACCTGAAATGAATAAATATATGAATAAATGTAGGCACTGAGAATTATGAATATATGTCCGAATTTCCACTTCCTAAAGGGATCTGAACATTTACAAAGCGTTTTTAGTTCAAATGTGGCAAAATATGGGAGATGGCTTATTTTCGAACCAGGTGAGGTTACTTGGATATTGTTTTGTCCCAAAAAATGTTTTGAAGCAAGGTGGATTCAGGCTGTGATGTAACAAACCGATTTGCAGTTGGGAAACCCTCTCTTTCAGCCCTGCAAGGAATCCCCGAATGACGTTCATTGCGCTGTGCATAAGGGGCCCACTAATGGGGGTGTTTTGGAGTGAGGGACCTGAAGGTTTTCTTGCAAGGGAGACAGGGACGGGACAGGGGTAGGGTGTGGGGGAATGAGGAGGGGGGGGGGGGCACAGGAGGAGTATACCCTGCCTGATAGAATACAGCTCAGCTGTGAAATATCTTTTCATACATGCATTTTCCCATCAGGGGGCATCTAGTTGGGCATTTCTTCCTCACAGTATTAGTTGATGAATCAAAAAGACTTACCCCACCATAGGCAGCCAGGTTAACTTTCAAATTGATGCTGACAGAGCAATATTCATTGAATCCAGTAACGATTTTTTGGGTAAGATTCCCTATTTATCAATGCACAAAAGGTTCCTGAATTTTGAGAAGTTTGAAAAAAAATGGTAACTTCTGAAATCACCCATTGCCCCCATTTTGTGAGAATTGACCACATATATATGTTATATATATGATCTTTGATCTTAAATATAATTATAAAGGGTCAAATATAAGATCCTCACTTTCAGATCTTCCAGATGCTCCTTTGGTCCAACACCTGAGAGCATCAAAAGCTTTGCAGATCGAATATTTCCTGCTGATAGAATAATTTCCTTCCGTGCTCTGACTTGTTTTAACCTTCCATCATGGACATATTGAATGGCAACCGCCCTCTTCCCCTCAAAAATGACCTATAAGATATTTTATGATTTGAAAACAAGCAATAAATTGAGACAGTTACTATGTGAGGGATGCAAAGTATCCCAGATTTGGCTACAGTTTATCATACTTCCCTTCTTCCTTACTTATTTAAAATTCCCTTCTTCCCTTCTTACTTTTTCCCTTCTTCCTTACTTCCTAACTTATTTACAGTTCCCGAACAACAGGTGTCCCATCTCAGGGAGAACACAGCCATAACAACAACAAAGAAATTCATCTTTCTATCGTCCTCCCTCTCCTCCAGCACATCCTCCTCCTCCTCCACCTCCTCCTACTCCACCTCCTATTCCACCACCTCCTACTCCATCTCCTGTGTGGGAAAAGAAATTAATCATTATTAATCTGTCACCTCCTGATAAAACCAACAGCTGGGTGATGACTTGTGATTGAGGTAGGGGCCCGATTTTGGGCACAGCTTGTCTTGCCTTATCATAAACAGGTTATTCACCCTCCCACCCCACATGCAATATTCCAGACTTACTTTGATATGTTAAAAGAAGGTCTTTATCAAAGAAGAGAATATCAACCTTTGTGACTTGTGCTTTTGTAAGAACATGTAGATTGTCTCTTTCCATTGCTGGCTTCAGATATGTCTGTGCAGTGCTCTGACGGACTCCATTTCTAATATTTATCTGGCCCTTAGCTATACCTTAAAATGGGAAAGACCATAAGAAAACATGTGAAGACTTACTTAAGATTACATGTGAACACTAATGGATGGAATAAGACACCTTGTAAATGAAGGTAATGAGCTTTTATACCTGGGAAATAGTTTGGTACTATATCACATTACTCATTGGGATAGTTGTGATATAATTGCCATAACAAGTTTATGGGTAATTCACATAAGAAAACCACTTTAAACATACCAAGAATGTCCTTTCCGTTATAGTCTTGGTTAAAAGGCAATCCATTCAACTGAGCACCTTTTATTAATGCTTCAGTCACTTTGGGAAAACCTTGTTTTACTTCCACACCTATGGGTCCATCCTTTCCTCTGTAACCTGAAAATGAACATCTTTATCCTTATTCATCATGGAAATACTTTATGCAGGACCAAGAAATTTGAATACACTTAGACTATACTTCCAAATATTCCATAACATGACTCATGACTCAAACATAAGTCAACCGGTAACTCCTTGCTCACTCATCACCACCCATCCAATGAACCAGTACTAAAAACAACCCACACTGAACCAACTGCCTAGAACCTAGATCAATGATAGGCTATACCCCATAGCACTAATGGTAGTTAGAAATAGCAGTGGATGTAAAACCATGGAAGTCTTAAGTGAATATCTCACCTGTGAGCCTATATCACGATAACAGACAACCTGTTTTGCAAACTAGACATTGTTCCTGTTACATGACTAGTTGTAAGCATGATTGTAATAGTTGATATACTGTATAAATATCCTAAATTTAAAAAGATATATTGAAGCAGGTATCAATACCTGATTTTAGGAGTTCTGGGTCTTTCACATCCTCAAGTTTCTTGAAGTAAGGCAAAATGTCTTTGTAAGCCCAGCCTTCATTCCCCATTTCTGCCCAAAGATCATAGTCATGGGAACTTCCTGTCACAGCTTGCATGAAGTTTATAAGGCTTGTTCCGCCGAGTCCTCTCCCTGATGGCCATTTGTGTTCCTTTGAAAATAAGAGCATTATGTATATGAGCAATTCCACCAAAAGTGCATCATTTGGGTTGAAAAACAACAGCTCCTCCAGAGGCTAACATATTTATCTGAGATTATTTTCGTCGGTATTTTCGGATCCAGGGGCAAAAAGTTGCCTAGGGGGGAGTATCCTACAACATTTTATATTTTTTTTTAATCATCAGGCCAAGAAAATGCTTTTTTTTCTGCCAGAATCACACATAATAACGGAGGTTTTCCTATCAGAATCACTGTTTAAAAAATGCAGCCAGTATTTTATGGGGAAAAACTTATAGATATTCTCGATATAATGGGTTTTAGCTGCATAATGGGCCAGAGGGTCAATGATTACTCTGAAATAATATGTTTGTATGGTTAAATAAATCAATATTTTCAACTTTCCAATTAATTTTTTGATGGTATTATGTAAAGTTGATTATGGGGTAGCTCCCTGTCGCCATAACGGGGGTCTAAATTTTTTTTAACATATAGACCTAGAAGAACTAAAAATGAAACCCCCCCTTAGTACCATTACTTATATCATTGTTTATGATTAGTACATCCATTATATTCATTGAAAAATCTCCAGCTAATGCTTTCCTACTAAATAATGGGATTTGAATTCTGAAAAAGTTTGGGGGAATATTAATGTCGCCGTAACGGGGGTCTAGGTTTCTGCAATAAATATAGCATAAATTATTTTCTATAAGAATTATAATGTGTAAGAACATTTGTACATTGCTTAGGAAAAGCAACTTGGTGCCTGCATCCAAGGATGACGTGGGCCACTGTCTCCTACGTCAAGATATTACAGTGTGCTCAGATAAACTGGTGGTCAACGTGAGGTCATCCAAGACCATCCAGTTTCGGGAGAGAGTTCAGTCAATCCCTCTCTTCCCTGTGGCTAAACCATCCCTGTGTGTTTATACTATGTAACTACAGCATATCAGTGATTTTCCTGCTCCTGCTAATACCCCTGCCTTTCTCATGCCGTCAGCTTGTGGGGGGGCCAAGCCTATATGTACAGTGATCTTCTGGCTTTCCTCAAGCGAGTGGTAGCCATGATTGGCCTTGATTCCTCCGATTATGGGCTTCATTCTCTGAGATGGGCAGGAGCCACTTACATGCATTCCATCGGGGTGCCACTAGAAGACATCTGAATCACAGGCGATTGGAAATCCCTTGCTGTGCTTCTCTATCTAGTTTCCCCATTTGAGAGGAAGTGTAATATTGAGTCGGATTTATCCTCTCATTTAAGTGCCTGAACTGACTAAAAAAAATATAAAAAAAGTTTGTTGGCCTTTGGCGGTCTCTTGACGGCCGATGTCCGATCCTAACTGTGTCTCCTTCTTCTGCGTGTTTTCTCATATTGGATCTATAGATTGCCTCTGCTATATATAGAACTATATGTGGATGACCACCGCCCCCTACCGCTGGTTATGGACTGCCACTGGACGGTGCACAGACACTCGCTCCACTACCTCTGAGCTGACTAGACTTGACTTTGAGAGAAAAGAAAATTCTTTTTCTTTAAAAAAATTGAATTGAATTGTTTTGACCAATTTCAATAAAAGGGCGGTCTCTTGACAGCTGGTGACCGATGTGGATGACCACTGCCCCCTGTTGTGATTTGTGTTGTGTTTTGATTTGTAAGAGAACTGGGAACAGGTGGTCTCCATGTAGTTATTGTAGTTATTGTGTCGGCAGCAAGGGTAGGTTGGCGTAGAAGCATGGCACATATTCCGAGCTGTCATTGTACAATGGAGCCAGTAGTCAAAATCCTTGGTAACGGGTTCGACGACCCAGTCTAATGAAGGAACAAGTGGTTCACACAACCAAACTGTCGGTAGGCACAGGTAACTATCATTAATAGGATTAGACTCACCCAGTTCTGGATCCAAGAGGGATCTGGATCTCGAGGGATACCCCGATGTCCCCCGTGGAATGACGTCACTGCTTGGGTTTCCGCTGGGAGCACCCGGTCGCTTTGTGCTCACCTCCACACAAACGACACACATGATCATTGGCACAATTAGTTTTGGAACAAGATCGGTAATTCCAGTAGAAGCAATTCCCATCTGGGTAATCGTCGGGGATACCACCAGTTTTCTTACGCGATTTCTTGGGCAATGATCCCTCCTTGTCCTCCTGGAGTTTGCGCATGTATTTGGCAGACAGATTCGCAGCATGGAAATGATCAGTGGCCGAAACTGGGTCAACTATGAAGGAACTAACGTCACCATCAACCAACTTATCAACGATAGCCCTATCATATTCCACATAAGACAGATCAACGTACGACTCCTTCTGGGTATGCTTGGTAACATACAGCAAATGATCAAGGTAAGCAATAGATATCATTAGTGCCCAACAACTTCTTTAGCACCCTGCACATGCCATATACGAGATTCCTATATGACAGCTTTTTATGATCTAAGCTCTCCATCTGAATTGAGCCATCCTTGTACTGACAATAATATTCAGGACGATATAGTATACCTGCAGCTCTCTTGTGTGAATCCGGATCAATAGTGTGCGCCAATTCAATGAATGCATCAGAGAGGCCTACCCATGGGGTCACCACTGTTGTTGTTAGGAGGGCCGGTTGACTGGTTGAGAGGAGGGCCGGTAGACTGGTTGATAGGAGGGGGGCCACTAGATTGACCACCACCGCCGCCACTGCCACTGCCACCGCCACCGCCAGCAATAAGCCACCCAGGTAGTTTCAGACCACTCCCAGCACCTGTTTGACTGGTTGTATTACTACCTGTAGATGTATTCACAGGTGGGGGAGAAGGCTGTTGCACAGACTGCTTCACGTCAGGAAAACGTGAAATTAAATCCGAATATTGGGTAGTCATAAGCTGGAACTTATCCACCAAAACTTTCATTTGGTCCGTCTGTGCCGCATTCAAGTCTCTTAGAGCAGCAATAGCAGCATCCTTGTACACAGAATCCTTTTCAGAAGCTTTTGTGTCCTCCCCATGTTTGGTAAGCGTCTCTGTGTCAAGGTATAATTTCCATGCTTCTGGTCCCTCACTACCAGCCTTTTTGTCAGCCGCCACCGCATCTTCAAGGAAACGACAAGATGTGGTACCTGGCCATGGGTGTACCCAACCACAAGCTGCACACGTTTTAGCCATTGAGAAAGAATTTTCTTTTCTCTCAAAGTCAAGTCTAGTCAGCTCAGAGATAGTGGAGCGAGTGTCTGTGCACCATCCAGTGGCAGTCCATAACCGGCGGTAGGGGGCGGTGGTCATCCTCATATAGTTCTATATATAGCGGAGGCAATCTATAGATCCAAAACACAAGGGAAAATAAATGAATACAAACAAAAATTCGGTCATACCTGAGATGGTAGCAACAAGCAAAAACAGTATGTCGACGTAACGGGGGTCTAGAGGGTGCCCATGTCAATGTAATGGGGGTCTAGAGGGGGCAATGGTCTAGAGGGGGGTGAAAACTATTTTTTCTAATTTTTTCCCTACTAATTTTGCCTCTAAATACTTAGACATAACTTATATTCACCGTCATAAACCACCAAAACAAGTATTCAAACCAATTTAACAGGATCACAAGAGGAAACACTGTTATTAGTATTTTTGTATATTGTAAATATAATGGGTTATATGTGTATAATGGGCCAGAGGGTTAATGACCTGTGACATGTGCCGCTGCCATTTCTATTACCATTACTGAATGGTTATTTTGCTGTAACTTTCCTTTTAGTTGGAATATTTTCACAAACTAAAGAGCGTTATGACCCTTCTACCAAGACCTATTATATATAAACTAATTTAAAACATTATGCTTACATTTTTATTATTTATTTCTAATTTAAATCCTAATTTATGTAGAAATCTGGACCTTTCTGCTTTGCCCTTATTATTAGAATAGAGGCCACTGTGTCTTCCAAGCTGCCCTGACCACAATATTCATAATTAACGTTCCCAATTTCGTCTATATTAGTAGCAATATATCTAGTTTATGTATGAGAAAAAGTAAATCAATGGAAGCAATTGAAAAAAAATATAAATTTTCAGCCCATGATGCATTTTTGGTGGAATTGCTCATATAACCTCATGTTTTATTTGCAAATGATGCATTTTTGGTGGAATTGCTCATATAACCTCATGTTTTATTTGCAGGTTCATTATTACCACTAGTTTATACCCCTTGATATTTCCCCATGCTACACGACCACAGAGGTGTACACACACCTAACCCTTCACTATCAAGAGAATCACTACCTAGATACCAGCTAATGTGACCATCCTGCTATGTGACAAAATATGGCTCAGTAAATTAGGGAACCAATAATATAGGGATGCCCTATCTACTAACACATGTATAGTTTAAGATTATTAAATTGGTATATATGAAAGCAAATCAATACTCAACAGACTATATAATAATATATGCTATAAAAGATGTAAATGTAAGTACAGGATAAGTCACTAGTGGGTCTGAAGGAGCAGGAATATCACACAAGTTGCAACCGCGCAACACACAAAGCCAAAGGTTGAGTGTTTTGCGCGGTTGCAACGAGTGCGATAATGTTTTTAAAAAAACAACTACACAACAACTATTTCTTCAACTTAATTACTCAGCTGGATAGCCATCCGAGGCAGTTCCGTGATTCCCTGGATGATCCTCTCTTCTTCAAGCTGGCCAGTAATGGATCACACTCCTACTATACCTACTATATTGTGACTTGCTGGAGTTCCTAAGGTCAAAGGCTTCTAAGCTTGGTTATGATCCTAGTGATGTCTACCTCACTCTGGGGCATCTTTCCTCCATGGAATTGGAGTTCCCCAAATTGACATCAAAGCCTTTGGGGATTGGAAGAGTCTATCCGTTTTAGATTTTTGCATACTCCCCTTCATAGGAAACTGAGCATTGAGACAAATATCATTTCTAATCTTGACGAGAGGCGACCATTAACCGCCTTGAGAAAGGTGGGCGCAGCTGACATATTTCGAATCATTCCGTCGCCCCAGGCCTTTAGTGTCAAGGCCCAAGTACCTTACAGAACTCAACCTGATCGTGTCGTTTTCCTATTAAACATACTGATAGCCGACATCCTTACCCAGAAATCGCAACGATATGATGTCCTCTGCAAGTTTTGTCTGAAGAAATAATACATCTAGGCTTTAAATCAGATTATCGATATTCCTGTACTAATCCTATGGGGATGCGTTGGGACTTGCCGACCGCCATTTGCGCCACCACGTTGGAGCTCTAAGGGCACCCTAGCGTGATGCAACAGAGCGTGCTCCCAGCACACATGGTGGTGTGTGCGGGGAGACACTAGGCAGGACGGGGCATGAGAGGGGGGGGGGGGGGGGGGGGTCAGTCAGTCAACAATCTGTAAGATAAACGTCAGTCACAAGCACCTTGTTTACCACAGGAAAAAACATATTATGGGCGGTTTGATACTTCTGGATATCATGATTTGACTCCAATATTACTTTCATTACATGTTTGATCACTTTGATTGCTACTTATGATTTTCCTCTTCTACTTGTATTTCGAAGGGTTTGGCGGCCTCTAGCTGCATCCACGAGTATTGTTTATTCATTCTTATTCATTGTGTATTACCTTCTTCTAGTGAACGCAGGATATTATAGTTTGTATTGAGGTCCCTTCATACTTATATAATTTACCAAAGTGAGACCTGAATCTAGCGCCGGTGGTGGGAGTTCCTAGGTAGCTAACCCCTCTGCAGTCGATTATGGTATGATACGGTCGAGGAAAAGGGAGTTAAAAATTCTTTAATAAAGGCAGCCTCCTTGGACCCACCCTCTAGCTGCATCCAAAAGTTGTATTGTTTATTCAATCTATGTGTTGCTTATTACCTCTTCTAGGACACGCAGGATATTATACTCCCCTTCTCTACAACCAGGTCATCTGTCCACAACGCCCTCAAGACGATCGCCCAGACATTCCCCTTAGATCTTCTATTTTATCATTTATGACAATGCAGCTACTTCAATCAACATGTGATATTATTTATTTATTTATTCAACAAGAAATGTGTTTTATCTACAAATCATGTTCATCACTGCATTACTCATATATTTTACACCAATTATATAAATAAAATACTTTTAATTCATTTTACACCTCGTCTTTTAATGAAGCTGGCAATGAGATTATCTCATTGCAGGGCATTAAAATGCGTGGCCTTCAGTATACCTTAAGAAGTATACTCCCAGTGCATACTTATTCTGGCTCTCAGTTGCACACATTACGGACCGAAATCGTTGGCACCAATTTGCAGTAATCTGCCAATTATGGAATAGGTAAACAAACGTCCATCATTGATAAGAATCTGATGTATTGGGAGGTAGCAGTTGGTGTTAATCTCAGAAAAATCAGAAGCAGGAGTGTGTGGTTCCAGTACTCCAGCTCCATGGCTGTGTTATCAAACACCTCTGCCCTCCCTGTCTGTCTGATTACCGTAAAATCTCCAATAAAACTTAAAGAGCTGCATCAATAAGAATCAGGATAAATTATATTCTCATACATGACAATAATTGTAACCTGACCATAGGTTGCATGTAACTGAAATCTGCCAATGTTTCCCTTGGAAACGGAAATTAATTGAATAAAGCTGACACAATTGTGAATATTTTAAAATAGCAAAGCAGTAATGGAATAATAACTGTTTCTTGTTATTAGGTTGTAGTGAGAACATTCAAACCAAAGTTGCATAACATTGATGAGCAATCTTACCTCTTGGATTTTACCATGTTCAGTGTCAGTGACTTGGGTTACAGACAAAGGCCAGTTGAAATCACTGGTTGCACATATTCCTACATTCATGGGAATCTTGGCCGATGGTAAATCATCATTGTCAGAGCCAGCTTCCAATACTGCCACTTTGTGATGACTGTCTTCACTCAGGCGAGAGGCAACAATTGCTCCAGCTGATCCTGCACCCACTGAATCAAAGTAAATTGAAATATGATTTCGTTTTTCCCTCCAAATTTGCCCCCTTTTAATGTTTACCTTTTAATCTGCAAGCCCATATATGAATTTGTTGGGTCTCTACACTTCTTTTATAATTCATTATTTGCCATGTGCTTAAAGAGTCATTTAGAGATGCATCAAATAAAATAATTGCAAAGGAACTTTCGGGATTAATAATTAGAACAAAATGTCAGGGGTTTTTCCTTTACTCATACAAATAATTCCTCAGTATCCAACTCTACATAATCAAATTGATCCACTATACTTGTAGGGCATCATTGAATCATACCCTTGTTATGTTATACCCAGATAGGTCAGCGCAAGTGGCAGACACCATGAATTTAATCAGTGATGGTCAGGCTACCAATCCAGGGTGGATCCCTCCCTCTAACATTCCGTACCTCCTATAGTAAAATTTGGAAATTCTGCCTCTAGTCTAATAGTTTTATACATAATCACACCATTGGTTTGATAGTATTCTGTCATACATAATGAATACATGTGGTATGATATTTTATGTATACCATCGAAAAGTGAGCCCATAATTGTATGGTATCATTGAATCCTACCATTGGTATAATAGTATTCTGTCATACAATGATATGACATAGAACAAAACCAAGAATAATAACTAATATCAGATTCGAATAACATGTGGGAGATAGGTCCCTGATATATTTTCCAGTTGTAGCTCCATAATTGCTGACAAATGAACGCTCAATATGGTATAACACTTATGTCTTTATATCTCTGCATATATAGGAGGGTCATTTTCCGATTGCTGAAAAGTGACCCATGGGTTGATTTTCGATGTTGAAAGTCAACCCATGGGCCACTTTTCAATGGAGTCACTTTTCGATATGACACCTGAAGAAAAGGGTCAATTTGTCAGATTTTTTCCCATATGGTATATCGACCAGTTTGTCCTCCTCATAAGCAAATTATTTTGTGCATCTTTAAAGACAAATAAAAGATCTCTTATCTTATCTTATCTGTCTTGAGATATTAGGCACATATAACCCATTATATGTAGAATACAAAAATATTAATAACAACAATTATTAGGAAAAAAGTAAAAATAAATAGTGTGCCCCCATCCCCCACCCCCTGACCTCGAACCCCCTGTCCCATCTACACACCAGCTACAGCGACATTGTCCCCATCTCGACCCCCGCTATGGCAACATACTGTTTTTGCTTGCTGCTACCATCTCAGGTATTACAGAATTTCTTTTTGTATTTATTCATTTTCCATAGTGTATGTTTATTACACATTATAACACTTACAGTAAATAATTTAAAACTAGACCACTGCTACAACAACATTTGTATTCTCGTGCACTTTTCTTAGTATCCTTAAACCCCTCTATTGAGTTGGGAGGAGTTAGCTGCAGATTTTTCAATGGATATAATGGATGTGATAATCATAAACAGTGTGATAATTATTTTTGCTCATTGTTTCAAATTCTTCTACCTATATATGTATATATATATATATACATATATCCAAAATAATTTAGACCCCTGCCATGGTGACAGGGGACTTTCAATTAAATCAGCCATACATAATTTCACCATGAAATTAATTGGAAACTTAATGATAGTGATTTTTTAATCATAACAATATAACATTTCAGAATAACAGATTTTTCAACAAAAAAATACTAGCTGCATATCTAAGGCAGTGGTTTGCATGAAAACCTTTCGTTTAGTTCTATCTGAATATTTTGCAAATAATACCTATTAGATTTATGCTCAGTGTGTAGCGGGAAGAACACAGGAAAAGTGGTGAAATTGATTAATTCATAATAATTATTACACATAGCATTACAAATAATCATCTCATCCATTCTACACATGTTAAAAGTCGACATTGAAAACTGGGAACACTAATCATTAAAACCCTTCCTGGGGAGGAAAAAAAATCAAGAAAATCATGAATTGTCATGTGTTGCATTCCAACGCCCTTGAATATAACATTGAAAGTGAGAAGAATTAAATTTCATTCTAATATTGTACCATTAACAATAGCTGCTAAACAAAGTATGCAGCTGCAAATTCTGTGTAAAAATGATTTTTTTCAAATTTGTATTGACATATACATTTCATGTTTTTAGCCTTTTTTTGGTGTTGGAACGCAACAATTATTGTTGATTATTCATCATTGTTTTCTGGCACTAATGTGATAATTTTCTTGACTTCTATGACCAGTAAGTGTTAATAAAGGCTGAATTACCATTATTATCAGTCAATTACTGTAGTTCTGAAGAAAATTGTCCTAGCACTGCAACCATCTTGCAGAGGGCATTGGAACACAACAGGGCATTTGAAGGCAACGTCAGCACTTTATTTCAGCCTAAACAAGTCAAAAATGATCCCTGGACAAAATTTGAAAAGCTATGGCATACATATTAATATAGAGGCTTTAAGTGTTAGATTTTCATTGACTTATCTATGGTAAAGACAGTATTGCAAATGAAGGGCGTTGGAATACAACGTTAGGAATTCCCCAATTCAGATTTTTTTCATTCATTCAGGTCGGATATGAATACCATTGTTTGTAGCTTCTTTTTTAACATTTTAATTCAATGCCAAACTCTTGGGGAAGAACATGGGCATATTACTAATAACTAATAATGTTTTTCATAACTAGATGAGGTCATAAAAAGGGTGTGGGAATGCAATGCACAAAATTCCCCCCAAAAAAAATGGAAATAGGAGATGTGAAAATTATTTCATGAAAATATATTTAGGTCTGAGTACATGGCCAACGGATAGGGGAATAATTACAAACAGAAAATGTAATCATTTGGAGCACTGTATGGCCTGCAGAGGATTTTGTATATTTTCTTTGCAAAAAGACCGATTTTAGCCTGTTTATTGTCCATGAATTATTTATTATTTATTCAGATTCACAAAACCATACTTTCCCAGGAAGCACTATCTGTGCTCCATTTGGTAATATAACTTATATTTGAATACTATCAACCCCTATCGATATATCACCAAGGACAGTTGGGATTGCCTGTGGGCCCATTTCATAAGAATTGACCCTATAAATTTCAACGTATAGCCTATAGCATAAGATGTAATCCAATGGAGGCCAGAAATTGATAATTGCAACATTTCATGACAATTAACCATCCATAATATTATATATTGTATAAATTATAAAATCTTTTCAAATAACTTTTTTTCTCAGGAAATACTTAGAATATTCATGTTCATGTATGTATTCTAAATGAAGCCTTAATAATAAGAAAAGTCCTTCATGAGGGCACCCAGGTAATGGAGCATGACTTTGTAGGGGTATGAAAGGAGAGAATCGTTTCTCTTTTCTTTGGTAAGAGACCAAAATATATGGCTCTTGTTTCCCGGAAATCATTTACTTATTTCAAGGTCAAATCATCAAACTAATGTCAACTATGAATTCCTTGACCCCTAAGACCCTAAAAACCATATATTGACCAGTATTGTAAGCTAAACCATTGAAAAAATAATTCTCTTATTGGTTGAGGGCAGCCATTTCGGATTTGGGGCCCTCACAGAGTTAGCCCGCACTTTCTCATGAGATGTCCCAACTAAATTTTGTATTTAGATACCATAGATGACAAATCCATTGACAAATGAACTTTTACTCTCAACGGTCACAGAAGTGCTCCAGATGACCCTACTAATCTGAAGATCATACTGTTAAGAACAGGAGTTCATGGGGCTCCACTGAAACTGAATAAAATCTTACCTATGATATAATCATATTCCTGCTCAAGATTATTCTTCAAATAGCATGGTCCAGGTAGAAGATACCAATAGACGAGACCCAAGATAATTCCAGTTCCAGATACTGCGATCTTGATCATGATTAAGTAATAGTTTCACAAATGATAATCAACACCTTTCACTGCCCTAGGCTCTTTGTGCAGAGTACTGTTTCTGGATCCATAGGACATAAGAATAATTCCTTGCCCTAATGGAAAAAAGGCTGACACCAAAAAGAATAATCTAGCCTTGTGTTTCGAAACGTAGGACATTTACTGTTTGCAACTGTATGAATTCAACAAATTCATAAGTTACTAAGAGCAGTTGCCACAAGCTTATTAGGGCAAAACGTTTAAATAACCTATTTACCAAGCAATCCATTGTACATGTATGTAGGTATGCATGTATTTTGGTGGAAGCATAAAAAGGTCCAAGGCTGTAGAATTTTGTTGCAAATCTAAAAGATGCAGGCTTTATTTGCGTTGGCAAATCTAATTACAAATACACATTTCTAACCATGCTTTAGTGTTACTGAATAGACATTGAATTTCAGATTTTAAATGGACACCTCCCGTAGACCCCAAAGATGGAACCCTTTGCCCCACTCAGAAATGTGGAGCATGCCTAAGGTCCTGCTAATATCCTGCTATGTGCCCTTGTATTAGGGTCAGGTCAACTACCCCGTTTTTCAGATTTTCTAAAAAATATTATAGATGTAAGGGTGTTAGCACCTTTCTCCATCTTTTAATATCCAGTGGTAATTGACCACTTTGTTGTTTTTTGTGTAGCTATTACTCTATTCATTTATGAATTCAGGAAAAATTACATTGGAAACACTTTATTTTGCTTTTGTTTTGCCAGACCATAATCATGAAATCTGTACCACTAATGTAATATATTATAGTGTCAAAAATAATAACATCAACTGAAATTTCTTATCTGGAAATTTTAAAGAACCATGCTTATAAAGGATGCTTTAATCTCCTACCCCTTCCATAAAAAATAGCTAATGGTTAATTCATGGTTTGAGGTATGCAATCTTAGGTCCGAAACCCTTCTCAAATCATGATCTCAGAACAGATGGCTGATATGCTCAAAACCCAACTGTATATGAAGGGAACAAATATGTGATGGGTTGTAGAAAATGAGTCAGAAGGTGCAAACAAAATTATTTCTGAGATATCATTATTATTTGAAAAGATGAGATCATGCAGATTTGAATGATGGTAAACATTGCCATGTACTTCTATATTTTTAATATTTATGAAAAAAAGTTTAGCACTAATTCTTGATGGTCAATCACTATAAGTAGATAAATATACTCAGATATTGTGTTGTTGAAACTTACATTGCCATATTTGTGTGGTCATGTCGGAGGGTCTAACTCCTTAAATCTATATACGCAATACACATTCTTCAAATTTGGGGAACTATTCATGCTACTAACAGCGCTAAACGCCCTATTAATGGAAACATTGTGAGCAAGGGCTCTTGCGTATAATCATTTTGAAAAATATCAATTTATCGACTAATGTCCATCAGTATGATTGGTATAAAGAACCACTGTATAGTTTGTGTTGATTATATTTTTTTTAAAAAGCGAGAAAATAATTCAGAGGCCTGTTATTATTAGAGAACTTAGAGTTACAGTATGTTACTAATATGTATTTCATTGTGATTAGTTAAATACCTGTTATGTGCATCGGGAGTTATTTTATTATTTCATCATCTGATAACTTGCCATCTTAAATATATATCAATTGCTCTAAGATGATGTCGCAAAAAGTCAAATATGGAAGGAGAATTCATGTTAAATTTGTTATGTGTTATACCATGAGTATGCCATAGGCTTAGGGATCATACAGTATTGAAATCCTCTGTAGATTTCTTCTCAACTTTTACCAAACATAATGGACACTCTCAAGTACAAGAAACAGCAGTCCAATAATTATTCATCATTGATATGGTAAAGTTAAAGACTACTAATATATATATATTCAAACTAGAATGATTTCCACTAAAAAGCATTTCAAATCTACATTTTTAAATATCTAAACAATAATTTGCCTAAAAAGCATAACAACATTAATCTATTTTTTTCTATGCCTATTCTCCTCCAAGCCATAGAAAGTCATTTCGATCAAATATGAAAGATTTACATTTTTGTATTTAACTATCTTTATTTAGCGCAAAACATTATGTAACGAGTACACTATATCTCAGCCATTGCAGACTCAATAATCAATATTTATAAATCAATATTTATATATCAAATCAAATATTATATATCAAAAACTGGTAGCCATACTGTCATAACTCTATTAATTATACACAAGACAATTCAGCTAAGAGCAATACATATATTAAAACCATCACCAACGCATTTTCTAATCAAGACAGTCCGCTAGGTTTTTTATCCATAAGTCACACTCTGTACATATAATCCAAAACAAGGAGAATAGTTGTTTATTTATTTTAAAAATGACAAACTGATTCCTTATCTCTATATTATTGAAATAAGGGTTTGGAGCCTTAAACTGCTATCTTCTTTGAAACCGCTGGCTAGATCTCCATTATATTTCACATGCACATTGCCAAAAATGATGCCGAACCATTCGACTATGTTTCATTAACAAATTAGGGTTGTAAAGGGGTTACAAATGGGTTTACATAGAGCACCCCCATCCAGGGCCCCCAGCACTGCCTGAAAACAAACCTATCAGTATCAGTGCCCCTACACCAGGTTTCTTGGTCACCCAAAGCATGACATCATGGACGGCACGCCATTGCTTCACTACTGGACAGGAGTTGATATATTCCACCATATTTCCATCGAAAGGAACATTGTCAGAGTTGAATCAGTTCATAAACTATTGTTGAGAGGGAGCAGGACAGAGACAGAGACAAGGACAGCGACCACCCACACAGAAATTTACCCACCCACTAATTACCTCACAATTAAAGTGGGAGAGGGACTGGGAGAGGGAGGGGGAATGAGAGCGGGAGAGGGATCAGGACAGGAACAGGGACAGGCAACACAACAACACAAGGGTGACCAAAAAACATCTAAAAACGGTTCCATTTGTGGTATAAATGTTATTACAGATAATAAGTTATAGAGACAACTTGAAAGAGAAAGATGGTGCGAGAGGGAACAAGGAGAGATGAGGATGTGGGCCCCACTGTCCCACTAGCAAATCCCGTGCGTAGCACGGGTAGTTGCTAGTTCAATAATAATGTCATAACGGGGGCCGACCTTTCCGCGCCAACACCAAACCGCACCCAGACCAAACCGCGCACAACCCCTACCGCGACCAACCACTTCCGCGAACAAGCGTTGCGCGCTTGCCTGCCTCAAGGCACCCCGGCCTTCCTGTGACCTCTAGACCGAGGCAGGGCCTCCTAGCTCCCGCCCACAGGCTTCCTGAAGCAGGGTGCATATTGCGTGTAATATATAATGTGTAATAACACATTGAATCATAGATTCAGTCTAATGGTTAAAAAATATTAACTCAATTACTAGAAACTAGACCACAAATCTGATTCTTAGAAACAAATAAATCCAATAACACAATCAACAAACAACAAATTTAACTTTATATTATTGATAGGGTCCTTTATTACATCATTCACTTGTTGTGGTTGTGACGAATCATATCTGCAGCCTTTTCACCAACCATCATGGAAGGGAAGTTAGTGTTACCTGATGGAACATCTGGCATGACTGAAGCATCAGCTACACGAAGACCATCGATTCCATGCACCCTAAAATACAGTATAATATACTACAATATTTTTTGCCTGAATTCGAATTTTAAACAATATGCTTGATGAACAATGGATAGATCTGTCAATTTACAATTGAAGGACATATAGGCACTTTTCATGAATCATCGACACAATTCCTTGACCTCTATTTCGTGATGTCATAGGTAGTTTAACTTCAGCAAGTATCATCACGATGCGATAAGAGCCCTAATAGTTATGGAATTTTATCATGTCATTTTTAATAAGTCAAAATATGACATTGTAGATGAAGAACATAGACTTCTGAATATATGGCCTTTACAGGCAAGGAGGAATTCTCGATATGGCCTTTTACATGGCACAAAATCTTGCTAACCTTGATACTAGGCCCCTTTCAATAAGGAGCCATACAAATGGGAGGAGAAATGTACTAGTCCTTACCTCCAAATTAAAGTCACTAATTCTATAATCTACAAATCCCAGATGGAATGAACTTAGCCTAGTTGTACATGAAATAGATGACTTAAATTTGTATTAAAAAAATACACAGAACAGCTTCGGTCCCCCTTTTAGATTATGAATGTTGGAGTGGTGGCTCTTCCTGCCTTGCCTTGCCTTGCCGTTGTATACATTTATCATGTTTTAGCTTGACCTATTTAGCTTGTCCTATATCCTATATGTCATTGCATCTCTGTTTATCTGTGTCAGTGACTTTTGTTTGTAACTGATCTATGTATACACCTTCAAACTAGTATAACTAGTATAATTATTGTCTACTCACTGCAACTATTTCACCAGCTACCTTGGATCACCTTTAATTAATAGCAAACGAAATAACACTTCTCCTACCGCAGCTGTCACATCTGTGTAGCCAACCTGTATCTGTATTTGTATATGTTTGGTCTACTGACTATTGTGTCAGGCATCTATAAGGACCTTTTTCTCTAAAACTTATGATGTAACTGTATAAAGAGAAATAAAAATACTTATATATATATATATAAATATCTCGCCTATTACAATGGATCAGGGTTCAAGTAGCCTGTTTATTACACAGCGAATGCCATCAGCCTATTTACTGTTTTATAACTTGAACTTGAACAGTCAGTTTATTATCAACATTATTGTCTACTACCATTCAGTATCTATAATTCAAATGTAAAATTTACATTTGAATTATAGATACTAAATTATTCTCCATCTCATCTCGTGCAATGTTTTTGTAAACCGATTTTGCAATAATTCATGTTAATTTTAAGATTCAAATCCAAAAGCGGCGCCCTCTGGGAGACCTAGTGATTAGATTTCAAGCATGTGGTCCTGATGTTGCAACTGCAGTGTTCACGGATATCAAAAGCTAGCATATATAGTGGATATATCCCAACACATAATTATAAAGAGCCCTTGTTGACATTCCATTAGAATTGCCCATATATCACATTGTGATTGACATATTAAAATAAATTAGGTCTTTTGTTGATTCTGTGTGATGTTTGGAATGAACTTCCTGATCAATTAACCCCATTGATTAACGTTTATTGTTATCTGGGTTATTCTTTATGTGACATGATTGAAATGTACATGGTTGCACATGCAAGTGGGTCAGATTTTTCAATTGTGCTGTTTTGCCCAAAAGCTGCACCTTATGGGGGTGATTTTTCTTTTTCTTTAAATAGATTAATTGAACTCTTGATAATAAACTATAGACCATGAGGATCTAGGAAATGTTTATTCCAACAAGATTGACCCATCTGAGGCCACAATAGAGCGTGTGTAAAATACCTACCTGAAAGGCTAACGTTAGCACCCCCTATCATGTTGGAATTTTATTTTCTTACATATTTCTACTTCAATCTTTGATACTCATATCTCATGATATGGACATGCATTCTATACCTTATCATCATTTATCCTGTACAACTTTGGTAGTTTCACTTTAAACGCCTAGAATTCATCACATTATTCCTTCCAGTACCAATGTCTACAATTTTCCACATTTTGGGTCATTCCATTATTCATATCTTTAACTTTGTCTTCATGTAAAGATCAAAGCTTTGGTGTATTTCAGTACTTTGGTACTGAAAGTTTATTGGATTACTTATCAGAAAATATTATTGTCTTGTACTTCCTTCCCTTTTTTCTGATTCCCAGGGGGCCTTAAATATACCTCTATTAGGGGGTGCTATCGTTAGTGCACCTGTACAAAATTCCTACATAATTCAAATCCCAAAAGAGACATTCTTAAAGAGACATTTTATGATTTTGTTTTTCATACATTTAATAATTGCAACTGATGAAAGGGAATTCATTATGTCTCTCTTCATTCCATAACCCACTACTTTAATGACTAACGATAGCACCCCTTGCCAACTAAATGCAGCAGTATTCATATAGATAATATACATATTCTAACTAGATTTGTTATTAAAATATGTGCAATCTGGTTGGACATCATGAATAATTGTTTATTTTTAATGGATAAATATGGTTTGAGCTGGTATATGGTCAGACAGGTCCCCAAAGTCAATTGTTAAATGGCTAACGATAGCACCCCCATGAAATTAGGCAGTAATCAAAATGAAAACTATCATATTGCTACCCAATTCTTTTATCAAATCTTTTAATTCAATTAGATAGTATAGATGAGCATTTAATTCATATGACTACATACAAAATAAGACATTACTGGTTCACATGTGACCAGAAAGTAAATTTTGAAATGGCTAACGATAGCACCCCCTCAACTGAGGCAGTTACTATATTGGCAACTCATATGTTTCAGCAAAATTATTGTCAAATTCTTTTCAATCTGATTAAATGTTATGAGTGAATGTTTGTTTTAAATGACTCAATAAAATCTAATCCAATATATGTTCACATTTGGCCCCTCAGACACGATTTATGTCGCCTCAAAGTCAATTTTGCAATGGCTAACGATAGCACCCCCCAACCTAACCAAATTGAGGTTATAACAACATAGTTATTGGGTCTGACTAAAAGACGCACAGCACCGAAAACCCACACAGCATCCGCATAGCATCCACACAGCACCGCCGCTACTTGTGCGACTAATATTAGACACACCCCTTTGCCATTTTGTACATGAAATATTCTTCTGATCACCATGATATTTGAGGATATAAATTATCGAACACGGATCTCAGAATTCTGTACATATGGGTTTTATAACTGGAATAGTTTTACTGTAAATAGCTGTCGAAATTTGTGATATTTAGATCAATATACTATCATTAAATCAATGCTGGCGAGAATGGACAACGCTATTAAATACTCTGAATAAAAGGAGAATCAAAGCAATGTCTTATAACACATATACATATATGTGTCCATATAGCTTTAGGTATTTGCATATATAAATAGCGAGGGTGACACGTGACCAGCTGAACACAACAAGCCCAAGCAGTTTGAATAATAGACAGTTGCTGCTAACGATCGAACAAGAGAACATAAAATTGTATGCTTATACAACAATTCTATCCATCAATAGAGATATGACACTTAGACTTTGATATTTTGTTTCCACATGTATAGGGCCCTTGTCGACATTTCATGAGAAGTGCTCATATGTGCCTTTTTTTGTATAAATGTATTAAAAACGGGTTCCCGTCTTCTGGTATGTTACTACAGTGATCGTTTTCTGAACTGAATTTGTATTACATGTATATATATACAATAAGGCATTGCGTCGATTCTAATTCTATTCAGAATATTTAAGAATTATAAGTGACTAAATTACAGAAATTTAATTTAAACATCCTGAAATGTTTGCAACTTCGAGAGTTAATTACAGTAAAACTATTCAACTATTCAATCCCATATTTACTGGCTTTTGAGTTCGACCCTTCATCATTAATATCCTAAAGTTTCCTGGTTATAAATTGAATATTTCCTGTGAAAAACTATGAAATATAAGTCGCACAAGTAGCGATGGTGCTGTGCGGGTGCTGTGCGGATGCTGTGCGGGTTTTCGGTGCTGTGCGTCTTTTAGTCATACCGATAGTTATTTTGTATATTTCAGTTCATTTTCTTCATGAAACTTTTGAATTAGATGATATTACAGATAAGTGTTAATGATAAATGATGTAAGATGATTTAAGCCTCTATTATGTGCACATGGCACCACAAAGTCAATGTTGGAATGGCTAACGATAGCACCCCCTTAACAAAATAAGGCTATTCAGGAAATATATATTGTGCATATTTCACTTGAATTTTTAAGAAGTCTTTCCAATCAATTTGGCTATATATGAGATAATTGTTGATATTAAGTTCTCCAACATGATTTAGGCTGGTATATAGATTTGCATGCCATCTATAGGTCAATATCAAAATGGCTAACGATAGCACCCCCCAACCAAGGCAGGCAGTAATGAAAAAATATATTCAATAATTTCCAGCATTTGTTATGGTAAAACTGCTTCTAACAGATCACATGTTACATATGGATGTTGAGTTTTAATAAAAACTCATGATTTGAGTCAGAATATATGCTCTTGGTGACCAAAAACTTGATGATAAAATAGCTAACGATAGCTACCCCTGCAGAAAGGGTCAGATAATCAAATAACATATTAAAGTCATTTTTTATGTGGAAATTCTAATGATCGTGGTCATGCAGACACAGATATAGTCAATACTATGGGATTTTTTATTTTCACACTTTATTCATCTAAAAAGACAAATAATTTACCTATTTTAGTTCATGAAAAGGTTTCTTCCAGACTTTTGTATGGGTGGGAACACAAGCAGGCATGTAAAAAACAACGTTAGCCAGCAGGATAAATCATCTCTATGGGCTTTTATGGTGGGAATATTAAGAAATATTATGATTTTATGCGATACATGTAATAAGGGACTGAGTTGGAATATGCAATGCTAGAAATATAATGCAAAAATATTTTTGAAAAAGAACACATTTTATTAGCACTAACGATAGCACCCCCTGAGAGTTGGAAAAAGGGTACATAATGATTAAGTTCATAGAAAGGTAGGAAATAATTATTTTTTCAAAAAGATTGATAATGGGGTGATTGGGGAGATGTTGGTCAGTAAATCCCTGTGAAATTAGGGGTTAGAAATAGGTTTTTCCCATATATTGAGGTAAAATGTGACTGTAGATATAGAAAAGTATATATGGAATGAAAGCTCTCACTGAGGGGAATACAGACATATATAGCAGAAATAAGTTCTCTTAATAATAAAAAATGTACTTGGCAAAACATGTTATAATGGCAAAATAGCACAATTGAAAAATCTGACCCAAGTACACTTACTTAAGCTGGGGATCAACAACTGCCCTAGGATCATTCTTGCTTCCCATCCGACATGATCCTGTAGCATGTAACCATGGGGTTGGATTTTCAAGGATGTGACATTTCCAGTAGTCATCTGTTCCATGTACAAATTCCTTGCACCTTGGATCTACCAATTTCACAGGCTTTGCACCATTAGCCTTCATCGGAGGAGATTCTATGATGGAGTATGCAAGTCTGATTGCTGCAAAAGTCAGTGACAGTGCTTATAAATAAAATGACCCCTGCTGGCTGATACCCAAGCACTGTAAATAAGTGAAAATCATTTATTGAAATTATTCTAAAATAAAACTCCCATTCCAGTAGTATTTCTACACCCTTTGGATCTGAATTGATGTGTGATGTAACAAGGGTAAAATGTGTAGAAAGATAGAATGTGTTATCATAGTAACAGTACTAGTACCTCTCATGCCTGACTCCCCAACAGTTCCCTTTGCTTCCATCGTCCAGTAGTGTATCCGCCAAGAAATGTTGTTGGCCATTTCCACCAATTTGACAACATTTGGGCCCCTAGACACCCCCTGAGTACCCAAAAATAATTTTTACATTCATTACCCGATGTGCAGGATTGCATTTCTGACCTAGTTTTTACCTGGAACTTTTGACCTGATTATGACCTGGTGCTTTACTAGTGTAAAACGTAAACGGTTTTGAGGCTCAAACTTGATTTTATAATGCTCTAGGGACCCGATTTATACATGCACTTTTGATGCACTCAGAGATGCACTATAAACCAGGTTAGAAAATGCTCTTCTAAAGCACTCAACGGTACACTACTGACCACGTTATGAAATGCAGATTTGTTGCACTTGGCAGGTATTTCCTTTTAGTGGAATATAGTCTGAAAAGATTTACTCTATTTCCAATTTATCAATGCCCATACCATCCAAGAATTTAGCATGATGGTTACTCCCACTTCCCAGGCAAGAAGTACATGTTCTCATCAATTCATCCATCCTATTCTACAGTGCCAAGCTGCAGGGGCAGGAGTATGGGTGCTTAAAGCGAGTTTGCCTGACCAGGGTCAATTAGTCTACTTGAGGCTATTGTCTATGCAATGGTGGAGAGTGTTTAAAATATGATACTTTGCAACATCAACCAGGCAAATTACACAAATAAACTCTAGAAGTATATCAATTATAACATCCCTAAGTACATGATGGGGAATTTCTTTAGTGTATGAATGCCACATAAGTGTATTAGCGGCACTTTCATTGTAAAAGAAATGGTAAATGCACCAAACAGTGTGCCACCTGGTGGGAACATGTAGCATAATGGTAAGATCCATTTAGAATGAACAGCTATATTATGGTCAATTCTTAATTAAGGGAAGCAAATAGGATAAGAAATTAATTATGATAAGTCTGCTATGAACTTTAGACTTTGGTTAGTGTGAAAGGGAGGGCCTTTTAAGTGTATATATCAATGTTTATGGTCATAAACAAGACCAGACCTATTCCAATTATTTCGAATTATTTCGAACATATAATATAATAATATTACAACCTTTTTCACCTGAAATGTCCAACTTATAGTTTTATATTATAATAGCATGTAATATAATATAATATAATATAATTGTTTTCTATGTGTAAACTAGGCTCTGAGATCAAACAAAAAGAATTATCCCGCCCTACATAAAATTATTGACCAATAATGATTCAATTATAACAATTCATTTAAAATAAACAATTAAGGCATTTGGACGGGTGTTATTTATAGGTATTGTACATATTTTAGTTTATGTAGTCACACGTCGCACAAATTGATATTCTACAAAGGTATTTATTTACAGGATCTATTTGTTGGAATGCCCTCACTTTTAGTCATATGAATCGATGTACCAAATTTCAAGCCAGTGTATCAAATATATTCTTGTGTTTCAAAGGTCATCCTATGGAGTATATTTACTTAATTCACCCAGAAATATTGCAAACATTTTTTCAAACATTTCATTTTGCATCAAACAATAACATTAGATTATCAATGATAATTCTATCTGTGGATGATAGGTCTCTAATGTACACTCACACCTCGGAAACTTGGTTAATATGCATTTTATAGCGACTGAATGCTGAGGAAATGAGGAATTGAACCATTTGCATCAAATTTCAGTTGAAGAAGAGGAAGGGAAATATAAAAGGCGGAATTAAATCTGTGGGAGGAATTCTGAAGTAATATTTTCATTAATTCAACATTCTAAGTTTTGTGTAGTGTAGAGGGGTTTCTGTGATGCAGTGTCAGAGACTGAGTATGGGTGTCAGAGAATGGGGTGTCAGATGTGCGACAATGAGCTGTGAATGCCAGGTGAGGGTGCAGTGTCAGGCATTGTGACCTGTTGTGGCTTCATTATGTTGTATAATGTTATGGTAGTTGTGTGCGCGGATTTGGTCTGAACTATTATTTCTGATAGAACTGCTAAGAAAGTCCAGAAAGTATCCGCACAAGGTATTTATTTGTAGGAAGTAAATGGGTTATATTTCAACGCTTTTAGATTGTTTTTATTTTAAATTTCCGACGAATTACCCTCCACCCACCCGTCGCTTCACCCCACGTCCCACCCGGGCCTCGGCGCTGTTTATTCAGTCAATAAACAGCGCTATCCATTTCGAATCCCATTTGCCGGTTACGTTGATTAGAGTGAACGTGACTTCCGGCTCATACGGAACGGAACAAGGGATCGAAATGGTCAACGCGATAATGGCGTGGATGTAGCTGTGTTGGTTGAGTGTGGAGGTTGAAACGAAAACCAATTATGGAATTGTGAGTACCTGAATCGACTATCTAAGTACGCTAGGCTGTAGGCAACAACCTAAACTAAGTATTCCATGCGTCAATAGACATTCTCAGCGGGGAAATTATTGAATGCCGGCAGAGAAGTAACCACATGGAGTAAGAGGAAATTCGTTGGACACTAGTAGTCTGTGCACCGTTCGAAATTGTAAATAGAGTCATTCTGACTTCTTCCAAGGAAGAAGCGGGGGTGCCGACCGTCTAGGTTATACAGATGAATATCTGATATTCTCAAATAAATACAATATGTTCTATGGACCCAATTTAGAAATGAAGTTCTCATGCTCCCAACGATTTACCAGGTGTAAAAGACCTGTTATGGTGCACTCAGTAAAGCACTTTCATTGCTATGTAGACCTGGTGTGTCTGTGCATAGTCTGTATAAAACCTCATAAGGCTGAGACAATTTGGCGCGAACCTCCCGTTTTTTTATAATTATTACTGATACTTTAGCATGATTCTAATAATGGTATTTCTGTCAGAATAATTAATTACATCCCTTATTGAAATGCTGAAAATAACCGATCAAGCATATAATAAAGAGTCTTGTAAATAATGGGCTCGGGAATTATATAGATATGATTTATTTTTTTCATCTATTGTTTTTATTGTATGTAAATGGCTATATATTTAAGAAAATGTTAATGCAAAGCGGGTAATTTGTAATATGTATTTGATGGCAAATGGGATATATCGCAACATGTGAAAATTCACAATTATTGAAAAAAACAACAATAATCTTACATGTATTATTGAATAAGAAGATAAAATACACAACAGTTTCAATTGTACCTGACTTTCCATTTTGACAACAGTCTTCTTCAAGGTGTTAAAGCTTTGCTAATAGATTGTGTGTCTGTATTTTGTGTGTGAGGGTTACTCTGGGAGTGGAATCGCAGTAGATTGACATCTCACCTCATCATATATATATGGTCAGTTATAATAAGATATAATATATGATATATATAAAAACATTGAATATATCATAGGCATTTGAATAAAATAAAAAAGAATATGGTGTGTTATTTGAAAAATATGAATTTCCCAATGTGTGACTCATTTTCCTGTGACACATCAGATAATGGAATATGCAGTACAGGCCCAAATATTCTTCATCAATACAAATATTTACATGTTCATCACTTGATAATATAATTCAACTGCATCTACACCCGATTTAGATACATAACATTGATACACATTTTGAAGTGCATCAGATGACTCATGTTTCACCAGGTGTAGAACCAGGTGCAAAACTGCTTTTTTGAGCGGATTGCACTTATGTGACTGGTCAGATGCACTTGTGCATGCATTGGCAGATTTTCCAATGCACATCGGGTAGTTTATTTGTTATTGTCTATCAACCTGATATATATGCAGATTAAACTGCCAAGTTTGGAACCATTCTGATTATTAGGAATTTTTTTACAGGGGGGGTCGAAAATAGATCCCAAATCTGAAAAATATGCTAAAAATAGCATGACAAATAATGGTAAATTTTTCTACATGAATGAGGATTTAAATTAGAAATAGATAAAACAGATATGCACATAATGTATTGAACTATTTTGTACTTGATAGGTCTCGACATAAGGATCATAACACCTTTTATTTGGTGAAAATATTCTAACTAGAAGCAAAGTTACAGCCAAATAACCATTCAGTAATGGTAATGATAATGGCAGCGGCAAGGGTGATAGGTCATTGACCCTCTGCCCATATATAATGTATATGAATTTCTCCCTACATGCATACATGTATACAAGTATACATACATGCAATTGCTGGATTCAGGAAAACTAATCAAATTCAATCAACAGAGACATGTATTTACTTCATGCATAAAACCAATAAATATTGTTGATTCCTACTGCACTGCTAATTTTTTTATTTTTTTTTTCAAATATTTAGTTAAAATTTTTACCACTGTAATCGTCAGGTGACACTGTAATCGTCACACGACCCACCACAAACTATAGCACATATTGTGCTTAAAAAAAATATAATGCTAATATTTATCATTACAAAATAAGAACAGCCTCACTAAATTATTAAAGTAAAAAATTGCTTAATCTCATATCAATTAAGTTTCCTAGGGGCTTCCTCATTGTAATTGTCAGGCGACAGGCCCCACTTTCCACCCCAGTCACACTTTATATTATTATTAGAATATGATTCTATTGTGACCACCACCCATTATATTTAGTGGTCCTTGTAAGTTAAATATTGGACATTCTATTATTCTAGAGTCAAAACTAAGTTAAAAATATATTTTTCTGGGAATTATTCTAAATTTATTTAGAATGTAATCGTCAGGCGACAGCAGGCTACCCCACTGATATTTTTCCTCTTTGTCGCATCTGTCACCTTAAAATTATTCTTTTTATAACATTTTTTGCTCAGATTATCTCAAAGCAACCTGTTATCGTGGCAAACCTAAGGAAACAAGGAATTTGCTATATTTCTTGAGAATTCAACATTTTATTAAGAATGTAAAGAGTACTAAATAATAATTTTCAACTCAAAAATCGATTTTTCTCTACAAAAAAACGTTTTTCCCCTGGTAAAAATGCCCTAAATAGGGTTCCCACAGTAGATGTGACTACCTGATCAGCAAAAAACAGCAATTGTGTGAGAATAAATTATTATTTAGACAATTTCATTAATTTCAAGGCTATAAACCCCATGTTGTCAAATTGGTGGAAATGGTCTACATGTCATTTTAACAATAAAGTACAGAAAATACCCATTTTCTTGTGTAAGATGAAAATAATGAATGTATTTTGTACATCGAATTTGTAATAATCTTGTAGCTAACATACTTGTACAAATCATTGGATGTTTTCAGAGATATTTTATATTTCTTTTTGATAGTAAGTATGTAAAAGTGAGAATATGTGAAATTCCCCTTTCCACTGATATATTAAATAAAATTTAGGTTTGTGCGATTATGCATATGCAAGAGATGATCGATTATTTGGGTTCATTATGTCAAAATGTGTATTAAGGCAGATTCTAAGGGCCCTATTTTGAATTCAATGTATTTTGTTAAGAATTGTTAAGCATGTATAGATGCATCTAAAATGGTGTAGTAATGATTGGCTGTGCAAATGAATAATATTATTGTAGTGAACCTGTCACCACACCAATTGCAGTGAATCAGGCCTCACCCAAACTCAGGTTCAATCTTGACATGACAAAGTAAAACCAGACACAGTTCTGTTAGTATCACCGGTTTATTCACCTCTTGGACAACCCTGTGACACCACCAGTGTGCAGTAGTCAGTCATTAATGTCACAGACATAAGGAGTATAAAAGCAGCAGTATAAAAGGGTATTACAAGAGTAACATGGCAATATGATCTAATGTATAAGACAGGTTACAATAGCAATGTAGTACATACAGAGAAGAGGTATAACATACAATCTGTAGTAATTGTAATAGATATAACAACAACCTGTGAAGCAGGAATAAGATGATACATAGACTTGGATATAACATAGGATATGATCTATATCAGTGCCTGATCTATACTAGTAGAGTGAATTGGTATACACTACACGCACTGGACAGGTAGGTGACCTGGTGTAGAATAGATGACAACTAATGACAACTCTGTGTCCACTCTAAATCTACTACATTATTGTATATAAGTTAAAATAAAACCACTCTAGATTATTAGCAACTTAAAGAACTATAAAGAGAGAGTGAATAATTGTGCATATATATCTAATACAACATTGTAGAAAGAAACAAAATAACGATCCCACGAAATTAGGATTATAAGAATTAATACAGAAGACATGTTAGTTGGCAATATTGTTAATATCAATATCAACAATCAATTAATAAAAATAGCCACAACAATCAATTAATAAAAATAGCCAATTTAGTTGTTTATTCATTTTGATAATGACAAATTGATTCCTTATTCAATGATAATGTAACAACACATTGAATCATAGATTTAGTTTAATGGTTAAAAAATATTAACTCAACTACTAGACACTAGACCACAAACTCAATTCTCAGAAACAAATCAATCCAATAAAACATTCAACCAACAACAAATTTAACTGTATATTATTGATAGGGTCCTTTATTACATTCACTTGTTCTGGGTGTGACGAATCATATCTGCAGCCTTTTCACCAACCATCATGGAAGGGTAGTTAGTGTTACCTGATGGAACATCTGGCATGACTGAAGCATCAGCTACACGAAGGCCATCGATTCCATGCACCCTAAAATACAGTATAATACACTACATTATACAAATTTGATTCTTTTTTAAAAAGCCTTGATGAACAATGGATAGATCTGTCAATTTACAATTGAAGGATATATTATGGGCACTTTCCATGAATCATTAACACAATTCCTAGACCTGTATCTCATGATAATGAAACATTTAGAAAAGAAATAGCATGGGATCAGACTTATTCCAGTTTTAGTCTATGCTACATGCATATGGGCATCGAATGTAAGCAAAAACAGAGATAATTCTATTTTATTTAACCTCAAATGCAGGGAAATCTGGATTTATAAAAGAATTTTTTAATAAATAATTGTAATGGATGCTGTTCTTTAAACAAGAAATACTATCTAAACTATTTTTCTTTATTGGTATGTAAAGATCTATCATAGGTAGTGATCTTCAGCAAGTATCATGACAATGCCATGAGAGCCCTAATAGTTGATTTTATCATTTTGTGTAGGGGGTGCATCATTCCGCATGACATTTTATTCCAGGTGGTGACTGAGAAATGTGGCCGGTATTAACTAGAACAACTAATAAAGAAATACATCTGAATGTATTCTGGACTGCAAAAATAAGGAAATAAGAAAGAATTTTGAACTCATTGTTCTTTAGGGCTGAACAGAGTGGGATTACTTAATTTTGTATAGGAGGAGCATCATCCGGGAAATGCATTTCAACTGCCTATAAATAGTGAACAAATAGCATTTGAGCATCAATATTCTAGCAAAATATATTGGGGGCCATATATAATGTGATTCAAATATAGTAATAGGCATTATTCTATAGTTATGGCATATGCCAGCTTATATTCCCTGGATAAAGATATGTTCAAAATAAAATTCTTTTGTATATTTTGTGTACATTTATTGTACGTTTTGCATATATTTGATGCACACTGGTGCCAAAGATAATGCCGATAGTTATATAGTTTATAACCGGATTATTTTCAAAGTGATTATTCTTCACTTCCTCCTCCCTTAGCTTTAACCCTAAGTAATAGGTTATCAGGTGAAGAAATTGTCCCATTGCCACTATGTCCCGTTCTACCGACAGAGGTGGTGGTAGTCCAGGCCATATCAGATAGGTGGCACTTAATGACACTATAATGACCAAAGCATCTGGCCTTCCCCCTACCACCCACCCCCTTCCCTTTAAAAGAATCCTGAGCAAAACTATGGACAAGTATACATTTCCTGAGAGAGGAGTTTGTTCTCTTCGCAATGAAATAGAAATGAAAGGAATGGTATGATTTGTAGTGATACGGCAAACAACGGAATGAAGACAGGTATGATTTTAGCCAAGAGTACATCCTCAGAAAATCTGACTCATATATATATAGTATATGGTCGATTCCAGAAATCAAAATGAAATTTGTTGGTGTGTTTAATATCCTTGTCAATTCTGATAGTACAAACATATAAATAGTATTCATGGAATCCTCAGGAAATGCTTGTTATGTCTAAATAAATACATGTTAAAGTTGTTTAAAATATTATTTTCAGCAATTCTCTGTATTGTTATTGGTACGCTATTGTACAATTTGTATCATGGAATATGTGGACTGTCCCAGGACCAGCACTGTGGTCCTAACATTGCAATAGTAGTGTTCACAGATATCAATAGGTGGCATATATAGTGGATATATCCAAACACATAATTATAAAGAGCCCTTGTTGACATTTCATGAGAATTGATTGATAAATTAAATTAAATAAGGTCTTTTGTTAATTCTGCGTGATGTTTGGAATGTCCTTCTTTTGATTAATTAACCCCATTGATTAACGTTTAATGTTATCTGGGTTATTCTTTATGTGACATGATGGACAGATATATGGTTGCACATGTAAGTACACTTACTGAAGCTGGGGATCAACAACTGCCCTAAGATCATTCCTTTTGCCCATCCGACAAGATCCTGTAGCATGTATCAATGGGATTGGATTTTCAAGGATGTGACATTTCCAGTAGTCATCTCTTCCATGTACAAATTTCTTGCATCTTGGATCTACCAATTTCACGGGTTTTGCACCAATAGCCTTCATAGGAGGGGATTCTATGATGGAGTACACAAGTCTGATTGCTGCAAAAGTCAGTGACAGTGCTTAAATGTCCCTTGCTGGACCATATCCAAGCAATTCTTATATACATGTAACCATGTGATACAGAGTTAATGTGACTTATAAGATAGAACTGAACTCGCTTTGCCACTCTGGAAAGACGGAAAAACAATGCACTCATGTTTTGTGAATGCACCCTATGTCCATTTCGAGTTGAGTTCTAATTTTGCCAAGATATATATATTTTAGCCTTATTCAATCATTTTTACCTTAAGTTAATGTCTCTCAACCTTGTGACTCGGCAAAAGCAAGCGCCTAGAATGTTGCATCATGAAATGAGCATCAATGATTGGGGCAATTAGATTCACACAACCAATCAAAATAATGGAGTAATTGGGTGCATTCGAAAAGCAGATTCCACTAGTGAAATCTAGCCATGCATTCTGTAGTGACCCATTCATAAGCCCAGGCTTTTATTCTTTCAAGGTCCCTTTTGCCCTAGCTTCAAATTGAGCTTTTATTATTTTCGTGGTGCATACATTTTCATTTTCAAAGATGCTGGACAATAAGACTATATATATATCATATATATGATTCAATGACAATTAAGAACCCCATTTTAAGAAACAAACAATGACCAGATGTCAATTACAAGAACTATAATTCTATTTTTAAATCTTTATGTAAAATGTCTCTCAGGAAGACCTGCTTAGGCAGAGAGTAGTATCCAATTTCGGAATGTTATTGTCTGTTCTGAATAAAAATATATATATTTAAATGAATAGTAAAAAATGAAAATATCTTACTTGACTTAGTTCTTTTGTCAGACAGAGACAAACGAGATGGTGTGTGTAGTATACACTGTCTAAGGTTGAATTGTAATAGAAACTCTTTTAATCGAGAAGCTAAGCTTACCTTAATTTGTACTAATTTTAATTACTTGTTTAAATCTAAGTTTGGCTAATTAAATTTGCTGATTTATCTTACCAACAGTCAATATGCCAGGATGCCATCACAACTATTTACATGAATGAAGCTTCATTCAAAATATCATCAGAATGCTATAGAGTATACTCTTTTATTATATTTAAGAAAAGGTATTCAAAAAATGAGGTGTTTAATACTGTAAATAATTGAAAATCATTTATTGAAATTATTCTAAAATAAAACTCACATTCCAGTAGTATTTCTACATCTTTTGGATCTGAATTGATGTGTGATGTAACCACTGCTTCATCAAATGGATTTGTTGAGTTGAGCATTACTGTTGTTTGTGAATTTGAGTGGAGTAGTACCGGAAGTATACACATTCCAGTTTTCCCTCTCTCCTCTTTATGTATTTCATCTAACATCTGTTTGAAATTAATGCAATAACAATGGATCACCAGGAGGAGAATGGGGAATTAAAGTAAACCTAAAATGTGATGCATCAATGTCTATGCCCAGTGTTTAAATGCATAATCTCTACAGTCCCCCATGGTCAAGTGGTTAGCATCTGAGAAACTGGACATTGCGCATTTGAATCCCACTGCATGCAGCCTTTTTACATTTGTCTCAATTTCAAGTCATTTTAGTTTTTAATTTCACTAATATCTTCACATCTGGGGCTGGGTTTCTTTTAACTCATACATGTAGTAATTGATGCAATTCCCTTTCAATTTGTCATAGAATTCGGGAGGCTAAGATTGAATTAAGGAAAGAAAAGTGAGTTGGATGGGGTTAGGGGATATATAGGTTCTCTGTAGTAGAGACATGTGTTTATTTTTCGGCAAAAATGAACGGGGCCATGATTCATCTAGTTTTAAGGGGCTGTAAGGGGTTTATTAAATTATTGTATTAGGTAAGTATCTCCGGAACTATTTGTCTCTAGATTACACAATTTAATTATATGACAGCGCTCTAAAACGCCCTTTGTTAGATATCCTGTCAATAATCTTAGTCTAGGTCAAGGTAACCAGGTATTTTCAAGATTAAACCTGAAATTTTGATCTAATTTTCTAATCTTCAGATTTCATGAATTGAACATGTGACTTACTAGATATTGTTTCCTTAATCAAGAGCTCTGTATTGGTAACAATACGGAGGGTATACATAATATATATATGGACTATAAAGCAAGATAGACAGTATACCAGGGGGTGGGGGGGTTATGATTATGATGGGGGCTATTCATGTGGTCCTATAGCGCAACCCATCTTCCCATGATGCTGCCAGTGGCATCTCCTTAGTGGACACTGGGTCTGATAGTAGTCATGGAGCAACATAATGGGGTCATCATAGAGGGTATTAAGGCAGTAATAGTGTAACATGGAGGGTTAAAATTATGGTCATGGAGCAGTGTAAAGGGTGTAATGGGGGCCATGGAGCAGCGTAGAGGGTATAATTGGGGTCATGGAGTAACATGGAGGGTAAAATGATGGTCATGGAGGAACATAGAGGATATAATTGGGGTCATGAAGTAACAGAGAGAGCATAACAGGGGCCATGGAGTGGCACAGAGGGTACGATGGGGGTCATGTCGCACTATAGAGGGTATGGTCCATTTTTAGAGACTATTCTGTAATTATTTTATGGAACAACAGTTCAATATATTATGGGGGTCGTGGAGAAGCATAGAGGGTATAATGATGGTGATGGAGCAGCATAGAGGGTATGATGGGAATCATGAAGCAGTATAGAGGGTATAGTTGTGGTCATGGAGTAATGGAGTAAGATAGAGGGAATAATAGCCTGGATCATGGAGCCCTATATTGGCTATGATGGGGGCCATAGAGCATGGGTCACGGAGGAACAATGGAGGATATAATGGTTGTCATGGAGTAACATGATAGAAGAGAATTCCATCTAAGATTATGTGGACATTTCAGAGCAAAATCAAAATATTATACCTCCCAAAAAGACAATAAAAACACAAGAGCTAATGATGCCCCAACTCTTAAAACCTTTTTCTATAAATATCAGTCTGGCAAAAACTCAGTATTTAATGAAGTAGCAAAATCTTGGAATCAACTCCCTCCCCATGATCAAGAAATATTGGAAATATTGAAACCTTCAAGTCCCTTCAGAAAAAATGGCTCCTTAACACTATTGCTATTGCTTGATGGTAACTTTACTCTTACATTATGTCCGGTTCAAACAGTAAATCCAGGTGGCACTATTGTCTATTATGTTTGAATCATACACCTATGTCTATGTACAAATGTATCTATGGTCTTCAAAAGCTGGGTTACACCAGAACATCCTACCACCATGGGAGGTGCTGTACCCAGTGGAAATAAAATCTTTAAAAAAACAAAAAAACATAGAGGCCATAATGATGGTCATGGAGCAGCACAGAGGGCATGATGGGGGCCATATGGGGGCCATGGAGTACTATAGAGGGTATGATGGGGACCATGGAGCATTATAGGAGATATGTGACCGAACACCCCAAAACCAGGCTCTTCTCGATTTTTGAAGATTCCTAGATATCTTAATATTCAAGAAGAGGTCAGCTTTAGCTTTACAATGATGTTTGGATCTTGAGCCTATGTTTATTATTTCAAAAGTTATGACCAGAAATGTCAGAAGCTGTCACCGGTATCAAAACTGAGAAAAATGACTACAAAGATTGTCCTTCATAATGGCAATGTTACATCTATGATAAGTTAGGTTGATTTTCCCTTAATTGAATCCATTCGTGCATGATGATAATTAGTTAACTAATTTTGAAATGAACGGTTATAACATTTCTAAAACTATTTTTAAGTTGAAATTTTGGGAGATGGTAATTTGGATATGAAACTTGATGGCAAATTTCTTAACTCAATATTGATGAAATAGTGATTTTCTGCCTTTGCATGACTGTAGCTCAACATGAACTTGAGTGAGAAGTGCCTGTTTTTGGGGTGTTGGGTCACATATAATGGTCGTCATTTAGCAGCATCATGGAGCAACGAAATAGTTATTGTCATGGAGTAGCATAGAGGGTATAAAGATGGTCATGGAGCAACATGGAGGATGTAATGTTCGTCATTGAGCAAAATTGGCTCAAAAAAATGTGTCAGATGTTACTCAATGGAGGGTGATATCTATGCACAATTATTGTGGTTTAGTCGCCAATCTTTGGATTCTGGAGGTTTACTGGAGCGATATAACCGCCCTTTTTGTGAGGCACCTGGGCCATTATATAAGAGTGGGCATTGCCGACTGGCCTGTTATCAATGACAATGAACTTCTGGTAACTGACTCACCTTGGTGTTATCAATTGAACTACGTTAACCGCTCAAATGCAACGCAGTAAGTATAGGTCAAAGCTGTTGTTTAATGCTTGCAGTTGTGTCCATATTGGGAGAAAAACTATAATAACCAAGAATTGAATCCAAAGATCGGTGACTAAAGGTATTAATTCCCTCAGTTTGGTGGCTTTGGCTGTTGTGGTCATAACGGCCTTGGCCCTGGCGGGCCTTGGCTGTTATTTCACCACAAACAGCCATAGCCACCAAACCTTGGGGAATTAATACCAAAATATTTTGAGTAAGGGGTGGTCACACCTGAATAGAATAATTAAGGTAAATTCTAAGGGACATCTCCGGGAACTAGACTGGCTGGGGGAAGGTGGTGAGTTAAAACCTTTTATTAATTCATGTATTATAATGGATGTACCCGGGAGTTATATAAGCCTGAATAAATTGGAGACAGATATCTTCTTGCCTCAGCAACTGGACTTGGTCTCTTCTCTCTCTACAAACATATTGGAGCTCTAGTCAAATGACTACCTCTAATTCACAATACATCCATCAGGCTTGAAATCCTCCAACTTGTAGGTAGTTAGACCCATGGATATGTCCCATCCAGTACAATCATTGATTTTTATTGTTCTCTCTTGAATCAAGAAGTGAAACCATCACATGTAATAAATACCTATGTGACATTACGATAAGAAAAAATAGAAAATGTAATTTTTGCAGTAATGAAGATGACCTAGCTCACTTTTTTGTGACTTGCAGGAAGACAAATGCCCTGTGGAAAGATGTGTATAGTTTGATATATGAGTCGGGTATAAATGTGGACCAGAAAGGTAAAATGATCACATGCAAGAGAAGAGGTGAATATGTAATAAATTTGAAAGATATATTACTAGGAATTAAATGTACCAATCTTAATTCCAAAATGATAAACTGGATATTTTTACAGATGAAGGCCTTCATTCATAGGCAAAAGTTTTTGACGGTGGTAATTTGAATTCTAAACATGCTCTGTATAAATTAAGATTAAGATGCAGAATAATAATAAACTCACATAAAATAAAGAAGGTTAGCAAAGAAGAAAGCAGACTCTGGAAGAATTTAGAGGTTGACATTATATTACTGAAAATATAGATTTAATATGAATAAGCAATTGTTACAGAACCTGAATGAGCTGTTGTAGGTACCGCCGAAAGAAACAAATAGAAATAGCATACCGAATGAATGTTAACAAGTGGTGCCACCTGGTGGTTGAGATGTGAAAACCCCCCTCATACATACCTTCACAATACCTTGATAGTTAACGCTAGGCGATATGTTTTTTAGCATTGTAGAAGCCAAGATGGCAGGATAATGTTTCAATGAAGGTTTTTTAAAAAAAAGAAAAGAAGTGAAACCAAATTTAATCTTACAAACCTTTATGTTAAACAATGTCTTAAATAGAGCCGCAACACTTTCGTCTGCATTCATCAGTGAACCCAATGACGCCAGTTGAATGTAAGGATATTTAGCTGTACTTGGTTGATGTTTAGACCTATGGAACATATTTATCAAATTTCCATTTGATGCATAGAGACCTGAAAATAGGTATGATATTTGATGACTGCTGGCTAGCTTATATAAGATTTTTATGTAGTAAGGACATAATAATGATATATATAAATAGAGTACAAGCACATTTCTCAAAGCCATAACTTTGTTCACAATATTTATAAATTTTCCCTTTTAATCTTAACGAGAAAACCTACCAGTTCCAAATAATTTGTATTTCAGCTGCTCCATGAACATATTTACAGCCATGGTATCAGGGGGCAATGTAAATGTAATGCCACCAAACCCTGAATGATCCCTAATATCAGTTCCAACAGGGAGGTCAGCCACCACTGGAATCTGAAATTCCATAAACTTAAACTTCTTCACAGTGGGAGATTTAGACATCCTTCAGGTAAATCCTTCATAATATGTTCATGTTTTTCATTCATTCATTAAAAGTGAATTAAGATAACGGAAGTAGTGGTAATAGACTTAATAACAGAAGTGGTCCCTCCTTTATGGAATATTATATGGTCAATTATGGTCACAAAATGGGAGCAGTTAGCGTTTTTTTATTCAAAGGATCACTGAGCTTACATTTTTCTTTTTTTTTGTTTATTTTTCTTTCCCATCATATAGATCCCACATCAAGCTTTCGGTTTCTTTTGATTCATTAATCTGGAAATGTGCACTTTGTACATGAAATGACAAAATATAGGTGAAAATAGACATTTTCTAAAACCTGAAATGAATAACATAAGAACGTAGGCACTCAGAATTATGAATATATGTCTGAATTTCTACTTCATAAAGAGATCTGACCATTTGCAAAGCGTTTTTATTTCAAAAATGGCAAAATATGGGAGATGGCTTATTTTCGAACCAGGTGAGGTTACCTGGATATTGTTTTGTCCCCAAAAATGTTTTGAAGCAAGGTGGATTCAGGCTGTGATGTATAACAAACTGATTTGCGGTTGGGAAACCCCCTGTTTCAGCCCTGCAAGGAATCCCTGAATGACGTTAATTGCGCTGTGCATAAGGGGCCCACAAATGGGGGTGTTTTGGAGGGAGGGACAGGAGGGTTTTCTTGCAAGGGAGACAGGGACCGGACAGGGGTAGGGTGCGGGGAATGATGGGGTGGGGCCACAGGAGGAGTATACCCTGCCTGATAGAACACAGCTCAGCTCTGAAATATCTTTTTATATATGCATTTTTCCCTCGGGGGGGCATCTAGTTGGGCATTTCTTCCTCACAGTATTAGTTGATAATCAACAAGACTTACTCCGACATAGGCTGCCAGGTTAAATTTCAAATTGATGCTGACAGAGCAATATTCATTGAATCCAGTAGCGATTTTAGGGTAAGATTCCCTATTTATCAATGCACAGAAGGTTCCTGAATTTTGAGAAGTTTGAAAAAAAAATGGTAACTTCTGAAATCACCCATTGCCCCCATTTCATGAGAATTGACCATATATATATGTTATATATATGATCTTTGATCTTAAATATAATTATAAAGGGTCAAATATAAGATCCTCACTTTCAGATCCTCCAGATGCTCCTTTGGTCCAATACCTGAGAGCATCAAAAGCTTTGCAGATCGAATATTTCCTGCTGATAGAATAATTTCCTTGCGTGCTCTGACTTGTTTTAACCTTCCATCATGGACATATTGAATGGCAACGGCCCTCTTCCCCTCAAATATGACCTATAAGATTTTTTATGATTTGAAAACAAGCAATAAATTGGAACAGTTACTATATGAGGAATGCAAAGTATCCCAGATTCAGCTACAGTTTATCATACTTTTTTAAAATTCCCTTCTTCCCTACTTCCTTACTTATTTAAAATTCCCTTCTTCCCTTCATACTTTTTCCCTACTTCCTAACTTATTTACAGTTGCCAAACAACAGGTGTCCCGTCTCAGGGAGAACACAGCCATAACAACATCAAAGAAACTCATCTTTCTATCCTCCTCCCTCTCCTCCAGCACATCCTCCTCCTCCTCCACCTCCTCCTACTCCACCTCCTATTCCACCACCTCCTACTCCCTCTCCTGTGTGGAAGAAGAAATACCATTAATCATTATTAATCTCGCACCTCATGATAAAAACAACAGCTGGGTGATGTATGGGATTGGTGTAAGGGCCCAACTTTGGGGACAGCTTGACGAACAGGTGACATGGCATAATTAAAATTATGCACTGCATAAGAACATAAAGTCAAAAATTCGCCCCTTCCATAAGGCAGAGACCTTTAAGACAACATCCGCCAAGATTAAAAAAAACGGTACCGTATTTCCTTGAATAGGTGCCCCCCGGCGCTATTTAAGTCAAGGGACTTTGTACCAGGTGCCTATTCAACGCCCAGTGCTTATTCAAGGCCCGGCACTTATTCAAAGAAGGTAGAATGAGCATGGAAATTATAAGAATAAAATAAATATTTGTATTTCTTTCATCTAAAACATACTCGTTTTAATTTGCCATAATTATATTCTGAATCTTTCGGAAGGATCGCCATAAAATGGCATATAAAGAGTGTAAAGTTATGCCAGTGTCTGGTTACTGTTACCATAACAGTAATAAATTAGTATAAATTCGAACTGACCACCAGCATGAAACTGGATACTTACTTAGGTCTGCTGGCGGGCATCCTAATTAAGATTGTTTGTTTAATAATAACCTCAAGAGACTTTGTATCCACAACAGAAATGACACTACTGAAGATAGACAAAGCCAAACCAGTGATAAATCATTACCACTACAGCTAATCATTATGAGTCCAAATCCAAATCGTATTGCATCATTTATTTTGATACATTTGTGATGTGTTTCAGGAAAATGAGTCATAAGTCGCAAAAAATAGATTTTGAGATATCATTATATTTGAAAAGATGAGATCAAGCCAATTCCAATGGTCTAATAATCTAATAAGTATTTCTAGATTTTAAGTTCGATATTTTCATTTTTAAAAAAAAGTTTCCAGTATTTCTCGGGGGCAATAAACAGTAAAGTAACTAAATATACTCCATATGAGGACCTTTAAAACGAAAGGATATATTAGATACATTGTCCTGAAATTTGGTTCATCGATCGATATAACTATAAGTGATACACTCACTAAAAATCAGAACATTGCAATAAAGTGATCTTGTAAAATAAACACTTTGAAAAATAACATTTTTGCGACTTGTGACTCATTTCCCTGAAACACATCACATTTGATAGCTTAACCCCGGCGCTTATTTAAGGCCCGGCGCTTATTAGTAAATCATGCTCTGCTCCCGGCGCCTATTCAAGGCCTGGCGGTATTTCAAGGAAATACGGTATATTTCCTATTGGCCCAGACCCCTCACTTATCTCAGTGTCTAAATTATAGGACAAGATTTCACCCAGAAATTTAAGCTGTTACTAGTATATTTACTGCATAACAGACCTCATGCGTTGCCGCTACAGTTCTATGTAGGGACACTGAGAAGCCGACATTCGGGCCGTCACTATTGCACGCTCGGCATGACTCGGTGAAAGCTCGGGTAAACTCGGAGAATGGTTTCTCACTCTCTCACCAGGTAGCGCCACCAGCAGCACCAACCCAGACAGCTATACCTCCCCTCACCCAGACACACAAGCTAGGTTCTAGCGCAGCGTGCCATGTAGGCCCCGTCTACATGGCACCAGGGATTGTGGTGGGGTGGGTGGTTGTTGTTTATGGTTTGGGGGAAGTTGGGGGAAGGGAATCTACAAAAACAATCCATATTTATGAAAGTAAATAGCCCAAGACTTCCATTCATTCCCATCAAATTGTGACAATTCTCTGGTGCCACATACCTCTAGTCTTGCCTTATCATAAACAGGTTATTAACCCTCCCGCCCCACATGCAATATTCCAGACTTACTTTGATATGTTATAAGAAGGTCTTTATCAAAGAAGAGAATATCAACCTTTGTGACCAGTGCTTTTGTAAGAACATGTAGATTGTCTCTTTCCATTGCTGGCTTCAGAAATGACTGTGCAGTGCTCTGACGGACTCCATTTCTAATATTTATCTGCGACTTAGCTACACCTTAAAATGGGAAAGATCAAAAGGAAATGTGTGACAACCTACTAAAGTTAACATGAGAACATCAATGGATGAAATAAGACACCTTGTAAATTGAGGTAATGAGCTTGTATACCTGGGTAATAGTTTGGTAATATATCACATTATTCATTGGGACACTTGTGATATAATTGCCATAACAAATTTATGGGTAGTTCACATAAGAAGACCACTTTAAACATACCAAGAATGTCCTTTCCATTATAGTCTTGGTTAAAAGGCAATCCATTCAACTGAGCACCTTTTATGAATGCTTCAGTCACTTTGGGAAAACCTTGCGTTACTTCCACACCTATGGGTCCATCCTTTCCTCGGTAACCTGAAAATGAACATCATTATCCTTATCATGGAAATACTTTGTGCAGGACCAAGAAATTTGAATACATGTAGACTATACTTCCAAATATTCTCCATAACATGACTCATGACTCAAACATAAGTCAACCGGTAACTCCTTACTGGTTTATCACCACCCATCCAATAAACCAGTACTAAAAACAACCCACACCCAACCAACTGCCTAGAACCTAGCCTGCCTAGAACCTATCAATGATAGGATATACCCTACACTGTTATAAATAAGTGTGTTTTCACTCGAAAGACCGCGCTGTTTCACACGTCTAGTTCGCGTACTCCCACGCGCCCCAGAAAGCTAGGTGTGGTGGTCACTCAAGGGGGACGAACATGAACATCAAGCCGCCAACATGACTCCATATCATGCATGAATGCACAGTCCAGCTAATAATAGCACCAGCACCCTCACACCAATGCAGCATTAGGGACCAACAGCCAGACTGACCAAGAGTTTCAGTTAGTGTGAGAGCGGCATGCATGTAAGAAACCTGTGTACATGTAGAAAGCAGGGAGGATATTCACTGGTAAGTAAACGTTTGTAATATTGCAATTGGTCTAGAAAGTATACGCTTTAAGATATGTACTGTTTTTTTATGGTTTGGTTAGAATGGTATGTTTGCGGTGAAAGTAAATGAAGAAAAATGGTTAGCCACTGAATATCCTGCCTTCCTCCCCCCCCCCCCCCCCCCCACCCCAGCTTCCTGGTTATACTGCAGTGACCCCACATAGCCAGAGCATTATAAGAGCAACGAATGCGCGGAGAAAGGGTAATGCAGAGGTGATGGTTTCAATGCACATTGCACATCTGGGTGTGCGACTTGGGTAGAAAAGTATGCGTAAAAGCTACTCTGCTCTACTCTTTCTTGGTACAAGATAACGATTCATTGGCATGGTAGCCTATAAAAATTATATTTTTATTATGTTTCAGTAGGTGTGTGCATCGAAGGAGAAAAAAAGGAAGGACATACTCATTTAGGTCCACAATGGTAAGTCGATTTGTTTAAGTGCTTTTATTTGTTTATACTCGTTTTCCTCTATAGGGTCAGTACACCATTTAAGCCGAACATAAAGAACATGGTGCTTTTGCCGTATAAGTTCTCAAATTCTCAGGTCGTGTAGAAGCACCTACTGAACTGAATCTGTTCCTATACAGTTCATTCTCAAGACAATATTTCTCACACTCCATACCTAGTCATGGCAAACGAAAAGAAAGGCAAGAAAGCAAAGGACCATTCCCTGGAGGACGGTGAATTGTTGGACGCAGTAGCCAACAACGGGCCCAACAAGACCACAGCCCCCACTACTCGGGAGTTAGACGGCCGCATGGGACACGTGGAGAATGCTCTCTCCTCCGTCCAACACAAAATGTCCAGCGTGGATGAGAAACTGGACCGACTACTGGCAGGACGAATGGCGGAAGAAAACACTCACCACCAGACGGTTTTCTCCACCCCAGAACAGCGGATGAGGGACGCACACAACCCATACAAAGTGCACAGCCACCACGAGATATCCTCTCCTTTTCTATCTGCATTTACATAGTACCTATTATTATTTGATATATATCTGTGATTTTCTCTTTACAGAAGCTGGTACAAGGAAGAAATACATCAAAAGAAATAATAAATCAAAATGATGATTTTCAAGGGAATAATAAATTTCCCTCCCCAAAGTTGATGAATAAATAACCAAAAATTCAATGCGCAATATCAATTAATTCCCCCAAACCCCACCACACCCCCCCCCCCCCCCCACACACACACACACACACACCCGCTAAACTGCCTAGCTTTTACACGCACCACTGAGCAAGCCAAGTTGCCACCGCCTCAGTAAGGCAACTGATTTTACGCGCTTAGCGCGTGGTGACGTCACTACACACTCGCGGCCGCCAGTAGAAAAGTATGCGAAAAGCCAATACAGACAAGCGCTATGCGCGTGCAACAAGTTGACCCGCCTTTCGTGTGCTTTCACTAGGGAAATGCGTGAACCCTTACCACAGTGTATAGCACTAATGGTAGTTAGAAATAGCAGTGGGTGTAAGACCATGGAATTCTTAACTGAATATCTCACCTTTGAGCCTATATCACAATAACAGACAACATGTTTGGCAAACCAGACATTGTACCTGTTACATGACTAGTTGTAAGCATGATTGTAATAGTTGATATACTGTACATACATATCCAAAATTTAAAAAAAATATATTGAAGCAGGTCTCAATACCTGATTTTAGGAGTTCTGGGTCTTTCACATCCTCAAGCTTCTTGAAGTATGGCAAAACGTCTTTGTAAGCCCAGCCTTCATTCCCCATTTCTGCCCAAAGATCATAGTCATGGCGACTTCCTCTCACAGTTAGCATGTAGTTTATAAGGCTTGATCCACCAAGTCCTCTCCCTGATGGCCATTTGTGTTCCTTTGAAAATAAGAGCATTATGTATATAACCTCATGTTTTATTTGCAGGTTCATTATTACCACTAGTTTAACATACCCCTTGATATCTCCCCATGCCACACGACCACAGATATGTACACACACCTAACCCTTCACTATCAAGAGAATCACTACCTAGATACACGCTAATGTGCCCATCCTGCTATGTGACAAAATATGGCTCAGTCAATTAGGGAAGCAATGATATAGGGATGCCCCATCTAATAACACATGGATAGTTTAAGATTATAAAGTGGTATATATGAAAGCACATCAATACTCAACAGACTGTATAATAATGTATGCTATAAAAGATGTAAATGTAAGTACAGGATAAGTCACTAGTGGGTCTGAAGGAGCGGGAATACCGCATGAGTTGCAACCACGCAACACACAAAGCCAAAGGCTGAGTGTGTTGCGCTGTTGCAATGAGTGCGATAATGTTTTAACCCTATCAGGGCGAGTAGTGCATTTATGCACTATTATTTGGGCCATTTTCCCCATAATATTGCCTATAAGACATGCTATTCCTGTAATAAAACATGTTATTCTACCCTCTTCCTTCTATATGAATGTGTTCCAAGTGTTGTAAGGACCAATAATCAGAAAACAGTTCTTGTGTCTGGTCGATGCAGAAATTTTGGTGTCCATAATAGATTGTGGTTAAATTGGACTAATTATAAAGCTATTTATGCAATATTTATTGTTAAATTGGAAACAAATTATTTTTTTTGCAAAAGTGACATTTTTTTTAGTTTTTCATGCTGAATAAAATAAATAGTCCTAAAAGTGGATATATTTTGAAAATAGTTCTTTAGAATGGTTTCCATGGCAACCAAACAACTCGTTTTTTCAATTGAAAAATTGTAAATCTGGTAAATGGTTGCTATGGTGACATAAAAACATGAAATTTCTAAATTACAACTCATAACAAGTAGAGCAGAAAATTTAGGTTCATGTGCAATTTCCTCAGTACAAATCGCATTTCTTAGAGCAAAATGGTAATAAAAAGACTATATGGCATTTTCCTGGTTAATTTTTAGTCTGGACATCATGGCTTCTTGGATCGTCTATCTCCTTTTAAAAAGTCACTTACGCTAAGTAGTTAAGCTCAAAATTTTACCGGCAGGCAACTTTGAAAGACTATAACTTCACTAATATTTGGAGTATCAAAAAGATTTTTTTCGTTTTTATAATGCTTGGTGCGAACACAATAAGGGATAATTGACAGAAAACCCCCCTTATCAGACCCTTTCACCCTTAAAGGGTTATAAAACAACTGCACAACAACTATTACTTTGACTTAGTTACTCAGCTGGATGGACATCTGAGGCGGTTCCATGATTCCCTGGATTATCCTCTCTTCTTTAAAGCTGGCCAGTAATGGATCACACTCCTACCTACTATATCGTGACTTGTTGAGTTCCTAAAGTCCAAGGCTTCTAAGCTTGGTTATGATCCTAGTGATGTCTACGTCGCTCAGGGGCGTCTTTCCTCCATGGAATTGGAGTTACCCAAATTGACATCAAAGCCTTTGGGGATTGGAAGAGTCTATCGGTTATAGATTATTTGCATACTCCACTTCAAAGGAAACATTGAACATTGAGACAAATATCATTTCTGCTCTTGATACCATGATTTGACTCCAATATTACTTTCATTACATGATTGATTACTTTGATTGCTACTTATGTTTTTCCTCTTCTACTTGTATTTTAGAGGGTTTGGCGGCCTCTAGCTGCATCCAAGAGTTGTATTGTTTATTCATTCTTATTCATTGTTTATTACCTTCTTCTAGTGAAGACAGGATATTATAGTTTGTATCGAGGTTCCTTCATACTTGTATAATTTACCAAAGTGAGACCTGAATCTAGCACCGGTGGCAGGAGTTCCTAGGTAGCTAACCTCTATGCAGTCAATCATGGTATGCTCGGGTCGAGGAAAAGGGAGTTAAAAAATCTTTAATGAAGGTGGCCTCTTTGGACCCACCCTCTAGCTACATCCACAAGTTGTATTGTTTATTCAATCTATGTGTTGCTTATTACCTCTTCTAGAGAACGCAGGATATTATATGCCCCTTCTCTACAACCAGGACATCTGTCCACAACGCCCTCAAGAGAAACGCCCAGAGATTTCCCTTGGATCTTCTATTTTATCATTTATGACAATGCAGCTACTTCAATCAATATGTGATATCATTTATTTTTTTATTCAACAAGAAAATGTGTTACAAGTCATGTTCATTGCTGCATTACTCATATATTTTACCCTAATTATATAAATAAAATACTTTTAATTCATTATACACCTTGTTTTTTAATGAGGCTGGCAATGAGATTATCTCATTGCAGGGAATTAAAATGTGTGGCCTTCAGTATACCTCAAGAACTATACTCCCAGTGCATACTCATTCTGGCTCTCAGTCGCAAACATTACAGACTGAAATCGTTGGCACTGATTTGCAGTAATCTGCCAATTATGGAATCAAGTAAACAAACGTCCATCATTGATAAGAATCTGATGTGTGGGGAGGTAGCAGTTGGTGTTAATCTCAGATAAATCAGAAGCAGGAGTGTTTGGCTCCAGTACTCCAGCTCCATGGCTGTGTTATCTAACACCTCTGCCTTCCCTGTCTGTCTGATTACCGTAAAATCTCCAATAAAAGTGCTACATCAATAAGAGTCAGGATATTATATTCTTATACATGACAATAATTGTCACTTGACCATAGGTTACATGTAACTGAAATCTGCCAATGTTTCCCTTGGAAACGGAAAATTAATTGAATTCAGCTGACACAAGTTGTGAATACTTTAAAACAGCAAAACAGTAATGGAATAATAACTGTTTCTTGTTATTAGATTGTAGTGAGAACATTCAAACCAAAGTTGTATAACATTGATGAGCAATCTTACCTCTTGGATTTTACCCTGTTCAGTGTCAGTGACTTGGGTTACAGGCAAAGGCCAGCTGAAATCACTGGCTGCACCTGCTGCTGCGTTCATGGGAATCTTGGCCGATGGTAAATCATCATTGTCAGAGCCAGCTTCCAATACAGCCACTTTGTGATGACTGTCTTCACTCAGGCGAGAGGCAACAATTGCCCCAGCAGATCCTGCACCCACTGAATCAAAGTAAATTGAAATATGATTTTATATTTCCCTCCAAATTTGCCCCCTTTTAATTTTACCTTTTAATCTGCAGCTGCAACCCCATATATGAGTTATTCTCAAAAAAGGGTGACATTTGGTTTAGGGCCTTTTCTTGAGAAAAAATCAAATTTGTTGAGTCTCTACACTTCTTTTACAATTTATTATTTGCCATGTGCATAAAGAACCATTAAGAGATGCTTCAAATAAGATAATTGCAAAGGAACTTTAGGGATAAACAATTAGAACAAAATGTCAGGGTTTTTTTCCTTTACTCCTGCAAATAATTCCTCAGTATCCAACTCTTCATTATCAAATTGATCCACTATACTTGTAGGGCATCATTGAATCATACCCTTGTTATAATAGTATCCTGTCATACCAGAGGTATGCATATGGTTTGTTATTGTACATTTACCATCGAAAATTGATCCTCCATTGCAATGTGTTCTGTCATGCATGATGTATACATGGTATCATATAGTTTATATATACCATCAAAAAGTGAATCCCTACTTATCCCTACTGGTATCATTTAATCACACCATTGGTTTGATAGTATTCTGTCATATATACTGTATACATATGGTATGATATTTTATGTATATCATCGAAATGTGACCCCCTAATTGTATGGTATCATTGAATCTTACCATTGGTATAATAGTATTCTGTCATACAATGATATGACATGGAACAAAACCAAGAATAATAGCTAATATCAGATTCGATTCGAATAGCATATGGGTGATAGGTCTCTGATATATTTTCCAGTTGAAGCTCCATAATTGCTGACAAATGAACGCTGAATATGGTCTAAAAGTTATGTCTTTATATCTCTGCATAAATAGGAGGGTCAATTTTCGATGGGGAGGGTCACTTTTCAGCAATCGACCATGGGTCGATTTTCGATGTTGAAAGTCGGCCCATCGGTCCCTTTTTTCGATGGGGTCACTTTTCGATATGACACCTGAAGAAATGGGTCAATTTGTCAGATTTTTTCCCATATCGTATATTGACCAGTTTGTCATCCTCATAAGCAAATTATTTTGTACATCTTTGAAGACAAATAAAAAACGCCCTATCTTATCTTATCTGATATTATGCACATATAACCAATTATATGTAGAATATATACAAAAATATTTATAACACCAAGTATTTTTTCCCCCTGGTTTTCCCGTTAAATTGACATCAATACTTGTTACGGTGGTTTATGATGGTGAATATAAGTTATGTTTAAGTATTTAGAGGCAAAAATATTAGGGAAAAAGTAAGAATCAATAGTTCCCCCCTCTTCAAACCCCTGACCTCCAACCCCCTGTCTCTGTCTACACACCAGCTACAGTGACATTGTCCCCATCTCAACCCCCGCTATGGCAACATACTGTTTTTGCTTGTTGCTACCTTAGGTATTACAGAATTTCTTTTTGTATTTATTCATTTTCCATAGTGTATGTCTATTACACATTATGATGCTTACAGAAAATTAGAATCTATTCTCGTCCACTTTTCTTAGTGTCCTTAAGCCCCCCAGCCCTATTGAGTTGGGAAGAATTAACTGGAGATTTTTCAATGGATATAAGGGATGTATTAATCATGAACAGTGTGATAAGTATTTTTGCTCATTGTTTCAACTTCTTCTACGTACATATATACATTCCAAAAATAATTTAGACCCCTGCCATGGTGACAGGGGACTTTCAATTAAATCAGCCATACATAATTTTATCATGAAATTATTTGGAAACATAATGATAGTGATTTTTTAATCATAACAACATAACATTTCAAAATAACAGATTTTTCAAAAAAAATACTAGCTGTGTAGTAGTTTTACTATAATTCCCTATGTGGCCAACCATAAAGGTTTGGTACACTCTTAATATGCCAGAGGTGCCCTGTGCTTGGGCTTAGGTATTTCAATTACATTGCTCGCTGAAACACTCTGTTTCCCCTTTACCTTTTATGTAAACCCTTACAGTGTTGTTTCTGTAAACTATTAGACTTACTGTCTGTTTCCCTCATTGTTATTACGTTATTCTACCTGATGTATATCCTATGATGATCATTGTCATGTCTCTAGCTACCCTTCTGTAGCCTTGTTCCAAATGATCTACTCTGTCGGACTGGTGAATAAACCAACATATGAGGAGTTGCCTTGTTAACTTGTTTATTCGTTATCGAGAGACTGCGAATCACTACAGCTGCATATTTAAAACAGTAGTTTGCATGAAAACCTTTCATTTAGTTCTATCTGAATATTTTGCAAATAATACCTTTTCAAAATATATTCATGCTCAGTGTGTACCGGGAAAAACACAGGAAAAGTGGTGAATTTTATTAACCCATTTTAAAAGTCTGCATCGAAAACTGGGAACACTAATCTTAAAAACCCCATTGTTTTAGCTTCTTTTTTAACATTTTAATTCAATGCCAAACGCTCGGGGAAGAACATTGGTATATTATTAAACTATATATTTATTTTTCATAACTAGATGAGGTCATAAAAAGGGTGTGGGAACGCAACGCCCAAAATTCCATTCTATTTGATACTATCAACCCCTATCAATATATCACCCAAGGACGTTTGGGATTGCCTGTGGGCCTATTTCCAAAGAATTGACCCTATATATTTCAACGTATAGCCTATAGCATAAGATGGGGGCCAGAAATTGATAATTGAAACATTTCATGAGAATTAACCATCCATATCATATATCATATAAATTATGAAATCTTAAAAAAAAACTTCTTTTGTCAGGAAATTCTTAGAATATTCATGTTCATGTATGTATTCTAAATGAAGCCTTAATTATACAGAAAGTAAAAGTCCTTCATGAGCGCACCCTGTTAATGGTGCATGCCTTTGTAGGGGTATGAAAGGAGAGAAACATTTCTCTTTTCTTTGGTAAGAGATCAAGATATATGGCTCTTGTTTGCTGGAAATCATTTACCTGTTTCATCCCTATCAAAGTCAAATCATCATACTAATGTCAAATAGGAATTCCTTGACCCCAAAGACCCTGAAAAACCATATATTGACCAGTATTGTAAGCCAAACCAGGGAGGTATATACAGAGGGAGCAGAACCGAGGTTCAATGTGTGGTACCCCCATAGTTAAGAGTAATGCCACTACAGCTTGTGGTGCTAACTACAGTCATAGAAATAGACACATAGAAATAGATACATAGAAATAGACATGTTTGTCTATTTCTATGCTACAGTGAATCAGATCCACCCACACCCACCCCCATCCAATAGCCAGCAATTGTATAGCTATTTTTAAGTATGTGACTGTTATGGTGTTGCTGGGAAAAGGCAATCAAATTTACCTGGGCTACCAATGTGTCAAAGATTATGTATGCTGATGGAACAACTTATAATTATGTAGCGTAGTTGGAGGAAATATCGCTTGTATAGTGGGGATCCCGATAGTTATAGTTGAGGTAGTTTTAATAGTGAGGAAAAATCCCAAAAGTATTGGTTTTTTGGGTAATCTTTATTATCACTAGCTTTCGAGCGTTATTTGCTCTTCATCATTCTTATAATTATATAGCTGTTGTTTATTGATGTATGATTAAATGGTACTAGTGTCAACAACAGCACCGCAGCGCCACCTGGTATACCATAGTGATAACACAACCCTGACAGGGTTCGCCCTGTGTGATCAGCCCGTGGCTTCTGCTCCCTTGTATATACCTCCCTGGCCAAACCATTGAAAAAATAATTCTCTTATTGGTCGAGGGTGGCCATTTTGGATTTGGGGCCCTCACAGAGTTAGCCCGCTTTTTCTCATGATACTTCCCCACTAAATTGTGTATTTAGACACCATAGATGACAAATCCATTGATAAATGAACTTATACTCTCAACGGTCACACAAGTGCTCCAAATGACCCTACTAATCTGAAGATCATACTGTTAAGAACAGGAGTTCATGGGGCTCCACTGAAACTGAATAAAATCTTACCAATGATAAAATCATATTCCTGCTCAAGATTATTCTTCAAATAGCATGGTCCAGGTAGAAGATACCAATAGACGAGACCCAAGATAATTCCAGTTCCAGATACTGCGATCTTCATCATGATTAAGTAATAGTTTCACAAATGGTAATCCACGCCTTTCACTGCCCTAGGCTCTTTGTGCAGAGTACTGTTTCTGAATTCATAGGATATAAGAATAATTTAAATAGAAATTCAAATAAACGATCAACTCCTGCGATTTGCTGTAGGTTCCAGTTTATTAGCTATGATGTTACAAGCAAGTCCCAACGCGTTTCGACCTAGGGTGGTCTTCGTCAGGGGATGAACTGTTAGTTGTGGAAGGTTTTTGTTTATATAAGAATAATTCCTTGTCCTAATGGCAAAGAAGGCTAACACCAAAAAGAAATGTAGGAATGTAAAAATGTAGGACAGTTGCCACAAGCTTATTAGGGCAAAACGTTTAAATAACCTATTTACCAAGCAATCCAATGTACATCTATGTAGGTATGCACGTATGTCTGACTATATCATCCAATGTACAGGACCACATGATAGCTACCGTGATTATTCCCTATGGGTATCAGTCAGCTGTTGCTCTACATATTTATAACTCTAACTCTACTCGAGGGACCAAGCTTTTTCTAGTAATGATTCCCTCTTCAATCTTCAACCTTTGGTAGTTTTCTACTTAACCTACTTCATTTATCACAATCACTCAGCATCTTAATAGACTTGTCTAATTATAATTTCATAGCTTAAGCCTTACAGACTTGGTCACACTCTCCTGAGAGATTATACCTTGCCTCTGCCTTTGCCTTTCTTTTTGGATGTACATTATTTTTTTTTTTTTAAAATTGGATGTACGTTATTAATAGTTCTTTGTAATTGAAAACAAGCAAAGCTGGGCTCATTCCAAAATCCTACATTGGCCGGAAATGCTGACCAAGTATAAAGAAGTTCAATTAAAAAAAAAAAATGTTCCCATATCTGGGAACCTGGACCAGACTCACGCAACATGCAATAGCTCTCATCCAGTATTCAAAGAGGGTAAGAGAATTAAAAAACTAATCCCTATGAGGTTAATCCATACCTTACCGCGCTCATGTATACCGCTCCCCTGCCTACCGCTCCCCGGCCTACCGCTCCCCTGCCTACCGCACACCAGCATACCGGGTTGCGCGACCCGTTCCCACCCTTACCCATGTGACTATATAACATACCAAGCTCTATGTCCTATGTGCATATATCCCTGCTCTTTGGCTGGTGTCATGTCAAAAAGAGACCGTATAACAAAGTGACCCAGTCATATATGGAGGGGTATGAAGACCAAGATTTCCAGATCTATATGGTTCATGTTTCATGATTCAAAGCTTGATTTATATCTTGCTTTTGTAACCTTCTATACAATGGTTTTTGTTTTTTAGATGAAAGTATAACGATCGTTGAAAACACTTTCGGCTTTTAAGTGATTCAGGTTCTTCCAGCAACTCCTTAGTTCTATGTACAAACCCCTGGTACAGGCATTAGGGCTCGGGAAAACCACGGGGAAAACCACCCAAAATGCTTCAAGTTCATTGTTTATATATGGCACCAGTATCATAGTGTCATCATACAGAAACGTCCAAACCACATATTCTAAATCAAAAGAATTAACGATTTTAATACAACTATATACAACTAAGCAATGCCACAAGGCACTTTACAATGTTACACCGGCTCGATAATGTGACGTCGACATTGGCGCTGTCAGTTTGCTGTCAGTTTGTGACGCAAGTTACAGTATCATGGGAAAGAAGCTCCTTCTCTCAAAACATTGTGAAATGAAACTCTTTCCCACAATAGTGTTGGGGCATCGCTATGGGGACGGGGAGGGGGACATGGGGGGGGACGTGGGACAGAGAGAAATGGGAGCGGGACGACGGGGAGAGAGATGGAAGAAATAGTGAGATAGGAAGGTGGAGAGCGGGAGAGAGAGAAAAGAGAGAGTGGGGAGAGAGAAAGATTATTAGTCATGATGTGTCAAATATGTTTATTAATTAGTTATGTCATGTAATAAAAGGTTAAGCAACTTTATTGCTTATAACGTAAACGTAACACCATTTGTTCAATTCAATCATGTTATATACATGGGGAAGCAGATCATTACATGCATGTATAAAAAGTGAGGATTTTAAGGTCTATCAAACAATATTTCATATAGTTGCAATGATTGAGATAAATGGTAGAAATATTATGATTGTTTGCAGAGCTGGCTAGATGTATTTGGTAGTGAAGTGAGTGGTAGAAATATATCCAGACAAGCATATATATATATATGGGGCCATCCACAGATGATGTCATGCTCTGGAGGGAAGGTTTTATGACAAGGTATGACAATGGGAAAGATACAACAACTCATACCAATTCATGTAAGACATCATGTTTTTAACGTTTTAATGATAAGACTAATGGACTACCTCCTGCGCTAAGAAATGCTAATGCTGTCCAGTAGTACAAACAGATTATAAGGCTATATTTATGAAAATTATCCACCATCATTAACCATTCAAAACCATCGCCAATCCCATTTCTAAATCAAAAGATTAAAGATTTGCATTAAAACAATATACTATACTGACATGGGATTGATTAGTTGGGGAACTTTCGAATGCTACACCGGCTCCTATAATGTGACGTTGTCTTCCAAACACATTCCCGCGGTCAGTTTCTGACGCAAGTTATGGAAAGGCTCCTCTTCCCACAAAACGTTGTGAAATGAAACTGCTTTCCTGCAATAATGCGCATGCATCGCTAGGGGAGGGAGTGGGGTGGGGGAAAAAGATGGAGAGGGGGACTGGTGGATGGGGGGATGTTTAAGGCACAAATGAAATAGTCCAGGCAACCTGCGCAATTTATTGGGCGAACCCACCACTAATTAAAACAGAATTTATTTTTGCAGGGATGTGAAGAGTAAAGCCCCCTCTATAACATATCAAAAAATGTACATTTATATAGTTAGGGGAAATTTGTCAAATGGCCGCTAGGTGGCGCTCGTTACATGTTTTCTTGAAGAGGTGTACGAAGCATATGGAAAGTAGAATAAAACATGACTTTACATATGGGGTAATAGCTCAAGTTTCATTCACTCAATTTAACTCTGTATTTTTCCTAAGGCCTAAGAATATCATATACTTGAAATTATTCATAATTTCTGGCTTCTTGTTATCAGCTTTAACACCTATTCAGTTAATTCAGTAAAATAGAAACTGAGTAAAAAAATACATTTTTGCCAAAATAAAAAATCAAGCTAGAATTTTACCGATTTCCCCTTAAATATTGCACAAATACATATATATATTATGTGTTACAGGAAAATGAGTCATAAGTTGCAAATAACGGATTTTAAGATGGCATCTAATTTGAAAAGATGGGAAAAAGTGGATTCCAATGGTGGTAAAATTTAGGGCATCAAATATATAGTTCTATATCTGTTCATGATTGAAAACATCAGTAGTAATGTAGTTAAATATCCTCCCTAGTAGTGCAGGGCCTTATGGCAATTTTTCAAACTATCAATGATCATTTGTGGTTCTTAATTTTTTTAGGGGTTTTCGAGGGTGCTGAAAAAGGTAAAGATAAATTAGTGCACCAATCAACCCACCACCTTCCCAGGTCCAGGTCAGCCTTGGTTCCTGACATGTACCCCTAAGTATCTCACCAATTAAGGTGAGATTTACAGATCATACCTTATCCATATATTTTTTTTGTACAAATTTATTTATTCAGGTAATTTTTACAAAAATTATAGCATGCTCATCCGAGGATGAATTTTTCGTTGTGCCCTGATATTACCATTAATTTAACATATATATTGAGAGAGGAGACGATAAATATTACAACCTTTCTAAATTATTAACAGTTACAAATTATATTACATTTCGAAACAATGAGAGGATATTAATGAGATGGATGATATAATGATAATGATGATATATATACAGCCATAAAAGCTTATTGCTCCGAGAAATAATAACATGGCGGCCTGTCAAGAACTCAGACTTTAGCTAGAGATTTGATAATCTATTGTTTCATTTTCAAAATAGATATTGTGAGACATAACTCTTGGTAGGATAAAATTTCTACCTGAATATGAAATACCTACATTATATCCGGTGCAACATGCTTACAATGAGTAAAAGATGTTATATAATAATAAAATAAAATGACATATCATTGTACGAAATACATATAATCTTCTTGATTTAAAGTAATTCCTATCCATCACAATGTATACCCCACTTGTGTATGCTTCTATATAATATTTTAAAATGTTTATGATGACAAGTATATCAATTGTTGAAAACACCAAATATTTTATTTGTTCCAAGTGTCCCTCCAAACCCGTCAGTCTGTTTTATGGGAATGCTACACCGGCACCGGGGCAACGTCATCTGATCAAGTTTGTGACGCAAATATTTCTGGCCAAGCAGCTCACACAATCAGCGTGAGAAAGAGTTTTAGTCAAAGACATCTTGGAAAAAGTTGTAGCGCACAAACTAGGAAAAGTGTACATTAGTGATGTGCATTCCAATTTGTCCAATGTTGTGAATTATTGGTTGATGTGTTATTTACTAGAATTACTAGTGCGTAGTTTGCAAATAAGGGTTTAAACATTGTTATTTGTTGAAAAATTTTGTGCTGCTCTGTCAATATTATTCCAAATATAAATTCATTTCTAAGGGGAATCATTTTTAGATGCTTTCTTCCTAATTGGAAGTGTATTGAGTTTGATTTCCCTTCTTAAACACAACTTGTATTTATCTCACTTAATGAACTGTGGTTGGATAGAACACAGGACACTTCTATCATTATGGTATAATAATTATTTACTAACATTGAACTATGGAGAAATCATATTTGTTAATTTACTCCTGTCCTATTTTACGTCAGATTGGATCCTCTGCAATTACCCTAGAGAGACTCCACTATTTTACGATAGCAAAATATAACTCTTAAATATGTAGAAAAATTATTGGGGCACTCAGGATCTTCATAGGACAATTGATAAAAGAAAAAACAGTATTCTAATATCTATACTTAATTTTAAGACATTTGGTAATGTGTTGATTTTAATAATACATTTTCTCTTTTTCAAGATGTAATTAATCAAAACATCTAGCATCTGCTCTACTAATTGTGAGATATGATTACAAGCCTAATTTAGTCGAGAATCAGTTAATTCCTATATTTATAATGATTGATGGAGAGGGGGGAAAAGGGGGGGAGGGTTAGGGTGGAGGAAGTGGGGGAAGGATATATTAGAGAAGGTAGAGAAAAGATTGGGGTACGAGCAGAGAGGGGGAAAGGTTGAATTCCTGTAATGAAATGGTCCTCCTGACTAGATTACCTTTGGCTTCATTACCAGTCAGGCAGGCACAAGAAAGATTAAATGGTTCGTTCGTTATTAAACTAGAGGCATGTGTGATATACCAAATTTAAGCTCATTTCATGCACTTTAACAGCATATCAATCCCTTTTTATTATATGTGATGTGTTTCAGGAAAATGAGCCATAAGTCGCAAAATTGATATTTTTCAAAGTGTTTTTTTCACAAGATCTCATTATTGGAATGTTCTAACTTTTGGCGGGTTGAACACTTATAGCTATATCAATTGATGTATCAAATTTCAGGACAATCTATGTAATATATCCTTCGTTTTAAAGGTCCTCATATGGACTACATTTAGTTACCTTACTGTTTATTGACCCCAGAAATATTGGAAACTTTTTTTTTCAAAAACGAAATTATCAAACTTAAAATCTAGAAATATTTATTAGATTATTTGACTGTTTACTATCATTGGAATCAGCTTGATATCATCTTTTCAAATATGGTGATATCTCAAAATCTATTTTTTGCGACTTATGACTCATTTTCCTGAAACAGATCTCATATGGAAAAAGCAAATTTCAAACAGTAAGTGAAATCAAGTGTATTAAAAAATGACATGAAAATGACATAAAAAAACATGGAAAAGCGCCCCCTGGTGGTTGTTCATGATGGTTCTGCAAAAAAAATATATTTAAAATAATTGCCATTCCTAAAGATTATAATCTCACAAAGTTTCATTGGAATAGTTCCAATCTTTCATTTTCAAGTACTCAATCAAAATATTTAGGGCTAATCCATGTCTATCAAACTTCAATCGTGACTTCCCAACTTTTGCCCATGATTCAGGATTGCCATCCTCGATTTTATTTCATCCCAGGGTACCCTCGAAACGATTCTGGAGGGAAACTTTGTACATTCAGAGCTTCACATGGAATCACCCCCAGCCCTGTACTAATAATTAAGCTATACTTGGTTTATCAGAATGGTGTGCAAGTGTACACATTTGTAATTCAGACCCATACATGTGGAGATGCCGTTATTGGTTTTCTCATGGGAAAGGATGGTGCGCGGCGATGGTGGGAGCGGAAAGGGTTGTTGTGGGCGCGGTGACGCACGTCAGTAGCACGGGCGTGAAGTGCGATAAGGTAAGCTGTCGCGGGAAGGACAGCGCGCAACGCCAAAGCGCGGCAAGGGTGGTACCCGTTGTACTCTTTTGGATGACAAAAGTGAGTAACAATATAATGGTTTACCTCACTTTCCCCACATACATAAATCCCTAATAAATACTAAATACAAAATAAAATAAAATAAAAATACAATGGAAAAAACTTTTCATTGGACCGCCCCTCCTCTAGTCTATTCAAGACAGTATAAGAAGGGAAGAGAACATAATCTAACAAAGCACCTAATGAGGCCCACAGCCACAACCGCTCAAAACAGCAGCCATTAAATTATAGAAACATTAAATAATAATTATATAAAATAATAAATAATAAAAAACAAAATAACACTAGACACACAACCCTCCCATCTTCCTCCCCTTCCCCAGCCCACAACCCACCTGCCCCCTCCTAATGCTGACTCTGAGCAATAAGACTAGAGTCCAGTGCAAGTCTAGTGCAAGTCTAAACACCATACACTCCCAGGCACAGGTAAAACAATACCCAGGCACTGGAAACCAATGGACTGGATCGAGGTCATATGACCTAGGGATCGGAGATCTGGCGGGAATTCCAAACCCAAAAGCAGAGTATAAAAAGAGCTCTGGTACACCAGATTGTCATTTAGCGGTCATACAGGTTAGGTGTTACAAGCTTTGTCTACCTACTATAAAACACAAATGTAGTCAATTCTTTTTGTTTGGGATCCATAAGGTTTTAACATTATATCTTACCGAATACTAACTGTAGAGAAATTCCCATTGGAAATATATATCGAGTTCTTGTAGTTAACAGGAAATCATATCCAATAGGGATCAGGTTAAAATTGTTGTCCATAAAGTTCTATGGTTAAAAAAAAGAAACCAATTCCGAACTTAATAAAACTGTAAATGACATGTAAAAATTGTTATGTGTTATACCATGAGTATGCCATAGGCTTAGAGATCATAAGTTTTTGAAATCCTTTGTATATTTCTTCTCAACTTTTACCATACATAATGGACACTCTCAACTACAAGAAACAGCAGCCCAATAATTATTTATCATTGATATTGTAATGGTAAACACTACCAATATATTCAAACTAGAATGATTTCCACTAAAAAGTATTTCAAATCTACATTATTGAATTGTCTAAACAATAATTTGCCTAAAAGCATAACAACATTAATCTATTTTTTTCTATGCCTATTCTCTTCAAGCCATAGAAAGTCATTTTGATTAAATATGAAAGATATGTTTCTATATCTTGATTGTAAAAAATATTTCAGCCGTTCCATTTCTTTACAGGTCAAATTTCTTGTGTATTTTATACATTTTTGATAGGGGATTATTCCCATTTTATTGTTAATATCAATATCAACAATGAACTAATAAAAATAACCAGTGTAGTTGTTTATTCATTTTGAAAATGACAAACTGATTCCTTATTCAATAATAATGTAATAACACATTGAATCATAGATTCAGTCTAATGGTTAAAAAATATCAACTCAATTACTAGAAACTAGACTACAAATTTGATTCTTAGAAACAAATAAATCCAATAACACAATCAACCAACAACAAATTAAACTGTATAGTATTGATAGGGTCCTTTATTACATCATTCACTTGTTCTGGTTGTGACGAATCATATCTGCAGCCTTTTCACCAACCATCATGGAAGGGTAGTTAGTGTTACCTGATGGAACATCTGGCATGACTGAAGCATCAGCTACACGAAGACCATCGATTCCATGCACCCTAAAATACAGTATAATATACTACTGTAGTGAATCGGACTACTGTAGAGTATCTGTGTCGCAGGTTCGTTTCCCTTGGCGTATCCGAAGCTTATCAATCGAGAGTTACATAGAACAAAAGGAACAAAGGCAGGCGCTACCTGTTCACTTGGGTTTTATTGTGAGGTTTCGGAACTGGCATCAGTTCGCATCAGACCTGACTGGACTGTGGACTTCGGATTACCTGGCCAGCCAGGTAACCCTCATCCAAAGGTGTCCATCAGACATATACATCAACAGTCAACAATTCACAATGAGTGGTTTAAGTAACACTATCCACACTGAGAGGTTTATCATGGCCTCTACAGCTTACATTAAATGGTAGAAACCCAGGTCGTGGTTACTATCGACCAACAGCTGGCTGCTGTTAAATATATAAAAGGCGACAGGCAAAACATATGATTTAGACTAAAAAGTCCCGCGGACCAGTAGTGACCACTGGGGAGGTTCGGACGAACTAACCCTCAGCGGCCACCTACACCCAATATCACCACAATACCCCCTTTTTTCTTTTAAGAGTTTGAAAAGAAAAATCTTAAAAACTCGACAGGGTAAGAAAAAGTAAAAGTCTACAAGTAGGAGCATATAGTGTGTCCTCTCTACAATGAACAAATAAATCAATCTTATGAAAACTTCAGGAATCGACAAATAGGAGCATTCTGTGTCCTAACTAATGTGAACAATTATCCGAAGTAAGAAAGAAAATTTATGAAAAACCTTTTCGCGTTTGACAGGCAGGAGCATATAGTGTCCTCACTAACAAGCAAACAATCTGTTCTACAGAACTTATTTTATGCAAAAGGTTATCACTTTCATTATTGTAGACTTCACGTAAATGTCGGCGCCACACACCAGGGTCATGATCCGAGGATCCAGGGCATCCGAACAGCATCCGAGGTGGTTAAATCAGGTCGAAGGGCGGTCCAGTCATCATCGTCCATGCGTTTCCTCCGATTAGTTACCATTGCCATCGTCGTCTTTCGGTCCTTCGGGCGAGTCCTTTGCAGAAGGTCTGTCCGGAGTATCGAACATACTTCCGAACATACCTTGCTCGGGAGGCGCCCGGCCCAACGCAGCCGAAGCCACAGTTCTCTGAGGCTGGGGTGGCTCACGTTGGGACTTCATCTGGTCCAGGAGACTGGTGAGGAAATGGATTTGTTGGTCGTTAACCTCCAACATCCCACCAGCTCGACTGGACACCACGGTCAAACCAGGAGTCTCGCCCGAGCCTGAAGAAGGCAAGGCTTGAGCTTCCTCAACTGGTTTGGCAGGGAGAGAGGTCGGCTTTCCACCCAGGGAACTTTCCGACCTGCTCACACCTTGATTGGACTCGTCCGAATCATCCAAAAGCAAGCCCTGGAGTCTGGTATTCTCCTCCAAGAGCTTCAGGATGCGTTGTTCCTTCTCCTGATTGGATGCCTTCAGAGTCCGGATGAGGAGAGCCTGCTGACTGATGGTTTCCTTCAGCGTGCCTACCTCATCCACCTTCGCCCTCACCGCCTGAAGCTTTTTCAGAGGAGTCACAAGAGCGGCCACGGTCACTTTGACCTGCCTCTTGGCATCCTCTGCAGCTACTTGCAGGGCTTTCAACGCCTGGTTCACGCCGGTCTCTGATGTTTCCACCAGAGCAGCGGTCTCCAAAGCACAAGGCAGTTCGGCCAGAGTTGTGTCCACCCATTTCTGGGCCTTCCTCGAACGTCTGCTCCTCTTCGCAGGAGGAGCAGTCAACTCAGCTGCCTTCGACTGGCTCTCAGTCCTCGGACGCTTGGAGGCTGCGGCCTTCGAGCTAGTACTAGCACTTGACTTGTCCGAAGTCGCTGTGCTAGACTTTACCGGGGTCTGAGTCGGTTTGGATTTCCCAGTACCAGTTCTGGGGACATCCACCTCACCAGCCTTTCGAAGGGTCCTGAGATGGGTCATCGAAAGATGAGTGGTCCGAATGAAAGCTCCGAAGGGCTTCCATTCAGGCTTCACTTTCGCCGCCTTCTCTATCGCCTTCGGCCTTCCCTGGTTGTGCAACAGCTCCTCCCCATTCATGATGTGGCTGACCAACTCCGATTTCCTGTCAAGCTGCTGCTGACAGTTCTCGTAGGGGCAGACCCACACTTCTGTCTGAGGGGTGTGAACCTCGCACAGGTGTCTGAAAAATCTTTCTCGGGTGGAGAAAGCTCGGACACCTGAAGCATTGAGCTTCACTCGCCTACACACCAGGTACGGACAACGAAATCCAGGCTCCCACAGAGTTGGTACCAGTCGGAGCTTCTCACTGGTACCAGGCTCCATTTTACCCGCCTTACACAGCCCCGGGTAGAGACAGGATTCATACCGAAGCATGAGTCCATGGTCATCTTCAGAGTCGGACTCTGTGGCCATCAGATGACGTGAGCCTGGCCGATCGTGCTTCGGGTTCAGCGGGACAACATCAGTGGCCTTGTCCAGCTCCGCATTGAACTTAGTCAATGAGCCTGCGTGCGCCAACTGATCCTCCCTCACCTTAGCACGATGCACATGGACCTTTTTCAGCTTCCGGAACTTCAACTTAGTAGTTCCAGTCGCTGGGGCAGGTGCCTTGCCTTTCGAGTTCGACTTGGGGTCCGAACTCCGGGGCTTCCGAACTGGACGGGCAGAAGACCGGGTGCTCTTGGCTGGTGAATCCATGAGCTCCACAGTCACTGCCGTCGAGGAATCAGCAGGATCTGGAGATAGAGTCCGCGGGGACTCGACCATCTCTCCATCCTTCATCCTCGGCCTGTCCTGCTTTCTGGGGGATCTAGGCTTCTGCTTAGAGGTACCAGCCGAAGGTACAGTCTTAGCTTCGGGAGTCTCGGACTCAACCTCAGCCATGTCTGTCACCATCGCCGCATCCTCTTCAGCAGCTGCTAACCTAGCATCCTCGGCCTCCATAATTGCGCCCCAGCAAGTTACGGTGCCGGTCCCAGAGCCACCTGCGTCAGGCTGACCCATGCCAGCAAGGATCCGAGACCCTTCCAAGACCTTAACCTCCTCGTCCGACAATACCTCGCAGTCCGAACCGTCCAGATCCATCTCTAGATCAGACTCGGACAGCTTGGCGTTGAGGGAATCAGCCAACTGGTCCTCGGTCATGTTCTCGAATTCACCTGAAGTCGACATCACTATTCAATCGGTACCTGAAAGTATAATGATGGTATGGGTAGAAATGAGTACAGAAAATACCTGTTATTTGCTGCAGATGGACGTTCGGACTCCTCTCGGACACGCTTCGGCTGTGGCTGACAGCTACTACACACATAGAGCGTAGTGGTATCGAGAAATCCAAACCTTCACTACTCGAATATACCCACGCTTTAGGCACAGTGAGTTGGTTGATTACTTCCAAAACACAAAGACTGAACGTTTATTGGTATATCGGCAGCGGATACGCTGTTCAAGTTTAGTTTAGCACCTTCGGATAGTAACGTTCATTCATTCCTACACCAATGGCGAAAACAACATGGCCGCTATAGGTCCCACGCCAGCCCGCGCATTATCAACGTGTCCCAAACACAGTTAATATACGACCCACAGCATTCATGCAACTTGACTACTCGAGCAAAGGGACTACAAACACAGGGCAATATATTTCACAAGGATCATCACTTGATAAAACTTACTGCAGTGTTCTCTTTCTAAGAGGTAGTCTCGGTGCTTTGCTTCGCGGAAGCAGGAAGTAGACTGACTGAAACGGTAAAACACCAGCGTATTTAACCACTGCAACGCCAGAGTTGCATTCAGTCGCCGCACTACTGCAGCGCCAATTTTCTTCCCGCGCTCACCTTCTGAGCCTGAAAATAGCTATTGGGCGCGTGTTCCCACTCAGCTATTCGGGACTCTGCTGAGACGATGCAGAGGTGTAATCATTCTCCGATTTCCTCAAAACCCACCCCAGGCGTAGGCAACACTCTATTCCTTATAAATAGATTCCGATGCTTCACTGAAGTCCGTGGCCACTGAAGACGTTTTGGATTTTCAGTTCAACATACAAGCGGTACCCAGGGTAAGGTTAAGTACTTTCCGAGACTCATGTTCGTCTCCCAGTCACAAATGGAATTAACTGAATAAAGTCCATTTTTACTGCTTATCAATAGGGGACAGGGCGGTTCTCAGTTCGGTCCACCACCCGTCTGACTTCTCGTTGTGTGATTTTTTAGTTTTGGGTAGAAATCAGTTCGGAGATTCCTACCCTCGGACCAGTACCACAATTAGCTCATTTGCAACCGAACTGGGGCCTTTCGTACACGTTTAGCCCTTGCCATGCCAGGAGAAGAAGGATCTGGTGGTTTTGCGAAAACCACAGCTCCTTTCCTTGGTCTACCTGGTCGTTTCTTCGGCTGCACTGGAGGTACAGGAGCAGCTTTGACCAGCTGTTTCCTAGGCCTTCCGCGCTTCCTATTCAAAACGACCGGGGGCGCCACCGGCTGGTCGGACGTATCTGTGCGAACCTTCGGCCTCCCGCGCTTCTTCGGACAGACCGTAGCTACCTTAGACTTCTCATATGATAAAGCCTTTCCTGGACCCAAAAGCCCAGGCGGGGTAGCCGTAAGTCCCGAGTCTGCTAAGGAACTGTCAGGTTTGGCAACAGATTTCCCTTGTCTACCCCCTCTTTTCTTTAGAGGCAGAGATTTACTGGAGGTTTCCTTGGAACTACCCTTTCGGATCTTCCTAGGTCTACCTCTCGGCTTGGCGCCTACAGTAATTTTCTCTTTCTCTACCTTCTTAGGACAATCTTTCCCTGGCACCACTCTCCCAGCCTCTAGTCTAAAGATTTCCATACCAGCCTGTTCCTGCCTTCGGAATTCTGGAGCCCGATCCAAGTTAACAGCTTGAATCGGCCCATTTTCATCGAAAGCCGGCTTCAGATAGTCGATATGGTATCGCATTAGACCTTCGGCTGTCTCCAGCTCACAGGTGGTACCTCCTATGAACCTTCTGATCTTATAAGGCCCGTCCCACTTGGGTCCGAGCTTCTTATTCGCTTTGGGGGGACAGAATCGGTACACCACCTCCCCCGCCTCAAAACTGGGGGGCCTAGAACGTTTGTTATAATCCCTAATCTGGTGAACCGCAGATATTCCGAGATTATCCCGCACGTACTGGTGTCCCTTTCTCATCCACTGTTTCAGGTTCTCAACAAAAGCAACCTTGCAAGGGAAATCAAGACTTCCTCTTTCAACTCCATGAACAATGTCCATGGGCGTTACCAACTCTTCTCCGAAGACTACTGAATTTGGTGTGCATAAAGTAGCAGCATGTACTGTCCCTCTATATGCATGAGCAATGCAAGGGGTCAGCATATCCCAATCTACTTCGTCCGAATCAGTCATACAAGACAGCTGTTCCACAAGAACTCTATTAAGCCTCTCGGACTGCCCATTACTCATAGGCCTGTACGGGAGGGTAATTAGCTTCTCGATTCCCAGCATGTCAAGTAGACATCTCAAGAGTTTAGACCGAAATTCAGGAGCTCCATCTGTCTGCAATGACACAGGACATCCGAATCTCAAGATCCATTCTCGAAAAAGAACTTCTGCACAGCTTTCAGCGGTGTGATCGGCCATGGGGTAGGCTTCGGCCCATTTAGAGAAATGGTCTACTACAACCATAATATAGCTGTTGCCTCTAGGGGTACTCCGAAGAGGCCCTAGAATATCCAACGATATTCGGTTCCATCTACCACCATGTTTTTCTTTCTTAAGATAAGAAATCCCACCACCACCTCTAGTCTTCCTCATATTACATTCCGGGCAAGCTCGTACCCACCGCCTCAGATCATAACTCATACCAGGCCAAAAATATCTCATCTTTGCTGACCAGACATTTTTGAAGGTTCCGAAATGACCCGCAGTTTTGGCACCATGTATGCCCTGGAAGATCTCTTTCCTCATGGAAACAGGGACAATTTTCCTCCAGTATTTCTTTCCGGTGGCTAGTCTTGTCCACCCCAGACATAGCACACCATCTCTGACCTCCATACTACCAAGATGTCTGACAAATGTCCGAAACTCATTAGACTCACCAGCAAGATTTTCTCTGCTAGGAATCGGCACAGTTCCATCCAACATTTTCAGCAACCTTTTTACAAGTGGGTCGGCTTGCTGAGCTTCTTGCAACACGTTCCGTTGAGTCCCTAAGGAAACTTCGTTAGTGGCAATAACAGCATCATGCGCACCGCAATCTAGGCAGTCTGGTCTTCCACATTTTCTGGTTGGTAAGCGCGACAACGCATCAGCATTTTCATGCTGTTTACCAGCCCGATGCAAAATCATGCTCTGATCCAGCCCGAATTCCTGTAAGGTGAGTAGCCAGCGAGCTAACATATCGGTCGGATCCTTGAAATTGAGCAGCCAACGCAAGGAGGCGTGATCTGTCCGAACGATAAAATCCTTATTACCAAGCAAGTAATGTCGGAATTTTTGCAGGTAGGTCAGAACGGCAAGCAGCTCACGTTTTGTCGCACAATAGTTCCTCTGTGGCTTAGATAAACTATGGCTTGCAAAACACAGAACCACCTCCCTTCCTTCCTGGACCTGAGACAGAATTCCCGCCATGCCAAAACTACTTGCATCCGTGTCAAGGATAAACTTACCCGAAGGTTGAGGATATCCGAGAGTAGGAGAAGAGATTAGCAAATTTTTGCATGTATCGAATGCATCTTGGCAACGAGGAGTCCACTCTATGGGTTTAGCATATCGTTTATCCTTGCCTGCCGCGGTTACAACGTCCTGCAAGGGAATCACTAATTTACCGAAATCTTTCATAAAATCTCGGTAATAGGAGGCGAATCCAATGAATTGCCTTACTTCCCTAGCATTCGTGGGGATTGGCCAGTCCTTGACTTTCTGGATCTTCTTCGGATCCGCCGAAATGCCATGGCCTGACACAATCCGACCCAAGTATTCCACTTTCTTGCGGAAAAATTCACATTTCTTGGGTTTCAAACGAAGACCATAATCCCGTATACGCTCAAGGACGAGTCTCAGGTTATCTAGGCACTCTTCGAGAGTTTTCCCAAAAACCATGATATCATCCAGATAGACCAGACATGATTTCCAACGAAGGCCATCCAACATCTGATCCATCATGCGTTGGAAGGTAGCGGGGGCATTACACAATCCGAAGGCCATAACCTTGAATTGAAATAACCCTACACTGGATAAGAATGCAGTTTTCGACTTGCTATCTTCATCCATCGCCACCTGCCAGTACCCACTCTCAAGATCTAAAGTACAGAACCACTGGTTACCACCAAGTGATTCTATGCACTCATCGATCCGAGGTAGTGGAAAGCTATCCTTTATAGTGACAGAGTTTAGCTGACGATAGTCAACGCAAAAACGCTGTGTGCCATCCTTCTTGGCCACCATGACAATAGGAGCACCCCAGGGGCTACTGCTATGTTCAATCCGGCCCTCTCTATACATTTTCCAAATCTCTGCCTCTGCCTTGTCTCTCTTCGCCACAGGAATACGCCGGTATGCTTGTTTGATCGGACAAGCATCTCCAGTGTCTATCACATGGCGAACTTTATCAGTACAACCAAGGGCTTTGCCACCTGGAAGAGAGAAACAATCTCGGAATTCTTCCAGCAAAGACAGAGCAACGTTCTTCTCGTTTTTCTCGGATAAATCCGAATCATCGACCAGCTTTTTCAGCGGGCACTCTGCACTCGGTGGTACCAAGATGTCGGGAGCTATCAGATCATCATCCGCCACAGGCGATTCTGTAACCTGTATAGAATTAATGATTGCCTCTCTGATAATATTGCTACCGTCATCCTCAGACAAAGCGGAATCCTCTGCCACAAGAGTAACTCTACTTAATCTGCCCACCATCCTTCGTTTGCCAATTTTCATTGGGCGATCGGACGGATTGCTGAAGGCTACCAAAGCGGTTGAACCTCCACCTGAAACATACGTATTCAGGCTCCCTAAGGCGAAGTCTTCTAGCAATCCTTGGTCTGGCTCGAACATCCAAGCATCCGATGCGTCTGAGCCACTATCAAAGTCCAATTCTGCGAGTGTAATAGATTTGGGCTCCATGATCACCGCTTTCCTAAGTGTCACAGCTATTCCAATATCTACTTCGTTCACAGTCATGGTCTTTATAGAGGAAAATTCTTCACCTTCGGACTTCTTTTTCCACTGTTTACATACAGTAGAATGTCCGAAGTTTTCCAAATAAAACACTCCTGACCAATCCAAACAACAACGGTGCACATAGTAAAAATCTGCACCTAATATCCCGTCTTCAGGGCCCTTCAGACCGCTGACTACCAGACATGTCATCATGTAAGTCCGACCCGACACTTCATATGGACAGAGCACGCTCCCATATGTAGTTATAGGCGTTCCATTACCCATCGAGCACGCCATACGCACCGAAATCATAGGCGGCGCATGTGGAAGGGATTCGTAGAAATCCTTGGTAATCAAACTCGTCGTCGCGCCTGGATCTACCAAGAAATAACCACTCTTCCCACCTATGCCTACAGGGGCATACCATCTCTCCCTCACCAGTAATTTGGAAGGAATCTCCAGAGTTTCCAGCTGTTGAACAGAAACTTTCTGAATCCGAGCAGACTTCTCTTGGCCTTTTTCTACCAAGACAACCTGACCTGACTCAGCTTGGTACTCGGCCTGTCCCCAACGCACGCCAGGGCTCTTGTCCGAGCATCCCTGAATCTTTTCAGGAAGAAAATCACCGTCCGGCAACGGCCTAGGACCTCCAGCTATCAGATCGGGTAGCTTCTTGTCGTTAAGCTTTAACCCTATCTTACACACCGGTGCCTGGGCTGATTTCCCAGTTTCTAGACTACTACCAAGATCCTCGCGGACTGTGGTACTAAGAAGCGTGTTGTCCGAGGCTCCCGTATCGCTTACTACAGGAGCCGAACCTAGTTTTCCGAAGCCGGCTTCCCTCCGGGAGCGCTTTGCTTCTTCACAAGTTCGAGTAGAGCTTTTTTAGTGGGGCAAGCCGAGGCGAAATGCCCCTCCTCACTACAAAAATAGCATTTTCGAACTTGCCAGGTTCTTTTCTCTCTACCCCCAGCAGACTTCTTATACTGCTGGGTTGAGGAATTCGACTTTCCTTGCTTTTCCTGCCATGTTTGGAAAGCTTGCACTATCGCATTGCCGGGATCGTCGGACTGATCATCATCGTCGGACTCCTGCAACGCCAGTGCCTGGCTAACCTGTACCATGGCCTTTTCTTTGGCACTTGCCTTCTTGCTCTTCCCCAACTGGGAACCTTCGGCTGCCGCTCCCTCCAATGGGATAGCAACAGCCAACGGACCTATAGCAGCAGATTGCAAGACAGCAGCGTTCGCGAAATCCATATGACAACTCTCCCACACCTCAGCCCAGTGAATTGCTTGGAGAAGGTCAAACGGCTGTTTAAGCTTCACCCACGCAGCTTTCTCCTGGTTGATCAAGCCTTTCAAGAAGACTCTCAAGCAGAGGGTGCGAAGAGTATTATCCAGATTAATTCCGAAAGCATGTCTAGCACGTTTGGCTACCTCATTGGCAAACATACGGCTCGGCTGCTTAGGGGTTTGTCTGCAGTTATAGAATTCGGACTGCTTCTTTTCAAGAGAATGCTCACCGAAGTTGGCATCCATATGGTCTACAAAACCAATAAGATCCAAACCTGGGGGCAAATCTCCCATCTCGCCTAGCTGACGACGGCAGCTACACTTAAGCTGCATAAGGAACTGTTCCGGAGTCCAATTATGCGCTTCGGCTAGCACTTTCATCTCTCCGAGATGTGTCCGCCAGGAATCCTTAGGATCCCAGTTTCGTATAATCGCCGGTTTAGGGGCATGATTAACGTTCGTTGCCACAAACTGATACCTGAAGGTGAGTTCGGCGCCTATAGCGCCTTCATACTTCAGGCCCTGCACCACTGACTTATCCCGAAAGTAATTTGATACTTGGTTAGTCATATGTCGCATGGGAGAATTGTCAATCGCATGAACGCCAGGTATTTGGATTCCAGAAGCATCTGGCAACCCTCCGACTGTAGTCCATTGCCGACCAGCATTTCTCACATATTGACTATTGTCAACATGACCACGCACATACGTTGTGGAAGCAGTTGGTCTCTTAATGCTGGAGTGCGCTCCAACATAAGGCCTACCCCCTCCCCCTCCGTGAAGAGGAGACGAGGCAGTGAATGTCACCGTATCTTTTTGCCTAGGTGTCCTGGATCCTCCACGTGGAGGAGAAGCTTGCTGGGTTTGGTTAGGCTGATTAGAACCCGCTACACGCCCTCCGCTGGAAGTAGCATGTTGCTCAGGTTCGCCTGCAGCCTGTCCACCAACCGCTTCGGACAACTTTAGACGCTCGGGCACGGGTGTCTGAGCAGCCTTTTCTTCACAAAAATGCCTCGGAGTGAGGAGGATGTATGATCCACCACCTTCCTTAGGATATGTAGGTCTCTCTACGCCTAATGGCGGAGAAACTCCTCCTATCCTAGGGGGCGAACCATAAAGATCCGTATCCTCAACATCCGAAGAATCATCCAACATGTTCTTCATTCGTGACATGTCATCCACCCTGGCTACCTCATTCCGCAATTTCTCATTCTCTACACGAAGCTGACGTGTAGTGGCATGGCAGTCATCGGTTACTTGAACCAACGTGCTCTGGAGGTCTCGATTCTGCTCTATGAGCTGATCAATAGTTCCACGAGCATCGTGCATTGACTGTCCTTGCACAGAATAGGCATGGCGCCAGGAGGCCACTTCAGTCCTCAACTGCTCTTTTTCTTCCTCCTCAAAAGAATCTGCTATCGCAGGATTCCTTCGAAACTCAGTCCATTGACCTCCAGCAGCGGCAACAGGCTGTAGAGTCAACTTCGGACTGGTCACTTTTACCTTCGGATTAGTTTTCTTTGCACCAGAGCCAGGAGTAGGTTTGCGATAACCCTTCATACCAGCTGGTGAAATGCGCAGGCCAACTTGGGCCGCTGCATCCGCCACCTGGACTCCATTTGCATTGGCAGCCATCTCAAAGATTTACCAAAATCTTTAGCAAAGTTTAAAACTATAAGCCCAACACTCAATCGATAAGACAGAAAGCCAAGTTTGGTCACGGCACCAATTGTAGTGGATCGGACTACTGTAGAGTATCTGTGTCGCAGGTTCGTTTCCCTTGGCGTATCCGAAGCTTATCAATCGAGAGTTACATAGAACAAAAGGAACAAAGGCAGGCGCTACCTGTTCACTTGGGTTTTATTGTGAGGTTTCGGAACTGGCATCAGTTCGCATCAGACCTGACTGGACTGTGGACTTCGGATTACCTGGCCAGCCAGGTAACCCTCATCCAAAGGTGTCCATCAGACATATACATCAACAGTCAACAATTCACAATGAGTGGTTTAAGTAACACTATCCACACTGAGAGGTTTATCATGGCCTCTACAGCTTACATTAAATGGTAGAAACCCAGGTCGTGGTTACTATCGACCAACAGCTGGCTGCTGTTAAATATATAAAAGGCGACAGGCAAAACATATGATTTAGACTAAAAAGTCCCGCGGACCAGTAGTGACCACTGGGGAGGTTCGGACGAACTAACCCTCAGCGGCCACCTACACCCAATATCACCACACTACAATATATGAATTTGATTCTTTTTTAAAAAGCCTTGATGAACAATGGATAGATCTGTCAATTTACAATTGAAGGACATATGGGCACTTTTCATGAATCATCGACACAATTCCTAGACCTGTATCTCATGATAATGAAACATTTAGAAAAAAAATAGCATGGGATCAGACTTATTCCAGTTTTAGTCTATGCTACATGCATATGGGCATCGAATGTAAGCAAAAACAGAGATAATTCTATTTTATTTAACCTCAAATGCAGGGAAATCTGGATTTATAAAAGAATTTTTTAATAAATAATTGTAATGGATGCTGTACTTTAAACAAGAAATACTATCTAAACTATTTTTTTTTATTGGTATGTAAAGATCTATCATAGGTAGTGATCTTCAGCAAGTATATCATCACAATGCCATGAGAGCCCTAATAGTTGATGTTATCATTTTGTGTAGGGGGTGCATCATTCCGCATCACATTTTATTCCAGGTGGTGACTGAGAAATGTGGCTGGTATTAGGAGAACAACTAATAAAGAAATAAATCTGAATGTATTCTGGACTGGAAAAATAAGGAAATAAGAAAGAATTTTGAACTCATTGTTTTTTAGGGCTGGACAGAGTGGGATTACTTAATTTTGTATAGGAGGAGTGTCATCCGGGAAATGCATTTCAACTGCCTATAAATAGTGAACAAATTGCATTTGAGCATCAATATTCTAGCAAAATATATTGGGGGCCATATATAATGTGATTCAAATATAGTAATATGCATTATTCTATAGTTATGGCATATGCCAGCTTATATTCCCTGGATAAAAATATGTTCAAAATAAAATTCTTTTGTATATTTTGTGTACATTTATTGTACGTTTTGCATATATTTGATGCACACTGGTGCCAAAGATAATGCCGATAGTTATATAGTTTATAACAGGATTATTTTCAAAGCGATTATTCGTCACTACCTCCTCCCTTAGCTTTAACCCTAAGTAATAGGTTATCAGGTGAAGAAATTGTCCCATTGCCACCCTGTCCCGTTCTACCGACAGAGGTGGTGGTAGTCCAGGCCATATCAGATAGGTGGCACTATAATGACCAAAGCATCTGCCCTTCCCCCTACCACCCACCCCCTTCCCTTTAAAAGAATCCTGAGCAAAACTATGAACAAGTATACATTTCCTGAGAGAGGAGTTTGTTCTCTTCGCAATGAAATAGAAATGAAAGGAATAGTATGATTTGTAGCGATACGGCAAACAACGGAATGAAGACAGGTATGATTTCAGCCAAGAGTACATCCTCAGAAAATCTGACTCATATATATATAGTATATGGTCGATTCCAGAAATCAAAATGAAATTTGTTGGTGTGTTTAGTATCCTTGTCAATTCTGATAGTACAAACATATAAATAGTATTCATGGAATCCTCAGGAAATGCTTGTTATGTCTGCATAAATACATGTTAAAGTTGTATAAAATATTATTTTCAGCGATTCTCTGTATTGTTATTGGTACGCTATTGTACAATTTGTATCATGGAATATGTGGCCTGTCCCAGGACCAGCACTGTGGTCCTAACATTGCAATAGTAGTGTTCACAGATATCAATAGGTGGCATATATAGTGGATATATCCAAACACATAATTATAAAGAGGCCTTGTCAACATTTTATGAGAATTGATTGATATATTAAATTAAATGAGGTCTTTTGTTAATCCTGCGTGATGTTTGGAATGAACTTCTTTTGATCAATTAACCTCATTGATTAACGTTTATTGTTACCTAGGTTATCTCTTATGTGACATGATTGAAATGTACATGGTTGCACATGCAAGTACACTTACTTAAGCTGGGGATCAACAACTGCCCTAGGATCATTCTTTTTGCCCATCCGACATGATCCTGTAGCATGTAGCCAGGGGATTGAATTTTCAAGGATGTGACATTTCCAGAACTCATCTGTTCCATGTACAAATTCCTTGCATCTTGGATCTACCAATTCCACAGACTTAGCACCAATAGCCTTCATAGGAGGGGATTCAATGATGGAGTATGTAAGTCTGATTGCTGCAAAAGTCAGTGAAAAGGCTCATGAATACAATGTCCCTTGCTGGACCATATCCAAGCAATCTTTATATACATGTATCCATGTGATGCAGAGTTGATGTGACTAATAAGATAGAACTCAACTCACTTTGCCACTCTGGAAAGACGGAAAAACAATGCACTCATGTTTTGTGAATGCACCCTATATCCATCTTGAGTTGAGTTCTATTTATATGTGATGATATATATATTTTAACCTTATTCAATCATTATTACCTTAAGTTAATGTCTCGCAACCTTCCGATCGGCAAAAGCAAGCGCCTACAATGTTGTGTTATGAAATGAGCATCATTGATTGGCGCAATTAGATTCATGCAACCAATCAAAATAGTGGAGTAATTGGGTGCATTCGGAAAGCAGATTCCACTAGTGAAATCTAGCCATGCATTCTGTAGTGGCCCATTCATAAGCCCAGGCTTTTATTCTTTCAAGGTCCCTTTTGCCCCAGCTTCTAATTAAGCTTTTATTATTTTCGTGGTGCATACATTTTCATTTTCAAATATACTGGACAATAAGACTATATATCATATAAATGACACAATGACAATTAAGAAGAAACTATACCATACCGATCATACAATCAGCTGTTCTCACATTTAACCATGTTAACCATTTGTACACTAAACACCTACATTGACTGTGTACCATAATTGCTACCTGTCTTGTGAGGCCAATCCCTGGTCACCTCTGTTGGGTCCGATATTAACTATCGGACATGGTTTGTGTGGAGAATAAAGCCTGTGATACCTAACAAACTGTGTGTCTGGTCTTCTTTCCCTTCGCTAGGTTAAGAGATATCGAACTTGGGTAGTGAGATGGAAATCACTACACTCTTTTATTATATTTAGGGAAAGATATTCAATAAATGAGGCGTTTAATACTGTAAATAAGTGAAAATCATTTATTGAAATTTATTCTAAAATGAAACTCACATTCCAGTAGTATTTCTACATCCTTTGGATCTGAATTAATGTGTGATGTAACCACTGCTTCATCAAATGGATTTGTTGAGTTGAGCATTACTGTTGTTTGTGAATTTGAGTGGAGTAGTACCGGAAGTATACACATTCCAGTTTTCCCCCTCTCCTCTTTATGTTTTTCTTCTAACATCTGTTTGAAATTAATGCAATAACAATGGCAGCAGGTCCTTAAAATATAGTCAAAGATTATTCAAACATCACAGGTATATTCTTTGACTTCTATGTTTCATAGAATACTTTCAGTGATTAGTGAAACCTAGGGGGAAATTAGCCTGTGGATCATGGATCCCTATAGAGGCTACGATGAGGGCCATGGAGCACGGGTCATGGAGGAACATAGTGGATATAATGGGTGTAACATAGAGGCCATAATGATGGTCATGGAGCAGCACAGAGGGCATGATGGGGGCCATGGAGTACTTTAGAGGGTATGATGGGGACCATGGAGCAATATAGGGGATATAATGGTCGTCATTTAGCAGCATGAAAGGTACAGTGATCATCATGGAGCAACATTGAAGGTATGATGGGGTCATGGAGCAGCACAGAGGGTATAGTTATTGTCATGGAGCAGCATAGAGGGTATAACGATGGTCATGGAGCAACATAGAGGATGTAATGTTGGTCATGGAGCAAAATTCGCTCAAAAGAATGCTACAGATGTTAGTCAATGGAGTGTGATATCTATGCACAACTATTGTGGTAAATTTTGAGGAAGGGATGGTCACACCTGAATAGAATAATTAAGATAAATTCTAAAAGACACTTCTAGGAACTAGACCAGCTGGGGGAAGGTGGTGGGTTAAAACCTTTTATTAATTCATGTATTATAATGGATGTACCCAGGAGTTGGTATGTAAGCCTGAATAAACTGGAGACAGATATCTTCTTGCCTCAGCAACTGGACTGGTCTCTTCTCACTCTACAAACCTATTGGAGCACTAGTCAAATGACTACCTCTAATTTACAAAACATCCATCAGGCTTGGAATCCTCCCACTTGTAGGTAGTTAGACCCATGGATATGTCCCACCCACTACAATCATTGATTCAATTAGATTGTTCTCTCTTGAATCAAGAAGTGAAACCAAATTTAATTTTACAAACCTTTATGTTAAGCACTGTCTTAAGTAGAGCAGCAACACTTTCATCTGCATTCATCAGTGAACCAAATGACAGCAGTTGAATGTAGGGATATTTAGCTGTACTTGGTTGATGTTTAGACCTATGGAACACATTTATCAAATTTCCAGTTGATGCATAGAGACCTGAAAATAGGTATAACATTTGATGACTGCTGACTAGCTTATATATATAAGGTTTTTATGAAATAAGTACATAATATGATATATAGATAGAGTATAAACACATTTCTCAAAGCCATAATTTTGTTCACAATATTTATAAGTTTTACCTTTTAATCTTAACGGGAAAACCTACCAGTTCCAAATAATTTGTATTTAAGCTGCTCCATGAACATATTTACAGCCATGGCATCAGGGGGCAATGTAAATGTAATGCCACCAAACCCTGAATGATCCCTAATATCAGTTCCAACAGGGAGGTCAGCCACCACTGGAATCTGAAATTCCATAGACTTAAACTTGTTCACAGTGGCAGATTTAGAAAAATAGATAAATCCTTCACAATATGTTCATGTTCATTGAATTCATTCATTAAAAGGGAATTAAGATAACAGAAGTAGTGGTAATAAGCTTCAGAACAGAAGTGGTCCATCCTTTATGGAATATTATATGGTCAATTCTCACAAAATGGGGGCAGTTAGTATTTTTTGATTCGAAGGTTCACTGAGCTTACATTTTTCTCTTTTTTTTGTTTATTTGTCTTTCCCATCATATAGATCCCACTTCAAGCTTTCAGTTTATTTTGATTCATTAATCTGAAAATGTGCACTTTGTACATGAGATGACAAAATATAAGTGAAAATAGACATTTTTTAAAACCTGAAATGAATAAAATGAGAACATAGGCACCCAGAATTATGAATATAATAGGTCGGGGGCAGTGGTGGGGGCAGGACCGGGGGCAGGGGCAGGGGCAGGGGCAGGGGTAGGGGTGGGGGTGGCGGCAGGGGTATGGGCAGGGGTGGGGGCAGGGGGACAGGAGGAGTATACCCTGCCTGATAGAACACAGCTCAGCTCTGAAATATCTTTTTATATGCATTTTAGTGTATCCGCCAAGAAATGTTGTTATATTCTGAGCTTTACTGTGTAACATATGTGTGTTCATTGCCTTCGCTGGCTTCTCTCCACCACACACACACCCCCACCCACCCTGCCATAGTCAGCACATGCATGGATGCATGCTCTTAATCTATATAGCTGTTGTTTTTAGGCGGACTGCCTCTAGTTTTAAACATTCGGGGCCAGTCTTTAGTAACTAAACATGACTCTAGCATTGTTTGTATTCATAAATGACATATAGATTATGGGTGTAAATCCAAGGACAATCTCTTGTGATGCTATAAAGTGGATATCATTGACGATTTCTATAGAGTGATGTTGAATAATGGGCAATAAAATAGCATCTTTCTCCTTACTGCGTTTACCGATCTATCAGGTACAACATGCTTAGTTCTCAGTGTTAGCTTGTTGCTATTTTGACGGAAAAAGTGGTAGTTACATCTCATCTAGTTGGGCATTACTTCCTCACAGTATTAGTTGATAAATCAACAGGACTTACCAGACGTAGGCAGCCAGAAAAAATAAGGTTAAATTTCAAATTGATGCTGAGAGAGCAATATTCATTGAATCCAATAGCGATTTTGGGGTAAGATTCCCTATTCATCAATGCAAAAAAGGTTCCTGAATTTTGAGAAGTTTAAAAAAATGACTTCTGAAATCACCCATTGCCCCCATTTTGTGAGAATTGACCATATATATATTATATATATAATCTTCGATCTTAAACATAATTATAAAGGGTCAAATATAAATTTCTCACTTTCAGATCCTCCAGGTGCTCCTTTGGTCCAATACCTGAGAGCATCAAAAGCTTTGCAGATCGAATATTTCCTGCTGATAGAATAATTTCCTTTCGTGCTCTGACTTGTTTTAACCGTCCATCGTGGACATATTCAATGGCAACGGCCCTCTTCCCCTCAAATACGACCTACAAGATTTGTTATTATGATTTGAAAACAAGCAATAAATTCAGATAATTACTATATGAGGGCTGCAAAGTATCCCAGATTCGGCTACAGTTTATCATACTTATTTAAAATTCCCTTCTTCCCTTCTTCCCTTCTTCCCTTCTTCCCTTCTTCCCTTCTTCCCTTCTTCCCTTCTTCCCTTCTTCCCTTCTTCCCTTCTTCCCTTCTTCCCTTCTTCCCTTCTTCCCTTCTTCCCTTCTTCCCTTCTTCCCTTCTTTCCTTCTTCCCTTCTTCCCTTCTTCCCTTCTTCCCTTCTTCCCTTCTTCCCTTCTTCCTTACTTATTTACAGTTCCCAAACAACAGGTGTCCCATCTCAGGAAGAACGCAGCCATAACAACATCAAAGAAATTCATCTTTCTATCCTGCTCCCTCTCCTCCAACACCTTGCCTTTCTCCACCAGAAATCCCCTTCCTACTCAACTTCCTCCTACTCCACCTCCTACTCCACCACCTCCTACTCCCTCTCCTGTGTGGAAGAAGAAATACCATTAATCATTAATCTTTAATCTCTCACCTCCTGATAAAAACGACAGCTGGGTCATAACTTGTGATTGGTGTAGGGGCCCGATTTTGGGGACAGCTTGTCTTGCCTTACCCCAAACACAATATTCCAAACTTACTGTGATATGCGATAGGCAGGTCTTTTTCATTTGTGACATTCAGTCACCACCATATCAGACAATCACATACTAACATACATACACCACAATGCTTGGCACCCCAATCTACTACTGACCAATTGGCACACCCAGCACTCTTCCAAACAGCTACCTCCAGCCCTCTATACCAAAACAATAACATTACCAAGTGCTCAACCAATGATTCTTAAACATGTTAACTACATACTGGCAATTTCCAGTCCTTTCCACTCCCACTGTTAACATGAGGCTAGCAGTATATAAAAGCAGCTAGCCTCATCAATAAGTAGGCCCTAGCTGAAATTTATTTCACAGAAAGTTTTAAATTGATGAAATAAAGGTATGACAGGAAAATATATATGTATTACATAAGATGCATGTATATCGGCATAATGTTGTTTTTGAACAGCAAGAGAATATCAACCTTTGTGACCTGTGCTTTTGTAAGAACATGTAGATTGTCTCTTTCCATTGCTGGCTTCAGATATGACTGTGCAGTGCTCTGACGGACTCCATTTCTAATATTTATCTGCAACTTAGCTACACCTTAAAATGGGAAAGATCATAAGGAAATGTGTGACAACCTACTAAAGTTTACATTAGAACATCAATGGATGAAATAAGACACCTTGTAAATGGAGGTAATGAGCTTGTATACCTGGGAAATAGTTTGGTATTATATCACATTATTCAATGGGATAGCTGTGGTATGATTGCCATAACAAGTTTATGGGTTATTCACATAAGAAGACCACTTTAAACATACCAAGAATATCCTTTTCATTATAGTCTTGGTTAAAAGGCAATCCATTCAACTGAGCACCTTTTATTAATGCTTCAGTCACTTTGGGAAAACCTTGTGTTACTTCCACACCTATTGGTCCATCCTTTCCTCGGTAACCTGAAAATGAACATCATTATCCTTATTCATCATGGAAATGCCTTGTGCAGGACCAAAATTTGAATACATGTAGACTATACTTCCAAATATTCTCCATAACATGACTCATGACTCAAACATAAGTCAACCGGTAACTCCTTGCTAGTTTATCACCACCCATCCAATGAACCAGTACTAAAAAACAACCCACACCCAACCAACTGGTTTAAGTCACATAGCCTAGAACCTAGATCAATGATAGGCTATACGCCATAGCACTAATGGTAGTTAGAAATAGCAGTGGATATAAGACCATGGAAGTCTTAACTGATTATTTCACCCCTCTTGGGAGTTGCCCATACCTTCAGCATTGTACCTCCCGCTAAGTCAGGGTGGGTGATAACGCGCCCTTGGCTGATACCAGGGAGGTGTATACAACGGAGCGGAAGCCATGGGCTGATCACACAGGACGATCCTTGTCAGGGTTGTGTTATCACTATTGTATCCCAGGTGGTGCTGCAGTGCTGTTGTTGGCACTAGTACCACCTAGGAGATATTTGTTGAACTGGCGATATGTATGGAACTGCTCCACACAGAGGTGGGTTAGTGGGTGTGGGTGTGTACAGGGATGTGGGGGTCGGGGTGGGGGTGGGGGGCTAATGGGGGTGTATTAATGTATTCAATTGAAATTAGTACCAATATCAAATGAAGATGAGTACAGATAAATATTGTGTTGAACTGTGTCAGGAATACAGGTTTTAAAAATAGCCCTGAAATTAGACCAAAGCATCCTGCTAGCACTTTTAGCTATATCCTTTAATCATAAATCATTAACCCATTCAGGACAGCGCCGCCAATGTTGCATTATGCTTAACGACTAAGCGTGGGAAAAGGCAAATCAATTGACGTCCTGAGTGAAATATACATGTCACGTAATGGCGACGCTTCACCTCGTCCACTGTTCTCTGGATGATGCACATTCTATGATGCAACGTCATCTGAATTAAGGACGGCCAATAACGTCACCACCATTGAATAACGTTATTACTATGATGCTTTTTGGCAATACGCGTCCTTTCCCACGGAGTGCTTTATCGCATTACGCTTCCTGTGCATGGGAGTGCTTTTACGCACTACGCGTCCTACGCATGGGAGTGCTTTAAGGCAATACGCGGCCAAACGCGTGGGAGTGCGTTAAGGCAATACGCGGCCACACGCGTGGGAATGCTTTAAAGCAATATGCGGCCTGAATGGGTTAAACAACAGCTAAGTTGTTCCATCAGCATAGGCCTACATACTATTTGACACATTGGTAGCCCAGGTAAATTTGATTGCCTTTTCCAAGCAACACCATAACAGTCACATAGTTAAAAATAGCTATACTATTGTTGGCTATTGGATGGGGTGGGGGATGGGTGGACCTGATTCACTGTAGCATAGAAATAGACACATGTGTCTATTTCTATGTGTCAATTTCTATGACTGTAGTTAGCGCCACAAGCTGTAGTGGCATTACTCTTAACTATGGGGGTACCACGCATTGAACCTCGGTTCTGCTCCCTCTGTATATACCTCCCTGCTGATACACACAAAATTTATAGGTCTGGCAGCTAAGCCTGATCACCAGAAGTCAAATTGTGTATTAATGAGCCGCCATTTCTGACTGTGGAATCGTCGATCATTCACCCTAATTTCTCTGGAAATAATGAAGCTATTGCTTCGAAATGAAAATCGAATTATTCCACATAAATATTTGATGTTGCTCAAATATATTGATGTAAACCCACCATAAACCAAGATCCCATAGCGAATCGGGTACGGATCGGACACACCACCTGACTTGTCAACCCAGTTTGCCGCTCGTCCACTGCCTCCTTTTTTCGCTCACTCATACGCATCTAGTGCGTCGTCAAAGAACAGAAACTTTGCCATCAAATGAAAGTTTTTCCGGCTTTCTAGGCCTATTAGAAGTTAATCTAACCTTTTTTGTTCTATCTACTTTAGCAAAATCTCACTTTTAGGTATGATTATTCCATTGAACTTCCATTTGGAATCAACCGGACCCGACACTCTCTGAGTGACAATAGTTCGAAGCAAGTCTCAGCACTGGAGGGACTATTTCCTTCATCTTTCGCAAAATGCATACAAAATGGCAGAAAACTAAAATAAATTCTTTTATTTGGATTTATTTATATTTTTCATTCCTTATAAGGATATAATATCAATGTAAAGGGGGTGAAATAAATGTGGAAGCTAGCTACGGTGCGGTGTGACACAGTGTTATGCATCTCGGTTGTGGCGCAAGACCGAGGGACGGAGCGCAGCTTGGTCCCGAGGTCACCCTCCGCAACTCTATGCATAACACTGTGTCACACCGCACCATAGCTAGCTTCCACCTATATATCTCACCTGTAAGCCTATATCACAATAACAACCTGTTTTGCAAACCAGACAATGTTCCTTTTACATGACTATAGTTGTAAGCATGATTGTAATTGTTGATATACTGTATAAATATCCTAAATTTTAAAAAAATATATTGAAGCAGGTATCAATACCTGATTTTAGGAGTTCTGGGTCTTTCACATCCTCAAGCTTCTTGAAGTAGTGCAAAACATCTTTGTAAGCCCAGCCTTCATTCCCCATTTCTGCCCAAAGATCATAGTCATGGGGACTTCCTCTCACAGCTGCCATGAAGTTTATAAGGCTTGATCCACCAAGTCCTCTCCCTGATTGCCATTTTTGTTCCTTTGAAAATAAGAGCATATAACCTCATGTTTTATTTGCAGGTTCATTATTACCACTAGTTTAACATACCCCTTGATATTTCCCCATGCTACACGACCATAGATATGTACACACACCTAACCCTTCACTATCAAGAGAATCACTACCTAGATACCAGCTAATGTGACCATCCTGCTATGTGACAAAATATGGCTTAGTAAATTAGGGAACCAATAATATAGGGATGCCCCATCTACTAACACATGTATAGTTTAAGATTATAAAGTGGTATATGTGAAAGCAAATCAACACTAGTGGGTCTGAAGGAGCCAGAGTATCACATAAGTTGCAACCACGCAACATACAAAGCCAAAGGCTGAGTGTGTTGCCCGGTGGCAATGAGTGCGATAATGTTTTTAAAAAAACAACTACACCACAACTATTTCTTCAACTTAGTTACCCAGCTGGATCGCCATCTGAGGCGGTTCCGTGCTTCCCTGGATGATCCTCTCTTCTTGAAGCTGGCCAGTAATGGATCACACTCCTACCTACTATATTGTGACTTGTTGGAGTTCCTAAGGTGCAAGGCTTCTAAGCTTGGTTATGATCCTTGTGATGTCTACGTCGCTCAAGGGCATCTTTCCTCCATGGAATTGGAGTTCCCCAAATTGACATCAAAGCCTTTGGGGATTGGAAGAGTCTATCCATTTTAGATTATCTGCATACTCCCCTTCATAGGAAACTGAGCATTGAGACAAATTTCATTTCTGCTCTTGATACCATGATTTGACTACAATTTTACTTTCATTACATGTTTGATTACTTTGATTGCTACTTATGTTTTTCCTCTTCTACTTATTTTGGAGGGTTTGGCGGCCTCTAGCTGCATCCAAGAGTTGTATTGTTTATTCATTCTTATTCATTGTTTATTACCTTTGTCTAGTGAACGCAGGATATTATAGATTGTATTGAGGATCCTTTATATTTCTATAATTTACAAAAGTGAGACCTGAATCTAGCGCCAGTGGCAGGAGTTCCTAGGTAGCTAACCACTCTGCAGTCAATCATGGTATGATACGGTCGAGGAAAAGGGAGTGAAAGAATCTTAATAAAGGCGGCCTCTTTGGACACACCCTCTAGCTGCATCCACTTGTATTGTTTATTCATTCTATGTGTTGATTATTACCTTGTCTAGTGAACGCAGGATATTGTACACCCTTCTCTACAACAAGGACATCTGTCCACAATGCCCTCAAGAGAATCGCCCAGAGATTGCCCTTGGATCTTCTATTTCATCATTTATGACAATGCAGCTACTTCAATCAACATGTGATATTTTTTATTTTTTTATTCAACAAGAAATGTGTTTTATCTGCAAATCATGTTCATCGCTGCATTACTCATAAATTTTACCCTAATTATATAAATAAAATGCTTTTAATTCATTTTACACCTCGTCTTTTAATGAGGCTGGCAATGAGATTATCTTATGCTTGGCCTTCAGTATATCTCAAGAACTATACTCCGAGTGCATACTCATTCTGGCTCTCAGTCGCAAACATTACTGACCGAAATCGTTGGCACCGATTTACAGTAATCTGCCAATTATGGAATCAGATAAACAAATGTCCATCATTGATAAGAATCTGATGTGTGGGGCGGTAGCAGTTGGTTTTAATCTCAGAAAAATCAGAAGCAGGAGTGTGTGGTTCCAGTACTCCAGCTCCATGGCTGTGTTATCTAACACCTCTGCCCTCCCTGTCCGTCTGATTACCGTAAAATCTCCAATAAAAGTGCTACATCAATAAGAGTCAGGATAAATTATATTCTCATACATGACCATAATTGTCACTTGACCATAGGTTACATGTAACTGAAATCTGCCAATGTTTCCCTTGGAAACAAAAATTAATTGAATAAAGCTGACACAAGTTGTGAATACATTAAAATAGTAAAACAGTAATGGAATAATAACTGCTTCTTGTTATTAGATTGTAGTGAGAATATTCAAACCAAAGTTGTATAACATTGATGAGCAATCTTACCTCTTGGATTTTACCATGTTCAGTGTCAGTGACTTGGGTTACAGGCAAAGGCCAGCTGAAATCACTGGTTGCACCTGCTGCTGCATTTATAGGAATCTTGGCCGATGGTAAATCGTCATTGTCAGAGCCAGCTTCCAATAATGCCACTTTGTGATGACTGTCTTCACTCAGACGAGAGGCAACAATTGCCCCAGCTGATCCTGCACCCACTGAATCAAAGTAAATTGAAATATGATTTAATATTTCCATCCAACTTTCCCCCCTTTTAATTTTACATTTTAATCTGCAAGCCCATATATGAGTTATTCTCCAAAAAGGGTGACATTTGGTTTGAGGAGGCCTTTTCTTGAGGAAATTGTCCCTACACTTCTTTTACAATTTATTATTAACCATGTGCTTAAACAATCAATAAGAGATGCATCAAATAAAATAATTGCAAAGCAACTTTAGGGATAAACAATTAGAACAAAATGTCAGACTTTTTTCCCTTACTTCTGCAAATAATTCCTCAGTATCCAACTATCAGATACTATTTCTTCATAATCAAACCCATCAATAATTTTTTTTTGACATATTAGGACTTAGAAGCTGATTTCTTGGTGTAAGGTCATACCTTGACTTTGGTATCATTTGACAAATTTCTTTAAACTCAATCCAACCTTTACAACCCTATACAAACTTTATACAACCATGTGTAGACACATACTAAGGTTTTTGATGGTTTTAATAAAGAAATAAATGAGGAACTCGGAGACACAACTGATCTATTTAAGAATCACTATCCTACTGACTTTATTGTAATATATCCGTACAGACTCTCACCAGGATGAGTGTCAATAAGAAGGGGGCATATGCTCGTTATCTCATATCCTGGACTGGCTTGTATAAATAGACTTGCACCATACAGGTACTTAGCGATTTTATAACCCTAATAAAGATGTGATAATTAATAATTGATATAGATATGATGAGGTTGTGCAATGTTATGTAATGTGTCATAACGATACTATTATTTTTATTTTGTCAATAAATACTTGGGAAAAGATTTTATGCCATTAATTATAGGTGGGTGTATCCACAAAACAAGGCCAGATCAGACACCAGACCATTGCATATGCCATGGTAGATTTCACAAGCAGAATCTACTTTTCAAATGTTGCCAAATTAAGATGAGATTCTTTTGGTTGAATATAGCTACTTAATTGCCCCAATCAATGTTGCTCATACACGAGGCAAATTTCAAAAACCCTGGCTGCTCCGATTTGTATTAACTATCTGTCAATTTATTTTGTTAAATAAAGGAATAAGACATATATCATTATGTATGTCTGTGTGGTCTGGGGTTTTTTTGCACTTCCCCCTATTACTATATGAGCAATTCAACCAATTGGTTGTCATTTGGCCATCCAGGGCTGAAAAATCTTATTTTTTCAAAGTTGCTTCTCTTGTTTTTTTTTCTTGTACATACATACATTCTTGTACAAACTAGATATATTGCTCCTAAATTGCTGCTTTGGTTACTTGATGCTTCTGTGGTAGAATATAGAGGGGACATAGCAAGGGGGAAGAGTGTACACTTGTTAGTGACAGAGGGAGCGCGGGAAGTTAGAGGTCACTAACAAGTTACAGACTTCACCCGAGCTTTGTTCCATATTTATTACACCCCATTAATAATAAGTATTATATCAATAGAAATAAAAATAGATAAAAATAAAAGAAGTAATTTCAGTTTTGGGCGGACCTACTTGTTGTATGCGCCAAGGGTGGCATAATTTACATGTTATGCACCACCTTGACCAAGTGTGGCATACAATGCTGAAGGTATAGGCAACTACAGCACAGGTGTGTAATAATGGGTTATATCTTATGTATTGTCTGCTGTGTGTTAGTTCAGCCAATCTACCCCAATGGGCAGTACGGGTTCGAAGTAGCCTTTTACTGTGTATTATGCTGCCTGTTCCATTTTATGTATACATTGTGCCAAATATTGTGATTCATGCTGATGTTGTAATATGCTACTTCTTACTTCCCTGTTGCTGGGTGTATGTTCACCAAGCGTGTAATATTCCTAAGACACCGGTGGTCTTGGGCTACCTGTCTGGTCAGGTAGTCCGAGACCCTTGGACTTAGGCAGGATTGTGGGGCTTATTGTCAACAGTTCTCAGCTTACAATATAACATTTGTCAAACAGGTATTGCTGCCTTTATTCCATTGTTTTAGCATGGCAAAACTTGTACACGTATTGTTTTAAATCATTTTGTACTTGATCTGTCTTGACATATTATGCACATATAACCCATTATATCTAGAATATATATACAAAAATATTCATAAAACATTGACATCAACACTTGTTTCGGTTGTCTATGATGGCGAATAGAAGTTATGTTTAAGTATTTAAAGGGAAAATTAGTAGGGAAAAAGTAAAAATAAATAGATTCCAACCCCCCCTGGCCCCCAACCCCCTGTCCATCTAGACCCCATCTAGACCCCCGCTATGGTGACATACTGTATTTGCTTGCTGCTACCATCTCAGGGATTACAGAATTTCTTTTTGTATTTATTTATTTTTCATAGTGTACGTTTATTACACATTAGAGAGCTTTGACAGACCCTCCTGAGGAGGCAACCCATACGTATCGGTGTGGAATTAGGTCAGTATGTCAGGTTGTGCATAGGTAATGAGCGCAATACCGACCATCCACTTAAGAATATCACAAACTATCTAGCCATTTTACATTTTAAAAAAAGGTTTGGGATCAACATTAAACATGTTATTGATGTCCTTGTCTAGCAATTTTTCGTGATAGTTTACCCTTTTATCGCAGAAAGCATGGTTAAAAAAACACTACCATAAAGCATCGGAGATCACCATCTTGGGGGCCGACCTCACTGGTTCTCCCTGAGTTTACTCGGTAGGCACACCAAGGGCAAGGTGTCAGTCTTACATGTGTAGGATTGTCTGCTGAAACTAAATCTGGAGGCTCCGGTATGCCCGGCTCACGCATCTCTAATGTGTCGAAACTCCCTATCATAACGCTTACATAAAATAATTTATGCAAATGTTAATTCATTTAAGGTGACTCAGTAGTGATTATGTAACGGGGTGCACGGGGACGCCTAGCGTGAGTAGCGGGTTACAACTTTTGCCATTTTTCATGCAATGTGTATTCAATACATATAGCAGGGAAAATCAGCAGTATGCAGACGAAGTATGTATGTTAAGTCTTGATATAAACATTTCAGCCAGAGAATTGATGCTGATTTTTGGTGTGGGAGTTAGTATCTATGGTCCCTACATCCATATTAAATTTCATCGAAATTTATGGAGCCATATGTGTATAAATCGAATATTTATCAAGAATTTTCTCATTTTTAGCCAATTTTCTCATAATTAAGTTTTAATATAAAAAATTCAGCCGGGAAATTCATGCTGATTTTTTTTGTGTGTGTTAGTAAATATGATAGCTGCATCCATATTTAAGTTCATTGAGATTTATGCAGCCATTTTTGTTCAATTAAAATATTTATCAGGAATTTCCATTTTTTTCCCATTTTTTCTCATAAATAAGCCATAATATCGAAAAATCTAACCTGGTAAGCCATCCTGATTTTTTGTATATGAGTTGGCAAATACTGTATCTACATTCATATTAAATTTAAAAAATATTCATCAAACAGTTTTTTTTAAAAACGCTGATTGTCATCAGCCAAAGTCAATTTTGCTAGTGCCCCATACTGCCACTAGGGGGCTTCCAGGGGGCTTACTCAGGATCTGAGGGGAAAAAAATTATGTGATGATAAGTATATATATGTTGAATGTCTGGGTGAAATTTGATGTCTGAATTCATGTCAGAACCATTTTAAACGAATTATGTTAATAAATTACTCAAATGTAGTAAAATTACTCAAATATGATTTATTATTTCTATCTCCATACCGCCATAGCATGAAAAATAGCCTGGTGACCTATATTTTTTTTTCACTCAATAATCATTATACTGTGGTGATATTGGGTGTAGGTGGCCGCTGAGGGTTAGTTCGTCCGAACCTCCCCAGTGGTCACTACTGGTCCGCGGGACTTTTTAGTCTAAATCATATGTTTTGCCTGTCGCCTTTTATATATTTAACAGCAGCCAGCTGTTGGTCGATAGTAACCACGACCTGGGTTTCTACCATTTAATGTAAGCTGTAGAGGCCATGATAAACCTCTCAGTGTGGATAGTGTTACTTAAACCACTCATTGTGAATTGTTGACTGTTGATGTATATGTCTGATGGACACCTTTGGATGAGGGTTACCTGGCTGGCCAGGTAATCCGAAGTCCACAGTCCAGTCAGGTCTGATGCGAACTGATGCCAGTTCCGAAACCTCACAATAAAACCCAAGTGAACAGGTAGCGCCTGCCTTTGTTCCTTTTGTTCTATGTAACTCTCGATTGATAAGCTTCGGATACGCCAAGGGAAACGAACCTGCGACACAGATACTCTACAGTAGTCCGATCCACTACAATTGGTGCCGTGACCAAACTTGGCTTTCTGTCTTATCGATTGAGTGTTGGGCTTATAGTTTTAAACTTTGCTTAAGATTTTGGTAAATCTTTGAGATGGCTGCCAATGCAAATGGAGTCCAGGTGGCGGATGCAGCGGCCCAAGTTGGCCTGCGCATTTCACCAGCTGGTATGAAGGGTTATCGCAAACCTACTCCTGGCTCTGGTGCAAAGAAAACTAATCCGAAGGTAAAAGTGACCAGTCCGAAGTTGACTCTACAGCCTGTTGCCGCTGCTGGAGGTCAATGGACTGAGTTTCGAAGGAATCCTGCGATAGCAGATTCTTTTGAGGAGGAAGAAAAAGAGCAGTTGAGGACTGAAGTGGCCTCCTGGCGCCATGCCTATTCTGTGCAAGGACAGTCAATGCACGATGCTCGTGGAACTATTGATCAGCTCATAGAGCAGAATCGAGACCTCCAGAGCACGTTGGTTCAAGTAACCGATGACTGCCATGCCACTACACGTCAGCTTCGTGTAGAGAATGAGAAATTGCGGAATGAGGTAGCCAGGGTGGATGACATGTCACGAATGAAGAACATGTTGGATGATTCTTCGGATGTTGAGGATACGGATCTTTATGGTTCGCCCCCTAGGATAGGAGGAGTTTCTCCGCCATTAGGCGTAGAGAGACCTACATATCCTAAGGAAGGTGGTGGATCATACATCCTCCTCACTCCGAGCAACAGCTGGCTGCTGTTAAATATATAAAAGGCGACAGGCAAAACATATGATTTAGACTAAAAAGTCCCGCGGACCAGTAGTGACCACTGGGGAGGTTCGGACGAACTAACCCTCAGCGGCCACCTACACCCAATATCACCACAATACTACTACAGGAGCCGAACTCTTTTAAGAGTTTGAAAAGAAAAATCTTAAAAACTCGACAGGGTAAGAAAAAGTAAAAGTCTACAAGTAGGAGCATATAGTGTGTCCTCTCTACAATGAACAAATAAATCAATCTTATGAAAACTTCAGGAATCGACAAATAGGAGCATTCTGTGTCCTAACTAATGTGAACAATTATCCGAAGTAAGAAAGAAAATTTATGAAAAACCTTTTCACGTTTGACAGGCAGGAGCATATAGTGTCCTCACTAACAAGCAAACAATCTGTTCTACAGAACTTATTTTATGAAAAAGGTTATCACTTTCATTATTGTAGACTTCACGTAAATGTCGGCGCCACACACCAGGGTCATGATCCGAGGATCCAGGGCATCCGAACAGCATCCGAGGTGGTTAAATCAGGTCGAAGGGCGGTCCAGTCATCATCGTCCATGCGTTTCCTCCGATTAGTTACCATTGCCATCGTCGTCTTTCGGTCCTTCGGGCGAGTCCTTTGCAGAAGGTCTGTCCGGAGTATCGAACATACTTCCGAACATACCTTGCTCGGGAGGCGCCCGGCCCAACGCAGCCGAAGCCACAGTTCTCTGAGGCTGGGGTGGCTCACGTTGGGACTTCATCTGGTCCAGGAGACTGGTGAGGAAATGGATTTGTTGGTCGTTAACCTCCAACATCCCACCAGCTCGACTGGACACCACGGTCAAACCAGGAGTCTCGCCCGAGCCTGAAGAAGGCAAGGCTTGAGCTTCCTCAACTGGTTTGGCAGGGAGAGAGGTCGGCTTTCCACCCAGGGAACTTTCCGACCTGCTCACACCTTGATTGGACTCGTCCGAATCATCCAAAAGCAAGCCCTGGAGTCTGGTATTCTCCTCCAAGAGCTTCAGGATGCGTTGTTCCTTCTCCTGATTGGATGCCTTCAGAGTCCGGATGAGGAGAGCCTGCTGACTGATGGTTTCCTTCAGCGTGCCTACCTCATCCACCTTCGCCCTCACCGCCTGAAGCTTTTTCAGAGGAGTCACAAGAGCGGCCACGGTCACTTTGACCTGCCTCTTGGCATCCTCTGCAGCTACTTGCAGGGCTTTCAACGCCTGGTTCACGCCGGTCTCTGATGTTTCCACCAGAGCATATGGGAGCGTGCTCTGTCCATATGAAGTGTCGGGTCGGACTTACATGATGACATGTCTGGTAGTCAGCGGTCTGAAGGGCCCTGAAGACGGGATATTAGGTGCAGATTTTTACTATGTGCACCGTTGTTGTTTGGATTGGTCAGGAGTGTTTTATTTGGAAAACTTCGGACATTCTACTGTATGTAAACAGTGGAAAAAGAAGTCCGAAGGTGAAGAATTTTCCTCTATAAAGACCATGACTGTGAACGAAGTAGATATTGGAATAGCTGTGACACTTAGGAAAGCGGTGATCATGGAGCCCAAATCTATTACACTCGCAGAATTGGACTTTGATAGTGGCTCAGACGCATCGGATGCTTGGATGTTCGAGCCAGACCAAGGATTGCTAGAAGACTTCGCCTTAGGGAGCCTGAATACGTATGTTTCAGGTGGAGGTTCAACCGCTTTGGTAGCCTTCAGCAATCCGTCCGATCGCCCAATGAAAATTGGCAAACGAAGGATGGTGGGCAGATTAAGTAGAGTTACTCTTGTGGCAGAGGATTCCGCTTTGTCTGAGGATGACGGTAGCAATATTATCAGAGAGGCAATCATTAATTCTATACAGGTTACAGAATCGCCTGTGGCGGATGATGATCTGATAGCTCCCGACATCTTGGTACCACCGAGTGCAGAGTGCCCGCTGAAAAAGCTGGTCAATGATTCGGATTTATCCGAGAAAAACGAGAAGAACGTTGCTCTGTCTTTGCTGGAAGAATTCCGAGATTGTTTCTCTCTTCCAGGTGGCAAAGCCCTTGGTTGTACTGATAAAGTTCGCCATGTGATAGACACTGGAGATGCTTGTCCGATCAAACAAGCATACCGGCGTATTCCTGTGGCGAAGAGAGACAAGGCAGAGGCAGAGATTTGGAAAATGTATAGAGAGGGCCGGATTGAACATAGCAGTAGCCCCTGGGGTGCTCCTATCGTCATGGTGGCCAAGAAGGATGGCACACAGCGTTTTTGCGTTGACTATCGTCAGCTAAACTCTGTCACTATAAAGGATAGCTTTCCACTACCTCGGATCGATGAGTGCATAGAATCACTTGGTGGTAACCAGTGGTTCTGTACTTTAGATCTTGAGAGTGGGTACTGGCAGGTGGCGATGGATGAAGATAGCAAGTCGAAAACTGCATTCTTATCCAGTGTAGGGTTATTTCAATTCAAGGTTATGGCCTTCGGATTGTGTAATGCCCCCGCTACCTTCCAACGCATGATGGATCAGATGTTGGATGGCCTTCGTTGGAAATCATGTCTGGTCTATCTGGATGATATCGTGGTTTTGGGGAAAACTCTCGAAGAGTGCCTAGATAACCTGAGACTCGTCCTTGAGCGTATACGGGATTATGGTCTTCGTTTGAAACCCAAGAAATGTGAATTTTTCCGCAAGAAAGTGGAATACTTGGGTCGGATTGTGTCAGGCCATGGCATTTCGGCGGATCCGAAGAAGATCCAGAAAGTCAAGGACTGGCCAATCCCCACGAATGCTAGGGAAGTAAGGCAATTCATTGGATTCGCCTCCTATTACCGAGATTTTATGAAAGATTTCGGTAAATTAGTGATTCCCTTGCAGGACGTTGTAACCGCGGCAGGCAAGGATAAACGATATGCTAAACCCATAGAGTGGACTCCTCGTTGCCAAGATGCATTCGATACATGCAAAAATTTGCTAATCTCTTCTCCTACTCTCGGATATCCTCAACCTTCGGGTAAGTTTATCCTTGATACGGATGCAAGTAGTTTTGGCATGGCGGGAATTCTGTCTCAGGTCCAGGAAGGAAGGGAGGTGGTTCTGTGTTTTGCAAGCCATAGTTTATCTAAGCCACAGAGGAACTATTGTGCGACAAAACGTGAGCTGCTTGCCGTTCTGACCTACCTGCAAAAATTCCGACATTACTTGCTTGGTAATAAGGATTTTATCGTTCGGACAGATCACGCCTCCTTGCGTTGGCTGCTCAATTTCAAGGATCCGACCGATATGTTAGCTCGCTGGCTACTCACCTTACAGGAATTCGGGCTGGATCAGAGCATGATTTTGCATCGGGCTGGTAAACAGCATGAAAATGCTGATGCGTTGTCGCGCTTACCAACCAGAAAATGTGGAAGACCAGACTGCCTAGATTGCGGTGCGCATGATGCTGTTATTGCCACTAACGAAGTTTCCTTAGGGACTCAACGGAACGTGTTGCAAGAAGCTCAGCAAGCCGACCCACTTGTAAAAAGGTTGCTGAAAATGTTGGATGGAACTGTGCCGATTCCTAGCAGAGAAAATCTTGCTGGTGAGTCTAATGAGTTTCGGACATTTGTCAGACATCTTGGTAGTATGGAGGTCAGAGATGGTGTGCTATGTCTGGGGTGGACAAGACTAGCCACCGGAAAGAAATACTGGAGGAAAATTGTCCCTGTTTCCATGAGGAAAGAGATCTTCCAGGGCATACATGGTGCCAAAACTGCGGGTCATTTCGGAACCTTCAAAAATGTCTGGTCAGCAAAGATGAGATATTTTTGGCCTGGTATGAGTTATGATCTGAGGCGGTGGGTACGAGCTTGCCCGGAATGTAATATGAGGAAGACTAGAGGTGGTGGTGGGATTTCTTATCTTAAGAAAGAAAAACATGGTGGTAGATGGAACCGAATATCGTTGGATATTCTAGGGCCTCTTCGGAGTACCCCTAGAGGCAACAGCTATATTATGGTTGTAGTAGACCATTTCTCTAAATGGGCCGAAGCCTACCCCATGGCCGATCACACCGCTGAAAGCTGTGCAGAAGTTCTTTTTCGAGAATGGATCTTGAGATTCGGATGTCCTGTGTCATTGCAGACAGATGGAGCTCCTGAATTTCGGTCTAAACTCTTGAGATGTCTACTTGACATGCTGGGAATCGAGAAGCTAATTACCCTCCCATACAGGCCTATGAGTAATGGGCAGTCCGAGAGGCTTAATAGAGTTCTTGTGGAACAGCTGTCTTGTATGACTGATTCGGACGAAGTAGATTGGGATATGCTGACCCCTTGCATTGCTCATGCATATAGAGGGACAGTACATGCTGCTACTTTATGCACACCAAATTCAGTAGTCTTCGGAGAAGAGTTGGTAACGCCCATGGACATTGTTCATGGAGTTGAAAGAGGAAGTCTTGATTTCCCTTGCAAGGTTGCTTTTGTTGAGAACCTGAAACAGTGGATGAGAAAGGGACACCAGTACGTGCGGGATAATCTCGGAATATCTGCGGTTCACCAGATTAGGGATTATAACAAACGTTCTAGGCCCCCCAGTTTTGAGGCGGGGGAGGTGGTGTACCGATTCTGTCCCCCCAAAGCGAATAAGAAGCTCGGACCCAAGTGGGACGGGCCTTATAAGATCAGAAGGTTCATAGGAGGTACCACCTGTGAGCTGGAGACAGCCGAAGGTCTAATGCGATACCATATCGACTATCTGAAGCCGGCTTTCGATGAAAATGGGCCGATTCAAGCTGTTAACTTGGATCGGGCTCCAGAATTCCGAAGGCAGGAACAGGCTGGTATGGAAATCTTTAGACTAGAGGCTGGGAGAGTGGTGCCAGGGAAAGATTGTCCTAAGAAGGTAGAGAAAGAGAAAATTACTGTAGGCGCCAAGCCGAGAGGTAGACCTAGGAAGATCCGAAAGGGTAGTTCCAAGGAAACCTCCAGTAAATCTCTGCCTCTAAAGAAAAGAGGGGGTAGACAAGGGAAATCTGTTGCCAAACCTGACAGTTCCTTAGCAGACTCGGGACTTACGGCTACCCCGCCTGGGCTTTTGGGTCCAGGAAAGGCTTTATCATATGAGAAGTCTAAGGTAGCTACGGTCTGTCCGAAGAAGCGCGGGAGGCCGAAGGTTCGCACAGATACGTCCGACCAGCCGGTGGCGCCCCCGGTCGTTTTGAATAGGAAGCGCGGAAGGCCTAGGAAACAGCTGGTCAAAGCTGCTCCTGTACCTCCAGTGCAGCCGAAGAAACGACCAGGTAGACCAAGGAAAGGAGCTGTGGTTTTCGCAAAACCACCAGATCCTTCTTCTCCTGGCATAGCAAGGGCTAAACGTGTACGAAAGGCCCCAGTTCGGTTGCAAATGAGCTAATTGTGGTACTGGTCCGAGGGTAGGAATCTCCGAACTGATTTCTACCCAAAACTAAAAAATCACACAACGAGAAGTCAGACGGGTGGTGGACCGAACTGAGAACCGCCCTGTCCCCTATTGATAAGCAGTAAAAATGGACTTTATTCAGTTAATTCCATTTGTGACTGGGAGACGAACATGAGTCTCGGAAAGTACTTAACCTTACCCTGGGTACCGCTTGTATGTTGAACTGAAAATCCAAAACGTCTTCAGTGGCCACAGACTTCAGTGAAGCATCGGAATCTATTTATAAGGAATAGAGTGTTGCCTACGCCTGGGGTGGGTTTTGAGGAAATCGGAGAATGATTACACCTCTGCATCGTCTCAGCAGAGTCCCGAATAGCTGAGTGGGAACACGCGCCCAATAGCTATTTTCAGGCTCAGAAGGTGAGCGCGGGAAGAAAATTGGCGCTGCAGTAGTGCGGCGACTGAATGCAACTCTGGCGTTGCAGTGGTTAAATACGCTGGTGTTTTACCGTTTCAGTCAGTCTACTTCCTGCTTCCGCGAAGCAAAGCACCGAGACTACCTCTTAGAAAGAGAACACTGCAGTAAGTTTTATCAAGTGATGATCCTTGTGAAATATATTGCCCTGTGTTTGTAGTCCCTTTGCTCGAGTAGTCAAGTTGCATGAATGCTGTGGGTCGTATATTAACTGTGTTTGGGGCACGTTGATAATGCGCGGGCTGGCGTGGGACCTATAGCGGCCATGTTGTTTTCGCCATTGGTGTAGGAATGAATGAACGTTACTATCCGAAGGTGCTAAACTAAACTTGAACAGCGTATCCGCTGCTGGTATACCAATAAACGTTCAGTCTTTGTGTTTTGGAAGTAATCAACCAACTCACTGTGCCTAAAGCGTGGGTATATTCGAGTAGTGAAGGTTTGGATTTCTCGATACCACTACGCTCTATGTGTGTAGTAGCTGTCAGCCACAGCCGAAGCGTGTCCGAGAGGAGTCCGAACGTCCATCTGCAGCAAATAACAGGTATTTTCTGTACTCATTTCTACCCATACCATCATTATACTTTCAGGTACCGATTGAATAGTGATGTCGACTTCAGGTGAATTCGAGAACATGACCGAGGACCAGTTGGCTGATTCCCTCAACGCCAAGCTGTCCGAGTCTGATCTAGAGATGGATCTGGACGGTTCGGACTGCGAGGTATTGTCGGACGAGGAGGCTAAGGTCTTGGAAGGGTCTCGGATCCTTGCTGGCATGGGTCAGCCTGACGCAGGTGGCTCTGGGACCGGCACCGTAACTTGCTGGGGCGCAATTATGGAGGCCGAGGATGCTAGGTTAGCAGCTGCTGAAGAGGATGCGGCGATGGTGACAGACATGGCTGAGGTTGAGTCCGAGACTCCCGAAGCTAAGACTGTACCTTCGGCTGGTACCTCTAAGCAGAAGCCTAGATCCCCCAGAAAGCAGGACAGGCCGAGGATGAAGGATGGAGAGATGGTCGAGTCCCCGCGGACTCTATCTCCAGATCCTGCTGATTCCTCGGCGGCAGTGACTGTGGAGCTCATGGATTCACCGGCCAAGAGCACCCGGTCTTCTGCCCGTCCAGTTCGGAAGCCCCGGAGTTCGGACCCCAAGTCGAACTCCAAAGGCAAGGCACCTGCCCCAGCGACTGGAACTACTAAGTTGAAGTTCCGGAAGCTGAAAAAGGTCCATGTGCATCGTGCTAAGGTGAGGGAGGATCAGTTGGCGCACGCAGGCTCATTGACTAAGTTCAATGCGGAGCTGGACAAGGCCACTGATGTTGTCCCGCTGAACCCGAAGCACGATCGGCCAGGCTCACGTCATCTGATGGCCACAGAGTCCGACTCTGAAGATGACCATGGACTCATGCTTCGGTATGAATCCTGTCTCTACCCGGGGCTGTGTAAGGCGGGTAAAATGGAGCCTGGTACCAGTGAGAAGCTCCGACTGGTACCAACTCTGTGGGAGCCTGGATTTCGTTGTCCGTACCTGGTGTGTAGGCGAGTGAAGCTCAATGCTTCAGGTGTCCGAGCTTTCTCCACCCGAGAAAGATTTTTCGGACACCTGTGCGAGGTTCACACCCCTCAGACAGAAGTGTGGGTCTGCCCCTACGAGAACTGTCAGCAGCAGCTTGACAGGAAATCGGAGTTGGTCAGCCACATCATGAATGGGGAGGAGCTGTTGCACAACCAGGGAAGGCCGAAGGCGATAGAGAAGGCGGCGAAAGTGAAGCCTGAATGGAAGCCCTTCGGAGCTTTCATTCGGACCACTCATCTTTCGATGACCCATCTCAGGACCCTTCGAAAGGCTGGTGAGGTGGATGTCCCCAGAACTGGTACTGGGAAATCCAAACCGACTCAGACCCCGGTAAAGTCCAGCACAGCGACTTCGGACAAGTCAAGTGCTAGTACTAGCTCGAAGGCCGCAGCCTCCAAGCGTCCGAGGACTGAGAGCCAGTCGAAGGCAGCTGAGTTGACTGCTCCTCCTGCTAAGAGGAGCAGACGTTCGAGGAAGGCCCAGAAATGGGTGGACACAACTCTGGCCGAACTGCCTTGTGCTTTGGAGACCGCTGCTCTGGTGGAAACATCAGAGACCGGCGTGAACCAGGCGTTGAAAGCCCTGCAAGTAGCTGCAGAGGATGCCAAGAGGCAGGTCAAAGTGACCGTGGCCGCTCTTGTGACTCCTCTGAAAAAGCTTCAGGCGGTGAGGGCGAAGGTGGATGAGGTAGGCACGCTGAAGGAAACCATCAGTCAGCAGGCTCTCCTCATCCGGACTCTGAAGGCATCCAATCAGGAGAAGGAACAACGCATCCTGAAGCTCTTGGAGGAGAATACCAGACTCCAGGGCTTGCTTTTGGATGATTCGGACGAGTCCAATCAAGGTGTGAGCAGGTCGGAAAGTTCCCTGGGTGGAAAGCCGACCTCTCTCCCTGCCAAACCAGTTGAGGAAGCTCAAGCCTTGCCTTCTTCAGGCTCGGGCGAGACTCCTGGTTTGACCGTGGTGTCCAGTCGAGCTGGTGGGATGTTGGAGGTTAACGACCAACAAATCCATTTCCTCACCAGTCTCCTGGACCAGATGAAGTCCCAACGTGAGCCACCCCAGCCTCAGAGAACTGTGGCTTCGGCTGCGTTGGGCCGGGCGCCTCCCGAGCAAGGTATGTTCGGAAGTATGTTCGATACTCCGGACAGACCTTCTGCAAAGGACTCGCCCGAAGGACCGAAAGACGACGATGGCAATGGTAACTAATCGGAGGAAACGCATGGACGATGATGACTGGACCGCCCTTCGACCTGATTTAACCACCTCGGATGCTGTTCGGATGCCCTGGATCCTCGGATCATGACCCTGGTGTGTGGCGCCGACATTTACGTGAAGTCTACAATAATGAAAGTGATAACCTTTTGCATAAAATAAGTTCTGTAGAACAGATTGTTTGCTTGTTAGTGAGGACACTATATGCTCCTGCCTGTCAAACGCGAAAAGGTTTTTCATAAATTTTCTTTCTTACTTCCTGGTCATGGCACCAATTGTAGTGGATCGGACTACTGTAGTGTATCTGTGTCGCAGGTTCGTTTCCCTTGGCGTATCCGAAGCTTATCAATCGAGAGTTACATAGAACAAAAGGAACAAAGGCAGGCGCTACCTGTTCACTTGGGTTTTATTGTGAGGTTTCGGAACTGGCATCAGTTCGCATCAGACCTGACTGGACTGTGGACTTCGGATTACCTGGCCAGCCAGGTAACCCTCATCCAAAGGTGTCCATCAGACATATACATCAACAGTCAACAATTCACAATGAGTGGTTTAAGTAACACTATCCACACTGAGAGGTTTATCATGGCCTCTACAGCTTACATTAAATGGTAGAAACCCAGGTCGTGGTTACTATCGACCAACAGCTGGCTGCTGTTAAATATATAAAAGGCGACAGGCAAAACATATGATTTAGACTAAAAAGTCCCGCGGACCAGTAGTGACCACTGGGGAGGTTCGGACGAACTAACCCTCAGCGGCCACCTACACCCAATATCACCACAATACCCCCTTTTTTCTTTTAAGAGTTTGAAAAGAAAAATCTTAAAAACTCGACAGGGTAAGAAAAAGTAAAAGTCTACAAGTAGGAGCATATAGTGTGTCCTCTCTACAATGAACAAATAAATCAATCTTATGAAAACTTCAGGAATCGACAAATAGGAGCATTCTGTGTCCTAACTAATGTGAACAATTATCCGAAGTAAGAAAGAAAATTTATGAAAAACCTTTTCACGTTTGACAGGCAGGAGCATATAGTGTCCTCACTAACAAGCAAACAATCTGTTCTACAGAACTTATTTTATGAAAAAGGTTATCACTTTCATTATTGTAGACTTCACGTAAATGTCGGCGCCACACACCAGGGTCATGATCCGAGGATCCAGGGCATCCGAACAGCATCCGAGGTGGTTAAATCAGGTCGAAGGGCGGTCCAGTCATCATCGTCCATGCGTTTCCTCCGATTAGTTACCATTGCCATCGTCGTCTTTCGGTCCTTCGGGCGAGTCCTTTGCAGAAGGTCTGTCCGGAGTATCGAACATACTTCCGAACATACCTTGCTCGGGAGGCGCCCGGCCCAACGCAGCCGAAGCCACAGTTCTCTGAGGCTGGGGTGGCTCACGTTGGGACTTCATCTGGTCCAGGAGACTGGTGAGGAAATGGATTTGTTGGTCGTTAACCTCCAACATCCCACCAGCTCGACTGGACACCACGGTCAAACCAGGAGTCTCGCCCGAGCCTGAAGAAGGCAAGGCTTGAGCTTCCTCAACTGGTTTGGCAGGGAGAGAGGTCGGCTTTCCACCCAGGGAACTTTCCGACCTGCTCACACCTTGATTGGACTCGTCCGAATCATCCAAAAGCAAGCCCTGGAGTCTGGTATTCTCCTCCAAGAGCTTCAGGATGCGTTGTTCCTTCTCCTGATTGGATGCCTTCAGAGTCCGGATGAGGAGAGCCTGCTGACTGATGGTTTCCTTCAGCGTGCCTACCTCATCCACCTTCGCCCTCACCGCCTGAAGCTTTTTCAGAGGAGTCACAAGAGCGGCCACGGTCACTTTGACCTGCCTCTTGGCATCCTCTGCAGCTACTTGCAGGGCTTTCAACGCCTGGTTCACGCCGGTCTCTGATGTTTCCACCAGAGCAGCGGTCTCCAAAGCACAAGGCAGTTCGGCCAGAGTTGTGTCCACCCATTTCTGGGCCTTCCTCGAACGTCTGCTCCTCTTAGCGGGAGGAGCAGTCAACTCAGCTGCCTTCGACTGGCTCTCAGTCCTCGGACGCTTGGAGGCTGCGGCCTTCGAGCTAGTACTAGCACTTGACTTGTCCGAAGTCGCTGTGCTAGACTTTACCGGGGTCTGAGTCGGTTTGGATTTCCCAGTACCAGTTCTGGGGACATCCACCTCACCAGCCTTTCGAAGGGTCCTGAGATGGGTCATCGAAAGATGAGTGGTCCGAATGAAAGCTCCGAAGGGCTTCCATTCAGGCTTCACTTTCGCCGCCTTCTCTATCGCCTTCGGCCTTCCCTGGTTGTGCAACAGCTCCTCCCCATTCATGATGTGGCTGACCAACTCCGATTTCCTGTCAAGCTGCTGCTGACAGTTCTCGTAGGGGCAGACCCACACTTCTGTCTGAGGGGTGTGAACCTCGCACAGGTGTCTGAAAAATCTTTCTCGGGTGGAGAAAGCTCGGACACCTGAAGCATTGAGCTTCACTCGCCTACACACCAGGTACGGACAACGAAATCCAGGCTCCCACAGAGTTGGTACCAGTCGGAGCTTCTCACTGGTACCAGGCTCCATTTTACCCGCCTTACACAGCCCCGGGTAGAGACAGGATTCATACCGAAGCATGAGTCCATGGTCATCTTCAGAGTCGGACTCTGTGGCCATCAGATGACGTGAGCCTGGCCGATCGTGCTTCGGGTTCAGCGGGACAACATCAGTGGCCTTGTCCAGCTCGGCATTGAACTTAGTCAATGAGCCTGCGTGCGCCAACTGATCCTCCCTCACCTTAGCACGATGCACATGGACCTTTTTCAGCTTCCGGAACTTCAACTTAGTAGTTCCAGTCGCTGGGGCAGGTGCCTTGCCTTTGGAGTTCGACTTGGGGTCCGAACTCCGGGGCTTCCGAACTGGACGGGCAGAAGACCGGGTGCTCTTGGCCGGTGAATCCATGAGCTCCACAGTCACTGCCGCCGAGGAATCAGCAGGATCTGGAGATAGAGTCCGCGGGGACTCGACCATCTCTCCATCCTTCATCCTCGGCCTGTCCTGCTTTCTGGGGGATCTAGGCTTCTGCTTAGAGGTACCAGCCGAAGGTACAGTCTTAGCTTCGGGAGTCTCGGACTCAACCTCAGCCATGTCTGTCACCATCGCCGCATCCTCTTCAGCAGCTGCTAACCTAGCATCCTCGGCCTCCATAATTGCGCCCCAGCAAGTTACGGTGCCGGTCCCAGAGCCACCTGCGTCAGGCTGACCCATGCCAGCAAGGATCCGAGACCCTTCCAAGACCTTAGCCTCCTCGTCCGACAATACCTCGCAGTCCGAACCGTCCAGATCCATCTCTAGATCAGACTCGGACAGCTTGGCGTTGAGGGAATCAGCCAACTGGTCCTCGGTCATGTTCTCGAATTCACCTGAAGTCGACATCACTATTCAATCGGTACCTGAAAGTATAATGATGGTATGGGTAGAAATGAGTACAGAAAATACCTGTTATTTGCTGCAGATGGACGTTCGGACTCCTCTCGGACACGCTTCGGCTGTGGCTGACAGCTACTACACACATAGAGCGTAGTGGTATCGAGAAATCCAAACCTTCACTACTCGAATATACCCACGCTTTAGGCACAGTGAGTTGGTTGATTACTTCCAAAACACAAAGACTGAACGTTTATTGGTATACCAGCAGCGGATACGCTGTTCAAGTTTAGTTTAGCACCTTCGGATAGTAACGTTCATTCATTCCTACACCAATGGCGAAAACAACATGGCCGCTATAGGTCCCACGCCAGCCCGCGCATTATCAACGTGTCCCAAACACAGTTAATATACGACCCACAGCATTCATGCAACTTGACTACTCGAGCAAAGGGACTACAAACACAGGGCAATATATTTCACAAGGATCATCACTTGATAAAACTTACTGCAGTGTTCTCTTTCTAAGAGGTAGTCTCGGTGCTTTGCTTCGCGGAAGCAGGAAGTAGACTGACTGAAACGGTAAAACACCAGCGTATTTAACCACTGCAACGCCAGAGTTGCATTCAGTCGCCGCACTACTGCAGCGCCAATTTTCTTCCCGCGCTCACCTTCTGAGCCTGAAAATAGCTATTGGGCGCGTGTTCCCACTCAGCTATTCGGGACTCTGCTGAGACGATGCAGAGGTGTAACCATTCTCCGATTTCCTCAAAACCCACCCCAGGCGTAGGCAACACTCTATTCCTTATAAATAGATTCCGATGCTTCACTGAAGTCCGTGGCCACTGAAGACGTTTTGGATTTTCAGTTCAACATACAAGCGGTACCCAGGGTAAGGTTAAGTACTTTCCGAGACTCATGTTCGTCTCCCAGTCACAAATGGAATTAACTGAATAAAGTCCATTTTTACTGCTTATCAATAGGGGACAGGGCGGTTCTCAGTTCGGTCCACCACCCGTCTGACTTCTCGTTGTGTGATTTTTTAGTTTTGGGTAGAAATCAGTTCGGAGATTCCTACCCTCGGACCAGTACCACAATTAGCTCATTTGCAACCGAACTGGGGCCTTTCGTACACGTTTAGCCCTTGCTATGCCAGGAGAAGAAGGATCTGGTGGTTTTGCGAAAACCACAGCTCCTTTCCTTGGTCTACCTGGTCGTTTCTTCGGCTGCACTGGAGGTACAGGAGCAGCTTTGACCAGCTGTTTCCTAGGCCTTCCGCGCTTCCTATTCAAAACGACCGGGGGCGCCACCGGCTGGTCGGACGTATCTGTGCGAACCTTCGGCCTCCCGCGCTTCTTCGGACAGACCGTAGCTACCTTAGACTTCTCATATGATAAAGCCTTTCCTGGACCCAAAAGCCCAGGCGGGGTAGCCGTAAGTCCCGAGTCTGCTAAGGAACTGTCAGGTTTGGCAACAGATTTCCCTTGTCTACCCCCTCTTTTCTTTAGAGGCAGAGATTTACTGGAGGTTTCCTTGGAACTACCCTTTCGGATCTTCCTAGGTCTACCTCTCGGCTTGGCGCCTACAGTAATTTTCTCTTTCTCTACCTTCTTAGGACAATCTTTCCCTGGCACCACTCTCCCAGCCTCTAGTCTAAAGATTTCCATACCAGCCTGTTCCTGCCTTCGGAATTCTGGAGCCCGATCCAAGTTAACAGCTTGAATTGGCCCATTTTCATCGAAAGCCGGCTTCAGGTAGTCGATATGGTATCGCATTAGACCTTCGGCTGTCTCCAGTTCACAGGTGGTACCTCCTATGAACCTTCTGATCTTATAAGGCCCGTCCCACTTGGGTCCGAGCTTCTTATTCGCTTTGGGGGGACAGAATCGGTACACCACCTCCCCCGCCTCAAAACTGGGGGGCCTAGAACGTTTGTTATAATCCCTAATCTGGTGAACCGCAGATATTCCGAGATTATCCCGCACATACTGGTGTCCCTTTCTCATCCACTGTTTCAGGTTCTCAACAAAAGCAACCTTGCAAGGGAAATCAAGACTTCCTCTTTCAACTCCATGAACAATGTCCATGGGCGTTACCAACTCTTCTCCGAAGACTACTGAATTTGGTGTGCATAAAGTAGCAGCATGTACTGTCCCTCTATATGCATGAGCAATGCAAGGGGTCAGCATATCCCAATCTACTTCGTCCGAATCAGTCATACAAGACAGCTGTTCCACAAGAACTCTATTAAGCCTCTCGGACTGCCCATTACTCATAGGCCTGTATGGGAGGGTAATTAGCTTCTCGATTCCCAGCATGTCAAGTAGACATCTCAAGAGTTTAGACCGAAATTCAGGAGCTCCATCTGTCTGCAATGACACAGGACATCCGAATCTCAAGATCCATTCTCGAAAAAGAACTTCTGCACAGCTCTCAGCGGTGTGATCGGCCATGGGGTAGGCTTCGGCCCATTTAGAGAAATGGTCTACTACAACCATAATATAGCTGTTGCCTCTAGGGGTACTCCGAAGAGGCCCTAGAATATCCAACGATATTCGGTTCCATCTACCACCATGTTTTTCTTTCTTAAGATAAGAAATCCCACCACCACCTCTAGTCTTCCTCATATTACATTCCGGGCAAGCTCTTACCCACCGCCTCAGATCATAACTCATACCAGGCCAAAAATATCTCATCTTTGCTGACCAGACATTTTTGAAGGTTCCGAAATGACCCGCAGTTTTGGCACCATGTATGCCCTGGAAGATCTCTTTCCTCATGGAAACAGGGACAATTTTCCTCCAGTATTTCTTTCCGGTGGCTAGTCTTGTCCACCCCAGACATAGCACACCATCTCTGACCTCCATACTACCAAGATGTCTGACAAATGTCCGAAACTCATTAGACTCACCAGCAAGATTTTCTCTGCTAGGAATCGGCACAGTTCCATCCAGCCGAAGCCACAGTTCTCTGAGGCTGGGGTGGCTCACGTTGGGACTTCATCTGGTCCAGGAGACTGGTGAGGAAATGGATCTGTTGGTCGTTAACCTCCAACATCCCACCAGCTTGACTGGACACCACGGTCAAACCAGGAGTCTCGCCCGAGCCTGAAGAAGGCAAGGCTTGAGCTCCCTCAACTGGTTTGGCAGGGAGAGAGGTCGGCTTTCCACCCAGGGAACTTTCCGACCTACTCACACCTTGATTGGACTCGTCCGAATCATCCAAAAGCAAGCCCTGGAGTCTGGTATTCTCCTCCAAGAGCTTCAGGATGCGCTGTTCTTTCTCCTGATTGGATGCCTTCAGAGTCCGGATGAGGAGAGCTTGCTGACTGATCGTTTCTTTCAGCGTCCCTACCTCATCCACCTTCGCCCTCACCGCCTGAAGCTTTTTCAGAGGAGTCACAAGAGCCGCCACGGTCACTTTGACCTGCCTCTTGGCATCCTCTGCAGCTACTTGCAGGGCTTTCAACGCCTGGTTCACGCCGGTCTCTGATGTTTCCACCAGAGCAGCGGTCTCCAAAGCACAAGGCAGTTCGGCCAGAGTTGTGTCCACCCATTTCTGGGCCTTCCTCGAACGTCTGCTCCTCTTGGCAGGAGGAGCAGCTAACTCAGCTGCCTTCGACTGGCTCTCAGTCCTCGGACGCTTGGAGGCTGCGGCCTTCGAGCTAGTACTAGCACTTGACTTGTCCGAAGTCGCTGTGCTAGACTTTACCGGGGTCTGAGTCGGTTTGGATTTCCCAGTACCAGTTCTGGGGACATCCACCTCACCAGCACATGGACCTTTTTCAGCTTCCGGAACTTCAACTTAGTAGTTCCAGTCGCTGGGGCAGGTGCCTTGCCTTTCGAGTTCGACTTGGGGTCCGAACTCCGGGGCCTGCGAACTTGACGGGCAGAAGACCGGGTGCTCTTGGCCGGTGAATCCATGAGCTCCACAGTCACTGCCGCCGAGGAATCAGCAGGATCTGGAGATAGAGTCCGCGGGGACTCGACCATCTCTCCATCCTTCATCCTCGGCTTGTCCTGCTTTCTGGGGGATCTAGGCTTCTGCTTAGAGGTACCAGCCGAAGGTACAGACTTAGCTTCGGGAGTCTCGGACTCAACCTCAGCCATGTCTGTCACCATCGCCGCATCCTCTTCAGCAGCTGCTTTCCTAGCATCCTCGGCCTCCATAATTGCGCCCCAGCAAGTTACGGTGCCGGTCCCAGAGCCACCTGCGTCAGGCTGACCCATGCCAACAAGGATCCGAGACCCTTCCAAGACCTTAGCCTCCTCGTCCGACAATACCTCGCAGTCCGAACCGTCCAGATCCATCTCTAGATCCGACTCGGACAGCTTGGCGTTGAGGGAATCAGCCAACTGGTCCTCGGTCATATTCTCGAATTCTCCTGAAGTCGACATCACTAATCAATCGGTACCTGAAAGTATAGTGATGGTATGGGTAGAAATAAGTACAGAAAATACCTGTTATTTGCTGCAGATGGACGTTCGGACTCCTCTCTGACACGCTTCGGCTGTGGCTGACAGCTACTACACACATAGAGCGTAGTGGTATCGAGAAATCCAAACCTTCACTACACGAATATACCCACGCTTTAGGCACAGTGAGTTGGTTGATTACTTCCAAAACACAAAGACTGAACGTTTATTGGTATATCGGCAGCGGATACGCTGTTCAAGTTTAGTTTAACACCTTCGGATAGTAACGTTCATTCATTCCTACCCAATGGCGAAAACAACATGGCCGCTATAGGTCATTTGTAGTGATTTGTAGTGATCTCGCAGGTTCGTATCCCTTAACCTTACCGATGTATAAAACAAATGGAACAAAAGGCAGTCACTACCTGTTCGCAAAGGGTTTTATTCTCGTGAGGAATTGCAAGCTGAGCGTCAGTTTACACAATCCTACCTCAGTCCGAGGATCTCGGGCCTCCTAGCCAGCTAGGTGACCCTTGACCACAGGTGTCTGAGGCAACATGCAGGTTTAAGTAAACATGGTACAAGCCAATATAAGAGTAACAAGATACTAGTTACAAGAACAAGAACATTCATAACCATTAGCAAAATAAGGTTAACCCAGGTTGCCGTTACTCTGGCAACAACAGCTGGACTGCTGTTATATGTAAAATGCAACAGGTAAAAGTTAATACATAGACTAAAAAGTCACTGCGGACCAGTACTGCCCACTCTCGATTGATAAGCTTCGGATACGCCAAGGGAAACGAACCTGCGACACAGATACACTACAGTAGTCCGATCCACTACAACAGCTATATTATGGTTGTAGTAGACCATTTGGATGCCAACTTCGGTGAGCATTCTCTTGAAAAGAAGCAGTCCGAATTCTATAACTGCAGACAAACCCCTAAGCAGCCGAGCCGTATGTTTGCCAATGAGGTAGCCAAACGTGCTAGACATGCTTTCGGAATTAATCTGGATAATACTCTTCGCACCCTCTGCTTGAGAGTCTTCTTGAAAGGCTTGATCAACCAGGAGAAAGCTGCGTGGGTGAAGCTTAAACAGCCGTTTGACCTTCTCCAAGCAATTCACTGGGCTGAGGTGTGGGAGAGTTGTCATATGGATTTCGCGAACGCTGCTGTCTTGCAATCTGCTGCTATAGGTCCGTTGGCTGTTGCTATCCCATTGGAGGGAGCGGCAGCCGAAGGTTCCCAGTTGGGGAAGAGCAAGAAGGCAAGTGCCAAAGAAAAGGCCATGGTACAGGTTAGCCAGGCACTGGCGTTGCAGGAGTCCGACGATGATGATCAGTCCGACGATCCCGGCAATGCGATAGTGCAAGCTTTCCAAACATGGCAGGAAAAGCAAGGAAAGTCGAATTCCTCAACCCAGCAGTATAAGAAGTCTGCTGGGGGTAGAGAGAAAAGAACCTGGCAAGTTCGAAAATGCTATTTTTGTAGTGAGGAGGGGCATTTCGCCTCGGCTTGCCCCACTAAAAAAGCTCTACTCGAACTTGTGAAGAAGCAAGTCGCTCCCGGAGGGAAGCCGGCTTCGGAAAACTAGGTTCGGCTCCTGTAGTAAGCGATACGGGAGCCTCGGACAACACGCTTCTTAGTACCACAGTCCGCGAGGATCTTGGTAGTAGTCTAGAAACTGGGAAATCAGCCCAGGCACCGGTGTGTAAGATAGGGTTAAAGCTTAACGACAAGAAGCTACCCGATCTGATAGCTGGAGGTCCTAGGCCGTTGCCGGACGGTGATTTTCTTCCTGAAAAGATTCAGGGATGCTCGGACAAGAGCCCTGGCGTGCATTGGGGACAGGCTGAGTACCAAGCTGAGTCAGGTCAGGTTGTCTTGGTAGAAAAAGGCCAAGAGAAGTCTGCTCGGATTCAGAAAGTTTCTGTTCAACAGCTGGAAACTCTGGAGATTCCTTCCAAATTACTGGTGAGGGAGAGATGGTATGCCCCTGTAGGCATAGGTGGGAAGAGTGGTTATTTCTTGGTAGATCCAGGCGCGACGACGAGTTTGATTACCAAGGATTTCTATGAATCCCTTCCACATGCGCCGCCTATGATTTCGGTGCGTATGGCGTGCTCGATGGGTAATGGAACGCCTATAACTACATATGGGAGCGTGCTCTGTCCATATGAAGTGTCGGGTCGGACTTACATGATGACATGTCTGGTAGTCAGCGGTCTGAAGGGCCCTGAAGACGGGATATTAGGTGCAGATTTTTACTATGTGCACCGTTGTTGTTTGGATTGGTCAGGAGTGTTTTATTTGGAAAACTTCGGACATTCTACTGTATGTAAACAGTGGAAAAAGAAGTCCGAAGGTGAAGAATTTTCCTCTATAAAGACCATGACTGTGAACGAAGTAGATATTGGAATAGCTGTGACACTTAGGAAAGCGGTGATCATGGAGCCCAAATCTATTACACTCGCAGAATTGGACTTTGATAGTGGCTCAGACGCATCGGATGCTTGGATGTTCGAGCCAGACCAAGGATTGCTAGAAGACTTCGCCTTAGGGAGCCTGAATACATATGTTTCAGGTGGAGGTTCAACCGCTTTGGTAGCCTTCAGCAATCCGTCCGATCGCCCAATGAAAATTGGCAAACGAAGGATGGTGGGCAGATTAAGTAGAGTTACTCTTGTGGCAGAGGATTCCGCTTTGTCTGAGGATGACGGTAGCAATATTATCAGAGAGGCAATCATTAATTCTATACAGGTTACAGAATCGCCTGTGGCGGATGATGATCTGATAGCTCCCGACATCTTGGTACCACCGAGTGCAGAGTGCCCGCTGAAAAAGCTGGTCAATGATTCGGATTTATCCGAGAAAAACGAGAAGAACGTTGCTCTGTCTTTGCTGGAAGAATTCCGAGATTGTTTCTCTCTTCCAGGTGGCAAAGCCCTTGGTTGTACTGATAAAGTTCGCCATGTGATAGACACTGGAGATGCTTGTCCGATCAAACAAGCATACCGGCGTATTCCTGTGGCGAAGAGAGACAAGGCAGAGGCAGAGATTTGGAAAATGTATAGAGAGGGCCGGATTGAACATAGCAGTAGCCCCTGGGGTGCTCCTATCGTCATGGTGGCCAAGAAGGATGGCACACAGCGTTTTTGCGTTGACTATCGTCAGCTAAACTCTGTCACTATAAAGGATAGCTTTCCACTACCTCGGATCGATGAGTGCATAGAATCACTTGGTGGTAACCAGTGGTTCTGTACTTTAGATCTTGAGAGTGGGTACTGGCAGGTGGCGATGGATGAAGATAGCAAGTCGAAAACTGCATTCTTATCCAGTGTAGGGTTATTTCAATTCAAGGTTATGGCCTTCGGATTGTGTAATGCCCCCGCTACCTTCCAACGCATGATGGATCAGATGTTGGATGGCCTTCGTTGGAAATCATGTCTGGTCTATCTGGATGATATCGTGGTTTTTGGGAAAACTCTCGAAGAGTGCCTAGATAACCTGAGACTCGTCCTTGAGCGTATACGGGATTATGGTCTTCGTTTGAAACCCAAGAAATGTGAATTTTTCCGCAAGAAAGTGGAATACTTGGGTCGGATTGTGTCAGGCCATGGCATTTCGGCGGATCCGAAGAAGATCCAGAAAGTCAAGGACTGGCCAATCCCCACGAATGCTAGGGAAGTAAGGCAATTCATTGGATTCGCCTCCTATTACCGAGATTTTATGAAAGATTTCGGTAAATTAGTGATTCCCTTGCAGGACGTTGTAACCGCGGCAGGCAAGGATAAACGATATGCTAAACCCATAGAGTGGACTCCTCGTTGCCAAGATGCATTCGATACATGCAAAAATTTGCTAATCTCTTCTCCTACTCTCGGATATCCTCAACCTTCGGGTAAGTTTATCCTTGACACGGATGCAAGTAGTTTTGGCATGGCGGGAATTCTGTCTCAGGTCCAGGAAGGAAGGGAGGTGGTTCTGTGTTTTGCAAGCCATAGTTTATCTAAGCCACAGAGGAACTATTGTGCGACAAAACGTGAGCTGCTTGCCGTTCTGACCTACCTGCAAAAATTCCGACATTACTTACTTGGTAATAAGGATTTTGTCGTTCGGACAGATCACGCCTCCTTGCGTTGGCTGCTCAATTTCAAGGATCCGACCGATATGTTAGCTCGCTGGCTACTCACCTTACAGGAATTCGGGCTGGATCAGAGCATGATTTTGCATCGGGCTGGTAAACAGCATGAAAATGCTGATGCGTTGTCGCGCTTACCAACCAGAAAATGTGGAAGACCAGACTGCCTAGATTGCGGTGCGCATGATGCTGTTATTGCCACTAACGAAGTTTCCTTAGGGACTCAACGGAACGTGTTGCAAGAAGCTCAGCAAGCCGACCCACTTGTAAAAAGGTTGCTGAAAATGTTGGATGGAACTGTGCCGATTCCTAGCAGAGAAAATCTTGCTGGTGAGTCTAATGAGTTTCGGACATTTGTCAGACATCTTGGTAGTATGGAGGTCAGAGATGGTGTGCTATGTCTGGGGTGGACAAGACTAGCCACCGGAAAGAAATACTGGAGGAAAATTGTCCCTGTTTCCATGAGGAAAGAGATCTTCCAGGGCATACATGGTGCCAAAACTGCGGGTCATTTCGGAACCTTCAAAAATGTCTGGTCAGCAAAGATGAGATATTTTTGGCCTGGTATGAGTTATGATCTGAGGCGGTGGGTACGAGCTTGCCCGGAATGTAATATGAGGAAGACTAGAGGTGGTGGTGGGATTTCTTATCTTAAGAAAGAAAAACATGGTGGTAGATGGAACCGAATATCGTTGGATATTCTAGGGCCTCTTCGGAGTACCCCTAGAGGCAACAGCTATATTATGGTTGTAGTAGACCATTTCTCTAAATGGGCCGAAGCCTACCCCATGGCCGATCACACCGCTGAAAGCTGTGCAGAAGTTCTTTTTCGAGAATGGATCTTGAGATTCGGATGTCCTGTGTCATTGCAGACAGATGGAGCTCCTGAATTTCGGTCTAAACTCTTGAGATGTCTACTTGACATGCTGGGAATCGAGAAGCTAATTACCCTCCCATACAGGCCTATGAGTAATGGGCAGTCCGAGAGGCTTAATAGAGTTCTTGTGGAACAGCTGTCTTGTATGACTGATTCGGACGAAGTAGATTGGGATATGCTGACCCCTTGCATTGCTCATGCATATAGAGGGACAGTACATGCTGCTACTTTATGCACACCAAATTCAGTAGTCTTCGGAGAAGAGTTGGTAACGCCCATGGACATTGTTCATGGAGTTGAAAGAGGAAGTCTTGATTTCCCTTGCAAGGTTGCTTTTGTTGAGAACCTGAAACAGTGGATGAGAAAGGGACACCAGTACGTGCGGGATAATCTCGGAATATCTGCCGTTCACCAGATTAGGGATTATAACAAACGTTCTAGGCCCCCCAGTTTTGAGGCGGGGGAGGTGGTGTACCGATTCTGTCCCCCCAAAGCGAATAAGAAGCTCGGACCCAAGTGGGACGGGCCTTATAAGATCAGAAGGTTCATAGGAGGTACCACCTGTGAGCTGGAGACAGCCGAAGGTCTAATGCGATACCATATCGACTATCTGAAGCCGGCTTTCGATGAAAATGGGCCGATTCAAGCTGTTAACTTGGATCGGGCTCCAGAATTCCGAAGGCAGGAACAGGCTGGTATGGAAATCTTTAGACTAGAGGCTGGGAGAGTGGTGCCAGGGAAAGATTGTCCTAAGAAGGTAGAGAAAGAGAAAATTACTGTAGGCGCCAAGCCGAGAGGTAGACCTAGGAAGATCCGAAAGGGTAGTTCCAAGGAAACCTCCAGTAAATCTCTGCCTCTAAAGAAAAGAGGGGGTAGACAAGGGAAATCTGTTGCCAAACCTGACAGTTCCTTAGCAGACTCGGGACTTACGGCTACCCCGCCTGGGCTTTTGGGTCCAGGAAAGGCTTTATCATATGAGAAGTCTAAGGTAGCTACGGTCTGTCCGAAGAAGCGCGGGAGGCCGAAGGTTCGCACAGATACGTCCGACCAGCCGGTGGCGCCCCCGGTCGTTTTGAATAGGAAGCGCGGAAGGCCTAGGAAACAGCTGGTCAAAGCTGCTCCTGTACCTCCAGTGCAGCCGAAGAAACGACCAGGTAGACCAAGGAAAGGAGCTGTGGTTTTCGCAAAACCACCAGATCCTTCTTCTCCTGGCATAGCAAGGGCTAAACGTGTACGAAAGGCCCCAGTTCGGTTGCAAATGAGCTAATTGTGGTACTGGTCCGAGGGTAGGAATCTCCGAACTGATTTCTACCCAAAACTAAAAAATCACACAACGAGAAGTCAGACGGGTGGTGGACCGAACTGAGAACCGCCCTGTCCCCTATTGATAAGCAGTAAAAATGGACTTTATTCAGTTAATTCCATTTGTGACTGGGAGACGAACATGAGTCTCGGAAAGTACTTAACCTTACCCTGGGTACCGCTTGTATGTTGAACTGAAAATCCAAAACGTCTTCAGTGGCCACGGACTTCAGTGAAGCATCGGAATCTATTTATAAGGAATAGAGTGTTGCCTACGCCTGGGGTGGGTTTTGAGGAAATCGGAGAATGATTACACCTCTGCATCGTCTCAGCAGAGTCCCGAATAGCTGAGTGGGAACACGCGCCCAATAGCTATTTTCAGGCTCAGAAGGTGAGCGCGGGAAGAAAATTGGCGCTGCAGTAGTGCGGCGACTGAATGCAACTCGGGCGTTGCAGTGGTTAAATACGCTGGTGTTTTACCGTTTCAGTCAGTCTACTTCCTGCTTCCGCGAAGCAAAGCACCGAGACTACCTCTTAGAAAGAGAACACTGCAGTAAGTTTTATCAAGTGATGATCCTTGTGAAATATATTGCCCTGTGTTTGTAGTCCCTTTGCTCGAGTAGTCAAGTTGCATGAATGCTGTGGGTCGTATATTAACTGTGTTTGGGACACGTTGATAATGCGCGGGCTGGCGTGGGACCTATAGCGGCCATGTTGTTTTCGCCATTGGTGTAGGAATGAATGAACGTTACTATCCGAAGGTGCTAAACTAAACTTGAACAGCGTATCCGCTGCTGGTATACCAATAAACGTTCAGTCTTTGTGTTTTGGAAGTAATCAACCAACTCACTGTGCCTAAAGCGTGGGTATATTCGAGTAGTGAAGGTTTGGATTTCTCGATACCACTACGCTCTATGTGTGTAGTAGCTGTCAGCCACAGCCGAAGCGTGTCCGAGAGGAGTCCGAACGTCCATCTGCAGCAAATAACAGGTATTTTCTGTACTCATTTCTACCCATACCATCATTATACTTTCAGGTACCGATTGAATAGTGATGTCGACTTCAGGTGAATTCGAGAACATGACCGAGGACCAGTTGGCTGATTCCCTCAACGCCAAGCTGTCCGAGTCTGATCTAGAGATGGATCTGGACGGTTCGGACTGCGAGGTATTGTCGGACGAGGAGGCTAAGGTCTTGGAAGGGTCTCGGATCCTTGCTGGCATGGGTCAGCCTGACGCAGGTGGCTCTGGGACCGGCACCGTAACTTGCTGGGGCGCAATTATGGAGGCCGAGGATGCTAGGTTAGCAGCTGCTGAAGAGGATGCGGCGATGGTGACAGACATGGCTGAGGTTGAGTCCGAGACTCCCGAAGCTAAGACTGTACCTTCGGCTGGTACCTCTAAGCAGAAGCCTAGATCCCCCAGAAAGCAGGACAGGCCGAGGATGAAGGGTGGAGAGATGGTCGAGTCCCCGCGGACTCTATCTCCAGATCCTGCTGATTCCTCGGCGGCAGTGACTGTGGAGCTCATGGATTCACCGGCCAAGAGCACCCGGTCTTCTGCCCGTCCAGTTCGGAAGCCCCGGAGTTCGGACCCCAAGTCGAACTCGAAAGGCAAGGCACCTGCCCCAGCGACTGGAACTACTAAGTTGAAGTTCCGGAAGCTGAAAAAGGTCCATGTGCATCGTGCTAAGGTGAGGGAGGATCAGTTGGCGCACGCAGGCTCATTGACTAAGTTCAATGCGGAGCTGGACAAGGCCACTGATGTTGTCCCGTTGAACCCGAAGCACGATCGGCCAGGCTCACGTCATCTGATGGCCACAGAGTCCGACTCTGAAGATGACCATGGACTCATGCTTCGGTATGAATCCTGTCTCTACCCGGGGCTGTGTAAGGCGGGTAAAATGGAGCCTGGTACCAGTGAGAAGCTCCGACTGGTACCAACTCTGTGGGAGCCTGGATTTCGTTGTCCGTACCTGGTGTGTAGGCGAGTGAAGCTCAATGCTTCAGGTGTCCGAGCTTTCTCCACCCGAGAAAGATTTTTCAGACACCTGTGCGAGGTTCACACCCCTCAGACAGAAGTGTGGGTCTGCCCCTACGAGAACTGTCAGCAGCAGCTTGACAGGAAATCGGAGTTGGTCAGCCACATCATGAATGGGGAGGAGCTGTTGCACAACCAGGGAAGGCCGAAGGCGATAGAGAAGGCGGCGAAAGTGAAGCCTGAATGGAAGCCCTTCGGAGCTTTCATTCGGACCACTCATCTTTCGATGACCCATCTCAGGACCCTTCGAAAGGCTGGTGAGGTGGATGTCCCCAGAACTGGTACTGGGAAATCCAAACCGACTCAGACCCCGGTAAAGTCTAGCACAGCGACTTCGGACAAGTCAAGTGCTAGTACTAGCTCGAAGGCCGCAGCCTCCAAGCGTCCGAGGACTGAGAGCCAGTCGAAGGCAGCTGAGTTGACTGCTCCTCCCGCTAAGAGGAGCAGACGTTCGAGGAAGGCCCAGAAATGGGTGGACACAACTCTGGCCGAACTGCCTTGTGCTTTGGAGACCGCTGCTCTGGTGGAAACATCAGAGACCGGCGTGAACCAGGCGTTGAAAGCCCTGCAAGTAGCTGCAGAGGATGCCAAGAGGCAGGTCAAAGTGACCGTGGCCGCTCTTGTGACTCCTCTGAAAAAGCTTCAGGCGGTGAGGGCGAAGGTGGATGAGGTAGGCACGCTGAAGGAAACCATCAGTCAGCAGGCTCTCCTCATCCGGACTCTGAAGGCATCCAATCAGGAGAAGGAACAACGCATCCTGAAGCTCTTGGAGGAGAATACCAGACTCCAGGGCTTGCTTTTGGATGATTCGGACGAGTCCAATCAAGGTGTGAGCAGGTCGGAAAGTTCCCTGGGTGGAAAGCCGACCTCTCTCCCTGCCAAACCAGTTGAGGAAGCTCAAGCCTTGCCTTCTTCAGGCTCGGGCGAGACTCCTGGTTTGACCGTGGTGTCCAGTCGAGCTGGTGGGATGTTGGAGGTTAACGACCAACAAATCCATTTCCTCACCAGTCTCCTGGACCAAATGAAGTCCCAACGTGAGCCACCCCAGCCTCAGAGAACTGTGGCTTCGGCTGCGTTGGGCCGGGCGCCTCCCGAGCAAGGTATGTTCGGAAGTATGTTCGATACTCCGGACAGACCTTCTGCAAAGGACTCGCCCGAAGGACCGAAAGACGACGATGGCAATGGTAACTAATCGGAGGAAACGCATGGACGATGATGACTGGACCGCCCTTCGACCTGATTTAACCACCTCGGATGCTGTTCGGATGCCCTGGATCCTCGGATCATGACCCTGGTGTGTGGCGCCGACATTTACGTGAAGTCTACAATAATGAAAGTGATAACCTTTTGCATAAAATAAGTTCTGTAGAACAGATTGTTTGCTTGTTAGTGAGGACACTATATGCTCCTGCCTGTCAAACGCGAAAAGGTTTTTCATAAATTTTCTTTCTTACTTCGGATAATTGTTCACATTAGTTAGGACACAGAATGCTCCTATTTGTCGATTCCTGAAGTTTTCATAAGATTGATTTATTTGTTCATTGTAGAGAGGACACACTATATGCTCCTACTTGTAGACTTTTACTTTTTCTTACCCTGTCGAGTTTTTAAGATTTTTCTTTTCAAACTCTTAAAAGAAAAAAGGGGGTATTGTGGTGATATTGGGTGTAGGTGGCCGCTGAGGGTTAGTTCGTCCGAACCTCCCCAGTGGTCACTACTGGTCCGCGGGACTTTTTAGTCTAAATCATATGTTTTGCCTGTCGCCTTTTATATATTTAACAGCAGCCAGCTGTTGGTCGATAGTAACCACGACCTGGGTTTCTACCATTTAATGTAAGCTGTAGAGGCCATGATAAACCTCTCAGTGTGGATAGTGTTACTTAAACCACTCATTGTGAATTGTTGACTGTTGATGTATATGTCTGATGGACACCTTTGGATGAGGGTTACCTGGCTGGCCAGGTAATCCGAAGTCCACAGTCCAGTCAGGTCTGATGCGAACTGATGCCAGTTCCGAAACCTCACAATAAAACCCAAGTGAACAGGTAGCGCCTGCCTTTGTTCCTTTTGTTCTATGTAACTCTCGATTGATAAGCTTCGGATACGCCAAGGGAAACGAACCTGCGACACAGATACTCTACAGTAGTCCGATCCACTACAATACCATGTCAAGTATCATTGGTTAAAATTTTAGAGAAATTCATCAATAATCAAAATCACTACTGAGTCACCTTAATGATGAAAACTAGACCCTTGCTACAACGACATTTGTATTCTCGTCCACTTTTCTAAGTATCCTTAACCCCCATATTGAGTTGGAAAGAATTAGCTGGAGATTGTTCAATGGATATAATGGATGTTTTAATCATGAACAATGTGATAAGTAATTTTGGTCATTGTTTCAAGTTCTTCTAGGCCTATATATATATATATTCCAAAAGTAATTCAGACCCCTGCTACAGTGACAGGGGGCTTCCAATTAAATCAGCCATACATAATTTCATCATGAAATTAATTGAAAACTTAAGGGGTGCGTCCACTGGCTGCGGTAAGCTCTGCGCTTGGTCTGCGTTTGGTCTGCGATTCAAACTCTGCGATTCCAGCAAGATTATGTCAGAGTCGCAGGCCAGACGCAGAGGTTACCGCAGTGTCATTCATAGGTCTCATGAATGCGATAGAGACTACGACTGGATAGCCTTCCCGTGTTTTTTCAAGTTGCAGACAACTTTTTTGAAGCACTAAGTAAGGTACTTAAATACACGTCATAAGTGACACTTTACTGAATGTGCAGGCCCTAAAGGTCCTGATTATTTCGGCCCCGTTTATTTAAGGTATTGATCCTTTTATAAAGCAATACTTTCCCAATTTGAGATCCAAATTTGTATCCAAAATACATTTTATTTATCTTATGGTATACTGTAGACATAGGTCTATAGCGAGTTTTAAAAAAAGGGTTTCCACCTTCTCCAGTCCTTATCAAAGGTGACATTGAATTTTGCACTGTTCATTAAGGTCTCTGTAATAAACTTTAGCTGCCTTAAAAACTTGAATACACATAAATGATTATGTTTGGAAAGCTTATTGCTATATATAATCTGGTAAGCTACAGAATATATAACAACATAGAATACGGGTCGTCTTTGCTAGGGATACCTAGTATTAAAAAAACAACATTCATTTCGTCAAGAGCCTCACTTTTGAGGTGTACATTTCTTTATGCCCAGATTATGAGGTTATGCCAGAACTGAAACTTTTGGTGGCAAGCTAGAAAAGAAATGGAACAGATCGTCGATTTCATGGCAGAACTTAATTACATGTTTCCAAATCGACCCACCCTCTTTTACTAAGATATTCTCTAAACACAATGAGCCTGTTTATACATCTTTATTATACACGCATTGCTCTGAAAACAACGTATCTAGAAGGATTTACACAAGGTGGATTAATATATAGAGCCTTTTTCGACTTTTCGTAATAATTGCCCATGCATACATGATTATATAACTATTGGTTCTACTTCTTTTTGCAATTGCACCAAGTGAGAATGAAACGTATCGCAGCAGCGAAATTTTCTGTGTCAATAAACACGTTTTTTAAAAAAAGGGTATATATATATATATACTATATATACAATATTGATAGGCCTGAAAGAATCCATCAATCGCCAAAATAATCGCTCCAAATACTTTTGCTCCTTATTCAAAATGTATTTGAGCCTTTTTCAAAATTTAAATTTTATCAAATACCCTAACATATTTCCTCGAATGTCCTGAAAGTCTATGATAATAGAACCATTATTTGTACCTCTTTTTACAATCGTTGCTAGTAAGGTATTATTATTATCACCGCGTAACGTCTGTGCAGGAAAATCAACTCAGGCTATAAATTTGAATTTTGCACCAAAGAAACCAAGAACATGTTAAAAAAACAACATTTCCAAGTAAAAAATATTGTGGATCAACCGCACTTCAACCCTAGAACAGGTCTCCATTGCAAATTTCAATCGCAACCCCTTGCGGTAGAGTCCTATTCACGTCGCAGAGGTGCTTCAGTTGCAGAAAATATTCAACATGCTGAAAGATTCCTGTGATAGTCGCAGCACATAAAACTAACACTTTTAGCCGCGATTCAACCGCAATCCAGCCGCAGATACAACCGCAGAAAAGGTCTCCACTGCTACGGTTGGTCTGCACATGAACTGCGCTTGAATAAATTTCCCTGATTTTGAATTGCAATGCTTACCGCAGAGCTTACCGCAGCCAGTGGAGACCCCACTTTAATGATAGTGTTTTTTTATCTTAACAACATAACATTTCAGAATAACAGATTTTTCACAAAAAAATACTAGCTGCGTATTTGAAACAGTGATTTGCATGAAAACCTTTCATTTAGTTCTATCTGAATATTTTGCAAATAATACCTATTCAAAGAATATTTATGCTCATGTAGTGGATTCCATCAATAGTAAATGGCTCTAGTTACTAGACGATCAGCCAACCCAGGTTCTTTCTCCGATGGATCCGGATCTCGACAAAGGCAAAGAAGAACACCAAGACAGAACGTCTCTTATTGGGTTTTATTGGCACCCATGACCTGACTGCAAGTCTAACCAAGACCAAAGAATCCTATAAATGGGTGATAATAGTAAACCACAGTTGCCTTGCAACTAGCACAAATCTGAAAGCTCAATGCGCGCTAGGTGGAGCGTTACCGAGGCACGGAAATCTCAACAGTGATCAACACATATTTACGGTTGATTCTCACGAAATGGGGTCACTTGGGGCTATTTTGGGGTCATAGTTTTCATTAAACCTATTAATCTTTCACATCATCGATTCTAAACATATTGAAAAGTTCACATCACAAATTGGGAACACTAATCTTTAAACCCCTTTTGGGGCAGCCAAAATCAAGAAAATCATGAATTGTCATGTGTAGCTTTCCAACGCACTGGAATATAACATTGAAAGTGTAAAAGGGCTCCACTGAAACTGAATAAAATCTTACCTATGATATAATCATATTCCTGCTCAAGATTATTCTTCAAATAGCATGGTCCAGGTAGAAGATACCAATAGACAAGACCCAAGATAATTCCAGTTCCAGATACTGCGATCTTGATCATGATTAAGTAATAGTTTCACAAATGGCAATCCACACCTTTCACTGCCCTAGGCTCTTTGTGCAGAGTACTGTTTCTGAATTCATAAGACATAAGAATAATTCCTTGTCCTAATGCCAAAAAAGGCTGTATGAATTCAAGAAATTATAAATTACTAAGAGCAGTTGCCACAAGCTTATGAGGGCAGAACGCTTAAATAACCTATAACCTACAAGCAATACAATGTACATGTATGTATGTATATATGCATGCATGTACATTCAAATCTTTACAGCACAAATGGCTCTTGTCCAAATTAAATTGATTCCTTTATCATAAATCTACTTTACTCATATCCTTGATGATTCCTTGAGGAGGCCATGTCTGACTATATCATCCAATGTATGGGACCACATGATACCTACCTTGATTATTCCCTACTGGTATCAGTCAGCTGTTGCTCTACATATTTATAACTCTAACTCTACTTGAGGGACCAAACTTTTTCTAGTGATGATTCCCTCTTCAATCTTCAACCTTTGGTAGTTTTCTACTTAACCTACTTTGTTTATCACAATCACTAAACATTTTAATAGACTTGTCTTATTGTAATTTGTTATTTTAAGCCTTACAGACTTGGTCACACTCTCCTGAGTGATTATTCCTTGCCTCTGCCTTTGCCTTAGTTTCTGGATGTACATAATTAATACTTCTCAGTAATTGAAAATGAGCAAAACTGGCTCATTTGAAAATCCTGCATTTGTCGGAAATGCTGACCCAGTATAAAGAAGATCAATTTTTAAAAAATGTAGTCAATTTTTTTGTTTGGCATCCATAAGGTTTTAACATAATATCTTAAGGAATACTGACTGTACTTTTTCTCCCTTGGAAATAAATGTCAAGTTCTTGTAGTTAACAGGAAATCATATCCCATAGGGATCAGGTTAAAATTGTTGTCCATAAAATTCTATACTTTTATAAAAGAAACCAATTCCTATCTGAACTTAGTTAAACTGTAAACCACATGGTAAATTTGTTATATGTTATACCATGAGGATGCCATAGGCTTAGATATCATAAAGTATTGAAATCTTCTGTAGATTCAAATTTTACCATACATAATGGACACTCTCAACTACAAGAAACAGCAGCCAATTATTCATCATTGATATGGTAAAGTTAAACACTACTAATATATATATATTCAAACTAGAATGATTTCCACTAAAAAGCATTTCAAATCTACATTATTGATTTATCTAAACAATAATTTGCCTAAAAAGCATAACAACATAATGCTTTTTTATGCCTATTCTCCTCCAAGCCATAGAAAGTCATCTTGATTAAATATGAAAGATTTTCTTCTATATCTAGATATTTCATCCATTCCATTTTCATACAGGTCAAACTTCTTGTGTTTTGATAGGGGATTATTACCATTTTATTGTTGATATCAATATCATAGTTATATAGTTTAGCGCCCTATTCCTTGAGAGTAAAGGGGGTAGGAATTGGAGGACAGACCACAAGTATTGACCATTAAATGTCACCGTCCACCGCCTCTGCTGATAGACCAGAACGGGATTAGAGATCTGATATCCTATTACTGCTAAGACAGGAGGAACTATCATAAAAAGTTGGTCGAGGGGGCAGAGCCATGCCATGACCCAGCTGTTCTTTTATGAGGGTTTTAACAGATTAACAAGAACTAATGGTCATTCCCTCTTCCACTCCTCGAGATCAGAGAGAAAACACCGGTGTCTAATTAACCTGTCATAAACTATAGTCATAGTTATAGTGTATATTCAAGATGAAACCTAAATTATTATGGTATCCAAAAGCCAAGGTCTTGGTAATGCCTACAAGAAGACACCCCAAAACTGATCCTAGAATCAAGGTAATAAAATCTCACCTATAATGTAATCATATTCCTCTTCAAGATTATTCCGCAAATAGTTTGGTTCTGGGAGAAAATACAAATAGACGAGGGCGAAGATAAGTCCAGTTGATGCAACCTTGATCATGATTAACTCTTACTTAAGAAAATGGGCCTTAAGAAAATGATCAAACCTGAGTATAAGGGTATAGCTCTATGTGCATGCCTTAATAGTCCGGATAAGACTGGCAGTCTAGTGTCGTCTAGCTATGCAGCTATATATAGAGTATCAGGATTCGGGTTTGTGTCCCGATTTAACCTATTAATTTAACCTATTTAATCTGTAAAATGATATCTTATCGGCCTCTTCCACCGCTGAGACCAGGGACAATATTAATTTAACAAAATAATAAAATTAATATCGACATGTAGTGGTTCTAGGACATCTATGGAGATATCAAGTATTATTATTATACAACTTGTATTCAACAATAAACATATACATAATGTAAATCAAGAATAGGGCCATAGCTCCTTCTCCACTGGAGATCTACCAGGTAGCCCTTAAACTAACATTGATGAGAGTTAATGTGAGATCAGAAATAAATTGGTGAAAGTAGAGTAGAGTAGAGTTCCGCCAAGCAAACAACACTCATCGCTACTTAATATTCATGATCTCGAGAATTATAGAATATTGCATTGAAGAAAGATGTAGGGAAATAGTGGGCATTGTGCATTAATTTTAGAAAAACTGCCTAGTGGGTTCCAGATATGAAACTGCCTGCATTAGTTATCAACGTCAGACGATTTTGAGAACTTGCTAGACTACTATATACCTATTATCAAGTTAATAAACATATACTCGGTCATAGTGCGTGATAAGTATTATCTTGAGCATGAGGGGTGATAAGGCATGGCACATATAACATCAATACATGAGGAGGGGTCAAGTATAATACATATAATATCAATATTCATTTCACATAAACAGGGGTGGAATGAAGGATAATTAGAAGAGTAATGGTCCACAAGTATAAGCGAAATCACAATTAGCTCTTTTGGTTTTTGGCTTTAGTATTATTGATAAATAAAGTTTTTGTTAGGTTATTATGACAGTAGTCATGTATTCTATGTGGCATTATTGCATAACGGTCCACATTTATCCTATGTGCCATTATGGAATAACGGTCCACATTTATATTTCGGGTCCCACCGGGCTCCTTTCCTGCGATGGCTTCCATTATTGCTCACAGGCGGCCGTCTTTGTTCAAATTCAAATTCTGGTATAAAGGGTGGTCTCCACTGGCTGCGGTAAGCTCTGCGGTAAGCCTTGCGATGGTTCGTGCTGGTTCGGTAGGTGGAAAGGAATGACAAGGTCCTATCCACAGGGTTAGCTAGGGTTCACTGGCCATGTAGGCAGGTCCTCGCCACTCCTCACACAGCACCATTGCAAGGCTTACCGCAGAGCTTACTACAGAGCTTACCACAGCCAGTGGAGACCACCCTTAATAGCCTACATATAGCGGGAAATAAACACGAAATTGAGACACTATCATGAAACACCTATATATTTTGCATGAAAATTGTTATAAAACATACAAGTCAGACATAAAAACAAACGATGTTTGTGGTCATTTAGCTAGCTAGTGATTCTTTTTAACTTCAACAGAAAGCAAGAGTTACAACTTGTATTCAACAATAAACATATACATAATGTAAATCAAGAATAGGGCCATAGCTCCTTCTCCACTGGAGATCTACCAGAAAGTAGAGTAGAGTAGAGTTCGCCCTTGGATACAAATAAGAAAATCGGTGCCTTTGATATTAGCGATAATAACTATGATATCAGGAGGCGTGAGGGACCAACCAGTTGATATATAGATAGAATAAGGTTGTGCAGCTATATAGAGTATCGGGAATCGGGAATTGTTCGTGTCCCACTCAATTTGGCGGAAATCTAACACCATCAATAGGAACGCTGAAGAATCAGGGTATATAAAACACTCAATCGTAAGTCTCAAGTAGTATGACGCAAACAGGTAACAATACATGTGGCAATATTTGGATCTCAGGTATGAAGTAACTGTAAGTGACATTTATCTCTCTCATTTTCACACCAATTCTGTTGCGATGATAACAAAACAAAATTATAGGTCTGTGCCCCAAATTGGTAGAGAGAAAGAAATCTATGTTTGTTTATATTGCGCACTCATGAAAATAGTGCAAACTTGATTTTTAAAATAAACTTATTTCCCATTTATGTTTGTAATTTTCTAGATGAAGTGAATATATAATAATGAAACCTTCCTTACACCGGGGAAATGTACAAGTGTAGCTACTACTACTACAGTTGCTACACTTGTGTATCAATCTGAAATTGGGTGGAATTACGGTGCTTAAACGGCAACGTCTGAAACACATCCATGGTGGATATGGCGTTTTTTTTTCAATTTTGATGTAACAGTTGATGTTTATGCCCTAAATGAATAAAAAAAACGAAAAAAAAACCGGGAGAAATTACACAATGTATGTCCGTATGTCCGTATGGATCTATTAATATCTGTAATTACCCGGTCTACCCTTAACATTATAATGGGTCCTAAAATGCAAACCTCTGTCATACCACCAGGGGCCTGTTGCATGAGGTATCGCTAACTGAAATCCGTATCGTTACAACGTCATTAAGGGTCTACTGTTGCATGAGCGAATATCGTTCCATTAAGTAGGCCTCCGTATCGCTAAAACCAGGGTATTTAGCGACGTGCTCCAAGGCACCCCATATCGTTAAGTGGGGATAGTACATTTCGCATTTAACAGAATACCGGCCAAAATACTAATCCTACAGCTTTGTATTTATTAAATTATTTGTAGGCAATAACTTCACCTTTCGTTTAATATAAAACACATTATTATACTCTCAATAGGGCATGAGTTATATAGGTTTTAGTTTTCGGTAGATATTTATCATTTCGTTATTTCGTAAATTCTCCACCGCTTTCTAACATGACCGCTAATCACAGCGATACGATAATAGTGGTTCATTAACTAACTTGATTAAGTGTCTGAAAATGTTATTAATAACGTGATTTACTGTTTATAGAAAAAGAAATTAATGTTTCATTTTTCATGTTTCACAAATACATTTGCCATCGGATCGCTCCGCTAAGTTATTAACGATCCGGTGACGACAAGCCTCATGCAACACTGGAAAAATTATATCATCCCGGCCCCGCCCCGCTCCGGCCCCGTTAAGTTAATAATATCCTTACGATATCAAGCATTTCTGGTGCAACGAGCCCCTGGTGGAGAGACAGATCCTCAGAGCATGCCTACATAGTTACTATTGTATACTAGAAGTTAATATGCACTTAGTCATCTCTTTTTCACATAGTCCAATATTCTAGGGTCAATCACTTTGCATTTACTCATCATCAAGGCTTGATTATAACGTGAGAGGGAGGATTCTATTTGAAAAAAAGCCATATGAAAAAACAGGTACTACATCGGATAGAGCAAGAATGGTATTTTCTAATTGAGCCTCTGAGTTGGCAAGAAAGATTTTTAATTAATACCAAGAGCTTCATTGGCTAGAAACGCAATGGAAATGTCCTCAGCAATGGATTATATAAGGAAAGTTCAGGTTTTGTGCCTAGTTGTGCTGTAGATATGGGACGCAGTGAGGGGATGAGGAGGCTGGGGGCCCTGTATGAGTAGACTGCAGGTCTGGCTGTAGATATGGGACGCAGTGAGGGGATGAGGAGGCTGGGGGCCCTGTATGAGTAGACTGCAGGTCTGGCTGTAGATATGGGACGCAGTGAGGGGATGAGGAGGCTGAGGCCCTGTATGAGTAGACTGCAGGTCTGGCTGTAGATATGGGACGCAGTGAGGGGATGAGGAGGCTGAGGCCCTGTATGAGTAGACTGCAGGTCTGGCTGTAGATATGGGATGCAGTGAGGGGATGAGGAGGCTGGGGGCCCTGTATGAGTAGACTGCAGGTCTGGCTGTAGATATGGGACGCAGTGAGGGGATGAGGAGGCTGGGGGCCCTGTATGAGCAGGCTGCAGGTCTGGCTGTAGATATGGGATGCAGTGAGGGGATGAGGAGGCTGAGGCCCTGTATGAGTAGACTGCAGGTCTGGCTGTAGATATGGGACGCAGTGAGGGGATGAGGAGGCTGAGGCCCTGTATGAGTAGACTGCAGGTCTGGCTGTAGATATGGGACGCAGTGAGGGGATGAGGAGGCTGGGGGCCTGTATGAGTAGACTGCAGGTCTGGCTGTAGATATGGGATGCAGTGAGGGGATGAGGAGGCTGGGGGCCTGTATGAGCAGACTGCAGGTCTGGCTGTAGATATGGGACGCAGTGAGGGGATGAGGAGGCTGGGGGCCTGTATGAGTAGACTGCAGGTCTGGCTGTAGATATGGGACGCAGTGAGGGGATGAGGAGGCTGAGGCCCTGTATGAGTAGACTGCAGGGTGGCTGTAGATATGGGATGCAGTGAGGGGATGAGGAGGCTGAGGCCCTGTATGAGTAGACTGCAGGTCTGGCTGTAGATATGGGACGCAGTGAGGGGATGAGGAGGCTGGGGGCCCTGTATGAGTAGACTGCAGGTCTGGCTGTAGATATGGGACGCAGTGAGGGGATGAGGAGGCTGAGGGCCCTGTATGAGCAGGCTGCAGGTCTGGCTGTAGATATGGGACGCAGTGAGGGGATGAGGAGGCTGGGGGCCTGTATGAGTAGACTGCAGGTCTGGCTGTAGATATGGGATGCAGTGAGGGGATGAGGAGGCTGAGGCCCTGTATGAGTAGACTGCAGGTCTGGCTGTAGATATGGGATGCAGTGAGGGGATGAGGAGGCTGAGGCCCTGTATACGAGTAGACTGCAGGTCTGGCTGTAGATATGTGACGCAGTGAGGGGATGAGGAGGCTGGGGGCCTGTATGAGCAGATTGCAGGTCTGGCTGTAGATATGGGACGCAGTGAGGGGATGAGGAGGCTGGGGGCCTGTATGAGCAGATTGCAGGGTGGCTGTAGATATGGGACGCAGTGAGGGGATGAGGAGGCTGGGGGCCTGTATGAGTAGACTGCAGGTCTGGCTGTAGATATAGGATGCAGTGAGGGGATGAGGAGGCTGGGGGCCCTGTATGAGCAGACTGCAGGGTGGCTGTAGATATGGGACGCAGTGAGGGGATGAGGAGGCTGAGGGCCTGTATGAGTAGACTGCAGGTCTGGCTGTAGATATGGGATGCAGTGAGGGGATGAGGAGGCTGGGGGCCCTGTATGAGTAGACTGCAGGTCTGGCTGTAGATATGGGATGCAGTGAGGGGATGAGGAGGCTGGGGCCCTGTATGAGCAGACTGCAGGTCTGGCTGTAGATATGGGATGCAGTGAGGGGATGAGGAGGCTGGGGCCCTGTATGAGCAGGCTGCAGGTCTGGCTGCAGACCCTTGTGCTCACACCTGCTCTATGAGTCCCTCATTCTGCACCATAGAGCCACTCAGTCAGCCGGCTAACAACTGCTTCAAGTACAAGAATCACATCTGGAGGACTGCAGCAAATTCAGCCGCACAAGGTATTCTCTGATATTAATAATGTTTAATAATTTCTTTTAATTTGTTATCACTTTTAGATTTGGCGGTTTAGATTTAGATTTAGATTTAGAAACTTTTATTTCGATTTTCTTATTGCTATCAGAGAGCAATTCTCCAGCTATGGGAGGTCTACACGCTCACTGTTATTTTACAGTATTGGTATGCAGTGAACAAGCCCACAGTCATCATTGACGAAGGTGGCACACTGCCATTTTTTAAATATAATCTTTGATCATACATTTGAATGTTAGATATATGCGCAGTAGCTATTTTTTTAAGCTTCTTACTCTCAGTTCAATGGTAAGTATGTTTCTCTTAATAATTAACAGTTGTTTATCATGGGATTAATTTCCCGAGATTTGGTGTCTAAGGCATTTGTTTGAAAATAAACCCCAAGGCCACATATTAACAAATATTAACAAATACATACAAACACATATTAACAAATATTACACCTTTTAAAAAACGTTTTAGATGTACTTACAGCATGACAAACTGAAATAATTTAGCTCTTCCACTCGGCCACATGGGTTACTATTTTAGTTCTGACACGGAACGGACCGAGTCAAAACGCCGCCTTTATAACATCCAAATCACCATGTTTTACACAATTCAAACCATCGCATTCTGGTATTTAGTTTAATTTACCTCTGTTAAACCAATATCACATGTACACATAATTATAACTTCACAATGTTGGTTATGTCTGCCACACTCTCCGTTCCATGAACAAACAAACCTTCCGATTTTTACATGCAACCAGCGGAGGACGGACACTGGCGCCCCAAAATCAGACGGTAGGGCCCACACTAATAGTTGCTCCTGCTGCTTGGGTATTATGGTCCAAAGGCCCAAGTCTCCGGGGCTCTATTGTCCGGGGCTCCTGTGTCTAGCGAAAAAGAAATAAATAAAAAATCTGAATCGGTAGAAATTTTGTAATATTGTTTTACCCCGATAGCGAAGTTTTAGTCTATGTGAATCAATGAATGGCGATTTCAGAAGCCATATCTGTTTACGTTTGAGCAAGCGAGACTTTCGGCATAGCCACTCTGTGCACTGTGCTCTTGGCGTTGCATTGTGTACGCATAGAGCGTATAATTTGTTTATAGCTCTCTGGTGTGCGGTAGTCTATTTAGCGCACTCCTCCTTCCATTCGAAAACACTTTGACCCGGAAGTTATTCCTGGCCCGACCTTGACCTCTGAACTTAGAACTGTCATGGCCGACTGTGGCGAGTATGACAGTGTTTTGCCGGAATTGACAAATGGATTATTCCCTATTTCGTTGCTCAACACCATTCAGCAAGCGGACTATCCCTCTACAATGATATTTGGAACATTATCGGTGATTTTGGAGCTAATGGTAGTGATATTTAGGCAGTTGTACAGAGCCTGGCCTGTTTCGCCTGGTTCTCACTGGGAGGCAGCCATTGTATCACAACATCGCTTGCACAATGTCTACTGTTGTCACGTTATGGCGAGCACTAGGCCCTGAATAATAAAAGAATGGCTAATATTTTCATAGGAAACAGTGGAGAAAAGACTTTTGGGTGACCAGGACTTTATACACGTTCCAAATTGAACGCGGAATCAACGACAAACAACTAGTTGATGAGGTAAGTGAATGAGCGGCAACGCGGGAACCACTGGTGGCACTGCCAGCTATTTAAATGTACTACATCCGAAAAATAATATACTACATCTGAAAATTAATTTACTACATCCGAAAATTAATTTACTACATCCGCTATCCTAAGTGACTACATCCGGTCAAAACAGTAATTTATCACTATCCAAAACCCCAGCAGAATCCAAAGATCGGCTAATAATGACAAATATGTAGTCTTGTGAATATTTAGTCAATAAAGTTCTGGTCTTGCCAGATTGGTGATTTCTTTGATATATCGTCTTAAAGCTTTTTGGATCTATTATCTCATGGGCCATTGTCTGTAAAGAGTTCCAAGCAAATGGGATTCTAAAAAGTTTGAACTCTTCAGAAATCAATCAGACTTGGAATTAATATGAGAGGGAAGTAACTGATGAGAAGCATGTCCTGATTTGGCTTTACTCTAGGTTAAAGAATGTAGTATGCATGCTTAAGTCGGTGTAAAATTTAAATAATCTCTTTGTAATTTTATCTTGATTGCTCTTTTTTGTAGTTTAATTTTTGAAATGGCAAAAAAAATAAAATTTAAGCACATTGATATTCTTACAGGAAGGCAGACAAGTCTACTTTTTTAGAATGACCTCTGTGACCCTGGTTCTTGGAAGTAACTCAGTCCACATGTCCCAGTACATAAATCCATCCACACCCCCTTCCTTAAACTTGTTTGTGGACGGATGGGACGTGTGGGACGGCTTGACCTGTCAACATCTTTCCACTATTTTATGTCTATTTTATTGCTTGTGTTGTATAGGCCCAGTGTGGGTCGAGTAAGATTGTCACTCCCTGTTGACCATTCCGTGGATGATGATGTGAAACTGTGTGAAGAATAAAGCCTTGCTGAAACCATATTCCTCTTCTCTTATGTCTGATTAGATCGAGCGCGGGCCGAACCGTCTGAACCCAAGGTCACGAGCACCTTTGCCATTTAAGTTACTTATCTCACTAAGTCCCTCTTCTGTGTTAGCTGCCACGCTACCCCTGATAGCTGCCCATTGGAATGGACTATGTAATTGAACCTAACTTAGAACAACTTTGGGATGAACCAGCCCCTAGCAACCAATCATCTCCCGTTCTTCCTCCTAGCAGTCAAATAACAAATAACATTAATTCCCACTTCAACAATATATTATGACACAAGGAGGTATAACAATGTTTTATAAGAGATATTTCATTTGGAGAAGATACCAAAACTAGGACTTTGGCAGTTTTGTATTTTTTAAGTTTTATTTTTTGTATGGTGGTGTAGATACATAAGTGATTCCGATGTTTCAGATTAAGGTTGATCCTTCTTCGGGCTTCAGGTAATGGTTACTTAGTTTTTCTTTGGGTGGTATATGAAAAATGTGAAAGTAGGATTACCATGGTAACATGTTTGGATTTTTTAAAGGGTTTTATTGCACATTCCTGCCAACTGGGTGCATACATAGTTAATTACATTTACCCAATTTTATAATTTTTTGGTATCTTCGAATTTTCTACCGCTTCATCTTTAGAAATCGAACAAATAAAGGATTTATATACCAACGCTTCAAAAAACATGTATATCAATACCTTATAAAGCAGCCAGGTTTTTTATTATTTATATAACTGATCTACATACTTACTGATTTTTTAAGCCACTTTAGGCTCTTCTGATCGAAAGCAGCATTATATCTTAACGCACAATATCTTTTTTTGATTTCATTCACAAAGGCCCTGAATATAATGCTGTTGTCATGAAACAATTTCTGACGATGGATATCATTCTTTTGAATAATCCAGTTTATAAACCAACCATTGTATTGTGTTTGAGGAGGAGAGATATATAATAAAGACAGAAGCCTCAATATTATTACTCTGATTTATTAGAAGCACAAGGTTATGTGTTGGTTATTTGACAAGGTTATAAAGGTGTTTGATATCCGTATACAATGATGACAGTAATAATATGTGATCTGTTTTAGGAAAATGAGTCATAAGTCGCAAAATATGGATTTTGAGATATCACCATATTTGAAAAGAGGAGATCAAGCCGATTCCAATGGTAGTAAACACTAGGACACCTAATAAGTATTTCTATATTTTAAGTTTGATATTTTTATTTTTGAAAAAAAAAGTTTGCAATGTTTCTGGATGGTTAATTACCAGTAAAGTAACTAAAATTAATATACTCCATACGAAATCCTTCAAAACGCATGAATATATTTAATACAATGTTCTGAAATTTGTTACATGGATTCATATGACTTGTGACTCATTTTCCTGGAACACATCACATATTACAGTAGAAACACAGTAAATACAGTGTTGTGGAACACAGGTCCATCTGGTGGCAACCATAAGCTGTATATAGTGATCCGTATAGGTTTTGTATGGGAGTAGTATATGGAAAGTGGTGTTTCTTCCCAATGGCGATACACTACAAATTTACTTTTTCTCAATACATAGTAACATGTTAATAAGTTAAACTAAGCACTCTGATTGGCTAATATATAGTTTTGTTGATAACTCAGTTAATAACGATGATGCAATGTCTAGATACAGTGTACTGTGTTTACATGGCTAAGATAGTTAAAAACAGGTTTGGGCATAGTCCAGAAATTCTACCCGCTAGTACTTTTGCTTGCTCTACTTATTTTATTGTCTGTTTTTGTTCTTATAGTTGTCATTTTTCTCACCTTGAATGACACTGCATGCCCACCAACCACCCATCCTTCACTCCTCCCATGTGTTAGTGTTTGATACCTGACTGCCTACCTGCCTAGTGTGTGTGTAGCCTTGAGGCAATGCTACACACACACTAGTGGCAGGCAGTGGTAGGCAGTGGCAGGCAGCGGGAGGGGCAGTGGCTGGTGAGTGAGTGTAGTGTGTGAGTGAAGGTGCAGTGTGTGTGAGAGCTCCGACAGGGGTGGGAGACTAAACCAATCTTTATATTTAAAATTGCAACTTTCCTGTACCAGATTATACATAAGTCATCCCCTAAAAAGGCATGAAGAGGAACAAAACTTGCCATTCAGATGATGTAATGGTACCCATTTAGATGGGAAAACATAAAAAACAGGTCGATGGGTGTGAGTTCTGTCTAATTGAGAATACCAGGGGTAATGGAGCAACGAAAGGAGGTTTAAAGGTGGTCTAAATCCGCCCTATAGGGGGCGGGGTCGGTTGCGCTTGGTCAAGAATCGCCTTGAAAATGCCTCCAACAACTAAAACAAACCTTCTCAGTCCTATCATGATCTTATTTTACTTTCAGCTTTCCCATTTGCTTTGAAAATACAATCCTGTTTTAACTGTTGCCTCGCTCATTACTGCAGATTAATTCAAGCCCATCTATTGAAATAATTAGTCAGATGCTTAATTCTGTCCATCCCTAGATAATTGGCAGTAAAATTGTCAGGTAAAATGATGTTTTATTTAAGTTCCAGGTGAAAATGGATGTGTGTTTTTTTACTGGAAGTGCCATCGAAGTAGACACTGCGCCAAATGTTTGACATCGTGGAATAAAAGCAAAAAAAACAGTGTGGCGTACTTGGTGAACAATAATCACCTGGTAAGCCCTGAGCCTACTCGGTGAGTATTGTCCACCTCATACTTCACACTATAGTATTCTTACTATAATATCACAACTACTAAGTTTAAATGATGTTTAAATGGTCAAATTACCTTGTGTGATCATTCCCCCAACATTGTTTACATAACCCACTGGAGTATAGGATATGAAAGTCCTCTAGCGACTAGGATATAAAAATGTAATGGTATTAACTTGATATATGTATACATAAATGGATAATAGTATCCGCACTATGTGTATTGTTTCTGCAAACGACGTGCTTTGCGGAGAAGCAAAGGCGTTATGTTAATTTTATAGTTCTATGTTATGATACAGAGAATTCAAAATAGGACCCTTAGCATCTGCCTGAATACATATTTTGACATAATGAACCCAAATAATCTATCATCTCTTGCATATGCATAATTTAGTAATGATTGGCTGTGCAAATGAATAATATTATTGTAATGAACTTGTCACCACACCAATTGCAGTGAATCAGGCTTCACCCAAACTCAGGTTCAATCTTGACATGGCAAAGTAAAACCAGACACAGTTCTGTTAGTATCACCGGTATATTCACCTCTTGGACAACCCTTTTGTTATACGTAGTGTAACACAAGGAAAAGGAGCTGTAGCGTAGAGTGTAGTAGCGTAGCTTTATTGTACGATCTTAAGTGAAGTTAGGGGTTCACAACCCTTCATTATATCCTAGGGGGACACCCTGCACGCAGGCAGGTGCTCGATCTTAAGTGAAGTTAGGGGTTCACAACCCTTCATTATATCCTAGGGGGACACCCTGCACGCAGGCAGGTGCCCTGATTGGGCGGCGATGGCGCCCAATCAATATCGAGATAAATATCAGTTGGGCTTGACCCCTCGGACAGGTAACATGTATGTAAGAAATAAAATTTTAGGGTATGTTACCACGAGGTATAACACTTTGATACCAGCAGTGTGCAGTAGTCAGTCATCAATGTCACAGACATAAGGAGACTCACCATTGAAGGCAAGCAGTATTAAAGGGTAGTACAAGAGTAGCATGGCAATATGATCTAATGTATAAGACAGGTTACAATAGCAATGTAGTACATACAGAGAAGAGGTGTAACATACAATCTGTAGTAATTGTAATAGATATAGCAGCAACCTAGCTAGCTGTAAAACAGGAATAAGATGATACATAGACTTGGATATAACATAGGATATGATCTACATCAGTGCTTCTAGTAGAGTGAGTTGGTATACACTTCAAGCAGTGGACAGGTAGGCGACCTGGTGCAGAATAGAGTTACTGATGACAACTGTGTGTCCACTCTAAATCTACTACATTATAATAAAAACACTCTAGATTATAAGGAATTTAAAGACCTATAAAGAGAGAGTGAACAATTGTGCATATATCTAATAGAACAATGTAGAAAGAAACAAAATAGCAATCCCGCGAAATTAGGATTATAAGAATTAATAAAGAAGACATGTTAGTTGGCAATATTGTTGATATCAATATCAACAATAAATTAAAAAAAATAGCCATTATAGTTGTTTATTTATTTTAAAAATGACAAATTGATTCCTTATTCAATAATAATGTAATGACACATTAAATCATAGATTCAGTCCAATTGTTAAAAAATATTAACTCAATTACTAGAAACTAGACCACAAACTCAATTCTCAGAAACAAATAAATCCAATAACACATTCAACAAACAACAAATTTAACTGTATATTATTGATAGGATCCTTTATCACATTCACTTGTTCTGGGTGTGACGAATCATATCTGCAGCCTTTTCACCAACCATCATGGAAGGGAAGTTAGTGTTACCTGATGGAACATCCGGCATGACTGAAGCATCGGCTACACGAAGACCATCAATTCCATGCACCCTAAAATACAGTATAATATACTACAATATATGAATTTGAATTTTTAAAAAAAACCTTGATGAACAATGGATGGATCAGTCAATTTACAATTGAAAGATATATGGGCACTTTCCATGACAGAAAACAGAATTTTTCAATAAATTATTGTAATGGATACTGTTCTTAAAACAAGAAATACGATTTAAGCTATTTTTCTTTATTGGTATGTAAAGATGTATCATAGGTTGTGATCTTCAGCAAGTATCATGACAATGCCATGAGAGCCCTAATAGTTGATTTTATCATTTTGTGTAGGGGGTACATCATTCCGCATCACATTTTATTCCAGATGGTGACTGAGAAATGTGGCCTGTAATAGGAGAAAAACTAATAAAGAAATAAATCTGAATGTATTCTGGACTGGAAAAATAAGGAAATAAGAAAGAATTTTGAACTCATTGTTTTTTAGGGCTGAACAGATTTGTACTTAATTTTGTATAGGAGGAGCATCATCCAGGAAATGCATTTCAACTGCCTATAGATAGCGAACAAATAGCATTTGAGCATCAATATTCTAGCAGAATATATTGGGGGCCATATATATGTGATTCAAATATAGTAATAGGCACTATTCTTCTGTATATTTTGTGTACATTTTATGTATGTTTTGCATATATTTGATGCACACTGGTGCCAAAAATAATGCAGATAGTTATATAGCTTATAAGAGGATTATTTCCGAAGGTGATTATTCTCCTGTCTTAGTCTTAACCCTCAGTAATAGGATATCAGGTGAAGAAATTGTCCCATCCCCACCCTGTCCCATTCTACTGACAGAGGTGGTGGTAGTCCAGGCCATACCAGATAGGTGGCGCTTAATGACACTATAATGACCAAAACATCTGGCCTTCCCCCTACCACCCGCCCCCTTCACTTTAAAAGAACCCTGAGCAAAACTATGAACAAGTATACATTTCCTGAGAGAGGAGTTTGTTCTCTTTGCAATGAAATTGAAATGAAAGGTATGGTATGATTTGTAGTGATTTAGACTCGATTTGATGAGATTCTGGGATGGTTTTTTTCTCTATAGAAACCCGCTGCGTGTTACGACTGAACAAATCTCGCGCTGTGATTGGTCCACCGCCATAGATCACTGGTCGGCCAGGATCTATTGTTTTTGGAGCCCTCCCCTTGCACTTCCGGCGATTCTCGGTCCCTCCACACTTGGTCTCTGTGGTTGTGTTTGTATACCACCACTTCCTGAAGGACATTTAATAATGTGTTTCCATCCTTATTTTAACATGTTATCATTAGAAACTAGAAGGGAACATGTCTGACATTGAAAGAAACATCAAACAAATTGATGTTGCCAGCAAATAACCATATTTAAAATTAAGAACTGAGCATCTGTGGAACTCACATGCCAATCCAAACACAACCAATTGTAAGTGGCGCTTGGTGGGAGCCAGGCGTGATGGGTGTGTTTGGGTTTAGCCCAGTCCATTCTGGTGGTGATAGAGGGGTGGTCGTTGTCCCGCCGAGAGCTATAAAAAAGAGCTAAACAAGGACGATTGGATGTTTTTCGGCCGTAATAAAAAAGGTTTGTCTATCCTTTTTTATCTCCCAGAAATTGAATCTCATCAAATCACATCTAAAAGCAATAATTCCCTCGGTTTTGTCTGTTCTTGTGTCCCGTTACCTCAGGGAAGTTCTCAGGCAAGCCCTCAAACTTCCCTGAGGCAACGGAACCTGCGAACAGCCAAAACCTCTGGAATTATTTCTTAAACGGCAAACAACAGAATGAAGAAAGGTATGATTTTAGCCAAGAGTATATCCTCAGAAAATCTGACTCATATATATATAGGATATGGTCGATTCCAGAAATTAAAATGAAATTTATTGGTGTGTGTAATATTCTTGTCAATTCTGATAGTACAAACCTATAAATAGTATTTATGGAATCCTCAGGACACACTCATTATGGCTATGTATACATGTTAAGGTTGTATAAAATATTATTTTTACCGAATATCTTTATTGTTGTTGGTACACTGTTGTAAAATTTGTAGTGTGGTAAGATGTGGATTGTCCCAGGACCAGTGCTGTGGTCCAGACGTTGCAACTGTAGTGTTATATCACACCTTGATTGACATATTAAATTAAATAAGGCCTTTTCTTAATTCTACATGATGTTTGGAATGACCTTCTTTTGATCAATTCACCCCATTGATTAACGTTTATTGTTATCTGGGTTATTCTTTATGTGACATGATGGAAAGATACATGGTTACACATGCAAGTACACTTACTGAAGCTGGGGATTGACAACTGCCCTAGGATCATTCTTTTTGCCCATCCGACATGATCCTGTAGCATGTACTATTGGGACTGGATTTTTAAGGATGTGACATTTCCAGAAGTCATCTGTTCCATGTATGAATTTCTTGCATCTTGGATCTACCAATTTCACGGGTTTTGCACCAATAGCCTTCATGGGAGGAGATTCTATGATGGAGTATGTAAGTCTGATTGCTGCAAAAGTCAGTGACAGTGCTAGTGAATACAATGTTCCTTGCTGGACGATATCCAAGCAATTTATATGTATTCATGGGATAGGCCTACAGAATTGATGTGACTAGTAAGATAGAACTCAACTCGCTTTGCCACTCTGGATAGATGGAAAAACAACGCACTCATGATTTGTGAATAAGTCACCCTATATCCATCTCGAGTTGAGTTCCATTTTTATGCCATGATATATATTTTAGCCTTATTCAATCATTATTACCTTCAGTTAATGTCTAGCAACCTTCCGACTCGGCAAAAGCAAGCGCCTACCCGACGGGCACTGAGTGCAATTGAGTGTGATGGCAATGCGATCATTTAGTGATTGGCTGCAAACTAGTGAAATGTGATGCATATGTGATTCCTCCCATGTTGTGTTGGTGGTCTCACACTTGCATTGGATCAAGTTCTCGTTCATATTCATTTATGTTTATATTAAACATGTGTTTCTCAAACAATTTTATCTACGAATACATGTTTTCTTCAAAAGTCAATAATATGGGTGTGATCTCAATCGCACATATAATGCGCATTCAAAATCGCGTCGAAATACTCATTATATAAATTAAATAAATTCATTGTCAGCCTCACTGGAACTTCAAGCATTCTGCCAGGAATTAACGCAACAAACCAAGATATAATAAGTACCATAAAGTTAGACAACACAATGCTCGAAACCACAAATACCTGACACTCATACTCAGCTGGCATTCAGACTTACTCACTGTTGCACATCTGACACCCCCTCCCTAACACTCACAGTCATAGAAACCCCTACACACTACCCCAGGTGAGAGGCATTATGATATCTTGTGGCTTCATTTTCTTGGATTTCGTCCTGGTGAAATGCAACATTACAAGAGTTGTATTTGTATATGAAGATCAAAGAGATTCTAAAAGAACTACTTATTCTATGCCTCAATACCACCAACAAATGTAATATACACTGACTTAAACAGTGTATCCCTTATATGTGGGATAGAGTCCCGAACTAGAGCCAATCACAAAACATAAGATCCCATTTCTCAAGTCAAAGGACACTCTATATGATCTATAACTATCATAGAAAGATCTATGCAGAAAGCAATCTGTTCATTCAGAATATAGCACAAGTTAAATAGACTAAGAGTCTAAAATAAAATAAATCGGCCTATCCAAAAGCACATGAGACTATGTTCGAAATAACAGATACAAATAAGTTAAAGTCACCCTTGTTAGCCTAATATGTACATGATCAAGTATAATATCCGATAAGCGATGTGTATGGAGAATAGAATTAGGAAGGAGGTATAGAAAACGAATAGGTATAGAGGATGAATTACACACTGCTCATCGCAAAATGCATACATGAGTTTAAGATAAAATGATTTTAGACATAACCAACTAATGTCTGTATAAAACCTTGTGCATGTAAAAATGCCAGGGTTGGGGTGAAAATCAGGCCAAGAGCTTGATCCCCAAATATAAATGGGCAGGCACATGCCTAACCCAGTTTATAGCACCTGGTTAAATAAAGGAACAAAAAAAAAATGTTATTATTTTTGGAGCGGTCACACAACTAAAATGAAATTTAATTGGTAGTATAGAATGTAGACATGTATAGTTGAGAAATGTTTCAGAATCAGGTCGGAAAATTAGTAGAGAAAAAAATTATTACAATGTACGTAATTACAGGAATAATAACTGTATAAGCAGGTCAGAAATTAGTAGGGAAATAACTACAGGAAAATGATTGTATAATATTTAAAATATCGTCCCTTGAAGGACAATATTTATTTTTGTTCTCACCAGGTATTCAATAAATGAGGCATTTAATACTTAAATAAGTGAAAATCATTTATTGAAATTATTCTAAAATAAAACTCACATTCCAGTAGTATTTCTACATCCTTTGGATCTGAATTGGTGTGTGATGTAACCACTGCTTCATCAAATGGATTTGTTGAGTTGAGCGTTACTGTTCTTTGTGAATTTGAGTGAAGTAGACATGGAAGTATACACATTCCAGTTTTCCCCCTCTCCTCTTTATGTATTTCTTCTAACATCTGTTTGAAATTAATGCAATAAGAATGGGAGCAGGTCCTTAAAAAATAGTTAAAGATTATTCAAACATCAGAAGTCTATTCTTTGTTTCATAGAATACTTTCACAGTGATTAGTAAAACCTAGGAGGAAATTAGCCTGTTTGATATACCAATTATTGCTGATGAATCACAAAAATAACACAATGATACAGATAACTGACTGTAAAAGTACTGTCACTTTGATTAAAAATAGGGGAAAAGCATGTCCTAATGGGGAATTTAACACAGGATCTTTCATTATGTAGGTGTGAACACTAACCACTATACTAACAATGCTTGTCCAGGAAGCATGCATTCGCATATTATAGAAATATAGAAATAGATTGCAGATGCAAGATATATTTTTATGATTAATTTGAATCATTAAAGGCAAACGCTACTATCTAGTGGAAAATCAAAATAAATGTCATTTTTCTGAAACTTTGGTATTTGATTCCTGAAGTGTTTCTGGTCATAAGGATGGAAAAAAATTAATGGGTCGCCGTGCTCATTTTTGAATTATAGTGCTTCAAAATTTGGTATCTCAAAAGAACCAATGAGGATCAAAAGGGGGGCTCATTTTACAGTACCTTGACTTCATAGTACATATTTGCTATTTAAATTCACTCAATTTAAGTAAAATTAACAGTTTTCGAGAGAGTATTATTCGGCCAATAATTATATGCCTCTTTTTTATAAAGTGCATTGTTATCTTTATTCTGAAAACAATAAATACGTAATGCGAATTTTAAATAAAAACTCGAAAAAATTCACTATTTTTCACCATTTTTATAAAAACAATTTTATTTTTCTCCCCATCAAAAATAAATGTCATTTTTCTGATTCTTTAATATATGATTCTTGAAGTATGTGTGTTCATGGAACTGAAAAAAAATTAATGGGTCACCGTGCTAGTTTCTGAATTATGGGGCTTTGAAACATGGCTGACAGCCCAAAAATCTGCTGCTTTCAAAGTGTTCTATGTTTCCTAAACATGTCTATTTCAAACAGCTACAACTATTTTTTTAACGTGATGACATACATTTTTTTCCCTGTATATGTGTAGAATATTACCTGCACTATATGTGTAGAAAATTTTGGGACATTGGGAGCTTTCATTCTTGTTTTATTCCCAAAACTGTGAAAGGAAAATGCAGCACTTCCCAATAGATTCGCATACTAAATGGGTACAACTGAGGGTATCCACAGCTAGCTCTTTTTCCCAAACATGTCTATTTCAGACAGCTATAAAAAAAAATTTAAAGTGATGACATATATTTTTTTTCCTTTTCATATGTAGTATATAACCTGCACTATATGTGTAGAACATTTTGGGACAATAGGAGTAGCCATTAATCGTTTGTTTTATTCTATAAAACATGAAAAAATGGGCCGTTTCCTCATAGACTGCAATGCTAAAGGAATAGTACGTAAAATGCCCGTGTATTTGGTATATATATAGAAAAGGGGGGCGTGGCAGTGAATAGTAGCGTTTGCCTTTAAATCGCCTGCAGAGAACAGAGGGACCTTCAAAATGTATTTCCCCATTCTCCTCAATCACCAGGAGGAGAATGGGGGATTAAAGTAAACCTAAAATGTGATGCATCAATGTCTATGCCCGGTGTTTATATGCATAATCTTTACAGTCCACCATGGTCAAGTGGTTAGCATCTAAGAAACTGGACATTGTGAATTTGAATCCCACTGCATGCAGCCTTTTTACATTTGTCTCAATTTCGAGTCATTTTATTTTTTAATTTCACTAATATCTTCACATCTGGGGCTTGGTTTCCTTTTAACTCACACATGTATTTGAGATTTGAGATTTGACTGTTCAAATAGCGCCCCTGAATCACGCCCTTGAAATCACATACATATGTAATAATATGACAAATTGTGTGATACATATATTGTTATTATGAAACAGGCGTTGCCTGTGAATAGAATTCTTAGCCTGAATAAATATACAGTTGATTCTCATACAGTATTTAATGCTGTTTCCTATGGTAATTTATCATAGTGTGTAGAGGATGTGTAGGACATTGGTACCTACGTAAATCTCCTGACCTAGAGTACAAATGCGCCATCTGTAGTTTTAATAAATGGATTTTGTGCAGAATTTCATTCTGCTTGAGCGCAGTTGGTCAAGTTCGGAAAATGTGTAAGTCAAATGATTTATTCAGTCTTACATCTGTTGATTTTGAATTTGCTTAGCTGTTTTACTTTTCATATGGGTGGCAGATGGCAGTTCTGGGTGGTGAGTTTCATGGTTTGGGCCTCCCTACTCAGTGCTGCCTCTTTTTTAAAAGTATGCGGTAATTCAGTGAAGCATTTGCACTTGTGTTTTTTGTATACATTGTGAAATTGAACCAAGCTCTTGGGACAGGGCAGGGTACATGTGTCATCTAAAGAAGCAGGAAAGAAGTTTTGAGATTTGTATAGCGAATGCAGCTTTAACGATGTTACATAATATATTACGATCGATTATTTTCCAGATCGGGACCACCACAAAGGCATTGATGTAGATTGCTTCCTTATTTTTGGTAATACGACATACATCCATCAAACTTGGAATCCTCCCACTTGTAGGTAGTTAAACCCATGGATATGTCCCACCCAATACAATCATTGAGTCAATTAGATTGTTCCCTCTTGAATCAAGAAGTGAAACCAAATTTAATCTTACAAACCTTTATGTTATACAATGCCTTAAATAGAGTAGCAACACTTTCATCTGCATTCATCAGTGAACCCAATAACATCAGTTGAATGTAGGGATATTTAGCTGTACTTGGTTGATGTTTAGACCTATGGAACACATTTATCAAATTTCCATTTGATGCATAGAAACCTGAAAATAGGTATAACATTTGATGACTGCTGGCTAGCTTATATATATAAGATTAATATGAAATAAAGCCATAATTTTGTTCACAATATTTATAAATTTTCCCTTTTAATCTTAACGAGAAAACCTACCAGTTCCAAATAATTTGTATTTAAGCTGCTCCATAAACATATTTACAGCCATGGTGTCAGGGGGCAATGTAAATGTAATGGCACCAAACCCTGAATGATCCCTAATATCAGTTCCAACAGGGAGGTCAGCCACCACTGGAATCTGAAATCCCATAGACTTAAACTTCTTCACGGTGGGAGATTTAGAAAAATAGATAAGTCCTTCATAATATGTTCATGTTCATTGAATTCATTCATTAAAAGTGAATTAAGATAACAGAAGTAGTGGTAATAGGCTTAATAACAGAAGTGGTCCATTTTTTATGGAATATTATATGGTCAATTCTGACAAAATGGGGGCAGTTAGCATTTTTTGATTTGAAGGTTCACTGAGCTTACATTTTTATTTTTTATTTTTCATTCCCATCATATAGATCCCACTTTGAGCTTTCGGTTTCTTTTGATTCATTAATCTGAAAAATTGTGCACTTTGTACATGAAATGACAAAATATAGTTGAAAATAGACATCTTTTAAAACCTGAAATGAATAAAATGAGAACGTAGGCACTCAGAATTATGAATATATGTCAGAATTTCTACTTCATAATGGGATTTGACCATTTACAAAGCATTTTTAGTTAAAATGTGGCAAAATATGGGAGATACTTTTTTAAATTGCCATTTGTTGCCTTTAAAAAAATGGCTAAAATCACACGGTGCCTACATCGGGGTAGTTAACTTTGTTAAAATATATAAGAAATTACCTCACAATTGGAATAACTATGATATGCATATAAAGCCAATACTATTCATGAAAAAAATCAAATTTGTGTGGCAGACCCTTTAATTTGTCATGGTAGGCTAATTCTTTTGAAAAGAGAGGAATTTAGCTAAAATCTGCATGTGCCTATGTCTGGGCACAATTCATTTCGTCATTATTCATTTTCAAACTCTTAGAGTTTATTGAGCAATGCGTACGATTAATGATAATGCATACTATCAAATTCTGAGCATAATTATAAGCAATATTGGTGGAAAATATTTGACAAAATGATCAGAAATCCTTACCCCAACCTAGGCAGACCCCTCCCGATGTAGGCACCTCCTGACGTAGGCCCCCACTCTAATGTAAGCCCATGGTGGCAGCACGTAGGCTCTATTTGTTCTATCTAGTCCTGATAGGGTATACGATTCTCAGTGTGATGACTTCATGATGTATAGACAAATAACTACAGATTTTCTAGCGCACATACTTCTAAAAAGATATTTACTGACTGCATGTACAGGGCTCTAACTTTCAACATGGATTAATTTGGTCTTGAGTGAGGTTACCTGGGCTTACCTATTAGCTTTCCCTAAATATCTTTTTTAAAGAAGTTCAATTTAGTTATTTCATCTGCTCCAACCAACCGATTTACGGCAACCACAGTGCTGAAGAATGGCGTCCCAACCACGTCAGTCTCTGCACATAGTTGTAAAAGGATTTTCACTGATTCTATGTACTGATTTCAAACTTTCAACATGGCTTACTTTTGACCCAGGTGATGTTACCTGGATATTGTTTTGTCCCCAAAAATATTTTGAAGTAAGGTGGATTCAGGCTGTGATTAGATGTAACAAACCGATTTGCGGTTGGGAAACCCCCTCTTTCAGCCCTGCAAGGAATCCCCGGATAACATCATCATTGCGCTAGGCATAAGGGGCCCACAAATAGGGGCGTTTTGGAGCGAGGGACCGGAGGGTTTTCTTTCAAGGGAGACAGGGACGGGACAGGGGTAGGGTGCGGGGGAATGAGGGGGGGGGGGGGGGGGAACAGGAGAAGTATACCCTGCCTGATAGAACACAGCTCAGCTCTGAAATATCTTTTTATACATGTATGCATTTTCCCGTCGGGGGGCATCTACTTGGGCATTACTTCCTCACAGTATTAGTTGATAAATCAACAAGACTTACCCCAACGTAGGCAGCCAGAAAAAATAAGGTTGAATTTTAAATTGATGCTCAGAGAGCAATCTTCATTGAATCCACTTCTGATTTTTGGCTAAGATTCCCTATTTATCAACGCACAAAAGGTTCCTGAATTTTGAGAAGTTTGAAAAAATGACTTCTGAAATCACCCTTGCCCCATGAGAATTGCCCTCATGAGAATTGACCATATATGATCTTCGATCTTAAACATAATTATAAAGGGTCAAATATAAGATCCTCACTTTCAGATCCTCCAGATGCTCCTTTGGTCCAACACCTGAGAGCAACAAAAGCTTTGCAGATCGAATATTTCCTGCTGATAGAATGATTTCCTTTCGTGCTCTGACTTGTTTTAACCTTCCATCATGGACATATTGAACAGCAACAGCCCTCTTCCCCTCAAATATGACCTACAAGATTTTTTATAATTTGAAAACAAGGAATAAATTGAGACAGTTACTATATGAGGGATGCAAAGTATCCTTGATTCAGTTTATCATACTTTTTTAAAATTCCCTTCTTTCCTACTTCCTTACTTATTTGGTGTTCCCTTCTTCCCTTCTTCCCTTCTTCCCTTCTTCCCTTCTTCCCTTCTTCCCTACTTTGTAACCTATTTACAGTTCCCAAACAACAGGTGTCCCATCTCAGGGAGAACACAGCCATAACAACATCAAAGAAATTCATCTTTCTATCCTACTCCCTCTTCTCCAGCACCTCGCCCTTCTCCACCACACATCCCCATCCTCCTCCACCTCCTATTCTCCCTTCTGTGTGGAAGAAGAAATACCATTAATCACTATTAATCTCTCACCTCCTGATGAAAACAACAGCTGGGTCATGACTTGAGCTTGGTGTAGGGCCCGGTTTTGGAGACAGCTTGCCTTGCCATATCATAAACGGGTCATTAACATGTTACTTTGATGTGTTATAGGAAGGTCTTTTTCATTTGTGACATTCAGTCACCACCTTATCAGACAATCACCTACTAACATACATACACCACAATGCTGGACACTCCTATCTACTACTGACCTATTGGCACACCCAGCACTGTACATGCTCCTCCCAAACAGCTACCTCCAGCCCTCTGAACCAAGACAATAACATTACCATGCGCACAACCAATGATTCTTATACATGTTAACTATATACTGGCAATTTCCAGTCCTTTCCACTCCCGCTGTTAACCTGAGGCTAGCAGTACATAAAAGCAGCTAGTCTCATCAATAAGTAGCTGGAATGTATTTCACAGAAAGTTTTAAATTGGTGAAATGAAGGTATGACCAGTAAATATATACGTATTACATAAGATGCATGTATATCGGCATAATATTATTTTTGAATAGTAAGAGAATATCAACCTTTGTGACCTCTGCTTTTGTAAGAACATGTAGATTGTCTCTTTCCATTGCTGGCTTCAGAAATGACTGTGCAGTGCTCTGACGGACTCCATTTCTTGCATTAATCTGGCCCTTAGCTACACCTTAAAATGGGAAAGATCATAAGGAAATGTGTGACAACCTACTAAAGTTTGAACATCAATGGATGAAATAAGACACCCTGTAAATGGAGGTAATGAACTTGTATACCTGGGAAATAGTTTGGTATTATATCACATTATTCATTGGGACAGTTGTGATATAATTGCCATAACAAGTTTATGGGTAATTAGTCCATTCTGGGTCAGATTTAGGGTCTATTTCGAATGCAATATGAGGCCATATACCATGGTGTCAAGCCTACCACATTTAATTCAATGAGACAACATTGGCTTCCCGAATGCAACCACTCAAACCTGTCACACTTGACTCAGTGAGAACTTCCTGCCACCTACAAGTGGTTGTGTTTGGAACTGCATGTGAGTTCCACAGATGCCTAGTTCTTAATTTAAATTATGGTGCGTACAACAGAAAGGTTAGTAAAATAATGGCTTGTTGTTTTTTGTAATGTAAAGTGGGGTCTCCACTGGCTGCGGTAAGCTCTGCGGTAAGCCTTGCGATACAAAAACAGGAAATCATATTCAAGCGCAGTTCATGTGCAGACCAACCATAGCAGTGGAGACCTGTTCTGCGCTTGTATCTGTGGCTGGATTACGGTTGAATTGCGGCTAAAAATGTAAGTTTCTTGTGGTGCGACTGTCATAGGAATTTTTCAACATGCTGATATATGGTCGATTCTCACTAGATGTCGTCAAATGGGCCTTTTTCTCTCATATTGACATAACTTGTAATATGTAATTCCAAAACTAATATGAATGTGACATAATGATCGGGCTAGAGCAGAGGAACAGGTGGGTGTTACTTTTACATGTCTACAATGTATATTTATGCTGCTGGATGCCTTAAAATGCCATTTGTTGGGCATTTCAAAGAAAATGTATATGAAAATCAAACTTTGAACATCAATATTCCCAAGATATCATGTAATTTCAACATAAAGCAAACACAACATGAAAATATAGGCAGGCTCTTTCTTTTATAAACGAAAAAAAATCAAGCAGGTGTATTTCCAGTGTCATTTTTCACTTTGTGTAAATAAAAGGTTGAAGAATTGCGGGTCATTCTCCGAAATAATTAGGGTCAGTAGTTGAGTGAGAAATGAATCAAACGCAACACACAGAGATGTATGTTCCAGATCAGCTGAACCGATTAAAAGAGGCACACTGTAACTACAGATGTTTATTTATACGTGGACAGATTACAACAAGTACATAGGGCCCGGGCTGATTGGCTTGTCCTGGGTGGACTTGGCTGGACCAATTAATTAACAGGTTAGATAAGAGATCCAATCAGCCACAGGATAACAATGAACATAAAATATTAATAATAACGAGGGTCAGCGTGACTAATGCCACACCTGACCAATCCCTTTTACGTGGTGACCAAGTCTCGTGGTTATCTCCCTTTCCCCCCACCCACTCAATACTCCCTCCTCTGGTCAGTCCCTCCCCTCCCTTCCCACATGATCAACCTTGAGATAACGGTCAGACCTGGACCTCACTTGTACCTTTGGACTTTTAGTGATAAGCGATTCATGAGTGTTGTGGCGGTAAGAAAGTTGACTTCCCCTCTGATCGGAATGGGGCGTGGCAGGTGTATGTCTGAATGAGACCAACAATAATAACACAAAAATATGACTTTTAACTTTTACCTCATATTTTACATACGTCCCAATCTCATTTGGTTTGGAGAACTTTGAGAATCATTGTTCTCCAAACCACTCTACGAGCAGACAAAACATCAACACGATTCCCCGTTTAGTTTCCAGTCAACAGACCCCAAGCAACCCCGAGTATCACCGAGTGGTGACCCGTGGCCGACCGAGCCCCGTCGAACCGGAACCCCCGATCTAGAGCTACTAGTGGGCTTCACTTTCTTTCACTCGCGAATCCACCTCCATCTTAGTCAGATACTGCCCTCATGCTTCGCCAGAATCCAGAGTTTTACAGTAGGATTCTACTTCCACATGAGGAAACCTTTATTTAAGTGGGACCCCTCGATCAGGAACTTTTACCACTGGAGTTCTAACCTTTGACCCGCTGGATGAGTCCATAGCGGCCATTCCTCATCGGATCGAGGCTCCCCTTTTTGCGTAAGTACATACATGTTTATAAAAATGACAATTGAAAAATACGGTAATCTAGAGAAGTGCAGAGGAAAATCACACTCCCCTAATTTAAAGATAAAAGCTAAGGATTTTACAATGCCTTAGCGCGAATATTACACGAGCAGGATGAAGCCCGCCTTGAATACTTTGTAAACACATAGTCTCTTAAGAGTTTTCACTCGGTGGCGTACTACCACACTGTCTTTTGAGTTTAATGTATTGTTCATTAAGATCTCCGTCTGTCCTTGTTGATGGGTTCTCCCCGAAGAAATGTCTCAGGCGTTTTCACAAAGTTTTTGAACGCTGTTTTTCTATTATTTTACCCATTTTGGGGCTGCCTATCAATACTTAACGTCTGTAAGGTGGCAGCATGTATCTTCTACACTTTCTCTGCACAGGTCGCCTTGATCATCCTCAAGGTGGCGACACCTGTACATACACTGAATTTGGGAGCTTGGCTCCGTCGATCGAGAAGACTGAAGATGATTCTTTATATTTTTCAGCTCTTCTCTCCAAAGATGGCCCTCTGAGGTGCGTATACCGGTCTAGTGACTACCGACCGTTCCTAGGCTGGTCTTCCGGGTATCACTACTCCATCTACAGTATGACAACCTCCCATCTTTGCTTCACCCAACTTTAGAGAACGGGTCCTTCATCGTCCTCTCAAAGTGGTGGTCACGTTTACACAACCAGCTAGCTTTCACACCCTAGCTTGAGCAGAAGAGTGCGTCCCACTGCAAGCTAACACCGGATCTACTTACTAGGTAGGAATTGGTACCTAGACCAATAATTGATTTTACAAAAAGGGGTGAGGACCTTATCCACAGTCCAGCACTAGGCTTGCTTTAGTATGAACTAAACAGCTTTCGTGACAACACCTCCTTTTGTACTTATTACCATTAGATTCTAATAAATTAGCATTACAAAACCTTTTTAAATCAGAATCTTCTCACCTCTACGACTTAAGACTAACATTTTCTAATAATTTGGCTCATTTTATTTCACACCATATATTCATCCGACTAGTTGTTTTTAACATACTACTCCTCGGTGTGCAGCAGCTCTTTGCTTTATTTCCACTGATCTAGGGGGTTTTGTGGGTGGGTTAGGCTTAAAGGAGGATAGGGGGTCATTTCGGAGGGGTTGAGTTTCAGGGAATTCAAGATCTTCTGCCCCACCCTCGGAACGGGTTCCGGAGTCTTGCAGTGGAATCTCTTCAGCGGGCTGCTGTTGGGATGGGTATAGATGGGAAAAGACGTTAGGGAAGGAAGGAAGGGGGGCAGAAGGGCTACGGGGAAGTTTTTCTATACTAGGGTTACAACGTTTACCTAGGAGAGGGAGGCAAGAGCCATCTCTCTTCCTTTTTGCTTACACCATCACGCCTATTAATCCAATCATGACTACTAGGGTGAGCATGAGGGTAGGGACATGACCTTGGGGGGTGGGATTTTGATAGTGGAATTATGTTGCTCGACACTGCGCACCCTCCAATCTTCACTATATAAGACGCAGCCACTATTTACTGTGACTCGTGTGTGCTTTGTAAAAACATTTCTTATAGGTTTCTTACTGCTGCACCTTAATACAGTCTCGACTGGAAAGTACACTGCAAGGACAACCGATGACAGTTGCTCAAAATCTCTGAATATTTCGTTACTAACATTGCCACGCTTCTTAATCTCTATCTGACACTTTACTGGACCTTTGCCTAGAATTATCTCTGTTTCACATGTTGGTTTCAGATTTTCCAAAGCAGAAGAACATACAGCCGGGCTGTACCCCATGCAATGGTTGGGCACAAAAGAGGCACCACTAGAGACACTATCCATCACTAATTCAGCGATGCCCTTGAAGATTTTGAGGTAAGTTGGCCCATATGGGGTAGGAAAGTACCTTAATTTATATTTAATGTAAATATTTAGTCGCCGAAACTGCAGGGATCACTACCTGATAGACTAATTGCTCATCTGACTCAGATATTATTTGAACTTGTACACTTCTGTAGTACCAACGAGCATCGTCTATAGGTTGGTGTCCCCTTTCACTCAATTGGTGAAGAATTTCTGTTAAATGGACTTCAGGTAATATTTCATCAGTCAAGTACCCATGCTCTAGGTGGGTTCTCTGGCGGTGGAATAAATCAATTTGTCTATAATATACCATCATAATGCGGTCAACTTAGCTTAGGGCCTGATCAACCTCTCTTCTCATATGCATACGATGAATATCTCTAGAAAAACTATTTAAATGATGAACAATTTCGGATACCTTGTCAGTTAGATTTTGGCTTATCTCTTGCAGGTTTTGGATGTAGACTCGATTCTCTCTGAGGAACAGACGGGTCTGGTTTACTACAGAAATCATCTCTGACTGGAAGTGAGACATCACATTGAGGCCTGCCTGTGATGCCTCCACTGCTGCCCTGAGCTCGTCAATCTGGTCCGTAGTGGCTGTTCCGAAGAGAGATCGGCTGATCATGCCCACCACCCCCAGCAGGGCTCGCTTCGTGCGAACTGGTGGAGTGGGGAGATGATCTTTGATGAACTGGACATGGAGCCGCCATGTCCTAATGTCGGTGATTCCTACCACCTTCTGCTCATGTAGCCCTTCCATCTTCGCTTCAAGGATGTTGAGCCACAACTCCATGGGTGGAGGAACAATAATGCTGTCCATGTCGCGGTGAGGGCTCTCACCTCTCCAGCTGCATATACTAGCACACCTTCGTCCTCGAAGATGTCTGTTTGGCCGAGGGTGAGGTAAAAGGTGACTAACAGTAACCCCTTAGTCACTGTTCCTACTGCCATGTTGCGCGTCTGGTGCTTGTGTTGCAGTCACCTGTGTGTCAGGTGCTTGGGCCGCAGGTGCTGATGCTATCTTTGCTATCTTTCCAGGTTTAGGCTCACTCTCCTTCAGTGGGCTAGGCTCCCTAGGACTAGCAGGCACCCTTCTCTTGGCATGGAAGCGTCGATGCAGGTGGGGTTGAGGATTGTCAGGTGGGAGTACAATCCTAGGAGCCTGACCAAGGCCCTTGACTGGGATCTGGTACATATACTGGAAGGTGGTAGCGGAGTACTTGGAGTCCTGGGTGTTGTACTTCCAGCTGGATTAACTGGAGTCTCTTCTATGTTTGCACCAGTCCTGTACCTCATCTGTGGTGGTGTGAACGGTCCTGGAGCTGGTGGTGGAATGACCAAAGCTCGTGTCTGGTCAGCATTATAAGGAGGACGATGGGGCGGATCCGGAACCACTGGTTGGTCCACGTCACCAGCCATTTCTTCGTCGGCTGAATAGTATTCATCCTCTCCTTCCGGTACCATTTCCACGTCCGCAGCGCCACCTACATCTGGATCTTCCGCCTGGAGATAGACGGGATTCACAGGTGGAAGCAAAGGTTCATGTATTAAAGCATTGGGGTCAACATTTAGATTTTGACCAGGAGATTCAGGGGGAAGTGGCCTCACTGCCTGAGCCTGTATCCTTGCCTGATTGCCCCTGCCTTGGCCTGCCCTGTTTTGCCTTTTTCTAACCCAATATCCCCAGCCAATATCCCCAGATACCAATTTTATTCTCTCCCAGTTTATTAGTTTTCTCTGACCTTGTGGATCTCGTACGATCACCACAGATCCCCTTAAACCTATGACCGTATACCCATGATCCCATCTAGGATCTAGGGGCACTCTGGCGCCTGCTAATACAACTACAGAGTCACCTATATGTAATTGACCGGCATTGGCCTGAGCTCTGAGCCTCTCATAATTATACTTACGGCTAGCTTCAGTATTTTCGGCAGCTACCCAGAAAGCATCAGTGAGGGCTTGTAATCTTTCACTTAACACTAGGGGTTCTGTACCATCCGGCCCTGGGAAGATCTTAGCAAAGGGAACCAGTGGTTTGCGACCGAAGGTGAGGAAATAGGGAGTAAAATTAGTGACTGAAGATGTGGAGACTCTATGGGCCCAAAGGGTGGGTCCCAGTTGATTCTCCCAATCCGCAGGTCTAGCATTGATAAATTTTCTAAGGATATTCTTAAAGCTTTTGTTAAACCTTCCCGTTTTACCATTTGTTTGGGGGTGCCAGCCAGATGTATGTCTGACTTGCGTCCCAATGGATCGTAAATAACCTTCGACCTGTTGGTTCATGAATTCTAGACCCCTGTCAGTAATGATTACCTCTGGGGGCCCGTACCGGGGTACATATTCATTCGCCAGATAGTCAGCTACATTTTTCCTAGTTTTTCTATCAATAGGTTTAATTTCGCTCCAGCCGGTTGCGTGGTCGATTACTACTATAACATAGTGATTACCTTTGTCAGAAATAGGAAAAGGACCACATAAATCTATTCCCACTATTTGACCTGGATATTTTGCTATGGGCATAGCTGTGGGAGCAACCTTATCTTTACCTGTACGATTTACTGCACACTTATCACAATTACGCAACACACTGAGAGTATCCTTTCTCATAGTAGGCCACTTGTAGGCCTCCAATATCCTATCAAGGGTTTTTCTCATTCCCTGATGGCCCACTTCAGTGTGTGCTCTCCTTATCACTCTGTAGCGAGCTGATTGCGGCAACACCAATCTAGGATAAGCTGGTTTATTGGGCGGGGACATGATTGTAAACAATAATCCGTTGATTAATGTGTAGTCATCCACCAATTTTTGTGCAGTTTTTCCGAAAACAAAATTTTTTATCTATTTATCACTATTTCTACCCACTACAGTTCATCCCAGTGGTAGGACATAGCGTCTAACTGTTCACTGCTGAACTGAATCACACTCTCAGAAGTGCCTATGCAGTCATTCCAATCTTCTGGTTCTGCAATCGGTGGATAACCATCATTGAATATCTCCTCTAGGAAAATATCCTCATCTTCGAGGTACTGTGGGAAATCCTCCACATACTCGATTCTCTCCACCGGTGGCATGTCTAAAGTACTATTTTTAAATAATACCTGTGTGATTTTGTCAGTTAAAGCACCTTCCAATAAAAACCCAGCTCAGAATCCTCAAAACACAACACCCATCAATATAATGGCAGTTTTGAAAAAGGCACACTCACCTGACTCCTTTTGCTTGCTTTTAAGGTTGGACACTGACCTGACCAACTACTAGCCCCTTAACATGGTCGCCAATGAAGAATTGCGGGTCATTCTCCGAAATAATTAGGGTCAGTAGTTGAGCGAGAAATGAATCAAATGCAACACACAGAGATGTATGTTCCAGATCAGCTGAACCGATTAAAAGAGGCACACTGTAACTACAGATGTTTATTTATACATGGACAGATTACAACAAGTACATAGGGCCTGGGCTGATTGGCTTGTCCTGGGTGGACTTGGCTGGACCAATTAATTAACAGGTTAGATAAGAGATCCAATCAGCCACAGGATAACAATGAACATAAAATATTAATAATAACGAGGGTCAGCATGACCAATGCCACACCTGACCAATCCCTTTACATGGTGACCAAGTCTCGTGGTTATCTCCCTTTCCCCCCTCCCACTCAATACTCCCTCCTCTGGTCAGTCCCTCCCCTCCCTTCCCACGTGATCAACCTTGAGATAATGGTCAGACCTGGACCTCACTTGTACCTTTGGACTTTTAGTGATAAGCGATTCATGAGTGTTGTGGCGGTAAGAAAGTTGACTTCCCCTCTGATCGGAAGGGGGTGTGGCAGGTGTATGTCTGAATGAGACCAACAATGATAACACAAAAATATGACAACTTTTACCTCATATTTTACAACGTCATTGAGCAATATAATAATCAGGAAGTATACTAGTGATCATTGGAATCAAATTCAATGAGTTCTTGATACTGCAAGCATAGCTCAACACCTCTATTATTTATTGGTATATTTAATATTAGCCTAACTGGAGAAGCCTTATGACTGCATGCCTTTTTATAATATAAAGGGCTTTTGGTGTAGTTTTGGCATCATTGAGCGATACACCTTTATTTATGCATAACTTATTTGCATGTAAACATTAATAAGTCACAATTATATACACATATATAGCCAATGTCAATCTCTATTGTTTTAGATATATTTTTGTATATAGTTCCCATCATGTATGAAACTTCTGGGTATCTAATAGGAAAAAAATCATCAATACAGTCATTGAGCGATACATACAGTATGCAAAAAGTTGTCATTCGCCAATTCTCTCGCCGAATGTAATAGTCTTTCAAACCTAGATGGCATCCTACGCCAGTGATATCCGTGCACTTTAATATTCCAACTGATCTTTTAGAACTCCACCAGTGATAAGTATGGATCTGTATGTAGATGGGGATGTAGCTTGGTGTGATCCTTAATTTGAGGTACCGATAAATATGTCTCGTGAATATTCCAATGCACACTAATTAATACTCAATTAGCGCTTACCTGCTAATTGATAGTCCAAATGTTATGATAGATGATAATCGATATTTGCTTAGTGATAATTGATACCCAATTATCACTTGGATGCTAATTAATAAGAATAACTCGGAACTAGTTGGATCTTGTCTTGATCTTACGATCGCCCAACGGTAACTGATCTTTATTTCTCGATACAACATACCTGTCAGGTGTGTACCTGATCTGCGTGCGCAGCCGTGCCCGGCTACTAGCTCTGGCGTCCCATGGGGAGGCCCAGGCGTTACGTAACCTTACGTAACAACATGTATCCAGTTAATTCATGAGAAAAACAAAATGCACAAGACTGTATGTATAGATCTTGCCAAAGTATCAAGTTACATCAATTCTGGCCATAATTATTGCTAAATTCACTATAATAGTCATAGATTTTCTGCTTAATGTCAATTAGACATGGTTCTAGAAGGTATGAAATAAGCAAAAATGTCATTGAGCGATACCACTTCTTTGTTTCATTATACCCCAGGTATGTCATGTATATATTTAGGTTATAATATACTGTCCCTTTACATTCAGATTACATCAGTATTCAAATATTAAAACCTTATCTAAATTCAATATTTGCCTTTAATTCCATGGTTTCCATCAACCCTGTATCGCTTGATGATGCAAATAATTCAGGCCTCAATATACAAGGTCGTTTTCAACATTAGTGTTCCCAACTTTGCACATATCAAGTATGGCACTATAAGTTTAAATAGATGAAATATTTAAGGATTCTGGTATATTTAATTTTTACGCCAATTTTGTTACCCATATCAAGCAATTAATGACATTCTGTGAGAATCAACCATATACTGATCGGTCAATGATGTTCAGGTCATAAAATCATTTCTGGATATAAAGTCAACGACCTTGAATGTAAATATAAACATATATATTGTCTCCCGAATTCAAATTAACATCCTATGCCCCTGGAAAAGTAATTAACTGACGTGGCAGACACAGCGAGGTACCGTGATAAATGTCGTCTGCTCCCTGACCAAGCGGGGGAAGGCTATCCAGCCGCAGTCTCTATCGCAACCATGAGACCTTTTAATGACACTGCGGTAACCTCTGCGTTTGATCTGCGGCTGCTGTATAATATTGATAGAATCGCAGAGTTTGAAACGTAGACCAATCGCAGACCAAATGCAGAGCTTACCGCAGGCAGTGGAAACACCCCTTGATGGTTTTGTAATGTTCTCTATTTGTATGGGATCTGACCCATTACGGACTAAAATGATTATACCACGATGGTTATGGCATTCGAATGGTGCACGGTCCCATATACCCACTCGGCCTGCGGCCTTGTGGGTATATGGGACCGTACACCATTTGAATGCCATAACCATTGTGGTATAATCCCTAATTCACATAAAGACTACTTTAAACATACCAAGAATGTCCTTTCCGTTATAGTCTTGGTTAAAAGGCAATCCATTCAACTGAGCACCTTTTATCAATGCTTCAGTCACTTTGGGAAAACCTGGTATTACTTCCACACCTATGGGTCCATCCTTTCCTCGGTAACCTGAAAATGAACATTATTATCCTTATTCATCATGGAAATACTTTGTGCAGGACCAAGAAATTTGAATACATGTAGACTATACTTCCAAATATTCTCCATAACACGACTCATGACTCAAACATAAGTCAACCGGTAACTCTTTGCTGGCTTATCACCACCCATCCAATGAACCAGTACTAAAAACAACCCACACTCAACCAACTGGTTTAAGTCACATAGCCTATAACCTAGATCAATGATAGGCTATACCCCATAGCACTAATGGTAGTTAGAAACAGCAGTGGGTGTAAGACCATGGAAGTCTTAACTGAATATCTCACCTGTGAACCTATATCACGATAACAGACAACCTGTTTTGCAAACCAGACATTGAACCTGTTACATGACTAGTTGTAAGCATGATTGTAATTGTTGATACACTGTATAAATTAAAAACAATATATTGAAGGAGATATCAATACCTGATTTTAGGAGTTCTGGGTCTGTCACATCCTCAAGCTTCTTGAAGTAAGGCAAAACGTCTTTGTAAGCCCAGCCTTCATTCCCCATTTCTGCCCAAAGATCATAGTCATGCCGACTTCCTCTCACAGTTAGCATGTAGTTTATAAGGCTCGATCCACCAAGTCCTCTCCCTGATGGCCATTTGTGTTCCTTTGAAAATAAGAGCATTGTGTATATAACCTCATGTTTTATTTGCAGGTTCATTATTACCACTAGTTTAAAATACCCCTTGATACCACCCCATGCTAAACGACCACAGATATGGACACACACTTAACCCTTCACTTTCAAGAGAATCACTACCTAGATACCAGCTAATGTGACCATCCTGCTATGTGACAAAATATGGCTCAGTAAATTAGGGAAGCAATAATATAGGGATGCCCAATCTACTAACACATGTATAGTTTAAGATTATAAACTGGTATCTATGAAAGCACATCAATACTCGACAGACAAGTAGAACAATGTATTATTTGCCGCAAATAATCATTTTTGTCAAATTATGTGACTGGTAGACTATAAGCTTTCTTGCACTTGGTATCACTACACGCAGTGAAGGAACACTGAGAGAGTTTGTGTGAGAGAAATAGCTCACATTCCCCAGTCAATTTCAGACACTTTCACCACTCTATATCTGTTTAAAATAAAATAATGCTGTGACAAAGGGTAGGCATTGATAAACAAGAACAAATTTTAGATTATAAATTCATTTGAAAGATATATTACACCTCAACCTGCGTTGAAAGCTACAACGATCTGCAGATCATTTTGTTGTCATTTGGCCACTACTGGAAAATCGCTCACATTTTCTAATCAACAAAGGGTACACTCAAATAAACATGAAGCATCTTAGTTTTCCTTCATTTTGATCTAATTTCACCGTTCTATGCCATTGGTATGCCACTCAGAGCGTGGAGTTGTATATGACACAACTCAGAGCATGGAGTTGTATATGCACACAACTCTACAATACATTGTTTCGTCGCCAACGGGTATATAATAAAATGAGAATATGTTATACTCCATTCTAAGGTCTGTAGAATATAACTCAACTGTCTAGTGTACCAGCACATTAATACTTTTATTTATACTGTATAGAAATGCTGATTATCTATAAGTAACAGATCGTAGAATTTATACCTGTTTCATCGACAATATAATATATCTTATTTTTAATTATTGTTGTGTAGAAAAAGTATCATATGGAAAGACATGTATAGGATATATATATAGAATAAGAATGAAACCATTACAACAACAACAAATGGCTCAACCCAAAGGATGGTCACCATGTAATTAATGACTTGGCCTTAAATGGAATAAAAAAAAAAAAAAAAAAGCTGACCTTACAACACCTACTGGCTGCCCTCCGTGCAACAGCAGGAGGAAAAATCACTATATCTCCATAGGTCAAGTCAGTCCTAAAATGGTTCCTTAAAAACACTGAATCCTTCAATGGAAAGGCAATAATTCCGCACCACAAAGTGGTCACAAGCATATGGGCTGACACGTCTAAAGGGATGAGGAGCTACGAATAGTGAAAACGCCTACATGCATGCCTTCAAGTGTAATGTACTCTGTGGAAAGTCCATAAATCACCTTGAAGATATTAACTGCGTCACGGCTGCTCATTCCTTCACAAGATCCAAGCACGCCTGCAGGACCATCCGCATACATTGCAACAATACTGCTGCAGTGTTTGTAGTATTCTTAAGCTAGTTTTACAGAGAGTTGAAGGAACTTGTCAGACATAGCCATTGTTGTTAATCAGGAACCTTTATTTCCGGTTTGTATTACAATACATGGCTGTAGTGTATGCTGCCGCCACAGGAGGCGCCACCTCTGTCTAATAAACTAGATTGAACCAGTCACAACAATGGCGACGAGCATGGGATAACTAGATTGAACCAGTCACAACAATGGCGATTACGGGATTCACCGAAATGGTCAATGTGTATACCAACACTACATCTCTCTTTTTCCTTGATTCAAACTCCATATAAGATTATGTAATAATGATGGATAAACATGACTTAGATCACGGACTAGATTGATTGATTCTTTGTTCCATACATCAGCACCATATCATTTATCAGTTTCAAGTTAACACCTTATTTTTCTAGCAACTCAATGCTTAATACTTTCAACCTTAAACTTGTAACATTATGTTATAGTAGTACCTGAGAGAGCATGACGAAAGACGATAATGAACTTTCACTTCATCACATAATCTTTTAAATAGTTGGGGGGTTTTGTCATGCGCTTAGGTCTTAGGCATGTGAGAGAGTTAGGCCTACTCCCAGTTAACAGACTGCTTGGCTTTCCAGGCGATCTTTGTATGTTGGTCTGTTTTGGAGGCACAATAGGTTCTGCTTGCAGAAGGTCCGGGATGGCTTGTGGTTGTACGGCAAGTTCTGGAGTGGCTCTGAATTCACTATTCTGCTCAGGAAATCTCTCAAGGTATTCTGTCTCACAATCACTTATTCTTTCTTGTGCTTTTCTCTGCTGATAGCCTTCCAGTGTAGTTGTATCTAAGTTTATCTTCCTCTGTGTTTCTTTGCGGTTGTACTTCTTCACATGGCTCAAGTTTCTCTTATAGGTCACGCCATCTGGTGTCTCTACAGATACTTGTGTGCCCTTCCTACCTATGACTCGAGCAGGTGTTGTGCAGAAATTGGGTGTCAGCTTATTCTCTCTTTCCTTCCTGAGGAGCACCATATCTCCTACAGCTATGACCTCGGATTCCTGTCTTCCTGTGTTAGCATAATCCTTGATCTTCAATTTGTTCTCTCTGTCCTGGTCTCTGAGCTCCCCATCTTGTTCAGGGAACCTCAGTGTGGGTAGATTGGTACGTAACTTTCTCCCAAACATCAATTCTGCAGGGCTCTTACCTGTGACTGTGTGTGGAGTTGTGCGATAGGCCCTTAGAAAGTATCTGAGCTCTTTCCTCCAGTCTTTCCCTTCTGTATGCGCTATCCGCATGGCCTTTAGTATAGTCCGATTCTGACGTTCCACCTCGCCGTTGGCTTGCGCCCATCTGGGGGTTGATCTCCTGTGACGCACATCTAGGCAGGCAAGATAATCCTCAAACTCTTTCGACACAAATTGTGGTCCATTGTCTGTAGTTACTGAGTAAGGAATGCCACATATGTCAATCGTTTCATCAAGCGCTGCTATAAGCTTGTCAGTGGTGGTTGTTTTCATAACTTTGATGAAAAAATATCTTGAGTAGTAGTCTACTATCACTAGTATTTGCTCACCTGTGGGGAATGGACCCACAAAGTCTAGAGCCAACTCTTGCCATGGTCCTTCGGGTAGCTGTGTCATCTCTATCGGTTCAGGCCTGCTTGGTTGAGATACCACTTGGCAACCATGACACTCCTTGCAGTACTTCTCGGCTTGGCGATCAATCCCTGCCCACCAGACCTTCTCCCGGAGTCTTGCCTTCGTCTTGACTATTCCTTGATGGCCTTGGTGGGCTAACTCTAGAACTCGGTCTCGCAGTGCTTGAGGCAGCACTATTCGAGTTTGCCGAAGCACTACATAGCCTATTGAGGTCAGCTCATCTTTCACTGCTCTATAAGAAATGTCACATTTTGAGAAATCCCCTGAAGTGATACAGTCTCTTATCAGCTCCAATTCTTCATCATTCTTTGATGCTGCTTCCACTTCGCGTGCAGTCATCGTTCGTGGCACAGACTCTTGGGTAATGTTTTTAACATAGTCTTCAATGAAGTCTTCTCCTTTCCCAATTTTCCCAAAGTTTGACAGTCTTGATAGCACATCTGCAATGTTCTGCTTTCCCGGGATGTGTCTCACCTTGAATGTAAATGGTTGGAGTTGCAGGACCCACCTTTCAATGCGTGCTGAAGGTCTAGAATTGGGGCCATAGATAACCTCTAGCGGCTTATGATCGGTGAGAAGTTCAAATTCCAAGCCCATTAAATAGATGCGGAATCTCTCACATGCCCATACTAAGCTCAGGGCCTCTTACTCTGTCTGAGAATACCTCCGTTCAGTGGCTGTCAACGCCTTCGCGGCATAGTACACCGGCCGATAGTTCCCATCTTTCTGCTGCTGCACCAACACTGCACCTAATCCTACCGGTGAAGCATCTGCAATGACCTGTGTATGTGCCTCTTTGTTGAAGTAGGCCAGCACAGTTGATGAGCTCAAACAGCTCTTGAGTTTCGTGAATGCTTTTTCCTACTCATCAGTCCATGTGAAAGGTGTGTTTTTCCTTGTAAGGCGTCGCAGTGGCTCTGCAGTTGTTTCGAAATCTGGAATGTACCTTGAGCAGTATGTTGCTAGTCCCAGGAAACTCCTGATTTCTGATGCATCTTTTGGAGTTTTTGCTTCATTGATAGCTTCCACTTTTGCTTGTTCTGCCTCAATGCCGTGACCACTAAGCACATGACCCATGAATGTGAGCTTATTCATTCGGAACTGGCATTTTTCCTTATTTACCGTTAGCTTCCTTTCAGAGAGGACCTGGAGTACTTTCTCTAGCCTTGCATCATGCTCCCCTGTGGTGCAACCATATACTAGAATATCATCTGATATGTTTACAGCACCGTCACAACCACTAAGTACCTGGCTTATTGCATTCTGATAGATTTCAGGAGCAGCTGATATACCAAACATTAACCTTTTGTACCTGAACAACCCTTTGTGTGTGTTGAACGTAGTGATACCCTTTGACTGTTCGTCGAGTTCAATCTGGTGATACCCCATTCACAGATCTATCTTGGAAAATACAGCACTCTGATTTAGATCAACCATTATCTCATCTATGGTAGGTATTGGATACCTTACTCTTACAACTGCTTCATTGGCCCTCCTCATGTCAACACATATTCTTACATCTCCATTTGGTTTTGGGACAATAACCATTGGTGATACCCACTCGGTTGGTGTTTCTTGAACAGGCTCAATTATATCTAGCATTTCTAGCTCTTGCAGTTTCTTCTCTACTTTATCTCTTAATGCAAATGGTATTTTACGGGACTTCTGAACAACTGGTTTGACACTATTGTCGATATGCACCTTTGCTTTAAAACTGGTTAGCTTACCAAACCCTTTAAACACCTCAGGGTACTTACTTTCTACAACATCACGAATTGATCTGACATACTTCACAACACCTAATTTCAGGGATAAATCTTCAGACAAAATATTGCAAACTCGCAGACCTTTTACAACCAGAATTTCTGCAAGCACCACCTTGTCTTTAGTTTCAACATCAGTTGTAAAAACCCCTTCAACCTTGATCTTATCATTAGTGCCAAACGGATAAAGTTTACTTTGATGTCTTGATAACTTGGGTTTTCCCAGTTTCTCATATGTTGCCCTGTCAATAACATTAACACTTGACCCTGTGTCAATAATTGTTTCGACCTTTACATTTGCCATTTTGACACATAATTTACCTTTGGGCTCATTTATGGCATTGATAGAATCATGTAAGACAAAAACACTTTCATCCTCACTGGTTTGACCTTGGTCAGTTTCTGACTCACCATTACCTTCATCAAGGTATTGTACACTTCTAAGTTTGCTTTTGCATACTCTCCCATAATGACCTATTTTTGAACATTTATTGCACCTCCTTTTCTTGGCAGGGCACTCTTCATCACTCCCATGCCGTTTACCCCCACAAGTAAAACACATGCTTTTTCTGTCTTTAGAGTCATCTTTCTTTGTTTTGGACCACTGCTGTTTCTTCTTCCCTTGTACATGTTGCACACTCTCTCCACTGGCAAAACCTTCAGATGCTCCCATCCTCTTGCTCATGGCAGTCGTATCCTCCTTCAGTTTGATTTTGTCCAGCACTCGGTCTAGTTCCAACTCTTCTTGAAGCAGGCTTAGGCGCAGTTCCTCATCTTTCATGTGACCGATGATGAGACACTTTATCATTTTGTCTGCTGACCAGTTATTGAAGTCACATTTTACCGCCGATCTCCGTAGTCTGGCTGCGAAATCTACCATGCTCTCATCTTTTTGTGGCTTCTGGGTCACTAACTCACATAACGCAAAATCGTTTGATTTCTTTGGCAAGAATCGTGCATTTAGTTTAGCTTTAGATTTTGCATAAGCAGTCCAGTTAGCATTTGTTACCCCTGCTGGTTTTTCCACATCAGCCAGGGTGTCATGTATGTCCTCAACTGCCGTCCCAGCGTAAATCAGAAGTGCCATCTGACAAACAGCACTGTTTGCTGCATCACTTGCTTCCACACCATTGTAGAGTAGGTCCCTCTCAAATCTCTCAATCCACCTTGACCATGCCTGTCCTAGAGAGAGTCTATCCCCTGTGACATCAAAGGGGTGAATTTTGAGTTTTGGGCCTTTAGCAGCTGCCATGGTGACATATAGGAGACACAATAGTTTGGTAACTAACAGGAATATGGACCAAAACACAATCAGAACTGTCACTGCACTCAATCTTTTTAGTTTTAACACTTGCCACAGTCCTTGTGTCACACTAGGCCTTGTGTAGACAGTGACAAACACTGGTGACTGAATTCACTCACTTTCACCACACCATTAAGTACATTTCACTCACTGTCACAAGTCCGATCTGCTTGGTCCAGTTTCCTTAGGTTGTAAGGTTCTCCTCCTCCAAATATGAAGGCAATCCTCGTCGCCAATGTAGTATTCTTAAGCTAGTTTTTTTATTCTTAAGCACAGCCATTGTTGTTAATCAGGAACCTTTATTTCCGGTTTGTATTACAATACATGGCGATTACAGGATTCACCGAAATGGTCAATGTGTATACCAACACTATGTGTTTACCTACAAGGATGGAAGGGCTAGGGACCCAACACTGGGAGCATGTGCTTGGGCTCTGTGGTACCATTTTAGTATTGAGGTTCCTTGATACTTCTATAATTTACCAAAGTGAGACCTGAATCTAGCGCCGGTGGCGTGAGTTGCTACGTAGCTAACCACTCTGCAGGCGATCATGGTATGATATGGTCGAGGGAAAGGGAGTTAAAAAAATCTTCCTTGCTCTGTGATACCTACCTTAGCTTCATCTCATCCACAAGCTCAAGCATTGTTCAAATTGCGGGAGGCTACACTTATATCCTTTTGGTAAATCCTGCTTAGCCGAGATGGCATCTGTGATAGAAGGTGTGGACAAAACCAGCCCGAAATATGAAACCAGATTTGAGGACGCTTACACTGCCTCCATTCGTGAACAGGCTGCTCTGAAGAACCTAGGTGTCTAGGTAGCTAACCACTCTGCAGTGGATCATGGGATGATACGGTCAAGAAAAAGGGAGTTAAAAAATCTTTAATAAAGGCGGCCTCTTTGGACGCACCCTCTAGCTGCATCCACAAGTTGTATTGTTTGTTCATTCTATGTGTTGTTTATTACCTTCTTCTAGTGAACCAGGATATTATACGCCCCTTCTCTACAATCAGGACATCTGTCCACGATGCCCTCGAGAGAATCGCCCAGCGATTCCCCTTGGATCTTCTATTTTATCATCAAATGACAATGCAGCTACTTCAATCAACATGTGGTTTTATTTATTTATCTATTCAACAAGAAATGTGTTTTATCTACAAATCATGTTCATCGCTGCATTACTCATATATTTTACCCCAATAATATAAATAAAATACTTTTAATTCATTTTATGCCTTAATGAGGCGGGCAATGGGATTATCTCATTGCAGGGCTTTAAAATGCGTGACCTTCAGTATACCTCAAGAACTATACTCCCATGCCGGCACCAATTTGCAGTAATCTGCCAATTATGGAATCAAGTAAACAAATTGATCCATCATTGATAAGAATCTGATGTGTGGGGAGGTAGCAGTTGGTGTTAATCTCAGATAAATCAGAAGCAGGAGTGTTTGGCTCCAGTACTCCAGCTCCATGGCTGTGTTATCTAACACCTCTGCCTTCCCTGTCTGTCTGATTACCGTAAAATCTCCAATAAAAATGCTACATCAATAAGAGTCAGGATATTATATTCTCATACACGACAATAATTGTCACTTGACCATAGGTTACATGTAACTGAAATCTGCCAATGTTTACTGGAAATTAATTGAATCAAGCAGACACAAGTTGTGAATACTTTAAAACAGCAAAACAGTAATGGAATAATAATTGCGTTTTGTGATTAGGTTGTAGTGAGAACATTCAAACCAAAAGTCGCATAACATTGATGAGCAATCTTACCTCTTGGATTTTACCCTGTTCAGTGTCAGTGACTTGGGTTACAGGCAAAAGCCAGCTGAAATCACTGGCTGCACCTGCCGCTGCGTTCATGGGAATCTTGGCCCATGGTAAATCGTCGTTGTCAGAGCCAGCTTCCAATACAGCCACTTTGTGATGACTGTCTTCACTCAGGCGAGAGGCAACAATTGCCCCGGCTGATCCTGCACCCACTGAATCAAAGTAAATTGAAATATGATTTTATATTTCCCTCCAAATTTGCCCCCTTTCAATTTTACTTTTTAATCTGCAAGCCCATATATGAGTTATTCTCCAAAAAGGGCGACATTTGGTTTAAGGCCTTTTCTTGAGAAAGAATAAAATTTGTTAAGTCTCTACACTTCTTTCATAATTTATTATTTGCCATGTGCTTAAAGAATCAATAAGAGATGCATCAAATAAAATAATTGCAAAGGAACTTTAGGGATTAACAATTAGAACAAAATGTCAGGGGTTTTCCTTTACTCCTGCAAATAATTCCTCAGTATCCAATTCTTCATAATCATATTGACCCCCTATACTTGTAGGGCATCATTGAATCATACCCTTGTTATAATAGTATCCTGTCATACCAGAGTTATGCATATGGTTTGTTATTGTACATTTACCATCGAAAATTGATCCTCCATTGCAATGTGTTCTGTCATGCATGATGTATACATGGTATCATATAGTATATATACACCATCAAAAAGTGAATCCCTACTTATCCCTACTGGTATCATTGAATCACACCATTGGTTTGATAGTATTCTGTCATACATAATTTATACATATGGTATGATATCTTATGTATACCATCCAAAAGTGACCCCCTAATTGTATGGTAACATTGAATCCTACCATTGGTATAATAGTATTCTGTCATACAATGATTATGACATACAACAAAATCGCGAATAACTAACTAAATATCAGATTCGAATAACATATGGGTGACAGGTCCCTGATATATTTTCCAGTTGTAGCTCCATAATTGCTGACAAATGAATGCTCAATATGGTATAAAAGTTATGTCTTTAATTCTCTGCATAAATAGGAGGGTCCTTTTGTCGCTGGGGTGGGTCACTTTTTGATTGCTGAAAAATGACCCATGGGTCATTTTTTGACGTCAAAAGTCGACCCATGGGTCACTTTTTCTATGGGGTCACTTTTTGATATGACACCTGAAGAAATGTCAATTTGTCAGTTTTTTTCCATTATGGTATATTGACTAGTTTGTCGTCCTCATAAGCAAATTATTTTGTACATCTTTATTTTTTTTTTTTTTTTTTTTTGTACATCTTTAAAGACAAATAAAAAACCTCTTGTCTTATCTGTCCTGAGATATTATGCACATATAACCCATTATATGTAGAATATATACAAAAATATTAATAACACCAAATGTTGTTTCCCCTTGTTTTCCCGTTAAATTGACATCAATATTAGTTTCGGTTGTTTATGATGGTGAATATAAGTTATGTTTAGAGGCAAAATTATTAGGGAAAAAGTATGAATAAATAGTTCCCCCCTCCCCCACCCCCTGACCTCCAACCCCCTGTCCCCATCTACACACCAGCTACAGCAACATTGTCCCCATCTTGACCCCCGCTATGGCAACATACTGCTTTTGTTTGCTGCTACCATCTCAGGTATTACAGAATTTCTTTTTGTATTCATTCATTTTCCATAGTGTACGTTTATTACACATTATAATGCTTACAGAAATAATTTAAATTATTACGACATTATTATTACGACATTTGTATTGTCGTCCACTTTTCTTAGTATCCTTAACCCCACCCCTCTATTGAGCTGAGAAGAATTTGCTGGAGATTTTTCAATGGATATAATGGATGCATTAATCATGAACAGTGTGATATGTATTTTTGCTCATTGTTTCAAGTTCTTCTACGTATATACATATATATTCCAAAAATAATTTAGACCCCTGCCATGGTGACAGGGGACTTTCAATTAAATCAGACATACATAATTTCATCATGAAATTAATTGGAAACTTAATGATAGTGATTTTTTAATCATAACAACATAACATTTCAGAATAAGAGATTTTTCAAAAGAAAAATACTAGCTGCATATTTAAAACAGTGGTTTGCATGAAAACCTTTCATTTAGTTCTATCTGAATATTTTGAAAATAATACCTATTCAAAGAATATTTATGCTCAGTGTGTACCGGGAAGAACACAGGAAAAGTGGTGAATTTGAATAATTCATAATAATTAATACACATAGCATTACAAATAATCATCTCATCCATTCTACACATGTTAAAAGTCCACATCGAAAACTGGGAACACTAATCTTAAAAACCCTTCCTGCGGAGGACAAAATCAAGAAAATCATGAATTGTCATGTGTTGCATTCCAACGCCCTTGAATATAACATTGAAAGTGAGATGAATAAAATTTCTTTTAAATATTGTACCATTAATAATAGCTGCTAAACAAAGTATGCAGCTGCAAATTCTGTGTAGAAATGATGTTTTGTCAAAGTTTTATTGAGATATATATTTCATGTTTTTTAGCCTTTTTCTTGGGCATTGGAAGGCGACAAATATTGTTGATTATTCATCATTGTTTTGTGGCACTAATGTGATAATTTTCTTGACTTTTACAAACAGTAAGTGTTAATAAAGGCTGAATTACCATTATTATCAGTCAATTACTGTAGTTCTGAGGAAAATTGTCCTAGTACTGCAACCATCTTGCAGAGGGCATTGGAACACAACAGGGCATTTGAAGGCAACATCGGCACTTTAATTCAGTCTAAACAAGTCAAAAATGATCCCTGGACAAAATTTTAAAAAGCTATGGCATACATATTCATATAGATGCTTTAGGTGTTAGATTTTCATTGACTAATCTATTGTAAGACAGTATTGCAAATGAAGGGCGTTGGAATACAATGTTTGAAATTCCCCAATTTGGATTTTTTTCATTCATTCAGGTCGGATATGAATACCGTTGTTTGTAGCTTTTTTTTGGACATTTTAATTCAAAGCCGAACTCTCGGGGAAGAACATTGGTATATTACTAATAACTACATATTTATTTTTCATAACTAGATGAGGACAGAAAAAGGGTGTGGGAACGCAACGCACAAAATTTCCCAAAATAAAAATGGAAATAGGAGAAGTAAAAAATATTTCATGGACATATATTTAGGTCTGGGTACATAGCGAACAGATAGGAGAATAATTACAAACAGAAAATGTAATTATTTGGAGTACTGTATTGCCTGCATAAGATTTCGTATATTTTCTTTGCAAAAAGAGCTATTTTAGCCTGTTTATTGCCCATGAATTATTTGTTATTTATTCTAGATTCACAAAACCATACTTTCCCAGAGAGCACTATCTGTGCTCCATTTCGTAATATAACTTATATTTGAATACTATCAACCCCTTTTGATATATCACACAAGGATGATTGGGATTGCCTGTGGGCACATTTCGTGAGAATTTACCATATGTATTGAACTTGTCACCACACCAATTGCAGTGAATTAAGCCTCACCCAAACTCAGGTTCAATCTCGACATGGCAAAGTAAAACCAGACACAGTTCTGTTAGTATCACAAGTTTATTCACCTCTTAGGCAACCCTGTGACACCAGCGGTATGCAGTAGTCAGTCATCAATGTCACAGACATAAGGAGACTCACCATTGAAGGCAAGCAGTATAAAAGAGTAGTACAAGAGTAACATGGCAAATGATCTAATGTATAAGACAGGTTACAATAGCAATGTAATACATACTGAGAAAAGGTATAACATACAATCTGTAGTAATTGTAATAAATATAACAGCAACCTGTGAAGCAGGAATAAGATGATACCTAGACTTGGATAAAACATAGGATATGATCTACATCAGTGCCTCTAATAGAGTGAGTGTATACACTACAAGCACTGGACAGGTAGGCGACCTGGTGTAGAATAGAGTTACTAATGACAGCTCTGTGTCCACTCTAAATCTACTACACATATATATTTCAACGTATAGCCTATTGCATCAGATGTAATCCATCAGATGTAATCCAATGGAGGCCAGAATTTGATAATTGAAACATTTCATGAGAATTAACTATCCATATTATATATTATATAAATTATAAAATCTTATATTTTCAAATAACTTCTTTTGTCAGGAAATACTTAGAATATTCATGTTCATGAATGTATATTCTAAATGAAGCCTTAATTATACAAAAAGTAAGTCTTTCATGAGGGCACCCAGTTAGTTAATGGTGCATGCCTTTGTAGAGGTATGAAAGGAGAGAAACGTTTCTCGTTTCTTTGGCAAGAGACCAAGATATATGGCTCTTGTTTGCTGGAAATCATTTACCTGTTTCATCCCTATCAAGGTCAAATCATCAAACTAATGTCAAATATGAATTCCTTGACCCCTAACACCCTAAAAACCATATATTGACCAGTATTGTAGGCCAAACCATTGAAAAAATAATTCTCTTATTGGTTGAGGGCGGCCATTTTGGATTTGGGGCCCTCACAGAATTAGCCCACAAATTCTCATGAGACGTCCCCACTAATTTTTTTATTTAGACACCATAGATGACAAATCCATTGACAAATGAACTAATACTCTCAACGGTCACAGAAGTGCTCCAGATGACCCTGCTAATCTGAGGATCATACTGTTAAGAACAGGAGTTCATGGGGCTCCACTGAAACTAAATAAAATCTTACCTATGATATAATCATATTCCTGCTCAAGATTATTCTTCAAATAGCATGGTCCAGGTAGAAGATACCAATAGACGAGACCCAAGATAATTCCAGCTCCCGATACTGTGATCTTGATCATGATTAAGTAATAGTTTTACAAATGGTAATCCACACCTTTACTGCCCTAGGCTCTTTGTGCAGAGTACTCTTTCAGAATTCATAAGACATAAGAATAATTGCTTGTCCTAATTGCAAAAGAGACGTACACCAAAAAGAATAATCTAGTCTTGTGGTTCGAAATGTAGGACATTTACTGCCACAAGCTTATTAGGGCCAAACGTTTGAATAACCTATTTATCAAGCAATACATTGTACATGTAAGTATGTATGTACAGGCCCGTAGGCTGGGGGGGGGGGTTCTTTGGGTGCATCTGAACATACACACACACACCCCTACCCCACCCCGCAACAGAGCCAAAGAAGGTCCACTCAGCAAAGGACAAAAATATATGTCTAAATATCTTGTGTCTGTAACAACACAATGTATACACTTTATTGGCCTCACACATGTTTGTGCTGACATTGATACTCTTTATCATGTAAATAAAATTATTATATATACATAACGGTAACACAATTTACAAAGTAATGCTAAAGTATAGAAAAGTCAAATCACCCAAAAATGAACAATTGCTTCTAACTTCATCTCTAAGTATTACAAAAATGAAAAATTTCTTTCATTTAAAATAATGTACATTTTCAATCCATCTTCCCACCCCCAGGCTAATCCCCCCCCCCCCCCGCCGCCAAGCCCACACACACACACACACCTAGACCAGACTAGAATTTTGAAATTAAAAAAGATACCAGCAACCATTTTCATGGTCATGAAGAGGCACCCCAAAAAGAAACATTTCAGATAAGTTCCCCTGCGTATTTCCTGATATGAATGATCCTTATAAAGGGTGCCTTTGATGCTGCATAATATGACTTAAGTTGATTCCAAGTTGTTTGGATATATTTAGGACTTATGTTCATACCGAGCATTAGTCAAATGCAAAAACTAATCGCAAAGAAATCAGATTTTAGGGTAGAGTTCTGAGAGTTTAGGAACAAATGTATTAAACCATTATACAAAGGTCCACTAAAGTTGAATGGACCTTTGGAATTCAATTTTTTTACTTCTGGATACTGGCTTTTTGGTCATGTTTTCACCAAAAAAGACGCTTGAGCAAAAGGGAAGAGTGATATTTTCTATCACAAAAATAAATACTTTTGTGGGTTTTTATTGCCTGAGTGTTTTAAAACAAACACACATTCTTTTCTTGAAGTGTTATTATTTAAGTTCTGTTTGATTCATTTTCATTATTTAGTTTTGAAATCATCTGCCCATTATGGATGTTTACTAATGCCTAGTATGAAAAAGGAATTTTGGTTATGGTCAAAAAAATGAACAATAAATGTGATGTCAGATTTTATCTGTAATAGACATATAAGGCTAGCCATAGCTAGAGGATTCGGATTCATAAGATCTTGGATTAGTTGTATTCTGTTTTTACAAAATTGCCTTTTAAATTTGCACCAATCTCTAGAATTTTCGAAAATCAATGTTGTTTCACCAGCTTGAACATTTTCTTCTAGTTGTGTGACACATTCATGCTGGATTGCAAGTAAAATTTAATGTTTGCTTCCTGATTGGGCAAGTGAAAATCTCTATGGCGCCGATTTCAAACCCCTGTTGTAATGTCTACTTACAATGAAACAAGATACATACAGATCAGTGTGATTTCGTTTTATAATTCTGCAAATGAATGGGCAAATAAAAATGCTGTTGGGCAAGTAAATCTTGGTAGGTTTTTTTCGAGCCCTGTTAATATATATTATGGAATCTGTGTATGCACAATGAGGTATAACAGATTTCAATTCAAATCATATCATTTCAAATCAAACATGCATGGGGGCAGGTTGATAATTATGGATTTTGTTGCACCCTGAATTTTTATAGACTGGTAGACCAACATCATTTGATAATAGGTCCCACTTTAACTGCAATATCTAGTAGTCTACTAGCAGTCCAGCTCATGAATTTTGGACATTTTTTTTTATATCCCTAGACAATTCATAAAACATTTCAGAAGCTCGGAAAAGACATTTAATTAGAGTTCCAATAATAATTTACAGTATTGCAGGCGTTCCTAAAATCACTGACTCCATCAAATATCCCACACTAATCTGCAACCATCTTGTGGTCTCATATGTAAAGGCCCTTGTCCACTAAGGCAATTCTCATAGAAGTTAGTGGAAAAGAGTCCTCTGCGGTGCAAAATCGCATGAGAATCAGCTTCGTGGACTAGGGCCTTTAGTGTGTGAACATGGGTGTCGAAATAAGTAATAGAAATATTTATGGACTCTTTAAAAAAAATCACTATTCATCTGGGATTAAATTCCTTATTTTGTCCTCCCAAACGCACCAAATGGCCCAAAATGGCACCTTGAATTTCATTTTTTTCCAGGGGGGGCATGCCCCCTTACCCCCCTAGTGGGCTTAGTGCCTTCGGCACTTGCACATCCAGGTTCACCCAGGCCAGGAATGAACCCCCCCACTCATATACCAGCCCATGTATGTAGACAATTCTTTTTGTTTGGCTTATTAGAGCAAGAAGTTTAAATAACCTATTTACCAAGTAATACAATTAACATATATGTAAGTATGCATGTATGTACATTCAAATCTTTACAGCACAAATGGCTCTTGTCCACACTAAATTGATTCCTTTATCATAAATCCCCTTTACTCATATCCTCTATGATGCCTTGAAGAGGCCATGTCTGACTATATCATCCAATGTATGGGACCACATGATACCTACTGTGGTTATTCCCTACTGGTATCAGTCAGCTGTTGCTCTACATATTTATAACACTAACTCTACTCGAGGGACTGAACTTTTTCTAGTGATGATTCCCTCTTCAATATTCAACCTTTGGTAGTTCTCTACTTAACCTACTTTGTTTATCACAATCACTCAACATTTTAATAGACTTGTCTAAATGTAATTTGTTATGTTAAGCCTTACAGACTTGGTCACACTCTCCTGAGTGATTATTCCTTGCCTCTGTCTTTGCCTTAGTTTCTGGAGGTACATTACATTATTAATACTTCTCAGTAATTGAAAATGAGCAAAGCTGGCTCATTTGAAAATCCTGCATTGGCGGGAACTGCTGACCCAGTATAAAGACGATCAATTTTTAAAAAATGTAGTCAATTTTTTGTTTGGCATCCATAAGATTTTAACATAATATCTTAAGGAATACTGACTGTACAAAATTCCCATTGGAAATAAATATCAAGTTCTTGTAGTTAACAGGAAATCATATCCCATAGGGATCAGGTTAAAATTGTTGTCCATAAAATTCTATACTTTTATAAAAGAAACCAATTCCTATCTGAACTTAATTAAACTGTAAACCACATGGTAAATTTGTTATGTGTAATACCATGGGGATGCCATAGGTTAAGAGATTATAAAGTATTGAAATCCTCTGTAGATTTCTTCTCAACTTTTACCATACATAATGGACACTCTCAACTACAAGAAACAGCAGCCAAATAAATATTCATTATTGATATGGTAAAGTTAAACACTACTAACATATATATTCAAACTAGAATGATTTCCGCTAAAAAGCATTTCAAATCTACATTATTGAATTATCTAAACAATATTTTTCCTAAAAAGCATAACAACATTAATCCTTTTTTTCTATGTCTATTCAAGCCATAGAAAGTCATTTTGATTAAATATGAAAGATCTTGATTGTAAAAATTAGTTTCATACAGGTCAAATTTCTTGTGTATTTTATATAGTTTTGATAGGGGTTTATTAGCATTTTATTGTTGATATCAATATCAACAATGAATTAATAAAGATGGCCATATAGTTGTCTATTCATTTTAAAAATGTCAAATTGTTTCCTTATTTAATAACATATATCATAACACATTGAATCATAGATTCAGTTTAATGGTCAAAAAGGTTAACTCAATTCACTAGACACTAGACCACAAACTCAATTCACAGAAACAAATAAATTGAATAACGCATTCAACAAACAAGAAACTGTATAGTATTGATAGGGTCCTTTATTACATCATTCACTTGTTCTGGTTCTGACGAATCATATCTGCAGCCTTTTCACCAACCATCATGGAAGGGAAGTTAGTGTTACCTGATGGAACATCTGGCATGACTGAAGCATCCGCTACACGAAGACCATCAATTCCATGCACCCTAAAATACAGTATAATATACTACATTATATGAATTTGATTCTTTTTTAAAAAGCCTTGATGAACAATGGATAGATCTGTCAATTTATAATTGAAGGATGTATGGGCACTTTTCATGAATCCTCAACACAATTCTTTGACCTGTATTTCATGATATTGAAACATTAAGAAAACAAATAGCATGGGATCAGACTTAATCCAGTTTCAGTCTATGCTGCATGCATATGGGCATCGAATGTAAACAAAAACAGAGATAATTTATTTCTATTTAACCTCAAATGCAGGGAAATCTGGATTTATAAGAGAATGTTTCAATAAATGATTGTAATGGATACTGTTCTTTAAACAAGAAATACTCTTTAAGCTATTTTTCTATAATTGGTATGTAAAGTTCTATCATAGGTTGTGATCTTCAGCAAGTATCATCACAATGCCATGAGAGCCCTAATAGTTGATTTCATCATTTTGTGTAGGGGGTGCATCATTCCGCACCATGTTTTATTCCTGGTGGTGACTGAGAAATTTGGCCTGTAGTTGGAGAAAGAAGTAATAAAGAAATAAATCTGAATGTATTCTGGGAAATGCATTTCAATTGCATATAAATAAGGAACAATTTGCATTTTGAGCATCAATATTCGAGCAAAATATATTGGTGGCCATATTGTGATATCATGGTGTGTATGATACACATAAATAAATGTACTATTCCCTAAAGAATAATATCTACTCTATATTAAATGAAAATCTTGGTAGCTGAGAATATAAGATGTGAACTGCAAGGCTGCTATTTGGCAAGTGTTTAATGTAACTGAATAGAAGGTGTACATTGCAAAGTGTGTGTCCAGCCTGTTACCAGCTGTCCATTCTATGTCCGGTATGTGGATATAACAGGTGTTGTAACATACCTTTCACAATGGTCTTGTTCATATAACGGTGTACATTGGGTCATAACATATGCCCCCCTCCCCCCTTAAAAAAATGGAACTACCCCTAAGGAATTTTGAATAATCAAAACTAGTTTCATTTTAAAAAGGTCGAATACAGTGGGACACGAAATGCGACACCACTACTTTTGCTTGACAAGACACATTTAACACACTTTAATCCTAAACTTTCCATCACCCACACCTTCTGATCTGCACACCGAAATTATCAGAGGTGAATTTTGAATATCTTACCCCTCAAACTGTAATTTTGAGAAATGATAAACCTAAAATCCCCACCATAACCTACAACATTGGCATGGTTAAAGACCTGAACTTCCAACAACTTACAGACCATTGTGACGAAAAATCTGAGATAAACAAAATACAATGCACATGGAACATACATGTCCTGCAGTGATGAGGAGCTACATCATTATAAAACTGCACCGCAAAACATGCTATCCCGAAAACCTAATTCAGTATAAACATTTCTATAAAATATATTATATCTCTGCATTTTCAAAATTAGCACCCAAAACATGATAAGCACCTTGTATAAGATAAACTTTTGAACACAGAGATCGTCAACACCGAGGAATCAGTACCACAATTGAAAAATTTTTATTCTAGAAATTAAAATTTTGAAAACCTTCCTAAAGCAGGCCCTGTCTGACTACCCAAGTGACCCAACTTCGTTGTATAACCACCTGAATAACCTGACAGAACAAATAAAATAAACAAACCACTCCTCCTATGTTGACTTCAATGATTGACATTCCCATAAACAATACTATTTGCACAAATGCGCCATGACTTAAACCAAATGACTAAATCATGCACAACACTTGAATCCCGTGACGACCTACCTAACTTCCTCTAAATTTTGAAAGGAAATAATAATTTTGAAACTTATAATCAATAATTTTATAATTCTGAACCTTTAAATACAAGTCCTTGATACCTCTAGGGTTCTCCTTCCACGCCCTCAAGTCGGGGCATCTAACAAATTTGGTCGCCACCGATTCCGTGTAAATTTTACAACATTAACAGTTCATAGTAAACTACCATAGAAATACAATAACTTTTCGATCGAAAAACACAGGGTATTAAATACCTTCACCTCTGGAGACAACATTTACCGAATACCTGAGTATACATCCTGAACTTGATGATAACCAACGTCCTATAACGACTACAAAAAATGACGTTGGCCATCTTGTAAACCTACCATCGCCCAGCTGACAATGAACTATCTACAGCAATACAAAATCTCTGAATCATCAAAAACGACATAACTTGGATGAAAATACTACCATAATACATAATAAACTAATATTTAACAATAATCCACCTTGGAATCCATAATACTCCAGTCGTTGAAATGAAACAAAGATGGGCAACAGGCTCTGACATCAGATGCCACTGTCAAACTCCATAGTGAATCCTTTCCGATCAAATTTCAATTTTAAAATCGCTCAAATCCCGTTAAAATCAAAATATTAAATAATATTTCCAAATAGTCTATTTAAATACAACCTTTGTCCAACTTAAGAAAGCCATTTTGGAAGTTATATGACCCCCATTCGTCTGTAAAACCGAAAAATATTTCATCAAAAATCGTGAAGATTCCAAAATCTCGATCGCCATAAGAATAGCATTGGCATCCTTATGACGGGTCTAAAATCAGTAAATATTGAAATAATTTTAAAATCTTTTCGTCTATATGACGTAACTACATCCCTAGATGACATATCCACTGAAAGAATTTTTAAAATCGCCAAGATTCAAGAGCTGTTCGATGCGGCGATCTCCATACTCGACGAATTTCGCCACATCCGCCATCTTGGAAATGTCCGACGATGTCACCCATTCAACTCTATATTAGAGCAAAATGATGCGGGATTTGGCTAGAAATGACAATTTTGAATTGGTACAATCCTAAATTACCTTTAAAACATAATCTAGGGTGATATCTTAACCCCTGATAATGCTTATTTCAAGAGAAAAACGACAGTTTCATCGCTGGAAGTTGGTGCCCGGCAACAAAGAAGTGAAATTTCTAATCCCACCTCATTAGCCATCAATCGTATGCAAATTTATGCCAATCTAAAAATAACCTGGTCACATGACCCTACTACGTTTTAACTTTAACCAGCTTATTGCTCAAAATTTAGACTTTTTCTGACAAAATGGTCGTCACCAGACCTTCTTTATGATAAAACTCTAAATCATTACTGATTTTGGAACGGATTTAAAGCTTAATTTAGAATTTAGATCACCTGCACCGATTTCATGGTTCCAGGCTAGGGGTTTAGGTATAAATAGCTCTGGCTGTTGCCTGTGAGGCCAGTACAGCTCCGGACCTCGTGCCTGACAGACCTACTGCCGTTTTTACCCCTGATCTACACTGGATCCTGGGCCTTTGCCTGGATACCAACCTGAATATATTCGTCAACTTCTCTCCGAGTTTCACTCCGGACTTCACATCTATTTCAAATGGACTTCCAGTCTCACCGGACTTCCCATCTGAGTTTACCTCTACCTTTTGAAATTGGTTTCAACGACTGGACACATCACTGGAATTGATTAATGGTGATTGGTATTGGTACCTGCCGACTACTTCTCTCCAACTTCAAGAAATTCCAAGTCCACTGAGCAGCACTTTAACCTGTCCACTCATCTATTTGTGACTTCTGAAATTTCATAGGAATTATTCACGTTGTGTATTACAGGATCGTTCTCAAAGGAATTTACTCAGAGAATCGATCCTAATTTTGAGGAATTTTGATATTCTCTCAAATTTGTGTGAGTGTGCCAAAATGGAATTCCATGTTAACCTGGAATCGACTTTAAGGAAAACTCCATGTTAACCTGGAGTGTAAACTTTGAAAATTTTGTATCTATGCAAAATACTGGATGTACGAATGGGCTACTTGCACTCAAAGGAATTAAACAGTGAAGCATGGAGACCTGTGGAGATGTATCTTTTTACTAAGTACATCCGGACACAATAGCCGTAAGTAGACCATTCTGTACGCACCTCCGCTAGCTCTCACTGCATTTCACCATATTCCAGGAAATTTCGATTTCTGTCCAAAAACAAACTACAAAGTTAGGATTTCTTTCAGACATGAAAATATCCACGTGTATAAGATTAGTAGACCGGATTTCCGGAAGGAGTGGCAGTAGGGAGGAGGAGAACTCGACAAATACCTAACACAACTGTATGCATGTATGTCTTAGCTTCCCCTGCCGCCACGGCGACTCACAAATTTCCATTTGCACCAAATCACCTGATAAAGTACTCTCAATACCTGTGATAATTATATTCGTACCAGGCTCCTGGTATCCTGTCTTCAATTTCTAATGAACTTCAGAGTAAAACTGTATCTCAGCCGGACGATGGCTCTATCCAGAACTTTTCATCTCCAGAGGAAAACCTTTAAAAACTGAAAACATAGCAAAACTGCCGATTTTCAAATAACAAAATTTCTCTATCACATACGTTCTACCCAAAAGTATGAAAAACTAAAAACAATCAAAAATTTATGCTCAAAAGTACATTTCCTAAATCTGCATCCAAAATCAGGCATCTTGAAAATCACATAGATCTGTGTCCTACATAAATTTCTGCCCCAAAAATGGCTGTCTTGAGCACGCCCCAAAATCCACCTTGAAACTCGCAAAAATTCATGTATAAAATATTCATTTTGAAAATAACCTTAACTCATGTCTAAAATATACGAAATCTCCGCCAAAATATCCGCATGGACACCCCCCCAAAAGAGTGTCAAAAACGTAAATGGCGTTAATCACATAATTTCGATCTAAAATGATGTAACACTTGTTTGTAAAACTTCTAAAACATGCCTTAATTTTGTGCGTAAAAACTCTATTACTTCCAATTGAACTAACGTCCTGTATAAAAATACGTATCAAAAAAAAAAAAAAAACGTCCCTAATCAACGTCTGAAATGACATAAAAATAAGGCCTATACCTGGCGAATAAGATAGCACACAACTTTTCATAATACGAGGTATATGAATTTCTGAAACCTGCAGTTCCTCACAGAACCCAACTCGTTACATACTGAGTGTATAAATACATAAATATCCCCATATTGATATCAAATATTGTTCTCCCGAACAAACACATATTTATGCACCGGACCAACGTCCTTCTATAACCGAACATATACATCCAACATAACATATAGTCCATTCAAGACTGACCAGATTATATATCATACAAAAATTTAAAGCTTTTGTACCCTACATATACAAACTAACATACACCTGTCTAAATAACCTAAACTGCCCCCACTTTTGACGTCCAGAAAACCTCCAGTCTCAACCACTGTCAAGACCCACTTTAAATTCTGTCCCAGTGGTAGGACATTGCCTGTAGTTGTTCTGATGTGACATTTTGTACCGTAGAGTTTGTTGGGTTAAGTACCTTATTAGCCCATTTTAAATCCTGGACTTCCTTTTCCGATAACTCATGTGATGCTCGATTACAAAGTTCCTTTTTCATTTCCAACGCCAAATTGTCTCGTACCTCTAACTCTGCGTCCCAATCTTCAGGTTCAGGCAGGGGGTCCAATGGAGGCAAATCATGCTCTATGAGCTCGACTGGCTGCTCCACTATTTCCTCCTGTGCCTCTTTCCTGTAATCAGGAGTACACATCCTGGAAATTTCAAATTTCGACTCCCACTTCCAGAACAGAAAAATACCAATTCCCAATCCTTAAAGTCTAAAAAAATTTAAAACAACCAGAACTCTGAAAAAACTTTCTATTTCTTAAGCCCTGAAGTATGTCTGACGTCAAAAACCGAGGCACTGACGCTCTATAATATATAATATCACCACTAACTTAAGACACAATGCGTCTGCGTCCAACGCTTGGTAATAACTAACACAAAATAAAAAATAAAAAAATATGAAGTATACATGAATTCCAATGTAAACATATATGTCCTACACCTCACAATAGTAAACTATGCAATGTAAATAAACACATGGAAAAATATACGATCTATGAGACATAGAGATCAAGGTATGTAATACAAAATATATAAAACCAGGTTATTAAAATAACTCAAAAATACCGTTATCCAAACGTGTCACTTAAACTTCTGACGCAGTACCACTATCCTTACCGTTTTTGGAAAATGTTTCTAAACTTGTGACCTGCATCAGTATAGTTTTAAAAGTATAAAAACACTGGCAACATTCCCGCAAATAATGTCCTTGAAACAATGTGCCTTAACCTCCCGATATCTAATGTCCGTATGGTGAGGTTGTGTAATTATAACTTTAAACGCCACCACCAATGTCCGTTTTGGCGTCCATTATTTATCACATAAAAGAAATGACAGACACGTCCGGCGTCACCTTTAACATAACCTATAAATGTATACATAACCTGTAACCCTAAATACTCTATCTGTACAACATGTTGTCGCATCTCTTTTCTTGTCCTCACAGCATGGATGTGGAACAGCTTGCCATACCGAAAGCTCCGTTTTCCCTAATATATAATATATAAATAAAACAGAAAATTCAGCGCATAACTCAAACATCAATATCTAACAAATGGCGTAGTTGTTTGGCGTGTAATATATATTGTACCATAACTAAAGCTCACTGAATTCCCCCTACCGTAACACAAGAGATCAACGTGCACATGCTTTTGTTTACATTCTAACATCCCAGTGACAGCTTGAAATGACTCGTGACAGTCACTCCTTCCTATATCTATATTCACCTTATTAAATCCTATACTACAGGATTTGGTCCTTTCCCTGGCTTTTGTGAAGGGACTTTTAACTTCAAAATAACCCTTAGACTCTGTTTGTCATATCTCGAGATAGAAAAGACACTGATATTACCTTGGATAATCCTGACGCAATGATATAGTAAACAAAACCTACCCAGCAAAGTTCATTGGTGGCTGGTCTGGTCTAGCTAGTAGGCGGCCGTCATAACCCACATGCCATGGGATCTGTTTAGGGTCTCCCCTAGGTGGCAGCACGATAATCGCCACATTAGTGTCTGGCGACTCCAGTGCCTCCTGTAGGCGTGTGGCATCCCTTCCCTGTACTGGCAGGGTTGCTGGCAACCGGATATCTTTATCCACTAGCCCGCTCTTAAAACGAAACCTGTCGGTCCACCTAACCCTTAGCTCATAGCTGCAACAAGATGCGCTGACGAGCTCTGCGTGGACGATTGTTGGTATGGAGAAGGCACTAAGTGTATTAATACCATATCCTAGGTTTCCCAACTTGAAATCAAAAACCAGGTCCTCCGATATCAGCCTTAGGACTAGCTGGTTTGATGTCTCCACCTCTGTCAGGGTGGGTGTGGGCAGACACCTTGCCTTGACACAAACGTTGCGCCGTTTGATGCACAAGAAAAGCAGCCTCAAAATATATACAGCCACGGCTACATATATCACTATTTCAAGCCAGCTTGGGCCTGGTGCTGAGACATTGACTGTCTCATACACCACCTGCTGTGGTGTCACCTGGGTGGTCTTTCCGTCCATGTTGCTCTCCAGCTCTATATGCTTAGCGCCGAGCTCTGTTACATTCATGGCTCGCACCTGGCCTATCCATTTAATCACCATGGCTAGTTTGTGCACTCTGTAGCAAAGGTAAAGAGAAAGAATGCATGCAAGTATGGATAAGAAAAATGACAAATAAGGCACAGAGGGATGAGAAACCACGTCAACCAAACCCACCTGAATTTTGTCCCATAGGGACGCCATTTCTTTATCACTTTTAATTAATTTCTGAACCAAATGCTGCGTCCTAATGCCCCTTTGAATTATCTCCTTAGGGACATTAGAAATTGCTTTCTGTAACTCCTTTGCACTCGGGAGATGCAATTTTATTAAACTATCAGTTACAGTACTCCCCCGAAATTCCTGAATATTTATCTGAAAAGCCATTGCCAGAGGTAGATTAAATCCTGATTTAACGTCTACCTGTAGATTCTTTTCTAGACAGAAAACTCTATCAGAATCGATAGTAGCTTCCTCCATTTCGAGAACACATCCACAAGGAATATTTATAATTGTAAAAATCGACAGAGTAATGTTCTGCTCTGTTCTACCCCTGCACCTTAATTTTGCTTGTAAACCAGAATTGATTATTATGTGGCGATCCCCAGACAGGTCCAAATGTAATTGAGGTGTTTTCCCTTCAACAAAAGAATGAAAAATGCAAGAATCTCTAACCTGAGGTGTATTATCAGTGAAAATATCATGCATGCAGGTTGAGTGATTAGAAGGAAATCTGATTATGCTCTGATCACATACCAATTCTGTAGTGAATAACTCACAATTTGCAAGCTGAGCCTCAGACAAAATACCATATGCCCCATCTTTATCAGAGATCGCAACAGCATGGCCTATTTCCCCTAATTTTGTGTAACCAGTGGGATCCCCTTCATGCACATGCATTGGAATTGGAAATACCACAGGTTTATATACATCAAAACGTTCCGAATCATAAGCCATCCAGATCTTCAACGTTAAAACTATTGAATCAGATCTTCGTTTTGTATCTATAACGCTGCACCAGTCCCGCCATGTACCTAGCGGTGAAGCGTCAGGCGCACTCTCTCTAATTTTGTGCGTCAGAACAGACACAGCACCTTTTATGTCGGCCCATGCGGCCACTGACGACGGAATTTTTCCAGACTGAATATCATTTAAATCCCCCAAGATGCGATTTGCAACTTGCAGATAATTTAGTTGCGACAATATACCTGAAATTGCCTTAAGTATTGTCTCTTGTCCTGAAAACACATTGCGTGTATAATTCCGAAATTCCTCAGTTGAGTTTGCATGGGACCTAGCGTAACTATTTACATCAGTAGAGAAATTCCCAAACGTCGTCCTAACCTGTCTAACGTATTTGTCTGTAAATGCAATAAAAACATTGCTATTCCCTACCAAATCATTTATAATACTATCCCTATTTTCGTTATTAATAGTTGTTTCCTGTATCCCTTTTATAATGGCAATCTGATTGTGGTTCAACGAATCGATCTGTGGCTGTGTGGCCGTTCCTATTGCTAAGTTCAGGAAATTTCCAGCTGGCTGAAAACCCCTGTTTCTTTTTGATCTACTAGAAACGTTATCCTTTTTAAATCCCTGGATTAAACTTTGGATTTGATCATGCATTTGAGTGCTGGTATTAAAAAGAGCCATGGTTGTCTTGCACAGGTGGTCGATGTCAAAGCTGACATCGTCTGTCCCGTTGAATGTTGTGTCTGGGACTTCAGGCGGGGAAATTCCATAAGGCACGTAGAGCCTAATGGCGTGATCCCCAACCCTCGAGGCAATTTTAACTGATTCCCTGAAGAAAACCACTCCATAATTCTGCCTAAATATGGCCTGTTCTGCCGCCGCTATAGTGAATAGGGCGAACAGAAACATCCTGTGGAAATAAAGAAAAATAGGAAACACTATTACATCCTGCCCCAAGTCAGCAAATTGAATGAACTAAAATACAAGTCAGCCACAATTTCCAAAACCACGCTGGATCCTCGGAGGATTCCAGCGCATCACTTTTCCAAAATCCAAGTGGTAAATCCGTGTGTAATTCCCTATTTTTACATGTTGGGCTCTCATGGTTCCATTGGCTGTAATATCAGTGTGCTATAATGTAATTCGAAAGGGAAAAACTCACCAAAGTGTTTTGATCATTCTTAGAAACTGATCTCAGCTCTGTCCTGATCTCTCTCGAGCCCGCGTGGATCTAATGAAGGCAAGTGCTGCCGCTCAGTTAAACACACCTCTTGTCTGGAATGTTGGTATTCGCACCAATGGATGGGGGGAGCCACCTGCTTACTTGAAGCAGGTTGCACCTAGTACACAGGCTGCAACCTAGCGTTAATCACAGGATCAAATCATTATCCACCCAGACATTCGTCATACCATTGAGAGGGAGCCAAACCAATTTAATTTCTGCAAATCAATGATATTGCAAATCAAATGGTTATCAATCAATACTATCCCTTTCAAGATATTCCACTGGATACCAGTCTTCCAAATTACGCAGGTAGAATTAAGCAGCTTTGCCTTTTGAGGGTACCAAAAACGGGTTAATCAACTCCAGCTTATAATCCCACAATTTCATACATCACAGCAACACCGATAATTACTTTTTATAGGGACTTTTACCGTCGCCCTATTAACGTGACCTGTTTCGACTCTCAGGTGTAGGCCAAACCTTAGTGGTTGTATAAAAATCCCTACTTAGAAGGCAAAAACTTTTTCAATTTTTAATTTCTAATTGGTTATGGAAATGCGTGACAACCCACATCATAAATATTCGTTCATTCTTTACTTTGCTGATATCTGGGTCCAGCTGCACTGTGCTCTCCCTCTGCGTATGATTTACGCCACACCTTCCACCTTTTCATGTGGTTACATGCGGTGGCGCCATCTGCAGAGTTTGGCTGACCATGCTCAAACTTTTTCATCCCCACATATTTGCCGATACTCCGCATACCAAAATGGCAGGCTTAGACAAGTTATTACAGTTTCTCCCGATCTGTTATTGCCAGGAAACCTTAAATATTTCCTTCCCATTACATCCTGACATCTGTGTTCTCAATTCAGGTATTTATTCAACTATAGGGTCACTCGTTGTGTCGGAGTGCACCTCCCCTCTTTATTTATCAATGGATTATTCATGTGACATGAGCTCAGAGTGCCATATTTCCGGTGGTGTTTACCACTAAACTGGTGACATTCTTTTGCACTCCTGCTGGCTATATAGGTTGATTTACTGGTGATTTGAACAATGTAGCATGGGCTACACCATTACTATCTGTTTATTATACATATCATTGTCACCTCCAGTCCTGATGTTACCTGGAAAAATGTATAGTCCTGTCCTATTATAATACAACTTAACCTCTAATGTTACAGTCTCTTATTTGTGTACCAGCCACTCTTTACCATACCTTCTGGTCATATCACCTTTGTTAGTGTCTATTCAATAAGGCTGGCACACTTGAATTCTTGCTGACTACTTTTTAGTACTTATTGCCTTTGGCTTCAGCATAACTTTATCACCTGGATCAACTTTTCCAGTTTTGCCTGACCTACTTTCCTTTATCATAGGAAACTTCTCTACCAGGCGTTTCATGAATCTATTGTTATTGTCAGCTGTGAGTTTTGTTACTTGAGTTATATTTATACTTTTTCTCAATACTTTTCCAGTGCTGAGATTCTTTACCCTGACTGTATGTCTGGTTGGGATTTCCAGAATCAGATATGGGCCACTCCTGGAATTCTGCAGCTTCTTACTGGTATGTTTTTGAATCAATGTATTGATCTTTATGTATACAATATCTCCTAACCTAAGGTCATGATCTCTTGCCCCCTTGTCATGCCTATTCTTCATCTTTTTCTGAACAGCTTCCAGATTTCTGGCTGCCTGTACTGCTGCTTGAGATTGTGTATTTACTATATCTAAAAGATGAGCTGTCACTGGACGAATTTCTTCATCCACATTTAAAATGGCTGCCTCTGGCGGCGTGACTGCATTTTTCCCGAATATTAATAGATAAGGGCTATGACCAAGACTGTTGGCATCTGAGATATTCAACGCAAATACCACTGCGGGTAAATAAATATTCCAGTCCTTTTGGTGTTTTTGGACGTAGGTTTTAATCGATTGCACAATGGATTGGTTCACCCGTTCCACAAGCCCCTGGCTTTCTGGGTGATACGAGCTACCGAACACTTGCTGTATTCCGAACGCGCGGCAAAAAGTCTTAAACACGCCCGATGAAAAACTTGAACCATTGTCACTAAATAATTTCGATGGTATTCCTACCACACACAAGACATTCCTAAAGAATTCTTGCTTCAAGGTAGTCGAATCGATTGCATGGGTAGCCCACGCAATACAGTAACGGCTATAGAAATCCACACAGACATGAATATAACGTTCACCTGACGCAGTCGTCGCCATTGGTCCAATTGTATCTATCACTATACAAGACATGGGCGAGGGTGCTGGGTCTCTCAATGCCATAGGAAGCTTGTATGGGTGTTTTGATTTCTTACTCCTGAGACACTGATCACATGTAGCAACATAATCTACCACATCTCTTGTCATCAATGGCCAATAAAACCTCTGTCTTATTATCCCCAGAAGTTTAACAGAACCCAAATGACCTGCCATGGGTCTATCATGCAATAGCTCCAGCACAGGCTGAATCCAAATAGCTGGCAACACTACTTGATACTGTCTCGCAGCATCTTTCATCTTAGTGCCATTTGGCAACCTACATAAAATACCTGCATTTACAAAGAATTGATCATGAGTCATCAAGACCTGTCTAGCCTTAGCTGATTCCTTCGGAATTATTCCCGAAACCACATAGTCCATCATCTCAGAACAAAACTCATCCCTCTTTTGGGATTCTATGAATTCATCCTTTGAAAAGGGCATTCCCAACTTCTCCTTCAAGTCCCCAAAGAATTCTCTATCAATCTTCGGAACTACCGCAGCCAAAGCTTTTCTTTTCTTTTCCACCCTCTTGGGTTGAGCATGAGACCGAGATGTTCCCTGAGATTTCTTCTGAACTTTCGTTGTTTTAACTTTTGGTTTCTTTACCTTGGTAGCTTTCTGTCTGTCTTGTCTTAACTTTTCAGAGTCCTTTGTCTTTTGTTTTGTAGAATCCCTGGTCTGAACTACCTTCACCGTATAAAAGGCATTCTTCTTACCTGCGGGCTTCCCGAACTGCTGAAACACTGGCTCCAAGACAGCTACCCTCTCATCACATACAGATTCAGTGACTGTCATCTGCGCCAAATGATGCATCACTCCCTGCTCTTCTGCATGTTCTTCAACAAAAGGTATCACAGTCTCTGTCTGATGTTCTACTAACATTGACCGAACTAACCCATCATTACCTTGAGGGAATGGGACTCCTGCTTTCCAACCTTTTAGGATGGATCTTTTGCGAATCTTTGTGATTGGGTGGTTCTCACAACACTCCTCTTGATGGAAAGGCTTGACCATATCTATTGGGTTGAAAGTTACTCCTTTCTTCTTTGGAGCAGCTAGTTCTAGTTCTTGCTGTTTTATTGAAATAGGATAGTCTCTTCGCGACAACGCATCTGGGACCAAGTTCAATTTTCCCTTCACATGCTGAATATTATAGTCGTACTCCATCATCTCTTCCAGTGATCTATACATCCTACCGGACAAATCACGTTTAGAGTTCAGAGCTACCAACGCTGCATGATCCGTCAATATTGTACACTTATTTCCCAACAGATAGTGCCTAAACTTACGTAAAGCAAACTTTATTCCCAAAAGTTCGCGATCTGTGGTACTATAGCGTGTCTCGGCGCTAAGTAATGACCTCCCTGCAAATGCCACCGGCCTCAAATTACCCTCACTATCCTTCTGACTTATTACCGCCCCGAGCGCCGTGGAACTGGCGTCGGTCGCCACCACGAAAGGGTTCTTGTAATTAGGATAATGAAGCAAGACCTCAGTACAAATAGTCTTTCTAATTTTATCGAAAGCTGCCTGACATTCTTTGGTCCATTCAAACTTGACATCTTTCTTTGTCAATTTGTATAATGGGATCATTATGTGACTGAAATCAGGGATGAATGCCCTATAGTAATTTGCTAGGCCATTAAAAGCTCGAACCTGCTTGGCCGTCTTAGGAACTGGGTAACTTTCAATAGCTTCCACTTTGTCCTGATTTGGCTGTAAACCTCTGGAGGTAATTTTAAATCCCAAGAATGGTACCGCATCCAATCCGAAGTAACATTTTTCCCTTTTGAATCTAATGTTCACCCTTCGGAATGCTTCAAAGACCTGTCTCAAATGCTTCAGATGTTCCTTCCATGTCTTGCTAGCTATCAAAATATCATCTACATACGGAAGTGCAGATGGTACAGCTGTTAGTACATTTTCAATTACCGCATGGAAAGCCTTTGGAGATGTCTTCAGTCCCATCGGCATACATTTGTACACATATATTCCATCACATGTACTTATTGCCGTGGTCAGACGATCCTTCTTTCTAATCGCAATTTGATGAAAACCACTTTGAGCGTCGACTTTAGAGAAATACTTCCCTTCCAATTCGCCAACCGCCTCTATGGTCTCCTCTGCGCTGGGAAACGTCCTAGCCTGGTCTTTGATCATACTATTTAACGACCTGAAATCCGCCACGATTCGATACGCTTTGGGTGCCCCAGGGTCACTAGGCTTCTGCACCAAAAATGCAGGTGACGCAAATTCTACTATCTCATCAGTCTTCTCAATGACGTCTTGATCCACTTGCTCCTTCAGAAGTTTTCTCATAACCTCTTTCATCCTCGGATTCAACCTATAGGGATGCATGGCCTTTGGCTCGTAGTCCTTCTTCAAATCTATCCTATGTTCGTATCCTTTGGCCCTTCCTATCTTCTGATCCTTCCCGACAAAAACGTCATCTTGTTTCATCAGGAGATGCAAAAGTTGTTCCCTTTGCACTGGATCAAGATTCAGACCCATTTGATACTTTTTATACTCAAAATAACCCCCTTCTGAGGACTCACCTGTAACTATATCCACCCTATCACCCTTGTCAGTGATTGTGTCCGGGCAAGTCCCAGAATTATCTGTACACTTCGAGACATTTCTATTGTTTCCCGAATCAATCATATTTACAGACTCGCCCTGTGAAGTTTCGTTCACAGTCGCTTCGTCATTGAGGGGTGAGAAATCATTTTCATCGGCCATTTCATATATACCCAATATAGAGCCCTTTTTTACAGAGTACCAACCTTTGCTACTATTATATACACACATCCTGATCCTATTACCTTTGGTGTTTGGCTTTACCAGTGCTCTCTTCACCAGATATGGAACAGGAGTCTTTCTTTTTACATTTTCAGTAACCCCTACCGTATCTGATATGTCCCAAGGGGCTACTACTGAGTTTGTGAACTCAAACTCAGAGTTTGGAGGAATTTTAAAATTTCTATCTGATCTAATGACATATGTATGGTGTCTATCCAAATTGAAATTTATCTGAGTTCTATATTTTCTCATAAAATCAACCCCCATTATTAAAGGGCAACTTAAGCCTGGTAGTACATCAAACCAATGCCTAAATTTTCTTCCATACATTGTCAATACTAATTGTACTTTGAAGTGAACCTGATGGGAAGAGTTATCCGCTAGAAAAATCTTTTTCCTAAATTTTCTAATAGGGAGATTACCCATTTGTGCCACTATACCTTTATACACTACCTCACTAACACATGTGCAAGTCGCCCCTGTGTCAACCAAGAAAGGAATATCAGTGAATCCCCCTATGGTAGCACGCACAAATCCGTTCTTTACGGCCATTTTGATTCTGTCAACGCCTTTCTCACTCTCCTGAAATAAAGTTACAAGATCGTATGAGTCACTTTCAATGTTATAAAAGCCCTCTGCTGGGTCCACAGAATCTTCAATGGGAATAATTTCCCCATTCTTGTTGAGTCTTGAGATCTTACCAATCTCTTCCCGCTTCCCTTCATGTACCTGTCTTTCAATGTCTTTAGTTGTCCCCATCATTGAAAGTAGTTAATTTCTTATTGTCTCTAAAAGGAGTTAAATCCCTTTGATCTATATTTTTCTTTCTCTTGTCAGACCTCTGTCCAATATCAGTATCAGACTCTCGATCCGCCCTTCCTGAATTCCTATTAAATGAATTCGATCTGCTTGAATTTTGTCTATTGTAAGAATTCGATCTGTTCGAATTTTGTCTATTAAAGGAATCTGATCGACTATAGGAGTTTGATCTTCCTGGCGATCTTGTAGGGGTTCTACCTCTACTTTCATTACCGGATGAGCATCTACATCCGCAGTCCTTAGGTTTACCAGTAGACCTGTCCCTACTGTTATACCTTCCATTTGAGGAATTGTAGTTGTTGTTTCCTCTGTTCTTTTCTCTTCCTCTACCAGCACTACTATCTCTACTTTCTGACCAGTTGCGCTGATACCTGTCACCACCCTTTTTATCATTATACCTCTTCTTAAATGACCCCTTCCTGTCCTCTTGGTCATCTGTGGTATACCCAGCATCTCTAATCGCTTTTACAGCTGCTGCTTTGGAAAGCAGATCTGTCACCTTGTCTTCTGCTATGGCGACATCATTTACCTCATGCTTGATTGCTGAGGCTATGGCACGACGCATAGTTGTAACATCATCTGCCATCACCCTCTTTGATAGACTGGGCTTTAGGTTGGTGACATAGAACTTCACCTGTAGATCTTCCTCCAATCCGGAGTTCGCCAAGAGGACTAACATATCTGCATTATACTCCTCCACACTTTCGTCCTGCCCTTGCTTTCTCTGAGCATATCCTTTCATCATCTCTGTATAACTTAGCTTTCCAAATTCCTCCAGAAACTTTCGCTTCAGCGTGTCAAATGATGCTGCAGGATTCCTTACTCTAAAAGCCTTAAAAAAATTTAGGGCTTTTCCTTTGACAAATTTCTTTACACCCTGGACCTTCAAGTTATCTGGTGCCCCTAGCGATTCAGTGTATTCTTCATAATCGTCCAAGAACTGCTCAGCGGATACAGCCGCAGTTGCTTCTCTGAATATCTCAGGAACCATTGCCAGAGCCTTTGTTACAGAGGAGTGTGGTGTCCTATCCTTCTGAGAAAAACCCTTTTTCTTGTGACTTATAGCTCTGATACGACTTTCAGTTTCACCTGAAATATCGGAATTATCCGTCTCTGATGAACTGTCAGAACTTGACCAATCAGACTGATATTTCTTGTCACTATCCTTCCTGGGTCGCCTTCTTCGCCTCCTGCGTCTTACACTGTCTGGAGTAGAACAACGTTCTCTGTCCCGCTCCCTGTCACTATACTGTGTAAAACGACGTTCATTTTCCCTATACTCACTGCGAGTATTAGGAAAAGGCTGAGTGCGTCTAATCGCTTCCCAATAGGCTCTTCCTCTGTCTTGCCACTCGGGGCCTGTTGGTATTGCCACATCTCTGGCTCTTTCATGGCGATCCACCTGCCTCGCATCTACCGTGCGATTTTCTTGCTGGTCTATTGGCCCTGTATCATCCCTGCGTCTCTCCGGATGATCTATAGGGACTATGCCTGGCATACTGAATGAATGCTGAGGACTTTGTGTGGCATTCATGGGATTGTAAATGCCATTGTCTACCCCCTGCATTCCAGTGAGAATTGGGGCTGTCGGCCTCGGACGGTATGCCGCCTCCCCAATATTCCTATACGAAGGTGGTGGTGTGCCTCCAGGGACATCTTCTTGTTGCCTCCCTGGGGTACTATGTGCCCTCATGGCCCCATCAAAATCTGCCTGACGCAATGGCGTATGCATTTGCGGGCGCTCAGGTGTGTTTACAGCCGTATTGTAAACTGTATTCACAGCGGTATGATAGGGTGTATTTGCCGCTGTTTCATATGGTGTTTGTTGAGGTGCGACTAATGGCCTTCCAGGAGAATTTTCAGCGATTCGACTTGGAGAACCATGCGGTGTGTTTACCACTGGGTTGAATGCCCCCTGCGGTTGAGCTTCTGTTGTGCCAAATAACCCGGCAAAAGGATTTTTCCAGGCAGGATACCATGGCTGCTCTTGGGGCCTCTGAGTCGTTGACTGCGTAACTCTTGTTGCCTCAGGTGGAGTTCCCTGTTGCGGCTCTTGCTGTACTCGCTGTGGCGTTGTCTGTACTGCTTGTGCCACTGTGTTAATTGGAGGGACAGGTACCTCTATCGCCTGCATCTCCAAAATCCTGTTTTCCAACTCCAAGTGCTTGACTCTATCTCTAAACCACTTCATCTCGCCCTGGTGTTCGGTCTCTAGAGCGTTCATCTTCTGCGCCATCACCTGCACCAGGTCTGTTCTCTTCTGAGCTTCATCTAGGACAACTTGATGTATCTCCTGTCTGAGCTGACCATTTTCTACCTGAAGTCCATAGTTCTTCTCCTGCTCATCCTTCACCAGCTGATTCCTCTTTAGGATCTCTCTTATAAATCCTTTCTGAACATCAGGTTTTGCCCCTCGAAGATCCAACTGCCAATGAGAAGGACTTTGATCAGTATCACCGGGAATTGATGGACTATTCAGTGACCCTTTCTGTGCAGTAGCCATTTTCGCAGCTCCTTGCTCTTCTCCTGCGTCCTCCTCTTCTGCTAAGAGCCTCTCCCCCTTTGATGGTTTGTGTCCCTGTGCCTTCGCACTACCACTGAACAAATCCCATTGTTCTAATGGTTGATTATCACCTGCACTGGGACCACTTCCACTACCACCTTTATGACTTTCTTTTGAGGGAGATCCGTCCTGAAATGAGCACTGAATATTATTGTCTCTCATGTCCACTTGATCTTCACCTGCATCAAAACCAAAACAGTCGTTCGGAGGTGATTCAAGCGCTCCACGGCCGAAATTCTGTGATCCCGACTGAGCTGCTGGCATCTGCTGTCTAGACTCCATTCTAGCTCTATGTCCTTCCATGAATCTCCTGAAATTGTCTGTAGTCTCACTGTCAAACATTCCGAATCCACCAGTTATTTCTATTTGGCGCTGTTGCTGCCTCGTTCTTTCTAGATTCGGATAAGTTCCTTTCACAGGCGTTCCAACAATGTCGACTTTGTTCGCATGTGTGTCTTCTTCAGGATTTAAAGTATTATCAGTCGGGATATTGACTTCTGACACATAAACCTTCTTGTTTCTCAAATGCCTAACCATCTGCTGCAGAGAATAACCTTCTGGAATCTTCTTTTGCTTTTTATTCTTTTTACCTCCCATTGCATATAATTTGGAAAACAAACAACATACTTCTTCAAGCCAGAGTCTTTCAAATATTTCTTCAAACAACTAATCAACACAGTTCTTCAAATGTTTCTTCAAATAATTGTTCAACACAGTTCTTCAAATAATTATTCAAATAATCATTCAACACAGTTCTTCAAATGTTTCTTCAAATAATTGTTCATAGAGGTTTGTGACATAAACCTATCAATTTAAACTTTGTAATATAGTATGTTATAATCCCATGTTCTAGAGAGACTTCTGACTTGATACTCCATCTGTCTGAACAAATAAACTGATATCCGATTTTCTGACATCTAGTATATGCATGGAAGTTCATCAAATAATCTATAATATTGTTTCTATTGTCTTATTGCATACTAGTGAAACTGTTCATCCTGTTTCACTTTTGTCTGTCTATTTGTGGAATGTCATTAAACATTAGTGAAACTGATCTCCCACTATGTTGCCATATGTTTTAATATTTTGCAAGACAAAACTGGTATTAAAGAGTCACTGATCTTATCACACACTTGGCATTAGATGTTTTTACTAATATTTCACATAATTTGGAATTAAATGCTTCACTGACCCATCACACAATTTCTACAATTTTACTGAGCATTAAGACTTCTTATAGTGGAACTGATGTTTTTCAAATCCCACTACATTCCCATCTGTGCTTGAATGTTATACAGCACCCATGTATATATCTTAATGCACTCAATATGTTTCGAAAATTCTCCCTGAGGTTCATTGCCTGGCCATATTGAATCATTCTAAAATGCAATTGATGTGAAAATAGTCTCTACATATTCCAAAAAATGTGTAGTGAAACCATTTTAAAATGCTTCACTTTCATGCCAAATATATAAACACTTACTTGTGTGTTCCTGTAAATTCAAGTCAGCCTCAAATACCTATATGCAATAAGTTGTAGATGGATCCTTCTCCTATAGAGTCCCATGTCCTGACTCTATAAGATACCTTGCTATCCACATGTGGCAGGAAACTTCTGTTGTTATTAGGATCCTGCCCTCAGCTCCTTGTTACAAATATAATTTTGAATATATTTCTGCACCAATTGATCTTATATCGGGTTCCCACCAGTGTGATATCATGGTGTGTATGATACACATAAATAAATGTACTATTCCCTAAAGAATAATATCTACTCTATATTAAATGAAAATCTTGGTAGCTGAGAATATAAGATGTGAACTGCAAGGCTGCTATTTGGCAAGTGTTTAATGTAACTGAATAGAAGGTGTACATTGCAAAGTGTGTGTCCAGCCTGTTACCAGCTGTCCATTCTATGTCCGGTATGTGGATATAACAGGTGTTGTAACATACCTTTCACAATGGTCTTGTTCATATAATGGTGTACATTGGGTCATAACAATATGTGTTTCAAGTATAGTATTACCCATTATTCTGTTGTTGGGAAAATTATAATGAGAAGCCTCATTTACTCTGAGGGCATCATTCTGTGCCATGCATCATTTCGCATCACAATCTGTATATTTTTTGTGTATTTTATGTAGGTTTTGCATAACTTTGATGCACACTGGAGACAAGAATAATGCCTATAGCTACAGACAAGTATACATTTCCTGAAAGAGGAGTTTGTTCTCTCACAATGAAATAGAAATGAAAGGAATGGTATGATCTGTACTTTCAATTTGCCAATTCGTTTGGGGTGTAATATCTTTGTCAATCCTGATAGTACAAATCTATAAATAGTACCTATGGATTCCTCAGGACACGCTCCTTATGTCAATATACATGTTATGGTTACATAAAATATTATTTTTAGCGATTCTCTTTATTTTTGTTGGCACACTAGTGTAATTGTCCAATTTGTAGCATGGTAACATGTGGACTGTCCCAGGAACAGTGCTCTGGTCCTGACGTTGCAACTGTAGTGTTCATGGATATCAATAGGTGGCATATATTGTGGATATATCCCAACACATAATTATAAAGAGCCCTTGTCGATATTTTGTGAGAATTGCCCATGACCTTTGTTTGATCAATTAACCTCATTGATTAACGTTACCTAGGTTATCTCTTATGTGACATGATTGAAATATACATGGTTGCACATGCAAGTACACTTACTTAAGCTGGGGATCAACAACTGCCCTAGGATCATTCTTGCTTCCCATCCGACATGATCCTGTAGCATGTATCCATGTGGTTGGATTTTCAAGGATGTGACATTTCCAGAACTCATCTGTTCCATGTACAAATTCCTTGCACCTTGGATCTACCAATTTCACAGGCTTTGCACCAATAGCCTTCATGGGGGGAGATTCTATGATGGAGTATGCAAGTCTGATTGCTGCAAACGTCAGTGACAATGCTTATAAATAAAATGTCCCCTGCTGGACGATATCCAAGCAATTTCTACATACATCTGCCCATATGTTGATATGACTACAGGCAAATGCATGATGGTGTGTGTAGTATACTGTCGAAGGTTGAATTGTTATAGAGACTGTCGTAATTGAGTCTTTGTACTAATTTTACATTACTTATTTAAGTATAAGTTTATCAAATTTGCTGATTTTACCCTACCAACAATTGATATGCGAGTATGCCATCACAACTTTTTATATGAATGAAGCTTCATTCAAAATATAATCAGAATACATTGACATGCTTAGCAAGCATTATATTAGACAGAATCCGTTTTTTTTTTTATTGACATATTTCACATTCGTGATACGTTTCACGTCAACGTTGAAATCATGTTTTCCTTGTTATAGGGTAGGTTATATTATTAATGTTATATTTGAGGAAAGGTATTCAATAAAGCAGGTACTTGATACTGTAAATAAGTGAAAATCATTTATTGAAATTATTTTAAAATAAAACTCACATTCCAGTAGTATTTCTACATCTTTTGGATCTGAATTGATGTGTGATGTAACCACTGCTTCATCAAATGGATTTGTTGAATTGAGCTTTATTGTTGTTTGTGAATTTGAGTGGAGTAGTACCGGAAGTATACACATTCCAGTTTTCCCTCTCTCCTCTTTATGTATTTCATCAAATATCTGAAATTAATGCAATAACAATAGGAGCAGGTTCTTTAAAAATAGTCAAATATTTTTCAAACATCAAAGTTCTATTCTTTGACTTATAAATATGTTTTATAGAATACTTTCAGAGTGATTAGTGAAACCTAGGAGGAAATTAGCCTGTTTGATATACCAATTCTTGCTGATGAAGTAAAGAAACAACAAAATGATACAGATAACTTATTGTAAAAGTACGATGTCACTTTGATGAAAAAAATGAAAAAGCATGTCCTAATGGGGAATTTAACACAGGATCTTTCATTATGTAGGTGTGAACAATAATCACTATACTAACAGTGCATGTCTAGTTTCAAGGGCAAGTTTGCCTAGACATTTGAATGTGAACAAGTGAAGTTGTTTAGAACTGTATGTTTAGGATCTGTAGTTTTAAAGGATTTTGTGCAGAATTTCATTCCACTTTATTGTTCTCTCTTGAATCAAGAAGTGAAACCAACTTTAATCTTACAAACCTGAGGCTTTTTGTTCATCAATGTCTTAAATAGAGCAGCAACACTTTCATCTGGATTCATCAGTGAACCCAATGACATCAGTTGAATGTAGGGATATTTAGTTGTACTTGGTTGATGTTTAGACCTATTGAACACATGTATCAAATTTCCATTTGATGCATAGAGACCTGAAAATAGATATAACATTTGATGACCGCTGACTAGCTTATATATATAAGATACATTTTTATGAAATAAGGGCATAATATGATATATAGATAGAGTATAAACACATTTCTCAAATCCATAATTTTGTTCACAATATTTTTAAATTTTCCCTTTTAATCTAAATGACAAAAACTTACCGGTTCCAAATAATTTGTATTTAAGCTGCTCCATAAACATATTTACAGGCATTGTGTCAGGGGGCAATGTAAATGTAATGCAACCAAACCCTGAATGATCCCTAATATCAGTTCCAACAGGGAGGTCAGCCACCACTGGAATCTGAAATTCATTAGACTTAAACTTCTTCAAAGTGGCAGATTTAGACAAATAGATAAATCCTTCATAATATTGAATTGAATCTAATGACTAAAAGTGAATAAAGATAACAGAAGTAGTGCTAATAGGCTTAATAACAGAAGTGGTCCATCCATTATGGAATATATACAATAATGGTGCAATATGCGATCTTCAATCTTAAACATAATTATAAATGGTCAGATATAAGATCCTCACTTTCAGATCCTCCAGATGCTCCTTTGGTCCCATACCTGAGAGCATCAAAAGCTTGGCAGATCGAATATTTCCTGCTGATAGAATAACTTCCTTTCGTGCTCTGACTTGTTTTAACCTTCCATCATGGACATATTGAATGGCAACAGCCCTCTTCCTCTCTAATATGACCTACAAGTTTTTGTGGTTTGAAAACAAGCAATAAAGTGTGACAATTACTATATGAGGGAGGCCAAAGTATCCTGGAATTGGATATAGTTTATCATACTTATTTAAGTCATACTTATTTAAAGTTCCCTTCTTCCCTACTTATTTACAGTTCCCAAACAACAGGTGTCCCATCTCAGGGAGAACACAGACATAACAACATCAAAGAAATTCATCTTTCTATCCTCCTCCCTCTCCTCCAGCACCTTGCCCTTCTCCCCCACACATCCCCCTCCTCACTCACATTACACAAGATGCATGTATATCAACATAATGTTGTTTTTGAATAATAAGCGAATATCAACCTTTATGACCTGTGCTTTTGTAAGTACATGTAGATTGTCTCTTTCCATTGCTGGCTTCAGAAATGACTGTGCAGTGCTCTGACGGACTCCATTTCTAATATTTATCTGGGCCTTAGATACACCTTAAAATGGGAAAGATCATAAGAAAACATGTGAAGACCTACTTAAGATTACATGTGAACATCAATGGATGGAATAAGTCACCTTGTAAATAGAGGTAATGAACTTGTATACCTAGCAAATAGTTTGGTACTATATCACATTATTCATTGGGATAGTTGGGATATACCAAACAGAGATAATTGCCATAAACGTTTTATTGGTAATTCACACAAGAACATCACTTTAAACATACCAAGAATGTCCTTTCCATTATAGTCTTGGTTAAAAGGCAATCCATTCAACTGGGCACCTTTTATGAATGCTTCAGTCACTTTGGGAAAACCTTGTGTTACTTCCACACCAATGGGTCCATCCTTTCCTCGGTAATCTGGTCGCAAATATCAACATCATTATCCTTATTCATCATGGAAATAATTTGTGCAGGACTAGAAAATTTGAATGCATATAGAATATACTTCCAAATATTCTCAATAACGAAGGACTCATGACTCAAACATAAGTCAAGCAGTAAATTCTGGCTGACTTATCACCACCCATCCAATGAACCTGTTCTAAAAACAACCCACACTCAACCAACTAGTTTAAGTCACATGGCCTAGAACATAGATCAATGATAGGCTATACCCAATAGCACTAATGGTAGTTAGAAATAGCAGTGGGTGTAAGACCATGGAATTCTTAACTGAATATCTGTGAGCCTATATCATGATAACAGACCTGTTTTGCAAACCAGACATTGAACCTGTTACATGACTAGTTGTTAGCATAATTGTAATTGTTGACACACTGTATAGATATCCTAATTTAAAAACAATATATTGAAGGAGATATCAATACCTGATTTTAGGAGTTCCGGGTCTGTCACATCCTCAAGCTTCTTGAAGTAAGGCAAAATGTCTTTGTAAGCCCAGCCTTCATTCCCCATTTCTGCCCAATAATCATAGTCATGGGGACTTCCTCTCACCGCTATCATGTAGTTTATAAGGCTTGATCCACCAAGTCCTCTCCCTGATGGCCATTTTTGTTCCTTTGAATAAGCTCATTGTGTATATCACCTCATGTTTTATTTTCAGGTTCATTATTACCCCAACTTTAAAATACCCCATGATACCTCCCCACGCCATACCACCACAGACATGTACACACACCTAACCCTTCACTATTAACAGAATCACTACCTAGATGCCTGCTAATGTGACCATCCTGCTATGTGACAAAATATGGCTCAGTCCCAAGGATGGTTGCCTAAGCAGGACTCCAGTGTAGTATTTTTCTACCTTTTTATTAGGTTGTAGTGAGAACATTTAAACAATCGCATAACACTGATGAGCAATCTTACCTCTTGGATTCTACCATGTTTAGTGTCAGTGACTTGGGTTACCAGCAAAGGCCAGCTGAAATCACTGGTTGCACCTGCTGCTGCATTTATGGGAATCTTGGCCGATGGTAAATCATCATTGTCAGAGCCAGCTTCCAATACAGCCACTTTGTGATGACTGTCTTCACTCAGGCGAGAGGCAACAATTGCCCCGGCTGATCCTGCACCCACTGAATCAAAGTAAATTGAAATATGATTTTATATTTCCCTCAAATTCTGTCCCTTTTTAAAAATTTTAGAGTGACCTGTGGAATCAGCAAGCCCAATACATTATGTATATCATAAGCTTATCCTACACTTGCTGTTGCGTCCCTATTCCACAGCATTGGCTTGAGCGGACTCCCATGCTCTAAGAGTACAGTCCTGAATTCCAGGTGCATTCTTTGAGCATTCTGAGCGGACTCTTTAACCCATTCAGGACAGCGCCACCAACGTTGCATTATGCTTAACGACCAAGCGTGGGAAAAGACGATTCAACTGATGACGTCCTGAGTGAAATGTACATGTCCCGTCATGACGACGCTTCACTGCGTCCAATGCCCTATGGATGACGCACATTCTAATAACGTCATCTGAATTAAGGACGGCCAATAACGTCGCCACCATTGAATAACATTGTCACTATGATGCTTTTTGGCAATACGCGTCCTTTCCCACGGAGTGCTTTATCGCATTACGCGTCCTGTGCGTGGGAGTGCTTTTATGCACTACGCTTCCTACGGATGGGAGTGCTTTAAGGCAATACGCAGCCAAATGCGTGGGAGTGCGTTAAGGCAATACGCGGCCACACGCATTGGAATGCTTTAAAGCAATATGCGGCCTGAATGGGTTAATGACTCTTTCATTAAAGTGGACTCTTTCATTAAAGCTCCCCTTGAGCCACAGTACAGCATCATGTTCTCTATCCTACACTTAATTCCACCATGAAATATATATATTACCATATATATTCTTACATAATGTCTTTTGCCAGGAAACCTACTGAGGATAGTACACTTTGTGTAATAGTTATAGTGTATATTCAAGATGAAACCTAATTATTCTGGTATCCAAAATCCAAGGTCTTGGTAATGCCTACAAGAGGACACCCCGAAACTGATCCTAGAATCAAGGTAATAAAATCTCACCTATTATGTAATCATATTCCTCTTCAAGATTATTCCGCAAATAGTTTGGTTCTGGTAGAAAATACAAATAGACGAGGGCCAAGATAAGTCCAGTTGCTGCAACCTTGATCATGATTAACTCTTACTTAATAAAATGAGCCTTAATAAAATGATCATCCTTCCAAACCTGAGTATAGGAGTATATATATATAGCTCTATGTGTATGCCTTAATAGTCCGGATAAGTCTGATATAGAGTATCAGGATTCTGGTTTGTGTCTCGATCTATGATTAGCAACCTATTTAATCTGTAAAATGATATCTTATCGGCCTCTTCCACTACTGAAACCAGGGACAATAACAAAATAATAAAATTGATATCTATATGTAGTGGTTCTAGGACATCTATGGAGATATCAAGTAGAGTATCGCCAAGCATACAACACTCGTTGCTACTTGATATTCATAATCTCGAGAATTATAGAATATTACATTGAAGAAAGATGTAGGGAAATAGTGGGCATTGTGCATTAATTTTAAAAAAACTGCCTAGTGAGTTCCAGATCTGAACCTGCCTGCATTGATTATCGACGTCAGACAATTTTGAGAACTTGCTAGACTACTATATAACTATTATCAAGTAAATAAACGTATGATCGGTCATAGTGCGTGGTCATTATTATCTTCAGCATGAGGGGTGATAAGGCATGGTACATAATTATATGGCTGAAACCACCAGAAAATGGACAATTTGTCTTTACCAATGCTCTCAAACAACCTCGGATGAGAAAATGAGGAAATTCAGATGAGAATCACATCTGGAGGACTGCAGCAAATTCAGACGCACAAAGTATTCTGTGATATTGATAATGTTTGATAATTTCTTTTAATTTGTTATCCTCACTTTTAGATTTGGCGGTTTAATGTTTGAAATCTTCAGAAATCAATCAGATTGTGGGAATTGACTGATGTGAAGCATGTCCTGATTTTGGTTTACTCTGGGTTACTCTGTAGTATGCATGCTTAAGTCGGTGGAAAATTAAAATAATCTCTTTGTAACTTATCTAGATTGCTCTTTTTTGTAGTTAAATTAGAAATGTCAGAAAATAAAATTCAAGTACATTAAAGTGACACATGCCACTGAGCTCCCGATTTGGGGAAAGTTTGCCTGAATTTCAACTATGTTCTAGATTAGTATATTGGTAATGTATAACCGGGAGCATTAATGTAGGAATTACATATATTGTGTGTATTTAAGAGTTTAAAACTCCAATTTCGTAGGGTGCTGGAGTCACCCTACCCAACTGCCAGACAGTTAGGGAAGGTCCCCGACGCCTCTTATCTTAATGAGAGTTAAGTGATACCAGCTGGATGGGACAGGGTAGATATGTCACTATGTAACTCCTGCCTCGCTCCTACTTCACCTTGCACTGAGGGCAGCACCTTATGGTCAAGTTACTTCTCTCTCAGATTTGAATTCCTCAATGGAATCTCTGCCACATTTTTCGTTAACAAATATCAATTAATCTAAGGAATATATAGAGTTGGTATTCCACACAAATGTTCTTACTTGTGCAGGTAATCGAAAACTACAAACATATTTCTAAATGATATATAGTCAAATAGTGTCCATAGCCACTTTAATATATTATGACACAAGGAGGTATAACAATGTTTTATAAGAGATATTCCATTTGGAGAATATACCAAAACTAGGACTTCGGCAGTTTTGTATTTTTTAAGTTTTATATTTTGTATGATGGTGTAGTTACATGAGTGATCCCAATGTTTCAGATCGAGCGAATGGTTACTTAGTTTTTCTTTTGGTGGTATATTAAAAATGTGAAAGAATGATTACCATATTAACATGGGTTTTTTTTGTTTTTAAAGGGTATTATTCCACATTCCTGCCAACTGGGCATACATAGCTAGTTGCATTTAATTGTTTACCCCATTTTATAATTATTTGGTATTTTCGAATTTTCTACCTCTTCATCTTTAACAATCTAACAAATGAAGGATTTATTCACCAACGCTTCAAAAAACATACATTAATACCTCATTTATAAACAAGCCACTAGGCTCTTCTGATCAAAAACAGCATTATATTTCAACGCACATCATTCATTCACAAAGGCACTGTATACAATGCTGTTCTCGTGAAACAAGTGAGCTATGATATATATATTCCATGTAGAAAGTTTTAATCGTATTACTAGCGCCCTCATCTACCTTATGGTATATTGCCCTGGTACCAAATCTAAAGATATTTTCCACCAAAGAGACCACAACACAGTTACCACTACTTTTGAATTACTCTAAACGGTAAATACAGGCAATACGTACAATGTCACATATCTTATGAACTTGTTGTTTTAATATAGGATATTTTCTTTTTTCCAACACCAAATGTTAATTCAATTTATCAACAAATCTGTCTTCCTGGGCAACTAACATCAAGAATACTGATGCCCTCTCTCTTCTTCTATCATATGAAACTCTTACTTATATCATCTACTGAATCAATGAAATGCTACCTACTATGGCAGTAAACTCAATGCTTCTTGACTGCTGAAATAGTTTTATTAGCTGGAATAAAATTGAACCACTTTGTGTATTGATAGGGTGCTTTATTACAGCATTCACTTGTTCTGGTTGTGACGAATCATATCTGCAGCCTTTTCACCAACCATCATGGTAGGGTAGTTAGTGTTACCTGATGGAACATCTGGCATGACTGAAGCATCCGCTACACGGAGACCATCGATTCCATGCACCCTAAAATACAGAGTATAATATAATAATGAATTCTTTATTTGGCCTGAAATGAAACAAAAATAAGTCATTATGTACCTTGGATATATTCATTGCTCTGTCAATTTACAAAATGTAGGTTATATATAACAGTTTGCTTGATATTTTAACTAAATGAGGTATTTATGTTTGGCATAACCTTTTTCTGATTAATTAACCCTGTTGATTAATGTTTATTTGTACCTGCATTTTCTGTTATGTGACATAAATAATTGTAATCTGAGCACCAGGAAATGGATGTCATTCATTGGAGCATAACTTAACATTATTGAAAGATTTGGGTGCACATGCAGCAAAGTACACTCACTGAAGCTGGGGATTGACAACTGCCCTAGGATCATTCTTTTTACCCATCCGACATGATCCTGTGGAATGTAGCAATGGGGTTGGATTTTTAAGGATGTGACATTTCCAGAAGTCATCTGTTCCATGTATGAATTTCTTGCATCTTGGATCTACCAATTTCACAGGTTTTGCACCAATAGCCTTCATGGGAGGAGATACTATGATGGAGTATGCAAGTCTGATTGCTGCAAAAGTCAGTGACAAGACTCATGAATACAATACACACACACAGAGTGACTATACACATATATATACAACACCAAGCTCCATGTGTTCATGGACTTGTAATGAGAATTCTCATTACAAGTGATGTGTTGAACCCTGCCAAGTGCACACCCACAGCCACCCTTCAACCCCAGTGTGTAGGCCCTACTCACTGCTCCCACCGCCCTTCCTGCCACAAGCATGCAGTAACTTCTGTTTTGGTGGTTACTCTTTCACAACAGTTGCTATGTTATAATATTTAAAGCTGCATTCTCAGCTATTACCTCAAACAAATCTTACCAAATTTACCCATATTATATTAGGACTGAATTCATCAATACTCTGCTGTTGTCATTTATGTTTATACAAGGGTTTGAAGTAGAATTTGATCAGCGAAAACAGCCGCCGGTGAACAATAATAATTGAAGTCCTCATAAGAATGGATTCAAGCGGGTCCTTACAGACGTGAGCTGAGAGTGTAGTTTTAACCAATGAATCTACCTGGAATTTGGCATAATTACTTTTAACATAGTATCTGATAATCCTGCCTAATTTGTCAGGCTTAGAGCAACAAATTATTGGTGTGACAAGTGGGTAAAGTTTAACACCTGGAGATAGTGGAGATATCCGATGACGGGAAGAGTGTCTGGACTGACAATGACCTAGGGTCAAGGTCACCACTATTGGCTTGGTGTTGTATATATGTGTATAGTCAATTCTCACATAATGGGATCATCTCTCTCCAGGACCAGTCTACATCGAAAAATACATAAGTCCGTCTCACGTTTTTCATTTCAAGAGCAATTAAAAAATAAAAAAACATCACCACATTTAATTTTTACCTTTTTTATACAGTTTATCTTATTAGTAGCTTAACTTATACTTTCTATTATGTTAACAATTCTATTTATTTCGATCTATTATATCCGTTAAGTCCGCAAAGAGACTTCTCCACTTTTTCTTTTCTTCTTTGTCGATTTCTGTGAAGCTGTTCTGGTATAAAATAATTGATATTTTCGACCTCAACTCATAACTGAAAAACAGCCATCCTATCATTCCTTCATGGAACAATTTTGGGCGATGGATTTAACCTACTTTGTTTATCACAATCACTAAACATTTTAATAGACTTGTCTAATAGGGGATTTGCATAGCCACCATTTTGAATGTTATTCGCAGGGAATTATGGGACTAATGGTACAGTATAAAATCTATAGAAAACATGTCATGTTCAGCATGGGCTATTTATCCATGCTCTCATGTCAATATCCATGTGTTATGCATGTTTCCATAACAGAAATCCTCATCTTTCCCATCATTCATTTGGTTTCCATAGATCATTTATGAAATTTTGGTTTTGGTGAAAACATTCTTGCAATTTTCGATAAAAATCTCGCTGAATATTTGTATGTCGGATTTTATCAGAATCCATCCCAGCATGCACTGCAGTAGACATGCGCAGTGAGACATGCAAATCCCCTATTGTAATTTGTTATCTTAAGCCTTACACGGTCGGTCACACTCTCCTGAGAGATTATTCCTTGCCTTTGCCTTAGTTTCTGGATGTACATTATTAATACTTCTCGTTGATTGAAAATAAGCAAAGCTGGGCTCATTGTCGGGAATAGGAGATATTTCCACATAAATGAGGACTTAAATTAGAAAGAAAGAAAAACTTATGCACATACTGTTTTAAATTAGCGTGTACTTGATAGGCCTCGACATGAACGTCGTAACACTTTTAAGTGTGTGAAAATATTCCAACAAGAAGTTAAATTACAGCCAAATAGCCATTCAATATTTATCATGATGTATTGAGTAAAAGGTTGCAGGGCAAAGGGGAATACAATACTCTATGATAGCTCTGACGATTGTTTAGACAATTGGGAGCGAATGTTTATAAACACTCTTCAAACTGAAACACCACGATGTTATATCAATGTCAAACCAGGATAATTTGACGTATGGGCAACGCACGAAATATAATAGCTCTGTCTGTTATGCGTATTTTGAAACGAATATGAATAAATGATTTGTAATGTAATATGGCCAATAAAAATATTTTTTAAAAAGAATATTGGTAATGGTAATGGCAGCAGGACAGGTCACAGGTAATTGGCCCACTGCCCATTATACACATATATAGTTAAATGATTCTATTGATCGTTACTTATTGTGAAGGCGATCTTAGTATAGGATCACCGAAAGGAAGCAGATCTGCAGCCTTGTTCCGCGGCTCAGTATTGTGGTAATGATGTGATTCTACTATATAATCTCACAAAGTTTGTTTAGATGAGATACGAAAGGTTAAAATCTATCAGTTAATCAAAAAGCGTATACTTAATCAATTATTTAAGTAATTAAATTACCTGAAGGGATTTCTAGAAACTTGTTTATCAATTAATCGGGGAACGCAACTTACCTAAATCTAACTAACGGAACTTCTGGAAACTGTGTTCAACGTTATAATAACTTTATTCATGTATTTCCAATGAAGATGATGAAATGATGTAATAACTTAATTGATATAATTTAGGGTAGGATGAAAGGTCTACTGTGTAGAATCTGTCGCCCTTTTCCATGTATTTTTCCATGTGAATAAAAGTTCTATAATATATATATACCCCTCGTTTTCCTGTTAAGTTGACATGAATACTTGTTTCGGTTGTTTATGAAGGTATAATTTAAGTATCTCACATGACAGCTTATTGTATTCCCTACAAACAATTGAATAAGTACTTCTATTAGCTATCTATGAAATATCTCCAGTAAAGTTACTTAATACCAGTATCCTTCCCTCCCCCACCACCACCACCACATGACATAAGCTGCTACTATTCGTCATGTATGACAAATCCTCAGTTTATCTTTTGAAAAAACAAAATTCAAAAAAAACTTTTTGAAGCATTATACCTCAGAGACGCATGTCATAATTATATGAAACGAACCGGTATTAAGTCCTCTAAAATTGGTTTAATATTATCTAAGCTCTGAATATAATGTTTATGAAGTTATTAACAAAAAGGTGAAAGCGTGTCTCCCTAGCGGCAATTTTGGGAACTTTCCCTGCGGCTGACGGCTTAGGGCTTCTAGTTCAGTAAAACAAGGCTATCAAAGAATAGGATCCAAATAAATAATAAGAAGAAATAAATACTTTTGCAATTTGTTTGAGGTTGACCCCATATTTCCTATATATTGACTGGACTATATACTATAATTATGTGATCCGTTTTAGGAAAATATGTCACAAGTCGCAAAATAAGAATTTTGAGATATCACCATATTTGAAAAGAGGAGATCAAGCTGATTCCAATGATAGTAAACATGAAGGACATTTAACAAGTGTTTCTATATTTTGTTTGATATATTTCTTTTTTAAGTTTGCAATGTTTCTGGATGTGTAATTATCAGTAAAGTAACTAAATATACTCCATATGAAGGCCTTCCAAGCGCAAGGATATATCTAATACAATGTCCCGAAATTTGTTACTTGGGTTTATATGATTATAAGTGCTAAACTCTCTCAAATTCAGAACATTTCAATAAAGAGATCTTGTGAAAAACACAGTATGAAAAATATCAATTTTGCGACTTGTGACTCATTTTCCTGTAACACATCACATATTTAGGATATATACACAAATAATAAAACCATTCATTCCCCCTCGTTTCCCTGTTAGGTTGACATGAATATTTGTTTCGGTTGTTCATGAAGGTAAGTATTTATAGGCAAAATTAATAGGGATAGGTTAGAAAAAATAGATTCCAGACCCCTCCTGACCCCTCCAGACCCCGCCCCTCTAGACCTCCGTTACATCGACATGGTCGCCCTCTAGACCCCCGTTACGGCGACATAATGTTTTATGCTTGTGGGTCCTATCCCAATTTGTTCAAAACATTTTTTACATTCTACGGTATTTTTTTTTAAAAAAAATATGTGAATGTTAGTGAATTATGTGGTAACATTCTGTCAATCATCCTGAGTAGCAAGTTCATGTGATACATTTTGAGGTGTTGGTTGAGGATTGGTGTGAGAAGTGTGGACACTTATCTGGGAGGATATCTGGATGCCCATCTCTGTGTGATGTAATTCACGCCAACACTACTAACTTTGCACTTATGCAAGGACTGCTTGATTGACAACCTTCTACCATCTCTGCAGTAAATCCCTGAAGGCCAGTGTGACATCCTATTGGTTGACATTTGTTGTATTCTATTGGCTATCTTGGTTTGATTGACAAGTTGCCACTTAAGGCCACTGTATAGGTTTTGAGACGAACCCATTTAGAGAGGACCACCCATGACTGAATCTGAGTGATCTACACCTACTACACCCTTTGGGATTTCTGGGTTTCAAGTCAAGTCGACAGACAAGCTCGGAATTACAAAGACTAAAAGACAATTGTGTATTATTAGATTACAATATGTTGTTTGATGTCTTATGTCTAATTCCCTTGCATTGTACTTTCATGTATATCCAACTGCCATTCGAGGCATTTCAAGGCATTTCAGATTAGAGTACGTCTGATATTCATAATCTAGCCATTGCGCACAAATAGTTGACCGTAGAATTTGTTTCCTTTGGAAACGCACAATATATACATTAACTTAAACTGATTATAAAGTTAAACAGAAAAATAGTTCATTAAATGATTGATTAACTTAATAAACTTATAACTTGTTTTGCATTCATTTATGTGTCCTGGTGTTTCTTACATAAATTAACACTTACAGAAAATGGTTCATGGTAATATTGATTTATTGATCAATGAAAACTAGACCCCCGTTACAGCGACATTTGTATCCCCACCCCCCGCCTCCCCACCCCACCCACTTTTCTTAGCATCCTTAACCCCACTGTAGAGCTTACAAGAATTAGCTGGAGGTTTATCCACGGATACAACAGACGTACTAATCACAGACAATATTATAACTAATTATGGTTTGATTCCAAGTTCCTACATATTCCTATTATCGTTTCTATTCCTGTTAATTCTACCATATTGTTCCTCATACGAAATAATGTCGTTGTGGCATTCATTGGAAGATCTGGCACGCCAGAAATGAACAACCTGTTGTTTTGTATCATCTCGACAATAAAAAATGTTTGAATTGAATTGAATATTCCAAAAAAAATTTAGACCCTCGTTACGGCGACAGGGCATTCTCATTAAATCCCCCTTAATTATATTAATCATTATAACGTTTCAAGAAATTAATTGGGAGGTTAATTAACCAAAGTGATTTTTTAATCATAACAATATAATATTGTAGAATAATAATCGCGAATAATAATCGCGAAATTACTGGCTGCATTGTTTAAACAATGGTTTGGATACGAAAACTTCCATTTCTTATGTCTGCTGTTGCACGAAAATAAGCAATTTCTTGGCCTCGTGATTAGAAAATACAACAAAAACGTCGTGGGATACTTTCCCCTAGATCCGGATCCAAAAATACCAAAATAATCTCAGATAAGTATTTGAGCCTCTTAACGAGCTCTTGTTTTTTAACCCAGATGACGCATTTTTTATGGAATTGCTCATATATTATATAATCTCACATCGTTGATGTCTTTCCATTTTATGGGTCAGATTTTCGGAAAATGTACAATTGGCAGCTGTACACATTTAGTATATTCTGCTAAATTAGGCTGCAATTTGGTCAATACTAGGTAATTCGAGTATATTCGGAATTGCATTGATTCTGGCAATCTGTTTGGTTAGGTTGAACTGTACTTTGAGCTTTATTTTCGTCTGAAATTTGGGTTGTTTGAGGGGATTGATGAAGTTGAATTGTACATTTTCAGAAAACCTTACCCTTATATCAGGTCTATTGAAAAGAATTACAAAGAACAACACATGTAGAATACAGGCCTTTAGTATTATTTATTTATTCCAAGCCAAATAATTAGGGCTGATGGTTATTGAGGTTCTAAACTATGATATCCAAGATGTACTTTCTGTCTGATCGATTTGTATACTCGATCAGTTTTAAGATCTCATAGATTTAACATCGTCACGCGACGGATAAGTCATTCTCGCAGTCTTGATTTTAACCTGTTTTCTCATACAGCGAAAATCTTTTCCTAGTGGATAACAGACAATGATAAAGTAATGTATCAGATGATTCATTCATAATAGATGTAGTTATAGATGTGTACTCCATGGGATACGTTGTGTCGTCATTTTATACAATATTGTGAGCATGTATGTGTCCATGCCTTTTGGGGCACGGCCATTAGGTACTAGTAAAGAAGTCTGCCGATGCGTCAGTGTACGGTGCTCAGTTTAAACAGCCATTGAAACCATTTAGCTCGAACCGTCATGTGTTGCTAACTCCGAGCCGCCATTGCCAAAACGGCTCGGCTAAGCAATGCACTCTTTAAGCAGAACAGAACTTCCATACAGAAAATAGTCGAGGAGACTGTATAGTTTTCCCACCATGTTTGAAGCGATGTTAGCTTTTTTGAGTCCATAGACAGTTGTTACGGTAACCTATGATGCTTAGTCGCAAGTGCGAATAATTTGGAAATATCGACTAAGCTCCACAGAATCCAAGTTTTTGTACGGATCTTTTGCCTGAAAATAGATAGAAATAAGAATAAGAATAGATTCATGATTATAAATATAGAGTAAAGGTAGAACAATTCTACAATCGGTGACATTAGTTTAAAAACACGAACAACCATAATACATAGAGATTATAGTCATACTAGATTGGACGAACAATTGGACGAAAGTGGCTCACTGCTAAATGTAGTTTAAGAAATTTTACATTTATTTTGTATATATTGATAATAACAGAAGAAAGATACATCAACACATCAATTTTAACACTTTTGTAATAAATCATTTGATAGCGTAATTATATTGTTCTCCTTTTGTTTGATAAACAAATCTTGCGACGTTGATGTGCATGCATGCCCTATTTCTACTGGCAAACAGAATCAGCCGAACAACTCTCATGCAGCGAACAAATTATGAACAACAACTACAAATTCTATTAAAATGTTACGGTATAATTTAATTTCGTATTCAGTGGATAGACCTGGAATTAACTGTCAGATGCGGGTTTCCTTCTTGTACAACTCTTTTGTACAAATAAAAAATACTTTGAATTGGATTGAATTGAATTGAACTGAATTGATCCCATGCATGAAATATAGCTGACAGTATGGAATAGAAAATTAATTCACACACAATACACTTCCTCGTTGAACACAACTTCGTGCAGTGAGACGGAAGAGAATGTATCAGCTGGGAAATGGTATAGGAACTGGCTGGGGATGGGGGCGGGGTGTAACAGGTTGTAGTAATTATCAGCAGGCACGATCTCGATATCTACACTCTGTTTAAGACCTACTCCCAGTAAACATCAAAGCCTAACCCTACGGCGAGCCGCTCTGAGTAGATCTCAAATAGAGTGTATCTCTCTGGGTGGGTGAATGAAGGAACGAGCACTCGGACACAAACTGGTATCGCATTCTTAGAAGAAACATGTTTCTCGCCGCACCAGGTCAGTTCTAATTGTATCGCTTAATTTATTCCTCCTCCTCTTCCTCTGGTGGTACCATACCCTCAATGTCCTCGTATGAGGGGAGACCTGTGTTTTCGTCCCAGATCAACCTGCGGCAGGCTGCGATCTTCTCTGCGGGCGCTATCCAGGTGGGGCCGTGGAAGACCACGTGGCGTGTGCCGTAATCACGCTTATCCTGTTGACGCTCGAATTTGCTGAACATTTCAACCTTGGACTATAATCAGCGACGGTGAGCGATGGAAGGAAAATAGAGGGACGGAAAAAGAGAGTGCATTAGATATACATGTATGTACGAGAACTCCACCTTTTATGAGGATGCTAGGCTTACTGTATATGGGAGAATCAGCACGATTTATAGATTATTTTGTCTTTTTAACGAGAGGAATGAATGTTTCAATCTTCGTGTTCGTATGATGGTCAAAGGACAAAGATGCAGGTAGTAGAAGAAATTGAGGAAATCTAATATCAAAGGTTATATCTAAAAAAAATGTCTATTTGGACGCCGGTTCCAACATCAGTGCTGATTCTCCATCATGTTACCTCGGCATCTGCTCATTGGGTGATCAATCAACAGGACAAACCTACCTCAAATGTGCATGCAAGGACAATGATTATGATCTACTCCTCATCTCTGAAACAGTTTCAGTTTGTCAGCAAAAGATCGTCGGTCTCTATTCCTTTCGTATTTACTAGCCAGGGGTACTTTGGGCTAAATAGGGAAAAAGGAAGGAACATGCAGTAGGGTGATCATTGTGACTATTCAGAATTCGTCAAGTTAATATTTTGCTTGGAAATATACATAATGAAATATTCTGTTACACTGTTTTGGAAAAATGAACTTACGTTCTATCTGATCCAGCCATAAAGGTAATACATTAAACAAATAATTAAATTTATTAAAATTAAATTCTACTGTAGGAATTAAATTATATAAAAAGACGTACGGGAGCACCAGCGAACTTCTCTTGAATTGGATCGCTCCTGCAAACAAAAAGCGAATTATTACTATCACATAGACAACAATAATGGTGTATACAATCAATTCTACGCTCCTGGTAGTAGCACATGTATATTAATGAGCACGGATAAACCTACACCTCAATGGGAGCTATGGAGAGGCTATATGCCTATATAACAGTGACTTTTCTTCAAAAGAGTTATGAAAACATTATTATTAAAAGTGAGTTACTTAAATGTTGCATTAAATCAAGCATATATTATATGGGTTGCCAATAAACCTGTACACAGATTTAAAGATTCGTTTAGCTAGGAAAACGGGAAAAACAAATGATGGATGAATGCTACTTACTCATCTGGGCCCATCTGTATTCTTTTCAAGCCACCGCGACTGAAAACAAATATTCATGAACATTATTATCAAACCTGCTATATCTGAATCGCGAATACAAATATAAAAAGGCATTCAATAGAGATCTACCTTAAATGTGAGCCAAGTATCAACTATAGCAATATACACTTCATATATATTTGATACATTATGTAACAATCTTGTAAGATTATATTCTAAGAATGATCAAGGATTGCACTACAATAAAGGCTTCATACGTTTCTAAACCAAGACAAATTTGTAAGATTAAAGAATCAATACTTACCCAACCTGGTTAACAGCTCTTGCACGCTCGGCTAATTCCATCATCTGCCGACACAAAGGGAATAATTTTAGAAAAGGTAGATAGTGTTGAACTGGGGGACTTGAACACAGATAGATATGGTAGGGAACACGGTGTAATCATATATGCAGGGTGTGGAGGTAGGGGACATCAATCAACATACATGTATCTACTATTATTGTGCACCTAATATCTAATTAGCCAAATATCTAACCAAAATTACAATCATCACAAATAATAGAGCTACATCGCTATAAACATGTGTACGAGCGACCACTGAAAGACATCAAAAATCCAAAGAGAAGAGGGACGGAGATTGTGGTGAGGGGGGTGTTCGGGTTATAAAATGTTACCACTTTTCTGGTCCCGGGCTTTTATGTCAGTTGCCTTCTTCGCACCTTGACCTGTTCAGGAGCTGAACATTGTTCATACAAGCAGCATAGATGACAACATCAACATAAGATAATCAAACTGAAAATAGCTCTACAACTCAGCACAAATTCCACTACTATTCGTTCGGGATAACTACATCTACGTCTATATATTCACTATATTCTACTATACACTTCTACTACAAGCTATTTCTAGGAGTCATTATACTTAGTTACAAGATAAAATCCAAAATATCTTCATCCTACATAAGTGTATCATCAATAAGATAAGTGTTCTCTACGACCCAAACTAAACCATGCTTGATTGTCCACGAACAAAACACAACAAAAACAACCCATCGGCAACTTCTATAATGGAGAAAATAGGATGACGTGAAAAGTGCCTTTGGATGATGGGGGGTATGCACCGCAGACTGAAAGGAAAGGGAACAAAACACAGGTAGTGTTTCAAGTGTGCCGTTGCGCCCCTTGAAAACCAACCCACGCCCAACCAAACTCCTCCATCAGAACTAGGTAGACGGAGAAATTTGTATTGGCGTCCAGAAAGGAGTACGGTCTCAGGTATGGGCGCGAACAGCACACCTATATGTTGTGTCTCAAAACACAGTAATGAATGACAGAGTGACAGAGAGAAGAGAAGAAGAGCAGAACAAGAGGTACAAACAATTCACTTGAATGAGTGACCAAGCGCACTGGGTCCACAAACGGCGGAATAAACTCCGGGTCATAGGTACACCAATATTTGTCAGCCACCAAATAAAAAGATACGAGAAGTTGAAGCTATAGAAGACAATAAGTTTAGGTTTAGTCATTCGTAGTGACTGTTTCCGTAAATATATACGCAGGAGGCATTTTTTTATATTACATAGTCTTTTTCTTTATCTTTACTCGCATAAACCTAAATATTTCAATGCGCGGCATTAATAGGATTGCTTTTCCCCATTTGATTACAATTACTATTATTAAATAAATAACAATTTTGCACAGCCCGTTTCCAGAATGGTTTCTTTTCGCCCAAAAAAACCCAGATGAACAAAAAACCGGGAAAAACACTCTGGGGTTAGCACCCTCGAATTTAAACATCATACTCACATCATATTGCTGTTCCTTGAAACGTTTTTCAAGGTCATATTTCTCACTCTCAAGACGGTAGATGAGACCGTGGAGCTCCTTAGCCTTTTCAGCGAATTTGCTGGAATCGAAACCGGAGGTGTCAAGAGGCTGGATGCGCTGTGCAAGAATCGCACGCTTCTCGGCCTCCAACTGCTCCCTAGATTTCCTATCGCTTTGAGGCTGGTCTCCGTCCTCGTCGCCCTGTGAATCACCCTTTTATTGTCAACGTCATCGAGACAAAGATGAAGGAAGAGAGAGAGGGGGGAGGAGGTGTGCGTGTGCAGCAGCAACCACGGGCCAAGTATAAATGTCAGGATTAGTTCAACGAATTGTGCATGAACAGTGTATAGATCTACATGTAAAATCATACAAGGCAGTGTGAAAGTGCATGCAAAAATGTGTCATTCACAAATGTGATTTGTTTCAGGAAAATGAGTCATAAGTCGCGAAAATTGGATTTTGAGATATCATCATATTTGAAAAGATGAGGCCAAGCCGATTCCAATGAATGTAAACATTAAGGACATCTAATAAGTATTTTTATCTTTTTAGTAAGATATTTTTATTTTTGAAAAAAAAATTGCAATATTTCTAGATGGATAATTACCAGTAAAGTAGCTAAATATACCCAATAGGATGATCTAAGTAATGCAGTGATATAATGAATAAACAGTCTTGAATTTTGGGAATTGTATTCATAAAACCACAAAGACTAGACACCCCAAAAATGAAAAATATTCCAACAAAGAGATCTTGTAAGCAAACGACTTTGAAAAGCACCAATTTTGCGACTTGTTACTCATTTCCCTGAAACACATCACAAATGGCTACAGTTCTAAGTAGTGCTCTGTGCTCTCTTAGAGACAAATAGCATTGTAGTAATCTTATATATAATGTGATATCTAGAGTGAAAGTGAAAAAAAGCGAATAGAGCATGAGTGATTCGAGGGTAGTAAACGTGTGCATTTTTAAAGAAAGTTTCAAGCTACAGTTCCAAATTGAAATAACTGCAGTAAACGAAGTGCAATATTACTTAATGATGATATTCAATCTCATGACTGAATATCATCCGGGCATAACATAACATTCGCCCAGGTGATAGCAATAACTTGTTCAGAGTAAAGGATGGTTGTAAAGGGCCTAGTCCACTAAGCCGATTCTCATGCGATTCTAACAGAATTTAGTGCAAAAAAGTCCTCTGCTGTGCAAAATCGCATGAGAATCGGCTTGGTGGACTATCCCTTTAAGGTATAAAGGATCGCATGGTTGGCGAGAGGAACATTGGTAGATCGCCTTGTCTATTTCTACGTGAATTGCTATCACGAGTACTCAAAATTTACCCACTATTCTTATGTAGGGGACAACATTGCTTGGCACAAAATTCGGATCCACTATTCATATGTAAGGGACAAAATTGTTTCCCAGTTTGGGTTCGTCTCTAATAAGTCCCAAGTTCCTTTTAATATGAACTTTAGGGAAGAATAGAACAAGCTGTAAGCAATTCATGCCTCAATCGATCTTAGTCACTAGACAAAGAGACGCATTATTCTGCATGCATGTCGAAAAGTGAAGAGGAAATATTTGGCAGGTAAATAGCTCACCCCTCTCTCAAAGAGTACTCGAAAGACAAATAAATATGGATGACAGTTCTGGAGCATTCATAAATGTTCCTTGAACGAGATATAGTTTATGGTAAAGGATGATACTTAGCTCAGTAAGTAAAACTATATTTATCCATTAGTTTTGTAATTTACATTCATCTTAGAGATTACCGTGGATGCGTATCGATATAGGAAGTAATGTTATGGCATATTACATAACCAATTAACACCTTGTATACGAATAAGTCAGGTATCATCAAATTACTTCTGCAAGTGCGTTCGTTACTCTGGCTTTATGACTTAGGTATGGAATTTTAATACCATGAGGAAAAGAAAAGTGAAAAGAAAAGATTGTTTTTAAAATGAAGCATACCCCAATGGGTGTGTCCCTCTTGGAGATAACGAAGTTGGCCTTAGGTGGGTTCTTCCATTTGGCCATCTCTGCCATCTTGGCATCACGAGCTTCCCTTCTGGATGACTCTTCCTCCTCCTTCTTCCTCTTCCTCTCCTCCTGTAAGTTAGAAATCAAAAGTCAAAACGTACTTGTTTGTTGATAACTCAACTGTCATTATTACAGAAGATGGGCTTTATAAAATACAAAATAATAATATAACAAGTCAATATTGGAGTAAAATAACAAATGAAACTTTAAGGAATATTTGGGGGAATATTAAGATCATTAAAAGCCATGAATAATGGAGAGCATCTTTACCTCTGAAGATCAGTATCATATATATGAATTATTATGTATCATTCTTATTTTGATTATATTAATTGGATGGAAGGAATTACTTAAAATCTTACCTCTTCGGACCTACGACGATCTTCATCCTCTTTGCGTTTTTCAGCTAACCTTTTCTCCTCCTCGATACGTTCCTTCTTACGTTGTTCCTGTAGATAATATCCACCATACAATTACCACTAATAGATAACAAATACTTCCTCTACATACTTTGGCACTGATAATTATTCACATTGATATATTTTCATAAACTGATCCTTTTGAATATAATTTTTTATATAATATATATTTTTTCTTTCTTCGGTATTATACCCAATTTTAAAATCATGAGCAGAAAAGGGGGTCTATTATGTACAAACAACTGGTTGGAACAGTTGTGAATTAGTCAATGTTATGTAACGCGTTGTGAGAAATCACATGATACAAACACGAGGTTCCATAATGATCGTAATGGAAACAAAATGTAAACGTACAACCTCCAGTATTATAGCAATAATAGTATCAAAATGAACAAGATGCTCCTCTGTCATTTACTGAAAAGTCATTTTTAAAAAAATGAAAAGTCATTTAGGTTTAGTCTAGCTACTTTGCATGACAGTCTATCCAACCAAAAATGATGGCAGGATAGCTTATCTACTAGGTAGAGCAGTACTGAAAAATTTTGACTCTAAACTGCCTTAACTAATTCAAAATGCTGATTGACCTCTTTATCAAAATCATTTGATTAGGAGCACCTTTCGTATCAAATGAGTATGATGTCGTTAATTTGTAATTCGGGTACCAACAGGTGAGAAAGTCGATTGGGATTGGTGGAGTTTAAAAATTCAAACTAGACACAATTGTGTCTTTTTTAAAACCACGCCTTGAAGTTCTAGGGGGACAAAGATTTTCGACCTAACCGTCCGAAAGCAAACGCGAAAACTTGTACGTCCGTATCTCGAAAGGGCAACTTAATGTCTAACTTAGTATTTACTGGCGGGAAAGGATTTGTCCATGTCACCTAATGGTATCACAATTATATTCGTTTCTGCTGAAAAGGGAATTTTGGGGGGATGCCCTGCTCCAAAATTCCAAAAGTTTCACTTGGAACCTTTCTAACACTATATTACGGTTATAATCCACAAAAAAATCATATAATATAATAACATTCGTATTAACACGAGGATGATTTAGGTCCTCTGGAGCTTTTAAGCAATTCATATTAGTACTGGTTTTAGAATGTTGGAGCAGTAGCATATTTTGTATATTAAACAATGAATTATAGTAGGTTCCAATCTCAAACTTCCTAGTAGAGGACAAAATGATGATGAGTTGAAGGTCAAACGTTGGTGTGATTGTGTTTGAAACAGTAATCGATGAGTATAATACAATATGATTAAAAAACAAAGAGAATGGCAACAAAGATCGGTAGGAATACAGTATGGGGAAGACACTATTATAACGTCCACCTCAAAAAAGTGTTGACAACAGCATTCAAGCACCAGCAATTAGGTCTTACGCTTCTTTGTCTAAGTTCTTCAATCTCCTCTTCCATGCGAGCCCTTTCAATCTTGTTGGCTTCTAACAACTCGCGAGCAGATTCGTCCAGCTCATCTGTTGAAGGTCCTCCGGCACGACGCCTCTGTTGTTATAGCAACAATACCCCAAAATGAATACGTTTTCTCATTCTTATCACCTCCCTACTACGCATTTTGCTCTAACTACTAGCTACTCTTGTCCGTGGATGCAGCAGGCTGGCTTCTGGCGATTGATTGGGTGAGAAGTGACACCCAGAAGAAGAATTTCAATCTGCATGGCTTTCAGAATTGATCAAAGCAGGGACAAATTAAGTCACTATTTAGATAAAGATGGTAATGGATTTTTCCAATACCACAGTCTTGAAAATGAGAATTTTGTTTTGCAAACTTTGACTTCTTGCTTGGAATCACTTCTCCCCCACTAGATCATTCATCCTGAAAATGGAAAGGTTGCTGTTTTGTACATGGCATGCAACTCCGAAAGGAGTGTATGAGAGAGAGAGCTCCTCCCTCCCCACATTAGACACACACAGTGGACACTTACACGTCTCTCTCTGAGGATCTGGATCTCCTCCTCCTCTCGTTCGCGCTCTTGCCGAGCAAGTTCGAGCAGCTCCATCGTTTGCTCGTCAACTCCGGCAATATTTCCGAGTTGCTCACGCCGGCGCTGTTTGGATTTATGTGAGTAAAATATACATGTTAGAAACAACAACAGGAGCACACAAGGGTTCACTTATCTCTAGTGACTTGCCACTGAGCTCAGTCTTATTGCCGTGTTATTTGCAAGAGACTTTTTTGTGGGGAGAGTAGTAGTAGTAGAAGATAGGGTCTCAAAGATTAAAGGGTTATTATTTACAGAACGGGTTATTGAGATAAGGTCTAGAGATATGTGAAGTAAAAGTTACCTCTTAATACAAAAATTCAAGTGATGTTAACTTAGGCAAGTACTCAGGAACATGAGCTGTTTTAATAATGATAATGAAGTTGTGAGAAAAAGTATCAACAATGTGAGGAGAAAGTGGCAGGAAAAGCCATGCATATTGTACATTGCGGAGAGAAAATTGTGATGCAAAGGAAATCATTTACAAAAATATATTGCAAAAATCATGGATGATCTTGAATGCAAAAATATCTTCAAAACTGTATATAATGTATAATGAAAATGGAAAGGGCATAAATAAATGCGCTGCGCTGTGAGGAGAAATATATCCTTATAATAGCAATTACTGAATAACAATGGATGCAAAAATTGTATACAGAAAAGCAGTGATTAAGAATGATAATCGCTTTACAGGCTGTTTTCAGGAGAGTGCTTATATATGCTTGAGAAAATATGGCATCGCTTTTTCAGGTATATATGAGGAACAATGTTGGAAAAACAAAGATAAATATTGCTAAATCAATCAAAGTAGAATAGCTACTCATAAGCATACGGTCCGTGGTCGATATTTAGCAATAGGCGGGATTTTGAATCATCGTAAGAGCCTAGTCCACTAAGCCGATTCTCCTGCGATTCTGCCAGAATTTAGCGCAAAAGAGACCTTTGCAGTGGCACAAAATCGCATGAGAATCGGCATAGGTACTAAGCCCTTTATTATAATCTTTTGTACAAATTTCAGGTTTTAATCTAAATAAGCTTTTCCTACCTGCATAGCCAGTTCGGCTTCTGATGGTCCGGAATCCTCTGGAGGAGCCATCCTGTTGGTTAACCATGAATTTAATAGGTTAGACCGTGGAGGAATGCAAGCTGGTGTACAAAATGTACACAAGTTATTGTCCAAGTACAATCACACAGATATACACACAAAATAAGACCATATTATTTGTACTGACTTAATGTGTAATAAGTATACATGGATATGGATATGGATATGGATATAATAATATATATTAAAGATGTTTTGTGGTGGATATCTAACTAGAACAACTATTTTCTTGTAGAAAATGCATAAACGAGGTTTGTCACAAAGGTATGTATGTAAAATAAGACACATTTTGACCATCAGTCGATTGGAAAATAATCTAAAGTAGTCAATGGACTGGAGAAGTTGTTTTCTTAGTCGGAGCTTGTATTCTTGCACCGATTGCTATAGAAAAATGATTGTTTAGAAAAAAAGACATTCACGGATATGTAACGGATGGACGAAACAGGGACAAAACCACAACCAAAATAATGAAGATGTAACTGGAATAATAATACCCGAGAGAAGAAGGGATCGGAGCGCAGTGCTCAATGGTTGGCATAAACCTTGGACGAACTCCCAATCCTTACCAATGCGTTTAACAAGTAATATGAACATTAACGATTTTCAACAAGAGTGGGCTCAAGTCGATGGCCCCTGTTGGAAGGTAGATTTCATTGGAACAAAACAGACAGATACTCCCAAATGAAAAATTGAGGCGCAATAATGAATGAATCCAGGAATATAACCAGTTATTTTTTTACCGGTATCACGAGTGAGTAAATTGGTTAGAAGGTTTCATGAGAATAATACTTGGTTCACTATTTGGCCAAACTTATGAATTATTTGTATCATTTGCCCATATTGTGTTTCAGTGGTTGGGCGATAATATGGTGTTATACATGCCTCCTTGTGTTTGTTATGGTCTATTGGGTAGCTCGGGAAACAAAAAGACATGTAGTTGTTCTCTGCTTTCATAGAAAAACTGCAAATTTAATTAATATGAATTTACTATATGGTTATGACTATCAGAGCCTTTAAGGGTGATGATAATTTGGCGCCTATGATTGAAATCTCTTTAATAATACCCAAAATAACCCAGTGGCCCGGATGTTTGGGCTATGTACAATTATTGTACATTACAAAATTTCCAGCTGTCAAAAATTGGCCTTACAGGGCAGGGTCGTTGTAATGAATCCATCTACACGTCTTTGAACTTTGTCTTCCTAATGAAGCCTAACTGTTGCATGGCTTCAGGATTTCAGGGTTGAAAACGTGTTATGAAATAAGTAGGGTTATTCCACACCATTAAAGTTAATATTTCCTACATCCATTCAATGCAATCGCTTATGTCTAGTCGTTTGGTGTCATATAAAAAACACATACAGAAAACTGTTCACAAAGATTTGAACAAAGAAATTAATTTTGATATCGCATAATTCAAAATATCTTGGGAGCTAGATAAAGATATTTCTTATTGAATTGCATTGATGGACTTGTGGGGGATGATATTAAAGAGTATCTAAAACAAATATCTAGACAAGTACTAAATCTGAAGTTCAAAAATAATTGATCTACAGGGATGGAAAGGGACACAAACTAAAGGTCATGAGGAGTTGGAGACTAAAGGGCTTTATCCACCATGCCGATTCTCATGCGATTTTCACAGAGCCTAGTGGAAACGAGTCCTCTGCTGCGCAAAATCGCATGAGAATCGGTTTAGTGGATTAGGCCTTTAATGGTTACTGTTTGTCTGAATGATATACATGGGATGGAACTATTGTATTTACTGAAACGTGAAATAAATAAATAGAATCTCCAAATAATGGAGAGGTCAAGTCAGTCAGTCTTAACTTGAACTTTTTATCCAAACCCGTGCGGAGACGTGGATGTTAAAGGGATATCTTACTCGGATCTGAAATATAAGCGTTGGATCATCAAATGTTAGCGAAGAAGGAGATTTTAAGAATGTTTTTGTAACGGACGTTTTGCAATGTGCGCTCAAAATAGTCTACAGGAATTTCTCCAAAGCCTTAAATCATCCTTTGAATTTATCATTGCAATGATATTGTATGGGCAAGTAATCTCAATGACTTTTGTTTAGAACAATAGTGCATTATATTTATATATATGCCAGGTCAATGATTTTAAAACACACATTGCATAACGAATTTGTTTGATAAATGAAATGTGGAAAATGCTTGTAGGCAAACAAAGCTAATCTAAAAAATACCCTACTATCAGTCATTCGCAAGAACGGAAAAAAAACAGATTTAACCTTGGAAAATAGATTTGACAAACGATTCTCCCATGCAATAGAGTTGAGGCAATACTCAGAGATGGAGAGAAGGCAGAACGTCAATGTATGGGCAAGATAACCCATGAATAGTCTTTGCATTTTGAAGGGTGAACTGTAGACACCCCTACAAGCTACTACTGCTTAGAATAAGAGGCCAACTAAATTCGATAATAGAATAGGCCAGTCAGCATTACATAGTAGCACATTGATTGTTTCCATGGCAGCAAATTACATCATGCTCCACAATTCTAAACATGGAAATATTACATCACATGCATTCGTAATTCAGTGGAGCTTTCCAGAAAGATATATCCTAATAGTTTCAAAGTATCAACAAGAAGGAAAACTGTAACTCCATTAAAATATTTCTGAAACATTGATGAGATTTCAGCTCAGTATTATTATACTTTGGCGAAAATTAATAAAGCTTTTAATAGTAATTAAAAAAAGAAGCATTACCGCAGACAATCTACAATTTTTCTTTTGCGTTTTAGAAATAAATCAAATTAACTAGCTAACAAAATTATGTAGAATCACTGTCACGCTGAATCTGCGTTCTTCTGTAAAAAGGGGGGCAATTGTATGAAAGTCGGGGGGAAAAATGGATGTAAAAATGTCGCAATGCAATGGAAGAAGGAGTCCAGTTGCATGAAGATGTATAGGTGACCGAAGCATGGATATAAAGAGAAAAAGAGAAAACTCTGAGCACTATTTAAATCTACATTTGGAGCCGAACCAACATTGAACATGCCATGGTGAACGGAATTGGGGTCCTGTGCTTACTTTCTAGCCGGTGATTTAGGCTCGTCCTCGCCCTCCTCCCTGACAAAAGAAGGCAGTCAAATAGGGTCAGCCTATGCTACTTTTGAAATGATAACGTTTCATACCGCCGAAGTGCACTAACTGTGGCTGTTCAGGCTTTTTAAATAAGTTATTACAAGGAAAGAAGTCAGTCACAGTGTCAATCAGTCAGTCTACTATATGTCATGAGGGGTTTAAAAGTTGTGCTCTTTTTTGTGGAGGAATGATGCTGTTCTGAATGGAGAATCCATTTTATAAATAACCACTCAAACCACCCTATATTTGTTAGAGGTATTGTTAGGAGTTTCTTCATTGAGGGGAATGTTACGAAATCTATAAGGGGGTTTCAAATAAAAAGGCATCAATGATGTAAGAGAAACCAATGTATTAATTCAAGTCTACGCATCATTAAGCAAACGCTCAAAAGGTTTCTTAATTCTGGTTGAAGGTTATGCTACACAAGCTGTGATAACCGGTTTTGTGTAAAGTATCTTATGATCTATTTTTGTAATAAGTTATTCAATTATTTCTGTTGCTTCTTGTTGGTGAAATGCATGTCAAGAGACATTGCCTTAACGAGGCCGAATTGGTGAACAGACGATGCATATCTCTCCATTTGAGACAATAGTTCTTGCTCGTCTCGAAGAACCGAGAATGTGCAAGACCTAAATGCAATTTAATATACACCTAGAACACAATACTAATACATTAAAATAGACAGCAAACCTAAATTATCAGACACTAATCGAACGCATTACATACGATAAGAGTATGTACATATAAACAATGAGACAAATTCCAAAGACTAGACATCTTGGCCCAAGAACAATGGTACCTTTCCACTACATGATATACATTATGGCCAACATCATTTTCAGGTACTTGGTACACTGGAAAATAAACAAGGAAAACCAGAGACGAGTCCTGAAATGACCATTTTCTACTCCAGTGACATCAAATATGAAACAGAGCTAGTTACTGTATTTTAGGTTCGTATAAAGAAAGATAACTGAAAATAAAAAGGAAAAAGCAGAGACGGACACAGATACGAAGATAATATGCCTAGTATCTTGAGACAAAATTGTGCATCAAAATGTGTATACCAAAATTAAATTAGTTTTCTTTAAAATATTAAAAATTGATTACCTACAATCTACATTAACATATTATTTACTTTTTACTTTTGGGGTTTATGGGCCAAATATGATGAAAATATTTATGTTAGTACTGATTTAGTTGATATCTAAATAGTTCCTTGACAGGTTTTACCAGAATATTTTAATAACGTCTATTTCTTATATCTAGCTAAACACAAAACTCACTACACATCTACATAGTCTACGTTTAGTGTTTTAGGTTTCAACTAGGATGTTTAAAGCTAAATATCTTAATGAAACTAAAGTACAACACTAAACACATAAGAGAGAGAGTAGCAACACTAAAAGCAGACAAGTAGGGTGAGACACTACTGTAGTTAGGGGTGACAATGACATGGAAGATGTAGGTGAGGTAGTGGATGATGATTTTGGTGACAAAGAATGAAACTTTGTTTTATAATCTGAGAGAAACTAGCCCCGAGTTAAGCTTACAACTAAACTAGTATAACAACACTACCCCAACTTACTCGTCTTCTTCCTCGGACCTGAATAACAACAAATAAACAGAAAACAAATGTAAGAACGAGGTGGTTTTGTGGCGCTTAGAGGGTGACAGACATAAAAGAAAATAACAGACTGTTCATTGCGAGCAGTGGGTCACAACAGAAAAAGCGACGGAGGATTGTATTCATTCCAGATTATCTAGAAAGAAATAAGTGACCAACGCGCTGGTCACTTCTCAAGATGTTCCCTAATTGTGCCGAGATATACCTGAAATAACGTTTCCTCGGGAAACGCCATTTCAGGCACATCTACAAAAATAATTAGGGAGTACCCTTCGGCTTACGTAGGTGACCTTGAAGTTCCTTGTCAATAGACTTGTCTCCAATCCATTTCAATCCCAGACCTGTTCTAAATCTTTGTCTATACATGGTGGAAGAGGGGATACATTCAACATTTAAGAGACAACGTTACGCGCAAGTTTGATTCATTCATTCAAAAAATGACAAACGCCATCCAGATCAAAGGAATCAAACACATGAAAAGCAAACATGTGGTATGAAGGGTGGAGTGTATCAAGATCTTGTAGGTTTATTCAGATTAAATTATTCTGGATATATAGTTAGATATATAAATTTACATTTATATTATGTTTTGTGTGATTAATGTTACATTTACAGTTCAAGTAGGTCTTTGGTTCTTATTTAGAAATTAGGCTTAAATTTAGAGAACGAGTGATCATTTCCTTCAATTTGAAGATAATGTATATCATATTGCTGGATATGATTTGTAGACATATTCATTTGTCTTGGGAAAATGTTTAACCATATTTGTGCAATATTTCCAAAAATAGTCAATATGCATTACTACATCCTATCTAGTGTCTTTTGGTTTATGCACGGGCTTGTTGATAGTGTCTGTACAGTTGACAAGTCCAAGGTAATCAGGCATCAAACAACAATGTACATTGCACAAGAAAATAAACAAAATTGAAATATAAAATCAAACCATAAACAACACATGAAATATGCTTGTGGTTTATGATACAGACGGACCTTTGTCATTCATTAATTTATATGAAATTATTTTGGATTGTTTTTGTTTCACAAAAATAAAATGATTATTTGGATTTTTTGTTGTTTTTCAAAATTAAATTTGACCATCAATTTTATCCAATGTTAGTACGTGTGAGAACATGTAAAAAACTGATATTTTTAGAATAATTCATTTTAGAATGATGTTTGATTTATTTCTATCTAATTCTTTCTATTTCAAAACTGTCAAAATGTGTTTTGGTTTCCTCTCTGCATCACAGCTGTACCCTTTACTTGGGCTACAATATATATACAGCAAAGCCATGCTCCACAAATACATGAACAGACCTCAAGAGGACTGCACTTGGGAAACACATTTCAGGTAAAATCATACAAACAAAACCTAGGGTCTAGATACATGAATATCAAAGTGGATAACCATAGCAATCTCTGGACTATCTAAGATGAACACTGGCATCAACTAAATGCACAACCAGGTCTATTTCCGTGGTGGCTCCTCGCCCTTACCACCGGACACAATGCTGCTAAATCAGCAAGTCTTTCACTCACTTTGTATCTTCTTCCTCCTCCCTGAAGATTAAATCAAATTTATACCAATGAGGTGAGTCTCAATGAATACACAACGAACGAACGAACGAACTGCTCAGAACTAGTATTTTTAAATTAGTTTGTTAGTTTTAATTGTTTTTTTCTGAACATGAACATTTTTTTAGCTGAATCCTGTTAGTTTGTTTGTTGAGTTGTATATCTATGTTATATTTTTTCAACTGAGTTTAAAAGAAAATAATGAAAATAATTCAGAACACGTAAACGACAACTTGAAACAGTGTACGAACATGGACATAGTACATTTGATCATAGTTCTCTGCAATGATACTTCAATCGACATTTAAAAAACAAACTGCTGAAAACTGAATAGTGATTAATCTACTCAAACAAGACAAAGGAACACATACAAGGACAACTTCCAGAACGAGAACAAGACAACAGCTACAATTAGAACTTATTTACAACAAGGAGCACAAAAAAACCAGCAGTTGCCCCTAATTGACGTGCAAAATCGTATCACGGGTAGGTCGAAGAATAAAGTTACTGTTTCCTACTTTAATGAAATTGCTTGAACCCGTATCAAGTCTTCAGTTTCAGAGTTTGTGTCTGATTGTTTAGACTGTCAGTATAGCTTGATTAGCTGAGGCATTGTCAGACTGTATTATCTTAGACATAGTCGTCAGTATGCAGTCGAGATTGCACATCCATGGAATCATGGACGTTATTTGATGTAGTCAAGTGTCCAACTTGGTCAGACCTTTCGATAATTCTGATAAATGTGCCATCATCATTGAGATGATTGAAACGCAATCGGTAGTGCAAATAGGAGACAGGCTACCCTGCCCACACACAGCCGATTTGTCCCCCCGACTGCCCCCCGATTTGAGTCTCCCGATAAATCCTAAGATTTCATTTCAAATCCTGGTTTATGTTATTTCAAAAACATCAACCAGGGTTTGAAATGAAATCATTCATATGATTCATCGGGAGACCCAAATCGTGGGGCAATCGGGGGGACAAATCGGCTGGGTGTGGGCAGGGTTTTAAGGTGTGAATAAGATCAACATGTGTGTGAATATTGCATGATGATTCAATCAAGCTGGTGCGGGGTAGTTTAGGTTGCCCTGAAAGCAATACCCTTCAATCTTTTCATGCACCGATTGATGTGATGTTGATGATCGATCATAGGGGAGCCACTGTCTCCGAACACATCTCATGTAAACATGCCTCACCCATCCGCAAATTTACTTACTTCGCTGGTTGTTCTTCACCTCTGAAGACGACCAAAAATTATCCAAAGAAATTTTACTAAATTATACAAATATGAAGCACTTTCTTTGTATTTTTGTATGTATTCTTGTCCCAGTTTCAGATGAATAATGAAGAAATAACCCCCGAATGGATTACTAGTAGTATGATTTGTTTTTGTAAAGAAGAAATTTTTCTTTTGTATTTAGCCAAAGAGACGATGCAAGCATTTGACCAGAATAGACAAAACAAGTTGGAGAACATGATACAGGTGGACACAGAATTAATTCAAGAAAAAACAACATTTTTTAATAATTCTACGATTATTACAGTGAAATGAAATGTCTGATTTACAAGTTATGGATGATTTCTAACACTCCATTACATCATGCGTGCACTTTTTTAAAAACACAAATGAAACCCAGTATAGAGGAGATCTTCACATCAATGATTTCAAGTTGAAACAAATCGACGTCAAAGATCAGAGAAGGTAAATATTAAGTAGTACCAATTATTCTCCCAGAACACACTTTATGGTACGGACACTAGGGTTTCATATAATTATATCATTTTACACAATGTATAATGGCTACCATGCAATTAGGGTTGTACATAAAGAAAGTATTATAATCGCACACCGGCATGCCAAGTAATAAAGTACACATACTCCTCCTCGCTGTAAAGGACAAGGACAATGAAAGACATTAAACAACAAAGCATATGAAGCATTGAAATGAACGGAATCGCAATACATTGGGAATAAGCAAATAATATCATAATGAAATGAATGAGTGACAGGAGTCAACTTTATTCATTTGCAATACATTAAGCGTCACACGAATGACGATCACATTTCCGTACAATACAAGAAACATTAATTATCTAGGTATAATCTATTGTTTCTAAAATATTTTATTCTTAATAAATTACAAAAATTCTAAACTTGTTCTTCTCTAATTGCATAGTATTCTAAATTATCAGACAAATCGAGTAGATTTTAACTAAACCAATTATAATAATTAACGTAAGTTGTAAGGGATATTATTGTTGATAAGATGAAAGATAGCTCGCGCTGTTGCTCTACATCTAAAGAGGGGGGGGGGGATTTAGAAAGTATTAATTGGAGGAATAAGACTATTCATCTACTATCGATCAAAAAGCTTCGAAATTATTTCAAAGGTTGTCGGCTAGCTTCAGGCTGAAAAATATTCAGTTATGAGCATTTGTATAAAGCAGAATAACAGTCTGTTAAAATTTAGTGAAAAAGTTAATAGCTAATATTAAAAAAACAAGAAAAGAAAGTGGCAAGAAAACGATCGCGATAATTCTAAAGAAATACTAGAAATGAATCACTACGTAAAATAGCGTCATGTTAAAGATAAGATGTCCAAATTCAATTTAATTAAGCTCATGTTTTGTCTGGAATATTTGAAAGCAGACATTTTGTATGCTATGTATGACAGACCCTTTTGCCAGCTGTGGCACAGGTGCAAATGGACTGTTTCTAATTTATGGTCTTGTTGGTCAGCGCTTAATGGAAGTCTATTTTCGGTTGAGAAAAAGTCCTAACCACGGGTTGGGGACGAAAGAAAAATGGAAACTACACGCAAGACTAACTACACTATTTTTTTTATAACAGGTTTGTTATGTCACAGACACAGAAAGGGGGGATGCTGCGCGGCGATGGATTGTATTGTCACGCATTATTCCATCTGCAAGAGTTCAGGCGACTACTAAAGGTAAATAAAGGTAAATCTTTACAATTTAGCAGTATAGCGGACTCTACAATATTACAGGAAGCTTTTTGGTTTAGAAGAGCTCTCATGCAAATGGGGTAAGAAAGTTGACCTCCTGCTGAGGACATGCAAACAGATTTCGCGCGTTTTTCACATCTAAAGCAAACCGGAAACGGAAGCCTACCCAGACATAACTTCCTCTTCGTCAGACATGTTGGTGGTTTAGTAGTCGAAAATTATGTACAAAAAAACCTGGAAAAGATAATTATCAATACTTAAGTATACAATATTAGGAGTGAACTGTAAAATGAAAGCAGCAAGTATCATATCATGCTAAAATATGTAACGATCACAACATAATGTACAACTGCACGAAATGCGAATTGTGCCACTATAATAAGTATATAATCAAGCATCTTTACGCTATTAATTCCAATACAAGGCAACTCCCCAAAGCGAGCTGATCTATTTCTTTTAAAAAAAGCCTCTATTTCTTTCCCCACAAAGGTTTGGGGAGAATATCAAATATGATATTCAACCCATTCCATAGCATTACATGTTGTTCCAAACCATTCCCCATACACGATTGTCAAGTACATAAACAAGGCGAGCCACCAAGAGACAGTAGGCACGTGCACGCACGGTGCACGCGCACACGGATTATTATGTTAGGACACGTGAGCCCCACTGGGTGCCTATTATGAACCCTGCCACTGGGTGCCTATTATGAACCCTGCACTGGACCTCAGAAGTGGCAAGAAGATCACGTTTCACGAGAGGCGTGCCCGAGAGGATCTATGTCCCTGGGAGTTGTAATGGGTCGGAGGTGTCAGGGCTACATGGACGTAGGGGGTTTGAGGGGGTGCATGTATCAGTAGAAATAAGGCATATATGTAGGTGATGAAATGATACTTGGCAGTGTTTTCCCAAACAAGACTCACTGTTAACGATCACACTATGTGCACATTGCCTCTACGGTTATGCAAACTATTTTTTAGCTTTGCATTGAATCGATATACATACATACCCGGGTATAATAAGAGTATATAACTAATACATCCCATGGCCATGTACATACATATTAAATACTGGGCGTCATTATCAGCAGCATCCATTGATATGCGATATGATACTCTAATTTAAAGTACTCTTGGCCAATCCTTTCCTATGTCTTAAACAACGCGGTCTCTATGAGGAAAGTTTCTGCCAATACAATTTACAAGATTTTATCATACCCGGTGTTTCATAAACTTCAAGGTCGCGGTGACCTAGTGCCCTCCTTCCCACCAACGCCTCGCCTCCTCCCTCAAATGCAAATCCCCCTATTGCAATTGTTTTGCCTGGAGCAGCTCGTCAACCTACTGAGCACTCTGGGATAGATTCAACGCTTTCCAGCGATTTGGTGCTATGGTTTAGGCGCTTCTGATTACATTGATTCTGAGGAGGTGAAACTTTTACCAATAACCTATATTTATACCCACTCACTATGAGCAACTCAAGCGCCTGGAGTAGTGCTCATGGTAGGCCGAGTAATGCCGACCAGGAGCACCTCGCTAAGGCTATTTATAGTCTCTACCAAGAAGCTCTTACTTGCCCAACTTGGGCACAGGCTGACTGTTAACATAGCCAGTAACTGAGGCTGCAGATGGACTATACTATAGGATTAGTTAGCCATGTCTAGGGGGAATATTTTAAGCTATCATACTGTCAATTATGATTGCCTTTTCATGCATGCTTCATATTTCAATAAAATCTCATTCAACTGAAATTCAAATGATTAAATACCACCCACGTTCTTGTTTCCAAAGACCATGCATATTACTATCTTATTGTATAAATGACCTCGGGAGAAGGATGTTCTATGAAAATAAAAGTGTGTTTCTACTGTTTCTACAGAACGTTTGTTCATGGCCACCTCCTAAACCTGAATTCAACATCAGGGTATATGAAACTTGAGATACGTTCCTCGTGAGCTGAAGGATCCAAAAATAATTCCCTTCAGCTCGCCTAGAAAATTGGTACCAGAGCCTAATTCTAAATCTACCGTTTTACAGACACATCCTAGGGAATCTACACACACTTCTAGGAACTATTCTTTGCGATACACATGTACTTAATATACCAGCTTTTGATATGGAACAACGACATGCCTCACTATAGAGTGTATACACATATGAAAGATGATGTATAGAAAGGTCTAGAAAGACGATAAATGAGTGAACGAGTAGTGGGGGCTATTTTTAGGGCGTATCCCTCCGCCATGTAGCCTACCCCACCATGCTTGCGAGTGAGCAGACCGAGTATATAGACGAGTGATATATTCATCTGCAAGTATACTATCCCAAACTCGGGCTCTTATTCTTACTCCATTTGCTTCTGACTCGTGTACATTGTACAGTATCCATAGTACTTCATGTATATATGAAAGGGAGAAGAAGATATGGCAAAATATTGAAGGAATAATTAATCCACATAATGTAAAGATAGAGCCGTATGTATATAGTGATGGGGTTGTAAATTGGTATTGATGATTTGATGCCGATGCATTGTCAATCCAACAGGAAAATATTAAATCCACCGACTATTCCTTGTAAAGTTTTTCACCATTGAAGTTTCCATCCATGTGTGTGTTTGGAACTTCGTCTGTGGGTAGCCCAATAATTACCAAATGACATAACCAGGTTTGGGGAGCATTGAAGAATCGTAAAATCCGCCATTGGTATCGTCAACGAGCACACAACTCCCCAATGGATAGGCAACAGAAAGATGAACTGGATAATATTCCATAGAAATGTGAAGAATCCACTCAGTCCAGAACTTATCCACAGGGCAATAATATCATGGTATTTAATTGTGTATTGTATCATAATACATGTGACTTACCTTAGGATAATCATTAAAATCGGGGTCAAAAAACAAAATCAGTGTAAAAGGCTCCACTCACTATAGAACTTGAAATTACTCCATGCTGGAGCTTCCGATTTGAAATTCGGATTTGGCAAAAATTTCAAACTTAAAAAAAAATAACACACAGGTCAAAAGTGGAGGGAATAAGATGAAGTAAACTGAGGGGGAAGTGAAAGGAAGTATTTTCCTGAGAGAATTAACCAAGAGACGGTGGGAGCTCTCTACTGACCTTGTCCACCTCTATGGACTCCTAGGCGGTACTGCAATGGATTCGTACGTTGCAACTAGTCTCCCCGATCCCCGTACTATCTCAACAGCCCCCTCAAGATGGCGTCTTACCCAGGCAATGGAATGTATGAGGAGTGGGAAGAGGCAACGCACAGCCGCGCCAAACTCACCTAGTGGGCACTGAGTAAACTAATACAAGACAGCCATCTTCTTTTCTAGGCAACCTATTCTAGGAAGGTACTTACTGGTTGGTCTGTGGCGGCGGGTGGTGGTGGGGGGTACTTCCGTTCCAGATATCAGAGGGAACCCTATCACAGATATGCTGGACTCAGTTCGCTACCTGAGCAACCTGGGTCGTGTGACGTACTTCCAGTCGATACACCCTTCTTATAAACAGAGCCAAATGCTAGGACTGGTTGTGAGGTTGCCCCCCTGGGCTTTGATCAAGCAACTGCTCACTGCCAACCACCCCTCAGGTCTCAAATAGACTCGCCCCGCTCGGGTGTGTGTGTAGATCGGCCGTTCACAGGGAAACTAAATAAATCTCCTCCCAGAGCGCTTCCTCCCAGGTTAAATGCGCACGCGCAGAGAGTTGTTCTGCTCCTTATATAGCAACACCGGAAACACAAGGCAAGCCTACTGGTCTAGTGCACTGGTGGTAGTATCAGAAGTACACTGGCCCTTGCTCCAGACACCCTCCTCCACCTCACCAGCCTCCTTGCTCAGTCTCCTCCAGCCTCTCCCTCTCTCTACTACCTCCTGCTTGCTTCTTTACTCAATCTCTTCACCTTCCTGGTTGCTATGACAACAAAACTACTCTTAGGAGTAGCTTTGCTGCTGCAGAAAACCCATGGCTTTGGTAAAAATAGGGTCAAAAGTAACATTCCTCACCTATAAGTTCAGTTCACCAAAAAGCTCATGATCATAAAAATTGAACTGAGAACATCTTTTTTTATTAACTTCAATGCGTTATCTTGAATCCGGGAAACAGCCACTAAATTTATCAGTGGGGTCATGAAGCCACTCAAATTTAATATGTGAATTTTATGGATTTTAAAGAATGGGGCAATTTGAATTCTGAATGTAAAAACAAATGTAATTTCTGGTGATTACTCCCAGGATCATTATATCATTTACATACTTCACAGATTTCTATTTTCTCTAAACCACCTTCGGAATTGGATAATTGGACCTAAATGCGGCTGTTAAAATTAGATGAATATTTAACCTGTGTATAAGAAACCAAGTCTGTGATTCAATGCCACGTGTCAGGCACGTTGCCCAGGACGTAACCAATAGCAATGGAAGCTAATTACCCTTGTCTGGATAGAGGCAATCTGTGTGTAAGGGCTAAGGGTGGGGTCTTAATGTCAAAACTCGCTTGCTCTTTATGTGGATAGTTTAAATCCACAATTATGACTTTAGGATAGGTCACTTTCGGTCACTTTCTAAGGAATAACATTGGTTCTTTCCTGAAGGAATTTTATATTTCAGTGGACTACAATCAGGAAGTCCATCAGTGGATTGTTTATGTTGATCCAGAAACCCATGACCTCACATCCCTGACACCCCTCTAGGCTGCAATCAAAACATACACCGACGGCTATCTTCATCCTTGAAGTGAAGATCATTTGCTACCAAATGCCATCCCCCGATGCTTTCAGTGATAAACTGGCCAATAAAAAGTGTTCAAATCGAAGGGATGTATGAGAGTTCTGCACTGATGCAACATAGAGAAGGTGTATAAGGGTCAGATTTTCAGAAAATATGTACAATTGGCAGCTGTACACATTTAATAAATTCTACTAAATTAGGCTGCAATTTAGCCAATTCTAGGTAAATTCGGGTATATTCAGCATTGGATTGATTCTAGAAACCTGCTTGGTTAGGTTGAACTGTATTTTGAACTGTATTTTCGCCTGAAATTCGGGTTATTTGAGAGGATTGGCGAAGTTAAATTGTACATTTTATGGCGACTTCACCCATAGTAGCTAGATCCTCTAAAGAAATGAAAAGAAACATAGCAAGAACGCTTACACCTAATGTATTTTTTAGAAAACAAGTATAAATATCTAAATGCATTTCTTTCGGTCTCTGAGTCCCTCTGAGTCCCTCTGAGTAGATGATACAGCATCAAACATAGAGACCTCCCTTGGAGTGTTTCCATTGAATGGATTTACAGAAGGCGCCAGAATTAAAAAGCTACAAAATTTACTCTGAATGTAACTATCAGCCGTCCAGAGACTTGATAGAGTAGAACATGCGTGGGAGAGCTCCTCAGCCAAATAGATAGACTTGCTCACGTCATCCACTGATTGCTCTCCGCATGATGATAATGCATTATTATACATCCTTCCCACCTCCAGTTAGTTCCAGTTCTCAGTAACTATTACACATAGATAATGATACACATTATATACTGTGTTACATGCACTTTATAAGAACCTACATATCTCTGTATTTCTACCAACTAAAGGACAATATTATGAGCACTGGAAAATACTAGTCCACTAGGGTATACCATGTTTCGTTGCTCTTTTCTTCCGCCATGAGTAGGCCTATTGCTTGGTCTAGGTAACTGGGATGAAACCAAAACATCAAATTGTAAACATAGTATGTCATGCCAAATATCTGAACAATAGGGAATTTCCAAGCTCAGCATCTGGTTAAATCCAGTGTATATAAGTCAGCAGCTCGATTTAACAACAGTCCAAATAACAAGTTTGGTCCTGGGTATGACCATAAAGTGCCTATCTATTTCTATTTCTCTTCTCAATCTCTCCCTTCTTCTATGTCTCTATTTCCTGGGTAAGAGCATAAACTGCCTCCCTTTCAGCTCTCCCGCCCTTGATATAACCATCTAAAATGTGGTGATAAGGGCGTAAAGCAACCAATCTCACTCACTCACTCCCTCTCAGCTCTCCCGCCTTTGATATAACCATCTAAAATGTGTTGATAAGGGCGTAAAGCAACCAATCTCACTCACTCACTCACCAAATAACAAGTGATATGCAAATATAGTGGCTGTCCCGTCTTACATTCAAATAATATGTAAATAAGTTTGAATGTTAAAAGGGTTATATTGCAATCTCGTGTTTTAAGCATATATGTACCCTCTATCCATATTGGAGCCTAGTACATCATAGATATACTTGGGGCCAGGAATTCTTCTTCTAAACATTATTATGTTGGCATGGGCCAAGAATACACGTACATGTACGGTTCAACAGGGACTATCTGAGCATCCAGAATGTGGCACTCTCTCTCTCTCTTATCCGCCGAGATTGTATACATATTATACAAGGTATATAAACAGCTCAAGAGGCACAGAAAAAATAAATAAAAAGCGGCTCGCAAATTTTCTCTGATACACACAACATGAGAGAGCTTAGCCCCGTGTAGGTATCTGGAGCAGGAAGAAAACGTTGCTATGGTAACCATGCAGAGGATTATCTCCGTAACCATGGTATTATCGCCACGGCTGTACGGACCTTAGCTCAGGCGCTTGATTTCCCCCCAATCCGGGCACGTGCAGTGCACGATTAATCAGAAGGATTTTTTTAAATCCTCTTTCTTCTACTTTCCCATAACACGAGACTATAAGCTCGTGTTAAGGAGAAGGTGTCGGCTCTAGGCTTTCCCACTATCTTCCATGTTGCTAAGTCAGACCTTTACTTATCCGACTGAGGGAGTATTGACAAAGTAGTTCATTCTCCTATCTTTCAAGGCGTCGTTTAACTGGTTTTAGCAAGATAGGAAATGATAGAGCTTTCTGTGAACAATTCCACCTTTTAGAAGTGATATTTCGGGGTTCATTACATAAGCATTCCCCTGAGAACAACGTATCTAGAATGAGATATGCATAATGCATATGTCACTAGTTATTTACGTGTGGTAGTCGTGGCAACCAATGCATTTTCTTTACCAACTTTAGCGCCAAGATTCAACTTTATGACTACAAATCGTGTTCTATTCGTATTATTAAAGCATATATATATAACAAATTATAAAACTCTTGATTTCAATCGCTTAGAATATTGCACGCCTTGATGCTGGATATATTCGTCATTTCGTTTGATATGTGAATTTATTTGTACAAAAGGAAACATTAATCGCCATTTCCTTTTCCCGATATAATAACAATCAATCCCACATTAGAACGTTGAGCAAAACCCGTACATCAAAAGTTATCCTTACCAAGCAAGGCTGTATTAGAAGTAATCAGCACTTTCTACTTTATATTGAAATATTGAAACATTATGTATGTATATTTCTGGGCATATTCTTATCTCATTTGGCGATGCATGAAAATATCTGAGGAATATCATAGCTTTTGTAAATTTGTATTTCTTTAATGTAAATTTCAATATTTCTAAATGTTTCTTTTTTTAAATTACGTGCCTGAATACAAGTATTTCAATGAAATGAAAAGGCACTACTCTATAGAATACATTATAACGTATTATATATGATGTGTTTCAGGAAAATGAGTCATAAGTTGCTAAAAATAGATTTTGAGATACCATTAGATTTGAAAAGATGAGATCAAGCTGATTCCAATGATAGTAAACAGTCTAATAATCTTATAAGTATTTCTAGATTTTAGTTTGATATTTTCGTTTTTGAAAAAAAAAGTATAAAATATTTCTGGGGGTCAATAAACAGTAAAACTACTAAATGTAGTCCATATGGTTACCTTTAAAACTAAAGGATGTATTATATAGATATTCCTGAAATTTGATACACCAATTGATATAAGTCTAAGTGATGAACTCCCAAAAAATTAGAACATTCCAATGATGTGATCTTGTGAAATAAACACTTTGAAAAATATCAATTTTGCGACTCATGACTCATTTTCCTGAAACACAACACATATATGACTTGTATGAAGATGTGCCTAACCTCCATTTCCTTTAATGTGGGGGTGAATTTATTAGAATATAAAATGTATTTATTAGAATATGAAATGTACACAAAGTATCGTTTCACCTTTTCTAATTACTAGCCCAATTGTTGAAATATAATTAGGTTAACTTAATTTGTGTCAAATCCGCTATGGATAAGAACGTAAAAGCTCATTGGTCAGTACCTGGTTGAAAGCAATTTTGAAGAAACTTATCTCGAAGGAAAGGTATATGTCCTAAAATATCATTTGTTGATAAGTTATAAATTCAATCAAATTTCTTAAGACACAGGCTTAATATCTTTCAAATTCATTGAGATAAATAAAAAGCATGGCTATCATTATGTATACTTATCGTCTGATGATCTGCTTAATATGGAAAAGACAAACTTGTACATATCCACATGACAGCAGGAGGTAAGTTTGGAACAAAACAAGTATAAGTGCCAGGCACATCCCACTTTGAGAATAATTGATTTAAACTTAAGCTTCCACAACTACCTATAGAAAAGTAGCCATCAGGAGTATCTATGTCATTGTGATCTGCGATGTGTTTATCTTTTCAAGGGGTGTAAATATTGACCAGCTTTCAAACAGTGTGACAGGTGGCTTCCTGGGACGAAGCCACATTCGAAGCCACATTGCACCGCAGGGGATGGGACTCGGCCATAGTATCTGTATCTGAAGCCCTGGGCCTTCTCAGTTAACATCGGTCAAAAACTAAGTATATTCTTTTTGTTCCATTCTTTTCCGACCCTTCTGAAAGTCATTTGACCAAAGTTTCGGAGGGTTTTGTCCGGTTGTTTTATACAGGGCTTCATAGAAGTCCAGATTTATATTTTCAAAACTAGCCGAAATCTTTCCTGTTTTCTATCGGCCAACACGACTTCAAATGTGTGTATAAACAGAATTATAACAGCAGCTGAATATTGATAAACTCAGTCATATAGGTCATAAAATGAGTCAATTTCGTGAGATTTACTTTTCGCAATAGGTGAGAACGCAGCTTTCCCGATAGTTTTGCCCCATCCAACTTTGCTGCATTTCCGTACTTCAGTACCTTTTTACTAAAACTGCATATCTCATTTATAATTTGTTTGTGGCACACTGACAAAATTGCCCAATGACGAGTCTAGGTGAATGAAATGACATAAGAAGGGACAGCACATTGAATACGATTTTTGAGACTCAAGAAAGTCGTTTCTCGACGGGTTCTACAAGGAATGTTTTGGTGGGGGTTGTTTGGTCTGCCCCCAAGTGAAAGTGTAGCATTATTTGAAAGCAGCTCATGTCATTCGAACCCAGACACAACTGGGGCCCCTGGATTCGAACTATATAGATACGCTGTTCCTTCTCCCTGACCGCCATCTTAATGGAACTATATATATTTATACGTATAATCATCATTGAAACTATAACATAGGTATATGTGGTATCCACTGAACCTGATTTTATACCATCATCATATCATGACATAATATCAACTCAGCCTATCGGGGGCCTGTGCATGTTACTTCATTGAATGATTTAAGTTTTAGCAATTGTACATTCTGAGGCAGTTATTAACCAGTAGTTGTTCCCCATCATTAGTTTTCATTAAAAGTAATTAAGGTGCATGATTCACGACCGACTCACAACATAATTATATCATTGTGCATCAAATAGAAATGACACACTTACAATAAATGAGACATACATAGTAGATCTGATACAAAATTTGATACGAATTTGAACTACCCAAACACACTCTAGGTCCAAACCCTCAAATCAGATAAGAATGGTATGTCAGCCTACTTCGCTAATCGCTATCCTGGCCAAGGACTCGGCGTGTTAATGGGAATATAATGACATTTTGCGGTCTTAGTGGAATTATAATGGCAACTTGTGGTTTGAGACAAGAGGATTTCCCTTCGTTTGAAGGGACTCTATCATCTTTGGGCCTAGACTGAACATACTATATAGCCTTATATTTTAAATTAGGCTTAAGTAAGCATTATAACGGACTATTTACTGTGAGACACTGAGATTCTTGGCTAGGGAATAGTCAAGGCACCTATCCCCTCCTAGCTGTATTCACTCTCCACTCTCACTCTTTACATATTGTCCCTCTCCACGCCGACCCTTCCTTGTTTTTTCGCCACCCCTTTATCATAACATCAGGTTGTCTGAACTAGACATATGCCAGGAAGGTATATAAATATTCCTAGCAAAAAATATTCCCCTTAACATACGCAGGTGGGATGAACATATTACAGTTCCGACACTCCAAGGAAACGCAAAGTGTTTTGTTTATAGATCGGCACACCGGTTATATGCATCTACCTACAGGTAGGTAAATGTTTATCGCCCATGGCATTATAATTGTAAAAGAGATATTTCTAGTTCCAAAACATTTGGTGCTCCCATGCTTTATTATTCCATCCTACAAGAAGCAGATTTATAGAGACTACACACATGCTGTGGCAGACGTTTTTATTATTATATCGAATTGTGTGGCAACCTTTCGTTTAATATCTAACACAGCTGCAGGAAATTGCCGTGATTCTGAGGGGAAATGGTATATATTAATCAATCGTGGTAGCATTTCCCAGAAAATGTCTTACCAAGCTAAAATTCAAAACAGGATAGGCATTAAATCATTCACCTCTGATGAAGGGCCCAACCCGGCCCGAAACATGTAAGGTCGAGTAATCTTCAAATAAATCAACAGCTTCAAATAAAATCTGATGGACTTGTGTTTATTTGAGAATTTTGTCACTTACTCACCAACCTCAAATTAAATTTTAGTGTGACGTTAGAATAAGTTTGGGCCTTTTTGGACCCCATAATATTGTATACGAGTTCATAATTAGTAATCGATGGCCAGTTTTCTGAAACAGGTGAATACGCAACAGGACGACCTTATTCAAGCTAAATAAATGTCAAGGCGAAAGTTTAATTTCTATTCATAAATTCATATGGAGGTAATGACTTAGAATGTATGTTGAAGGAGAATTTGAACTGAGACTCGAATATGTGAATGATATGTGATTATGTATAACGATGTTCTTTAGTTATAGTTTGTGTTTATGATAGTAGAATTTATTGTAATGGTATCAACAGCAACGCAGGAATACATCCGCAAGGCGGACATGCGTTTTTCACTAACACTTGTTCAACATTACTTGGCTGATTAATTGAATAAAGAAAAATTTAAAAAATTAGAACGTGCAAGAAATGTGCTGCAGCAAATCAGAAACGTTATTGAGGTGTGATACTCTCATGGCAATCAATCTGGCAAATTTCAACCAATCACAACGTCACTTGACTGCTAATTGCCCATATATGTATGTGTCAAGGAATGAGCAAGGGTATTTAGATGGTGGACACTTCCATCAGTTCAAGTTTTCACCGACCAATTTAAGGACATTATGGAGTGAATACACGCAAAATAAAGTTTAAAATGTTGCGTTTATCAGTTTGACAGCCCAGACATATTCTAAATACGTTAGATGACATGGCTTGTTCTCGCTCTGGTGCTTGCACGCGGGCGGGAAAATCTGTGTTAACTAACCCCTAAATAGACATATGGGTCAGATTTTCAGAAAGTGCACAATCTACAGTTCTACACATCTATCAAATTCTGCTAAATTAGAGTGAAAATATATAAATACTATGTATATCTGAGTATATTTTGTATTGTATTCATTCAGTAAATCTGTCTGGTTATGTTAAGCTGTATTCTGAACCTAATTTTCGACTTAAATTTGGGTTATTTGAGAGGATTGGTGAAGGCTAATTGCACATCTTCTGAAGATCTGACCCATATATTTTTGTATAATTATTAGATGGATACGATTGAGGTCAATATAATTGGCATTTTTTTTGGCCTGACTAAATTCCTATAACTTCCCCTGCTAATATAATTAAACTTTGTATAAAAGTGTCAGTTGCAAATCTGATATTACGAGTTAAGCTCCTTTGAGGTTTTATTTATGGATCTCATTCCTATAGACAAGGATTCCTCTTTAGATAACTAAGAAGAGAAAGCTTCCATTGAGTATCTCGCTTCATCGGGCTTCGCCCTTCTATTGCATCAATTTAGTACCAAGTACCAAACCATTTGATTGTGCTCAACATCAGATTCTGTTGATTAATGAAATATGTATCCAGCTAAATAATTGTACAAAAAGGATTGAAGTATAATAGTATTAATATCTATGAATAAATCTACGAAGACATAAACATTATTAACCTATGCTAAAACTTGGTTTCAAGAAATAGAAATGTTCTATGATATTATAATTATTATTCCAAGTATGATTTTGTTATACTATTGTCTAATAATTAAGGAGAAATATAAATGACGACTGGAGTATACTACCAGGTATAAGCATAGCGGGGGGGGGTACACTCCCAATAAAGCAATTAAATAATCCTACGCATACATAGAGTATCAATTTATAGGAATTTTCGTTGGGTAATGCATACATGTGTAATAATGCAATGAGTATTTAACAGGAAACTGTACGAATAGACAAAAGTTGAGGTAAAAGTGGCATTTATAATAATTTTTAAACCCAAGTATGGTATATTCACTGCTTTTTAATAAAAAAAAATCAGGCGCCAATAGCCATGATATATACTTATTTAAAGATATGCTTGGAGTTGGACCCGTAATCATGAGCTTGGCCACTATAGTACCGAAACACCTGTCATCAAAACAGTTAGTTAACACTTGTTTGGGGGATTGTCATCAAGAAACGACAAGCAAGTCATGAACTCACTAGTAAAATGTCTATAATTTGGACGAAGTGGATTGGCATCTTCGCTCCATTCAGACATGCATATTGTTTCGGGACCTCACTGCTTCTCCCAAGCGCTTATTCCTGTTTTCATAATTCGTCTGCACTATTGTATATATATCGTGGCTATTGTCACTGTCAAAGCTATAAGTTGTTATTAATGTGGCAGTTGTCATTTGGATTTGTTCACAAAATGACAGACATGTTGACGGTCTCATTATCACTGTCCGTACGCGACACCTAGTGGCGGGGGGAAGAAGTATAATGGACGGATGTTTACTTCCCTATTGTAACATTCCCCGACTTTATGTTCAGATTCATATAATATGTTTCAACATCTTATAACCCCCGACCATGTATTTTGGATTTCTATTCTTTCTCATAAAAACAATTATACTGTTTTTACCTTAAATATTGGGGAATATTGATATGTCTCTCGATCTCGATGGGTAGATGTATTGATAATAAAACACTATATATGCAACTGATATGGTTAGAAAACATGAGAAATAGATAGAAGACTCCTAATAATATGTGTTCCTCGAAAGAAATAGAAAACCCAGTAATTTACGCAAGCACTACATGAATCTGTGTTATAGAGAGTGAGGTCGGATTTTATTCAAATTATCCTGACTTCGGGGGCAGCGGTGCGTGGCACGATCATCTTGTACGTCATAAGCTTCGCTAGTCACACCCCAGTGGCCAGAGAAACGAGAAAAACCGTAAAGCCACGAGAGCTCATTCAGTATGTGTTAATGGCATGGAATAAAAACCCTCATTCTCCCATACACCCCCCCCCCCCCTCCTCCTCCTAGCTATACCTTTCCACGCCCTCCCTTTTTTCTCCCGATATCCCTCTATATCCCCCTCCCCTCCCCCCCCCCCCCCCACCCCCGCGTTTAATACCGTCTCGTAGACTCAGCATTTTACTGGCTGTATACACTGGTAGGCAGTGTAGCACCCCTAGTATTTGTGTTTACAGCAAACACCTGGTAGGTTATACTTGTACACATTTATGTGTCCCATAGCGCTTGTTTAAAGACGCAGGCAACAAGTTAGGTAAGAACATGAATCGAAAGTGAAACGTTTATATATCTATCATCCACCTTTCGATCGGCTTTCGATACTTCCATACATCTATCTGAGATTACTAATTCAGTAATTGCTATCAGACATAAATTATCATCTCGTATATGAACGATCTTTCATATGAACAAGACCAGATGTTAGACCCCTTTAGAAAAATGAAATTGCTTTTAATTTGTATTTAATTAAGTAGTTTTCTTAATAGAAAGGAGTGCAATTTAGCATTATGAAGCAACCCTGTTTAAATGGGTATCATTATTTTAGGGATAGATTAATTGTTTCTTTCACAAAATGGATCTATTAAAGAAATAGTTGCAGGGAAATAGACTCTATAGTTTATCAGATTGCTCGTCAGTGGAATGACCAGCCTCAAAACAGATTATACCATTTAATAAACACTTCATAGTACAACAGAAATAGACCAGTTGTCCAAAACAAAAAAAAACTCAAGCCAAATCATAATAAGGCATGATATGCATCAAATGATGTTACTCGTTGTAATATTCTAAATGTTCCTTACCTCGTTACAAATATCAAATAGCTGGGGGAAAGAGAAACATTACTTACAATGTTTCTGTCACATCAACTTTCATTATTTTTTTATTTTTTATTCAAAATTTAAACTTTATTATTTTACTTTCCATTATAACTTTAAAAAGAATCGTCTGCAACCCATCATACGGTACATAGAAAACTACAATTAATAGTATGGGATACATGCTATATTTTAATAACATCAACAAAAAATTATGAATTTTATCAAAATCAAGGAAAATTCAATGTTTATTTACCCGAAGTTCCCTTACTAGAAAGATCATTTTCAAACAGAAAGTTGAGACAATTTATGTGGATTGCAATCAAAATGGCAAAGAAAGAAGATGTATTTTTGGAATGAAAATTTTCACATATCTTATTTCCTAGCACGCGAGTGTGAATGATAAATGCCCTTTACACGAAGGACTGATAGACTTGGTGGGTATAGGTTGCATGGAGTTCCAGTAATAGCCCACCTCTGAACTACCCTTACCCCATGCATCCAGCCTCCCTTGATACATGTACTCTTCAACCACTCCAACTTTTCAGTATGGGTAACAAACTCACATTCATACTTGTACCACCGAACATTGGTATAGTATACACAAAGGGATGTTTTGAAATAACACCTGAGTTAAACATTTCTTCATTTTAAAAAAAAAAAAAAAAAAAAGTTCTTAGGGAGGGATTGAATTTTTACATACTGGAGAGGTTATTTAAAGATTAGCTGGATCCTCCGCAGTGGTGGCAGGGAAAGTGGTGGTGGTGGTGGTGAAAGTGGTGGTGGTGAAGGGGAGCTATGCTAGCTTAAGCGCCTACAACTCAAATCCTTGCAATACTGGGCAGCAGCCTATATTTATATATATATGTGTTCTCCCCTGGAGGAGGTACGAGCTCTGGGTATAACATAGATAATCTAACATAAGCCTTGCCAAGACGACCCTTACCAATACCCCCAACTGATGGAGATTATAAACAATATATTCGGACTCCGATTAAGATGGGTAGGCCTATATTGGGTTTAAATTGCCCTGAGATTACAATAGTTCAATCTATGTTAATCACACATATATAGCAGATTGTATTGCTTATGGTAGATTGCATGTATGTTTTGAGCCTATATGTATACAGAGAGACTGCACAGAACGGACAACCACGATGTGGTTATCGGACCTGAACCAAGTCTACAGGTAAATGTATATCAGTCACCATACACTATTCCCTCTTAGCTCTCCTCCACCAACACACCTTCACCCAAGCCCCTGATAAACTAAACCACCTCACTGGGCCCTTCATAGATGTGGGGAATCTTCCTGATTCTGGTTCTCCCTTCGCAAAATCGCAAGTTTTGCAGTGTCCCATGCTTAGAATATATATTCACGGTACAATATCGTCCCATGAAATAAAAATCAACCGGATACTTACTTGGATATGATGTAAAATCCCCGGAGCTCCAATTGAACACGGCGAGACAGTCAGGGGGCAAGACGGCCTCGTACCGAGGAGGCGGAGCTTAGTTTGCCATGTGATCTCGGGTCGGCTCTGATTGGCCGGGGGCTTAGCTGTCGGAAGGATCAAGAGATTGAGGTGAGCACATGGATTCAAATAGCTACAGGTGGTATGAGAGGCAGGCATGGCAATGAGTTCTGTGAGTAATGCGAGCTTCTGTTTTTATATATATGTCGCATAGCCGATACTCGGCGAAATGATTAATATCAAAAGAGATTGTTGAAGTAGTTGTGAGAAACACTATATCCATGTACCACGATGTAATATATATGGACTGGCATCGATTTCTTTGGCATTACCTTGGATTCTTCCCAGGGCAAACTGTGGCACATACTCCCAGTTGTATACCGGTCCTTGGTAAGACCATAAAGTGCCTTTCTTTCTGTCTCTTTTCTCTGTCTCTCTCTCTCTACCTTCTTCTCTATCTCTATTTCCTGGGTATGATCATAAACTGCCTCCCTCTCAGCTCTCCCGCCCTTGATATAACCATATTAAATGTGTTGATAAGGGCGTAAAGCAACCAATCTCACTCACTCACTCCCAGTTGCATAAAACCTCTTGATTAAAAGGTATGTTTAAGGGGAACTGAAAAGACGAATGCCTCTTGAATGTTTACACCCATATTTTAATGGGTTGTTTAAAAATATTTCATCTCCATATCGGCTGCCCAGTTTGAAGGCAGAATGGATACTCATACTTAGGAATAGACAACACGATTCTCATGAAGGGACTATGCATGGTTCGTCCACAAAATATAAAATATAAGGAGAACACACTATAAGTTAATTGTCATAGCATGCGAAATCATTTTGTCCAGGGATTCAATAGAATCTAGCTAAATTGTTACCGTTTCGTAGAACTGTCTTGAATCTTGTATGAAACGTTTACTTGTAAGTTGTTATGAAACTTACTACTGGATTTGTGTGTATAATATTATTTTTTCACTTGTGTCTCCAGGTATATAGAGCGTCGGGCGGAATGTCACCCAGTAATTGCTTGATTTCAGTCAGGTCCAGAAGGCAGTTTTGAAACCCTAAGTTTTAGGGGTCATTAACACTTGTAGCCTTAGTCTTAGCCTTGGGGTTAAGCTTATCGCTGGATGTGGAATTGAGGAATGTAGCCGTCTGGACAGGACTGATTTGGAATGTTTTGCGTAAAAGGGATTAGTAATCAGCACAGGCAAAGAAATAATATCAAATTTTCATATCATTTCAAATATCGAGAAATGGATATACTGTATTCTGAATCCAAACAGGATTAAACTTCAAGATAATTCCATTAATTTCTTAACTTTGTGTTGGTGTCATGTTAAGGGTGGTCTCCACTGGCTGTGGTAAGCTCTGCGGTAAGCTCAGCGGTAAGCCTTGGAATGGTGCTGTGATAGTGAGGTCCTGCCTACATGGATCACTGTCCATGTAGGCAGGACCTCATCACTCCTCTCCACCTACAGAACCAGCACAAACCATCGCAAGGCTTACCGCAGAGCTTACCGCATCCTGTGGAGACCACCCTTAAAAGTCTTATTTACTAAGCACTTTACCCATACATGGATGTATCCATCTGACACTAGTGATCCTATACTGCCCCATGTCAATCATTATACTTGAGAATCCCTGGGATACAGCATGGGATTAAGATAAGCACAAAACCCGGATCTGTACCCAGAGACACTTATTATCACCAACCACTGGGTCAGATTTTCAGAAAATGGGCAATTGGCAGCTGTACACATTTAGTAAATTCTGCTAGATTGAGATGCTATTTGGTCAATACTAGTACTAGTCAATATGGTTAATAATACTAATATATATACTAATATACTCGAAATATATTGACTAGTATACGAGTCAATATATTTCGAGTATATTCGGCATTGCATTGATTCTAGCAATCTGTTTGGTTATTAGATTGAACTTTATTTTCGTCTGAAATTTGGGTTATTTGAGAGGATTGGCGACGGTGAATTGTACATTTTCTGGCGACTTCACCTCACTGAAGTATACCTTGTTTCCCCTTGTGAAGTTTAATAAATGGGTTTCATGTCATCCCATGTTGAGTGCCTAGATCGCCAATCCTCGTTGTATCGTCGAACCCTCAAAATCTTGATATCGCCGATCACGTACAGGATCATTACATATTATATCTTTTTATTTGATATTTTATTTTACCTGGGTTTACAATTCCCTTGGTAGGGCTTTTCAATAGGGGAGTTGCATAGCCGCCATTTTGAATCTTGATTCGCATGGAATTATGGGAGTAATGGTACAGTATAAAATCTATAAAAAAAACATGTTATCTTCAGCATGAAATATAATAATGATCTAATGTCAATATCCATGTGTTTTACATGTTTCCATAGCACAAGCCGCCATCTTTCCCATCATGCATTTGGTCTTCATAGATCATTTATAAAGGTTATGATATTGGTGAAAACATTCTTGCAATTTTCCATAAAATTGTTGCTAAATATTTATATGTCAGATTTGAACTGAATCTATCCCAGCATGCACTATCATAGACATGCGCAGTGAGACATGCAAATCCCCTATTGGCCCAGGAATGGTGCCAAGTGTAATCAAATGACATTATCACATTCAAGCCACTCGATATTGAATGTAAGAATACTTAATAGTATGAGATGAGGAATTCTATTGACTCCCTTGCTCTAGCAACTCATTTAGAGTATAGGAGTTGGAGTTTGCAAGATTGCATTAAGGTAATTATAGAGCAGCACATATTGGTTTCATTATACTCAGCCAGTCATCAAGATTATAAGGTCTTCGTCATTGAGTAAAACAAGTATATTTCTAGTAAAACAGATTGAGACTGTCCCGGTATCATTAAATATAGGATTTGATTATAATATTTATATACAAGCTAGTGTAGATGTAGATCTTGAGTGGCAAACAATGAGAAAGCGCCTTTTGTATGAATACACCAGAAACATTGTTACGTCACAATTGCGTAACATGTCCTGATATATGTATATGGGTCAGACCTTCAGAAAATGTACAATTCGCCCTTACCAATCCTCTCATCTAAGTCAGATATTAGCTTCAAAATGCAATTTAACATAACAGAACTGGTACTTTTAATCAATGCGATACCACATATATTCAGATATACCAGGGATTCTTCATTTTAAGTCTAATTTAGCAGAAATTCCCAAATGTGTAGAGCTGCCAATTGTATATTTGCTGACGATCTGACCCCCATATGTATATAGCTCATCATAATATTACTAATTATGATTTATTATTGATTGCATATTAATACCATCTTTCAAAAACAGTAATTATGCTAATGAGAGAGAGAAACGTTGCCATACGTTATAGGAAGCCAAGGGTTAACGGAAGTGGAACGGACGTACTGTGCATGATCCCTCTTCAATGCATTGCATGCAAATGCTTGATCTAAATGCTTGATGTGTGTAAAGTTGAACTGCATTGGATGACAGACGACATTACTACAATAATACAGAGTCCTATGTACTCCAAAGCCTTAGACTCATAGGTTACATTTCAAGGATTTTAATGAACCTGAACTTTATCTAATAAGAACTCTCGTCATTACAAACTATAGGACCTAGTCCACTAAGCCGATTCTCATGCGACTCTCACAGAATTTAGTCTAAAAGAGTCCTCTGCGGACTATCTCTGACAGACTATATAATTGGTATGTACCATTACTATGAGTTTCTGTCTATTCTTTCAAAAAAAAATATTATATCTTATTTTTAACGGACTGCCTTGAAGATCTATCTTTAGAAGGTCTTGTCCCATTTCAGCGGTTTTTCATTATTGTACATGTTTGTTGAATAAAAGTTCTTGGTGATGATGAATGCATTGGATCTATAACCTGATGCTCCATATCCACTATCCCGACCTATAGTCCCCGGTCTGCTTGATTGCAATTAAAATATAACTGCTAGTAAACAGCAGAAATAAATATACTTTATTGTTAAAGATTTCGGTCAATGCATGTGCGCCATTTTGAATCTTGATTGGCGTGGAATTATGGGAGTAATGGTACAGTATAAAATCTATATAAAACATGCCATATTCAGCATGGACTATGCATCAGTGCTCTAATGTCAATATATCCATGTGTTATACATGTTTCCATAACACAAGTCCCTATCAAACCCATCATGCATTTGGTTTTCATAGATCATTTATACAAGCTATGATTTTGGTGAAAACATTCTTGCAATTTTCAATAAACATTTTGCCAAATATTTGTATGTTAGATTTCATCAGAGTCCATCCCAGGATGCATTGTAACAGACATGCGCAGTGGTACAAGCAAATCCCCTATTGGCGGCAACTATAGGATCTTTCCAATGACCGGCGACGGAGTCTTTGATGTCGCCGACTAGAAAAAACGATTTAGTGGACTCTGGGCTTTAATCGCATGTAGGGCGAATGTGTAGGGAGATGGGAACCCAAGTAGAAGTAGCGTAGTGTGGACACCCATGGCAATAATATATTTATTGGTCATGATTAGTGACGATACCATGGTGAGCGAGCGATAGCGGATGCCATGGGAGCGTACTTCTTCCCGCTAACTAGCGTGCGATGTGAAGGGTCAGATCGTCAGAAAATGCACAATTGACCTTCACCAATCCTCTCAAATAACCCAACTTAAGAAGAAAATTAAGTTCAAAATAGAGTTTAACATAACCAGACAGATTTATTGAATGAATACAATACAAAATATACTCAGATATACCTAGTATTTATCACTTTTCACTCTAATTTAGCAGAATTTGAGAGATGTGTAAAATTTGACATTGTGCATTTTCTGAAAATCTGATCCTGTATACTATAGGCGGATCATTTTTTTATCAGCGCTGCAGTTCGTTCTCCGTGGGACATTTCTTTTTGACACATTTGATAAATAGTGTAACCTGATACTAAATGATACATACTTCTGAATGGATCGTGGAAACCTGCCCGACAAGTTGGGGTTCATGGAAGATTTAGCTGCATTAAAGTAAAGCGTGTTTCGGGCTGAGATGTTCATGCAAATTCGCTTTTCTGGACAGATTATTAAAGGACAAGTGACCGATATTGAGGGTATGCTAGAGCACTGTTTGGTCCGCAGCCTCACCAAATGGAGGTTATTAATCTTGTTAGTCTCTGCCTAATGTGGTTATAGCCCAAGGACCGTTCATGGTAGTGACTAAAACTTCTAATAAACATAAGGGTGAAATCGCCAGAAACTGCACAATTCACCTTCACCAATCCTCTCAAATAACCCTAATTTAAGACAAAAATATGGTCCAAAATTCAGTTCAACAAACAGATTGTTTGAATCAAGACAATACCAAAAATACTCAGCTATACATAGTATTGACCATTATTGAGTTTAATTTAGCTAAAATTTCTAAATGTATGGATCTGCCGATTGTACATTTTCTGAAGACTGACCCGTAAACACTATGTCTATGATGGTCATTCTAAAGGACGGCAACCCCCCCCCACACACACACACACACACACACACCTACACACTCCGCTTCCTTGTCGTTCTCGCGAACGCGCGGGCAATCCTACGGTACTATCCGTACTTGTATAAATGATTGGATAATGGCATCGATTCTATTCCGCGAAATATACCCATGCACTATTTGTTAATGGCGAATGCGATCCGCATTACTGGAATATATCCGACCGTTTTCAATCTAAACATGTATCCTAATTACAAACAGAGTATTGTACTATTTATATATAGTTTTAAACTGATCGCCTAAAGAAGCTATAAAAGCTTTTGGGCTCTTGGAATTTGGCAGGCATCTTTAGCATTGATGAATCGTAAATCTATGCTACATCGTTGATATTGAAATTGATTATCTCTAGCGAAAAACCCCTAACATAAATATCTTCCTATAATTTGCCAGTGTTCATCATGAAGCCAAATCCCCATTAGAATATTGTTGTCTAAGATTTATTGGTTCCTTCAAATTTTCCAGGCAGCCTGTCGGGGTTAATTATCCAAAGCTATGAAGTTGAAGTTTTCCCATGACCAGCGACCTTGATTGACCTTGACCTTGATTGCCATCCTTCCGTCTGCTTGCGATCGACCTTCCTGCTCTCATTTCTATTTTTCGAATCGGCTTGGATTTAGGGGTCATATTTTCAGGAAATGCACAATCTATAGTTCTACACATCCATCAAATTGTGCTAAATTAGAGTGAAAAATGATAAATACTGGGTATATCTGAGCATATTCTGTATTGTATTCATTCAATAAATCTGTCTGGCTATGTTGAACTGAATTTTGAACCTGAATTTTCGTCTTAAATTTGCATTATTTGAGAGTATTGGTGAAGGTGAATTGTACATTTTCTGGAGACTTGACCCTTAGAGGAATTAACCATGAATATATAGAGATTTTCGTTTTGAATTTCATCAAAACTACTAATGACTGGGCTGATTTAAATTAAGTTCGGATAAAACCGAGAGGAATGGGCATGGTTGGGGCGATAACGTTTATTCAAATTGAAATTACAGTTGAGAAATATATGGGAATGTAATTCAAGATAAGATATAGTCTGGCACGATTCCAGTTAATAACGTTGTGCTTTATCTAAATATTGAATAGTTCTCCATGCGAATCAATCGATCATATTGGTACTGTTGTGAAACTATCGTTGTCATCATAGTGTATGACTGTTCTATGCAGATGGAAAGAAGAAGAAGAAGAATGTAATTTGGCTTTTTTAATAAATGAATTTTATTTACGAGATGCACATCTGGTATTATACAGACACCATACTCAGTCATGGAAGAATGAGAGAAAATATAAAAGATGATGCAATAGAAAATAGAGAAATGATAAAAAGTTATGAAAAAAAGACTTGAAATGACCACACTCAAGTCCGCCACCATTTTACCTCCTCATGATATATGATTCACACGCCTCGCGCTAGTTTAGTTAAGTATGCTGCTAGATGCTATATAAGAGGACTGCTACGTCAGTCGAAGCTCCAAAACTTAACAATCTCTGGACTTTATGTAGAATTCAAACGATGAACGTATAGTGATAATCTGCTCAGAAATACTGTTGAAATTCTATACATATATATAGGGAACGTTCCTTTTTGATTTACTTATGAAATCGCTTCGATGGTTTGTTGTGTGTATGTTAATTCGATTGCTTGGTCAGTTCCATGAGAAATATACATATACTTTCATTTTGTTTGCATACCAGCAGTATTTATAACTTCCCTTCCATATAACACATTTGTCACTACTTAATCATTCCATTCCTCACTCGATATAATAATTATTACGATGAATTACTGTCACGATATCAAAGCAGGTAAATGTATATATGTATGATTATTATTGATCACTTTTAGAATTGCTAGGAATTTATCGTCAGAATGATTTTACTACCTACATCTAGATAAGTCAATCAATCAATATTTGTTATTCTTATCACTGATTTCATAATATTAACTGTGATAATGAAGAATAAAAGACACAATTCGATTATACGTTATCGAGAAAACCACGGTCTGAAATATCAGAAATATGAGGAACTTCTCCCCGAAAACAGATCCTTGGTCGAGCTAGAAACTAACTGACCAAAAGTCTGTTTGGAATTCGATCGAGCACATAAGTATCAATTACTGAGGTAGTAAATTGACACGTTTTTACGGCTGAGACTTCCCCTGTTTACTGAGCGTCCAGACCTGCTGGAGTCGACCCTACTTTCCCTCAGCTTCACTCTTTCTGAGCAGCTCTTAAAAAAGAGCCACTCATCTCATTGCGGTCTTGAACAAAAATGCTATAACGATAATATCTTGTTATCTGATCCTGATTTTGTATTATTGATATTTTTGCTGTTAGAATCATAATGTACAAAGACAACCATCAGAAATTTTTACTATAATGATCCTTTTTTATGAGATTAGGACCCTCGTTGAATTGTTCTCGCTGAACGTTGAGTACAGGTTCTAGTACGAAGGAGTTTTAATCTTACTCGGGGCCTTTCAGCATTCTTATAATACGGTATTCTTACTATAAACATCCACCTCCTTCGTGGGTGTAACAATACAATGACCAGTGGGACTTCCATCAGGTCTATACAATAGTTAATAGTCTGTTCCGTAGGCCACTTTGGGTAATGCCCTTTATGGCGATAATAACCAACAATCCATCCTAGCTTAATGAGTCTTTCAATGTGGACACCCTGTGTCGAGCCACCTGTTGTTATGAACCCCTTGTCTTGAACGAAAGCCACTGTGTTGCCATAGTCAAGGAGATGATGGCACCCCGTAACAACAAAAGCGGGACGCCACAGCGTTTCAACCTTAGCTTTATAGGAGGATTCTCGAACAAGGACTTTGCAGGTTAAAGAAGAGTATTCATTTAGAGGAATTAGAGGATCAAAAACACCACGAACGACCTGGTCCAGCTGGGTATAGTTAGCCGAACCAAGACATTCTGAAGGTTGCTTTGGCGAGCAGTGGTTGAGGAGATTTACTCTTCCTCTTCCTCCTCCTCTTCCTCCTCCTCTGCCTCCCCTTCTTCGTCGCCTTCACCTTCTTCTTTTTCCTTATGCTTAAGAGCGTCCTGTCCCCAGTCTGGCTTCTTGGAGCCCTAAAATGGAAGTTGACGTAAAGAGAATTAGCAACGGACACCATATGTGGACATACATAGGTCAGATTTTTAAAAAAATGTACAATCGGCAGATCTAAACATTTTGTAATTTCTGTTATATTATACTGAAAAATGGCCAATGCTAGGTATCTATATGCCAATATCTGAGTATATTTGACATCGCCTTGATTCAAATAATCTGTTTCGTTATGTTGAACTGAATTATGAACGCCATTTTTGTCTTAATTTTGGGTTATTTGAGAGGATCGGTGTTGGCGGTACGCGAAGTTAGAACTACTGCACAAAAGTGCTCCGTGGACAAAAGCACATTGTGACTGCGATGTGCCTACTCAAATAGGAATAACTGCATTGGATTGAGTCGATTGATTCTGATACAATTTGAAATATACCTCAAATTGTTCATATATTATCATACTAAATATTCATCTAAATTAACTTATCCAAACTATTTCACTCAGGATATTATAATTACCTTGTCTTCCTCCTCCAGAGCGAACTTGTCCTTTCCGGTTGACTTAAGCTGGTCACGGAAGCCAAGTTTAGATTTGAGAGCCTTCTTGTCAAACTTGGCCAGTCTGGGAGACAACCAGGAGTAAATAAGAAATAACCAAAACAAACAGAACCCAAGCTTCTCTGTTCTAGAGGTATTTGGGTTGATAACGAGTGAATGCTAGATCTAAGGGAGCACCTGTCTTGGCCCGTACTTAAAGTTTCCACATGGATAAATTTCTTCGTTATATATGAATATAATAGAACGTGTATGAATTTCTACACAAAGAGCAAGCCTAAATAATTATGATATATAAGTTTCCAATTGTGAGATTCTAGGGAGGAATAAAATATAATTTTAAGAGTATGTATATACAGGTCAAAACAAATATTCACTTATCCAACTGTAAGTAAACAACAACTATTGGATTATAATACAAACATCGATTAGAGTAAATAATGAATAACGTTAATGACATCTATCAAACATGTACGTACCATAAAAAATGCAACATGTTTGAGAGGTATAATTATAAGGACTTCTAGTCTTACGTAGTATGAACACTTACTTTAGTTCAAACTATTTTGGATGTGGGTGTAAATACATGGTAATAGATATATGGTGATTGAACGGTTAATATACGAGTATTTCAGTTATTGTACTTAAAGTAATAGATGGCCAATGCGTATAATAATGAAGAGAACTATATCGCGTGCAATAGTACCTAGGTATGCACCGCTAGATAAGAGGCACATATATTAGCTATGTACTTGTAGGGCAGTAAAGGGATGATGTCGGTAATAAAGAGGAGATGTGGTCAATGTATTTGTTTGAGGGAGAAGAATTAATTATTTAGATAGGCAACGGCTTCTTTTTGCCAAACTTGGACCATCTGCAACGAGGAAAATGAAAATCTGCTGCAAATGTGATCATATTTGCGTGAAAATTTGAGATAATGTGTAATTTGAAATTATCTAATTTGAGTTCAGCATAACGTGTATTATCATATGGAATCGAGAAAAAATCCCTAATGGGGAACCCCCTTGGATATGTTCTGTGATGTCAAGTTGCATTTAAATTTGTGTATGTTTATAGCACTTTTGGCTCAAAGTATTCATTGAGGTAAGTCGAAGGACTATATTAATGAAATGCGCATAGTATTATGTATAGAAGTTTAAAGAAATACTGTACCACAAACAGGCATAGCTATTCCAACTGTCATTTTACAGGTGGAACTATGGCTAATAGTCAATAACGATCTATGTACGTAAGAAAACAAAAACACCATTTTTGTGTATACATACTTGCTCTCGGTCTTGGAGACCTTCTTCAGCACGGGCTTGGCGCTGGAAAAAGATAAGAGGATAATATAATATATGATTAAGGTGTATATTGGCAGAAAGCTTATCATTACTATTTTAATAAGTATTTCATATTAAATTATACATGTTAAGTACTGTATGTGTGCATAAATATACTTACAACTTGCCCTTGATGTCATTAACCTTGATGGTGAGTTCGTTGACCTATTAGGGATAGTTGAGAAGGTAATCAAATTAATTCCTAATTAAAAACATCCAAAGAAGGCACGAGATTATTATTATTAAATGACAACTATCAAGTAAACTTATTATAACATTACTGGACTTTCCTAATGAGATATATTCAAGATATTCAAATATTTTAGGACTTCTATCATTACACATTATGAATTCGTTATCAATTATAAACTTATTGCTGAAACATATAATGTAACACCAAGAAGTGTGATAGAGTGAGACATGATGAATTAAGGTAAATGTCAATGGCTTAATGTTAGAACATTGTTTGCATGCATCATATGTTGTTAGTGGTGGCCTTTGGATCATATTGAGCGCGAGTGGTTGTGCCGAATCAACCTGTGGTCGACATACTTCTTGCAAAGACCAGTTTCCAAGTGTTCCCATGCAGTGACACTAGAGCAGTCAGACAGATTTGCTTTCCACTAGGTCGATAGCGGCGCAGATGGTTTAGGAGTGATGCAGCTGATATCTTACAGTATTTTCGTTCGCAAATCTCCAAACAGATTTGCGAAATGCCAGGTACATAAACCGCCATTGATGCTCTTGGGAGGCAGTCTTCGAGCATCAACGCATAAATACACACAGTCTTGTGAAACTCTTGTGAAAGGAAAGTTTTTTTTCTTGTCGATAGATATATTTAGGAAAGTCGTGTTGTGACCCTCTGAAAGACAGGTCATAATGGTTGGTGTTCGTGCATCGTCTTTAAAGAAAATGATCAAAGATGAGACTTTGTTTGTTTTTGTGAAGATGATGTTGTAGCAAACTTCTGAACGGTGATTGCATTCGTTTTGCATTATTCCAGCAGCAGTAGACAATACAAGGTTTTTAATAAATGTATCAAAGCTCATTATTTATCTATACAGCAAAGCCACGTCAAAGCACCAATGAAGAAAATAATCATTATAACTATGCTTTTACTATTAATATTACTCACTAGAATTAGCGTTAAGAAGACTAATAGCTAACAACACAGCCAAGACAAATAATTGAATAATTACTGATTTCCATTCTTTCTATACTATAATTGAATTTTGAGCTAGCTTCTGATGAATTGGGCACAGCAATTTGGGATAGAAATCTACTGAATGTTTAATCAAAACGTAAATGAATGGAAATAAAGTCTATATTGATTATGTATATTAATAGATGGAATATATCTTAGAGATCTACATATATGGGAAATGTTTTATTAAAACATCTTTGCCTGCACCCCAAATTCTCATATATTTTGATGATGGTAAACTCTGGAATTGTAACCAATCTATTGCTATTGCGAGACTTAGCCCCACCCGACCCCGACCAAGCCATATGGATAAATTTGAGACGACAAAAAAAATCAAATTTGAGTCCGTCTAATTCAGTTCTTTACTAACTAGGATAATTGGAAAGCGATAGGAAATTGTATCCAGTGATGAGCTGAAATAATGCCAGTGATAGCAAGTTCAGAAAGGTGGTCTATAACCATTGAATGGATAGTGAAGTACGATTTGATAATGCAAATTAAGGAGAAACGTATATATTGGCGTATTACATTCTTGCACATAAGGCCACAATATTCTAAGCAATCCTCATGGCTAATATGCACACAGATTCTCAAGACACTCATCATCATCATATGCAATATCAAAGGCAGATTTGAAAGTTCTCATGATAGAGGCGAAAGAGGCAATGACCGTAGGTCTATTGCTAATGAAATGAAATGCGTGATTTGACAGATGCATCGGATATGTATTGATCTCAAGTGGGGAAATTTTCTTGGTGGGAATAATAAGCGGGAAGACATGGAGCCATAGAAATGCAAGGCATGTTCATAGACAAGAAGCAAAATATCATCCTCGTTGCTAATCCCCACAAAGGAGTATAGTAATGCTTTCTCACAGGAAAAAAAGGAATAAAATGACATTCTCGTATATATATGAAATGTCATTCAATATCTGTGGTGGTTCCAAAGCAATCGGCAGCCTTTTTTATACACCAGGAGAGTGACTTTCGTCAGGAACAATCTGAGGATATAGCTAATACCAATTGTAGGATTGATCTGCTTTGCAGTCTGAAAACCCACACCAGCCAATCATACTGGATCATGACAAAGCAAACACTACAGCGTATGCATATTTAGACACATACGACTAAATCGTATTTGACATCAAAGTCGAAGCCCTCTTTTGTGAACAAAAATTCGCAAGCAGGAAAGTCAATACCCAACCTACCTTCCTCTAAATGGACAGGGCATGTTATTGTTCTTATTAAAAACCTAAGGAATACATCGACAAGGAGCACGTCTTGCCGATCTATGCTCAGAAAAAAAATAATAACAGTGATACCCATGATCCATGATGCAAGTACTATAATGAGTGCTTCATTTTTGTACGGAGCTTCCTGATTCTATTCTTTGCCTGTGTGCTAACCAACCGTGAATATGTGAAAAGTCCCTTTTCGTGAATTTGGGTGAGTGCAAAGAAAACTAGTAAAGGCAATTGCGATTGGTAGTTGGCTTAGACACAGGCAGATGGCGGCCCTTGACAAGGAGGAGTGAAATCAGGCGCCAGGTCCCCGTGGTTTGTTTTTATTCTATACCTCGTATTCCTGTCGTCTGATCTTCACTTCCCAGTCATATTTTTCCTCTTCCAAACGGCAAACCATGTCGTACATCTCTTTCACTCTGCGCTCGAGTTCGGCTGCGTGGGTGGATATATAACAATGGCCAAAATAAAGTTAGTAAAACAATTCGGGACAAATTATGGAGACAACAGGATTGTTTTTGTGATAAAACGAAGGTGGGTGTAATGAAGATCGGAGAAGAAAACACACATATAGGTTGTAAAGTGAGAAAAAAATCAAAGTAGAGAGACAATACATAAACAACACAACAGGAAAATAGAGAATACAAAGGTAGAGAGAAATAGGTGGTAAAAGTGGTGGCACTGGAACGCGCTTCTTGTTCAAATTCCTGGCAAGTACCACCAACTGCAGCGGATTCTCCTCCCTCCTAGTTCCCGGTTATCAGGTTGGAACAAATGAAATTACAGCGTGGCAGGGCATTGGAAGGGGGACAACTGTAGTTACTGGTGGAACCTAGGGAAAGGAAGGTTTTAAAACAAAACGTTTGAGGGGAAAAAAACATGGAATGAATGAGTTCCGAACCTCGACTTCCTGTGCCCTCATCTTGCACTCAACATCGTAACGAGCCTCCTCCAGTTTTACGTACAAAGCGTAAAGATCCTTCACCTTCTTCTCCAGTTCTCCTGTTCATTTCAGCAAATTGATATCAACACAGGTAATATTTCTGTTGGGTCAATTTTGAATAAACTCTACTCTGTGTTATCATACGTAGCTTTAAATCCAAGATGTTCCATTGCTTACTTTCAATTAGAAAATGATTAAAACTCATGTTGGGGTCTCAATTCTAAATTGGGCAAACTATGAACTGTATATTGACCGCAGGCTTCTATTATATTGCACCGAATTTGTTATTATTATGAGTGATTATTATTATGTAACTACTTACTGAAACATGTAAAGATTGCAAAGAATTGATTATGACATATGTTGGTCATAATCCACGAATTAAGAATTAATGCCATAATAGTTTGCTTTTCAAACCAAGGTGGTGTTCTACAGCGCATACTTCACTCAGAATTACTCACGCAACGTATCAAACAATAATAACCTTTACAGTTCATGTGAACAATCTCTCTATTGTTCAATCACAACATAGATACAGATGGGAAACCGGGGGATTATATGTATATATTGGGCACACAACACCAATGGTCTAAACATCCATGTTTCCGTGTAACGAAGAACAATTGTCTGCTTCCATCTGTGATACTTTGAACTAATGAGTCTATAGATTGTGACATTTGCATTGAAATTTAAGTCCGAAAATGGGAAGTATCCTTTTGTGGATGTTTAGACCGGTGGTGTTACTAAAATCTACACATTGTGGCAAGTACAGCATAGGTTGAATAAAAATTTAAATACAAAAAAAGTATAGGTTGCATAGGTTGATCTACGGAATGAGGCATTCGATAACAATTGTTGAACTGCAAAGGTTACTATGGTAACAACCACATCATGAGTTTCACATGGAAAATTCTGGATTTGATTTCTCACAAATAATGTTATATATCCGGTTATCAAACTATAAAGGGTGAACATTGTAAGGAACCCATAATTATCAACATGCATGCAGAATAAAACAAATCCTCTGGGCGGATGACTCGAATATGGGGGGAAAAAATAAAAGTGATAAATTATCTTGATGGAAAACACAAACTGGAAGAGAAATGAAACTAGTTTAAGATAGCTAGGTGGTGCGTGCACAATCATAGATGGCATAGGCGAATAAATAATCGGCTCCACTCAAATAAAGGGGGAGAAGAAGCATAGCCTATAGAAGAAAGTCCAATGACTGATTTATAGCACATCGACCGTCAATATAACACAATCTTTTAAATGCTAACTGGACTAATACTGTGCTAAGCTTTCTTGTAAAAAACAAAAAACGAGAGGCATTTTGCAAACTTCTTATGAAAGAAATAAGCTTCGATATCAAGACATCGCAGCAAATTTTAAAACATAGAACGAATCGAGACAATACATTGCATCAAAAATACTGAAAACCATGCTGATGTATCTAAAAATAAAATAATTTTGATTTCTTTCGAGAAAGCATTCTGATATATATAACGAAGAGGGACATCTTCATAAAAATAATAAAATCAAAGAAATACACAATTGAATTTCATATAGGCGTTCGCTTGATTTTAATTAAAGGTAAATTCCAAAGGGTGGGTTTGGGGGATTCGGGGGTTGGGGAGAGTGGTTGTGCATGCACCTCCTACCTTGGCCAAGGCCAGCAATTTCGAGAGGTGGAACACGCTGGTCGATGACCTTCTTCTTGGCTGCTGCCTCTTCTGCTTGCTTCTTCTTTAAGTCCTCGGCGGCCTTTTGCATAATAAGTTGCTAGAAGGAGAGTATAGTGTGTTAGCAGCATACCGATACCAATGATATACAGTGGGTCAGATTTTTAAAAAATGTACAATCGACAGATCTAATTATTGAGTAATTTCTGTTATATTATACTGAAAAATGGTCAATGCTAGGTATATCTGAGCATATTTGACATTGCCTTGATTCAAACAGTCTGTTTCGTTATGTTGAACTGAATTATGAAGGCCATTTTTGTCTTAATTTTGGGTTATTTGAGAGGATTGTACATTTTCTAGCGATTTCACCCATGTGGGGATATGAATAATAGAAATCACAACCGAGGAAATTATGTCCAAACCATATTCGTCATTTTAAATCCTTGTTTGACAATGACCATGTCTATTAATGAGTACATAATAAGTAAGAGAATACTTTATTAGGGACATACATCTGAGATATAAACGGTGACAAGATTGGTGAATAAAGAAAAATCTGACAATTATTTAAGTTTAAAATGATGCCTTTATATTTGTTTATATTCCTATGTTTCAAAAAGTTGTAGTTTTAATAACTGAATAATCTAGACATATTCAAAAGGCAAGATTATAATGACGGTAATATACACTAAATCAAGCATGCTACTGGTGTTAGTTTTAAAAGATATTCAACGTTAAATTAACGCAGTGTGTCATGCCATGATGGAAATTCAAAATCTTATCCAACCTTTGCCTAGTCCCTCAAGGTTCAATGGAGGAACTCGTTGTTCCAAAAAGGTCCTTTTCTCCATCGATTTCTCATTCTCCTCAGCCTTGAGGTCCGCCATAGCCTTCTCCAGAATCAAAGACTATAACAGAGGCAAAGGCACACGATTCATGCACAAACTGTTCATGCAAATGACTTGGGTAAAGGGCCTTGTCCACTAAGCCGATTCTCATGCGATTCTCACAGAATTCAGTGGAATAGAGTCCTCTCTGCGGTGCAAAATCGCATGAGAATCGGCTCAGTGGACTAGGCCCTTAAGGGAGGTGAGTCAAATAATATTTTCTAAAAACCACACGGGAATTGTTATATATGAAGAACCAAGCTATATACTGACATAACTCGATCTCTTCAACTTATGGTGGGAGATTTGTTTGATAAGAAGATAATAAGGGCCTAGTCCACTAAGCCGATTCTCATGCGATTTTGCGCCGCAGAGGACTCTTTTGCACTAAATTTCGTGAGAATCGCATGAGAATCGGCTTAGTGGATTAGGCCCTTAAGGTAAAATATCAGGCGTTCTAGGAAAATTTCAATGATATCTTGTTTTTAAAGCACGAAAGTCTCTACTCAAACAGTTAAATGTCTAACTGGGTAGATAACTGCCAGGCATAGGGCTAGATGGGTCAGATTTTCAGAAAATGTACAATTGGCAGATCAACACATTTAGTAATTTCTTCTAAATTAGACCGCAAAATCGTCAATACTAGATATATCTGAGTACATTTAGTATTGCCTTGATTCAAACAGCAGGTTATGTTGAACTGAATTTTGAGCCTGATTTTTGTCTTAAATTTGGGTTATTTGAGAGAATTGGTGAAGGTGAATTGTACATTCTCTGGCGATTTCACCCAGATAGGGTTATGGTGCATCACACAGTAGGCAATGGGTGTATGTATAAATACGCTAAGTTACAGAAAATTCAATCTTACCTTGAGAAGCTTCTTCTTCTCGGGAGTGAGTCCTCCCAGACCCCTCCGCTTTCCGCCTTTCTTCTGCAATGCCAAAGGGAAAAAACATTTTAGAGATTTCCAGGAGTTTTTAAAATGTGTCTTCGCGGCTTCGCTTTCTAAACTTTGCTCCATTCAAACTATACAAGACCCACGTGTATCGGTGCTATCCTCGTTTCTAAATCTAGAACATGCTATATGCTATAAGCAATATGGCGCCTATCCTTAATAGCTCAAGCTTACCGAATCATCCTCATCATTCCAACCAGGAGACTCTGACCTGGAGCCTGTCATATTTTGGCTAATTTTGGCTGTTAATTAAGAGCTGATACAGAAAGCTCAAGTCACTGTACACATATATGTACCATTTACCAAATACCTCCTGGTATATATATATGCGCTTTTTGGTCAATGTAAGGAAAGCTTAGAGAAATGGTTGGTTTGTTGATTTACTAGGTTTAAGTGCTAGGGTCGTCCGTAACTATAGATTATTCCGGTATTTCAGATTGAGTCAGATTAGTAAGCTTTCGGTATACTCAAAACTCTTGATCACCACCTCACCACCTAATCCAAAGATCCGAGGGGAAAGAGCACTGCTACCTTTTAACATTGTTGGGAGATTTCAATAACATCTGCATTCGCTTTTGGAACCCAACAAAATGTTTTTAACTTATCTGGCAATATGTTCGGGGCATTTATAAAAATAAGAATACTTGATGTCATTTCACGATTAAAAGCACAAAATTCTCTGGAGCGCTATTAAAATAATCCGCTTGAAATAGCAGAAGGTGGCCACGGGGACGAATTATTGCTTTATTGGGTTATTGTAAAGGTTTTCCCCCGGAGTAGACTTGAGTAAGTCTTTGATTTTGTATGTTTCATAAACGAAACCTTGAAAAAAAAATCATATTAGAGTCCACTGTTATTGTAGAGTCACAAAGGCCAGGCCAAGCATGACTGAGGCCCAGGCTGTGCGTTTATAGATTATAAGGGCCTTGTCCACTAAGCCGATTCTCATGCGATTCTCACAGATATTAGTGGATAAGAGTCTTCTGCGGCACAACATCGCATGAGAATCGGTCTAGTGGATTAGGCCCTTTTGGCTGAGGAACATGGTGCTAGTCTACCCCCAGATGAATTATCTAATTGCTCATCTTAACAAGAAAAAGGTGTGACATCTTTGAAAAAATGTGTCTCATAGTCGTATATTATACCTATACATACTCTAACATTAAAAACCACGGGTTGACATACAAAGAAAATTGTATAAAACACATAAAAAAGACATAAAAATACCAGATATTTTTTCATCATACCTCATCGTCATCATGTCCATTTTCATCCACATGCTCAAACCGGGAACTTCGACCTAGTCCCTGAGAATAATCATGCAATATCATGCAATATAACTTTTATACTTGAAAATGGCAAATTGACAGGGTTTATCTCGTGCAAATTGAACGCAAGTTGTTCACATGTTTTCTTAAGACTGCAATTACACCTAATTTGAAGCACCAATTTGTTGGAACATCTTATATAAATCTTACTCTTTTATTTTCACTAGCATCAAGCATGGCTTGTCGCTCTTCCTCCTCCTCCCTTAATTCGGTTTGACGGTCTCTTTCTTGTTTCTCCTTTTCTCTAGCCACTTTTAGGGCTTCTCTATCTAGCCTGTCTTGCTCCCTTTTGGCTGCTCTTTCTGCCTCTCTATTTGCAAGTTCCTTCTCCCTTTCTATTTCTTCCAAACGCCTCTTCTCTTGTATTTGTCGTCTACGCTCCTCCTGCTCTTCTGCCCAGTTGGAATCGTTTGATTCCGATTGCTTTTCCTGACGTGCTCGTCGTCTGGCGTCGCGGTCCATCTGAATTCATGCAAACAAACACACAAACCATGCAAGGATGAATGAAAAACCAAACGGGGTTATAAAATCTAGAAAGAAATGCTCTCAACATACATGTATACTTGTATACATGATAGTATCATATATTCCAAAAGAACTGTAGTCTAACCTCCCGTTTCTTTGCTCTCAATTCCTCTTCATTCTCTTCTTCCTCGTGGTCATCGCCATTTGGTACTCTATCATCTTCTCTTGTCCTCTCCCGTCGTCTTTGGCGATTGGCTTCTCTTTCCTCTTGCTCTTCAATTCTTTTCTTCTCCATATTTTGTTTCGTATCTTCTTCTTGCTCTTGTATTCGCTTTCTTTCCTCTTCTTCCTCTTCCAATCGTAACCTTTCCTCCTCCTGTCTCCATAACTCCTCTTCCTCTTCCTCCTCTTTCCTTCGTTGCTCTTCTTCCTCCTCTTGCCTTCTTAGTTCCTCTTCTTCACGTTTCTTTCTCCTTTCTTTCCTTTTCCTTTCTTCTTCCTCAGCCATGCGCCTGTTTTCATCCTCAATAATCCGTCTTTCTTCTTCCTCTTCTTCGAGAATTCTCCTCTTCTCTTCCTCTTCTTCTAGTCTCAGACTTTCTGCCTCTTCTTCTTTCCTCTTTCTTTCCTCTCTTTCTAATCTCTCAGCCTCTTCCTGTTCTAAACGTTCTCTCTCCTCTTCTTCCTCTTCCTCTTTTCTTCTCGTTTCTTCTTCCTCTCTTTTCTTTCGTTCCTCTCTGGCTCTTGTTTCCTCCTCCCTTCTCTGCACCTCGTCTTGCTTCGCTCTTTCTTCCTCCTCTTCTCTTTCCCGCTTAGTTTTGTATGAATCCTCTCGATTATTGTTGATTTCCCCGTCATCATCATGTTCATCTCTCCTTCTTCGTCGATGTGCGAGAGCAGCAGATTGACTAGCCTTCATTGAATACATGCAAAACAAGCAAACCACACCATGCAATATCACACAAAGGACAATTGTAAACAAACCATCACCTCTGATATATGTCTTATGTTTTCCCTTAGGTATTTCAATATTTTAGCTGGTGAAAATAATGCCAAATTTTGAACTTGGAAAACAACCGGGCAAAACAAAACCAAAATTCATTTGTTCTCCAAAATAAAAGTTCCCGTGAATTCAAAATTCAGATTTTTTTTTGTATAATGGTAGGCTACCTCATCGCCATTTTCCTCTTGATTAACATGATTTGAAGAACCATTTTCTTCGGGTTCATCCTCATATTTCCTGCTCAAGCGGGTCCGCCAGGATGAAACGGAACTGGTGCTAGTCTCTTCTTGAGATGGTTCATTCTAGGTTTGTCAAGACATATAAAATTCATGCAAAAATATTTGAAAAAATACAAACTTAAAATCTATTCAATATTGATCAGAATATCAGGGAAATTGGTAAAACAAAAAGTGCATGCAGGATGTAAGGATGTAACACACACAGGGCAAAACCATGATGATAATAAATTATGATGTAAACCTAATAATTCGTTTGGAAACCATATGATATAAAATTATATTTTCGGATTCCATGCTCATCCTTGACCTACTGTATTCTGTAAGGTTGATAAATGCGGTTTTGTATTGACATCTTACCTCGCCCCTGAAAGATATAAAAAGCAATGTGTGAATAATTGATGTTTAGACCAACAAATATTAACTAAACCAGTGACAATCTCTCCGTCATATTTTGAGTATAAGTTATTTCACCTCAGATGGGTCAATTAAGACTATATGTGCTTTTTACATGTGATATAATTGACAAACTATTTAAATCGAATTTAAATTATTTAGTTTTTAATGGATAATTTGGATTTATGTGTTTCATGTATCAATTTTATTGTTCACTTAGTAAACAATAAAATTGATACATAAATCCACTGTAACTGCTAAAAACACAAAACTGTATAACAGTGTGTATAAAATATGGGACAATATACATTCTAGTATATCAATATATATAATATATGAATGTATTCACACGCATATCAAACCAAATCATGCATTTTAAGGTTCAATAAATTAATTGCTTTAATAACAATTTATAAAGACAATGGAAGGCGACATGCTTGCCTTAATCGGGCTTCCCTATTTGCACGACGTTCCTGTCGGCGTCGATCAATGTCAACATCAAGTTGGTCAGAGTCAGCAGCTCTGTCATTAAGGGTAACAATAAAGGAAGGCATATTCAAACCAAACCACACGGTAATTAATTCAATTACATTATATACATGCAAAACCATCTCTATTAGTAATTATAGACAACATGTGCATGCCGGTATTAATATCATGTAGATAATAAAACGTATTTTAATGATAGTCATTGGAATCAAAATTGTTCTTATTTGGGGTTATTGTGTGTTTTCTTTTCGAGAAACTATTTGGGATGTGTTTCAGGAAAATGAGTCACAAGTCGCAAAAAAGTGGATTTTGAGATACCATTATATTTGAAAAGATGAAATCAAGTGAATTCTAATGATTGTAAACATGAAGAACATCTAATAAGTCTTGCTATATTTTATGTTTGATATATTTATGTTTGAAAAAAGGTTTTCAATATTTCTGGGTGGGCAGTTACCAGTAAGGGAATTGAATATGCTCCATTGGATGGCCTTTTGAAACGCAAGGATATATTTAATACACTGTCTGAAGGCTTGACTTAATATGTATTAATATGACTTAAAGCTCTACGCCCCTCAAAAATGAAAACATTCCAACAAAGAGATCTTGTGAATAAAACACTTTGAAAAATATCAATTTTGCGACTTGTGACTCATTTTCCTGAAACACATCACATTTCATAAATCGTGAGAAGAGCAGATGAGCTAGTCTAGATATTCTAGATATTCTAGAGCATATATTTTGCTGCTCATACACTGCCCTATTTATAAACTGACTCGGCTCCATATACCTCACCTGTGGCTATACGCTGCCCTTGCTAGCTGACACCTATTCCTAATTAATCATACTTCCCAGCCATAATGCATTCCAGAAATTCATAAATAACCCTTACATTCAAAATTGAAAAACAAACTACATGTGCATGAATAACACTAAAAGATTTCAAAATGGATGTAAAGTTAATATAGATATTTCAAATACCGAAAATGGCGGCGGTTAAAATTGACACCGAATCGGATTTTAACTCGAGCGTCAATTTTGACATTTTATATACAAACATGAAATTAAACAGAATTTTTTTAAACGAGATTGATAGGTCTACAATATAGATTTTAATCACTCTTAAGTAAAGCACTTTTCTCATTTTGATACATCGCTATTTCTAGGGACCCTCCTAGAAGTTACCATCACCGGCTCCTATAATTTGGTTTAAGCCGGAGCTCGTTGGTAGGTATCAGGTTTCGTTACCATGGAAACCCTCACCCAACAGGCTAAATATATACTATTTGACTGCTCCTCCTCAGGCCAAGCACCATGAGAGGGGAGAGGGGGAGAACTACAAAGAAACATACTTTATTCCTATCTGTTCAGCTTTTGACGTATAATATATAGCCTATACCAATTTTGAAACAATTCAAATAGTTTGGCAATGATGGTGACCGAAACTAAGTAATCATTTGTTAAAAAGGGATTTTCCTGACCGTATCGTTAAAGGTATGGATAGAATTGCTGATCTTTGCTATAATTTTACCTTCTTGATACTAGTCTCAAAAGATTTCCAGTCAATCTTGGGATAGCGGAGGAATAAAACGTGGTTGTTGTGTATTATCAGAGAACTTGTAACCAAGGGTCTCTTTGGTATTACACCAAAAGTTAAATTCCGAAGAGAAGAATTCGAGAATTATCTTTTCATACATTAAAGGATTCAAATCAATACATACCCTTTACATTACCATCATTATATATAAAATATTCGGACAGAACTTCATCATAGAAAGAAAGAATATAACATGACTCCCCACGCCGATAGGGTCATGGGGGTACCTCGGACACTATCTGGTCCGAATCATCCCAGCTAGAAAAACTGTCCCTACAATTCCTGTCATAAGGAATATTGCCATAATCCAAAGGACCAATGTATCCTTGGTTCTGACGAAAATCATGCAGTTAAAATCGGTGAGAAACACACACACGCAAACAGAATGCTTGGAGAGAGCATTTGTCTAGATTTTCTAACTTACATTTTGATGATTTGGAAGAGGAAACAGCCAGGTACCGGTGAAGAAGTTGACGGAACGAGAAAGCGCCCCTGTGCTGGCCGAATCTAAGCGCGAGTAGCGAACATCAACCTCACCACACCTTCCCTCTTCCCCCTACATCCTCACAAAATAAGCCGTCCCAAAACTTGAGCCAATAGGCGAGCACCTCTCATACCCCTATGGTACTTTATCATAGACGGTGGCATAACGCCGCAAGAAGCTTTGTTATTATTGGCGGAGGAGGTTTTGGGGGGAAGTAGGTGAGTAAACCTCGGGTAGGAGATTGAGTTACTCCCGGATAACTCCGGGTAGGTATGAGTGGCTCAAAATGTTCTCAGGCCATGAAGGAGGCCTAGAATCTCCTCCTCAGTGGCTGAGAGGTTAAAATTGTATAGAGAGCGGTTGGGGGTGATTAGGGACAGGGGAGGGGCCTGATCTCAACGCCCAAACCCTTAAAATCAACTAATAATTACAATTGTCAACCACAAGGTCGCTGTTGTTTGCCAACGAGAGTACTACAATGTACTCTCGTTGCTATTGCAATCCTATGCCACTATTAATCTGCTGAGGTCTTGCATCAATCAGGCAAACGACACTATGTCCAATACTATCCTACTTAATGACCTAGGGTGAAACAGAAACATGAACTATTGACACCTTTAGGGGTCAAATAAAATGGGTAAAGTATACAAAAACAAATGTTTCACAATCTAGGGCGCCTGTACTTTTGAAACACTTTATAAAATGAATGGAAATGTTGCCCCCCCCCCCCCCCACCCCACCCTGGCTTTGAGGTTCTGCGCTTTTTGATCCATTGTATTTTTGTCATTTACTCCCTTGCTAGAACATTAATGTGATGTGTCACAGGAAAATGAGTCACATGTCGCGAAAAATGGATTTTGAGATATCATAAAATTTGAAAAGATGAGATCAATCCGATTCTAATGACAGTAAACATTAGGAAATTATGATACGTATTTCTATATTTAAGTGTGATATTTCTATTTTTTTTTTTTTTTAAAAACGGTTTGCAATATTTTGGGGAGGATTAGTAAAGTAGCTAAATATACTCTATAAGGTCACCTTATAAATGCAAGGATATATTTAACACACTGTTTTGAAACTTTGTACATATATATTTATACACCCTCATACCCCAAGAATAAAAATATTCCATCAAAGAGATCCTGTGAAGAAATCACTTTGAAAAGTATCAATTTTGCTACTTGTGACTCATTTTCCTGAAACACATCACATTTGAGTTTTAGTTTCAAATTCCCACCCTGCTTCCCCCATCTGCCTCCCTATCAATCCTGTGAGGATTAGCTCAGCTCTGCCCGCCTTTGACCTATTTATTTCATGTGAGCAGGTCAGAAGCTTTTAGGAGCAACTTAAATACATATTTACAGCTTTGCGATTCGTTCCTCTCTTTCACGTCGGCGGCGCGCTATTCGCTCTGTCACATCTTCATCTGCATCTGCGGACATGGCTCTGCAAATAAAATAAACATAATTTGTTAAGATTTATTTAGCAAACCGTTCTTTAATGTTTTATATTCAAAAGTTCAGGGCTGTAGTTGTTATTATGCTTCGAAGATATACACGTTTCAATCCTCAGTTTAGAATTGCCTAATAACAAAATAGGAAAATGCTATTATCTAACTAGTATGAAAAACGAGCGTATTATGAGTGAGTGTTACAGACATTTTTATTCAATGCAAAAATAAAACCTCATAATAGAGAGCAACATGTTTGGGGCGAAGGACGTGATCGAACTGGAGGTCAAGGACATATTCTAATTCATCTGGATGATCTGTTTTGTTTGGGTTGGGTTTTGGGGGGTCGGGTTTTTTTTGCGGGGGGGGGGGGAGGTCTTTATACAAAAACCTTTAGTTGATTGTTTTTAATTCCTCATGAGGGCTTTTAATTCCTTTATTCTTCACAAATATGGTGATGATATACATGTACCGTTGAATATTATATACAATATGCCAATTGAGAGAACTATCTCTGGATGGATTAAACTTTACTATTCCTGGCGTGTGCTTATTTTGAGTACGACAGTGTAGGCGTGCAATTGTAGCATCAGTATTATATGTGACGTGTTCCAGGAAAATGAGTCACAAGTCGCAAAAATGTATTTTGAGATATCATCACATTTGAAAAGATGAGATCAAGCCGATGTTCCCGGATGGCCAATCACTATAGCAGTTAATTACTATTAGATAACCTCCGATATGCATGAATATATTCTATACACATGTAGTCTTGAACCTTAGTACATGTATTTATGCTATTACCAGCACTACACGACCCAAACATCAAAGGATTCTAATCAAGGGATCTTGTGAATAAATCACTTTGAGAAATACGAGTTTTGCGACTCGTGACTCATTTTCCTGTAACACATAACAACATGTAGCACCGACACCATCATATAGGGCATCTACGAAATGATTGCTAATTAACTTCAATCGATATCATTTGATTTTTCTTGATTTTCAATATATTGGCAACGTATGAAAAACATTCACTTAAGTAGATATGGCTTCATGCAAAATATGTTGAATTCATATGTTGCTCCATTTAAATGCAGTAACAATATCTTTTTTTTATCTTTTTTTTTAAATAGCCATGTTGCCACATAATTACACGGTTCGTTGTGCAATAAACAAAATAGTGTAGATGATTGAGATGTAAGGTGATACTGTGGGAGTTATATGAGAACTTCTTCCATTGTTAATAACACAAATACAGAAGAGAGTATAGCATAAAGAGTCGCACGTGGACAGTGATGCCAAATCTATGGGTTACGCAGGTGTCTTGGCTGCGGATGCTACTGAAGGGAAAGACCAATATTAGTGGTAGAGGAAGGGCAGTTCTGCACGAATTTAAGATTGTTTTGTCAATGCATGTTCCCTGTTATTCTTTGAACTGTGCAGGGAATTAAGGAGAATTCAAAAAATATATATTTAGGATGACAGTAATGAATGAAGGCTTCCATCATAAATTGCTCATGATATAAATTTCTAAATTCTTTTTATAGGCAATTGCATGGTCATTTGCATCAGTCTTTGAGAATATTTGTTGAGAAGGGATGTTAGATTGCGATTAACCATAATCCTTCCACATGATTCTCAGAACATTCTCCGATGATTCCTGTATCTCTATTTAGATCAAGATCAAGATCAGTAACCAAGATCTCTGCATTAAGAGTAATTGTAACTTAATCGCCATGCAAAGATTATTATCGTGCTATCTAAACATATAAAAGGATAATCTACCGTTACATTAAATTGGAATTTTGATATATATAATGCTGCGTTTTAATTAAGTAGCGTCGATATTAAATAGTTGTGTTCAGGAGGTGAGGGCTAAATTAAACACGGCAACATTATTTTACAAGTTTCCCACAGCCAATCCAGACTCATGCAAGCTTAGTTAAATAACCTGGTATTTAACCAGAACACAAACATAAAAATACACCCTGATCCAAAGCCCCTCTACCCAAAGCCATATGGCATGGATTGAACTAAATCCCCCATGTGCAAGAGACTGCTGATAGTCTATTCTGGCATGTTACTTTGACTTCTGGCTATCTCTAGCCTAAGGGCGGCACAGTTTACAAATATCCATAGAGTATGTGTACGAAGAGGGAGATGAAAACAGGGGGAGGTCTAGCTGTGATAAATATAGTCGGGTGCCAACTCGATACCACAAAACCAGTCGAGATAAAGGGTATACTAGCTGGGAGATGCTTCCAATACACTAAAACTTTCTAGACCCACTTCAGACTCATCATTGAGCGATAATATCAGTCATTTACAAATACCCCATTTACCGGTGATAAATAACATACAGATCTTTAGTATTCAAGTATTCATAAGAAGTGTTTCATGATATTACATTATGACTTCTGTTCAATATACCAACGGCTCTTGGGTTCATTATTATTCCACGTGAATCTAAGTTGTGTGACTCAATTGCTAAAGTATGTAGGCCTATGATTAAGTAGCCACGATACAATTAACTGTATTGATAATTCCATCTGTCGAAAAAACTTCGTGTATGCAAGTTTACACGTACATAGGCAAATAACTTAGAAATAACTTAGAAAGCCTTCGCCAACTTACTTTATATACAACGTTCTCAATGGTATGATTTCTTATTTGTAAAAAAGTAAACCATGTTTTGTGGTATCAATCAGAAAAAGACTGAGTAAATGTAATGCCGATTACGCCTAATTTAACATGTACAGATGCCAGATTGACAACATCAACATATAAACATGTTGCCAAAAACATGTCATGTATGTAGTGCGAAAGTGTGGTCCATCATCTAAAAGAAATCTAACAAATTTACCTACGCTTTCAATGAATAGATATATCTTTCTTTGCGGGGAAAAGGCCAGAGTTGGATTATCACAAAGTTTTATGGGTCAGATTTTCAGAAAATGTACAATTGGCAGCTGTACACATTTAGTAATTTCTGCTAATTAGGCTGAAATCTGGTCAATACTAGGTAAATTCGAATATATTCAGCATTGTACTGATTCTAGCAATCTGTTTGGTTAGATTGAACTGTATTTTGAACGTTATTTTCGTCTGCAATTTGGGTTGATTGAAATGATTGGTGAAGGAGAATTCTACATTTTCTAACGACTTTTCCCTTATATAAATATCTTTCATGGGTCAATTAATGCTATCGTAAAAGAATTGTGTAGATGATATTTCTAGCTAATGTATCTCCCATGAGGTCAAATCTGTTCTCCCTACCAGTCCGGCGTAGAGCTAATCACCACGAATATTTTGCCCACATAGCATTAAAATATTGCTATACAAGGTGTGAAGAATAAAAACCGGGTAATATATAAAAAGAGAGCATACCAATGAAGACATTTTCCCATCTTGAAAGGCATGTCTGGGATACCGTCAACTAACCTGGAGTTGGTTTTAACTCTTTGAAAGAGGGATCTACCGAAGGAAAGTTTTTAAAAAATCAGGAAAAACTAGAGTGCCAAAACTATGGAGTGGAATATGTCAAGGATGAAGTAGATTCGAACCAATTATGTTACCGTATACTTCATAAAATGATAACCGATTCATCTTATATTATTTTTACAATGTCTAGGATGGGAGCATCTGCTTGATATATATTATATAATTAAATCATTGTAATAATGTTGTTAATCATTAAAATGACAATTTGAACTATTAGAGAGGTGTGTAATATACTCAAATATACTCCTCAAAGTATAATGCATGGGCAATTGTGGCGATAAGTACTTTTTGTGTACACTATTACACTCTTCACATACATAACCCCTTTTAATAAGCGACCACCATGATGTTACGCAGCCCCCCCCCCCCCCACCCGCCCCCGCCACAACCCCCTCCCATTTACGCCCCCCTCCCTCCCTCCGCCCCCTAACCATCATGTAAGTGAACATGTATGAGTGCCTTCGCCCTCGTTACCATGGTAACCTAGAATAGAGTGGGTAAAGTGTCCATAAAGTCTGACAGGTTGTATGTCGAGCCAAAATATCCCTCAGAGCCTCTGGTACCTCACAAAAAGACCGTGCATGTAAGTATTAAGTGACCCAAGTACACAAGTTTGTACGCGAGGTACTTGTACGTGTCTCAAAGGTTTTTTTTAAATCTCTGAAAAGGTGAATGAAATTTGACTGAGTTTATGCGCTACACTTGTCCGCAAGGGAGTTCACACTTGTGAGCATTTGAACCAGGTCCACAGGCAGATTTCTCTGGGTAAAGACTGGCGTAAAAACGAAATGAGACGATTTGGCATTTTCCAAATTTGTGTCATGGAATATAATATTCAAAATTGTGTTATCATCAGGGTTTTGTTCAACCTGATGCAGTAAATATATAGCATTATCAAATATATTATTACTAGAGGATACACTTTTATACAGTTATATATCCTCATCCAAGCATTACTGTTACCAGTTTTGCCAGCCATTCAAGTAATAACACAGAACTATATTATAGTTTTGTGGTAATAAATACAAACATAGGAACCTAATAATACCTAGTCATGTAATTGGGAATATATTGGTGGAACATATTCACTAGAAATGCACCTGTAGCCCTACCTATTCTTTCCCATGTCCCTTTCATTTGAACTATGTCTACTCAGTCCCCATCTAATGGGTCGGGTCGTCAGAAAATGTACAATTGCAAGCGCTTCACATTTAGTAAATTCTGCTAAATTAAGCTCAAATATGATAACTGCTAGGTATATTTGGTATTGTGTTGATTCAAGTAATCTGTTTGGTTCTGTTAAACTGTATTTTGAACTTCATTTTTTGTCTTTAATTTGGGCTATTTGAGATGATTGGTGAAGAGGAATTGTGCATTTCCTGATGACTTGACCCCTATATATTCTCCATTATTAACGGTACAATTTTGTCGGCACATTTGCGAGCGCAATCTCCAATATTCTGGGGTAATCTGCATTATTCAATACCTAGAAATGGGATTATTGTCTGGATCAGTCTGGCCAAGATATCAAATGACTTGTAAATATCATCTCTGTGACCTGCAGCTTTGATTCCCAAATGGTTCACATTATCCAAGTCAGTGGAAACCTATTTCAAGGTTCCGATCTTATCGACTCTGCAGACAGGCCTATAGAAGTGGGCTTTTAGGTATTAGCACTCCTATTCTAAAACTGCAGGTATAATCTTATACCCAGGAGACACACTCTCACCATGGTGTAGTAGGTATATGTAGAAACGGTAAAGGTTGCAGTTGTGGGGTATATTACTCCTTGATAGACAGCGCCAGTCGGTCGAACCAATGGAATGTTTGAAGGTAGAAACAAGGGTTTAGATCTAGCTCTGTAATGTTTGCCAGAAAAACTGTTATTATTCTAGTAGTACAGCAGATTTGTCCCAAAACTTCAAGGAATTGGGGATTTTGTGATAAAAGCTTCACATTTCGCACACAGTTAGCTCATGATTATGTAGTTTTATATACGATGAAGACCCATTACGAAATTTCAAAAATGTTGCCATGACAACCATTTTAAGGTGAAAAATTGTGATTTTAAAACAAAGGACATATCTTTTGATCTCTTGATCGTAGAGACTTGTGAGTAGTAGATACTCACAGGAAAAGTTTTTATTCCTAATCAAATAATATATAATTCTGTGGGATATATTTATATTGGTTGTTATGGCAATGATCAGTTGTATTCCAAAACCTCAATTTTCCCTTAGCTCGTGCCATCGATATGGAAATGCATTCATGAATAACACAAACTTGTACAACATGTTCTGAATATAGAACATAGGGCAATTGTGATGTGTTTCAGGAAAATGAGTCACAAGTCGCAAAATTTATATTTTTAAAGAGATTTAATCCCAAGATGTCTTAATGAGAATGTTTGAATTTTGGGGGTACTTAACACTGCTTGCAACATTAATACATTTACCAAATTTCAAGACAGTCTATCGAGTATATCCATGTATTTCTAAGGTCATCTCATAGAGTATATTTAGCTACTTTACTAGTACATGTCCACCAAGAAATATTGCAAACTGGTTTTTTTCAACAATAAAAATATCAAACCTAACATAAAGAAATACGTATTAGATGCCCCACTGTTCTTTACTATCATTGGAATCCACTTGTGTTCTTTTTCATATATGATGATATCTCAAAATTCATTTCTTTGCGATTTCTGACTCATTTTACTGAAACACATCACAATTGTGACTTGACTGAACTAAAAGAGCCAATTTACAGACCCTGGTATGCGGCTCAACATAACGTTCTAACAGTTTCTGTCATTTGCAAGGCATCACACCGGAAAGGCATCATAATGTTTGACATTGCCTCGTATTTAGCCACGACACTTGACCTACGAAAACTGTGACTACGATTCCAAACCCCAAGAAAACGTTTGTGACTATTGCGAGGAATTAAGCTGGCAAAGACCAGGGAGGAAAAGAAATGGCAAAAGATGATAGGAATGATGTAGTGTGAAGGATGTTGGCGGTAACCTAAACTAGGGAGTCAATATAGTAATGTTAAGAATGACAATTTCATCTAGAAGCTCCTAAGTATGCCTGAATGCCACGGATATCAATTTTCGATGTGTCGACAGTCGCCATATAACATATTGACAGTCATAGATAAAAAAGAAAGGAAAAAAAATGGGAAAAAAAGAATGACAATTTCGACAGGCCTCGTTTATCCTGCCACCAAATACCCGATTTTTGCCAGTCCAAATATTGCTCTTCAAACATCTGAAATTACATGCACAATTTCCTGTTTCTTTCTCAACTCCGTAGGATTGGGGTTACACTCTAGGTCCAAACCTCAGACAAGAATGGTATGTCAGCCTACTTCACTAATTGGTTTCCTGGCCTAGGATTCAGCGTTTTACTGGGAATATAATGATATTTTGCGGTCTTAATGGAATTATAATGGCACTTTGCGGTTTGAGACGAGAGGCTTTCCCTTCGTTTGAAGGGACTCTCTAAACTTTGGGCCTAGACTTGTTAATGGAATTACATCTACGTGTTGTATAAACACAATGGCACAGTTCCACACATTGTCACCAAATTCAAAGTGACAATTGTATTCAGGAGTAGTTGGTAAACGAAGCTATAATTAAATCAGTGTAAGTAGACTAATCTGGAACTGTTGATATTTTGTGAGAAATGAGTATATGAGTCAGATCTTCAGACACTTGACAGATCAACACATTTATTAAATTCTGCTAAATCATTAGATATATCTAAGTATATTTGGTATTGCCTTGATTCAAGCAGTCTGTTTGGTTATGTTGAACTGTATTTTGAACCTCACTATTGTCTTAAATTTTGTACCCATATATGATTCAGGTCTTGAGGAGGAGGAAAGATTGTCATAGTAGTTGCGCGAGTTTTAGGGATCCCAGTTATGTATCGTATGATTATTGATGTGTATAAAATTAATCTTCACCGAAAACAAGTCCCATTATGACCGATTGGGAGCTTGACATGCCTTTTTGTGTCATACCTGATCAGATCCAAATAAATATATCGAAGTTGTATCAAATTTCGGTGTTGTTACATATTATTATTTGATTGATCTATAATATTTTCTGCGTTATATTTCAACTTCAGGTCGTTCAATGTTTTAATGAATTAATTCTCACTAGATATAGGTATAGCAGACAGGTGGGTGCAACTCTTTGGTCCATACATTAAGTCAGTATAATCCTGAAAAGATACCTGAGGGTCTACAGCGCCACATTGTAGTCAGATCAACTCAATAGGGGATTTGCATAGCCGCCATTTTGAATCTTGATTCGCATGAAATTATGGGACTGATGACACAGTGTAACATCTATAGAAAACATGCTATGTTAAGTATGGGATATTTATCAATGCTCTAATGTCAATATATCCATGTGGTATACATATTTCCATAACACAAGCCTCCATCTTTCCCATCATGCATTTGGTTTTTTATGGATCATTTGTGCACATATGATATTGGTGAAATGTTCTTGCAATTTTCGATAAAAATGTTGCCAAATATTTTAATTTTGTCAGATGTCAACAGAATCCATCCCAGGATGCACTGTAACAGACATGCGCAGTGGCATATGCAAGTCCCCTATTATCATAGAATTTTAAGCAGAGGATCTCGATCATCAAGATATCTGAGCCGACTCCATCTGTCTAGAAACTTGTATAGTCTTGAAAGTAAACAGTGACAAGAGAATGAGGTAATTTATTTCAGGTCAATCCCAGCTGACACCCAGCCTAGGGGTGGATCTCTAAGTTGGTCAAGTGCACACTGTGACATCTCTGACCTCGCGAATCAAGCCTGATGTCAAGGATTAACACCTGATGTATCGGTCTTTTCTCCCATTATTGGGGTCAGATTTTCAGGGAATGTACAATTTGCCTTCACCAATCCTCTCAAATAGCCCACATTTAAGACAGAAATAAGCTTCAAAATGCAGTTTAACATAACAAAACAGATACTTTAAATCAATGCGATACCAAATATTCCTAAATATACCCAGTATTCATCATTTGTCAGCCAAATTTAGCAGAATTTACTAAATGTGTACAGCTGCCAATTGTACATTTTCTGAAAATCTCACCCACTTAAGCTTTGGTGGTCACCTGGAGGGTGAAGTCGCCAGAAAGTGTACAATTACCTTCACCAATCCTCTCAAATAACCCAAATTTCAGACGAAAATAAAGTTCAAAATACAGTTCAACCTAACCAGATTGCTGGAATCAATGCGATGCCACATATACTCGAATTTACCTAGTATTTGCCAAATAGCAGCCTAATTTAGCAAAATCTTCTAAATGCGTATAGCTGCCAATTGTACATTTTCGGAAATTCTGACCCTGGAAATGCATTGATCCTTTTGAGCTAGGCAGTTGAGCTAGGCAGCTTGAGAACATGCCTATAATACTCATGAGATATAGTTATTGGATTCATTGCCAAAAAAAAATAAGTATTAATAATTGCCTTTCTTGAACTTTTCTTGAACGTGGTTATTTTAAGCTGATGGAGACTATATAAAACATTTGTATCAATAATACAAAATTTTGATTATTAATAGAATGAACTCTAATAACTCTAGTTATCATATTGTCATAAAGGGTAAAAATTTGCCTATTGGTTAAAGAACACCTTTCATGAAGGTTTGACCTATCGCTCTATGCGAAAATGATTTTAATATGCTAAGATGCCAATCATATGCTTTCAATCAAATACCTATAGTCAAGGGGCCAAGATCCGCCCACAGTATTTTTCACCAAAAGGAAATCTTGGTAGAGACGAAGAGACCACCTTGTCTATGGAACAGACATCTAAAGATATCAATGCGCAATATGGTATTAATAACATGTTTCTTGGTTCCTTGGAGAACGCACCTTAACTTATAGAGCTATAGATTCGTTCAAGCTGGTATAACTTATAAGATGCTCTGATAAGAAGGATCTTGCTGTGGACGCGTGAAATAACTGGCGTGTATGTTTTTATATGGTGGTATCGACACTCTATGTAAGCAGATAGCTTAGAGAAACGTACACATGATTAGGACATAGGAGTTTTGCACTAATCTGTACAGCTGCCTAAACATAGCTTTCTATCTTTTGCTGCGAATATTTCAGAACATATGTGCAAGACAGAGCAAACAATGTCATACAGATTGAAAATAGGCTCCACCTGGGGAATAGACAAAAAGTACCACTACATGGTATACAGTTATCATCAATTTATCATATATTATTTTGAAATTGTAGACATTTAGTGAGTAAAAGGGATGTTGCATCACGTTCCAAACAATTCCTTATGATTGAACGTTTTGTTTAAAAGCTTCACATAATAACTCATTCGGCAGAAGGATCTGCTAAAATCTAAGAAACACTCTAGGTCCTAACCCTCAGATCAGATAAGAATGGTATGTCAGCCTAGTTAGCTAATCGGTTTCCTGGCCTAGAACTCGGCGTTTTAATGGGGATATAATAACATTTTGCGGTCTTAATGGAATCATAATGGCACTTTGCGGTTCGAGGCGAGAGGCTTTCCCTTCGTTTGAAGGGATTCTCTCAACTATGGGCCTAGAGTGGAACAGCCCAGTGAAGTATGTTTCGTTTAAAATGTGGTTTGGAATCTAGAAGTCGTGGAAGGGCATCTATGGACGGTCCTCAACGTAGTAGACGTAAATTATGTCGCCAATGATCATTTTATTGCCTCGGTCAATGGCGCAGTATGGCCTGATGATATCTTAACTCATTTCAATGGCGAATGACCTCACCTGGCGAGGTCAACCATGCAAGACCGATACCAATGACACGCTCCCGTGAGCATGCTTGGATGTATCGGGGTAGTAACTATTAAATGCCATTCAAATCATATTTAATATGGGGAATTCCAGGGCAAAGGTGCTAGGCCAAGATAAGTATCTTTCTGTGGCTTGAATGACCTTTTAGGCAATGCACGGAGGACGATTGCGAAGCAAACGGGGCGTAGAAACACTTGCTAAACAAAAAGTTTGAGAATCAGATGGTGGCATGATCGAATGGGTGCATGGCTTCGAAGGAAAAGAGGCATTCCGAAGAGATTTCTCGGGGGAAAAGCAATATATCTATATATTTCCAAACTATCTGATAAACATGTTGGCGAGGTGCCTGTAAGTGGTGTGTCAGGCCATGCCATTGGTATACATGTATACATGTAAAAGGACTACCCACATGCAATGCCTGGGAGCGCTGTTTCCATGGATACAAGCCTTCACTTTTGATTGTTGATGTTGCGGAAAGGGGACTTCTTTTGAGCGCTTCGCCTCTAGCCATACATTTGAGTGAGAGACAAACACGTTGGCTCCACCAAAGTAGATTTATACATCTCCTCACTTGCTATAAGCAGTAAATCAGGCAAACTCTAAAGGCTAATCTTCCCCTTTCAAAACCCAACTTTCTGAGCTTAGTGAGAGCGTTGACAGAATTCTCCACTGAGGTGTCCACCCAATGAAACCCATTGTACACTGCAAATTAAATTTCATTCGGCCGCAACACAAGCGGTATCTATTTGGAGAAGTTCAACAATTTGAACCGGTACTCTATGCGGCTACGGGCACACTGCCTCTCCTATTGTATTTCCGTGGTCAATGGGCTAAAGGGAAAAGTTGTAATGTGGTAGAAATGTAAACAAAGGTAAGGGAGGGCCTTGGGTTTATATGGGTTTGTGGTTTTTAGCGGTTAAACATACCTATTCAGGTGTTTGAAAATGGTTGTTCGAATGAAGTAGCTAATCTATTTACCGCGATTCCCAGAACGTCCTATATCCATTTCAATACAACCAATCAGCTGTGTTTATTAAATGTATCATGAGGTTTGTATTTCAGAACCATGTATTAAATGTCATATCGTTTTACAATCACAGTGTATTTGTGGCTTATAACGGCAAAGTAATTTAACCACATAAATGTAGTTTATCAGTAACCTATTTGATCTGTATCTTCTGGGAATTGTACATCTATAGTATTATATGCATTACTATCAGTCCAATATAGCAACGTATCCCCACTATAATAGTAACCAAGCCCTTCCGAAATGAAGCAATATATGATGAAAAATAATATACTTTGAGATTAAAAATGTGTGCACTGATTGTTATGATAATTGTTAGCTTAACATCTTGTAGTTTATTTGTGCCACGTCTAAATTTAAAATATGCCAACGGAGTGTTGTCGTCTAAAGCGACTAACAGCAAATGTGTATGAGATAATAATATAATTGTCATACCACTTTTAACAATTATTATCCTTAGGCATTTCGGTCTTCCAGAGACCAATTCCTAATGTTTGCCAGTGATATATGAGTAGGGATGTCAATATTAAATTTCGACAAATGTGTTTTGGGATATAGGCCTAGTTTTTCTTAAATATCAACAATTTAAAGCTGTATTCTCAGCTATTACGACAAGTAAAATCTTACCAAATTTACTCATAATATTATTATGAATAATAGAACTGGATCAAAAGCAAAAACAACTGGACAAAATCCTCCAAAGGTTTGCTCAAATGACGTTTAGATGTGTTGGAAAAGAATGGAACAAAAAGTAGAAAATAGTTACTTTTTTACCGATGATAGCTGAGAGTGCAGTTTTAATTAATGTGAATCTATATTTATTCAACCCATGCATTTTAATTTTTACAATGTAAATTTTTCGTGGATATGAAATACATTGATTCCTTTCTCGGTTACAGGAATTGTACTTTTGTTGATTGACTGAATCTTGAATACAAAATACTGGAAGTCTGTTTTGAAGAATGTGCTTGAAATTGCTTTGCAACAAAATACCCACTTTTACATAAAACATAACGTAATTTGCTGTCATCTTCTACGCATTTAACTCCTTGTTTATTTATGCCTCGGAGGACCAATCAAGTAGACCAAACATCATTTCGGTCTTGCCATTTTATTTTTGAAGCGAAGCTAGTTATTTTTAAGCGTTTTTCCCTATTTTTTGCGGGTTGAAGCAAAAATTACTTACTCCCTCGCTTGGCGAGCAAGTCGGCGCTGTTCCCGCCTCGCTTCAAGATCGGCTAGACTCATGGTATAAAAGTCGTCTGCTACTCAGCCTCCTTACTTCCAGGGTTTCTTCTCTTCACTCCTCTCTCGCTCTCTCACCGTCACACGCCCACGCCAATGCCAATCTCCTAGCTTTCACACCTGGAAGAAAGGCATTCCTATTAATTGCATGAACATGTTGTTTGGAATCTGTATATGGATAAGATTTTCAGAAAATGTACAATTCAACTTAGCCAAGCTCCTTAAATAACCCTAATTTCAGACAAAAATAAAGTTCAAAATACAGTTCAAACTAACCAAACAGATTGCTAGGATCACTGCAATCCCGAATATACTCGAATTTACCTAGTATTGACCAAATTGCATCCTAATTTTGCAGAATTTACTAAATGTGTACAGCTGCCAATTGTACATTTTCTAAAAATCTGACCACATAGAAAGAGTAAGGACATCCTTGTAACAAATCCAAGGACAACTTAGTTATTTCCAGGAAATTGTTTATTGACTCACTATGACCCATTCTGTTTTTTTCTCGAATGTTTGAGGTTGTTGATTTTGTGAAAATTGAATTCTTTTAATTCTGAGTTGGAAGGTCAACCCGGAACAAGGGATTAACAGGACATGTACATGTGGTTCTGTTTGTTTTATCGATTTTTGTTTAATTCATACCCGCTTTCATTCGCCCAGAATCTATTTCCTCATCACAAGTTCACTGATGTTGTACAAACTTAAAGTACCGGTATTACTTTAAACATAATATTATTAATTAAATTCAAAGTGATTGAGACGACTCTGAACACAAGTAGACACAGGTATTAGTTTATGCAGGAGGTTTATTAATTAAAGGTGATCAACGTTTCGGTCACATTTGACCTTCATCAGGATGATTGCATGATAGAAATTACGCTAATATAAATTTCACATTAATTAATTCACATCTTTTCCCAACTGAATCCAGGTAATCAATCCTCAACAAATCCCACGAATTACCAGACTAAATCAAATACCGGTATTAGCTCTTGAACTGAAGAGAAACGTCATGGCCCAGGTCAAATTTAAGGCAAAGTTCGAGACCTCCCCACACCTGATACCATTATGCAATATCACCTGGACTTGAACTTTCCACAGGTAAAATCTCACTGCCGGACTTTAATGGTGAAATTGATACATTCTAGGTTATACTCTGGTATTACCAGCTGGTCCGCTCATTACCTTCTAAGCACTCTGATAATACTTCAAAGTAAATCCGCCCAAGGCTCAAGATATCCCACTTTTTCCATTAATCACTCGAAGTCTGACCTATATCCAAATTTCTCCTGACAAATTGACTGTTTAGTGAAGAGATTTTAAGTTTTAGTCAAGTTTTATTCTTCTATATAAACGTTATACTTGTAGCAGTGTTATATATACACAGTCTAGGCCCAAAGTTAGGAGAGTCCCTTCCAGCGAAGGGAAAGCCTCCCGCCTCAAACCGCAAAATGCCATTATAATTCCATTAAGACCGCAAAATGTCATTATATTCCAAATCAAACGCCGAGTACTAGGCCAGGAAACCGATTAGCGAAGTAGGCGTCTAATCACTGACATACCACTCTTATCTGGACCTAGAGTGTACAAAGTGCAGTGGAAGTCATTACTTTGTCCAGCTAATTTTACCCCATTTTAAATGCCCGAGACTTGTAATTCATCTCAGATAATCACAACAATTACACTAGTCATTACATTTGTAAACAACAGAATACATCCCCATGCGCCTTCTTTCTACCCTTGACATCACAATGTAGTACTAGAAGTAGTGTCTTAAGAGAATTGGATAGAATAGGAGACAGTTTCCCACAGAGTTAGGCAAATTATTTGTTACTTCTGCTCTTGGTTGCTCTTTTTGTCTGCTATAATGAATGAGCTCAATGCTACCCTCTTCACCCCGCCTGTCCTGGGGGTCAGATTTTCAGAAAATGTGCAATTGGCAGCTGTACACATTTAGTAAATTCTGCAAAATTAGGCTGCAATTTGGTCAATACTAGGTAAATTCGAGTACATTTGGCATTGCTTTGATTCTAGCAATCTGTTTGGTTAGGTTAAACTGTATTTTGAACTTTATTTTCGTTTGAAATTTGGGTTATTCGAGAAGATTGGCGAAGTTGAATTGTACATTTTCTGAGAATCTGACCCCTGGGTGGAGTGTACCGAACACCTGGACCCACAAGCCAGAACACAAAAGGTACCTGGGCTCTTTATGGGCGTAGAACAAAGGAGGCCACCTCAGTAAATGGTTTTTAATTAGACAGCTTGACTCACCTATCAGTTATGGGCAGGCAAGGATGTGTTCTTAAATCATTGGCCTAACCTTTGATCGAAAGACCAGAACTTGATATAATCTTTTCACATTTTCAACGGATTTTCGATTTGGTTCGTTTCATATATTATTATATATATATGTGGGTCTTATTATTTTAGATATCAAACGGCCCAGGATGAAAACGAGTAATTATGTGACTGTTATCTGTTAGTACGCCCCTTTTTGTTAGGTATGATTTTTTTTATTTATTTAAATGATTTTATTTAGCCAAAACATTATGCGATTTACATTATTCTCAATACAATAATAATAAAGATTTACAAAAATCAACATCAGGTCTACTGCTAACTACATCGCAGCTTAGATTTACATTAAATTAAAAAAAGATAAAAATTCAAGAACAAGTTCGAATGCACAGGGCATCGACAGGCTACATCACAAATAAAATGTTGGGCGTCGACACAATATCAACGATCCTATTGAAGCTATAGGATCGTTGACAATATACAATCATGACAGTCCAAGAAATGCTGCAAATAGGTTTTACTGCATGGGAAGCGTCTAAAAAGACCTCAAGTAGAATAAATACAGTTTAAATTTAATTTCATGATTTGTCAAGGAACATCCCCTCGAGAATTTACTAGGGGAAGTAAGTGGAAATATGTTTGTTATTGAATTAAAGGCCAAGACATTCAACAAGTTCACATGTACATACGCTGAGTCCTTCAAGGATCAATTTCAAGTGTTGCCTATAAAAATAATTTTCACTCTTGATACATTCAACAAAATAAAGTTTATGAGAGATAAAATAATACAAAATACAACCCAATCTTATACCCATTAGGGTTATATGATTTAGACACAACGCTGGAACTGGATTTTAATTTTTGTTTATTATGCTGTGAATTGCCTATGTGCCAGACTCTTAGAATTTGGAATTCGTAAATTTTGCTTATATCTTATGATCCATATAAATTGCTTGTCAACAGATTATTGAATGGTTTGTGGTTGTAAAAAAAAAGAATTAAGCAAGCAGAACTTTACGTTTAGCTCATACATTGATTTCAGGAGAGGGACATTTTGAGCAGCAGGACCACCAGAGAATAAATAACCAATACAGAAACCTGCCTACGTGGGCAGCAAGGCTGCATGGAAACCTTGCTGCTTTGATCAGGGCGATGTTCAACCCATAACCCTGTTTTCTCATTCTATATCTGACGCGGGGGTTGAGAAACTCACTGGATGTGCATACATGTGTTCACTGCTCCCAACAACATTCCTATCAAGCCCACATGTTGAGCCATTTGGCAGCATACTATTATCATGCCTGGTAGTCTATATAACCATTCCAATATTAACTTTTCCCAGCCCCCACATAATGTATATATATACCCCTTGGTCTGGTATATTTTTGTAATGGACAAATTAATAGAAACTCACTTTTTATTGAATTTAATATATATTGTTACGCATAATATAGATATTCAGAGTGTTAAAAATACACCTTAGCAGAACGTGTACATATTTCAAAATTTGATCAACTTTTTCTTGTTCTCAAGAAGATCAAGTCTTCAAGATGGCATCCAATCTTTTCAACACATGTATTAAGCTGGTGCTGAAGATTTAGGGGGCACCACTGACTGGCAGCAGCAACTTCTAGGAAGCTGTGTGTACAAGGGGGCGGGACTAGCTGCCCTCATGTTGCCATGGTTACACCAGGAATGAGGTTGCCCTTATTTGGCGGGCTCTACCAGCAGTGGAGAAAGCCGAGGGATGCAGGTCTGGGAACAGCTATAGTCTCAGCTCCTATCTACACTCTACACTTGACCTGTTGGCAGCAAACATAACGTTAAGGCTGTGGCAGGCCGCTGCCTACAGGACGAGTATAGAGTGTAGCTGGCGGTACACTGAGAGTGGGATAGAGAGAAGTGAGTTACTCTGAGTAACTCTGGCTGCAGTGCATCCAGACTGAGGGTACTCTCCCCGGAGCAGTTGCCACAAGGTTATTACCTATGCCCGGTATGCTCGGGGAAAAAGGTTCGAGCAGATTGTGGGTGAAGTCGCCGGAAAATGTACAATTCATCTTCACCAAATCCTCTCAAATAACCCAAAATTCAGACGCAAATAAAGTTCAAAATACAGTTCAGCATAACCAAGCAGATTGCTAGAATCAAGACAATGCCGAATATACTCGAATTTACCTAGAATTGGCCAAATTGCAGCCTAATTTAGCAGAATTTAATAAATGTGTACAGCTGCTAATTGTACATTTTTCTGAAAATCGGACCCTTGTGCTCACCCCTCTCTAGCTACTACTCCTAGAAGAAACCGGACTTTCTGTTGCCATGGCAACCTAATCGTAGAGAGTATGGCGAGACCTATAGCTGACAGGATAGAGCAAAATCTAAATAATGAATGCCGTTCGTTTTCCATTCCTCATCCAAATGGAAAACCTGGTGTTCAATCGGATTGCTTAATTCTGAAGCCTATGGTAAAGGATGTGTATCGATATAAACATCCCTCCACAACTGTTTGAGCAGAGGAATTCACCTGGGTCTGAGGTAGAAAGTTTCCTCTCACACTTTTCAACATTATACCGGAAGGCATAAAAAGTGCGGGGGCGGGCTAGTGACGTGCCCTTCGCCGGGCCAACCATTCATCAATTATTCTGCAATATGTGGCCAAATATTTCTCAGTTCACGAGAATCTTGGCGAACAGTTTAGACAAACGACTGTAAAGATATTATCCTATTGTGAAGCCTCTTCGCAGATCTCCAAATAACATATCAAGCCCAACAAAGCCATGCCTCTTCTAAATAATGTGTGTATACATATTGATTGATAATGCTTATAACACGATGATGAAAATATGAATACATGATTCATGTTCAGGGCATTATTAGTCATTGACTCATTGTGACTATGGGAAAACACATTGGTATTTAGTTCTATGCATCATCAAATTTAATGCATAATCACGTTGGTGACTAATGCAATACGGACATATATTATTAAATATATTATACCAAATTTTGATTATTCAGTTATTTACAGTCCAATCAGGTCATATTTATAGAAGGAAATGTTGGGAGGTTTGCTGTTTCGCGCCGAAGCTAAAGTTGGGTAAAGCAAGTCATAACACTAAATCCTTATATCCTTCCTAAATGTATTTCGGGCACGTGGGATGTAAATCCCTTTTATTCTAGCTATTCCTGTCTGCCCTCCATGTTCAACTCGGGAAGAAAGGGTCAGAGTTAGATGAGTTGCCAATGGGGGCCTTGGGAAATAGTCAGAAAGGAATAAGTTCCTGTTGTTATCTATAGAATCGTGACAGAGAGATAGAAATATCCATTCCATATCATCGCATTCGTATCATTGGTAATTAATTTAATTTGGTTAATATTATTGTCATTGATGATCAACGTGTGTACACTATGATCATGGAAATGATGTATTATATAAAGTATGGAGAATGCAGACCGGCATCATTGTTTCTACTATACTGAGGACAATTCTACATGACGCCAAGAGCGATTGAAACCTCTTAATGGTGAGCAACCCCCCCCCCCCCCTCCTCACCCCGCTCACGCTCATCTCGAGTTCTCAAAATAAAAATAATCAAATCAATATCACGGTAAATTAATAGTAAATGATACAGCCCCCAATGGAGCACTGCATTGTGGAAAAAACATAATAATTCCTTTAGGATACACATTGAGTTATAAAATAAAACGGGAAATGTATGATAAACTATTTGACAAACATGACACAAGCATATGTCTGGTTTATATTGTCAGACACGAAAGGTTCTTCTGACTTAATAATAAGAGAATTTCCAAATTGTAAATAAATTAAAAATCATTGTATCCTCAACTGATGGAAAACTGGTCGGCCATCTTGATCAAACACCGTTAGCCAATGAAATTGCTGTATTTACATTGTTGATACAAAACGATGGTTACCCAAACTGCACATTTTTAATATACCCCCATGAAATCATCAAGTCAACCATTCCCTACAGGAAGAAGGATCGCCTTGTATCCGAAACGTTTGAATCATACTCATAAAAATAGATCAATCGCCTGGGATTATAGTTGTTGGTATTCTATCGACACAAACTATTTGACAAAAAATTGTAGTTTTGCATTAGGCCTATTTAGTTTCGCATTTGCATTTTGAGTTGCATATAGCCCAGATGTGCTCACATCTTGGTTACGCGTTTTCCTCACAAGAGTCTGTACGGTTTGCTATGAGTCTAAACACCTGTATCCGCGGGGTCGTTTACCTGTGTTTAGTTGTTAGATATGGGTCAGAATTTCCGCAAATGCACAATTGGCAGCTGTACACATTTAGAAAATTCTGCTAGATTAGGCTGCTATTTGGTCAATACTAGGTAAATCCGAGTATATCTGTATATTGCATTGATATTTTGAGCTTTATTTTCGTCTGAAATTTGGGTTATTTGAGAGGATTGGTGAAGGCGAATTGTACATTGTACATCTGGCGACTTCACTCATGTACCCTTGGCTACCTATGGGTGCCCTCTGGGGAAGCACTTCCCCGCTGGCGAAGTGGTACATTGCACCCGACATGAACGTCTTTCAATATTATGGGCTTATAATATTCACGTATATCATATGTTGTATGTCCATGGAGATACTTTCTAGAATACGGTCTAGGCTCAGAGTTGAGAGAGTCCCTTCAAACTGGGGCAAAAGCCTCTCGCTCCAAACCGCAAACTGTCATCAGAATCCCATCAGGACGCCTACGGCCAGGGCCAAGAAAAACATTAAGGCAGTAGGTGTCCAATCACTGACATACCACAACCATTCTTATCCGATTTGAGAGACTGTGGGCCTGGACTGAATATAGAATTTTGACTGGTAGCAAACTTAAAATAAAGCTCACCTGAGAACCTCACCTAAGAACCTTTGGTAAAATGCAGATATATATATGTGTTGTTTTTATTCATCAACTATATGACTACCCCTTTTATGATTTAATATATAATGATAAAGATAGGTCTTTAAAGATAAAAGGAAATCCAGAGCACCTGCAGAAAGGACCAAGGCAGAGCGAGCTATAACTCGAGTACATTCAGTGAGAAGCTCACTCGCGTCACCTGGTGGCTGAGCAGCTCATTTCATTACATCCTCAGTGGTGCCCCCTGGAGTACAAACTCTTAAATGCAATAGAAAGTCTACTAGGGCGAAGTCGCCAGAAAGTGTATACAATTCGCTTTCACCAATCCTCCCAAATAACCCAAGTTTCAGGCAAAAATGAGGCTCAAAATACAGTTCAACATAACCAAACCAAAACACCAAATATACTCAGATGGCTCCCACCTTGATAAAGATATAGCTAGGGCATGCCATTGCAGTAGTGTAGGTAACTAGTCACTTTATACCTTTACATACAGTAAAATATAACTTAAAATCTAGTCGAAGGGACCCTCTGGAAGGTACCTCTGCTGCCACAGAAGAGGACAGGCCCATTTCCGATGTAAATTATCTATATTTTTATCATACATGTACTGTTTTCGTAAATAAACCATATACATACACAGATGTACCTAGTATATATCATTAATTTTACCAGCCTAAGTTAGAAGAATTTTCTAAATTTATGGAGCTGCTAATTGTGCATGTTCTGACGATCTGGCCCACGGTATGAGCTCCCGAATAATGCCTAGTAAATATTATGAACCTAATCGGCAGGAAGGCCTTATTCAGACCAAAGTGAAAAGGCCGGAGTAAACTTCTATGTTTGTCTCGCACTAATAAAATTCCACAGAAACCATGCACGAGGAAAGTACACATATCTCACGAGCTAGAGGCATCAATTCTTGACACTAAAATGTCATCGTGACAAGCGCTATGGAGACCGAAGAGGGATGTATGACACATCAAGGGAAGGGTAGGCCTAACACCTAGGCAAATAGATGTGGATTGCGAGTCCACAGAACTGCAATAGATTTCTAACAAGTCTTGATGGGAATTTGACAAATACTTCTGTGGTCCCTGAGGGAGCAATAGAGTCATTTATTGACGTCAAGTTACATCCTGGGTGGCCTATAGCCCGGTGGTAGAAACGATATGTTACCTGCCTTTCCTCATTCTTCTCAACTTGGCCGCAATATGATACCTTGGGTGGAATACATGTAATTTAAATTCTAGCTCGAGAATGAAGACCCTAGATGCAGATAGAGAATGAAGACCTTACATATATAGATGCAAATGGGACATCATTTCCGACTCTTTCAAGTGCCTCATGGAACATGTATTTTGAATTAAAATGTGTATTCTGGATTAAGGCAATCTAAAAAATCTTGGTATATGTGATGTGTTTTAGGAGAATTCGTCACAAGTCGCAAAAAAATTGATTTTGAGATATCATTATATTTGAACAGATGTGATCAAGCCGATTCCAACGATAGCAAACAGTCTACTAATCTAATAATTATTTCTTATATTTTAAGTTAGATATTTTTGTTTTTGAAACAAAAAAAACAAAAAAAACTTCGCACTATTTCTTTGCGACAATAACCAGTAAAGTAAATAAACGTACTCCATAAGATGACCTTGCATGGATGTATACACTGTCTTCAAAATGTTGTACATGTATTCATGCTATGGGCAGCGTTAAGCACCCCAATGATAAAAACATTCTCAAAAAGACATCATGTGAATAAAACACTTTGAAAAATATTGATTTTGCGACTTGTGACTCATTTTCCTGAAACACATCACATATGGCATATAAAGTGACAGAAGCATTCTTCAGTGGTTTCCCACTGGAGCTTAGAAGAGATGCTTCCTCGGCCTTGGGAGGACACAGATGGGTGAAATCGCCAGAAAATGTACAATTTATCTTCAGCAATCCTCTCAAATAACACAAATTTAAGACAATGATGATGTTCAAATTTAAGTATAACACAACCGAACAGATTTTTTTAATCAAGGCAATACCAAATATACATAGTTTTGACCATCTTTCAGTCTGATTTAGCAGAATTGCCTAAACATGTAGATCTGCCAATTGCACGTTTTCTGAAAATCTGACCCAGTTAGCGATTTGTGTACTCGCATGTGCCCTCTATACTATATAACCAGTGAAGCGCGTCCGTGGATTGTTTTGGGAAATTGTACTTTCATATTTCAATGCTTCATAAATCATTGCCCTCACCTAGTAACCTCCACCCCAAATGGCAAAACAAATGTTTTGCATTCCTCACTCTCAACAAGGTCATATATATACGAAATGATTCTTCAAATGACTTAAAGCTGGTTGTAAAAAATACATTATGCTTATATACCTTTCATCTACTTTTGTGCGCACACATCTCTATTTATGGACAGACCTATAGAAAATATTACCTTTTTCCCTGTAAGACATTGTAAAACCGATTATAAATGATTATGGGGGAAATTAAATCTATTAATAATAAATAATTTCTTCAAAATATATAAGGATTGCATAGCACTGTATTAAAATTAAATGTTTTCAATGTTTATCTTCTTCTTTATCGCTGTAATACCTGTTCGTGACTTTTGCATAATCCTTTGACACAAAACCCATGACAAGTATATAATAATATGATACCGAATGGCGAGCGAATAATTAAACGTGATCGCGTGCGTGTATTTACCTGGACGAGAGTGCATCGTGTACATGTACACAAAGGTGAATAAACTGTGTAATAACGCACATACATACACGTATACATAATATATACATCCATTGAGTATAGAGGTAGAGGTCTATATGTATCCATCCTTCCCGCCCCACTGTATATAATTAGCTAGGTAACTTGAAATTCCAGCGTATAATCATCCAATTACCTCCCATGCTTGGCGTTTATGTTGCCATGATTGCTAGAATAAATGTCAGCCTCTAAAAGGCGCCAGACTCACTTCAGTTTCCTGTACTCGCGCCATTCCCCCTGTATAATGTAATATTCATGCATGTATGTATACATACAGATGTATACATATGCATAGCTGCGTGTATACATAACATACATACACATAAACAAATAAATGCATACTTGTATATATATAATTATGTACATACAGATGCATAGCTGCGTTTATATACATAACATGCATACACATAAACAAATAAATGCATACTTGTAATAAATATATGACATACATATCCATAGCTGCGTTTATATACATAACATACGTACACATAAACAAATAAATGCATACTTGTATATACGTATAGTATACATTCATGCATACAGTGATACATACACATAGTATGAGAGTGCGTGTGCGTTCCCTAAGCAGTAGACCATTGCCTTCCGTGTGTGTGTATACATAAATGCAATATACATGTATGTGTATATGTTTGTGCATCTCATTAATTGTTCTTTAAGGCAGCTAGTACATGATCTAGATGAAGGATGCCTCCACTTACCCTACTTCATCACTAACGTTCATGTAGCAAGCTGCCTTGAAGCCTCTGATAGAATATTCTAGTCTCATGGACATGTGTTACCAGTAACTAAATAACTAAATGATTTTTTAAAAAAACAATTATGAAAACATTACTTCATGCACAGGTCTGCGCTATTTACTATATGACTTCAACAAACACAGAAGTTCCAATCAACAACATACAGCCCATCCATAATAACTCAATAAGTTTACCAGCAATGCATTCTATATGCAAAGAGGCATGATAGAAACTTGGCAAAACCTGGGCGATTGCCAGAGAATATATAGATATAGGTCAAACTCAGATGACCATTAAAAAATGCCAAAATCCCATGTAATCGCAAAGCTTAACCTGTGATTGCGTTAACCTGAGGGATTAACGAGTTGCGATAAGCACTATCATGAATATCAGAAGAGAGATGCACATGTTAAGGTTAATAGGATTGACATACTGTCGATCATATGTAGGATAGAAGAAGAATATCTCAGTGCATCTTGTAAACATCAGTCACTGAAAAAGCAAAGCAAATAGGGAGGTTCCGCAACCAAACCTATCTCAATTACGTAACCGTATCTGTATTTCTTTCTGTGAATTACGTTGCATTTTTATCTGTAAAGAATAAACTGTGAGATGAAAAATTTTGCTTGATATGTTACGTTATGTTTTTCCCGCCATGTTTTGCTGAACTTCTATCTTCCTTTTAACATAAGGTTGTAGGCTATATCAGAGATGCGCGGATACGTTTACGGATCATAGGTTAGACTTGCTGAACCTCCCTATTTTATATTTCTTTTTAAAACCGTCACTACAATTTCCCCATCCCAGCATTACACGCCAGCTTTCATTTCATCAAATTAGTTCTGTTATGAGATTAAAGTAACTGTTAAAATAAGGTTTATAATTCGCTATATATTATAAATATCCATGGAGAATACTTTAGTTAATATAACCCTATTCATCTGGACGTGGAATAAAAGGAAGATAAAATCAGATTGATCAAATTAAAATAGGTTATGAATACACAATTATATTCTCAGTTTTAACATCGATCAAAAACTAATGACTCGCTCTTTTTTCCGATCTACCCATCTGAAAGTTATGTAACCCAAATTTTGGACGATTTTACCAAATTTTTGTTTGTGAAGGTCTTCATAAAATCTACATTTATATTTCGGCGGGCCACTGAAATTCTTTGCTGCGGTGGTTTCACATATTATCGCTATTGTCGGCGTTCGTTTTCATTTCACTTCAAATTATTGATACCTTCAGTCCTATATAGGTTAAACAACGAGTGGATTTGGTAAGCAGTTCAAAAAGATGAATACAGATAATAGAATAATAATAATGTTTCTAAGAGCCTGGCACTTGGGAAATTTAAAGAATAATAAAGAAATTCTAAAATCCAATTCCAGCGTTGTGTCTTATTCAAACATTCATAATGGGTGGATCCTTTTTATGTATATATTGAACATCCATAGGTTTATTTTTTTTCTCAGCATGTAATACACACTAGTTATAATTATATTTATAGAAAAAAGTACCGTAACGGAAACAATAACTGTACAGTTTTAGGTGAAACTAACATTTCACTGGAAAACCTTCATTTGCCTCTGCCTATACCAGCTAGACTTTTACAAAACAGCCATTCTACACCTAGCATCAAGCCCAAAATGAAGATAGAGATTCCCTAGACCAGACGGGTATTAGCTCTCGGTTTATGTAAACATGATACGAGCAAGGGAGAAAGGTAAGAGTTTAACATTAATATGTGGATCCATTTATCAACAACAGAGGATACTATTTCAACAGAAACGCAGCAGGCACCTATGACACAATACTTTACATCGAGAAATCCTGATTATCTAAAAAAAAAAAAGTAGGGCTTCAGAAAGAATAAATCAATAAAGAATTAAATCGATTATTCTACAAAAGGAATCTAGATCTGACTGGGGTGCATAAAGAAATATAGCCCCCCCCCCCCTCCTATGTGAAAGTTATATTTCAATTAAACTTATGAGAACACTTTTTGAACATTTGGTTTCCAAGGCGACAAAGGAGTCAAAATCATTAAAGCCAATAATTTGAATAAGATAAATATCCATGCCAGAAAAGCCCAGTTACCTGGACGTTTACCAAAAAGAGAAATGTACCACCTCCTCAGAGGACATACAAGTGATGTGGGGTGGATCTCTGGCAATACTTTGCCTTATCAGATGAGGATGTAATGCGGAGTCTTCCTAAGATGTCCCCAGAAACGACCACGGGGAATATTTCCACTGACAGCTCGATCATCTAAGGTCAAAGGTCGTCAATGCAGTTGGCATTGTGGCGCCACGTAGCGTGATTTATTCTGACCACCCAAAAGGGGGCGCTCGCCAAGGGGCTGGATTCAGGGGGCAGGGGGCAGATTTCATTGCTGCAAATTCTACCATTTCAATTTAGTCCTTAACGGTGATGGGTTTTAAAACACTTAATAAAGTAACGTTAATGTCCATTGCAAGGGAAAGAATCTTTAACTTAGTCACAACAATGAGAGAATAGGGAGGTTCAGCAAGTTTAACCTGTATGCGTAAACGTAAACGTATCCGGATCTCTGACATACAAACATAACTTAAAAGGAAGAAAGAGGTTTATCAACACATGGTGGGGAAAACGTAACGTTAAATATCAAGCAAAATTGTTCATCTCACAATTTATCTTTCATACAAAACAATGCGATGTAATTTCACAAAAAAGATACGTATACGGTTACGTAATTGAGAAAGGTTTGAACCTCCCAAATAATAATAGTACAACCTATTGGTGCAACCCGTGTCCTAACTACATGAAGGATGCATTCCGATCTGTAACACATCAAAATTAGAATAAAGGCACTAAAATAACTGATGCGAAGCTTCCTCAAGGTTCTTGTTTTACATTCGACAATCAGGACAGTGCTTCTAAACAGGCTGTGGAAATGATTTAAAGTGAGGCATGACAAATGCGACCCAGTGATATCAAATACGAATGAATAAGACATGGACAGTTTGCATAAAATGGGATAAATTACTTCACGTGTTAAATTACATGATGAACATACATAAAACTCTATCGAGACAACGATGTCTTTATTGTCCCAATCTATGATGATCTAACACGTAGAGCTTCATTCTTTGCCTAATTCTAGGACTCTGAGTCACCTTGTCCTCAAGTGGGGGAAATAAGTCGAAGAAACCCATAAATTACCTCCCTTTTTATAGCTGATTTCGGCAGTTATTTATTTGGAAAGCTTCGGGTTAACCACAAGAGGCCCATCAAAATACTCCGTTGGTTTCTGGTACTTTTTTAAATCTCTACTGGTTCTACTTTCACTTCACCAAATCTCCTGCTGTGATCTCGCCCTCAGATTTAGGTTTGTCCATACAGGTGTTTTATTCGTTTTACTGTACTCTATTGTGGAGATAAATAGCCGAATAATATGAATAAGCGCGAAGATGCTTCGGCACACCATACTCGCGTAAATTATCATATCCTGTAAAATTAACAATAACAATGATCATGTACCCAATTATAGCATAGGGTATTTGCATGTTTTATTAGACTTTTACCGAACATTTTCCTTCATACATATAGACTTAATGGAGGGGCCGATCCGTCCTGTCTCAAAGATATCGTAGCAATTTGGCGTGTCTTTCCGCAACTAGCCACAAAACATTAGGGAGTTTCAGCAAGTCTAACCTATCCGTAAACGTATATATTTTTTTATATACTACATATATCCGCAAATATCTGATATACAAGCATATGTTAAAAGGAAGATAGAGGTTCAGCAAAACATAGCGGGTAAAACGTAACGTAACATATTAAGCAACATTTTTCATCTCACAATTTATTTCTTATAGACAAAAATGCGATGTAATTCCCCCAAAAGATACAGATACGGTTACGTAATTGAGATAGGTGTTATTGCGGAACCTCCCTAATGTACAACACTCGTTACGCTTTATACTTATGTTATATTACATATTCATATTAATGAGAATTATGGGAGGAAACATTCCCCTTTGATCACAAGCAAGATGTCAAGAAGATAAGGATAATCTTAATTTCACCACCACATTCTTCCTCTCTACAGACAATCTAATATGACATACCTCGAGGTCTATATCATCCCATTGCATGACAGGGCCTTCCCCCATACTAATCATGCCATGTCATTAGCCCAATTCCCGACACTCTTATAAAGTCTTTTGGATCAAATATGTGGTGAGATTCATGTGGATCCGTCCAATTTCTTGGAGCTCTTTTTATACGCCTGGAAGGGTGACAAATTGCTGCTGACCCAATGCCACCTCCACATCCCAACAAGAGCTCTGGTAATAGGCAAATGTGTCTATTGAAGACAGTTGCTTGCCTTGGGCAAGGTATGAAATGGAAATTTTGTCAATTGTGTCTTGGAAACGTGTGTAGTCTATATAATATATTATAGGGACACCACCCGTGGTATAACTATAAGAACAAAATATATTTGAACTGGATAAACATTATACCCTGAACACTAAAGGTGTTAATTGATATCATTAGGGCCGGCGATCATTATAAGGTTAAAACCCTGATTACAAATGTTATGACAGCTAAACTATCCAATTATTGCAAATTTTCCGTACCTAAGAGTATACACATAAATACACTCAACGAAATTGTTAACAAAATATACGTTGTGGTGAGATAGCATGTCAGTTTTTATTCTGAGGGTGAGGAACAGGTTAGATACAGAACCCATAAATCGGAGGTCGGAAACCTTGGGATGATTCTGTCATTAGGAAATAAATAGAAATTTATGAATGCTTTCACGCTATCTTGCATGCTTCCCCTTCATTATCAATCGCAAAATACTTCTGTATTATGTGATAGACTATCCCTGATTACAAGCTATATTTTACACAGTTATGTATAGGAGGATGCTTTACTTGTGATATCATCTCAAGAAATAGACCTCAGTCTCCTTGCTATCACTTACGAGACAATAATTCGACGTGTATATCAATATTATACTTATTCATATGCCACTCTTGCATTCTTGCTTTTGTCAACGTGGACACTAAAGCCAGTAAATGCTAAATCATCGCACATCAGTATCATAATTATGATGGCCTAGTACCTATAAATAAATGTGTTAGTCACATTAATCGCCTTCACTGTCCTTACCTTAGATCTATACAGATATTTAATATGTGCACATGTTGCACCTAAATATCTATGTCAAGGGTTTTGATGATTGCTTAAGAATCTTGTGTCTGTTACCGTTATTTTCATTTAAAAACTAATGAAATTTTGAGCATGAAAAAAGGAAAATACACACATAACATTGGGAAAGCAGAATATATTGAACCAGACCATCTAGATTATAGATGATACCAGGACTCACCTTATGACATGGAAATCTATTATAAAGGCTAAGGATTAATGGTATAGCTATATGAGAGTGCAGTATGATTGTTTAGTGGTAAAGGAATGTCCATACACTCTGACAGTCTGATTGTATAGGACACGGTTGTACGGTGAGTGTACCAGTGACATGCTTGTGTTTATTTGCATTGCTATAATAAGGAAACTACGGGTGCCCATATAGCCAGAATAGGAATCATATGAATTGACATATTGGCAAAGACACGAGACCTCAGGTAAAGTGTGTCTCAAATATTTATGAACAGTAAACTTGCTTCAGGACCTCAGAATCCATGAAATAACCCCATGCAACAATTGCGGTGCCTCCCACCTCTTGAAAATCTATCCTTAGTTCACTTTCTAAAAGAGCTTCCAAAACATGAGTAAATAGCAGTTGAGAATAAAGGAACAACATGTTCTATATCAGAGGAAGGATAGTTCATTGTGCGATGTATTCAGTTTCCTGCTAATCCGATGCATGAGGATAATTTGACTGGTTAAGTCCTGTGTCAAACCTAAACGTCTTAGATATTACCAGGTTAGTAGGTTGAGGAAATGAGGTGGAGGGCCAGGTTGAGGGGGCGAAAGGTGTGAAGTGGGGGTCAGGAGATGATCAGAAGATGGGGCGCAAAGGTAGGTTATGAAAGGCAAGGGTCCGAGGCCTCTGCCACGCATGGTTGGGGGCTGCAAAGTATGCATGCATCTATGCTATAATAACTTTACATCTGCATGATCTAATAAATGTTATTATGAATAATAACACCACAACCTCAAACTTCAGTATTTGCTGTTTTATTCAGGTATTTGTTGGTACATACCCCGGTAATAATATTACACGACGTTTTGACCTGGTATAGTGATCTTCCTCAGATGATCTAATAGGGTCAGATTTTCAGAAAATGTAGAATTGTACACATTTAGTAAGTTCTGCTAAATTTGGCTGCAATTTGGTCAATATTAGGTCAATTTGAGTACCGTATATGTGGCAATGCAGTGGTTCTAGCAATCTGTTTGGTTAGGTTAAACTGTATTTTGAACTTTATGCTTGTCTGAAATTTGGGTCTTTTGAGAAGATTGGTGAAGGTGAATTGTACATTTTCTGAAAATCTGACCCAATAATTCTTTTTAAAAGTACCTCATCGAGGCTGCGTTCTCCGCCAGTGATATATTATTGGGTTGTTAATTAGTTAGTCTTTAATGTAGTTAATTAGTATTATAGACATGAGCAAAGATCCTATTGGCTGAGAGGGCTGGGATACAACTCTCATGGGTAACATGCTGACATAGCAATGTTCTTTAAAATGAGAAGCTTGATCTTGTTTTCAAATTGCACCATTGCATTTAAATGAGTTTTCGATGATTAACATCATGAATTAAGCGATGACAATATTATAGTCTATATTTATTCCTAGACTATTATAAATGTTGTCATGTGTCACCATCATGGCATATGCAACACCATGACTAATTTACTTTCGATATATATTGTGTTTAAAACAATTATTGTGTTTATAACAATTGAGAGAATGTGCCTAATATGGAAAAAAGTCTTATCAACAGATTTGGTCTTGGCCTATGAAAGGGTCCCAAAACAATCTAAAAATCCACTGCGTTTACCTTGATTTGGAAATATATAATACTAGAGGTAATAACCTCCCACTCTGCATGTGGAGTTTTAGACCGACCCCTGTTTCCCCACCAATATAAATCCAGGCTTCAATGGTAGGGATTAGTATACAGAAACGGTATAATAGGTAGGATATGAAAGATACAATAATCAAAAGGGGGCGTAAGTAAAGGGAATAAAATATAACAATGGACGAGTGATGAATGGGATGGAAAGTAGGGAGACAAGCGATGGGATGGGCAGGGGAAGTGGGAAACGGGAGATTGTAGTAACACAGAACATCTTTCAAGCAGGAAAATATGCTCGAACCATTGCTTTAAACACATGGTACCTAGCGATGTCAAAAATTTTAGAGATGTATCACAAATAACACATTTGGCCAAGCAAATGTATCCAGGGCGTATATACCGACATTTTAAAAGATGCATATTAGGACAGCACAACACAAATTTGGATACATTGTTACTACTGATTGTCTCATCGGATAACAGTTACCTTTACCACATTAAATTTACTTTGTACTATAATTATATAGAATGGTCCTTCTATTTGATTTGGGTGTCTCTGGGTAATCCAAGTAATCAGTGTCGACACCATTCTTCCGAAAGTTGAAAAAAGTTAAGTAGAGTTTAGAGGTGCGTCACTATAATTATAACTCAAGACATATCTAAAGCTATGACCCGTGAATAGAGAACCCTAAGATTTGTAATCCGTTTTAGGAAAATGAGTCATAAGTCGCATAATATGGATTTTGAGATATCTCCATATTTAAAAAGAGGAGATCAAGCTGATTCCAATGATTGTAAACACTAGGAATCTAATAAGTATTTCTATATTTTCAGTTTGATATATTTTTTTGGAGAAAAAAGTTTGCAATGTTTCTGGATGGGTAATTACCAGTAAAGTACTAAATATACTCCATACAAAGGCCTTCAAAACGCAAGGATATATTTAATACAATGTCCTGAAATTTGTTACATAGATTTATATGACTATAAGTGCTAAACCCCCTAAGAATCGGAACATTTCAATAAAGAGATCTTGTGGAAAACCCACTTTGAAAATATCAATTTTGCGACTTGTGACTCATTTTACTGGAACACATCACATTTCGTCTGAGCTTATATGCGAATAAAGTTTCCTTGTAATTGTGCATCAATATCAATTGTCTGTTTACAAGATATAAATATCTGTTATAAATACGGTACACTTTCCCATCGAAACTTTTCTAATACTGTGGAGGCTATTTTGGTGTGAGTGTGCCAGTACAAAACCACCACCATGGTGTGTTGGCTAAATCCATTACTATAGGAATGTGAATAATTAGTTTGAGTCATGTTTCCACAATTAGGAGAGTGAGTAAGTCACACTGCCCAGTGAACCTGCGGCTCTTTACCGACATATAGCGCCTTTAGAATACAACATGACCTTGTCCAAATCCAAGCGGAGAATATTCACTAAAAAGACCTCCACCACACAACCAGGAGAGAAGCCAATAAAAGCATCTTGTATGTACTAGGTATAAAATATGGAAAGGATATATTTGTCAAGTTCAAGCTGTTTTATGTTCGGTACAAAAGCAGGATTCTTTATATATGTCACGGTATGTTTTACCCCTGCTTTTATTTCTCAGACAGGAAAAAATAAGATCCCAGCAAGTATTCTTTTCATGTTTAAACTATCTTCTACTGGTCATTATTTCTCAAAATTTTCTCGACATTTTTGCTTCCAATTCAAAGGCAGGCCTCGTCACGGTATGGTCCATTGCTTTCGGTCGCTCATCGTGTCAAATTTTTCCTCCTTCTGCCTATATCTCATTTAACTTTTTTACATTCTATTCAAATGTGACAACTGCTTCTAAAGAATGCACCAGCAGCAATCAGAATAGAGGCTTTTAATCTCTTCGATTCAGTTTGTTGGCGCTGGATACCAGAGCTTTCTATGACCAAACATACGCTTTCCATGCAATGATGGGCAGGGATAGACAGGTATAGGACACGTGAAACTTTTGTAAGGCAATTTTTGCACATCTAATTATTTTGGCGGTGCCTAATTAATCATTATAAATCTGCAATGGATGACTCATTGGATAAAGTCCATTTTCAAAACATACATGTTGGCTCAGACATCCTATTTGAAATAGAAGAATGATTTAGTGAGCCATAATTTTGGAGGCTATTTATATCATGTGTACGTTTTCCTGAAGGACAAGATGTAATCCAGACTTAAATCATTTAAGGCTGTTCCGTTGACGAATTTCTAATCTTTTGGTCCTTTTAATTCCAGATAATTCGCCATGTTTTCTAACCGTTTAAGGCTACTCCGTCGACAAATGTCTAATCTTTTGCCCTTTTAATACCTGAGAATTCGCCCTTTTTTCTAGTTTCAAATAGAGTTTTTTAAACAAAGATTATTATATTATCTTAAAAGGGAAGGAAACGTTTGAATGTATGTCCTGCCTATTAGTACTCATCTCCATGGGTTTATTCTCAACAAGTAAAAAGCCTGGTAAGCCGTGCATCTGAATGGCATATGATGTACATCTAAGGACTCGAGTGTCCAGAAAATCCCCGTGGTTGCTATGTAATAGTGAGATCAACTTGTTGACCTTCACCCAAAGTCCTCCAGGGTCACTAGCCTCGCTCTGGATGTCTCTCCCAGGACCCGGATGTTATCCCACAGTAAATACTCTCATGTTGCATCAAAGTTTTCTCAATGTTTTGCAAATAGAACTGACAAAGGGAAGACATTAGCCATAATGCCATTTGAGATATAGTGTGGGAGGGACGTGGCATTGCAAATCTTGAATGCTGTCATCCAATACCTTCCCAAATGTGTGTGAAATGCCGGTACATTCCAATCTATAACTTCTCCAGTTGATATGCAATAGGGCCTACTGGAATAACCATGGATAAAGGCATGATAGACATTATTTTCTCCAAGATAAAACATTTGTTTTATTATTTTAAATGCAACGCTTGAAAAAAACCAGTCAGGGATACACTATCTGGACTATTTAGATACTAGAAATAATAAGATAAACATTTATGTTGGTTGAAGTAAAAACCTTAAAGTTGTGCCACCATTATACAGAAAAATATAATGAGAAAATTGTAAACATTTGTGTGTGTTAAATATGCCCCAAGCATTTGTCATTGCCACGTATATATATATATATGATGTCCAATCAAATAACTTGGTATGTGGGGGTTTGAGTTTGCCATTTTTGCCAACTCGATTTTTCGCCTTCACCTCCATGAATAGAGGTCTAAATTTTGCCGAAAAAAATTCCTTTTATAGCGAATAATTGACAAGCTCGTCTCGGCAAAGATTGAACTCACATTTTCTAACACTTCAGTTTGGGCGAAGCACAATCGGAAATCTTCCAATGAAAGGAGGTTTGGTTATTTTGGATATGTGTCAACTGTCTTTCCAATATTTGAGGAATTTGTGAAATTGTCTTCTGCTCTCATGAAGTTCGCGCCACTTGACTCCGGATGACGTCATAGCTGACCTAAGTGTTGACATGGGCTCAGCGTCGCGACTTTGATCTAATTATATCGGTCCGAACTCGTTACTTAGGGACGGATCTACATGTAATTTATTCTAATGCAGCAATTTTTGGGAGCCTGCCGACACGAAGTAGCGACGTCGAGTACCCTCACCCTTGGCACACAGAAGATAATGCAGTTATGAAATATAAGTATGAACCAACATAAAGCTGTCTAACCGAGCCGAATTTCCAAGCTTAGAAGGGCGTTGTTTGAACAAGCCATTTTAAAAACATAAAGCTTTATCTCAATTTTTGTTCGAAAATGTTTTTTATTCTGACTCTTTGTATAGTTCTGTGGTATGGTATGATAACTGCTCTGCAGATCTTCGCCACACTAGAATAACATTTGACAAGGGAACAACAGTTTTAAACTTTCCCATTGTCGCTAAGAGGGTATAATTTATTTTCATACACTGGTATGGAAAAGTCAACTTGGTAATAGTCTTCCAGTTCTTGAGATTGATTAAAAAAACATGTTCGAGGCGTGGTTGGGCTGAAATGTATGTAGCCTGATGAAAAGGCACAATATATAAATACTGTGTTTTATAAAACCGTTGTTTTTTTCTTTGACTTACATTTCGTAATTTCAGGGAGCGGATTGAGATTATACATCAAATTGAACTGTGCCCCCTTACGAACTCTTACAATTGATGTGCTTGGAAAGGGGTGAGGGAAAAATACGTATATGAGATACATTTTTCATGATTTTTCCTCCAGTTGTTACTATCGATATGATAGGGAATACATTCTTACTGTTTGTGGGTAATTACTATCTGTCAAATAATGGTCTTTTTATCCGGAGGCAATTATCTTTCCCCCATCGTTGATGGTTTATCTCTTGTAATTACATCGTGTGCGGGCAATGCCACATATTACTTGTGGGTGAAATCACCAGAAAATGTACAATTCGCCTTCACCAATCCTCTCAAATAATCCATATTTAAGACAAAAGTGAGGTTCAAAATACAGTTCAGCATAAACAAAGGGATTGTTTGAATCAAGGCAATATCAAATATATTCAGATATACCTAGTATTGACCATTTTTTCCATCTAATTCAGCAGAATTTACTGAATGTGTAGATCTGCCAATTGTAGATTTTCTGAAGATCTGACCCTTATAGTATTCTGTTTGTAGTCCTCCCTGAGATCTAGACTATATACCCCTGTAACCACATACCAATACTATTGAACTGAAATATGGTGGACTCAAACAAGGAATGGAAACCAACTGACTATTAATTATCATGAAAGGATAAGTGAAGTAAATATTTACTCCTAGAAGTTATCGTCTGTATCGTACATTCTCCCTGTTTAAAATTGTTGCAACCATTCCCATTATCGGACATAAATCTGGCAAATAGATTAATGACTTGAACTTAAGAAAATATTCAGTTGATAACGCCCAGATGATTTATAGCTCTTCCCGGAGTGACATATGACAGGAGTTTGGATGTAGAAATAAAAGATAAGGAAATAATGTTATTAATTACTTTGATTGTTATTAATTACTGTAGATAGTCTTTCTTAACTAGTCCATCGGTAGTTACAACTCAACTCCTAAGGTCTATAAGACGGCAATCCCAGGAAGAACTGACATAATTGTTTATGCCAGAGGTGATTCACCTTTGTAATAACATCAGCAATAAAGAATTTTCGAATTGAATTGAATTGCATGTGTTGGAAGAAACATGGTAGATTAATCAAAATAATTAATAATTGCAGCTGATATAAAAATACCTTGGATTGATTCATGTTTGAAGAAAGGAAAAGGCCACCACCCACACATTAAAGGGGCGAGTTACTTTCTCCCTTACAATTCCCTAAATATATCTAATAATAGATTTTTCTGTGTGGACCACGCACACGTTCAAAACATCTCCATAAAACGTAACAAACATAAAACTATTGCGACCATTCAATCAAAGCTCTGAAGTTGTAATTGGGTGCACCTGTTAAAGAGATCCAGCCTTTGAAGCTAGTGCATTTTGAGAAATATACAGGAGTTTTTTTTATGCAGTTCTGTTAATACAAGGATCCGTTTCCCTTTAAATAATGCTTTAAAATTTGAGCGCACTCGTTGTTGTTGTCAATATGTTTTGAGTAACAAATTGCACAGGTGCACCTGAAGTTCTGCAAACATGCGGAAAGAGTAATAGTGTGAGGAAATCTGACACCACGAGAGGGGATTGTTGGATCTTGTTGTACAATATGGGACAGTCATCCCCTTTGCCTGTGCCCGTGGTTTCCTTGCCCTCTGGTCTAGCCACCAGCCCTTTTGACTATTTTTAGACAGACCGCAGAACGTGAATATATCCTTATTTACTAAGGATCCAAAACTCTGGAGATCATTGGTGGTACTGCGTACAAGGGTCAGATCTTTAGAAAATGTACAATTGGCAGATCAACACATTTAATGAATTCTGATAAATTACACTGCGAAATCGTCAATACTAGGTATGTCTGAGTATATTTGGTATTGCCTTGATTTAAACAGTCTGTTTCGTTATGTTGGACTGTATTTTGAACCTGTTTTTGTCTTAAATTTGAGTTATAAGAGAGGATTGAAGAAGGCTAAGTGTACACTTTTTGGCGATTTCACCCACAAATACCACACACTAAAATAAAGGATTCTTTAATTATATAACTTCGCCCTTGATTCCTTTACAACTCATTCAGTCTCCCTGTTCTATTTCGGTATTGATAATTAGAATGTATTGGGAAATCTGATAAATGGAATTTCAATTATAGTTTTATAGAGTGCCTTGGGGCAAGTCGATGCTGGGATCTCTCTCCCCCATCGATCGGACAATAGGGAATGAGTTAAGAACAACAAAAGACCGTCCCACCATCGCCGAATGATGGCCCCGCCTCCTCAGATAAATGACATAGTGATATTAGATCTATAATTGCAGGGTTTAAAGTGGATGGAAGGGTAACCCACCCACCTTACGTCGATCCAAGTCACCCGCACCAAATCGACGTGCAAGACTATAACTATAAGAGTACGATCAAGGTAAAAACCAGTTTGACAAAAGATGAAGAAGCACAACATAGAGATATGGCCATGCACTGGGCTGGGTTACATTTATGAATAAATTTCTTTTTTATCAAAAAAAAACATGAGAAAATTGAAACATTGATTGTTTTCCTCCTTCATATACATGTCTACAATATCAAATAATAGCGAACTCGCAGAATTTATTCTATCTAGATTGGCCATAACATATATAATTTATGTATGGTTTATTCTAAATTGGCTCCAATATTAAATCTGTATGGCAATTTATGGATAAAATTACCTGAACTGTCTTTTGAGTACCAACAGTGGTAAATTTACTATTTAATGAAGCCCCATAAATGGTATTCAAGAGTTTTAAAGTTGTTACGTAATTTTTGTTTTAATGAATTGATTAATTGCAAATGTTCTATGACATATAAATTGTTCAATTAATCATCTTCGCTGCATTGAGTGGAATGGTTACCTAAAATTATTGGGAGAGCGGATATAATACTTGACGTTTCATACATCATAACAAAACAAATGAAGGAAAATCACCCTTTACCGGAAGAAAAATGTGCTTGACACCAGGCAGCAAGGCGTCATGTCAATCAAGACCATATAATTTATATCATTTCTCATGAGCCTTTCATCAAATTATTTATTTGGACAAAATAATTACACCATTGAAACAATTATTCGTGGGAATTCCCATTACTGAGAGTATAATTAATCTTAGGTTAAGCGTTGGAACTATCTTATCTGAATCGATAGAATATGATGGATATTAATTTGTTTACAAAAAGGGCTCCACGTACTCAACAATATAAAGGCACTGACCAAAGGCTAAGAGAAAAATTGGAATTATGCATGCAATGACATTCATTTGTAATCCCCTTTAGAGAACTCCTATTCTTTGGGATTCTTTTTATCAACAATTCCCTGTGTTTAAATCTTTTAGGACCGTTGTGTGCGTTCATGCTAGTTTACCTAAAGGCAAATACGTATAATATATTAGCCTTGATATATTCTATTATCACACCTTCAATACCCCATTCTAAATACGTCCTAAAATGCATGAGACAGAAATAATGTGTGGTTAAGGCATCAAAGGAGAAAAACTGTGGTTACGGCATCAAAGGAGAAAAACTCAAACAGAAAAACACACAATTCTGGCAGCTAGGCAGGACAAGCCACATGAAATATAGATATAAATATTCACATTATTATAGGTGGCGGGAAAGGAGGTATTTATATAAGTCTCCCTCGAAACAACAGGTACTGCCCGTATTGTTTGAATTTCTTCTCTGATTTAAAAGAAAAAAGTTTTCCTCTCACAAGCCTGTCTGCCCTTAGTGTGTGTGGTTCAAGGAATTTCATTAAAAAGTAGATGGGAGTGATTTGAGTAAAATTGTGCTAACTAGGGCGGAAGGATGGCGGTGGGATACTAGGGGTCCTTAAAGCGTACACCACCATAGACTAGTGCACGGTCGTTCCCAGCTTTCCATTGGGCCACATGTTGGATTATTTTCCTGGAATGGCCATTTAAAAACATCCCCTCTTCAATCACAGCCCCCATACAATCAATCACTAAGTAATACATTGGAAAAGGCAAAATGAAAAGATTTAAATAGAATATTGGTGGAGAATACCAGTAGCAATGAATGACTCAATAAACCAATGGAAATGGATGCATGGCCTGCTTGGTGAAGGCAAAGCCAGACTATGGATGTGTTCAAGTCACTTCAACTGGATAACAATTCAATTTGGTCGCTGATGGTTTGAAAACATGCAGCTGTGCATTGATTCCATTCTTGGGAGCAGTGAACGAGGAAGTAAGGCCATTTCAGCCATAAAATCTGCTAGGAAACGTGTCAAGTCATTCGCAGACAACACTTCTGTGATGAATTGCCAATTAGGCCGAGATATATCTGAGGGGATTTAGCTAAAGATGGCAATTGGTTATATATATTCGGAGGCGGTGGGCATATACATGCGACCAACTATAATATAATATTCTGTTCAGAAGAAAGGGGTTGGTGAAAAAATAAATCTAGAGAAATACCAGTATATTTTCATCGCGAGACATTATTTGGTAGTTGTTAAAAAAAGTAGCAAACCATTTACTTCGGATAACAATAGCCCAAGGGTCGTACATTAAGAGAAATGTACAGTCACTGACTCAGCTCTAGCTGGTCCCCTACTGAAGTAGATAACTTCGTGTGAGATTGATCAATCGCAGACCCTATATATTCATGTATCATGATCCTCCTGGATTACTGATATCTTGGGAATCCATTCAGTTGAAAGCCATGTGAATCTTCGGCAACATATATAACATTACATTGCTATAGATATTGGGAGCGTTTGCCTTTTATTATTATTACATATCTTATCTTTGTTATCGTGATGTTAGAGCATATACATGTACAGATAACAAAACGGGCAAGGAAGCAATTACAATTGGTCCATTCCAAAACACTTGCATATATATATATGGGTGAAATCGCCAGAAAATGCACAATTCGTCCTCACCAATCCTCTCAAATAGCCCCAATTTAAGAACAAAAATGAGGTTCAAAATATAGTTCAGCATAACAAAACAGATTGCTTGAATCAGGAAAATATCAAATATTCTCAGATATAACAAGTATTGACGTTTTGTAAGGCTAATTTGGCAGAATTTGCTAATGTATTTATCTGCGAATTGTACATTTTCTGAAGATCTGACCCATATCCATTATTACTGCGTGCAGTGACGTCCCTGATCTTAGAGCATTACTGTTCATCTTGTCTGAATGGCTCCAGTCTGAATAAACACTTATGCGTTATCTCTTGTCATTGAAAAAGATAATAGCGATCATGATTCGCAAATATTCGTGTTCGAAAGGTTGAGATAAAACAATTAAATAAGACGTTCCAGCGGTCCAGATGAATCCATATTACACTTTTATCTTGATGTTTTTGATGTGGGGAAATATGTATAATTGCAACTTAACATACTGACACAATAATCATATACAATTTTTTGTAAATGATTTCAAATAAACATATATGCCCACCATTCTACCTTCTAACTATGTTTAAAATGTTACATTAGATCGCGATTATCAATAAGAGTAAATAAACAAATGTAACTGATATCTAGCATTAGTGTTTTCTATTGCCGCGAGGCATCTGTATCCGGATCAGGTTTCATAAGCCGCAAATATTCTTGGCGGTTTTCTGGAACGTTTAACATAATAATCCAGATAATCCCCCATAGATGTAGGGTACATTGGACTCAAGTTGACAGAATACCACAATATATGGGCCATTTTGTGCACCAAGGAGTTGACGTAGCGAACAGTAATTTTCATGGTAGCTCAAGCATCTGATGCGTACGATAAACATACACAAACGTATACACACTTGTATCGGCGTATACATACGGTATATATATAACTCCCAATACGATTTAACTAGAGTCATCTTACCGTGACGATTGATATAAATCCTTTAAAAATAAATGCATGCACTGTACCCCTATGTCAAACCAGATTGCCCTATATGATTGATCGCTGATAAATATCCAGGTTTCATCGATCATACCTGAATATGTGTATCCTTACTGGTGCCAGTTCTTCTATTTACAATACGAGAGGAAACACTTAAGACCTTCCCCACTTAACTAAGGACCTATCCCTCCATCCTACCAGCCAGGTAAGCCACCCTTTGGTCCATATCGCCCCGGTTCATCCTCACCCACGATCAGGGACTCGCATACATATATACCCCGCTATGCCAGTTTATGGTTGATGAGAGGCCTGTATGATATATTCATGATAGTGTATTGGTGGTGTGCATAACACAGGTGTGTATGAATCTGATCGGGATTAAAATAATAGCATGTACTCACCAGGACTGTAGCGACCCAATGTGCTTAAATGGTGGCCGGGGATGTCCGTGTATGTGGTTAGACACACCTACTTGAGTGTGAGATAGCTCTGCTGGGTAAGGGCAAACCACAGCGGGAGGTGTTCTCAACAGCGAGGACAGGTATCCACTATTGGTCCCAAAGTCTGGTAAAGGTAGGCCGTTACACCGACTGGTGCCCCTCCCACCTGTAGAAACGATTGCGGCAAGGTGGTGGGATCGAGGCCCTTAGACTTAGAGGAGGATTTAACAGCGTGATTAGATCACCTTAGGACTAGGAAGAAGGTGTAAAAATTTAACTCTTGTCAAGTCCTCCCAGCGGTTAAAACATGGAGGAAATTAAAATGGCAACCCTGTGGACACACAAAGTTCCTGATTGATGTGTTTACATCAAGTGAATTAGAAAAGCAAAGAGTTGGATCACCGAGAGTTCTTTCGTTTCATTAAGGGGCAACTTGTCCCTACACATCCAGGGGAGACGGATTACTCCAGGGGTTTATCTCGATTGTTCTGTACTCACGTGGATTACAGAGGGGTACTTAAGTAACAGACACAGGCCATAGTAAGGTCTGAGGTAATTTAGCTTTCTCTCTGTCAGAGTGGACGTTGACGTTTTAGCACTTGGGTGGGTAGAACTTAGACAGTATTACATGCGTTAGGCAAACACACTCTATAAAACCTACTTCAAATAATCTTCCTGTGCGTTGGTGTTCTCTTTTGGGTGTTTTTGTTTAGGGGTCAGCATAAAGGTCGTTATTGATACCCCAAAGATGCGCTATGCCAGTGTAAAATTAATGTCGAATACGTCGATTAATAATCTTAACATCTGACTTATAATTCTTATTTCGTTTTCATGTGATTTTAACATATTAGTCTTTGATTGGTGATTTTGTCTGTTATAGACACTTAATTCAAAGTTTCTATTGTAATGAAATGATCGATGTCCATCATTTCACAGACAATAATAACCAATTTCGGATTGGACTGGGGTTGGAATGAAAAAAGAATTGACGAGGTAGGATATAATTATGTTCAAAGCTTTGTTTTGTACAAAGAGAAATAATTCAAATTGCAAAGAGTATTAATCCTGAGACATCTCTATTACAGTTCGCAGCCATATCAACGATCGTGAACTAGGCCTATATAGATCGCTGGACATAATATTATATCATAATGTTATATAAAACTATATCAAAATGTATTTAACTAAAATATCATTAATCAGGTGCTCTCGATCGCCCTTTGGAGCAGCCCTAGTCGGCGTTTACTTGATGTAAAACATATTGGGAAAAGTAATTAAGTCCTATAATTAAGATTATAGGACTATTATTTTTCATTAGTATCTGCCTATAGATCAATTTTATGATTAGAATAGTTATGGGATAAACGAAAGACTATTAACTGCATATCAGAACTGTATTATGAATAATGCAATCAAAGTTTAGCCCTACATTGAAGCTCTGGGCCTGTAGAGTTAACCATAGATCTGAAATCGTATGATATAATTATATCGACCTACAACATATTTAACAGCAGGGCTCTAAATTCGATCAATCTCCACGTGGCTGCGCCACCTGACGATACAGAGCGGGAAGACCCCTGCGCCTGGCTACGCCACTGTCGATAAAGAGTGGTTATCATGAGTTCTACCAGATGGCGCCAAACACTGACACGCACACCATCATAGAGTGTTCTAGTGTAGGGTATGGATTCATTCCTATGTCTGAGAGCATGCTTGATAACAAAAAGTTATATAGTGTCTGATTCCCGATCATTTCTCTATTAAAAACACTTCTAGATGTATTTTATAATTGTTTTACCCTATTCAGAGTAGGCCTACTCTATGTTTAGGATTTTTAAAAATCATATCATGCACATTGATAAGTTGCTGAGAAAATGAATTATTGAATAAGCCTAATCTAGCTTGTATTAAACACTTGGAGTGCTAATGTGGAATTGACTAAGAAAAATACACACACCTTAAAAGACTAGGCTAATTAAAAATGATTTTTTAAAATGACTTCTTAAAAAATCTTTAGAAATTATTTTTAAAAAGAAAAACAATATCAATCTGTCTAGTTTTGTAGAACAGGTCTTCGATCATGCAAAGAGGAAGAGATAGAAGCAGTCAAATGTGTTGAGGTTTTTTTTTAAATAAAAAAGAAATGCGTCAATTATCTATACTTTTTTATGTAGTGAGTATATTACTTGATTGAGATACTAGGGATATTGTATTATAAGTCCTCAGTAGATCTATGTTAAAGCGACACACACGTCTCTCTCTCTTTATTAAATTTTACTAGTACAAAAAGGGTTTCTAAATTATATATAATCGTCTGTTAAATGGACATAGAAGCTGAGGATTTGGTCATTTTTCAATAGAATTCCCATACACATAACCAAGAAAAAATAACAGATTATGGAGAAGGTTACTTTGTTTGCGATTTAATGAATTATTCGAAGGTTTCGTATCTTTGTAAAGAAAAATAAGATAACAAGAATGACTTTAAAGTTCCAGTTCTAGTTCTATTAGTGTTATATATGCATCTCTTCCGATATGTTTGACACTTTATGTAAATTCGTACTTCTCTTCTCACTCTTCCTCTTATTCATATTTCCCTTTCAAATAAAATTCCCAAAAGTTTGTGTCAAATTGAGATATTGTTGAAACGTTATGGGAATTGTGTTTTGGATATGACTCTGTTAATGAAGAAATAAAAGGAGTTCATCGATTCCACTAAAAATGAACAAGGAATTAGTCATTTTCATCCAATGACGTTATAATAAGTGATTGCAATACATGCTGCGCATGCTTCTCATTGCCTTTTAACCGCTTCTTCAGCAGTCTTCCTCTTGCCAGGTTTCGGGGCTTAGACTGTACCTGGTGTTGTTCAAGAGGTGCCCCAGCAGAGCTGATCAGGCTCCACTTAGCAACTGCAGGTTTCTAGGGGCAGCGCCATATGTGGACCCCCTTCCACCTACAGTCAAGGCCATTCCAGATGTTATCCAAGGCAATGCCATTCCTTTGAAGTTGTAGTATAGGCTGTAAGCACTTTGGTGTGTGTCCGAGCTTGTCTCCTATTCTGTCTCACATCCGTATCTGGACTGCATTCCACAACTTAACCTCCTGTGCAGCCCCATGGGTGTTCCAGACCGTGTTTCATGCCCGCAGAGCCCACCGGCAAAAGCTGCACAATATGAATGAACAATATGAATAAAATTATATACACATATATATTTGTGTACATGTCCGTTCATGTCTAAATAGTGTAACTTAATTAGCTTTTTCCAAGGTGACAATCGAAATAATATCTAATATAGAATTATTTTTACGTCTACAGATTAGAATTTGAACAAAGAAGTCGTGTGTTGCTAGGAAAACTCGCTTTCTGCTTTAATTAGCTTTTTTTGTATAAAAAAGGCAAATTTGTTTAGGTAGGGTAGGTTTCTCTAGGTAAGGGGATGGAGGCCGGTGGGGGTCAGAAACATCTATTTGTGTTGTGTTCCAGGGAAATGAGTCACAAGTCGCAAAATGGACATTTTTCAATATGATTTATTCACAAGATCTTTTTGTTGGAATGTTTTTATCTTTGGGGTGTCCAGTCCCTGAGGTCGTATAAATATATGTAGAAAATCCCAAGACAGTCGACCAAATATATCCTTGCGTTTCTAAGATAACCCCATGGGGTATATTTAGCTACGTTACTAGTAACTGTCCACCCATGCAGAAATATTCCAAACTTTTTTTTTTCAAACATAAAAATATCAAACTGAAAATATAGAAATACTTTTAGTTGTCCCGATGTTTACCATCATTAGAATCCGCTTGATCTCATCGTTTCAAATATTATGGTATGTCAAAAAGCTTTTTTTTGCGGCTTGTGACTCGTTTTCCTGTAACACATCACATATAGACATGAAATAAAATCATAATTATTTCCTCCAGATCCGGGTTCGTCCACAATATATGTTGATGACTGGAGTGAGGACATCACATTCGATATATTTCTATTGCCTGGAGCTAGTTGAGCTATTAGCGAGTCAATCTGGATCATCATAGAAAGAATAGAATAGTAAATACTAACTCAGTAGAGCTGGGTGTTCCCAGAAGGGAAATGAACAATTTTGTGATTTTGTTTCAGTGAAACAAAAGCTGGTTATATGAATAGCAGTGAACCTCCCCTTTAGGCAATGAGTGTTTGTATGTCCTTTCCCTAGCGAGGTCCATCCACTACTCAAGGTTAGTAGTTCATGTCTCGCCTGAGCCTTTCTCCGGGGGAAGGAGTTTAGCTGAGTTTGGTCTTTTCAATGAGAGAGGTCAGTAGAGGCTTTACATAGGGAGTACATGTGAATTATTGGCAATACACTATGACCATGTCTTCAGCATAAATATTCAATATCAAACATATGTATAAATATGTATAATATATATGATTAGGCCTCTGCATGCCTGTGGTAGATCAGAATCTTTTCACGGGAATGACTGGCTATTATAGTTCAACTAGGAGCCGCATAGGGCCGTTTTTTCGGACGCACCTGTGTACCTTTAATTAGTCAGTCGAACCTGCCTCTACTCAGTGATCATAAACGTGTGCTAACTACTACACGTCGTGGTCCATCTATTTTTTTTATCAGGAGTCTCCATTAAAAGTGGAATAATTTCTTTGGAACACTTATATGGATGTTATAAATTAAATATACCACGTACGGCACGTATCAAAGCATTAATTCACCACCCCACAGGGCACTCCTTACGATAAATGCATTAACCCAACCAATGTGAACTGTAGCTCAAATTTAGCGCGGGAATTTCTCCAAGATCACGTGGTTACGGTGGGTGTATGTGTAGCCTCGTTTTAACACAGACTTGCAAATGGCGGCCATGTTCCGTGAATGACCTCCTTGTGTTGAATTAAAACGAATATATTCTGCCGGTGCTCTTTCTGATTGGAATAACTTATAATTGTATTGGACACGGTAAGTCTTTTCTTCCCATTCATCTATAAATGTAACCTTATCGTTTCGTACTTTAGGTGAAAACCTCCGGTCATTTTGAGGAATTCCTTACGAGCGGTAAGTGTCACACCGTATCCGCCTACCGATTTTCCCAGCCCTCGACAAGTGGTTGTGCATTTTTGATTTGGATGATATATCGCCAGTTCATTGCCTGTACATTTATACCATTGCCAGAAACCTCTAGACCAGTACTTAATGAACATTATTATGTTATTTTCAATTGTTAAAAGCTTGTAATGATATACTGAACGTTTGTGCTATTACAGCTGCATTGCTTCAGATGAAATTGCCGAAGCCGAGTGCTGCTTAGGCTTAGCTCGAGCCACCTCCCACTAAAATCAGGGAGGTTGCCGAGGGTTGGAAATCGGTTTCTCCATTTGTTCACGCCTAAAATTGAAGAAACATTGGTGTATTTTGATTTCTTAATTAGGTATTTGATACATTGCTTATTTAATGTCTGTAATTCGCCGGTATGTAGAGTAGGAAAGGTCTGGATCCATCGTCACTGTCGTTTTTGGCATCTCTCCTTATGAGTTGGCACTGTCAGTACAATCCGTAAAACTGTAAACACCCCCTCTACAATTTATGTTCTTCTTCTGATGTAGTGACACAATATGAACATCCATGCTTTCAGTTGGTAATCTTTTCATCATACATGCTGTGCTCCAGACTTCGCACAACTCAAATTATAAACTGCTAAGCTGACAGCTTTCTCCAGTATTTTCCCGACAATATTTACATAAATTTAAAAGGAACATGACTAATCATTGCACTTCCGTGTGTGTCTTTACACCAGTAATGGCTATGCCTATGCAAGTTTATGCAGTCTATGCAGTCTATCAATGATCATATATAAAATTATAAGTACGGTAGTCCATCAATTGTGTTAACTTCACCTTTTTTTTTCCTTGGCAGTTTGCCTTCCACCTGGCAAAGGATGCTTTTGGGTTATCTGCCATTTCGTGGCAAATAAGTATTTGGGTACTGTGGTGGCCTTTTAAAGTAGAATTAGCAAGTCGTTTTTCTGGTTTCATGGGCTCTCTACCGTAATCTGACACCCGGCTCCCCATATTGAATTTCATTTCAATATAATGATACAGAAATTGATACATTGTGTATACAACTATACAGCCACCACCATCGACAAAAGATTGGTGATGTAATATTGTTTATTCTTAGGCCTATATCATACATTTATATAGACACGTATAGGTCCAAATTAAAAAATGGAGTCCTTTAATATGAGTTAGTTTTAACTAGGTTCTATGCTCATGATTATATTATAGGCGTGTATATCCTCAAATGCATATAGAAAAGTCTTGTATTTTAAAGCCAATTAATTTCCAATTCCAACAAACTCAGAAGATTTTCATAAAAATTGTATCAGATTCACTAGTCTGCCATGGAACTACCCGTACGGTACTAACGCTGTTACGCTTACAGTCAGATATTATGACGTTGGACTAATATTATTGCACACCCTTCACTTTGTTGTTTTTACACAGAATTAAGCGATGCTAATCGTTCTTATAAGGGGGTTCTAAAATTAGATGCGTTAGAAGTTAATTGTATAAATCTGCGAAGCGTGTTCCATTCCATGTATCTGTCCTATTTTGGATTCTACGTAGTGGTTGTAACATAACGCCCCCTTCTGCTGGGTATCGCATTTCTAACCTACACTTGATTCGTAATGTATATCAATGGCGATTGAAACAGTTTGCAATTTATGTAATATATGCACTGCCACTGGATCTAGTCTTATCAAAAAGGGTTTCAGCGTACTGCCCCTCCTGTAATACCGTACAAAATACAACGTTTTAAAACTATTCTATAGAAATAATTATATTCTTGGTCAAAATTATATAGATCTAGATTGAGTAGTCAAGGGGAATGCCGTTTGAAAATATAGGCCTAATTTGCTGTTAGTATTAGCTTTTATTTAGTGTGGCCCTTTAAAATTTAAAAAAATAATTTGCATTCTAGGCAGGGGATATAAAGAAAATATCCATGTGCAAACACAATAGAAAATAGTTGTCGGTATTCTTAATGCTATACACAGAAACCAAGAGAACTTCTATAGCATACGTCTCTAGGCCTATAATAGTCCTACTGTTGTCTGCCTACTGCAAAGCTTCCATGAAAAATTATTAGCAAAGTGGATATTTTATGATGTATGGATTAGTCCAATCTCTTACCCACACCTTTGAAAAATAAGCACGTCGCACTCGAAGATTAATTCCAGATCTCTGAATGTTAATGTTATCTCCTAACCTTGTTTTTTTTTCTAGGAAAAATAATCAGCCGAGATGCCTGCAGTCAAAGGAGATGGCATGCGTGGCCTTGCCGTATTCATTTCAGATATAAGGAATTGTAAGTACACGGATTATATAAAATAATAAAATACTTATTACCGTATTTCCCCGTTTATAAGCCAGGGTGTGAACTCATTCTTGTAAAATAAGCACTATAATCTTTACCCCGAATATAAGTCCGCCCCAAATATAAGCCAGTCTATTACCATTTGAAATTAATATAATACCTGGCTTATAAACGGGGAAATACGGTATATCTGCCTGCTATGCCTTGTGTATTGTGTATTGCTAATATCATATATCACCTTTATGGGAGCTGAATATAAGGTAACGGCTGGAAGAGCTGGATCTTATCCAGAAGCCTGCTTTACCCATTTGCCATCCTCTTAACTTTACCTGTAAAACTTGGCAAATAAAGTATATTCCAATCCAATCCAATCCGATATGAAGCTTGTGGAAGTGCTTTAGATTGGGTCTCGTATCTGCTTTCAAATGGTAATAATCAAGAGGTGGAGATCACATATCAAGTATAAATTTTTCGGAGAAATTAATTATATCTGGACCTAGTTACTGTTGGATTATACATCTAGATGCATTGTAGACATTATGCCATCTAAGAGAAAGTCTTGCCGGCTCTGTAGAGTGACATGCCTCTTGAATGTGTTTATGGCATGCTTTATGATAATACTTCTCGAGTTCTATAAAAGAGATATTTTGGGCTAATCATGACATTAGAACTGGGTGTGGGGTGCTTATGTCACGCTCCATTTTTCTCGGTGCATATTGACGATAAGACAAGTGGTGTCATAGAGGGTTGCTGATAAGAGCTGATACTGGTGCTGTTTACATTGTTCTTTCTGGCCGCCTCCATCAATGTGGGTGTTCGATATTTCACACTGCCTTGTCACAGTCTTGCCCCGTTAATGGCACTTACCCAAGAAAAAAAATAGCTTCTGCTAGGTAGGGAATTGATTGCGTTGACCTTGATAAAGGAAATCTATTTTCTATAATTAACTTTATCGAAATTACTTTTCGGTACAAGGAGTATGTTTATATTTGGCTTCTGTGATGCTTGCCACATAAAATACCTTTTACCACCAAGTACCACTGTCAGTCATTCTGTCATATTATTAATATATTAAAAGTTTAATGCGTACTTCATTAGAAGTTTGATAGCTATTTACTCCTTTAGTTGCTCTGTAGGTTAACAACTAAATAAATACATTCCCATGCAGAGGTGATCATTCATATACCCTGAAAATATTTTAACTCTGATCATTGAATGTAATTTGACTGATTTCAGGCAAAAGTCGCGAGGCGGAAGTGAAAAGAATAAACAAAGAACTGGCCAACATTCGATCTAAGTTCAAAGGTAAGGAAGCTTCAATTCTCCGGTTTTCTCTCCCGTGTTATAAATGCGACTGTCGTAAAACACAGAATAAGTCCAGCATAAAAACATCATGAGTCACATATATAATCATGTTATATGCAGACATGGCCATAACACGACGGTATGACCTTAACTATAGCCTGAACCCTAATCCGATTATATTACCTGTACCATAGGATATTCCCCACTGAATATAGACATTAACGGGGAGGAGTAAGAAAGCTTTAAATGTGACTACCCACGATGCGTTGGGTCGTGTGGACTATTTTATACATTTAATCATAAAGTAAATGTTTAGTTTTACCATTAAGGAAGTATAGGTACCAGCTTGGGTAGTGACTCTCCTTTCACCCCTCAACCACCGAAGTGTGGATGTCAAACTGTGCTAACATAGTGCTTTATATAGCCACTTGGAAAATAAATGTCAAGTTCGATTCAGGGAGTTAGAATTCAATAGAGTACTATAAATACGTTAAAGAAAACAGTTTTGGATAGATTTTCAAGCACGTTTATTTTTGCAATTAAAACCTCTTCATCTAATCTTTATCTAAATATCTCGGATCGTGGTTCTTGATTGTTGTGTCGCAGATGACTTGTCTGAACCAAGGGTTAAGTCAAGGAACTTGGAGTTTGTCGTGACTGGGACTTTCTCCACCTTATTACTTCTCCGTCCCTCGAGTATATTGTTATGATTATGAAGACGGGGATTTGCATGCCTTTCCCTTATATTGCCTGGATCCTTGCCTTTACTACACACCACTATATCTTCTTATGAATAACAAGAAAATATTGAATTCTTGGAAGGAGGCGACCAGTTTTTAGCTGTGGTACGACCGCTCCTGGAGCTCGGTGTGCAACCAAACATTTGTGTTGTTTCATGTGGTGCCTTGATCTTCATGATGAATCGATGTTTTCATTTTTTACTAAACTTAATATCTATATTTTATTGATTTATCTATACTTGATACGTTCGTGAATCATAATTTATAAATCCTTGATAAAGGGCAAATGTACGCCCGAATCGTCGGACCCCAATAAACTCAAACGAAGAGCTTATCAAACCTCTCCTGTCCCCTGTGTTTTGGGGCCAAACCCCACCACTTAAAATAGTTTATAAATACTACGCTAGACGTCTTATTCAGACTCTTGTTTGTGAGTATTACTATCTTATATTTGTTGGAATAAAACATGATGTTATGGTTAGACTTTAATAACAATACAATACCAGGCATTTAATCCTATCACTGCCCTCTGATTATGAGGTATGTTAATATGACAAAGCTTATTGCGACTAGTCAATACTGAGACATCTTACAATAGATAATAAATGTGTATAAACTTCAGTTTAAACTCCCAAATATTAGAAGATTATCAGTTGAACTGGTGGTGATGGCCCACTTCATCGGAATACTGCCATTTATGTATATCATCGCAACTAGATCTATGTCTCTCAAGCAGCCTCTTTTAATATAAATACCTCCCTCATCTTTCATGTCTATAGAGAACCATATCCACAGCACATGGTTTTAAATATTAAATGAACACTTCTCTGCAGGGAGCTGTATAGGCCCCGATCTCCCATAACGTTGCTTACTGAATGAGTCATTCTCCTTGGTATTCTTACTCTAACACTCCTCCGGAATTCTCCACCACACCAGAGGTCATTTTAAACCTTGCCAACATTTGTCTTTTTTTTAAACTTCACCTCAATGTACTTGTTTGTTCTTTTAAATAAAAGTTTAACCCATCTCTATTCAACTACAACTTTGAACGTTCATGTACTTTCCCATTGTCTTTCTCTCGTATATCTGAACAATATGGGGCTTGATCTCTCTGGTGGGAGCTTAGCTGTTGTTATTTTTGTTTGGATGGGATCTACTATCATGTTATCCATTGTGATGGCATTGGTGAATGTCACCTTGCTCTTCTATGGCTTGGATGACATTTGTCGCATCGAGGACATGCCTCCTTTTTCTACATATGTCAAGCCAGGAAAACATGCCATTACTCATGATACCCACTCATACTATTGGATGATAATGGTTACTGTATGTGAAGGTGGTCATTGGGACTCATCCTGTATATAAAGGCACATGAATGGCTCTAAGCTTGAACACGAAACACAATTAACCTCTCCACGAGCGGGGCTATGCTCCGCCCACCGTCTCCCGGGACTCCACGCGGTGCCACCTCAGACAAACAAACCCACGACGGCCACTGTTTAGCATTAAAACTGCCTATCTAGAGGCCTGTTTTGATCTTAATTTGGACCCAGATACTAAATTTCTCTGATATTTTCTCAACATACCACATATAGACATCTACACTAAGTCAATGGCAACGAAAAATATCTTTGATAGCATAAGATATAGAGAAAGAGGCAAAAGTTTTACCTTGGAGAAAGGTGTCACAGGTATGAGATTAGTTCAGGCAGTAGGCTAATATAACAAAGATCAGTAACATCATCTTATGGCTTGAATTGAAATTAACATCCATTGTGGAGATTGAGTGAGTCAGTATTCAAGCATATTATATTATTATTTTGCATAAAATGATATGATTATTGTTAAATATTTTCAGATAAAACGTCAGGCTACTTCTATACTGAATACTAGAAGATTGGCAACTCAAGAAGAACTGTTTAACTTTAATATAACAATGTTAGTTGTTTGAATATTTGGCCTTAAATAATTGAAATGAAATAGTAACACTCCATGATGAATAATACCGTGTTTAAGAGCAGGTATACATATATCTAGTGGAATGTTTAATTGATCAATGTTAAATTTTAAAAAGGGATTTAGGGAGATGGAGAGAGATTATTACTAATGTAAGGTATAAGTTAGATCTTAGTTATCTACATTTGTCTCCTGTATAAGGAGATTTTAAAGAGGGGATCTATGTTTTTTTTTACAAGTTTTATTTGTTATTCTGGTGATTTTCTTTATGTTTCTTAAAATCAGCCGCCCTGATGAGAGTAGGGGGTATTGGTGGGTCCATACTGCCGAAATAATAACCCAGAACACTTAAAATCCAATGAAAAATGCTATATTTGGGGCAAAACATGGTACGTTTCTATGTTAAAGTATAGGCAGTGTTGACGTTTGTGTCTGAGGTTGGAGTTGTAAACATGCAGTGCGCGCAAAACAACCCATGTGGGGCACATCTGTTTATAGTTTCAAGCGCGCTGACTGGCTATCGGTTATGTAAGGGGGTGGACCTTCGATGCTCGTGGAGAGGTTAATTGTAACTACGGTATCTTACCTGTAAGGTAATCTTATCATTGTTTTAGAAAGTATAACACTTTGCCCAACAGAGAATTATATGCGTGAAATTACCATCAATTGACCTTTATTATTTCCTCTACGTGGGTGAAGTCGCCAGAAAATGTACAATTCACCTTCACCAATCCTCTTAAATAACCCGAATTATGTCTCGTCAATCACGAAATATTATCTGAGGAATTTTAAACTGTAATGGCCCAATGGCGAGAGAACCCATCACCGAGAACCCTGTCTTTCGAAAGAAAGAGGGCCGGTGGGAGGGCATCTAGTCTAAACATATCTCGTGATGACTCGACATAATTACAGATTAAACTTTAACTTACAAGTAAGTCTCAGATAACTGTAAAATTTAAGACAAAAATATAATTCAACATAACCAAACAGTTTGTTTGAATCAAGACAATGCCAAATATATACTCTGATATAACCTGTACTGACCATTATTGAGTCTAATTTTCCTAAGATTTCTAAATGTATATATCTGCCAATTGTACATTTTCTGAAGATCTGACCCTTGTTTGTCAATCTCGCACGATTTATTGATGCTGTTCAAACTAAAACACTAATAGATTGTAAGCTCCACAGTTAACGGCTTTAATCGATCGTGAACGGACAGTTCAGGTGTGGCTAATTGCTTTAAATCAATATCATAAATTACATACATAAATATAAGCGAGATAAGGAAGAGATTTATTCTGTTTCCTGGGACAACTTCTTTCTCCTTTATCAATATTACACCTCTAAATCCAACACCCTCATTTAACCTCATGGCTCTTCCTTACGTCCCTTTTCTTCCTTAACCCCTGCTGTTCCCTTTACTTTACTCACAATTCCCTCATGTAGTCACCCTGGCAAACGTCTATTAGAGTATCAACTCCCCTCGACTGTCTACCCAACAACTGTTTCCCCCGCCCCCCAAACACTCTTAGGTCCAAACCATCAGATCAGATAAGAAAGTTATATCTGCCTACTTCACTAATCGGTTTCCTGGGCTATGACTCGGCGTTTTAATGGGAATATAATGACATTTTGCGGTCTTAATGGAATTATAATGGCACTTTACGGTTTGAGGTGAGAGGCTTTCCCTTCGTTCGAAGGCACTCTCTCAACTATGGGCCTAGACTGCAAAGCACTGACGGCCAGCTTAATACTTGCTTGGAGTTCAACCTCTCTGGCCATTTCCTCGCTTTTACCTATCCAGTCAGGTTCAGAAGGCAGTTTTGAAACCCTAAGTTTTAGAAGTCATTAACACCTTTAGCCTTAATCTAAGCCTTGTGGTTAAGCTTCTCGCTGGATGTGGAATCGAGGAATGTGCCCGTCTGGACCTGACTGTATCATGGTGTTCCTCCTCCCCCTCCTCCTCCTCCTCCTCCTCCCCCTCCTCCTCCTCCTCCTCCTTCTCCCCCCCTCCTCCTCCTCCTCCTCCTTCTCCCCCCTCCTCCTCCTCCTCCTCCTCCTCCCCCCCTCCTCCTCCTCCTCCTCCTCCTCCTCCTCCTCCTCCTCCTCCTCCTCCTCTTCCTCCTCCTCCTCCTCCTCCTCCTCCTCCTCCTCCTCCTTCTCCTCCCCCCCCTCCCGGCGTTAACATTGTAATCTTGGTTGGGTAATGGAGGAGCAGCAGGTCCATAGATCCTGGAGTCACTTTCCTACAGTGCCAGTGCTTAGAAGCACGTAGATTGCATTAGTAGAGTTTTTACAGCCTTGTTTTACGGCCGCTGGGAAACGCTGTTGTGTTGCCGTCTCCTGTACCTTTGGTATATTCCCATGTACTTCTTACAGAGAGCCTCCGCCTCCCCTTCTCGCTCTCCTCTACATGTCATCCAATCCGACAACAATATCATCGAGCAAATTACACCTGTTTCTAGTGTTAAACTGCGGTAGCTGTTATTGCGATACCTGCGTGGGCCCACCACATGGTTATGGGTCAGATTTTCAGAAAATGTACAATTGGCAGATCTACACATTTAGGAAATTCTCCTAAATTAGGCTTGAAAAATGGAGAATACCCGGGTATATCTGAGTATATTTGGTATTGCATTGATTAAAGTATCAGTTCTGTTATGTTAAACTGCATTTTGAAGCTCATTTTTGTCTTAAATGTGGGCTATTTGAGAGGATTGGTGAAGACGAATTGTACATTTTCTGAAAATCTGACCCTTATATTAATCCCTGCTGGGTTTTAGTGTATTGCTTTAGAAACATATCTTTGATACTATTGGACCGCAGATATGATAAATAGACGTGGTCTCGAGTGAATAAAGGATGTTAGTCAAATGTATTGAATAGAAACAAGGAATTACTCGATTTAAACTGACCAAGACGTGTGATTTTCACGGTGAGATCCCCATGATTCATGGTCCTGGGTATGATCATAAAGTGCCTTTCTGTCTCTTTTCTCTGTCTTTCTCTCCCTTCTTCTCTATCCCTATTTCCTGGGTATGATCATAAACTGCCTCCCTCTCAGCTCTCCCGCCCTTGATATAACCATAGTAAATGTGTTGATAAGGGCGTAAAGCAACCAATCTCACTCCCTCACCCCATGATTCACCAATATTTGGTGCATACTTGTCTCATGAGACCTGACCATCTGGTGCTCAGTAGAAACAAAATATCATAGTTTCACCGAGCCAGTCTAGGCTCAGATGTGAGCGACTCCCTCTAAACTGAGGGAAAGCCTCCCGCTCCAAACTGCCACTAATCCCGTTAGGACGCCTAGGGCCAGGAAAGCCAATAGCGCTGTAGGTGTCGAATCACTGACGTACCATTCTTATCTGATCTGACAGGTTGTGAGCTTAGACTGGCACTACGGTACCTAAATCATGGTTGATTTGACCCATGCCTAGACATCGGGGGTGAATCGGTCTCTCTGGGACCTGGGGCTAGTGTTAGCCCCGCCTGTTTCTATATATAGAAACAACACTGCCTGAAAGTGTGTGGTTGACTGCTTAGTCTCTCCACTCACTCACTCACCCGTTCACTCACTCTCTCTCTCACTCACCCATTCACGCACTCACCCACTCACTCTCACTCACCCATTCATTCACTCACTCACTCACCCACCCACTCATCCACTCAACTTACTCACTCACCCCACCCCCTCACTCACTCACCCACTCAACTCACCACTCACTCACTCACCTCCCACCTACTCACGCACTCACTCACTCACCCGTTCACTCACTCACTCGCTGGCTCACATCCCACCTACTTATATAGTCTTTAACTGAAGGCGTTAGAATGCAATCAGGTGTGCTGGCTATAGATTAGTGGAAGACATGTTGATTACTGAGGCCAATGTGGACGTGACTTGTGTTGTAAGTCTAGTGTTGGGATACATACCACCAGGCCCTTAGGTGCTCACCTCTCACATATATACTCCTCATGATGATTCCCATCTCCTGCCCAATCCTCTTCATACTAATTCTTACCATGACAATATCGGTACTTATACTTTTTAATCTTTAGTTTTATGCTTGTATCAATTAAACTCCTTATATTGTTACATTTTTTTAAAATTGACAATTGTGAATTAAAATATGAAAACAAAATCATTTCAAATATGATCTGATATTTTCTTGGAGTTCGCAAGATTCTTGACCAAAGTTTTTGCATTGACTTTGGGGCGGCCGTTGTGGAACATTTTAATGTTACACGGCTCCTCTTTAGCTAAGCAGGTGGGCCCTGGCTTGACATTCAACCTTGGATGGTCATAATGGACTGAAACACGTGAGGCAGTGGGATCTATTTGTAGCCGCTCTAAAAGCCTGTTTTGATTTCCTTGTCAAGCAATTGGGTCAAACCTATTTAGGTAAAACGCATTGAGACGTCCATCAGCCCCTGGCTAACGTTGGCGTCAATATATTAGCTAAATGCCAAATACGAGATGATATATGTCATGAACATGAGTCTCTGTGCTGTTTACAGCAAAACCAAACCTGTGAGTGCGTGAGTGAGATTGGTTGCTTGACGCCCTTATCAACACATTTAATATGGTTATATCAAGGGCGGGAGAGCTGAGAGGGAGTGAGTCAGTGAGATTGGTTGCTTGACGCCCTTATCAACACATTTAATCTCACTCACCTGTCTCCAGGTGCCATACTGCCCCAAGGAGATGGCTTTCCCTCTAGTGAGATCCCCATTATACCACTGTGACAGTGATGGCATGTGTCACTGGTACTAATGGACATTACATAACCTCACCCTAAAACCCGATCCATGTATCAATAGCCGAGTCGTGGTACTGGAGGAGGGGGAGGTCTAACAGGGTATAGGACTTCCTTAACGCTTCTGCAATCATCTACATGATTTGTTACTTAACTTAAGTATAAATGCCTTTAACAGAATCACATTAAAGTCAATTGTGTTTGTCACTGCATTAGTAACAACATCAAGTCAATGAAGTAGGGCATTTACTGGAAGATCTGTGCTCATAACAGATGTAATAGGGGATTTGCATGTGCCGCTGCGCATGTATATTAATTACAGTGCATCCTGGGTGGATTCTGATGAAATTTGACAATGTTTTCCCCAATATCAGCTTTTTAGGTGATCTATGAAAAGCAAATGTATGATGGGAAAGATAGAGGCTTGTGTAATGGAAACATGTATAACACAATCATGGATATTGACATTAGGGCAAATGTTGATAAATATCCCATGCTGACCATGGCATGTTTTCTATACATTTGACACTGTACCATTAGACGCATGCGAATCAAGATTCAAAATGGCGGCTATGCAAATGATCCTCTATTACCCATTGTCATAACATCAGACAATAAAGATCGAATATATATTATTTGATTTGATTGAGGTCTCAAATGATTAATATAGCCTTTTATACCCTTCCAATAAATAAACCCAACTCTTACAAATCAGTTCAGATTTTGTATGGAAGTCATTCCTAACCTGCTGTGTGTACTTTTAATGGCACATATTAATAGAAGTCATGAAATATTAATTCAGTCTAGTAGGCCTTCCACTGGCGTCTTTAGCGCCCAATTAAAAAAGAATCTTGAATCGCCTTTGAAGGTGTTTGAGCTAGTTCTGGGACTCCCCTACCTACGAGTTCCTACTTTCTAGATCTATCTTACCCTCATAGTCGTAAAGCTTTCACCCGGCTCTGATGATCAATATCTTATGTATTGGTATGGAGTGGTAAATAGGGAACTAGTGCACCCATACCATGACAACTCTAGTCTCTGGGCCAAGTCGCCAGAAAATGTACAATTCACCTTCACCAATCCTCTCAAATAACCCAAATTTGAAACGAAAATAGTTCAAAATACAGTTCAACCTAATCAAAGCGATTGCTAGAAATAGTCCAACGCCGAATATACTCGAATTTACCTATTATTGGCCAAATTGCAGCCTAATTTAGCAGAATTTACTAAATGCGTACTGCAACAAATTGCACATTTCCCGAAAATCTGACCGCTCTATACATTGCCTTGCTCCATCCGTGCCCACTGGCCAGTGTTAATTCCACCCATGGGAGCAGGTTGTGCTGTGCTTGATGGCCGGACTAGGAGAATATAAAAGGGCCATATTGCTTCTGATCTATTGTAATCACCTCCTTTCTCACAGCTCAGTCTAGGCCCAGAGCTGAGAGAGTCCCTTCAAACGGAGGAAAAGCCTCCCACCTCAAACCCCAAGGTGCCATTATAATCCCGTTGAGACCGCAAAATGTCATTATATTCCCATCAAAACGCTGAGTCCTAGGTCAGGAAACCGATAAGCGAAGTAGGCGTCTAATCACTGACATACCATTCCTGTCTGATCTGAGGGTTTGGACTGGACCCAGAGTGTACAATTTAAAGCAGCGTCCATCCTGGTTGAATATATTTGTGGGTTTTTTTTCTCTCCATGTTTAGCTAAATGCATTGATTACTTTGTGTGGATAGTTTTTATATTTTTTTTTATTCATTTAAGGCCAATATTTGTTCTAGTTTTTATTTTTTTATTTGTTTTATTCATTCAAGGCCAATATGTGTTCATACTGGTATCTGTTTCAATATCAATCAATGATATTTGAACACGTGCATGACCCACATACCTTTTGACATTTCAAAACATTTATACTGAGAGTGCAGCAGCCATCAATATGGTGTTAACCTCATTGTGTTTGTACATTTGAACCTTTCCAATGCTCTGCCACGCCCCCTTTTACATGGGGTTGTGCTAATGTAGCCATTCATTCACTGCCTCGTCTAACATTCACATAATCACTCATCCTTGTCGTGGACCTGCTTCATAACAAACATCTCCCCCTCTCCAATCATCAACAGCCCCCGCCCGTCCTATCTACACATATGGGTCAGATCTTCGGAAAATGTACAATCAGCAGGTCTATATATTTAGTAAATTCTGAAAAATTAGACAGAAAAAGGGTAATACTATATATATCTGGGTATATTTGATATTGCTTTGATTCAAACAGTCTGTTCGGTTATGTTGAACTGTATTTTGATCCTCATTTCTGTCTTAATTGTGGGTAATTTGAGAAGATTGCTGAAGGTGAATTGTACATTTTCCGGCGATTTCACCCATATACCAAAAAAGCTGAACCTCTTTACTGACGAGGCTCTTTTCCCTACCGTCCCATCTCTGCCAGTTGGCTCATCACTGCCTTTGAACTGAAACTAGCCCCCTACGTACCTCCCATCCCCCACCCACCCACCTTCCTCCCCAGATTGGTACAGCTAATTCAGGCCTGGCTACACAAGTCAATCACTATCGGAAGCAAGCATTTGGGCAGTTGGGTTGCAAGTGCTGAGCTTGTTGCTATCATAATGATGACGTTATAATATACGGGTAGTATGTGCTCAAACAAACAGCCTCCAGAGGGATCGATACGTTACTCTGGCAGGGTTCTCCACTGGGGTGGGGTACGAACCCTGACTCTGAGCTCTGGATTCCGTACCTTCACGCAGATCAGGGTTCTCCATGCCCCCACGAATTAGGTCCGTCGATGCTGAGGTAGGCGAGGAGAACAATTGGTCAGCATTCCTTCACTGAGCTGGCATATCTCCCTCTCTGAGCCAGTGCGATTGGGGAAAAAACTAACTGGGCCAATTGACTCTGATTGATTGCCTGGGCTATTTATAAATACCCTACTTGGGTCAGATTAAGAAAATGCACAATCTACAGTTCTGCACATCTCTCAAATTCTGCTAAATTAGATCGAAAAATGATGAATAGTGAGTATATGTGAATGTATTCTGTATTGTATTCATTCAATAAATCCGTCTGGTTATGTCGAACTCCATTTTGAGCCTGATTTTCGTCTTAAATTTGGGTTATTTGAGAGGATTGGGGAAGGCCAATTGTACATTTTCTGAAAACTTGACCCATTTACTCCGATTGGGCATCTCATCATTGTCATGTTTAATGCATTATTTATCTGATATTCAGAATTCCCTGTTTTGAAATCGACTCCCTTCAATCTATTGACTACATTTCGTGATAGCAAACCATGCCAATAACTGCGTACAATAATCATAAAGCTACAGTTGAACCTCTCTATTGAGACCTACGGACTAAACGATTTGTGGTCTCATAGTGAGGTGGTCTCTTTCGAGGGGCTAATCTTATAATAGGAACACAAGTCGGGACTGAGAGAAACTGGTCTTAATAAAGGGTTGGTGGTCTTTATGCACTGTTCCACTGTATATGGTGCTAAGTCTCTACTTTGTTTTTTTAGCCCCTTGAACTTGATATATGTGATATATATGATACACCTGTGTCTATGTATTATTCCTTTGACGGGTGACTGACCTAGGCTATACTTGCGATGCATTGTTAGCATTACAGGTGGAAATATTGGTATGATGGTGGCACTGTGTCTGATTGACATCGCTATATCTTGCTTGAATGGTAATTCTTCACTCTAGCCTCATATATCAGTACTGGTCACTTGTATCTGGTATATATATATGTCCGATGTGTGTACAGCAGAACTGCTGCCTTGTAGATATTGGACAAGATCTGACTCTATCTGGCGTGTGTATAAAGCCACCAATCACCCCTAGTAAAATGAAGGATCGTTTGGCTGATTTACCTATAAACGTTCATTTCCAGTGGTCGGGAAATGCCACTTTTTACAATGACCGTCCATGTAAAATCTTCTCTATAATTTGAGTCGAAATGTCAAAGATCAAATTTGTAAATTGGTGTAATACAGTTCTGTCTTCTGGATTTGGCTCATGGATGTGACTCCTACAGCGATGGAAGTCCTTGTAACTTAGTAACATCTCACCTCGCTTTTAACTATGAGTACTTTGCCAAAGTGCTCGTCGACTGGACTAATATTATTTCATTCAGTTTAGAACAATTGTCTCAGTGCTCCATTAAAGATGATGCATCATCCATCAATTCTAAGTCCCTGAGGATCGTAGTCCCACTTGCTTCCTCGTATTGTATTGTAATGCCCATATTACGTGTGCAGTCAGATCCAGAAGGCAGTTTTAGACCCCTAAGTTTTAGAGGTCATTAACTCTTTTGGAATTGAGGAATTAGGCCTTCTGGGCAGGACTGTGGTAGAACCTGTCCACGGTGTCCATTGGCATTGGAGGGACAAAATGAAGAACGCTTCTCCCTTCTCCCTTCTCATTGCCCTGTAACATCCGAAAACAGTACAATTATGTATAATATATATTAAATAAATATATTTTAAAGTAAACCACAGAAAAGACACTTCACGACCTCAACCCCTGAAATGTCCAATAAAAGAAAAAAATGAATTCTCCTACTTTGTCAATCCTTCAAATCAACCTCTTAAAATTCAAAAGTAAAGTAAAGGAACAATTGGTAGATCTCCCCAACAGCACTTGTGAAAGAAAGCTCAGCTTTATCCTAACGGATATTGATTGCATATATTATAGGTGGATTATGATGGATATACATATGGGTCAGATTTTCGGAAAATGTACAATTTGCCTTCACCAATCCTCTCAAATAACCTCGTAACTTAGTAACATCCCACCTCGCCTTTAACCATGAGTACTTAGCCAAAGTGCTCGTCGACTGGACTAATATTATTTCATTCAGTTTAGAACAATTGTCTCAGTGCTCCATTAAAGATGATGCATCATCCATCAATTCTAAGTCCCTGAGGATCGTAGTCCCACTTGCTTCCTCGTATTGTATTGTAATGCCCATATTACGTGTGCAGTCAGATCCAGAAGGCAGTTTTAGACCCCTAAGTTTTAGAGGTCATTAACTCTTTTGGAATTGAGGAATTAGGCCTTCTGGACAGGACTGTGGTAGAACCTGTCCACGGTGTCCATTGGCATTGGAGGGACAAAATGAAGAACGCTTCTACCTTCTCCCTTCTCCCTTCTCATTGCCCTGTAACATCCGAAAACAGTACAATTATGTATAATATATATTAAATAAATATATTTTAAAGTAAACCACAGAAAAGACACTTCACGACCTCAACCCCTGAAAGGTCCAATAAAAGAAAAAATCGAATTCTCCTACTTTGTCAATCCTTCAAATCAACCTCTTAAAATTCAAAAGTAAAGTAAAGGAGCAATTGGTAGATCTCCCCAACAGCACTTATGAAAGAAAGCTCAGCTTTATCCTAACGGATATTGATTGCATATATTATAGGTGGATTATGATGGATATACATATGGGTCAGATTTTCGGAAAATGTACAATTTGCCTTCACCAATCCTCTCAAATAACACACATTTAAGACAAAAATGAGCTTCAAAATGCAGTTTAAAATAACACAACTGATACTTTAAATCAATGGGATACCAAATATACTCAGATATACCCGGTATTCTTCATTTTTCAGCCTAATTTAGGAGAATTTCCTAAATGTGTAGAGCTGCCAATTGTACGTTTTCTGAAAATCTGACTCATATTCACATAATTTCCACTGAGTTACTGCGTACACTTATACGATACAATGCTATGTATAACGGCATAGTTTGATGGAATGGACTTAGCACTGAGGCCTACATAAAGGGCATATGTTCCCCATGCTTCATGATTATCGACGCCTCTTCAGAGTGCAGAATCAATTGATGGCTCATTATGCACGCATTCCCATCAGGTTCCATTCTCCATCCCTTAATCTGGCTATTATTTGGGTCAGATTTTCAGAAAATGTACAATTGGCAGCTGTACACATTTCTTAAATGTTGCTTAATTAGGCGGAAATTTGGTTAGTACTAGGTAAACTCGAGTATATTCGGCATTGCATTGATTCTAGCAATCTGTTTGGTTAGGTTGAACTGTATTTTGAACTGTATTTTCGTCTAAAATTATGGTTATTTGAGAGGGATGGTGAAGTTGAATTGTACATTTTCCGAAAATTTGACCAATTTGTACCGTATGAATACTATAGCCAAGCTCTGCCGCCTCACTGTGTGATGTGCGAATAACTCCATGCATTTGCCATAGAAACCCATTTTTGGGTCAGAGCTTCAGAAAATGTACAATTCTCCTTCACCAATCGTCTCCAATAACCCACATTTACGACTGAAATGAGCATTAAAAATGCAGTTTAACATAACCCAAGAGATACTTTAATTCAACGCGATACCAAATATAGTTAAATATACCCGGTATTCATAATTTTTCAGCCTAATTTAGCAGAATTTCCTAAATGAGTAGAGCTGCCAATTGTACATTTTCTCCTGGTTTGATCCTTTTGCACCACCGGCCCTGTTGGCTATTGCGTGAGAAGAGCTATAAAACCAACTCACAGCGCCTATACATCGTCAGAGCCCAGGGGGAGAAAATCTGATGTAAAAACTGAGACGTGATATTAATTGAGTTTTGGAAACTGGTGCTTGTTTTTCTGTAGTAAATAATGCCACGCTCTGGTTTGGATTGTCAGTCCCTGCCGTTACCTGGCTTTTAACTCGTGGCCATTTTATTTATGTCTTTCGCTTCATTAGAACACCTTTTTAACGCAATACTACAATGCGCGATATATTCTGGGCTGCTGGTGGTGTGATTTGATGTAGTATTAATCCGTGGGATTAAGGGAGTTCACTCCTCAGCAGCTGGTGTAATCATGGATTATATGAATCATATGAACAGAGTATAGGGGATTTGCATGTGTCACTGCGCATGTCTATTCCAGTGCATCATGGGATGGATTCTGATAAAATCTGACATACACATATTTGGCAATATTTTTATTGAAAATTGCAAGTATTTTCACCAATAGCAGAGCTTGTATAAATGATCTATGAAAACCAAATGCATGATGGGAAAGATGGGGACTTGTGTCATGAAAACATGTAAAACACATGAATATATTGACATTACAGCATTGATAATATCCCATGCTGAACATAACATGTTTGCTATAGCTTTTACACTGTACCCCCATAATTCCATGCGAATCAAGATTCAAAATGGCGGATATGCAAGTCCCCTATTAACAAAAGAAATAGATTGCTTTTAACACTGACAGTAGGACAGCAGTAGATAGGCAGTCAGTCAGTCAATACTCAATACCATCAGCAATAGTAGCCTAGTAGTATATAGAGTTAGAGGCTTGTGCCAGGTTCTCTTGGGTTCCATAAACACTTTGCCACCAAGTCTTCCGTTCAACCTCCTACATAGCATATCTCCTCCCCAAGCCCATCCTTCTATCACTTGGCCCGCCTACATGGCCACCAGCAATAGGGGACTTGTATGTCTCACTGCGCATGTCTGTTACAGTGCATCCTGGGATGGATTCGGTTCAAGCCTGACATACACATATTTAGCAGCATTTTTCTGTCTAAAGTTGCAAGAATGTTTCACCAATATCACAGCTTGCGTATATGATCCATGAAAACCAAATGCATGATGGGAAAGATGGGGACTTGTGTGATGGAAACATGTATAACATGGCTAATGGCATTAGAGCATTGATAAATATTCCATGATGAACTTAGCATGTTTTCTATAGATTTTATACTGTACCATTAGTCCCGTGATGTTAGCTGGTCCTGGGTATGACCATGAAGTGCCTTTCTGGCTCTTTTCTCGGGATCTCTCTCCCTTCTTCTCTATCTCTATTTCCTGGGTATGATCATAAACAGCCTCCCTCTCAGCTCTCCCGCCCTTAATATAACCATATTAAATGTGTTGATAAGGGCGTAAAGCAACCAATCTCACTCACTCACTCACTCACATTAGATCATTGATAAGTATTCCATAACGAACTAAGCATGTTTTCTATAGATTTTACACTGTACCATTAGTCCCGTAATTTCATGCGATTCAAGATTAAAAAATGGCGGCTATGCAAATTCCCCTATTGTCCCTTCCCCATCCATCTCCCCCTCCTCCGACTATTACCTGATAAGATTGAGATGGCGAGTCTAAGGGCAGACCTTTAGGAGGCTGTGGGCGAGGCTAAAGGCAAGGCAGGGACATAGAGTTCTCCTGCTTCTCCTCGCTAAACTAGCCAAGTGCTGTACCCCTGGGTCATATAGCAATATCGGAACAAATGGGAAAGGGCTTTCTGACAAACCAGTTGGTGTATTGGGCACTGAGTCCCTGCGCAAACATTTGGATAGACCGCTCGCGTGTCTATATCTCCTAATTCCACATGTTGTTTTTGCTAGGTAATATACCTTTTCATGGGGTGGTGTTCTTGAGATGTTTAGATATATGCATAATGGGGGATTGGGGCGGGGAGGTAACCTCAAAAGCCATCTACGCAAGCCATCCATGTTATTGTAGGATGATATTGATATTATTAAATTTTCATCCCATATGTAAATCCAAACTTCTGTTAAATCTTTATTTTCAACCACTCAAGAATCAACTATTCATCTGCCCAACGGTTAGCAGTCCCCACCACAAACACCTTCTGTTAAATGTTTTTATATTATTTTCGTACATTTTTTTTCGTAAAAATGCAGGATTAAATTTGAATCTTAGAAAACCAAGGAAAAGGATAACACAAGAATGGCTTTTCTAAAGATCTATGGGTTTGGTGGTTCTCTGGAAAGCAAATAGCCGAGTGGAGTACTTTGGAGAAAATCGAATTGCAAGCCGAGGACTGGGCATTTATTTGGAAGGTTTAAGGGAGATAAAATCAATACCAAGCAAGAATTGGTGTTTTGTTGAGACCTAGGTATTAATATTTTATCCCAATTCGCCATTACCCTTGTCCGACATCTTTGGGATGAAAAAAGTCACGCCAGATATATATATGTCTCTTTTGGCACTCGCGAAACGGTCTTTCAATGACTCCGGATTGATCTTCACAATTGTGGTTTGTGGTATTTATCTCTTTGAGGAGATTGTATTTAATATAAACATGATCTTTAGATGGTATATATTTAATTTAACTCAACAAGGTTGTGGGTCAAGGGAGTTTTATTCAACTCAGCTACAATACTATTTTGCGCGCCGCTGGTATACAAGTACAGCAATGAAATGTTATTTTTAGAATACACATACAGAAACCAATTACAGAAGAATTAAATAAGTAATTAGCACAAACAATTACAGAAGTAACCAATCAGCATAATCAATTAAAGATGTGTAATTAAAGATGTGTAATTAGTCAGCATAATCAATGTTCATGTGATAGTTCCTGTAATGATCTCTGAGGATCTAGATAGTTCATTAGATCAGCTGACTCCTCGTGACCCCTCACCGCTTGTGGTTTGAGATGAGGGAAGGAGGTCGGGGAGGTGGAGGACCTCGCGCTGGCTTCCTTAGAAGTGCTGGACAGTGCGTGCCACAGGCAGGAGGGCGCTAGCCCTGGTGGTGACCAGCTGAGTTAAAACCGTTTAAACCCTGTTTAAACCTCCCTTAACTCAACAAGGTTGTGGGTCAAGGGAGTTTTATTCAACTCAGCTACAATACTATTTTGCGCGCCGCTGGTATACAAGTACAGCAATGAAATGTTATTTTTAGAATACACATACAGAAACCAATTACAGAAGAATTAAATAAGTAATTAGCACAAACAATTACAGAAGTAACCAATCAGCATAATCAATTAAAGATGTGTAATTAAAGATGTGTAATTAGTCAGCATAATCAATGTTCATGTGATAGTTCCTGTAATGATCTCTGAGGATCTAGATAGTTCATTAGATCAGCTGACTCCTCGTGACCCAAAACCCTAGAGTAGTTAGAAAACGAAGAAAAAAAATTTTCCATCAGGGGAGTCTCTGAGTCATTAATTTAGTAAAATTCATCCTGTCTTGCACCCCGGGTGCCAAGTACTTTTGGTAACTTTCCGATCTCCAGTGGCCTAGTAACTTTATTGCGTCAGAATCCAGACCTGACTTATGTGCCCAAGTAGCAGCTCCTCGACGGAAACCGTGGCAACTGATAGAATTTATGTCCTGCACCGTGCTCTGCAGGGTCTGTCTTATACGTGTGACAAAGTCCTCTGATGATAAGTTCATGGAGAGCGCGCCCTTCCCGTAGCTCAAGGCGGGAGCTGAAGGGGGGAAAGCCGGCCCGGCTTTGAATAGGGCGTGCACCGCTCTGACGGGGCACAAGGCATGGCCTCGTATCCTGGGCAACGTGACGACATGGTTCCTGTCCCCGTACTGATTAGTCTTCAACCACTTTATAGATAAACACAGCCCTGATGGCACATAAGAAAAATCCCCTTTAGTTAAGGGTGTGATGTTCTCTGGTTGAGACACATCGCTAAACACATTGGATTTTCTGAGAAATCCGAAAAACATTATAAGGCATGCTGCCCAAATCGCTTTATCCTTGTTGTCAGTGTGCACTAACCCCGCCCGGATGGTGAGTAGCATATCCGGAGTAACGGGCGATTTACTGGTAACCTTGGAACCTAAAGTTCGATGCACTCCTTTTAGGGTGGCTCTGAGATGGTAATCTCCCACCATAGGATTAGGGTATCCTGCTTCCTCGTGCATGATGCGTATTATATTGATGTATTGCTTTATGCTATTGAAAACAAGCTTGCGTGCTAGCCACGCCACAAATAAGCATAACGTCCGGGAGGAGGCGGGCACTGGTTGCTTATTATATAATGTGCAGAAACTCATGTAAGCCCTCCTATGGGTTGAGTATGCTTTCTTGGTGTTTGGGGCCCAAGCACGATCCTGGTATTGTAACACCTCCGCTTGCAGCACAAGTTCCATTCCTTGTACCTACAGATTCCAGGGTCTGCACCATCCTCTGGACTCCTCCAGGCTCTTCTAGTCTCGAAATCCGATCGGCTATGACATTGAAACGGCCTGGGTAATGTATAGCCCTGAGCCGAAAACCGTATCTCATGGAAAGCTGGAACATCCGTTTGAGTGAGTCATTAATGTCCTGATCGGGTGAGCGACCTTTATTTATCATCCCCACCGCTGCCTGTGAGTCGCAATGTACCATGACGTTTTTATCCCTCCATCTGGGACCAAAGATGGCACATGCCGGCTCCAGGGTGAGCACCTCTTTGTAGTTAATGTGTTTGGCATGCATGTCACCCCAATCAGCCCAGCGGAGATAAAACCACTCTCCCATGTGGTAGCCGCCTCCTCCGGTCTGACAGGCATCAATGGTCAGAGGCGTGTAGCTGCGCGCGTCCATCAGTGGAAGAGAGCCGTTGGAATAAACGGCTTGATCGATCCACCAGCTGATGTCTGACTTCATAGCTTGAGTGACTCTGCACCTATGCCAGGGCGTATTTAATGTCCTTATCCGGTCGTAGAGGCTGTATACATAGTGTTTGCCCCCATGAAACACTCTCCTAGCCCAGTTTAACTTCCCAGCAAGCCGCTGGAGGGCCCTCTTAGTTATATTTCGCTTGCTCACAGACTCCCTTAGGAGTGAGATTAAGTCCGCCACCTTATCTGGGGGAAGACCCAGACACATGTTGTGGGTATTAATCATTATACCAAGGAATGACAGCTGTCTAGCGGGTCCTAACACCTTATTATAGTTGATACCGAATCCTAACTCCCGGCAGAGCTTCATAAGGGCATTGAGTGCAGTTATGCATTCCAATTGGGTTTCCCCAATACACAAGAAGTCATCGCAATATACTACCAGCTTATGAAAACCCCTATTGCTCATCATCCGCCTTATGGCCTGGGTGAGGGTGTTGAATATACCAGGGGAAAGTCGGGCTCCAAAGGGAAGCCTTGAATCATACATGTAACTTAATTTCGATTGACCAGTAAACTGCCAACTAAGGCCCAACACAGGGTGGTCCTGGGGGTGGACCTTCACAGATCGATAGGCTCCTTGCAGGTCCATTTTACTCAGCCAACAGTCCGGTGTAATCATGGTGAGAGCTTCGTCAAAGCTCTGATAACTGAATGGTTCATGAGTGGCTAAATCATTCACTGCCTTCCCCAAGGGCCTACTGCAATCGTGAATTAAACGTACCTTGTTGCTGTCTGGTTTGGGTATAGCCCCCAACGCTGAAGTAATTGTCATAGGCTCGGGTACACTAATATATCTCCCGTTTTCTAGTTCTACTGTTATTTGTTGCTCAACTATCGGCGATGCTGTCTCTTGGGTGCACGAGAGGTAATTATCCATGAATGCTTTCTCCGGGGGGGTGGCACTGTTGGTAATCCTAAATCCGTACCTGACACCATTTAATATAAAGTTCCTGTCTTTATCATCAGGGGCCAAGTGACGGTCCCAGGCTTCGTAAACAAGCGCGCCACTCTCCCCGGTTATTCCCCGTTTTTTGACCCGTCAGTGGTCCCCTTCACATGCTGGTAAATGCACTTCTCCCCATAAGGGCACCCATCCTTGGTGCGATACAGCTTACAGGCCTCTGACTTCTTTGTGCGATGATCCTTTTGTCCCTTTCCTCGGTCTCCACCCTTATCCTTGGCATGGATCTTCCGGGCCACCAGCAACGATGAGTGGAGAGACATTATTGGGGTTCCCCAGGTCAGATCATAATGGGCCTGGAGCTCTCTATAACGTGTGTCATATTCCAGGATCGAATTCCACTCATAGTGCTCTAGCATCTCAAATATTGTCACCGTATAGGAATGATAGTACTCCACATGTTCCCGTTTTAAGTCCCCCGTCTCCAACAACTGGTGTAGTAGACGCAGGTTGGCTGCTCCCCACTCAGCCAAGGTGAGGTATGCTTGGTGGGAATCGTCCGCCTTCAAAGTGAAAGTACCTTCTTTGCTCTCCACCAATGCCATTTTCTCTTTGCGTTTGGAGGCTAGTCTTAGCGCCACTTTCTCTGGTACGAAACTTGCTATCTTGAGTGCCTTCTTTTTTACAGCTCGCAGAGTGAGGTTAATCCGTGGATCAGACCCGAACATGGCCCCTCCTACGGCCGGGTGCGCCTTGGGCCCGGTCGGGCCTGCTCCCGCTTCACCCTGGCCACCGTCACCCATTAGCCCGTCAAGCTCATCCTCCAGGTCCTTGTCATTATCCTCAGGTTTTGTGTCCTCGCCTTCTACCTTCTCTTCAGCTGGGGGTGGTGTTTCAGGTGAGGCGGGCATTTGTTGGTTGCCTAACTCTCTCAGAGATCCTACCAGCAGGGTCGCTTGACCTATCGTTAATCCAAGCTGTGCCACTGCTCCTGTAGTGAGGTTTTGCAAGACAGTGAAACCCACGCTATCTTCTTTGGCCATTTTCTTAGACGTTTTGTCAAGTAGCCCCTTACTATGAGCCCAGACATCGAAGTCAAAATTATCTTCCGTGTACGCCATGCTAAGTAGTGTGAGGTCCGTACCTCGCGCTGGCTTCCTTAGAAGTGCTGGACAGTGCGTGCCACAGGCAGGAGGGCGCTAGCCCTGGTGGTGACCAGCTGAGTTAAAACCGTTTAAACCCTGTTTAAACCTCCCTTATTTTTGTATTAGGAGCGTCACTTTGGACTTGGGGATAAGGCTTGCATGTTTATGTCTTCGTTCAATATATATTAACAAAATGGTTATTAGTGAAAAGCACATGCAGAGTTATTCGTGTTTAGCACAGGACTATTAATGTATAAATCCTCAGGGCCCTGGGCATCATATCCTGACTTATATATATAATCGTTTTTATTTCCATAAAACATCAATATATAGATGAAACCTAGCAAGGGGGACGTCTGTACACTTGTTATTGACCGAGGGAGCGCGGGAAGTAAGAGGGCGTTAGCCCGAGATCTTCTGTGCTCCCGAGGTCACTAACAAGTGTACAGACTTCACCCGAGCTTTGTTCCATATTTATTACACCCCATTAATAAATAAAAAATATAAATAATTAAAAATAAAAGAAGTAATTTACGTTTTGGGCGGACCTACTTGTTGTATGTCCCCAGGGTGACATAACTCACATGTTATGCACCACTTTGACCAAGTGTGACATACAATGCTGAAGGTATAGGAAGCAACAGCACAGGGGTGTAATAAACAGAAATACGGCTGGCACCCTCTGTTAACAGGTCTTCTAGGTGGACCAGAAAGTTTAAACATTTGTATAATTCATAGTATCTGTGATAATCGTTACTTAAGAGTAACACTAACGAATGTTATTTATGAATAACATATACTCTGGTGCCTACTTCATATTTGTTTAGCATGACATAATTCATGGCAAAGGCTTTATGTTCCGGTTGATGTGAAATAAAAGACTTAGTGTTGGTCACTCAGTAGTATTTGTTTGTAGTCCTACGAGATACACTTGGTGCAACTATGGAGAGGAGGATTCTGTGCTCTGTGCATCCCATATCTGGACCTCCCTAAAACACAATCAGTAACTATTGACTTGGATCGTTCTTGTGGACGTGCAGCTAACCTTAAAGTGCCTCCAAGGCATGTAGTCCATTGGTGTGGTCGAGGTCTGGGCTCTGCCTCGGGGCTAGACTTACTCCTAGTGTATGGGTCTAAATGCCATTATACTCTCTATAATAAAATGAAATATTGCCGTATTCAGGGTGATACTAGTTAGTATTCCTCCACTGGAAGCATCTAGTATATATACGCCAGGTGATGGATAGTAGTATTAGTAGTGTACTACCCCAGAAGATCAGTTATATAAAGGCTGAACTAAACTAACAGAAAAAACCCTGGTAAAATGGCAATATAAATATGATTAAATGAATTTAAGGTGGCGAAATAGCTATTAATTGGATGGGTGTGGGATACTATAGGTCACTGTATGAAATGGGGGATATTGTTATCAATTGCAGTCTTAAGTGAAAATATTCGCAGGTTCTTTTTTAGTAGAGGGGAAAGATATCGCTGTATATATCGATCTTGGTCGTTCGGTAAATGATGATTTGGTGAGAGATGTAATAAAGTTGTCGTGATTACTGGTTTACTGGTTTTTGCATAAGCTTTCGGGCTAGTTTGCCCTTCTTCAGGTAAGGTGGTGGAGGTTATGTTTTAGTAGTTATGGTATTTTTTTAATCATTTTATTGTATTTAAATGTTGGCCGACTCTTAGGCTCATGTATGCGTTGTTCCCTTGCAGGAGACAAGACCCTGGATGGATACCAGAAGAAGAAGTATGTGTGCAAGCTACTCTTTATCTTCCTCCTCGGCCATGACATCGACTTCGGTCATATGGAGGCAGTCAATCTACTCAGCTCCAACAAGTACACAGAGAAACAAATTGTAAGTCGAGTTTTGTATCATTTTTTTCCCATTTGTACTTCTATATTTTAATGCAAGCACGGAAAAAGGGATAAAGAATGAATCCAGTAAAAATTACATTAAAAACTGGGGAATCTCCCCCGGCAACCAGCTGCTCAGAACCGACAAACACAAGTACCGTGGCCCAACCTAGTATGGTGGCTCGTTATCAATTATACCTATTTTTAATTAAATATTTAATAAATTAAATATACACCATTTACTGAAAACGGTTCTATCTCATGGTGACCCTCGCTTACGGAGAGGAACAACAATAATTAGATTAGATTAGATTAGATTAGAAAATTGTTTATTCATCACTGAGGTATACAATTACAGAATAAATGTGACAAAAGGTTCGACAAGCTTATGGAATGAGAATTCCATGTTTTCCCGCTGTTACCTTTTTGGAGAGGAAAATATAAGAAGTTTTTAAAGTGACTAATGGGGAACTACACAAGAGTTAGAATACAGGGTACTGCTAAGATTAATATAAATATAAAATATAAATATAAAATATAAATATAAAATATAAATATAAAATATAAATATATAATATGCTCCTGGTTAATGACGAGTAGTTTTATATTGTCAATATCAGATTACCAACTCGTGATGCTCTAGCCTATATAGATGTGGGTTAGATTAGTGCTAAAGTACAATGTGCATCGGTTGTTTGAATCCGGGATATATTATATATCTATGTGAATATAGATTGCCCTAAATTGTAAACGCAAAAATGTACTCAAGACGAGCCTGCGTCGAGATTTCTGTTTAGTTAGCTATTCTAAAGACTACATTTGTGATTGTTAGCTTTTGTTAAAGAATTGAAATTATTTAGATCTATAACTCATAAGGAAACACAATTTTTACGATATTTCTATTTTTCTTTGCTAAATATGTTCTTTTGGTAAAAGTCGATGAATCCACATGGGAACCTCTCATCATGTCAACCATAAATACAAACATGTCATCAATATTGTATAACAGTATTATGTTCTTCTTTCATTAATCTTTAAAGTAGATATTAACAGAAAACTAAATGTCGATAAAAAATGTTTAATATCTTTCCTCCCTTTGACTTTTATTATTCCGCTGAACGTAGCGGATACTATTTATGTATTGTTTTTACGTCGGCAATGTAAATTTCACTTATATTAGCTGTAAACGTATCTTGTATATGATTTTTGTGGATCATTGGATCGTGGATCGATTTTCGATAACATGAAACGTATCAATTGTGTAAAATTGTTTGTTGAAATGAAATATGTTTTTGTTTTAAAAAAAAAAAAAACCCTCTGATTGTCTTGTAGGGCTATTTGTTCATCTCTGTTCTGGTCAGTGCCAACTCAGAGTTGATGAAGTTGGTGATCCAGTCTATCAAGACCGACCTTGCTAGCCGCAACCCGGTGCACGTCTGCCTCGCCCTCCAGTGTATTGCCAATATTGGTTCACGCGAGATGGCTGAGGCCTTTGGTCAGGACATTCCGAAACTGTTGGTGTCTGGGTAAGGCATTCAGAATTTTTGTCAAACTTAAAACAATTTCGTATTTCCCCATATCCACCCTTTTAAAAAAGATCATCAAATTTTCGAGGAAAAAAATAACAAAATATGATTTAGCAAATTTCGTCGACACTTCCGAAAATTAAAATGATCAATTATAGATTTTTTTTTGATGGGGGGGGGGGGGGGGGGGGGGGGGGATTATTTTGGGGAATTTATTTAGCTGTTACCCAAAAGGAACTTGGCCTTGGTTATTCAAACTTTCATGAGCGACTTATTAAAAGTTGTCCCATCCTGTCTCAGAAAAAAAAATCATTCATTCATTCATTTTGAACCACTTTAACCCAACCCCGGAGTGATTTCCACCAGTTTGTAGTCAGCCAATCCAAACATATTCTCAGAAATAAACATTCATTTCATTTAGCTGATTTTTAAATTGTTTCCGAGTTGTTCAAAGTGAGTATGACAGCGTATGGTAAAACAGAATACTTAGAAATCAAGAAATGGTACAATCTGCTGAGCACAATGTATGGAAAAAACATGTCATCAAAGAATTCCTTTTGCTAGTCTTTAATTTAAATTAATTAATTAATTTAACTATGTGTAAGTAATAAAGTAAAGGGTGGTACAAACCGTTAGCGGCATGTATGGTACAATATAGATTAGTTAGTTCCCCCTAAACACTAGGTTAACGTTCTTTAGGCATTGCTTCTTTACTTAATTGGAATCCGTATTGGGCCATCTCGATTGTGTTTAGTTTAAGGGTATGAGCTACAAGTTAGGAACCGTAAAGTAGCCTGTTTCCCTAAGCTTTTAGGTATCATATCTTGGAAATGTGTCATGCACTGAAGTTATTGCTCAGCAGGCTTGGTCCTAATACTACCTGAAAGCTAGTATGTCCGTTTTGTTGCCATGGTATGACCCTATGTTATGTATTTATTGCTGTGATTTAACAATCCACTTTGTTCTTACAGTGACACCATTGATTCAGTTAAGCAGAGTGCTGCGCTCTGCTTGTTGCGCCTGATCCGTGCTTCCCCGGATGTGGTACAAATGTCGGAGTGGTCTTCTCGGATCATCCACCTCCTCAACGACCAGCATATGGTACGCACTCTCCCGCCTTTTCATTACTGTAAACGTATTTATTTTCGCGCAGATGAATTTTCGCGCACTAAGAAGTTTGACACCTTTTCGCGCGGATCTAAATTCGCGCCGCAAGGAAGTCTCACACCTTGTTTATGAAATAATTATACCTTTCGCGCAGGATTTCTTTTCACGCACAATGGTGGGTGCGCGAAAATAAATACTGCGCGAACATTAATAAGTTTGCAGTAATTTACGGGGGGGGGGGGGGGGGAGGTTAAAGATTGTATTTATACTTGGTATGTAATAACATAAGATTAGGTGTTTTTTATTTGTCATTTTTCGGAGAGTACACATGAATACAAGTAAGTAATATATAAGTAGACAAATTGGTCGACATACCTTTATGAGACTAACAAGAGTTCATTTCTTCCGGCTATTACCATACATTTGGAATATGACTATATGTGGGTACTAAAGTTTACTAAAGCTACAGAATAAAATAAAATTAAGTGACTTAGAAATATAATAATAATAATTAATAGAGCAAATAAACAATCGAACAGAGCAGTACGATTTTACATGATCCCCAAAATTGGGCTTTTTTTCTTCTTTTTATTCATTTAGGGCAAAATAAAAGAATTTATTATATTATTATTATTATATATGTTTATGTCTGACTTGTAGGGAGTTGTCACCGCCGCTGTCAGCCTCATTGAGTCGCTCACTAAGAAGAACCCAGACGACTACAAGGGCTGCGTGTCGCTTGCCGTGTCACGTTTAAGCAGGGTAAGCCACTAACTTCTAGCTGCCCTCCCTTACTAACATTTTACATCAGTTTTTTTTTTACCTCAGCTACTTTTAGATCCATCCGTCGTGTAGGAAACTAGTCAAGATACTTTTAATTTAATTCATAAGCATAGTACTGTTAAGACTTATAAGGGTTCCTCTACGATTTTTAACATTAGTGGTTTAGTTCTAACTTGGGATGGGAATATTTGTTTGGAATTAAGTGAAAAGAGTAGTATCTTCTTGTCATCCAGTCTGCATATAATAGTGTATACATATCTGGATGGAGAGTTTCTGCGATGAGTGTCATAAATTCAGTGTGAGCGAGTGTCTTCTTCACTCATCCTAAATCATTTCATTTTTATATTTTTTCGTTTTAAATACTTGATGGTGAGGTGCGTTGTTTGATGCTTGGCACTTGCAGTATTTTTGTTCTTCCCCAAGCTGCCCTCTCGTGGACACGAACTGTACCTTTATAAATTAGTGGTGATTTTTGTGTCTTATTATTAATCAATGCATATCTTTGTAACTCTCTGTCAATGTCCATGATTCGTAATGGGTTACTAGTACGTAACCAATCTAAAAATAGCTTTTGGTAAAACATCACCTTTTTTCAAACTGAATTAATTTTAAGATTATTTTCGACCTTTATTAATCAGTATGTTTAAACTATCATACTACAGAAATAAAAGCATACAACTTTTAATGCCAGATTCTGGGGTGAACACACTCGAAAAAGTGACATTGGCGTTCAAAGACGATTTCTGTTGCAATAATGGAGCATCCAATGTTAAATTTTAAAAAAAAATTGGGATGCATTAAGTTTTAAAGTAATCAAAATCATCAAGCTGTGGGGATGGTCTTTGTGTCGTTTTGCTGTACACTCGGAAATGCCAGTTTTGAGTGTAAATGACGTCCGTTTCTCATGGCGGTATTTCTTCCATGTTCTGTGTACTAAGGCGAGTCTGAAATCTAAATCATATAGTTGGCGTTACCTTGCCCTAATAAGCCATGACAATGGCATGTAACGCATCATTTAAATCCTGTCTTATGTATTGCCCTTAATTTGAATGAACCCCGACAAACAATTTTGTTGACTGCATTGTTTGTTCGTTATTTTTCGTCTTGAATGAAAAGATAAACCATTTCCTCGACGATGGTACTTTTTTGTGTGTGTTTGTTTTGTACTAATATAATTAAAATGTCCTCCCATTTCCCCCTTAAAGGAAAACACTGACCTGAATCTTCATCTTTTCAGATATCGAGGGTAATTACAGTAATATGTTCTGTGTATTGAAATGAATAATCCACTAATTTCCGTGACTGTTTGGAGGGATTTAATTGGGAAGACTCTTGGGGCTAGTGCAAGCTGACAATTTCCCAGAGTTCTATGCGAGAATGGCAAGACCTGGGGCAGGGTAACTTCCGTTTCAATCAAGGTGAATGGACGCAAACAGTATATAAAGTTATAAATCTTTATAATCCCCGACTTCTAAATGCCTCAGAAATGCGAATCTATAAGCATATGACTCAATAACAATTATCAGTGGCAACACAAAGACATCAGAGAGCTATTTCATTAGATTCCAACAGAAAGACTTCAAGGTAAGGCATATATGTCACCCAGAAGTCTGGCCAAACCCTACCGTAAAGTATGTAATAGAAACGGGAGGTATAATTTGAGAAAAGAAGGCTAAAAATGGACTGATGCCTTTATTGGACTTTCTGGCCTATGCTGATCATTCAAAAAACTGATTCGGCAATGGTAAAAATAAATATGAAAACAAAACAGCTTATCCGGGGAACATTTTTTTTTATCCGGGGAACATGTTATTAACATTAACAACATTTTCATATGGCATTTATTAGAGTGTTTATGGTATCTCAAGGCTACACTACTTGGCTGGCTCTATACTTTTGAGAATTGTGCTCAAGGTCCAGTGGACCAGTAAGGTCATGATCAGTGAAAGGAAGTTTTCAAGCCCACATTGTTGTCATTAGGGAAGCGTCCAGCCAAATTAAACTATTACATTGATTGTGTCAATACCATTGCACAGAGAAGTCTCTTATAACAAGAGTTTGATACTAATATCTATAATTGTGTTGTGTAATCTGCAATTGTTTTAGCTCAGTGTTTTCCTTTAATTTGGTTGATATTGGTAAAATTATAATCTAAAACAATAATTGGACTCGTCCTATTCATTCATCAATGTTCAAAAGGCGTGTCAATTTGGGAGTTTAAAAATTTAAATTAGAACTTTGGAAAAGGTGTTGTGCTCGAACCTTATAATTATGTTGATTCTTTGAGTAAATTTCTTCTTTGAAAATCGTTGACCATCTGTTGATAAATTTGGGATTTACTGCCTTTTCCCTCACGCAGATCTGCTACGCTCAGACTTTGAGAAAGGTTTGTTGAATGGAACCAAACACTAATTGACATTGCCCGGGGTTAAAATAGACACGGTTCTCTATGTATTTGGTTTTTACCCTAGAATAGCTCAATTCCCATGATGTGTTTTCATTGTGTTATTCTTTCTAGCTTTAATGCATCTGTAGGGTTAATGTCATTGCCGTCCGCCAATCCATGTATTGACTGTTGAGTTTCGAGACTTATTATTTCTGTTTTTGTTTGTTTCGGGTAAGATAAGTTGGACTGGAGAGCCTAGAATGAGTCCCCCAGTCACCCCCCACAGCACCATTCATGCAGAGATTTAAATTTAAGATTTTCGGCTTTTTTTTCTTATGATTTGAACATATCCCTTGTGCCCTGTGTATTGCTTTTTACAACGATTGATTTGATCCACCCTAGTCACTTAAACTTTTGGGAAGGAGAACTTTACAAAGAACATGTAAATGAGTGATAATATGTTAAAAACTAATGATGATGTTACACACCGACGGCTGAATGCGTTCCAGAGGATGACCAGGAACCTATGGACATCACTGTTGAAGACTTTACTTTTGCTTTCTAGATTTTATATTCTTCTCTTGGTACGGATTCAAGCGCTTGATAATATGAGAATGCCAATTGATATCATATCTCATAGAACTTGGACTGCATTTTGTTAAAATATACTGCACAGTTTATTTCCGAGTTACTGATTTTCTCTTTGCATTTTTCCTTAAAACATTCAAATATTACCTGTATCATATTATATCTCTCAAAACGCTCAGGTCGATTGCCCCTCCTCCACCACCTCCTCTTCAAGCACCAAGGACCTATTATTTAATTAATTCTGTGCAAAGAAATAATGAACACTTATAGTAGTTGTGTTAACAAAAATGTGAAGAATGAAAACAAAACCCTGCAAATTATCCTTTCCCGGTATGTGTTAATTAATTGAGAAGTTATTGAGGCACTCCAACACTTACTAATAAACAAGAACTCCACCTTAGAACTAGAGACGGTAGATCTAGAAATGCCTTGATGTTCGTTTTACCGAATCCATGCTTATATGGCTAACTCACCAGTCATCGTTAACATATTCTTCTACCAGCGGATTGCTAGGAAGACATTTTTTTGGCAGTATACTCTTTTTTCGCTTCATAGAATATAATTCACTTCTCAACTTCTCTGCCGCATTTTCATATAGTTTTTATTTCTCTAATAGATCGATTGTTATTATTAGCCCATGGGTAAAAAGAAATAATTGTTTGTTGATTGAAGTGAACCGCAGCAGAACTTGCCCTCCTGAATTGATGACACTCAAGCCACTCTTTTCCGGGTTTGGCCTTAAAGCTTTGCTTGAATTAGATGTTTCTTACCATGCGTGAGGTGTGAAAATCATTAGAGCAGATTAGCTAATCTAAAATGGGTTTCGTAATTAATCTTAAAATGGTTTTATCAGGGGGAATTGGCTTCAGGGAGATGTAGTGGAGGGAGTAGGAGGACATAGAGGGCAGTTATACATGATCTTGTCCGTGCATGAGAATGCATACTACGTTAATTCACTGACTCATTTGTCACCGATTCATGCGTTTGCAGATTGTGACTTCTTCATACACTGACCTCCAGGACTACACTTATTACTTCGTACCTGCTCCATGGCTGTCAGTCAAACTCTTACGGTTACTACAGTACTACCCACCTCCTGGTAAATATACACGTCTATTTGTTTCCCTTCTTTATTATATACGTATGTGATTTCAGTGGTGCTATTCAGGGGGGGCTATTTGAAAAGTCAAACAGCACCTATGTGCTATTTGAGCCAAATATCCACAAGATTGATGGAAAGTAAGGTAAAATACTATTAAAATCCAGTTCTCTTATTGATTTAGTATGTAATAAATACCTAATAGCACTCTGTTTGGTTTGTAATCGATCTCGATCTCAACGTCTCGATCGATTACAAACCTCCATCGTGCCATTAGGTATAACAATAGCATGGTAGCACTCTGAGAGCAAATACATATCCTAGTTTCGTCTAAGCAAATACATCTATTCATAGATTTTACCCCCATTGCTTTTAGCGATCCCGTAATGGATTAATATAATTTATATACATGGCGGCTAATTACATTTCTTTTCTTTTTTTAAACAAGGTTTTTTTTCTGTCAAATATTGACCAGTTTAGAAAATTCTCCGTCTTAACGCATTCAAAAATGTTTTAGTGAAATTTCACCCATCGTATTTTGCAAGCTGCAATATCGCAGTAGGTGTTCGAAGCAGTTTTTTTGCACATTTGAAGTTTTAGGAATATGTTGACGAATGGAAATTTTGCTTCGTGTCTTTTCACTTGGCTCATTATAGACATCCTAGATTTGTCGAATCAGTCTATAAGATGAGGAAGAAAATATGATTAGTTTTGTATCTGGGTCAGATTTCCAGAAAATGTACAATTGGCAGCTGTCCACATTTAGTAAATTCGGCAGCAATTTGGCCAATACTAGGTTAATTCGAGTATATTCGACATTGCATTGTTTGTTTCTAGCAATCTGTTTGGTTAGGTTGAACTTTATTTTCGTCTGAAATTGTGGTTATTTGAGAAGATAGGCGAAGTTGAATTGTACATTTTCTGAGAATCTGACCCATCTTTACTTGTGCAACCTGTTCAACGCTAATTCTTGATACACAAAAATAATACCTTCTGCTTCTTCCTTTGCTCGTTCAGATGATGCCGCTGTGAAGAACAGGCTTACTGAATGCCTGGAGACCATCCTCAACAAGGCCCAGGAGCCTCCCAAATCTAAAAAGGTTCAGCATTCTAACGCCAAAAACGCAGTCCTATTTGAAGCCATCAACCTCATCATTCATATGGACAGTGATCCCAACCTACTGGTCCGTGCCTGCAATCAGCTCGGCCAGTTCCTGCAACACCGAGAGACAAACCTTAGGTAAGGCCCTCCTCGTCTCCCCAGGATCAATAATGAGATGAATAATCGGCTTAGTCGGGGGTTGTGGGTCCACTAAGCCGATTCTCACGCGGTTCTCATAGAATAAGTGCAAAAGAGTCCTATGCGGTGAAAAAAAATGGCATGAGAATCGGCTTGGTGGACTAGGCCCTTTATATTGTCGAGGCCAAAGAGTTTGTATTCGCATCTGGTTCGCTCCTCCATGTTCTTTGTATGGTTTGCTCGCCAGATCTAAAAATTCTTGAAGAAATGGGTTACCATTGCATGTATGTACTCGGTAGGTGGACAAATCATACATGCAATGTCCTATTAACTCTACAGTTACTCTTGAAGTTTTGTTATTACTTCTTTTCTCAGAAAAATAGTCATAATAAATCAAATGTAAAACGAAACGTCAGACATACTGATAAAAAACAGAAAATCCAAATTCTACAGTCTCATCATTACTTAGTTGGTAGTGAATCCACACATACATAGTCATAATAAATATTATGATAAATCACTTTTTTCTTCCTGGTGGTGCAATTGCTGTAGTTAAGTCTTAAGAACAGGTACATGATGTTAAACCGAACCTATCTCAATTGTGTTTCAGGTATCTGGCGCTGGAGAGTATGTGTTTACTGGCAACATCAGAGTTCTCACATGACGCTGTAAAGAAACATCAAGAAACCGTTATCACGGCCCTCAAGGTGAGTCCCTCCTCTCCCACATTCTCACTTTATGAATTGATGAACCTAGGTACAGTACTAAATTGAAGCTTCTTTTTTTAAAAGAAAGAACTGCAGGTATCTCCTAAAATAAATTCGGACATTGAATATATCACTCAGTGAATGCGAGTAGTATATTTTTTTTAAATCAGACTCATGTTTTCTATTTCAAAACTCACCCCATCATGTCCTTAATTATTTATTTTATATTTTTTTAAGTGTACACCAAAACTATGAATTCAGCCGTGTTTCTTTGAAGTGTTATTTGTACTATTATTCTTGATAATATAGTGTACCACTAAATAGAGTCCAAATAAAATTATTTAAAAAAAATTGTTTACATGAGGGATTCCGACGTTTCGGATCGAGGGTTTATCCTTCCCCAGGGAATGTTTACATGAGTCTTATTTATTTCATATATTTATTTATTTTCATGTTCTCAATTTTAAAAATCTATCTTATGTATGACTATCTGACAAGGACATCTCGGATCAGATGAAAAACCCCGAGAAGAGGATCTGTAACCCAAGTATAAATAAAACCTTTAAAAGAAATGTTGATCGTTTTCAGACTGAGCGGGACGTGAGTGTTCGACAAAGGGCCGTGGACCTGTTGTACGCGATGTGTGATAGATCCAATGCCACGGAAATAGTGTCAGAAATGTTGTCCTATCTTGAAACAGCTGACTACTCTATCCGAGAAGAAATGGTAAGTCGGAATCGGAATGAACGTACGCTTCATTTCATAGATCTCGAGGACCTTTTATCATATAGGGGAACTTGAGAGGTTTATGCCTTCATAAAAGTCTTAATCCTGATTGTAAGCAGCCCCAGGGAAACCGGGTTTGGCGGATAAATGCCATACAATACTGATATAGATTATGTAGTGATATTGCTAATAATTATAAAACTTAATCCAAATCCAAAACTCAATTCATGCCCTTGACCAGCCCTGAAGAAGACCCTGTGAAGTCCTAAACTGTAAACAGGGGGTCGAATAAAAACAAAAAATTAAATTTTCCTATGTTTATTCATCACTCGAATCAACCCACGAATTCAACTATAAGAGTATCTGAACAGTTGGTAGTCTCCTTTCAAAACATTAATCCAAATGAGTTATACATTATTTCTTTGGGGAAAAATGCGCTTGTACCGCCAGTGAAGTATAAATTCCTGTATGTATATAATGCATATGCCTGCTTTTACTGCTTTAACACTTAAGAAACTAGAGAAGGCTTGAAAACCTCCCAAGATGCAGGAGAAATGCCTTCTCATATGAAATCAATATCGATTAATAAAACCGTTTAAACACAAAAGAAAATATAACTTCCAGGTACAACATTAGGACCTAAAAATTAAAGCATCGCCTCTTTATAATATTTTGTTTCGCAGTAAAGCAATATGTTCTATTTAGTCCATAATATGTTTTAGGCGACGCATGAAAATTTCTGTTTAGTCAGAAATGCGTTATTTGTATAATATTTATTCAACTATTAATGTTAAATCTCTTCAGCCTAATGAACATTTTTTTTAAAAATCCAAATTAAATATTTTGCAGGTGCTCAAAGTAGCCATCTTGGCCGAGAAATATGCAGTAGACTACACCTGGTACGTGGACACTATCCTCAACCTCATTCGTATTGCTGGAGATTACGTCAGTGAAGAGGTCTGGTACCGCGTCATTCAAATTGTCATTAACAGGGATGACGTGCAGGGATATGCAGCCAAAACCGTCTTCGAGGTAAGCATTGTTTTTCTGGTGGTGGCCTCCTTGACCCTAAGTCAGGGTCACTCGTCCAGTTGTCCTACACTTTCACGTGTCAAACTGCTTACTTGTCCCTCTTGAGAATTTTAGCTCTGTGCCTGTCAAATTGGGGAGGATTATCAAATAACATCTTTAGTGGTATTTATGTCGAATTCCAGTGTAATTTATACGTCAAATCTTAGAAAAGAGAATTTGTAAAACCTCGTTTTGTTGAAATTTTGTAATATTTTATTTCTCCTATCTATTATCACCTTATGAGAAGCCTGCTTGGATGAGCGTTGTACAAATGTTTTATCTTAATGATTTGATAATTATAATAATTGAATTAAGACCGAGTTAAAAGGGCGACCTGTGGTTGTATATTTGAGCAATTATGTGATGAATGCTATTGTTACAATATAATTGTAATATCACCGAACTTAAATAACGATCTGTCAACAACAAATATTAACACTTTTTTTTTGTTTTAATTTTTTTTAACGGTTTTATTCAATAAATCCCGTCATCCGGGCTATTACACTTCTAAGGCAATTTCCCTCCATATTTTTGTTTGTTTGTTTTCTTAATTTTCGACATACTTCAACACTATTAACACAAATTTAATTCTAATCTGTTGACAGGCCCTACAAGCCCCGGCCTGCCATGAGAACATGGTAAAGGTGGGCGGCTACATACTGGGTGAGTTCGGTAACCTCATCGCCGGAGACCCGCGCTCCTCGCCCATGGTACAGTTCCAACTCTTACACTCCAAGTTCCACCTGTGTAGTGTGGCCACGAGGGGCCTCCTCCTCTCTACCTACATCAAGTTCGTCAACCTCTTCCCTGAAATCAAGAACCATGTGCAGGAGGTAGGGCTTATTTTTTTTTATTTTTTTTTTATTCAATATTTTTATACAGCAAGACATGACTATTTGTCAAGACCAAAGCTCACAGCATCTGTAATGATATTCTGCCTGGTGCTGTGTCTAGTGTGGTTTTAACTAACTAGGTGCATGACTATATAATGTAACTAAAAATAGGAACTAATAACTTCGAAATGATAGTATCTATCAACACATATACATTGAGTATTGAAGTGTTGCTTATAAATATATCTTAGAATAATGAATACGTTCCTGCATATTGAAGAAAATATCAATATCAAAATATCTAGGTTTTTTTTGGATACAATAAAACCTTTTTTTTACCCCAGACAAGATTAAAATCAAACAAAACATAAATTTACTTGATGAAAACAGTATTTTACGAACTGGTTTTGAAGCGGCTGAACTTCAAAATAAGTTCTTTACCAATGTTGGAGATGAACTGGCAGAGAATATATTACCTCTGACGGATCACGAACTCAGTATGCTTAATGATTTTAACAATGATATGGATATGAACGAAGAGTGTAACGATGTAAATAGTTTAGATGAATGTGAACCTGGCATATCCAAACCAGCAAATACGGCAAATAATATTTATCATAATGATGTACAAACTGCTCCCAATCTCTCTTTCTCTTTCGAAGAGTTCAATGTTGTTGAGATATCAGATTATATAAGGAAATCGAATGTAAACAAAGCTTCGGGAATCCCTCTACTTCCGACTAGGGTTTTAAAGCCTTGTCTTCTGACACTGGCAACTCAATTTACCTATATCTGTAATTTAACATTAACCCAGAAAGAAATACCAAGAGACTTTAAGTCAGCTACCATAGTACCTTTATTTAAGAAGGGTTCTAAGAATGATCCCTCAAATTACAGACCTATCAGTCTAATAAAATTTCCAGCGAAAATATTAGAGAAAGCTATACACAATCAACTTTATTCTTACCTGGAAGTGCAAGAGCTACTTTTTAAACACCAGTACGGGTTTAGGAAGGGTCACTCAGTAAATCAGGCACACCACACACTTTTCCATCATATTTATAAAAATAATAACGAGAAGGGCCATACGGTACTGGCTTTCTTAGATTTTAAAAAGGCCTTTGATACGGTCGACCATCACATCCTAATTGAAAAAATCAAAACCTTTAACCTACACAATAATGTATTAGCATGGTTTACTGACTACCTTAACGAAAGATATCAGAGAGTGAATATAAATGATCAGATTTCTGGGTCAATGAAAGTTACTAGAGGGGTTCCCCAAGGAACTGGTCTGGGACCATTATTATTTCTCATGTATATCAATGATCTAAATAGAGTGACATCCAGGGTACACATCCAGCATTTCGCGGATGATACCGTTTTGTATACCTCAAATAAATCAAAACCAATAGCTGATGAAGATCTCCAATATGACCTGGAAAAAGTTAATCTATGGTGTAGAAAAAATAAAATCTCCATTAATATATCTAAAAGTAACATACTAGAAATACTACCTAGCAAGAAAAGAGATACCTTAAACAAATTCTCCTTCAAAATGGGGGATGAAATAATGAAGTACACAGAAACCTATTCTTATCTGGGGCTTAATATTGACAATAAATTAACTTTCAAAGAACATTTAAAACAGAAAATTTCTCAAGCCACTGGAAGACTTAGAGCTATAAAGAGAATACAAAAGTCTCTTACATCTCAGAATATCTTAACACTTTACAAAGTGGCAGTACGACCACTGTTAGATTATGGTGACTGTATTTATATTGGAGCACCAAAAACACTTTTAGACAAACTCCAGGTCATACAAAACTCATTCATCAGAATAGCTTTTGGTCTAGACAAGAGGGCTAATGTTATGGAATTACATCGAACACACGATTTACAATTATTATCCGATAGAAGAAATCAGCATATGCTAGAAATAGCATATGACCTAGTAGAGAGTCACTTATTTACTGATGAGAGGAATTTAAACCTCAGATCACATAAACAAGGGACAAAAATGATTGTTCCATTGCCGCATACCGAAAGAATTAAAAAATCAATGTACTACTTAATGCCACTTTCGTGGAACAATTTACCTAAAGAAGGGAAATCCTGTACCTCCAAGGAAGATTTTAAACATTTCTTGGAGAATAAGATGAAAATAGATGATAAAGATGAACATAGGCCAACAAAATAAGGAGATGTAGATAAATTACTATAGTGAAAAATGTGATGAAGAATGTGAACTGCATAGTAAAATGCATATTACAAAGGACAAATAATAGTTGTCTAATGAAAGTCATGTACATAACTTAGTCATGGCAGGGTTAGGAGTAAAAATCCAATAACCCTAAAACTTTAATTATATCTATAATATGGTCTGTAAATCCATAACCAGTGATGGATCTAAGTACTGAAATACAAATATTCTTAGATTTAGAGTTAACTCATTATAAACCAGGAGAATTATGTAATATTAGTATAAGATTTAACTTGTCAAATCTGTTAAATATACCCATGTATTTGAGGTATATATTGTTCGAATATATATATTGTTTAAATGGGTGGTGCTTGTAATGTTTCACCACACCTACTGTGATTTTGAATTTAATTGAATAACAAAGTATGTGCAAGTCAATAATGTGAAATCAGGGTGTGTTATCCGAAAGCTAACTAAATACACGTAACTTACAATGCTTATGTTCAACTAAACCAGGGATGCCTGGAAGACCTGTGAAACATAGCTTTCCCAGAAGGATTTTTATAGAAGAGTGTGACGACTTCTTCCCTTTTTCCAAGAATGATGTAATTGTGATATATAAAGGAAATAAATTTGATACATACATACATACATACAAAATAGGGAGGTTCAGCTAAACTTAACGTAAACGTATCCGTATCTCTGATATACAAAAATTCGTTAAAGGAAAGAAAGTGGTTCAGCAAAACATGGCTGGAAAAACGTAATATAACATATCAAGCAAAATGTTTCATCTTACAATTTATTTTGTATACATAAAAATGCGGAATAATTCACACAAACAATTTACGCATACAGTTACGTAATTGAGATAGGTTTGCTTGCAGAACCTCCCTATTTATTAATCAATGCTCCCAAGTGTTCGCTCCTCAAAATATTAACCCACAGTCTTCTACTCCAGTATCAGATTTCATGTGTGGTCAAACATTTGACGCGCTGTCTATCAAATATCTATGTCTGCCACTGGCAGGGAGGTATATCAAATTATGTGTATAACTATTTGCCAGTAGCTATTATGATGAATGAATAACGATGATGAATTGGTAGGATTTAATCAGTGAGGACCACTTACACTCATAGCTGTTGATAAGTCTGTACTGTGTAAATACTCAAAAAGTCACTTTTGATAGCTCAATCATGTTTATCCTTTCCCCAGGTATTAAAAAACGATAACCAGATCAGGAATGCCGATGTAGAGTTACAGCAGAGGGCTGTCGAATACTTACAACTCAGTACAGTGGCCACCGTCGATGTACTTGTAAGTAATAATGTACTGTACTTCAAACCCATCTACATGTACTTGAAATCTACTTGAAACATAACTTCAGTTCTAACATGACTTCATTCATTCATTTAATATATTTGAGCAAATATTTCAGAAACTATGATGTGAGGTTACTGTAGTATGGTTTGAGCCCCAGAAACGAGCGTGCCTCTAGTATATTTGTATTTATTCTCTTTTATTTTTCCTATGATTTTATTATACAATAGGCATGAGTATTCTTTAAACTTAACAATACTCCCTGTCTTGGGGTACAACAATGTATAACGTCATGTGTTAGTTCTAATAATAAATCTTCGATAGCTTTCTCGTGATCAAAATAGCTTATAAATAAGTTTTTTCAATGTTACTTCCTATGTTTATACAGGCTACAGTTTTAGAGGAGATGCCACCATTCCCAGAGCGCGAGTCCTCCATCCTAGCCAAACTAAAAAAGAAGAGGCCAGAGAAAATCAAAGAAATTGAGCTCAAAGACCGCGAACCTAGACCAGTGGCACACATCAATAACAACTCTCAACCAGTGGTCGCACAAGTAAGAAAAGCTGTTGGTTTCACTTGGGCTAGTTATCTGTAATTGGAATATTATTCTCACGAAACGAAAACAACCACTTTCCCCCTTGAAAGCTACCATGCAACTGAAGAACGTCACATTCTTCAGACGTGGGTTACTAAGACCTCATTTGTACCCTTGGTGATGTCAAAAAAAAAAAAAAAAAAAGTATTTGGAATATAGCCTTGCATCTCAAATTCTATATAAGTACAGTGGAACCTCACATAAAGACCACCCCATTATAGAGACCACCCCTCTATTAAAACCAGTTTTCCCAGTCCCGAATTATTCCCTCTTATTAGATTTAGAGCCCTCTAAAGAGACCACCTCGCTATGAGACCAAAGATCATTCAGTCCCAAGGGTGGTCATAATAGAGAGGTTCCACTGTCTTGTGTAATATATTATTTATGTCGTGGACTCAAAGGGATTTAATATTTATTTAGTATGCGATTGTAGTCACGGGGTTGTTTTTTTTAAATTATAATGAAACGGAGACCTTCCCATTGCTCTGTGATAGAAAGCTGACTGAAAATCTTATTCAAATTATTATCTAAGTTAACGGAAAAAAACAAACGACTTCCCTGTAGACCAATAGGGATGTTTATTTACAGGTAGCACCACCTTCAGGAGGATCGACCGACCTTCTGGGCCTGTCGTCCAGCACGGGCCGGCCCTCTGCGCCCATCACCAACTCCCTGGGCACCCTCATAGACATCATGGGGGACCTGGGCGGAGAGAGCACCACCGACCCCGTCAGCCAACCTGCGGCCCCAGCCAACGTGGCCAACGCTTTCAATAGCATGGGCAACACCTCGCATTCTGAAGAGAACTTCAACAAGTAAGTTTAGATCTTTTGTTTAATATCAATCGCTTGTTGATGATGAAATATTTGATTTTCTTATCTGTGATTTAAAAAAAAATGACCATGGGTTATGTTATTGAATAATTGATACGTCGTCATATGGGAATGTATTATTGTGGGTAATTCTCTGGAGTTTGATAAATGCTTGGTCTGAGTACTTATGCGGACTTGATTTTTTTTCACACGTTCTGTAATAATTGCTTTATGGAGAAGTCTGTAATTGAATGACCACAGACATACCTCTCTACCTCACATAGTTTCTCTATATATGACATCCATTATTGTGGGAAATGTATGAAATGATAAAGAACTATAATAACACATGGGATTGGATAGAACTGACTTGACAAGTTGTGTCCTCAAACGTGTTGTCACGCTGCCTTTTGTAACACTGCTTGATAGCCGAGTTATGCCACTTTCAACCGTGCCATTGTGTTGTGTTCCCCATTCAGCGTTAGAAATCAGCCAAAGTCAACCATTTGTATCAAGAAAATGTCATAACTATGATATAATATAATATAAATCAAGAAGATATATATGATATGCCTCTTTGTCCGTTAAAAGTATTTAGACTTTTATATTTTATTTTAGTAAGTCAATTCCGCTTAAATAAAGATGTTATTTCACTAGTTCATGGGGTGGGAGGATTCGAACCTCTCCTTGTGTTCCTGTGACACCCCAATGTTCCTTTATAAAATATATAAGTTTTCCGAAGTACTATCACTATACTCTCAGTTTGTCGCTGATCAATGGCCATTAAAACCGGAACCGTTAGACAAGAGACTTTCCAACTAAAAGCAAAACGGAAAAAAAACGAAAATTCAACTCTCGTTCTTTTTGTGGGAAGTTAACTAATCCACGATTGACTTCTCAACCGGGTTAGCTGTACATCAACCCAACATATAATTTTCTTTTTCTTTCGTATTATTTCAATCAAGTCCAATTTGATAAGTTCATGTATAAAAACGTCCATCGTGGATTTTCTCAAGCGTTTATTATTAGAAAAGACTGATTTCTGACTTGAGTGTTTGACAAACGCTGCTCTTTCTAACGCTTGAAGAGTGGAAGAGATGAAGAGTGACCCTCCTTTGCATGATCCATAGTTGTGCATGTCTAGATCTATGTCCTCGCTGCTGCTTATTTCCAGCCTGACGCTGACCATGACCGAGCCTGCTCCCGGCTTCCTCCCCCACCAGCCCCCGCCCCTGCAGCAGCAGGAGCCGGGCGGGTTGTCCGATCTCTTCGGCCCTGCCCAGCCGCAGCAGGCAGATATACTTGACCTGGGAGTGGCTCTGGGGGGAGGAGGTGGAGGAGGAGTGGGTGCTATGCCAGGTGGTCAGCCTCCCACCTACCAATCTTTGTCCCTCGATGCACCGCTATTCAATTTGTCCCCCCAACCTGACATGCAGTACCCTGACAACGAGTCTGACCCCCTGTCTCATGACAGTACCGCCAAGTGAGTGCTGCTGCAAAAGTTAATGTTAAGGGCCTAGTCCACTAAACCGATTCTCATGCGATTTTGCGATGCAAAAGACTCTTTACCGCTACATTTTGTGAGAAACGCATGCAAATCGGCTCAGTGGACTAGGCCTTTTAATGGTGTGTTTAACATTAACCAGGGTACCTTGAATAACCAACCTCATCCGTTCATAATCCTTGATCAGGTAGATCGAGCTATTAGACTAAATTTCTTTTCTTATTTTCATGATATTTTGGGGGCTTTTTGACATGGTTGGCAGACATGGCGAAACCTGCTGCACCGCGGTCCTGGACCGTTGAAAGACATGTTGGACCGGTGAAACTGATGTTTCACCGGTCTGACTGTCCAATGAAAAAGGTCTATGAAACGTTGGAGAAACCTTTGGAGGACTGGTGAAACCTTTGGAGGACTCGTGAAAGTTCTAAAGTTTTCGCCATGTCTGTGTTGGATTAAAACGGATTAAAACATGGCGTTCCACCTAATACATCATTATCTTTACAACCGATTGCAAGTATCACTCACTCACTCACTGCTACGATTGTTGGTCCTAACTGAGGGCGTGTGTTAAAAGGACTTTTCATCTTTTGTGTTGAACTAACCTGTTCCAAAGTTAGACACCTTCAGACGGGGATCGTTTTAAATGAAATATTATTAAAAACGGTGCAGGTGCCTTTCAAACTATTTAATATTCTTTATAATTTGTCATTAAGATAACTATGGAAGCAATACTAATGGACGACATTTCTTATAGTAAATTCATGCTCCAATGTATGTTAAATAAACAAATCAACATGAATGGATATGTTAAATTGACCTATCGTATAAATAGACGAAGATTTTCCTAGTGAGTTTTTTTTCCTTCCGCGTACCTTCCCCATTGTGGAGAGAAGGACTACCATATATATTATAATAAATACTGGTATACATGTTATTTTGGTGGTGTTATCTCTTAGTTCCTTCCTACAGAATGACGGGATTTTTACACACACCAACATATGGGTTCTCTCTTTTCTGATTGCTTTCTCTTTTTATCTTTCACAAATATATATTTATATGTGTGCCTGTTTGGTCCTTGTTAATGTAATATATGGTTGCGTTCCATCTTCTCTGACAGACTTCAAGCGTAAGTTCATCCACAAATTAATGAATAATACTTTCCATAGTTTATCTTTACCCACGAATACGATCTGTTCGTTTCTTTATTTGAACCATGGCTGTTTTATCCTCTCACATTTAACTAAACCCATCAACATCCATCTCCGGAGCCTCACTGGCTCCTTTCAATCATCTGCTAGTAATTTTCACGCCCAGTTTGACCTAACTCACCATGTTTTCACTTTAAAAAATATACTATTTCAAGAGGTGTGTTGAAAATTGTCACCTCCATTTTGAACAAAATACTCACGAACTAGCTGTGCATTTTTAGCTATCATGCATGCATGCCTTTCACTTGCATTCACGTCCATTTTTTTTATTAAAAAAAATAATAATTTACTCTATAAAGCACAACCCAAACTAAACTTTCACGCTTTGTTTTGGGGAAATCTTAAATGAATAGTTAATATTATATCGATTTTTAATGCCCTTCCAAGCCATGAATTATTTTTATAGCTTTTAAAAAGTTAGATGTTTGAAAGCATAGAACTTCGTATGGGTTTTAAGCATGTTAGTACGTAATCATAGTTACTTTTATGCAATAAGTTAACATAACACGGTCAAACATAAATTACATTCGGAATCCCCATTCGTAGTTTATGCATTTCCATTCAAAAATAAGGTTTGAAATCGCTTAAGACTGGACATTAAGGACTCGGTGTGGAATAAAGATATAAAGAAAAACACTAGCCTGTAATCAAATATATCTTTTTCACATTTGGAAGGATACCGTTGGCATCTAGGCTTGTTTCTGTACAAATATACATTTAACGGATTGGGGGACGACGCATAAATTTGAAGTTTCCTTTGGTACTAAAAATGTACTCGGAGAATAACAGGCGACCTTTAAATACTTATCCACCTTCAAATACTCTTTAAGTGCCATTGCAAGTGGACATTTAGGCCGGCCACTTGTTTTTATTTTCATTAAATAACTAAAACGGTTAGGGATATCATGCTTTTTTCTTCTCCTGCATCCTCTATTATTATTATTACAAAAGCAGTTTCCACCTTTGCCAAGAGCTCTATGGTTATGGTTTCATCTGATCATTTTTGTGCGTCGTTCTGTGTTTTTATTGCATCGTCATAAGTAGTCTTATCTTTATTTATTATTATTTATTAAGGTTCGATTCTTTCACATGTTTTCAAGCGTCTTCAGTAACCTTAGATTATATTTATTGTGTTAACTCTCCTCGTATAATATTTGTGAATGAAATATTCATATTAAAACTATGTATTGTGCTACGTGCTTTAACAAGACTGTTCACTCCTATTATGTTAATTGTAACGTGAAGCTTCTATATTCCTGTCCCAGTGCTTTTGGCTCGAGGGCAGGACTCTCTGATATTCATATTGTTTCCAGTGTACACTTGGAAAATCTTACTCAACCGTCATGTTATTTGATACAGTAGCCTTTCTCTGAACATGTATGTCCATGTCATATTGATTGATGTTGAATGTTTCTGATTGATGTAATTGATTGACTGATTGATTCCATGTGTTTTATCCCTCTAGACTGACCTGCAAGAACAATGGTGTCATGTTCGAGAACGACCTGCTGCAGATTGGGCTCAAGTCGGAGTTTAGGCATAACCTTGGCCGGCTCTGCTTGTATTACGGCAATAAGACCACCTTCCCATTCACAGGCTTCGTCACCGAAGTGGGCGCCGGCAAATTATTGCACGGAGATATCCTTTTGTGTAATCTGGTGAAAAGCAGATGTTATGTGTCTTTTAAACTGGGAACGCAGCCTGTATTGATATATTTGAATGTATATGGGTGAAATCGCCAGAAAATGTACAATTCACCTTCCCCAATCTTCTCAAATAACCCAAATTTAAGACAAAAATCAGGTTCAAAATACAGTTTAACATAACCAAACAGACTGTTTGAATCAAGGCAATAATCAGATACTCAGATATGCCTAGTGTTGACAATTACTCAGTCTAATTTCGCAGAATTTACTAAATGTGTTGATCTGCCAATTATACAATTTCTGAAGATCGGACTCGTATGTATTTATTCTAATGGCCACCCAATCCAAATTACGTTATATCACCTCAGGTGTATATGTTTTATTCATTCATAAACTGACCATCTAAAATGCAGCCAATATAGTTCTTACTCCATTCAGTTATTAAGGAGGCTCCTGAATATGTAGTTATCTAATCCTTGACTGAACTCACAGTTGTCAGTGCAAGCTAAGGAAGTTGATGACGTCATTTCTGGGGGAGCACAAAAACAGCAACTGATCAACGCCGAGTGTGTGGAACCATTCAACACTTATCCAGAACTACATCTCAGATATTCGTGAGTTCTCACTTATCTATCTTTTTTTTATTTAGATCACATACAAAGACACAAGGGATACCTATTTTCTGGTCTTTGTTTAAATGATATAACTCACAGAATAATGATTCTCATTAGAGTCGAATCAATGTCACTTTGGAATCATTTATTACAAGAAGTGGCAAGTTTTTCCTTATGTCATTTGTGTACTGTTATTTTATAAATATCCTTCTATCTTTTATTACGTAAACCATTAACACTCCATCACAAGATCTGAGTGGCTAAATGGCTTTATATTACTCAAATCTCAAATAATATATCTCGCTCATCGCCTCTCAATGTAAAAATATCATAGTTATCTAATATGTACAGCTGCATACCCTAAAAAGAACTGGGGGCAGGGGAAAAACCCCGAAAAGGGGACTGTAATACCTAGTATAAATAAAATCTTTTTCTTTTTTTTTTAAAGTAAAAATTCTTGTCGTATGTTCTGAGATTGTAAGAAGTCTGCGTGTCCTTGTCTTACAGGTACAGCGGATGTGAACAAAAGATTTCTGTGACGTTGCCTCTCACTCTCAATAAGTTCTTAGAAGCAGCTGATATGCTTGCTGGCACGTTTTTCGAGCGCTGGAAGTTGCTCTCAGTGTAAGTGAAATCATCTTCCCATCTTCATCTTTTCAATTTTATCACGTATCACCACCACTAACGTATAAATATAAAACCCCAAGTCTATTGCCTGCTGATGATCTGAACAGAGGAAGATAATTCCTAGTGTTATCAGAATCTTAAATATAAATAAATAAATGAATTTACAGATCTCAGTTATCGCACTTGGAACATCATTTAGCCTTTAATCAAGAGTGCCGCAAAACATGATTCAAATATTGAATTTTTTTACAAATATCATGAGTAAAAGAATAAATTAAACATCAACTTACAAGAAAGTCTCAGATAACTGTAAAACATATCTGTAAAATGGCAAAATGAAACATATCACATACCGTGAAATTGTTGTCAAATAAAATTTATTAAAATAAAAGGCACTCATATCTTATCGTTACATAATACATTACATCTTTAATAAATGTTGCTATCCTATAGTATTTCACTTATTTCCCACAGACCCACACAAGAGTGTCAGCGCATCTTCAAAGCCAAATTTCCCATGGAAACTGAGATGGTTAGGTTGAAGTTAGTTGGGTTCGGCATGTCTGCACTTGACGGTGTGGATCCCAATCCCGATAACTTTGTATGTGCCAGTGTTTTGCACACCAAATCTCAGCAGATTGGATGTCTATTAAGGCTAGAACCCAACAAACAGGCTCTGGTATGTTTTTCAACATTCACTTTCTTCCAGCTATGACCTTGGTTTACACTTCTTTTCAATTCAAATAATTTAATTATCATTTTCTTGGATCTTCCCTTATTGGTCACTCTGATTTAACATTAGCCCCTACTTTGTGTAGATACAATTAGCAATGATAGTATATATTCCAAAACTCATACGATCATATGTGTTACATCAATAATGAAATTATTATCCCATCAACAAAACAATATTAACAGATTAAACATCTCCAGATTAAGCATATAACTTCTACATATAATATTTATCACGAACTGAAGCGACATTAATAATTGCCTTTAATTCAAGTTTTCTAAGTGTTCGTTATGAGAGAAAATGAAATAACAAATAGTAGACGACAGAAAAAGAGAAAAATATAAAATATTTTTTCAAGATCTTCGGGCCCAACTAAAATGCAACATAATATATCGGTGGTTCGCAAAAGATAAAACATGAGATGCTAAATTGACGTGCACCGTTGTTTTTTTCATTTAAGAACTGGGATTCTGTTGTGGGCAGTCGTAATTTCTATTTCTCCTTATTGAATATACAATAGTATAACAATATAATGTTTTAATTCCAGATGTACCGGTTAACAATAAGAACAAGTAAAGATGGAGTAGCTGATACATTTTGTGATCTACTGGAGACACAGTTGTAGTACCGTTAATACCCACCAGGTTTCATCAGCTGTCCCGTGGCTGCGTGGAGGAGAAGGAAGCCATCAAAAACAAGACGCTACACACACACTATACAACCCTGCGGACCGAGCACCAGCCTGATACAAGATGGGGCTCATGTTGCGTTAAAAACTGGCGCCGGACCCTGTAACTCTCATTAAGTCTATGTCAATGTATTTTCTTTTATTTGGTCATGTATTCACTGAATTATCCGGTAGATCATCATTGCGGAAAATCATTGCCATAACTCTTGAGAATTCAGTCGCCATTTTGTTTAGCAGCAGGACACCCACCCCCATTAATTTCCCCCCTTATCAGTTTTATGTTAATGGATCTTGATATATGTGTTCGTGACACGTGTGTGTACATTTACTTAGATGATGAAAATAAGTATTTGTTTTGGTCCATATATAAAGAAGTTACATCGTTATTATACTTGCTGTTTAGTTCATATCAAGTATTGTTTTTTTAAGAAGTTCCCCTCTCTAAAGGAATTGGATGGATGTGCAATGTACATATAGTATCAATGGCTAACTTGAAAACAATGTTCCTAAGCAACCATACTGTTATTCCCTGTCCGACGATACTTAGTGCTTGGTTATTAAAGTTTTAGTCGTTCATTGGCAGTGTAAAAGAAATCAATTATATTTTAACTTGGACATATTCAGCCAACATTTCTGGAAATGTAAATGCGCATCCTCGTTGCTTAATTCAAGGATATTACTGCCTCCCTTTGTTCCATTTTAGTACCGTTCCCCCCCCCCCCCCCCCCCCCCCCCCCTCATATTTTTTAGAGCATAAGAAAGTAATGGAGAATTGGATTAATTATATTATAATGTATGAATATCTACTAGTGTGCACTCGTGGTAAATTACCTGGAAAATGTAATTATTTCTCCCCACACGGCTGGTCAACACTTGTATTGCTGTGCTATGTTAGGTCGCTTCTGGCCTGTCGGTGAGCTATCTATATATAATATATACATATAAATGTAAATTGTCGTTTCAAGTGCCGTTTCGTGTAGAGGAAATGTAAGCGAAAATAAGCATGTGTAGCGTTTTATTAACCATACTGGTCCAGCGGAGATAATTGCGAAGCTTTGTCATGTGTGGACAACATCGTTTGTAATCTTTCTTACGAGGTGTAATATCTCCTGGTTTCTCAAACTGCAGACAAACAAAAAAAAAGACAAAAAAATATTGTTTGTGCTAAACCGGGCAGTACAGTAATGAGAACGACGACGCGATTGCTACCTGCTTTTTCATTCAAATGCACATACTACTTTTTAAACAATTGTAATCTTTAACTTGAATATCCGTTTGCTCACGATTTGACTGGACTTAACAATAGTGTAAATTTGTCCGACCAACATCAAGTGAAATTACCCAGTCGAATCACAACCTCCTAGCGCCTTTTTGTGAGAAAACTTCAAAAGGAAGTGAGATGGTGTTGGTTTGAATAGCATAACTCATCAGATAAATCTCCTATGGTCTGTGTCTGAGTGTTATAAATATAAAAGCTTCCAAATGAAGTTTTTTCTACCGGCTTCTTAATAGTTACTAACAGATACATTCAGTGTGGAAAAATAGGTCGAGAGGACAGAATAACATTCCAATTTAAATTACTTGAGTACGTGGTTTAGGATACATGTAGATCCTGCTGTTTGAGTGAACCATTATATGGCATTGTCGGCATTATTGCTATCCTTAGGGATCGATCCTTCCCCATTTTCATATTCCATCGGTGTTTGCAAGCCAATAGCTCAAGATTCACATAGAAAAGAATACAAATTAAAAGCTGGACACCTGTGTATCAATGGCTAGTGCTGTAATAAATCCTGTTCTTGGTAAAACCAATCGATGTCAAGTCATTCATTGTAATTTCGGTGCCTCTGCATTTCCATGTTCTTCCGTTTCCCATAGTTAACCTCTATCTCAGTAAACAACAAACTAAAGCAATGAAATATCATCACAGCTCACTATAAGCCAACTTATCTGTAGGACTAGTTGTACTGGTGATCGTACTTTCTCAGAATGGTCATGTTAAATGTGTTTTATCTAGTATCCATTGAGAACCATTGATTTTTGCAATTGTGTAGATAAACACAGATATAGATATATCATATATACAGAGACTATGGATGGGTAGAAAGTATCGTGGTCTGGGTCTAGAATAGAATACATTCAGTTCTCTTGCCATCGGGGCTTAGAACAAAACCCACGAACATCGATTAGTTGAGAGAAGAACATTTGAAAATATGATAAGCATGGTTGTTTAGAAGGGAAGAGCAGCGACGACTGAGAACTCAGTGGTCTGATTAGTTAGATGGTAATCATGTTATAGTAAGTTCATGAACATTAAATTTGTTATACATATTATGAACAATTACATGCATGTATACATGTTGATGAGATAATCCCCTGGGAGCTCTGTACAAATTAATATTTAATAAACGTTGGTAAACGGTGTGTTTGGGGGATTAGTTGTTCCTTAACTGATAGACTGGATTTGACTAGCAATGGCCACTGTTATAAATTGTATTAAGGTCATCATTACATTAGCACAGAACAAACAGGGCGCATATCATTTCGTTCATTGTGGAAGTTAGTAAATTTGAAAAACGGGCAATACATAACTCTGGACATATTGTTTTAGCCGCTCATATGTTCTTTATGAAAGGTAGATGTTAAATATCGAGAATTAAAGCTACTCTTATTAATCAACGGAAGATAGAATTGTTGAAACATGAGAATAGATTAGCAATGGAAGAATGTAGCGAACTGCCTATTATTTGACTCTGTTATGTGTCAACCCACGAAGGTCAATGCATTTTCTTTAGCTGAGAAGTCTTTACTTTCTTGATAGAATCCTAAGGCTGTAGAATCCTGGTTTGTGAACAAAATCGAAAATCAAAGCCATTGATATGAATTCATTCCCCCATGAATAACTTGTACATGAAATAGCAAGTAAATAGTACATGTTTATTGTGAATTGGAATCTACATAGCATAAGTATGCATAAGTGCTGTAATTGTTGATACTGTACTTAGAGTAGCAATATAGTTCTCAGTACTCAGTCACCGCAGCCTGAAAACCAATCTTACCGAGTTCTTTTTTGTATTATTCCGAAACATTATTCTTGTGGATGTGTACATGATTGGTTCGGGATGTGTTTGTTATTCTGACTGGGAACGTTGCATCCTAATGTGTATATTCATAAGATAATTATGTCAAATCGATCTGAGTATTTTGAGGGGAATTTCAAGCAAGCAATATTCAAAAGATCCCCGAACAAAATCTACTCCCAGTAATCCTATGTGTCGCCAGCCGCTATGGTGGCAATTACCGATTATTGGGAGAATTTCGCGCCATGAACCATCATATATTATTTGTTTGATATTGAATTGCATCTCTTGGACCGCAACACAAGTTGAGTATCCAAGATTCATACCTAACCAAAACACTTGCGTAACACTCTTGTAAAAGCGCTATGAAGATACTCTGCCTTAGGTTCGTTATTTCTCACTTAGTTTCTTATGTTAAAACAACCGCATGCTAGCATTCATTATAAATTGCATGCTGCATAAGGCAGTTCATCTGCCACGAAGTACATTGCACTGTAGAAATAAAACTGTTATTCTGAAGGAAAAGGTACCTATATTTAAATAACCCCTATATATATCTCTCTCTTTGGTTAGCTCTTTGATTAGAGACAAGCCTATATAATAATACAACCCTTACATCATGAGCAGTCAAAGAAGAAACAATACCTATTGTCATAGGGTGTACATACAAAGTAATGAGATATATGACATTGAATCCATGATGTCGTATGCTAGATGTGTTATTTAGTACCATCGGAACACCACCTTGATTCCTTTGTAATTATTTTTTATATGTGTGTGTATCATAACTCGATATTATCACATCGTGTATTGCAGTTCTTAGTCGCCAACATCTGACTGTGGTTGTATTCTTTAAGTTTCAGTATCTTTAATATTCCTGTTATAGGCAACCGCTAGAGAACACGTATTATATATATTGTGCATAACAAGGTAGGTGAACTATTATCATGGTAAGCCGATTTAAATGATTAAGGTGTTGATGAAGAATCAGAATAATAAAAAGTCTGCCAGTTGTAAATGTGGACCGATCATAGTAGACTGTATATGAAGTAGCTGCAAACGGTATGCAGGACTGGGAAGATGAACACAAAATAAACAACCTCAAATGTATCTTATGTGTGACTTTTTATTTCCTCATGTCCTCGATGTAGTAACAAGGTTCCAGGAAAATCATGGAATTATTGGTTTGGTTTTCTAGGCCTGGAAAGTCATGGAATTCTGGACAGGTCATGGGAAGTCATGGAAAATGAAATTCTGATTGTTGAAATTAAAATTCTCCTTAATACCACCTACAAGTTCTACATTTTGTTCAGCATTACGTTTTTCCAAAGTGGCCACACTCTTACACCGTTTTGACTTGTCCACCGTTTCTCCTCCCTGTCGGAAGGCTGTTTTGAAGGCTGTCTCCAGATTTTTACCTAGCACCTCATTTGTGCCTCATCTCATACCCCTCTCCTACCTCCTACCAGAAATGGGTGGGTGGATCAGACACGGATCATACAGCTTTACTCTGATTATTGAGGGTCATTGAATTTTTCATTCAGGTCAGGAAAGGTTATGGAATCTGAATCCAGATGTTCTGTGGGAACCTTGTTACAGATTCAATCTTCCACTTCCAAGTAAGTCCCAGTAAACAGTAAAATTGCCAACTCAATGCAACAGGCTTTCCCCGTTTCCCTTTCGGGGTCGCCGTGACGACATTACTATTTCAATTTGCTCAAAATAAGTAAATAAAATAATGTACGATCGTATGTATGATATGACCAAAGCAATCTAATAGGTACCGTATAGGCCTAGGCATAGCCTATACCGGTATATATAAGTCTAGGCCTATGGTAGTGGTAGGAATTTTTTATTGCAATTAATTCTTAAAAAGTACGGTGGGGCCTACCTTCTAGTTCAGCTAGAATAAGTTCTTAAAAAAATTATCTTTTAGGCTTCTATAGTAATAGTAAACGTGTAATACCGGGTTGATTCTGACGGATATTGAATCCAAAATATTAATAAGTCCGCTAGGTGTGAGCGTTTTTAGTCTCCTCCTTCCATAGTAACTTTTATGCTCAAAAGATTGCCCCCTCCCATTTTTTATCAATAATGTTTTAACTATTTTACTAGTCCTATAGATGATAGTAGTAGGCCTAGGCTATAGTAAAATAGCCTATGCACAAATATGAGAGATATTATAACCATGTTTAACAACTGTTCTTCTTGCGAAGTTTCTTCATGGGTTAAATATATATTATAGATTAAGATCTATGTACGAAAAATAAAACCACTCATGTATTTATCTGTAGGCTATAACATTCAGCATTGATCAACCACCAGGCCTCTGATATGTTGAACCGGGACCTCCTCCATGCATTTGAGATGCTGGGCGACCGTACCACCCGCCATCTGGTATCACCATTATGAACTATATTTAAAGCAGAAGACAACAAATTATCTAATATAGATTTTATCTAATATGTTCAATTTATGCAGCAAACTTAATATATTACCCCATTTTAGCTTTAAAGAATCGATTATTTGTGAATGATCAGTCGGTGACAAGTCGAAATCCCAAGTATTAAGGCTGAAATTCCTTGGAAATTTCCTCTCCTACGAAACTCGGGATGGACATTGGCCCATTTAATAGTCACGTGACCAATCATCTGTGCCGCTTGCAGTGCTTGAAGCTGAGTGAAATCTTTTTGAGCATTTTCCGCTAAAATCAGCATCATTTTGGGATCGATTTGATGGAGGAGCACTCATAAGGTTTTAAGGTATGTAAGTTCTCTTGGATATAGTTGGATCAGACATGTTTCATTGCAGAATCGGCCCTTTAAGCTGAGTGACATAATTGACCCAGATACTCAGCGGTCTGCGGTTTCTGAGGTGTCAATCATCTGACGAGATTCAAGAACTGCTGCAAAATCGCGATTCAACTTTGACAATATTGTATTCTTCTCGCCGCATGACTATAACTGTACCTTATACAACGATCTTGAAGTATGTCATCAATATCATACAAACATCGGAGGAGATTTCTTTGTTCTAGCTTCATTTTGATTTATATATGTCACTTGGGGCTATTTTTAGACGAGGGGCCTAGGAAACAGGGGGGAGAAGGGAGAGGGGAGGGAGACCCTGACCCCATGCCAGGTTTGGATCCTTTCTGGCTGGGGTTTATTATATGTATATAGTACAAACGAACAGCTGATCGTGTGACATTTTCTATTGACTCTCACCATGGTTGAGTCATAATTTACTTGGCAAGCGCACACAGTACCGGTATAGGCCGTATTGTATGTACATGTATGCACAAAACAACAGCCCCTTATAAAATAATTGTCATCGCCAAGACTGTTTTCTGAGTTGGAAATCTTTGGAAGCTGGGTCCGTTATAATAAGTACTTTCATTAGTATTGACTATTGTAATTTGTATTGTATCTATCAAACCTAACCATGCAGATGTGGTGAAAGACGGCGATGTGTGACATCAAACCCTTGTAGTTGTACATTTTTTATTTTACAAAAATTGTTCGTTCATTCAATTACATTAGACTAGGCCTAGGTGAGTGAGTGAGATTGGTTGCTTTACGCCCTTATCAACACATTTAATATGGTTAGCTATGGTTATATCAAGGGCGGGAGAGCTAAGAGGGAGGCAGTTTATGATCATACCCAGGAAATAGAGATAGAGAAGAAGGGAGAGGGAGACATAGAAAAAGAGACAGAGAAGCACTTCATGGTCATACCCAGGACCAAGACTAGGCCTAGGAGAAATCACGTCAATATAACTCAAACCCAAACAAAAGAATTTGAATTACTTCAAATATTGCAAATGCAATCATAAATACTAGCCATTTTCAGAAAGGCGTTTTATTTATTTAACGATGTATCCCACTATATTATAATAAAGATGTATCCATCTTTTTAGCAATGGGTGGTCAGCATTCTCTATTCTTTTAGACCTAGTTTATTTATGAGGTCATGTATTGATTATTAATTAGAGAACCATTAGACCTAAAATAAATTGATGCCCAGAGAAGTATATCGGTATGTCTCCCTGTTGACTTGCGTTATTATTATACTCTTAAGTTCTAGGGACTAAAAAGATAGAACGCCCTCCATCCCTACCTTGATTTAGTACTCTAACCTCCAACCCTACTTAAATAGTACTTTACTCCTTAGACTTTGGAGTACCAGACAGAAATCGACTTCCCTATCTCAGGAAGGTATACTACCTCCCTGCCTATTTTCACTACGAAAATAAAAGACATGATCAATATGACAATAACAAACCCCACCGTTAGGCTTTACATCATTGTTGTTGTTGTTGTTGAGACTTTTATTCTGTCGTTATGACAATGGTGCTATATCAGTTTGGAGTCTTTGCACAGAGCTCCCTTCACCTTATCAATTTTGCTCAAGGACTTAATTACTTTCTATCCTGCATCCTACATATAATATTCGACCCAACCTGGCATGAAATAAGACTTGATTTTTCAAGTCGGCCTAAGCCTATCGCATACGCCGGTGGCTATTTAATATTTAACTGACAGACGTGATGATATTTTGTTTATGTACTTGACAAGGCTGCCATATTATATATATATAGGCCTATATATAAACGTAGGCTATATAGCATGACAATCACGAAATGTCTTTATTTAGAGAGTAATTTGTTCTAAAAACACACTTTACTGCCATGAATCATGAGAGCCGGCCTGCATATATTCAAATATTTATGAATATATGACGTCAAATATTCAAGGCTATGTTATTATAATATATATTTGATATATACTTTACTGTACCTGCTATATTAGTATCCGCTCGGTTTAAGCTAGTATTCTAATATAATATATGAGGTACTTCTCATATGATAAAAACATCAGCTTATGGTTTTACAAGTACTTGGACTCCGAGTTGGAGACAGTAAATTTGGCCAAATCTAGGTCTTATGGTTGGAAGGTATAACCGTACGTGATTAATGGACCCTCATTCACCCATTTCCCATAACCTTGTATGTGTTGGGAACAATTGAATATGATCATGCTTGCCAGGATAAAATGTTTGTTTTGACAGCCGAGGTTGGTGGGTGGTACAGTTACAGTTTGATCTATGGCCATGCTTGATTATTAAATGGCGATATTCCCTGTAATGAAATCCCAACTTCCAAAGATATACTGGCAGATCCCATTTCCTTTCTGACATCGTTCCATTCATGATTGAACCGCGATTCAATTAATATCATTCCCCAAATGATCTATCATATTTAATAGCAAAATTGTGCTGCGTACAATCAGGGTCCATAAAAATGATCAGAAAGCTGTGATACAGTCTAGGCCCAAACTTGAGAGAGTCCCTTCAAACGAAGGGAAAGCCTCTCGCCTCAAACCGCAAAGAGTCATTATAATTCCATTAAGACCGCAAAATGTCATCATATTCCCATTAAAACGCCGAGTTCTAGGACAAGAAACTGATTAGCGAGGTAGGCTGACATACCATTCTTATTTGATCTTGAGGATTTGGACCTAGAGTGGATAATCATTTGTATTCAGCTATTAAATTTGAGAAATGAAATGTACATTTTAAAAAGACATTGGAATGGACCCCTTGAGGAATGCACTAGCATGATTCAAACTTTGATATTTGCAAAAGTTCAACTTCAAGGGATGTTTTTCTGGCGATGACGTGGACATGGCAAGGCGATTTGGACTAACTATATTTGGTAAGCTCAACTCGACTCGAATGGTACATTTCTTCCTTCACATTCCATCTTTGTATCATCTTTCTTGACATTTACATAGGGCGAGCTAGCATGCAACTTTCTTAGCACAACTAGCGTTCCAAGATCGTAAAAAAAACCATGTTCTTTGATCCAGAGGCAAAGATGAACATCTGACCAGAATACATATAAACTCTAGTGAAAGGCGACCTTGAGATTTAACTTTTAACTTTCTGGTCGAAATGCTGTTTTACCCCCAACAAAATCCTTGCCATATGTTCTGAGGAAAGAAAGAATACCATGAACTTTTGAAGCTGGAAAAAAATAATTTCCAAGAACTGGCTGTATCTAGGATAAGGGTAAGGCAGGGGTTATAAGATCGAGTTGTCAGATTGCCACTTGGTGGAGCCAGTATTGAGTTACCTGTCCAGAAATTTTCCAATCATTCTGTCAACCTGTGTTTGCTTATACTGAATTTATTATTGCCATTAAACTTTTCAGATATCCCTCACTATTACCTCTTATTATTACCTGGCGTTCGAGCAGGTACTTCTGCCAGTAATTTATGTAGACCATTACGCATGGGTAAATTAACAAATAAAAATTATGTCTGCATCTGAGAGTCTGTCTGAGTGTGATAGACTAGTATAGCCCCGGCCGGCTAGGTGTGGGGTGACGTAGGCTTGAGTACTCCATGACCCATGATTCTAATGGGATCCACACCTGGGCCTAGGCTCGCTTCCCCGTGGGATAACCGGAGGGAAAATTCCCAGGGTACATACAATCTACTAGTATGCTCCGCCGGCCCGTGATCGCAGCTAGGGGTGTAACAAGCATGTCTTTCTTCCTAACTCTTAAACTTACTTTCTTCTCGAGGGAGTTAGCCTGTGCTGTGTGTCCTATTGATAATTATTATGAGTAACCTTGGGAAAAATTGCCTCCCAAAAAGAACGCCTGGGGTTAAATCGGGAATTATGGAATTTGAAAACTCAAAGTTTCCGCAATTATTCACTTAACAAATTTGGTAGTTTGATTTTTTTCCCCAAAAAATTATATTCATGGTGAAATAAATAATATACACACGAATTCCTGTATTTTGGAACCTATACACTATTACTCTAAGGCATGAACAGTATTTAAATTTCAAATGTGGAAATATAAAATGCTAGAATTCCTTCCAGTCTCGTTGATTATACTACCGCATAAAATTAAAGAGAAAGATTTCCAATCATTCTGTCAACCCGTGTTTGCTTAAATACTGAATTTATTATAGCCTTTTGATTTACTTTTCTGGTATCTTTCTATACTCGTTGATTATATACATGAATGCAAGTCCTAACGCATATACACAGCTCTCGCATTTAAATAACAGTACGACTACAAACCAGTTGTCATACAAATTATACTCTCATATGTATCGATATGCGCTTGCTTTTGGCCAGGCAGGTCATAAATGGACTTTTTAAAATACATTTTGAGGCACATATAAATAGTTTAAAACTCAACCGGTAGTTTTAAGTCATTTTAGGTTCTCCCCCATTGGAAATTTCCATAGCCGGTAACTGACGTGGAACCTGAAGGTGGCGGTATTCGCTGGCTTCCAGCCAACATATTCACATGCATTGATTGGACCTGTTGTGCAGAGATGTCCACATAGCTTCATCATTGCTCCAGGTCACTGTCAATCTGACCATCACAACTGAAGTAACTGAACAGTAGGGGAGCCAATGGTTTGTTTCTCAATCACCAGATCAACAACCACTGAAGCTTATACATGAACCACTGGGTAGATAGATATCTGATAGATAAACAACTACTTGGGTCACAATGCATGAGTGTTGGGGAAGGGGCTCTACCTGTATTATAGTACCAAGATGTATACACAAATCGTATTATATGGGTGAAGTCGCCAGAAATTGTACAAATCCTCTCAAATAACCCAAATTTCGGACGAAAATAAAGTTCGAAATACACTTCAACCTAACCAAACAGTTTGCTAGAATCAATGCATGGATGCCGAATATACTCGAATTGACTAAATTGCAGCCTAATTTAGCAGAATTTACTAAATGTCTACAGCTGCCAATTGTATATTTTCTTAAAATCTGACCCACATGTATACCTTTGTTATTCAACTTCCCAGTTCATAATCTACAATGATGAGAATGTAGTATAATACCACTCCCTATTAATAAATGATATATAATGGTTGTATCCGTGACATTGAGCACACTATTGTAAAGAAGACTAAGGGTTTTTAGCCCATAGGTTCAGTAAGATGAAGAAGTGAGACAAGAAGTCCGAGGTTGTAGTTCGTCTGGATTCGGCCTAGGCGGTGGTGACTCAGCGAGTAACAGAGTGCCTAGGTCCGAATGGTCACTTTATTTTATACTCCACAATCATGAATTATTCATACAATCAAACCCAGGAAATATTCCACTAGCTCTTCCCCTTCCCTCTAATTGGTTGAGGGAGAGAGAATCTTCCTTGCCCACACGCCGACCTCTGCTCCCCAGGCAGAGACCATATATGGAATGCACGCAGGTCGGATCCCTCTCCTCAGCCTTCCCCCTCCCACCCCTTACTCATGGATCCCATGGCTCGTGCCAGCCCCCCCTCCCTCTTGGCCCTTCCCCCCTCTTGATACCCCAGAGCAGTGTATAAGTAATTAGGTCGGGCTGGGGGAGGTGGGGTGAGCCCTGAGTGGCTCATCCCCCCCCTCCCTCCTGGCCAGGCCACGTGTGGCGTGCGTGCCCTGACCATGATCAGGGCTAAATAGGTCGGGTCTGGGATCCAAAGATGCCAATTCTTTACACTATATTATACATGTGTTTTATCCGCTTTCTATTATTCATTGTTCATGCACTGACGGGCAGTGCACATGCATCATTGTATGCAAGTGTGTTCATAATGTAACAGCGTGGTTTGGAGATAGACACGATGACTAGCACACTTAGGGTGTATATGGGCGAAATCACCAGAAAATGTACGATTCGCCTTCACAAGTCCTCTCAAATAATTCAAATTTAAGACAAAAATAAAGTTTAAAATACATTTTAACATAGCAGAACTGATATTTTAAAACAACTCCATACCAGATATACTCAGGTATACCTAGTATTCATCGTTTTTCAGCCTAATTTAGCAGAATTTCCTAAATGTGTAGATTTGCCAATTGTACATTTTCGAAGATCTGACCCATATATATATATGTGCAGATCGATACTAAAAGAGTAGCTAACGACGTGATTGTGAGATTGCTCTTCTCTGCCAATCGTTTGTAATTCATTATTCATTGTAGATTACCTCACGGTTGGTATAAGTGGGCCCTGGTATCCATCCACACTTGGGCTATAAACCCACCTTTTTCCTCCTATACATCTACACCAGAATTTATTAATAATATTCATGACAATGGTCGATCCCCATCATGAAATGTTAATGTTTGCTGATCGTCATCTTCGCTTACATCATCCAGGTATAATGTCATTGTCATTGATAACGTTCATTAGTCGGTCGATTACAAGAAATGCGCAATTATAGAGAACCACATATCAATGGCATTTTCTTGACGATGTTGTGGAATGGCCGATACATTGCTACGTACAAGTTTTCTTGGCAGCGCTCACATGGTCTATTAACGTATCTATTGATGTTTACATTTTACCTCAATGCCACTGACGTCATGTACAGTTCAGGCCCTCTCATTGGCTGAGCGATGGGGGCTCGCGCGTTCGGCAAGCAGTCACATGACTATTGATTAGCATAAAAGACATTGGGGCTGTAAATCCCGTTACATCTGCGCCATGGGAAAATTTCCTGCTATTTATAATGGCATTCCTGGCATGTTGCCACCGCTGGAGATCGATATCATGCCGTGTCATTATCCCAAATGCTAGTTGATTGGACAGATACATCCATTATACTTATAGTGTTGTTGAAACTATATATGTCATCCCCTAGCTCCCCCACTCGCCTATTTTCTTGGGGGCTAAACATTTATTACTTATAGCCACGATAAAACATCCTCCACAGCAGAGCTTTATTCCTTGTGTTTTCTCAGTCATAGATTGGGAGAATCTGCCCTGGCTTGGGAGGCTGCGATAAAAGTGTTTACTATGAGTATGAAATAAAACCACACAGTATTGTATCAAGGAGGTATAAACTACAGATTGTATTAATAGTAAGGTACAGTGGAACCTCACATAAAGACCACTTCATTATAGAGAACACCCCTCTATTAAGACCAGTTTTCCCAGTCCCGAATTATTGCCTCTTATTAGATTTATGGCCCTCTAAAGAGACCACCTCGCTATGAGACCAAAAATCACTCAGTCCTGAGGGTGGTCTTAATAGAGACTCAAGAGGTTCCACTGTATTTCCAATCAAATATGAAAACTGTTACGAAATAAATGCCACCTTTTCATCTGCTTCAGATACATCATATGATTATTACGGAATCCTCCAACTAATGTATAGGGTTTCATCACATTCTTTTTTTATCAAATATATTTATTCAGGTTTATCAAATCACTCACAAACGCTCACAAATTAATTGTGTTTTTCGTTGTGTTCTGAAATAAAGACAATTATATATATCGCAGAGAGAGAGAGAGAGAGACAGCTTTAATGTTGTTTACGTAATTACTATTATATTTATACAATGACAAGCGTTAAATAGAAGTTATATAATTATACAATTAAATAAACATTCCCTGCCAATGGTCATTAACACTCCGCTCAGCGCAGCCCCTTCATGTCCAGTCGGTTATAACTGAGAGGTGAGCAGGAGAAAACATGAGGTTTTACAATTATTGGGATTATTGATTTCCTTGGGCTGGCAGAGAGCAGTGAACCTGTGAGTCCACCCTTTATATTGTACTGCCTGAAAACCTGAGAATAATTTAGTCCTTCAATGCCTTGCATCATCTCCGTTTGTCATTGTTGATTTTTGCTGGAAGCAGTCCATCCCACATCCTTATTTCTTATTAAACAAAACAGTTCTATATATGGCACCCGTTCCACATACTGGTCAGTGGTGTATCGGGAATACATTTGTTTACAAATAATTTTTAAAAGAATTAAATATTTCTAATATCAGTGCATATGAGGTATGTCACGTATATAATTTATATACATCATGTATTGAGTTGTAAGGAATATATTACAATGTGACTTAATCTCATCCAGGATATTATTTTGAGGATTCTTTTTAAAAGTATAAATTTCAGGCATTTGGACTTTAATCTGAAGATAGACATAAAATATGGCTGTGTTAAGTTTTATCAACGGCGAGTCTCGTTAGTTTTATTTAAGAGTAAAAGAGATATTAATCTAAGGTTTTATTGGCCAGTATCTTATGATATTTCCTCTGGGTAGGTCCTTTCATTCATTTTATCATAATCTCAAGGTCATATTCGTACAAACGTCATTCAATTTCGACCTCACTTTCCGTGGACAGATATTAATACAGTTTTATAATCGCTTTATTCCATTACACTTCAAATCCTCTGGCTCTTACCCAAGGCACAATCTGATGCAATGCCTGCAGTAGCTTTATGCTGGTGCTTGCCCCCTACTCCTCCAGCTGCAGGGGTTTTACAGCAATCTACCTCACTGGAGGAACCCCCTCCCTCCCTCCTCCAGCATCCTCCAGTGTATGGCATCAGTACCTGCACTACCACTGGTAGCAAACTGTGTGGGAGGAAGAAGAGAAAGCAGAAGAGAAGGAGGAGGAGGCTGAAGCGAAGGTCCCTCCCCCACCTCATACCATTACAATAGTAGAGAGAGTCCCCCTATACTCAATCGCCCAGTCACATAGAGAGAGAAAGAGAGTGTGTATATATAGTGAGAGCTGGCCCGTGTATTTACAAACACCATAGCCTCAGCTACCACAGTGTACACACAAACTCGCTCAGATACACTGACATAGAAAACTAAATGCAAGTTGGGTGAAGAGTAGAAGAGACTTGGTACTTGTCATCATTTTACCGAGTGCCCCTGAAGAATATTTGCACCGCAAAAACAACAAGCAGCTTAAGTGAGGTTTGAGTGTCAGGTGTTTTATTGTGAAAATTGCCAGTCATATATCCACATAACACTCCCACATCGTCCTCAACATCATATTGCCTGCTGCGAAGTTCCTATGACTGAGAACTGGGAGAGGTGAGTTTTTATTCTGTCCTCGAAATGCTCTCACATGTGATGTAATGTTTGCGTTGTTACCCCATCCCATTTAAGGATTAACTCTTGGACCGGCGGGGAATGCAAAAAATATATAATATTCTTTTTGCTGTGCAATAAAATAGTTCTAATATGATAATTGTTATTAGAAATATTTTATCGCACTGTCCTGTACCTATTTAATCACTCGTTTTATTTCATTAAAAGCAACAAAAAAACTGCTTTTAAAAGCCAAACTGATAATAACTATACTCTTGTACTGTCCCTCCCGCACCCGACGTATTTATAATTAACAAGAAATCTGACCTGTATTTAAATTTCAAAGATTAAATAGAGATAAGATATATCTTTTGAAACATTTAACAGCAACAAACTATTGTAAACAGATTTATCAAAGGTCATTCCGTACTCATGTCAATAGTTAGAGAATTGTATACAATGGTGAGTGTTTGGCACTATCAGTGCTCACGTACATTGTGTATAGAAATATTGATATTATATTTAATGTTTAGAGATATGGGGATCACATGGTGCAGATAAGGCAGGTCTATTACCACCGGACGTTATCGGAGATTATCATTTCCTCTGATTTAATGATTTAATTTTCAATAAATCTTCCGGATCCAGATGTTTCTGAGATCTGTAAATTTAACATTGCATTTTCAATATATGAAGGCTGAGTCTGAAGGCTTCATAGTTTTTAAGGCGGGGAGGGGGGGGGGGGGGGGGTGTTAGGGCCCTTGATGTAAGAACAAGTGGTCCTTATATAATTAGGATTGTGGAAATTGACTATCAACTGGTTGAATCACTCTTGTATTCGGTTGAAATCAGTGTAGAATGATGAGTCGATTTGGATATGCGTTTTTTTTAAAAATTCATTTACATAACGTGTCCTTCTTCAGGGACTGGGTTTTAAGATTTATATAATTGTGTTAAGTGTGATATATTTGATTAAAGATCCTTTGCCCATGGATACGACCTTAGTTCACCCAAGGGCATGTCGAGGCCAATAGACAAGAGTTGCTGTGGCTATATTTCAGGTTAAAAAGTAAATAATCTTTTATCTCAGGCGAACGCCCCCCCCCCCCCCCTCACAGATTATATTAGGTTTACGTCCCATGCAACCCAGGGGATGTTGCTGTGATGGTCCTCCATGGCGTGATGGTACAGAGCGAGAGAACAGTATATCTTGGCCTTTTTGCCTTCATGAATCTGCCTCTAGCTGCCCTGAGCTGCCTCTGTATAAATCCCCTCTCTAACTTGTAACTGGATAAGATTTACAGAAAATGTACAATTGGCAGCTCTACACATTTAGTAAATTCTGCAAAATGTGGCTGTAATTTGGTCAACACTAGTTAAATTCGAGTATATTTGGCATTGTTTTGATTCAAGCAATCTGTTAGGTTAGGTTGAACTGTATTTTGAACTTTATTTTCGTCTGAAATTTGGGTTATTTGAGAAGATTGGCGAAGTTGAATTGTACATTTTCTGAAAATCTGACCCAACTGGACAGGAGGCCTGTTTATGCACCGACGGAACGTTATTTACACCCGGCTTTACCACAGGATTACATAACGAAAGGCCCTCTTATCGTTATTGAGAACATAACGATTGCTATTCCATGCTAACTGGACCCCCAGCGGAGGTAATGGGGGCATAGCGTTAACTGTTAAACACAAAGGCTCAATACAACCCTTTTCTCTTAATTTAATACCCGGATATTAACGCTCTATATCTGCCCCAGCTGCCCTTCCTCCTCGCATGCCTCCTGCCGACGAACTGCCCCATTGTCGGACTTACCTGCCTCCTGCGGACCAACTGATGCCCCATTGTCGGGCTTACCTGCTTGTTGGCTCTGTAACGTGTAATTAAATCTCGGCCACCACGAGAAGTGTTTATTCTCCACACCCCTCGTGGTGTCCTCGATTAAATTAAAATTAAACTTCACCTCCCCTACGGTACGTCTCGTTTAATTTAGTAATTATATGGGTCAGATTTTCAGAAAATGTACAATTGGCAGATCAACACATTTAGTAAGTTCTACTGAATTAGACCGGAAAATCGTCAATACTAGGTATATCTGAGTATATTTAGTATTGCCTTGATTCAAACAATCTGTTAGGTTATGTTGAACTGCATTTTGAACCTGAGTTTAATTTGGGATATTTGAGGGGATTGGTGAAGGTGAATTGTACATTTTCTGAAAATCTGATCCATATAGCGAGTGGCCTTGGCCCAATGTGTCTTGCCATGTTGGGAGGTTCTGCTATTTATCGTCCGATCCTTTTTCAGGGAGGGCTCTGAAAATGGTTTACCAGTGCCAGAGACAAATACCAAATCACTCCCTAACTTTCACGGGTCAGGTTTTTTTTAGTCTTAGCCTTAGTCTTACTACCTTAGTCTTAGCGTTGGGGTTATCGCTGCATGCGGTGAGATGGAACGCTGGACAAAACCTGCTTTGTACTATAGACTGTTACCTTGGTTTGGGGAACCAACATAAAGTTGCATATATTAAGGAAAGAAAGAGAATTCTCCCACAGGTATATATTTATTACAATATGAATATTTTTTGCCCAATATTTTTTGCCCAATATAGAATCCCCTAAGCCATGTACTTCATATTAATAATAAATGAAAATAATTGCATATCTGTTAATATTACAGCTCAGTTCCATAATGCGCCATTTCATTAAATGCCCTCATGCTCTCGTGGACTCAATCTGATGTGACTTGTTACCATTATTTGGGTTGGGCCTGCAGAGAGACATTTGGCATTGACTGGTTCCATGGCACACCTCAGTTATGAAGGACGGAGGTAATGAATGATGATGAGACAGGTGTGTGTGCATGGGGATGTTGGTCAATTCCACCCGTGACCATTCTGCACTCCACCTCTTCTTTTTCCTACATTCAGTCTAGGCCCAAACTTGTTAAGAGTCCCTTCAAACGAAGGGAAAGCCTCTCGCCTCAAACGGCAAAGTGCCATTATAAGTCTTATTAAGATTGCAAAATGGCATTATATTCCCATTAAAACGCCTAGTCCTAGGCCGGGAAACATATTAGCGAAGTTGGCTGACACACCATTCTGATCTGAGAGTTTGGACCTAGAGTGCATTTTCAAAAAGGACAGAGAGCTTAAATGATAAACAATAGCCTCATGCTTTGAACGGTTTAAAGAAAATTGCCTGTTGTCAGGACGAGGAAAAACAGACAATGAATCACAGTTTGAAGGAAAATGCCATTCACTAAACAAAACCTTTTCGTTTAAGTTCATTTCCTTTCAAGTTGAGCTTCTTTAATTTATTGTTCATGCTTTGGTAAAATCTCAAGTGAAAAAATTGACCTTCTGAAAACGAACTGTTTTTATGGCCAAATCTAATAATAACGACTGGCGCTCTTGTAAAAGAAATATTTTTTGAGCTTGTCTATGATCTTTTATTGCACCTGCGATTATGTTAATTATCATACCAGGATGTAAGTTTCAGCGCAATCAATAATTTTCTGAGAAAATATTTGCTGACACAGTCTGGTGATGCAATGACATGATGATACGTACAATATTATGTATGTATACTGATATTGTGGTAGATAATTATGCTATGGGATGGGTCTAAAACACACCCTCTGTATATTAGCTCTACTCGAGCTAGTGGAAATATAGGTCTGTTATTCAATAGTAGGCAATCCTTTTTGCCTCTTCATCCGTGCATATGCACTCCAGCCCTTGTTTACTAACATAGGGGACGCACGAAAAAACAACTTAGCAATTCTATCTTCTTGTGATTAATTGAAGTATATGTCATATCGGTTGGCCAAAGTCATTGCGATTGAAGATTCCAGAGATCTGTGTGTATATGTGTATGTATTGTATTGTAATGTTTTGTTTTGATTGTTGTATTCCATTTTCCTGTCCTCGATTCCATTGACATTGAAGGGAAATCCCATTCATATGTCTGATATTCGTGATGTCTTTCTGTGACCTAAAGTGATTATTTTACACCGAGGTCAATTTTTATTGGTGTAGCACAGTAGATATATAACAAATCTCCCATCTTTTACATCAACTAAAAGGCATATGATATGATATACATATATAGTGGAATTTATATGATTATTTAAGTATTTTATTTCTCTTTGTCATGCAGTTGCATAATATGATATTTAAGAGAAAATGGTCCTTATGTCAACTAATGTTGGTCTTCCCAAAAGGCCTCCGCATATTGTTACATTTATTTTTTAATCATTGAATAATTTATATTGAAATTGAATACATTTTCTCACTTTACAATGGTATAATAAATGGGTATTAAATTATCCCATCGGCGTCTACTTCAACATGAATATAATGAATTATTACATTACAATTTTCCTTGAATGACTTAGTATTATTTAACAACCTTACGTGACACTAATCAATACAAACGTTGCGTATGTATTTTTTTTATGGTGAAATATATACTTGAGGCAAGGATATATAATATGACTTGTATAAAAGGTATCGGATGCGCCTGTCTGTATAATGAAAACAATATGAACGATCACCTCATATGAGGTCATCCAACTTGGGCCAACTTCTACACAAGGAAAACCACAAGCCCGGCCTCAATAGGTATACTTCCATCCATCGCACTACAACATGTGTTGTGCTTGCACATACATATTCATTAACCACAAAAACCGTGTCGCGTGGCCCACTCTTAAAATGTCTTTAACAAATAATGAAAGAAAAAAATGTGAACTGACAACTACAATAGCTCACAAAATATTTGTATCCTGGGCCTGTATGGATGTAAACAGGTGGGAAATGATATAATAATAATACATTGGCCCAGTCGCCCTCATATCGTGGGTGTTGAAGGAATCTATACAAGGTTACATGTATCAATGGAATCAGGATACAGGATGGATGAATGAAAGTCAAGGTCCGAACTCACTGACGTTCAATGTCAGGTATTTTTTTGTGAAGGTCAAATAGGAGACCATGGATGGGTGTACACACACACATGTATGTCGGTTACTCATGTGTGAAGGCTGTTCTCTACCTCACCACTTGTGTTCTGATTCACAGACTTACTTGTCCCTCTATTAATAGGATAATGTCGACAAAAATCATATCCCGATATGGGTCAGATTTTCAGAAAATGTACAATTAGCAGCTCTACACATTTATCAAATTCTGCTAAATCAGAGTGAAAAATGATAAATTCTAGGTATATCTGAGTATATTCTGTATTGTATTCATTCAATAAATCTGTCTGGTTATGTTGAACTGTATTTTGAACCTGAATTTCATCTTAAATTTGGGTTATTTGAGAAGATTGGTGAAGTTGAATTGTACATTTTCTGAAAATCTGACCCATATATGAATAACTAGCCATACCTTGGTTTAAGCTAGTGGCCCCCCTATGGATCCTGAGGACACGATGTACTAAAGTCTACCCACTACCCCCGGTCACTTCCAGGAGAGCCAAGTTGAAGTCAAGAATAGCTAATAAATAAATAATCTGGAGGGGAAATTAGATGGAAAAAACCCAGAGTGAATCTGTATTTGTGGACCCCTCGCATACTGTACATTTCTCTTATTAACCCGTCTAGGCAGCTTAGCGATTAGCGCTGGCACACCTACACATTGATAACAAAGTATTCAAATCTCAAGCTAGAGCATTATGGAATAATGATTTTTTTATATATAAAATTCAAAGTTATAATGAAAACACCAAAGCTGTAATAAAGACAAGTGGAGGATAAGATCATGCTTTAAGATGGTTTATTCAATGGGATACTCACGTTTCGGAGTTTACATTAATTACTGCTTCTTCAGGGTATCATTTTTATATAAAATTCCACTACTGAATATTATCTCGTCATCAGAGAGACAAAAACTATTATGTACATTGCTGTGCCATATTGTAATAGTAAATACGATCTTAATACCATTTGGCAACAATACATTGTAGAGAATCGTCTTCGGTCATTGATAGAAGCGACATTGTACTGCTCTACAACTAATGATTGGAATACCTATAGGGGCTGAAACCTCCCATATGCAGGCGAGGCCACCCCTTCATTATGCATTTTTTCACACCCAAAAAATGCCAATAAAGTATTCTAATCTAGGTTCAGGGTTGAGAGTCCCTCCACACTGAGGGGGAAGTCTTATAACCAAACCGCAAAATACCATTAGAATCTCATTAGGACTTCTACTCCAAAGCCAGGAAAGTCATTAGCGCAGTAGGCGTCCAATAGCTGACATACCATTAGAATCTTAGAGGCTGTGAGCCTAGAGCGTCTATAAAATGGGCACCGCACCATTGTGGACACTTGATCGAACCTCAGAGTTTCTTCTACTCTTGAGATTGAACCCAGTCCAAATATTGTCCGTCAAATATTGAGAAATATGGCTCTTGTATATAGGCATACAGCAAACATTAATATACTAAGTGAAGAATTGTGCCAAGGGAGGCCAGTCTTCATGCTAGGTATATATGGGTTAAATCGCTAGAAAATGTACAATTCACCTTCACAAATCCTCTCAAATAACCCAGATTTAAGACAGAAATCAGGTTTACAATACAGTTCAACACCAAACAGACTGCTTGATTCAAGGCAATACTAAATATACTCAGATATACCTGGTGTTGGCGATGTTTCAGTCTAATTTAGCTGAATTTACTAAATGTGTTGATCTGCCGATTGTACATTTTCTGAAAATCCGACCCACGTCTCAACTTTAAAAATTATTGAGGCTTTCATTAATTAATCACTTCGTCATTCTGTCACCCGTCCTCGAGTGATTAAAACTCACGAAAACATGATGTTATGTTTAGAATCGCCATTTCCGACCAGACTCATTTAGAATTTAATTAGAAACACCAATTGAAATTTGATACCTGTTGATAATGGTATAGATAACATTTCCTTCTTCGGTCAGAGACCTGCTGATGTCAGATTAGCGGACATCACGTTTCAGCCTTGCGCGTGACCCTCAGATACATACAGGTCATTAATGAAACGTGAGGGTCCTCGAAACAAATTACAGTCTAAGCCCAAAGTTGAGAGAGTCCCTTCAAATGGAGGGAAAGCCTCTCGCCTCAACCCTTAAAAGGCCATTATAATTTCATTAGGACCGCAAAATGACATTATATTCCCATTGGAATACCTAGTCCTGGGCAAGGAAACCGATTAGCGAAGTAGGCGTCCAATCACTGACATAACATCCTTATCTGATCTGAGGGTTGGGGCCTGGACTGTATCAACAAGAATGGGTATGAACTTCATAATTTTTAATTCATTAATTAATTCATTGATTAATTTCTAAATTCATGATTTTTTTTCAATCATATTTCTATCATATTTATCCTCGTTGGTTTTATGCAGGGTTACTTAGCGCACGGAGACCAATGTTGCGCACACTGCATAATGGTGGGGGCGGGGGGGGGGGGCGGTTAAATTATTTTGAGGTAAAGGTTTTTGCTCTTTAATTCTAACTTTAAGACCCGTGCATGCTTATCTCCAAATCCGTGTTTTTCCATTAGCCGAACTTCGCCTGCACCTCGCTGGGATCTGTTTCTCCGCTCTTGAAATCTAGTTTTGGTATACCTTGGAGTATAATCCCTATTACTGCATGTTGGGGCATCGGAGTATGTTGTTGACATTAGTATGCATACATGTACAGCCCTCTAAATTAATGTTGGCTAAAATATTGAACAAATCTGGGGTTCCAAATTCATTTGTTTTTATCAGAAAGTGATCTCAGATTTCAATCAGAACTTAGAGTAAAAGGTCCCTTTTACTCTAAGATCAGAATCAGGATATATATTCAAATATTTCCCAATATTTCTCTTTGGGTTAAAATTTAACATGTTCTAATGTGTTTGATTGTATCCACATTATACATTAACATCACCAAATAACAAACTCTTTGAATGTTTTTTAATCTTAAAAAGTGGCAAAGGGTGTTTGACGTGTTTATCAAGTACTTTTTATTAAGGCATCCACACACGCAGAGTGTTTCCAACACCACGCACCATATTGCGCTGTTGTAGAGAAAACAGGGTGCATTGTTATGATTATTACCATAGTATGACGTCGGTGCTGCATTATGCTAGCACCCAGTTACATGTAGTTACACATGAGAGATTTGCATGATAAGGCTATACGTATGCAGCACACACAGCAGCTGTGCCCACAGCTAACTTACTACCACTATCAAGGCACATACTTCATGCAAAGCCTCTTGTTTAGGTGGAAAAAATTCCCCATTCCCCAATAAAGACCTAAGTTCTCTTGCTTATCTCTCCATCTATCCTAATGGCAGAATTGTGTATGTTTTCCTCAATATGTTTTAAAGGGATGCAGTTGCTTTAAGGGTCTGATTGCCAGAATATGTACAATTAGCAGCTGTACACATTTAGTAAATTCTGCTAAATTAGGCTGCAATTTGGTCAATACTAGGTAAATTCGAGTATATTCGGCATTGCATTGATTCTAGCAATCTGCTTGGTTATGTTAAACTTAATTTGCGTCCGAAATTTGGGTTATTTGAGAGGATTTGGTGAAAAAGAATTGTACATATTCAGGCTACTTCACCCTTAATCAGAATAAACGGAGTAAACTGTTCTAAGTGTTTGAGTAAAGAATTATAATATGCCCTCGGGGCATCGGGTAGATCGAGGTAGGGGGGATGTTTTATTATCTTATCAAACTAGTCCTGCTGAATTTTAATTAGAGAAATGGGAGGGACTGCATGAATTACTTCTTGCATAGTTATCTGTGCTCTATTAACTATGAATTACTCTACTGCAGGATAGATTATTGCCAATGGTGGGTAATTGCATTGGCTGATTATGGGGCACGGGCCGCATGACATCGTCGAGGCATTTTTCTCTCTGGGTTATAAGTCGTAAATCATACATTTCGTGTCTCAACAGGTTATAATCACAACCTGAACTGATAGATCTAAAGAAACTATTAATATTTCCAGCGCAAGGTTAACAATTTGCCCCTTCAAGTTCTGACCATTATTACAGAGCTCTGCATACTAATTAAGGTCTCTTAGACTTTACTTTAAGATTGATGACCAATTGTTTATCGTTTAACTTATTCACATGGTCTCAAAATCGGATAACTTTTCCCATGGGTTGCTTGGATTAATATTATAAACCATGTGAAATGTATCAAAGCATAGAACAGGAAAGGGTTAAGTCTATTTACCAACAAAACTGCGCAGTTTCTTCCCTCTTCTTCCCACCCTCCCTCCCACTATCTCTCTCACAACATAGGATGATGTTTGACATAGTTAGCTATCCCTGACACCTGCCCTCTGACCCTCCTCTCCAGCTGAAAGCAGAAAAGAAACCATGATTTATATTAGCCATCCGCTGTTTCACCGCTCTCCAGATGTAAATCTTGGTCTATATTTGGGCCAATGCAGGCTGGAGAAGGAAAATTATTGTTAAAAAAGGGGGATAAAAACTAGCAAGGGTCTTTTTACTTCACAGGTTATTCACCCTCGAATCTCTTTCCCTGCCTCTTTTCTATCTTCTGTAACACTAATCATCACCCCCTAGTTGAGGTTAGACTAGCCCTCGCCCCTAAAAAGTCTTTATTTGTAGGGTGATTTAAATATGTATGACACATGTATGCAAGTTCTCAGATTATTGACTGATTTCAGATATATGGAAAAGTAGGCAAATGTCCCATACAATACACAAAATTGACTTATAAATACCAAAATTTTCTCAAAATCTCATTTGACAATGTGTAACACCATAATAGCCTGACTCTGTATGTTACCAAAGATTGTCCAACCTACACCATCTTTGATGTTACAAAGATTACCCATAATCCCAAGCGCCACAGATTTGTATAAAAGGGCTCCCAGGCCCCTTGGGCTCATTCATGCCCTTGACCAGCCCTGAAGAAGAACCCTGTGGAGTCCGAAACTGTAGGCAGGAGGTCGAATAAAAACAAAAAAAATGAATTTTCCTATGTTTGTTCATCACTCGAATCAACCCACGAATTCAACTATAAGAGTATCTGAACAGTTGGTAGTTCTCCTTTTAAAATATAATTTGAATAAAGTAGCCGTCGATATCTAATACGCTAGATAATATTTTTGTGAAATTACGTCTTTTTAACAAAAAAAAATATCAAACACTTAAGCAAGTCTAATTAGGTGTAAGTTTTTACTATAGGATCTCTCTCTCTCTCTCTCTCTCTCTCTCTCTCTCTCTCTCTCTCTCTCTCTCTATACATCGTGCAGATCTCATTGCATGGGTTCCTGTCGCTTGAACACATAACTCCTTGTGGAAGAACATCTCTTCATTCCCAGTGCTCTATTCGAACTTACATTTTTGTTGAAGCGAGCCCGATTCTGACTGAATTATGTAACATGTGGGTGATATATATTTATGGCCCTCGCGTATTTCCTACTGGGCGAACAAAAGAAGCTTTCGTGGGTAAACAGAAGTGGAGATTTTTTCCCCTCTCTTTCCTGTGCCAGAGTTAAAAGATTCCATCGCTATACAACAAAGCAGCTGTCCCCGAAACCTATATTTTTCACCACACAGTTGCGTTCCGTGTGCAAAATTGTCAATCCTTCATTGTATTTTTTGGGGTCTTGACAAAAGCGCCCAACTCAGGCAAAGCATGGAGTTATTATTCATACTAAATAAATTATGGGTCGTTCATCTTTCTCCGTTATAGATAGTGAACTTGTGTGTTTGGTTGGTATCACCTTTCAAGTGCACACAGTAGGGCACGATGTGTATACATGTATGTATGGGAGAATCAGGCACCGCTAGGAATATGGGTCCGATTTTCAGAAAATGTACAATTGCCAGATCTACATATTTCAGAAATTCTGCTAAATTTGGCTGAATAATGAAGAATACCGCGTATATCTGAGTATATTTGGTATCGCATTGATTCAAAGTATCAGTTTTGTTGAGTTAAACAGCATTTTGAAGCCCATTTCTGTCTTAAATGTGGGTTATTTAAGAGGATTGGTGAAGATGAATTGTACATTTTCTGAAAAGCTGCCCATATATATCTGAAAGTGAAGCACATAAGGGTTTTAGGTCACGTCCAAATGTCATCCAGGCCACTATGACAGGTTTTGTGATAACAATACACGGAGTGGGAAATCAGGCACATGCTTCCATGTTATACATGCATATTCTTTAATGGTTACAGGCTGGGCCCAAAGTTGAGAGAGTCCCTTCAAATGAAGGGAAAGCTCTCACCTCAAACCGCAAAGTGCCATTATAATTCCATTAAGACCACAAAATGTCATTAAGTTCCCCTTTTTTTTAATGAATTTTATTGACAAAGTTTCACAATGTGATATTCAAACGTCGAGTCCTAGGCCTGGAAACCGATTAGCGAAGTAGGCTGACATCCATTCTTATCTGATCTGAGGGCTTGGACCTACAATGGTTAAATTATATTTATACCATGCAGGCCCTGGAAAACCAGTAATTTTTACTATTTACTCAGCCTATCTTGTGGGTGATATGCATTTTTCTTTTACAGATTCACACTCACAGTGACTTTACATTTTGTAAATTTATAAAAATTAAATTTCATGGTGACTTAGCCTTTTTTCACCATAGATATTTTAAGAATTTATTCTACATTTGGTCGAAGAGCGAGAATTGTTTTCAATCTGTCTTATGTTTGTGAGGGAAGGATATCTTTTTATGCCTAATATTTTGATATATGACGAAGTATCCTGTTTTTCTTTTTGTTCACTTTTGACCTTTCCTTTACATTTTGCATAGATCGTCATGAGAATCTATATGTGTGAAAATCGTGTCTCAGTGTCATCCTTCTACAACACAACTCGTTTCCAAATGAAACAATAAGAAGTAATTATATTAATAGATGCATAATGCCTAGATTACTAGATTGATAGGCATTAACCAGAGTACCCTCACCCTGAGCCAGAGGTATTGGTAAATAGATCATTCCTCATATATACAATATCGATGTTATATTAACTGATCAATATATATCGATATCCATCTAATCATAAAAGGCGAGGCGATCTACTTGAGAGATATTCTCATTTTATCTAGTTCTCTCCAGTGATTAAGATGTTATCATAGAACTATTATAGACCCACTATAGTCAAACTGGATCTATAGTTCTATGATTCTACCAAGGTCACTGAATGGTCATCATGATGTGGGCAGTCTAGGCCCATAGTTGAGAGATTCCCTTCAAACGAAGGGAAAGCCTCTCACCTAAAACCATACAGACCGCAAAATGTCATTATATTCCCATTAAAAGGCTGAGTCTTAAGCCAGGAAATCAATTAGCGAAGCAGGCTGACATACCATTCTTATCTGATCTGAGGGTTTGGACCTAGAGTGTGGGGGTCATCTATAGTTAGTTAGGCCCCAACAGTATATAAATATATCTGATGCATACTTATGCAAACCGTTTCCTTGTACAAAGGGTTGTGACCTTGCATTATCAATAGTGTTCCATGCCAGGGCTCTAGGCCACTGCAAATATACAGGCCTGGTGGTGGTTACCGTATCTTATGCAAGACCAACGATCCAAGGCTTTGTGGCGGAACCAAGAAGTGAGATTGGACTACAAGGAAAGATAAATAGACACAAATGAGGAGGTTATGTGAAAGCTTTATCAGTTAATGTTGACCACCGCCCAGTTGGATCCTGTAGACAAGACTGACCCTAGTGCACTCCGAGGCTGAGACCCCGCCGAGGTCATGATACCTGTAATAGCTCTCCTACTTGGTTTAGAAAGGGATGACCTCAGAGTAAACTGATGGACAATCAACCTCTCAAGAGCCTGAAGGAGACTGCTTTAGTTGTGTTGAGGATATGGGTGAAATCGCCCCAAAAAAATTTACAATTAGTGTTCCCAGATCCTCTCGAATAACTCCAATTTTTAAAAAAAATCAGTTTAACATAGCCGAACAGATTGTCTGAATCAAGACAATATGATAATAAAATATGCCCAGATATATCTAGTATTGACCATTTCATCAGTCTAATTTAGCAGAATCCACTAAATGTGTACCGCTGCTGATTGTACATTTTCTGATGGATCTGACCCGTATATAGTTGAGGTTCGCTTTTAGATAAAGGTTTTTAGGGTGCCTCTTGAGTCATTGTTATTCCAACTGTCCCATTTATTTATTGAATATCTATAAACAATTACAAAAGACAGAGCACTGTACAAAAGGGGCATTTTTAATAACTCTTATGCCAGATACTTCTGACAACATGTATTATACCATTGTTACCGATCTGTACTATGATCTAACCTGAAGGTAATCTACCTTGGCTGTATTGATGCATATGATATATGGCCTTGTATTGGCATTTGCTTATTGCTATTGATTCACAAGTGGCCAAAAAGGTGTCAAGCCCATTGGCAAATTCGTATATCACATAGCCCCCGATCATTTGTATCTAGCCTTTCCTCAGGTGGAGTTAACGGTCGTTTTGTGGCCTCTTTGACTTGTGTGCTTTAGGCATGGATGATCGTGTGTGTATGGGTCGGATTTTCAGAAAATGTACAATTGACAGCTCTACACATTTAGGAAATTCTACTAAATTAGGCAGAAAAATGAAGAATACCGGGTATATCTGAGTATATTCGGTATCGCATTGATTTAAAAGTATCAGTTCTGTTATGTTAAACTGCATTTTGAAGCTCACTTTTGTCTTAAAACGTGGGTTATTCGAGAGGATTGGTGAAGGCGAATTGTACATTTTCTGAAAGCCTGACCCGTATACAGCGATGGTTATGGTTTTCCCCTATAGATATGGAAAAGTTTTGAGTATTAGGTGGTTGGGGGTTTAGATGTATAATACCGCTACCGCTAATTGAGATGACTAGACACTGTTTGATGCAAAATATTAATTTAAATGTTTGCCGAATGTCTCGTGGAAAATTCCTAGCATTGAGCCATATTTGTGTTAGAAGAGAATATTTTGAGATATATCAGAAGTTATTCTTATCCATATAATTACATGTAGTAATATAAATTGGGGGCTAAATTATAGGATGGTAATTATAGGTAGGTGTAATAGATACGTTAAAAGAAGCTGTTATACCATGTAGATTTTATGATTAAAACTAATTGGCCTAGACCCTTACAAGTGTTACTTGCGGAACGGTGAAAATAGATAGATGCCACTTTTCATGGCTTTAAATAACTAACAATTTATTTTTCATTCAATTTTTATTAGCTCCAAGCGATCATTAAGATTGGAAAGAGTAGTCATTTAATGTTATGGTAATTAACATACCATTTGGTCTAGAATAGCAAAATCACAGCCTTGGAAACTGGTTCGGGTAACTCTGCAGATCCTGAACGTCAGTGATTAGATGCCTACTTCGCTAATCGGTTTCCCGGCCTAGGACTAGGCGTTCTAATGGGGTTATAATGACAGTTTGCGGTCTCAGTCGAATTATAATGGCACTTTGCGGTTTGAGGCGAGAGGCTTTCCCTCCGTTTGAAGGGACTCTGAACTTTGGGCCTAGACTAACTATTAATTAAGTTGTGTCAGGTCAGTAGATATTTATGGAGTAATTTGATATGCCACAAAAATTAAACACGATTACCTTCCCATGATGGCGCTGGCCTAGTTTCTATGGTTTCAGAACCAGCTGAACTAGAAGATTAACAATTACAATCAAATGTCATCTGCAGGTTTTTATTTTAGTAATTAAACAACTGCGACATAATAAAACCTAATTTTTACATCAATAAATCCTGCCTTAAATATCAGTGTACATTTGTCATATAATCTTCGCTCGAATTGCATTTTTTCCTCACTTAATCTCGACTTTGATTTTCAATGTTTTATTTTCATATGAATAGGTATAATTAAGGATGCGAGACTAAAAACTAATTATTCTATTAGTCTGTTAATATGTCGAGAATCCTTTCTCTCATGGCGTTTTTTTATTTAGATACTAGTGTGTATACACACGAACGATGTGTCGGGTCCGATTTTCAGAAAGTGTACAATTGAACTTTCCCAATCTTTACAAATAACCCGAATTTCAGACGAAATAAAGTTTAAAAGAAAGTTAAACCTAACCAAACCAATTGGTAGAATGAATGCAATGCCGAATGTACTCCAATTTAGTCGAATTTACGTATTATTTACCAAATTAATTAGAATGTAGATTTGCCAATGCTACAACTTTTCAAAATCTGACCCGTGTGATTTACGAGATTAACAGCAGAGCACGTGGTACTTTGTTGACATTTCCACTTGGTGGTGGCTCAGTTTGGCTTGGTGGTGGCTCGTGGCGGTAGACCGGAACGTGGCGCGCAATCTGATACCCTCTCTCTGTTGTATGTGATGTGTTTCAGGAAAATGAGTAACTGATGTGTTTCAGGAAAATGAGTCACATCGCATATACTCTGATAATTCATGCATGGCAAATAGGTTTGGTTGTGCCGTTTGATCCTCCTTCCACTGGTATGGGTCATTAAAAAAAATGTACATTTGGTGAAAGTGAATTGTACATTTTCTGAAAATCTTACCTATGGAGGTGTGAGCACAAAGCTGCTAGGGGGGTCTGGGGGCATGCCTCCCAGGAAAAAATTGATTGGTGAAAGTGAATTGTACATTTTCTGAAAATCTTACCTATGGAGGTGTGAGCGCCGATGGCACAAAGCCTGCTAGGGGGGTCTGGGGGCATGCCCCCCCCCCAGGAAAAAAAATTTCAGACAATTTTTTTTCGAATAACTTTTTTTTCGACTAACTTATTTTCGACCAACTTTCGAGTTATTTTCGACAAACTTTTTTTTCCGACCTACTTTTTTCCCAACTTACTTTTTTTCCGACCTACTTTTTTTCGACCAACTATTTTCCCGACTTACTTTTTTTCCGACCTACTTTTTTTCGACAAACTTTTTTTTCCGACCTACTTTTTTCCGACTAACTTATTTTCGACCAACTTTTTTTCGACTAAGTTATTTTCGACCAACTTTTTTTTCTGACCTTTTTTCGACCTACTTTTTTTTCGACCTACCTTTTTTCCCGACTTACTTTTTTTCCGACCTACTTTTTTTCGACTAACTTATTTTCGACCAACTTTTTTTTCCGACCTACTTTTTTTCGACGTAAGTTATTTTCGACCAACTTTTTTTTCCGACCTACTTTTTTTCGACCTACTTTTTTTTCGACCAACTTTTTTCCGACCTACTTTTTTCCCGACTTACTTTTTTTCCGACCTACTTTTTTTCGACCTACTTTTTTTCGACCTACTTTTTTTCGACCTACTTTTTTCCGACTAACTTATTTTCGACCAACTTTTTTCGACTAAGTTATTTTCGACCAACTTTTTTTTCTGACCTTTTTCCGACCTACTTTTTTTCGACCTACTTTTTTTTCGACCAACTTTTTTCCGACCTACTTTTTTCCCGACTTACTTTTTTTTCGACCTACTTTTTTTCGACCTACTTTTTTTCGACCTACTTTTTTTTTACCAACTTTTTTACCGACCTACTTTTTTTCGACTAACTTATTTTCGACCAACTTTTTTTCCAACCTACTTTTTTTCGACTAAGTTATTTTCGACCTACTTTTTTTCCGACCAACTTTTTTTCGACCTACCTTTTTTTCGACCTACTTTTTCCCCCGACCTACTTTTTTCCCGACCAACTTTTTTTCGGACCAACTTTTTCCCGACCAACAGTGCGTAATTCTGTCATGTTGATAAATGAACAAATATGGTTGGAATTGTGAGAAATTTGCTGATTTGGATTTGATTCTAAGCCTTATACACATTGCCACACTCGGCAGACCTAAATACCATATTATCGCCCACTGTTAAAAATGATCGTTAAACGATAAACCTTTAAACTCATCTCCTGCCCAACTTTTTGCTTCAGGTTTACTGAAGGCTTTAGTCGATTAATCAAAAATAAACGTTCTCAATCTATAAACTTAAAACCTTCCTTGTCTTATTTTACCTTGTTCAGTCTATACTGTAAAGTGGTCATTCCTCTATGTACATTATTTCAAATTAAAAGAAATTTTCCACTTTAGTAATATTGCAATTTTCATTTTCGGGTGATTACACCTTTCTCTTATAAAAGGTAGTTAGAAAACTGGAATATTCCTTAGATGAGATAATTCCCAACTAATTCCTCTCTAAATAATTTCAGTGGTTACAAAATATTCCTATTATAAATGTCAATATTTAAATATAAACTGTATCAACAGGGTTTTTATTAAGGTTGGATTGGAGGGATTTGTGTGGTAGTAGGGGGGACCATATTTTCTGAGACATACATGCCCTGTTTCCTAGGGCGCTGCATAAAGCTGCTGGGGGCAGTATACAAATTGGTGGCTTCTGGTGTATTTTCAGCATAATTCTCAGATTTCAGTGTTCAAATTGTATACATGAGGGTAGGGTGCAGGAGGGGACCAGCCTTCTGCTGTGGTTGGTGTTGGGGGGTGCACCCCCAGAAATATTCACCTTAATTTTTCCAATTTTCCTGGGGATTACCCCTGGGTTCCCACCCCCCCCCCAATAGGGGGTCCAGGGGGTGCACTCCCTCTCCACTACCTAGCTAGAATTGTCTATCAATTGTAGGCTATAGACACAGCTTTTGACCGAAATTTTAAGTACCCCCCAGTGTACCTCAAGTGTACCCCCCCATTTTATCTTCAGTGTACCCCCAGTGTACCTCCAGTGTATTTATAATTAAATCAATGGACTAATTTGACTGATTGACAATTTCGACTTTATGATTGACTTTCTGACTTTACTGTTTGTATAAAGGAAAAATTAGACAAATTAGTACCGGTCTCGCATCCTTGTGCCATTAGGCACTCAATCTAATCAACTTCCAACTATCAACTAAATTGTACTAATCAACCAATCAGCTAATTATTGCTTTCTTGTTGCCTCAAATATTAATAGTCCAAATTAGAAATTATTTTGTCTTATTGGAATTATTTCACTTTGGTTCTGAATATTATCTCACTTCATGGACCAGTTGCCCAGGAGTCATAATATTTCATTTCATATTTTTATTTTAATTACACTTGACGTGATGTCCAGAATATTTCCTTTCATAGATTCCATGATATAAAGCCAACATAAGGACATATTATCATAACCTCAAGAATTAATTCTTCACAACTTCAAGAATTAATTCTTCATAACCTCAAGAATTAATTCTTCATAACCTCAAGAATTAATTCTTCACAACTCACATCATCAGGTTCCCAATGTCACGAGAGTGCCTGTTTCTAGGGAAACCATGTGAAACCTCCCAAAGTGCAAATCACTCATCCTCCAATTCTCGTTCCTCCTCCCAACATGAGGATGTTGCTGCATAGAGATGCGGATATGAGTCAGATTTTCAGAAAATATACAATTAGCAGCTCTACACATTTATCAAATTCTGCTAAATCAGAGTGAAAAATGATAAATACTAGGTATATCTGAGTATATTCTGTATTGTATTCATTCAATAAATCTGTCTGGCTATGTTGAACTGTATTTTGAACCTGATTTTCGTCTTAAATTTGGGTTATTTGAGAGGATTGGTGAGGTTGAATTGTACATTTTCTGAAAATCTGACCCATTAAAGAGAGTCGGAGAAAGAGCATCTCGAGTACAAAGTTAATAAAAACTGTACTGCGGTGTATAGGAACTATTTTAAGGCTAGGTGTGGAACCCGGGCCTGGAAGTGACAAGGAGATGGAGTAGAAAAATAATGTATAATGAAACATGCCAACAACTGTGTGGGGTTGAGGTAGAGATGGTTAATATACTCTTCCAACTCAACACTGAGATGAAAAAAACGTCCCTAGGGATTGGATTATATACATGGAGGCTATTGGCACAGCCGTGAAACTGCTGCTATATGAGTGAAGTCGCCAGAAAATGTACAATTCATCTTCTCCAATCCTCTCAAATAACCCAAATTCCAGACGAAATAAAGTTCAAAATACAGTTTAACCTAACCAAACAGATTGCTAGAATCAGTACAATGCCGAATATACTCGAATTTACCTAGTATTGACCAAATTGCAGCCTAATTCAGCAGAATTTTACCAAATGTATTCAGCAGTTGCTAATTGTACATTTTCTGAAGATCTGACCCATATAATTATCTGTTGCAACCCCTAGGCGTGTGTATATTGGTCTTAGCTTTTGTTACTTTTTCATGGCTTCCTGTCTTTGGTTCCGTGTTTATTTTCACACTTCAAGAAAGAGAAAATTATTGCCTAAGCCTGGTGGGTGCGAACCAACTCTTCACGTCCCAAAGCGTAAACCGGCATCGGAAAATATAGTTAGCGGGCGTAATATACCATTGTTACATCCGCATCTTGTGTCGTCAGGTTTTGTTGTGAGTGTGCCAGCGCATCATAATATAGAGATAAAACACTTAACGCGGAGACAATGGTAAATCTATGTGCGCATTCATCATGTTGGTCTCTCAATGTAAATAGAAGAGTATCAACCGGTAATTATTATTACTACGCATTTGCTCGTCGTAAGACTTTTTCAGTTTGGAATGTTATCAGTTTTAGTTGAACAATCAAATTAATTGAATAGTTGCATTTCCCCAAATAAATTTACCGCTAGCCTGCCTATTTCATTTCCTATGTATTTTTACTTTTAATTAGATGGAAAGATGCTCATTGAGATAGCAAACTTCCTTCTTTGATTTTTGTAAAAACATTTCATTTCTACTTACAATTTCACACAATTGATACGTTTCGTGTTATCAAAAATCATATATAACGATCAACACGAAATCACTTTATTCGTTTACAACTCTCATACTAGAAGTTTACATAGTATTTTTTTTTCTTTGCCGATTTAAAAACAATATATAATATCATCCGCAAGGTAAAACTACGAAAGTTGGCAAATACAATTAGCATATGAATGAATGAATGAATGAATGAATGAATATTAAATTAATGAAGGACCCAAGGAGGCATACAAGTACATACCTGAAAACACCAAACTGTTGCATTATCAAGCTATGATTTCATTTATTCCGTCTGATTCCTGTGTACACTTTACATCTTTTAAATCATATCTTGAAGTTGAAGTAGCGGTTATAAAGACCTATAGTCCAGTGTCTCTGATTGGGGAGCACGACATGAAAGAAGCTCGTCCTTTCATCCCTCTCCCCTTTACTCCCAGGCTTTGGCACACATTTCGGGTCGGTTTAATCCCAGGCCCAGAGCACTTGAGTCCAAGTCTCTGTCTCAAGATAAATATTTAAAGCAATATTAGTGAGGAAGCTTTTTCTGCCAGGGAAAAACCTACCGCTACCACAATCCTACCACACAATGAATGGTGGGCTATAACCCTATACAGTTTACGTGTGGGCCTGGGATTGGGTGGTTAGTGGTAAAGGTATGTGTATTGGTCAGATCTTCATAAAAATGTACAATTCACATTCACCAATCCTGTCAAATAACCCAAATTTAAGACAGAAATAAAGTTCAAAATACAGTTTAACATAGCAGAACTGATATTTTAAAACAACTCCATACCAGGTATACCTAGTATTCATCACTTTTGAGCCTAATTTAGCAGAATTTCTTAAATATCTAGATCTACCAATTGTTCATTTTCTGATGATCTGACCCAGTGTGTGGTCAAGTGATGGCTTCTTTGTCCGCTCTACTTGGGCTACCCTAACCCCAAAATACATACATCTCACCACCACACTGGGAACAAAAGTTACCCTGCGGAGACCTGATGTCATAATGTGGAAACAATAGGTCTTTAGTAACTGCTAATTGGGCTAGCGGCAGGTCGACCTACAATGGCCTGGACCTGCTGGGTAGGGTTTTTGCAAGTCGGGGGTATTTATGTTAAAGCTTTATAGACACTAACGGCACAGTGAGGTGGAAGAATTAGGCGAGTTTTTCACGGGCCAGGTGGGCAGAAGGAGGGGCTGGACGGTGGGAATCCAATGTTCAGGGTTATTAATGCGTGAATTCCAACTTGTAAATACAGACATATGCTCCCCGGATTATTGGCTGGACTGTGGACAGACCGATTGCTCGTACCTTTACTTATAGCGCTCGTACAAAGAGTGTGTGATATTGGGGTGGAGGGTGTGTGTGGCTGGGTGTGTGTGTTGGTCAGATATGCATCTAAGACAATAGATATGAGCTGTAAGATTATGGCTATGCACTCTAGGTCCAAACCCTCAGATCAGATAAGAACGGTATGTCCAATGGCAATGTCGGCCTACTTCGTTAATCGGTTTCCTGGCATAGGATTCGGGTTTTATTGGGAATAAAATGATATTTTGCGGTCTTAATGAAATTATAATGGCACTTTGCGGTTTGAGACGAGAGGCTTTCCCTCCGTTTGAAGGGACTCTCTCAACTTTGGGCCTAGACTGTATGAGTTCGGATGGGGGCGTGTGGGGTGGGGGCGGGGGGAAAAAGGTGTGTGTTACTGCGAGAGCAAGCCTTTAATAACTATTATTTTAGTTTAGGCGTGCGGATAAGGGTTCGAGGGTTGGGACCTGTTTCGGACCACTAAGTGTCAAAATGACTAGCTATTTCGCTCTTTGTTGAGGTTTATGTCTAGTAATTTTATGTCAATGTGACGAATTCAACTCCTTGTAACCACCTACCGTGATTCGGAGCTGTCAGGATGTGTGAAATGGATTACTCTGGGTTCCTATAAAAACATATTTTATGACCATTTAAGGTAGTTGGGTTAGAAATGCAGGTTTTATATGATGGCAGTCTTTGTTGTGCAGAGGAACATATCTTAGGGTGAAATCGCCAGAGAATGTACAATTCGTCTTCACCAATCCTCTCAAATAACCCAGATTTAAGACAAAAGTAAGGTTCAAAATACAGTTCAGCATAAACAAAGGGATTGTTTGAATCAATGCAATATCAAATATATTCAGATATACCTAGTATTGACCATTTTTCAGTATAATTTAACCAAATTTACTCAATATGTAGATCTGCAAATTGTACATTTTTTGCAGATCTGACCCATTAGAATGTATGCATTGTCACACGGGTACCACCACAATCCGGCACACATATGCATAATAATCGGATGTCACAGTATATAATTACCCAGCTTAAAATACCCGGTGCATTTCTCTGGGGAAGTACCCTATCGGCCAGACGAGGCCAGAGTGAGAGAGAGAAAGCTGAGTTAGAGAACATTCCTTTGTTTCCTTGGGCTCTGGGGCAAGTAGCCCCGGATACAAGGTCCAGGGAATGCCCCTCCACCGCCTCCCTCCTCCCGAAAAGCCGGTCATCGCTTCGACCACGCCCCCTTCTCCCCTGGGCCTATACTGCCTCATTTCCCCCCAGCTTCCTGGTGATTCTTTTGATTTTTGCCGAGTTAGCATGCTGAATAGACGGTGATAAAGAGAAACTAGTCAATTACCTGAGTCTTAATTGGGGGCCTTCTCTCTATCCTGGACCTCTTGAGCTCAGTTCCGCCTTGGCTAACATCTGTGCGGTTTTTTTCTGGGAACTGGACATGGCATGACTAAGTGGGACAAATTAACATACATATGCACAGGCCTAATTAGGGTTGAAACAAACGCCAGAGTCAGTCCACTTTTTATTGCTGAGTTCACCTTTCACGACAATATATAGACCGATTCCATCTTGGAAATAATTTGACTTTCACTGTTGAACATGTTGCATCAAAGTATTAAACTCTTGTTTACCCGAATAGTCGCTCTGTTGGGGTCGTTTTATCTAATCGCGATCCCGAAATAGATTCCCTGTATCGAAGATTGAAGGAATCTAGATCTGGCCTTAGGCACCTGTTCTAAAAATAGCTAGTGCGCCAATCTTGCCTAATGTAAATGTGAAAGAAATAGAATGCATAGTCCATGCAACGGCATGCATGCATTTTAGCATGATCGACCAATAAGTGCGTCAGATTTTCAGAAAATGTACAATTGGCAGCTATACACATTAAGTAAGTTCTGCTAAATTTTGGCTGCAATTTGGTCATTATTAGGTAAATTCAAATATATTTGGCATTGCAGTGGTTCTAGCAATCAGTTTGGTTAGGTTGAACTGTATTTTGGACTTTATTTTCGTCTGAAATTTGGGTTATTTGAGAAGATTGGCAAAGTTGAATTATACATTTTCTGAAAATCTGACCCAAGTGCGTCTCGAAACAACACACAAGTATCCCAGAGTAAACTTTTACTGTGAGCATGGATCATATATTTGAATTTAACCTTATACGGTCAATGAACAAGCATATTAGTGTCTCATTTCCATGCAGGTCTTCGTTCATTTCCATGCAAATCTTTGTTCTATAAATGACTCAGACTATGTCATATTTCATGACGAAATGCAAACATTCCATGCCAACTGAACTAAAATTACATGGTCCGATCAAGAGTTTCTTAAAATAATACAAATAGGTCAATAGCCTTTGAGTTTGAGTGTGACAAAAATATACTCGGCCACCCATGGATCCCATTGACTTAGTTCGAGTTCTTGCTATTTAGAGACTGGCCTTTCAGTGGTCACACATAGAAGTTATAAATCATCTCTTGTCAGTTCTTAACATATTTACTGTTTCTTTTCTGGTTTCTAGGCTAGGAATGTAGATGCATTGGGATGTAGGGTGATAAATTGGCCAATGTTCGGTCAGACAGTATTAACATATATAATGTATTATATACGTACCCACTTCCTCAATATTCCCGGGTTGGGAGGCTTTTGTTCTGGCTGTATTTTCTAGGCCAGGTAGAAAGACACCTGCCTTTTAGCCGGCAAGTAGAGAACTGGGGCTCCTGACTGGTGTTTGTGGGTGGGTGCAGTGCCACATTATACGGGTCAGATTTTCAGAAAATATACAATTGGCAGCTGTACACATTTAGTAAATCCTGCTAGATTAGGCTAAAAAATGGTCAATACTAGGTATATCTGAGTATATTTGGCATAGCATTGATTTAAAGTATCAGTTCTGTTATGTTAAACTGCATTTTGAAGCTCATTTCTGTCTTAAATGTGGGTTATTTGACAGGATTGGTGAAGGCGAATTGTACATCTTCTGAAAATCTGATTCATAACGTATAAAAGCTCCGGGGAGGCTTTCTTAGAAAATACCCAGAAATGAGCCGTTCTCTTGCTGCTGCCGCCTTGCATTGGTATCGATGCTTTGTCCTCCCATTATCCCACACAAGACGGAAGTAATTTTAGGATGATGAAATCTCAAAATTGTAATTCTCAGAAAGAGAGGAACCGATCAGCCTTGCCAATGCGTGGGCAGGCTTGTATCTCCATTAACAAACGCGTCTAATGTTTACCTTTATTGACAAATAAATCATGCGCGAACCATTAATTTTTAAATTAATATCCAACGCTTGTGATCGATAGCGTATGCATGATGATTCCATTCAAGGTGACTAGCCCATTGAAGGAAGAAGATATGAGTCAAGAATGGTGACTTCTTTTTTATTTCTTATTGAAACAAGGAATGAATCATAACACCAGTGTCCTATGGAAGTTTTTAAAACTCCCTCCCGCTGTCGGCTACCAACCCGATCAGCTGATTGGCAGGCCTGTCACCGAGCACGACTCGCTGTAACCACGAGCCGGGTAGGGCGGGGGGAGGGCGGGGGGCGGGGGGAGTGGGCGGAGCTTAGCTGCACCTGGGGAGGGGGCTCGTGCCTGGGGAGGCGGGTCTATATAGCCAGACTTACGCCAAAAGCCGGGTCACTCGCTAGTCGTTGGTGATAGGAAGCACATCGAGTGGTCGGACAAACCTCTCTATTTACTTATTATTATACCTTTCTACAACAAGTGCAAGACTGGCTGGCAAGTCCTTTAGACTTCATGCCTTCATTCAGAATTAACAGGTAAGAGTTAGTTATACAGTGATTCTAGCCATTGTCGGTGCAGTATGCGTCAGCGCTTGGTTTAAATGCCACAGAGTGTGGTTCATATCTCGTACGAATGAATGGACGACTGTGGGCTGATGTCAGCTGTGCCTATGTCACTGGTGATGATCTGATACTTTTCCGCTTATCACAACTGTACAACTCTACTTGTGACTTGTTTCCATTTCCCTAGCTTATGTCCGTGACAGTGTCCGCACAGGTAATGAATGTCAACGGTTCCACAATGTCAGAATTTACATTTGAATTCATACACTCGAGTGTACATACATATAGCCGTGTGAGCAGATAAGCAAATCCTTTGTCCTGACCCAGACACCGAGCTCACCATTGGCTCGAGCGATAGATTCTTAAAGAAGCTCAGAAAGTCAAAAATCGTTTCATTGGTGTTGTTGGGTTCCATTTTAGTGTGAGATTGAATCAAACTCCGGTAGAATTGTGAGATTGATTCTCCTGATTCAAGTAATATTCTGGAACCTCCTTACCTTCCAGTTTCCACCTTTGATCCCATCCCCTATCCAAGGAAGTTGCCTGTGTGAACACAACTTTAATATCGATCTAAATGCTGATGAAATGCGGTATTTGAAAAATACCGGTAGCAACTTGGGTGATTTGTTGGAACATTGGTTCCCTTTAAACCTGGCCAATGTATGATATATACATTATTAGCTCTGGTACTATGAATCCTAAGTTTCAGTTCAAATTTACTTACCACATAAGAAACCTTTATTCTTCACACCCCTCTTGGTGTCCTCGACTAAATTAAATTTAAAATTTAGCTTCCGTCTAGTTTAATTTAAAAGTCATAATTTTGAACCTTAAAATCTATTATCATATTCTGCGGCGTATAGAACTTTGGACTTGGCCTCCATCCATCCCCCGGCCCCTCGAGCTCACTTCTCTACTGTATACCAAGTTTCCATTATTTGGCATATGCAATTGCTGATTCACAAATTGTGTAAGACAGATTTCTAAGTGAATTGGAGTTATTAAACACATAAAGCTACTTCTTGGCATTCAATAGCATGTATGGAAAACTTGGCAGCGTTTGCATGTTCTTAGCCTCCCAATAAGGTTAAGAACTTAAGGATATTGGAATGCTTCCAATGGACACGAGACCGGTTAAACTAATTCCTCGATTTTCTTGTATTTTTGTAGGAATATCTCAAGAAAAGCCACCATGAACACGCTTACCTGTGGATGCCTGAACATCAAGGTTCATGTAAAGAAGACCAACAAAATTGTCAACTTTGCTCAGCTTGGTAAGTTCACCTTTTGTCTCTCTTTTCATGTCAATATGTGATTAATAATTTGAACTCTGCTGTGAAATGTTGTATAATAATGATAATAAAGGGCATAAATAAAACAACAATTCCGAAATCCACTAATCCATCGTTCTTCCACGAAAAAGCGGTCAACTAGGTTTTCTAGTTCAGTTAGTAGTGTAAAATCCCACCAATGATATAATGTCAATAAAGGTTCGATAATATGTGGGCCAAAGTCCTGATGGTAATACGTATACCCATTTAAAATTATACTAGGCTTTCGTTCTCATACCATCTGATGCCCGATGGCTTTGAAGGGATCTAAAGCTAGGCTTATACTGATCTTTTTTTTTGTAAAATATACAGTTACAAATTAGAGAAAGAAATAAGTTTATCGTACACTCAAATTGGCTATGTCCTGTTGAGGTCATTATGGAATGAGTGGTACAAGCATATTAGTGGTCTCCATCAAGCTAGACTTATACTAATCTCTTTTTTTTGTAAAATATACAGTTACAAATTAGTGAAAGAAATAAGTTTATCGTACACTCAAATTGGCTATGTCCTGTTGAGGTCATTATGGACCGAGTTGTGAATACCGGTATGTATAGGAACATTGATGATGGTTTGACATGCATGTTGCCATTTTTGCTATTTGTCGGCGTCATGTCTATTGCATTAGCAATTCTATATCGGAAATTTAGAAATGTACCCTGTGCATTGCATCACTCGTCTCAGTTGTAATTTATTTGTCGTACAGTGACATCAGACTAAGAGGGTCGCACTCTCGAGCAATGACATCAGACTAGGAACTATTACTAATGATAGGAACTAAGTCAATAACTGTAAACACTTATAGGCTGTGTACCAACTTCTTCCTCAAAATAAGATAACACGGACGCGGATTACCAATGTACAGTGTCAATGCCAAGCCTACTTCCCCCCCCCCCCCCCCCCCCCCCGAAATACCAAACGAAATAGTTTCTGATGTGCCGGCATTTCGAAACGACTGTTGCTGCTACTTCCTTCTTTTAAGAAAAAAATGATATGCGTTCTCAGTAGTTTTCCATCTCCCCAATGCTAGATAAATAAAATCCGTTTCCGTCGCTCGGCTTGAACTTGAAGTATGGTGTGATCGGGAATTCCCTCAACTATCTTAAATAGGACTATGGACTTTACGTGGTTACTGGTATATACTACATGTGGTTAGTTGGTCGGGGACTCAGGCCTTGCGAAGAAAAGAAAAGACACCGTTATGAAGATAAGGAGATCAAAGATGAAATCATTGAGTCCTTTGCTATCCTGCCTTAATCACAGGTGTATTTAGATATGGCAGATAATTTATTGTAATGTGATTTATTTGTACAGAAGGGAACACAAGAAATAATGATGTGGAATAGTACTGGGATTCAGTGAAGTTGATTAGTATTAGCTGTTTTTAAATATTTCCTCGATTTATCAGATATTGATAACCATGTTCCAATGGTATGTTTCTTGGTCAGTTCGCTGGAACGTCGGTTTGTGTTATCAATATTCTTCCATATTTGTTAAAACCTATCTTTTAATGTCTTGGGTAACCAGACCACAGATATTGGTAGATTTGGGACTCTGGGTAGAAAAATATGTAAAAATGAAATTGCCCTGCTTCATTCCACCGACAAGAATAAAATGGAAGTTCTCAACGATTCCACGAACAGAATTTGACTAGAAATCTAGATCGAACCATCGAGAATACTCGTTGATCGAGCCATTCCCAGGGGCCAGGGGTTCTTTAGGAGATTCTGAGAATCTCGCCGATCTCCCCGGCTCATCTGCACGTATTTCTTACGCTTGAATGACTCGGAATACCTTTTATATAATACAACTGTCCGACCCTTTACGTAGGACTAGGTCTCTTCTGGGGCTCCTGCCGTTGGTCTGTCTGGATACCAGAGAAATACTTTAACAGAAGGCCAATCGGGAATCGTTTAAATAAATTTTATAATATTTTTTTTTTATAAAAGGTGTATATGACCAAGAGTATGTATGTACAACCATAAATACTATAACTGTCTATTATAAAACCTTGAGGCTTTGTGTAGACAGAACTTATTCAAAATCTTCATCAATCATCAAAAGATCACTGTCAAAAGGTATATAGTTATTTCACCACTTAAAAATGTAAAATACTCTTCTTTGTATATTGAAATACCGATTGAGAAACCTGGATGTAAAAACCCCCACTTCAATACAGTAGGGTTTTTTTCTATCAGGGCATGACGATAAACTCTATACACAGCGAGACCGCTGTGACTACATATACCTGAATGAAATCTGTTAATTTCAAATCAACCTGGAGTGTGCTCTTGACTACTAAGAATCCATTTCATGTTTATAAATACCCCACATGAGAATAAATACATACTTGTGGGGAAGTTTTATGTAACACTGTAATGTACCACCCGGTTAGTGTTATTAAAAGATCATATATAGGTTATAAATACATAGGGGATCCACCGAGTCCACATAGGTTACCCGGATCCCAGGGGCTCTTTATGGTGCATGTGTACCCAAGAACTGAAGATCAGGCCATTCTGTAATTTACAAGTCATGTGTTACTGTATAGGGTTCCAGGTCCTGGGATATAATACTGCCCTTCTCTATTGACCACAGCACGAGTGACCGGGACTTTAGGGCCTGAATGGACGGAGTTCGGGTGAAATGACCACGAGTGTTATAGCTGCCCTGGATCCTATATTTGGACCTGCCACTTATTGTCATAATCATAAAAGTATTGGGTCCCCTTTCAAGGCCATGTACATTTCAGATTCAGGTCAATCAAAGAGGAGAATCTAGTTTAGGTCATGCTGTTATATATACCTAGATGCAATATATACCTAGATGCAATATATACCTAGATGCAAACTGGCTCGTGCCCTTCTTCTCTAGCTATTGTGTATGGCACGCGCCCTTTAATTACTATCCTACTTTAATCACAGGTCTATTTAAAACTCATCAAATCAATAGGGCGATAGAAAATAGAAATGATGGGTTATGTACAAATCAGTTGAGTTGGATATTGGGTGACTAGTTAATACACTTATGGCTGCGTGCTCTTCATTTCTTCGAAACGACTTTCTTGTTCCATTTTGTTCTTCAAATCACCATTACTCTTAAATTAAAATTAAAGAATCGTTTCATCCATCTTGTACCCCTCCTCTTTCTTCAGTCTTTCACTTAGTTACTGGTCTCCATCAAATGAAATAATGATATCCATCTAAGTTAAAAATGTTTGCGATATTTATCATTACCGTTGGTTCTATAATACCACGATAAAAGAAATTGACTGGCGAGAAGAAAACTTTGCAACATTTTTGGGAGCAGGCCCACCAATTATTGTATCCTTATTCATAGGAACCCCATTGCTCATGTCTAGTAGTTCATTATATGAGTAGAAAAGACATTTGGATTCAGTCCAGGTGGTCCATTGATCGTTGGAAGGAGTGGAGTACCTATATTTTCCCATGCTCTTGTATACCAAATCGATAGCTATACAATATTAAATCATCAACTGAATATACAATATATATCCATTGTGTTGAGGGCCCACTCACTTAATTTGTCTATCAATTAAAGTTGCTTCATAATGCCAACTGGATCACGGTTTGAAGCCAGAGGAAAAATACTAGACGACTAGGCGTCAATAGTGGCCATATTTATGGCCTAAAGGTCATACCGCTTAAGATTTTAACCACGCCCACTTTATTTCGAAACTGCCAGCTTTATACTCGACTCTGCATCGATCGTGTGAAACTGCTACTTCCCGGCATCCCATCGCCAGAAACAAGGTCTCCAGGCCTAGGGGAGACATATACACGGAGATTACATCCAATACAACAAGGTCTTTCTGGTATAATACGTGAGAAATAACCGATTCCCTGACCCCTATGCTAAAGCATGAACAGATATTTTACCCTGCGTACGGCCGCATGGCATCTTCGGTAACACTCGGCATCGCATCTTCGGTATTCTCCGGGGAAAAAATCGACCAATCACAGGGCGCGTTACATCAAGCTTCAGCTAGGCTCTCAGCCAATGGGATCACCTCTTCCAAACGTTACTCGGCGTGCCATGTAGACGGGCAGACGGGCCCGGCTAGCATGGCTGCCATGGTGTTGGGTGACGGGTGACGGGGGGACGGTGACGGCGAAGGCTTTTTAAATAGCCTAATGTTTCATTATCAGGCAAACCGTATCCTATCCTAGTTAATTTAAGATTTCTTTGACTTTGTTGTTATCTGGTGCCACTAACCCTCTGGACGAGAAGTCGCCAAGTGGCCATGCCATGCATAAAAACCTCAACTCAGCAATTCGACCCAAGCTCATTGGCCGACACCCATTACGCAAATCTGCAAATAACTTCCAAAAATCCCTTCGTTCCCATATGTACACACACTTCAAACCTGTCCCAGTCTCAAGCTTATGGATTTTAAGAGACATTTCACCCAAGATTTTAAGCTCTTACTCATATAATTACGCAGTTCCAGCATTACATGCTTATGCCTATGTATTTCTGTTTCTCCTCGTTGCCGACATTACTCGGCTCACGCTCGGCCACACTCGGTGAACTTCGTGTAATGACGTCATAGGCGCGGGGATTCCCCACCGGAACCCTACCCAGAACGAGGCCCATGTAATGACGTCATAGCAGCGGGGAATCGCCGTATCATGTGCATTCATGATCGGCGATGATTAAAGCTAAAAAACGAAACGATTTGGAAGGCGTCGGGAGACGCCATAGGAGGGAGGTGGTCGGGATGGTGGGCAATATCGATGTACAAAAACATTCCATACTTATGAAAGCAAATAGCCCAAGACATCCCTTCATTCCCATCAAATTGTGACGATAGACCTAATCTGGTGCCACATACTCTCTAGACGCAATGTGATGCCTACTTGCCAAAGCTGTCTGGTCGTGTTTTTGTAAATGAGATAAAGTTTTAATGTTTTTGTTCATTATTTGAGGAGATCGGATTTGTTTGTTTAACCCTGTGGCATCGTTGGTATCTTGCAGGGATTGGACGCGATGTCAACGATCCATTCTTCTCATTGGACTTAGCTGAAGCCCAGCTCGACCTGGGAGGAATCACAATTGTAAGTAATTGTAATAATTTTCATATAAATACATAATGATTGTCATTAAATAATGGTTAAAGATAATATTTCCCTGCACTGCAAATTAAAGACAAGATACGTGCGTGCAACAGGACACAACGAAAATCACATGAATTAGTGAGAAGTGTAACTGTTGCTTATATATACTGAATAAAAATCGGGGGGGGGGGGAGTTCTGCCCCCTACTTCGGGGAAATTGGAAATAACCCTATTATCTTTTTTTTTTTTTTTTAAATTTTATTATTTGAAATTTGCCAAAAGTGTAAAAGTTTCTTTGTCGGCGAAAAATTAATAATCGTTTTGCGCGATCACAAATGTGCAAGAGTTATTTTGATAAATATAATTAAATGAAAAACATTGATTTTTCATCATCAGGTTGTTCAACTTGCCCAATACTTGATAGCATCTTGCTTTCTATCTAGTATGTACATTCAAAACATTATTATATATATGTAACCCCTAAAGAAGGCAATAAGATTGCCGAAACGTTGGGACATAATACAAGATAACATCCAATTAATCTACAGTCCTTTCTCTGTGATAAGTTCACGATCTACCATCATCGGTTTTCAACAGCCCAGTTAGTAGTGCGAGTCCCCTACACTCAAAACCTGTTTTAAAATATTTTCTATTATGATTTATGAGAGTCTATTGATTGCTAGTAAATATTCTGTCTCTGTATCCTAGGCTCAACAGGTGCTCGTACGGGAACGAAACGTTAGTGATTGGGTGATCAGAGAATGCCGCAATTGCAATACATTCAGTCATGCCACTCTCGGCTCTGGAACCAACAGCAAGGTCCTCGTCAACCTAAATCTCAAGGTGAGCATATGGACTGATCATGTCCCATTCATGATGAATTCTCTCCACATATTTTTGCCTGTGTTCAACAGGTTAATTGCTGTGTCGTTGTGATTTAAATACAGATAGTGCAAAAAGCTGTAATCGCATGATGTGACAGATTGTTGATAGATGGCGTGCGATGAAAAAATAAGTCACTTTTTCTTCGACGTTCAGTTCATAACTTGAAATAAGAAAAGTGAAACTTGTTGCCAGTAATTCACGCACGACTTCTCGAGTCAGATTTTCAGGAAATGTACAATTGGCAGCTCTATATATTTAGTAATTTCCGCTAAAAAATGATAAATTTTGGGTGTATCTGAGTATATTTGGTATAGCATTGATTTAAAGTATCAGTTATGTTATATTAAACAGCATTTTGAAGCTCATTTCTGTCTTAAATGTGGGGTTATTTGAGAGAATTAGTGAAGGCCAATTGTACATTTTCTGAAAATCTGACCCTTTTGTTTTGATAACGTTCGTTCGAATCTTGGAAGACCGATGCAAATTCTTTTTAGTAGCTATATATTGAGGTTCACTCATGGGCGTTATTGTTAAAAATAACATCAAATTACTTTTATTTCTTGAAAATGATGTATGGAATATTTTTGTACAGACCGACCTGACGAGTATAGAGAGTTCTGCCGATTACTCCCCCGTCTTCAAGATGGTTTTACGCAGTCAAGGGAATGACAACCAAAATAGGCCTTCGCTGCTGAGTAAGTACCAATTAGCACATAAATAAAACGCTCTGAAATACCATCAAACACATTCTTATGGTAAAATAAGCACTATAATCCTTACCCTGAATATAAGTCTGGCCTATCTATTATCATTTAGAATTAATATAAGCCCGGGCTTATAAACGGGGAAATACGGTACCGCAATACAGTTGTATTTGGGGGCTAGCTGGTAACATTACCATAACAACGTTACATTAACGTAACATTTCCAAAAAATCTTGCTAGATTTCTAGTGAATCCGACAAGACGGGTATGTTTTATCTAAAAACGCCTTCATTAATAATACACAGAAGCTGTGGAACATTCCTGCTCTAGTAATTCTATTTTCGTCACACAAGGCAAAGGTAATTAGCATAGAAACAGGATACAATTAATCGAGATGCTAAACAAGTTTCCACTAGGCTCCATATTGAAAAATATCGCTCCTCGTCCTAATTCGTGTGTACGATGAAGGTATTTAGCTTGATTTATTAGGTGGGTCAGACCTTCGGAAAATGTACAATCAGCAGGTCTATACATTTAGTAAATTCTGAAAATTAAGACTGAAAAATGGTCAATACTAGGTACATCTGAGTATATTTGGTGATGCTTTGATTCAAAGCATCTGTTTGGTTAAGTTGAACCGTATTTTGATCCTCATTTTTGTCTTAATTGTGGGTTGTTTGGGAAGAATGTTGAAGGTGAATTGTACATTTTCTGGTGATCGCCCAGATCCGAGCTGCAATCGGGAGCTAAGTAGTAGAACTCTGACGTCCTTCCTCTGTCGTTGGGACCTGGGAGCAAAACATTTCTCAGAACTGCAGATGGTTATATCTCTCCACCGCGATCGTGAATTATTATGATCCTTGTTTAAAACACTACCTACATGTCGTTAGGCTTATAGCTCTCTACCGTATATCACCACCTTTCCTTTATTGATTTTTTAAACGCTCAAGATTGTTCCGGTTGAACTTAAAAAGAGTGTTTATAGTCTGTGATTTATAGTCATTATATTTGAGGTTATCTGAATCGGATTATTGATGTCTAGCCTTACATGGAAATAAATCGCTAGTTCTTGAAAATGGTTATCGCTCTGCTTATAAACGATAACCATGAATTCATGCACGTATTTCCTTTACCTCTCGGGGCTGTTAAGTCTAGGTGATTAACACTCTATAATAGGCATATTTTTCTACGGACACCTGCCTTTATCAAGTTGACCACAGATAGCCTGCGGTTGATCAGCTGTCCAGTCCGTGGTGCAGAAGAACATAATCCCTAGTGGTTCAAGGTCGTGATTTCCCTATCGTGGCTCTCACATGATGACAAAACCCACCTATTTAATACTATAAAGGTTAGGGTGGCCTATCATGCCATTCATACAGTCAGCACGTGCCCTACCCCATACGTGTGGGCCGATGATAGAACTTGTCGTATTAATAATTGGTACCAAAATGTTATCTATAAGCAGGGAAGGACAAATCTGCAAAAATCACGAATTGTATGGAAATGTCAATCTTATCAAAATATGACTCGTGTATACATGCGCAAAAACATAAACAAAAACAAAAATTAATGATTTGATTTGTTTCCTAAAGGTAAACAACATTTCATGTCAAACCACACTGTTGTTGACATGGGGCAAAGGTAGTTTCTTGATTGGATATATTAATATACTTCCATAATACACTGCATTAAGTTTATCGTATGAAGTGATATAACATTACATATATCTGCTAGATCCCGTGACCTCAGACATCAGCTGATCTCTCTCTCTCTGATCGATGAAGCGTCCTCTCATTTAACTGACACTTCCGGACTTGTGGCTATGATGTGAACATATGTTCTGACCTCATCCCAGCCCTTTCATTTCTTGTCCTTATGATAACCTAAGAGAGTATTCTTTTAAAAAGTGGAAAATGGTTCAGTGGGTCGCTAGTTTCCTTTGTATTTGGCCTATATTTATGATATTTGATATTATTTAGATTTTTTCTACCTAGGGTGTCAGAAGGAGAGGGCAAGTTGAAAGGACGGGTGGTTATAGTTAGAGAGTGTCTCTTCGTGGGAGAAATCGGCTCTTGTTCTTCTGCGTGAAGAGTAATCGTGTTTTTTAAAGTTGTCTTTTGTCCCTTGAGGATAAAGTTATGTCTTAGTATTATTAGCAAAACGCCATTTGCTCTCCCCTCATCCAACAGTGACACTGAAATACATAGGTTTAGCTAGGGTATTCTCTTCATAGAGTTACACCATATCAGTTTCAATTTGAGAAAGATAAAAGTAATGACCGAGAAAGGAAATCAAACCTGTTTTTACTTTCAATAGAAAAAGATATTTATCTTTCAAGATCCCCGTCCCCCTTCCCGATAAACATTTCACGCTATTTAAAAGAATAGGGTATAAAATTATCCACAGGGTTCTCCCTTAATAATGAAAATAACTGGCGAGTTTTAAATGACCCCTTTACAATGCAGGCCTATACCTTAAAGAGAGCATACTCTAAGCCTAGTAAATGTGACTTATCTCTGGGATACATCTCAGTTGTTGCCTGGATGGATGCTAATCTACTACTAATTCCTCGCCTAGTTATTACCTGCTTTTATCACGCCTGGATTAACGCAGGATGTGTAGTCTCTTCAGGAACGATTGTTTCTCCTCAGTTTATATGTCTGTACATGTGGATGATGGAGCACTGGGCCGCCATACGGATTGGATTGCCCAGTATTGCTATATAGTAGTGCAAATCCTCAGAAAGTGTACAATCTTCAGATCTACACATTTAGTCAATTCTGCTAAATTTGACTGAAAAAAGGTCAATACTAGATATATCTGGGCATATTTTATATTGCATTGATTCCGAAAATCTGTTCGGATATGTTGAACTGATTTTTCAAGCGAATTCTTGTCATAAATGGGGCTTATTTGAGAGGATTGGTGAAGACGAATTGTACATTTTCTGGCGATTTCACCCATGATATATATTCACTTCTTTAACACACTGCCGGCAGGTGTCTAAAGTGCTTACACATGATGACTAAGAGTGAGTCGATGCTATATACTGCACGGTTTGCCATCACGAGTTCTCATATATTGATTTACGGGGTGTATGTATAGCCTATAGGGGCTCTTTGCATCATGTTTTAAATTTCCTGGAAATATTGGGATTGTTATGATTCATATGTATGATTTGAATACAAAATGGATACGGTGATGCAATTAATTTATTTTAGTACAAAATACAAGTGTTCTCATACATAAAAGAAACCTATCTATTCCCTTTTTTTCTACTCCTACTCGTGGGTGAAATTTCCAGAAAATGCACAATTCACCTTTAACAATCCTCTCAAATAACCGCAATTTAAGGCAAAAATTCGGTTGAAAAATCTGTTCAACATAACCGAATAGATTGTTGGAATCAAGGCAATATTAAATATATACCCAGATATATCTAGTATTGACCATTTTATCACTCTAATCTAACAGAATTTACTAAATGTGTACGGCTGCCAATTGGACAATTTCTGAAAATCTGGCCCTCTAAAGGAATCGCCATCCTTCGCCTATTGTATGTAGAATGATACCGATGATACAAAGGCTACAGACATTCCATATATAAGCGATTCCACTTCTCCAATAGTATATCTAACCAAGGAGAGTGGATGCTACATGTATCAAGTGCATTGTGCCAACTTGAATTAGGCAGGAATAAAGCAGACCAATACAGCCAGCCTGCAGAAGCAGTGTACAATTACATACAAAGAGAAGGAAGGGCTGAGAGAGATGGAAAAACTGGGCGCCAGGTACTAGAACTGGTTCCTGGAAAATAAGGGGAGAAATGCCACAGAAGAAGAAGCCGGTTTCTGCGAAAGACTCACACTGTTTGATGGCTCTTTTCCAACCGGTTTAGTGCATCTTGGACATGGGAGCAGAAAGGCTGGTCCAAATGTATGCAATTACTTTTTTAAAGTGTGAAGGTAAAAGGTTGTCAAGGGGCTTGGTGAGTCGGAGTCGAGTGGAAGAAAATCTTAGTGAGTTTTTTTCGCTTTAAGTCCCACCCCAAAAGAAAAGAAAAAGTTGTGAAAACTTCTTCCTTTTAAAGAATGTGCATTGAAGGGAACCAGACCCAATTCAAATTTAAAAGAGTGAAGTGTCAGAACGCTCTTTTTAAGTGGCTTAAAACGAAACTTTTCCTCTGTTTGATCAATCCACGTACCGATGTTCAATTAACTGGACTATGTGCATCTTACCACCTTGAGTCCCGGTGATGGCCTGTGACATGTTTGTGAATGGTATTTTCTCTTCATAGAAACATGTGCTGGAGGATCTAACTGGGGTTGAGAGGAGGTGATGATATACCATCTGTTGATTTTAACCTTTTTCTGGGAGCACTTCATGCGTTGCATCTGGTATAATTGCTCTGGTCTTTACCTAGTTACTATAATGATGCACACTGACACCCTTTTTTTTGCCACAATTTCAACCAAATTTCTTACACGCCTACAAAATAGAGCAATCTAGGCAAAGTGAGTGCGATTGGTTGTATCAACACATTTAATACGGTTATACCAAGGGCGGGAGAGCTGAGAGGGAGGCAGTTTATGATCATACCTAGGAAATAAGAGATAGATAAGAAGAGACAAGAGACAGAAAAGCACTTTATGGTCATACCCAGGACCAAGTTACGAAGAGTTCATTTAACTGTTTAACAGTGTTATACCTACTTAAGTATATTACATTCAAAGTAATTTTATTGTTCCCTTTTACTCTCCTTCTCTCCCCCTCATCTCTGTATGAACCGGGCTGGATGTGTTACACGTTCTCTGCCCGGAACACGTCCCCAAATAGAAACACTTCCCCAAGCTATGGATGCAGGTCTCAACCTCTCCTGCCCTTCATATGTACATTTCACCCCCATCTAAGGTATCTTGTGGACATCATACCAATAACAATCAATTAATTAATCAATAAGTGGAGCCTTTATATTGATTCTCAGATAAATAAATGTGTCTTGCTATCACAATTACACAGGCTCCCGCATCATCGAACCAAGACAATACATTACAAATGTGTGTGTACCGCAATGTAATTTATTGTATACATCGATAGATACAAACATTCGATATCAATGAACCAGTCTAGGCCCCAAGTTGAGAGAGTCCCTTCAAGCGAAGGGAAATCCTCTCGCCTCAAACCGCAAAGTGCCATTATATTTCCATTAAGACCGCAAAATATCATTATATTCCCATTAAAACGCAGAGTTCTAGGCCAGGAAACATATTAGCGAAGTAGGCTGACATGCCATTTTTTATCTAATCAGTGTGTTTGTACCTAGGGTGTGTATTGTAACTAAAAGTTAACATAAGTCTGCTTGCAAGTTGTGAAGTGGGTTAATCCTTGGTTTTAATGGAAGGTGAGGCTAAATATGGCCTTAGAGTGCAATCCTCTGCCGAGGAAGCTTTATCTTAGAGGATAACGAACCTTTAATCTGTTAATGGGAAGAAGACCAATTGTCTTAATCCGGAATTAGAGCTCAGTCTCGTGGAAGGACTTCAAAGGGTGTCTTTTACCTTGGTACAGCCTTACTGCTGTAAGCACATTCACCGCCTGCTCTTGCTAGTACACTATATGGGTCAGATTTTCAGAAAATGTACAATTCACCTTCACCAATCCTCTCAAATAACCCAAATTTTAGACGAAAATAAAGTCCAAAATACACTTCAACCTAACTAAACAGATTGCTAGAATCAATGCAATGCCAAATATACTTGAATTTACCTAGTATTGACCAAATTGCAGCCTAATTTAGCAGAATTTACTAAATGTGTGCAGCTGCCAATTGTAAATTTTCTGAAAATCTGACCCATATAGTCTATAGGCGGACGACAGACTCCAGCTAGATATTGAGATCGCTGGTTTAATCTGGTTGAACCCTTATACAATAATGTAAACGTATTTATTTTCGCGCAGTTTAATTTCCGCGGACTAAGTACTTCGACAGCTTTTCGCGCCGATTTAAATTCGCGCAGCAAGGAGGTCTCACACCTTGTATATGCAATAGTTATAATTCCTTTCGCAGGATTTATTTTCACGCACAAAGCTGGGCGCGCGAAAATAGCGAACATTAATACGTTTACAGTAAGCACAGATCCTGTCCTGCAACCTGGCCTTCATAGATAACCCGGCGTACGTCAGTTTTTGAGAGTCTGGACTTCAAACAATCGATTCACCGATAATGATGCATGTGATGGTTCCAATCCATTCGACTCCTTATTGGTCATGTGCTGCCTCATTTACATCAACTCAAATATCTCCTTTCCAGTCTAGGCCCAAAGTTGAAAGAGTCCCTTCAAACGAAGGGAAAGCCTCTGGCCCCAAACCGCAAAGTGTCATTATAATTCCATTAAGACCGCAAAATGTCATTATGTTCCCATTAGAACGCCGAGTTTAGGCCAGGAAACTAATTAGCGCAGTAGGCTGACATACCATTCTTATCTGATCTGAGTGTTTGTACCTAGATTGTTTCAACTCTTTAAGTTTGGTGTCCATCTTGTAGACAGCCATTGTTATAAAAGAGCTGTGATTGCCCTCGTTTAATGTGTATGGACCAGAGGGATTTCTAGATTGCAATTGCATAGTCTAGGTTCTCGATAGGGTTCGTTCCTATCATTTCTCACCCCACAGGTTCTATACCCATGACGTACCTATTGTTAGCCTACGTTATCGAGATAAGTAAAGCACGTTAGACAGATAACATATTGATATGAGTGGATCAGATTTTCAGAAAATGTACAATTGGCAGCTGTATACATTTTAGTAAATTCTGCTAAATTAAGCTGCCATTGTGTCAATACTAGCTAAATTCGAGTATATTTGGCATTGCATTGATTCTAGCAATCTGTTTGGTTAGGTTGAAATGTATTTTGAACTTTATTTTCGTCTGAAATTTGGGTTTTTTGATAAGATTGGCGTAGTTGAATTGTACATTTTCTGAAAATATGACCCTTGTGGCGACCACCTGCGCTCTTGGTGTGGATATTATGGGTCAGATTTTCAGAAAATGTACAATTGGCAGCTCTACAAATTCTGCTAAATTAGGCTGAAAAATGACGAATACCAGGTATATCTGAGTATATTTGGTATCGCATTGATTCAAAGTGTCAGTTCTGTTGAGTTAAACAGCATTTTGAAGCTCATTTTTGTCTCGAATGTGGATTATTTGAGAGGATTGGTGAAGGCGAATTGTACATTTTCTGAAAATCTGACCCTTATACTGATCCCAACCTCAGACTTCTCTCTTGTGTTGCTGCTGTACATGTAGAGATAGTTGTCAGATGTCAGTCTCTATAGCCGAGGTACTATTGTATTTTGCAGGCCTCCAGACGGGCAAATTTGACCATCTGCAGACAACCCTCTCCACCATCCAGCAGCAACTTGCCAACTTCATCGACAGTGAGAAGCGAGCTATGGAGGACAGAATGAGGTGAGTGTTGTTGTCAAGTCGCTCCTCTTGTTTGCTTCTGCTGGGGTGGAAATGGGTCTCGCATGACACTTGTGGATGATCCAGCCTTTGCAGTACCTTTCTATGTGGCACTGAAAGAGGCACTTCCATTGTGTTGCCCAGAATTATATCCTACAGTTTAAATGAACCATATACACGATTTCTTTCTTTTAAAAAAACTGCTATAATATATATAGAACTTTTATTCAAAATTACATCTACAGTGAAATATAATCAGGAAAAAGGACTCGATCCATACAATAGTTATCATCCTGGTGGGCCTTTTAAAACAAAATTCAATTTGTGAAGTAAATAAATAGATCTTAAACTAACATCCAATAATCAATGGAGATAATAATGTCAATGAAAATAATTTAGTAGATATAGTAGTATATATAAGCTATATATTTTATAAATGTGGAAAATAAATCTTTCACTTATTAAGCATTAATTTTAAATTTTCAGGGCATACGAGGAAGAGCAGAGGGCAAACTTTGCGAATCTCAAGAACAAAGTGTGTCGGGACAAGAATGCGCTCATCAGCATAGTATTAGCAGTGCAAGAGTCTACCATGGACAACCCTGAGTCTGACATCCTACTGGATGGCCCTGACAGCCCTGTCTCCGACGACAGGCCTGATGGTGAGTGATGAGAACCCACATACAAATAGAATATATCGGTCAGATTTTCAGATGATCTGGACTTTATTGTTCAACCTTTGTTATGGCTGACAATAAAATATATCTTAACAATTATTTATACTATTTTTGTAAATAGATGTCGTCATGCAAATATTGTTAACTCGTTCGGCCTGAAAATTTCATATAGTTTTCTATTGAATCATGGACTGCTTCGTAGCTAAATGAATATAAACTACCTCCCCACTCAATCTTTCTACTTACTGAATAACTTTATAATTATTATCTCGTGAACCTTGAAACCAATATCTGCTTCCTTTCTTCCAGAATCCTCGCCTGACTTCAGTGACGGGCCTCAGCGCCAGAAGTTCTTCGACCCCATCACACCAGTAAGCACCAAACCCGAGCTTTCCAAGCCAAAGAACATCAAGAAATCTTCCAACCCAGACGACGACATGTTCGACCTGGACGGACTTGACGACGACGAATACGACTCCAGGCCTTTTTATGTGTCTGACGATGAGAACGAAGATACAGATGGTAAGAAACTACCAAATTAAATAATTCTGTTTTTTTTTTGTTACCTCAAAATTGTATTGATATGAATATTTATGGATTTTAATGTTATATTTCTCCCCCACTTTTCACCTCAGAATCTTATTCGATTATGTAGAAATGTAATTATTTTCATCACGATGTAATTATTTGTGTATACATGAATGCATTTTAAGCATACATCATAAACTTCATGCTAATACTATTTCAAAGCCAAAGATAATATACCCTTCTATCTATTTAGAAGACATTAAATGTCTTTGTTTTTAGTTCTTAGTCATTAAATATGTCCTGTATGGATGTCTGCACTTATGATGTGCTTATTCCAATATTATTTCAAAGCCAAAGATAATATACCCTTCTATCTATTTAGTAGACAATAAATGTCTTTGTTTTTAGTTCTAAGTCATTAAATATGTCCTGTACCAATATCTGCACTTACTCCATGTTCCTACCTACGGTGCATTTACTGGTGTTGTACAGTGTAAGTGACAGTGCTGCCTCCTGTTTACAGATAGCAGTATTAACGAGGACATGCCCTACTCACAGCGCCTGTCTGGCCGCGGTAACCGACAACAGACGAGAAGCGCCCGCCACAACCTCTACTCCCAATCCGTCCCCATCTCCATGCCCCAGTGGCGGCCATTCTCCACACATTCCTCACTAGAGGAGGATGACGAGCGGGTGAGTTGTGTAGCAAACTTTCGCCTTTAATTCATATGATATATATAATAGGTGAAATCGCCAGAAAATGTACAATTTGTCTTCACCAATCCTATCACATAACGCAAATTTAAGCCAAAAATGACTTTCAAAATACAGTTCAACCTAACCAGACAGATTGCTAGAACCAATGCAATGCCGAATATTCTCGAATTTACCTAGTATCGGCCAAATTGCAGCCTAATTTAACAGAATTTACTAAATGTAGCTACCAATTGTACATTTTCTGAAAATCTGACCCATATGTTGGAACAATAAAAGAAATAAGATTGTGGGTATAGATAGAGATGATGCAAAGGTCTTAAGTTTAACCGCACTACCTCGTGTAACCTTTGTTTTTGTTTAAAAAAATACTTTTTCTGTAATATGGCGTGCTTTGAAAGAAGGAAAGAAAGAAATAATCCTCAGGAAAAAAAGTCCCAACGCTAAAATTTGTCCACTCCCTTTAAACGTACATCGTCGGCCGTGTATATTAATGGGTTTTTTTTTTTAAAAAAACAACATTTTATTCATTTGCTATAGAAGTATACTTGTTTGCTGTCAAATATAACATGGCCTGATCGTGACCATTCTTGTTGCAGGCGCCTGACCCCGAGGATATGGCGGCGAGCATCAAGGCTCTGGCCCGCAGTGTCCACGGAGACGGCACGGAGGTTTTCGGAGACTTGCCCCGGCGACGTCTCAACACGATGGAGTTGGGAAAGATTTAGGAAGAGGGGAAGAAAACGAGAAGGAAGAGGAGGAGAAGAAAAAAAAGAGATACGCACATGTACACACATACACACAACATTCTATGTTGTCTGGTGGATTTTTTGTTTACCTATGCTCGTCTTACGGTCACATTTACTGGAGAATCTTGATAGACGAAATCCGACGACGTCAGATGTTGATCATTGAAAGACGATGGTTGATACAGATTGACAACGATCCAGCCTGCTCTGTTGATAAGAAAGTGGTAGTATATATGGTAGAATGCTGAAAGCTGGTTGCCATTGGTTGGTTAGTTGGTTGGTCTATTGCTTAGTGATAACAGTCGGATTCAGGATTTTTCTCCACTGAGCTGGCCACGACAATAGGTGTAGTAGAGTTGGGAGGTTCATTACTTAGGCAGAACGAAGCCTGACACAGAGATAGGTCTTTATGTACCAGCCCGAAGAGGGTCCTGCTTATCATTCTCAGTCAGAAGGTTTATTATTATTATTACTACTACTATGTCACTGCCAAAGAGTAAACGTAAAACTTCCCTAGCTTCTTTTATCTACAATGTGAAACCATATTTGGATGGAGGAAAAAAATGGAAAAATTTACAAAAAATTGTGAACGTCCATGGCATTTACGCTACAGTTCAAGCGTGGAAACTTTTCAGCCTTGAGCTATTGATTGATACGGTTAATATTGTATTGCATCTATTTTCAACTTACCAACGTGTGCATAAAAACTTGTATAGGATTCATACAGAGGAGTAGTTAGGTAGAAGAAGAGTAGTATAGAGAGTGTGGCTGTTAAGATGATTAGCTCCCAGACTGAAATCTCATGAAAATATTCAGTATGTATGATTGTATTGCTTTTCTTTTTCTTGATTCAAAATTTAATCAAAGGAAGCCAAAGGAGTTCTCTGAAAAGTTATTTATTAAAAGAAAAATATTATTTATTAAAAAGCCAAGTAGTTTAATAGCACAGACAAGTCTGGTAAAATAGTTGATCATGATGGTTTTTAACTGATTGTGATATACTTGTTTTATTCGTCGCAAAAGTTAACTTTTATTTATTTGAAAAGAACTAAAAAAACACGATAATATAATGCTGATTACATGCTGGCAGAGAAAAGGGAAAAAAATCCGAGGAGCAGGAAAAAAACGCTTAATATGATTTCCAAATCTCTTTGACAAGTGACGAAAGCCTGTCCAGTCCGTCTCATAATGAAACAACTTTTGTATATAGGAACATTGAAAAGTTCTGTTAAACCAAATACTTGCTGAGTTAGTCTCCATACATGTTCCTACCAAACTAACTTGGAGTTGAAACTTTTGGGGGGAAAACTGATGCAGTTTCAAGACTTTAAGATATACTTGGTTCTGTGTTCAACATTGTATCACCACGTCATCTTAACTTTACGTCAGGGAAAAAGCCACGGGCTTATAAATGTAGATTTTTGTGTGATCTTTGGTCTGTTCAGTATTCAGACAAGCCCTTCCGAACTAAAGAGGGTCATGTTTCATTTGATAAAATGTGACTTTGTGAACATATTACAGCCGATTTCTTGAGCAAATCTTGCTGATATTTTTTTTAAACTGTGGTATGTTTTTCTTGGGTTTTTTTCCATCATAACCGTTTAAATTTTAAACCTTCTTTTTTAAATTGATAAAGAATGACTAATGTGAATATGTCCTACCAAGAAGTGGAGATTTAAGTAAATTATTACATTTCATTTAATTCAGATTAGGACATTGGTCGCGATGGAAATGTTACCTTAATTTGCTTATCTACGATGTGTCTTCATCCCAAGGTCACTTCAAAACTTTGTTCAGTTCAGCAAAGATGTTTGAGAGTGTAAAACGGTACTTTAATGTCAAGGAGGCTTAAGAGAGAGAGAGAACTACTACGTTGCCAAATGTGTATATTTTAACCATGATCTCTCGCACAAAATGCTATAGTATTTGCAGAAGAAACTCCTTTGCAAAAAAAAATGTGTATACATACATGTTATTTCATAACGTCGTGTCATGTTCAGCCAAAACAAACTTCTTTTATAATTGTCATGGCAAATGAAACCTTAAAATGTCAGTTTAGAAATCTTGATATAGCTCGTCAAATGAGCTTCAGTAAAGTAATGGTATGACCAAGATTTATTTTTATGGTAAGAACATCAGACCTCAGGAACCATCCTAAATTTTACATCAGAATAATCAGGTTACCATTCGGTTCTTCAACGGGCCATTTTTTATTATAAAAATCCAAAGACTTTCATAACATCAATGTACATTTTTTCTTAACTGTGAAACACCAAATGATGCTTTATTATTGTAAAAAAAAAATCTTAAATTATTTTATCTGAAACTTGCTTCTACCATTCATCATTGGAAGTTTCTTTTTCATGGACTTCTTGGCAAGTTTCGTGCGCGATCGGCTATGTTAGAGATTCGTGACGACCCACGGTCGCATGACTTTTTGTTTTTGATTTACCATCCAGTTGTTATATATTTCTTGCCGGTGTTTTACGTAGCTCTCTGCGGATCAAATGTGATATGTTTCGCCGGGACTTGTTATCATGAATATCTTATTCATCTATTCATCATAGTTATTGGGTCTTTGTTTTCTCAAACATTGTAAGTCAAAGTTACATTCATATATCTATATATAATATACATTATGTACACACATCTGAGGTTTAAAAAAACGTATTTCATGGGGCATTACTAAGGATTTGGAATTTGTACAAGTTCGTGTGCTTTTTCCATTTAAAGACTGAAAATTATATAATAGTTGTCCGGTGCTGACATGTAAAAAAGAGAAAATAAACATTTTTTAAAAACTAATCTGATGACTTTGTTTTTGTTGCCATTTGCTCTCGTTTCCATGATAGAACTTCTTGCATTATTCCCTTATGTCTACCAGGGTTTAGACCTGCCATATCAAACGGTAAACTTGCTTAATATAAGGGTTCTCGAGCCTTTTTAAAATATGAGGTGGCAAATATTTCGACCCTTTTACTATTAGTTCCTATGGTAAATGATGATTTTTTTAAACATATTCTTATTTCTCACCAAGAACCCATCATCAGATTTTTCCCAGCTGTAATATATACTACCTGGGAGTGTCTTTGTTTTAAAAGAAAAAAATATAGTTTTCACCGTCTAGTTTTTTTGTGAGGGCGTCCTGAAATAGCAAAAATGCGGATTTTTTTTCAGTTAAATTTAGTCAAAATTGTAATTAAATCGCAAAATTGGTTCCAAATTCAATGTGTGTTTGTACAATGCATGTGGAAGCTCAGTGATTTAAAGAGTGAAATCAATTTTGTACTATTCATATTGATAGGGGGTGGGGGTAAAGGTATGGTGCATAAATTGGCCCTAAAATTTTATTTTTAATGATGATCACGTCCAGAAACTCACCAGATATTGTTAAATTGATATTATCACTTTCATATACTTCAAATATGCATATCTAATGAAATCAGTGAACGTGAAAGACAAAAACCTTTATATAACCATAGCCATGTAATAGTTCCAGAACTCGCCACCACTGAACAGCGCTCAAATAGGCTGGAGAACCCTCAAGTCTGATTGTTTTTTAAATTTCAAAGACAAAATTTCGATAAATTAAATTAAATTTGTCCCTGCAAACAACACTTTCTTGGGGGCGAGGGCTAGTCGAACAAAGCGGATGAACGTTTTTTCATTAACATTGTTTTACCATACAACTTTATCTAATTGATTAATATGTCGAAATAAACTATAAAACTTTAAAGTACATCAACAAAAAGCATTCACTCAAAATAAATCAATAAATAAGATGATTATTGCATGTTCCACCTTTTTTTATTTCGATAACCAGTCTGACGGTGACGACCTCCAGGGCCGTCATGCCATTCTCAATGGCGCTCTACGAAAGGTTTCAATAATGGGCAGCGTATTGACAATTGTTCACGACAACATAGCATAGGAGGAAATATTCTATTATAATTATGATAACCAAATTAAATAATAGCGTTGTCAATATGGGGTTACAGCCCCGAAGCGAACAACTAAAATATAACAAGATGTGTAAATTATGTTCTCAATGATGTAACTTGAAACCAAATTTAAAAAAAAAAAAAAAAAAAAAAATCCTACCTGTCTTACCATTGTTATAAAATTAATATTTAGAGAGCTGTGCATACCATAAACGGAGCTCCTAACACACAATTGTGTGTGCATCATTGGAAAATCCATATAATGTATACGATCAATCTCTTACAAGATAAAGCTGGATATATTAAAAAGAAGAAATACGAACAATACCAGTAACTGCCCCACATGCTATATTATACCACCATTACATTTACTTGGTTAACACAATCAATCGCACTTCTAGTATAAAATACTATTAACTTTTGAAGCTGATATCACATCAATATGCATTAATCTTATTCTATACGCCACAGGGTTGGAAAAATCGCTTCGTAAAGTGTACTTTTCAAAATATCGCTGTCCGATATATATTATGTGGGTGTCGACACGCTCTCACCACAGAAAAGTGAATCCTGGCTGTCCTCAGGACTCCCAAATATTATTTTTTTCAACCCTGCGCCATCATGAATTGGTATCAACAGACGATGTTATCACAGAGTTGCTTGTACAAACGTGATGATATAAGAAATCTTTTCTCGTCTCGAGAACAACCCAAAATACTTCAAGCATTAAAACGTACCCACTATACCATTTCAGAACAAAAATGTCCTACATTATCTAGATATAACAAGTTTTAATTATTAATTATTATAAATTTAATTATTAACTCTATATTAATTCTGTTCACTGGTATCGGTTAGCTAGCTGAATCCCTACTTCAATGTTAATCAGTATATCCTTTTCGTTGGGATACAAATGCGAATTGGGAAATGAATCCCATATTAGCATACATATCAACCATTAGGTTTACTATCGTTCTGCAGTTCGGAAAATTCCTATGCTGTAAAATCAACACGTAAAGTTGACCTTTGAATTGTGAATTTTTAAAAGAAATTCGATTTTAACTAAAAAAAAAAAAAAAAAAAAAGAAGACAGACTCAGAGACGATGCTTACATTGGGTTTCATATATTCTTCGGCGGAACATCATCATCGATGATGGGCAATTGAGATATACCAGGCGTATCATATGCTTTTCAATATTAAAAATATATTTAGGTGATTTCAATGTTAAAAATATATATTTTGATAATAATTACTGTATTTTGTTCATCTGCTTGTGAGATACCCCACTGTCATCTTACGGAAATATGGGCAATGGATATTGTGTTTCAACTAGGATTATTTTTTTCTTGTTCTCTGGAATATTTGATACGCATGGCTTAGGCTGAAAGGCCCATGTCCACTTCAGTACCACCTAGATAGTTGTGTCCACCCTTAGTCAATGCATAATCAAGCAGCCTTTATTTTTAATACATTGAATTAAGTCCAAATTCATGATAATATAATTATCATATAACCCACAGACCACATAGAGGGATTGCCTCAGCAACCAAATGTTAAAACAAGTGCATGTAAACCACCCTATTATTTCAGCTATAGCAATACTCAGGCAGCATTTTCAATCAATATCGATATATGGGTCAGATTTTCAGAAAATGTACAATTCAACCTCTCCAATCTTCTCAAATAAGCCATATTTCAGACGAAACAGTTTAATCTAGCCAAAAAGATTGCCAGAATCAATACAATGCTGAATATATATCCTCGAATTTAACTAGTATTGACCAAATTGCAGCCTAATTTAGCAGAATTTACTAAATGTGTACAGCTGCCAATTTTACATTTTCTGAAAATCTGACACATATACGGTATATATAATATCACAGCGGAAACTTTCGCCAGTTAAATATACCAGCGGGACTGACGGTGAACCAAACAGCAATCATGCACCCGTGTGAATTTAATTGGAATGAACTAAAGACCCTTCTTGTAACCAAAATCTGATTTATGAACATTAGAATTTCAGACATATTGAATATTCAGTTCCATCAGCATCGAAAAATAATTTTCAAAAGAACACCTCCAACAAAAGTATCTTTAGCTGTCTTCTTAAAAGAAGAATGGGGTAGAAACAAAATGTTAGGTAGGCTACTTAAGCCTGGGTTCCACTGCCCCGCTACTACTCCCGCTACTTGCTCCCGCTTCTAAAAGTAGCGGGACCAAAGAAACGGGAGTAGTAGCGGAAGAAGTAGCATGGCAGTGGAACCCAGGCTTTAGCTATCACAGAGGTTCGGGATGTCTGAATCAATAGTAAGATTAAAAGAAATAATACTAGGGAGATCTCAGCTCACCAAACATACATTATTTAAAAATGATTAAGTACAAACTCATGAATATTAGTGATATTGTCACTGTCAGGCTTGATGGCACGGCCATATTTGAACCTGATTTACCATGTCCTGTTCCTACTTCTTTTGCAGCATGGCTATTGCAGTTCGGACCATTGCAGCACCTCGCACACAACTAGAATAAGATATAGAGAGTATGGATTATACACTTGTATGCTGTGCAAACCAGGTGTGGCAATGTAGACCTATATGAAATCATAAATGATATTATGAAGAGTGGGTTCAAGGTAGAGTGATCGTTGAGGCCACTGAACGCTACGATTGGATGGAAGACCTGCAGGGAAAAACCCAGGAGTGTGTGTGTGTGTGTGGGGGGGGGGGGGGGGGGGGCGGGGGGGGGGGCGAGAATATGTCGCCACCCACGCGGGTTTACAGCAGTATCAAATGGAGTTGTATGACCCAGGGTGGGGAATGTACGTCAGGGTTCATATTTGTTATTTGCTATAATAAATTTATTAATTTTCTATTTATAAAAATGTGGCCCATGGGGGTCGTAGGACTACATTTACAAATTCTTTGCCCTGGTGTGTGTGTGTGTGGGGGGGGGCGGATATTTCGTCACATTTTCGCTAAAGGCCCAGGACATCCCTCGTCGACCCCGGTCAATGGGGGGGGGGGGGGGTATTAATTATTCATTACGGAATCCTGGGGCGAATCGACGAAAAATGCGATGTGGGTCTTATTCCCACTGCAGCCCAAATGTGATGTGTTATAGGAAAATGAGTCACAAGTCGCAAACAATGGATTTTGAGATATCTTCATATTTGAAAAGATGAGATCACACAGATTCTAATGATAGTAAACAGTATGACATCTAATAAGTATTTCTATGTTTTAAGTTTGATATTTTTATTTAAAAAAAAAAAAAAGTTTTCAATATTTCTGGGTGGAGATTTACTGGTAAAGTAGCTAAATATAGAATGACCTTAGAAATGCATGAATATATTTAATGCACTGTCTTGAAATTTGGCGCATGCCTTGATGCCACGAGAAGCGTTAAGCGCCCCAAAAATGAATACATTCCCACAAAGATATCTTGTGAATAAATAACTTTGAAAAATACCAATTTTGCGATTGTGACTCATTTTCGTATAACACAACACAAATAGCACCAACCTAAACTTGGTCACATCACTTAACATCAACCAGGAATAAACTACACTACGATACCCTACGTTATTTCTCCTTCATCAATTTGTGCTACACTACGTATAACAGAATCCTGGAAATTGCCTATTGTTCTATGCCTCAATCTTATGGGTCAGATTTTCAGAAAATGTACAATTGGCAGATCTACATATTTAGTAAATTCAGCTAAATGAGACTGGAAAATGGTCAAAGCTAGGTATATTTGAGTATATTTGATATTGCCTTGATTCAAACAATCTTTTCGGTTGTGTTAAACTGAATTTTGAACATCATTATTGTATTAAATTTGGGTTATTTGAGAGGATTGCTGAAGACAAATTGAACATTTCCTAGCGATTTCACCCATATGTCGACCAAATCAGAATGAAATGAAAAAGTCATACCTGTTTTTTTGGTTTTGAAGATCCTTTGTTATCTGCCATGGGTAGACAGAGGTTCGATTCACATATCTGTTTCAGTTCGGCATCATCATCCATTTCGAAACATCCTCGCCTCAGGTTGAGTTCATTATTTTCAATGACAACAACAGTCTGAAAAGTCATAGCCGTTGATTTGATCAAATGTAGATCTCGTAATGGAAATTATGATTTATTATCAATATACAATTTATTTATCGCAAATTTATGGGGAAATTGGCCAAAGTGCAACATTATTATTTATTCAGTTTTTCGCGCTGGATGACATTAGTTGTTGTAAAGGTTTTTGAATTTGTAAAATTGTTGCTTTACGATGGTTCCCATTGCAACCAAACTACATGTTTTGCAATTGAAGAAATGTACATTTGGAAAATGGTGACGACAAAATAGGAAAATTCAAAACGGCAACTTTAAACTTTAGACTGTAATTTATTCCATACAAATCGCATTTTTTACAGCGAAATAGTGGGGAAACGATTATGAGACATTGTCCTGATTTTTTCCCACTACATGAACATCGCCAGTGTTATTTCCTTTTAGTTTCTACCTTGAATGGTCTAGGGGCTTTATTCACCTGAGGCAGAGACTAACGGGATTAATAACCTCCATTTCAGGCCTGCTGGTGCGCTAATAGCTTCGCCTCGGGATTATACACCACCAGGCCAAGAATATTGGTCATTAATCCTCAAACACAGAATATGTGATGTGTTCCAGGAAAATGAGTCACAAGTCGCAAACTTTATATCTTTCAAAGTGTTTGTATCACAAGATCTCTTAATCAAATTGTTCTGATTTTTAGAGGGTTTAGCCCTTATAGTCATATGAATCCGTGTAACAAATTTCAAGACATTGTATTAAATATATCCTTGTGTTTTGAATGCCTTCGTATGGAGTATATATAATTACTTTACTGGTAATTACCCATTCAGAAACATTGCAAACTTTTTTTTTTCAAAAATTAAAATATCAAACTTAAAATTTAGAAATACATATCAGGTGTCCTAGTGTTTACTATCATTGGAATCAGCTTGATCTCCTCCTTCCAACTATCGTGATATCTCAGAATCCATATTTTGCGACTTATGACACATTTTCCGAAACACATCACATATGTGTTTACTCTAGATTATCAATTCCAGTGTTTGACGCTGTCAGTGTAGATTATCTTTCAAGTACTTCATGAACTCACCGCGCAAGAAGTGTACTTAGGGCAAATTTCATCCACAGGGTTTTCACACAACAAATCTCTAAGTTTACACTTTTTACACTTGGCTGAAATAAAAAAGGAATACGTATAGAGCAATTTTAAGGTAAATCAACTGTTGAGGAAATGGCTTCATATATGGCTATACGGGCCTTGTCCACCAAGCCGATTCTCATGCGATTTTGCGCCGCAGAGGACCCTTTTGCACTAAATTATGTGAGAATCGCATGAGGATCGGGTTAGTGGACTAGGCCTATATACATATGTTACACCGGTATTCTACACATTATCTAAAGGGTGGATCGATCCAGATTGTTGTGTTGAACAATAAACTCAGAGATTCTCTCCGTACTTTTCTTCTTCGGGAGGGCAGAATTTAGATTATCATTGGAACCAAGCTTTGTAACGTCGATCACCATGTAAACCTTTACGTGTACAGGCATCGTTTTAGCTCGTTTTCAGCCGTGGATAAGAACCGTCGGGCTAGCAACAACCTGGATGAACGGGCTACACTATTGAAGTAACGTTACGTTTTAAAAGCTGTTGGACGAATGATAATAGGCAAGTATGTTAAAAGAGCGTGCAAGATCAATGAGGATTTCACATATAAAAATGTATAATAGGGGGGTTGCATGTGCCACTGCGATGTCTGTTACAGTGCATCCTGGGATGGATTCTGATGAAATCTGACATACAAATATTTGGCAATATTTTCATCGAAAATTGCATGAGTGTTTTCACCAATATCAGAGCTTGTATAAATGATCTATAAAAACCAAATGCATGATGGGAAAGATGGGGACTTGTGCTGTGCTATGGAAACATATATAACACATGGATATCAACATTAGAGTACAGATAAATATTCCATGCTGGACATGGAATGTTTTCTACGGATATTATACTGTACCATTAGTCCCATAATTCCATGCGAATCAAGATTAAAAAATGGCAGCTATGCAAATCCCCTATAAAAAGTATGACTTACGGACGCATGTGTTTTCTCTGAGCCCAAAGCCAGAAGCGCAGCTACTGCATTCTTTCTTAGCAGAACATTCGGAGCAGTACTGACCAGCAAGTACAGAACACGCTGTAAAAAGACAGTATTAGAGAGATAAAGCCTGAAGGGTTACGTTTGATAAATATTAGAGACCCTCAGCAGGTGCGCGGTACGTAGTGCTGTACGCATGAGGCCCCCGATAGGTTTCTACGCACCTATCCATCAAATTCCCTATGCAGGAGCACAACACATTGATTACTACGAGGGGATCAGTGAAGGGTATGCATATAATGTGTAGGTAAGATCATCAGGAAAAGTACAATTGGCCTTCACCAATCCTCTCAAATAACCCACATTTAAGACAGAAATGAGCTTTAAAATGCAGTTTAACATAACAGAACTGATACTTTGAATTAATGTGATACCAAATATACTCAGATATACCCGATATTCATCATTTTTCAGCCAAATTTAGCCAAATTTTCTAAATGTGTAGAGCTCCCAATTGTACATTTTCTGAAAATCTTACCCATATAGGTCTCCAGCATAGGGGATAATACCTGACTGGCTGCGGGTCTATATTAGGGAAAGAACAGTATAATTATAATTTTAAAATTCTTAAATCTGTAGTTTGAGAAGTAACGCAGTACAAATGACTGGTCTGCTGCAGTGCAACCACACGATTTTATGTAAAAGGAAATTGATAACACATTAAATATACATTGATGTATCGATGATATACTGATTATAAATGGATCAATTAAGATATCTTCAAAAACGTGCTATTCACAGAGAATAATGTATTTTTGTGATAAAGGAGCTTATTTATACTGCATTTATAGGTACCATGCATGGCTAACGAAAATAAAACTATGTCCATAAAAGGCTTTTTACTGGCTGCATGTACAGTGCTCTAACTTTCAAGTTGGCTTACATAGATCTCAAGTGATGTAGGCTACTGGGTATTGATTTCCCCAAAATAATTTCTGAAGCAATGTCACCCCAGCCAGTGGTAGAGTGGGGAGGAGAATTATAAAGGTGAGAGTGAAAAAGAATAGAAGAAGGGATGGAGGAATTGAATAGAAACTACATGCTGAGAATTACTACTCGTTTTAGATGGGGGACATCTAGTCTAAAATTAAAAGATCAATTTTTCTAGTGATTACTTCAGACCTATCACTGTTGTGAAAATTGCCTTAAAAATATGTCCTATATTCAAACGCCAACTTTAAAAATCACTTACACGAACAGGTACCGTCGTCCCTCAGATTGTAACCCTCGTCACAAGCAGTACAGGCAGTCCCAGCATCGTTACAGTTCATGCAATTTCCCAGGTTCGATTTCGATCTACATACTGCACATGGATGGAAGTGAAATTGTTATATCATCAAGTTGTCAGTACTTTTCCCTATAGGGGCCAGATTTTCAGAAAATGTACATTTGGCAGCTGTACACATTTAGAAAATTCTGCTAAATTAGGCTCCAATTTGGACAATACTAGGTAAATACGAGAATATTCGGCATTGCGTTGATTCTAGCAATCTGTTTGGTTAGGTTGAACTTTATTTTGAACATTAATTTTTTGTCTGAAATTCGGGTTATTTGAGAGGATTGGTGAAGGCAAATTGTATATTTTCTGCAAATCTGACCCATAGGGAAAGCCATTCTATAAAGGAAAAAAACGCCACGCCAAGGAATGTGCGAATGACTGACATTTATCAATATTGTTTCTATTTCTTGTATGCACTAGAAACATCTGCTTACAGATTGTTTGATATTCTCTGCAAGTCAATGCATTATGTGGGACAGATTTTCAGAAAATGTACAATTTAATTTTGCCAATCTTCTCCAATAAACCAAATTTCAAACAAAAATAAAGTTCAAAATACAATTCAACCTAACCAAACCGATTGCTAGAATCAATATAATGTCGAATATACTCCAATTTACCTAGTATTAGCCAAATTTCAGTCTAATTTAGCAGAATTTATTAAATGAGTAGAGCTGTCAATTGTACATTTTCTGAAAATCTGACCCATGTATACTAGGTCTATTCGATGATGAGCTATTGCCAGACGTGAGGCAATTTCGCCCTTGCCCATCCCCCACATGGTCTTGGGTGAAATCGCCAGAAAATGTACAATTCACCTTCACCAATCCTCTCAAATATCCCCAATTTAAGACACAAATCAACTTCCAAATACAGTTCAACATAACCAAACATACTGTTTGGATCAAGGCATTACTATATTATATACTTAGATATAGCTATAGTGTTGACGATTTTTCTAATTTAGCAGAATTTACTAAATGTGTTGATCTGCCGATTGTACATTTTCTGAAGATCTGACCCTCTTTAGGTATGATACAAAGACTATTATTAATAAGCCACAATTCAGCATAGAATAGAGCATAATAAGCCATATGGCATAGATTTAGATAATGAATTAATTGTTTCTTTGAATAAAAATAAGCTCACACTGGTGACAACAACAAAATTACCGGAGCAGATCTTTTTATTCAGCGGGCCATCTTTTCTATAATGTGTTGCCTTACAAGTAATGCAACCCGTATCAGCATCACACCTCTCGCAACCGCTGCTGCAAACTGAACACATGCAACAGACAATGTTTAATTGTTAAATTAGGACAATGTTTAATTGTTAAATTAGGACAATGTTAAATAGTTGAATTAGGACAATGTTTAATTGTTAAATTAGGACAATGTTAAATAGTTGAATTAGGACAATGTTAAATAGTTGAATTAGGACAATGGTAAATAGTTGAATTAGGACAATGTTTAATTGTTAAATTAGGACAATGTTAAATAGTGGAATTAGGATAATGTTTAATTGTTGAATTAGGACAATGTTTAATTGTTGAATTAGGACAATGTTTAATTGTTGAATTAGGACAATGATTAATTGTTGAATTAGGAAAATGTTTAATAATTATTGTTAAATTAGGACAATGTTTAATTGTTAAATTAGGACAATGTTAAATAGTGGAATTAGGATAATGTTTAAATGTTGAATTAGGACAATGTTTAATTGTTAAATTAGAACAATGTTTAATTGTTGAATTAGAACAATGTTTAATAATTGAATTAGGACAGTGTTAAATAGTTGAATTAGGACAATGTTAAATAGTTGAATTAGGTCAATGTTAAATAGTTGAATTAGGACAAAGTTAAATAGTTGAATTAGGACAATGTTAAATAGTAAAATTAAGACAATGTTAAATAGTAAAATTAGGACAATGTTAGATAGTAAAATTAGGACAATAGTTTAATAGTGAAATTAGGACAATAGTTTAATAGTGAAATTAGGACAATAGTTTAATAGTAAAATTAGGACTCTGTAATGACTCTGCAATGTTCAATTGTTAAATCAATTTTATCGTTATATATTATCAAAAGAGTATCTTACGTAGGCACTCTTTTTTGTTCCCTTGACCTGATATATCAGCTCTGTAGTAACTGCTTTCACAAGCTAAACATCCAGTCGCTGCATCACAGGATGTGCATCCTACGCCACAAACTGCAACATGGAGAGGCAATTGTTTTGACTGGGGCAGATTTTCCCTTTTAAAAATGTGTTAGTAAAAATCGAAGCATCTAGGTATCTGCTCGAGATATTGCATTCGTAAACACAGAGCTATACAGAGTAATTCAAGGCAGAAATGACTACCATGTGGGATAAATATTGTCTGAGTAACTATTAAAATAATAATATTTCGAGACTGATGGGATATCTACAATGTCCATGGTTCATGGCACTTGATAAATTAGACCCGCGCAGGCTCCAAATGCAATTAAATATCTTTTGGCTAAGGTCTCTCTAAGGTCTGATTTGGATGATTTGCATTTTTTGTGGATGTTTGCTTCCGCTGTGGGGAAAAAAGTATATTTACGCCCATTTTATAGCCTAACTGAAGTCAACTTTACATAAAAACCTTGGAAGGAAAATCTTTTGCGACTGAAGGTCATCGCAATTATGGAATAAGCTCCTGAACCACCTCAGGAGCACCAACAATCTGATTTAATTTCCCTTTAAAAACTCTATTCATTATTCATTCTTCATACATTTTAACAATACTTTACTCATTGTACTTTCATCACTCTAAAGGGTGGTCTCCACTGGCTGCGGTAAGCTCTGCGGTAAGCTCTGCTGTAAGCTCTGCGGTAAGCCTTGCGATGGTGCTGTGTTGGTCAGGAGTGGCAAGGTCCTGCCTACATCGTTCACTGACCATGTAGGCAAGGACCTGGTCATTCCTGACCACCTACAGAACCAGCACAAGCCATCGCAAGGTTTACCGCAGAGCTTACTGCAGCCAGTGGAGACCCCCCTTAATTTTAACTCTTCTACTCATTATTACCTTATATATATATATATATATATATATATATATATATATATATATATATATATATATATTAGCGCTTAATTACGAGCAGCAGCTTGCTGGTATGAGCGCTATACAAATGGTTATAAATAAAAAGTAAAATAGATTAACATACATTCGCAATTCATGGCATTGGCGGAAGACACAAAGTAGCGGTCGGTGGTACACTGGAGACAGGTGGTAGAGCTACATCTCGAGCACTGCATTCCACATGCTAAAAGGAAGGCGGAAAATTATTCTTAAAAAATAACTTTCAAAAGTTTTACAACGAATCATGCATAACTTCCGGCTCTGCATGACAGGTGAACCATCAAAATATATGTGAATAGGGGATTTGCATGTCTCACTGCACATGTCTACTGCGCAGTGCATGCTGGGATGATTTCTGTTGAAATCTGACATACAAATATGTGGCAAGATTTTTATCGCAAATTGCAAGAATATTTTCACCAATATCAGAGTTTGCATAAATGAGCTATGAAAACCAAATGCATGATGGGAAAGATGGAGAGTTGTGTCATGTAAACATGTATGAAACATGTATATTGACATATAGATTTTACACTATACCACTTGTCCCATAATTCCATGCGAATCAAGATTCAAAATGGCGGCTATGCAAATCCCCTACTGTCTCTGTTGCACCTCTTGCATTCAGCTCGTTGTTATAGAAGAGAACAGCGGGTGTTAAATTCCCTATTTACTTTCTACAACACCCGTGGATGGTTTTCGTTGTGCCCTGAGATTATAAACATGGTTTAAATGATTCAGTCTAGGCCCAAAGTTGAGAGAGTCCCTTCAAACGAAGGGAAAGCCTCTCGCCTCAAACCGCAAAGTGCCATTATAATTCCATTAAGACTGCAAAATGTCATTATATTCCCATTAAAACGCCAAGTCCTAGGCCAGAAAACCGATTAGCAAAGTAGGCTGACATAACATTCTTATCTGATCTGAGGGTTTGGACCAAGAGTGGATTACAGAGAGGAATGTGGGATGAAAATACGCAGGCTAGCAAATACAAAGTCAGTAATATACAATTAAACAGATTAATGGGATGAGATGAATTAAAGGCCTAGTCCACTTAGCCGATTCTCATGCGATTTTGCGCCGCAGAGGACTCATCTACACTAAATGCTATGAGAATCGCATGAGAATCGGCTAAGTGGACTATAGGCCCTTTAGATACAGGCTCTTTTGTATAATTTTGTCAATTGTTATAACTATTGTGCTAATGAGAAGTGTATTTCGTGGAATGGTGGTAATAAAGGACTGATATAGTTTTGCAAAAAAATAGGTGGAACCACTTTCTTTATCTGTGTGGTATGGCGTACCATAGATTTTTGTTCTAGATTCTTCTCTTGACAGATACTCCTATTATATGGACAAGATTTGTTAAATTGCAGGTTAAGTTTTTCTTTTTCTATTAAAATCTTGCTCGACTTGAAGGCTAAATCACACAGACGCCTGTAATATCTCCCTGAAGTGTTGACCTCTAATTTTAAAGATAGGTAGAAAATTAGAACATATCCCATCCCCCCTCCCCCTCCCCCCCCCCCCACACACACACACTCTATTCAGCCTATTGCAGTATGGATTCTGATGAAATCTGACATACAAATATTTGGCAACATTTGATCGAAAATTGCAAGAATGTTTTCACCAATATCAGAGCTTTTATAAATGATCTATGAAAACCAAATGCATCATGGGAAAAATGGAAGCTTGTGTTATGGAAACATGTATAACACATGAATATTGACATTAGAGCATAGATAAATAGTCCATGCTGAACATGGCATGATTTCTATAGATTTTATACTGTACCATTAGTCCCATAATTCCATGTGAATCAAGATTCAAAATGGCGGCTATGCAAGTCCCCTATTGGCATATGCTCATACATGTTTATATTATTTGGCAATTGTATCCATGGAAGGCCTCGTTTTGAGATATTTCTATTCCAGAAAGATATTTTACCCAGAGCATTGAGTGACACGAAACCACTTCATTTTAGTTCTTTTACATAACTTTTTATAGGAAATATCCTAATAAATATCCTCTCAATGATTTACTCACGAGTGCAGGTAACCGGAACGGCAGAATCTGTCGTATAATAGCCATCGCTGCAGGATTCGCACCCACTAGTAGCAATGCATGAGGAACAGCCAACTCCACAGGCTAAAATGAAGTGAATACATTGTACAAAATTATGAATGATCGGCGAACCAAAATACTGATATGTTTTTTATCTAAATTTGCTCTCAACCATTGTAAATTCAATGGGGATAATAACACAGAAGTATCAAATGTAATCCACCCACTTTATTCTTATTGGCAGCTGTATACATTTAGTAAATTCTGTTAGTCCAGTCGATGTTTGATTAGAGTGATAAAATGGTCAATACTATAGGCATATCTGGGCATATTTTATATTGCCTTGATTCCAATAATCTATTCGGTTATGTTGAACAGATTTTTCAACCGAATCTTTTACTTGAATTGCGGTTATTTGAGAGGATTGTTGAAGGCGAATTGTGCATTTTCTGGCGATTTCACCCACATACGTCACTACCTCTCACCCTCCTCTCCTCCTCCCTCGTCCACTTCCTCTCCGACCGCACCATAGGACAGTCCGACTCTCCCTTTCTCTGACCCCACCAGCCCACAATACTGTATTTAATACTCTGTTTAACCACATCTTATTAATTTCAATAACATTATTAATTCTCCAGCCGCCTCTCCTGGTCAATATCAGGTTGTTATCTAGTCATGTTTTCTCGTCTTCTTCATCTTCTGGATCAGGTTTAAATTTCGCTATGAATAATCGCCCTATAGTTTATGCCAGGATAATTATAGAACGGCGATTTATCTTTAATGTTGATGTGTGGAAGAAGGAATACCATTAGTCCCTGTTAATCAGTTAACATCCTCATAAAAAAACCAGCTGGGCCATGCCCTCGGCTCGGCTCCCTCGATCCAATTTGGGGGAAAGTTCCTCCTGTCTTAGCTTATAATCCTCTCCCCTCCAAGCCAGGCCATATCAGGTAGGCGGCGTTTAATGACACTTTAATGACCAAAGCATCTGGTCGTTCCCTCCTTTCCCTCTCCCTATAAAGGAATCCTGTGCCAAACTATACTACGCTACCTCTTGGCAAATCGTGTTACCTCAGCACTCTATGTAGGGAGATCAGTTCCCACCGATAGTGTCACCATTGTAAATAACAGGCAAATAAAAGTAACAACAACAACAAATATAAATATACATTGTATATCCTTCCTTTCATCTTTCATCTCATTCCTCGTCATATTCTCTGTAATCCCATTGGACGTAGAATGATATGAGCCATGTATTATATATTGTAAACATTTCAATGTCATCACTTCTAGGAAACTTATGTTTGAAAGCTGAAAACTGCGCCCTACTGTATGTTGATGTATATTATCGCACAAGTCAATGCACAACGAAAAACACTCTATATGAGTGAGTGCGTAATAGTTATACCCCAAATAAAGAAGACCACCCCCTCCCCCCAAAAAGAAATTAAATAAAACAAAAAACAAAAAAAAACCAAGCAAAAACAACAAACAAACAAAAACGTTTATAACATAAGTAAAAAGGAATGTTATGTTGTTTTGAAGGTTATAGGTTTCAACATGGGTATACGCATATATTATATGCGTATAGCAATGTTGAGTATATAGTATGCTTGTTGGCATACTAATATACCAACAAACATTAAACCCCCGTGTATACATAGATTCATTTCTACGAATTGAACTATACAACACTTTCGAAAATACTCCCGAACATAAATCCTTGTTAAGAACTCCTATCGTAGTTTTAAAGCGCCCTTTTAACTTTTTAACTCAAATTTATTCAATTTAATTTCATTTAATCTTAGTTAAACTCACTCAATACCTACATAAACAGACGTTCGAGGTTGATGGCAAGTAGAAGTCGGTTTTACAACGTGTACATATGCTGCGATCAATGGCACATTGGGCACAGTTATCATCATCGCACACTGAAAGAGTAAATACAATTGTAGTCGTGATATATATTTCTTCTGTTGGTAGTATATAATTATACAAACACATTTCCACAATTAACAATGCTCTTTTAATTTAACCAATCATGAACCAATCTAGCTTCGTGTAACCAAGAAACCTAGTCCAGACATTCGGGTTTAAATAGATTATAGAATCCCTGATACAATGTTAAATGGCACTGTCTTATCGGCCAAGTGGAATAATTAACGAAATTAGACAAATTTAGCTTGGGGAGTTGAAGATACCATGCAGCACAATTAATGGCAATGGTCAATGTTACCTACCATCACACTGGCGTAGGAAATTTCCAGTTTTACAAGAAATGCATTTCAGGGGATTCCCGTAGCATCGATCACATTTGTCAGTGTTGGTAGGAAATGCTGTTAAAAAAATGTCATAAACTCAGGTTGTAACCAAATCAATAGGCCAGTGAACCATGTAGGGAGGACCTAGGCACTCCTCTCCACCTATACAGAACCAGCACAGCAACAACAATGCCATAAAATGAGAGGCAGTTACCCTTGTGTAATTTGCAACTTGTCACAATATAGAAAGGAAATACATTTTCCATGCATCAAACCTAATATACTGTAAACGTATTTATTTTCGCGCAGATAAATTATCGCGCACTAAGTACTTTGACACCTTTTCGCGCCGATTTAAATTCGCGCAGAAAGGAAGCAATCATTATGGAAAGCGGGACATTCCGCCGAAATTTTGATATGTAAGGGTCCCGCTTTCCATAAATAATTATACCTTTCGCGCAGGATTTATTTTCGCGCGCAAAGGTGGGTGCCCGAAAATAGCGAAAATAAATACTGCGCAAACATTAATATGTTAACAGTACATAAAAACATTGAATAATCAAATTTGATATTTACCAACACATGTCGGAGGACTCACATCCACCTTGAGGCAGGTGGTACTATCACACGCGGCACATATATTATTAGGGCACGATAGGCAACCTGAAACGCACGCTGGAAAAAACAAAAAAAGGTAACTTATCCAGGGAACAATCACTTTGTTGTAAACTTTCGCGGATTAAATGTCAGTTTTCATACAAATCTCTTTAGTGAAAAAAAACTGCACATACAACCCCCCCCCCCCCCCGACCCTACTAAAAAAAGAGAAGAAAAATCAACTAAAAACCAATAAGTTTATCAAGTCTCAGATTAGTACCTAAAGCTCTATTGTTGGTAAATTGTACATACTCTTATAAAACAAAGGGAGCCCACGGGCTCTGTTGAATACTGATATTTTGTTTTGTCCAACATTGAATACTGATATTAAATTTCTTTGATGGCGCAAAAATGCAATAATCATTATTACTACTGTTGTTTTTCCATAACTCAATTACGTAACCGTATCCGTGAATTATGTCACATTTTCATGAATAAAAGATAAATTGTGAGATGAAATATTTTGCTTGATATTTAACGGTACGTTTTTCCCGCCATGTTTTGCTGAACCTCTTTCTCCCTTTTAATGTGTGTTTGTATATCAGAGATACAGATACGTTTACGTTTACGTATAGGTAAGACTTGCTGAACCTCCCTAATAGCAGGAAGGTATATACAGAGGGAGTGGAAGCCAGGTTCCATGTGTGGTACCCCAATAGTTAAGAGTAATGCCACTACAGCTTGTGGCGCTGTAAGATTTAGCCAAACATCCCGGTTGTATCCAGTGAATCAGGTCCACCCACCCTGACCCCCATCCAATAGCCAATCAAGTTTAAAGCTATTTCTAACTATGGGACTCTTATGGTGTTGCTGGGAAAAGGCAATCAAATTTACCTGGGCCACCAATGTGTCAATGATCATGTATGCTGATGGAACAACTTAGCTGTTGTTTACTGATTTATGATCAAATGATATAGCTAAAAGTGGTAGCAGAATACTTTGTTTAAATTCAAGAAGATGGTATACAATAGCTACACACATACATGACAACCATGGTCCTGTAGGATCAGCCTGTGGCTTCCACTCCCTCTATATATACCTCCCTGCTAATACATATGTAATAGTAGTTGTCTTTGCATGCCCCTTTGGTGGCCAGGGACAGGGCCTAGCTGGGCATAAAGAAGTCAGTTTCTAATTGATATTGATAAAGAAAAATGTAAAGGGTGGTCTCCACTGGCTGCGGTAAGCTCTGCGGTAAGCTCTGCGGTAAGCCTTGCGATGGTTTGTGCTGGTTCTGTAGGTGATAAGGAATGATGAGGTCCTTGCCTACATGGTCAGTGAACGACGTATATAGACAGGACCTCGCCACTCCTCAACAACACAGCACCATCGCAAGGCTTACCGCAGCCAGTGGAGACCACCCTGAATATTGCAATTTTTCGATTGCTAATAAAGGGGATCTCTCTCTCTTAAAGAAGTTGTGTCAACACTGTGGGTGGGGTGGGGTGGGGGATCTCCGGCTTTTCAGGTCAACAGATTTATAAGTGTCTCAATTATAATGTAAAGTATACGTGTAGTTGTCAGTTGGTGACACTGACAGATGTATTTTAGATATGATAGATGAGGAGTGTTTGAAGGAATAAAAAGGACTCTTACGTATGCATATATGACCATTGACAGGGTCTTGATAATGTCCAGATCTACATCTGGTACAGTCACCACTTTCTGCACAAACATCGCAGTTAACACACGCTGGAATTATTCAAATAAATATTAATATTTGAACAGATTTAAAGTACATCCAGTGCTTTACGTAATATTCCCTCCTGGGTTCATTAAAACTTTCATGCGATCCATTTCAAGATATATATTCCAGGACCGTGAATTACAAATCTTGATTTTCTATAATTATTGAAGGTCACTAGTTAATTATTTAAACTTTGGCGTTTCTCTCTTTAATATACAAGCTTTACATGACATCACATATACCTTCGCAGGTGGTGCCAGTCCAAAATCTCTCGTTGTTATAGCATTGTCGGCAATTATTCACACCTACAACCTCGCAATCTGTAAATATAAATTTGATATCTAAACTGCCCCCAAAAGAAAAGTCATCTTACACCTACATTTTTTTTTTATATTTTTTATTTTCTGACAGAAATTCAAATGGTGGAAACCCAATCAAACTTGTGGAAAATGTGATTTGGATATAAATAGATCTATAGAACAGAATGTAGAACCAGGCTAAATAGATGTTACGTACAATGACACTCATCTGGAGTGGAGGCGGTCTCCCAGTAGCTGTATCTTGGGGCCGATCCAACCCTACCACACTTGCTACATTCTGCTTGTGAATCGATCAGGCAATCTTGAAATATTTTGTAAATGACATATATTGGATTAATCATTACAATAGGCAAGATGTTATTATACAATTGCAGAGAAAGTTGAATTTCAACACATTAATCTTTTGCTTTCTTCTTCTTTCATTGTTTTGATATTTTAGTGACGTGTGTACTATCATTATTATTATTCAGTCAACACTAAATTTTCACGATAAGGCAAATACAATGTTGATTTCCTTACCCACCATACAGCTTCCACCAACTATGGCTTTATCATAAGGACATTTAGTGCATTGGCCAGAGTCGTTACAATCCAGGCATAAACCAACACATCCTGTGAAAATTGAGGTTGAATTGAGAAATAGATGAATGTGCATATATCCTTTAAGATAGTCCATTAATTATGTCATCTTATAGACAATATGCAACCACTAGTGTTTGCATTAAGCATATTGACATACCATATAGTGTGTATGGTATATACTATAATAAAAGTAATATTTCCTAGAGAATAGTATCTATTCTATATAAAAATGATAAACGTTGGAGCTGTGGATAGAGAGATGTTCATACCAAGGAAGTTGATGTTAAACTGTTCTTTAATATATAAATACGCACTTGCTGACATTACAAAGTGATAGAAAGGGATTTTACTGATGTAAGTAGCGAGAATAGCGAATTAAGCCTTGTCAGGATAAAGGTAAATATAGCTTAATATGAAGAAGGGATTTTCAACAAAGGATCGATGTGGTTGGGGAGACTTAAAGGGTCAGTTAACGGGTTCATGGTCACTTTTAGGACAACAAACTTCATGGAGCCATAAATACAACACCCAAGTCTCGATTTTTTTACTTCCTTTTATGTCTAACTTACAGTCACTTACAGGCACAAATTGAGAAGTCCTAGTTGAAAAAGTCTGTTTAGCACAAGAGGGCACTGAGAGTGCTGTGTGACGTCATAAAGCTGCGCCAGAAATGTACATAATATCCCTACCTTCCCCCCCAATCTCCCAGCAATTGAAACAGTTGTTCAATACAGGTATTTCAAGACATCTGTATTGAGAGGTCAATAATTGGGTTTAGTCCTCCCCTTTAACGAAGGGAGACAAAAGGTGGTGAGAGAAAATGTGATGTGTTTCAGGGAAATGAGTCACAAATCACAAAACTGTAATCCATGTACAAGAACCCTTATTTGGAATGTTTTCATTTTTGGTGTTCTTTGAGCTGCTAGTAGCATAAATATACATGTACCACATTTCAAGATGGTGTACTACTAAAATCCATGCATTTCTAAGATCATCCTATATAGTACATTTAGCTACTTTACCAATAATTCTCTACTCAAATATATTCTAAACTTGTTTTTCGAAAAATGAAGATATCAAATTTAAAATGAAATAGTACTTATATGCCCTACTGTTAACTATCATTTGAATCGGCTTGATGTCCTCTTCTCAAATATGGTCATTATCTCAAAATCCTTTTTTTGTGATTTGTGACTCATTTCCCTGAAACACATCACAAATGTGTGATACCTTGGTGCCACAGTGTATCAAAAGAGAGGGAAATAGCATTGCATTCATTTCACTCTGACCTTGTGAGAAACAATCAATGGGTAATACAGTGTTTGTTTTGGTCTGGTAATACTTCTGGCCAGCCCACCCTCCTTCTTTCTAGCAGCAATTATGAGAGTTGTTTGTTATGTTCATTGCATGTACATTTCAAGATTGGTGCACCTTTATGACGTAGGCAAACAGTGGTGCCTTGAATGGAGTGTTAAACTGTGGAAAGTTCTACGTTTTCACTCCTTTAAATGGGTAAAACTCAATAAATAATAACTTGAATTAAGTAAAACTGGGATGGTTACATTTCAATAATAGCAAGGAAATGGATTTGCTCATAATATTTGGGGGTTTACTGACACTTTAACCATTGGTTAGTCATTGGATATTCATAATAAAAAGTCACATCGTTTCTCGATCGGCAACTCGCCTTAAAACTATATAATAAGCAGATATTTTTTTGATTTTTTAAAATTTAACATAACTTATACAGCTATTAGTGATAAGGATATACAAGGCTCACGGGGACTATTATTTAGCATTGTCCATGATTTTCCGCCAGGGGCTGTTAGGTGCAGACCTACTACTATAGAAGGAAAGGAGCGGTGCATGAGTAAAGGTAATTAGTAATTAGTGTAAGAGGAAAGATGATAGTTGTTAATCTACATGATAGGATCAGTTATTCTGTCGTTCCGACAGAATGCTTTAAAAGCTTTAAAATACAATGTAGCCCACTTCAACGTCGACACATGTCTTGATATTGTAAAACTCTTTGACCTGATTCAATAATTATTATTCTGCTTACTTGCACATTGCATGCTGCCGGTGAAATATTGACTTGGGCAATTTAAAGCACAGGATACTCGTCTCTGAAGGGTACCTAGACAATCTGTTTAAACGGTAATATAATTATATTAGGTTACAATATCTTCAACGTGAACATCAACATATTTGTACGGATGAAGAAGCTTTTGTTTTGTTTTTTCAAAGGCTTTTTCGCAAGTTCTTAATTTAGCTAGAACTGACCAGATGGACCAACATATTTGATTCAAATTCTTTCAAAACTTTTGAACATTCATGAAATTCATGAAGTTAAATTAATTAATATTAAACTAAAAGATTTGATCCCCTTAATAATACAAAACCCATAATGTATAACTAGTATTAAACAGAATGGTTTGCTCTTAATCTAGAGGAATACTGACCATCACAATTACTTCAAAAAGTATCAAAATTCCAATAAACCGGTGTTCTTTTCCTTAGACATGAAACTTTTACTGTCACATTATATATCACTTTCGTAGCATCAAGAGAAACCAGATTTTTCTTTTTGAGAATACTCAGTCTAGGTCCAAAACCTCAGATCAGATAAGAATGGTATGTCAGTGATTGGACGCCTACTTCGCTAATCGGTTTCCTGGCCTAGGACTAGGGAATGGGAATATAATGACATTTTGCGGTCTTGATGGATTTATAATGGCACTTTGCGATATGAGGCGAGAGGCTTTCCCTCCGTTTGAAGGGACTATCTCATCTTTGGGCCTAGACTGTACTCACTTTTGCATGCACCTCCGGTATCGGTCCATTCATAAATCTTGTCCGTAGCGCTCCTCCGTGAACATGCCGCACATCTGGAAAATATTTCATTTCAATCAAAAATATATTTGTACTTTATTAGGTGCTAGTTTAGTTTAGTTTTAATTTGTATTGTAAGCTCTCATACATGTGTTATACCTTATGGTTACATAAGAGTTTATATCTAAAACTTTCATTTCATTTACATGTTACCTGCATGCTGGCGCAAGCCCAACTGTCTCAATCTATATATTGATTGGACGGCTTCACCGTCCAATCAGGGTGCACCTGTCCTGTTGCACCCCTCGCATATGGGTCAGATTTTCATGAAATATACAATTGGCCTTCACCAATCCTCTCAAAATAACCCACATTTAAGACAAAAATGAGCTTCAAAATGCAGTTTAACATAACAGAACTAATACTTAAAATCAATGCGATCCCAAATATACTCAGATATATCCGGGATTCATCATTTTTCAGCCTAATTTAGCAGAATTTCCTAAATGTGTACAGCTGCCAATTGTACATTTTCTGAAAATCTGACCCATACAATGAGGGGCTGTGACCCCTCACTCGTCACTTAAGATCTACTACAATAAACTACGCTATGATACTCTACGCTACATCTCCTTATCAATTTGTGTTACACTACGTATAACACATGTATGGTATTTTCAGCCTATGTCTATGTTTACAAACACGTTACCTTTATACACACGTTAATTACAACATCAATTAGAAGCAGATCATACAAAAGAGTCTATATGTCCATAACGAACATCTACCTTTAGAATAATCACATACATATGGTTACATAAGTTACATTAATTACATAAGGACCATATTAATATACATACAGCATGTGTTGGGGATTTTACATGTAATAAGATAAGCACATGATGACAAATTGGTGACGGAAATTTTTGATCAGTTAGACGAGGCGTAGAAGTGACACCAACAATTACTTTTGTCCAAGACCTTCAGGAGTCTGTCCAACCACATTCTCCCCCATACAAAAGAATTTGAACTTATATATCTTTACTTTAATTTAGTTTTCAACATCTCGTGAAACAGAGGTACAGATACACTAGAAATAATTGTTAGTCCACTGTTATTAATCTAATATAATATTTTAGATTAATTAAATCACAGAGGGGATCTCTTTATTACACATGTATTATGTTACACCTTTCAGATTTCTTTCACTAGAATTCAGCGGCTATAATTATATGGGTCAGATTTTCAGAAAAAGTACAATTCAACTTCGCCAATCTACTCAAATAACCCGAATTTCAGACCCAAATAAAGTTCAAAATATGGTTCAACCTAACCAAACCGATTGCTAGAATCAATGCAATGCCGCATACTCGAATTTACCTAATATTGACCAAATTGCAGCCTAATTTAGCAGAATTTATTAAATGTGTACAGCTGCCAATTGTACATTTTCTGAAAATCTGACCCATTATATGCAAAAGGAATGCACTGTGCTCATTTGGTGTATCGGATTTGTTCTATATACACACAGAAGGAACCATCAACACGATTTATAAGAACATATGGGTCAGATTTTCAGAAAATGTACAATTGGCTCCTATGGTACCCCATGTACCATGTAAAGTTACACTTTACCATTGTGCTGTAGGTATAGGCCTTGCCACTCCACCTACAGAACCAGCAACAACATTTGGTGTAAATTGCGAATTTTTCTTTAGTGCAAAACACTTTTTTACCTGGCTTCAGATTGGTGTATTGGTTCAGCGTTGGCAGTACAGTGGGCCAAATCAAATGCTGGAATAATAATAATACACATTTTATTTAATCGCTATTTTCAAAATAGGTTATCTCCCTTAATTCAATTTTATTCGGATAACGGCTTTATATGGGTCAGATCTTTAGAATATTACAATTAGTAGATGAACACATTTAGTAAATTCTGCTAAATTAGACTGAGAAATCGTCAAGACTAGGCATATCTGGGTATATTTAGTATTGGCTTGATTGAAACAGTAATTTTGATTATTTTGAACTGTATTTTGAACCTGATTTTTGTACATTTTCTCGCGAATTCACCTATATACTGGTTCCTAAAGCATAACATGAACATGTTACCATAATTATTGTGTTTATAAATTTAATTAATAAAAATTAAAAGAAAATGCAAATTATAGATACAGGCCATAATTAGTACCTCTCTGAATGGTTATACTCGAGGAAATAGACCCGAGGGCCCAAAGATTTTGTTTGTTTTGTTTTCCTCTTACCTCGAGTCTCACTAAATTGTCCTTCCCAGTAAAAGTTTGAACATTTGTTGCTCACTGTTCCATCCGCCTGGGTTGTGGCACAGTCATTCCCATCACCAGGAACTAGGGCTGGGGAGAAATCCAAAATATAGTTAGTGTCACAGAATTTACCGCACATCTTTTGCCTTTCTGTAACAGGGAGATTTAGCAACCACAACGCACGAACTCAACACTAACGCATCCACTAACTATTGGTACATTATTACCGTTGTGGCCGAGAGGCCTGCAATGCTGATGCCCTCGGCCTAGCGCCTCTCGAGACATCCCCCACAGCAATAGTAATATAGAAATAGTTAGTGGATGCGTTAGTGCGTTGCTGTTGCTAAATCCCCCTATGCAGAGGATTCCCCCTTCTTAGCTTAGTTAAAATCCGGATCGGCATGAAAAATATATAATCGGGAAATTCGATGGTGTATTATCATAATTAATCAAATACAAACTCTTACATCCATGTATGCATACATGTAGCCTACATATATATTATACATTCGTCGGCGTTATAAACGTTATAAAGTCGTATTTAATCGTATATGCAGTGGTCTTGCATTGAAACTTAAAATAAAGGCAAGAAAACAACGATACCTACCCCGACACCCCGATCCCACGGTCCATAGCGTATCCAGGCAGTACTCGCATGTAGCCTGTATCATTCTCGAGGGAGCAATATTACAGTCATGAACTGCAAGTATGATTTTATATTTATTGCATAACATAATAAATAATCTTTGTATATATGCCTATAGCTTACTAATTATCAAAACACAATTATAAGTGCTTCCGCTAAAATCCAAAATATAAGATCAATTGTATGACATGAGATAAAGCTGGAGGGGAAAGGGAGCGGGATATATATTATATATTGCCCCTGTTGCATAACAATCTGCGAGTAGCTTTTTCGGTGTTGATATTGCGCTCGCAGAATGTTATGCAACGGGGGCATTCTTTGTTACCTATTTCAGTTCTCATACAGACAAAAAGGATGTTCTCTAGGGGTACTAATCTTTAGTGTTAGCATTTCTCTCATTGGTCTGATAAATTCCGAAGTACAGATGAACACATATAACCAATACAATTGTTTGAACCAATGCAATGCCGAATATACTCAAATTTACCAAGTATTGACCAAATTGCAGCCTAATTTAGCAGAATTTACTAAATGTGTACAGCTGCCAAATGTGATGAGTTCCGGGACAATGAGTCGCAAAATTGATATTTTTCAAAGGCATTTAATCACAAGATCTCTTTATTGAAATGTTCTGATTGTTTTAGGGTTTAGCACTTACAGTCATATGAATCCATGTAACAAATTTCGGGAGATTGTATTAAATATATCCTTGCGTTCTGAAGGCTTTCGTATGGAGTATATTTAGTTACTTTACTGGTAATTACCCATCCAGAAACATTGAAAACTTTTTTTTTTTCAAAAATAAAAATATCAAACTTAAGATAAAGAAATACCTATTGGGTGTCCTAGTGTTTACTATCATTGGAATCGGTTTGGTCCCCTCTTTTCAAATATAATGATATCTCAAAATCCATTTTTGGCGACTTATGACTCATTTTCCTAAAACGGATCTCAAATGTACATTTTCCGAAAATCTGACCCACCTTCACATCGTTCCTGCCATACTCGTTCAGCGCAGTAACAGCTTCTCGCGTCTGTTCCAGCGCACGTAGCTGAAGGGTAAACAACACTATCACAAACCCCATTTATATTCACTATCACTAAATTTGATAACTTTAAGAAGTTTAGCAAATTATGTACTGCCATTAATTACATTATTGACTATATAATGCGTTAATGTCATTAATTATATAGGGGATATATATCAAGTGTCTATTCAATAATGGCATATTCAATAATGGCATATTCAATAATGGCATAATTTCATAGTAAACATTAATAGTGTATAATTGATATAGAAGGTTTTCGTATATTTGTTGATATTGTAATTTGAGGATATTTAAAATATAGATTGAATAGAAGGCAATGCAGGAATATATCCACAGCGTGGGTACGCGTATTTTCCTAAAGATGAATTGTAAATGTTTGGCCTTATTTGTAATGAAAAAAATATAAAAGATATCAGTTCATACCTGCTAGGGCGGACATTTTACTGGGTAATGTCGCTGTCGAAAGAAAAGAATAATTTATAAAGACTCAATCGTGTACAGGCATTTCATCCAAATTACTAGATATCTTCTTTATTTTTTAGATCCATATAACTATATGGTGAACATCACTTTCGTATGGCATATTTCTATGAAATGTAAATTTGAATATTTGAATGAATAAAATGGAACGAGAACTACAAATGAAACTTATTCAACATAGAGATGGAGGTAGACTTAGTTGTTTTCTTGTATTTTTAACTGTATGTTGTTATTTTATATTTCAAGACAGGAGACGATTTGACTCCGTACGTGGCAGTTTTATTGTACTAGGCAGCGTATGAAAGACATTGCGTTTTGAAAGACATTGCGTTTTGAAAGAAATTGCGTTTTTTCATAACTATTATTTGTAATTCAATGACTTGGCCTTTAAATGAATACAAAAAAAGGAAAAGAAAAAGACTTACCACGACACTGGTCCGTGTATTTCACAAGTTTACACTGTGCACAACTCAGCTCGTCATCCAATAATTGATCTTCATTGCACCCTGGAGATGATTATATCGATCAGATATATAATATACCAATATTACCACCCAAATATAGATCAGATATATAATATATACCAATATAACCCAAATATAGATCAGATATATAATATATACCAATATTACCCAAATATAGATCAGATATATAGTATATACCAATATTACCCAAATATAGATCAGATATATATAATATATACCAATATTACCCAAATACTTTATTCCCCTCCCTCTTCAAACTAATGCTCTCACGTGTGACACACTAGGTCATGTTTTTGTGATGAAATATGACTTTGAATTGAAAACTAATTCTCTGGACCTTTCACTTCGAAGGTAATTTGATTACACGTGCATGTATGTATACACCACCAGAATATTTCCTCACTGTCTCACTTTCCCTATCACACACACTATTCTGTGTATGGATGTTTTACTTTCATAAGAACAAAAGTAAGAATAAATATGTCCCTAAAATGCATAGTTTACAGTGGATGAGGAGGAGAAACACCCACCCTGTATGCAGGACGTGGGGGCTGTGCTATTGAAGAGGTATCCAAACTTGCGACAAGCGCGGCAGAGTTTGTCACTTGCATCCTGAGTACAGTTCACTTCCGTTACTGTAAGTAAAATAAATATCGGTGAATTCGTAACACTATATTGAATATGTACAACTGATATTTGTAATTGGTAAATAGTATAGCGGACTACTCATTGTGATTTTGATTTTAAATTGGCGAAGAAAAATGTAAAAAAATGAATGTGAGGAGTGTATGTACTTAATTAATCTTGTGATAATCTAAAGGTCTCAGTAACTTCAGTAATTAACTTTCTGTTAATGTAAAGTCGTATGTCAGGCAAGTAAGGTTAAAGCGTAAATTATTTTGTACTTATAAATCTTTTTTCGACGAATGAGAAATATCATACTGTGAAACTTTGTCAATAACATTTATTTTTAAAAAATATTCATTTTGTTATTTTGTTTATCCAGGTGTTATATAAGGGTGTGTCAGTTGCCATCCCTGATTTATCGAGGATCAGGTAAACGTATTTATTTTCGCGCAGATAGATTTTCGCGCACTAAGTACTTTCACACCTTTTCGCACAGATTTAAAGTGGCTAAGATAGTTAAAATGAGTAGTCATGGAATCGTGTGAAACTTTGTCAGTGTAATCATATATGATAGGTATAGCAATATCTGAAGTATTGAGTATCAGCATTGCGTTTTCATTCAATGATTAGTGAATATGTGTAATGAATGGGTCAGAACCTAAACCCACGTCAAATCCATGAGGAAATGGCTTTGGAGACCAGGAGGTACTGCCAGATTTAACCCTGGTGGTAGCAATGGGAACTAGTGCCCTTTGTACTGACCAGCGCCGACCTAGGAGTTACATAATTCCAGATGTCATCCCAACTGACAGTTTGAATATAGGGTTGGCAAGCAAAAACGATTTTGCTCTCTATTTTACCAAATATCTGATATAATATGAATGTTAGAGTTTTGATATCCACAGGAGTTATTTAGGAGGGTGAGGTGAACCAAATACTAGAAAATGAAGTAGAAATTCCGTTACTCGATAATCTAGGCAACAACAGTGAGAAGTGTCACTTTAAATTCGTGCAGCAAGTAAGAAGTCTCACAAATTGTTTATGCAATAATTATACCTTTCGCACAGGATTACTGATTAATACTGCGCAAAGATTAATATGTTTACAGTACTTGATTTTCACCTCGATCCTGGCTGATATATAATTACATGAGTTGTATCATTTCACTTTATACGATTATTTTCTGAGACTAGTCTGAAAGAACTCTGAGAGTCCTCTTACCTCGCTCAAATGCATGAGTTTCAATGCAACAACCCTGTATCATAAAGCCCTCATAGTCGTAAATTTAAGAGGGTGTTACAAGGACTATAAAGGGTGGTCTCCACTGGCTGCGGTAAGCTTAGCTCTGCGGTAAGGTTTGCGATGGTGCTGTGATGGTGAGAAGTGGCGAGGTCCTGTCTACATGGCCAGTGATCCATGTAGGCAGGACCTTGTCATTCCTCTCCACCTACAGAACCAGCATAAACCATCGCAAGGCTTACCGCAGAGCTTACCGCAGCCAGTGGAGTCCCCCCTTAAGACACACTCTTATCGTGTATAGTGCAATGCACCCTACGAACGCTCTAAATCAAGGGGTAATTACATTGTTAGGAAAGCAACTCCTGAGTTGAAATAGGAAGTTCATACTCACTGTCTTCACAAGCTGAATTAACCCAGTATCTACCGGGACATGTATGACAATCATGTTCTGTTGTTCCATACTCATAACATCCGTTCGAGTCTTTCACTGCAGAATGTTGTAAGCTTATTGAGAACATGCGTTAAGTTATGCATCAATTGAAGTGTAGATATATTGAAAGCTAATTACGAAATACAAATGCAAGTTTTGTTTAAATGTCATACAGAATGTGTGTGGTGTTGAATATTACATGTATACAGTGGAACCCCTCTATTAAGACCACTCTTGGGACTGAATGAGTTTTGGTCTCATAGCGAGGTGGTCTCTTTAGAGGGCTCTAAATCTAATAAGAGGGAATAATTCGGGACTGGGAAAACTGGTCTTAATAGAGGGGTGGTCTCTGTAATGAGGTGGTCTTAATGTGAGGTTCCACTGTATTTAATAATGATATATTATATTGCTTGCTGTCTTAGTTCAACACCTTTCATTAATAATATGATATATCTTATTTTTAATTATTGTTGTGTAGAAAGTATAATATGGAAAGTCATGTATAGGATACTAAACGTAAATACCTATCTGAATGTAAGAATAAAAATGTTACAACAACAACAACGTACCACAATTGCCAGCTCCGTTCATTTTGTAGGTGTCACGACATTGAGTACAGGTATCTACGTCACTACACACGTCGCAGTCTGTAGGGCACCCTACAATTACAAATGACATCTACAATGATTTTGTCAGAACTTAATTAATGAAGATGATATGAGCTCACGTTTATTTGAGGAATTGTTTGGGTAAACGCACCAAGAATTCTTAAATGTTGAAAGACATGCCAGGAGAAGAAAACTAATTCACTTATGTCATTAAAAAAAATAAAAAATTCACTTATGTCGTGGAATCTAAAATTTTATATTGGCTCGGAACGAAGTAAGCCTACATTTGTACACATATTAATTTATTCTTGGAGATCGTCAGAAAGCTAAGGATAAAAATTTCTTGGCATTGTAAAGGGGCTGCAGCTATATCCATGCACTCTCTGACCAATCACACCTCACCGAACTGGACCCCATCTCTGCTGTGTCTAGGTCATTTATGGGTCAGATTTTCAGAAAATGTACAATAAAAAATTATTAACAGCTGCACACATTTTTTTAAAGTAAATTCTGCTAAATTAGGCTGCAATTTGGTCAATACTAGGTAAATTTGAGTATATTCGGCATTGCATTGATTCTAACAATCTGTTTGGTTAGGTTGAACTGTATTTTAGACTTTATTTCCGTCTAAGATTTGGGTTATTTGAGAAGATTGGCAAAGTTGAATTGTACATTTTCTCGAAATCTGACCCTTATAATGATCCCAACATTAAGATCTATAGGTATCCACATTATACATGTTATCTGTGCAAGGTGGTTGGCCTCTTCCCTTGTATCCTCACACATCTTTAACAATTTGCCGATGAGGTCAGAACTCAAAATATACTTACGTTTGCATGAACCAGAAACCCAAATAAGGCCATCACAGGCACCACACTCTGTTGCATCTAGGGATCCAAAATCTTCACAATTTATAGCTGCAAGGAAAGTTTTAAAATGTTAATTTATATATATATAATAATATGTATACCAGTAAAGGTATATATATGTATAAAAAAAACGACATCATCGCATTCGAGGACCATAGATTCATGATACAAATGTATAATAATATATATTATGTCAAATTAGGAGTCTTTGGGATCATGTCATGCGGGAAATGTCATGCTAAAGAGCCTAGCCCACTAAGCCGATTCCCATGCAATGTAGTGCAAAAGAGTCCTCTGCAACGCAAAATCGCATGAGAATCGGCTTAGTGGACTAGGTCCTTTATGGCACTGAGGGGCGTATCATAATAGTGACAATTACTTTAAACCCTGACTAGAACCAGCCCAAGTAGGAGCGTAATTTAAGTGAACAAAGAGGTTGAATTCACTATCTTGTATTACAGTTTTTAACGAAATGGGCAATAGGCAAAATATTCCAAAAATGGTCTAGAAGATTCTTACCTTGACACATGCCCCCAATCCATCCCCGGCCACTACACATAGTACATTTATTTGCGCTGTTGATCGCTCCACTGCATCCCGTCGTCGAATCGAAGTTTCCTGTGTTCATATATAACAGATAAACATAAACATAATAATATATAACATTAAACATAAACGTAATAATATATAACATTAAACATAAACGTAATAATATATAACATTAAACATAAACGTAATAATATATAACATTAAACATAAACGTAATAATATATAACATTAAACATAAACGTAATAATATATAACATTAAATATAAACGTAATAATATATAACATTAAACATAAAGGTAATAATATATAACATTAAACATAAAGGTAATAATATTTAACATTAAACATAAATTGTATCTTAAAGCTGTATTTACGAACATTGAACATTTTAAGTCTGACCACAATTGGACGTGACACAATTAACAAATTGGAGATGAAAACCAAGACTTCAAACAAATCATTGGAATTACTACACAGACTCATAAAAATTGATTAATATCGAACAGACTTTAAATAATGTTATTGCTATGAAAATAAGCGAAGAAACATGGATACCTTATTTCGTAGTGAGGCACTACTAATGAACAAATGACATTTTAACAGACATTCAATGTTATTTCAGACTACTTCATGATTGGTAAAACATTGATTTATTAGTATTAGTGAATAAAAGTCTTTATATATATTTTCTACTTAAATGCCCCCCAAATCTCTTTCCCTTATTCTCCCATTCTGTGATTGAGTAGCAGATAGGAATGTTAAACACCGAGTCCGAATAAAGAATTTGAACTAAACAAAAGGTTCTTCAAATTAGTTGAGGATGCAGCTTTAATAGTAGGCAGTGAACTATGAAGGACGTTGCCACGGCAACTAATTATAATCTTAAATAGATTTATACTTTACCTGGTAATCCATTCAGTGCGTCATCCGGTTGAGCAGCTGTATAAACAAGAGGGAATAAAATAGATGAATTTATTTGTTAACGCATTTGGGAAGCATTGGCCAAAGGCATTTCAATTTTACCTTTATATAACTTTAAAATCTTACATAAATTTTATATAAAACAAAACTTTATTACAATAAAACTTTAATTCCCCAGACCTGCCTTCATTTTCTAATGAACCAAAGGAGTCTTGTGGGGTCTGACCAGCGAATTTCATTGTTGATTATTAGTCTCTGTAGGCCTCCTTGCACTTGATCATATTAAACTCACTCTACATGTACAATTCAAGCTCTCCAGTCGATATTATTGCTAGACCGTAGTTCCTAATCACTTATCATTAATAATTCACATTTGATATCATCCTCGGCAAACCTAGATCATGACTTATTATTATTTTCTTTATACTGAAAACGGCATACTAGATACACACATTATTATTATTATTGAATTTTTATTCCATCTTTACAAAACAAATACATGGAATTGGACAAACAATTCTACAATGTAGTTATTCCATTTTGGCCATTTTGCACAACTAAATCCAGTATACATGATTGATATGTTGTTCCAAAGTGTTAGATAAAATAGAAATAAAAAATATCCTACTGGATTGTCTAGCTAGATTCATTGTTTTATTTTCACCAGGAGTATTTATTGGAGAAAAGGAACAAATTCAAGTTAGAAGAGAGTCCCCTTACTTAAACACTGTTTATTTTCTGTGTATCTTCTGGATATCGTGCTGCACCAGTGGCATTTATACATGTCGTGAAGATCAGAATCCGTAGGACAGACTGAAAATTAAGCAGTTATACATAGAGGTGGATCAAATGGGCTCAGGGTCCCGGGTTGAATCATACACGAATAAATATCTCCATACTATACAGCGATAGTTTGTTTGTCTAAAATTGTCAACAAATCTCGTAGCTCCCTTTTAAAAGTTGGGGAGAGAAATATCCCTTGTATGCATGTAGATCTCAATTTGTATTGTATTCAAATAGCAGGGCATCACGCAACAATGAAAGTATAATCATCAATATCATATGTATTATACATATATATATATATATGTATAACTAACCTAATATAATTTACCAAGTAATTAGTATAGGTCTATACGTATGCATGCATGTCATAACATGTCGACCAGTTGCCACATACAGACAAAGTGACAAGACAGCGAAGGAGTTTTCAGTGAGTAATTGAATTAGATTATTTTGTTTTGCAGCAAAGTATGAATGTCTAATCACCAGTGCACTGCGATCCAGTCCAGTAGTATCCATACTCTTGGCATGTCCTTTTGCAGGTCATCTCATCCGCGTCTGCACACGTGGCTGAGTCAGCTGGGTCAAGTTGCGCTTTAAATGTAAAGATGATAACACAAACGTATAGTACTTACTAGAAGCTTTTTTTTATTTTTTTTTTATACACAACTAATGTTTTTGTACACAGCTGATGTCAGAAACTGGCTTGACGGAGAAAGAGAACGCGACGACTTGGGATTTAGGAATTGTGATTAACATTATCTATCTTTCCAAAATTTAATTTCTGGAGCAATATTGATTTTGATGAGTGAAAACTAAGAAGGTAAGAACTTTTTAAAAAATAGATAGTGTATAGGTAAAGAGAGCGAGGGCAACGATCGACTTTATAAGGGTCAGATCTTTCGAAATTGCAATTTACAATCGGCAGCTCTATACACATTTAGTCAATTCTACCAAATAAGACAGAAACATGCAAATACTAATTATAATTAATACAGGTTATGTTGAACTGTATTTTGAACCCCATTTCTTACTTTCTTAATTTGGGTTATTTGAGAGGATTGGTTGAGGCGAATTGTACATTTTCTGAAGATCTGACCGATTCTTAGAGTCCCATGTTCTACTTCATGTAGATAATTCAAAATGGGGCCGCATTAAATTTGATTTAAAATGAAAGAAATCTTACCGTTACTGTTAGGGGTACAGGTTGTTGCCACTGTATCCCACACCTTGCCCGGGCATTGTCCGCATCTTGTCTGGTCGATGTTACCAGTACAGCTGACGCCATCTAAATGATATTAGATTAAAAGTCTTGTAAAAATATGATAATTATGTTAATACAAAACGTTATCAGTGATTTTTTCCCCCAACTCATTCCTGTTCAAGTTGAAACTTTTATTTTATTACTAACTAGCAAAGTACCCGTCACCCTCTCTCCCCACACTTCCCCCTCTCCCTATTTTCCCTCCCCCTCTTCTCTGTTTTTCATACCTGTTTTTTTTCTCCCAAGGCCCTCTCCAATCACCCCCTCTCCCTCCCCTCTTCTTCACTCTCCCCTCCTACACTCTCTCCCTCCCCTCCCCAATTCTTCACTCTCCCACTCCTCTGTATGTAGTTCGGTCCCCCTGGAAATGACGTAGTAGGATGTGGGAAATGATGTAGTATCACACAGAAGCTTTCCCTGGCTATAAATAGAGTGTGGAGATCCCAATTTAAAAAAGGCTTCAAAATCACATTTTCACCCCAGATACCTTAAAAAAACACATAATTATAATGTCCTCCACACAGGGTCGACGGACCTGTAGAGACCAAAAAACAGATGGCGACATCCCAGTTTCCCAGAATATGTGTGACAAAAAAACCCTTCTAGAGCTTTACATATTCGATGAGGCCACATGCAATTGCAATGCATCTGGAGCAACAATCCATTGGATCAGATTTATGGTATTTGAAATACCAGTCATTTCCTTTGCTATTACCATAATACAATTTGTCTATTCAAATATTAAGGCCCTTGTCCACTAAGCCGATTTTCAGGCGATCATTGTACAATTTAGTGGACAAGGGGATTCTGCGGTGCAAAATCGCATGGAAATCGGCTTAGTGGACAAGGGGCTTTAGCAGCTGGCACCTGGCCAATACTGATAGAATCTCACTAAACAGCCTGAGAACACATATTTTCGCACAAGCATAATGTCTCATAGTTAAATTAATTTCAATTCTCTCTTAATTCTGGACTGGTTTAAATAATAATTCAATAAAAATAAACTTACCACAGCTGAGTCCTCCATTGCCAACTCCAAAACCAAAGTCGCAAATATTACAAAGGGATGCGTTTGCTGAGTCGCTAACCTGACAGTTACTCACTGTAGTAACTAAAGCACACAAACACAATATATCATTAAGTATCAACGAGTAACTCCAATGGATCTTAAATTTTCATTCGCATAGCAGTAACCGGAGGAATATATTTATGATTTTAGAATCATAATTTTAGACGACTGAGCAAAGGGTGATAATCTTTACACCATTCACCCTTAAATCTTGATACACAACACACTTCTAATACTTTTTAACGTTTTAGACAAGTATAGATGGGACATATTATTTCAAATCTAAAATCAATACTGAAAGAAATTATATGTGGCGCCACTTACCAATACAGGTTGATGACTCCCATGCATGGTTACATGCATTGCATGCCACCTCTCCTAAACTACCAATATTATCGCATTGGTTGCCTTTAATTAACATCGTAAGAATTAAGAATTAATGAAACGCAAAAAAAAACACACAAAACATTGTAAGAATTCGAAACAATTAGACGGGACATCATTTAATGCACATGTTTTATAATGTTATATATGATTAATAAATAATATTACTTCTATTATATAGACTTAATGCAGCAGCAATTAATAGTTACTTAAGTGGGGTCTTCATTGGCTGCCGTAAGCCTTGCGGTAAGCTTTGCGATGGTGTTGTGATGGTTCTGTAGGTGGAGAGGAGTGACGAGGTCCTCCCTATACATGGTTCACTGGCCACCTCGCCACTCCTTTCCACCTTGAGAACCATCATAACAACATCGCAAGGCTTACCGCAGAGCTTACCGCAGCCAGTGGAGACCCCCCTTAATTGTTCACACTTCAGTGCCGCTAACCTGTGTGTTATATCATCTTAATTATGAAGGGCTGCGCATCTTTTTCGTGTTAGCAATAGCCTACTAGTCAGCAACTAATCTCAATACTCACTACGACACTTCAAATTGTCGAAATATTGCTCTGGCGCAAAACAATTTTTTGCGCTGTCATCAACACTTTCTCCATATGTCACACCTGGAAATCAAATTTAACAAATACTTTGTAGAGGCATGGTAAACATGGTACTTCACTTGTTTTTAAATAGGAAATGGAACGTTAACGCGGTAAATAGGCAATCCCCTAATTACAGTTGGAATCAATTACGCAGTCAGAAAATCTGTCAAAAATCGCATACATTTACGTTTTGTATGTTGAAATTATACTAACCTGCATATGGTGGGTCTGCCGGTACTTCTCCGTAGAGACCGACTGAAAGTTCCATCACAAAATACCTATATATATGTACATGTATTTTGTTGCTTTTCATTATATTGCCCCTGTTACATAACAATCTGCGAGTAGCTTTTTCAATTTCAGTGTTGATATTGCGCTCGCAGATTGTTATGCAACGGGGGCATTCATTCATATTCATTATGTTGTAATAGTTTTATTTCCAGATTCATTTTACATCATTTCCGGAAATTGGACAGTCATTTTACAAATTAATATAAGATAATATCCATCTGCGGATTTGCATTCGCAGGTCTTCCATTATAGTATACTATTGCAAAGTTGACAACCCGAAGAACAAAATTAGAGAAATGCTCAGGGGTTTAAGACAACGCTTAACATGTGGAATGATTTTATCAACTGAGATCAACGATATGGTTCAGATTTTCAGAAAATGTACAACTGGCAGTTCTACACATATAGGAAATTCTGCTAAAAAAATTATGAATATCAGGTATATCTGAGTATATTTGTTATTGCATTGATTTAAAGTATCAGTTCTGATATGTTAAACTGCATTTTAAAGCTTATTTTTGTCTTAAATGTGAGTTATTTGAGAGGATTGGTGAAGGCGAATTGTAAATTTTCTGAAAATCTGACCCATATAATTATATTTTCACATGACTGGACAGTTACCTTCACATTGGGTTCCAGCCCACTTCTGGGAGGAACACATGGTACATCTCGTTTCACTGTCGAGCGAGTTACCCACCGCGCAATCTATAAAAAAGGCTTTATTAGTAATAATCATCCACAAAAGAATAATCATTCACAGCCGATGGTCAACATTCATTTATATAGGGTAAAGCGGGGTAATATGGACACAGTATTGGACCCTTTTTTTCAGATGTGAGCTAATCTTTATTTATTATGATTTGTTCAGTTTTCACACTTTCTATGCACTTTGAGCTTTTTTTTCATATCTTTTTTGATAATATTTTTACTAGGCCCAAAGTAACAAAAAAAAGACATGTGTGGGTAATATGGGCAGGTGTGGGTAATATGGGCAGGTGCCCATATTACCCCCAAATAGCCTTGACTTTGAGGTTCTGAGGCATATTTTTGTATCTATATAATGCTTATATACATTTTATATAAGTACTTCATTTTGCGGTTTATATATATAGGACTATCGTATTTTTATTCTGATCCAATCAATAAACAGTTACATCATTTTGAACATGGTTTTCTGCCTCTGCCTTGGCAGGTCTACCTGGTGAAACCAGTTTGCTCGTTACAAGTTTGTTTTACCTTTATAAGAACATAAAGCGATGCGCACTGTCTATCAGGATCATTATTAATAGTAAAATATATTAGATGTGAAAAATTCCCAAACCCCCTTTCCCGGCTCCTTAATCAATATCCTCAATCAATATCAATTAATTATAGATTATTGTTCTTTAATATCCTCTTCCTTAAGTCCTCACTATCGACGTCGTTATTGTTCATTGTTCATTGTCCTTTCGTTATCGATTATATATAGGCTTCTTTTCCTATGTCATTTCAATTAATAGACCATGACTCTATTGAGCCAATCCCATACCCGAAATACTTAATTCCTAAGAACATACATAATACACAATACATGAATAATCATATATATAGATATACTATGCAATTGTTGTTGAAGTTACCGTGATATCGGTCTTTAACTTAAGGACTTGTATGCCTCGTTTACAGGTTGGGTATTCATCCAAACCTTAGTTAGTTTAGTTAGTTTAGTTAGTGGGGTGATTGTAAAACAGTTCTTTTATGTTTTATATAATTATTATGCATATAGAAACATTGGTGTCTAGAATGGTATGTGGTGCCTATATTACCCCTTATGGTACATATTGCCCTTATGGTACCACTAAATCCACTGTTAAACTATGATGAAACAACATAATGGTAGACACAGCTGTAGACGCAGAGGATGATATTAGGTGCCAGCATCAGAAATGCTTATTTTGGTCTAATATCTAAGGTACCCATATTACCCACATGCCCATATTACCCCGCTTTACCCTACTAGTAATAGGATATAAGTTTTCAAAGTTTGAAAGTTCATAGTCGGCCTGCTTTGTACAAAAGGAGCCGCTACATGTGAATGAGCCTTGGATACTAGTTTCTAAATACAAACTGAAAGATTATACTAACTCTGGTATGGACTATCTTACCTACTTCGTTTTCATCCATCCATCCACAAAGGGAAACATAGGTAAGGGCCTAGTCCACTAAGCCGATTCTCATGCGATTCTCACAGAATGTAGTACAAAAGAGTCCTTTGTGGCGCAAAATCGCATGAGAACCGGCTTGGTTGATTAGGCCCTTTACTCTAATGTTTGAAGTGGTAAGGCCAGTCAACACAGTGTATGCCAAAAGGCTGACCAATGAGAACGACGTCGACCCGATTTAGATTTAGATTTAGAAAATATTTTATTCAGGACATTGAACATTTCCGTACACAAGTACAAATATTCTCAGGACAGCCTGGATTACAAAAAAAAAATTTAAATTACTAATATAAATAACAATATCTGACACATAAATCCATAAATTTCGAACGAGAGTACACACGGACGAATTTGCCCAGACAGATCACATATTGTCATATATAGCAATTTATTATAATATTTGATAAAAACAGGGTCTCGACACCCCACTATTCACAGATACCAAAGGAGTTTTGTTGTGAAAGCTTGGGAGCTTGAACCCGTGGACGTTAGATATTAAAACTTCTTTGAAAAGGACCTATTAAAACTTCTTTGAAAAGGACCTATTAAAACTTCTTTGGAAAGGACCTTTGAAAAGCGCCCATGTTGCCCAAGAAAACTGCAACAAACTCCCGATTGCCGTTACTACTTACCGTTTGTACACGCGCCTCCGGTCCAGACATAGCCATAGATCCTGCAAGCCCAGCAACTTTGCTCATCCCCCTCAGCGGGACAATCCGAAGACGTCACTGAAATGGTGAAAAAAGGTAAATTAGCTCGAACCACTAAATAAGGCCCATAAACATTATGTTTCCAGACATCTCTCCAATTGAACCCTGATAGCTTTTTATTTTTTTATACGAGTTCTGAACAAGTATATATATTATTAGAGCTTACAACGTGGGGAAGGTTTTGGTACAACTGTCACTTTTTAGAAATTATGTATGTCTTGAAAATTGATTCGTTTGAAAACCGAAAATGATAAAAGAAGCACTAAAAACTAATATTAGATAAAGTTGGTAGGGGTAAAAACGAAAAACTGTTTGACTTCTATACAGGTGTAGCCCGAGTCCTTCAATAAACGTTCATAAAAACAAAGTGGTTGTCTGCATGTATATTGTTTTTGCTTCAAAATGGAGCATTTTACACAATTACAGAACACGTGCGAACATGTACCTCTGACACATGATGTAGTGAAGTTATAACCCGGACACGCCAGGCACTTGGCTGCTGTATCCAGTAGCCCTGTGGGGTCATTGTAACAATCATCTACTATTGACACTGCAAAGAGGAAATTACTTGTTCACAAACAATAGAACGAGAGTGCAAATTCCTGAGATTTCAGGGGCTGAACGATGATACAAATACATGGACGCATTGATTAATGTACATCCTATAGGTTTCTAAGTGGCAGATGTGTAATGTTAATTAGAATTACGAGTCCACACTATATCGAATATCCTTTTTTTCGTTTTTAAAGCAGTACATACACTTTCACAGCACCGTCTTCTCGACGTTCTTCCTGGTGTTCACTGTTAGTCAGTGGGTTATTGATAGGTTAATTTTTATGGATATTTCGTGGGAACGGTAAGGCCATGACGTGCAGAAGATCAATAGGGAGATTTAGCAACCACAACGCACCAACGCAACACTAACGCATCCACTAACTATTTGTACATTGTTACCGGAGTGGGGATATCTCGAGAGCTGCTACGCCGAGGGCATCTGCATCGCAGGTCTCTCCCGATATCCCCACAAAGGTAATAATGTACTAAAACTCAGTGGATGCGTAAGTGTTGCGTAGGTGTCTTGTGGTTGCTAAATCTCTCTATTAAGTACAGGTAAATAATTAGCTTACCGCAGCTTCCACCAGACTCATAGTAGCCGTCCATACATACAGAACAAGCGCTGGCACTGGCACAGGTCTTGCAAAATGACGGGCATTCTGTGGTGGGAAAGTTTAGACAATGTAAAGATGAAGTTTTCTCCATAAAAACAAATAACTCCCGTTGATTCCTTTATGATGGTGTTTATTAGCTGTAGGGAAAGGCTAATCCCTACGCGTTTCGACCGTAGCACAGGTGGTCTTCTTCAGGGGAATGATCATGATGATAATAACATTGCTTATATATATATATGGATTTGAAATTTGGCACAGTTTGACACATTGTCATTGGTATTATCATATTGAACTTAAATATTATGTTCTTTAGGCTATTCAAGATAAACATCTTAGTTACATTTGTCTGGAATTCCTTGCATGTCTCATGAAATTCCCTTTCAGAATCATTGACTTACTTTCCTGAACAGGCGAAAAAATACTTGGACACATGGGCGTTATAAATATTTATACATTGACATTATAAATACTTGGACACATGGACGTTATAAATACTTGGACACTTGGACATATCTAAATACTTGGACACATGGACGTTATACATATTTATACATTGACATTATAAATACTTGGCCACTTGGACATATCTAAATACATGGACACATGGACGTTATAAATATTGAACACATGGACGTTATAAATACTTGGACACATGGACGTTATAAATACTTGGACACGTGGACAGTATAAATACTTGGACACATGGACGTTATAAATACTTGGACACATGGACGTTATAAATACTTGGACACATGGACGTTATAAATACTTGGACACGTGGACGTTATAAATACTTGGACACGTGGACATTATAAATACTTGGACACGTGGACGTTATAAATACTTGGACACGTGGACGTTATAAATACTTATACACATGGACGTTATAAATACTTGGACACATGGACGTTATAAATACTTGGACACATGGACGTTATAAATACTTGGACACGTGGACAGTATAAATACTTGGACACATGGACATTATAGATACTTGGACACGTGGACATTATAAATACTTGGACACGTGGACATTATAAATACTTGGACACGTGGACGTTATAAATACTTGGACACATGGACAGTATAAATACTTGGACACGTGGACATTATAAATACTTGGACACGTGGACGTTATAAATACTTGGACACATGGACATTGTAAATACTTATACACATGGACAGTATAAATATTTGGACACATGGACAGTATAAATACTTGGACACATGGACATTATAGATACTTGGACACATGGATGTTATAAAATTAATACTTGGACACATGGACGTTATAAATACTTATACATATAGACATTATAAATACTTGGACACATGGAAATTATAAATATTTGGACACATGGACATTATCAATTATTAATGACGGACCTGAACATGTTGAACCAGTTAGGAATGTTCCAGGACAGGCTGCGCAGGTGTTACTGTCCAGACTCGAAACGTCGTTGCAGTTGATCGCTTAATTATACAACAATGGACTTATTACAGGGATGCTGCAGATAAAATATTATAGAATGTTTCATTTCAGTGCTACTGTGACTTCCCCAATTGGTTATTTATCATTATAATGCTGTCAGGCGAAAAGTTAAAAGATTGTATATGCATTGGTATGGCGGCGATGATGCGCATGCAACTAGATAGATACTATCATTTCGATGTTATTATCTCCTCTTTTAGTTACATTATATAGTCATGCACCTAGATAGTTAAAACCACCCTAGACACCGCACCAGGCACAGAATATCATTATAGATCCTGTGAGCTTTGGTCTTGACAAATAGTCATGTCTTGCTGTATAAAAATGTTGAATAAAAAAAACAAAAAACTCTCCTTTAACCAACTAGTTAGTTAACCTATAAAGGCAGGGCTCCATTGGACCGAGTGCTTACTGCAGCTAATATGCGGTTTGATATTGTATTGATAGTTATTGTCATATAATTATTAGTTATTCTAAAGAGCCTATGTTGCACAACATATCAAGGCTCCACTGACCAGCTCCATTTGTTTTATTATATTCGGATTGAGAATGCATTGCATACAGAATGAAAGCGCAACCACCGCAGAGGGGAAACACGTCAGTGGAGTTCAGCCTTTAGTAACACCCACCATTGCAAGCACCTGAGATGCTATTCCACAGACGTCCTACACATCTCTCACAACGCAAGGCAGAGTCTAGAGCTCCAGAGCATTCAACATCTAAGTGAAGATAATAAAAGTATTTTTCAAATTGAATCAAGATTACAAATGGTTTAAGTGAAAGCACTTTTACATTTTTGTGTGTGGATATTCTATCCAAATCAATTGTTAGATACTAGTCTAGGGAGCATCATCAATATATCACTAATATAAAGAGCCTAGTTCACTAAGCCGATTATCATGCGATTCTCACAGAATTTAGTGCATAAAAGTCGTCTGCGGCGCAAAATCGCATGAGAATCGGCTTAGTGGACTAGGCCCTTAAGAAGTACAGATTTCACATCCCGGTCACCAAGTTCTCAATGAAGAATTTCAATTTGTTTAAGCAGAATTGTAAATTAAGAACATTTCCTAAAACAACTTACATTTGCATTTTTGCATCGAACGATCTTTGCATTTTTGGCATTCAACATCTGTTGTTATAGTTCTGCTGTCACAAGCTGCAAAGCATAAGTAATATTCCATTAATAACAAACTGTTACGTACTCTCAATTTTATACGTAATAAATCGCCATAATGATATTATGTAACATCACGCTATAATGATTAATATTCATCACCACATGATTATAATGATTTTCATGTTCATAACTGATTACATACATGTCTCCATTAAACATTACATGTTAGACATTGCCAGGCTAACTCGTTACGTAATACGTCGGTCACGTGACCAGCCGTTAACCCCATTGGTTATTCTATACATAAATTAATGAACCATGCGTCAGTCTGATTGGGTAATATTCATGTGTGACACACCCTATACCTTACCTCATACCGTCCATGGTAATAATGATTCAGTTTCCTGTGAACACTTGTAACAGCAAGTCATCTCCAGTTATCATTAGTGGGCTAATAATGGCCCACGTACTTACTTCCTATTAATTAATTCATATATTCCTCGAGGACTAAGCTTCTACTCATTCATAGACTAATTTATAGACTTAAACAAGACAACTTTATAAAACTCCGATTCACATCAATTTTCTAGTCTCTAATCCATCCCTTGACGACCCTCACCAGTTGAGAACAACCATAACACATTATGTGTCGGACACATTATGTATCGTAGTACAACACATTCTTGATATATAATCTTCTATATGATCACTGTCCCTGTGGAAGCCCCCCACTCACCCACCTATAGGGCGAAATATTGGACAATAAAATGACAAATCGAAGATGATGACTTGAGTGATTTTTCTACATTTCGAGCATTTATAGACTAGCTAGAGAGACTTCGAAGTTCATTAAATAGTGGAAAGAGATTTCGAAGAATATCAATACACTCATTACTCAGCTTACTCTGCGTGTGATCTATACCACCCACATTGTTACTCAACACTAGGGTAATCGTATACTATAATATCATCACTGTGGCTACACCTACTTATACATGATGAGGTAAAGTAGGATTCGGAGGTTTCAGTTCATAAACGTTTTCTAGATTTTAACACCTTTTTCATTCATATGGGTTGTATTGCTTATTCATGTGTTCGTGGAGCCTCGTTGATAACACCAAGGAATACTGTTATAACTTTAACTTCATGCTGTATGGAAGTTATAAGAATGTGGACATTCTTTTATCATTTTTAGGGAAGATACCCGTAATGTGTTTGTGTGGTACAGAACTCATTCAGTTGCTTTACACTCATCATCACCTTGGCTTTACCGCATCACTATCAGATTTGGAAACTTGTTTTATCCAAAAACCACTGTCATGATGACAATAATAATGAACTCCTTATGATCTAATATTATGATCTCTGATTACTTTCATACCCTTTAATTACATTCGCCATATGTGATGAGGTAAAGCGGTTTTCTTGATTGGTGTAGCCACAGTGACCTGGTTACTCGACACTAGGGTAATCTTACTATAATAAATTATACAGCCAACCCACCGGCACAAGTTGAACCCGTGTGTCGCCTCCCTGTGCACTTATCGCAGTCTGCTTGGATTGTGTTTGCATCACATGCTGCAATGATAAGAAAAACATCAACGCGATACATACATGTACATATATGTAAACAGTATGTTTTGGATTGATACTCGTCTTTAAATGTTTGAATAACAACCGAATGGAGGTTAATTCGGTCAACAAACGAAATGTAAAATGTGCTTGAAGGTCACTGCATACATTAACTTATTTAGCTTAATTTATAATTGCCTATCCAGAATGCTAGAGTGATATAGTTGTATCTTGACATTTTCGTCATGAGAAACGTTCAAATTTATGTGTCTCTTTATAGAAAACAATATTCTATTTCGATATACTGTAATTGTCCTGTATACATACAACTATATGTTCAAACTGTTTGTGAAAAATTGTATTCTGTGTATATACCTGGGGCATGTGAAAAACCCTAGTCTGGGATTTGTTGACCCAGTATAGATAAAGTTCTAAAATAATTTTTAAAAATGTATACGAAGGGCCACGCATATCTATAACAAAGATGTTATAGGATATGGGATTTTATTTTGTTTATTTGTTTGTTTATTTCATTTTGAGAATTTACTTATTGCTGCACAGGTTGGCTCCCAGGTGGCGCCGCACTCCTGACACCGAGTGGGGACATCTATGGCGGTAATGGTTCCACAATCTGTTAGTGAAAAACACACCCGTATAATGCAATTATTGCTTTATTAATAGACATTGCAGCTTTTATATCAAAATAGGAGATTTTCAGAAGGGTTTTCAGCAGAGGAAGGGGGTAAAGTAGTTCAACGATAGAAGAGCGCTTGAGAGAAAAAGAAAAAGAACGAGAGAGAGAGAGAGATAGAGAGATGGGGGAAGTGTGTGTGGTGGGGGTGGCAAAGAGTTGTGATGTTATACCATATTTGCAATGCGCAATGGATTTATCAAGTTTCCCAATCCGAAGTTGGAAGACGAATAAACATAAGTTCTTCACTATTATTAGAAACTAAAAAAAAAGATTGGCCATGAATATCGAATAGTTCCTTACTACATTTTGAAACATTGAACATTGTTTAGTACTTGTTTATAAACGTTCATTTCAAATTTACATATTATATGATTGAAACTATACATCTGCAACTAAGTTTTATTATCAATGACAAAATAATCATTATATCAATTAGGGATGTATACTGCCAATATTCGCAAATCATCGATTGTGAAAACGATTAGGCGACAGATTTTCGTAATACCACACTTTCAACACCAAACCTGAATAGCTAACTCGTTGTTTTATTCTCTCCAGAATTGTTATTTTGTATTATATTTTGTATTTTAGTCGGCAGAAAACCTCAAAGAAAATTTGTGTAGTATGAATTGATATTCTGTAATTTTGTATCGAGCTACATATCCCTTTAGCATTAATTTGTTGCTTCGTGCAAGGATGTAGAGTTGTTTGACTAGTTGTCATAAATGTCGGTTTAGCTTAAACTCTTAATATGAGTGCTAAAATATCTCTATGTAACATCTGCATTTGGAACAGTATCATTTTCGAACAAAGAAAGGTATCACTTATGTGAAATTTGTATCGAATAAAATCTGTTAAAAACACCTTTCGGATAAATAACGACTTTATAAACATTACAAATGTGTTGTGTTCCAGGGAAATGAGTCATAAGTCGCAAAATTGATATTTTTCAAAGTGATTTATTTACAAGATCTATTTGTGGGAATGTTTCCATTTTTGGGTTGCTTAACGCTTGTTGTAGCCTGAATATATGTACCAAATTTCAGGACAGTCTAATAAGTACATCTATGTATTTCTAAGGTCATCTTATACAGTATACTTAGCTTCTTTACAAGTAAATGTCCGCCCAGAAATATTTCAAACTTTTTTTCACAAATAAAAATACCAAAGTTAAAATATAGAAATACTTATTTAGATGTCCTACTGTTTTCTATCATTGGAATCGGCTTGATCTCATCTTTTCAAATATGGTGATATCTCAAAATCCATTTTTTGCGACTTATGACTCATTTTCCTGAAACACATTACAAATGTCCTTACCATCACAGGTTCCCGCTACCGTATTGTTATAATGGCCAATAACGCATTGGTTGCAGGTACCATCTGGCGAGCATTTGGCGCATCCAGCGTCGCATTCTGTGAATGAATTAGGGAAAAGGAAGTGGTTTGAAAACTGACATATGAACGTATTTTCCTAATTTCAAGGTGGTTTGAAGAGGGAGTGAGGACCGACCGATGTCCCCATCGCCTTCCTCTTATGCCCCTGCATTAAGGCCATAAGGGCCTAGTCCACTATGCCGATTCTCATACAATTCTCACAGAATTTAGTGTAAAAGAGTCCTCTGCGGCGCAAAATCGCATGAGAATCGGCTTAGTGGGCTAGGCCCTTAACTTATTATGATGAAGTATAACTACTTTTCTCCACAATAACCAGTCGAATCAGTCAGGTCCAGAAGGCAATTTGGGACCCCTAAGTTTTAGGGGTCATTAACACTTTTAACCTTAGTCTTAGCCTTGTGGTTAATCTTATCGCTGGATGTGGAATCGAGGAATGTGGCCTTCTGGACCTGACTGGAATGAATCAGTGAGAAAAAGGCAAAACTTACTTTTACAGAATTGCGTTCCCGTTCCCTGGTGGGTGGCCCAGGTGTAGCCATATTCTTGTCTCTGACATTCATTACAAGCAGCATCAGACAGATATGAACATGCTGTATGAAGAGAGGCAAGAAACAACATGAACGTTTTCTATGGAAGACCACTCGACCGGTGGAAAAGTGGCCACATATCCATTTAGCTGGGGGTAATTACATTATGCCCCGTTGCATAACATTCTGCGAGCGCAATATTAACATTGAAAAAGCTACTCGCAGATTGTTATGCAACGGGGCAATATGATATAATACTCTGCAATCCAAGAATTCCTGGCCTTTCCTGTGTGTACATGCATGATAGCTAGGTCCCCACTCCCCTTACATGACAATTATGCCACCCTTGGCGCATACATTTATCAAGTAGGCCCAATATTCTTTTAGTTACGGTACTCATATCTTTTTCAGTTTCATGCATTTTGGGGGTGTACTACATTGAGAATGAACCTTGGGTGAATCTAGTCTCGTTGGATGAAGTCACTTTGCGGGTTATTAGGCGGTTAGATCCTGAGTTTATGGTCCGAAGTTTTCCCTTAGCCTGCCGGGAACAAGAAGAGGCGAAGCCATGGCTTGTTTCGCCAGGCTTAGAAAAAACTGAGGACCATAAACGAAGGATCTAATGGCTTTAGTCCCCTTTTGTTAGGCTGTTACTATCATTAACAACAATATAGAAATGATTTCAAAGCAAAATGAACCAGTGGAAAGCCATGATCTTGCTTTGAGCAGTAAATATTGTTTTGTATTTTCGTTGATGTAAGCGGTTGGCCGGAAACGCTGGGAGGCCCATTCTATGCCATTCTAACCGTCCCCGCCAGGGACTAAGTATTGATAATGTAGGTGGAAGGAACGAGGGCGGAACAAAGTGTAGCCTGTTTTCCTTCTGCCGTATAATTGAGATGCATAACCCTTGGAGATACTTCACCCCCAGTATGTTCCATAATTATGTTCTCCATGGTTTGATGCCAGGACGTCCCTCTCTCTCGTCCGTAATTGGTATACCACCATTACGACAATCCCCTTCTACCCTTGCACACAAACTTTTGGTGATAGTCGAACTATCACACTGTGCAATATTGGGGGTGGTGTATAATATTAAGAATACAAAATCGTATGATTCGTAAATTCGTAAGCACTAGTTAATTCGATTGTAAGCCAAAACACAGTGCATATATGATACAATTACGAAATTCGGAAATGTGTATGTTCTAGCATAGGATTTGGTAGTTACAAAGTTTATTGCATAACCATACAGGCTTACAAGGAAGTTGTAACCGGGTGCAGTATGCCTGTAGTTACTAATCCTACGATTGCGAAATAAAGATTGTAAATCAGTGTGCAGAATATGTCATTGACCCACTTGTAGGGGTTGGTAATTTTAGAACATTGTAATTGGAAATACAAATTTACGATTGACTTTTAACATTACTAAGTGCAGTTTGTATTGGTCTTGCAATGTACATGTATTCGTAAAGCTTGCATACACAAACAGAACTATCACATACCCCATTACCCACACTCAACACACCCACACCCACATACACATAGGCGGGGGGGGGGGGGGGGGGGCAAGGGGGACTTATTATAGTTAACAGAGGGCCAGGCTTGCATTACTCTAGGTAGTATAGATAAATAGAGAAACAATCACCTGTCAATCACTCAACTCTTATACCTAACAACCAATACACTCAGCCTCATGATATACATACAATTGTTGTGTTAGTTACAACAGAGTAAATTATTTCATCGTAACTGAAAATGTAATATTAATATTCTCTGTTAATCCTCAATGGTGCTAGAAAACTCCAAATATATGTATCACCCCTACCGCCCCCCAATACACAGATTCCTACCCTTACCACTATCTCAAACCTCACTTCTTCTCAAACCTTCAATCAATCAAGGTAACATCAGATCCAGCATGGTGAAATTGGTTCATTTCCCAAAAGAGGTTTAAACCTGTAAATACATTTACAAGAACTGTTTTGCAACAGAATATAAGTACGAGCCTTTTGGTAAAGCAGTTGTAAATGCCTTACAAGCTCTTGTGATGACCCCCCTCACCATCACTACTACGAGTCCTTACAAAAGTATTAAGTTTTTACGATTTGGTAGATGTAACCTTCAGTACCATATTTTAGCTTGCAATCATGCTATCGAGGGGTTACAAACCATGTATTTTATTGTAATCGCAGGATTAGTAACTACAAGCAAATTACAAAATTGCAAGCCCTAAAATTTAGTTGCGATTATACACCACCCCCATTATTTACAACATAATTCTATTACTATGATATAGTTATAAATGGGATGTGTTTCAGGAAAATGAGTCACAAGTCGCAAAAATAGGATTTTGAGATAATATTATCACATTTGAAAAGATGAGGTCGAGTGGATTCCAATGATAGTAAACAGTAGGAAATCTAATAAATATTTCTATATTTTAAGTTTGATATTTCTATTTTGGGGGGACAATTACTAGTACAGTATCTAAATATACTAGCTGTATAGGATGATATTAGAAATGCATGGATATATTTAATACACTTTCCTGAAATTTAGTACATGTATTCATACGACTTGGAGCATTAGATATAGCAAAACATGTGAACATTCCTACAAAGAGATCTAGTGGATAAAACACTTTGAGAAATATCATTTTTGCGTGACTCATTTTCCTGAAACACATCTCAAATGTTAAAAAATATTATTCCTAATACATGTATTTTAGTGATACTGTACCTATACAATTAGCGCCATTCGGATATTTGGTACCACTACATTCTGTGCATGCTGTTGAGGTGCATGCGGTACAGTCAGCATTGTGTTCTGTGCATCCTGAAATTACAATCCACATTGGTTATCTTCGTTGATTCATATGTTTAGAAGCAGTAAACAAGTTATAAGTAATTAATTTTACTTGGTGGCTATTATATACAAACAGGTTAACCAACGAGTAGTTTACGAGTTAATTAACAGATTTATTATACATGTTTTCAATCATGAAAATAGAAAAAAAATCGAGTCGTAAATTTGAAATATTCCGGTAATCTTATTAAAAAAACCCAGATTGGTTGCCATGACAACCCCACATAAATCACTAGTGAAATACATGCTATGCTTAACTCACTCTGGATACGTTGTTTTCATAGCAATGCGTGTATAATACCAATTAATAGATTATCCTAGCTATTGAGCATATAATTGGATTGACTGAACCGTTATTCAAGAAAGAAGATGCTGACGAATGTGGGATTGTTTTGAAGTTGAAATAATATCAGCAAACAAGTATTAGTGAGGTCTCACCTATACGTAAACGTAAACGTATCCGTATCTCCGATAAACAAAATAAACGTGAAAAGAAAGAAAGAGGTTCAGCAAAACAGGGCAGGAAAAACGTAACATACCATATCAAGCAAAATTTTTCATGTCATAAATTATTTTTCATAAATAAAGATACGACCTAAGTCACACAAAAGATACGGATAAGGTTACGTAATTGTGATACGTTTGCTTGCTGAACCTCACTATTGTTACATTTACGACTACTTACGTTCGCATTGAGTGGTTATACTATAATAGTAATACCCCGCATCACAAGATTGACAGGGATCATCAACGGAACAAGTTGCACAATTTGTGTTACATTCTTTAAATGAAAAACAAAGTACGAGTAGTTTAAAGATAGATTCATGTTAATGCCAGGTTATCGTTTCATAAGTATTAAATTGCAATTAATTGGCTTTATTGATTTCACTCATAAGAAAATGTGTAAAAAAGCACGTAGGAGTTTTAGACAGCATGTGACATCTTTCAGTTAATCAGGCACATAGACCCTATTTAGGATATCATTAAGGATTTATTATGTCTGCATAAAGAAGAAACAATAACGATGATTAGTTTAATTCATAATGTCAAGATTTACATACGAATGCATCTAGAAGTAACTGGATTTCTGTAGTGACCAGGTTTACACGTTATACATCGTGATGGGTTCGAATCATCGCACACATCACACTTATTGGAGTCACATACTGCAACAAATAAATGAAAGATAATTAACAATTCTCTTGTAAATAAGAAAACACTTGGGCCAGATGGATGACAATAATTCTGACACTTTATAAAGCGACTATCAGACCTATCCTGGAATATGGTGACACAATATACAATGTAGCCCCAGAACATACACTAAATCGACGAAGAACTACTCCAAAACAGGATCATCAGACTAGCTTACAATCTACCAAAAAAGAACTGATGTAGATAGTCTCCTCGATGAAGCTGGATTTCACCCACCACACCCCAGGAGGCAAATTCAACTATTGGGAAAAGTATTCCGATAGACTAAAATTGATGATAGACTCGATATCCGGAATGTGAATCTAAGAAGTTTAAATATAGACCCTAAATTAAAAGTACCAACTCCAAGATCGGAAAAATTTAGGAAGTCATTTCATACCAGGCACTGATGGAACAGTCAAGTTTGTAACCTCAGAAGTATACCGGACTATGCGACTTTCTAAACTTATGTATTCATATGACTTGGAGCATTAGATAGCAAAAAAATGTGAACATTCCTACAAAGAGAACTAGTGGAGAAAACACTGAAAAATATCCTTTTTGCGACTTATGGTTCATTTTCCTGAAACACATCTAATAACTATACATACAGGTACAAATGTCGCCAGCCACCCTTGAAGGATTACATGTATCACACTCTAAAAATGGATCGCCATTTCGTTTGTCTTGTTCTGTTCGTGAACATTCATCACAACCATCGGGGCAATCTGGAACAGACACAGGATTTATAATTGATTTTTGTTTGGCGAAAAACTTGTTGATTTTACAACATCTAACATGTTTTCCTAAAAGAGTGAATTTATCCGGTATATTTCGGCCTATACATTGGAAAAAAATACTTCCATTTCCATCAGTTTCCGAAATTAAATGGTTTACACTCAATTGACAGATTGACAGACAGTAGTAATTAGTTAGCATGATTACAATTTATTTATAACTTAATCAAAGAATTCAATAAATATTGGTTATTTCCTTCATCTAAACTTCACTTAATTAGCACTTTGTATGGAAGTGCCCTTTATAAGTCTTTCTTGCATAAGATACTGTAACTTGCTACATTCTCCTATATAAATTGTCATATGTATGCGTTATTTGATTCTAAAGAGCCTAACTTCCTACCTAGACATCCATCACTTCCACCGGTGTTATAAAGTCCATCTTTACATGTGGTGCAGCTATTACCCGAAGAACATTCCCGACATGTCCTGTCGTCACCATAGTTGGATCCATCATTCCCTGGACAATCTGCAGATCGTGTTGTATAATAAGAATGACATTATGTTTGACTAATAGTATTCAATGGAAGAATAACAGGAATATATATTAACCTGGAAGCTAAACACTTCTTGATGTTAACTTGAATAAAACATCCCAATTACTCCCGAGGAATGCAATTGTAATTGTACCTCAATATAATTGTTTGGTGAATGAAGCTTGTCAATTGAACACTAGTCATTGTTTTCAGAGAGAAATATGTCCAGGAGTTGATTTTCCTGAATTCTGTGAAATGAGGCTACCATTTAGGTGCTCGATTTGGCAAGCAGTACATATTATTCTGTACCACCTTCGTTTAAGCCAGATACTGTTAGTTAATAATTTCCCACACATAGTATTATCTTTGTTTAGGGTATAGAATATTGTTTAGGGGTTTAATATTCTCTCAGCACATATTGGTGAGAAACTGACAATTGAATCGCCTCTTACATGGATTTGATTAAGATAAAACAAGTGGCCAATATGTTTCTGATAAATTAAGGAACCCATTTTTATCGCATTTAAAAACTTGAGAATAAAACACAAATAAATAATCTTAGACTCAGAAATTATACAAACCAACTGTTTATAATTATTGAAATTCGAAAATAAACCACATAAAAAAGATATATAGAAATATTCGGAAACAACTTACAGGAACATGTATTTTGGTCGATGTAGAAGCCATCCCAACATTTGGTGCATGTTGACTGTCCACTGCACTCTAGACAGTGTGTATCCACACCAGAGCAGGCTAGAAGAAAGTGTCAGTGTATTAGTTAACCTCAATTTACATACTAATAACACACAGACACCTCCATATATACATCAAACTATAAATAGGTGGCTTTAATGCTTGTTGAAAAAAATATAAAACAGTTGTTTGTTTTTAAGAACTCTTCAATGTTAAAAAATGTTAAAACTTGTGATTACACAAAACAATGTAAGCAGATTTCAAGCTTGTTAATTGAAGAAAGGGCCAAAGCTTGTTTCTACATACCTACAAGCTTTAGTATTGCGTTCCTATCCGACTTTCCTCTCTTATTAGCCATTGAGACCAACACAAAGTGCTAGTACCTCAACACTAATAGTTCCTTATACTTACCCTGACACATGCCTGAATTATCCCTGTAGTAAGCATCGGAACATACATCACACTTATTTGGGTCGGATCCTGTACACATTTTGCATTTTCTTAAAAACAAACTATTGCCTTCACAGTCTGCAAGGATAAATATTAACACACATGTAATTGTACCTCAATATTGTTGGGTAAATGAAGCTTGTGAATTGAACACAAGTCATTGTTTTTAGAGAGAGAAGTGTCCACAAATTAATTTTCCTCAATTCTGTGAAATGAGGCTACCATTTAGGTGTTCGATTTGGCAAGCAGTACAAATTATTCTGTACCACTTTGTAGATTCTGTTAATAATTTCCCACACATAGTATTATTTTTGTTTAGGGTATAGAATATCGTTTAGGGGTAATATTCTCTCAGCACATATTGGTGAGAAACTGACAATTGAATCGCCTCTTACATGGATTTGATTCAGATAAAACAAGTGGCCAATATGTTTCTGATAAATTAAGTAACACATTTTCATTGCATTTAAAAACTCAAGAATAAAACACATAATCTTTATAATCTTAGACTGATCAGAAATTATAGAGATAAATGCAAACCAACTGTTTATATTGAAATTTGTAAATAAACCACCTAAAAATAAATATGTAGTAGAAAGATTGGGAAACAACTTACAGGAACATGTATTTTGGACGTTGATGTAGGTGCCATCCATACATTTGGTGCATGTTGACAGTCCACTGCACTCTTCACAGTGTGGTATCACATCAGAGCAGTCTAGAAGGGATTGACAGTGTATCAGTAAATCTGAATTGACATTACCTCCATATATATCAAACTATAGATAGGTGGCTTTAATACTCGTTGAAAAAAATATAAAACAGTCGTTCGTTTTTAAGAACTCTTCATGTTAGTTTTGTAATTTTAATTGGGGTGTTTTTGTCATTTTTTCTACCACTGCCATTTCTGTTAACCTTCTTTCACCTTCTCCTTTGTGAAAAACGATTTACTTCTTTTTATTTACTATTTAGGCATTCCTTACCTACTAATACTTAAATGTTTCGGACATGGTCGAGTTTTATCCACAATAGAAATCATATCATTTTATATGTTTGTTTCATATGGTATGAACAAAAAACAAAATGAGAAACAATCATCTATTTGCAATGGTTAATTGACTACAGTTGGCCTACCTCTACATCCTGACGGTGACTCAGTGTTGTAGGTTCCAGTTTTACAGTTGCTACAGAGGTTGCCTGAACTGCAACTCGTACAATAATTTGGTGTGGGACAGGCTGTGGGTGGAAATAATTGTTGTTAAATTATCATTAATTTATTCATTATCATTTAATGCTATTCATATCATTATAAAAATAATCATTATTATTATCATCATCATCATTATATATATTTTTTTTATGGATGAGAACATCTACATCCAAAAATTAGGTTTACTCGTTCTGCAAAAAGTTCCATCCTACCATTCGGTTTCTGGTCTATTGATACAAATAACAGAAACATTAACTTAAAGTGGCAGAGGTACTTTCTTGAATAGCACTCAAAGTAGCTTACAAGCTACATGAGTATTATACAGCGAGATGTAAACATATGGCTCATAAACAATAGTACTTAATGATATATATATTCCTATCATATTAAGTTATTTGTTTTTTATAAATAAGATAAAAGGTGCAGAAAGACGGTATGATATAAAAGGGTCAGATTTTCAGAAAATGTACAAATGGCTGCTCTACATATTTAGTAATTTCTGCTAAAATCTGCTTAAAAAATGATAAATTTCGGGTACATCTGAGTATATTTGGTATCGCATTGATTCAAAGTATCAGTTCTGTAATGATAAACTGCATTTTGAAGCTCATTTCTGTCTTAAATGTGGGTAATTTGAGAGGATTGGTGAAGGTGAATTATACATTTTCTCAAAATCTGACCCATATATATATTCATCTACTTACGGGAACATTCTGTGACACCGTTTTGATTTTCATCCGTGTAATATCCGGCTCTACATTCAAGACAGTGTTTGGTACATTCTGAGGCGTCACTGCATCTGATGCAATTAGCTGGGCAAGCTGAAATTCCAGTGATTCAAAATCATGAGTATCCACTTTAGAAAAAGACACTTGTATACTGAATTAGTTATGCAATAAGCTTAATCTGAGAATGCTTTATGTGTATGACTTTTTAAATTTAATTAATCCAAAGCTGTCAGGATGAAGGATTTATGTTTTGTTTGTTTTGATTTTATTGTAAGCTCTCATACATGTATGATATTTCCAGCCTATGTCTATGTTTACAAAAACGTTACCTTGATATACACGTTAATTGCAACATCAATTAGAAGAAGATCATACAAAATACAGCATGTTTTTTGGATTTTGCATGTAATAAGATAAGAACATGATGACAAATTGGTGACGAAAATTTTTGATCAGTTATGGGTGAGGCGCCGTGCGTATAATCGGAGAGACCAAAATCTCGGATATTTCTGATTGCTCTGTATCAAAATTCCTAGTTTGCCCAACAGTTACATATCTTTGAACGTATACCATATCAACAGAACAAAAGAGACCAAATAGATACAGACAATAGTCACATAAGGTTCAAAGACAAGTCGACCCAATGCCAAGTCGGCCCATGGAGTTGAGCCAAGTCGGCCCAAGGGGTACACCAAGTCGGCCCAAGGGGTACACCAAATCGCCAAGAACTTATATGACCAAGAAATACGTATGATCTAAATAGCCTAAAATCGCACTAACCCTATTCCATACTAAAACTAACCCTAAACCTAACCCTAAAATTGGTTGTCCTAAGTCAGTGAAATTGGTATAGCTGAGTCTGACCGTGGGCCGAGCTGGCAGAGGGTGTGGGCCGACGGGAGGACTTGACCAGGTACTGTCACAACATAAAACAGGGTCACAGAGGTGCTAACTAACCCACCTTTGCATACATCGCCCTCCAGGGTTATATTGTAGGTATTGCTGTCCTGACAGTCATCGCATTTATATTCATTGCTCGTACAGGTCTCACAGTTCTCAACGCCACAAGTTGTTACTGAAACGAACAAGCAATCATATATGGCTTTCTGTGTACTCACTGAGCTTTCTTGAAATTCCCCGTTTGTAATATATATATCGTATTTTTATTCACACATTAAATAAAGTACATCAGAAAAGTAAAAGAACCCCCCAGAAAACTGGTCTTCCGGGCTCCCTTCAAATAAATACAGAGGCATGCATGATTAATGTGTGAAGTACAAACATAATAATTAGTTAAAATCAGGCAATTTAATTTAATTTAATGGTTCAGTTCGGAGAACGCTTTATACCAGCTAATATTGATTTATGAACCCATAATGTATGGCGGAATAATACATTAATGAAGCTCGATGTGCTGATTCTGATAACTGTACAATGTAACGTTGTAAATTGTGTCACAGATCTCATATTAAGCTTTTAATTATAGGTGCACGAGTACGGTTCAATATTCAGTTATAATATACTCACCAGCATTAGTTTCCGTTGGTAAAAGTAGGACACCAACCATGCCTGAAAGTATTTTCTTTTTCTGTTATTCACTCTAGTAATATATTTCTATAATGCTATAGATAAATAAATGAATAAATAAACAAATAAATAGATAAATAGATAAATAAATAGATAAATAGGACAATCAACATATCACAATGTCATAATTATTGTATAGGAACTTAGGATTTGGTATTCGTTCAAAACACTATTACCACTTGTGTGTGTCCATGGCTTCAAGCCGTGGACACACACAGCCGATTTGGCTCCCGATTGCCCCCGATTTTGGTCTCCCGATAAATCCTATGATTTCATTTTAAGTCCTGGTTTATCTTTTTGAAATAACATCAACCAGGATTGGAAATGAAATCCTAGGATTCATTGGAAGACCAAAATCGGGGGACAATCGGGAGCCAAATCGGCTGTGTGTGTCCACGGCTTAAAGTATTGCATTAAAAGTATAACCACCAAAGTGGCATTCACAGGTGTAGGCCGACCGTTCATTCAGTCTAGGGCTCAAAGATGAGAGAGTCCCTTCAAACTGAGGGAAGTCCTCTCGCTCAAAAAAGTGCCATTATATTTCCATTTGGACCGCAAGATGTCATTATAATCCCATTAGAGCGCCTAGTCCTGGGCCAGGAACTCATTAGCGCAATAGGCGTCCAATCACTGGCATACCGATAATATCTTATCTGAGAGGTTTTGATCCTAGACTGAATTTCTATTTCTCTAATGTCCTCAGTGTACACCATTGCAAATTTGAATATTTGAATACAAATATATAACATAGAAGGGTTGAACTATGTGTTTCATACATTTATCTACTTCGTTTGCTAGTGCCGTGCGATAATCTCTATATTAATCAAATAAGGGTTTTGAGCCTTAAACTGCTATCTTCTCTGAAACCGCTGGCCAGATCTCCATTATATGTCACATACACATTGCCAAAAATGGTGCCGAGCCATTCCACTATGTTTCATTAACAAATTAGGGTTGGAAAGGGGTTAGAAATGGGTTTACATCAAGCACCCCCATCCAGGGCCCCCAGTGCTGCCTGAAAACAAACCACTATGAGTGCCCCTACATCAAAATTCTGGGTCACCCAAAGCATGGCGTCATGGACGCGCACATCATTGCTTCACTATGGGACAGGAGTTGATATATTTCCACCAAAAGGAGCATCGTCAGAGTTGAATCAGTTCATAAACTCCATTTACGCCCACACAGAAATTTATCTGCCTAATAATTTAAATTACCTGAAAATGAAAGTGGGAGAGGGAATGGGAGAGGGAGAGGGAAGGAGAGAGGAAGAACGAGTGGGAGAGGGAACAGGACAGAGACAAGGACAAGGCCCACCCACACAGAAATGTACCCGCCCACTAATTACCCCACAATGAAAGAGGGAATGGGAGAGGGATTGGAACAGGGACAGGGACAGGGCAACACAACAACAGCACAACACTGAACAGTGACCAAAAAAGCGTCTAAACAGGGTTCCATTTGTGGTGAAGATACTAAGTTATAGAGACAACTTAAAAGAGAAAGATAGTGGGAGAGGGAACAAGGAGAGATGAGGATGTGGGCCCCACTGTCCCACTAGCAAATCCCGTGCGTAGCACAGGTATTTGCTAGTAGTTTATAATATAATAGTCTGTAAAAGATATACTATAATAATGATATTATTATTATTGCCCGTGTGCTGTGTCATGATTTTGGTATATGCCTGGAAACCTATGTTATATATAGGGACAAATCCTCTAAATAAAAGGCCTATTCCCATTCCCAGGGAAGCCTCAAATGGGTGCAGAAAGAATGAGCCAAAACGTAGAAATTTTAAGTTTTGATCGAAGCCAGCTGTGAATGTACCTTTAAACAAATACAGTATACAGACACAGAGGGTAAATATGAAGATCAGACACATCAAAATAACGTATCTCAGGAAATCTGACATCTGAATCTAATATTTTTCTGATCGAGAATAAATGGGTTGTTTACACATTAAATGATAGAATACCATGCAAAATATCAATACCGTCAGCTGCTGGAATAATAGTTAATTTACATAGAGTATTTTTCAACAGAATTTGTTGGGAGGTAAATGTCTGAATGCGAGCTCAGTCTGTTTTAATCGTTGCTTTTAAAGTGCACTAAAATTACGTGCGCAATACTCTTTGAGCAAATGACACGTTTTGTGCAGTGAGGGTGGCTTCCTAGCTAGCGAAAACAGTCTAGGCGCAGAGTTGGGAGCGTCCCTCAAAACTGAGGTAACGACTCTTGCATCAAAATACACAATTCCATTAGAATCCCATTAGGACGCCGACTGTCAGGCGGAATAGCCATTAGCACAATTGGCGTCCAAGCCCTGGCATACTGTACCAAAGGATGTGGCCAATAAAAACATTTATAAAAATAAAGGAAGGAGCGAGGAAATGCGCTCGCTTTCAGCGACCGGATTAAATATTCATCGCTTGTATGCGTCCAGAATGTCCACTCATCCGTAACATGAACATAAAGTACAGAGATGGTTAAAGATTTATTAGCTTTATCAAATAAACCTGCGTCATTCTAGATCTTGGTCCGCAATACGCAGTTCAGGATTTCTGTTTACTAGTGCAACAGGAAGCTTGACAACAATCTCTTTTCGGAATAAGTATGATTTGTTTAAAAGCAAAGTTTTTTTTAATGACGTGTGGATGAGGACTTGTCTTTATAAAGAGGATATATATTCAAGATAAAATAACTCAACCAGATATTCACAAAATGAAACAATGCGAATCGGGATTTTGAACTCGATCTTTTGAACTCGATCTTTTGTTTTAAATAAATATATATAACAAATCTTATCATTCGATGGAAATTACAAAGGCATCATTTGAGGAAAATAGAGCTGCAATTATTTAGAACGGTTATCCATAAACGTTTAACAATAAGGAAAATAGACAACTTTACCTAAAACCGCAAGGAAGAGACCCGGCTGGGCCAATATGCCGGCCCTCGTCATTATATCCTGACCGTTCCTCTGGCAATAGTTTGCCTAAAATATCAAAATAAATTATACATTTTCAACATCTTGATGACAGAAGTGTTTTAAAATATAGTTACTAGGAATAGTAGATTCAAATTTAGTAGACCAAAGTAGATTCAAATTTACCTAGATCATCATTGCTGTGTCAAACAAGTATTAGTTTTCAGAAGCTAAAAATGTGCATGGTGGCAACAACAATGCTTTAAGACAATGCTTTAATGGAAAACAAAGAATTCCTTTGATTTCTTATATCCATGCTTTTACTCTTTCATAGTTATCACAAATACAATGGGGAAAATGAATCACAATCAAAATAAATTTCTACAACCTTTTTACACCAACTGTCCTCTTACAAACAACCACAAGTCTCTCTCGTCGTCTCTCAGAATCTGAATTCAGTTGCGTCCAAATATTCACACACCAGAATTTGTCATCTTGTATCCTTGGTGACGGTAGAGTGTATCACCTGGCTTGTAGCGTGACATCAGAGGAATGATATTTTATTCATTGAAAAGCGGCTTAACCAATTCAAGCTGTTTGTCCTGATCAGGACAGAAGATAGAGTCTATACTTATTGGAGTGGAGGCAGTTAGGTTGGGTTTATGCATGTTTTATGTGTTTTAATAATTGATTTCCGTAGCATGAACTTCCTAGAATACCACATTTCCTTGTCCTCATCGAACAATCTTGTAGCAAAATACCGAGATCTATGCAATGAGAATGCAATGCAAAAGGTATGATCACTGTATAGTACAAATTAGATATAATATACGGCTATATAATTTATATTTGGTTGTTTGAAATAATTATATAAATTTTAAATGATAATAGCTGAATATAAATTCAAAATCAAACAATAAGTGGTATTAGACGCGTATGGATTGCCATGTGAGAAAAACGGTACAACAGGATATAAGTGAGCATGGAACATACGACTTTCTCTTTATTCATCGATTCCCACATACACCTTATGAATTAATAAAGACGTATTTTTTTCCTGGGGACAAACGGACAATGTGTGCCTCACACACATCACACCATCTCTAGAGAAAGCAGTTCCGGAAGTTGCTCATGCAGTAAACCGTCAATAAGTTGTGGAAACAAGATTCATATCAAATAAAATGTACCAATTATTGTCTAAGGGTCACTGCAGAACTTTAGTGCGTGAAAATTGTCCATGGAGATTAAGTTTAAATGAAACTGGACATCATCGAACCCGCGTTTATCTTATATTTTGTATTTTATGCATATATGCATGGGGTTCAAATCGACCATGAAGTAATACGTTAGCTATCCAGAGCGGTTTTGGTCACATATTTGTCAGAAACAATGTTAAACCCTTTATGGGAGATCTCAAATTACAAATTAATTCTTACAGGGGGCGCAGTATTCGTCCGGTGGTACATCATCAGTGCCTACAGATTGGTGCACATCGTTTTTTACAACAGACTTTATTTCTGATACCTGCTTTCGAACTTATACAATTCTAAACACAGGGTTAATAATAGCTAATAATATACGGACATACAAAACACCACAGCGAATCGATTTCATTTACATCCTTATCCATACATATACTATGCTTAACATGTTTAATTCGATTAAAAAGAATCATGATTACCAATCGGTTAATAAATCTTATCGCACATATCATTTTAAACTTTCAATATGTTCGACAATATCTCCTGCCAGCCGTTTCCACAGCACTTCTTCCTCCTTGCAGATATTTTAAAATTTAAACGAGTGGATCACCACATTACATCTCATTTTTAGCTCTCATTTTTAGCAGAGAGAATATCCACCATTCCTTTGGCGAAAAGCTTTTGCCTATATATAAATGATTTAAGTTGTAGGAATATCCAATTGATCGTTGTCATTCTCACACCAGGTGGCACCACTGACTGTGAGCAGGGGCACTGCACAAAAATGCGCACAGCTCGGGCCGACTGTGACTCACGCTCCTCGTCAATAATTATATACACTACTCCAATATATTCTGAAGACGCTCAGTGCCCATTAGCGTTTGGTTCCCATTGGCATTTGATAGCAATATTTGAAAGTTCCAACCACTGTTAGTTCTAAGTCTTTTATTTTCCATTTTGTAACAAAGCAATTTATTGTAACAAGACTTTGAAAGGAGGCATTCATAGGAAGACCTGTCTATAAAGCCAGAACTGACCGACCTGATAGTAAAAACATCTGCAAGAATTTTTTTAATCGAATTGAATCAAAGTTTCATATACGTGTTGCACAGTGATATTGCATTCATTCAAATTGTGAAAGTAGTACTTGCCGATTACGATTTGCAATCAATCACCGATTGATGGCGTTTTATTTTTATTTTAGCTAAAAGGCTGGAATTGACTGGTTTCTTACTTGATTTCCTTCGTAAACGCTTTGACATTTGTTTCGGCTATTAAAAATTGGAGATACAAAATATATGGATATAGTCTGACGTATTTGTTAACCAAATACTGACAGCTAAGGATATCACAAATACCCTATACATGTATGACTATATGCATTCTATAGGGGATTTGCATATTTCACTGCGCATGTCTATCGCAGTGCGTGCTGGGATGGATTCTGTTGAAATCTAACATACGTATTTGGCAACATTTTAATCGAAAAGAATGTTTTCACCGATATCAGAGCTTGTATAAATGATCTATAAAAACCAAATGCATGATGGAAAAGATAGGGACTTGTCCAATATCCATATATAATACATGGATATTGACATTAGCCTAGACCATTGATAAATATTCCATGCTGAACATGGTATGTTTTCTATAGATTTTATACTGTACCATTAGTCCCATAATTTGGTCTGTTAAGATTTTGTCATGTACTGACACCAGACGGCGTCGGCTGTCCGAAAAGGAGGCCGGGGTCGACATAACACTGCTGTAGCGTATGCCTACAGAGTATTTATATGATCGGTAAACATTATAAATGAATGCCATCTTATTTAAAGCAGCTTCATCATTGAGAAAAACATTCACATTAAGTTACTAGGTCGACAAAATGATTCCCAAGATGGAATTTTCATACATCAAGCCCCTCAAATTCCCACACCTATAGAGATTGGCCTGGCCCGGGTGCGATGTGTTGAACAAAATGGCAAAAGTACAGAAGAAAACCGTTGATACGCCTTATACCAGGCGGCGCCATAGGCATTCTAGGGCGACCATAATTTGATGCGAATCATTATTCAAGATGGCGGCTATGCAAATCCCCTATTGCATGCATAACGAGGGATAAATTTAACCTTGTATAGTATTGTTGGGATTTGCATGTGCGACTGGCCATGTCTGTTATACAGTGCATCCTGAGATGGATTCTGATGAAATCTGACAGAAATATTTGGCAGCATTTTTATCCAAAATTGCACCAATGTTTTCATTGCAAAATTGCAACAAGTCCCCTATTAGTTTGGGATCAATGTAACCTGATAGGGTAATCTGATAAAATGTTATATAAAAAAAAGAATATTCTAGAGTTCAGTTCTAGATTCCATCATATATCTTAAGTTTTATTTTCACCCGATATCCATTGCTATAATTTTAGACAGTTTTATTGGCCATTCTTTATGCACATAGTTAATCCCGATCGTGGTTCCATTTACCAAAATGTATCGAGGTGGGTAAATATCGTATTTATACCAAGGGGTCCGGTAGTTATTGGTAGTTGAACTGATGTGAGGTTGGAAATAAAACCCTTGTGTTATGGTTTTAATGATTTTATTCCACAAGCTTTCGGGCTGGTTTGCCCTTCTTCCATTTACCAAAGCCATTACTGAGCTGTTTGGCTACAATGTCGCTCAAATTAACTTTGGACACAATGCCTGCTGCCTGCATCGGAGGCTTTTATCATCAAGTAAGCATCTTAATCATCATTCCATTAGAGATTGACTCTGATTTGATTTAATAAGATTGTATTAGGGTAGTGTGTTACAAAATTCGATTGACAACCTAACTATGATATAAAATATACTATTTTACTAAAGAAACATCGAAACTCAGTCTATTTTCAGTAAAACTATAAAGCAAGACTATTGAACAGATTGCACGATGTAAACCCTGATGTATGTATGATACAAATATAGCGGTAGAAGTAATCAGATTCACTCACTCATCGCGTGTAAGTCTATGTATACATGTAGTGATAGTCGATCTGTATAACGATCATCTATCAAACCATCTCATCATTACGTGTCTATGACACAACCACCATCCCATTTAGATTTAATCAAATCTTGTATGTTATAAACTAAATACTTATTGAATATATTAAATGAAGTAAAAGTTGTAAAGTAATAGGACGAAAAACGACTGACAAGTCGAGACTACTTTGTAAAAATGCACCTGAAATAAAAACTTGTTAATTATGTTTTTGCAAATCAGGAAATCACAATAGTTGTGTACAATCTCTCCATCCCACCGGCTTAAAGCAACGGAGCAACCAAGTTTGGTAAACAAACTTTTCTTGAAGTTATTAAAATCGAGCGTTATGCGCGAGTCATAGAACCAAGAGACGTTGTACAAGGATATTTGGTTTTTCAAAGGATCTGAGCGGATGCGATGCTCGGCTACCAACGCTTTCTATATATCAATAGGGCATGTATACGGGTCAGATCTTCAGAAAATGTACACTTCAATTTCACCAATCCTCTCAAATAACCCAAATTTCAGACAAAAATAAAGTTCAAAATACAGTTCAACCTAACCAAACAGATTGCTAGAATCAATGCAATGCCGAATATTCTCGAATTTACCTAGTATTGACCAAATTGCAGCCTAATATTGCAGAATTTACCAAATGTAAGCAGCTGCCAATTGTACATTTTCTGAAAATCTGACCCGTATACATACACGTATTATACTACAATCCTTTATAGTGGAGTACATCCATCTCTTTATAACTTGTAGCAGGCGCGTCGTCATACGCCAGTTTCTCCAGTATGTTTAAGAATTCTATTTCAGCAATACATGTATAGACCAGGTGTGAATAGGCGTACACCTGTTGAAAACTGTCAATCGGAAGGTCAGTGTACTTTTTCAGCAATTCAACAGGATTAGGGATGTTTGAGGTGACCCTGGGGCTGTGGAGTATACATCCATGCGTCCAAATATCCAATATATATTCTCCTGACACAGGCCACCGGGGGCTTTTATCCATTTAGAACTATTAAAGGATAGTTGCTACATATGTTTGTACATTTACCTTCCATAGCCAACCTTGGGTATTATTGTCATTATGGAGTTATGACTCATCAAACTTAATTTTCTTGGTGCCACACTTGGATACGGAACAACGTCGGCAAGGTGAGGAGAGAAGCTCTGCACTTCCGGTCCTTCCGGTTCCGATGTAATCGTCGAAAGCTGCGGGCATCGGCTCCACATTATAGGTCTATAATAACGAACCATAAATACCGTTATACCGTTGCGGCTTTCTTCAAATAAAAGCCCAAACTTCTATCCAGCAAAAGATTGTTTCTACACCATATACATGAGGTATCGTTAAGTGAAAATCGTGTCCTTAAAATATCCTTAACCCCTACTGTTGCACCAGCCAATATCGTGTCCTTAATTCATGTTTCGTGTCCTTAAATGTTTTTTTTAACGACCTGCCTTTGAGAATGGGATGTCCTTATCGTAGCGCTAAATGATTTCCGTCGTCTGCAACGTGAACGCACTCATGCAACACTGACAAAATCGTATTGTTAATATATACTTAACGTATCCTTAATATAATGTTAACGCTACGATGATATCACCAAAAAGTGGTGCAACGGGCTTATAATTTTATTATATTCAAGTCCGGGCTGGTATTAGATTCATGGTGAAAATGAGTTCGTGGTAGAGGGGCATTTTACCGCTGTATATCGAGGAGGCAGGAGTTTTAATGATGATATTGTGAAATCCAGAGCTCGTCTTTGACTTGCCTCGACTTTTTGGTATCTGTGTAATCTGTTTAGTATATGGGTCAGATTTTCAGAAAATGTACAATCTACAGTTCTACACATCTCTCAAATTCTGCTAGATTAGAGTGAAAAATGATAAATACTAGGTATATCTGAGTGTATTCTGTATTGTATTCATTCAATGAATCTGTCTGGTTATGTTAAGCTGCATATTGAACCTGATTTTCGTCGTGGATTATTTGAATAGATTGGTGAAGGCGAATTGTACATTTTCTGAAAGTCTGACCCATATAAGAACCAATAAAAGATGACCATGCAGTCCTCTTTCAACAGTTTGCCGCCCCATAGCCGCTAGACAACATCCTGAACCTGAACCTGAACCTCTTTCAACTAGTTCGGTTCTGGCCTTGAAACATACCCCTCTGTGTGTTGCATTGATCGCCCGACTGCTGACCCTAAATTTAAAACGAAGAACGGCATGGTATTCCTCAATATCATGAAGAAACATAATAAATTCAGTCTTGTTGGTATTTATTATCCCACGAGCTTCCGGGCCTTCCATCAGGTGAAATGTGAAATGTATTCAGTTTAGTAGGCGATAGAACCAGAGGTTTTTTTTATATAAGACTGGGGAATAATAAGTATATTTTACATGAACTTGGTGAGAGCCAGATATCCTGAGGTTTGCTGTATGGCCATATAAATGGTGAGGCCCTAATAAGGCACCCATGGAAATTATGGGGACCGGGGACACACCCCGAATTATTAATTTTAAAAAAGCAAAACGGAATTATTAATTTGGATCAGTCTTTAAAAAGCAAAAATCCGTGGTAGATATATATAGCAAACAGTGGTAGATATATATAGCAAACAGTGGTAGATATATATAGCAAACAGAAAGAAAGAAATAGATCGAAGAAAGATGGGTTCCTGAATCAAGTGCATGTATAAACCTGAGTTCTTCATGCAAAGTCAAATTATTACAAGCACAACATTAATATACTACAATATACAATTGGATCTGGAACAGGTGAAAGCAGTTATGGGTCAGATCTTCAGAAAATATACACTTAGATATAATATACATTTTAGAAATTTTAGCTAAATTAAACTCAATAATGGTCAATATTAGGTATATCTGAGTATATTTAATTGGTATTGTCCTGATTCAAACAATCTGTTTGCTTATATATGTTGAACTGATATTTGAACCATATGTTTGTCTTCAATTCGGGTTATTTGAGAGGATTGGTGAAGGTGAATTGTACATTTTCTGGCGATTTCACCCTTATACCATATGGGGGCATGGACACAGTGGGACTTATTGTTGTTCCATATACCTATCTATGTCAACAGCACACGCACGAGGGTGTGTCCGGACTTACTGAACTGGAATATTGGCACGATCCGAACATTTGGATCCACTCAAAGGGTCTATAAACAAAAACTGACACACTTATTCGTCCTTCAATTAAGTTCGGTCTATATGTTCATAAGTAACCCATTTCTCGATTCGTGAGTCACTCACAAGCTGTGCGTTAGAATCTTCGAGGCATTTTTATATAAAAAGAAAAAATGGAACCAGAGCGACGGTTACTTGAGTCATTTACGAACACTACCAGGACAGGAGGGGCTTTAGTGGGTTGTCGAACCGGTCCTCCTCTGGGGTCGTTATGACTTGACTCCACTGACGTTTTCCCCTGCGGCCGTTGCGGTTTCATTCTGCAGCACATTCCCAATCCGAATATAATAACAAATGGAGCTGGTCAGAGAAGAGTCTTGTTACATTATGCAATGTAGGTTAATTAATTTATTATATTATATGCTTTTAGTAATTTAACGCTAAATAGAACAATTTTGTGTAGTCGTAAATTAATTTTGGCGGTAAACTTGTAAGATCACATTCACATTAAGCGGTGAATACATAGTCAAGATTTGGGGGCCGATTTGGCATCCACGATCCGTCTTACGATTTGGAATTGTCCATTTGAGATCGTACATCAGATCGTGGGTCCCAAATTGTGCCAAATGCCCTACACATGCACGATTTAGCGCCGATTTAGCGCCGATTGGGATGTACGATTCATCGTAGGTGGAAAAAATGGTCTTCTGCGATTTCAAATCAAATCGCCGCTGCTTCTACGATTAATCGTCGATGTGTAGAGAGTGCTGCGATTTATCGTAGACCTTTATAATGGGGTCTACGATAAATCGTAGGTGCTTCTACGATTTTCGAATAAATCCGAAACTCGTAGGTCTATCTGCGATCTGGCAATATAAAAGAATTGGATTATTTATAATTTTACTTTGAAATGCTATAACTTCACTAATTCTTGGAGGATCAACACAATTTTTTCGCTTTTATAATGCAGAGTTTCCCTTCTACACATGTCAACATTAGGTCTCATTCTTTTCATATTTTATTTTATTTTATTCGACAATTAAAAAGAGAAAAAAACCCACCAGAAAATCGGTGATGTGTCACAGGAAAATGAGCAACGCTATATTTTATTTTATTTTTACAGTTTTTTACTTTCTTGTTTGCTTCTAGGGTCCTTTTTTAAAACTATTTTCTCAGATCTATATTCCAGAATCGCAGATCAAATCTAGACTGCCAACCCATCCACAATTTCACTTTTTACCCACGATTTCACTTTTTCTCCATATCGTGCATGTGTAGGTCCAAAAATAGGCACGATTTCAGGCAAATAAGTACCCATGATTAATCGTAGATCCTGAAATCGTGTCTGATTTCCAAATCGTGACTGTGTATTCACCGCTTTAGTTCGATTTGAATTGATTTATTTCTGTAAAATACTGATATGGGCCTAGTCCACTAAGTCGATTCTCATGCGATTCTCACCGAATTTAGTGCAAAAGAGTCCTCTGCCGCGCAAAATCGCATGAGAATCGGCTTGGTGGACAAGGCTCTTAAGACAAGAAGAAACGTATCGCAGCAGCAAAATGTCTTTGTCAATAAACATGTTTAAAAACAACAACGCATATATATATACTTATGATAAATGACAATAAGTATAAACCCGCATATTAGCCGCAATTCGGTCTGGTGAAGCCCTGCCTTAAGCGCTTCATCACATGGCCTCGCCAGCTGGTGCAATGAATAGTATGAGGGAAACCCATCTCTAACTCGGCCACACTCCTGTCGTGGAGGCAGCCTACTCCTCATGTATAGGGGGAAGTTGGACGTAAACAAGCATTGAAGATGGGTTAAGGTCTTCTTTGGATATACCATGACACGGACAAAGCCCAACTTTCCCGGTAAGAGATATATTCCATTGCCCTAAATCTTGTGAACGGGAGGAGAGCGTTGCGTGTGAGTACGTGTACGTGTACGTGTACTGTAAAGCCTGGGGACGTTAAATTGTAAATGTTACAACTGTTGTTCTTGGGACATCCAGACGTTCGCGGGAAGGCTGTCTAGCTTCTCCACTTCCCGTCCCAAGGTTTTACTTGGTACCTTTTTTCTATCGTACCTGGTCTATACCTACCTCCAAGTTGTTTCCCATACTCACTTCTTGTGTGTACAGAAAGTAACTTTCATACCCTCACAAGAAACAGTCAGTCCATAGATATAGTGTCACCTATAGGTATTTATTTTATAATTTTACTCCGTCTTGGAGGAATAAATACAATTAATATGATTCACTACATACAATACATTCAAAGGTATGCCAATTACAACTCTAAACTACATTACTTTTACCTCAAATGCCACCTGAATAAATCGCATGCAATGATCAACCAAGCGATAAGACCACATGGAAATTGCAGGTGAGTTTATTGGCTGTCCGCTCTGTTACTTTTAAGGCGAGCGATACAATTGACACAACTATATTCGCCGGTAACAGCTGGGATATTTATCGGTGGTATATATTGCACTGCTTCCAAAATGTGGGTTACACTCACCTTAGGCTGCTGGAAGCATGCAGCTAGGTATCGGAGGATAGGTCGCCACCTGTCACTCAAGATGAGTCCATGCCCCCCCCTCAGATAAACAATCACTCGTCTCCTAGTATCAGGTCGCCTAACCAGGTACCCTGTATGACGAGTTTCTAAAAGAAATATTGAGATAAGATGTTACCCTTTCAATATGGTATCGGGTCTCCTACCCAGGTTCCCTCTATCACGAGTTTCTAAAAAAAAAGTTGTGATAAGATCTTTTTCTTTCAATATATGTCAATGAATTGGACATATTTTTCTATTATACCAACGAGATTATACATACTGAATGTATTCGATGTGGACCCAACTGTTTGCTAGAACTTTTATATTATATTATATTATATTATATCATATTATATTATATTATATTATATTATATCATACTATATTATATCATATTATATTATATTATATCATATTACGATGGTTCTCAATCAGACTCCTGCCTTTTGCTTTGGATGGCTGGCAGCACAGAGGAAGGGTGACCGCTGTACATGCATCCATGATTGAATAGTATGTTATCGACTGCAAATCTGAAATAATCTGCATATATATACGAAACCGGACCGGAGACCCCCTAAATTACATTAGTTTGTTTATCTTTGCATGTCAAATAACCAGGGAATTGAAATAACATTTACTTTAAACAACGAGACTGGAGGTCCTGAGATCAACGTTCCTTAGACAAATTATTCGTCCCCTAGCACCCCAAGCGAGTATAGGACTCGGACAGCTGAGCAGGTTAGTATGGGACTCGGACAGATGAACAGGTTAAACGTTCCTATGAATTATCAATGTCACTCGGAAGTTTACTAAACAATGTGAGAGAGGCGCGATTGAAGCTATACATTGTCAGAAGGAGTTGTTTGACGTAGCTGTACAGATCCGGGGGGTGTTTCATAAACATAAGATTTTTTTTTTATTATTTTAAATTAGGCCATTTACATTTACATTATCACATCAAAAACGCATCCGGGGGGTGTTTCATAAAAATAAGATGAAATCGTATGATATAAGACACATCATACGATATGAGATGTATCATACGATGTAACTTGCTCGCACATAATTATAGGACATGTTCTTAAATAGTGTGCTTCATAAATCAAGTGCCACAACAACCAATATCTCTGAGGGTATGATGAAATAAATATATCTACATACTTTCATGGATTCACTAATCGATCCAGACTATATTAATTAACAGTTTTATAAAGACCATCGTAAATAGTAGCGATCTTAAATTTTAGATTCCTTGTAAATGTCTACAATATCTTAAATCCATACACGACTTTCTCATATCTAAGATTCGGTCGTACAATATTTCTATGAAATACTCCCCAGATCAGGGGGCCAGCTAGATTAGGCTTATCTATAATAAAGGTTAACGAGAAGTTAATATCTGTTAATGAGCCGAGAAATTGGTATGTACCGGTACGTGATGAAGATGTTCTTTGCAAAGTTCTTTGGGTACACATTGGCAAAGGGCTTTTATATCCTCCTCAGAACGCAGGCAAGCTGCTGGGAGGAGGATATATATATATTATATTATATGTGTGCTATATGATTAATATAGGAATATATGTGGCGACCAACCTGGTCATTCCTCACGCCAACTACGAGGGGGGGGGGGGGGGCGGGGGGGTAGGCTACATTAATATGGCGATGTCTTATGTTGGGAATTTATTCCAATGGCAATCCTGAAAAATTAGCATAATTCGACTCAGCTAAAACAGATCAATATAGGGAATCATTCAAATCGAATAAGATAAAATGATAAAAAGACAACGCATTAAAAATCATACTAAAATTTTTTATATTCTAAGTAAAAATGTAATCTTATGAAGCTATGAATAATAATGATATGGTAGAAGAAAAACACTTCATATAAAAAGTTCAATGGCTTTGGACCCAAACTAAATTAACCTATAGTTTGGATCCAAAGCATTTGGACTTTTTACATAATAACAGAACGTCACATATATGGGACAACTAGTTTAATAAAAAAAAATACTACTAATAAAGTTACTACTCATTTGAAACAGTTTTCTATTTCTAAATGTGCAGGTGAACCATCACCGTTCATATTGGCGACAGAGCCATAGCAACGCCTCCTGGGAACCACGCCCCCCTTGGTCCCCATAATGACGCCCTCCAATGTTTACATCGTACGTCATAGTCCCATGTGTTCCACGCCCACCTTCTACCTTCCACTCTCTAACGCCCACTTGCCCGAACTGCACCTACCAATTTTTTGTGGTGTTATTTGAGTCTATTTGAATATTTCTTCAAGATGGGGAGATACTGTACGCCTTGTGGCATCGAGCATGAAGCTCCTACTGCAATCGCAAGCTTATTGCTGAAGTACAGAATCGAGGGTGATAAAACTAACAAACTCACCGATCATGTTGAAGGTCTGGAGTCGATTGTGACAGGGTAACATTCTAGCTGATGGGAGCAGGGTATTATGAAAGAATACAAAAGTGCTCCGTCCCAGTTTCTGATATTGGAACGACATGAAGCACACATGTTAGCATCTTTGGTGAGTCATAAGTGTGGTCCCAGGATATATTCTCACTATAACAGAATTTAAAAAGTGACTATACTATGGCCTATATACGGGTGAAATCGCCAGCTAATGCACAAGTCGCCTTCACCAATCCTCTCAAACATCCCAAATTTAAGACAATAATGATGTTCAAAATTCAGTTTAACACAACCAAAAAGATTGTTTGAATCAAGGCAATATCAAATATACTCAAATATGCCTAGTTTTGAACATTTTTCAGTCTAATTTAGCTTAATTTACTAAATATGTAGATGTGCCAATTGTACATTTTCTGAAAATTTGACCCATATAAGGACTTTAACGATGCGCGTGGTCATTATAATCGATTGAAAATCTAGCCTTCTAAAATGACGAAATTGAAATAAGATACATAAGTGGATGCTGTCATATGTGATCTGTTATTGGAAAATGAGTCGCAAGTCGCAAAAAATAGATTTTGAGATATCATCATAGGCCTATTTGAAAAGATGAGATCAAGCCGATTCCAATGATAGTAAACAGTAGGACATCTGATACGTATTTCTATATTCGAAGTTTGATATTTTTAGTCTTGAAAAAGAAGTTTGCAATATTTCTTTGTCGATAATTATTAGTAAAGTAAAACACTCTATAAGATGACCTAAAAATACATGTGTATATTCATTGCATTATCTTGAAATTTGGTACATTTATTTATGCGACCTCAAGGACTAACTATATACTCCAAAAGCGAGAACAATCCAACGAAAAGAGACCTTGTAAATAAATGAATTTGAAAGATACCAATTTTGCGACCTTTGACTCATTTTCCTGAAACATATCACATATGTCATTGATTCAAAAATTAAACTAGGTAGGTGTTTGTATCGCCACTATTGATGCCAGATGGTTTATGGAGGCGATGCCGACAGTCATAGTCATAGACATGGGTCAGATTTTCAGAAAATGCACAATTGGCAGCTGTACACATTTAGTAAATTCTGCTAAATTAGGCTGCAATTTGGTCATTATTAGGTAAATTAGAGTATATTCGGCATTGCATTGATTCTAGCAATCTGTTTGGTTAGGTTGAACTGTATTTTGAACTTTATTTTCGTCTGAAATTTGGGTTATTTGAGGAGATTGGTGAATATGAATTGTACATTTTCTGAAAATATGACCAACCATCTGTATCATTCACAGCTGTCCATTCATACTTTCAACACACTTTATACTCGACGGAAATTCAACTTGACATCACTAATGTAGACTATTATAATTATGGTATTCGGCAATACATGTAAATAGTTCGTTTTCTTTCAACGATTACACAGAAAAAGGAGGCGCATACTAATACTAGATCTATCCCAAAATTCTCGTCCCAAAATAGCTATCATACCGTAGTCAAAATAAATAATCTATAATAGAATATTATTGGACCAAAAGGCGTAAGTATTGGTTGGCTGTGAAATATTCTAGAGTATTATGAAATAATGACTCTCACACGAGTTTTAAATTGTTGCACACTAATGGTGGTCTCCACTGGCTGTCGTAAGCTCTGCGGTAAGCTCTGCGGCAAGCCTTGCGATGGTGCTGTGATGGTGAGGAGTGGCGAGGTCCTGCCTACATAGATAGTCAGCCTATCTCTACAGTATCAGTCGGGATAGCACGGTAGGGTCATCATCAGCCTGACTCTGCCTCCATGGCTCACTGACCATGTAGGCAAGGACCTGGTCATTCCTCTCCACCTACAGAACCAGCACAAATCCTCGCAAGGCTTATCGCAGAGCTTACCACAGCCAGTGGAGACCATCCTTAGGTATGGCTCACTGACCATGTAGGCAAGGACCTGGTCATTCCTCTCCACCTACAGAACCAGCACAAATCATCGCAATTAAGGCTTATCGCAGAGTTTACCGCAGCCAGTGGAGACCACCCTTCGGTAATCAGACGCCCATCCAGAAAGGACTTATGTAATCGCGCAATCGCTTTATACCATTATCTCGAACACGGGTTCAACGGTCCATCATATCGCACGGTCACCTTCATGTCAGCGACATTATATAATTGTTGTTTCGTTTAGATTAGGATTCAGTAGCAACGCCACCTGTGTGATTCATAATATTGATGTACAGAATAGAAAATCGTTGAATGAAACTAAACTGCCCGCCATGTAACGCTTCATAGCCATGATACTATAGGAGCTACTTGGAGCAAACTAATAGTTTTATAGGTTGTTCCATTCAAGGCTCTTCTTTCCATTAGTTCAATTGGAGTAACCCGCTTTTCAATATTTAATGACCCACGCTTATTTCTGGAGAAAACGCTGACATGCAAGGTTTCATTACCACTCCCTTTCTAAACTTGAAAGATCCTCTCCCTCCTCAACATAATATTTCCCGATATTTCCATGAAAAATACATTTAGGTTAGTAATTGTCCCTAGCTAAAGATGGTATCTGTCCGATGTCACCCTTTCTATGTAAATACTTGTAATATTCACGCATGAGGTATTTACTTTTTATAAGCTCAGTTCACCTGTGGATTCGAGTGGGGTCGTAGTAACAAACGCTTCAAACTGAAATTCTGTAGGCCTACATAGATACTAGTAGATATAACTTTTATAAGTGTAGGTGATAGTTAATAAATGCCACTCAGCAAAAAAGTAATGTATTGTTGTTATCTACATAGCTCTACATCAGCACATTATTAGACTTATCAGTATGCTGTATATTAATACAAGTTGTTAGTAGACTCTTGTTTGGAAGGCTGTTGTCTCCTCTGAGGCTGTGATGCGTGACAGCAAACTCCACCTTGAACCCGACCACCGGGTTTTAACCCCGACCCACATAAAATTGTGATGAGGGGAACTTGGACGTGTACCAGTAAACTTGTAGGCCTACCGGGTTTAATTATTTGCCTTCTATGGGATGGTTGTAGTGGTGTGTGGGTGTGGGTGTGTGTAGGTGTGTGGGGAGGGGGGGGGGGGTACTGTCTATTCCCTCCCTCTATGTATTGAATGCACGGAAGAAGAGGCCCACATTTAACAATAACTCAATGAACATCTATCCACATACTAATAATTGAATAACGATAAGCATACTTAATAATTTAGACAGAAATATACTAAGCAACGCATGGACACAGATGGAACCTAACTATGTGGATTTTGTATTTAATTTAAATTGTGTGGTCTGACAGGGGAAACATATAAATGCACACTTCAATATTCAAGACAGCAAGCAACACTCCTTTCATATACTTCTACATACTTATGTGGGTCAGATTTTCAGAAAATGTACAATTCGCCTTCACCATTGATTTCTGTAATTTTATTTATGATTCTGCCCCAAAATCCTTGTTGCAAAAACTTCAGTCCCAACAAAATTTAGCTTTGAGGAACATTTTGAACAAATCCAAATACGTCAATGTGGACCGTGAACATGAAGCCCTGAACATATGGCCCCTTAAAATAATTAAATATACCTACTCGAAGTCACACAAGAGGAAAAAGAAACGTGACTGTTTTGGCTTCTAAGATAGTGCTTTGTTTAGAAAATACACTCAGCAACTCCAAGCACTTTTTTAACATTGTAATTGTACTGTTATAATGTGTCATTATCTCTCTGTAGTGTGTTACTGCCCCTGCCTAAAAATTCGTGTTTACACTTGTTATCTTTGCCTAAATCAACACAGTCCTTCTATTGTACGCTTTGATGTAACCTGTTTATAACAATTTGTAGCAACCCATGATATGTTCTTAGTTAATAACTAACACTTATCACATCGTTGTGAATTACGTGAAATAATATGAACTCAGTCAGTTATATTAATTGTTAGCTAGTAGCCCCATCTGCTTTTCTCATTGTACTTACTCATCTCATCCAAAGTTGACACATTTGTTATTATTAAGCTCTATATGGGGATTATTAATTTTGTAACAATCATTTCAAAGATATGAACGTCGGCAGTCAGTGGAAGACCTGGCATGTCCTATGTCAGAAGTGTCCGACCTATTGTAACCAAGATCATGCAATAAAGAATTTTTTAATTGAGTAACATTATGAAGAGGAAGATTGACCTGCGATCAAAGGTTCCATGATCTCCGCCGCCCATCAGGGCAATTAGCTCTTATCTGGTCATCAGCAGTGGGGCGCCCCTGCCCATTTCCAACCGATTTACTTACAATTTCAACAAGTCATTTTAAATTTTTGAGTTTTTGATACCAATATCAGGATTATTTCAATACGATATCAAGTACGCAGAAAAACTATCTTTCCCCGGTTCATATACATGCAGTACAAGTATACATATACCACAGGAAAGCTGCATTTCTCAAGAATCACATACCCAAATGCCAATAATTAGGACGGATTAAGAAATATATAGATTTTGAGAAGAAAAAGTCTTTCCAAATGAGTGTTTCAAAGAAATGTAACTGTAACTTGATTTGTAAGTACAGTAGGGAGATAATAATATAAGATGGGGAACATAATTCTGGAAGAGTGCCATGTGTATGAATGATAGTTTGTATTAATCATATACCAATAATTATAGCTTGCTTAGACCTCAATTGCATGGGTCATGAGGTTCTGGAGAGGGGTGGGCATCAGCGGTGAGACCATGATGGTGCACAAAGCCCCCTTGCACCACAGGAGGACCACCTCATCTTTGGGCCGGGAATCAGCAGGGTGCAAGCAGTACATTTCCTAGAACTTTCTTTGATCAATCACTAATAATATATGAGTACTATACACTTTAGGATAACCTCAAATACCTTCGATACACACTCTTGAAATGTAGTACACGTATTTATGTTACTACCACGGATAAACACCTCAAAAATGAAACTATTCGCACATAGGGTTTGTGTGAGGAGTACATTTAAAAGATATCCTTTTGCGACTTGTGACTCATTTTTTCCTGGAACACATCGCATAATTATATTATATGGAGTGTACCCCCCCCCCAACCTCCCCCTCCGTCTCGTACACAAGGGGGCCGGGAGCATGTATAGGTATCCTGAGTGAATGCCCTACACACTTCACTGACCGACATTCACGCTTGTGATGCACCAGTAGAAGACTTCTTCTCAAGTCGGGACTATTAAAGGTGGTAGTCACCAAGTGGTTATATTCCCGTGGAGTACCTATATTTCTTGAATATATACCATAATAAGGATAATATATCATGTATAAAACGCATGCTGTCATGTGCAGGGAGACAGTGCCGCCTTGATAGTAATGGTGTAGACTGGGAGGGTCCGACGTCGAACTCAATAATATCAGTAAGTGGAATTTCGCCAAAGTTTCCATTGACTACATTACCCTGGGGCGTTATACATACATATGCAAGTTTGTCTTTTATTATAAGTGACTGTGGGCTTGGCCTGTGTGCTAGTGGTATAGCTGACGTTTGTCCTATCTGACAAATCAGCTTGGCGACATCACTGCTTTATTTAGTTTGAAATAATCATGCATATTCCCATATCTTATCGTTATCTATTATATTACATCAGAGATATCTAATGTAATGTCGGAAACCACAGGTGCTTCCATCAGGATTCCCCAGCAGGAAATAAATGGAAAAGTGTATAGAGCTATATGTATACGCCTACAACCAAATTGGGAACAGGAACACAAATTAAACCTATTTATATCTGGATAGAGTATAATTCATTTCAATTGTTCAATAACACATGAACATCTAAATGATACAATTAAAATAATTGTTCAAATTTTATTTTTTTTAAATAAATTTTATTGACAGAATTTCTACAGTTTGCAGTATGTCTCATTCGTCAATGGAGAATTAAGGAATTGAATCCATTTCAAGGGGATATAATTATTTTTTAAGTTTCCAAGAGATATCATTTAAATTTCACTTTAATTTAGTACACCGCCATCAGTAGAATTATTGATCTTGCATGTAATGCAAGCCACACTTCATCGCTTTCCAAACTGTTCAGGATAAATAATGCGGTATTTGTTTTTCTTGTCATTGATCTGATTATATTTGCCGATATTTTCGTATGTTTTTGTTCCAAGAAAAACGCCCCAATGAGCTTGTGTGCCCGCCTTTTACATCCTAGTAAAACGATTCTAGCTTAAGGGCTAGCTAATCCACTTAGCCGATTCTCATGCGAGAATTCAATGCAAAAGAGTCCTCTGCGACGCAAAATCGGATGAGAATCGACTTAGTGGACTAGGCCCCTTATTATGGTCTGACCTCTCCATGATCATCTCTCTTTCTCTATTTCCAGTCAACGGACATTCTTAACCGCAATAATGATGTAATCATCATACCTCATAATATGAAGAAGATATGTCTGTCAATGCTTACTTGAGGAGGAACTTCACTGAACTGGGATTAACATTCATGCCAGAAAGTACGGTTAATCCAACACGAGGAATATACTTTCCAAAGCCAGACTCATGATGAAACTCGGCCAATATATGATCATGTTGTTAAAAGCATGCCTCGTCAGCCCAAATCGCAAGAAGTTCGCGATAATCGGCGGGGTTATAGGGACCCTCGTTTGTATTACCCACATTGGCATTTACCCCAAAATAATCGAGGCACAACTCTTTGAAGCAGAAGCTGAATTCATTCGACACTATGTCCATTTATGTCAACAGAAGACACCAAGCCAAGGAGGTCCGATGAAGTGGTGTGATTGTATACCTGATACTTTGGGTGAGTGTATTTTTTTCATGTAAATTCCATGGTTGTTCTATTAATGAATTGCTGGAACAATATTGAGTAGAGTTGAGTAGTCTTACTAAACAGAAGTACAGTGACACGCCCAGGCTTGCTTCTAAGTTCTGTTTCATGCACCTTCCCTACATTATCTGTATATGGGTCAAATCGCCAGGAAATGTACAATTTGTCTTCACCAATCCTCTATAATAACCCAAATTTAAGACAATAATGATGTTCAAAATTCAGTTTAACACAACCGAAAAGATTGTTTGAATCAAGGCAATATCAAATATACTCAAATATACCTAGCTTTAACCATTTTTCAGTCTAATTTTGAATTTATCAAATATGTAGATGTGCCAATTGTACATCTTCTGAAAATCTGACTCATATAGGGCCCAGTCCACCAAGCCGATTCTCCTGCGATTTTGCGCCGCAGAGAACTCTTTTGCACTCAATTCTGTGAGAATCGCCTGAGAATCGGCTTAGTGGACTAGGCCCTTTAGTTATTGTTCTTGTAAATCTTTATTCGACATCATATCCCTCACAATAATCGTAAAACATGAAGATTTCGAATTCATATTCCGTGAAACATGTTAAAAGTTTATTTCCTTATTTCAGTTGGACAATATGATGTAGCCGCTTATGTAGCCAACTATATTCCACCTAAACCTGACACAAGCATGTGGAGATACCTAGATTTTACAGCTCTGAGCTCAGCAACAACAGGTGTTGCCTCCAAAAAGACAAAGGCAGCCTCTGCGCCAATGAGTTTAACAGTGGAAGTGGGTGGGCATTGGCGCCCCAGTATATGCAAAGCTCGCCAAAGTGTGGCAATCATTATTCCATACCGTAATAGACAGCAACATTTAGAAGTGTTCGAAAAATACATTCATGCATTCCTTCAGCGACAACAGTTAGATTATTCAATATTCGTAATTGAGCAGGTAAGTTTATTGATAACTTTCGGAACGCCGGGTGTTATATGAAGGTTTTGTCTGTCTTGAAAATGGAATAGTTATAGAAATATTGTAGGATAATAATAAAAGTATAAAAGAAGTCTTAAGGCTGTGATCCTAAGATCTAGAATGAATGTGTATTGTTGTCTAGCATACAGGTAGGTGCTTGGTCCATGTGGCTATTAGTCATTGGGGGAATATTAAAGTAGGCGAGGGTGCTACCTGAGCCTTTACATGCTACCGTAAATACTGCCATAAATTCCTGGGTAATGGTACTTTAATGAGTTATGGACATGTTACTTAATTGAGATATTAAATGTAATAATAATAATTAATCATAATTATAGTAATAAAGTGGTTACCCATTGTTACGTCATTATTGCGTAACGTGATGTAACACGGGCCTTGAAAAAACGCCTGATACAAAATCTCCTGATTTACTTTTAGCGCTGGCGCTCATACAATGACATAATTATATACTTTAAAATTATCTTATCTAATAAAAGATAAGTTTAAGGCCTATGTCACACTGATTTCCAAACCTCTCGGATCTGGTTCTTGATTTATATTATACATTGATCTGATTATATTTGCCGATATTTTCGTATGACATTGTTCCAAGAAAAAACCCAATAAGCTTGTGTGCCCGCCTTTTACATCCTAGTTAAAACGATTCTAGCTTAAATAAAGGGCCGAGTCCACTAAAAGACCACCCTTGGGACTGAACGATGTGTGGTCTCATAGCGAGGTGGTCTCATTAGAGGGACTTCTCTAATAAGAGGAAAGCTATCCGGGACGGGGAGAAACTGGTCTTAATAGAGGGGTGGTCTCTATAGGGAGGTGGTCTTTATGCGAGGTTCCACTGTACTATATGTTTGGGTCAGATTTTCATAAAATGTACAATTGGCAGTTCTACACATTTAGGAAATTCTGCTAAATTAAACTCAACAATGATAAATACAGAGTATATCTGAGTATATTTTGGTATCGCATTATTTTAAAGTATCAGTTCTGTTATGCTGAACTGCATTTTGAAGCTCATTTTTGTCTTAAATGTGGGTTATTTAAGAGGATTGGTGAAGGCGAATTGTACATTTTCTGAAAATCTGACCCGTTTGTTTATTTCCCATGAGATGTGCAACCGCGTGCGTGTCAGGAAATTGGTTCATTCATCGCACACGGAATAATTCATAGTGATTGGCAGGCGTGAATGTCTTATTGGCATGGGAGGGTCATTGTATTTATTAATCTATTCCACCATCAAAGGGAAACTCGTTCTTGCAAGAGGGAATGCATGAGATTTGAGTTCGTGAGGTACGAGTTCTCATTACCACTAGCCTAGATACACAATACGTCATTACCACTAGCCTAGATACACAATACGTCATTACCACTAGCCTACATACACAATACGTCATTACCACTAGCCTACATACACAATACGTCATTACAACTAGCCTAGATACACAATACGTCATTACAACTAGCCTAGATACACAATACGTCATTACAACTAGCCTAGATACACAATACGTCATTACAACTAGCCTAGATACACAATACGTCATTACAACTAGCCTACATACACAATAAGTGTAAGCATTTTTAAAAATTTGTAATATACATTTTAACCAGGACTAGATCACCACAATATTTATATATGCTATTCTCAACTCATCCTGACACAAGAATTTGAAAAACATTATATATAGATATTCGTGTATATATATATATATATTGACCGTTTGATTACAAATGGTACAATAATTATTTGTTTGCATTCAAACATGATAGAGTCCCCCGGTAATTTACCTGATAATAACAAATACGAATACAAAATACAATGTGCACAAAACAGAACACAGTAGACACATCTGTTTAAACTATGCAGTGTAGCTATTAGTTGTTGCTGTACCGTTTTAGTCCAGGCAATCTGTGAGAAATATTGGGTCAAACCACATAATTGCCTGGATTTGTATATTTATCTTTTCGGTACAGCTCGATGTTTCCATCGTTTTTCGTTTGTATCTGTATCCGTAGATATATGGGTGAAATAGGCAGAAAATGTACAATTCACCTTCACCAATCCTCTCAAATAACCCAAATTTAAGACGATAATGATTTTCAAAATTCAGTTTAACACATCCTAAAAGATTGTTTGAAACAAGGCAATATCAAATATACTAAAATATACCTACTATTGGTCAAATTGCAGCCTAATTTAGCAGAATTTACTCAATATGTAGATCTGTCAATTGTACATTTTCTGACGATCTGACCCATATGTATATGTATAGGATATGAGATCTGGCATTGCCTAACTTGGATAATGTAGTCAAAATCATCTCATTAATGCATGCATGGCTATTATTTGGATGGTCATTGTTAATATCGTCGAGTTCCTATTTTATGATTGCCAAACGACTACAATATGCCCAAACATAACCCGCCGGACACAAAACAACCGCCCCTTATAATTCATGGGTTGATTCCACACATGGGTTTTTCACACAGCCAGAGACTGTTCAAGCAAGGCATCATTTATTCTAGGCATTATTTGAATATAGATTGTTTATTAATATCATATATATCCAATCGCCCAATTATACGATTAAGATCTGTATACTTCCCCACTATCTAAGGCCTGCAGCTATAGGGTATAATTCTCCACCAATATGTTATAACGAGTGTAACATAAAAGTAGTGAAGAACTTGTAGATAGTCTAGGCCCAAAGTTGAGAGAGTTCCTTCAAACGAAGGGAAAGCCTCCCGCCTCAAACTACAAAGTGTCATTATAATTCCATTGAGTCTACAAACTGTCATTATATTCCCATTAAAACGCCGAGTTCTAGGCCAGGAAACCTATTGGCGAAGTAGGCTGACATACAATTCTTATCTGATCTGAGGGTTTGGACTTAGAGTGTAGAGTATGAAGCAATGTTTATGATGGTAAATACCTTGGTGTTGATAGGTATGGCAACTAACTAGAAGGTGTGTGATGTACCTGTTGTATAGATGAAAGGATTGCCATTAGGTATTCCCTCAAAGGTGATAGAAATAGAGAATAAATCATTAAAGGACTAGCGTCCAGACAGAAAGCTAAAAAGTTAAACTTTAGGGGTAGTGTTATGATCTGAGATGATGGACTATATAGTTTCTGGAATTATTCCTAATGATCTGGCTAAAGCTAGACAGGTGTTGGTGACTCATGATCAATTCTTTGTGAATGCAGGCATTTTATGTAGATTGAGTGATCAATTCTTTGTGAATGCAAGCATTTTATGTAGATTGCCAAATGGCACTAAAATGAAAGATGCAGCAAGACAGTATCAGGTAGTATTGCCAAGTACCTGCATTCAACCTGTATTGACCAGCAGAGCGCTAGACTCTACTTCTCTTGATATTCAGCTGAGCTTATTATGGGCCAGATTTTCTGACAATGTACAATTGGCAGCTCTACAAACTTAGGAAACTTTGCTAAATTAGGCTGAAAAATGATGAATACCTGGTATATTTGGTGTTGCGTTTATTTATAGAATCTGTTTTGCTATGTTAAACTGCATCTTGACGCTGATTTCTGTCTTAAATGTGGGTTTTTTCGAGAGATTTAGCAAAGGTGAATTGTACATTATCTGAAGGTCTGACCCATTATATATACAGTTAATATTTTTGATATAGTGGGTAACCATTCTATATGGTGTATCTTTACTTTAGTATATACTATTCAACATCATAGTATTTCAATGGTGGAGAACCTATTAAGATTCAGTTAGTACCAACATTTATTCTAAATTATAACATTACAGTCTAAGTCCATAGTTGAGCCCCTTCAAACCACCTCAAACCGTAAAGTGCTGTTATGATTCCATAAAAACCGCAAAATTTTATTATATTCCCAATAAAACGCTGAATCCTAGGCCAGGAAAGTGATTAGTGAAATGGGCTGACATACCATTCTTATCCGATCTGAGGGTTTGGACGGGTCTGACTAAAAGACGCACAGCACCGAAAACCCACACAGCATCCGCACAGCACCCGCACAGCACCCGCACAGCACCGCCACTACTTGTGCGATTTATATCAGACACACCACGTTGCCATTTTGTACATGAAATATTCTTCTGATCACCATGCTATTTGAGGATACAACTTATTGAATGCGGATCTCAAAAGCCTGTAAATATGAGTTTTATAACTAGAGTAGTCTTACTGTAAATAGCTGTCAAAGTTCGTGATATTTAGATTACTCATTTAATCGCTGAATCCTGGTCATATATTGCAATATTTGTGGATATTACTGGTTGTTTAGTTTGAATTTATGCTTGCGAGAATGGGCAACTTCATTAAATACTCTGAATAGAAGGAGAATTAACGCAATGTCTTATAACAATTATTCCCTTAATAAAAGCCAGTCAGAGAAAGCTTAAGATCCGATTCATATCATCATTACATAATTTAATAATTGTATGATATATATATATTTAACACAGCATTACACATATAACTCTTAAGATAGGTATATCACAGCCTCATATTCATTACGATCTGCATTATACCCGTTTAATAAAATTCTAAGGACACAACATAAATAATGTTCGAAATTATGTCCGAATACTTATGCTCACTACTCAAACACTATATGAGCCTTTTCCACAATTTAAAATGTATTAAATACTCGAACATGTCTATTTGACTGTCCTAAAATCATATAATTATTGAATCATTATATGTACCTCATTTGGCAATCGTTGCTAGTAAGGTATTTTAGAAGGTGCATATTTTACAATATGAAATAGATATAGTATTAAATTTTAATCAGCATGTAACGTCTGTACAGGTAAGTTAATTAAGGCTATAAACTTGTATTGCATACCAGACAAACCGGCTATATGTCAGCATCACAGAGCTTTTTAAAGTATTCCAATCCGTGGCCTAATATGTGAAGTCCGAATTTATTATTATTTGTCTATAAATTTTGATGTCATCACATTGAGAATCATATGAATCTCATCAGGGCTAAATAGAGCAAAGAAAACTATTCTATCCAAAATATTTAATAAAGTTACCCACACTCGCTAGCATGAGTACGGAATGAACCACCAGTAATTTCCACAAATTCTCCATTAGACGACTGGGAGATTTATTTAAAGAATTATAAGTGACTAAATTACAGAAAATTAATTTAAACATCATGGGAAGGGTTTGCAACTTCGACAGTTATAATCACAGTAAAAGTATTCAACTATTCAGTCCCATATTTACTGGCCTTTGCGTTCTACCCATCATTATTGATATCCTAAAATTTCTCGGTTATATATTGAACATTTTATGTGACAAAATGTGAAGTGGTGCGTCTAATATTAGTCACGAAAGTAGCGGCGGTGCTGTGCGGGTGCCGTGCGGATGCTGTGCGGGTTTTCGGTGCTGTGCGTCTTTTAGTCATACCGGGTTTGGGTGGTTTGGACCTAGAGTGTGGCGTAGAAAAGAGTAAATTCGGACAGATTACCGGAGAATTTTGAAAAACACACACTTCACCAAACTGCCAACCCACGCCCCGTACAATGCGCAGGTTATTTTCTAATTTCCGAAAAGAGTACACTGAGACAGATTGGCTATATTGGCAATTGCAGATACAGGTCAGCGAAAAATAGTAACCTGATTCAATTGTTTTAATTTCACTCTAACCACTCGACCTGCCTGTATGATATTTTTATGGATAATAAACTTCAGGTGAAGGTTTCTTGCATATTCTATTCTTTTGTGGAGAGGAAAACACCTCAGCTACATTTGGATTTGACTGGGGATCGCCACATTATAATTAATTCTAGTTTAGCAGCAAAATTAACAGAGCAGAATATTCAAATTCAAATTCAAAAATTCTTTTATTGTAATCGATGATGTTGTTACAACTTGGTTGGTCAGGTCTGACTTTACAGCCAGGTCTTCCTGTGAATGCCGTCTTACTTGCATTTAGTCGTTACAATAATAGATGGGTTTGTTACATAGAGAAAAACAAAAAAATAAAAATCTTAAGACTAACAGTGTTGGGTATGGTTGTGAGATGAGAGCTACTATGTAGCAACGAATGGAAACAATGGACTAATATGAGACAGTATGTGAAAAGCTAGCTAGGAAATATTTCGACCGGAAGATGAACATGTAGCAAATACTAGGCGCTGTTAATATACAGTCAATCGATCCACTATTACAGATAGTATAGATATAGATATTTCAACCGAGAGATGAACATGCAGCAGATACTGGGCGTCACTATACATAGTCAGTCGATCCATTATTATAGGTAGCACAGGCATCCTTAATATACAGTTAACCATTCCATTATTACATATTGTACAGATATTAGGTAAACAATGAGAGTTACACAGATCCAGAGTAGTATGAACCCAGAAGAGGGTATACTACAGTGGTTAGAATGGGCTTTGCGTCTGGAATTAAAATGGTGCTAACAGCTGGTGAGTGTATTTTTTAAAAGTAGCTGAATCGTCAATTCTATGAGCTTCAACTTTTAATGAGTTCCATCGAACTCGACATTTATATGTGGCAGAGCCAATGATTTTATTAATTTTTGTGGACATAACAGTAAGGTTTTTCCTTCCCTCAGCATGACTCTGGGTCGACAGTTGCTTTGTGTCTAGATGTGACTGATTTTGGGCTAGGTAGTGCGAGACGTCTAAGATATGTTTGTCTCTTCTTAATTGTAGAGGCCAAACATTTAAAATTTTATGATCTACGTCATCAAATTTGGATTTATTAAAAATAATTCTCAATGCAAGATTCTGTTGAGATTGTAGTTTACGTAATAGAGCTTTAGGAGCGGAGTCATATAAGAAATCACAATAGTCCAGGTTAGGGAGAATAGCCAATTTAAATAGATCACTTTTAGCTTTAAAAGTCAGGGAGTTCCTGGCTTTATAGAGCAACCTGATCTTTGAAGTAACAAGTTTTAGTGTATTATTTACATGTGGTTTAAAGGTGAGTAGATCGTCTAAGAGAAACCCGAGATATTTGTATTCGTCCACAGAGTCTAACTTGGAGGAGCCGAGGGAAAGGGTAAGGTTGTTATTATGCATCTTTGACCTGGCTGAATAGCTGAGAGAAAAAGACATGGCTTTGCATTTGGAGATATTTAAAGACAGTTTGTTTTGAGCACACCAAATAGATATATTGTCTAGGTCAGCCTGAAGATTGCGGTGAAGCAAATCAACTTCAGCGTTATGATAGTAGACAACGGTATCATCCGCATAATGTTGGATGCTGGCATGTTTTACAATAGAACAGAGATCATTGATATAAATTGTGAACAGTAGTGGTCCCAGTATAGTCCCCTGTGGGACGCCATAAGAAATAGTACCTTCGTCGGATTTTAATCCGTTGACAGTGACAAACTGCTTTCTACAGTTTAGATAATTTGTGAACCATAAAAGTTCCATGCCGGTTATGCCATAAGACTGTAATTTATTTAAAAGAATTTGATGATGAACGGTGTCGAAAGCTTTACTGAAATCAAGAAAGACTGTTTTATTGAGCAGTTTGTTATTTAAATTGGAATAAACATTATCTAGAAAATCAATTTGGGCTTGTTGTATCGAATGATGCTTTCGAAAACCATATTGGTTATTATTGAATAATTTGTTTTGTTCGAAATGGTCCGTGAGCTGATGCTGCACGGCAGCTTCCAGAATTTTGGCAGGCATGGAGATGCATGAAATAGGTCTATAGTTTGATGTACTCAATTTGCTGTTCGCCTTAAAAAGTGGCGTAACACGAGCTGATTTAAAAGAACTGGGAATCTTACCTAATAATAGAGAAATGTTTATGATATGAGTCATTTGATCGGTCAGAGCTAGCAAACATGACTTCAAGATGGGGGCGGAGAGAAAATCGATACCAGCATTTTTTGTGGCATCGATTTTTGAAATTAATTTTCTAAGTTCCTGTGAGGATAGCTCGGAAAAATTAAATTTTGGTGATTGTGATTTGACATCTGTTTTTGCAGAGTCATTGGTTTGGTCATAGTCAGTATCGGCTGGTGGGGTGATCTTCCCAGCAAGCGTGGGACCCACATTCAAGAAATAGTTATTGAATTCATTCGGAATGTCAGATGGATTTAGCATTTGCCCATTTTTCTCAATATGAATCGTGTTATTCCCCTTCAGTTTACCCGGATTAATAATCGGCCTTAAGAACTCCCAATATTTTTTTGGATTTTTGTCATGAAATTCTAAACTAGAGTTGATAAATTGGGCCTTTGCTGCTTTACATTTAGAGTTTGCTTGCCTTCTGAGGGACTTGGCCTCTTCTAGAATGAGGGGGTCCTTAGTTTTGTTGGCAATTCTAAATAGGCGGTCTCTCTTGTTCATAATTTGTAAAAGCTCGTCAGTTATCCATTTGGGTTTTGTGCGAACGTTTCTAAATTTCTTCAGGGGACACATTTTATCTAGGTAATGTTCTATGTTTTTCAAAAGGGCATTCCAGCAAGATTCTGGGTCTGGATTACTATAGAAAGCGTTCCAGTCTAGGTTCCGTAGAATCTCATTGAGGGTTTTTTGGTCCAGATGTTTGGTGCATCTGGCCCAAAAAGTATCAACATTATAAGTGGTTCGAGCTTTTTTCCTCACAAGGAAGATAGGAAAATGGTCAGAAAGATTTAAATCTATTACACCGGCAGCACTAACATGGGAAGAGTCTGAATAAAAATGATCTATGGTAGTCTGTGATTTCAGAGTTAGCCTTGTAGGTTTTTTGATATATTGTACTAGTGAGAAATCATTTATCAGGCTTTTAATTTCAGAAGAGAGACTAGTCTTAGCAGAGCAGATTGTATTAAAGTCCAAATTAAAATCGCCCATGAGAAAGAGTTCATGAGAGCGATTTAGCTTGGAGAGAGTGTCTCTTAATTGTACTAGTAAAGATTTTGTGCAGCCGCTGGGAGGCCGATATATATTGACCACAGTGCAACTTTTATTCATGCCTTTTTTGATTGAGGCGATTTGAATTTCTAGATCTTTGGTTGAGATATTGAGGTTATTATAAGTTTCAGTGTCGACTACCAGATCATTTTAAAAATACATACATAACCCTCCCCCCCTCTTCTTGGTGGCTCTGTCCAGCCGGTGTAAGGAATAATTTGGGAGCTGAATCATATTATCATGTGTACTGGCATTAAGCCAGGTTTCATTGAAACCTAAAACATCGATATCGTTACCAGAGGTTAGACACTCGATCTGGTTAAAATGTTTATACAAGCTCCGTATGTTCCATGAAACAAATTTTATACCTTTAAGGGCTTTCAACTCGTTAAAGGGGTGAAGCAACAAGTCACTAGTGTCAGCAATCATGACAGAACTTGTTGTGACGTAGGAATTCCTTTGACGAACCAACAGTAACAATAACTTCCTTTGACGCAGTGAATAATACAAGCAGCGGCTAGGGGAACTAACAAGTTGTAAATAACAAATTCAATGTGTGAAACAACATTGAGGATAATAAACCGTTAAGGGACACAGAGTTTTTTAACAGTTCTTATAACAGTTCTTACGCCTCCATACTATGAGCGGAAGGTTGTTTGGTGATTAGAAAGAGGTTGAGGTTACATTAAACTATGAGCTTATAGTGATTTAAAATTATCGCAGTAATAATATCAAAAGTATTATTGTTATTAATAATATCGATATCAGCACTGTTGAGTGATGAGTGATGAGACTTCCCTGAACCGATTGTAAGAATAATACTATAGTACTATAGTCTCTCCAATTATAATCAGAGATTCCACAATGTTTGTGCAATGACGAATATGATGCATAATAACCCCTATAACAATACATAACCTACATAATGTGCTTTAGTAGTTGTGCGCATCATTAACACTATAAAACATACCAATCACCAGGAGAAGCACTAAAACAAGTTACTTCTCACCCCGACAGCGAATGAGCCCTCCCCCACTCCAACCAGTAAATACTATGTCAACCCGAATTATAAGAGTATCTTAAATCACCTAGTACATAGAGTGACAAGTCAGTTATATCATAGTGACATAAAATAAATTTTAAGGCTGAACACTTGATTGTGTCAGGTAGATACATACAATAATTAAGTATAGAAGTTTCGTGAGAGGTAAAACTACACACAACCATAAGCAGGTGAGGCACTAATGGAGGTAGCATCCATGGTATGCAGTTTAGACTTGAGAGTATACTGGGGGTCTGGGGGTTTACAAATTCCACATCATATTTTCCAACTGGTAGGAGCGCTTAAAGAGACATTCATGACACCATTCAGTCGGAGCGACATTTCACAGAGGGAAATATTACAGCCTATAAAATTGAGTAAGCCGAAATCAGTAAGATTATCCATTAAACAACAAGTAGTTGATGAGAATAACAATTACACAACAGGTCATGATTCAAAGTGTAAGAAACAGCTCGTTCATAAAGATCGACAATGTTAACATATGCATTTGACATTACAAATTGATTTTAACATTATAATTGATCTAATTTTTATATAGATTTTAGATTCAATTTAATATGTTATGCGCCCTATTACTTTCACAATTTAACATAGCTCAGTTCCTTATGTACTTATATCGGGCAGGAACAGATGCACTATGTGGGGGAGGGAGGCACTAAATTGCTCTGTCTGTTTTCATGATAATAAATATCCCCTGGGGCTGTGTCTTGGAAATGCTACTATCGATTCTGATAGGAGGACAGTGTACTGGTAGATATTAAATCGGGATATAATCTACCTCTGGCCATGGCTTTTGAGATAAACATTCAGGAATTTCGGAGAAGCACCCTAAGTGATAGTTCAATAAAATTGCATAACAGTAGGATTTGTCTGGCGGGGTTTTGTCCTAGTTAGTTCATCATACCCACTATATATCCGCGGTATGTGTTTGGCGGGGTTATGTCCATACGGATCAGATTTTCAGAAAATGTACAATTGGCAGAACTACATATTTAGTAAATTCAGCTAAATTAGACTGGAAAATGGTCAAAACTAGGTATATTTGAGTATATTTGATATTGCCTTGCTTCAAACAATCTTTTCGGTTGTGTTAAACTGAATTTTGAACATAATTATTGTCTTAAATTTGGGTTATTTGAGAGGATTGGTGAAGACAAATTGTGCATTATCTGGCGATTTCACCCATAAATGAGTTTCAATTCCCTCTTTTGTTTTCCAGGGTAGTCCTGCTATTTTCAATAGGGCGGCTTTAATGAACGTTGGTTATTTGGAAGCCTTCAAACAGCGACCAGGCGGTTATGATTGCTTCATATTCCATGATGTCGATCTGCTACCAGAAAATGACAAGAACATGTATACATGTTACATGTCTCCCGTACACCTGGGTGCTTACATGAACAAATTTAAATACAGGTGCGCCTATTTTTTAGATATTCGTCTTGGATTGAAAGGGCAGACGTGATTGACATTAGTGAGGTTCAGCAAGTCTAACCTATACGTAAAAGTAAACGTATCCGTATCTCTGATATACAAACATACTGGTACGTGAAAAGAAAGAAAAAGGTTCCAGCAAAACATGGCGGGAAAAACGTAACGTAACATATCAGGCAAAATGTTTCATCTCACAATTTATTTTGTATACATAAAAATAAAACCTAAGTCACAAAAACGGTACGGATACGGTTACGTTATTGAGATAGGTTTGCTTGCGGAACCTCCCTACTGTGTTGTCTTCCATTGTTGTATAAAGCATTATCACGATAGACAATCATTTATAAATAAACAGTGTTATTGAACAGATTTCTCATACAAAATACGCTCAGATATTCACATAAAGTCAATGGCATTCATCTGTGAGAAATCCTTAGTTTGAGATTTACATTGTTTATAGATACATCCTGATTTTAATGTTACCGTTCTAGATACTTTACGAGTTCCAAATTTGAAATTTAAATACTCAATATAACCTATTGGTGGCGTAATACTAGAGCACACTATTTTGGGTACTTTCTTGGCCATAAAACCAAGGGTGCTGACATCGTCAATTTATTTTGTATCGTATCCAGAAATAATTAAGCACGATAATTATAAATCAAATCAATTTAATGAGTCTTTTATAGCCTTCTGGTAATATGATACACATTTATTTCGACTAGAATGCCATACAGTACATTCTTCGGTGGTGCTATCGCAATAGACAACAAAAGCGTGGCTTCAATAAATGGCTTCCCTACGCGTTTCTATGGATGGGGAGGAGAAGATGACGAAATATGGAATAGGTGAGTTTTAAATGAGAAGAAATCAATACAGTTTAATGTTTTGTGGTCTAGACCTATATCTGACACATTGAACAGAGTTATTCACTATTACATCTTTCATAACATTAAAGTGGCATTGTATGACTAGGCCACTCTATATTTTATGCAGCTTACTATAGTATTCCATAAATAACATGTGACGATTATAGGATTCTAGTATTGCTACGTGTCTGTCTACAGGGGCGCACATAAACGGGAGACAATCACCAAGAGACAATATTATGAAGTTCTAGACAATGTCGCACATTTTGTCTTTTGTCTCAAATGTATTTTTTAGGCCTAAAGACAAAGACAGTTCTTTGTTTGTCAACCCATTTTGTCGTATTTTTCACATGTCCTATTCGATAAATAAAAGATTTTCAAATCAAATCAAATGTGCGGGCCTGCTGTACACACAATTAATCGAATGCATGTTTTACGTGTCCGTGACTCAGAGGTACATCTGGCTGCTGAGCATTGTTTGTATTGGTCGCGAATTGAATACACAAAGATGCACTTTGTTTACCTTTTCAGAGTAAAATGGCAAAACCTAACGATTCAACGGTACCCACCACATATTGGCAGAAGTTTTATGGTCAATCATGACCCGGATGAGGGTAATCCAGTAAACCCCAGGAGGTATTATTTTCATTATCATAATTATTTGTATTATTGTGTGAAAATAAACCTCGCTTCATCAATGAGCTCCGTATTGGTTTTAGATCCATTGACGATTTTGCCCGCTTTAAAAGTACTATAAAACTGCGCCTTCTACCGATACCTATTTGAAACTTTTGTAAACTTGAATTCGATTCGATATCTTGACATTTATGATATGTTACATTTGTTCTGATCTAGATTGCTCTTCTCTTATTACATTGTAATTTGTTACTTTACTTCCTGGACTGTTTCTGCACTGATATGAATGTACATCTGTACGCATGAAATCTTTTATTTCCGACCGGCTCCAGGATCGATGATCTAACTGTTTGAATTAAATGGATTAATACTGATGTAGTTAAGCTCGAACCTGAATATAAATGATTTAAAAAAAATGAAAGCGGACGGAGCTTTGTATACATTTCTGATTACGTCACAATATCAGATTACTTCACTGCGAAACGTTATCCGCTTTTGAACGTTATGAGTTAAAAATATCTTATATACTCGTTCCTGGTGTTTGAACATTCCTTGCTAAAAAATATAGATATATTCAATAGGGTTACGTAATGTGCCCCCGAACAGGGAGGTATATATATGTATTACTAATATTAATTGTGGTAACATGGTGGCTATAGCTCCGAAAGCAATCTATGAGTATTTGACATTCTTATTTGCGTTTCTGACTAGCTGGCTTGGTAGCAATCAAGCACAAGCTATTTATCTTATTTTGATTATAAGGTTCCTAGGATACAACCATGGGATTAGCCTTGATTGCTATGATTGCATTATTATACATGTAAGATAATGGTTGAATTTGGTAAACAGTTATGGTTAATAATAAGCTTATTTGTGGATAAGTTAATCGTGTATAGGCCTACCTAATGTTAATGGCGCATCATATTTAAGCTGAATACTAAGGTAGCGAATTTGTAAAATTAAGTATCCAAGAAAACCCTAGAATGAATAGCGAGCTCTTTTACAATTCAGCAAAACTTGAGGGAAACTTCATAGAGTATCATAGAGTAGATGGGCAAGCAGAGGGAACTGGTTTGCTGGGTACTTGCCATTACTGCATATATTCATATCGCTGAGTACTTTTATCGCCTACACAGTACACAGTAGCCTAGTGGTTAAGGATAAATGTGTGGTTCAACCTAAAATTGACGCATTAGCGCCCTGCTGACCCCTGCAGCTGATGTATGAGGGTTCCTTGTTCCCCTGACTAGCTACAAATTGAGGTTAAACCACGAACCCTCGATCTGCAATGTCACTAAATTATCATTCATTCAAGCTTTACACTGTATGTGGGTCAGATTTTCATAAAGTGTACAATTGGCAGATGTACACTTGTAGTATAAATTCTGATTCAATTTGGTCAATACTGGGTAAATTCGAATATATTTGGCATTGCATTGATTCTAGCAATCTGATTGGTTAGGTTGAACTCTATTTTCTATTTTCTGAAATTTGGGTTATTTGAGAGGATTGGTGAATTTCTGGCGATTTCACCCATGTAGATGTCAATGGGATGATCATGAGATTATTGCTATTTTAATATAGAATTTAAATCTTTTCCGGTAGATAAGAAGTTTGTTACGGGCTGAGAATTAATTTTAAGGAATGAGGTAGCGATGCAAACTAGATTGATATTGGACATGTATAGTTATTTAAGTTGGTCACTTTTCAAATTCTTGTTTTTATAAGTATACAAACTGTAGAATTTCCCGTTAGCAAGTAGTATATATATATATATATATAGATTAAGTGCATGTATAAGTGACGAGGGGACAATGTCTTATTCAATACAGAACCATGGATCTCATGCTTTCCAGAGATGACGGTTATACAAACGAAGAATCACTATTTGCAAAAGAAGGGCTGTCGTCAGTGAAGTATAAGGTTGTCGGTGCAGAACAACGTGCTCTATATACAAAAATTACCATCAACCTTGGTAAGTGGAGTTAGAGGGTTAAGGCCCTTGTCCACTAAACCGATTCTCATGCGATTCTCACAAAATTTAATGGAAAAGAGTCCTCTGCGCAAATTCGCATGGGAATCGGCTTAGTGGACTAGGCCCTTAAGATTGATTGTTGCTGCATGACCCCCATTATACCCACTATGTTGCTGCATATCCCCTAGTATACCCTCTATATTGCTGCATATCCCCATTATATCCTCTTTGTAGCTGCATATCCCCCATTATACCCTCTGTGTTGCTGCATATCCCCCATAACATCCTCTATGTTTTTGCATATCCCTAATTATATCCTCTATGTTGCTGCATGACCCCCATTAACCCTCCATGTTGCTGCATATCCCCCATTATACCCTCTATGTTGCTGCATGACCCCCATTATACCTTCTATGTTGCTGCATATCCCCTAGTATACCCTCTATATTGCTGCATATCCCCATTATATCCTCTTTGTAGCTGTATATCCCCCATTATACCCTCTATGTTGCTGCATATCTCCTAGTATACCCTCTATGTTGGTACATGAACCACATTATACCCACTATGTTGCTACATGACCCCCATTAACCCTCCATGTTGCTGCATGACCCCCATTATACCCTCCATGTTGCTGCATATCCCCCATAATACCCTCTATGTTGCGACATGAACCACATTATACCCTCTATGTTGTTGCATACCCCCATTATACCCTCTATGTTACTACATGAACCACATTATACCCTCTATGTTGCTGCATATCCCCATTATACCCTCTATGTTGCTGCATGACCCGCATTATACCCTCTATGTTGCTGCACATCCCCCATTATATCCTCTATGTTGCTGCATGACACCCATTGTACCCTCTATGTTGCTGCATATCCCCCATTATACCCTCTATGTTGCGACATTAACCACATTATACCCTCTATGTTGTTGCATACCCCCATTATACCCTCTATGTTGGTACATGAACCACATTATACCCTCTATGTTGCTGCATATCCCCATTATACCATCCATGTTGCTACATGAACCACTTTATACCCACTTTGTTGCTGCATATCCCCTAGTATACTCTCTATTTTGCTAAATGTCCCCCATTATACCCTTTATGTTGTTGCATATTCCCCATTATACCCTCTTGTGGCATTAAAACCAAAATATCTCAAAAACTCACTGAGATATGGGTTGATTCCATCTCAGCCAATCAGATTTCAGCTTATTTGCATGAACATGGCCCAAAATAAGGCTGAAATATTGAAAGTAAAAAAGGTCGCACAATCTATTAAATTTAAACATCTTTAGAAACGTTGATTCCCAGCCAAGAAAGAAAATAAAGAATACAAATTTATTTGAGACAAGCTGTATAGTATTATGTTGGGTATAACTGACCAATATGGTCTAAACTGATGTTAATGAGTTCTTTGTATGCTCCTCCAGAGGGGCTTATTGCTATACCATTTTCCACTACAATATGCTAATGGTAACCAAGGAGGTTGTCTGTTGTTAAGCGACCAATATATAACAAATTCAAATAACCCTTGTTCTACCTTTTTGGACTAATATATAGTGGTGGATGCAAATAAAATTTCTCAAATTTCTCAAATGAATTGACACACAGGGCTCAGTTTGATTGGAATTGTACATGTATTTGTGACCATGGAAATGCCTCGTTGCTAAGCAACCAAGGCAGATAGAACAATTTCAAGGATACCATTGAATTTCTTGGGGTCGATTTAGTTGGGGTAGGTGTCATCAAAATCAAAATATCCCTAAAACTAATGAAGATATGGGCCGATTACTTCTCAGCCAATCAGATTTCAGCTAATTTGCATAAATAGGGCCCAAAATGGCCGAAATATTGAAAATAAAAAATGCCAGGCAATCCCATCGTTTTCAGCACCCTTGAAAACCCCTATATCAATTGAGAAAATAAAATAAACATTGATATTTAAAAAAATGGCCATAAGGCCCTGGACTATCAGTTGTCGCAACGAGCATACATTGCTCAATACTGCATAAAGCTAATTTATGATGAATATGTCTTGTCTATCTCGAAGACTCTACTTAAATATAGGTACCGTTATCCTTGATTAGATGATAATTCATAGCCAAGCTATTCACTATTTCATCGAACTTTGACTTTGCCCCCGCACTCCTACACATAATGGCATAATTCCTACCCATTTTCGCGGAGATAGGGGTCCTTTTGAGGAACTTGGCATGTCCTTGAATACCTCCAAATAGGGGTCTTTTTTCTTGAAAAATGTAAAAAGGGGTCTTAAATGGGCTGTTGAAGATAAAAGTTTATCACTTCAAGGCTAGGGAAAGGAATGAATGATGTTGACTAATTTTTAGTCCGTTTTTCCCATTTGTTTTATATCCAACACTTCAATTTCAAACATGTAAAACATATAAATGTGTGTAGCCTACTTATTTTTTACATCCATAGCTCCCATTATGATCTTTATGGCTTTTGTGGTCTCTCACGGCCCTTTCCCGAGTTTCTCCTAAAGACCCCTTACTGTGGATCACAGCAGAACCAAACAAGCTCGGGAAGTAGAAGGAAGACTGTCGAGCCTCCTCTCGTCGGTTGTCCCCAATCTTTCAATAATGTATTTTAGACTTTGCATTATTTAAGGGATAGCGGTCCTCGTATCAATTGTATAATTCATTGCGGTTTATATATGTTCAGAAAAGGAATATAAGGACGAATGTATCGTTGATCACAGACAGTCAGTCACTACACCTGGTAATTACGTGGAATGTATGAACAAAGAATCATTTGAGAGTGGGACCATCGACTGCTGTCGGCGAAACAATTTGGTTTACTGCTGTAACGCTAAGACGTGAGTATTGTTATACTTTCAGACAGACTTTGAATAAATAAATAACTAAATAAATAACTAAATAAGATATAAGAAGAGAAAATAAGAGAATTCTTTATTCGTCATAAGATGGTGCAGACAAAAAGGTTGTAGTCATCTCAAAAAGAGGTCTTCTAGATCATGCCTTTCTTGTTTTTTCTTCTCTTGGTTACATAGTATCTAATTCTAATAAAAGCTAAAAAATAGAATAGTGAATAATAAAAAAAACCCATTACAATAATAAATACAAACAATGATAAAATAATAATAAAAAACATTGGCGGTATGTACATGTATAAACATTTTACATGTTATTTCCACGCATCTACTAAACTATAATTCGATTCTGAATTCTTTCGCATACGTAGTGAAGAGGAATTGAGGAATTCCCCTCCTGTGGTGAAGTAGGTCTTTTAATCTTTGCTTCACATCTTGGTCTAAATACCTTCACCCGTCTGCCAATTCTATGCTTAATCTGTTCATATCTTTAAATGGTGCCATCACATCTACTTCCTGCATGATATTCTTATATATCTATATATATTTTAATTTTATTATCATGATAATTCATGTCCATTACCACGGCTGCCTGAATTACTCAGTCTAGGCTCAAAGTCTCTCACTAGTCTCAGATCATATGGGTCAGATCTTGCGAAAGTGTACATTTGGCAGCTGTACACATTTAGTAAGTTCTGCTAAATTTGGCTGCAAGTTGGTCAATATTAGGTAAATTCGAGTATATTTGGCATTGCTGTGGTTCTAGCAATCTGTTTGGTTAGGTTGAACTGTATTTTTGTCTGAAATTTGGGTTATTTGAAAAGATTGGCGAAGTTGAATTGTACATACTGAAAATCTGACCCATATAAGAATGGTTCGTCAGTGATTGGACGCCACCTGCGCTCAGGGTTTCCTTGGGCCGGGAGTATGCGTCTTAATGTGATTCTAATGACATGTCGCGGTCCTATTGGAATTCTAATTAAATGGCACCTTGCGGTTTGAAGCGAGAGGCTTTCCCTCCATTTGAAGGGACACTCTCATCTTTAGGCCTAGACTAGGCGACCCAATGCGGACCGTAGGGCTGGAGGACCAACCCATAACAACAAATGACGGGTCCCCTTTCTTCCACCTAGTGCTCTTTACTGGTATGGGGAAAAGAATGAGATTCAACTAACTCGGTAATTCCTCCTGTGGACCTCCCTAGTAACTTTGTGCAGGCACTCACAACAACCTAAAGAAGCTTTGAGTTTTGATGCATTATTGTGTAAATTATCTGATGTCTGTACAATAACCTCGTTATTATTTTGTTATTAATTTTGTCAGACTCTACACAGAACCAACTTTCCAATGAATCAAGCTTTGACAGCGCATAGCTGTGACGTTCTCACTGCTATGCGCGAAAGGCACCTCAGGAACAACCTGAATGTAAATCTGAGTGCTCAAACTTTTATGACTCTGCAAGCTAACACTGCAAGCTAACTCTGCAAGCTAACTCTGCAAGCTAACTTATACCTTACATTAGCAATAATTTTTCTCCATCTCCCTGAATCCCTTTTTAAAGTTTAACGATTATTATTTCGTTATTTGGCTGTAACTTTTCTTCTAGTTGGAATATTTTCACAAATTAAAAAGCATTATGACCCTTATGTCGAGACCTATGAAGTACACAATAATTAAAAACATTATGTGCATATTTCTTTTTATTCATTTCGAATTTATGTAGAAATATGTACACTCTTCTGTGTCCTTATCAGCTAGTTCCCATCACAGACTACACAAAGCTGTCCTGACTACAATATTTATTATTAACTTTCTTAATTTTATCTATATTATCAGTAATATGTGTAGTTTATGTATGAAACATAATAAATCAAGAGAAGCAATTTTAAAAAATTATGAATTTTCAGCCAAATGTTGACGAATTGGCGGAATTGCTTATATATATTACTTGATATATGTTCATATAAATTACCAGGGAAGGGTTGCAGCGCTGGCGCTTCCCTCAGTTTGTTTCACTAACTAACCCCTCTCTCATGTGATTGTGGTCACTTCACTTCACCAACTCACGGGTCACACATTGGTTTTTGTTGGTCCCAACCGGGAAAAAAAACTTTTATTAAACTAAAGGGTGGTCTTCATGGCAGCCGGCTATCATGCCACTCCGTTGTTTGTGTTCTGTTTCCCCCGCATTATGGTGAGGGGTAGGGGGGGGGGGGATGGGACAGATAAGCCATAGCTATATGAAAAATGACAGCCTAGGAAGCATAGAAGTTAGAACAAACATCTCACTGGTGCCTGTACGCTTCTCTTGACTAGGCGACCCAATGCGGACCGTAGGGCCGGAGGACCAACCCATAACAACAAATGACGGGTCCCCTTTCTTCCACCTAGTGCTCTCTACTGGTATGGGGAAAAGAATGAGATTCAACTAACTAGGAAATTCCTCCTGTGGACCTCCCTCGCAACTTTGTGCAGGCACTCACAACAACCTAATGAAGCTTTGAGTTTACAGGGATTATCATGTAAATTGTCTGCAGACATCTGTACAATAATCTCATTATTATTTTGTTATTATTTTGTCAGCCTCACTCTACACAGAACCCACTTTCCAATGAATCAAGCTTTGACAGTGCAGAGCTGTGACATTCTCATGGCTCTGCACTCCAGCAAGCTAACACTGCAAGCTAACTCTGCAAGCTAACTTATACTTTTTATTGCCCCAATAAACAGAAAACAAAGAAATTTTTTTTCTAGCATTCGCCAATATGGCCACCGTGCAACTGAGCATGGATGCAACAGACAATAAGCACGGGAGCCTGTTCTCCCAGCAATACCACAAACAAACTACCAAACAGTACTGTGGCCCAAATGTTGAGGCTTGCTAAATACAACTATATTATAGCTAATTATACCATTTTGCTGGATCAGGGCTCAGAAGAATACCACTGCAATCGTGAGCTAAGGGGCTCCTTCTACAGTTTATCTTGTTAAAAATGGTGTATGATAGCTCATACCTGAATGAAAACAAATTAAAAACAAAATGTTGTGAGGGGAGGGGGTGGGGGGGGGGGAGAGGGGGATGGGACAGATAAACCATAGCTATATGAACAATGACAATCTAGGAAGCATAGAAGTTAGAACAAACATCTCACTGGTGCCTGTACGCTTCTCTAGACTGTACTGCACTCTGCGGGTACGAGCAAAGTATGTATGGCACAAAGCATTATAGTGTGGCAATGGACTAACTCTTGGTTTTATTTTTTCAATAATTTTTATATTTCATCAATATCAACACAGGCAAGGGCTAGAGCTGCTTTGAAATGTTTTTTATATTATATATTTAACGGGACATTTGCTTGCATTTTAACCGGTGGTTTTAAGGTATAATAAACTTTGTGGTCCTAGAGGGGAAGTGCCCCCCTAGTGCGTATTCCCTATTGTATTTCTATTCTTATTGTGTATTACCCCAGCCCCGCATGAAAATGGCGAGAAATGAATTAGATAACAATGTCTGCCCCAATAAAATGTGCAAAACATTAATACGGGCGCTGCATGAGGTTCACAATTAACGTATGTCACATAATCAAATCAGAAAAAAATATATAACCAGATTTATTTTTAAATTTCACCATTCCTCTTCAACTCTTCAACTATACCTTTGCATTACTATACTCTTTCTTTCAAACTATAGTCATCAATTTTCTGTCGTTTTTCCCTGGTTATAAGCTCTTTCATTTCTGCGTTACTATCACACTTGTGCACTAAATTAAAAAAGTATATTACTTAAAGCACACTTGATTTAGCTGCATTTGAGAATTTAGACATTAAACTATGCGCACACTTTTGTTCCTTTCCAGCATGTCCCCGAAAACTACATCATTCATAGGACTGTCTTTGTTACTGTTGGCTGTCTTACTCATAGTCGTGGTCAGGTATCGCAGGGAGGCAGTCCACTCCTACTTCAAGCGACTGGACAGAACAGAAAAAAGTTAGACTAATATCCAATGCATGTGATAAAATATGACTCAGTTTGGGGTAGCCAAATCGTTAGAACCCACACATCTGGCAATGGTCAGAAGTTCAAAGGAGCCTACCTCAAATCATCGGGTATTCCAATGAATTACATTAACACATGCTACATTTACACATCCCACAAACTATAATAATTGTGCCATAACTGACAACAACAATGCTACATCATATATATTTATGACCGATCCAGTGAATCTCTAATACTTGGAGAAATACGAAATTTACAGGTTGAATTTTGCTTGATCATATGGATATAAATTTACACGGACAATGGTCGTATTCATTTGAGCATCAGGTGCTGTCACGCATTGGACCTAGCGGAGGGCACATGACCGGAATTTGATGGTTATCTTCCCCACATTGCTATAGTCTCTACACAGACCCCAGCCACCAAAGATATCTATGGTATTTATACAGCCACTCCGTCGCATTGACTATTACATGTCAATGATACCTTCTTAAAACCGTACTGCTACAAACATGTTCTCTGGGATTCAGGATATTTTTCCAGGATAATGAGTTTGAGAGATGAGACCTCACTTCTATTGAATGATATAAACATACTTATACCCTGATGCGTGATAAAAAAGGATGAACATAATCAGAATCATATAGATATCTAGACAAAACGACATTGATTTATCTTGTGTATGGTGCTTTGTATTTGATAAAATCACAGATTTGTGATGTGTGAATATGTTATTGAAGGAGATGTTTAACAATATGGAGTGTTGTCCTCCTTAATCATAGAAAAATAATGCGCGTCTCAAATATGTGATATATAAAAATATATTTAATTATTTTTCACTATTAATTATTTGTGGTATTTTCACAACACGTTTGCATACGTGAACTGTATGTTTCCGGAAATACTTAGTGTTATTATATTGTCCTTTTGTTGCCTATTACTTGATTGTCTTGAAATGAATGTCTATTCTCACGTGCCTTCTTTTTCCGGGAAACATTTTTAGTTTCCCTTCTAAAAGAGTAAATTCCTCTTCCAATGAAAGATGCGTGTGATTAAATCACACCCGTTTGGTATTTTGGGATATTCATGTATTATATATATTCATGCAAATAATTATTTACGACTTTGTTATAGTAATTCTTAGATATTTGTTGTAAAATATTAATCAAAACTATTAAATACATGTATAATGTAATCAGTTTGAATATAAACTGAACTCCAAATGTGTCAGAGAATGGGTGGAAAAGGGTTTAATTGTGCATAATACCCCTGTTGCTATATTTTCCCTACATAATAATTCTTTAATTGTATATCAACAATCATTTCAGTAAAACTAGCGATGGAAACCGTCCAAAAGATATTAACAAACTTATGAATTTACATGATGGAGTCAGGCATTTGCAGAATATATTTCTTGTACGTAAGGTTGTCCACTGTTATAAACGCTAGCGATTTGTAGTGTCCTACTGACACTTACATCTGTATATTTGATACTTGCATTGTTTCACTTCCTGCTATAGTAAAAATAAATAATTAGCATGAGTGTCACCCAGCTTGGACGTTATTATCCAAGTTATATATATAATTGGTAGTTTGAATTCCGGATGGGAGAATTTTTATATTGCATTTTACATGATGCCTTTCAATGTTCCTTTTGGTGATTGTTATCATCGTGTTACCTTCATGGTTACTCCCAATTGATCCTGAATTATTTGATGAAAATTAACGAAATGAGTCTAGTTGGTCAGCACAATTCTGATCCAACTTTTCAGCCTATACAGGCATTGACACACATAAGCAATGATAAGACCGTACATAGCTATATGGATGTCGGACATACACATATATTATATACGTGTGCATGGGTTTCATGTTCGTCTATGATAGTTATTATTGCAAGAACATGTTTTCCATGAAAAGAAAAAACCTGTCATGACAGGCAAAAGCGGAAGATTAAATGCTATTTTACAGATTTATTAAAGTATCTATCTGAACAACAAACTACTGTCGAAATGAAAAATGTGTTATTTTATTTGGTTTCACTATAGCCTATTACAAAATGTGGAAGTCTATAGTGTTCTTGGGGTTAACGATAGTCTGAATTCATCATGATTATTTCATACTTCATCCCAATAATTTAGGGATGGAATGGGATGGGATTGTTTTATTTTTAGAATCACGAATTTATTTCGACGTAAAAGGTCGACCAATGGCATCTCCGACTATAGGTGCGCGTGAAAATCCTGTCAACCTCCTTTTGTGAATCGTAAATATGAAATGTAATTTCCAAAGACTTCTGAGAATGAAGCTAGTATTGGCGTGTGAGCAGTCGCAAATGCAAACATAAGATAATGAATCAAAGGTAGAAATGAGATGGAGAGTGCATAAGATTGAGAATCCAATAAAATTCACATTCTGGAAACACGAAGATCTGCGTCATATATTCTTATGCCTTGATTTTTTTTATTTGAAAAACAATTTTATTGGGCAGTATCCCACCATCTCCACCCCCATCCCAGGTGATAAGTTTCACCTGCTAATTTAAACAATTTACAATTCCTTCTGAACTTAAATTAAATATACTACTACAGAGACATTACTTTCTTTAGATTGCATTCTACCATTACCCTAGTACATTCATTTCCGTGATAATCACTAACTGCATCCTATTTACACTACACCATACACCATACTACACATCAACATTAATTTTTGTATATTTCTTCCCCTTTTAAAAATGAAATGCTTTATCCGCCCAGAAATAAAAACAAAATTGTCATCAGTATACGCCCCCTAGACTTGCGCAAGTCTTTGATTTTTTTTGTTTAAAAAACGAAAACTGTCATGTTATGGTCACTACCATGTTATGGTCACTCCCTCCTTGACTGAAGAATTCAAACAGTCCATGAATGGTGAGTACTAGACCTGCACTAGGGCTCTACAAACAACTGCAGTTTAAGGACGAGGGCTAGTCTATACGCCCCCATTACAGTTATATATTTTGATATCCATATCCTTGTCCATATCTAAACCAGATCCACCCCAATACAAAGTGACAATAGTCTAACAGGTCACACTCCTCTCTCCAAGTCGTGTCGACCTCTAAATCCTCATCCAATCGTCCCTAATTTTAAGAAAAGCTTTCAGTCGAGGCCAATATTTTGACTTGTCCCCTACTGGAAGATTATTCCAAGCCAAAAGACCCGTGAAGTTAGGTTTTCTGTTACACAAGCTTTACATTATTCACAAGCTCTACGCTATCATTAGTATATGTGATGTGTTCCAGGACAATGAGTCACAAGTCGCAAAATTGATATTTTTCAAAGGGATGTAATCACAAGATCTCTTTATTGAAATCTTCTGATCTTTTTAGGGTTTAGCACTTACAGTCATATGAATCCATGCAACAAATTTCGGGAGATTGTATTAAATATACCCTTGTGTTTTGAAGGCTTTCGTACGGAGTATATTTAGTTACTTTACTGGTAATTACCCATCCAGAAACATAGAAAACTTTTTTTTTTCAAAAAAAATATCAAACTTAAAATATAGAAATACCTATTAGGTGTCCTAGTGTTTACTATCTTTGGAATCGTTTTGATCTCTTTTCAAATATTATGATATCTCAAAATCCATTTTTTGCGACTTATGACTCATTTTCCTAAAACGGATCTAAGCTCAACAATCACATATAGTCCTACATAAGGATATAATTATCACTTTCATACTTATCGGATTTTGGATGTGGCATCTTTAGGTATACACCCTCTGCTAAACGAGTTCTACATGACATTTCTTGTATATGGGATTTTCTTTGGTGGGAATTCCTACGTTTTTCCCCTTTACTTACATTTACTTAAAACGCATTGTGTGTATATATATATATAGGCTATTCCTTCCCTGAACCCAGCTGCTAAACAAGGGAAACTAGCTGCTCACGGGGGAATTCCTTCAGTCCAACACAGTTTCAGTTAGGTTTCTCTGGGGATTTTCCTACGACTCTTCCTTCCCACCAAGCGGAGGTAAACACATAGGACATTACTACAGCATTTCCCTCCTTGAACCACTCAATATTATTATTCCCTGCCTACTTCAAACAACAGTCTTCAAGGGACATGGTAAATAAGGGGACATGCCTTGTTGTCACTAGAAATCGACACTATTGAGGCACAAACAATTGAGACAAATTAGGTTAAGGAGTTGAAAAGTTTATAATTAATGAAACTCTCAGGTCGGTGGTTCAAACCCCACCTAGTGCTGTATCAGCTGTTTGGTTTTTTCCTAGCTAGGCTCACCTTTCAAGTCCATGGTTCGAGTCCCAGCTTGGAAGGCTTTTTTTTACCCAGGATCATTCAAATCATGTTAATAATCCACAGAAAAATCATCTATTAGCAGAAATTTTGCACTATAATAATAGCATATATATACATTTAGGGAAATTGCATTATTCCAGTCAATAAATCCTAAGGAATTCCATAGGGAACCCCTAAAAGTGTTCCTTAGTTTTCCACTCTTTTATTTTTAACTCAGAGGAAAGAATGAAGGAAATTACTTCAGAGGGAAAACTTCTGAGGGAAATTCCTACACAGGGAACAAATACAAGTATCAATGTAAATTTTCCCACAGCCAAAAAGGCAATACACATAGTATAATATAAAAGTTTAATAAACATGGTATAATGTAGGCCAAATATCCAATGATTTATACGTGTTTTGAATGGTTGTAGTGCAAAAAATATCTTACAGTATAATAGAAAATGGTGTCACGTATTTTGAAAGGGATGAACGTTCTGCATCAACTGACACCAAAAAGAACTAGATTGTATAGTGCACAAATATACAGTATGATAAAAAATGGTGTCACCTGCATTGGGAGAATATCTGAGCCATGGTGATGATATATACAGCCATAAGTGCGCATGAAGTTACAGACTTTTCCTAAAATTTGAAAAAATTCTGTGATCAAGCTGTCAGACGAAGAAAAAGAAGAAGAAGAAGAAGAAGATACAGTTGGGAGGAACATCTTGCTAAGTACATATGGAACACTATTAATTAACAGACTTGTAGCTGGTCTTTGGTAGGTTACTGAAGAGGAAATGTCACGACCTAACTTTGACATTTTCACGGAGGACGTTATAATAGACTTGCACACCGGCGAGCCAAAGTTACGACAAGTCTTATCAAAGTCATTTCTTCATAAAAGTATGACCTTGAACCAGTTGAGTTTAAGGTTAGAAATAGATTATTCTATGATGGAAGTTTAAAAGAATTCAACTATTAATGAGTTAAAAATGATATGATTATTGATTAAGCATGAAATGATTATTTATGGATTTTCTGTATATAAAAAATGATATAATCATATTCATTGCCATGCAAGGAAGGGCCAACGAGTCACGTTAGGCGAGGCCACCTAGCTGTTAGTTATACCTTTCTTCCTCCCTCTCTGGTTTGCGCACTAAGCCGTCAGGCTAAAGCAACAACAATCGATTATTCCGAACGCTCTAAAGATTTTTTAAATGTAAATGATGAAATTCGCTCCCGCAAATAACAAATCATTACGAATTGACGAAACTGGATGCACACCGATTTATATCGTGATGTTGCCACGGAAATCTTTTATCTGCATTTTATTTCAATAGAGAAAAGCGAGGCATATATAAACGGGGAAAGTAGACGCACCTGGCTTACATTGTTAGGATTATCTTCTATGTCTACTGGGCGAATACAAAGAGAGTCCGTTGAATTGAGGCGACGCCTGAAAATATTCATGGTGAATACTGCATTTTTCCCAATCTACCTGTTTAAATACGTATATCATAAGCCTATACTGAATAACAAAAGAAGATAACAAAGGTAACATGTTATTGCAAATGGCTATATGAATAGTTTATAATGGAGTTGCATAGAATGAGATAAATATGAATTTAAACTGGCGAAAGAACAGATGGAATATACTAATAACTATATTTATCTAGGGTTAAATATAGATAACAAACTGACATTTAAAAAACACCTGACTCAGAAAACCTCTCAAGCAACGAACAGATTAAAAGCAATACGAAAAATCCAAAAATCATTAACCTGATGAAGGGCACACAATACAGCCCGAAAGCTAGAGAATAAACAAACCAAACTAATATTATAGGGTTTCATTTCCAACCTATCATCATCAAACCAGTTAGACTGGGTCAGATTTTTAGAACCGGGATTCTCGATATAAATACGATAATCACCTACCTCGATACATCCCAAAAACCGTTAACAACTACAAATAATTATATTAACATTAATATTTTATACAAGGCCCATTCTTGACTATGGACATTGTATCTACAGTGTTGCGCCCACACAGTTGCTTGGAAGTATTGCAGACAATCCAGAACTCATTCGTCAGAGCAGCATTCAATATTGATAGAAGAACAAATGTAATAGATTTACAAATAGATAATAATATAACCCTGGTCCCCTCTAGGGTTTGTCGGCATTTCCAGAGGCGAGATGATACAAAAATGACATTATGACTTATCAATAATGTATTGGAACATTGTCCATTCATGCGCTTAATGCGGACCTAAATATCTACCGAATATAATACAATTCCATCGCCCCAGAATTTCATTTATTATTTACTGAATTACAGAAAACGTATGGTGAGCTATGGTGGTTCTGATACGGTACTCTGTAATTTGTCATTGTATGGAATCGGTTAATGGTCAATGAGAGAGTGTGCTACCCGGCCGCTGAATACTCGCGCAGTTAAACCTCGGTTAGATTTTATCATATGCAGCGACACCTGTCATGCAGCGATGATAAAATGTGCAGGTGGGTCAGATTTTTAGAAAATGTACAATTCTTCTTCACCAATCCTCTCAAATAACTCACATTTAAGACATAAATGAGCTTCAAAATGCAGTTTAACATAACAGAACTGATACTTTAAATCAATGGGATACTAAATATACTTATAGATATACCTGGTATTTATCACCTTTTAGACTAATTTAGGAGAATTTCCAAAATGGGTAGAGCTGCCAATTGTACATTTTTTGAAAATCTGACCCATGTACAGGTGCCACAAAACGTGTATTGGAAGAGCTGGGACCTTCCCAGAGGCCTGTAGACCTGTTTGTCTATCTCTTGTATTACTTAGACAAATAAAAGATTATTCAATTCAATTCAATTCAATATTTAATAATGGCCGCGTATACAGTTGTCAGGTAGGCCTGTGTAGCGGTCTATTTTGATGACCTATACTACATTACCGGCCATGCCGCCTGAGTTTACCTTATGGTTGTATTAAGACATGTCCAAACTATATTATGTGTTGGTACGTTCGGAAATCACCAACATCCTCTCACACCCCTATATATGTTGTAATGCTTATCGATTAGACCGGATTATTTTTTTCATTTCATCACATTTATTTCATCCATTACTCCTGATTTGTAATTTAATTTAATTTTTGTAGTACTTTGATTGTCTAATTATTATCATCATGCCCTCTCTCTATATATATGTTTAATTTCTGTATTTTCTCAGAGGACAACGAAAATTCATCTACGGATGGGCCTGCTATAATTGTGTTAAAATTTCCTGAACAAATAAATTTGTACAAAAACAAATATACTCTCTTCCTCATATTTGTGATGTGTTACAGGAAAATGAGTCACAAGTCGCAAAACATGATATTTTTCAAAATTGTGTTTTTTCACAAGAACCCTTTGTGGGAATGTTTTCATTCTTGAGGTGTTTAGTGCTGGTAGTATCATGAATAGGCCTACATGTGCACAATTTCGAGATTGTGTATTGAACCATATCTGAGGTTATCCTAAGGAATATTTGTTTGCCTTCCCCCCTCCCCTCCCTTACCCAAACCCAAGCTTACAGTCCCATCCCTTCCCTCATGCCCCCTCCCCCATACCCACTGATTAAATTAGTGCATGGAACAATACGTTAGTTAGTATAGCAAGGTGGAGTGGTCAGTGCTAGATAAACATGTCCCTCCCTCCCAACTAAGATCATGCAGAGTGTGCATGCCTCAGCTGTGGCCAATCGACTAATTGGGTCAGTGATTAACCAAACAGAATGCAATTCTTTACAATATTGTTAGGCCTACTATATTAACCTACTGGTGATTGGCAATCACGAAATATCACTAACCTTTTTTTCATGCATACAGAAATACATAAATTTGTATTAGGCCTAGCCTACATGTCCTAATGTTTAACATCATTGGAATCGACTTGATATCATCTTTTCAAATATGATGATATCTCAAAATATTTTTTTGCGACTTAATTGTGACTCATTTTACTAAAACACATCGCATTGTTTCTACAGCCTTATAATTAAATATTAGGGGCCTATGTCTGGGGTCTCAAGAACCCGCTAAACAGTGCTGTAGAGACCTACATTTTATGCTAACTATAGACCTAATTTGTTCATTTTTAAAACGCTGCCTTCCCAATAAATAAGATTCACAAAATAGTGGATACAATACGGTAGGCTATATACATTACTTTTTACGTAACATTTAATCAAAACATATCCATATAATATATCAATTAGATATAGGTTGAGCATTTCTATGGGACATATTACATATGCACTTACGTTAGACCCATTATGTGAAGGTAGGCCTATAGGGCCTACATATTGAAGTTAATGAATAAACTTTTAGGAAAAGATATTTATAAATTTGTATTATCCATCAGCGGATTACGATAGGGCCGAGGCATTTTTTTAAACAATTATTTAAATGTTTAGCCTTAAATAGGCCTAATCGAAATAATAATAATTATAAAAAAAAAGTCATATTTATAATTACTTTCATTCGCATTATTATGCAAGTGCATCAGCCATAATTGCAGTGCAGGTAATGTCCCATTTATAAACATGTTTAATAGAAGCGATGACATGTTCCCACCCCATTCTCCCTCGACCCGACAAGCTCCGACACGACTGACTGACGTTATGACCTGTCCCCTTTCTAGGCCAACTTGAGGGAAATCCCTTGCCCCTCGTCCCCATTTTTTCTAGGTCAACTTTAGGGAAATCCCTAGCACCTCGTTTTGATCCAATACGTCATCACAGGTGCACCTAAACAAAAACAAGATGGCGGAGAGAGGTTGGCAGCTCTCTCGCTGCCTTTGTTTACATAGAGCCATTTTTCTAATTATCCTCTCATCTCAAAATGTCCTGGCGAACATACCGCGTAAGTATAACGATACCTTTTTACTTTCTCTTTTCTAGAACTATTTCAAAGCATAAACTGACCCGTGCGCACGCAAGAAATTTGGTCCGCACTACGTCTGTACGTACGTAGACGGGTCGGGGCAGACTGCGTGTTTTGTTGACAGTGCTACCAAGCCCATACAAGACGGCAAGATCGGCTTGTGTATTCTGAAGTAAAAAGGGCTAAAACGCAGCTTGCATTTGTGCCAGATCGTGACTGGCTCTGCCCAATGGAATGTTATATAACAACTTCAATGGGAAGACTTCACCATTTTCTCTCGAATAACACGATTTCCAAGCTCGTGTTCTTATAAATATTTTTATAAATATCCTTAGCTTAGTCAGTCATGGCACAGAACTAGAGTATTAGTATCTAAGCTCTTTGGTATAGTCCTTATCTAGTTCTGTGGTCATGGTTACATACTCATTGCCATAGGAATAGCTATAAATAGGACCATTTATAATAATATCTGTACCATGCAGCTCACTTAACCCAGATTGTGTTGGCCTAATTTGTTCAAGAACCTATATATGCTTCGAAGATCAAAGTACACGCGATCATCACCCGAATATAAACGTTCCTGAATTATTTAATGTGAAGGCTATATATAGTTCTGGCAATCAATCATATATACTTTACCTGGGAATTTCCAAATAACTTGGTCATTGGATTTTCGTTGTATGTTGTATACAAATTTACTGAACCTTCTTGAAGATATGAAATTGCGTTAGGAAATTTGTGATATAGGTGCCAACTCAATATTATACCCTACAATGACTACATTAATCACTGTCATTATTATAATGATTATATTTGATAATTCTTTAAATGAAGGGAAATTTCGTTATCACCCTTTGATCTTTCACAAAACTGTTCAAACTAAATACTGGGATATCGCCAAAGGTTTTCTCACATACCCTAGCTGGGCGGGTGCCATCTTGGGCACTCGATCATTATTTGCGAAATTCTTTGGAAAAGTTTGGAATACTTCTCTAAAAGAAACCACTAGTGTGTGTAGTATACGGTGTTATATCACTTCAGAACACATTTATTAGTTCTACTTCAAGCTTGATTGCGTGGGTGGGGGTGGACTAGATAATATATATACTCTGTCTCTGTGTGAGTATACATGTATACAAAAAAATCTGAATCGTGATAGTTGGATGTCTATTTAAATGCTGCCAACTTCTACGATTTCGCCGTAGTATTTACGATTTCATTGTCAAAATATGCTACGATCTGTATGACCTAAACTACGATTTGGAGGAAATTTAGGACCAAAACATGTTCGAACAAGAAAATTCTAGGCTGAAATATTTCTGGTTAGAACACTGGATATATTGTGGAACACTGGATATCTTGTCCATTCCTAAATTCTCATAATAGATATTCAATATTTGGTCAATTTCTTATGTTTCCGGTATCATTATTCAATGATGGCTGTTCCAGGAAGATAATATTCATCTTTTGGTGTAAATTAGTATATAGCTAATGAAGATTGTAATGCATTCGAAATGAGATGGTAATTTTTATAATCTTTTTTCTTCTATTTCAAATCATTTAATTGCATCATGATACTGATAATGATTAGGCTGACTGAAAATAAAGCATATCAGAACTTTTAATGCTTAAGGATTTGCCCTCAAAATCGGCAGAGCGCACTGAAAAGGCACTCAATTTGCTCAAAATTTCATGGGGGAGCATGTCCCCAGACCCCATATCGTGGTGTCTTGGCTCCACTACACTGCAACATATTTTGGTGAGAACCCTGTCTATAGAATAATACATAATACCTGGAAATTCAGGTTCAGGTACCCATCACCTGAGTATCACCACTCAGGATAGAACTGTTCAACAAAGAGAGGACACCTGGGAAATCACAATAATTATTACCATTAATTTGCATGTATCGCCTTTAAGGACAACGCTCACGATTTGATTAAATTTAAGGTCTTGATGAACAAATTGCAAGTATCTACAGTGAATTATATACTATCTACGATTGCCAGTTTTTGGACGATTCTCTAATGAATAAGCAATCATACGATTATCGTTAAGGTATATCACTGAAAATTATCTTTATGTATTTGAGATTGATTGAAATATTTGTTATTTGGGCAATCATTACAATTTATCATTAATATGTAAGGAAAAAAATATATATGGTGATACCAGGGATGTATATATTCCAACCTGGCGATACGGTATTGGCTCAATTTGTATTGAGAATTTATGAATGAATACCGTAATTCACTGAGATTTACTGATGAAATATTTATCTTCATTCATTTAGGACTCAAGATGTAAAGTTATTCATATACAGAATTTGTATTTATACAATAAGTAGGAGGGCACCTTTAGGATAACTTCTCACAGAAATAAAAGGATGTGGGAAAACATAATAATAATAAGATGTTGGTTGTGGGAACTGCTAACCGTGAGGAAGGGTGAATTGTTGATCGTTGAGTGGGTGAAAATAAAGACTTCTGGGGAGGAATCTGTATTTACACTTTTTTTTATTTTTCCAGACTTATAACAAATTGCCAATAATAATAAAATATTAATAAATTAAGTAATTCTAATTAGTTCAAATCCTCTTCTTTTTCAGTTCTGGATAAAACAGTGTATGCCCCAGTGTATGTAAGACAGTACAGAAATTATGCCAGTGCGCAAATATTCAAGTTTAATATACCACCTAATGCACACAGAGCAGAATGGGAATTAATGTCTAATGCATCATCGCCAGAATGTCCTAAAGCAGATGTTGACATGTAAGTTTTGTATCCTACTTTTTACTCTTCTGTGGAATAAATCTGGGTCTGACAGTAATGGTTGGGGTGACTACACATCTGTTCACCTCGAAATGACAGTCTATTATGATAGTCCCATATTCTATTGTTGCCATTATTAAGAATACAAACGTTATCCTACTTACTATAAAGTACTGGTGATATCTAGTGTTATATTTACTCCCGAAACCCTATATGTGTTGCTCATAAACATCTAAATTTTGATTCAACTTTCCTACGGTTAAGTATCTAAAAATTATAAAATTTCATTTCAAACTAGGAATAATCTGCATTCAATTGAAACGTTTTGTCCACTTGATCATTTAACATTCACCACCCCTAAATAACTATTACTTTTCTTTTTTTCTTGTATAGGTTAATACAACCAGCGGGTTACCCTTTGGCCCTGAATTTAAACACATCATTCCCTAAAGATTTTTATTTGAATCGGACCAACTTACGAACTATACGACTGGGTAGTAAGGGTAAGGCCACAGTCTATACAGTTACGTCTCCAGCTCCGGGTCCGTGGTTTGGAGCAGCTTATATCGTAGGAAATACCGATGTTGTGATAAAAAAGGTACTTATGTTTCCTATGATATTGTATCTCTTGTCTGAAGTTCTATGCCTATGGTGTCTCTGGTATTTAGTTCATTGTTCCAGCGACAATGACATGCGGATGAAGATATTTTGAGTTAAGTTAATGCAATGAAATTTTTAAAGTTATAATAAACAAGAATTTGGCTGTGACCAAGGAGAAAACGGTTTCCCCGACATATTCCACAATAATTCCACGCGGGAAAATGGCTATTATGCGTTGTCCAGGACTCTAGTTGTCATGGCGCGTTACTAACGTTGTGAAAATTAGAAGGCGTCACGAGTATATTATTGCGTCGTCGCCGGCATCGGCATCAATAGGCCTATACGTTCCCTATAAACTTATCTAAGTTCCACCTATATTATCTTCCTTATTTGAGTACAGATGTTGATAAGATTAAATACATAGGGGTAGAAAAGCATGCTCTTTCAGAATTTAAACATATTGGCAATGTATTTCGAACAGAAACAGCATTTTTTAGCACTTCGCTGGAGCGTAATTTCCCCGCGATGTGCCTACCACAACCCAATAGGGTCAGGTTGTCAGAAAATGAACTCTACACATTTAGTAAATCTTGCTAATTTACTCTGAAAAGTGACAAATACTAGCTATATCTGAGTATATTTGGTGTAACATTGATTGAACGAATCTGCTTGATTATGTTAAACTGTATTTTGAACCTGATTTCTTTCTCAAATCTGAGAGGAATGGTGCAAGCGAAATTGTACATCTTCTCACAACCTGACTCAATAATGTAGGCCTACTTTGGCGATATTTTTGTTTACTTAGGCCTATTGAAGGGTTTCGCTCACCTATGCTTTATTTTAAAAACTGAACTTGATATAAAAACTTATTTAGGGGTAGAAAAGCATGCTCTTTCTGAATTTCAACATCTTGGCAATGTATTTCGAGTAGAAATAGCGTTTTTTTTTATCAATTTGCCGGAGCGTAAAATCACCGCGATGTGTCAGAAATTCAGGTGGCAATAGACTGAATTGTGCTTGTGTTGTGATTCTATTTATAGACAGCACGCGGACGTCGTTACAGCAGGCATCATGCAGGCAGAAAAGTGGAACCTATATAAGGTTTCCCAGTACGAGCGCCTTCGGCGCTCGTACCGCCTTCGGCGGGGGAAACCTTAAAAAAACAAAACAAAACAAAAAGTGCTTGGAGGTGGTTTATTCAATAAGATACCGACGTTTCGGAGTTCACATTACTCCTCCTTCAGGGTATCAATGCAATGAAATGTTCATTATATAGTCGCTAATGGAAGATTAAAGTAATGTTTTTGTTTCCTTTTTTTGCTGGATTTGGACTGTTTGTTATAGATACCTCACAACCAACCAAACACTTATTGTCAATACATCAATCACACACCTGTTCTTAGTCGACAGTTTATTCATGAATTATGCATTTCCTGCACCCAATTAAGGTCATGCTAATCCATGCGTGCAACCATGCATTATACTTAGCCGAGTTTATGTAATTGATTACAGTCCTTGTTAGAATTACCCTAATTAACCTGGGAAGTGCAACAGCTCATACGAACGTTGGTGTTCGAAGTTTCAATTAATTCATGCGGTTTACTACCACGTAATCATTAAATCTAACAAGGAAGTAAGTAATTGGACAATAAATCACATATTTTTTTTAAATTTCTATTTCGGGACAATATTACTATGATATATTGCTATTTTTAATTAAACCTTGAGGACCGTTCATAATTAACCAGTGGCGGGGGTGGGGGCGATTTGCGAAAAATTCTTGTGCAAAATTGTATGACCCCACTTAAAAAGTCTTGTGCAAAATTTCTTACCCCCCCTTGAAAGTTTGGCCAAAATCTAATAACCCCCTTACATCATTGTAGTTCTGAGTCAGTGCAAACATAGATGCCCCCCCCCCCCATACCCACACTTTTAGAGTGCGCAAAAAAAGGTGGCCTCCCCCCCCCCCCTTCAGAGTCTGCACACAAAAAGTGCCCCCTGAAAATTCTCCTCTACCCCACCCCCCGCCCCCGCCCAGTGGTTGAAAATTAACAGTCCCTTAGATTCAACATAGATTGTTATAGCGACGTTAGAGAAAAGAAGGAAATACAAAAGGGGACACCATAATCATTAATCCTAACATATTTTGACATTTCTTGAACCATAAGACTCACGTGAAAGCGGGCTACTTCTGTCTTCAGGGACAGCTATATTTAGATCTTTTTCCTTCCTCCCGCTAAATATTGATTGTTTTTCCTTCCTCCCGGAATAGATATCGGACATGAAGTGTCAGTACATCCTGGCTGTCAATGTGTCTGTTTATGGCTTCGAGTATGTGCCAGAAATAATGACGAGGAACACAAACCATCCTCAGCAGCTATTTTTGGACACGAAGCAAACCCTATCCTTCCTCAAGTATGTGAATTCTTAAGTTGTTAACGATAAAAGTATTTCTGTATTGACATTGTATGTTGTTTTAATTAAGTCTTAAAGTAGAGAAATTGTTGTTTTTATCTCCATAGATTGTCCATATTTTATGACTACTTCTTGGAACATGGCACTAGAGCTAAATATAAAAACCGATTAGATTGTCAAGTCCTAAGCTTTATTGGCTAATTGCTAATAATGTCTAATGTAAATTGAGAAGTAAATGTTAAACCTTCAAAATCTTCCAATGAAATCTAATGTAATGAACAACATCATATCTATAACAATATATTGTCCATTTTTCAAAAAATTTATGTTCGTATGATTGAAACGTATCACAGAATGTGAAATATCTACGAAAGAAAATTTGTTTAACAAAAAATTGCATCTTTTCATTTCAGATTTAGAATAGGAAAAACCACATGGTCATACGACGTGTATATTACAGAGTGCTATTCAGGAGGGGTATTAACTGAGCCCTGTCCAATAATAGTCTATGTTCGCAGTCAGTCTCTACCTTCAATAGCGAGAGAAGAGACGCTGTATAAAAATTGTTCCAAGCTAGAGCATGGAGAACCGTGTCATATTCACGCGATGGAACCCATAGCTGACTCCTACCAGTATATCATGCTACTGAAACCTGGGGGTAACCTCACCTTCAGCATCGGTGTTTCCACCAAAGGTGCGTCTTATGATATCTTCCCCATTTTCGCTGTTTTGATGATTGACAAAGTTGTTATAGTTACGGATTTAAAAGAAGCAGAGCCCTGAGACGGTCGACAAGGCGCAATGCAGCATCGGGATATTTTTACAGTCAGCTTTACACTTGGTCCTTATGGCCTACACCTATTTATTATATGCGCATTCCATTTGAGAGGCCCGCCCTTGATATAACACTTCAATGTGTTGATAAGGGCGTAAAGCAACCAATCTCACTCACTCCATTTGAGAGGTGCAATAAGTAGGGTGCAATAAAAATATTTTAATGGTACGCTTACAATAAAAAATCGAATTAGGGTTTCTTTTAGCTTTTAGATTCTTCATGAGGTATAGAAACCCATTTTGACAAGTGTATTGAATATTCAACCGTGGACTGCTGTGATACAATCCTTCTTTGATACAATAATCTCGTACCACACATGATTTGTTCGAGTACAACCGACATTAACATATGGCCTATACCTAATATCATCCTAAACTTATGAAATATCATTTTCATGTGTATGAATTACTATGAATGTGTAACTATATCTATTTATTGTACACGCATTGCTCTGAAAACAACGTATCTAGAGTGATTTACGCATAGTGCGTATTTCACTAGTGATTTCGTTGGGTTGTCATGGCAACCAATCTGGTTTTTTTTACTAAGATTACCAGTAAAATTCAAATTTTTGACTCGTTTTTTTCTATTTTCAGGATTAAAAGCATGTATAATAAATCTGTTAACTAACTCATTGGTTTCAGTCGCTTAGAATATTCACGCTCCTTCAACAAACTCGTTAGTTAACCTGTATGTATTTGTAACCCAGTGCTTGCTAATAAACATCCCACATGTCATGATTCAGAATGTGGAGAGGCTACTCATCATTTCTTCAGTGATGAAGGACAGAGGAACCGAATTAAGCGCTTCGCTGAGTCCGATGATGTTGTGATTGAGCCGATGCTAAAAACAAACTACAGAAACATGTGCATTTCTGCCATGCCCCTTTACAGGACGACAGAAGTGAACAATAACTTTGTGACCACCTACGCTCTCAAACCCAGCCGCCTAGAATTTGTAGAGAACATAGTACCAGTGCCAAGCCTCTTTGCTCGGGTGTTCTACTTTGATGTAGTGCCTGGCCAGGACACTGGGGGTACAGTCATGTTCAATGTTGAGGTGAACAATAGTCAACCTAAAGTAAGTATAACATATTATGGTAATGTTGAGACACATAGAGAATGGGACAGATTGATTACCTTGTGGATATATCATATTTATGAATGGTTCAATCCTTGCTTGTTTTTTGTTCATATTTGTTTAAAGAAAAAAAAAAGTGAAATAGCAAGAGGAGGGAAGTACATTGGTATATTATATGAGTCAGATCTTCAGAAAAGGTACAATTGACAGATCAACACATTTAGTACATTCTGCTAAATAATACTGAGTCCAATTTGGTATATGTATCACTGAAGTAGATACAAAGACATTAAGAAAGGAAGAGCGAAACACACACCTTAATAGCACTGCTGGTGTTGTACTCATGTATTTTTTAGGGAAAGCCATTTATGTACATATCCCCAATCCGTAAAAATGGACTTGCAGAAATCCTGTTCAGCCTATGTATATAAATAGCTTTCCATAATTTTTCTCCAGGCAGACAGGCAGGTAGGCATACAGGAACATGGTAACAAAGAACGCAAACACATTTTTATAGAGATTACTTCTCAAATCGTGTGTCCGGATTAATACAACCACTGGAAAACCACATGCTATTTCCTTAGGAATCGAAATATATTATATATATTTCCCACGTAGTGTCTGCCATAACTGCTTAAACATGTTCCAACAATATGACGCCAAACGTTAACAGATACAATACTTATACAGTACACATGTGTTTATATCATACTCTCGTTTTATTGTTGCAGCTTTTATTAAACATGTTTTAATGGTCATAGTTTATTGTAGTTAATATCATGTTCTTGAGCCTTCTTAAAATTCACATCTGGTATGAAGTCGATCATCCTATTAAAAGTCAATGTATAGTTTGGCTCATTCTTTCACTAATTTGCTGACCTCTATTACAGAAACCGTCCACTGCAAAAACCAACCTTACTGTGTGCCTTCAGCGCGGTCAGATCCCTGTCCAGGGAAGCTCCATTAGATGTAAACCTGAGAACTTTTTCCAGGTGGAGTCGCTGCCAGATAGAATGAACAATATTTCCCGTAATATTCCTTACCCGGAAGCAGGAACCTGGTACCTCGCCTTACAACAGGACTGCTATACCTACAACTCTACTACAGGGTATGTTGTCCTTATTTGTCATTCTGCAACTAAGTTGAAGGCAAACGTTACTATACCCATTTTGATCCTAATGAACTTGGGTGAAAGACTAGAATTACTCGGAGATTTGTTCGTGTTTTTCTCTAAAGCATTATTCCATGATACACAAGCTAGCTAGTACTTTGACGATCTGTGGATTCCTGCCATTTACCAATTACCCACCTGACACCTTTATAAATACACATCATTTCAATAGGATCGGATTATTGCTATGGCTATTTGAGGAGTATCTCAATCTCAACCAACCTCCTTGATAAAGGGCCATTGAAGCCCGAAACGTCGGATCCCCAATAAAAGAAACCTACAACGAATACCTCCCTTCTGTCCTCATTGTTTTGGGTTTTTCACTCCATCTTGATATCTCAATTTGTTTCTGTTTTATTTTTCAGAGACACTGAACCGGCAAACTGCCCCCATCAACTGGTGCTGACCAAGTTTGATCTTCATAGTATGCCATGTGTGAATCAGAAGTGTGGAGAGTACGGCCAGTGTACAGAGTACGCCAGTGCCTCACATTCCATTAGCGTGTGCAACTGTAAAGCTGGTAAATATCACTTCTTTTTCTTTTTTTAAGAAATTTTATTGGACAAAGTTTCACAAAGTGATAGTTCTCATTCGCCAAGTACAAAACATAATCTTACGATTATACTACATCATTACATTTTAACATCTACCTTCTTCTTATTTTAATTAATTACAGACAATCACACACTGAACTTATGCTATTAATATTTAAATTAATATGCTTTCGTTTAGCATAGTTTAGATGTTTCCTCTTTTTATATCCTAATATCTTATAATCTTAGATTTTAATGCAGCATTGGATCTTACAACTGCCATATTTCATTATATAATGCACATATCGTTTCAGTTCAAAACAATAAGATACACTATAATATAATACCTTCTTCATTTAATGGACCATGTTATTTTGGTGGATCCCTATATTGAACGGTAGCCAAAACTTCAATTGAACGATTAATGTTAAGAGATAATGATATTACTTTCCCTGGAATAACATGTTTTCTTTTCCACATGGTAAATAACTAAATCAAAATTATCTTTGAAAGTTTAACTTTTTGCAAAATTTTGTGTCATTAATAATGCATTGTGTTCTTATATTTCAGATCTTCAAGGCTATGCATGTGATGACTGGTCCAAGGCCAAGTCAAGGAGCACACAAATCTTGTATACAATGATGTTGACTCTCTCTAACCTATTCTTCATCCCGGCCATCATACTCGCCTCCTACAGACACAGATTCACCGAAGCCTTTATCTACTTCGCTAACATGTTCTTCTCTTCGGTTAGTATCTTTTTATATTATTTTATTGAGATCACATACAAAGATACAAGGGATTCCTATTTTCTGGTCTTTGTTTAAATAATATAACTCACAGAATGGTTTACTTAGGGAAGTCTTAGATACATTCCAAGTTATGAGAGCAGGTGAGACGGATGAGGGTGATTAGTGATGGGTGGAGTTGCTGCTACAACTGACACAATAGCTGCTGAGGCACTTGTACTGTTGGCTATGTAGCTAATTAAAACTTTGCATGATATAAGATAGGTATATTGTTAATATTGTAACCTGGCATTTCGGAGTTGTTTTTTTTTGTGTGGCCTTAAAGAGTTCAAATGTGGGCATAGTATTACTATTTATCGGTAAAGATCATCTTGTAATTAAGAGTTTGGAGCCTAGGGTATAGTAGTGGAATTGTATGAAAGGGATGAAGGTCTTTGATATTTCTACTGAAATCAGTATTTTTTCAAACTTACAAAAATTGTCGTATTTCCCCAAATCCATCCCATTTTTTACCTTAATTTTTAAAAAGATTCTCAAATTTTATAAAACAAAATTTGATTAACTCTCTCAAACAAAACCCCTGTACATATTTGTATATACATATCTAAAAAGTAAAAATGAGAACAATGTACCAGTTTTTAAATGGCTTGGCCCGACAGAACCAACGGTAACCAAGTTTAGATAAAATCTTTAAACAAAAATAAACAAAATTTGGTCGCAACTTCCGAAAATTAACATGATAAATTATAAATAAATTCTGGAGTGGATAGGGGTGATGCCCAAAACAAACCAAGACAGGAGATGGGGGAATTATTTTTGGGTTTGCCTTTATTGGGATCCGACGTTTCGAGCTACATTACCCCTTCATCAGGGGTTTTAAAATAAATTTATTTTTGGGGGGTTTGATGCGCCTGTAGGTGTTTTTTCCCCTTACCAGAGTATATTTGCCATGGCTCCACTTTCATCCCTGTGCGGCTATGCATCACGGCACGTTCACTAATCACTATTTTGGAGGAACTCTCTGGGCTCTCATCCACTGAAGGAACCCTGGAGGAAGCGGTCACTCCTCCCACCCCCCACCCAATCAGAAAATAACATGTTTTTATCTTCCAACTCTAAAATCCTCCAATGTTACTTACCAAATCTACTCCCCGTAAATGGAAATGTTGCGTGCATTAGGCGGGGATTATATTTCTGTTGTAAGAAGAACATGATTATCTACAGGTAAAGGGGGTGGGTCTGCTAACCGTGTCGAATGTCAAGGTTACGTGTACTTATAAATGGTTACGCCCACTTACACCACATTACAACTTCTGAAGCATCTCTGAACCAACCATTGATTGTCGTGAATCAATTTACTTAAGTGCTTCTGTAAAATCTGTTCTCCACTAGTGCATGAATGTAAAATATTACATTTGTACTTAGATTATGATAAAGTAAGGTTGAGTAATGTTGTGTGAGTTGCCAGATATATTATTATAATGGGACATCAGTAACTTCACGCTATTAATCATATATATTATCCATGGTATGGCCCTTCATGTAGATTTATTATCTGTTTTTTTTTTGTTTTTTTTTATACAAATTTAATTGCCAAGATTCCGCAATAGCGGTACGTTTTATTTCAATTGCCATGAATATCACTCCGCATGGATGTCGTCATGGAATTAAGCAACCATCACTCATTCATGAAGCGTATTGGGTTTTTCTTTAGACATATCGATATATGAAACGTATCATGAATTTGGAATTACATCGAAATTTTGTATTTGTTTAAAAAGCATTTTCATTGACAAATTGGCACATTATATATCTGATACGTTTCATCGTCGATATATGGGTCAGATCTTCAGTAAATGTACAATCTTCAGATCTACACATTTAGTACATTCTGCATAATTAGGCTGTAGAATGATATCCAACAATACATATAATATTATGTATATCTGAGTATATTTGATATATTTGCCTTGATTCAAATTATCTGTTTGGTTATGTTGAACTGAATGTCAAACTTAATTTTTGTCTTAAATGTGGGTTATTTGATAGGATATCCCACTTGCGCTGACTATTTTGCATAAGGGATCATGGGATCTGAGGTCCCACTGCAGTAGCAAAAAATGGTCATGCATGATTTGGCAGACTGTAAGGGCCTGAAACGATCCCATATTTAAATAGGATCCGTTCATGCGCTCTTTCGAATGCAAGTTGGCTATTGGTGAAGGCAAATTGTGCATTTTTAAAATAAAATGTGACACCATCTCACCTGAAATTCATCATTTACCGAACGACCAAGATCGATATATATACAGCGATACCTTCCCCCTCTACAAAATAAAATCTGTTTTAAAACCAATGTCTTTATTTATTGCAGTTCTATCACGCGTGTGATATGGGACCATGGTCGGTGTACACGCTGTGCATCATGCCCTACCACGTGCTGCAGTACTGTGACTTCCTCTGCTCTATTCTCTCCATCTGGTTCACTCTGATCGCCGTGTCTGAGATCCGCCAGCCTCTCTACTCGCTCTCTCACATGGTGGCCGTCATCGCTCTGGCCATGGCTGTCGAGTGGAACCTACATGGTCTCCTTCCTTACATACTACCAATGGCCTTAGGCATCGCAATCATCGCCATCAACTTTGTATGTATTTTTATCATTAAAAAAAGTATTTTGGGGGATATTTTTGTTTATCTTCGGTCCCGTCCTTAATTTAAATGTTATTTTTAAGTGTTAAATGCAGACGGGTTGTGATAGACTTTTTTTAATGTCCATCCTTATAACGTGTAACATTCATATACTTGGTCAACAGTTCTCTATTTCGCTTCTCTTATCCAATCTGCATGTCCCAAAGGCGGGTCCATGATTTTCAAAATTTGGAGCGATACCATGCGTCTCACAGCAAAAATAAAATAAAATAATGTCAATTACAATGATGAAGTCGAATATATAACACATGATGTGATTATTCCCTAACAAAATGTCCCCCAAAATATTTTTAAGCTCTGGAAATAAGATTCTTCCAGTGTTCTTCTGTTTTTTGGCAGCAAAAGAATGAGCTTGTTCCCTGTAAGTCCACTTTTTCTAATGATTTACTGTTATTTACTTTCAGGGTGTAAAATCGTACCGCCGCAAGAAATGGTACCCAGGCAAACGCCGTGGCATAGTGATAGGGGCGGGGCTTGTTCTGGCTGTCACCGGAATCTGCGTCTACTCTTTCCTGGAGACGGACGCCAACTATCCCTACACCCACAGTGTATGGCATATGGCCATGTCTATATCCATCCTCTTCTTCTTACCCGGAAAGTCAGTCTCCCTCTCCCTCGCCGGTAAGACTGGTTAGTTATGCTTCCCTAGCTTTTTATGTGTGTGTCTTTGGGTTCTGTGTTTTGAACTTGTGGATTGATTTTGTTTTTTTTACCGATTTCACATAATGAGATATTATGTTTATAAATAACTAGTTTCTAAATTATTGTATTATGAATATCGCACTTTTCTTGGAGATTTCGGCTCTTGTTTGAGGGGAAAATTCGATATTATAGTTCTGAAATTTCTTGACACCTATACTACAATTTCCCCACTCTGAAAGAAATCAAATTATAATGTCCTTATACATATTATAAGCTATAATAAATTAGTGTTAATGCGTACAAAATGAGATACCTCCTCTTACGATGAATAAAACCCAATAAGAGTTTCTAATCATGAGGTGTCTTGAGCATTCATATCTATCGTTCTACTGACCATAACAATTATCATATCACTGGTTAATAATTGTAGAAGTGGTAGATTATGAATAATGGGTATTTATACGTTCCCCCCACAGGGTCGCTCAACTCAAGTTCCGATGACTTCAACATCTCTGTCCTTGAGTTCAACCCGCCCAGCACGACAAACGACATGGTGAGCCTGGTTCCCGCTGACCAAACGTCTGATTTCGTTGACCAAACGTCTGCCATCAACAACGATGATGACAAGGATGTTCCCCTTCTCGACGATATATAGACAGCAGTGGACAAAAAAACAAGCAATATTTACAAAACAAAATGAATACAGACACCACTTAGGCCCAGATAAAATACTTTATTTTTACTTTCTATCTGGGTTTACGCAGGAATTTTATTTAATTCATGACAGCACCTTTTTTTATTTAGTGCACTTTACACAGCTACAGGGAATTTCATTTATTGATGTTTCTGTATTTTATTTAATGACCTCTATTCTGGAGGTACATTTTTGACTGAAAGGCATCACCAACTTCCACGTAGGTTATAATTTCAGTATTGTATTGTCATAGTTCATTCATTAGGCGGTCATCGTGTATACCATTCCTTCTCAGAGACCAATTAGTGAAAGTAATAGTATCCTATTGTTATGGCTATCTAGTCCAGAGTCTTTCAATAAGCCCTCTGTTGAAGGGGCTATGTGATCTACAGTTGAAGTCCCATTTGCATTGACAACAGTCGCTCATTCACACTGATATCGTAACAATCTACGGTATCATACACCTATACATATATTCACTATAATAAGCGTATATTGTCATAATAACACATTGTTATGTGACCTTTCATTTAAAGAATCCGAGACATTCCATAACACACTTTTAATAGATTAATGACGGATAACGATATATAAGTTCATAAGAATACTAAAAGGCCAAATTTATTATTAGAAATGTTTCTGACTTAATTTTTCCCATTAAATCTTGAGGTATCATTACTAGTAATATTTCCAGATCCTAGGTCAATGCGAATTAGCTTGTATTGTTATTTTTCTTTCCCAGATCACGATGTGCTGTAGAGGATGTAAATTAATCAAAAGTGTATCACTCGGTGCATGTATACCTTATTGCCTAGATAATCTGATTATGTGTATATCAAAACAAATTGGCATTATTTTTAGGACTACTTGCAACCTCGATTAAAAATTATTATAGATAGGGTTGTATATACAATCCTTACTTCACAATATGCCTGTTCCTGTGACCTAGAATTATATTTTCAAACACCTCAGTCAGACTAGCGGGACTAGTTCTATTTTCTCTTTTATTTATAATCTTTCTTTTTACTCAATTCTACCTTAATAGCTGTTCCGACATTGCATGTCATAGAACTAAATTCTATTTTAAGGTGAGCTATACCTTATGCACTGTTTAAAATGTATTACAGTTGAGTGTGTGGTGTACTTTCCTGTGTGTAAAAGGGTCTGGATGCATACATGGGGACTATGTGCAGTATATTTTCAGAGTTTCACGCATTCTGTGTTGTATAGTTTAATGTAAGAAACCTTATTAACCGCGGGTATCAGCGATGCCTCTTTTACCGTAATGTTAGTTTGACTATATTCTTATGTGAGAATGGATGGGAGAAACAAGAGTTGATTTGCTACAGCTATTTATTCAACAATTTATTCAGCAGCGGCTCCCGATATAGATCTGGATAATGCTGTTATTTTGGCCTGGTTACTTTGTGCGTATATTTCGAATGATGTACCTATGTATCACACTTTTAAGGTTTTCATAATGATCTGTCAATCACAGGTCGTCCATATTATACGGATTTAATTTACTACAGATATGTGTACATTTTTTATATTATATATACGTACTGTATATTATATAATGCATGCAGCCTCATATTGTTAACTGCATGAGTACGATATTGAATGATCTGCATTATTAACTGGTATATTTAAAAAAAATATGACGTCAAAGGATTTTATATATTATATTATATATTGTCACAAGTTGTGCTATGGATTGTGTTAATTCTCAGACTCGTGAGTACAAGACTTGTATGCATGGCTTTATATTATGTGCCATATTATGTGAGGTATTTTATGTCCCATTTTTGACTATTTGTATGTATCTATAGGTTTGATTACCCTCCTCACACAAGCTAAGGGTTTCCTACGTAGTGGACTGTCATGCTTATAATTCTCATCATGTATCACTATCTACATTTTCTGTCATTTAACTTATGGCATATCACCTGAACTTGAAATACTAGGAAGAATTCTTTTAGAATGTTTTTTTTTCTCACGTTATATTCTTGATCTCTTTGGATAGCGTTCGACTAGAATAACCTCTATGTAATGTTTCAACTGCTAATTATGAAGGTGCTTTCCTTTCTACGACTATCACCGTGTGGATACATTCCACCCTTACTCAGAGTATCCAACAGAAGAAAGGCGTTGGTTCTTGTTCTCATTCCATCTCAGATGTTTTATGTTCAATAGAAAACGATTGTTCAATATTGACAGGAGATGTGGGCCCCCTTCGTCCATGCGGTGTATTGCTTACTATTGGAGTACCCATATTATTGTATGCCTAAATATTTTCCCTTTTCTTCATAGACGATTTGAGTCCTTGTCTGCACTTCTTCATTTCCTTATAGGTAATTGAGAGATCTGTGATACGATGCAGGCAACCATTAAAATGAATACATGTAGTACTCGTGTATCACACTGGATAAATCAATGAGTTGACATCAATTTGTTTCTTTTCCCTTTCACATGCACCACATTCTTTCATGTGAAAACATGGCTTTTCGTCAATGGCTTATTTGCGATGTCATTTGAAGAAATATTGGTTGTGATATAACAATAAAATGTTCGAGTGGCTATTTGAAACGTTTGCTTGTTTTACTTGCGTTTGGAATCTCCTGAAAGTTTGATCTATTGAATTAATCGAGAATTAATTGCAATAATAAATTACGTTAAAATGTATATCACTCACAAGTACAATATAAAGGTACGGTGAAGGTAAAATTTGTTTAACGCCAGATAAAAAGACTAGTATAAACGAGGCATTATTAACAAGAATCGAAATGGGAATGTCACGATCAGATCATCTACGACATGTGTGAACAGGTCCCAAATGCCGAACATAGTGAGGTTTGTAGATTCTACTAATTATCACAGATTTTAACGAAAACAAATTTGCCGCTGGTATTTAAATCTTTCCTAATTCTCAAGGCCTCAAACCAGTGTCTGCAGATTCAATGCATTTATGAACTCAGGGCTCGTCAAATTTGAATTGACGGTGGTTGCCCATCAATATCTGGTTGTAGCCCAACGCTGTGGACTTCCGAACATGAAATTGCAGCATTGGGTTACATGTGGAGTTTAAATAAGAAGCATCTCCCGAGGGGCCTGGGAAAGCCTTGAATTTGGAGAAATAAATTCAAGGCCTGGAAAATGGGTAGTTTGGTGTAAGCAACAAGAGTAATGATGAGAGGACCAGCTACATAGCCCTAAACTTCTACGGCACCGAGTATATCTTGTTGGGTTTAATTAATCCAACCACAAGGCCCATATCAGTCCTCCAGTGCCACACAGCATGAAACCACAGGCCAGGTGACACTCCTTTAGTCCCTATCTTGTTTTAAGCCCTAAATTCCATTTTGTGAAACTCACGTAGAAGCCCCTGGCCTGACCCACATACGCTTGCAAGATAACAGGGTTACTTTGGGCCCAAGTTGCTTATGATATCTACATGGTTACCTTTTGGTGGGAATCCCGTCTTTAGCGCTTTTACTTAGTGTGTGTTCCCCTTCTCAAAGGATCAATATATCCGGATCTATTGAGCTGAATATTCTAATGACGAAGTATAAGTGTGTTATGTGTGGCTCTCTTGGAAGTGTGGAGATGTGGTCACTCCAGTAAGGGTACATGTCTCCATCTACCAACGGCTGCTGCAAATTGTTCATACCATGGCCCAATAATTATGCTATTTTGATACCTTTCGATCTGGTGAAAATGACGGCATAATTTTGAACACCTAATTTAAACTATTATACACATGTCCAAGTAATGGTTATTCTTTCACTAGATCGAAACATTATAGAATTCATGAGAATGTTGCGACCTTCACTTAATAGTGATAGAATCGATAACAAGCTCGCCATAGGTTCCCTCCATATAGGCCCCTCCTTTTCTCGTTGGTGTTAAGGCCTGGGAAATTATCCCTGTACAATCTATGTCCCGGGCAGTCTATCTAGCAAGCCGTCTGAACTACGGTGCAGATTGAATTCCCAGGCTTTTTTGAGGGCGAAAGCAAGGCCTTTCCAGGCCCATTTTAGTGATTTTCAAGGTCGTTACCAATTTTTCAGAACCAGGGGGTTGTAATTGTTTTTCAGTATTTAACTAGTTTTATATTTCATATCATCAGTTTGTCAGTCTCCCGATTTTAGGATTCAAGAATTAGGCTAAATCGGTATCTGGTGATATCAGCACTCATAGAAGGGAAAATTAATTTTCCGGGCACACCCATGTGCATGTATTGTCTGTTGAGCCACATGGGAATTATTTTTTTAAAGTTGCACTGTGAACGTCGGTCGCACGTTTCAAATTTATCCAACGCAGGATGTCATTTAGAGTTAATAGCTAAGTTTATCGAACGGGATCACCTTAGATTTTCCCTCTCGCAGTCAATAAGTGAAAGTGAAAGTGAAAGTATAAGGATCTTAGACCAGGACATACACAAACAGTGCCAATAGTTCAGGTTACTATTAAGACAGCAGCGATTACTTGTTATATATATGAAAGAATCATTTAGAACAAGGAAATACGACAAAATGCTTGGCCTTCTTTCTAGTCCAACTTGACATTACTTTTGCTAGTGAATGGTCACGTTATGGGAAGGTAGAAAAAAAGCTCGAACACTAGAAATCCTCTTCACGATGTTTATTATACTGTGTTCCCTAGACAAATATACACGTTTAACGGTATGACTTCTGGAAGCGAGCACGGGCTCCTGGACCACCAAACTTCTTTGGCTCGCAACGACGTGGGTCAGCAACAAGCAGAGATCGGTCGTAGCTGATCAAAATGTCCTTAATTTCCTTCTTGGAAGCCTCATCGACGTCTGAAATACAACAATTGATAAATGAAGGGAAATGATAGCAAGTGGGAACGGGACATTGGATAAAAAGCTGAAGAGCACTAGACAACAGGAGGGACATAAACTGTCTATTACTAAATAGGGAATAGGAATTATTCATTTGTGTCAAATTCGAATAGGGTATTGGCGAAAATTATGTTATTCTTTGATCCGTGGAACTAACTGGCTTAAAATACTTACACTTCTGGTAGTAGGCGACCAGGGATTTGGAAAGAGCTTGACGGATGGCTGTAAATAAAAAGAACCACTATGTAGACATTTTGCATGTAGTAAAAGCTTTCCATAGCTCTTGATCACGTCAATCAACAATTAAATCGTCAAATATCGATATACAGACGAAACAGTACTTTCAAGAGAACGGGACGACCAGACTAACATAGAGAGGCCCAGGTGAAGACAACTGTCTGGTCATGTCGACAATGAATGCAGTTTTTAAATTTTTGTTCTGTTTTACAGAGCATCACTATTTTGTTTTTATTTTTAATTTAATAAGTCTGGAATAAGTGTAACAGGGATGCCAGTCAAAGTCAACCAAATTAATGGAACACCTTAGAAGAGGATATGGGTAGGGTTTGGGGAAGGGCCAAAGGGTAGAAAACACATTTCAAAACTTGTGTCAATGCAATGGGCTTCATTATTTTTTTTTTTTAGATCTAGTCCCTGAGTGAGTGTTGCATCCATCCCGGGTCCACCTCCCTGCTAAACCATGGTGACGGAGAGGGGTGTACTGAGCACCGCTATTGTCCCAGCGGCCTGTACCCAGTCTGATAGTTCCATTTGAGAAACAAGATGGAATTTGACCCGGGGAAACACCCGGTCTTTTAATGGAAGAAGGCCTGCCCACTATACCACACTACTGACGGGACCAGGGTGGGCTAAGGCAGCGACACATGCTCCCTGTTTCTGGCGCTACTTGAGCGGGGTAGACACTCAGAAATACTGAAGGACTTATGTATTATGATATACCAAAATTGTAGTGACAAAATGGGGTTGAATGGAGAAGACGATTTTTAAAAGTTAAGGAGATTCTGATTTATTTTGGAAGCATGGAAATTATGGATATTCATTAATTCATGGAAGACTGGCATCCCTGGTGTAAAGAATAGCCACTACCAATTTCAAATCAGAGAGGAAAGTGATAAGCCACGATAGACTTTTATTAGTGCTGCCCCATACGCAAATGGACACTTAAGTAAATTAACTGATTGTCGTCTTGAATGACTATCCTGTCTCTTCCAATGACCATACCCCCAAAAGACATTAACGACCCGATTTTAACCTTTACAACGAAATGAATTTGTTCTGTTGTGACCAAATACCTTTCAATGTATATATGGATTACATAGTTTTTACATCACCAGGGATTAGTTAGGTAGGTTAAGATACACAAGCCAGTAGGAGATCGAATAGGAATTCCGTTACCCGTGAATCTAGCCCAGAACAGTGAGAAGAGAAGTGTCAGTAAAAAGTTTTTAATTAAAGCGATTTCATTTCTGTTCAATATTGATTACTACACCTTTTCAACGCTTAAAATACATTTGGGCATGTTTTAGTTTCGTGATGAGTGACAACAGTCCATGTGTTGGAGTGGTAAGTAAAACAGAACCGAAGTTCAATCAGTTTCTACCCACAAAGATGTTAATACAGAGAAGGTGTGTGTGAGTGGTTGCTTTACGCCCTTATCAACAAATTTAATATGGTTACATCAAGGGCGGGAGAGATGAGAGGGAGGCAGTTTATGATCATACCCAGGAAATAGAAAAAGAGAAGAAGGGAGAGAGAGACAAGAGAAAAGAAACAGAGAAGGTACTGGAAGACAAGTTGTTTACACGCGTGTAATAAAGAGACCATGACACTTACCGTAGATCTGAGCTACATGACCGCCACCACGGACACGGATTCTGATGTCAACACCAGCGAATCTGTCTTTGCCGAGGAGGAGAACGGGCTCTTGGATCTGGTAAGAAAAGAAGTTTGATAAACATTAGATAACTGGAAACGGTATAAGCAAGTTGATGTAGGCACCTACATGTGTTTACCCTGAAATTAAACATTACTCAGGTCAAAACTCAATCTATTCTTTGGGCCGGTATAACATTTATAACCTTTCATGTATTGAAATAATGATCTGATGAGGGAAATAATATTAATAGGTCTGTAAAATAACTTTACACGCAATGGGAGACGACATGGAAATGTTACCAACAATTTATTAATATCAGAGTACTGTACAGTATAACTATAATCACTATAACATGAATGACCTATAAGTATGAACTAAAGATAGAAGCTCTTTAAATGAATTCCAATGGGAATCTCGACTAAAGTGTCTTATATTCATGTAGAGGGACCTGGCAGTTATGCATCCAATAACGAATATGAGAGACAAAATCCAAGTAATAGGAAATGAATTCCACGGAAGAGGACATCATCCTTAGTAGAGCATCGTAGACATAGCAGGTGCAAACTATACACGAATCCGACTATTCCAGAAAAGAAAACTCCTCGACATCAGACCTTGAAGATTGGTTTATCTGATCGTGATAATCACTTGGTCTCCACACAGATACATACCTTGAAGCGGAGCATCTCTGGTTCCATGACATCGATGGGACGGCCGTTGATCTTGATCAATCCATTTCCGCGTTTGCAATGGGCAACAGCCGTAGCTGTTTTCTGCAAGAGGAGGAAAGGAGAATCAGTAAATGAGCACAATCACATGTTTTATCGGAAGAACCTCCTCGTACATTGAGATAATTAAGTAGAAAATTAACACGACCTAGTCATATATTAAGATTTATTTTCCTTTAAAAAATACCAAATCATGATCTTCTGCACTTCATACATTACACTAAGAGCAGAACCGGTACGGTATGTACGACTCCGATCACTGGTTATCACATTTTAATCTAGGGCTAGCCTATTAATATTATTATTATTACTTAAGACTGACATGCAATACGCATCAAATCCTAAGACTAAGTTAACACTCTCTGAAGCGACAACTACTGAGTACTGTACATCTTTCTGAAGTGTTTATCTCGTCTTAAACCATTTACATTGCCACCATAAACATCAAATAATGTTAGGAGATCAACGATCATGATGGGTAAGACAAGTAAATATAATTTAATAAATTAATACACATTCCAAACTCAAACGCTGTCAGAGCAAGAATTGGAGGGAGCGAATGGGAGAACCAATAATCGCATCACCTAACACATACATTCATGGCATAACATTAAAACGTATTTGTTGCAAAGCAACGGTTGATGACTTAATAAACGGGACGGACCATAACGTGCTCTATGCACTACTCCGTGGACTGACACACGTTTTGGTCCTGCTGTCAATGACTGTCCGGCCCTCTATTATCGCTCACAACCACGCGTGTTGTGAAGTAGCATTTTGCGATTTATACCATCCAGATAAATATAGAATCGTCATTTTGTACAGGCAGACAAAGGTTCTCGTATTCCTTTAGCAGCCACAGTCACGACATACTAAGTTTATTAAAAATTGTCACGATCAACGAGTAAATCCCAAAACAGCCTGTCTCCCGTTGACATGGCCGCTGTCACATTGTAATCAAACTAGGTTGGCAACTTACCTTGCGCCCATATACTTGAACTGACTGTGGTGGAGCTTTAGGGGTGCTGCAAATTGGAACAAAACATACATTAGAACTTTATCCTTTATTGGAATTGTAATAGGGATATGTATTTAAGGCTAAATAATCCAGAAATTGATCAATTCTTTCACTCATCTCACCTCATGATTCCTGATGGAGTGGCCGCTCGGGGAGAAAAGGAAGTTGCACGGGGTTTCCATTTGTATACTAGGCTATTTTCCAACCGATTTGTTTAATTCTAAATAATATATCAATCGTATGAGATGAACGTAAGTAACTTTATAATATCATGACGATTGGAAATAACAGTCTTCAATTATTTTCCCAACATGAATGAAACATATTTTGAAATATACCAGATTGAGATTAGCAAAACCGGAAGTTGGCATTTCGCGCTAAGTTCAAGAAAGGGAAGCCTCACCAAGGGTGTGTTACATTCCTACATTTATCCATTCTTGTTGTCTTACAGACCTAGCCATTTGTTTGTGAGATACTATTTCTATTTTAAGTTTCTTCGGTCCAATGCCGGACCTGATTTCCCCACAAGGGGACGTCAATACATGATCTAAAAATCTTACTTGCCCCTCGGCCTCGGGACATCACTGACACTGTCATCAGGGCGGATACTCTCTCTACCTTAGACTTAGTTATATAATTTATAGTCTATACATAGACCCATGCCATGGCCATCATAGGGCCGGGGCATAGGGTCTACCACAGTCTGTATCATGTGATTACTGACTCCACCAAACTATTTTTGTCGTCAGTTAACTCAAGGGCTTATTAGATATTAATATCATAGTATTATTTATATACTTTTCTATCCTACTTATGTCTTATATTGATATTAAGTAAAGATAGGTAATTTAGCACTAAGCCTTAACTTAAGCCAAGGAAATTAATATGATCATGCATGATCCTGTTTTCCAATTCCAGGATAAACAAATTCAGCAAACATGTCTACTGATACAGAAGCTGTGACCATGTCCACCGATGGCAGCGGTGAGACAATTTCTGCTCCAGTAGAGAAAAAAGCAAAACTAGCCACTGAAGCAGCAACTGGGGCCTCAGCTAGTGGAAGGCAAAGGTAATATTAAATTACATAAATGTCATAATGCTACCAACCATTGAAAAGGATCTGATCCCAACTGACCCCCTGGGGCTTCAAACTACAAATTTGCCTCCTAAAAAGATATGGTTACCTAGCTGTAAACACATTTTAAAAGGAATATTGGTCATTTTCCTGCGCATCTACTGGTTCAATAACAACAGATATGTACGCCGATCACCACATTGACCAGAGGATAGCATTTATTGAGTATTGTGGTGTAGCATTATTTTTTATCAATTACCATACCCAGTTATTATATATATTCTTTATCCCCTACCCATCAATTCAAATCAATTCACAACAAGCAACTCGTACCTAAGGGCTTAGGGGGATGTACAGCTAGGAGCCATGCATCAGAAACAAATGTCCAGAAAATTACCGCAGCAAGACATTTATTTGTGGGAAGTAAATTGGTTATATTTCACCAGATCTGAAAGCTTTTAGATTGTTTTTATATTTAAAAATAAAAGATCGTCCCACCCACCCACCCTGTCTCTACCCCTCCTACCTACAATATCCATTTGATTTAGTATCAAATAATGTAGCCTACACAACACCAACGTGTTGGGTAGGCTACAACACCCACCCTATAAATAGCCTACATGTCAACAAGCTAGCTGGGTGTTATGTGGGTGTTATGTAAGGGTGGCAGTGGCTAGTAAGGGTATAGCTGTTGGGTGGTTGAAGCTATGTAAACATGGCAGGAGTGAGTGACAACAGATAGAGGGTGCATGAATGTTTTGAAAACAGCATTTCTGGACCATGAACACAGTAGTTTTTCCAGACAAAAGGGTAGCTAACTAAGTCTAAGTTTCTCTCAGACGAATTACAGGTCGCCACTTACAGGGAAAACGTTAAAAAGAAGGCCATAAGTATGGGTCGTGTCTATATGGGGAGTGGACGCTGATGGGTTGGGTGACGTCACTAATTTTAGAGAGGGGCTTATCCGCCCACAGAGAGGGCGGGTCGGTCACATCTCGTCCAGTGTGATCCTTAGGAAAAGAAAATTATATTTATAATTATAATTTGTTGAGGCCAGAAAAAAATTGGAGACTATTCATCGTTGTCCTAAAGGTGACTTAGGTCTAGTGCATAATAAAGAGTAGGCTATATCTTTTAGTCAAAGTTTATATATTGATCATTTTTTTTCAGGCATGATGAATATCAATATCTTGATGCGCTTCAGCACATCCTCGATCATGGCGTACAGAAAGGAGACCGCACTGGGACTGGCACCATCTCAGTGTTTGGCATGCAATGTCGCTATAGCTTGAGAGATGGTGAGTTATTTATGTACCATAAATTTTATGAACAACTCGTATGAGAGCAAAAGTGTTTATTCTTTCAGTCATTGTATCCAAAATCGTTTATGGTTCCTTTTATGATAGGTTCATATAGATTATCTCCGTGCATATTTGATATTATATAATTATGTAACTTAAATATATATAGATTATCTCCGTGCATATTTGATATTATATATGTAACTTAAATATATTATTGAAGAGGCCCAAAGATCCAATGCTTCTATTTAATTAAATCTTTCCATTTATATTGAAGCACCTGCATGCTCTTTTTTGATGCAAAGATCAATCTTTTGGCAATTTCAGGAGTCTTCCCTCTACTCACAACCAAGAGAGTTTTCTGGAAAGGGATCACACACGAGTTACTCTGGTTCATCCGGGGCTCCACTAATGCGAAGGAACTATCTGAGAAGAATGTACATATCTGGGACGCCAATGGCTCGAGAGACTTCTTAGATAAGCAAGGTTTAACCCACAGAGAAGAGGGTGTGTATAATTGATGTAAGAAGTTGGTCTTAGGTAACATATCTTGCAGTGTTTTAATTCTTCAAAACCTGGAAATACCTGTTTGATATACAAATGACTGTAAATTATACATTGAGTAATCGATAAGAAACTCAGATGCTGTACTTTGATCTTTAAAGGTTTGGCATCAAGTGTAGTTGTACTTTTATATTTGAAAACATGGATATGTGGGTCAGATTTTCAGAAAATGTACAATTAGCAGCCCTACACATTTAGTAAATTCTGCTAAATTACGCTGCAATTTGGCCAATACTAGGTAAATTCGAGTATATTTGGCATTGCAGTCATTCTAACAATCTGTTTGGTTAGGTTGAATTGTATTTTGATCTTTATTTTCGTCTGAAATTTGAGTTATTTGAGAGGATTGGCGAAGGTGAATTGTACATTTTCTGAAAATCTGACCCATGTACACAGGTTAATGTGAACCTTGCCTGAGTTGGATTTCATCTAAGTCTGGTTCCTGCCACATGCATGCAGTAGGATAGTATTTTAAGAACTCAAAGAAAATAAGGACCCTTCATATCACATTAATCGAATTTTGCTCGGAACTTATAATATTTAGAAGCCACACTTGGCCCACGTTTACTGTATTATTTTTTTATATCTGTTTTCTATTATATTCACTCATCTATAGGCGACCTGGGTCCTGTTTATGGTTTCCAGTGGCGACACTTTGGTGCTGAGTATAAGGACATGCACGCTGACTACTCTGGCCTGGGTGTTGATCAACTTGCTGATGTTATCAATAAAATTAAAAATAACCCTAATGACCGCAGGATCATCATATGCGCATGGAATCCTAAAGGTACATATACGGTAATTATTTAGATAAGAACAACAAAGGACAGGACCTAAAGCGCTGGCTTTTGACAATGTTTTATTGATAAAAAAGAAACTACATTGTATGTATCAACTGCTGCTTATTTTGGTTTTTATCAAGATAGAATCGATCATGAGTTTTTTTGCATCGCCTCTTACCCTAGCTTTTCGCAATCAAATGTCCGTTTCGTTACGACAGAGATGTTAAATAAAAGATAAAATATCACTAGGCTACAGATTTTATTCTTTATATGCATGTGTGTTGTCTGCTTACAGATCTGCCTCAGATGGCCCTTCCGCCTTGTCACGCATTCGTCCAGTTCTACGTAGGGAACGGAGAACTCTCTTGTCAGCTCTACCAACGTTCTGCTGATATGGTAAACCAGTCCCTCCATAGACATGAAATTACATTGATCATCCATTAATATTGTACATACCCCTTACACATACACTTTTAGTATCCAAGGCAACGTAACTAAATATTTTTGGGTAGAGATAGCTTATTCTTTCTGATTCATTTGTTTTTCAAAGCCATACATTTCATATTTCCAGGGTCTCGGAGTTCCTTTCAATATTGCGAGTTATGCTCTTCTTACTTACATGATTGCTCATGTTACGGGTTTAAAGGTAAGAACCATTTAACATACGGGTGAAATCGTCAGAAAATGTACAATTCGCCTTCACCAATCCTCACAAATAACACAAATTTAAGGCAAGAAAAGAGGTTGTAATTCCACTTCACTAACAGATTGCTTGAATCGACGCAAGACCAGGTGATTATACTGAGCCCCAGAATTTACTAATTTGCAGTCTTGTTTATCAGAATTAACTAGATGTGTAGAGCTGCCGATTGTATTTTTTTCTGACGATCTGACCCATAAACGTATTAAATTACCATCTCTGCTCAAGTGACATGTTATCAACACGATAATTTTAGATTAAACGAACAATGTACTAACCTTGTGAAGTTTAATCCTGATTATAAGAAGATATCTAACGCTGGTAGTAGTTCAAGTGAGATCCGAAGCGCATGCGTCGACACAGTTTTAAATAAGGGAACATTTATTTTATGCTAACACGATAAAATAAAAACCCAAAAATAAGAGATATCTAACGCCGGGTGGGCCCGGGTGGGCACTTGAACTACTACCAGCGTTAGATATCTTCTTATAATCAGGATTAAACTTCACAAGGTTAGTACATTGTTCGTTTAATCTAAAATTATAATACAGCTATCTACCGCTAGGTAGTAGCACCTGTGAGAATTTTAAATAACTCAACACAACAAAAATAACGATAAATCGAAACAACAGTTCAACGATTTATTAACTTCTCTTAAACCTTGACAGAGAATTCCTGGGAGTAATCACAGAAGAGGAAGGCCTGGGCTTCCTAGATACATTCTGCGCAAGAAGTGCGTTGTCATGAACAGACTCTTTACAAATAGGCTTCTGGTAGAAAGCGCGAAAAGTGTTTTCACTCTTCCATGCCGCCTTCTTGAGAATTTCATTTACAGATACCGAAAGTGAGGCCAACTTCGAGGTGCTAGCGCCTCTTACAGAATGGGCCCCGAACACCTTAGTATTAATACCTGCCAGATGTAGCGTATCACAAATCCATCTGCCAATCGTTTGAGATCCAACCGCATTGTACGGAGGTCTCACACTTACAAAAAGATTCTTCGTTTCACCACGCAATTCTTTAGAATATTCTAAATAATCAGCTAACACTTTTACTACACAGACTCTTGGGTCCGGAAGAAAAGATTCAAACGAAAGCATACCCAGTGCTTCGCCAACCCTAGAGTGTTTCTGCAACTCCGAAAACAAGATACGGCAAAAGTTCTTTGAAAAAACAACGTCTTCTAGCTTAAGACCAGCTAAGGTCTGACACCTCTGACTCGAAATCAGACTAAGAAGAGTAACCGTTTTCATAGTTAGGTTTTTGAAAGTTAGTTTCTTATGAGGAAAAAATTCCCTCAAGTAATCCAACAAGACATCTGGGTCCCAAAATTCACAGTATCTGGTTTTCGGAGGCCTTAGGTTATAAAAACCCGTTACCACTCTACGCGTAATAATGTGCTTACCAAAAGAGTTCCCTTCTATGTCACTCATCAAGGAAGACAAGGAACACCTCATTGAATTCAACGAAGAGTAAGAATACCCTTGTCTATACATCAAACTCAAAAAACGTAACCCCATCATTAGATTTGGTTTTAAAGGGTCGAGGTCATGCAACACGCAGAACATTCTCCATTTCCTATGAAAAACATCGTACGATTTTTGCGTGTTAGGCCTCCAAGAGGCCCTATAGAAGGGAACTACCTCGGGGGGAAGATTTAAAGACAAGATTTTCTGCTCTAAAAGAGGAAGATTCTTAACGGCGTGCTTAGCAGCTGATGTAATTGCCCCTCTCGATTGGCCAACAAGTTTGACTTCAGTTTTGGTATAAGCAACATATCTCTTGCGTGTCTCTGCACTTTGGGGTACCAATACCTCCCCTTCCAGTCCGGAGTCACGAGAACTGCTTTGCAACGTGCTTGTATTATCCGGCGATATACTCTCCCAATCAGGCTAAAAGGTGGAAAGATATAACAAAAGTCAAATTTCGACCAGTTCAGAGAAAAGGCATCTACAAAAGAGCACCACGGGTCTGGGAACCAGGCACAATAAGAATCAACTTTATGATTGATTCTAGATGCAAACAAATCAATGTCGGGAGAGCCCCATTTTTCAACAATCAGTTGGAAAATATCAGGAGATAATTCCCACTCAGTATCGTCAGTGAAAAACCTGCTACCTAGATCTGCTTCAATATTCTCAACACCCGCTATATGTGAAGCATATAACCGAATGTTTCTGGACTCAGCCCAGGACCAAATCTGCTTCACCTCATTATTGCACGCACGCGACTGAGTGCCACCCATCTTATTGATGTAAGCAACTGCTGTCGTATTGTCCGAACGAATAACAAGGAAAACATCACGTAAGTCCGCAGCTTGAGACCAAAGACCTAATTTGATCGCTCTGATTTCTAACACGTTAATGTGTAAGCTACGTTCCTCTAAGGACCAAGCGCCTCTAGCATGGAGATTCCCCCATACGAAAGACCACCCTTCTAAAGAAGCGTCACAGAAAATCTCAACAGATGGGCACGTGAAATCCCTTTCCTTACTTGCGCAGGGCAGATTTCTTACCCACCATTTGAGATCATCAATGGAACTCTTAGTCAAATACATGAAGCTGTCCCAGTCACCATGATTAGCTTCCAAGGCCAAAATTTTGTCCATCTCGATATTCTTCAGATAAAGAGGACCGTATTGAACACCTTTGCATAAGTCATTAAGTACCCCTACTAATGAAGCAATGCTCCGAATGGTAAACCTACCCTTAGACTTACTGATGGTGGAAGATAACCAACCAACTGTTTTCTGTACCTTATCGGCGGGGGGTGACACCCTCAGTAGATGAGTGTCAATGTCAAACCCTAGAAATTTCAATTTCGTCACCGGGTCAAACGCTGATTTCTCATGGTTAATGCAATAACCTAACCTCCAAAGAATAGATTTCAGATTCTCCACTTGAAACACACACTCAGCTTGGGTAGGAGCGGTGATAAAGCAATCATCGATATAACTGAAACCTAGACCTCCTACTTCTCTAAATTCAGAGAAGACAACACGCATGAGTTTCGTGAAAATATAAGGGGCAGAGCATAAGCCGAAAGGCATACACTGGTATTGATAAACCTTATCATTCCACACAAAATTCAGAAAACGTTTAGTGAAATCGCTTAGAGGAATATGGAAATAAGCATCTTTTAAATCAATAGAAGCCATAAACCAATCCCTGTCAATAAGCTCTAACGCTGCTTGTAAATGATCCATTTTGAAATGAACATGTCGAATGAAATTGTTTACCTTCGTAAGATCAATGATTAGCCTAATTTTGCCACCTGGTTTAGGCCTAGCAAACACATTGGAAACATACAACTCTTTTGAGTAAGGGACTTCCCTTACCACATCAAGATTAATCAATTTCTCAATTTCAACCTGCATTTTCAAAGCAACATCACCACTGATTTTATACTGAGATGGGAGAAATCCCTGATATGGAACAGACATAAAATTCAGTTCAATGCCATTTACATATTCAAGAATATTCCAATCAGAAGAAATTTCACGCCAATTAGATTGATAGTATTTCAGTTTACCAGGGAGAAAAACATCATCACCTTTAGTTACCTCTGACATCACTTCTTGGTTTTCTCCTGATAGCCCCGACGAAAATCCTCATTGTCGTCGTACTTCTGGCGATTGTAGCCCTTACTATTGTTGTAAGAACCACCGCGACCACGCCCCTTCCCTTTGGCCGGAGCGTTAGTGGAAGCACCTTTGCCTCTGCCACGACCCTTCGGGGTCGAAGTACCTTCCTTCGATTTCTCGGTGGAAATCTTCTGCTTGAGCTTGAACGCCGCGTCCAGCTGTTTCAAGTCGTCTTCGATTTTCTCTCCCAGAAGAAGTTTAGGAGTCGAAGGGAAAGACACCGTGTCTGAACAGTATGCCTGGTACTTGGCTGGGAAGTGCTTTTTGAGGTCAAGCCTTCTCCTCTTGGTAATCTCCTCCATATTGAAGAAAGCCCCAAGTTCAAGGGCATCAAGTACAGAGGTCATACAATTTGCCACGAAATTCTTCTCTTTGAACAAAGCGCTACCGGCAAGTTGCACCTTAGCTTCTTCCATTAAATCCGCCACACGCACAAGAGCCACCATCATATGAATGAAAACCTGTTGGTGTTTCTGGTGAGTTTTCTCTTTGGTACGTAGACCCTGGGGAAGTCCATCCCACACTATCTTGGGAATAGTAGGCACACGCAAATTATCTAAATTGCTTGGCCTTCTGTACTTCTCCTGGATATCTTTCACCCTGGCCCAAGGAGGAGCATCAGCCATGATGGTTTCCAAGATCAACTTGATATTCTCAGATTCTACCGGCACCCCAACCGTCTCGTCATTGGTCACGAGGACGGCCCTGGCAGCACAGACATCCACATCAACTGGGGCCACATTGTTGTCGTTTTTCTCAGTAACAACCTCAACCTGAGCCTCCTCAATCACGACCTGAGAATCATCCTCAGGAGCATCCTCAAACCATTCTGCGTTTTGGCCCATAGACAGATAATCATCTTCATCGTTACTAATGTCATGGATAGGCCTACGAGGACAAGGAGTCTTCCTGGGCAATTCTTGAAGCTTAGCCTGCTTCTCCTTCAGAACGACAATATCATCTTTGATAGACTTGAAATCCTTAATAAGGGTAGCAAGCAATTTGTCAGTCGTAGTCGAAGACCCAGCACCTGACGTACCCGGTGTAGGTGCACCGGTGCCAGGAACACCACTAGTAGCACTGGTGTTATCGTTTTCGGACATAATGACCTGCAACATACAAAAACACACATTAGTAACCATACTAGCTCCAATACAACACGCCATAAAGGCGAAATGAAAGGAAAGCCAAGTAAATAGCCAGTCCGAGTTCTCGGTCAGGTTCGACTCACTATGTTTCATAAGAAACGAGAAGAAACCAAACATTAAAGCAATTCCAGCACGAGAACCTTCCACACCTTTCAAAGGATGGGTAACATACATAACAGTACAATTTTCAAACTTCCTTACCTGTTTGGAACCCAAACAGCAAAAAGTAGAATTCAAAGGCACCGCTCAAAGTACGTCCGTCGTCGACGATTCACGGCTTAAATGTGTCGACGCATGCGCTTCGGATCTCACAGGTGCTACTACCTAGCGGTAGATAGCTGTATTATAATAGCTATTTCCTATTTGTTATGTGAAAATTAACTGGTCTACCATTTCAACATATGGTATGATTTTCACCGGTTCATATCCTTGATTCAACTTTGAATCATTGTAATATTTGACCATTTGTTTCTTACCAGCCGGGCGATTTCGTACACACGATGGGGGATGCTCATATTTATTCGAATCACGTCGATGCTATCAAAGAACAGGTATGACATTTGATAGTTACAATGTATGAAAAATAGAATTTAAAATTGGATATACTGTAAACGTATTAATGTTCGCGCAGAATTTATTTTTGCTATTTTAGCGCACCCACCTTTGTGCGTGAAAATAAATCCTGCGCGATAGATATAATTATTGCATTAACAAAGTGCGACACTTCCTTGCTGCGCGAATTTAAATCCGCGCGAAAAGGTGTCAAAGTACTTAGTACACGAAAATGTATCTGCGCGAAAATAAATACGTTTACAGTATCGATATATTGGACTGTCTTTTTGCTCTTTATAACTGAAAGAAGTTTATTGTCGATCATCAAATGTCCTACTCTACAATTTCAGCTGAGTCGCACACCACGTCCATTCCCGAAGCTAATCATAAAGAAAAATGTAGAAAATATCGACGACTTCCAGTTTGAAGATTTCGAGGTGGCTGGTTACACCCCTCACCCGAAGATACCGATGGAGATGGCTGTGTAAATTACCTCTGTCATATCACTCTCTTTGTTCAATGGTGCTTATATGTCACTGGTTATTCTTTCTGGGTTCTTGTTCTGCGAAGAACATATATTAGGGGGGTTCAGCAAGACTAACCTATACGTAAACGTATCCGTATCTCTGATAGACGGACATACCTTAAAATGAACAAAACAGCTGTGAAATCATTTTAGAACTAATCGTGTTGTTATTTAGAACGAATCTCAAATTACTTTGACTTCACAATATGTCTCAGGCCCAATGGGGTTCTCCGAAGGAGACATGTCATTGTGAAGTTTGTAGATAGCATGAACAATATGAATTATATCAGGGCCTGGGTTTATTATCACCGATCTCTGTTCACTTCAAACCTCAACATTGAAACTGCAAATTTTGTATGGACCTTTTCACACGTTCGTCCTTTTTTTCTTTTAAATAAAGGCGAAGTTTGATAGCTTAGGTGTTTTGTTATCATTAAAATGGCCTGTATAGCTCTTAGGGGAAAGCATTCGGCAAGGGTAAAAATGATTACCATAAAGCCTCTTTATTAGAAGTTGTAGTCCCGTCTTGGGGAATCTGTACTTGGGCCACATTGAATTGGGAAAAAAATCTATGGTATTCATTATTTCACGAGAAAACTGTTGTTTACCTATATAATACTGGAAGCAAGGAAAAGAAACAAAGACTACATTAATCTTTGCTGATGATGCTTAATATTTATTTAACAAGTTGCCATTGACGCGCAGGTTCCCCATCCCACAAGTGTAGTTAGTAAAAATTGAAATAAAAGAGTTTAATGATGCTTCCCAGATGATAAGCTGATAACCAAACAAGTGAATACAAATTATGTCAACAATATAATTCAAACTGATAAGTCCCCGTCATACTTGGGGATTGGACATGTGGGGTGCACGAATTGCTTTTTGTACATTGTAATTCAATTACATATGGTAAGGAGAAACACGAAACCGTGCGAGAGATCGACCTCAAGGTTAGGAACCAAACTAAATCAGCACAACCCCACTCAGTTTCCCTAGAACAAGTATATTTGTATTATACATTACTCGAATGCAACCAGCAAAATGATCTATTTTCTCACTTTTTTGTATTAAACAATATCCAAGTAAAAGCAAATATAATGAATGCATAACAGAAGGAAAAGGCCGTAGTAAATGATGATATGTGAAGCTTGGGCAGTCATGGTATTATTTTTAGCTAGAAACCATTTTCTTTTAGCAGCTGGCTCAACACAAATAATTCATATTTTTGTCATGTTGTTGCACATAAGGCGTTAATTATGACCAGCGAACAAAATCAGTTAACAAGAATATGATGATTTTAGGTTGGTCAATAAAAAGATGGATCAAACTGTGAGTAGTGTTTGGTACAGAGGGGTAGACACATTGGCTAGGGTGAGCTAAATCATTCCTTGTATTTCGACGGATAAGATAATTTAAAACCAGGAATCCGTGAGTATGTGATCCCTTTCAGCACAACCATGCCCAAATAAAATGTTTCTAACACATAAATATCACATAGGAAACACAATGTTTCAAATAGTTTTGTCGAATTAGAGGCCTAGGTTACGTTTCCAACTGAACGAAAGGCTATACATTTTACACCATAACTCTTCTAAATGGAATGGGTCAATTACATGAAGTCTGAAACTGAAATAAACAGGCGTACACATGACGTTGACATTTCAATTCTGAAGTGACTACATACTCTAAGTGGAAAATGAAGACAACCACCTGTGATGACAAGGACCCATGTGAGGAAACTTCCATAAAAAAGAGACGCTCTAAATTATTTCGAAGTTTGGGGAAACCATATAATTGACACTAACACTTTCAAAGGCGTTGGTAACCATCTGATGCTAGACAAAAAATCCCCAACAAATGGTGTGAAATTATCCCATTAGTTAATGAATTATCACACAGTCTATTTAAATGAAAGCACATTTGTTACTTAGGTTGAGTAATACCATCGACATATTTAAGCATCGGCGAAAATGATTGAAATACCAATCGTTTGGTGTGATAATTAAACAAAAAATCAAATCTGGGGAGCATTTTTTCTTAGAGATACATATCACATAAGTCCACCGAGTCCCTGCGTTATCAAAGACAAATCATGAGTACTATTAATATTGTACTACTTCCCGAGATAGTATTATTTACAGAAGCCTTCTACTGTACATGAAGGAAGTGTAACTGTCCCGCGACAGTACTACATGTAAAAAATACAATCATTTTGTATGCCACGGCATTCTTTATATGTTAGTAACAACTACCAAGACTGTAACATGCCCCAGGATTGACCCTATGATGTAGTAGTTTATCTAAAACATAACTTTGCTTCAGTTTTGTTTTCTTCATCTACAACCAAGACAGGTAATGATAAATGGTGCTGATGATAATGACATGAACCGCAAATGAAGAGTAGTCAATGATTCAGAGATTAATTGGGAAGCCGTTTCTTTCTTGTAGAGAGCTCACACAAACACGAAGCACAGTGCTGCAACTGTCAATTTCTTGGGATGACTAACGCTGGAGCTTTTTCCTCTCGAGAGATTTAATAAACAAATTTACACATTTAAAAAAAAATGTTATTACATTAGGTACCTGTAAATGTACAAGCTACACCACGAGAGCACTCTTACCTTTTACTTTCATTTCAAACTCCCGCACCATTACTCTTCCACATTGGCTTTACTGAAGCCTTAAGACCAAAAAGAGTTATTTTACAAGAGGTCTCACGTTCAACATTCACAAATTTACTTTTAGAGCCGTCTAGGGGCTTCTATTTTCGTTCTCACAGTCTTTATGAAGTTTTTGCTAGGACATGTCATCTTCCATGGCTTGATTATCTTCACGTGGGGGCGTTTGAGGGTTCTGAAAATAGGGATTTTTTTTTACCGAGTTAGATAATATTTGCCTTGGGAAACGATTAGTCACTGAGCGAGTGGTCATCAGATATGTTTGATATTCCTTTAATTCGCCACTCTACGTTGACGCTCAAGTTGTTGTTTTTCTCATACAAAGCACGTGAGACTTGTTGACTTAATTGGTACTAAAATCAATCAGTAAATAAGAAATTGACAATAGATTAGTTTTATTTCTATCAAGAAGTTATTACACCACCCTGCTTTAATGAACTTATAAAACTCTGTGTTGAATAAGAATAGGAGCTCAATAAAAGATAATAGCGTGCCTACCTGAAATAGTGCAGTGCGTATGTTAGATGATGGTGAGATGTATGGAAGGAGTGAGGTCGTATCTTGGGAATGTGGGGTATTTGGTGTGACCGGAGCACTTCCCTGTTGCCCAAGTACGGACATGGATGACGGGGAGCTCCCAAAACATTTAACAGGCGAAGCAAAGGGGTTGTCGACGACTTGAGGTCCTGGGGGACTTTGCTGAGTTAACTCACCGCCAAATGATGAAAGGGCCTGCGTGACACCTAGAAGGCCATTGTCTTCGACTTGAATGATTACCCAGATTATCTCTGAAATTAAAGATTTGGGCAGAAGGGAATTTTATAAGATTTTCCGCATAAGCACTATTCTAATAAAACTTAAACATGTAAATGACTCATACGAAATATGATTATGGAGTAACGTGGTGGAAAATAGATCATAGGATGGAACGTGGATTTGAAGAAATAAAATCTAGGTGTATTCTCTGTTGATTTTCAATTAATAATCTATATTCAAAGGTATTACTTGGCGTGGATGCGAGGTTTCCAGGCGAATACAAAATAAATAACTAAGAATGCTATGATGTCATATGTATTGAATATTTGCAGAGATATAATATAAATATGTGAAACATTTAATAAAAAGGAAAATAAATGCTAACCCCCAAAGTAAAATCCTAGTGGTGTTGACATCCTCCATTGACCCTGGTAAATACCAGTTTGCTGGGGGCTCGCTAATTCTACTGAAATATCTGCGACTGCATTGGGTTGTAAAGCATCGACCATAACTCTGTCTCGGTGCCCAAACTGCTCGCCACCGACGAACTTAAGGCTACATCCCGGGGGCCATGCTTCGTCACCTGCATCGAGAGGTATAGAGAGAGGTTCAGGTATAGATCTATACATTAAGAAATGGGACAAATCTCGATTAAAGCTGATATTTAAGATACTGATGAGTCATTAAGACATTGTCGTGCTCAGTCTTTATGAACCCTTTTCTATCACATGTCAAGTTATGCGGAGAAATTAATTTCAATAGTCATATATATATACGGTATACGTGGTTTGCCTTGGTTCAGAGATAGCACATAACGTCACATAAAATAACTTGTTCATAGTATGACGTTGAAGATGAACGAACTGCACATAGAGATTACCTTTTAAATCCGTTTCAACCAGCGGTGGTTGTATTGAATATGATAATAGGGGTTCTAATACAAGTAAAAACATAGCAACATTCTTTTACTCGTTACCGAAATGAACATATTCGAGTAACTAAGCGATGACCAAATGCAGTTGGCAGAATCCCAACTGGATGAATATGATAATGATTTAACATATAAATAATACGGGTCAGCATGGTGGTAATATTAACAGTTATAAATGATTATGAAATCTTCAAATATTATAACTCGTTAGACAGAACGAAACCGCATATGCTTTAGGAGAGCTATACATATCTGGTTTTAGGAAATAAATTGATCATCACAATAACTTACCTATGTTCTGTACTCGCCAGGTTTTGATGAATTTGGTTTGAGGGGGAACTGATTCTCCCTCCCCAATCGTAATATCCTTTACAAACGCCATCATTGGCAATTTCACTTTTGGTTGTTCGAAGTCATAATATGAACAGATAGCTGCTTGTAGGTTCCTAAAAACAAAGCAAATGCCAGACGTTAGAAAAAAATGTATATGTGTACAGATCCAAAGATATGCAATAATGTGCTGAAAATATTAATAGCACAGATTGAACTGACTACGGTTGAACATGTGATACACCTCCTTGGTGAATGCACTTGCAGGGATGTATAAATTTAGAAGATAGTACACTGTAGTCTAAACTATATGCTAGTATACCTCCCTATCCCTAATGAAAGAATGAAAACTACAACGCGGAGTTGACATTTAACTGAATTCACATCGACCAATAATCTCTACCAGTCACCGTATTTTCTTACATCTTGTAGTAATAATACAAAATCCTGGCAATATTATTCTGCCAGCAACATGACAGTTGATTCAACTGAATATTCTAGATTCACAAGACAATGTCAAGGGTTCTTCACAAGCTATATATTATTGGTCGATGTGAATTCAGTTAAACGATGACAAATTTTGGTCGGCTTCACTGACACCGTCAATCCTCCAGTCTTCATACGATGTAACTTTAAGTGTCTTAGACTTAGTTTGGGTTCCTTTCAGTTTCATGACATGAGTCCTAGCTTTCCATTCAATACACATCCCTAACGAACATTGCAACGCAGTTTGATGAAATAATTGGATACCGAAGAAGCATACATAAACCTCATAATTGCAACGTCTAAATGTTTTAGGGGTCGTTGCCCTGACAGTACTCAAGGAAAATCCCTTGTTCCAACTGACAACAAGACAAGGGTGGGATGGACCACACAATACATGGGCGATAATATGAGAAAGGAATAAATTACACCAATTTTTCAGCCTTTTATTCCATCCAAAGTAACATGGTCAGCGCAAGTGAGGTAGATATTGGTAATACGAACACAAACGAATCACATTCTTAATTATTTGTCAATACACTGACCAGTTGTTCATGTCCAGAAAGAAGTCACATTCTTGGGGAGTAATCCGCTGATCACCTAGCAATTTTTGAAATTGTGAGATGAGAACTTCTTTATCTGTCGTTCTCATGGCACTAAACTCCCGCAGGAGCTGTGAATCAATGTCCATATCAACATCCATTGTTGCATCGTCCAGCAAAAGACAGAAGATTTCTATGGGCGTAGAATTATTCGCAATATTTACATGGAATAACACCTGTTCGGCAATCAGCCATCGTGACTAGAAATCCTATGACGTCACTGCACGAATGCGCATGCGTGCCTTCGCGAGACGTAAACTTCCGTTATGCAAATTAGCCACGCGGTCCACTATAAAATTGTCGTCTGATTACGGGCTGATTAGCCGGTTTGACAGAGACTAAGGAGTAAAAACACTCCAATATAAACACATCTCAAGATTGTAGTGTGTGATTTCATCCTTTCAGTTTCAAAATTGGGAGCAATGGCGCTGCAGAACTGCGGGTTTTCACCCGTCACGATTGGGCGTAGCTTGACGTATTGCCATGACGACTGTCGTCAAACCCTGGAAACCGCGCCATGGCCACAGTCGCCTAAGACAACGTTCGTGACGTCAGCTCGGGACATGTTACCGACGCAGCGAGCGACGTACGTGGTTACCAACGACGTGCTGTTACTGCCTCTACTCAACGAGAATATCGCAAAGGGAAATTTTTCCATTTGGACGAGAGCAGTATGCATAGACCCACTCAGTATTGGATTGTCGACCCGAAAGTGTCTTCCACGTGGAGGAAACAGTCTATCGTAAGTCAGAAATATCCAACAGCAGGACGTTCAGTGACGATGCCTATGGCAATCCGACCCATCCTCGCTCCTCAATTTCCCCAGGTATTTCCGCCTCCGTCAAGTTCAACAGGTGCCTCAAAGAAAAGCGTCCCCAAACCAGCGAAAAAACCCAAGCCACAAAACCAAATCCCCAACTCTGGAAGTCAAGATGATTTACCAAGTCTCGAGTCGATGATGAATATTGACCTCTCATCTCTCCTGCCACCAAACTTCGGGATCGACAGGGACGACGACATATCCAAAAGCAAGAAACGCCGTCATGACAACGACGACGTTAAAGGAGGGCAAACCCGAAAATGCAAAAATGGCAGATCTGATCGAATCCTGCCGTCGAGAAATGACACAGCAGCGAGTGATTTGGTCATCGATATAGAAGATGAAGGTAAAATGCGAAATAGAATTTCGTGACACTAAAATTACTGAAAGTTTTTAGAGAAATTCGGTTCTAGAAAAGTGAGTCACAGGATGCCCGCGTGCCAACACGGCAACGTCGTTTTCAGGCCAATTCTATCGTATCATTCATGGAGGCTAACTTAAATCTATTTATTTAAAATCACTTTTAATAAAGATCGTGATATCCGTCTTCACGCGTAACCACAATTAAGTGAAGATTTAAATATGATCATGCCAAGCAGTTGTTGGTAGCAAGTTTATCATTCAACTTGAGTTGAATTTTTCGATTAAGTAAGACATATTAATCTTAGATTGATACATCATACGCGATACGCCGATTGTTGCTGAAAACGCTGTGTCCGAAAGATGGATCACATCAAATCTACAAGTGATTTATTAATTTATTGGTTTTATTGTTTGACCCTCTGATGAAGCAGTAACCTAGACTAGAGGTGAAACGCGTAGGGATCGCTAAATAAAATGCTAGTAAAATCAAATTAAGTTTTTTGTTGAGTTACCTTCAATTTCTATCCAGGAAGCGTGCAGAACTAGTCCTGCATTCGCTTATTATAGAACTAGAATGCAGTTGCAAGATATATTTTTATGATTAGTTTGAGTTATTAAGTCAAACAGGGGGACTTTCAAAGATAGTGTATTTCCCCCATTCTCCTCAATCATGCTCAATCCTCATGAGGAAAATGGGGGACTTAAGTAAACCTTAATTGTGAAGAAACAATGTAATTGTTTACTTCTGCACTTTGTCTACCGGGTAGTTTCAATTTTTGTTTTGATCTCACTGCTTTCAGGGTTGAAACGGCCTCCCTACAGCTATTCGGAGTTGATAGATTTTGCATTGAGAGACAAGGGGGAAATGCTGGTGAGGGACATATGTCAGTGGATTGCGTGAGTATTGATATCAATAAATTATGTTTTCTATGAAGATTTCATTTTCAGTTTTGAGCTTTGGTAAGACAAAACAATCTAGACTTAAATTAATGACAGACAATTAATTGTCTTTCGATCTGTCTTGATATGTATGGCTTGGGAAAATGGCTTCACAAAAGGGCACTCCCATTTGGTTAGATGATGAATAATCAATATTGTCTCACCTTATTTTCCAGGAGTAATTTTGACTACTACAAACTCACAGATTCACACAAGTGGCAGGTATGAGAACTTTTACCAATTTCATTAATTGAATTAACATTCACATTAATTTAATTACTGTGATTGCTTCATATTGTCATGTGTTTGGCAGTAGAATGTTGACCAGCGGAAATTTATATTATAATCATACATGCCTACCAGGAGGTAGGACAGGTGTTCTGGGCAGTTAAATGACTCCCCCTATATTATACGCATACTTCCAATATAGTGTAGCTATATCCTCCCTTTGTGAGATATAACATTGTATTTTATGAACATCGGACAAACTGTTCAACAAAATAAAAATAAAATAGTATACAACTAGTCATTTCGAATCCAACCAAACAAACTACGCATAAGAGTGACTCTACCAGTTTGTAGCCAACCCATCCAAACATATAATATTTATTTTAAATTTATAATATAATATATTAAGAAGGAGTAATGTAAACTCCGAAACGTTGGTATCCTATTGAATAAACCACCTCAAAGCACTATATTATCCTCCACTTGTCTTTACTACAGTTTTGGTGTTTTTCATTATAACTTTGAATATTAAATTTTATTTAAAACCTGTAAAACCTCAAACTTCATGTCTCTTCTACCCGCACAAAAAATATCTATACATGTAGATTTTGCTCTGGTAGTCTAGGTTCACACCACCGTGTTCCCCCGGTGCCTAAATCTGGAATCAACCCCTGATTGTTGACCTATTGACCTATTGATAAAAAATGGTGTAAAATTGATTCCAGCCTTCGGTCAGACACACGCTGACAATCAACACTGCGTTTGAAAAAGTGAAGAAAGTGAGGGGCGGACATCTGTGGGGTCTGGTAGCTGACAAAGACTCAGCCAGAGCTCGAATCATGAAGAATCACTGGGTAAAAAAACTCTTCGCTCTTAATTACCCCGTTTTCATATAAAGTTAAATTCCACTCGTATTAATTGTTTCAATACATACAAGTAAAACCTCATTTATAATAGTAGATTTCAAAGATAAGAAAGAATATAAATGACCATATTTATTATCTTTTTGGACAATATTTTATTCAGGTTATTTTCACAAATTATTCCCATTCCTTTTATGTCATACTCTAATACACCCATACAATTATTAGTAGTGGTTTTTTTAAAAAAAAGTAATGCATAAGATAAGATAAGAAGTTTTTTATTTGTCATATTCAAGAGTACAAAAGGAGTACAGTCGAATAGTGAATAAAAAAGCGTTTAACCGTCATTCATAATACCTACAAAAAAAGAGATATTTTTTCTATGAACAATGTCCACCAGTCCAAGCCCAAACCCTGAGATCAGATAAGAATGGTAATGTCAGTGATTAGACGCCTACTCCGCTAATCGGTTTTCAAGCCTAGGACTTGGCGTTTTAATGGCATTTTGCGGTCTTAATGGAATTATAATCGTACTTTGAGGCAAGAGGCAAGACTCTCTCATCTTTGGGCCTAGACTGTCCATGCGCTATCCTTATGATTAAATCTGAACACTTTAGCTCACTTTCGCCTCATTCATATTTCCAGAAAAAGCAGAAGATAGCAGAATATGAGCAGGCCAGCTTCAAACGACCGCGGAGGGAGGCAGAAGATGACAACAGCGTGGCGGGGGAGGATGAGTCCTCTCCTAAAAGTTTACCCGTAGACCTGGATAAATACCCCGTGGTGATGGAGATGGACGAGAGGACGGCTGTAGCCCGTGAGCTGATCGCGCTAAGTATGGACCACCACCACACTCCAGCCAAATGTTCCGCGGGCAGAAAGTCAAACAAAAGCACACCAGGCAAATCTACTCCCAAGTCCACGCCCGCCAAGAGATGCAAGCGTGTACGTATTCGACCTATTCTAACTTCTGGTGTTACACATGTGCTGTGGAATTGGTTCTAATGGTTGAAACTAAAACTAAACTGTAATCAATTATTATACTTCTAAAGTTGTTTTTTTCCCATTAGTTTTAGGATTCGAACTCTACTCATCAATATAATTATGTTTTAAAAAAATAATATTAATTTACTTTGAGATGTACCAGGCTTAGATATATTCTGTATTTCCTTTCGGTAGGTACAGGTGGATTCTTGTTAGTTGAAGCAACATTCCCGCCTGAACTTTGCACTTATTATTCATCCTTATTTTTAGTATAATTATAAGGGTGCATTCGATCTTGTTAATCAGAGTTCACACGTGACCCGTGGGAATAAACAACCCACAAAACATGTATAACCACTCGCCGAATCCAGCGGATATTATTCAATTAGAAGATATGCTTTAGAGAATGACAAGCCAATACAGCGGATAACTCCCTCGACCCTAGTAGTATATGGAATCAGTACTTTAATGATGGAACCGACTCACATCATGCGTTCTTATAATTGGTCCCCAGTCTTTCATATCACAAATTCACTCGCTAACAATATTCTGGTCCGTTCAAATAAGCTGGGAATGAATATTAAAGGTGTAGTATAGGTGTGGAGATGTATGCATGATTGATCCATGTACTCGCTTCTCTTGCAGGGAAGTCCTGTTGTGAAGGAACCTGAGCCCGAAGTTATAAAAACCCAAACACGTCATGGTCGAATGGCTTCCAGGATTGATTACAAAGAGTTCAGTGTCCGGGGAAAGAAAAGATCCTTTGGCTACTGTGGTAAAAAGGGGGAAGAATCATCTGCCGAGAAAAACGGTCTCAATGATATGTCATTTGATTCTATTGACCAGACCTCTGCACCTCTGAGCCCAGATTATTCAAGTGACGAAAGTGATGATGACGACGATGACGATGTGGGGGAATCCCTTCAGGGTCTTTTCCAGAGCAGCACCTCTCACGATAAAAGAGCTCCGGGAAGCGACCTTGGGACCCCCGAACTCAGGGGAAGCCCTGAGAGCAACATCTCCAATGCTTCAAAGATGTTCGACACAATTTCAGCCCATGCCCTGCGAGAGCTCGACTCGGTCTGTGGCAGTGTAGAGACTTCGAGCTACAGCAGCAACTCTAAAAGAACATTCGGGGTCCAGGCCGAAACACCAACTCATGTCGTGGTGTCAGACCTTCAAGATTTCGAGCCCACGGAGTCTGCTGAGTGCATCCTAGCTTCCACAGCTGCCATCATGGCATTCCCCTCCACAAGTGAAGCTGCCTTAATTCTTTCCTCCCTGGAAGCTTCACCCAGAGTCGGAGTCTTGAACAACCGAGTTCTCTCTCAAAGACAAGAAGCAAACATCAACCTTGAAACTATAGTTAAACACAGCCAGGAATGCTCTGAGAACCCACTCCCAATGATAAGTGAGACTTCAACGATAGATCTCGCTCGAGCAGGGGACCAAGCCACAAATGATCTTGATGAGAAAAGCATTGAACGATTTTCAAACATAGGACTTGTCGATGGAACTGAGACATCGAGTAGCAGCTTCTCTGACCAGAAAGCACCAGAGGGACAATGTCCTGAGCTAAACGCAACAACAGAAGAAGGACGCGAAGCTCAAGGGTCGCAGTCTCAGAGAATTATTCAGACTGAAGTGCCCCAAGCACCACCCATAGCCACGGTGGTGGAAAAAAACTACTGTCCCTCGGCTAACCTGAGTCCCAGAATGATGCTTCCTCAAGGCATGGTGCAGTCCTATTCGCCAGGCTGGATGGTAATGGACGGAATGCATTCTCCGCAGCACATGACAGGAATCACTGACGACTTCTTCCCCCAGTTCCACGTCATTCACGACGTCCCACTCTCAGATGCTTGGGTACAGAAACCGTCGAATAAACAATTCCAAATTCAAAACCAGAAGAAGCAGTCGAGAGCCAGGGTACCATATCATGGCTCAAGAAGATATGGTAATCATATTTAAACTTGTTTTCCACTCTTTATGACCACTATATATCAAGAAACAATTTTGAAATTGGAAACATTTAAGTATTTCATTTATTAACACATTTTCAGAAAAACGCTTCAGCTGGCCTGTCATAAACCTAATTAACAAGATCTTGGAATAATTAATATCATTTTACAAAATGAACAAATTCTTTTCTTATTCTAAAAGAAATTAGCTTTACAAAAACCAAACTTTAGTTCGAATAATCGATCAACTTTTGCTTATGAAGAAATACTTTTCCCGACAGAGATATGTTCACCATCCATGCCAATGTTTCTACCGCCTACAAATCGCCATGTTTCCCCGCATACCATGGCACACCCGGGCATGAGGCCCTTCTCACCTGTGCAGTACACCTACCCGCGCTTTCATCACATCATGGGTAATGATTTGATTTGATTTGATTTTGGAAATATTTTATTCAGGTGAAATAGACATTTTTATACATAAAGTATAAATATTCTCAGAATAGCCTGATTTTATACTATACATTTAAAGCGAGAACATTAATAAATTTAATCAAATATTTACGTACTATGAGAGACATCCGTTAAAGGTTCTTGCGAATTAATAATTATACATAAAACTGAAAATTATTACAGACCATTATACCGACATACTCAGTATATATATAGTTTGTACTTTAAAATTTCCCTCCACCAGCGCCGTGCTCTCACACGCTAACCATTAATTAAGCATAAAAAACATAAATCTTTAATAAACACATAGAATAAAATCAACCAAAAAGACGAAAATTCCACTTATGGGTCAGATTGACAGAAAATGTACAATTGGCAGCTGTTATCATTTAGTAGATTCTGCTAAATTAGGCTGGACTTTGGCCAATACTAGGCGAATTGGAGTATATTTGGCATTGCTTTGATTCTAGCAATCAGTTTGGTTAGGTTGAACTCTATTTTGAACTTTATTTTCGTATGAAATTTGGGTTATTTCATGGGATTGGCGAATGTGAATTGTACATTTTCTGGTGAGCTCACCCTAATCGTTCTTTTGGATGGAAAGTGATAAAAACTGGGCTTCAAATCGGTTATTAGCAGTAACTTCACCCCATTAATATAAACCTGTCTTTCATTCATTTCACTTCTATTTATTCTACGTTGCTCTTTTCTCCCCAAAAAGTTAGTTCAAGATGATGCATCGGCGAAAAACATTAGAAAAACATTGTGATGATTGATGATGCTAGATGTGTTACATTTCAGCTCCAAGTCCCATCAGACCAGAGCAAACAATGCAAGCTGTCCTGCCTTGTGCAGCACCGAGAGCGATGACCAACCCTCCACCACCTCGTCCCCCTCCACGGCCCACATTCATCCTATCTTCAGGCCCTAGCAGCACACAGACACTACCTCAGCAGACCTCCTTCCCCGGCCAGATCATTGTCTCTTCAAATGCTGAAAACGCATCCAAGGAGGTTGCCAGTTAATATTTCAAAACAATTTGTTAAATGGGATGTGTATTGGTTGGACAAGGGAGGAAGACATAACGGGGTTGGGCTCAGCCTTGGTCTTGCAACTTCTTAGCCATGGGTTAAATCATAAAATGACCCCTGTAGCCAACGGATTTACCTCCAAGAACAGTTTAAGGATATGTAATAATGTTTCATGTACTAATATAAAAGATATTTAAAGTAATATACAGAATTGAAGACAACTGTAAAAGAGAGAGGCTATGTTTGCCCCAATGGGTGAATAGGCTGATACCATTCCCACTAATCTACCTGCATAGGTTGACGTTCATTTCGTTATTTCCACTGCCATGTTTAGTAGCATTATACCAAGTTCTTTATTTTCTACGACTGTATTGGGCTTAAGTCACAGGTTCGTCATTTGTAGGTTTAAAGGGGGTTTGCCATTGTTCACACAGTTACAAATCAGGGATTGTTGTTACCAGTCAAGAGACAAATGATGCATAATATTTGCATAAGGAAAAAACACCTTTCTGTACATTATATACTTTATTTTCATCAGTTTGGCTGTAGACACTAACGGTTCATTGCAAACTGAACTGCATATATTTGTATTCGAAGAGCATGGTTAGCGATAAGGGCACTGGTGACTATAACCAAATTATGCTTTACAGATTATTCTTATTGGTACTCGAATATAGAAAGAATAAGCATAAGGACATGTACAGTGAACGGGCGTAGACACCCATTGAGTTTCACTGGCCACAAACAAACAAAAAAAAGATAATACTGGACATAAATCGACTTACATGTATCTATATCTGATATTCAGAAATAAAAAGAGTTCAGCAACAAATCAAACATGGATTTGCCATTTTTTTGATTTCAAAATAAGTTTAAATTCACTACCTCTTACACCACACCATTGCACTTTTCATAATGTGTACGCACAAAACAGACATTCTTCTTTAAAATATGAAGCAAAGTATCTAAATATTCAGAGATACTTTGAAATAGTCAATGTCTGCACAATAGAAATACATATATTTACGCGCATTGAAGGCACTGAAAACTATCTTGATTGCGCGATTCTTGATTTACAATATACTTGATCCCACAAAATATTCTTGGGTATAAGAAATATTCACTCTTGGAATTCTTTTCACATTTTCTTGCACATGTATTCATTTTCTCTAAAGAGAATCGACGAATAAAGAAACTAATATCGCCATTGTTATTAGGATATCCTCCACGGGGGTAGTAGATTCATCAGTTGAATCAGACATTTATGACACCTCACAACAAGCCAATGCCAAATTTGTCTGGAGATAATACAGGTACATAATGAGAGGACCCGGCTTATATCTCTATAGCAAAATAAACTTAAGGGTCAGATCTTCAGAAAATGTACAACTCACCTTTACCAATCTTCTCAAATAACCCACATTTAAGACAGAAATAAGCTTCAAAATGTAGTTTAACATAGCAAAACAGATACTTTAAATCAAGGCGATACCAACTATACTCAGATATACCCGGTATTTATCATTTTTCGCTCTAATTTAGCAGTATTTCCTAAATGTGCAGACATTTCTGACGATCTGACCCTTAAATACTTAAAAGAATAAAGGCTTGTGACCCCAAGGCACTAGGCTTTTTCAAGTTTTGATTCATAACGCTTAGACTCGCTTCGAAGCATTGAACGCTTAAAATAAATAAATATTGTCAAAAGTCGGTAGAATGTATTCTCGTTGAGCATGATTGTATCCCTGAGTTAATCTTCACAGCCTTTTGTCCAAAGATGGCCAATACTTTTGATAAATTCATTCCACTTGACCTGCCATATCTGCATCGCCTTCTGTTTTTCGGAAGCACTCATTGCACTAAAACTGCGAAGAAAATATTAACATGATATACAACGCTATTAATAAAAGGGCCAGGCCCAATCGGAAAAATAATAATAAATTTAACCACTAAAGACAACTATTTCAATAAGTCGTATCCATCAGCAAAATGTATTATCAATTTGATAGGATATTATAGACACACACAGATTTAATATTTCAGATTAAACAATATTAAAAGAAATACCAGTTGAAAGTCGATAGGTTATTTATGAATTACAATAGGGGAGTTGCATGTGCCACTGCGCATGTCTGTACAGTGCATCCTGGGATGGATTCTGATGAAATCTGACATACAAATAATTTGCAACATTTTTATCAAAATTTGCAAGAATGTTTTCACCAATAATTTAGATTGTATAAATGATCTGTGTTAACGATATGCATGATGGGAAAGATAGGGACTTGTGCTATGGAAACATGTATAACACATGGATATTGACATTAGAGCATTGATAAATATTCAATGCTGAACATGGCATGTTTTCTATACATTTTACACTGTACCATTAGTCCCATAATTCCATGCGAATCTAGATTTAAAATGGCGGCTATGCAACTCGCCTATTGCAAGGATAAAGCATTCAAGACATAGCTACAAACAAACCTTATAGAGTCGATGGCGAGCTTCTTAAGAAGTCTGAGATCGTCCTGTGCGCTGGCAATAGCCATGAACATCTCATACCAATCGTAACTGACCCCGCTGGCTGACCACAGGGCGGGGTCATCAGAACTGACCACCACTGGGTAACTGGTGGCTATCAGCTCAACGGCAGGATGGTTCCTGAGGTCATCCACCAAGCGCAGCACCTGATTCAATTCAATTCAATTAAAAATTTCTTTATTGCAGATGTTATTACAATTCGGTCGCTCATTTCTAGAAATTAGTTCTTCCAAAAAGTGTCGCATTTAGGTTTTGAACTTAAGAGTTGTGTTGCAAATAAACTAAAACTATCAGGCTAAATAAAGACTAGTTAAAGTACATGTGGATGAAATAACGGTTAATTTCAGTGAGAGCGTGACACATATGGTAACGAGTAGTATAGATTTGATATGTATGGAATATCTCCGAGGTATAGGGTAGCTTGCAGTAGAGTACTAGAGATATTATATGAAGAGTAATCTATGAATAATCGAGCAGAGATTCGTCCTGTTTAGACGTAACTTTTATACCTTTGTTACAATTACGGGAACAATACTGCTAGTGACAGATTAAATACAGTACCTGGTTGGAAATGGGGTTGACTTCCACTGGGATGTTCTTCTTGCGGGCGAGTTTTAAGGCACTCGGGTGTTTGTTAAGGCCAAAGCCGTGGCCTATACGACTTGTATTCAGCAGGATGGCATCGATGAGGTTGTCATCGACATCTTCATGATTCCACTCTGCAAGGCAAAAATATCACTTGAATAATCACTCAAACTACTACTGATTTGTTAAAAAAAGTTTATCATAGATAGTCAGTATAGTGTATTTATAAGTAGTGTGGTAATATCAATGAAATTTAGGCACCCCGATAATAAATTAGAACTTATGAAACATCAATATTTATGCTTTTATACAATTACTTGACCAATAATTTGATAGAATTGCGTCATTTATGGTCGTATTTAAGGAATGAACATCACATCAGTCGATCATTGTATTAAAAAGAGGAATTATACACAGATTTCGCATTTAACTGACTATTCCCATAGTAACAAAGCAGAGGATAAAAAAAAGAAAAAGGTTAAAATATTGATACACAATTTAGTCAGATAAAGCTCATTTCGCAAAAATATCCCCATGTGTAAAATCAACTTGGTTAACAGTATGAAATATTTGCCCAAAGAAACTGTATAATTATGCGAAACACAGGAACATACTTGTTTCGCCAGCATGGAAGAAAAAGGGTAGATTTACAGCCGGTTTCATCTGGGATGGTTTCAGCAGCTCATCTAAGAAATACAAGAGTGTGTGTCCCGGGCCTTCGTGACCCACCAGATCGTATCCCACCATAAAACCTGGGAACGTTTTCATCAGGGCTATAGCATCTGCCACACCCGCCTCAATGCTAGACTCATTCCCACTCCTGCAAATTTCGATACAGGGAAAGCATTGTGAAAATATAAGGGTGAATGAAACCGCCAGAAAATGTACAATTCACCTCCACCAATCCTCCCAAATATCCCGAATTTAAGACAAAAATAAGTTTCAAAATTCAGGTCAACTTAACCAAACAGATTGTTTGAATCAAGACAATACCAAATATACACAGATATACCTGGTATTGACCATTATTGAGTCTAATTTAGCTAAGATTTCTAAATGTATAGATCTGCCGATTGTACATTTTCTGAAGATCTGACCCATAATTATTATTTTAAACATGTTTGTAACGGCGGTAATTCTGAGCGGGAGACTTCCACGCTAGAGCTCCCCCTCCCTTGTGGGAAAATAGGGAACTACGCCTAAAAAGTCTAATGTTTTTCTATGGTTTTAACTATCTATTATTTCAAGGTAAAAATATGGAATATTGGTGCTGATTTTTCTAAGTCATTTACAGCTATTTTAGGTTCTCTGTGTAGAGTAGATTATATTTTCATGTTATATTATAATCACCACTGTATGGACGCTAGTCGTTAAATAAAGATTTAGAAATTAACCAGTTACAATGTTGGTTAATAAGAAAATGTTATTGTTTTTTCAAACGGTGCACGGTAATAGAAAATCATTTCCTTTTAAAAGTTGGCTTACACACAAAGGGGGTTCTCTGAAGAGGAGGCTTTGGGAGCCACGTGAAATCGAAATTTAACTTTATCATTTTTTTTGTCATTCAAACATTACAGTTTAATAAAAAATTCCTGTCGGATGAGACATTTTATTTAACAATAAAAATGAGTAAAGTATGAAGGTTTTCAGCTCAACGAACCTTGAAGAGGAGAGGATCATTTTGACACCCATAAAATCCGGATGCAGCTTCCTGAACTCTTCTGTTATATATTTATATGTTTTGAGCATCCATTCCTTTCCATGTACAGTTCCATCAAGTTCATACACCTGGAAATTAGAGGGATTATACTATAAACTTGAGTGACAAATAATATAAATCTGAAAACATCAGGAAGTAGATATGGGTCAGATTTTCAGAAAATGTACATTCACCAAAACCTCTCAAATATCCCAAATTCAAGACAGAGATGAGGCCCAATATAAAGTTTAAAATAACCAAACAGATTCGTTGAATCTCATCCATACCATAAATTTACCCTGTATTTATCATTTTTCAACCTAATTTAGAAGAATTAACTAAATATGTAGAGCTGGCGATTGTACATTTTCTGACGAGCTGACCCATATATATACGCTTTTTCGAATTCAAAACTACCTTAGTATAAGTAAAACCAAGGTCCCTTATGGGATGAACCAACTATATATAACTGACTCAACTACCTGACCTCAAGTGAATGAAACAACCCAGTTTTACAACGTAAAGTGAACACCGAACAAGAATCGAATTCCCACGAAAAGAAGAAGAAGATTCTCCATAGTTACCGGCAGTTGAACCAGCCCTCAAACTGGGTAATTATGACAATTATAAAGAAATGACAAATGTAGAACTTTACATGCCCACAATGAAAATTTGCTGAATGGAAAACACATAGGAACAACGTAGCAAATGAAATTAAAAAGCCTTGGCAATACCTACACCTGGAAGCACAACTCTGATCTCCATGTATTGTACATTGTCCTCGTAGAAGGTTTCTAACGCATTTTGATAATAGGCTTTAAACACAGGGGCATATGTGAAAAGGCCACTTAGTGTCCTAAAAATACTTTGGAATCTTTTCCACACAGAATTGACTGTTGGGTAAGCAGCTGCCGGGTCGTCCACAACAAGTGACATATTGTTATATAACCTACAATAAAGTTAAGACAATATTTTAATCGAATTGTGACGAAAGACAAACTAATGAATATATGGTTAGAACCGTCGTAGCTTTTATTGTACTAGAAATAGAGACAGAAGAAGGGTAAGTATAATCATGCATTCTATTGGAAGGTTATGCTTGAATAGATAAGTAAAGTTATAGATCTATACACGAGTGTGGTATATATTATAAAGATTCGAGTGATCGTGCATCTGACTGCAAAATATTGGAACAGGATTTTGCAACCATTTATTATATTAAATATCAGTAATAAAAATATATATCTCAGTTGTAATTAATCGGACCATTGGAAAGGAGAAGGGTCTAGGTGTTTAAGTTATATTAAGTATGACTTACCATTGATCAAATATTTTGTAATCGTGACTCTTTCGTATTTGATTAACGTTTTGCCAACGACAGCCTGTGGAAATAAGATTATAATGAATAATTTTGCATTGTTTCTATATAAAGTAAACAGCAAATATAAATAATACATGTTGGTACATCCCGACAATCTCGTTCCATCGATATTCATTCTTTTACATATGCCGTTATCTAGAATTTTTTTCAAATTTTCCAGGCAGAGATTGCATCATATGGTTGCAAGGTAATAGAGTTGACTGATAGTGGAAGTGACTGATCTAGGTTATCACTCAATGGGCATAGAAAAATATCCAAACAAGCGAATATAGATCTCTACCTCAGATGATGTTCCCAAGATCTCACATTCAGCCGACAGCTTCAGTCAACATTTATCATATATGAGGATAGCATTAGGGACTTAGCATTAAAGACTTTCTATTTTCTTTTAATGGATTTTAAAAAAACATATATTTCCCACTAAATATGTATATAATATGCTTTTACCAACAACTTTTATGGACTGAATTTAAAGCAAAGATCTATAAAGCATTGTTGTTGTGCAATGGCCTAGCTGGCATCTCATCACCGCTGAGAATCATAACAACATTAAAATTAGCTCTTGGGGGAAATTCGCCATCATAAGCAGCAGAAGTACCAAGAAAGGGACAGTCAAAACATGACCATCTGAAGCTGGACATGCACGAACACATCCGTATACCCTCCACCCAGCCAAGTGGTCACCATGGAAACCAATCTAGCATGGCGTCAGTATGGCGCTACATGTGCTGCACTGGTGACAGATCAAACAGCTTTGAATGAGGGACAATTATTTAACTCTGGCTTGCCTTTCCAAACCAAACACTTGACGATGTCACGCCCTTTCCTTGCTCCTATGCAAATGCAAGGCAAGACTAAGCAAGCGTTGCATCATCGGTGTAGGATTAGGGCGAGGGACGAGTAGCAAGTTTGTGATCTCACCAAAGAGCATTTCCATGCCTCAATTAGTAATCGCGGGTTCGCCAGAGGACAAGATCATATTAAGATGATCCATATCCATTGATTATACAAGATGGTCCTTATCCGTTATTGGATACATTGACAAATATGTAATGATAATATAATTTTTCAGAGGACCTAATAATAAGAAACTATGTAATGGACGTTTTTTATGCGCGAGGATCCAAAACAAAACCTACTTAGTTGTTGACATGTGATTTATATGAAACAATCGTTTTCAATACCATGCAAGCCTTACCCATGGTTTTCCCTTTCTCAATTATCTTATTGAATAATGAAATAACAAAATATATTCAGTATGTGGCTTCTCTTCCAGCCTCTTGGATGTTCGTAGGACCGGAGCTTTGCGCTGATAATATTTTTAAAAAAGATTTTATTGTCATGAATCACAGAACGACAGACTGATACTTCGCTTAGAACTAAGCGGGTTTCAAGGTTATCTGCTCATTTCTATATGATATACAATACGATATCAAATATGGGTTAAGTAAAATATCATATACAACAATTCTCTTTTATGAGGTGAACTATTGAAATTAACCGCTGGGTGATAGGAAGAAATTAAATAGAGAAATGATGGTAGATGAAAAACTATTACATATCATATATCATTTGTACAAATCAGTAGGTGAGAGAGATGTGTACCGATTTAAATTATTCCTTAATTATACGATCATTTAGATATACTTAGTGACACAAATGTATCAAAATTCAAATCAATAGCTTTGATTTTGACCACAAACCCTTTGTGCTTCCCTCTCCCCCCCCCCCCCCCCGCCCACCACCGCTCCCGCCACTGCAGTCTAATGAGTTGGCTAGTGCTCAAACATTCTACTAAACGAATGACCTTGCGGTAGTCAGAAATCGGGGTTTCTAAATATTGATCAACTCCATTATGTAGAAGGTTGTGACGGCTACCTATCATATTCGCCAGTCTGACAAATTGTTTGCAAATATTCAATATCGCTTACGCCATGGAACAGTGTGGGGCGACAGATCCATGTCAAAAGGCATTCAGTATTTAAACACATTCTAAGGATATTCCCACTGTGTTTACTACATGAATTATATAATTACAATAGTTATTATACATCAAAAAATACAAGATTGTCCATCTGAAAATAGTTTCTTAAAAATTATTTTAATATTGCATGAAAAATAACCGACTTTGTATACAGTGGAACCTCGCATAAAGGCTACCAGTTTCTCTCAGTCCCGAATTGCTTTCCTCTTATTAGATTAGCCCCTCTAATGAGACCGCCTCACTATGAGACCACAACTCGTTCAGTATCAAGGGTGGTCTCAATAGAGATGTTCCACTGTACCTAAAATCGTATACCATAGGAAGTCACAGATGTCATGGGGAATAGGTTTTATGATCATAAAACAAAAATCATCAATGCAGTCAGGACTGAATGTGCAGAGATTGAGAGATCGAGAGACAGAAATAGACAGATAGACCAAATGTCTATATTAGCTCTATGTTTGTGCCGCCTATATCCCCAAGGGCCCATTGCATGAGTTTTGGGGATATCATATCGCTAGAATTATAATAGTGACCTGTTTGCAATCCATTTTCGATCCAATTTGGTTGGTGTTTCGTGAGGGCCTGCGTTATCAGATCGTTGCGTTAAGCTAAGGTGGGAACTATGACCCACGAATGACTCCCGAATATTTTTCCTATCAAAAGAAGGTAAATAAAATAAAGTCCAATATAACAAATTTTCAAAAGAAAATCAGTCAGCGGAAATGAACAAGTTTTCTTTAATAAAAGAACACTTTCTTCTACTTAGCAATCCGATCCGAGGTGCCCCATCGCACCGCGTAATTAATCAACAGCGTTTCAGTGATCCACAGGAAAACCTAGCGAGACGCTATTGTTTGCGCAACCATAACGATCCAGATTTCAGTTAACGCAACCTCATGCAACAGGGCCCAGATATGCAGGAAGTTGTAAATCATGTAAAGTTATATGAACAAACCATACAGCGTTAACCGTAGCGGGCACCCTGGAAGACACGGGTAACTGGACACAAATTCGGGCAGCTGTCCCTGATTCGTAAATAAAACTTATTTCATACGTTCCTTATTAGCACTTATTAGCATTATTTCACCGTTTTATACGATAACAATAGACAAAAAATGATTAAATAAATATCCAGTTAAAAAAGAAACTGCATGCGCAGTATTTAACTCTAAGTTGTAACCAAGCCTTTGTAAAATGTTGCTAAAGCTTGAGTCAGAATTACACACATTGAGATACACTGCTATCTCCCTCACTACCCAAACCTGCAGAAAAACCAGGTTTGGAAGAACATATCCTTTGTATCACCAAATCTTTCTTCTCCATCCTCACGAACCTATACTTATTTCATATGATAAAGATTAGGTAACTAGACGTTCACAATGCATATGTATAAACAAAAAGAAACGATCGACCTTGTTAGAATAAGAATATCATATTTCCTCATCCCGAAAATAAGAGAAATTCTACCATCAACAGAAACCACAACTTAGCTACGATACAAACTAGGAAGCGGGAAGGCAACTACTTCTTTGGAAGCCTTTGTTGCAGCAGCACAGAACCTAACGAGAGTTGATAAATTAAGAAAATCTCCTTGGGAGATAACGCAATTTGTTTCTCGATATTTCCTATATATTTCAAGCAGTCGCTATCAATCAATGCTACCTGCATTTGTCAGATTTCAGTCGTGAGTTCACACAGATCATGTAGGGAGAACACCAGGGACGCTTAGAGCGACTAATGCAGGAGAAATTTGCAGCCAACAAGTGCAAGCGCACATCATTAATAGTTGGTCATTTCTACCATATGGTCCTACCTACAGGCTGTGGCAAAGGATAGCATGTATAGGCAGCTCGGCTCAACCGGCATTTAGTGTTTCATTGTGTTATATTCCGATCCTTATGATATGATTATGATATGGAGAAACTTGTACTTTTGTATTATCGTATACATTTATCAATTCAGATTTCATTCACTTGCAGATGCCTTTTGAAATTAAATTATTGACCAATAACCAGATTATGTAGTTATCTATGCCTACATAATGTAAGAAAAGTATAGTAATTCTGCTGTTAATGATAGTAATTATCGTGATAATTCAATGATGATAATTATCATTATTGTGATAAAAATCGCAAATTTGAGGTAAGTACATATCTATATCTAAAGACTTATTGAATATTGCTATTATCCATATAAAGCCCTCTTTCCTTATTAAGGTACCTGTAGGTAGGACCATATGGTAGAAATGACCAACTATTAATTAATGATGTGCGCTTGCACTTGTTGGCTGCAAATTTCCAAATTTTGCAATATAAATGGTTACCATGGCAACCATATTCATATTTCAAATATTCCAAAATGAAAGCAAATGAAGTAAATTCTACCTGGTATCAAATTTTGGCACTTTTGGTCAGTAAAATTGCCATTTTTGCCCTAACTGACTAGACTATATTGCTCTAGAGATATTAAGTGGGCGTGGAGGTCGACGACCGACGAGGTGGATATCAAGGTAGAATAAGCTTGTAATATGTTACTTTTGCCAAAGCCTGTAGCAAGAGTATCTTTCGCCCAAACCAAGCAAAGGATCAGTGTGTACAGAAACCTCGGTGATGTTTGACTCAGGACATGTATGATGGACCGAGGATGCCTCGCCTCCTGGAGAAGGTATAAACCAACAACAAACTCTCCAACCCGCAGACAAGCATATTTACTGGAGGAGATACCAAAGACAAAACGTTATCTACGTCATATCCTTTAACAGGTAAGGAAAGTGCGCATTATTCGAGGAATAAATTATTCGTTTTTAAATCATAGATCTCTATACACATGGGGATTACATATATAAAATGACATTTTAGAAGATAGCTCTCGTTACAGAGTTTATATCTATAGTCTGATGGGAATTGAAAAGGAAATAGCAATAAGTCAGTTTTAGATATCTATCACAGGGTTGGAAAGAAATCTGTGTCCGCGCCGCCCGTGTCAGCCGTGCAACCAACTGAAAATGAATATTTGAGCGTCCCGTGGACAACCAGATTTTACCTATCTTTTGTGTGAGCGGACAACCAAATATTCTGTGAGGTAGGCCTATATGAGAACAACTATATTTTCAATGGTTGGGGATGGGAGTTGGGGGTGAGGGATTGGTGCCTCTGTCCTATCAACCTATGCATATATATATATGGTTATATCAGGTCGAAGATAAAAAACGCTAACGAGATGACATATCCCACTCATTCCGACCATTAGAAATGGTTCTTTTGTATGCGTGCAGCTATCAGTTGTTCTGATCATATTTCATTTAATATAAGAGTTTGATTCGGGTCAAGAAAATTAATAATGTATACATCAACGTTACAGAAAGCCCAAACACATTCTTACCTTCTTTGGAAGATGGCGGACTTGGAAAGAAATAGAATTGTAGAACATCATTTTTGTCGAAGCACATGTAACAATTTTCTAGGTATGTGGCCTTTTTGATGAGCCATTTCAAGTCTACGATTGATGAATCGTGTATGTGAAGCACCGCGCCTGGAAAATCAACCAAATACATATTAGATGCAGCATATAAAAAACATTCACCTTTGCCATTATAGTGCGCTCTACTGGAAATGCCATATCCAAACCACAGCACTAGTTCTGTGATTCAGACTTATGGCTATTTCATTAAAGCAAATATCTTTAGACAGTTGAAGAAGGAATAATTCATTCGAAGATATTGACATTTTTGTAAATTCCCTCAAAGATGTTATCGATGTGCTTCTTTTTCATTTAGGAAAGAAATAGGTATTTCTACCTAGAAAACCCTTCTTACCCCACCTAGATCATTATTTACCATGCCTATTTAGAAAAATATTTTTCGCCCTCAAAATGTCAAATACCACCACCCCATCCAGCCTGGATAATTTGGCAATCGCTACCTTCAACACAAATTCTGATCCCACAAATTAATTTCAAACTTTAAAAAAAGTGATTAAAAATGTGCAATCAATTTCTGGGGACTATACACATGTAGCAACACGCGTTCTGGACACAATCCTATTTTTCGGATTTAAAAACAACTTTTTCTCTTCCTTCACACACATGCTCCATATATTATGTACAGTGGAACCTCTCGAACGATTTGTGGTCTCATACTGATGATAGCGAGGTGGTCTCATTAGAGGGGCTAATCTAATAAGAGAAAAGCAATTTGGGACTGAGAGAAATAGAGGGGTGGTCTCTATAGAGACGTGGTCTTTATGCCAGGTTCCACTGTAAACCGGTAATGCCACGCAATGATCTGAAATGTCTGCAAACGCAAATGTTGAGTTTTATGTTGGGTACCGTTATATGAATGCGTGTTTTTGTTAGTATCGACTTGCAATATTTTGAAACTGTGATAATGATTTAAGTAGGATACTGTTGGGTTTTATGTTGGGTACCGTTATATGAATGCGTGTTTTTGTTAGTATCGACTTGCAATATTTTGAAACTGTGATAATGATTTAAGTAGGATATTGTTAGGTCTTATGTTGGGTACCGTTATATGAATGCGTGTTTTTGTTAGTATAGACTTGCAATTTCTTGAAAACTGTGATAATGATTAAGTAGGATATTTGAGCAGAGATTCGAACCGACTTTTATTTCGTTGCATAGTTTGACATTGGCAGTCGAATGACCAAAATAACATAATTATAGGCCATCCAGGGTAGTTATTATACCAGGGAGGAATATTAATATTCATGGATCCATGATAATTTCTGTCGTGTATAATAATGTAATATAACAAAGAATAATTGGTTGGGGACTTGTCGGGCTCACAGGGGAAGTATGTACACTATCCCTCCACCACGGCCTCATGCAGGTCTGTTTGACTGACAGGGGCCTGTTGCACAATTTATCCTTATTTTGCAGGTGTTGCATGAGATACATGTGTTAACATAAGGATATGGGGTGCTCCAGACCACGTTGTATCTATATAATAAACGTGAAACGGTAATTTTTTGTCATGCATGTTCTGGGAATCTGTTATGTCCCCAGCTGTTTTTCTGGACTGTACAGTTCCGTCAGCTCTGTCCAGAGGACATATTATGTGATTTGTGAAGTTATCTGGGGTGAAAATGTGATTTTGAAGCTCTTTTTAGTTGTGTCTTGTACAACTATTTTTAGCCTGGGAAAGCTGGGGAACCCTGTCGGGAAAGCCTTTCTGGGAATGTCCCACTCTATTTTATAGGCTTTTGTAAGGACAAATGTCAAAATTAGGGAGCACATGACCCATCACTGGACCCTCACTTGAATGAAAATATAATAACATCATGCCTTCAATATCCCAGAGGGAAAGAGAGGAAGAGGGAGAGAGAGATAGACGAGGGGAGGGGGAGGGGGAGAGAAAAGAAGAGGGGAGGGAGAGGGTGGGTGGGGGAAAGGGTGTGAGAGACAGAAAACGTGGAGGGAAAAGAGGGGAGGGTATGTGTGGGAGAGGGGAGGAGAGGGAAAAGAAGAGAGAGGAGGAGAGAAAAATAGAAAAGAGGAGGAAGTGGGAGAGAAAACGAGGGGAAGGAGAAAGCGCAGAGAGGGAGGGCAAAGAAGGATAAAGAGGGAGAGGGGGAGAGGAGAGATCAGAGGGGAGGGGGAGATTGAGGAAATAAAGAGAGGGGGAGATGAGGAGAGAGAGATCAGAGGAGGAGGTAGAGAGCAAAGATGCAGGAGAGGGTGGGAGGAATCCGATAGGAAGAGGGAGAAGAGGGGGAGTGGGAGAGAAAAAAACCGGAGGGAGAGGATAGGGGAGAGGAAAGGGGAGGGAGAGGGTGGGAGAGAATGGAAGAAGTGGAGGGAGAGGGTGGGGAAATCGGATAGGGAGAAGAGGATACATACAGAAGAGGACTGGGGAGAAGAGAGGGGGAGGGTAGGACAGGGAGAGAGAGAGGGGGGGAGAGGCAGGGAGAGAAAAGGAGTAGAGTCAGTGAGAGAGGGGGAGGGGGGAGAGAGTGAGAGGAAGGGGGTGACCGGAGGACGGGTACTTTGCTAGTTAATAATAACAGTGTATCTTTGTCCTTATTTTACTACTAAATTCAATGGGGCAATTAGTGATAAGGATACGTCCATAGTTAAGGACACAATAAGGATATGTTAACAATACGATATAATTAGGTTAAAGTTAAAGAAACCTGCGTGAGCTGGCTTACCATGTTATGGTCAATATTACATTTTCGTGAAATTACAATGTCTAGATAGTGTACGAAGCTCCGTAAAATTTATCCGGGGACTGTCCTGGTTTTTGGACAACTCTTGAATGTAGATATTTCCATCTTAATGTTAAAATCATATAAGTTTTTTATTCAAAATATTTGTTTATTCAAATGATATACATAGTATAGACCCGTCTGTGTGTATTTTTTAATAAAGTTTCCAATTTCAGGTTCAAATATCATACACCTAAGTTTGTCCAAATTTCCTAAAAATGTGCTCCAAACGATCCTTGGTTATTCTCGTCGCCAATATAATGTATATAGTTCTTACAGTGTGTAAATTGATATATGTGTATTCTCTGATAATGGCATCGCATGAAACAAATCATATTTTTGGTTATGTGTATTTTTTGTAATTACATATACCGTACATTGTTTAAATCATTACCAAAATGTGATGTGGCCAATAAAAATATCTAAAAAGAAAAAAATATGTGTGGCATACATTATAGAAGATATGGATCATGGGTAGATCATGGGATCCGCATTGGATGCGCCTGACATCATTGTGATATAGCATTATAGGTCATGACAAGAAGTAAATCATAGTACTAGTAGATCTATACCGTACTAATAAAAAAAATACGGGTAGGCTGATATATAAGATCATATGACTGCCAGTGCCACTCATATGAAGAGTATTGTTGAGAAACAGAAGTATAGATATGGATACTGTACGGTAGATGAACTTGAATAACATTTAAGCAATTAAGGATACATATAAGAATTGATTTGCACTCAATATCGGACATATCATTAATACTATGTCTATGATATTAATAGCTGAATAAATGTAGGCCCCTATGGCTATATTTTTAATAAGTTTTAACTTTTATAATTATAGCAAAGGCCTCATTAATTAAGATTTATCATAGCGATGCCTTACCTTTAGGCATTCTTTTTAGAATCTGGAAGACTTTACTCTCATCGATGTACTTCTTGGCTTGCATAAAGTTCAAAGCTGGTAGAAAAGCGGAATCATTCTTCCGGGAACTCGAGATTTCTTGATGCTTGTATTTCATTATTATTTGGTTTACTTGCAGTTCGGCATCGGTCAAAACAATGTCGCTTCCAGTGCGGCCACGACATTCTTCCTCAATTACAGTTTTCCTTAAGGCTAAATAGTCTCGATTTGAAATAGATGATGCTCTAGTCCGTGGACACAGTGTTACACCTAATACTGCGCATAATTTCAAAGTAGTTATTAAGTATTTTTGGATTCTTCTCCGTTGACAAGTGCACATCTTGTTTACACTCTGCCCAGCTGGTGACCTGATGACCTGATTCGAACACGAGGCTTCCGCTGGAGTC